>OU342476.1:1435000-6235000 GCA_910589355.1 Parapoynx stratiotata | reverse complement strand
TGCGGTCTTTCAAAGATACTCCGAGCATAGCCCTTTCCATAGCTCGCTGGGCGGCATTAAACAGTGAGAGTAATATTAGTGAGTTAGTAGTAAGATGATTATAATATTAGTATGGATAAAAAAATCTTATTTACACAGGTTAACAACAAAACCGCTAAAGAAGCCGATGTCGATCGCGGCGAACGTGGAGAACTCCGTCCGAGAGTTGGGGGTTCGATCCCCGGACCCGCAGGTCGCTGACAAAGAGAACATCGACAATTTATCAGGTACGGCAAAGAAAATAGAGAAAGGGATGATTAGTTTGTTCGGGCATGTTGAGAGTATGAAAGCTGAGCTACGAGACAGGTATATAAGACAGATGCGAATGGGAAAGGTGGACCAGAAGTATTATACTAAACTGTCGGTTCACGGATTCGATTAGGAAAGTCAGGTCCCGGCTCGCTCTAATTCGCCGCAATAAAAAGTAACAGAAACGGAGATTCCGTGATTCGTATAGTTTCCGACACTTTAGAATAAGGCGGCAGAGCATTCACCTTGTGATGTGGTGCCCGGTGATAAATGAAAGGCGCAGGTCACTTATAGATATATATTATATTAATTATAAACTAAGGCACTCTGAAAGAATTTGTAACAGGTAAATAACACAAAACATTGAACATAAAAAATAAGAGGTAATTAAAAAGATAGGGCTATTACAATAGTGCCTTGACAAAGCTTTTCTTTCTATGTACAGACATTGGACCTCTACAGTTTATATGTATAGCTTTCTGTCATCTAGTATCTATAATACAAGCGGCATATTACGCTTTATTTGGAACAGTTGATAGGCGTGATAGTATATGTTGCATATTCATCTGTTTTTATGAATATTACGAATTCAATGATTACTGGATTAAAATTTTTGTCACACGAACAAGTGAGCTTATCATTATAAACATTTCTTGACGACCTCCGTGGTCGATCGAACTTAGAACCTCTCGAGATGGCGACGCCTTGAGACCGGCGTACAGACCACTCTGTACGCCGGTCTCAAGGCGTCGCTATCTCGAGAGGTTCTAGGTTCGATCCCCGGTGGGGGCAAATGTTTGGGTGATGAATTTTCAGGCATTTGTTCTCCAGTCTTGGATGTTTATATATATTTATATATATTCAAGATTATTATATGTATTTATCTATAAAATATATTTGTCCTTTATCTAGTGTCCGTAACACAAGCAGCATTAGTTGCTTAAAATGGGGCTAGTTGATAGGTGTGAATGTTTGAAGATATTTATTTATTAATTTATTTCTTATCCTATCCTAAATTTGACTTATCCTATCCTAAACTTGGCTTATTCCTTCCTAAACGTATCCTTGTCCCACCCAGCGTCCCTGAAGTTCTGCGGGCACCGCGGCGGCGCGCACTGCGCCGGCTGTGAGAAAGTTGCGCACCAGATAGCTGGGGTCTATGGTATATTACTATGTTATACTCTAGGGTTGTTATAGTGCAAATGTTATAAATGGAGTTTTGGCGGCATTTGACTATGGCGGTCGTGATTTTTATTTCGATGATTGTAAAATTGTTTCCAGATACAGATGGCGTCAGTAATTTTTTTGGAAACACCAAGAATACTTTTCTTTAAAATATAATTTTCCACACTCGTTATTTACATGAAAACTACTGTCTTCTGAATGTCTGACGAAGACAAAACACTTAATAACTATTTCAACCTTATACCTCGTTTATTAGTAAGGCCCTTAAAGTAGAAGTTGTCTACATTTCGACCCAGAGCTGTGTAGAAATTTTATAAAGTTGACAATTTGAGTAAATTGTAATTCTTTGTTATGTCAGTTTCCGAAGACGAAAACGTCGCTCCGAAAGAGACGGCGCCACATCCGACCGGCGTAAAGTTAACCAGGCCTGGGTATTACACCATACCGTCACTCGACGAGATGATTAGTAAGTATACCTCATTACCATCCTGTATATATACAGAATGATCTGTGTATACAGTATGATCTGTATATACAGAATGATTTTCAATAAATCAACAACCTGACAAGACTAGATAGCTAAAATCTTAAGCAACAACTTTTGTTCTACAAGTTTTGCCATAACTCAATATAATCATTAAAAATGATTTTACAAGCTTATAATGTACTGTCGTGACATTAGTAAGTCTATGCTCCGTTCATACGAAAAGGCGACACGTGCGATGCTCGTGCGTGCGATGCGCACAGATCTAAGAACATTCAGAAATTGATATTTATTTTTGTATGAAAGTGAAATGTGTTAAATTATTAAAAGTCCTAGAACAAATGTTGTTATTTATGATGTTAGCTACCTCGTATTGCTGGGTTGTTGATTCATTACAATTAACCCTGTGTATAAAAATATTAAATGAATAAAAATGTGTCATAATATCCATTTGTAATCGCTTTTTTGTCTATTTTAGCTCTTATGACGTATATAATAAAGACCATTCTTCCAGAATACATGCGCCAGGACGGGTCGTGCGTAGTGCCGCATCTCACAGTCGGACGCCACAACTACGGCAACGTGTACTACGACTGTGAGATCGATGTGGCTGGGATGGACCTGGATAGCTTAGGTCAGTGTCAGAGAATAGGTGACGTTATTATATTAAACTCTTTATTGAACCAATAAACGCTCTTACAGGTCATTATACACGGTGAGTTTTTTTTTTCGGGTCAGTATGGAGAAATTCTAAATTAAAATAGATAGAGAAAAACTCTCTTAGGAACCGTGATCTTAATTTCAGATAAAATAAGTATGGATTTTAATAAATTTTTAAAATCTTAATAGATTTAGAGACATTTTAAAATATTTAAAAAAAAAATTTTTGTTAAGTATTTCGATTTCATATCACTATACAAAATTTGTATAGAAACCATAGGTCTAAAATGGCTAGAAGTTGTTGAAATGAACGTTTTAGTTAATTTCAACAACTATAGACCTATGGTCTCCATTCAATTTTTGGTTTGTACTTAGATCATGTAATTCGTACTAATGCAAACTTGAATCGATTTATCGTAAGTATCGAGTACAGATTCGTATGGTTATATTACTAGTTACGTCGCGAAAACATATTCTAAACGGCTTTTTGTTTTGTGATAAATCTAATACACGGTGCTGATTGGTTTGTGTGTCAGTTTCGAGGCTCTACAGGTTGTAGGTTGTGGGTTAGATTCCCGGCAGGGGCAATATGTGTGTCATACAGACATATGTTCTTGACTCTTCTGCTGTTTGTTCCTATTGTCTATCATTTAGACGACCTCCGTGGTCGAGTGGTCTGTATGCCGGTCTCAAGGCGTCGCCATCTCGAGAGGTTCTGGGTTCGATCCCCGGTGGGGGCAAATGTTTGGGTGATGAATTTTCAAGCATTTGTTCTCCAGTCTTGGATGTTCATTATATATGTATGATATTATGTATATTCTGAATAATTATATGTATTTATCTATTAAATATATTTATCCGTCATCTAGTATCCGTAACACAAGCAGCATTCAGTTGCTTAAAATGGGACTAGTTGTTAGGTGTGAATGTCTGAAGATATATATTTATATATTATCATAATCAAATATAGCTTTATTTCATAAGCAATGTACTTTATAATTAGTCAACATTAAACATAGTTATATAAATATCTTACAAAATAAAACTATGAAAATTAATTTTTATTGTTTTTCTCCAGTCCACTTCCTAAACAAAGAGGTGGTGGTATACCCGGAAGAGGACGTCCGCCCCCCACAGGGATGCGGCCTCAATCGACGGGCTCTAGTCACTTTGGACCGGGTCTGGCCCAGGGACAAGACTTGCCGCGCCCTTATTACTGATCCGGACAGGTGCGTATGATGGACAGAAACACAAGCTGATTTATAACATCATTCACAGTGCTCATTGGCTCAGTCACTGCTTGGTGAAGCGCGGAATATGGTAGTGAACTGCTTCTGCGCTGTTTCTGCATAGTATCTGCCTACCCCTTAGGGGATAATAGTCGTTATTATAATATTCGACTTAATATTCGGACTCACTGGCTCATAATCTCTCCCTTTACATTCTCTCTTCCTTTACATTTGTACATACTGTCTTATGTACGCAATCAATAAACACACTCACTGACACATAATACCTGCAATGGGTTTAATTGATTTTTGCACACTCAATGACTCAATACACACTCACTCACTCGTCTACTTATTGAATTGTGTACATACTTACTTTGCTCGGTTTGGTTGGTGGTAGGGCTTATAAGCCCGCCTGGCTAGCTACCACCGTCTTACCTAAATCTGTCGCCATGATAACAATGTTATAAGCATTGTTGCGTTCCGGCAATCAGATGTAAGATAGCCAGTTCAGTTGTTGAGGATTACAGGTGAAGCTCGCTTCCACCTTCGGCCTTATCGTCACTTGCCACGAATTATGAACTCAGATTCGAACTCATAATGACATACTTTTAAAAATAGATGATAAAAACGAAGATAAAAAAAATGGAAACTGTAACATAATAATCATTATGCAACAGGTTGGACTCATTATGCAACAGGTTGGACTCATTATGCAAAACTTATTTTTCTTAAAAACGCACAAAACTATGGCAAATGTTTTCGAGACAGCCAACAATAAATAATTTTTTTTTGTTTTATTTCTTTTGAATAATGAGTGTATATAAAGTAGTGTTTGTAACTGCACATAACTCGGTATTAAAACACTTGCGTGATACTATTAAAAAAACACGGTCGTGTTTTATTTACCTATATTATGTGACAGTTACATAAACTTTTATTAATATACATACGCATTTTACACATTCTACCTCAAACACAGTTAGCTTAAATAAAATGTACACTTGTACCCTCAGACTGATCAAAATGGACTACGAGAGCAAATTGCGGCGTGTCTGCGAGAAGCACGACACCAAGTTCATAGAGTACCGCCCGCAGACCGGCAGCTGGGTCTTCAGGGTGAGTGCAGCCCCTTATTCTAATAATAATAATATATCATTGAAATACCGTAACTAGTATTGTAATATTCACAATTCTTTCTTAATTTATGTCTTGCAAATATTATTAAAAATTAACTTACACTACACTACTTCTATATAATGGGTCCTTACCTATGAAATTGGTGTTTTTTCTCTCTCTTAGTATTTGGTCTGTAACTATTAAGATTCAGAGTATTCCTAAAAAATAATTACCTCGTCTAAAAATAGACTATATTTATGAGCTCTTTTGATTTGTTTTGATAATTTGTTGTAAGTTTAATTGTGTTAAAATTGGACACGGAGACAAATCATTTGATTTGCATTAACACAAAGACGATGAATAATTTTAATAATTTTTATCGTGTTCACACACATATTGCATCTCTAGATTTGTCGTTGTGAAGAAAACTGATAAAATGTTAGTATGTAAAATGCAGACATCCCCAAAATCTCCATACAAAACACCAATTTCATAGGTAAGGACCTAATATTTACTATATACTAGACAGACTTTTTTTTTATTAATTTTGTTACGAGTCAACTAGCCTATTGCATAATGTGTGTTGTAGGTGGAACATTTCAGCAAGTACGGCCTGACGGACTCCGACGAAGAGGACGACGCCCCGGAAGTGCTGAAGAGACAGATCGCGCAGCAAGCGGTGCAGAAAGCTGCGCCTGTACTAGGTAATCCATACTAATATTATTAATGCGACAGTAACTTTGTCTCGCTTCCACGTCAAAATTACTGAACCAATTTAACCGAAATTTGGTACACAGATAGTCTGGAGCCTGAAAAAGGACATAAAATAACTTTTATCCCGATATTGTCATAGAAGCGGGTGCCATGCATGTAGAGTAAAAAAAATTAAATAACGCCTCCCAGAAAAATTAAGTACAATTACGTCACTATGTACTTTGCTTCTATTAATAGAGAAGGAGTAAATTTTCAATTCCACCAATTGAGGCTACTGTTCCAATTTGAAAAAATCTTTCAGTGTTGAATAGCCTATTTATTGAGGAAAGCTATAGGCTACATACCATCACACTATCTCAAACTAACTATTCTACGCGGACGAAGTCGCGGGCGAAAGCTACAACAAGGAACAAGGTCTGCCTCAGCATTAGCATTGTGAGAGGTTTTGGGTTCGATTCCCAGTGGGGACAAATTTTTGTGTGATGAATACAGGCATTCGTTCTCCAGTCTTAGATGTTAATGTATATTTAATATCTTTATCCGTCATCTAGTGTCCGGAACACAAGCAGCATTAGTTGCTTGAAATGGGGCTAGTTGATAGGTGTGAATGTTTGAAGATATTTTTTTCCTTAAATCAAAAGACTTTTATCAGAGATAGTCCTATCGTAGCCAATTATAAATACAATAATCACAATTATTAATTACTAGGCAAACATGGCGGATGTAGAAAATGAAACACCATCTTCGCTTCTCCTGAACCAGGATTAGCCAGGATGGTGTGTAATATTCCAACATCTATCACTTATGTTCAACGAGCTGATAAGTGCCCGTCTTTGCGCTTGGTAACGGACACACTCCATCAACAAGTGATGGATATCCTCTATGACTCCACAAGTTGCACAATTTGGCGATGCTACTTTTTTCATTAGATATCCAAACTCTTTTTTTAACATACGACAGATAAGCTCTTGACCTTCATCTCACCTGATGGTAAGTGACGATAAGGCCAAACGTGGAAGCGAGCTTCACCTGTAATCCTTAACAACTGAGGAACTGGCTATCTTACCTCTGATTGCCGGAACACAACAATGCTTAAAACATTGTTATTATGGCGACAAATTTAGGTAAGACGGTGGTAGCTAGCCAGGCGGGCTTAGAAGCCCTACCACCAAACAAACCGGGCAGAAAAACTTCTGCCCCCACGGGGAATCGAACCCGGACCTCCTGATCAACACCCGGTCGTGTGAACCACTAGAACCACTAGAGAGGCGGTCATCACTTATTAGATGGATAGTGTCCGGAACGTAATCTATTCATATAAACTACATATTGTCTATTAAAACTAAAGTTGTAAAACCAAGGTATACGAAGAGGCTGGCATTGAATGGTTTTATACCAAACACCCTTCTTTTGACCAAAGTACTCCTTCCAAACGTCGTAACAGATGTCTTTGCACTCTAATGATAACTTCGGTAAAATATGGTTTAACTGATATCGATTGCCCTTCAGTTATTGCTAATTTGGCAAGACGGTCACCGTCTTAGTTGCCGGTTAAACCAATGTGTGAAGGAACCCACTGCAACTGTAGACTTCTGTTATGGTTAGTGCTATATTCGTTCTTTTCAAGTATTTTATATGCAATACCTCTGTTTCCAGAAGCTATATGTTGAAGAGCACTTTTGCTGTCAGTAATGATAACCAATTGTATTAAATCGGTATCAATAGCATATTGTAATGTTTGAAGATATTGATGTGTCAAGTAACGTCAAGTACCCCTCCCGCAGCGGCCAAGCCAGTCCCGTCCCCCGGGCTGGGGGGCCTAGGCCTGCTGTCCGGGCCCGGAGCGCCCGAGGACAGCCTGTTCGCCATGCACCAGACGTCACTCAACCTGCTCAACGGTGCCAGTAAAGGTAATTTTTTTTCACTTTGACTGAATTTTTGGGATTTGTAATAAGTAGGTATAAAAAGCTATTACCTTATTGTGATCTTGATGTTAGAAGCTCGGTGGCTTAGTGCGCTTTGGCTGTCGATTGAAAACAAAGCTACCTTCGCTATGGTCAGGCCGTGGACGGGTGACCGAAACTTTGTGATCTTGAGCTCCTCCGTGCTTCGGAAGGCACCGTTGGTCCCGGTCGCTATTGCAACCGTTTCTACCCACCACCCCTTTGGCCAGCGTGGTGGTGTTACGGCCCATACGCCTCACGTGTATTTCCATGAGGAAGGCCTGTGCCCAGTAGTGGGACGTATATAGGCTGAGGATAAAAACATTATGCCAAAAAAAGGATCTCCTGTACCATACCTGCCGCTGGCTCGACGGTAGACGTGTTTGAGACTTACGCCGACAAAAATATACCGAAAGGCACCCTTAAACTCCTCTATATATTGCATCTATCCATATATACTACCAACCTATCTCTTCCCTTGGGTGTCGTAAAAGGCCACTAATAGACTTAGAACTGCACAACTTCCAATAGCTTATAGCGGTGACGGGCTCACCACCTGTCACGCTGAGTGCAGTCACTGCTTGAAGCGCGGTCTACGGCAGTGGCAGTGGACTTTTGCGGTGCCTTTGCCTAGTCTCTGATTAACCCTTAGGGGATAATAGTCGTGATTATATGCGTGTATCCATAATGCATTTTGCGGTATCATCTTATTTTTTTTGTTTTAGCCTTCGAAATGGACACAACAGAAGACAACACAGAAGCACAAAGCCTGTATCAAGACCAGAGAGATGTCTCAGAGAGAGGTAACGTATATGTCGGCGCTGCTCCGCCATCACATCCAAGGTTCTATTTTAACGTTGAAATTAAACAATTATATCACGTTTAATAACTATTTGAGCAGAGAAACACCTTAAAAAACGATACAAATATACTGAACGGTATAAACGGACGGACGGAAAATCGGCAGAGTTGACAGAACAAAACCATATTGTTTTGATATTTATTGAAATGAAATGCTTTATGTAATGTTATGATTACACATAGTTAAGTTACACATATGACGCGTCAAAAACATTTGAATATAAACAAACAAATTATAAAATTCCACTCGTTCACCTCTTCATTTAATCTTCCTGTTCACTATCGCGAGGCCATGTCAAGAGAAGATAAAGGCAAGAAACTCTGCAAGGGTTCTATCCTCCCTTTACATTGAATTTTACAAAACAATTTTACCCAAGGTGTGCCGTCCATATAACTAGCATCAGATATACGTCCCACTGCTGGGCACAGGCCTTATTTTAAGGAGAAGCACATGAGGAGTATGGGCCGTAACACCAACGCGGGTTGGTGGATAGATACCGGGACCAACGTCTTGACGTGCCTTTGAAGCACGGAGGAGTCCGAGAACACAGTTTTGGCGACGGTAGCTAGTTTTTTGATATCGAAAAACAAATTGTTTTACCACTACGTCACCGAGCTCCTCATTAATTTGATTGATCATAAATTATCCCTATAGCCTTTTTTCAAGGACGTTGCATTTTCTTTCTTGGCAATGGGGATTGTCTAATATTTACGACATGCTGTTTTTATAGTTGAAATGGATAAAATAGATCAATTTGAGAAACTAATTTCAATATTTTCGTTATTTTTAAAGTAATAACTTTTATACGGAATTTTTAAAAAACGTGATCGTTTTATTACGATGACGTCACTGTTGGCGTAACATTGTGTAAGACCTTCAAGGGAAAAAAGAATGCCGTCAAACAAATGTCAGCACTCATGTGTCACTCATTCTTTTATTTTTTTTACTGTAAAAATACCACAAGCGACGCGAATTAACAGTTTTCTTATTATTTCGTGAAGAAACTACTATGTCGTGAAATAATTTTGTCAAAGCGGACTCACGAAATCTGCCGAAAGTAGAGAATGTTATGATTTTGGAATATATGTCTACAAATAACCAACATAACCTTGCTGAAAAAAGAGGAGCCAAAAACTTGAAGTGAACAGTACAGAATAGCTTCAGAGAAAGTAGTTAGCACATACATGAAAAATGAGGAAATAACGGATAAATTAGAACACAAGTCATGTGTTAAATAATGACTTGTAATAAAAATGAGGGGTTATTTTGTGTTTCTGATCCTTTATTTGAAACCACCAAGAACATCCATGTTTGGGTGGATTACAATGAAGCCTACATATTATTATTTATTTTTTGAATTACTTGATAGTGTTAAAAAATAAACATCTTTTAAAATATTTTCTATCTAGAAAGAGAAAAAAGAAAGTGTGTTATTAAAAAAATTTTTACTCTATAACTTTTTATTATTTCTCCTTGTAAATTGATTAGTCCACTTACTATCATGACTATTTCGTCTAAAAATGGTACAAACTGATAGTTCACTACATAGCGAGGTTTAAATAAGGCATACTCTTTTACACGTCTAATAACTCTCTACATGAACATCCTAAATACATTTTTGGTTTCTTAAATACTGTGTCTAACATAATTTTTCTAGACGGGAAGATACTCTTAGTTGATTAATGCACTGTAGATAAATTCCTACTTATTAAAACAATGAGAACAAATCGTATTTACCTTACAATGTATGGTTATAATTTGTTGTTTGTGACTTATGACACTTGTGTTTGTAAATGTCATTTCTGTCATTGCTGTCATAGCAAACCTCAGAGTAAACAGAACTGGAGTAGGCTTTGTCTAACATTCCCCTCTGCCAAATGCACAAGCATCGGATGCTTGCACGTTTAATAAAACTAGTTGAGCCGCCATTTTGACAGCCATAACATTATAAACGTTGCGACGAACAGAGCTCCCGCAAAAATGCCTGCCTGTGCTGAGTGTGCTGTTTTTTGTTGTAAAAATAAATAGAAAACATCAAGTATGCTAAAAGATGGTGTCACCTTTTATTTGTAATTATAATTTTTAAAATTTCATGATTATTTACTTCATTATTTCATGTTTTAGAATTCTACGATTTCAAATTTCGAACGCTAGTCTCGTGGGGAGTGCGTCTGTGACGTTGTCAAAACGCACACCCCACGTGACTATTTTAAGCGTGTGTGCGTGAAATTTAAATTTGTGTGTCGAATTATGCATGTGTGCATTTGTAAAAACGGCTGGCTTTGAGTGTAGTGGTAACCTCACCCCCCGCAAGAAATGGCAGAATAAAATGTTTGAGAAATTGACTAATGGCTACTCCAGTTCTGTTTACTCTGAGAAATAAACACGTCATTGCGGACAACGACAACGACATTGCGGACGTGATTTTTATATTGTTTCTGAATGGATCTTGTTGCGTAAAATCAGTGTAGTTTTGTGTAATAAGTGTCTGTTGACGAACAATGTGGAGGATTATTGAAATGAAATAATTGTCAAGTCAAGAAATATTATTACGAAACACATGGCTGTATGGGCTTAGTTAAAAAAATGTTGCTGTCAGTTAAACCTAAACGTCAAACATAAATTTGTGATTTTCGTATCGTAGGATTTCTGGATTTTTCGGATTTTCGTTCTGAATTCGTTAAAATCACGTTATTTTTTTAATTATAGAAGAAACTTATTATGTATTAGTTGTATTTTATCTGATATTGGTGATAATTCTAATGAGTCTGCACACTAAAATCTGAATTGAAGAATGGAAGCAATAACAATGGAAGTGGAAATAGATATACCAGACCCAGACACCACCTGTGAGATATGTTACGCAGAGTTTCTCGATGCAGAAGACTTAATAGTCCATATAAATCAGATGCACTCATCTAGATTGCAAAACTCATTGAAAAAATGCCATTTCTGTACGCAACGTTTCGCCGACATAGAATCTTATGCATATCATCTGAGAGATGTACATGTAAGTGGCTTAAGATCCTGTAAATACTGTAATAAGGTGTTCAATGAGCCAGATCAACATAGAAAGCATGAAAGTAAACATTATGCTTATGTTAATAAGTCTAAGTACTCTTGTAGTAGCTGTAAAATGCTTTTCACAAATGTTGCGGAGTTGGAACACCATGAAGTCGTGAACCACAAGGATAATGGAGTAGTCCTGTAAAAATTTTTGAGAAATTGACTAATGGCTACTCCAGTTCTGTTTACTCTGAGTAGCAAACACATTATTGATATTCAGCCAACAGTGACGTCATTTGAAGGTCAAATGAAAGTTATTCATTCAAAGGATAAAATATTAATAATCCATGATTATTTTCGCATTCTAACTAATAGGCTACGATCAGCAAACTTATCCCTCGAAATGGTTTTCATTTTATAACAATTTAAAAAAATGAGACAATCCCCATTGCACACTGTAAAATCTTCCAAAAAACATATTGTAAAGAGAGGAAACAACTTGCTAAGTTTCTTGCCCGTTCTTCTCAGAACAAGGCCTGGTAGCTAGTGAACGGTTGGCATAATTTGACATTCATAAGAGTATGTAAATACCGAAACTAAATAAATAATTTTAGTTTGTGTTTGTCTGTTTTTTTTTCAAATTTCGTCGGAAATAGGGGCTATTTGCAGACTTTTTTAATTTAATTTTTATTTTATTTATTAAGAAAACCAACGAAGTATCTTAAATTATAACAAAAAAATATATCTTAAAAACTTCTGAACCTAATTACAGGTTTCCCTATATTTAAGAAAGTTAATCGCGAGGAACGAGAAATAAAAGTTAAATGAAAAAAATGTTTTAATATAGCAATATCATTGCTCTTGAGCACTGTAACAGTTCTCCCACAAAAATCTAAATAGTTCCATTGTTTAAAAATTTACATCATTCCTTCCCCTAATATATAATTGTCTTATAAATAATGTTTATTACAGCCTATGGAGTAAAAAGCCCGACCAGTGAGCTCGCTCGGCTGGAGAATAGACAGAGTCACCACGTGCAACTGATGAAGGCGTCATTATACGCGGATGCGGGTGAGTCTCTTACTGTGCACAGAAAATACTATTTAAATAAGAAAAGAAGCAAATAAATACAATAGGAATTACAATCAGGAACAAATGAATTCAAATTGGCGAATGTAATAACATGTCTTTGTGCATATAATAAAACTGTAGAGAACTGTAGAGATCGAATGTCAGGGGGTGTAAAATGACTGTAAATACCAAAAAATGTTTATTTTTTAATATTTTGTTCCTCTGTCTATTTGTACAAGCTAATCTCCGAAATGGCCGGACCGATTTTAATGAAATTTTGCATGGTGATACCTTATATCCCTGGGCAACATCTTAGATGCAATTGGTCAGCTTAAATAACTAATTGGTCAGCATCTTATAGGCAGCAGATATATATAATTTGGCAGCAAAAAAAACTGACTGAGCAGTTACTCCAATGTCAACTCCTGCTGCCAAATTGTATAATATATTTTTTGATGGCACAAATATTGTTTTTAAGGGTCATAAAAGAATAATCTATCAGAATACATTCCCCAGGAATTGATCCTTGATCTTTCATTGATCCTTTTCCTAGATTTTATACATTTCCGGTCACATATAATATTGCTGACAATATATTTGTTTGCTGCAAATGATTTTTCGGCTGACATTTTTGTTGCTGACCAAATAATTAAATGGCAGCCTAATTAATTACTTCCCTTTATTTATTTAGCTTTTTGAACGGGCGCAAAAGTAACACGCACTGTAGATTTACCGGTTTATATACTAACTAGCTGTTGCCCACGAATTCGTCCGCGGTTACAATGGTTTTTAACTATCCCACGGGAACCCTTTAATTTTCTCTCAGAGTCTCAGCCCGATCGGTTTAAAATTGACAAAGTTTCATACAAACTTTCACCCCTATTTTATCCCCTTGGGGGTAGAATTAATCGAAATCCTTTCTTAGCGGATGCCTACGTCATAATATCTACCTGCGTGCCAAATTGCAGCCCGATCCGTCCAGTGGTTTGGGCTGTGCGTTGATAGATCACTATGTCTGTCAGTCACCTTTCAGTTATATATATTTAGACTTATTGCCTAACAGACATGGAAGACGATGTATCAGTATCAACGGGCGACCAGCTCGTGCCTATATCGTGTCCACTCGTGGCCACCATACTGCCGACTACCAGAGAAGAAGATCGTGGGATGGAACAAGAGACGCCTGTAGATGTTGGTGAGTATAGTATTGTAACAAGGCGCTATACAAGTATTAGCGACTCTTTGCTGCTATTGCGCTCATCTTTGGCCATTTTCCTCTTTGTTTTTTTTTAAACGAACCGTACGAATCTGTTTTGTTATTGTTTTTGGTCTCCAGCTTGCAATCCATATAAATATTAGGTAGGCAGAGATTACAAGCTTCCACTTGCTACGATCCCTGCATATTTCTTTCGCTTCATCAAGTCTCATTACAGTGCTCATACATTCTCGGCGATTTCGGGAACTTTCGACCTGGCCCTTCTCTAGAACGTCTTTAATTTGGTCGAGAAACGTTCCCGTATCTCCTCACACCCGATTCATATATCCCTTTAATCAATCCATCCTTTCCACATGTCCAAACCATCTCAGCATACCTTTCTCTATTCTTGTCACTACGTCCTCTTTCAAACCACACTTCTTATCACATCATTATATATCCTGTCACTCAATTTTACTCCAGCCATGCTTCTCAAAGATCTCATTTCTACCGCATTTATTCTACTTTCGTGTATCTTCTCCCATACCCAACATTTACCTTTTATAAATTGTTTCAGAGTGCCTTAGTTTTTAATCAATTGAATATATACCTATGAGTGACAACCCTGCGCCTGTCGTTTATCACCGGGTACCATGTCACGGTATTAAACCACTGGACATGACCCTCATAAGCTGTGTTTGTGGGTCTGATCGGTCCAATGGGAATTTGTTGTTCCCGTTTAAACGACGCCCGCCCTTTTAGTCGTGGAACAAATGTTATTTATGATGCTATCTAGTCTTAAGAGGTTGTTGATTCATTAGAAATAACTCTGTATAATTAAATTAACGGTTGAAAAGATAATATTGACTAAAATTATTCATATTTCATATTTTGACGAACGCCACCTCGAGAGGTCCTGGGTTCGATCCCCGGAGGGAGCAGATGTTTGTGTGATGAATACAGGCCTTTGTTCTCCAGTCTTGGATGTTTATGTATATATTAAATATATTTATCCGTCATCTAGTCCGTAACACAAGCAGCATTAGTTGCTTGAAATGGGGCTAGTTGATAGATGTGAATGTCTGAAGATATTTATATTTATTTATGTATTTACAACCAAAATTATTCATATTACTTTCATAATTTAAAGCTTGGTATAGTGGATTAAGTGAGAGTAATTCTATACATTTGCTTTCACTCGGTTGTGTTTAGGAACGGCCTCGAGCAAAATTTACTCTACTCTGGGTAGATTTCATTCGTTTTCGAACGTATAATAATAATACAAGTAATGTTGTTTCAGTGGCCGAGGTGGCGTTGAGGCCTCTTTTGGTCCAGCCCCATACCATCGTGCTTCAGTACCACAGGAAAGTGCCGCCCTTTAAGGAAACCGTTGCAGGTAACTAGTCAAGTACACTCCTTTTGTGGGAGGACTCCGCGAAGCTTACCTACCGCTGGCTGGGCGGTAGGCGAGTGTGTGACTCACCAATGATGCTGGCGCTGCTTAAAGTCCTGCCTAAACAGCATAAGCATCACGATATGATATTTTCCATCTCTTCCCTTGGGTGTCGTAAAAGGCGACTAATGGACTTAGAACTGCACAACATCCAACAGCTTTAGCGGTGCTTTTGCCTAGTTTCTGACAACCCTTTGTTGTAATAATATTATGAATAAAATAACTTTTTCTTAGATTATCACAGATTTTATTCCGAGCTTATAACAGACAAACATTCCCTTACTACGACACAGAGCCAAAGAGAAAGATACAGAGCTGTCAAAAATGATGTACAACTAACTGAAATCTGTCAGATTTGCTTTTGACATTTTAGTTTGCGTTTACAATCAGACACAATAATTCCAACACCCTTAGGGGATGAAGGTCGTGATTATATGTATGTATTTTTCATCTTGCAGGTCGCCTAAACGCAGACTGTCTAGCAGACTGGCGAATTTGTCGCGCGCGCCACTTCCGCGTGGGCTTCGGACCGAAACACACACTCGCCATCGCCGGCACTAACGATGCGCTCACGGCTTTGCCTACAAGTAAGTTTTGTTGCACAAGAAACTTTTTGCACTTTTTGTTTTTTTAACCGTTTATTGTACACAAAAAATAGCAATAGTAAAACACCTAAAATGTCGAGTACACAAAAGATAGGGCGTAGTTATATAACGGGATCTTTTTTTTTGCTATAATGTTTTTACTCATTATATTCTTTGGATTAATGTTGTTAGTCATAATATAAATTAAGCATATTTTTCTTTTGGGCAAAAATGCTTGCCTCCACTGGGGATCGAACCCAGGACCTCAAGATGGCGACGCCTTGAGACCGGCGTACAGACCACTCGACCACGGAAGTCTCAGGGCTCTTATTTTTATTATTATTATATCAGGTGCCGAGTTATTCGATCTGAACCAGTACGTCGCTGGTAGATCAGAGGATGATTGGAGCGAGCAAGTGGTGGCGAGACTCGCCTTGGCCAACGGAGACTCGGCGGGACAGCAAGAGGTATGTATAAAGTATTAATAAAAAAAATTGATATCGCCAGTTTGATCTGCGACTGTACCAGAGTCATAGATTCATGTCATTTATTCAATAAACAATAACACACATTATTTGCGAATAATCAACCAAAAAATAATATAAATCAAATTAAACTCAAAATACATAAAAGTCAAGATATATACATGATTAATCTAATTAAAAAAATAATAATTGTCAAATACATTCTAAAATCGTATAAGGTAATCAATTTGACTTTCTAACAATGCCCAATATTTAATAATGTGAAATGAATATTACAAATAAAAAAAAATATTTAAAATAAAAGTAATATTTATTTGTAAAATACATTTAAAAATTGTCCAGAGAATACAATTCTTTGTGCCTTCAACAGTTTTTTGAATAAGGTCAATTTATTTATTATTTTAAAATGAACAACTGCCTAATGTTGCGCTGTTATTTAAGTCTTCCCTTCGAGTTCGAGATTTAGGCTGTACAAGATACACATAAGCGGTATGGAGACATGACAAAAAATTTAAGTCATTGTGTTGGTAAAACTCAACTTTCTTCGTCTCGTAGAACAAACGGGGACGCTGTGGCCTCTTACTATTTGCGAATACAACATATCTGTTGCATTTAACCTGCAACGTATTATTGCTATGTTAATTGTTAATAATAACAGATTATTATATTTAATTTTTAACTAAAATATATAAAAAATAAAAAAGAGTTAAAATAAATACTGTGTAAAAAACTTTCAAGAAGAAGAATATATAGGAAGAATTTTCGAAAATTTTAAGGTGGTGCGCATTTACTTAAAATAATTAATAATTATATCAATAAGCAAATGAATGTTACGCTTAAATTTTCGAAAATCTTTTAACCAAATATTTATTCATCCGCCTCTCTGGTCTAGTGGTTCACACCACCGGGTGTTGATCGGGAGGTCCGGGTTCGATTCCCCATGGGGGCAGAAATTTTTCTGCTCGGTTTGGTTGGTGGCAGGGCTTCTGAGCCCGCCTGGCTAGCTACCACCGTCTTACTTAAATCTGTCGCCATAATAACAATGTTATAAGCATTGTTGTGTTCCGGCAATCAGACGTAAGATAGCCAGTTCCTCAGTTGTTGAGGATTACAGGTGAAGCTCGCTTCCACCTTCGGCTTTATCGTCACTTACCATCAGGTGAGATGAAGGATAAGAGCTTACCTATATTATGTAAAAAAAAATATGTTAACAACATTTATTGGAATACCCCCATTTGCAAATAAAATGATCATCTTGTCCGCAGGAGTTCTTAACCCGTCATATGGAAACCCTGCTAGAGTGGTCTTCTCCCGTAGCAGTAGCGAGTAGTAAGGCAGTGCCGCGGAGAGAAGCGACCGATAGGAAGGCGTTGCTGGCTGCACATTTACAACAGTGTGAGCGGACTAGGGTAGGTAGTTTTTGCTGCATTTGCACATTAGTAATTTTTTTATTCAGCC
Organism: Parapoynx stratiotata; assembly: GCA_910589355.1. Classification (NCBI taxonomy): domain Eukaryota; kingdom Metazoa; phylum Arthropoda; class Insecta; order Lepidoptera; family Crambidae; genus Parapoynx; species Parapoynx stratiotata. The sequence goes on along the minus strand of OU342476.1, from coordinate 6,217,264 downwards.
AAAGTTATTTGTCCTCAGCCTATATACGTCCCACTGCTGGGCACTGGCCTTCCTCATGGAGAAACACATGAGGAGTATGGGCCGTAACACCACCACGCTGGCCCAATGCGGGTTGGTGGGTAGAAACGGTCGCAATAGCGACCGGAACCAACGGCTTAACGTGCCTTCCGAAACACGGAGGAGCTCGAGATCATAAAGTTTTGTTCACCCATCCACGGCCTGAACATGGCGAAGGTAGCTTTGTTTTCGATCGAAAGCCAAAGCGTACTAACCACTACGCCACCGAGCTCCTCCAAAGTTATTTACATACATATAATCACCACTATTATCCCCTAAGGGCTAATCGGAGACTAGGCAAAAGCCCCGCAAAGCAGTCCAATGCCATAGACCGCGCTTCAAGCAGTGACTGCACTCCGCGTGACAGGTGGTGAGCCCGTCGACGCTGTAAGCTGTTGGATGTTGTGCAGTTCTATGTCCATTAGTCGCCTTTACGACACCCAAGGGAAGATGGGTTGGTAGTATTCATTTAATGAGCCGCTACCACATGACTCAAAGTGATTTGACGGTTTTTAATGTCACTGCTGGGCACTGGCCCAATGTGGGTTGGTAGTTAGAAACTGTTGCAATAGCAACCGGGACCAACGGCTTGATGTGTTCCGAAGGATATCGAGATCACACAATTTTGGTCATCCAAGGCCTGACCATGGCGAAGGTAACTTTGTTTTCGATATCGAAAGCCAAAGCGTACTAACCGCTACGCCACCGCTTTTTTAAGTATTTGTTATAAGTAGTCTTGTTGGCTTATTAGTGTGTCTGTTGGATCCCAGCAGTTGGACGGGCGCGGCCAATATTTCAAACAAGTATGGAGGCTTTGCGACGCGCTCTGGGGCGCTGATCTCGAGAATGATGGTGAGATATACCTTTATCTACACTCATGTCATAATGTTACTCGCTCTGCTACCATTTTAGAGAAAATAAAAGTCCTGGATAGTGTGTTAAACAAAAACGGACTGACGTTTATTACCTTTTTTACATCAACGCTTACAGCTTCGTCTATGGTACAAACTATTGAGTTTATACACTAAGACGAATTATGAACTCAGACTCGAACTCATAATGACATACTTTTAAAAATAGATGATAAAAACGAAGATTTAAAAATGGAAACTGTAACATAATAATCATTATGCAACACTTATTTTTCTTAAAAGCGCAATAAACTATGGCAAATGTTTTTCAGACAGCCAACAATAAATAAAATTAATTATTTTTTTGTTTTATTTCTTTGAATAATGAGTGTAGATAAAGTAGTGTATGTAACTGCACATAACTCGGTATTAAAACACTCGCCAAGGCTCGTTTTTGAAATAACGTTCGTGTTTTAATTACCTATATTATGTGACAGTTACATAAACTGCTGTTATAGATCTAGAGAAAGAAAATGCGAGATGTGGGTGTTTAAGGCCCCGTTCTCGAATTCTTAGGGTGGCGGGGCGGGAGCGGTGACTGACAGTGAGAGAGCGACATGTTTTTAATACAAATGTATGTAAAACAACAGAAAAACTCGCTCTCTCACTCGAGCACAGCGGGTGTTCGAAATTCAAACGAAAAAATTTTTTTTTTTGGTAAAATTCTCCCTTTAAAGGGACGACGAAGGAAATTGAGTTCATAACAGCCATGTCGTTCGTAATTATGTCTTCAGTTATTTACATTGAAATAACGTGGGATTACGCAAAGACCGAGTCGGTACCCTGAATTGCAGTTAATAGGTCGCTGTCATAAAATCCGTTGTTTTGTTTCAATGGTCATCAATCTGATGCAACATCGGGCCAATATCGCGGCTGTGGTGTTTAAGGCAATAAATTTTAAATTACGTTTTTGCTTACTGTCAAAAACGCCTTCGGTCATGGTGGTCTATGAATTATTTGTGCCGTTAAGTCACGATTTTGGTAAACAATTCAATACGCATGCGTGACACAGACGACAGACATGCTTGATTGGTGGCGACTGGCGTTTGACGGATTTTGACCATGCGCAGTAATTGTTTACATGAATCGTTACTCAACTAATTTCACGAACGTGGCGAAGCGTTTCTGACTGTTGCAAAAAAAGTAAAATGAAAACATCTTTAATTTGAATTTCTACGGCAATCCCTTATTTATATTTATTGAACTTTGTATATTTCGGACTCTCATATCAAATCAAATCAAATCAAAAATATCTTTATTTTATAGGCTTGATATACAAACACTTAAAAACGTCAATTTATAAATTAGTGAATCTACCACTCGCTCGGAACGCAGACATCCCCGAGAAGAGCGAGCCAGAAACTCGAGGGTTGCTCTTTTTTTCACATTTTTTACAATTCTTGTTTTTTATAAATGTTAGGCTAGTACAATCAAATGGGTGAACATAGATATTATGAACATAGATTTTTAGCATTTTAATCAGGAAGAATATATGAGCACTTGAAACAATGAACGATGTTGAAATTCGCCAAGCAATTAAGATAAAAACAAATCAATTAAAAAGCGACTGGCAACATCCCACATTACGAGTCAGCACAATATGTAACAAAGACGTGTCAATCTGTCCACGCATTTTTATCGTCCAAATATTCCTGAACTGTATAGTAACCCTTTTTTATTAAATTTTGTTTGACACATAGTTTGAATTTGTGTAAAGGCAGTTCAGTTAAATTTGGTGGTATTTTATTATAAATGTGTATACATTTCCCCATAAATGACCGACTTGTCTTATGAAGTCTAAAGTTTGGAACAGCGAGTTTATTTTTATTCCTAGTGTTGACATTATGAACATCACATTGTTTTTTAAAAATGTGTAAATATTTCTGAACATATAAAATATTATCAAAAATATATTGGGATGCAACAGTTAATATGTTTATTTCTTTAAACAGATCTCTTAGTGAGTCACGTGGCTTAAGTTGGTAGACAGCACGCACAGCCCTTTTTTGCATACTAAATACTATGTGAATTAAACATTATTTTCATTACTTTTGATATGAGTCAACTAGCCTATTGTACACTGGCGCTGTTTCCTCATATATTGTAATGGCGTTAATATGTAATACACACTCAGAGTAAACAGAACTGGAGTAGCCTTTGTCTAACATTCCCCTCTGCCAAATGCACAAGCATCGGATGCTTGCACGTTTAATAAAACTAGTTGAGCCGCCATTTTGACAGCCATAACATTGTAAACGTGGCGGCGAACAGAGCTCCCGCAAAAATGCCTGCCTGTGCTGTTTTTTGTTGTAAAAATAAATAGAAAACATCGAGTATGCTAAAAGATGGTGTCACCTTTTATTTGTAATTATAATTTTTAAGATTTCATGATTATTTACTTCATTATTTCATGTTTTAGAATTCTACGATTTCAAATTTCGAATGCAAGTCTCGTGGGGAGTGCGGCTGTGACGTTGTCAAAACGCACACCCCACGTGACTATTTTAAGCGTGTGTGTGCGTGAAATTTAAATTTGTGTGTCGAACTATGCATGTGTGCATTTGTAAAAACGGTAAAAGTTATTGTTTATGTGTGCTGGCTTTGAGTGTAGTGGTAACCTCACCCCCCGCAAGAAATGGCAGAAAAAAAATGTTTGAGAAATTGACTAATGGCTACTCCAGTTCTATTTACTCTGAGAATACACATAATGTGTGATGTCAGAGAGTTTTATTATTCTCGTCAGATGAAGGGATCCTGTCGTACGGTTAAACCACCACATTATTGTATTTTGATTTCCCAGGTACCCCAGGCACCGACGATGCGTCGATCGTCGACCGACACCGTCGGCTTTTGTCGTGGCTGACCGACGCAGTTTCCGACGTCACCGATAGAGAGTTAGCAAAGCCGACGAAAGGAGAAGACGAAGATGGTATGTACAAACATATTTTTTTTAAATAATAGCATTATGAGGAGGAAGGAACTTGACTCGCCAATGTTTTGGTCACCCATCCAAGGACTGGCCATGGCAGAAGTAGCTTTGTTTTCCATATCGAAAGCCAAAACTTACGAACCACTGCGCCAACGAGCTCTTCTCGACCGACAATATTTTGATCACCCATCCAAGTTCAGATCATGGCGAAAATTGCTTTGTTTTCAATATCGAGAGTTCTCGACCGACATCGTCGGTTGCTGTGGTTGACCTACGTGGCCGCTGACGTCACTGTTAGGGAGTTTGCAATATTTTATGCAAAAAGGGAACCATAATTATATTCTGTCTTGTCTTACTTCTATTTATTTATTTAATGATTGTTTTGTCCCACAGAGGAAGACGGCCACAGCAGTCGCGTTTGGGCCCTGATGGTGGGCGGGAGAAGGTTGGCGGCGTGTCGACTAGCGAGGGAACATAACGACTTGTATATGGCGACGTTGTTGGCGCAGGCTTCGGGTAAGTCCACAATTACTTCATGAATAATTAATAAATAAATATATTCAAACATTCAACTAGCCCCATTTTAAGCAACTAATGCTGCTTGTGATACGGACACTAGATGACGGATTAATATATTCAATAGATAAATACATATAAATATCCTGAATATATATAAACATCTAAGACTGGAGAACAAATGCCTGTATTCATCACACGAACATTTGTCCCTACCGGAGATCGCACTCAGAACTTATCAAGATGGCGGCGCCTTGAGACCGGCGCGGCATACAGACCATGAGACCACGGAGGTCGTCCTCCGATAGGTGTAAATGTGTGAAGATATTTATATTTATTTATTTATATAACATATTAAACAAAGTTCTCGCGTGTTAATTAAACAAAGGTATAACATGTTACATAGCCTAGACGCAGCTTTAAGGTGCGTCCTATGTAACATACCATATTATACAACATTGCTATATAAAAATGTTGTCAACACACAAGTTATTGAACTTCAAGCAACCAACATATGGAAAAGCTTAAATTAGTATTGAATGCTTCAAAAAGAAATACAAAGCTGCCTTATTACTTAAGCAAACAGCTGCTCAAGACCTTGAAGAAGTATCTGCCCCTTAAAGTTTATTTAAAGTCACCAATTACACACATAAACACACTCACTCACTCTCTCACGCACTCACTCACTCACTCACTCACTCACTCACTCACTCACTCACTCACTCACTCACACAATATACACACACGCACATGATATACAAAAGCGTGTAATGGAATGCCATGATAATAATAATGGTGTCTTTTTTTCGTGCTCCTAACGGAATCTTCTTAGCATCCAATTTTGTTTTGTTTTTTTCTTTCTAAAACTACTAACAAATGTATTAAACTCCCAGCCCTCGTGACTTAACCTCTCTCTTGACAACCGAGAGAAGCGGGAGTGGTTGAAAAACAGCGAAAACCAGGCCTCGTAGACCAGGACCTACTGACGAGTAGACTGTATCTACTCGTCAGTAGGTCAGCATATGCTGAGCTACTGACGATTGCTGTTATTACTGAGCTATGTATATATTTTACTGTATACGAGTCATCATCATTAGCCTGCTCTTTTCCCATTTTCATTTGGGGTCGGCGCAACGAGTCTTTCTCCTCCACTCTCTCTCTATCACACGCCATATCAACTTTCACTCCCATTCTAGCCATATCCTCATTCACACAATCTTTCCATCATTTCTTCCGTCTTCCTCTCCTCGCATTACCATCCACTCTCATATTCAAAACTCTTCTCGTTACATACTCTTTCTCTCTTCTCAATATATGTCCACACCACGATAGCCGCTTTTCTCTCAACTACTCGTATCACTGGAGCAAACTTTCAGGCATCCCCTGATATACTGTATAAGAGTAATCACTGTAATTGTTATAACTGAGAGCTATAAAATTATTATTATTATTACGTTGTATAATATGTTACATATTGCCGAGTTCTTTTCATGAAATGCCTTACTCTCGGAATCCGGCCGTTTGTATCAATTAAAACCACAGTCAGTGCTCTGTGGTTGTAATTGCTGCAAGCGCTCGCGGTAATTTACCTTAATTTAGAATATACTTTTTATTTAATTATATAATTTTTTCAATTTATAAATTATAAAATATTGACATTTTTAAGTGCCAGGTTTGGCCTATGAATAAAGTTATTTTTGTTTGTTTGTACAAAGTTTGTACGCACCTTTTAATGTTTTTGGAATGTACAATTTGTCCAGGCGACCCATCGTTCCGAAGCCTGCTATCCCGCCAGCTGAGCCTTTGGCGCGAATGCGGCGCGGCCACACTGATCGCGTCGCACCGCTACGAGACGCTGCGGCTGATCGCCGGTGAGGCCGCGCCCTTAGGCAAGCTCGTCGACCTGGATTGGCTGAGGGCCTTCCATGCTACCGCCAGGTAGGTTCATTTATCTAAATATATATAACTCAAAGGTGACCGACTGACATTGTGATCTATTAACGCACAGCCCAAACCACCGGACGGATCGGGCTGAAATTTGGCATACAGGTAGCTGTTATGGCGAAGGCATTCGCTAAGAAAGGATTTTGATTAATTCCACCCCAAGGGGATAAAATAGGGGATGAAAGTTTCTATGAAACTTTGTCAATTTTAAACCGATCGGGCGGAGACTTTGCATGCATAAAGCTACTATGACGTAGGCAACTCCTAAGAAAGGATTTTAATAAATTCCACAATATAATAGTAATATCGTCGTCGTTATACAATATAATAGTTTACACAGACCACTAAAATATCACATCTCACTATCACAGCTCACCTGTCATATTTAAAAAAAAATATTAGACGTTTCGCGCAAAAACCTTAATAACAATAATTGCTCATACATTGATTAAAAATAATATCTACATACATGCATATCATCACGCCTTTTTCCCCGAAGGGGTAGGCAGAGGTGCTTGTAACGAGGCATTATATCAGTATTAGCGACTTTGCTGTTATTGCGCTCTTCTCTGGCCATTTTCTCTATGTTTCTGTTTTTAAAATAACCATCTGTCTCTATTTTTAATTGTTTTTGGTCTCCTTTTTTATTCCTATCAGAGTCAGCGTCTGGAGCGATTGTCTCGACGCCAATCAATTCATATTAATAAATTTAATTGTTGACAATAAAATTATAATATATTATAGTTAAGAACCTATAACTCATATAAATCATTCTAGTAACTTTGACAAGGCACTATTGCAAGTAGCCCTACCTTTTATAATAAACTTTAAGGTTTCGGTAAGCAGCATTAGTTGCTTAAAATGGGACTAGTTGATAGGTGTGAATGTCTGGAATATTTTATTTTTATTTTTTATGTTCAGTGATTTGTGAAATTTACCTTTTTATAAATTGTTACAGTTTTGCCTTAAGTTATAAAATATAAGTGACATCATCAAGCAGTTTTTATTTTACATCGGCATCATCGTGACATGCTAACACTCACATAATATCTAGAGTAGAAAAAGCAGGAAGAAGAAGAACTTGATATTTTTTTAGGTGTTTAGCTATAGGGCACCTTGATACGTCAACTTTCTTTCACCTTCGTGTGGTGACAAATGATGTGTTGTCGCAGGTACCTGTGCGCACAAGTGCCGAGCCTGGAGCGCATAGTGCAGACTTACGAGGGCCTGTTCCCGTCAGAGGATGGGAGACCATCTTTCGCGGAGACCGACAGTATGGACATGAAAGTGCCTCTGCCGGATTATATGGACACCTTCCAGTTTACTGAGGTACGTATAGTATAGGTTTTACTGCTTAGAGTGGTTTCTAGGCAACCACTGTTATTATTTATTTAAAACCTGACCAGAAAATATTTTTTCTTAAACATGCGCGAAAATATTGTCATTACTTTTGAAATAAAGAACACGCGAAGTATTATATTTACGTAGACTGAAAAACTAAAATCACATGTTGTATAAAACGGTGTGCTGTTTGAATTTAGAACTTGTATCATTCATAGGAATCGAACACGAATTGTATGAATGACTAGCTGGTATATATGCAGGCAATAGCTATGAAACAAGTGACATGAGTGAAACTAAGGAAACTAGGGGAAGTACTGAGAAACTAAAGAAACTAGGGAAAGTACTGCATTTAGGGGAAGTACTGAAATTAGGGGAAGTATTGAAACTAGGGGAAGTACTGAAATTAGGGGAACTATTGAAACTAGGGGAAGTACTGCAACTAGGGGAAGTACTGAAATTAGGGGAAGTATTGAAACAAGGGGAAGTACTGCAACTAGGGGAAGTACTGAAATTAGGGGAACTATTGAAACTAGGGGAAGTACTGCAACTAGGGGAAGTACTGAAATAAGGGGAAGTATTGAAACTAGGGGAAGTACTGAAACTAAAGAAATAGTGAAACTAGAGAAAGTACTGCAACTAGGGGAAGTATTGAAACTTGGGGAAGTACTGAATTTAAAAAACTAGTGAAACTAGGGAAAGTACTGCAACTAGGGGAAGTACCGAATTAGGGGAAGTATTGAAACTAGGGGAAGTACTGCAACTAGGGGAACGACTGAAATTAGGGGAAGTATTTAAACTAGGGGAAGTACTGCAACTAGGGAAACTACTGAAATTAGGGGAAGTATTGAATCTAGGGGAAGAACTGAAACTAAAGAAACTAGTGAAACTAGGGGATGTACTGAAACTAAGGAAACTAGGGAAAGAACTGCAACAAGGGGAAGTACTGAAATTAGGGATACTAGACAATCTAGTGAAATTGGTGAAATCTTTGATTTACTTTCTCACAGAAAGGGCATAAAAAGTAGAGTGTACAACTCGAGAGCTAACTATTTTTTACCTCGGGCGATGTACCTTGAATCCTTCGCTTCGCCGTAAAAATAGTAATTTGCTCCGTTGTTATGCAATCCAGTATGATTGGTTGTAGAATGGCAAGAAGCAGCAAGTGCTGGATCTCCGCTACGAGCTGATAGCAGCGTGCGCGGCGCGGCGCCGGCCGAAGCTGTCTCCCGCCTCGCACACGCCGGACCCGCTGGACCACAGTCTTTGGTGAGTTAACATACATACATACATACAAATACATACATAAGCCAAGCCCTTTTCCCACAGGGGTAGGCAGAGATTACATCTTTCCACTTGCTACGATCCCTGCATATTTCTTTCGCTTCATAAACTCTCATTACAGTCCTCATGCATGCACGGCGATTTCGGGTACTTTTTACCTGGCCCTTCTCTAAAGCGTTTTTAATTTGGTCAAGAAACGTTCGCCTAGGTCTGCCTCGTCCCGTATCTCCACTCGCACCCGATTCATATATCCCTTTAGTCAATCTATTTTCATCCATCCTTTCCACATGTCCAAACCATCTTAGCATGCCTTTCTCTATTCTTGTCACTGCATCCTCTTTCAAACCACACTTCTTATCACATCATTATATATCCTGTCACTCAATTTTACTCCAGCCATGCTTCTCAAAGCTCTCATTTCTACCGCATTTATTCTACTTTCGTGTCTCTTCTCCCATACCCAACATTCACTCCCGTACATCAGTGTTGGGACTAGCATGCCGTTGTGCACTGCTAGTCGTGCCTTTTCAGAGAGCATACAAATAATCACGACTATTATCCCCTAAGGGTTAGTCAGAGACCAGGAAAAAGCATCGCAAAAGCACTCCATCGCCATAGTCCGCGCTTCACCAAGCAGTGACTGCACTCAGCGTGACAGGTGGTGAGCCCGTCGCCGCTATAAGCTATTAAATGTTGTGCAGTTCTAAATCCATTAGTCGCCTTTTACGACACCCAAGGGAAGAGCTTCCCTCCTTTAAATATTGTTTATGTAGATAATTAGAATAGTATTTACTTTACATTTTACTTTGTTATAGCTTCTTCCTAGGCACGTGGTTCGGCGTGCCGTCGGAGGCCAGCGTGACGGGCTTCGCGGATCAATTAGAGGCGTGTGGGCTGTGGCATTTGGCCGTGGCGGCGTTGCTCTACCATCCTAACGATAGCCTGTGAGTATATGATCAGATCCGTTTGTATCCGATTATACGACCATATCTTTGCTTCGCGGATCAGCTGGAGGCGTGTGGGCAATGGCATTTGGCGGTGGTGGCGTTGCTCTACCATCCTAATGATAGACAGTAAGTACCCACTCATATACAGGCAACATACAGGTTGGTCATTAGGCCATAGATTTAGACAATGTCAAATTTGTTCGTGTCGTAGAACAAACGGGGACGCTATGGCCTCTTACTACTCGCGAAAACCTGACATAATTGTCATTCATTCGCTTTCTCTTTTTCTCTCGGGCGGTTTTTGCTTGATTAGGACTTCTCGCTCTCGCGCTTCTTGTATCTCTTTGGCACAGCGAAAAATATCTTAAATCTATGATAATAATAACTATAATCCCATCCACAGACGTGCCGCCCTCGTCCGCTCCGTCATCGGTCGGCATGCTCCCGCCAAATCGACGCCATCTTGTGGAAAACTGGCTTTACTTCGAAGACTACAAGTGCCCGAGGAATGGTTACGAGAGGCGCAGGCGCATCGAGCTAAGTACGAGGTAAGTAGGCGGTGGCATCGATTACTACAAACAAATAAACAAAAATAATTTAAGAAGGAAAGAAAGAAAAATTATTTATTCAGTGATCAAAAACAATGGAATCTATATAAGTGTAAACGTAATGCCTCAGATGACCGAAAAGGCACATACTCAGCATGTGTCAGGAAGTCACAAGACAACCCAACGCTGGTCTTCAGTAGGTGTCTGAGTGACATAGTGGACATACCTGCGTGCACTAAATATCAGTAGCAACATCACATTTATTATTTACTAGCTGTTGCCTACGACTTCGTCCGCGGTTAAATATATGTTTTATATATTTTTTATATTTTAACTATCCCACGGGTACCGTTTAAATTTCTCTCAGTCTCAGCCCGATCAGTTGCACTGGCGGTGGGATCGAACCCGCGTTTCCCGCGGCCGAGCGAACGGGTAGTGCCCCGTCCGTCCCAACTCTGCTACCGCTCTGCCTTTTTTGTAATAGTAACGTGTATATTCCGTGGTTCGGGACACAAAAAGAATGTACCAACTGCTTTTCTTGCCTAGCATGCCTTAAAAGGCGACTAAGGGCGTATAGGGTACTGGGTCTGTGATTGTGTGGGCGATGAGCTGGCCACTTGTTACTACTCTTTCACGATTTTTCATCTGACCAAACCCAATTTTCGTATGGCTACATGTGGTCTTAAGGAACCCAGTGCTTCTTGGACTCTTCCGACCCCTTCAGGGATTACAGGCGTGATTGTATGTATGTATGTATATTACAGCATTTGTCGGCGTTGGAAGCCGAACATCTAGTGGCGGCGGGCCAATACAATGCGGCGCATAAGGTGCTCATGGATGAATTACTGCCCGACGTTGTGTTAGCAGGTAAGAAAAAACAGTAGATTGTATTACAAGGGAGCAAGGTATTTTATGGCGAGGGCGTGAGTTTGAAGTACGAGCGAAAAGGATTCAAAAAACATCGCCCGACGCGTAGATAAATTAAGTAGTATAGATCGCTTTTCCCATACATGGGTTTTTAGTTCGTCTAAAACTTATTATTTGTGCTTGTACCCCTTCGTTCGACTTATTACGTTAGTTGGCGCTACTATACTAGCGGAATCATAATTAAATTAAGTAATGCCGCAAGTATAGCGTAAGTAGCGCCACTTACGTAATAAATCAAACGAACGAGTACAAGCACAGATATACATTTACATCGATAACGTAAGCTTAACAATTCGCTTATAAACCAAGTGTCAATTATGCCAAAATCAATAGGTTAGTTGACCCATTTTTCATTGGGCCCCAAATGATTCAGTACTGATACCCATCACCATAAAAATAATACAATATTTTTCTATAACACAATAAATTTTAAATAATAAATTACGTTTTTACTTAAATGTCAAAAACGCTTTCGGTCCTGATGGTCTATGAATTATCTGTGCCGTAGCGTCACGATTATTGTAAACAATTCAATACGCATGCGTGACATAGTCGACAGTTATGCTTGATTGGTTGCGACTGGTGTTTGACGGATTTTGATCATGCGTAGTAATTGTTTACATGAATCGTTACTCAACTAATTTCACCAACATTGTTGATAGCGTTTTTGGCATAGGTAAAAATAAAATATATTTAAATTGAATTTCTACAGCAATCCCTTATTTATATTTATCGAACTTGGTATATTTCGGACCCTTGTACTAAATACTATGTGAATGACACATTATTTTCATTACTTTTTATAAGAGTCAACTAGCCTATTATGCGTAAGTTGATTTAGTGTTGATTCCATTATGCCAATTCATATTATGCTTGAAAATTTTATGCAAACAGATAGGGAACATCTCTATTTTGGTCACTACGTTCTCTTTCACACCTCTTCTGATTCTATTTAATGAAACAGGAGAGAGAGAGAGAGATGTGTCGTGAAAATGGACGTTCAAATACGTTGCTTGTTAATTGTATTGCAGACGACTTAAAGAGCATAGCGCCGTTGTTGGAGAGCTTAAACGAAGCCGCGGGACGACACGAGGTCAGCGGGTGGGACAGCGGCGGGCTGGCGCTGTACCACTACCTGCATGTTTGCGATGAGGTAAATCTATATGTTTATTCAATAAATGACAGATATGTTATGTTTGTCGCGAGTAGTAAGAGGCCATAGCGTCCCCGTTTGTTCTACGAGACGAAATTTGACCTGTCACCTGTCACGCTGAGTGCAGTCACTTGGTGAAGCTCGGACGATGGCAATGGACAGCTGTTGCGGTGCTTTTGCCTGGTCTCTGACTAACCCTTGGGGGATAATAGTCGTGATTATTTGTATATATGTATACTGAATTATTTTATGTTTATCACCTAGTCTTATGTTATTTATGGAATGCAAAATGAATCACACAAAAAGTGACACCAGACACGACACCACATGACTATCAACGTCAACGAAGACATGGCTCTTAAAAGCAGATATCTTTGTGTCTATGTTATGTTCCTAACCACAGATTCGGGTTGATCCTGTATAATAACAAATATGTGTGTGTAATTATTGCAAACAAACCGTGTTATTCATAAAAAATATGAAAAGCTTAATAAACCTATTGTAGTCAAAAAGTGATTTGACACTTTCTTTCTAATTTAGATTTGTGTTTGAAAGAAGAAAACAAAACACTCTGTAAGTAAAATAGGTTTATTGAGGCACTATTATTTTTCATGAATAACACGGAAAGAGTTTATCTATGTATCCATCTAAAAACTGAAAAATTCACCGCTGGTACGAGGACAATATCCCTTGGGAATACCAGTCGTGATGACATGTGTAGATAATGTGTACCTATCGGTGCAGGTGCGCGGCCTGGTGTCGTCGCCGGCGGCGGCGCTGGCGCCGCGGCTGCGGGCGCTGCGCCCCGCGCTCGGCGCCGCCTGCCACGCGCTGCGAGCCCTGCTGCCCAGGTACCTCACCTCACCACGCATACACCCTCTTCAACATTCTACATTACTAAATTAATATCTACACACATTGACAAATCAAATCAAAATCATTTATTTGTTAAACATAGGTAGTTGTATACAGATGCCAAATATTTTTAATTTGTCTCACTATGTTAGGCCATTTAATAGAGTACAAATTATTTAAATTCTTAATAATGAATAGGTACATAAAAAGTGTCAAAGGTATTAGTAACTTAGGTCTAAAGTATTATCATAACAAATATACACGGAAATATAAAAATTAAATAAAAATTACAATTTGTCATTTAAAAATTCGGTCGATGTGTAGTAAGCTTTGTTAATTAAGAAAAATTTTAATTGCTTACGGAATACATTTATATACACACCTATCAACTAGCCCCATTTCAAGCAACTAATGCCGCTTGTGATACGGACACTATATGACGGATAAACATATTTAATATTATATAATCCCGTATTGGTCCGCAACACAAGAAGAATGTGCCAACTGCTTTTCTTGCCTAGCATGTCGTAAAAGGCGACTAAGGGCGTAAAGGGTACTGGGTCTGTGATTGTGTAGGCGATGAGCTAGCCACTTGTTACTACTCCTGCACGATTTTTCATCTGATTTTTAACCTTAATCACTCGTATGGAACGTTTTAAAAAGGTTTGGCTCTACCGTTACCTTAAAAAAACCGGCTCCACCAACAGAGCAATATTTAAGGGTTTTGTGTTAATATAATAAATCTGTTTATATACGTTTGATTCGATCTTATATTAGGTCCTTACCTATGAAATTGGTGTTTTGTATGGAGATTTTGGGGAATTCTGTATTTTCCATACTTACATTTTATCAGTTTTCTTCACAACGACAAATCAAGAGATATTTGGCATGTATCATTAGACAAGCTTTAGTAATATGTGTAATATCACAGTTCATAAAAATTATTTATCGTTTTTAAGTGAATGCAAATAAAATGATGTATTCGGGAGGCACTTAAAAAGAGTTGTCTCCGTGTCCAATTTTAACACAATTAAACTTACAACAAATTATCAAAACAAATCAAAAGAGCTCAAAAATATAGTCTATTTTTGGACGAGGTAATTATTTTTTAGGAATACTCTGAATCTTAATAGTTACAGACAAAATACTAAGACAGAATTAAAACACCAATTCCATAGGTAAGGACTTAATAATTAATAGGTTATAATAAATAATGCGTTTTCGTTTACGGCCCATGGCACTTGTTTACTTCAATTTTACTTTGATTTGATAAATGCAATGAACGAACTATAAAGTGAAGCATGGACACATAAACTAATTTAAACCTGTGACGTGGGCTTATACCGTTGGCAGATTTGGCTTAAATCGGTTTATTTAGGTTTTTGTAACGCTCTTTTCTTAAATACGCTCCGAGTGAAACCTAATAAAAACCGCTAAAAACCTTTATTAACCGGTATTTTTGAAACCTGTTGCAAGCCCTGGACCAAGCCTAATTATTGTATGGCTAAATGTGGTCTTAAGGAACACATAGCTCCTTGGACTCTGACTACCCCTTCGGGGATTACAGGCGTGATTTTATGTATTTATATAAACATCCAAGACTGGAGAAAGAATGATTGAGAATTCATCACCCAAACATTTGCCCCCACCCGGGGGTCGAACCCAGAACCTCTCGAGATGGCGACACCTTGAGACCAGCGAACAGACATCGCTGACAGGCTCTACATAACAAATGTTACACATCAACTTTATTGTTACTAACATTTACGATTATAGGAGGAGCTCGGTGGTGTAGTAGTTAGTATGCTTTGACTTTCGATTGAAAACAAAGCTACCTTGGCCGTGGTCAGGCTGCGGATGAGTGACCAAAACTTTGTGATCTCGAGCTCCTCCGTGCTTCGGATGGCACGTTAAGCCGTTGGTCCCGGTCGCTATTGCGACCTTTTCTACCCACCAACCCGCATTGTGTTGTGGTGTTACGGCCAATACTCCTCATATGTTTTTCCATGAGGAAGGCCTGTGCCCAGCAGTGGGACGTATACAGGCTGAGGACGATGTGTATCATAAATAAAATGGTACAATAACCCTGTATAAACTCCTTCATTTTCTTACCAGGACAAGCCGTCACGCCGCGGCCAGGACGGAGATGGGTGGCCGCCTGGTGCAGCTGTGCGTGGCGGGCGGCGTGGGCGGCGGGAACCTCGCCGCTCTGCTGCGATCCTTAAAACTGCCGCCCGGGACCATTGCGCCTGCGCTCAGACAGGTAATACACACATACACTCATTACTTTCTTACACATTTAGGTAAATTATTAGGGAAGTTATTAATTGGGCAGCCATTTAATTATTTGGTCAGCAAAAAAAGGTCAGCTGTAAAATCATTTGGGCGGCAAACAAATATTTTGCCGGTAAATAATTATTTAGGCAGCAAAATAATAGCCGTCTTACCACAAAAGACAATAGAACACTATTTAAAGTAAGTACGCGTTCAAGACGATGTTTAAGCCGCGTCTAGCTCTAGACAATCGTAAAACACGGTCTTGTGGTAACGTTTTTTAAAAACACATGCTTAACAGATGTTTAAGTTTTTTATGGTAAGACGGTAGGTCTTTATCTATGAAATTGGTGTTTTGTATGAGATTATTGGGAAGTCTGCATTTTCCATACTAACATTTTTTCAGATTTCTTCACAACGACAAATCCAGAGATAGTATTTTTTGGCATGTATCATTAGACAAGCTTTAGCAATGTGTGTGATATCACTCTTCATAAAAATATTTATCGTTATTAAGTGAATGCAAATCAAATGATGTATTCGGGAGACACTTAAAAACGTTCTAATTCGTCGTTTCTAATTTTAACACAATTAAACTTACAACAAATTATCAAAACAAATCAAAAAAGCTCAAAAATATGGTCAAAAAATGTTTGGAGGAGGTAATTATTTTTTTTAAATATTCTGAAACATATAGTTACAGACAAAATACTAAGAGAGTAAAAAAACGGCAATTTCATACGTAAAAACCTATTATATGTTACCGAAAATATATAAAATCTAGGAAAATGATCAGTGAAGGATCTATTCCTAGGAAATGTATTCTGATAGATATTAGGTTATTTTTTATGACCCATGAAAACAATAATTGTGTCATTAAAACATAAATATTAATCAATTTGGCAGCAGAGAAAACATTTAAGTTGCTGCCCAATTAGTTATTTTGCTGACAAATTAGAAATATCTGCTGCCCATAGGTTACTAACAAATTAGTTATTTTTGCTCATCACTATTCGAATATTTTGCTAACCGTATAATAACACCCAAATTATTTATGTGTGTTACATACAATACTTTATCCATACTAATATTCTAAACGCGAAAGTTACTCTGTGTGTCTGTGTCGCTTTCACGTCAAAACTATTCAACCAATTAAAATTTTGTACACACTTACATAATTATTTGGAATTGGAATAGGCCACACCCTTTGTAATTTGTCGTTTCGTTGTTATGTTTTTCTGTGTACTGTTAATTTTTAAATAAATAAATAAATCATTTGTTTATTTTTCTTTCAGTTAACATCAGAGTTGGCGGAAGCGGCCTCAGAATCATGCGCAGAATCTACCACTAGCTCTCCACGGTCGAGACTAGTACACACATAATTTTATAATTTATACCTTTAAAGTCAAGGTCAGTTTCTTGGGTAATTTCTGATCTGACAGATTTTTTATTTTCCTTCAACGGTCATGGTAGTTCTCGAAGAATGCCACAGGTATACATGTACAAAGATAACGCAGGTATAACGATTTGTATTGAAACCAAGCGCGTCAACTTTATAACGTGTACTAGGACAGTTGTGACGTCTGTGACGCTGTGACGTCACCGCCGTAATAGGATAGTTGACCCTTTTTTTATTGGGCCCCAAATGATTAAATACTGATAGCAATCACCATTAAAATAATATAATATTTTTCTGAAGTCTATAACAATAAATTTTAAATTATAAATTACGTTTTTGCTTAAATGTGTAAAACACCTTCGGTCCTGATTGACTATGAATTTTCTGTGCCGTAGCGTCACGATTATTGTAAGCAATTTAATACGCATGCGTGACATACCAGACAGTTATGCTTGATTGGTTGCGACTGGCGTTTGACGGATTTTGACCATGCGTAGTAATTGTTTAAATGAAGCGTTACTGAACTAATTTCACAAACATGGTGGATAGCGTTCTTGGCAGATGATAAACCAAGGAGAAATAAAACATATTTAAATTGAATTTCTACAGCAATCCCGTATTAATATTTATCGAATTTGGTATATTTCAGACCCTTGTACTAAATACTATGTGAATGACACATTATTTTCATTACTTTTGATATGAGTCAACTAGCCTATTGAAACGGGAGATCCAAACTGATTGAAAGACACCGATGCCGTCGATGCCCTCCGCCAATAATCACACAACGAGGCAATTATTTTAGTTTTGAAGCCATTCGCGCTCAGACTAGTTAGCAGCGGCCAACCCCGACGTTTTGTCGGGGTTGTCGCACACGCGCACTGTATTGCAGTGCGTTTGCGCAATCTACGTAAATGTATATCTGTGTAAAATATACAACCATACGATCACGCCTCTATTGTATTCCCTCGTGGTAGGCAGACGTTTCGTCTGATACATTCCTCATGTAACAGAGAGCGAACCTTATTTGTTTTTTTTTTAAGATTCTCCCTATAAAGGCCCGGCAGAGGGAACTGAGCCCATAACAGCCATGTCTTTCGTTTTATGTCTTCAGTAGTTTACATTGAAGTCTAGTGTAATGCATTTCAATGCGTCTTGGGAGAGTTTGGCGTCAAACGATGGCAGACGCTGTGGTGTTACTTCGATGAGGTGGATTACCACGATAAAGATCTCGTCGTTTTCACACCACTTGACGCTTATTTTAATGATCCTCCACATTGCTCATCATTATTGACACTTATTACACAAAACTTCACTGATTTTACGCAACAAGATCCACTCCGATACAATATTATAATCACTGAAATAAAAATCACTTCCGCCATAGTTGAAAGGCGCCAAAATTCCCCCTTTTTTGGTATAATTCTCCCAATTTGGAAGGGGAACATAGCACATACAGCCTCGTCTTCGGTAAATATGTCTGAGATGTTTTTGGCGGCATTCGATTATGGCGGACGTGATTTTTATTTCGAATGATTCTAATATTATTTCGGAGTGACGTAAACGTGACGTAATTACGTAAAAAAATCTGTCAGAACGGAAATAACTTGGGTTATAACACCCATTTAATATGTGATCCTTTAAGGCTTTTCTAAGACATACTAAAGCAAAAATTTATTCAAAATTAATGTCATCCTTGTTTTTCTCTATGTTATTGAAAGAGACACCAGTTTTGAACTAAGAATAATTTTTGTGCACATTTAAATAGTGGTCAATATGAAAAGCTTTTCAGGGCAGGTTTTAGCTTCCAAATTCACCTGTATACAAAAATGAAATCGCTATACGGGCTGTTCTGATTTTGAATGGTCAAAAGGATATTGTTCTCTGAGTAAATTTAAAAATTATAATATAATTTATAACAATAATTCGTTATTATAGTCCGACCAGGAATATAAGAAACCTCGCCATATTGCGGAAAATTTATGGAACTAATTTATTTTACATACATTCACACATACATAAGTCACGCCATTTTCCCACAGGGGTAGGCAGAGATTACATCCTTCCACTTGCTACGATCCCTGCATATTTCTTTCGCTTTATCAACTCTCACACTAATTACACTCTTTCACTAATTTATTTTAACGGAAACAATAATTTTATTCGGCAATTTTACTTTGAAATGTCAACTTTTTTTTCACACAATGACAGGTAAGCTCTTGGCCTTCATCTGACCTGATGGTAAGTGACGATAAGGCCGAAGGTGGAAACGAGCTTCACCTGTAATCCTCAACAACTGAGGAACTGGCTATCTTACCTCTGATTGCCGGAACACAACAATGCTTATAACATTGTTAATATGGCGAGAAATTTAGGTAAGACGGTGGTAGCTAGCCAGGCGGGCTTAGAAGCCCTACCACCAACCAACTGTCACGTATGTTGTTGTCTAATCATTATAAAATTCAGTATAATTAATTTTAAATTGTTTTTGTGCATTGTGCTATAATTAGCTATTATTTTCATGGAAAAATACGAATGTGGAAAATTTTACTTTTGTTTTTAGTGTTGCAATATCAAAAACATTCTGGCGCACTCAGAGCAGGTTTTTTATATTTCTGTTCAGGCTATACAGACTAAAATCTGTGGAATATTTATGTAAAAATACTGTCAAGTTCGTCCACTAAATAAAAGCTATCAAAAGTATGCTGGAGGAATAAAAAATGTAAAATGTTTCGTAAACGTATGTAAATCTGTGTAAACGTTTCGTTAAATATTACCGTAATAGGCCAATTTTTAGCGTTCTCTCACACAGACTGGCTCGGAGAAGAGAGCAGTTTTATGGGAAGTAATTGATTGGGCAGTCATTTAATTATTTGGTCAGCAACAAAAAGGTCAGCGGAAAAATCATTTACGCAGCAAACAAATATTTTATCAGCACAATAATTATTTGGTCAGCAGAGTAATGAATTGGGCAGCAAGATAATTTTTTAAGCTGCAAATTATTATTTGGGCTGCAATATAGACCGGAAATGTATAGATATTACTAAAAATTATTTTTTTATGACTTGTGTCATCAAAACATAACAATTTGGCAGCAGAACCAAAATTTGAATAAACTCAAACTCAAAGTCATTTAATCAAATTGGTATCATCAAATACACTTTTGACAAGTCAAAACAAAATAAATTATAATTATCCTAAAATTGATAATACCACAACTTTTTTTCGGCCTGTTCACTACCGGGAGTCCTTGTCTAGAGAAGATACAGGCAAGAAACTCTGCAAGGGTTCCATCCTCCCTTTACATCAATATGTTCTACAACCTAATAAAATTTACGTGTATTATACAATACCCTTAGTCGCAAATGTCAAAATTGAATTGGAAGGAAAATGCTCCAAAAGCGACGGATCAATATATACAAGTTTTATTACAATATTTTGCTAACCGTTTAAATAACAACCTTTTTTATTACGTTTGAAATGAAGCTTTGAGTCATTGCAATAAGGCTGCTTACAATTGCTTACATTTCACTTCTTTTGTTATTGGGAATGGTCGAGAGGATATTCGAACTCGCTGGTGCAAAAAGATAACAGTAGCCTGAGTAGCCGTTCGGCTGCTCTCGTGACGTAGTCTTCAGCAGCCGGTCGGTGTAAACGGACGCTTAGACAGATTTTTAAATAAGTCTGTTATTTTTAGTTTGAGATTTATTTTAATATAGACAGGCTGTCTTAGAACTTGTTTCAAAATAAATAACAGAAAAATAGAATTTTGTTTGCCAAAAAAATGCATGTTCTTTTAAATATTCCGAAGCCTCAAAATTATATTGTATGAGTTGTAATAATGTAAAATGGCGGAGATATGTGGGTAAAATCCACATTTCACCCGATAAGTTTAAGTGCCCAAGTAACAGCGAGCCTGTTGCCACGCACCGGGCCAATGTGAAGCAAGCGATATTCTCAATCAACTGTACCTTAGTTTTATTTACTCATAATGCAGGCGGTGGGATCGTACCTGCGATCTCATGCACGAGTAATGTCGTCGTCGTAAAAAATTTTTATTAAATCACTTTTGTTCTCAGTCTATACAATCTTTACTTCCTTTTAATAAGAGCCATTTATTTTAAGTGATTACATATTTTTGGAGTTGACTGTCTGTACCTATCTATTGTATGTATATTTACTAAGAGAAATGCGTATATATTTTCTAAATAATATATAGAATTCCGTCTATGTATGTATGATTAGATAATTTCACTAGTATGTGTTTTACCTGTTACCTAATTTGTTAAGATTATCTGTTGGTAATATGAAATCGTAATTTTTGTTTCTTTTTCATTTTTATTTAATTTGGTGTCAAAATTGTTGCTATTTTAAAAATTGTAATTCTTCAATTTTTTTTTGTTTTGACCACCCTATACATACCTACAATTGACAGTGTCTTTTTCTATTATTATAGATAAACAATGTCAATAATGTACCAGCTAGCCTACTCTAGAAGGTAATACCGATTGATTGACATTGAGATTGCATGATTCCTACTTCAATTGCGACACTAGCGCCACGAATGTATTCAAGTTGTGCGTTTATTGAGTGACGTAAATGTCATGGAGTTTTGCTAAAATCGGTGCTCTCGTACCGCCTCTCTCGTCTCCGTGTTTGAGACATTGGATTGTGTTGTTATTGAAATTTAATTGAGATTGCGTCAAGAGTAGGATAGCAGGTTAGTTTCACATAGAATATTTTTATAACTTAATCAATTAATGTTATTTAATGATGCATTTTATCACTGTGAATTACTCTGCACTCTATTGTGATATAAATAGAGGTTAAATTCTGTTGTTTTTCCACTATACATGGTGTTACAAAACACAAAATAAAATATTCAGATTAAACTCAATACATACAGGATAATCGTACCCGACTTACAAAAAATCTCATACACATTAACTTGAACCTAATTTAACTTTCAATTATCAAAATACTGTATTATTATATTTTAAGAGGTATTTTTGTTACACCATATAAAAATACCCCACATTATTATTTCCATATTGAATCGACTAAGTATTATTATAAAAGTAATATGTAGACAGTTAATTTAAAAATTCATTTCAGAATTGAAACAAATTTTAAACTAAATCGAAATTAAAATATTTTTTTGTGTGACATCACTATTTTAAATGACAAATAGCTAGTAACATTATTAGTTGCGAATCAAAAACAATTACTGTTTAAAGAATGCAGTTTTAACTTAAGCTCTGCGCAGTTGTAATAAGGTTTAATATCGGTGATAATCTTTTCATTAATTCTGCGTAAGAGTTTTGTGAATTGCATAAGTGTAAGCTGTATAATTGAATTAGTTTTGAAAAGATTTATCACGAAATACGATGAATCGATGTATCGTGTTTTGGTTTTCATAATAGTTAGGGTAATGTATATATTTAAAAGCTAAGTAAGGTTTAATATTAAGTTAATTATTAATTTCAAGTTGTATTTTTGTAAGGAAATAAAAATGTTGCCATAAAAAAGTTTTTTTAAATCTATTTATATGTTCAACCCTTCGTGTCTCAGGCGGCATTCCCATACCTGCACTGCTCACCCCTTTGGGGATGGCAGCTTGATGATGTTTTAAACTAGTTATAAATCCAAAGAATTCTTGCTAGCAAAATTTTACACATTGTTTAGGACCATATATTCTGCGAACCTTTGTTTTGTTATACACACTTATTAAACGCTATCGTATCGCTTGAGGAATCAGGAGTAGTCTGAGTGCTTGACTCTACATGTTAATCTAGTGATTATAATTATGGAGATAACATAAGCATAACACATCACGCTTCGCCAGATATGTTGTCCCCATGTAACAGGTGGCGAGCGTGTTGCCATGCACCGACAATGTGAGGCAAGCGATATTTACCACCAACTGTACTCGTGTTTTTTATTAAAACTCAGTGGTACAAGCGGGTCGAACTCGCGACTACAGAACGAGTAGTCTTTCCCAACTGTGCTACCGCTGTCTTAATAATGGAGGTAACGTTTAAATTTATACACTGCAACGGAGCGTCTCCTGCGTAAATGCTGGCAAAGTACGTACATACATAAGTCACACCTTTTTCCCACAGGGGTAGACAGAGATAACATCCTTTCACTTGCTACGATCCCTGCATATTTCTTTCGCTTCGTCAACTCACTACAGTCCTCATGCATGCTCGGCGATTTCGGGTACTTTCGATCTGGCCCTTCTCTAAAACGTCTTTAATGTGGTCGAGAAACGTTCGCCTAGGTCTGCCTCGTCCCGATTCTCCACTCAGACCCGATTCATATATCCCTTTAGTCAATCCATCCTTTCCACATGTCCAAACCATCTCAGCATACCTTTCTCTATTCTTGTCACTACATCCTCTTTCAAACCACACTTCCTTCTTATCACATCATTAATCATTATATTATATCCTGTCACTCAATTTATAATGTAACCTGCGCAAATTTCTATGGGCGGATCATAGATAAGTGACAGTCAATCGCTTTCTCGTTCATGCTTGTTATATCTCCGTAAGCGATCTTCTTTGGCCGTCTACTTAGATACGTCAATGGGGCAGATCTCCACTCTTCGTGATTCCAATCTTTACGATGCTCATACTAATAAAGGTAGTTGAATGGGGAAAATAAAAATAAATAATGTTAATTATTCATATTATATTTTAATAACAATACTAAACATTTGTTCAATACAATGTGATTAATATTTTAAATATAGTTTTATTGCCCTATAGGTACTCCGTTTTTACAATTAGAAAAAGATTATGGATTTGACACATTAATATATTGAATTGGGAACTTAATTTAAAATCGAGCTACTATTTATTATTAGCGACATCGCTTTTTCTTGACGGGCGGGAATTCCATTTAAACCGAATTATTGTGTATATTTTTTATTTACAATACAAAAATATTAATTCCTTCACAAGTTTAACAATGGAACCTGTGTTTGGAAATCACTCCTAAAAACAATAAGTTGGACCAACTTAACAAGGAAAATCAAAAGTGGCATTCTGAAATTCTCCCTTGTCACGGTTTAAAACCCGTCTTCATTTCTCATTCACTTTATTATCTCTTATTAAATTAGTCCTCCCTTCATTGATTATCTCTTTTCTCTGTCACTTTCTTTTGTTTTCTCTGACCCACTTGCGTCTTGTTTAATTTCAACATTGCCTTCGCAATAGCAGTCTCGAAATCCTTAGGTTTTTGTTGGTTATATTTACTTTTAGTTACACTCACGATTTTCTCCACTGTCGTGTTTCCTAACAGATGCGCTAATGGGTTTACACTAACTAAATGAGTGCCGTCAGGCAGTTTTATATCCTTTTTCGGTTCTGGTATAACCTCCAGAGGTTTTGGCGGATTTAGAACTTCTTCTACTTTGACGATTTTATAAAATGGTGCCTCTGGTTGTAAATGAGCTATGTGTATATCTTTGTAATCTTTCGGAAGTTTTGGAATAACAACTCTATGTGGTATGTATAAGGTTTTAGTATCTTCAGAACCTCCTAGCATAACTTCCTGAGCGACCTCTGGAATAACAGTCTCACTATTATCATGGAAACTGTCAGTTTCCATGTTACTATCTTCACAATAACTTTCATTTTCTTGAGGCAGCGCCTGTACTTTCGTGACGACAACTTTAATAGTAGCTTGTATCTCGTCTCCTGTTTTTTTAAATTTAACAGGCATTGCTAGACTTGGTGACCTAAAATCTACATGCTCAAGATTACATTTTGTCATTCTAATTAACGGTTCTTTAAACACCCCTGACACTGGTTTAATACTAATATTTGTATTAATATTAAGATCTTTCTTTGGAGCCTCACTTTCAGGAGTAAAGCTTTCAATGAACTTTTGTACAGACAACCCAGTGTCGTTGACCAGAGTTAAAGTAGCTGACACTTCCTCTTTTGGTACTTCGACTTTTTTGATAGTATGCAGAAATTTCTCAGTATTACTCAGTTCAACAGTATTGGCGTTACGATTCTTACGTTTCTCTAACAAATTTTTTAGAGTTTCTGTAAGCTGAGAACTAGAGTGTTCTACTGCACAATGCTCTTTTAACTCTTCTTTGGAATTAAAATCTTTCGAACATTTAATACATTTAGTCACATTCTTGTAATGAAGACTGATGTGATTGTTATAATTTTGAAATGTAAAGCAGTTTTTCTTGCAAATTGGGCAAACAAATCTTTTCTTTTTATCTCTGAACACCTTCCTTTTCCTATTCCATGTAGCATGACGGAATTTATGTTTCTTTCGTTTCATTTCCTTCTTTCGTATGTTAAGCAATGGTTCATCATCAGAGGAGTTAGATCCTGAAGTCTCTTTATGAACTCTCTTCCTATTTGTTTTGGTTCTCTTTTGACGTTGCGTTTTCTCGCTCTCTCCCTCCGTCTCCGTCGCACTCATAAAGTCAGAATTAACATTAACTAAATTGATTTCTTCTTCAGCTTTTTCTTTAAAATTAAAATGAACTTTTTTGTCAGTGTTACTTTTACCTTTATTTTTTCTTGTAGTATCATTCAAATTAACAAATTGAGTATCTTCTACTTTCTGTACCTCTGTTTCTGTTAAAGCGGCTGGAACAAATGGATGTTCGGATTTCTTATCACTAAAGAATACATGATAATTTTCATCAAACTCTACATACCCAATGCTTTTATGGTCCAGTTTGATGTGTATTGTGAAGCGTTTTCTGACACGGAACATTTTATCGCAAATTTTGCATGTATACGGCTTAAGTTCTTTGTGGGTTGAATAGAAATGTTTGAATAAATCATTTGGATGCTTAAATATAGCATCACAGTGCACACAGAGATATTTATAAAGGTGCAATTCACCGCTATGTGCCCGTTCTATGTGTTTGTCCAGAGACGAAGTGCCAGCAAAATCTTTATTACAGTATTTACAAGCAATAAGCAACACAGTCAGAGGATGTGCGTTAGTCTGGTGTTTAGATAAGTCATACATTGAGTCAAATATAATATTACACAGTTTGCACTTAATCGCTTTACATTTCTTAGTGTGATCTTTCCATGTTTGCACTGGAAACATCTTTAAGCATTCCGGGCACTGCAAGTGATAGTCTCCTCTGCCATGAAAACATTCTGTATGCTTAGAAAAATGCCTGTTCAACCCAGCTTTGTTTTTAAATACAGAGGAACACATATCACAGACCAAAGACCTACAATCATGTTTCTTTAAGTGGTTAAGGTATTGAATAACATTTGATGTTGAGCATTCACAAATAAAACAAACATACACAACTTCTTCTGTTAAGGATTGAAGGAAGCTTAATGCTTTTTTGTTTATTATCGAGGATAGAAAGGGAAGGACCTCTGACAGGACTACTCCATTATCCTTGTGGTTCACGACTTCATGGTGTTCCAACTCCGCAACATTTGTGAAAAGCATTTTACAGCTACTACAAGAGTACTTAGACTTATTAACATAAGCATAATGTTTACTTTCATGCTTTCTATGTTGATCTGGCTCATTGAACACCTTATTACAGTATTTACAGGATCTTAAGCCACTTACATGTACATCTCTCAGATGATATGCATAAGATTCTATGTCGGCGAAACGTTGCGTACAGAAATGGCATTTTTTCAATGAGTTTTGCAATCTAGATGAGTGCATCTGATTTATATGGACTATTAAGTCTTCTGCATCGAGAAACTCTGCGTAACATATCTCACAGGTGGTGTCTGGGTCTGGTATATCTATTTCCACTTCCATTGTTATTGCTTCCATTCTTCAATTCAGATTTTAGTGTGCAGACTCATTAGAATTATCACCAATATCAGATAAAATACAACTAATACATAATAAGTTTCTTCTATAATTAAAAAAATAACGTGATTTTAACGAATTCAGAACGAAAATCCGAAAAATCCAGAAATCCTACGATACGAAAATCACAAATTTATGTTTGACGTTTAGGTTTAACTGACAGCAACATTTTTTTAACTAAGCCCATACAGCCATGTGTTTCGTAATAATATTTCTTGACTTGACAATTATTTCATTTCAATAATCCTCCACATTGTTCGTCAACAGACACTTATTACACAAAACTACACTGATTTTACGCAACAAGATCCATTCAGAAACAATATAAAAATCACGTCCGCAATGTCGTTGTCGTTGTCCGCAATGACGTGTTTATTTCTCAGAGTAAACAGAACTGGAGTAGCCATTAGTCAATTTCTCAAACATTTTATTCTGCCATTTCTTGCGGGGGGTGAGGTTACCACTACACTCAAAGCTAGCACAACGCACAACGTTTTTACAAATGCACACATGCATAATTCGACACACAAATTTAAATTTCACGCACACACACGCTTAAAATAGTCACGTGGGGTGTGCGTTTTGACAACGTCACAGCCGCACTCCCCACGAGACTAGCGCTCGAAATTTGAAATCGTAGAATTCTAAAACATGAAATAATGAAGTAAATAATCATGAAATCTTAAAAATTATAATTACAAATAAAAGGTGACACCATCTTTTAGCATACTCAATGTTTTCTATTTATTTTTACAACAAAAAACAGCACAGGCAGGCATTTTTGCGGGAGCTCTGTTCGCCGCAACGTTTACAATGTTATGGCTGTCAAAATGGCGGCTCAACTAGTTTTATTAAACGTGCAAGCATCCGATGCTTGTGCATTTGGCAGAGGGGAATGTTAGACAAAGGCTACTCCAGTTCTGTTTACTCTGAGGTTTATTTGTCTCATGAGGCAATTACAATCGTTTTTTTAAGTGATACTTTTATTTAGACTTACAAAGGTAAAGATTGCGATCAGACCACTTGACACCAACGCGGGTAAAGACAGACGTGCCAGCCCGTACAACCATGCCATCTTCTCCCCGGTATGAATAAAGGGTCTCCACGTTAATATGACGAAGCGACGGGATTAGGTTTTGGTCAGTGTGATTTTTAGAAATTCATAAAGGCTATGAAGGTAATGAAATATGGAATAAAGGAATCATCCTAAAGACTCGATTGAAATGTATGGAAAAATCTTGAAAAAAATTGTAAAGACGTTCTGAGACGTTTCATAGATTGTCAGGTAGGTCGGTGCTGCCATAAAAGGAAAAAATATTTCCATTTCCTTATAAAAATTCCTTCAGTCTAGGGATGATACAGAGCTTCGCTTCCGATTCGGATAAGTCGGAACTTTCGATTAAAATTACACATTCGGTTCTGTTTTACTTACTTTTGAAACGGATGTTAAATCGGAGGTCGAAACTGGATTGCCCGCCAATATTTGTTGTCCCCACTAAGCCCCGTATCCCTTATCTATGACCCGCAAGCTGCCAAATAGAGCTGCAAAGCTATTGTATAATAAGTACAATTTTACTTCTTTAATTGCAAAATCAAATACCTAATACTATAATATGTTATTATATATATAAAGAAAATTCAATTTTCTTAGGCGCACTTGCGAGGTCGAGAGTTAGCACCTAACCCTGAGGCAAATATATGGGCAAACCCTGGATTAGGCGCTAACTCTCGATCTTGCAAGTGGGCCTTAAAGGTAAAGATTTGGCTGGGTACTACTCTGTGTCCAGTAATTGTATTTTTGATTAAGGTAAATAGGTTTAAGAGAGGATAATTATAGACTGATTTAAGAATAACGTGACAAGGAAGCAAAAATAAAGTGACAGGGAAAAAAAGCGTGAATTTGTTAGTCATTAGCACTCCTTAAGGGGGGCGTTGCTACCTTCATGCTTTGCGCACACCATTTTATTTTCACTTGTATTGTTAATAATTTTAAAACAAGGAAAATGAAAACCTAAAATAAATTATTTTAGCAACGAAGACTTTTGATTGGCTGTTGTGGTTTTTGTTAGTTTTATGTTTTTTTAGTTTGAGTTTTGGTGTTTTTGTTTTTTATTTGTACAAGCGTAGATACTATTTTTTTTCTTCGCTGAGGTGGGATGAAAAGATACGTGTTGCACTCGAGTGCAAAGACACGCAAAGATTTTTCACCTTGTGCTCTTTTGATTTCCTCGCTAATGCTCAGTCTAAATAGCGTGAGCATCGCGATATATATCACGTTTTTTCACGTCTCATAATCAAATTCCATAGGTAGTACTTTGACAGTTAAACTTGATAAAAACTCGGCATTATATTTAAATAAGGTGTTCATGCTAAGAGGGCTAGATTACAATTATAGAATCCTTCTCTTGCTCGGTCATCAAAATTGAGCACGCGGTTAAAAAGCAACTTTGCACTCTTTTCTAACAAAAAACTATTCTAAATTAAGTAATTCACTTTGTAAATCAAACTTTGGTGGCCTTATATTATTTATTTAAAGAAAGATATACAATAAATTTATTTGGTTTAGTTTGTGCCTATAGAATTGGCCCTATTGCCATTTCACTTGACATGACATAGTAAACACTTGTGTAAACATTATGTTTGAGTGACATCATTGACTTGCTGATAATGTGAAGTCATTGTTATTAAACAATAATGACTTAAAAGAAAACAACGTTAAAGGGGATGTATGAGAAGTATGAATAAAAAAAATCAAGTTCAAAACTTTTAATGAGGTATATTCACCATGACATCTGGTTGTGGGAATATAAGGCAGCAAAACTCTATGATCATCCAGACATTTGGAAGAAAAATTTTGTGTGAAAATTCCTGACGCCTAATGAAATGTAGTAGTAGAGAGAGATGAATAAAGATAGAGAGTAAACAGGCCCAAATTAAGCAGTTTATATTGTGGTGCTGTGGCTTAAATAAATAAATAAAAATAATTTTATTTCAAGCATCAAGAAGCTCATAGGTATAACACATTACTTTACATTATTGTTAGTAGGTATCTTAGTAACAATTTTTACTTAAAATTAAATTTTTACTTAAAGTTAGTAAAGTTAGTATCTAGCATAAAAATAGTGTGATTTTTTTTTTACTTTTTTTTTACTTTGCCTTGTCTTAACTATTCCCACCCAGTGTTTGTGGAAAGGACAGTCAAACCTAGTCGCACTTGTTTTCAGGATATTGTTGCTGCTATTGCGAGTACGTTGCAGTAGTGAGGCTATTTTTTTGCGAATTATCGCATGGAAGCCGTCAGTGCGTGCGCCCGCAAACATTCCGGACGCGCTACAGTACCTTGGTAGCCTCAACAACACCCTGAAAGCATTATTGTACTGCACACGCAGAGCGTTGCGTATAATCCACCCATAGGCTACTCGTGTAGAACGCTTGGCAATAAGCTTTAAAAAGTATAACCTTCGCCTCATACGAACAGCGAGCAAATCTACGAGCAATCATATTGCTTCGCATCGCCAACGCCCTGCGCTCCCTCTCATTATCTCTGTCATCCTTGAGATCACTAGTCACCATGTGGCCAAGGTATTTAAACTCATCTACTAGTTTTAATGGTGCACCGTTTAAAAGTACTGGCGGTACATGAGTCGGCTGGTGTTTGTCTGCTCTAAAAATTAGTATTTGACTCTTATCTGAGTTATATTGAAGCCCATGCACCTCCGCGTACTCCTGACATATGGACAGTAGTGTCCTCAACCCGTTGACCGAGGGGCTCAGCAGCACCATGTCATTGGCATAACTTATATTATTAAAACTTATTCCGTCAATGAAGCAGCCAACATGTGTACTACTAAGCCTCTCGATCAACTGGTTTACATACAAATTAAACAGTAGAGGTGAGGCCAGCCCCCCTTGTCTCACTCCACACGCAGAGCTGTACTCATTAGAGTACGTACCGTACCATCTTACATGATTCCTCTGGTTGGAATACCAGTATTTTAGGAGCATTGTACATTCAACCGGCACACCTGCACTGTCCAGTTTGTCCCACAAAATGTCATAATTTACAAGGTCAAAGGCCTTTGACAGGTCCAAAAAACACGCGTACACTGCTCAGAGTAAACAGAACGTACACTGGCGTCCTTCTGTCGGTATAGTACTCAACCGCGTGCTTTAAGCTCAGGATGGCAGTTTCTGTCGACAAACCGTCTTTAAAATCGATTTTTTTTAATTCTTTTTTATTTTTTTGCCATGCATCGACACAATCTGAGGTAAGCAATAACTGTACTTAAGTTTCATTCAAATTTACCGGTTCAGGTGGAGTGATCGAACCCTGAACGACTGGCTGAAAGAGTAGTGCCATCGTTCCCAACTCTGCTACTACCTAAATTGGGGATAGAACAGAAAAAAGAAGATGGAGCAGTAAAAGTCCAGGCAGTAAAATAAGTAAGTAAATGAATCGTCTTTTCTTTTGATATTGTAGTAAGGAAAATATTCCCAAATCACTGCCACAACTGCCAAAATTTTGACGAAACGATAAGACAATCGTTGAATTGAAAACAGTAGCAAATCAAGTGTGATGCAATTATTAATAAGATGGACCGTGAAAATGAATTTCCATTACAAATTATTTCGTTTGTATGCAAAGAATACAAATGTGCTAATAATGGCAAATGACGAAATAATACACAAAAATAATTAGATACAGTAATGATCTAATGAAATATCATGTAATATTGATTTTACAGCTTTCAGGGGTTGTGTGATGAATACAGGCATTTGTTCCCACGTTTTAGATGTTTATGTATAGATTATATTATGAATAGTAATAATTATATATTTATTTAATATCTCTTGTTTTACATAGTGAATGGGAACAGTCTCACGCCCAGTTGTCAACTTAAACATATGTGCTAAATAAGTAGCTTTCATCATTTCTATAAAATCAGGACGTTCGTGATCAGTACTGGATTTATAGATAAGAAAAAATGTACTGTCATTTATATATCCAACTCTTGGCGTTTTCCGCGAACACCGGTGTTCGCAAACAATAGATTGTTCCTTTGTGTCTCCTTTTCTGACCATTGACTAGATAAACGTAATATTTTCTTAAATATGAAAAATAATTTTACCTACATTTCAGGGAGATTTTTCAATGCTTGCCACCCTGCCGTCGCTGTGAAATTACATTGGAGAACTGTCAAATATTTATCCACCATTGCCTCCTCCACCTATCATGTCACCGCTCTGTCACTGAAGCCCGTACGATAATTTAAACACGGCAGATAGAACTGCCATGCACAAAATCAAGACTTACAGGTAAATAGAAACAATAATTTTATTACGGACGTTAATTGTTTCCGTTGTGTTTGGGCGCTAAATGCGTATTACATATTTGCGTTATCATTATAACCTCTATTCGGTGGTCGCAATCCAACAAACATTTTTCCGGAAAACTCTTTAAAAGTGAAATCAATACATGTTTTTCATCATCATTAATCAAGCAGTGAGTGTTTTTTAATGTTTGTTGAGTTTATTCTGAGTTTTTTTTTGTGTTTTGTTAGTGGTATTTGAAGTGGGTGTTTTTGTATGTCAATAGTAATTGACTCACTATCATCACAATAATGTTAAGTGTCAGTTTAAAGGAATTTTTGATTGAATAATTATTAAAAGACACATTGAAGACTGTAAACATATGTTTTCTGAATATTGACAATGAGTCATACCCCCAATGTGTTGTTGCTAACTCTAAAGGCATACAATTGTTGTATACCTACATAAAAACAATTTAAAACTAAAAGTTAAACTTTGGTATAAGTTTTCCGCTTCAGCTTGAATTGAATTTCAAATTTAACATCATGAATACATAAAAAATCCTTGAAAATTCTTAAGCCATTATTTAAATGTTGCCCCGTTCCTAACATATGTATTCAGAGATTTTGAATATTTTACTGAGTTGGTTGCTTATATATGTATTGGAATTTAAGCAATTTATATAAAAATCTAGTCTTTTATATGAACACTTTGGTGGTAACTGCATCCACTGGTGTAAGTGAACAATAGTTTCTATTGATAATTTTCTGACCGTTGAGAGGTTAATCTTTAGTATTCTTAGTAATAGATGGAAGCCAATAGCAGCTACAGGCACTATAGAAATACCATAACCCTGTAATTCTGTTTCTAACCAAAATTCCAATAGCCAGTTTACATACCAACAAAAACAGTCTCTGTATTTGAGCAAATCAAATATTTATTGGATATAGGAATCCATATTTGACGACCTCTATCGCTAAGTGCTTTCTTCTCAGGTTTCAAGGAGTCGTCACCCCTTTAGGTTCTGGAATGACAATTCAATTCCCAGTTTGAGTGATGAATACAGGCATTAGTCCTTCAGTATTGAGTGTATTAATTATTTTATTTTATTATTAATATTTATCCTTTATCTATTATATTATTTTATAAACTGCTTAATTTGAACTAGTTGACATGTATGAGCATCAGAAGGTATTTATTTATTTTATATTTCTTATTATCTATGAAACAACAATGACCAATGGCAACGGCCTACTTAGTCTACTATTAAGTACCTACATATATTTAAAATTATTATTTATTTTATTGTTTTTATCAATTTATTCACTGCGGACTATAAATAGGTATGTTTTTTTACATTTAAAATTATATATTGATATTTAAATGATTTTTAGGTTTTGTATGGACATACTACACACAGCGCCATCTATTGGTTGGTGTTAGTACTTAGCATTGGAAATAGAAATCTAGCTTTCGGTAAACTTTGTGTGAATGTTTAAGCATGACACATTTGAACTAAAGGAAGATAGTTATAAATAACGACTTTCAGTAAAAGTCAAATTTTATATGAAACTAGCTGTTGGCGCTGTTGCCCGCGATTACTATGGTTTAAGGTATAATTCCACCAAAAACCTTTAATTGTCCGGAATAACAAGTATCTAGGATGTTGACTAGGGATATAAGGTGTCACCATGAAAAATTTTATTGAAATCGGTCCAGCCATTTCGGAGATTAGCCCGTATGTACAAATAGGCAGAGATACAAAAAAAAATATTTTTTGGTAGTGTCCCCTCTTTTTACATCCGCCTGTTTTGGTTTTTTTAAAGTATTTTTTTTTCTATGTACAGACATTCGACCTCTTCAGTTTTATTATATGTATAGATAAAAACTTTATATCGCAACCAAGGTTTTGAGCCAAAATTATACGAGTAATTATTATTTTGTTGGTTAGTATGATGTTCCGTTTACATGCGTTTATTTATAAAAACATTTGAGGAAAATTCCTTTGTTTGTGAGAACATCCTTCTTTTTATTTGTAATTATGTCGATGCAAACGCGTCATCAAATGCAAATTCATACTAATATTATAAATGCGGAAGTAACTGTCTGTCTGTCTCGCTTTCACGTCAAAACTACTGAATCAATTTAACCGAAATTTAGTACACAGATAGTCTAGAGCCTGAGAAAGGACATAGGCTACCTTTTATCCCGATATTATTATTTATTTATTTAAAACTTTAGTACATTTGGTGTACATGGCGGACTTAATGCCAAAAGCATTTTCTACCAGTCAACCATTGGGTGGTGCAGAAAACAAATACAAGTAGGTACACAAAGTTTTTAGAAATATAACAAAAACACATTTCAACACACACATACACATTTTTTTTTCACATAATCCCATGGGAACGGGTGCCATGCGGGTGAATGTTAAAAAATTTAAATAACGCTTACCAGAAAAGTAAAGGACAACACGCCACAATGAACTTTGCTTCTAATAATAAAGTAAGAGTCAATTTTCAATTCCACCATTTTTCAATTCCAATTGAGGATACTGTTCCAATTTGAAAAAATCTTTCAGTGTTGAATAGCCTATTTATTGTGGAAGTCTATAGGCTACATACCATCACACTATCTCAAAATAACTATTCTACGCGGACGAAGTCGCGGGCAAAAGCTAGTCTACAATAATAATCTTCTAAAATGTAATAATTATAATAAAACCATAGCACATATAAACTATGTACAAAGTAAATACCCATCAAAAGTTTTCATTATTTGTTTACTACTAAGTTAATAATATTAATATGTCATTTCAATTGCAATTGGTAAATTGCATTTTATATCTAGAGATCATAATCAGGTCTTATCTCGTGATAACTATCATTGACCGCTGTTTTAGCTAAGTAGGCAAGCACAATTTTATCGTGGTATAGATTGTCATTCATTTTTATGATTAACGGCCGCACTCAAAGACGTCATTTAACCTAATGTTCATTAACGAATTTAAAAATCGTCTATGTGTATTGAAATAAGTGATATACACTTATTATTAATTCATTTTTAATTCTTTTATTCTTATTAGCTAAATTATGACCAACCCCCTGGCAATACCAACGAAACCGAAATGTTTTCAATGGCTGATCTTTTAATGGTCAGCCTAAGTCGCATAAGCAGCGCAATATCATATTTAACACGTATTTATCACGGGGGTTTTTGGTGGCATCCAACTATGGCGGACGTGATTTATATTTCAGTGATTGTTTTATTGTTTCGGAGAGGATCTTGTTGCTTAAAATCAGTGTAGTTTTGTGTAATTAGTGTCAATAATGATGAGCAATGTGGAGGATCATCGAAATAATCGTCAAGTGGTGTGAAAAACGATGAGATTTTTATCCTGGTAATCCACCTCATCGAAGTAACACCAAAGTGTCTACTATCGATTGGTTGACGCCAAACTCTCCCAAGATGCATTGAAATGCATTACACTAGCATTTCAATGCAAACTACTGAAGAAAAGTATTCTACTGTTAAAGTGTGGCTCAAAAAGTCCAGACCGTAAAACTTAATATAAAAAAAAAGTATTTATCACGTCCAATTGTAATTTTTTTGATAAAAAGCACAGCAACTGACTCAACACCACCTGATGGTAAGCAGTAGCCCATTTGCAGAGATAGCGGGCCACGGAGAACAGCATCCGTAGCCATCCCATCTTGCTGGTCCATTGGGTGCTTCTTTACGCCTCTCTTGAAGGAACCCATTTTATAGGAGGGACGGATCACATAAACTCAAACTCAGTCATTTAATCAAATTGGTATCATCAAATACACTCTTGACAAGTCAAAACAAAATAAATTATAAGTATCCTAAAATTGACAATACCACTACATTTTTTTTCGGCCTGTTCACTACTGGGAGGCCTTGTCTAGGGAAGATACAGGCAAGAAACTCTGCAAGGGCTCCATCCTCCCTTTACATCAATATGTTCTACAACCTAATAAAATTTACGTGTATTATATATTATAATACCCTTAGTCACAAATGACAAAATTAAATTGGAAGGAAAATGCTCCAAAAGCGACGTATCAATATATACAAGTGATAGATTTTCATAGTACTTTGAACGTGATTATTACCTGTTAAATATCATAATGCGGTGTTCATGCTAAGAGGACAGAAATGGCTAAGCTACCATTGCGATAAATTGCTATACATACATACTTACAATCACTACTATTATCGCCTAAGTGTTAGTCAGAGACTAGGCAAAAGCACTGCAAAAGCAGTCCATTGCCATAGTCCGAGCTTTACTAAAGCAGTGACTGCACTCAGCGTGACAGGTGTTGAGCCCGTCTCCGCTATAAGCTATTGGATGCTGTGCATTTCTTAGTCCGTTAGTCGCCTTTTAGGACACCAGGGGAAGAGATGGGGGGAATTTGCTTTAACCCCTCGATAATCGGTAGTTATGCTAGGCCCACAGTTTTGTGGTTAATTGTATGTACTGGCTTCTGTAAAAATAATTGGCCTGATTAAGAAGAGAGAGCTATATCAATTATTCTGATGATGGAATCTGTGTTCTAAAATCTATTACCTTAATTAAGTAACTTATATTTATAACAAATTATTAACGAAAGTCTTTTCTTTATTTCAGATCTTGAAATGCAGTGATAGACCACGTCAAATCATTTTAACCAGCAACTAAACCATATTGTAAAATTGACAAATCATCTTTCGAATCCCACGCCGCTTACACGCACAAAACGTTTCGGTACTCGTACGGGCTAAAAATCTACCATTTCATCTCCACTTTCCGAGTTGACTTAAATCTTGGGCACCAAGACAGGTCACTAGTATAAGAATAATTGTACAGATATATTTTAAAGACTGCCACGATGGCCAATGTTGATGAGATTGCAAAAGGCTTGTCGGAACTGACTCTGCTGTCTTTCCGCAAGTTGGACGACGTGAAGAGACTCGCTAGGCACTTCTGCAATGTCATAAACCATCCTGTTACACAGGAGAAAAAGGTGCTAATTCAATACCTGAAGAACTTAGACGAAACTCACAAGAGAGTGTTTCTGCAGAAACGCGAGGGTGTGGAGGTGGAATATATATTTACTACGGAGAAGAAGAGTGGTATACAACGACAGCGCTTTAACAGTCTACCGGTGAGCGAGGTTCCTGAATTGTTGAAGGCAGAGTTTTTAACGGCGGAGAATGCGCAGCAAGTCCACATTTGTATCGACTGCAACGTTGAAATCGAGTTGAACGATGAAGAACCTCTAATGGAATCTCTTCAGAAGCATTTCAATTTGGACGTGCATCTTCCTAAGCTGAAGCGCGAGAGTATTGACGTGGCGGAACCGATAATCCTGCCGAACATGTCCCGGAGATTGTCAGCGATGGAATGCGGAGAAACTCCAGCTCAGAGTTTGGACCAGATCTTGAATATGATAAAGCCTGTAGAGAAGTTAGAGCGCGCGTTCTCTGCCAAACTAGAAGCGTCGCTCATTAGACATCTGCCCGATAATTCCGAAGCTAGCATCGACGCCGCTGTCAAGTTCTACCAGTCTGCTTACGATAAGCTTTGTCGGGACGTCGCTGGGATCGACTTTTCTACCCAGACTAGTTCTGTCGCGCCTATTATAATGAGTATCAAAGACAACGTGTACCAAAACTTCGCTGCTGACGCGAACAAGAATATAGATAATGATGAAAACGATCAAAACGTAGATAAGCCTGCTAAGAATCAAGTGAAGAAATATCGTTATTATGGACCAATTGAGAATTTTATTCTGAAGCTGCTCAGCAATCATAAGCTTCTGTCGCTCGTGGACGACCGCACTGGCAAGCTGGCTTTCTTTTGCATGGCCTGCGAGTACTACACGCTCCGGTTCCGCTACGACAGCGTCTTAAACCACATCTTTAGCGAGACTCACATACACAACTTGTCTTGCATTTTGCTGGCTGATAAGCACATTCCATTTCTCATGGATGATAGATCCGTGGAGAAGATTAAAGAGCTTAATCGCAAGTTTTTATACGGTCACGAGGTTACCGAAGACCCGAACGGACTCAGGTGCGGTCTTTGCAGGACCTCTATAGAGTCTGTCGATAAGTCTACTCTTCATATCTTAGATGAGAACCATTTGGCTCGTCTTTCTGATAAGTTGTATAGGAGAATGAGGGCGAATAACCCTGATGGGGCTATTCCGGATGAGTGGGGTCCAAAGGATTTGGACTGGACCAAGTTCCTCGCGAGCGTGGGGAAGCCACAGAACAATAAAGACCATGTAATAATTGAAAATTTCATAAAACCCTCCGGGAAAATTGCGAATTACTGTACATGTTGTGATATGACCCTTAAAGGTCCAAGGCAGGTGTTGTTTAATCATATTCGGCAGAAGAAGCATCTGAGGAACGCTGCGCCGTACAAACTGACACTGCTTTACAAGAACCATTGCCGGCCTTCGGAATATTATGCTAGTTTCGGAAATTATTACGTGTGCATGCTCTGCCCCGACTACATCGCTGTGCCGTCTTTCGCAGCGATCGTCCAGCACTTCGAGAGCGCTTTACACGTGGAGACTATAGCTAAATTGATCCGCTCAGCTCTTTACAAGGACGCTCTAGACCTCGAGTTGTTGTCGGCGAATAAAATAACTACCGGAGATGTGGTTAAGTGCGAATTGTGTAAGGTGACCCTCCAAGATGTGAACGAAGCGGTCACTCACGTGCTATCAAACGTTGAGCATCAGACTGCGGCAGCGGAAGCGAAAGTGGCAAGTCATAAGGGCGACATTATAAGCGTGTATATGCGAGGAAACTATATTTTGCATAACGAAGGTAGCACATTCAATTGTGTGACTTGCTCCGAAGTATTTAACTCAATCCGCTCGTTGTTAGTTCATCTGGTGTACGCAGAACATTTTAAAGAGAAGCCCTCTTCGGAATGCGTATTTCGTTTTTATTTGGAGCTGAAACACAATATAAACATGTTGGCAAGGAATAAGTACGTGTATTATGACTTCGGGAAGATGAAATGTGGGATATGTGATGCCGATCTGCCTGAGGGCGAAAACGCTAAGAAGCATGTGATTTCCACGCGCCACAGAGAAGTCATGGGAGCTAGTTATGTGCATGTGAACTTGGATGCCTCTGCAGCAGAATGAGGTGAGCGAAAATATTGAATTTGGTATTACTCACGCTTTTTCCCGCCTTGGTTCCGGCCGCAATTGCAACCGTTTCACCAATCTGAATTGCGCTACCGTGGTTGTGTTACGGTCCATACTCCCCATTTGTTTCTCCATGCTGTTCAAAACGTCGACATTTTCAGAGCCACATCATGGACACTCATGGCCATATCATGGACACCGAGATAAGCACAGCTGTTAAAGTACAATAAAATTAGACTATTGCGCGTGGTAAATATGGTGAAGCTCCTGGTAAATTATAATTCCATACAAATCCAGATTTTTTTTATGAAACGCTCAAATGACTGCAGTTCATCACCAGATAGTAAGCGGTAGATGAGTTCTTATATGCAGGTAGTAATTGAAACATTGATAAGCAGGCCTCCTAAAAAGTAACCTCATAAGGAGTAGCTATCGCACCTCCCCCCACATGTGATCACACCTATATCCAATGTGAGCCAAGCTATATTCACAATGTGTTCAGTTCAGTTAGTCCTTTAGTATAATATTGGCATAATTTGGACATTTGCTTAAGTTGTGCTAGTCCTCAGCCTAAATACATTCCTCATGGATAAAAAAATTAAGAGTGTGGGCCGTAACGCCACCACACTGGCCCAATGCGGGTTAGTGGCTAGAAACTGTTGCAATAGCGACCGGGACCAACGGTTTTACGTGCCTTTCGAAGCACGGAGGAGTTCAAGATCACAAATTTTTGGTCACCCATCCAAGGCCTGACCAAGGCGAAGGTAGCTTTGTTTTCGATATCGAAAGCCAAACGTACTAACCTACGCCACCGAGCTCGAGTTCAGTCATATATGCAAAAACATAAAAAAAAAACAGTGATAGCTGAGTTGGGATTGTGACGGACGGCACTATTCATGCAAGAGGTCGCAAGATCGATCCCAAATCCCAAGACATGTAATCGAACAAGGTCCCTATTGATACATATAAAAATACTGTCAGCTTCAATTTACTTATGGAATGCAATAAACGAATTGATTTGATTTGAAGCAAGTTTATGACCCACTTTGACAATATTTCAATTACAACTGTCTAAGGCACGACGTATTTACGTACGTTTCTAATAAACCTGTTTGCAGGTGAATTTAACTTGAATTTAAATGCTACTTCAAAATGACATTATGGTGGGTCTGAAATAAATTTTTTCGATAGTACATACCACTGAGTTTGAATAAAACTAAGTATTGTTTGATGTATATCGTTTGACTTAAACTGTGCTGGGTGCATGGCAACAGGCGTTTTATAGGGACTTAAGATAGGCGAAATGTAGGTGTAAACACATCTGGCTACACCTTTTTCTTATTTATGATTTATCCCTTATATAAATAAATTACCTTATCCATAAATTACGTCACACGAATTTCATGATTTTTCGACCCCTCCCCGCCCTTGTCACGGCTTGTCACATTAGTGAGGATCCCCTTCCCCACTGTGACGTCACATATTTCTATTTTGCATCTAGAAATTATTGATGTTCTGAAATAGTTTTATTTGGGAAGTAATTAATTGGGCAGCCATTCAATTATTTGGTTAGCCACAAAAAGGTCAGCCGAAAAATCATTTGGGCAGCAAACAAATATCTTGTCAGAAATATAACTATTTAGGCGGCACAATAATTGTTTGGGCAGCAAAATTAGTAATTGGCCAGCAGAATAATTAATTGGGCAGCCGGAAATTTATAAAATCTACGAAAATATCAATGAAGGATCAAGGGCTAATTCCTAGGAAATGTATTCTGATAAATATTAGGTTAAGGTAATTTTTTTTATAACCCAT
Source organism: Parapoynx stratiotata (assembly GCA_910589355.1). NCBI lineage: Eukaryota > Metazoa > Arthropoda > Insecta > Lepidoptera > Crambidae > Parapoynx > Parapoynx stratiotata. Next base: position 6,176,039 of record OU342476.1, on the reverse strand, counting down.
AATAACAATATTTTTGCCATCGAAACATAAATTCAACAATTTGGCAGAGGAGAAAACATTTAAGATCCTGCCCAATTAGTTATTTTGCTGACAAATTAGAAATATCGGCTGCCCATAAGTTGCTGACCAATTTAAAAATATTTGCTGCACATAAGTTGCAGACCAATTAGTTATTGTGCTGACCAATTCAGAAATATTTGCTGCCCCTAAATTCCTGATCAATTAGTTATTTTAGCTGATGAATTGTATTTTTCTGGTGACCAAAAATTCGAATATTTTGCCAACCGTTTATATAAAACCCGTTAAATAAAACATCTAAATATATTTTCTTTAATGTGACGTCACTGTGTCACATTTGGTCGACTCCTCCCTCTCCCCCTTATGTGTGACGTAATATAAGGATGGCACCTAATCTATAACTACATACCTTAAAATATACATAGTCGTAACATTTTCTTTTCTTTTCAGGAATGTTTTTACAACGACGATGCCGGACAAGGGTCCACGGATATTAAACTAAAATAAACTTGGCCATTTAATAAAGTTTAGGTTAACAAATAGCTATACTGCGCCATTTTGACAGTTATCTGACATCTTTTTCACTCTATAGCTATCTCATTCCGTCTATTACCAACTGAGTAAGATGAGTTCGGTAAAAGCAGGATAAATATATACGTTTCTCGTAAGCTTGGAGACTTACTCGAAATTTATATGCATTTGACAGCTGTCGCGAATTTTGTCAGAGATTGTCAGGTTTTACCGAATTTTTTTATGTAACTATAATGTCCGTATGGAAACTATTCAATGACTTTGTCAAAACAGCTATCATGCGAAAATAATAACCCCACAGAGTTATTTTAAATGAATCAACAACCTCCCAAGACTAGGAGTTTTACCAAAGCTCAATACATTAATTAAAAATTATGTTACAAACTTATTACGTACTGTCTTGACATTAGTAAGTCTATGCTCCGTTCATACTAAACTCGACACGCGCGACGCTCGCGCGCGCGTTTTGCACCGTGCTAAGAACATTCAGAAATTGTTTTAGTTTTGTTTGAAAGTAATGTGTCACATTATTAAATATCTTAAAACAAATCAATGTTGTTAGGATGTTAGCTACCTAATATTGCCAGGTTGCTGATTCATTAAAAATAACCTTGTATAATTTTCCATACAACACTGTTACAGTTATAATTTAGATTCAGTCAAACCGATGCATTGTCAAAATGTTTTATTAGATAGATAAATTAAACTTGTTAAATCACAAATAACGACTATCATCTTCTATTTTATAAGAATGAAAGAGAACTTTTTAATTATTCACGGGCATGGCACTGGACATAATGAGTCGATTGAATTTTTACTTTTATAATGTTTTGTTACGATTTTGTGATAGTAATGTTGACAGTTCATACAACATGCAATTAGTAAATCATTCAAGACGTTTAAATATTACAGAATAGGTATATTATATATTTTATTGACGAATTGCGTACGACAGATCAACTACTCTAGCACGAACAACGAAATACGATACGGTAAAAACATAAATTTTTTTTAGAAGACTGAATTTCTTTAGATATTGCCGGCATTATCTGTTTTTACGAGTTTTTTTAATAAAAACTCCCCATAAGTTTTTGACGGCATTCGACTATGGCGGACGTTATTTTTATTTCAATGGTTGTGATATTGTTCTGAGTGGATATTGTTACGGAAAATCGGTGTAGTTGTGTATAACAAGTATCTGTGATGATATGCAACGTGGAGAATCATTGAAATAAGCGTCAAGTGGTGTGAAAAACGATGAGATTTTTATCGTGGTAATCCACCTCATCGAAGTAACACCACAGCGTCTGCCATCGATCGTTTGACGCCAAACTCTCCCAAAATGCATTGAAATGTATTACACTAGCATTTCAATGCAAATACTGAAGACATGGCTGTATGGGCTTAGTTACCATTGCCTTCCCTACATGAAAGAATTTCACTACAACATTTTTTATCATGTCTTGTTTTGATGGCCGTGCTATATGACTATAGTATCGAATGGAGCTGTAAAGAATTTGAGTCTTTTCAATTCTAATTTTTTGTTTAGGCTGACAAAGCGCATGTCGCAGATTCCTGGATGTATGAGAGTCTAATAAATTTGAATAGCATTTTTGTTTAGTAAAAAAAAATCTAGGAACTAATTTCGCTGACTTTCATAGTTTATCACTGTATTCACACAATAATAAGCTTTATGTCACGTCTCTCAGAGTTTAAAATACTTTTAAAAAGTTTTTCTATTTTATTCCTATATTATTGCTTGAGTCTTCGTGGAATGAAGCCTTGAATCAGCTCGACTCGACTACCAGACTCCCGAGCTTTCTTGTTACACCGAGACTCAGCAAGTACATCGAATTATGAATCGAAAGACTCACCTTCTGTACAACACTATTGTGTCACTATTAGTCACTATCTATTATCGTATTAAATATTTAAATTTTTTATTGTCAGTTATGTTAGAAACTTTTTACAATTATTATACATTTTTATCACTGTAACATAAGGGCTAATTCATTCTTAGATTCATGAATTTTATACAATGTTAAATATTTATTTCTGTGTCTTTTCTCGTAACTTTATTTATTTTCTTTTTTTACACTTGTATTTTTACTTGAAATCAATAAATTTTTATAATGATTGCTATACCTATTATTACTGGCAAGAAGAATTGTCTTTTGATGTTGACAACTGGGAATTCTACTACTGTTACGAAAATTTGACCAGTGGTAGATGGGAGAGCAGTTTTTAGGTAATAAGCTCAATATAAAAAAGTATAAAAATACATTCATCTGTCTGAGAAAACCATTATGACATCACATGACCCGTAGCATGGCCGAAACACGATAAGATATTTTTGTATTACCTGTCAGAAATACTGTTCGCCATCTTTAATTTTTTAACGTATGTATTTTGACGTTAGCGATAATTTTAACACTTCGTGTTCCGGTAGCCATGTTAATTTTTATGTATTTTTTTTAAGTTTTATGCAATGGATTCAAGTTATGCCTTATGAATGTGTGTTGCCTGTTAAAGAGAAAATATATAATTTGATACAAATTGGAATTTTATTGACGCTTGAATATCGCTTGCCTCACATTGTGCCCGGTGCATGCCAACAGGTTCGCCGCCTGTTACATGGGGACGTAACATATCTGTCGAAATGTGGGCGGTAACACCTCTGCCTACCCCTTCGGGGAAAAGGGCGTGATGATATGTTACCATATGATGTGTGTATACTTAGCGATTACTCAAGGAATACATCGCTCTTTACTAGTTTTCTTTTCAAACTTATACATTAGTATTCTTATCAATTTAATGAGTTTATTGTACTTGCATGGCTAGATCTGATATAGAACTAATCGGCGAGACTATTTTAGTTTTCCTATAGTACATAACAAAAACGTACATCGCTGGCTTACGGCTACAATTGATGCAATGTTTTAAGAAAATGAAGAGGAAACAATTTACGTCATACCTATGTTTTGATAGAACAAATATAGATCTAATTCCCCATCTTTTCCGTTTTCCCGCAGGACATGGGCAATCGCTAAGTATAGACACATTATGTTAAGTTGATCAACGGCTCTCTCTTGAGAGGTGTCCGTAACGGTATAAGCCTTGTACGAAGGTAAGGCCAGTATAACAATTTGTATTGAAACTAATGCGTATCTTCCTTTTCCAATTCTTCCAAATTGTATACTATATGTTTTGATAACACAAATATTGTTTTTATGGGTCATAAAAGATAATCATACTACATTTCCTAGGAATTGATCCTTGATCCTTCATTGATCCTTTTCCTAGATTTTGCAGCTGTACTAATTTATTTGCTGACCAACTAATTATTCTGGTGACCAAATATTTATACTGCTGCCCAAATAATTATTTTGCCGCACAATCAACTAGACCCACGGAATAGATAAAGAAGGTTGGAATGGCAATGTAGGCGGGGCGCGCGTGCCACAAGTATGATTAGACAATCATACTTCAACCGACTGTCGCTTTTATTGGTTTAGTCGCGTTTGGACTTCAGTATCGTAAAGATATCGCCAAATTGATAAAAAATGCCGTGCTGCGCTATAATTACTTGTAAAAACAAAAGTCTAGGATCAAATATTAAGCAAGAAGGTGTTTCTTTTCACCGGTAAGTTGAAAATACAATATAAAACCACTTCTTTTTCTTGTAAAATTTTCACGACTTCGTTCCTACTATTAAACTTTTATATCCCATTGTAATTTTTGAAAGATGTACATCGCTTCTTCAGTTGATAATCGGCCCTCGCTAAATCATAGTTTGCGCGCATTGTATTGCGTCCGAAAGGAATCGTCAAGTCACTTGGTACGGCCGCATCTATTCGCAAGGACATTGTGTTGTGCTGAATGAAAGAAAATTCGATAAGTTATTATGTTATGTTTTTATTTGAAACTGAAATAAATATTTAACATCGCTTATGATTTATAAATAACATGCGGCCGTATTAGATGTACGTTTTTTATGTGAAGCTATACACTAAAGAACTGTTCCTATCAATAAAATATTAACCGCCTCTCTGTTCTAGTGGTTCAAACCACCGGGTGTTGATCGGAAGGTCCGGGTTCGATTCCCCATGGATACAGAAGTTTTTCTGCTCGGTTTGGTTGTTGTTAGGGCTTCTAAGTCCGCCTGGCTACCACCGTCTTACCTAAATTTGTCACCATAATAACAATATTTCCTTTCCTGGCTTAGATATTCTTCGCACCTAACAGAGAGCTTGTAGTAAGCTACTTACTTCATCAGTTACTACAAACAAGAACCTGTTTTAAGGAATTTACCGACAACGGGTTGTATCTGAAAATCAAATATATCAGTGGTAAATTCTAGTTTTAACAAAAGCATTTAGGAGAAACTAGTTCTGACTAGGAAGAACGTGTTTGTTAAAGGTTTGGGCAGTATTCTTGAATGATATACTACAATGGTTACTGTATATTTTCTTTTATTTCTCCTAAAAACAGTTTACACACAACACAGACATTACTCACTCGAATCAGCGGAAATACAAGAAAGAGGAACCATAAAGATCTGTCACGATGACATTGACATAAGGAAAAAAATAATAAATGTCTATGGATATCTCGATTGAATCATACACAATAACAGTGATCTATATAAGAACTGGTTTTAACAGATTTGAACTATAACTTATACACAAAAATTAAGGTAAACGTCAAATCTTCTTAATAAACATCGAAAGTTGTGATGTCGATAACTTTATCGACTTAGTCAAGCCCTAGCGGATTCATAATGTGTGCATGTTATCGCACGAGGCGAGAGAGCTAATTTCATTCGAGCTTCCGTCGTGTGTGAATGTCTGTTTGTGTGCGTTTTTTACGTTCATACAGGTCTGTATTTGTAGTGAATTTACGCAGTGGGGAAAAAAACAGCGACACTGGTTTTAATACAATTCCTTAACTATTTCCCTTCCAACTTTCTTTATCTATTCCATGACTAGACCCATTTTAAGCAACTAATGCTGCTTACGGATACTAGATGGCGGATTATATTTTTAATAGATGAATACATGTACCTAAATATTAAAAAAAAAAGACTTGTGGCACTCGGGGACTGCCGCGGTAAAGCTATTGCATAGCATTTTGTATCAACTTATGCAATTATAATTTTATTTATTTCTTTTATTCATGCAGTATTTCTTTTTCTTTGATATTAATTCAAGTTACACTTTTTGAGCGTGGTGACCGATAAGAAAACAAATTTTTCTATTATTAAATAAATAAAATAATCGCACGCACACAACGCCGTGTCGAAGACTGCCGAACTGAAACGACGTTAGACGATGCACGGCCTTCAAGCCACACCTCCTTGCGCATCTGAGTGGGAAGCGTGAGGTTTTTTCGTTACGGAATTTCTGGATTCGGTCCTCGCGCTCAAGGCCCGCGATAGAAGCTATGCAATAGCTTAAAAAAAACAGAATAACCTCTAGAAATGGCGATGCCTTGAGACCGGCGTACAGACCTTTCGACCACACCGTTGATAGGTGTGAATCGTGTGAATCTTTGAAGATATTTAGTTATTATTATTATTTATAAATAAAAAGCAGGTTTATTGCAAATAGTTTTATTTCATAGCTTCAAAATGCTTTGTATTGGAATCAAAGCTCGTAGAAAAATATAAAGATAAAAAATCACACATCATAAACTTAGATTGACCGTTGTCCTCAATGACCAATGGCGACTACACCGGCTGGAAGTTCAGAAACTGGGATCATTTGAGGTGGTGCGTCACTTTCGCACGTGCAGAAGCAATTCTTCTTATTCTTGCCACCTGGGAGGATCAGCACCTTCAAGTTCATACTTGTTTCCAAGGCGTGCAGTATTTCTGAAAAAGAAATAAAAAGTATTTTCACAAAAAAGGTCTGACATCATCAACGGATTGCAGTGGTCCCACTGTCCTGGCTGTTGGAATTTTAGGTTACTAGTTATAGATTTTGGAACGGTAGTTGGCGTTGTTCGAAAACGAAGCTACCTTCGCTATGGTCAATCAGGATAGGTGACCAAATTTCGTGATCTCGAGTTCCTTCCTGCACGTTAAGATTGGTCCCGGTGGCTGTTGCAACCGTTTCTACCGACCAAGACGTATTGGGCCAGCACGGTGGTGTTATGGCCCGTACTCCTCATGTGTCTCTCCGGGTGGTCTGTGCCCAGTAGTAGGTAGAATATAGGCTAGTAATGGATGAATGAATGAATGGATTTTCCATAGTGTTTGTAAAGGCAGGAAGGCAATAAGAAGAACTGGATAGTATGGGGGTGTGCACGTCTAGTAGGCGTGAGGATTATAATCACGACTATTATCCCCTAAGGGTTAGTCAGAGACTAGGCAAAAGCACCGCAAAAGCAGTCCACTGCCATAGTCCGCGCTTCACCAAGCAGTGACTTGACATGTACTCAGCGTGACAGGTAGTGAGTCCGTCGCCGCTATAAGTCCTGGTCCAGTCGCCCTTTACGACACCCAAGGGAAGAGGTGGGTTGGTAGTATTTTTTTAGGAGGATTATGTGTGTAGAATAAGAGAGTGTGACTCACCACGTGGTCCTTCGAACGGCGCGAGCTTGCCTCCTGGCCCGTGAGGTCTGCGATGGCGTCTAGAACCCTTTCTTCTATGTGTTCTGGTGTTGAAGTCGTAATCATCATAATTGTCATAGTCATCTTCGTCAACGGAGTGTGGATGTCTTCCTGGCTTGCCTGGTCTACCTGGTTTGCCCGGTTTTCCTGGTTTGCCTGGTCTTCCTGGTTTGCCAGGTCTTCCTGGTTTGCCTGGTCTTCCTGGTTTGCCTGGTCTTCCTGGTTTGCTTGGTCTTCCTGGTTTGCCCGGTTTGCTGGGCTTGCCTGGTCCTCCTGGTTCTCCAGGCTCTCCTGGCTCACCTGGTTCTCCTGGCTCACCTGGTTCTCCTGGCTCTCCTGGTTCTCCTGGCTGTCCAGGTCTTCCTGGTTTGCCTGGTCTTCCTGGTTTGCTTGGTCTTCCTGGTTTGCCTGGTCTTCCTGGCTTGCTTGGTTTTCCAGGCTTGCCTGGTCTTCCTGGTTTGCCTGGTCTTCCTGGTTTGCCTGGTCTGCCTGGCTTGCTTGGTCTTCCGGGTTTGCCTGGTCTTCCTGGCTTGCCTGGTCTTCCTGGTTGGCCTGGCCCTCCTGGTTCTCCAGGCTCTCCTGGTTCTCCTGGCTCACCTGGTTCTCCTGGCTCACCAGGTTCTCCTGGTTCTCCTGGCTGTCCTGGTCTTCCTGGTCTGCTTGGTCTTCCTGGTTTGCCTGGTCTGCCTGGCTTGCTTGGTCTTCCGGGTTTGCCTGGTCTTCCTGGTTTGCCTGGTCTTCCTGGTTTGCCTGGTCTTCCTGGTTTGCCTGGTCTACCTGGCTTGCTTGGTCTTCCTGGTTTGCCTGGTCTTCCTGGCTTGCCTGGTCTTCCTGGTTGACCTGGCCCTCCTGGTTCTCCAGGCTCTCCTGGTTCTCCTGGCTCACCTGGTTCTCCTGGCTCACCTGGTTCTCCTGGTTCTCCTGGCTGTCCTGGTCTTCCTGGCCTGCTTGGTCTTCCTGGTTTGCCTGGTCTTCCTGGCTTGCCTGGTCTTCCTGGCTTGCTTGGTCTTCCTGGCTTGCCTGGTCTTCCTGGTTTGCCTGGTCTTCCTGGCTTGCCTGGTTTGCCTGGTCTTCCTGGTTTGCCTGGTCTTCCTGGTTTGCCTGGTCTTCCTGGTTTGCCTGGTCTGCCTGGCTTGCTTGGTCTTCCGGGTTTGCCTGGTCTTCCTGGTTTGCCTGGTCTTCCTGGCTTGCCTGGTCTTCCTGGCTTGCTTGGTCTTCCTGGTTTGCCTGGTCTTCCTGGCTTGCCTGGTCTTCCTGGTTGACCTGGCCCTCCTGGTTCTCCAGGCTCTCCTGGTTCTCCTGGCTCACCTGGTTCTCCTGGCTCACCTGGTTCTCCTGGCTGTCCTGGTCTTCCTGGCCTGCTTGGTCTTCCTGGTTTGCCTGGTCTTCCTGGCTTGCCTGGTCTGCCTGGCTTGCTTGGTCTGCCTGGTTTGCCTGGTCTTCCTGGTTTGCCTGGTCTTCCTGGCTTGCTTGGTCTTCCTGGTTTTCCTGGCCCTCCTGGTTCTCCAGGCTCTCCTGGTTCACCTGGTTCTCCTGGCTCACCTGGTTCTCCTGGTTCTCCTGGCTGTCCTGGTCTTCCTGGCCTGCTTGGTCTTCCTGGCTTGCCTGGTCTTCCTGGCTTGCCTGGTCTTCCTGGCTTGCCTGGTCTGCCTGGTTTGCCTGGTCTTCCTGGCTTGCTTGGTCTTCCTGGCTTGCCTGGTCTTCCTGGTTTGCCTGGTCTTCCTGGTTTGCCTGGTCTACCTGGCTTGCTTGGTCTTCCTGGTTTGCCTGGTCTTCCTGGCTTGCCTGGTCTTCCTGGTTGACCTGGCCCTCCTGGTTCTCCAGGCTCTCCTGGTTCTCCTGGCTCACCTGGTTCTCCTGGCTCACCTGGTTCTCCTGGTTCTCCTGGCTGTCCTGGTCTTCCTGGCCTGCTTGGTCTTCCTGGTTTGCCTGGTCTTCCTGGTTTGCCTGGTCTTCCTGGCTTGCCTGGTCTGCCTGGCTTGCTTGGTCTACCTGGTTTGCCTGGTCTGCCTGGTTTGCTTGGTCTTCCTGGCTTGCTTGGTCTTCCTGGTTTGCCTGGTCTTCCTGGCCCTCCTGGTTCTCCTGGTTCTCCAGGCTCTCCTGGTTCTCCTGGCTCACCTGGTTCTCCTGGTTCTCCTGGCTCACCTGGTTCTCCTGGCTGTCCTGGTCTTCCTGGCCTGCTTGGTCTTCCTGGTTTGCCTGGTCTTCCTGGTTTGCCTGGTCTGCCTGGCTTGCTTGGTCTTCCGGGTTTGCCTGGTCTTCCTGGTTTGCCTGGTCTTCCTGGCTTGCCTGGTCTTCCTGGTTTGCCTGGTCTACCTGGCTTGCTTGGTCTTCCTGGTTTGCCTGGTCTTCCTGGCTTGCCTGGTCTTCCTGGTTGACCTGGCCCTCCTGGTTCTCCAGGCTCTCCTGGTTCTCCTGGCTCACCTGGTTCTCCTGGCTCACCTGGTTCTCCTGGTTCTCCTGGCTGTCCTGGTCTTCCTGGCCTGCTTGGTCTTCCTGGTTTGCCTGGTCTTCCTGGCTTGCTTGGTCTTCCTGGCTTGCCTGGTCTTCCTGGTTTGCCTGGTCTTCCTGGCTTGCCTGGTCTGCCTGGTTTGCCTGGTCTTCCTGGTTTACCTGGTCTTCCTGGCTTGCCTGGTCTGCCTGGCTTGCTTGGTCTACCTGGTTTGCCTGGTCTGCCTGGTTTGCCTGGTCTTCCTGGCTTGCCTGGTCTTCCTGGTTTGCCTGGTCTTCCTGGCTTGCTTGGTCTTCCTGGTTTGCCTGGTCTTCCTGGCCCTCCTGGTTCTCCTGGTTCTCCAGGCTCTCCTGGTTCTCCTGGCTCACCTGGTTCTCCTGGCTCACCTGGTTCTCCTGGTTCTCCTGGCTGTCCTGGTCTTCCTGGCCTGCTTGGTCTTCCTGGCTTGCCTGGTCTGCCTGGTTTGCTTGGTCTTCCTGGCTTGCCTGGTCTTCCTGGTTTGCCTGGTCTTCCTGGTTTGCCTGGTCTTCCTGGCTTGCCTGGTCTGCCTGGTTTGCCTGGTCTTCCTGGTTTACCTGGTCTTCCTGGCTTGCCTGGTCTGCCTGGCTTGCTTGGTCTACCTGGTTTGCCTGGTCTGCCTGGTTTGCCTGGTCTTCCTGGCTTGCTTGGTCTTCCTGGTTTGCCTGGTCTTCCTGGCTTGCTTGGTCTTCCTGGTTTGCCTGGTCTTCCTGGCCCTCCTGGTTCTCCTGGTTCTCCAGGCTCTCCTGGTTCTCCTGGCTCACCTGGTTCTCCTGGCTCACCTGGTTCTCCTGGTTCTCCTGGCTGTCCTGGTCTTCCTGGCCTGCTTGGTCTTCCTGGCTTGCCTGGTCTTCCTGGCTTGCCTGGTCTGCCTGGTTTGCTTGGTCTTCCTGGCTTGCCTGGTCTTCCTGGTTTGCCTGGTCTTCCTGGTTTGCCTGGTCTGCCTGGTTTGCCTGGTCTTCCTGGCTTGCTTGGTCTTCCTGGCTTGCCTGGTCTGCCTGGCTTGCTTGGTCTACCTGGTTTGCCTGGTCTGCCTGGTTTGCCTGGTCTTCCTGGCTTGCTTGGTCTTCCTGGTTTGCCTGGTCTTCCTGGCTTGCTTGGTCTTCCTGGTTTGCCTGGTCTTCCTGGCCCTCCTGGTTCTCCTGGTTCTCCAGGCTCTCCTGGTTCTCCTGGCTCACCTGGTTCTCCTGGCTCACCTGGTTCTCCTGGTTCTCCTGGCTGTCCTGGTCTTCCTGGCCTGCTTGGTCTTCCTGGCTTGCCTGGTCTTCCTGGCTTGCCTGGTCTGCCTGGTTTGCTTGGTCTTCCTGGCTTGCCTGGTCTTCCTGGTTTGCCTGGTCTTCCTGGTTTGCCTGGTCTGCCTGGTTTGCCTGGTCTTCCTGGCTTGCTTGGTCTTCCTGGCTTGCTTGGTCTTCCTGGTTTGCCTGGTCTTCCTGGCCCTCCTGGTTCTCCAGGCTCTCCTGGTTCTCCTGGCTCACCTGGCTCACCTGGTTCTCCTGGTTCTCCTGGCTCACCTGGTTCTCCTGGCTGTCCTGGTCTTCCTGGCCTGCTTGGTCTTCCTGGTTTGCCTGGTCTGCCTGGCTTGCTTGGTCTGCCTGGTTTGCCTGGTCTTCCTGGTTTGCCTGGTCTTCCTGGTTTGCCTGGTCTTCCTGGCTTACTTGGTCTTCCTGGTTTGCCTGGTCTTCCTGGCTTGCCTGGTCTTCCTGGTTGGCCTGGCCCTCCTGGTTCTCCAGGCTCTCCTGGTTCTCCTGGCTCACCTGGTTCTCCTGGCTCACCTGGTTCTCCTGGTTCTCCTGGCTGTCCTGGTCTTCCTGGCCTGCTTGGTCTTCCTGGTTTGCTTGGTCTTCCTGGCTTGCCTGGTCTTCCTGGTTTGCCTGGTCTTCCTGGTTTGCCTGGTCTGCCTGGTTTGCTTGGTCTTCCTGGCTTGCTTGGTCTTCCTGGCTTGCTTGGTCTTCCTGGTTTGCCTGGTCTTCCTGGCCCTCCTGGTTCTCCAGGCTCTCCTGGTTCTCCAGGCTCACCTGGCTCACCTGGTTCTCCTGGTTCTCCTGGCTCACCTGGTTCTCCTGGCTGTCCTGGTCTTCCTGGCCTGCTTGGTCTTCCTGGTTTGCCTGGTCTTCCTGGCTTGCCTGGTCTTCCTGGCTTGCCTGGTCTGCCTGGCTTGCTTGGTCTGCCTGGTTTTCCTGGTCTTCCTGGTTTGCCTGGTCTTCCTGGTTTGCCTGGTCTTCCTGGCTTACTTGGTCTTCCTGGTTTGCCTGGTCTTCCTGGCTTGCCTGGTCTTCCTGGTTGGCCTGGCCCTCCTGGTTCTCCAGGCTCTCCTGGTTCTCCTGGCTCACCTGGTTCTCCTGGCTCACCTGGTTCTCCTGGTTCTCCTGGCTGTCCTGGTCTTCCTGGCCTGCTTGGTCTTCCTGGTTTGCTTGGTCTTCCTGGCTTGCCTGGTCTTCCTGGTTTGCCTGGTCTTCCTGGTTTGCCTGGTCTGCCTGGTTTGCCTGGTCTTCCTGGCTTGCTTGGTCTTCCTGGCTTGCTTGGTCTTCCTGGTTTGCCTGGTCTTCCTGGCCCTCCTGGTTCTCCAGGCTCTCCTGGTTCTCCAGGCTCACCTGGCTCACCTGGTTCTCCTGGTTCTCCTGGCTCACCTGGTTCTCCTGGCTGTCCTGGTCTTCCTGGCCTGCTTGGTCTTCCTGGTTTGCCTGGTCTTCCTGGCTTGCCTGGTCTTCCTGGCTTGCCTGGTCTGCCTGGCTTGCTTGGTCTGCCTGGTTTTCCTGGTCTTCCTGGTTTGCCTGGTCTTCCTGGTTTGCCTGGTCTTCCTGGCTTACTTGGTCTTCCTGGTTTGCCTGGTCTTCCTGGCTTGCCTGGTCTTCCTGGTTGGCCTGGCCCTCCTGGTTCTCCAGGCTCTCCTGGTTCTCCAGGCTCACCTGGCTCACCTGGTTCTCCTGGTTCTCCTGGCTCACCTGGTTCTCCTGGCTGTCCTGGTCTTCCTGGCCTGCTTGGTCTTCCTGGTTTGCCTGGTCTTCCTGGCTTGCCTGGTCTTCCTGGCTTGCCTGGTCTGCCTGGCTTGCTTGGTCTGCCTGGTTTTCCTGGTCTTCCTGGTTTGCCTGGTCTTCCTGGTTTGCCTGGTCTTCCTGGCTTACTTGGTCTTCCTGGTTTGCCTGGTCTTCCTGGCTTGCCTGGTCTTCCTGGTTGGCCTGGCCCTCCTGGTTCTCCAGGCTCTCCTGGTTCTCCTGGCTCACCTGGTTCTCCTGGCTCACCTGGTTCTCCTGGTTCTCCTGGCTGACCTGGTCTTCCTGGTCGGCTTGGTCTTCCTGGTTTGCCTGGTCTGCCTGGCTTGCTTGGTCTTCCTGGTTTGCCTGGTCTTACTGGTTTGCCTGGTCTTCCTGGTTTGCCTGGTCTTCCTGGCTTGCCTGGTCTACCTGGTTTGCCTGGTCTTCCTGGTTTTCCTGGTCTTCCTGGCTTGCTTGGTCTGCCTGGCTTGCCTGGTCTGCCTGGCTTGCCTGGTCTTCCTGGTTTTCCTGGTCTTCCTGGCCCCCCTGGTTCTCCAGGCTCTCCTGGTTCTCCTGGCTCACCTGGTTCTCCTGGTTCTCCTGGTTCTCCTGGCTGTCCTGGTCTTCCTGGCCTGCTTGGTCTGCCTGGTTTGCCTGGTCTTCCTGGCTTGCCTGGTCTGCCTGGCTTGCTTGGCCTTCCTGGCTTGCCTGGTCTTCCTGGTTTTCCTGGTCTTCCTGGTTTGCTTGGTCTACCTGGCTTTCCTGGTTTGCCTGGTCTTCCTGGTCTGCCTGGTCTTCCTGGTTGACCTGGCCCTCCTGGTTCTCCAGGCTCTCCTGGTTCTCCTGGCTCGCCTGGTTCTCCTGGCTCACCTGGTTCTCCTGGTTCTCCTGGTTGTCCTGGTCTTCCTGGCCTGCTTGGTCTTCCTGGTTTGCCTGGTCTTCCTGGTTTGCCTGGTCTTCCTGGCTTGCCTGGTCTGCCTGGTTTGCCTGGTCTTCCTGGTTTGCCTGGTCTTCCTGGCTTGCTTGGTCTTCCTGGTTTACCTGGTCTTCCTGGTTTGCCTGGTCTTCCTGGCTTGCTTGGTCTGCCTGGCTTGCCTGGTCTGCCTGGCTTGCCTGGTCTTCCTGGTTTTCCTGGTCTTCCTGGCCCCCCTGGTTCTCCAGGCTCTCCTGGTTCTCCTGGCTCACCTGGTTCTCCTGGTTCTCCTGGTTCTCCTGGCTGTCCTGGTCTTCCTGGCCTGCTTGGTCTGCCTGGCTTGCCTGGTCTGCCTGGTTTGCCTGGTCTTCCTGGTTTTCCTGGTCTTCCTGGCTTGCTTGGTCTGCCTGGCTTGCCTGGTCTGCCTGGCTTGCCTGGTCTTCCTGGTTTTCCTGGTCTTCCTGGCCCCCCTGGTTCTCCAGGCTCTCCTGGTTCTCCTGGCTCACCTGGTTCTCCTGGTTCTCCTGGTTCTCCTGGCTGTCCTGGTCTTCCTGGCCTGCTTGGTCTGCCTGGTTTGCCTGGTCTTCCTGGCTTGCCTGGTCTGCCTGGCTTGCTTGGTCTTCCTGGCTTGCCTGGTCTTCCTGGTTTGCCTGGTCTTCCTGGCTTGCCTGGTCTGCCTGGTTTGCCTGGTCTTCCTGGTTTTCCTGGTCTTCCTGGTTTGCTTGGTCTACCTGGCTTTCCTGGTTTGCCTGGTCTTCCTGGTCTGCCTGGTCTTCCTGGTTGACCTGGCCCTCCTGGTTCTCCAGGCTCTCCTGGTTCTCCTGGCTCGCCTGGTTCTCCTGGCTCACCTGGTTCTCCTGGTTCTCCTGGTTGTCCTGGTCTTCCTGGCCTGCTTGGTCTTCCTGGTTTGCCTGGTCTTCCTGGCTTGCCTGGTCTTCCTGGTTTGCTTGGTCTTCCTGGCTTGCCTGGTCTTCCTGGTTTGCCTGGTCTTCCTGGCTTGCCTGGTCTGCCTGGTTTGCCTGGTCTTCCTGGTTTGCCTGGTCTTCCTGGCTTGCTTGGTCTTCCTGGTTTACCTGGTCTTCCTGGTTTGCCTGGTCTACCTGGTTTGCCTGGTCTTCCTGGCTTGCTTGGTCTTCCTGGTTTGCCTGGTCTTCCTGGCCCTCCTGGTTCTCCAGGCTCTCCTGGTTCTCCTGGCTCACCTGGTTCTCCTGGTTCTCCTGGCTGTCCTGGTCTTCCTGGCCTGCTTGGTCTTCCTGGTTTGCCTGGTCTTCCTGGTTTGCTTGGTTTGCCTGGCTTTCCTGGTCTTCCTGGTTTGCCCGGCTTGCCTGGTTTGCCTGGCTTGCCAGGTTTACCTGGTCTTCCTGGTTTGCCTGGCTTTCCTGGTTTGCCTGGTTTTCCTGGTTTGCCTGGTTTGCCTGGCTTGCTTGGTCTACCTGGCTTGCCTGGTCTTCCTGGCTTGCTTGGTTTGCCTGGCTTTCCTGGTCTTCCTGGTTTGCCTGGCTTTCCTGGTCTTCCTGGTTTGCCTGGCTTGCCTGGTTTGCCTGGTTTGCCTGGCTTGCCTGGTTTGCCTGGTTTGCCCGGCTTGCCTGGTTTGCCTGGTTTGCTTGGTTTGCCTGGCTTTCCTGGTCTTCCTGGTTTGCCTGGTTTGCCTGGCTTGCCTGGTTTGCCTGGCTTGCTTGGTTTGCCTGGCTTTCCTGGTCTTCCTGGTTTGCCTGGCTTTCCTGGTCTTCCTGGTTTGCCCGGCTTGCCTGGTTTGCCCGGCTTGCCTGGTTTGCCTGGTTTGCCTGGCTTGCTTGGTTTTCCTGGTCCTCCTGGTTTGCCTGGCTTTCCTGGTCTTCCTGGTTTGCCTGGCTTGCCTGGTTTGCCTGGCTTGCTTGGTCTACCTGGTTTGCCTGGTCTTCCTGGTTTGCCTGGCTTGCCTGGTTTGCCTGGTTTGCTTGGTCTACCTGGCTTGCCTGGTCTTCCTGGTTTGCCTGGTTTGCCTGGTCTTCCTGGTTTGCCTGGTTTGCCTGGCTTGCTTGGTTTTCCTGGTCGTCCTGGTTTTCCTGGTTTGCCTGGCTTGCCTGGTTTGCCCGGCTTGCCTGGTTTGCCTGGTTTGCCTGGTTTGCCTGGTTTGCCTGGTTTGCCTGGCTTGCCTGGTTTGCCTGGCTTGCTTGGTCTACCTGGCTTGCCTGGTCTTCCTGGTTTGCCAGGTTTGCCTGGCTTACCTGGCTTGCCGGGTTTGCCTGGCTTGCCTGGTTTGCCTGGTTTGCTTGGTCTACCTGGCTTGCCTGGTCTTCCTGGTTTGCCTGGTTTGCCTGGCTTGCTTGGTTTTCCTGGTCGTCCTGGTTTTCCTGGTTTGCCTGGCTTGCCTGGTTTGCCCGGCTTGCCTGGTTTGCCTGGTTTGCCTGGTTTGCCTGGTTTGCCTGGCTTGCCTGGTTTGCCTGGTTTGCCTGGCTTGCTTGGTCTACCTGGTTTTCCTGGTCCACCTGGTTTGCCTGGTTTGCCTGGTTTGCCTGGCTTTCCTGGTCTTCCTGGTTTGCCTGGCTTGCCTGGCTTTCCTGGTCTTCCTGGCTTGCTTGGTTTGCCTGGCTTTCCTGGCCTTCCAGGTTTGCCTGGCTTGCCTGGTTTTCCGTGCTTGCATGGTTTGCCTGGTTTACCCGGTTTTCCTGGTTTGCCTGGCTTGCTTGGTTTGCCTGGCTTTCCTGGTTTGCCTGGTTTTCCTGGTTTTCCTGGTTTTCCTGGTTTTCCTGGTTTGCCTGGTTTGCCTGGTTTTCCTGGTTTTCCTGGTTTGCCTGGTTTGCCTGGCTTGCCTGGCTTGCTTGGTCTACCTGGCTTGCCTGGTCTTCCTGGTTTGCCTGGTCGTCCTGGTTTTCCTGGTTTGCCTGGCTTACCTGGCTTGCCTGGTTTGCCTGGTTTGCCTGGCTTGCCTGGTTTGCCTGGCTTGCTTGGTCTACCTGGCTTGCCTGGTCGCCCTGGTTTGCCTGGTTTGCCTGGCTTGCTTGGTTTGCCTGGCTTGCTTGGTTTGCCTGGCTTGCTGGGTCTTCCTGGTTTGCCTGGTCTGCCTGGTTTGCCCGGCTTGCCTGGCTTTCCTGGTCTTCCTGGTTTGCCTGGCTTGCCTGGTTTTCCTGGCTTGCCTGGTTTACCTGGCTTGCCTGGTTTGCCTGGCTTGCCTGGCTTTCCTGGTCTTCCTGGCTTGCTTGGTTTGCCTGGCTTACCTGGTCTTCCTGGTTTGCCTGGCTTGCCGGGTCTTCCTGGTTTTCCTGGCTTGCTGGGTTTGCCTGGCTTGCCAGGTCTTCCTGGTCTGCCTGGTTTTCCTGGCTTGCCTGGTCTTCCCGGCTTGCCTGGTTTTCCTGGCTTGCCTGGTTTGCCTGGTCTTCCTGGCTTGCTTGGTTTGCCTGGTTTTCCTGGTCTTCCTGGTTTGCCTGGTCCTCCTGGTTCTCCTGGCTCACCTGGTTCACCTGGTTCTCCTGGTTCTCCTGGCTCAGCCGGTTCTCCTGGTGTTCCTGGCTTTCCGGGTTTGCCTGGTCTTCCTGGCTTGCCTGGTTTGCCTGGTCTCACTGGTTTTACTGGCCTCACTGGCTTAACTGGCTTCACTGGTTTTACTGGCCTCACTGGTCTTACTGGTTTCCTTGGTTTTTTATGGACCTTCCTGCGGCGTTTCCTAATAAGTTTTCCATATTCATCAGCTTCTTCGTATTCTTCCCACTCATCGGACTCAGATTCTTCGTCTGGTTTTCCCGGTTTTCCCGGTCTTCCTGGTCTTCCTGGTTTGCCTGGCCCTCCTGGCCCTCCTGGTTCTCCTGGCTCACCTGGTTCTCCTGGCTCACCTGGCTCACCCGGTTCTCCTGGTGTTCCTGGCTTTCCTGGTTTACCTGGTCTTCCTGGCTTGCCTGGTCTTCCTGGCTTACCTGGTTTTCCTGGCTTGCCTGGTTTGCCTGGCTTGCCTGGTTTGCCTGGCCTCACTGGTTTCACTGGCCTCACTGGCTTCACTGGTTTCACTGGCCTCACTGGCTTCACTGGTTTTACTGGCCTCACTGGTTTTACTGGCCTCACTGGTCTTACTGGTTTCTTTGGTTTTTTATGGGCCTTCCTGCGGCGTTTCCTAATAAGTTTGCCATATTCATCAAATTCTTCGTATTCTTCCCACTCATCAGACTCAGATTCTTCGTCTGGTTTTCCCGGTCTTCCTGGTCTTCCTGGTTTGCCTGGCCCTCCTGGTTCTCCTGGCTCACCTGGTTCTCCTGGCTCACCTGGTTCTCCTGGCTCACCTGGCCCACCCGGTTCTCCTGGTGTTCCTGGCTTTCCTGGTTTGCCTGGCCTTCCTGGCTTGCCTGGTCTTCCTGGCTTGCCTGGTTTTCCTGGCTTGCCTGGTTTGCCTGGCTTGCCTGGTTTGTCTGGTTTGCCTGGCCTCACTGGTTTCACTGGCCTCACTGGCTTCACTGGTTTTACTGGTCTCACTGGTTTTACTGGCCTCACTGGTCTTACTGGTTTCTTTGGTTTTTTATGGGCCTTCCTGCGGCGTTTCCTAATAAGTTTGCCATATTTATCAAATTCTTCGTATTCTTCCCACTCATCAGACTCAGATTCTTCGTCTGGTTTTCCTGGCCCTCCTGGTTCTCCTGGCTCACCTGGTTCTCCTGGTTCTCCTGGCTCACCTGGTTGACCTGGCTTTCCTGGTTTCCCTGGTTTTCCTGGTCTTCCTGGCTTGCCTGGTTTGCCTGGCTTGCCTGGTTTTCCTGGCTTGCCTGGTTTGCCTGGCTTGCCTGGCCTCACTGGTTTTACTGGCCTCACTGGTTTAACAGGCTTCACAGGTTTTACTGGCCTCACTGGTTTAACAGGCTTCACAGGTTTTACTGGCCTCACAGGTTTTACCGGCCTAACAGGTTTTACTGGCCTTACTGGTTTCTTTGGTTTTTTATGGACCTTCCTGCGGCGTTTTCTAATTATTTTGCCATATTCATCAACTTCTTCGTATTCTTCCCACTCATCAGACTCAGATTCTGGAATGTGACAAAATTTAAATCATTTTTTTTTAATACCTTAATGTTTGATTGCTTGATGAGGACGTAGTGGCTTAATATCATAGAGAAAACCATACAGCAGTGTTATGTATAAATTTGTCAGTGAAAATCGATAAAATTGACATGCATTGAAATGCATTACACTAGCATTTCAATGGAAATACTGAAGAAATATATACCGAAGACTTGGCGGTATGGGCTTCGTTCCCTTTGCCTTCCCTACATGGGAGAATTTTACAGGAGTTTTTGGCGGCATCCAACTATGGCGGACGTGATTTTTATTTCAGTGTTTGTAATATTGTTTCGGAGTTGATCTTGTTGCGTAAAATAAGTGTAGTTTTGTGTAGTAAGTATCAATAATGATGAGCAATATGGAGAATCATTGAAATAATGCATTGAAATGCATTACACTAGCATTTCAATGCAAACTACTGAAGAAAAGTATTCTACTGTAAACGTGTGGCTCCAAAGGTCTTGCAACCAAAGCCGTAAATCTGAATATTAATTAATAATAATAAAAAATAATAATAAAATAATAATAATAAGAAATAATTTTACAATAAAAATAAAAAGTACCTTCATGAGAGTCATGCACACGGGGCTTGTTCTGTTTCAAATGTTCAATAGCTGCGACAATATCTGTAAAAGTTACATAATAAATAACAATATATTTAAATTTAAAAAAAAAGATTTAAATGTAAAAATACATCGCCAACGCGCAATCTGAGGTACGCGCATAACTTCCAAACTATTGCATTAATCTCGATAATTGCTTTTTTATTGTTTATTACAGGGAAAAGGTTAGTATAAAAAAAAATTACATTAATTGGATTTTTAAAAACTTTATAAATAAAATATAGTGAGAAAACGAGACTGGATGACCTTGTACTCGTAGTTCAGTCAACGAATGTCAATTTTAAAGGTTGTTATTCATACGGTCAGCTAAATATTCAAATTTTGGTCAGCAAAAAAATACAATTAGTCAGCTAAAATAACTAATTGTTCAGCAACTTATGGGCATCACATATTTCTAAATTAGTCAAGAAAATAACAAATTGGTCAGCAACTTATGGGCAACAAATATTTCTAAATTGGTCAGCAAAATATGATTTGACGACACAAATATGGTTTTTAACCCATTCGCTGGGGGTTCATCGTTCACCAAAACTTCACTGTAGACGGTCTTAGAAAAATAAATGTAGCCCCTCATATACTGAAGACGATATAACTCGTTCTCAAAAAGTCGCGTTGGTACACGAAAGACGAGATATAGCGTTTGACAAAAACGTTCCCGCACGGCGGTAGGCGAGTTTACTCGTCTCAGGAATGTATTGTCAATTGAGCAAATTGAGGGTAAATGTTATAAGTAAATGTAAATGGAAATCTAGCTAGATGGAAATCTGCCAAGAGTGAAAATTTTTTTAAATGCGGTTCCGTAGTGAATAGCATGTCCTGGAATTATTATTATTATCATAAAAAAACAGTTGTGCTCATTTGATTATACCTACTCACACATAAATGTTTTAAGTTGTCATTTAGTACTTAGGTTTAAAAACTTTGAATTGCACACAAGAAACAAAGCATTCAAAGTATTTTTCAACGATTGCCCACGTCCTGCGGGAAAACGGGAATGATGGGGAATTAGTTCTATATTTGTTCTATCAAAACATAGGTTTGACGTAATTTGTTCCGTTTTTACTTTCTTAAAAAATTGCATCAATTGTAGCCGTGTAGCCGTGTAGATGTTCTTTTTTGTTATGTACTGTAGAAAAACCAAATTATAATATAAGTGTGGAAAATGCAGAGTTCCCCAAAATATACATACAAAACGGCAATTTCATAGGTAAAGACCTATTATTAATAATACCAATAAACAGTTTTATTTATCACTTCAAATACCCCATTTCAGACCTACTGTTATCGACACAATCACCACAAACAACGTGCATCACTGTGTCTGTGTGCCGTCATCCATAAAGATTGTGCGCTGTCTCTTTTGCACGTTCTATTGCTCCACCTGCCACGAGTCTGCGTTTAGTATAATTACAAATTGTTATGGCATAGTTACTTACCCTTCTGGCCAGTCACTTTCCGGAGTTTCTTGAGTGCATCAACGAAGGCTGTAAGGACAAAAAATGATTATGAACTCACAATTTTTTTGTTTTTAAAGTGCTTTAATTGCTTAAATTTATAGAGGGGAGTTGTTCAGAAAAATGTTCCAATCAGAATTTGTTCCAATGTAATTTAAGCTTAATTGGAACTCTCATAAAGGCGTCAGCGGGTAAAATTTAAATGATTACTAGAATAACGTTGGTGTTTGTGTACAAATATTCTCAAACTGTCTCCAATGGCATTTGTATTGAAAGTAAATAATTCAGATCTAATCTTTTAGACGCCTATGTAAAATCTGGGCACCACCAAAATTTTTTATGTACTAATCCTGTAGTAGTTAGCTAATAAAACATAAGTCCCATAATTGTCAACGTACTTTTTGTCTCCGTGTACTCCGTGATGATAGTGATCACTTCTTCTAAGTCTGTGGAAAGAAGAAAGAAATAAATTTATTTACTATTAAAACATTACAATTTTAATTAATTTTTTCTGGTCCTCATATTAGGCTGTGAGGAACACTAGACGATTTCCCAAAATAACAGACATACATACATACATAAAATCACGCCTGCAATCCCCGAAGGGGTAGGCAGAGTCCAAGGAGCATTGCGCTCCTTGAGACCACATTTAGCCATACAAAAATTGGGTTTGGTCAGATGAAAAATCGTGAAAGAGTAGTAACAAGTGGCTAGCTCATCGCCTACACAATCACAGACCCAGTACCCAATACTCCCTTAGTCGCCTTTTACGACATGCTAGGCAAGAAAAGCAGTTGGTACATTCTTTATAGTACATTATAGGCGACATGCTCATGCACCTGTCACGCTGAGCAGTCACTGCTTGGTGAAGCGCAGACTATGGCAATGGATTGCTTTTGCGGTGCTTTTGCCTGGTCTATGACTAACCCTTAGGGGGTAAAAGTCGTGATTGTATGTATGTTTGTACATTATAGCTACAAGGAAGAAGGAAAATAAAGTGTATATATAAATTATTTTATACTTTTATACTTACAATAGCTCTTACTGATGGTGATAATAAGCTCGAAGAATTTGACGATATCTGCAGGGAAAATAGAAGTTATAATTTAAAATTGTAAGTAATAGAAATTAGAAATATAAGAAATTCATTATCAATTAACTTGAACGTCAATATAGCTTCTATTGAAGTTTATGTTCGTAAAGCAGTAATACTCACCTATTTTTACGATCGAATAGATAGTCTGCAACGAACGGATGAAGCCTGAAAGAAATGGATAAATTAGTAAACTGTAAAATCACTCAATAATTCTCAAAAAGTTCTATAAATTTATACTTACGAGTAGTTCTCGTGATTTTCAAGAATTTCGTCACAGCAGACTTGAAGTTGGTCGTATGTGTGATACGAATGATTGTTTCAATGAACACAATGATGTCAACCTTCGTGAATTTCGACACAATAGAGAAGAACTCGAAGATATCTGTGGAGAAGAACTTGGTTATCAAGCCGCAGCCGACAGAAATGACAGTAGACTTAATGGACGATCTCTACCAGGTACAAATAAATTTTCAGGAATAAATATTACAACTTTACATACTATTTTAAAAACAAAATTAAAAAATATATCTATCTAGAAATGATTTGTATAAACGAATTTATGTTACAGATAAATGTCCATATAAATTTTAAAGAAAAAACTTACCGGTGGTGTTAGTTATCTTGGAAATCACTTGCCATGCTTTCTGTACAGCTAAAATATAGAAATATTCATTCAGCTTTGGTCAAAATAAAAACATATAAAAACGAATGTAAATATATCTAAGTACTAATACTAATATAATTTGTTTTTTTTAATTGACACTTGAAATTAACTGAAATCACATTTACTTACATTGAGTTGAAGTGTAGGTGATGATCTTCTTGAAGAAGTCAATGATGTCTTCATGTCCAGATTTGACCCTGATTCTCTCCAAAATATCAAGAGTTGTCAGTTCTGGAAAAGAAAGAAAACACTCATGGGAACAGAGAATGAAATTAAGTAAATAAATTTAATTATTTATGAAGTGATAACTTTTTATGGAAGGGTAATCCGCTTCGTTACCCACTAAGGTCTAGCCGTATTTCGGACAAACCAGCTTAGAGTAGTTTAAGTCATCACTTCTGTTTAGCGTCCCGAGACGCACATATTTTGTCATACAGAAATAGCTGTTGTATTTAATAAATTCTTACCAGTCCTTGTGGTAAGGCTTCTGATAACAGTATCAGCATCTTCGATGTTCTTGGTCTGAGTTACATCAAGCAGCGAGTTAAAAATGCTGAGGGTGTCTTTCCTCTTGGTAACTTTGTTTACTTTCTGGATCAGTTGGATGAGATCTGAAAATTTTTAGAATTTGTTAAAAACTCACAACACTATTTATTGAGTAATTAAATCTTTATTACGTAAGAATTAAAGTGGGCATGCTAAGATTTTAAATGCGAAAACATTTATGGGTTTATTAGTAACATTCTAATTAGGCGAAGTGTATTTAAGGGTAGAAGTCAAGCAGAACTCCAAATTTGATTGTTTCTATAACATTTACTGCCTCCCTTCTAGATTCCAGTAAATATTACAAAGGAAATTTTTTTTAGACTTACATCAGGAACTTCACGGAGGTCACAGTAACTTGTAACACATATGTGATGTCAATTAATAAGATATTGTACAGTAGAATATAGTTTACTCACTTTCAGTCTTGAACAGTCTCCTGAAGACCTCTTGGACCTCTTGTAAGGTCACACGCTCAGTTATTCTGTACAAAGTCTCGACAATGATTTTCAGACCTGAAATAAATAGAGATTTTAGAAGTTACAACAATGGCAGAGAAGTACGCTAGGTACTTATTACAGAATTTTCGACGGATATGGATACTTAGAGTTTGACAATACTTACTTGTTCTGTTGATTTCTTGAGTAAGTTCTTCCAATGCGTATCCGAGTTCTGAAAAGAAGTGATAAACATTAAAATGACATATTTTGGACAAAGATTATACGAATCCAATTTTTTGACATATAAATTTACTTCTTATTGAATAAACATTCTGCTATGTACAACATTTCTGTTTAAAAAATCAATACTTACGGGTTTCTCCTGTGACCTTTTTAATGATGATAATACTGTCAGCAAAGCTCTTGGTCTTAAGGATCTTGTTGAAGGCTTTCACGGCCTCTCCGATGTCTGTACAAGAAAAGTTGTATTAGAAGACGATCAGGTAGACATGGCCTTTTAGAAGATAAATATGTAGAATTGCAGATGTCCTAATATTTTCTTTATCTAAAATGTTATAGCGCATTTTAATTTATACTTTTATGAATTATTTTGTGACTGAACTAGTCAAAAGGATACAATAATAAGAAATAAATTTAATAGCAATGATTTCATTAATTATTCATCATAGAAATACTCCTCTCATAATGTGTGACATTAAAAGAATTCTTAATTTCAGTGATTATAAATTCATTAAAAGTTCTGAAATTGTTTTTAATTGATTAGTTTTTGTTCTTTTCGACTGTAACTTATTTGATTATATGCAGTAATTCTTAAAAATATTATACGAAATGTGAATTTTTCTTTTTTAAAAGCAATTATTTACTTACCACTAGTTCTTGTGACAGAGATGAGAGTGTCAAATGTAGCTTTAAGATCTGAAAAGACAATTTTATTATCAGGGAAGGATTCAAATTCCGTAAATTTGCTAAAAGAATTAATCTTTCATATTGAAAACAAAGCTACTGTTGCCATTGTCAGTCCTCGGATGGGTGACCAAAAATTTTGTGATCGAGTTCCTTCGTACTTTGGAAGGCACGTCAAGCCATTGGTCCCGGTCGTTATGCAACCGTTTCTACCCGCCAACCCGCATTGGGCCAGGGTGGTAGTGTTACGGCCTATACACCCCTTACATGTTTCTCCATTTTGGAAGGCCTGTGTCCAGTAGTGGGACGTTACTATATAAGTATTATTCTTCGTTCCTGCGAATACCTTTCGCTAAACCAAAAAAAAATATTGCAGGCCATTTAGCTTATAATATTTAATATAATAATATATCATACAAGAAATTGTTATCTACGCATTTTTTTAAATTAAATTTTTATATAGATGACTTCTCATGCTCTAAAGATTAGACTGATAAAGGTATTGCAATTCACAAAGGCGATTAAATCATTCGGCTTTATACTCTATCGTAAGCCATTAAGAGTGTAGCTACTCGCCATCAGAAAATGCAACAACGATACAATAAATGAGACGTGTTTTAATTGTACTTACCAACTTCACTGATCAGGTTTTCGTACACACGTGGGAAGTCTTCAGAGCCAATTCCACAGGTAAGTTTGCCGACCTGTACTCTAAGACCTTCAACTCCTATAAGGAAAGAGGTTACGTTAGGAAACATTTATATATCCCCCAAGGGGTGAGCAACATAATATTATCAATCTATTTTTATGTATAGAAATAAAAATATCTTTTGCATTGTTTGTGAAAAATTTTGAGTCCTTACCTCTTTTGCCTTTGGATACATGACGGAAGAAATCAGCCACTCCATGAAGATCTGTGGAAGAGATGAAGATATTTATGTGCACGGTTTACGTTTTCTGAAATTAGTCTTCTAAAAAAATTGTGACTTGTAAGATCAATTTAACTAGCCTGCGGATCAATTTTACTAGAAGAGCTTATAGTGTAGTAGTAGTAGTATATAACATATTCAGGGCTCTGGTCGTGTTCCCACAACACTGCAGTGCGTCCGGAATACTTCTTGCAAATGCAAGCACTGATGCTATGTCATCATGTGGAAGATTGGCGTAATCAGTGCTGCGGGGGACGCCTAAACGGAAGTCCTGAGCACACTCGCAGATAGATTAGACACAGTTCCACTTGTTTAGTTTCCTAGCTGCTATTTTAACAACCTGATTATTATTTTTTAAATATTTTAATTAAGTTTGCTTTGTATTTGCAGGGTTAATTCTTAAATTTTTTTTAACAACACTGTATAAAATTGCAATAAACAAATAAATCAATAGTACCTAATGTATCTGATAGAATGGAATAGTAAGGTAGAAGCTTTGATAAAGGTTACGTATTTTATTTTTATTCTCTATAATACCTTTCTCTCCTGAGATTGCTTGGAGGATTTCAAAGACTGCACTAAAGTCGTTGTGGCCAGTCAATCTCTTCAGAACTTCAAAGGCCTTGAACACATCTGTAAAAATAAATATAGTTTAATCGTTAATAATGGTTGTGAGGATATCTTTAATAGCAATAATGAGTGTAATGATAATAAAAATAATCAAATATAATGAGTAAAGTGGTTTGATGATTTAGTATGAATCATGTACGAAAATAAATATTCTTAACTTACCGGTCTCATTGGTCAGAATCGTGAGGATGTTCACGATAACCTTGACATCTGGAAAGAAGAAAGTTGAGTAAAAAACAATGTAGAATTGCAATGTATTAATTGAAATGTATTCTTTATTTCACTAAAGATACAATTGCATCCTACTTACCAGATGAGCCTTCGAGTTGGGTGAGCAGTTTGATGGTGTACTCCCAAGAGCGAATGCGAATCCTCTTCAAGAAATCGTAGACCTGGTCCAATGCTGTAAGTAAGAAGAGAAAATGTAAAAGCCATATCATTTGATAATTTTGTTTGAAGTAATTTGATGATATGAAAATATCAAAGTATAAATTTAGAATTTGCTCACGTTTGATATAATTAACAAGAAAGTTGTTTTTAAATAAATTTTGCGTATTTTGGGATTTCAGTAGTTGTTTTCCCAATACCGGCAAATTTTAATGTAACTAAACTTCTTTTAAAATATTTGTTTGTTTACTTACACTGTGCATTGATGGCTTTCTTGATGTAGTTCAAAGATTTCTCTTCATCTGTAAACAAAATGAGAAAATATTATGCAACTGTAAAAATAATTTCAAACGAGTTTAATTTATTACAATTACTGTAATTAATTAATAAATTAAACAACGATCAAACAATTTTAGTCACATTAACATATTATTTTTCAAGTAAACGAGGCATGTTATCCATTATACGTGGATGATATTCTTTTATTTTATTACAGGTCAAATATTATTCGTTTAATTTTCAAAAATAATGTTGTAACAAGTGTTTTACTTCAGAAAGTAAATACAGACTCTTTACTTAAAAGTGTAAACAGTTTATACGTAAGTAATTACATCTTAATTATGGCAATTTTGACAAACTGTAATAATTAACATGAATTATTGATTATAAAGGAGCTCGGCGCGGCTCGGTACGCGGCGTTCGACATTGAAAACAAAGCTACTTTCGACATGTTCAGTCTTTGGATGGGTGAAAAAAATTTGTGGTCTCGAGTTCTTCCGTACTTTGGCAGGTAGGTTAAGCCGTTGGTCCCATATTACAAATGTTTCCAGACCAACCGGCGTGCCTGTGTTCAGCAGTGGGGCGGCCAATTGAAAATTTATTGCAGGAGAGTTACCTACGCTAGCTTTGTGCAGAACTTAGGAGAGGCCCATGACTATGTATGTAGATGATTTGTCGGTACTGTCTACATTGATTTTGTAGGCATCAATAAACAATATTAGTTAAAAATTATAATACGTACCATAGCGGAATCCAGTCAGTTTGAAGAGGAGATCAAAGCACTCATCGTTTCCTGAAAAGAGAAAATGTTTTCAAAATACTTATTTTGAAATAATGAGTACTGAATTATTATTTTCGATAGCCTAAGCGATACTTACCGAATTTCTTTCCGAAAAGTTTTCTGAGAGTCTCAGACAGCGTCTTCCTGTCTGTGAAAAAATACAGCATTGAAATGTTTTAAAAAAACTTTAAAGCATTTAGAAGTTAATTTACTTAATTGTTTTTCTGTTCTAAATAGCTAACTAGATCTCTTTTCGTTCTTTATTTGTTAAAAAGAAAGTTAGATTTTTTTTATTTTTGATTAGGTGGATTGGACTAAATGCACCTAGCTGTTGTCTTTTCTTGTTAATTAGTGTTAAAAAGTGACCTTTCAATACTTAGAACAGATCTCATTAAAATTATGCTAAGAAGGAAATACTATTTTAAGAATGAATTTAGTAATTTAGAAATTAAATTTACTTTTCTTATTGCGTCTCTTTTCCCTTCTTTCACTGCTGTTGTCGTCAACCCAAGCTGCGTTGTCCTCGTCGTCTTCAGCGCTGGCTTCAACAGGCCCTGGCGCCTGAGTGGTCACTTCATCATCATCGGTGTAGCGAGTCTTTGTGTGTTTCGCGCGCTTTCCTGATTTCTTAACAGCCGCAGTCTCTGTCTCAGTCACGACCTCTTCTTCTATAACTTCATCCTCAGTTTCAGTTTTAGATGTGGTTGAGAAACTGGATTGAGATTTAGAAGAAGAGCTCGACTGCTGAGAGCTCGAAAAGCTGGAGGTTTTGTCGTCCTGGTAGCTAGACTGCTGGGATAAGTCCTGTTTAGACGCTTCCGATTTCTGGAAACTCTTAGTGTTAGCATCCTGGTAGCCGGATTGATGTGCAGATTTAGATTCCGAAGCGTCGGCAGCCTCGAAACTCTTAACTTTCGAGTCCTGGTACCCTTTCCTGTGGGACGATGACGATTGAGAAGCCTGATCGGCAACGAAACCTTTGGATTTTTCGTCCTGATAGCTGGCCGCTCTGGACGACTCAGATTTCGAGGCCTTAGAAGACTCAAAGCCAGACGCTTCGCCGTCACTGAATCTAGATTGATGAGAGGATTGTCCGCTAGATGATTTAGAGGACTTGGCTCCCTTCTTCGATCCATGGTGATAGCGGCTGGACTGTTGA
This sequence comes from Parapoynx stratiotata, assembly GCA_910589355.1. NCBI lineage: Eukaryota > Metazoa > Arthropoda > Insecta > Lepidoptera > Crambidae > Parapoynx > Parapoynx stratiotata. The sequence goes on along the minus strand of OU342476.1, from coordinate 6,147,597 downwards.
GACTGCTTGCGACTCTCTTCGTGAGTCTCTTCGACAACTGTCTCCTGGACAGTAGTTTCCGTGCCTTCCTCAGTCTGCGTTGTAGTTGTGTAGGTAACCTCTTCCTTCTCGACAGGCACCCTAACGATACGTTCACGTCTTATAACTGTACCGTCATCTGGAAGAGAAAAATTAATTTCATTCTTCTATGTTGATGGGAGATTGCGTTTTATTTTTGTCTAGTGAAATTTAAAGTTTTTGAATAGTATTCTTTGTGAGTCTCTCAATCGACATTTTATTGAACTATTAGCTGATGCGAGCAAATGCCGGATTTGATAAAAGGCTAAGTAAAATGGCGGATGACTTATGAAACAATTTTCGCATGATCCCAAATATAATAACATCGCGACAAGTTTACAAGAATTTAAATCTAATCAGTGTCCTCTTAGCATGAGCACTACATATTTATATCTATCGCGTTTTTATCACGTTCAGCTGTCAAATTGCTATGGAATTTGACAACTGGACGTGATAAAAACGTACTAAATATCATATCGCATTGCTCATGCTACTTAGCCTGATCAAGCTACTATATAAATAAAAAATTTCGAGACAGTTTTTTATGTTGTGATATTTTTATACTTTGAATGTCAAAAAAGTTATTATAATTAATAAAATTGATAGGTAGGACACAATTATTTTACCCTATTTTTATTACCTTTTCGATTTTGGTACTCTTTCACAATACGAATTTTGTGTGGTCGTCCTAAAAAAAATCACGAAATTTTAATATTGTTCCCATTAGACCTACTTAGAACACACACTTAAAATTATAATTTTATTGACATATAGGTATTTAGTTACTGTTTTTTTTCCTGACGGCAAAGTAGGTATATGGAAAGCATTACTCGGTTCAATAGCGCCTGAACCTCTTGAGTTTAAATAAATTTTGTCATAAACAGCTTATACCTTCTAACCCTAGACTAGAAACGTAAGTGTTAAATACTTCGTCGTAATTTTGGTGTTACAGGTGTTGTTATTGGTATATTATTTTACAAAAGAGGTTAAGATTTTGTTTAATAACTATTAATTAACTGTTCTGTTAGTTTTGCTAGTTCTTTTATTAACGTAGCCTTTATGCAACCATAGGGCGCGTTTGAATGGGGTGATGTTATAGTTATGTTATTGTTGTGTAGTGTTTGTTAAGACAGAAACTGACGCGCAAAATTTCCAGGTCACTAAAAAACATCGATAATTTCGAAAATATCAAACTTGGCTGGAAATGTTACGATAGTATGTTTTTCTCCTATCAAATTGATTGTTATTGTCGCTTGCCTCACATTGTACGGTCCATGGTAACAAGCTCGTCTGTTATGGACTTAATATATCTATCTGGAGAAATGTGGGTGTTATCACCACTGCCTGCCCCTTCGGGGAACGAGGCGTGATAATATGTTTATGTTTTAGATCAAATCCTCTACAGTTTATAGAATCAATGTTTTTGTTTTTTAACTGACCAAGAAGTTTTACTCGCTTTTTTTTTCAAATATGACTACTTACTGTCGGGCTCTGCTAGTGCCAGTACTACCTGCAATTTAAAAAAAATATAAATTAATAAAAAGATATAACAATAAATAATGACGATAACGATTATGAGTAGCAACCGCAATCGCTCGCACTTGCAATAATTTTTGCAATATTATTCAGAAACACATTTACTGGAATAAAATGTAGTCTATAGAAAGCACTTAATGATAATACACTTTTTTAAGAGATAAAGAATTTTTAACATCAAATCAATATATAATACTGGAGATTATCACCTAAGCCCCCTAGATAAAATTTACCTCAGTAGGTAATAATATTAGTTTAGGTAGAAAAAAAGCTTTTATTCCAGATTCTAGCCTGATTCTAGATTCTAGGCAGATTTTCTTACTCGACTTTGCTCTTCTTTAATATTTTTAAAATATCCATAATTTATATACCTATTGTATGTGATTGATATTTTTATTGGTCACATAATGATAGACGTGTCAAATACGTGTCAATAAACAATTTTTTATTGAGTCTTAGAGGGTGCTTGAGAACGGTCTTTATACAAAATTATGGTAAAATATAGGTTTACTGCATTTTCTTTATTTAGATACATAATATTTGACACGCATAATATTGAGTCCTTACCTATGAAATTGGTGTTTTTTTTCTCTCTTAGTATTTTGTCTGTATCTATCAAGTTTCAGAGTATTCTTAAAAAATAATTACCTCCTCTTAAAAAAGACCATATTTTTTTGAGCTCTTTTGAATTATTTTGATAAATTGTTGTAAGTTTAATTGTGTTAAAATTGGACACGGAGACAACTCTTTTTAAGTGCCTCCCGAATACAACATTTGATTTGCATTCACTAAAAAACGATAAATAATTTTTATGAAGTTTGATATCACACATATCGCTTAAGGTTGTCTTATGATACACGCCAAATATTATTATCTTTGGATTTGTCGTTGTGAAGAAACACTGAAAAAATGTTAGTATGGAAAATGCAGACATCCCCTAATAATATGTGTCAAATATTACGTGTCTAAAAGTAACACTCACACACAAAGTTTGGTTTATTTTTTTTATATTTGTGCTTTAGACGTATTCCTTCTAATCTATGTATTTGTGTAAAATTGTACTACTTGCTAGGTTTTTACTTTATTTAAGATCATTTTCGACACAGAAAATTTGACTTTGTGACCAAAATGACCAAAAAGAAGAATTTCAGTATATTTTTATTGAAACAGACGCACAACTTTAAAATAGTTACAATAAAAATCGAAAATTTTCAAATGGAACACTGAAAGAATCTTGAAATACCTACTACTTACTAGTTTGAAATTAATTTGGAACGTGGCCCAATTGCAGTAAAATTATTTTAATCTCAAAATAGTTAAATCTAGAATTACACATACTTATAGTAAAAATTTTGAAAAGCATAAATCGTATTTAATTCTGGATTCAACATATCCTGCAAAAAGGACTTAAAACTCAATCCAGTGCTACGAGCATAGAAAAACTTTCGATAAGCCAAATTTGACGTCTAAGATCGAAACTGTCGAAAAATTAGATAAATTTGCCAAATAACTCTAAGGAGTGAAAAGGACGGATTGCTTTTGTCGATCAAATATGACAACTGTCGAAGTTCTATGCTCGTACTGCAGTTTCGGATTCGAAAATTTTTTTTCAGAAACACTGTAATATTTCGGAAAATTTGCAATGAACCTTTTTATTTGGAAAAATAGTGACGTTAAAAAAATGTAGGTACTTACACTTAGCAGAGTCACCAAGAGAATCAGTGGAACCCTCATGGTGAAGTGGTCAGACTTTCATCTGTTATCCACTGTACCCACAGAGTAAAACCTCCCCCCTTTTATATGAAGGTATCTTACCACCTGTGTCAATATTCTTTTGTCCCGCACGTAATTAAATTTGTTTATTTATCTGTAACTAATTTGTATCTTCTAATTGGCTAAATTTTGCCGTGACGTCGTTATTAAAATTAATTTTTATTTAATCAAGAGCTTCCGTCAAATCCAACGGCTCAATGTTTGCGCTGATAATTATCTTTATTTTTCATTGCCGTAACTAAAATAATATTGGCTGATTGTAATTCTTAAAAATAGCGTAGTGGTCTGTGGCTGTGAACGAATTTTCTGGTATACCCTTTGACCTAATATTTGTATGCTTGAGTTTTTCGAAAAGCTTACTATCTACTAGTGCATTGATGCGAAAGTAGCAAAAACAATTCACGTTTAGGTTTTTATTAAAATTAAAAAGCACATCAATTGCCTCATCGCCACTGAAGTTTAGAGTGCATGTACGACTGTAAGGAGAGAAGTTTCCAGATCTTTTCTTATCCCTGGACTGACACTAATCCTGTTAGGGACGAGACACAAATTATTTCCTATTATGTCTACAAACGTAACAGCTGATGAGTTATAGACCACTTTCAAAATTTTACTTTTCTGTTGTAGTAGGGGAACCTGCGTGGAACCAACCAAATTTTGCAAATAGCATTCTATCATTATTCACAAACTTAACAAATATGTCTAATCTACCAGATTTCGTAGATCTAATTTTTCGTTATATATAATTGGAGTCATGTGGTAGCGGCTCATAAAAGAATGCTACCAACCCATCTCTTCCCTTGGGTGTCGTAAAAGGCGACTAATGGACTTAGAACTGCACAACATCTAATAGCTTAAAGCGGCTAAGGGCTCACCACCTGTCACGCTGAGTGCAGTCACTGCGTGAAGCGCGGACTATGGCAGTGGACTGCTTTTGCGGTGTCTTTGCTTAGTCTCTGACTTACCTTTAGGGGATAATAGTCTGATTATATGTATGTAAGTATGTATAATTGACAAGCAAGCTCTAGGCCTTCATCTCACCTGATGGTAAGTGACGATAAGACCGAATGTGGAAGCTCAGATTAGAGTCTAAATGAGAGCGAATTCCTCAGTAACTGAAGAACTAACTCTAGCTATTTTCTTTTCTTCGATTCTTTCCTTATTTCTTTCTCTAGCTACCTTATGCCTTTAAAGTGAAAGGTAAGGCAAATGACTTGAGCGTTAGGCGTAATCGAAATTGATCGACAGCGACACCTATTCAAAACTTGAGGTGCGTCGCAAAGCACATTGCACCGTAGCGCACATGTTTAGATAGATGACGGTTAGTGTTTATCACAGAGTAATTTTATCGATAGAGAAAACTAAAGGTTTGTAATAAATTAAAATGTACGATTGATAGTTCGTAAATGAAATAACCTGATAGTAATGGGATCGCCTCAGATCATGTACAGTTTCCAGCATGTCAGACGATCCAACAAAATCGCACAAACCACACATGCGTAATGACATTGTTATTATGGCGACGATTATGACGGTGGTAGCTAGCCAAGCGGGCTTAGAAGCCCTACCACCAACCAAACCGAGTTGAAAAACTTGTGCCCTTGAGGAATTAAAACCTGTCAACAACATCTGATTTTAACCAGTCAACAAAGGAGGTAATAAACTAACAAACTATAGATTTTTTCCGATACGTAGGTAGTCGTAGACCTCTGTCGAGTCTCCCGTGGGTCCCAAGGGATCTATTTTAAGAATAAATGAACTAGGGCAACAGAAAATGCTGATCTAGATTCAATACCGCCTCTCTGGTCTAGTGCTTCACACCACCGGATCGGGAGGTCCGGGTTCGATTCCCTATGGGGGCGGAAGTTTTTCTGCTCGGTTTGGTTGGTGGTAGTCTTACCTAAATTTGCCGCCATAATAACAACGTTATAAGCATTTTTGTGTTCCGGCAATCGGAGGTAAGATAGCTAGTTCCTTAGTCGTTCAGGATTACAGGTGCTTACCGGTCATATGTAAAAAAATCGTTTTCTCACCCATGTATTTTGCTAGCGACCTTCAGTGGTACAAGAAACGGACTGGTATATCCAGCGCTGGACAAAACTATTCAACCTCGAGAGAGACTGGGTCAAGGTTACAGAACTGCCAACCTTTTCTAGTTGGACAGGCCCTCTAAGAAGATCAGTGGTTGTCTAATTATATAAATAGACATGCAATTACTTACATATTACGACAAAACATTATTCTAAATACATAATTATTGTCATAATACTAATACAATTTACTTACATACTAAATAATACTAATACTTGTTTAACCTAAAATAATGTAAAATTACTTCTTATAAATAATCACAGATGGCGCTGCACGTTTCTGAATCGCGCAATCGTTTACTTCAACTCGCGTGAGCTACTTTGTATAGAGCTAGAATTAGTACCTAATTCCTCCAATAGATGGCGCTGATGGTTTTTACATCGCGCTAATAAGTTCTAATTGTAATTTACGTTAACAATGTGTACATTTTGTATTGATGACTTCCTCGCAATATACAGTAATTTGCATTGGTTGCTTGCATATTCACTTACTTCGCCAATAGAACCTTGTCATAATTGTACAATAAGGCATCTATCTGCTTAGAATTTTATTGCTACGCATACCAAATCTGTGAATCGAATTGTTGTTGTATGTTGTTGTTGTTGTTCTGTCAACGAAGAGTTGTTGTTGTTTTCCGGACCGGTATAATATATTCAAGAGATTATCAAAAGAGCGTACACCACTTAAAAGGCCGGCAACGTAGCTCCTTCGGTGTTGCAGGTGTCCATAACATAACACATAACATACCATCACGCTTTTCTCCCCTAAGGGGTAGGCAGAGGTGTTAACACCATATTCCACAGATATCTGAAGTCCCTATGTAGCAAGTGGCAAGCGTAAGCGTTATTCACAAATAACTGTACATTAATATTATTCAAACTCAGTACTTCAGGCGGTGGGATCGAACCCGCGAGTTCCGCGGCCTCTCGAACGAGTATTGCCCCGTCCGTGATTCGGCTACTGCTGCAGCCGCCTTATTCTAAACTGTCGGTAACTACACGAATCACGGAACCTCTATTCCTGTCACTTTATATTGCGGCGAATAAGAGCGAGACGGGACGGGACTTTCCGAATCGAATCCGTGAACCGACGGTTTAGAATAAGGGGTGTCCATGGGCGGTTACCATTACCATCAAGTGATCCATCTGCTCGTTTGCCCCTTAGTTCCTCTCTCAAAAAAACTCTCCAGCTTACCATCTCCGTGTTAGGAAGCATGTGCTCAGTTCAGGCATAGATAAATTAAGTAGTATAGATCGCTATTCCCATACATGGGTTTTAGTTCGTCTAAAACTTATTATTGTTGCTTGTATGTGCTTGTACCCCTACTTTCGACTTATGCAGAATCATAGATAAATTAAGTAATTCCGCTAGTATAGTTGGACGATCTCCGTGGTCGAGTGGCTGTACGCTGGTCTCAAGGCGGCGCTATCTCGAGAGGTCCTGGGTTCGATCCCCAGTGGAGACCCCATTTGGATCCCCATGTTCATTATATTATGTAAATTCGGAATAATAATTATATGTATTTATCTATTAAATATATTTGTCCGTCATCTAGTATCCGTAACACAAGCAGCATTTAGTTGCTTCAAATGGAACTAGTTGATAGGTGTGCATGTCTGTGGATATTTAAACTTATTTATGTTTATATAGTAGCGCCACCTAACGTAATAAGTCGAACGAACGGGTGCAAGCAACAACAATAAGTTTTAGACGAACAAAAAACCCATGTATGGGAATAGCGATCTTATTTATCTATGGTTCATGCATGAAAAATATTTTTTGTATAGAATTGTATTTGAATGTATATGTCGGAGACGGAACGTTTAGCGGGTCCTCGTATATTTCGTCCGTCCATCCGCAGCCAGGCCTCATAAGAAGGCTCAAGGTCATTCAAAGGGCAATGGAGAGGGCTATACTTGGAGTTTCTCTGCGTGATCGAATCAGACACGAGGAGATTCGCAGGAGATCCAAGGTCACCGACATAGCCCACAGAATTGCGGACCTTAAGTGGCGGTGGGCAGGGCATATTGCTCCTAGAACTGACGGCCGTTGGGGCGGAAACGTTGTCGAGTGGCGACCACGTACTGGGAGGCGCAACGTAGGGAGGCCCCCAACAAGGTGGACCGACGATCTGACGAAGGTCGCAGGGAGTCGCTGGATGCAGGCGGCTCAGGACCGCGAGTTGTGGCGATCATTGAGGGAGGCATATGACCAGCAGAGGACAACATTTGGCTGATAGATAGATAGATCCTCAGCCTATATACGGCCCACTGCTGGGCACAGGCCTTCCCCACGGAGAAGCACTCGAGGAACGTATGGGTCGTTACACCAATACGCTTAATACTCGTATTTATGTAACTGTGTATTTAAATTGACGTCTTCCCGATCGATGCACCAAGAATGCAAATTTTGACGGCATTGACTCTTCGAATTTGAATTAAATTGACGACATTTCAAAATTTTAAGGTGTACATTTTATTATTGTTGAACCTCTATTCCTGTCACTTTATATTGCGGCGAATAAGAGCGAGACGGGACGGGACTTTCCGAATCGAATGCGTGAACCGACGGTTTAGAATAAGGGGTGTCCATGGGCGGTTACCATTACCATCAAGTGATCCATCTGCACGTTTGCCCCTTAGTTCCTCTCTCAAAAAAACTCTCCAGCTTATCATCTCCGTGTTAGGAAGCATGTGCTCAGTTCAGGCATAGATAAATTAAGTAGTATAGATCGCTATTCCCATACATGGGTTTTAGTTCGTCTAAAACTTATTATTGTTGCTTGTATGTGCTTGTACCCCTCCGTTCGACTTATACTAGCAGAATCATAGATAAATTAAGTAATTCCGCTAGTATAGCAAATTTTGACGGCATTGACTCTTCGAATTTGAATTAAATTGACGACATTTCAAAATTTTAAGGTGTATATTTTATTATTGTTAATAAAACTAGATAAAAAATTAAGAGACACGATTTTTTGATTTTTCAAAATATTTACTTTTTCATTCATCTTTTTAAGTTTAAAGATCAGCTCATTCTAAAATGTCGTAAGCGCCAAATGACGTCATTCATACAGAGGATACTCAGAGTAAACAGAACTGGAGTAGCCATTAGTCAATTTCTCAAACATTTTTTTCTGCCATTTCTTGCGGTGGGTGAGGTTACCACTACACTCAAAGCCAGCCGTTTTTACAAATGCACACATGCATAATTCGACACACAAATTTAAATTTTACGCACACACACGCTTAAAATAGTCACGTGGGGTGTGCGTTTTGACAACGTCACAGCCGCACTCCCCACGAGACTAGCGTTCGAAATTTGAAATCGTAGAATTCTAAAACATGAAATAATGAAGTAAATAATCATGAAATCTTAAAAAGTATAATTACAAATAAAAGGTGACACCATCTTTTAGCATACTCGATGTTTTCTATTTATTTTTACAACAAAAAACAGCACAGGTAGGCATTTTTGCGGGAGCTCTGTTCGCCGCAACGTTTACAATGTTATGGCTGTCAAAATGGCGGCTCAACTAGTTTTATTAAACGTGCAAGCATCCGATGCTTGTGCATTTGGCAGAGGGGAATGTTAGACAAAGGCTACTCCAGTTCTGTTTACTCTGAGTCCGGGACGCAAAAAGAATGTGCCAACTTCTTTTCTTGCCTAGCATGTCGTAAAAGGCGACTAAGGGCGTATTGGGTACTGGGTCTGTGATTGTGTAGGAGATGAGCTAGCCACTTTTACTACTTTTTCCCGATTTTCCATGTGACCAAACCCAATTTTTGTATGGGTAAAAGTGGTCTTAAGGAACACAGCGCTCCTTGGACTCTGCCGGTGCCGACCCCTTCGGGGATTACAGGCGTGATTGTATGTATGTAACTTTGTATGTATGTTGGTATAACGGCCCCCATACCAGATGCGGGTTGGGTAGCAACGTGTGCAATAGCGACCGATTTCTCAGATGCGTGTAATTTTGCGCTTAACGATCAAAGAATTCGTCTCGCTTTCCATGCGTTTGTTCTGACGCAAAGATGCAATAATAATATATTAAAACTTAATTACAAAAATATTTGCCTTATTTATACAAACAACATGTGTTTTAAAACTGGCAGGACTCGTAACGTGATAAAAATTAAATAATAACGTCTGCAGGATGGTAAATATTCTCAATTACAATTTTAAATCGTTCGGTGGCGTAGTGGTTAGTCTGCTTTGGCTTTTCATTGAAAACAAAGTTACCTTCGCCATGGTTAGGCCATGGATGGGTGACCAAACCTTTGTGATCTCGAGCTCCTCCGTTCTTCGGAAGGCACGTTAAGCCGTTTGTCCCGGTCGCTATTGCGACTGTTTCTACCCACCAACTCGCATTGGGCCAGCGTGTGTTACAGCCCATACTCCTCATGTGTTTCTCTGTGAGGAAGGCTGTGCCCAGCAGTGGGATGTATATAGGCTGAGGACACCAAAATATAAAATCATCAATGTTTAAATCACAAAACGGAGATGTAAAGTCTGTTCATAATAACTTGACCTAACTATTTGATATATTAGGTCCTTACCTATGAAATTGGTGTTTTGCATGGAGATTTTGGGGGATGTCTGCATTTTACATACTAACATTTTATCAGTTTTCTTCACAACGACAAATCCAGAGATAATAATATTTGGCATGTTTCATTAGACAAGCTTTAGCAATATGTGTGTGAACACGCTTGATAAAAATTATTTATCGTATTTATGTTAATGCAAATCAAATGATGTATTCGGGAGGCAGTTAAAAATAAATGTCTGTGTCTAATTTTAACACAATTAAACCTCCAAAAAATTATGAAATTAAATAATACAAGCTCAAATATACGGTCTATTTTTAGGCAGAGGCAATTATTTTATAAGAATGTTCTGAAACTTAATAGTTACGGACAAATTGCTAAGACAGAATAAAAACACCAATTTCATAGGTAAAGACCCAATACATCCTTGGCACTACTTTTTACCGAAATCACTCGTTTAAATACGTATTAGCAAAGGCAACAATAACATTATAATATAAAAAAATATAAATTAAAAAAAGGTAGTATTGTGTAGTGAAAATTCCCGGAGAACATTCCTCATTTCCGTTTAAGGGAAAATTCCCGGGAACGTTCCCGATTGTGGGGAACGTTTCCTTCTAAATTAGGCAAATCTTAAAAGAAAAATTCTTATTGATTGATATAGTATTCTTAGTCTACCTACATACAAAATCTGTGATCTGCATAGATGTAGTATCAAAAACCGACAAAACAAAAGTAAATCCGCAATTATTCAACGAGATAAACTTATCTTTTAACTAATACTGTCTACAGGTTATTTTTCATAGATACATGATGGTTTTTTATATCAATAAGATCATTGTAATGGAAACGGGTCTAGTCACCGGGACGTTCCCAGAAACAAGAGAACGTTTCCTGGGAATTTGGGCATATTTCCAGGGTACATTCCCGTATTTTTGCAAATGTTATGTATTATTGCAACGAGTGTCATAATACACATAATAATATCAAGTGATGCATTTATTATATTTGCAATGATATAATTGCTCGTAATTCTGATATGTAAAGTTACAAATCTATAAAAAGACCTGTCGTCATGCATGGATCGGAATTTTGGCCTGTAAAGCGGATGGATGAACAAAAATTGCATGTAGCTGAAATGCGAATGTTGAAGTGGATGTGTGGTGTGACGAGAATGGATAGAGTGAGAAATGAATATATTAGGGGAAGTCTGAAAGTTGCCTAGATTGCTGATAATCTGAGAGACAAACGACTTTCCTAGAATGGCCATGTTATAAGGAGAGATAATGATCATGTCACCAAGAAAGTTATGGATTTGAACGTGGTATGGCGCGTGGGGAGAGGAAGACCAAAGACAAGATGGCTGGATTGTGTGAATGATGATAATGATATGATGAGGAAGGGAGTGAGTGTTGACTTGGCGAGTGATAGAAGAGAGTGGAAGAAGAAGACATGTTGCGCCGACCCCGAATAGAATTGGTTAGAACTTGCCCTCGTCCTCCGAACGATTTTGGAAATCTGGGGAACTTGGAAACATTCCCGAGAACGGCACATCACTACTTGTGTGGCGTCGGCGGCCTCGATATCGTTCAATCAGTTTGGATCTCAAAATTAAGGCTGTGACGTCACAGTACACGTTAAAAAGTTGGCAGGCTTTTACAATACAAATAGGTATACTGGCGTTATCTATGTAAATGTATATTTGTGTACCTAATAGTTTTATTGTTTATTCGTCGGTTAAACCTTTAGCCTCGTAAAACAAATCTGTCTTATTGAATGTGTCTGTTTTCTTTATTAGAATATCTAAGCAAGGTAATGGTTTATTTGATTTAGCACAACTGATACAACGACGGATCTAATTATGTCCTATTTAATTAATTTAAGTAGGTATGTGATATTCAGACGTCAACTTTATACATGTAATTTCCTCGCGAATAGAAAATGTGTTACTAAGGGGAAGAGTAGAAGACGAGCAAAGTGCGAGAGGGTTCCGTATGGTTCCGTACCACCACTACATCGAAAATAACTCCGTCTTTTGGTCTTGCTTTCATATCAAAACTAATGAACCGTTTTAATCGTGGTATACAGGTAGTATAAAGGCTGAGAAAGGACATCTACTATTTATCCCGATGTTCCCATGGGATTGGGTACCGCGCGGCTGAACTCGCGGGAAGCCACTAGAAGTGTATACAATTGACAACCTCCTCTTTTTTTAAATCGGCTAAAGATGAGATCGCTTCTATGTTGGCTTAGATCTTTAAAACTACACAACGTATTTTGATGCAATTTTTTTACAAGATAGATTGATTATTTCATGATGTAGGTTTATATGTATGATAATATAAGGGGAGTAATTAATAAAAATAAAAAACAGCTATAAAATTTTTTGGTCAGCAACAAAATGGTCAGCTGAAAAATCATTTAGACAGCAAACAAATATTTTGTCACCAATATTATTTGGGCATTAATTATTTAATTATTATTTGGGCGGCAAAATAATTATTTGAACGACCTCCGTGGTCGAGTGGTCTGTATGCCGGTCTCAAGGCGTCGCCATCTCGAGAGGTTCTGGGTTCGATCCCCGGTGGGGGCAAATGTTTGGGTGATGAATTTTCAGGCTTTGTTCTCCAGTCTTGGATGTTTATATATATTCAGGATATTTGTATGTATTTATCTATTAAATATATTTATCACTCATCTAGTGTCCATTACCCAAGCAGCATTAGTTGCTTAAAATGGGGCTAGTTGATAGGTGTTTGAAAATATTTATTTATTATTTGGACAGCTAAATTATTATTTGGTTAGCAGAATCATCATTTGGTCAGCAGAAACAATTATTGGAAAGCAAGATAGTTATTTGGCCTGCAAAAAAATTATTTGAGCAGCAATATTTATGTTACCGGAATTGTATAAAATCTAGGAAAAGATCAATGAAGGATCAAGGATCAATTCCTAGGAAATGTATTCTGATAGATATATTAGGTTAAGGTTATTTTGTTCATGATCCATAAAAGCAATATTTGTGTCGTTGAAACATATAAAACAATTTGGCAGCTGAGAGAACAGTTAATTTGTTGCTCAATTAATTATTTTGCTGATAAATTAGAAATATCTGCTGCTCATAAGTTGCTGACCAATTAGTTATTTTAGCTGATCAATTGTATTTTTCTGCTGACCAAAATTCGAATATCCTGCTGACCGTTTAAATAACCCTTTTAATTCCTACGCATCTGTTTTCACTGGGATTTGAACCGGAAGGTTGTATTTTTAAACAAATTTTGGCAAACAGGATCCCGATCGCGCTCAATTATAACCTATTTACCACAACCAAATAGGTATTACAGTCGAAAACGTTACGGCTCATCCACCGAGGCGACACGAGTCGAGGGAACGCGAGTACGAGAGTACGTTGTTACTATTTAGCAAACTAAAGTTTTCGCAGCAACATTTGCGTGTTATTGACCGTCTTAATTTTATCCTCCATCGCGAACCGTTGAGTTTGGCGGAAGTTTCCAGTATTCTGCTACCAAATGCTGGAATAACATCCCGCCACCGATAAGAAATGCCTTTACCTTTACCTTTAATTAAAGTTTAAAAAGTATATAAGTACCTATTGAATTTGCAAAAAAATATGTAGCAGGAATCAGCCAGATACCTACTTTTATTTAAATAAATTGCCTATTTGTTAATTTATGTAATAGGTACTTATATGCATTTTTTGCAATACATGTATTCTATGTATTTATGTATATGAATTATATATGTTCAATGTAAAAAGTTTTATAGCATAATTTTTTGCTTTTGTGCCTTTTGTTTGGTGATGTAGGTACTGTCACTGTCTTCTGGCCCCACAGAATACCAGGTGGTCGTGGCAAACTGCAATAGCTGTCACGGAGTGGGGACCTTTCTGGTTCACACCAATTTCATAGGTAAGGACCTAATAATAATAAATATTACTCGGTGAGGTAGTGGTAGTATGCTTTGGCTTATGCTTATAACAAACGCTGGCTCAATACGGATATTGAGCCAGCGTTTGTTATCTACGGCCCGTACTCATGTTCCATGTAGACAGGCCTGTGCCCAGCAGTGGGACATGTATATGCTGGTGACGCCCATCTGTTAACGGTTGTAACGTCGTACAATACACGTAAAATACACGTGAAACATGTGCAAGAATTATTATTTTTATAGCTGTTTGCAACCGTACAGCTTTAATTTCATATGCGAGATGTATGATCGAAATATTATAGTTACCAATATATCGTCAGAGGTTCCCAACCTGTTGTTTTAGTTGTATAAAAATAAATTTTTTAACACACTTGCTCGTAAAGTGGTTCTCATTAGATAAAGCGCCAGAGGAAATGGTAAGTAATTAATTGGGCAGCCATTTAATTGTAAATATTTTGTCAGCTATATAAAAAATCTAGGAAAAGGATCAATGAAGGATCGAAACTCAATTCCTAGGAAATGTATTCTGGTTTTAGGTTAAGGTTATTTTTTTATGACCCATAAAATCAATATTTGTGCCATTAAATAATTTGTCAGCAGAGAACACATTTAAGTTGCGGACCAATTAGTTAATATTTGCTGCTCATAAGTTGTTGACCAGTTAGTATTTTTTGCTGAACAAAATTCGAATATTTTGCTAGCCGTTTAAATATCGCCCAAATGGAATTAAGTGTGCAAAATATGAGGATTGTGTTCTGTAAATTTTTTGGAACCGATCAGAAAAGCTTGCAGATTGGGTTTCTGATTATTGCCAGGTGATTTTTTGGTCTTGGTTTTTGGTAATGTCTTTGGCCGCGGGAATCGTGGGTTCGATCCCACCGCCTGCACCACTGAGTTTGAATAAAACTTAAGTATAGTTCATTGTAAATATCACTTGCCTCACATTGTGCCCGGTGCATGGCCACAGGCTTACCACCTGTTACATGGGGGACCTAACATATTTGGCAAAAAGTGGGTCTTTAACACCTCTGCCTACCCCTTAGGGGAAAGAGGCGTGATGATATGTATGTAAAAATGTATGCTATGTAACCGTTTCTACCAATACCCACCAATCCGCCTGTACAGTGGTGTTTGGGTCCGTATTCCTCACCTGTCTCCATATAAGGTCCGTGCCTAGCAGTGGGTCGTATAGGCTGGAGAGTGATGATTTATAGATGATGATTTATTTTATAGAAACTCCGGGGGTCTATACACCACACTTTGAGAGCCACACTCTCATCGTTCCAACGAATAAACTCAACAATGTTTTATACAAACATAAGTTTGACTCAATTGTTAACTCAAGTGCTTATATGGAAAATATTACCATTATTAATTAGTGTAAATAATAATGTAAGTATTATGAATATACGGCACAAAATTTGATAGCTTTGTACTGTGTATAAATACAATAAGTTTTTATAAAAACTAGCTGTTGCCCTCGACTTCGTAGCAGTTACTATGGTTTTTAATTATCACGGGAACCCTTTGATTTTCTGGAATAATGAGTATTTAAGATGTTGACCACCATTGCAAAATTTTATTGAAATCGGTCCACCCATTTCGGAGATTAGCACGTACAAACCGACAAACAGAGGAACAGAGAACCAGAAATTAAAAAAAAAAATTGTTGGTATTTTCCCTCTTTTTTTACCCCCCTGACTTGATTTTAAGCATTTTTTTTCTATAAACAGACATTCAACCTAGTTTTATTATATTACGTATTGATGATGTGTGGAAAAAAACTAAGACTTTATCCTTCAAAACCCCTGGTACAGTGAGCCCCAAATTGATCAAAGTGTCCAAAGTGAACCTGCGAAGGGAAAAAACCCAAAATCTATGGTTTTATCAGTCATGATAGAAGCTGGTCAATAAAACACAAGTTAAACTTTAAAATAATTTAATTATTCTTATTATTTACTTTGGTATATCTATACATACACTACAAGATTACACTGACTTCGAACATGCACATTTTTTATTAGAATCTATACATTTTGCTGTTACAAATCAGACATCAGACATATATTGATTATTACCCATAATCTATCTAAGTTATCATTGTAAAAAGCTTCACCATTTTTGTTCCGTTAAAAAGTCAATTCTAAATACGAGATTCCAGCTACTTGCCGCCAGGGGCGCTTTTCACGTTTCCTTTTGAAATTGACATTCTAACCGCAACTAAACAAGTGAAGATTTTTACAATGATAACTTACGCTACAGGCTCAAATTCGCAAAAGAAAAACCTAAAATTTAACGAATTGATTACTTGAGAAAGAAGCAGATGCGTTATATAATGTCAAATACATATTATCTATAATTTGTATCGAATTTTCATTATTTTTTGATTTCTTAAAATCTAATTTATCTTCCACAAAACATTAAATAGGAAGTTAAATTAACACCCTATTCATTAACGCTATTAAGTTTTAAGCAATTTAAAACTTAAATAGTGTTTATTAATAAGATAATGTGTAAAATAAAAAATTAAAATAAATGTGACATATAACACCCAATAGATAAAAATCTAATAAAAACTGTGCAGCCAACATCGTTTTGGATATGATTCAATAATTAACATTACATTTGCTAGTTAATTTCCTAAAAAATTGTTAAAAAAATAAACTTGAACTATTAAACATAGTGACTAAGGGTTAGGTTGTCATGTCATAGATAGGCTCGTTTTTGACATATATATACGTCCCACTGAGCACGTCTTCATGGACAAACACATGAGGAGTGCTACGGCCACTCACGGTCCGTTTCTGAATGTTCTCAGCTCTGTGCGCAAAGCGCGCGAGCGTCGCGCATGCCGCCTTTTCGGATGAACGGAACATAGACTTACTAATGTAACGACAGGATATTATAAGCCTGTAAATTCATCGTTAACGTATCGAGTTAAAGTAAAATTTAGAACAAAATGCTGTTATTTAAGATGTTAGCTAATTAGTCTTAAGAGGTTGTTGACTCATTAAAATTAGCCCTGTTTATGAGGGGATAGATGCCTGATGATATACTATGTTATTTGATTGTGTAAAAAGGATTACATCAGCGTAATGTTTACTAGTTAGGTTACCGCAGCATATTGACAGAGCTATTCCATGCACTGGGCATCAGATTATGTCAAAATCGAGCCTAGCTTGTGACGAAGCCTCTATGACTGCACAACAACTGCACTCTGACTGCAATTTTCCAGCGCGACCACTAAATATCCACTTGCAGTTCATTTGCGGTCGATATGCAGTTCATACTATAGTCCATGTTTGATAAGTCGAAGTGATTTGCAACCTCATGCTCGCCACCTGTTATGGAGACTTTGGCAAAATGTGTGTGTTACACCTTCGCCTACCCCTTTGGGGGATAAGGCGTGATGATATGTATGTAGGTAAAAACATTTAGTTAACATATACATCAATTATGAAAAATGGATTTGATTTTAGATTTAAAAAATAATAGCATTTTTAGACTTCTTCTGCAATTACTGAGACTATATGACATTTTAAACTGTCAAATCACTTTGACTAATTTAAAAGTGGACTAAAGAGCATGGCTATATTTATTCCCGTTGGGCATTGCTTACTGACAAGCTAAGAATAAAAATCTTTAATACTCATAAAAAAGGTTAACATTATTTTTATAGCCACTCTAAGTACTGACAGTCATGGATTGAAATTATCACCCTTTTGACAATACTAATAAAGATCTTTTTCGTATCGCTGTCTACACAAGGCTACAAATGTTCCTTTTTTATGAGAATAACTTTCAAAATTCAAAGAGAAGATTATGGATTCTTAACACTACAATTTTCGACTGGTTAAACATTTACAATGCAGCCAACGTTTACTATTTCATCTGATGTAGCCAATGTTCAAGGCTACAATAAAACAACAATTATGCTACTAAAATATACCGACAGTCCTTTCACAGTTGATAAAGCAAGATGAATTTTTAAAATTATAGTCATTTTAATATTGCGAAAAGTTTTTTTGTTTTATTAATGTTATCCCATTTTAAAGTAATTGTGTACAGCATACACATGTAATAGGACTTCTCACTGTCGTTAAAATGTATAATAATGTCCCGTCAATGTATGTTAATGTGTTCATATTAATGTGATCCCGTGTTGGTCCGGGACACAAAAAGAATGTGCCAACTGCTTTTCTTGCCTAGCATGTCGTAAAAGGCGACTAAGGGAGTATTAGCTACTGGGTCTGTGATTGTGTTGGCGATGAGCTAGCCACTTGTTACTACTTTTTCACGATTTTCTTTCTGACCAAACCCAATTATTGATGGCTAAATGTGGTCTTAAGGAACACAGTGCTTCTTGGATTCTGCCGACCCCTTCGGGGATTACAGGCGTGATTGTATGTATGTAATGTACATTGATATCCAAAGATATAGCTTAAAATTGTCTTATATATCACATACAATAATATACCTTATTTACCTATCTCGTAATCCTGTTTTCATTTACCTTAGGATCCGTGTTTGCATAGAAATCAAATATTAACATAGCTGATTTTAGTAGCATAATAATTGTTTTCTATGAATTTTATTTCACTTATGTAATTATATATATTTAAATGTTCGCGTACAAGCGACATTTACGCAGTCTACATATAATAATATTAATTATAATGATTTCTATCTCATAAAATAATAATATTTGTGCTAATTCCATTATTACCATCTAGGAAGGTATTCCTATTCACCTATAAGGTCATAGGTTCTCAAACCGTCAAACTATACATTTTTTTATCATATAGTTTAAGTAACTGACATATAATACTAGTGATTTAAAAAGCTGTTTTAATTTTAAATTGCGAGTGTTTTAACACCGAGTTATGTGCAATAACAAAAATACTTTTTTATCTATACTCATACAGTTTTACACAGATACATATAAAACTAAAGCAGCAATATATCTATTTTTTGTTGGTAGTTTGTAAACATTAATTTTTTTAGTTTTAAAAATTTTGCAACATAATGGTCGAACCTGTACCATAATGGATAATATGGAAAACTTATTTTAAAAAAGCGCGTTCGGATATCCTCTCGAGCAATCCCAATAACAAAAGAAGTCGAGTGTATAACTGAACCTTATTACAATGTTACATTTGTAACGAGGCGCTATACCAGTATTAGCGACTCTTTGCTGTTATTGGACTCTTCTCTGGCCATTTTGTTTATGTTTTTAAATTTACTGTCTCTTTTTTTAGTTTTTCATTGTTTTATTTTCGAAATTCATTGCTCGAAAAAAATCTTAATTATTATACATATTTAAATATTATAACTACAAAAGTGTTGATAACAAATTTATAAATCTGTAGGTAATAGCAAAAGTTACATTAGTTACAAGTCAAAATATACTGATCAAGTTTATAAGTTTACTAAAGGCACTATTGTAAGTAGCCCTACCTTTGATAATACATTTTAGTTGCATACGAAGTGATTTGTGAAATTTACCTTTTTTTATAAAATTGATCCAGTGTGCCTTTATTTCCTAAATATACATTAAGTGACGTGAGTTTGAGTTTCATTTTATCTCCGGGTCCACCACGTCATACATTACAATGCTTATCACGCTGTGTACACATGTCTGTGGCGTTACAGCGGACCATTTTATGTATTATACTATTTGTTGTAATTCCGTTTTGTGTACGAAATAAAAAATGACTCAATGTTCTATTTCAAACGTAATAAAGATGCTCTTTCCGAGCCGGTCTGTGTAAAAGGACTTGCGTGAAATTTTTATGTCTGCTTGCTCACACCGAACCCTTCTTATGTGAAATGAGTATAATCTATGACTTGAGATTTTGACAGCAAAAAAATTACAATTTATAATAATCGAATCTATTAGTTTGAGAACCTTTGACTATAACATACATGACATGGTTACAATAATATCCTAATTTTAAGCAATTATTTATGTAGAAATCACATTTTTTATTATTTTTATTACGGAACTCTAAACTATACACATGTTTTTATATAGCCATAAGTCAAGACTAGTCAAAGGATAAAATAAAAGATCAATATTTAAATTGTTGCGTAATTATAACAAAAAATATGCGCATAAACATATTGCCGTATCACTGTAAAGCTGCGATTTTTTTACTATAGATCTTTATTTTGTTTTCCTACAGCCTGTTCATCCTAATTTGTCCTATTTTGGTAAACAACCTTGTCACCACAAATATACGTTCACATAGATAACGCAAATGTACTGCGCGTGCCTATCACCCCGACCAAACGTCGGGGTTGGCCGCTGCTAACTAGTCTGCGACGTCACAGTAGACGTTAAAAAGTTGACACGCTTGGCGCCATACTTGCGTTATCTGTGTAAACTGTAAACGTAACAAAATTTTTTTTTTTAATTAAAAAAAATCTTAAAAGATTCACACCTGTCAACTAGCAACATTTTAAGAAACTAATGCTGCTTGTGTTAGACACTAGATGACGGATAAATATATTTAATAGATAAACACATATAAGTATCCTGAATATATATAAACATCCAAGACTGGAGAACAAATGCCTGAAATCACCCAAACATTTGCCCCCACCGGGGATCGAACCCAGAACCTCTCGAGATGGCGACGCCTTGACACAAGCGTACAGACCACTCGACCACGGAGGTCGTCAAATCTGCGTTTGGCATTTATTTTCATTGAAAAAACAGCATTTATACCTTTAAAATCAATTGAAAATTGGATTCAAAAGATTTCAGTCAGTAATAAATGTTTATTGTAATATACTCGTATGTAAGATACGTGCGTCCGATGTCGAGATAAGATTCTGACTGGTTGGCCGAGTGTGCGGAGTGCGGCGGCACGCTGTCTGCTCGTGCGCACATCGGAGTTTTCAAGGCGCTCAGTTAGAACAATATGCTGCGCGCGAAGTGCGCATCTCCAGTATTTCAGACGGCAACAGCTGGTACATAATATTGACGGCCGAGTTTATGATTAATTTAAATGTATGCGATTGTGTAAATAATAATATGTTATAAATACTATTTATTATTAATATGTTAATATAGTATATTAGTTATTATTATTAGAGATGCGCCGAATATTCGTTTTGTATTCGGTATTCGGCGTATTCGGCATCATTCCACTATTTGTATTCGGCCGAATTATTCGGTTTTTGTGCCGAATATAATCGGTTGTATTTTTCTGGACTAGATGACCGGGAATAGAACAAAAAGACGAAACTTCTTCTGTTAGATTTATAAAAGAGTAGGAGTTAATTTTCAATTCCACTAGTTGAGGCTACTGTTCCAATTTTAAAAAATCTTTCCTTGTTGAATATTGTGTGTGTACTGTGGAGTCCTTAATTTCAATAAAAAGATATGTCAAGATTGTTACCCAAATAGGATTATTTAGAATGAATAGATTTTTTTAACTTTTTTTTTCAATATCAATATACTAACCAAACGTTTAACTATTAAATTATTTTCTGATAAGGCAACAGTATTCCGCCTATTTATTGAATAAAATTTTAGTGCTATTTAAAAAATATATATATAAATTACACAGTGCGGTTATTATTAACGCAAGACAAATATCAATTTGGTTTAACTTAAGGGGGGAACAAAAACCAGCCATAGACCAATTGATAGTGGTCTCCAGACTATATACGTCCCACTGCTGGGCACAGGTTGTCCTACAAGGAGAAACACATGAGGAGTATGGGCCGTAACACCACGCTGGCCCAATGCTGTGGTTGGTGGATAGGTTGCAATAGCGAAAAGGATCAACTAAACAGACTACCTATACCTACCCTGAGAACAAGCCTGTATACATATCACAAACCTTTGCCTCCTGGGATTCAAGCCCAGAACCTCTAAACGGAACGTAGATCCTTAGGGAAGATTATGCCCAGCAGTGTGTGTTTTTATACTATATGAAGGGCTGGCTACGTCACTCAAATCTATATAATTTATATACACCTTACTAAGAAATGTAATATTGGGGTAGTTTTTAACATTATAATTTAAAGCAAAAAAAGAACAAATTTTTAAAAGAAAAAACTTAGGAACTAAAAATGCAGTCTATAATAAATTTGGCTGGGTTAAATTCTTTGTATATTTGAGATAAAAAAAACTTAAACTAAACTGGCAACACTATCAATTAGTGTTGCCATTATTTTCCTAATTTGTTGCCACTTATTTCTATTGTCTTGGGTTTCATACAATTTTTATTAGGTATATACCGTATATAATGTCAAATTCAATAAAAACGTGGCCAGAGGAAGTGAAATCGTATATGTCGAGGTTATATCGTAGTATTGACCATTTCTTAACCTTATCGTGAAAAGAAAATAAAGTTGAATTGAAAACCTCCTTTTTCTGAAGTTGGTTAATACTTAAATCTATTATTATTTAATCTATATTCGTTTGGTAATTGGTTTAAATTGTTCATAAGAAAGATAACCTAGAACTGTCAATTGAATCCTTAGCTTCATTGTATTCACGTCAAACTACTGACCAATTTAATCGAAATTTAGTACACAAGAAGTCTAGAGAAAGGACTTAGGCTACTTTTATCCCGATATTCACGGGTACTGCACAGAGGAAACCGCGGGAAGCCACTAGTACCGTATAAATGTTTTTTTTGCAATACTTCTAATTCTTTACATTTACTTCGATAGTCCCGTGTTGGTCCGGGACACAAAAAGAACGTACCAACTGCTTTTCTTGCCTAGCACGTCGTAATAGGCGACTAAGGGCCTTATACTTAATGCCTTATACAATATGATGTAAGGGCCGATTGTGTGGGCGATGAGCTAGCCACTAGTTACTACTCTTTCACGATTTTCCATCTGACCAAACCCAATTTTTGTATGGCTAAATGTGGTCTTAAGGAACACAGTGCTCCTTGGACTCTTCACACCCCTTCGGGGATTACAGGCGTGATTGTATGTTTGTATGTTACTTCGATATAGGCGCTAGTTGGAAATGTATGAAGAAAAAAATCTTCGATAATCATTAACTAAAAATTGGTCAATTCTATGATATCGTCACGACTGTGTTTGTGCCAAAACCTCATATAACATAATGAATAAACATATTTATATAGCTTCTATACAAATAAGCGAGAAGTACAGACTACAGACGCTGTTGAGATTCTGCAACATATATCTGTCCTCATCCGATTCTCTCTTTCTAACAAAATGTTTTAGTCGTAAAAACGCGAAACACATCTTAAGTGCGCTCTACACTCGCCCGCGATTCTTGCCGTGAATTCACGCCGCGATTCGCGCCGTGAACTTCGCGTTTATATGTGGCTCTGCACACTCGCGAAGCTTTGCCGTCTCGTTCGCGGCTTCAAAGGAAATGGATGACGACGTGGCTGTCGCTGCTGCGGTGACGCTTTGTGCTATATCATATCCGTGTCCATGCATCATGGATTTTATTTTTATGGTCCTTGTGTTTGGACTGCTAAAATATTTCTTCACATTGATAACACAATAAATTTTAATTCAAGTTCGTTATCCCACGTAGAAATCATATTTAAAAAGAAGCTGCTGACTACGCAAAAATGCACAACCACTTGCGACGGTGTCATCTCAGCTACCGCGAAAAACTGCGAGTGGATGCGTTCGCGGCGGTTCGCGTTTGCGCGGCGTGAACGAAACGCGAACCCTTTGTCGCGGGACAAAAAACCGACAACAAACGGGGAACGACGCGAAGCGTGAACGTGAACACGCGAAACCATCCACACACGCGTTTCGCGGTCTTTCGCGCCGCGAGTGTAGAGCGCGCATTATGTCCAGACGGATATCGCTATTATTATTATATCAATATATGTAAGAACAACACATCAGCTCCCCAGCATGACCTCTGAAACTAGATAATGACATATTTTTTTATATATGCGAACTGTCAAAAATATATCGGACCACCATTCTGAAATTTGTTCTTTATGAATTGAAAATTTATGGCAATAAATGTATTTATCATATTGTGTGTACTTGGTCGTACTAGGGGCGCTAACATGCTGCCTATATTAGGGTTTGGAAACAATTATCAAATACTTAACATAAAACTTTCTACCGGTTAAGAAACGCACTGGAATAAACCGGTACATTTATACCACTTCCTAAATAAGGGTTTAGGTTAGGAATAAAAATTAGGAGTGCAACCGACAAAATTTGGAAGCAAACAGAAATGAACGGTACATATCAAACCGGTTCTAACGATCTATATCAACTATACATATCAACATTTTACAATAAATATTGCTACCGGTCAAACCGGTATGTTTGCAGTATTACCGATTAGAGGCGACTATAACAAGTAAGAGATATACATACCTATTTTATTTGCTATACGACTAAATCGGTATTCTTACCGTGCATTACCGATTTGAGAACTGGTATAAAATATAGGTATTAAGAGACTCCTATGAATAATACAAATAAGATTCTTTTTTCTGTAAGAAATGATGTCTATACATTATTAAAACTGGGTTGTTCACAAATATAATAATATTGTTGAATACTTAAGACTAAATAAACGTAGAGTTTGAAAGCAATTTAAATTTTTTAATAGATTAAAGTATTATGTCCATGAATGCCTTATACAGAATTATGTAAAACAGACAAATAAATCTAACAGTTCTTATTTTAATGAGAAAGGTCTGTGAAAACAAAACACAATGTTGGTAGAAGGCGGACTTATCCTCTTACAAGGCATATAAATACTTGTTTACCAGCTGCTTTTTACTTAAAAACAATCTAACATAATTCTAAAACTACACAAATCTAATTATAGCATTCGAATAAACTATTAGAAACGAGACACCGCCATTTAGAAGGAAACTACTAAACCTACCATTTTGGTAGAAATCACAATTTTTACATAGAGAGCTCAATTTTAACTGGTATACAACGAGGACATAACAACGTATTAAATAGACAAAATCTACCAAAGCTACCATTTTGGTAGTTTTTACAATTAATAGTAGACAACACAACAAAACGGATTTAACATTAGATTGAAATTCACAAGCGTCCTCCAATATGGACATAATTAAAATACTTACTGGAAAAACTAGTCTATGACGTAACACAATGGCGGCCAGACTACGCCTCTTTTGTCTTTGGCTGATACTAAAGCAGTACGTACTTACACGTAGCGTTTGGACAGATATACACTGCGACGACAGCGTTTAGTTTGTGGAAGTCTCTTTCCTGGCAGTGAAAGAAACGATGGAGCGAATTCCTTTGACTGATGTCTGAAAAAAAAATTGAAATGTCAGTGCATACTTGATTTCTAAGAGAGTTTTTGGCGCCATTCAACTATGGCGGACGTGATTTTTATTTCAGTGATTGTAACATTGTTTCGTAATTGATCTTGTTGTGTACAATCAGTGGTTTTGTATAATAAGTGTATGTGTTGACGAGCAATATGGAGGATTATTAAAATAGTGGTCAAGTGGTGTAAAAGACTATGGGATTTTTATCGAGGTAATCCTACTCATCGAAGTAACACCAGTGTCTGCCATCGACCGTTTAACGCCAAACTCCCATTAAGTTACATTGAAATGCAGTACACTAGCATTTCAACGTAAATTACTGAAGTCATATAATACCGAAGACATGGCTGTTATGGGCTCAGTTTCCTTTGCCGTCCCTTTAAAGGGAGAATTTTACCAAAAAAAAAATTATTGGAGTTTTTGGCGGCATTTAACTAATGGCGGACGTGATTTTTATTTCGATGATTGTAATATGGTTTCAGGGTGGATATTGTTACGTAAAATCAGTGTAGTTTTGTGTAAGAAGTGTTTGTGATGGTGTGCAATGTGGAGGATTATCGAAATAAGCGTCAAGTGGTGTGAAAAGTGATGAGTTTTTTATCGGGGTAATCCACCTCATCCAAGTAGCACCACAGTGTCTGCAATCGATCGTTTGACGCCAAACTACTGAAGAAATAAAATACTGAAAACTTGGCTGTATGGGCTTCGTTCCCTTTGCCTTCCCTACATGGGAGAATTTTATAACAAAAAATATATTGACTGACTGACATAGTGATCTATCAATGCACAGCCCAAACCATTGGACAGATCGGACTGAAATTTGACATGCAGGTAAATGTTATGACGTAGGCATCCGCTAAGAAAACATTTTGATTAAATCTACCCCCAAGGGGATAAAATAGGGGATGAAAGTTTGTATGAATCTTAGTCAATTTTAAACCGATCGGGCTGAGACTTTGCATGCATAAAGCTATTATGACGTAGGCATCCCTAAGGATTTTGATAAATTCTACTCCTAAGGAGATAAAAACCAAATTAATAATAACACTTCTTTACCGCGAGCGAAGCCGCGGGCAAAAGCTAGCGTTATTATATGTCTACTTAAGAACTTACCTTTTTCTTAGAGCCATTTAGATACTCCTTATACATTTCCGAGCGAAGGTACCTCGAATAGCTATCAGACTTCATCAGGTGATATACGTGTGCCTGGTGGAAAAAAGAAAAAAAACTCAAACTGTCTTTTCACATTCACTTATAGACTAATCTTTTTCACTTGAGGTAACAATAATAATAATAAATAATAATAATATCCTCAAACATTCACACCTATCAACTAGTCCCATAAGCAAGGACAAATATATTTAATAGATAAATACACATAATTATTCAGAATATATATAATATTATACAAATATAATGAACATCCAAGACAGTGGAATACAAATGTCTGAAAATTCATCACCCAAACACTTGCCTCCACTGGGGATCGAACCCAGGACCTCTCGAGATGGCGACGCCTTGAGACCGGCGTATTGACCATTATACCACAATAAGACAGATATACAGGGCTATTTTTAAATCATCAACATCCTGACAAGACTAGTTAATAACATCATAATTAACAACATTTGTCCTACGGATTATATCGTAGCTCAAAACATTAATTTAAAATATAATTTTTTTTTTACTTTATTGTACTGTCGTTACATTTGTAAGTCTATGTTCCATTCTTACACGAACTCGCGTGATGCGAACAGAGCCAAATCTAAAAATAAATTGAGACATGAAATTAAATTGATATTTATTTGAGTATGAAAGTAAAATGTGACATAGGGCAAATAATAGCAGTTTATGTAACTGTCACATAATATATGTTATTAAAACACTAGCGTGGTTTTAATTCCGAGTTATGTGCAGTTACATACACTACTTTATCTACACTCATTATTCAAAGATTAAAAAAAATATATTAATTTTATTTATTGTTGGCTGTCTGGAAAACATTTGCCATAGTTTTGTGCGTTTTTAAGAAAAATAAGTGTTGCATAATGAGTCCAACCTGTTGCATAATGGTCATTATGTTACAGTTTCCATTTTTAAATTTTCGTTTTTATCATCTGTTTTAAAAAGTATGACATTATGAGGATAGGTTTGAGTTCATAATTCGAACATTATAACATGAGTGTAGATAAAAAGTTTATGATGTTAGCCTAGTCTTGGGAGGTTGTTTATCTATTAGAAAGAACCCTACACAAGGTTCGGCGTTTATTTCAAATAGGAAAATCAACCAAAGTTTAATTATAGTGCGCACAATCTAAGAAGTACGTTTTGACGTTTCAAGGTTTTCAAGCCGTATTAACATTGTGCAGGCGTAACTCGCACAATTACAAATACCTTTACTGTAATTCTGATGGAATTATGGAGCTAGTTTCATTTAAAAATTCTTTACCACAGAATTTTAATTTATGTCTTCAAAACAAACAAAATAACCAATATTACAATATAATTTTGTTTTAAAATATTGAATAGGTTTTATTCTAGACTTCGTTTCGAAGTCACTTATTATAGTCCATTGTCGTAGTGACTCTTCGATTTCACTTTTAACTTAATATTTCCGAATATTTTTAAAATAATACTATCAACCCATCTCTTCCCTTGGGTGTCGTTAAAGGCGATTAATGGAGTTAGAACTGCACAACATCAGCTTATAGCGGCGACGGGCTCACCACCTGTTACGCTGAGTGCAGTCACTGCTTGGTGAAGCGGACTATGGTAGTGGACTGCTTTTGGGGGTCTTTTGCCTAGTCACTGTCTAAATGAATCATATAGGGCCCAATTAAAGGGTTAACTAGCCTATTTGTTAGAAGTGTCAAAACATACCAATTAGATAGTATTGTAAAAACTATAAGTATTGATTGCATACCTGTGCCTGGTCGAAACAGTATCTATCTGCGGTGCCGGATTCCACCTTTATACGCGTTTGCTCCCTGCAAATAAATATTGTGGTGAAAGTTTTGTATGAAAGTAAAATGTGTCAAATTATCAAAAGTCGTAGAACAATAAGTACTTTATGTAACTGTCACATATTAAAACTTAATATTATAACGTGAGTGTTTTAATACCGAGTTATGTGCAGTTACATACACTTCTTTATCTACATTCAATATTCAAATAAATAAAATAAAATAATTTAATTATTTTTATTTATTGTTGGCTGTCTGAAAAACATATGCCATAGTTTTGTACGTTTTTAAGAAAAATAAGTGTTGCATAATGAGTCCAACCTGTTGCATATTTTTTTTTTCTTTATTTTCAAAGGACTTTTATCCAAGATAAGCCAGTCCTATCGTAGCCTATTATAAATAACAAAATCACAATGATTAACTAGGCAAACATGGCGGATGTAGTAAATTAAACACCATCCTCGCTTCTCCCGAACCAGGATTAGCCAGGATGGTGTGAAATATTCCAACATCTATTTCCTTAATGTTCAACGAGCTGATAAGTGCCCGTCTTTGCGCTTGGTAACGGACACACTCCATCAACAAGTGATGGATATCTTCTATGACTCCACAAGTTTCACAATTTGGCGATGCTACTTTTTTCATTAAATATCCAAACTTATTAGATGGATAGTGTCCGGAACGTAATCTATTCATTCAAACTACATATTGTCTATTAAAACTAAAGTTGTAAAACCAAGGTATACGAAGAGGCTGGCATTGAATGGTTTTATACCAAATACCCTTTTCTTTTGACCGTTAATCAAAGTACTCCTTCCAATCGTCGTAACAGATGTCTTTGTACTCTCTGATAACTTCGGTAAAATTCGGTTTAACTGATATCGATTGCCCTTCAGTTATTGCTAATTTGGCAAGACGGTCAGCCTCTTCGTTGCCGGATAAGCCAATGTGTGAATGAACCCACTGCAACTGTAGACTTCTGTTATGGTTAGTGCTATATTCGTGAATCCTTTCAAGTATTTTATATGCAATCGATACACCTCTGTTTCCAGAGGCGCATCGAGCAATATGTTGAAGAGCACTTTTGCTGTCAGTAATAATAACCAATTTTATTAAATCGGTATCAATAGCATATTGTAAGGCTTCATGAATAGCGATCAGTTCCATTGACATTATGGATACATTAGATAATGTCTTAAAGCATCCCTTGGTTCTTTGCGCTGGGCAGAAGTACGCAGCTCCTTGCCCATTATTAGACTTTGAACCATCAGTGTAAATCTTTGTCCAACCTCTATACTTTTGACAGATTTCTGCTTGTATGTTATGCTTTAAAGAATTTATTTCACAGCTACTTTTGGGTCCCTTCACACTATCTAAATCTAGTTGCATAACATCTAACAAGTTAATACGTGTTACCCATACATTTAAAGAGCTGTTGCATAATGGTCATTATGTTACAGTTTCCATTTTTTAATTCGTTTTTATCATCTGTGTTAAAAAATATGTCATTATGAGTCTGAGTTCATAATTCGAACATTATAACATGAGTGTAGATAAATGTTGTTATTTATGATGTTTAGCTACCTCGTGTTGCGAAGTTGTTGATTCATTAAAAATAACTCTGTATATGTATGTATGTATAACTAACCTGCTGGCAGCGTCAACGTTGACAGGCGAAGGCGCGTCAGAGGCCAAGAACTCCTTCCATATTTCCTTAGCGCGTGGAGCGACTCGTCTCACCGGCAACGCTTTCAAATCTTGCACGGCTAGCCAGAATCTGAACGTAAAAAGGGTAGAATGACGTAATAGTAATCATCTTTATTTGTCAAACATTAGTATAGAAGATGTTACATAGAAGTTATGTGATTATGTTTCACCAGATAGGTATACAAATAATTTAAATTACAATCGGAAATGATAGTGATCGATAGCAAAAATAATTTACAAATAAACATTTTTTTTCTCTTGATAATTTGATTTTTACACGTCGATTATAAAATATGGTTTAAAATAACATCAAAAAGAAAGAATATAATAAAGGGAATATACCAAAAAAATGTTTTTATTTTTTTGTTTGTCTGTCTGTCTGTTCGTCTGCTTGTCTATACGCACGGGCTAATCTCCGAAATGGCTGGACGGATTTCAATGAAATTTTGCAATCTTAGATACTTTTTAAACCGGAAAATTAAAGACCGGAAATAAAAGAAACATGCTAGTCTGTTATATGTGCGGAATAATGCCTGGCCACACTTAACGTTAACACACTGTATTTAATTTCGGAATTCAAAATTATTTCAGTTATTATATACATACAAACTGAAATTAGACGGTTGATTTTTGCTTTCATTTTCAATACATCGTCTATGAAATGTCGAAAATGAAATGTCTAACTTGACATTCATCGGAGTGATGAACGTCCGCTTAGAAGAACGTTCATGATTCCTATACCACTGTACATTGCAATAAAGCAATTTGAAATTGAGCTTACTTGAGATTCTCCCCACTGAACTCCTTCGCCAGAAACCTGGCGAAATGATCTCTTCCTGCGGGATCTTGTAACAACTCGCGCAAGCCGAACGCCCAGCGGCGCACGCGACGAAGTGGGAGTGGGTCCTTGCTGTGAGGGGTAAAGGGGGGAGGTTAGAACGTTACACTTATCGTCCTCAGCCATGCGTCCCACTGCTGGGCACAGGCCTTCCTCATGGAGAAACGCGAGGAGTATGGGCCGTAACGCCACCTCGCTGGCCCAATTCGGGTTAGTGGGTA
This sequence comes from Parapoynx stratiotata, assembly GCA_910589355.1. Classification (NCBI taxonomy): domain Eukaryota; kingdom Metazoa; phylum Arthropoda; class Insecta; order Lepidoptera; family Crambidae; genus Parapoynx; species Parapoynx stratiotata. Next base: position 6,116,613 of record OU342476.1, on the reverse strand, counting down.
AAAACGGTTGCAATACCGACCGGGACCAACGGCTTAACGTGCCGAAGCACAGAGTTCGAGATCTCAAAATTTGGTCATCCATCCAATGCCTGATCGTCGCGAAGGTAGCTTTGGTTTCTATCGAAAGCCAAAACGTACTGAGCTCCTTGATGTATATAATGCTGCTTGTGTTACGGACACTAGATGACGCATAAATATATTTAATAGATAAATATCCTGAATATATATAAATATATATAAACATCCAAGACTGGAGAACAATACCTGAAAATTCATAACCCAAACATTCCCCCCCACCGGGGATCGAACCCAGAACCTCTCGAGATGGCGACGCCTTCAGACCGGCGTACAGATCACTCGACCAAATAGGGCATAGGTCGGTCGGTCGGTATGTATGTATGCCAGATGATATGCGTGTATGTTTGTACTAACCACTGTTTCTCTTGGTCCCACATCTCAGTGGTATCGCTGATCCATGGGTTGGGCCACTCCGGCGGAGTTAAGAACGCGTCGTACTCTGCGTATTGCTCGCAGTAGGCTATGAACCTGGTGACAAAAATCAGTAGTGTAACACGGCAACCTTTACAAACTCATACATTCGTGCCTGCAGTAGTTCCGAACGCCGCCAACAGATGGCGCCACCAGTACGCTGCAGCGCGCTAACGTTTACCACTGAATATTTACAAAAGTAACTAAACCAATATTGTACAATCACCAAAAATGTTTTCTGACCACCACTAAGATAATTTTTCTGTGGCATTAAATTTAAGTAAAATAAAATTCGTCGGCTTCCTTGGTAACCTACCTTCTATTTTCTGGCACTGACTGAGTTTATTCAAATGACAACTTGATATTTCATAATTTTATGCAATTTTTTTAAAAAGGTTTTAATTGCGAAGCAATGCAATTTTTTTTTTCTTTAAAAAGGTTTTATATGCGAGAGCTAACTCGAAATTCAAAACATGAATTTTATTAATTAACGTTTTTCTGAAAATAAAGAACAAAATCTGCAATAGTATTTACACCTGTGTAGTTTGGATCTTTAGTAAACTGTAAACATTACATTGACGCAACTTAGTTAATAATAAAAAAGGTTCTAAGTGCATTAAACAGTAACAGTTGTAATCGATTTATTGTCAGAATGGGTCAAAAACCAAATTTGTTGATTGTACAAATTGTCTTCTTCTGCTAGGAAGTGTTAGCAAGCAAGCTATCGCTTCTTTCTTGGTCCATCCTTGCTTTGCTTTGATAGTCGGCACCCAATTTCTTCCCACGTGAGACATTCTAGGTCCGGCACGAAATAAATTGTATTAGGTGATATGCCCATATAAAAAAGGAGCATATAAGTATATACTCGTCTTGTTATGGTCCTAACCTTTTACAACCCTGTATATGCTAGTATACACGGTGTAAAAAGACCCTTTAACGAAGCCGGCGCCCACGCATTCAGACCATCAAATCTACTCACATTTTCCCAGGTATAGTCTAGAAGAAAAAATGAGCTTACTGATGGATACAATACGTGAGTACCGGCTTCGTTCCGCATATGTATACTTACATGTCAGCAACCTTGCTAACCCTCACGTTCCTCCTCTCGAGTCTCGCTTTAAGACTGGCCAACTGCCGCCTAGCCGCCTCTATTTGAGCGTTGATATCCGGGGGCAAATCCTTGTCTTTTACTTCTGTGCTTATTATCTCTGGTTGGGATGACTCTCCTGGAACCAAAGACAATATTTTTTTTAATAACAAATTATCTAAAAATCGTGTAACAAACCGTAATATTTAAAGAATCTTATTTAAAAAAACAGAAAGAAATCAATTTTTTCCGTTGATAGTCAAAGTAAAAAAAAATATGAGCAAAAAATTTTCGTTAATTTTTTACACAATATTATTATAAAAAGTTCTTTTTTACTCTTTATTTTTCGGTCACCATTAATGACACATCGATATTTTATCGATGATATAAATAAAATATAAATAAATATATAATGTAATATACAACAATAACAAAATTTTTTGCTATGTATTTTAATTTGTATGTAAAAAAAAATACCGTATTTATGAATAAATATTTCATAAATACGGTATTACCCACAGACATACATACAGTAACATAGATATCGCAATTTCGGGTTTTTGGCGCCATTCAACTATGGCGGACGTGATTATTATTTCAGTGATTCTAATATTCTTTTTGTTGTTGTTTTGTATAATAAGTGTCTATGAGGATGAGCAAAGTGGAGGATCATTGAAATAAGGGTCAAGTGGTTTGAAAAACGATGAGATTTTTATCGTGGTAATCCTCATCTAACACCACAGTGTCTGCCTTCGATCGTTTGATGCCAAACTCTCCCAAAATGCATTGAAATGCATTACAGTTACACATTTCAATGTAAACTACTGAAGAAAATTTTAATACGAAAGACATGGCTGTATGGGCTTAGTCCCCTTTGCCCTTTCCCTTTATAGGGAGAAAATTAAAAAAAAGAACGACAGAATTCAACTCTTACCATTCTCTTTCGGTGCATTGTCGTTCTTTTTCTGAATCTGCTCTTCGCTCTCTTGTGCGTTTGTTATTGTTACTATCGGGTTACTCTGTAAAAAAAAAACAATTTTATTGTAAAAAATTTAACGAAGAGTAGACAGATTCTAATTATATATTTATATAATAGTAGTTAATTCATATATTTATATAATAGTTATACGTAATGAGTAAGCGGAAGGTATTAAGTTATGCGAGTAATCATGTATATTTTCATCCCAAGAGTTAGTTGACTAAGCTGTATTTTGCTGTTATGCTGTAAACACCATTTTAGGATAGTATCTTGTTTGAAACTGTTATCTACTTTAGCTATATAAGTGTGTATTGATATCTATCTGTTTGTGTTTAAAATAAAATAAATAAAAATATATATATATGTTCTCAGAACAATATTCCCCGATAAAAAAGGGGTTTTTAACATACTGAAGAATTCTTTACATAAATTCTGATAAGCTTTTAAGACCTTTATACTTTAAATTCACTTCTTCAACATGCCATATACAACCTCACACCTAATCAAGAACCTGGCAATACTATCGTGGCAAAACTGCAATAAGATGTCTCGGCCGTATTCTGAGTGGGGACCATTATGGTACATTGTAATAAGGTTGAGCTGCATTGCTAAGCTGTATTATACACATACAATCACGCCTGTAATCCTCGAAGGGGTAGGCAGAGTCCAAGGAGCACTGTGTTCCTTAAGACCACATTTAGCCATACAAAAATTGGGTTTGGTCAGATGAAAAATCGTGAAAGAATAGTAACAAGTGGCTAGCTCATCGCCCATCATTTGATAATTTGACACAAACAATCATGCAAAAATAAATATCAATTTAAATAAATTTTATTTATTGCGCGTTTAGTACAGTTTCGTTCTGCTGCAAACTTTTATGAAATAGTGACTACGCTGTTTCACGCCGCGCGTGCTAATGCTAATGTCGTCAATGCGAAATAGTAGATTATGTAACTTTCACATAATATAGGTGATTAAACACGAGCGTGGTTTTAAAAAACGAGCCTTGGCGAGTTTTGTAATAGTATCACGCGAGTGTTTTAATACCGAGTTATGTGCAGTTACACACACTTCTCTATCTACACTCATTATCCAAATAAATAAAACTGCCTGGAAAACATTTGCCATAGTTTTGTGCGTTTTTAAGAAAAATAAGTGTTACATAATGAGTCCAACCTGTTGCACAATGGTTATTATGTTACAGTTTCGTTTTTATCATCTGTGTTAAAAAGTATGTGATTATGAGTTCGAGTCTGAGTTCACAATTCGAACATTATAACATGAGTGTATATAAACGTTGTTATTTACGATGTTAGCTACTTCGTCTTGGGAGGTCGTTAATTCATTAAATATAACCCTATATCATCCATTGTAGGGCGACAAAACAGTGACGTGTGCGCAACAAGTTTGAGAGGCTGTTTTGAAGTGCACGCCATCTAGTGGCAACTTTCAGAACTAAGTACTCACCTTGATATTGTGCTGCAATATCAGTTCTTGCGCTTGCCTAAGCCGCTTCGCTTTGAGAGCGTTGATACGAGACAGCTTGCGGGGGTCCAACTCTGTTGTATTTACGCAGCCAGGCTGGAAAATAAAAACATATAGATGTTGAACTGACGAATGACAAAGGATAATCGAATAAGTTAGGTGGCGCTACAATATAAGCGGAATTACTTAATTTAACCGATCCGCTAGTATAGTAGCGCCACCTATCGTAATAAGTCGAACGAAGGGGTACAAGGAATAATAATAAGTTTTAAACGAACTAAAAACCCATGTATGGGAATAGCGATCTATACTTCTTAATTTATTTATGACAGCAGCCTTGAAGTCCGAACAATAGACAAGGAGATAATAGAAGTCAACTCACCATAGGACGGTGAACGTCCCAGAACGCCCTCTCTTGACTATCAAGGACTTTGCGCTCTAACTTGTCGCGTTTCTTGTCTACCTGCAATTTTTACAAATAAATATAATTTCAAGGAAGTCGATCGGCCATATCACATATCAAGACAAGATCAAAGAACCCCCAAGGAAAGGGGAAACGAGGCCGCCCTAAGCAGACCTGGCGGCGGACGACTATTGCAGAGGCGAAGAATATTGGGAAGACTTATAGCGAAATAACTCGAAACTCAAACCGACCGGGATATTCGCACTGATGACGCCCTCTGTCTCCTCTAGGATAGGACGCTAAGTACCGGCGCACATTATCGGCATCGGCAAGGTAAATAATCTTTCGGCATCCCTACATAAATAAATAAATATCCTCAGACATTCACACCTATCAACTAGTCCCATTTTAAGCAACTAAATGCTGCTTGTGTTACGGATACTAGATGACGGACAAATATATTTAATAGATAAATAATACACATAATTATTCAGAATATATAGAATATTATTCATATATAATGAACATCCAAGACTGGAGAACAAATTTCTTAAAATTCATCACCCAAACACTTGCCTCCACTGGGGATCGAACCCAGGACCTCTCGGGATGGCGACGCCTGGAGACCGGCGCACAGACCACTCGACCACGGAGGTCTCCAAACATGCAAGCGCACACTGTCGGCAACTATGCCTTGGCATGCTGCAACGTCCTTAGGGATGACGAAGCGTCCTCAAGCATGCCGTACCGTCTGAACTACCCCCGAGTGTTGCCTTGGCGCGGCGGCAGCGTACTGAAGGATGCCTGAGTATCCCGAAGCCACCTCAAGGCCGCCGATGCAGCCTCAAGCATACCGAAGCGGTATTTTTGTTACTACGGCCATATATCATGGAAATTTCTACTTTATTGCCATGAAGTTAATGTATGATGCTATTTATCACCTAAAATCCTGAGCCGTGCCGATGCCGATAATTTGCGAACTCAAGTCTGAGTTCAGTACCCTTAATATTGGGTCCTTACCTATGAAATTGGTGTTTTTTTTTCTCTCTTAGTATTTTGTCTGTAACTATTAAGATTCAGAGTATTCCTAAAAAATAATTACCTCGTCTAAAAATAGACTATATTTTTGAGCTTTTTTGATTTGTTTTGATAATTTGTTGTAAGTTTAATTGTGTTAAAATTGGACACGGAGACAACTCTTTTTAAGTGCCTCCCGAATACATCATTTTATTTGCATTCACTTAAAAACGATAAATAATTTTTATGAAGTGTGATATTACACATATTACTAAAGCTTGTCTAATGATAGATGCCAAATATTATTATCTTTGGATTTGTCGTTGTGAAGAAAACTGATAAAATGTTAGTATGTAAAATGCAGACATCCCCAAAATCTCCATACAAAACACCAATTTCATAGGTATATATAAGGACCTAATACATAATTTACACTAATATCTGTACCTTTTTTTGTATTTTATTAAAAAATATTCCCATATTGATCGGAAACACGAACGGGAATGCTATTCCCTCCCGTTGCGGTTCTCATGGGGAATGTTGTAGCGATCTGTTCCTCATAACTGTATTCTGTAGTGTGTAAAATAAATAAAAAAGTAAGATGTGAATGAAATAGAAGTCAGTTTATTTGGTACCAATGTTATGACAACACTAACACATAAAAAAGATTAAATAATTATCCAAGAATAATTATCTATCCTTCTCTTCTCCACATAGTTAGAGAAGGATAGATACACAATTAAGTTTACTTTGTGCCTACGGAATCGACATTTTGAGTGTCTGACTAAAGTTTTTTTGTACCTACACCTACATATGACAGGCAAGCTCTTGGCCTTCATCTCACCTGATGTAAGTGACGATAAGGCCGAAGGAGGAAGCGAGCTTCAACTGTAATCCTCAAAAACTGAGGAACTGGCTATCTTACCTCTGATTGCCGGAACACAACAATGCTTTATAACATTGTTATTATGGCGACATATTTAAGTAAGACGGTGGTAGCTATCCACGCGGGCTTAAAAGCCCTACCACCAAAACCAAGCAGAAAAACTCCTGCCCCCGTGGAGAATCGAGCCCCGGACCTCCCGATCAACACCCGGTGGAGTCAACCACTAGACCAGAGAGGCGGTTAAGAAAGTGAAATAAATATGTGTGTACTGCTGTTACCGAATTCGTCGTAATGTATGGATTTGAATGTTGGGCAACGAAAGCGATGGATGAAAGATAACTGCACGCAACAGCAATGCGAATATTGCGATTGATGTGTGGACTCACAAGAATGGACAAGATCAGGAATGCGTATATTAGAGGAAGTTTGAAAGTAGCGCCCGTGACAGAAGATTAGGAGCAATAGGTTAGCGTGGTGTGGACATGTGATGAGGAGGGATGAACATTACAAGAAGGATGTGGACGGACCTAGAATGAGAGGAAGACCAAAGAAGCGATGGATTGAATGCGTGAAGAATGATATGAGAATAAAAGAAGTGGATGCTGAGCTGACGAGTGACAGGAGAATGGAAGAAGAAGACATGTTGTGCCGACCCCACCTAGAGTGGGAAAAGGGAAAGAAGAAGACTGCTGTTAAAGAATATAAAACCCTTGCTTAGTCGCTTACTTTGCTCTGAGCCTCTGCCTGCATGAATATGAACTCCCACTTCCTGCTGAACATCTTCTGCAGTCTGGCCAAGGACTCGGCCTCATAGTCAGCCAGCTCCAGTCTCGCCTTGTTCTGCATCGTTCTTTTGCATAGGTATACCGCTGGAAGGAAAAAAGCATATTGAAATAAGATAACATACTAGAGTCCCCTGTCATTGCCTGTTTGAATAACATACATACATAATAATAATTGAATCAAAAGAAAATTATGCTAAAGTTATATTATGCAAAACAACATTATGCTAAATTCATATGTCAAAGTATATTATACGTAAAAACATTATGCCAAAAAAGGGTTCCCGTTTCCCGGACATCTTGCACCAGAAGTGGCGTGTGATTCAACTAAGCTATAGCTGTAAAGTGCCTTTCAAGTGTACATACATACATATCATCACGACTATTATCCCCTAAGGGTTACTCTGAGACAAGGCAAAAGCCCCGCAAAGCAGTTCACTGTCATAATCCGCGTTTCAAGCAGTGACTGCACTCAGCGTGACAGGCGGTGAGCCCGTCGCCGCTATAAGCTATTGGATGTTGTGCAGTTTTAAGTCCATTAGTCGCCTTTTACGACGCCCAAGGGAAGAGATGGGTTGGGAGTATTCTTTTAAGGAGTCGCTCCCACACGACTTTTGCTTTTTACACGCTTTTTGAATAAGTGTATTCAAATCAAATCGTTTATTTGTAAAACTATTACAGATGCCAATGTTTAAATAAAAGTCTCACTATGTTAAACCATTTATTGGGGTACAATTTTTTTTATTCTTAACTAGCTGTTGCCCGACTTCGTACGCGGTTACTAGTTTTTTAACTGTCCCACGGGAACCCTTTAATTTTCCGGAATAAAAAGTATCTAAGATGTTGACCAGAGATATTAGGTATCACCATGCAAAATTTCATTGAAATCGGTCCAGCCATTTCGGAGATTACCCCGTACAAACAGACAAACAGACAGAGAAAAAAAAACATTTTTTTTGTATTTTCCCTGTTTTTACATCCCCCAACATGATTTTAAGCATTTTTTTCTATGTACAGACATTCGACCTCTACAGTTTTATTATATATATGGATGATATTATAATGGATGTTAGTTTAACAAAAGGATGTTATTTTTTGTGTCAATAACTAAGGTCTAAAGTATCAATATAAATATTAAAATATATATATATTAGCAGTTTATATAACTGTCACATTAAAACAAACGATTTTAAAAACCGAGCCTTGGCAAGTTTTTTGATAGTATCATTTGAGTGTTTTTTATGTGCAGTTACATACACTATTTTATTTACACTAATTATTCAAAGAAATAAAAAATAAAAAAATAATTTTATTTATTGTTGGCTGTCTGGAAAACATTTGCCATAGTTTTGTGCGTTTTTAAGAAAAATAAGTGTTGCATAATGAGTCCAACCTGTTGCATAATAGTCATTATGTTACAGTTTCCATTTTTAAATTTCCGTTTTTATCATCTGTGTAAAAATATGTCATTATGAGTTCAGGTCCGAGTTCATAATTCGAACATTATACCATTATGAGTGCAGATAAATATATTAATGATAAGAGTTTCAATTAAATTGGTAATCAATTTTATAACACCAATCCAAATTTGGTATTGATCACAAAAGAATCATATTACAATAGTTAATAAAAGTTTGGAATTGGACAATTATATTTATGGTTGCAATATATTTAATTATTTATGGAGGAGCTCGGTAGCGTGTTCGTACGCTATCGATTTTGAAAACAAAGCTACTCTCGGTATGGTCTGTCCTTGGATGGGTGACCAAAATTTGTGACTGAGTTCATTGAATACTCACCATAGTCCGTATTCTCCGGTTCCCATTGGTTGGACGGCCAAAAGTATGGTGTTTGAAACCTGGGAAAAAAAACGCAATACTTTACTTTATATCACTTAACATACGAGTCCCAAGCTCATCGTCCTCAGCCTATATACGTCCCACAGCTGGGCATAGGCCTTCCTCATGGAAAACACATCAGGAGTATGGGCCGTAACACCACCACGCTGGCCGAATGCGGGTTGGTGTGAAGAAACTAGAGATGCGCCGAATATTCGTTTTGTATTCGGAATTCGGCGTATTCGGCATCATCTCCACTATTTGTATTCGGCCGAATTATTCGGTTTTTGTGCCGAATATATTTGGTCGTATTTTCTTAGCTAGATGACCGGGTATAGAACAAAAAGGCATAACTTCTTCTGTAATATTTATGTTACTCATGTCAACATAATGATTTCATAGGCTATTGGTAGTTCAGTATAGTCAACTTTTATTTTAACATCGCCTGTAGTGACACGGAACGTACATGTTGTCTAAGTTGTTTCCGTGGCTAAGCAAAGTAATTGTAAACCGAATAATTCGGCCGAATATCCGGTTCGGTAAAGGTTAAACCGAATAATATTCGGTGTTCGGTTATTCGGCGAAACCACTATTCGGCGCATCTCAAATAGAAACTATTGCAATAGTGATCGCGACTTAACATGCCTTCATCCTCCTTTTTATCATAACATCACGCCTCTTTCCCCGAAGGGGTAGGCAGAGGTGTTAAACACCCATCATTTTCATCATCCTTTTCTCTATTTTTGTCACTACGGCCTCCTACTACTTATTATACATACGTATCAGCAAAATGTTGATTGTTAATATTGGGTCCTTACCTATGAAATTGTTGTTTTTATTCTGTCTTAGCAATTTGTCCGTAACTATTAAGTTTCAGAACATTCTTATAAAATAATTGCCTCTTCTAAAAATAGACCATATATTTGAGCTCGTATTATTTAATAAGATAATTATTTGTAAGTTTAACTGTGTTAAAATTAGACACAAAGACAATTATTTTTAACTGCCTCCCGAATACATCATTTGATTTGCATTAACATAAAAACGATGAATAATTTTTATCAAGCGTGTTCAGACACGTATTGCTAAAGCTTTTCTAATGATACACGCCAAATATTATTATCTCTGGATTTGTCGTTGTGAAGAAAACTGATAAAATGTTAGTATGTAAAATGCAGACATCCCCAAAATCTCCATACAAAACACCAATTCCATAGGTAAGGACCTAATAGTTGAACTAAAACCTCTAATTATTAAAATAATGAAAATAACATTTCTTGTCAGTGTCATCGGATAAATTGTTGTCATGGTGATAAATCTCTGTTGTCGTGTCATTATTTTACAATTACGAGAAATTTTAAAATTCGTAATGAAATTACATTTTGACGGAATATGTCACATAATACTCGGTCGAGCAGATATTGTAACCACGGTTTCACCCGCGCGGTACCCGTTCCCATGGGAATATCGGAATAAAAGGTAGCCTATGTCCTTTCTCAGGCTCTAGACTATCTGTGTACCAAATTTCGGTTAAATTGGTTCAGTAGTTTTGACGTGAAAGCGAGACAGACGGACAGAGTAACATTCGCATTTATGATATTAATTAACGAGTTGTTGCCCACGACTTCATCCGCAGTTACTATGGTTTTTTAACTATCCCACGGGAACCCTTTAATTTTCTCTGTCTCAGCCTGATTAGTTTGAAATTGACAAAGTTTCATACAAACTTTCATCCCCTATTTTACCCCCTTGGGGGTAGAATTAATCAAAATCCTTACTTAGCGGATGCCTACGTCAAAACATCTACCTGCATGCCGAATTTCAGCCCGATCCGTCCAGTGGTTTGGGATGTGCGTTAATAGATCACTGTGTCAGTCAGTCACCTTTGAGTTATATATATAAATAAAGATATGGATCTGACCTGTAATAAGTGTTATCATTCTTGACAGTCAAGTTGTGGTCGTCGATTGGGAAGAGGTATCCGTGGGCAGCCAGCAGGTGGGCGAGGTGGAGGGCCTCCCAGGACTCGTCCAGATGGAGCTCCCTGGTCAGCCAGGAGACCAGGTCAACTCCGGTGAATACCTGGGAAGCCAATAATAATAAATATCCTCAGACATTCACACCTATCAACTAGTCCCATTTTAAGAAACAAAATGCTGCTTGTGTTACGGATACTAGATGACGGACAAATTAATTGAATAGATAAATACATAAATAATGATTCTATGTAATACAATACATATATAATGAACATCCAAGACTGGAGAACAAATGCTTGAAAATTCATCACCCAAACATTTGCCCCCACCGGGGATCGAACCCAGAACCTCTCGAGATGGCGACGCTTTGAGACCAGCGTACAGACCACTCGACCACGAAGGTCGTCAAACTTACATTCTTACTTAACTACATATCATCATGCATGCATGCAATACTTACAAACACTACATATTATCACGCCTCTATCCCCGAAGGGGTGGGCAGAGGTGCTAAAAACGTATTCGACCGAATTATTCGGTTTTTGTGCCGAATATATTCGGTTGTATTTTCTTAGCTAGATGGCCGGGTATAGAACAATAAGACATAACTTTTTAAGATAATTGAGATTTATGTTAAATGTAAGATTTATGTAACTCATGTCAACATAATGATTTCATAGGCTATTGGTATTTTTAATTTGACATCGCCCGTAGTGACACAAAACGTACATATTACTTAAATATTGTCTTAGTTGTTTCCGCGGCTAAGCAAAGTAATTGAAAACCGAATAATTCGGCCGAATATACGGTTCGGTAAAGTTTAAACCGAATAATATTCGGTATTCGGTTATTCGGCGAAACCACTATTCGGCGCATCTCTAATCATAGATTTTCGCCTTTGCGTCATTATCTAATTGTATATCTGTGCGCTAGACCGATCCGAGGAGGCTCCAAGCCTCCCCCTATGTCCAGCAGAGCCTCTAGTCTGATGATGAAAGGGTTACTCACCGAAGGTATCTTGGACATGAAGCTCTTGACAGTTCGCACAGGGACTCCGGTGTTCTCGTCTTGCATTCTCTCGATTATTGACTCCATCTTTAAAAGTCATCAATATTATATCAGCTGTAGTAAAGAACTATGGGCAGAATCGTACCTGGCTCCAATAACTAGAACACTATGACCACCAGTCTCGGGTCTGGATTTAACTAACGCGTATATAACTACCATGAGAATAACTTTTATAATTACTTTTATTCGGCTCAAAAATACCTATCCAACCATGTGACACATATAGCCATTGGAAGGTGGAACCAGATTTCATAAAAGAACTGGTATCATCTATACTCTTTCAAAACGTGAATTGAATGTGGGCCTACAGCAGACATGTTCCTATACCTAAATGTCTTTCCAAATATATACACATACATACAATCACGCCTGTAATCTTAAGGGGGTACCCCGAAGAGGTAGGCAGAGTCCAAGGATCACCTTAAGATGTTAACACCTTGTGCTCCTTAAGACCACATTTAGCCATACAAAAATAGGGTTAGTCAGATAGAAAATCGTGAAAAAGTAGTAACAAGTGGCTAGCTCATCGCCTACACAATCACAGACCCAGTACCCAATACGCCCTTAGTCGTCGTTTACGACATGCTAGGCAAGAAAAGCCGTTGGTAATTTTTTTGGGTCCCGGACCAACACGGTACAAAGAAATATAAGGCAAATATATATTGGTAATGGATATTGGAGTAGATACCACGGTCCACACATTATATAAAAAAATATAGTAACTAATTATTTACGCATAATTACAAATGGCATAACCATCTTAAGGCAAAATTGACTATTCGCATAAAATTCTCGCTTTGCTCGTCGTCGTACCTAATCGACTTTACATTCTGCCGTAAACTATTATGCGGAATAATATTATGGACATTAGTCACACATTAGTCACATTAGTCTAAATTATATTACTTACGCGAAATAAATATTGTCCCAAAAGAAAATTATGCTTAAGTTATATTATGCAAAACAACATTATGCCAAATTCATATGCCAAAGTATATTATTAGTAAAAACATTATGCCTAAACACGGATCCCGTTTCCCGGCCATCTTGCACCAGTAGTGGCGTGTGACTGAACTTAGCTATAGCTGTTAAGTGCCTTTCAAGTGTACATACATATATACATACATATCATCACGACCATTATCCCCTAAGGGTTAGTCACAGACTAGGCAAAAGCACCGCAAAAGCAGTCCACTGCCATAGTCCGCGCGACTGAACCCGTCGCCGCAATGAGCTATTGGATGTTGTACAGTTCTAAGTCCATTAGTCGCCTTTAAAGACACCCAAGGGAAGAGATGGGTTGGTAGTATTCTTTTAATGAGCTGCTACCACACGACTGTACACACGATGTGTACATGGCGAAAAACCCCACCTTCTTATAGATCAGGTAGTTGGGCGACTCCTCCGGCGAAGGGATGGTGGACATGAGCGCCTGCACACTCGGCGGCAGACTTGACACAGCATTCTCTTTCTTCTCCTTCTCCTTATCTTCTTTGACATATTTGGAGTTGTCCCTGTGGAGGATATGATGCACAAATTGGAGTTTGAGACTTTACATTACAAAATAATACTTATTCAATCTATACTTTTCATGCAAATAAATTTATTATGATTATTCTGATTATCATTATAGTCTGTCCATTTTGATCTGAGACAAAGAGTAAACAAACCATAAAAAGGGTTCATTAAGATGTCATTACTCATTGCCTAAAAAGGTTTTATCAAAAACATACAATTATTTAACATTTTATAAGTACAAACTTTTTAAATTATGTAATATAATTACTTGTCATCCTCAATAATTAATGGTATTTTTACTTCAATGTTATATTTTTAATGTAAGTTTACATTACTAAATTAATCTTTGCTATTCAAAAAGGCCTAAACACATAGTTCTCTAAAACTTTTATTACCAGTTTAAAATACTTCCAAATGAAGATGAACAATAATAACATGTTCATGACACCTTGAATCTACTTTGAATTAAATTGTTATATTTCCATTCATATTTGGTTTATTTTATTATAACATAACACTCGTAAAACATTCTTTCATTTCACAAATAAATAAATGATAATAAATGACGATATTGGTATATTAAGTACGGCTACTCCTTCTTTATTTTAATATAAAAAATTAGAGCCCATATTATTTTGAGTTGAGACACATTTATATAGGAAGATTAGAACAACTTTCAATGCTCCGTGTGAATTATTTGAGTTCAGTTTTGTTTTTAAAAATGAGTTTCTTTTTTTACCACACCAATCAAGCATACCTAATATATATTTTTTTTGCCAGTGAGGGACATCTGCAGAGTGGGAATTATAAAACAATTTTTTGTAATCAAAGCTTATAATAGATCAAAACAAAATTCTCATGCACTATTGGGGCCGCAATAAAGGTGTGACATCTAAGCCCTACTTTTGTATTAGAGTGGGAAATGTACATTTTAAATTATATTTGCAAATGCGGGACTGTGTGAGCCTCGCTGGGGCACCGGGACAGACTGCCTGAAAGTGGGACTGTCCCGTAGAAAGCAGGACGTATGGTCACATTAAGCATACCACCCACCTAATGGGTAGCAGAGCCAACCTTATTTGGTTCTACCTAATAGGGCATAAGCCTATTGCTGTTACTAAGCACACAAAAAAATGCTATAACCCAACGAGGTTAGGTAATCCTAAGGGTTAATAACAATATTAACTGATCAGTTGTGTACAATATTTTAATTCCAAAGAGCACAGATCTTTTTTAGATGTTACAATGAATAGTTAGTCATTCTTTGTATTTTGATGTTAATGTTGTTGTTCTTAAACTATTTCTGTATTAATAAAGAATAGAAGGATAAATATTGGAACTATTTCAATTTTAGAGAAATATCTAAGAGTAATCATCGTAAAACTGTATACAACAAGGTTAATAAGCTTCCAGAACTTTGATATTATAAAAAGTTTTATTAGAAAGAATGAAAGAAAGACAATCTTTATTTAAGATTTTCGCATACCATTAAGAATAAATTTGTACAAACCTGGATGGACCCTGTTGACAGGCCTTCTGTGCCGCCTTTTCAGTAGAATTCATCGTAACCATGTTTAAAAAAGCAATATTAAACTCAGAAGTCAAAAACAAATTTTGCCACTCATAATTTAAACAGAATTTCAGTTCAAAACACCTTAATTCACAACTTCACTAGATTTGCCACACCAGTAACTATTCTGCGATAACTGTGTACGATTTTTTACTAAATATTTGCATTATAAAAATAATGATTTTCTACGTCGTTCACAATGAAGATTTTACACGTTAAATACACTTTCAACTATCACAATATAAATGAAATGAATCCCAAGGAAAACAAAAGATAATACTCTTTGATATATTCCCTATATATTGTCCTTTTAACTTAACATTTTCGAAATAATTGTAAAAAATATGCACTTTGAGAATCTTGTTTTCACGTTTTATTGCCGTCGAATATATTCAAAATGAACACAAATGATGTTATATTTATATTATATGTTAAATTCGATCTTGTTTTATTCATAATAATTGCTTAAAAGTGGCCGATTTCGTATTTTTATCATTTTTGCTAAACGTAAAGACAAATGTCAAAATCTGTTCGCCATTAATCTTTTTTTTTCTACATCGAATCGGAAAAGACAGAGAGAAAGATATACGATTTGAAGTTGTGTGAGCTAGATGAAAGATGCCAAGGCTCTAGAATGTGACTAAATACAAAAGTAATGTGCATCTATTGACAATCCTGTCACGAGCTACATCTCAAAGTTTTCACCTTTATCCTTAGAGAAGGCGCATGTGTTTGAGATGAGAAGTTTATTGAACGCCTTTAATAATTACAACTATTTTTAGATCATCGCAGTAAAATAACGATAATCCAATAAAATAATCAATGAAATTTCGATTTATGATTAATTACCGTGAAATATTTTATTCAATAAAAAATTCTTAAAAATTTACCTACACATTGTGGCAATAGATGGCGCTAGCTAACAAACTAAAAACTTCGTAACTCATATTGTAATCTTTTCATGTGCATATTTTTAAATTACCAAGATAAAAGTACTAAGATTTGTGTGATTTACGTGTACAAATTAGATATATACGTGTCATGTTTTAATTTCTATTTTAATAGCATCCCCCTGTGAATCCTGGGATAGTAAAAAAACCAGTAGGTAATCGCGGACGAAGTCGCGAGCTACAGCTAGTATGAAAATAAAAGAAGTGGATATTGTGCCGACCCCACCTTTTTTACATATTATGACAGGTAAGATCTTGGCCTTTATCTCACCTGATGAAAATTAATGACAAGGCCGAAGGTGGAAGCGAGCTTCACCTGTGATCCTCAACAACTGAGGAACTAGCTATCTTACCTCTGATTGCCGGTACACAACAATGCGAAATGAGATTATTTCCCCTAGAGTGGGACAAGGGCAAGAAGAAGAATTGATTAATTTAAGAGTCATCTGTACATATAATAAAACTAAAGGGGTCAAATGTGGGATGTAAAAAGAGGGAACATGCCAAAAAAACATTTTTTTTTTAATGTTTTGACACAAAAATTTATTTTAAATTTTTTGGGTCTCTGTCTGTTTGTTTGTACGGGCTAATCTCAATCTAAATGAAATTTGCATGGTGATTCCTTATATCCCTGGTCAACATCTTAGATACTTTTTATTCTGGAAAATCGAAGGGTTCCCATGGGATAATTAAAAAACCATAGTAACCGCGGCCGAAGTCGCGGGCAACAGGTATCCTCATATCATATGACGAGTTATGACGCAAAAATACCTGATTGTCCCTGATTATTTACGTTGGTCTTGTATTTCGGTTGAGTGTAGTAATTTTATCTTCAACAAGAAGTCGTATTATTATTATGTAGGAAGTATGCAAGCAGGTTTGACATAAAACAGCTGGCTTTGTAAACATTCACTTCTGTCCTTGAAATTATTGATATACCTTTCAATACGTTATGTTCGTCTAGTTTCAATATTATTTTTGATTTTCGCAAAACGTATCGATTCCAACGTGTGACGCGGTGGATGCCGGAGGTAAAAGAAACGACCTTCTGACGTCACTATTTTAGATAGGTAATTATTGAATTAAAAAACTAAGGTACAAAAAAAAAGCCTTTGGTAAACATACCTATTAAAACTAGAACAATTTATATCATAACAGTTTATATCTCGTTTTATAATTTTATTATTACCACTTAATATTGTTATTATAATTTTTATATAATAATTGGGGTCGAGCCAACCGCTCCAGACGCTGAATCTGATATAAAATTCGAGAACAATGAAAAAGAAGAGACAGACGGTAAGTTTAAAAACAAAAACAAAGAGAAAATGGCCACCTTTCCTCTTTGTTTCTGCCTTCGCCATGGTCAGGTCGTGGATAGGTGACCAAAACTTTGTGATCTCGAGCCGTTGGTCCCGGTCGCTATTGCGGCTGTTTCTACCCACCAACCCGGATTGAGCCAGCGTGGTGGTGTTACGGCCCATACTCCTCATGTGTTTCCCTATGAGGAAGGCCTACGCCCAGCAGTGGGACGTATATAGGCTGAGGGCACACTTAACTAAACCTTTAATAGAGTTGCGCTTTAATGTCGATAGTTTAAAATTTTAGATTTTTAAATTTTTTACTGTCGATACTTGTCATCGATAGATTGGTCTGGAAAGATCCCAAAAGTTCTAAAACAGATTAATCTAAAAAAGATAATACATCATTATGATAAGTTTTAATACTTAATAGTTGACCTACAAAAGCAAACACTTCTATTATAACCTAATCTATAAATAATTCTAATAAAACTGCAGAGATCGAATGTCTGTACATAGAAAAAAATGCTTAAAACCAAGTCAGAGGGGTATGAAAAGAGAGAAAATACCAAAATATGTTTTATTTTTTTTGGTTTTTCTGTCTGCTTGTACGGGCTAATCTCGGAAATGGCTGGACCGATTTTAATGAAATTTAGCATGGTACTACCTTATATCTCTGGTCAACATCTTAGATACTTTTTATTGCGGAAAATTAAAGGGTTCCCGTGGGATAGTTAAAAAACCAGTAACCGTGGATGAAGTCGCGGGCAACAGCTAGTACTTAATAAGTACTTATTATAAACAATAGATTATCAATTATCTACACTTAAACATTAATTATATTTGATTTCGAAATCACTGCAAAAGATAAAACGATTAAGTGGTGATGGCAATTGTAATTCCTTTGTTGAATTGACACTATATAAATATTTAATTCAATAACTTTATAGGGATTTATTTTCGATACTTAGAAGGTCTTTACCTACCCATGGGGAGAGGAGGTGGTGAATCCCTCATTGGATACCCGTCGGCCGGCCGGGGGTTATGTCGGACTCCTACCGACTAAACACAACCCTTGCTTTACGCCCGGACGGGCTCCACCAAGGGCCATGCCACACTGGCGGGTTACAAGCGTTTTCAAAGCGGAGCGGCCACCCAGCGAACACGCCACGTATGCGAAGACGTCTCCGAGCGAGAGAAGCGTAGACGCCATTTTGTACACTCACATACAGAAGACCCCGTTCGGTTTCTTGCGTTTTCAAAGTAAAAAAACTATCAGTAATATCTCCTCGTTGGAATCCATTCTGTTACGTCACTCACACAAGGCGGAAACTTTACGCATCCGCGACGCGTACGCTGCGCGTCCGCAACGTTTTCGCCGCGCAGCCGCGACGTCTTCACCGCGCAAAGGCGGCGTGTTCGTTTCGTGGCCGGTCCGTTTTAAAAACACTTGCAATCCGCCAGTGTGGCAGCGCACTAAAGCGGATACGAGACGAGCGGTGAGGACATTTTTTTAAACAACCAATAGAATAATAATAACAACAATATTAGAGAACAGTAACATCAAAACGTATTTGGACCGGACAAATATCACAGTTAATACAAAAGCAATAAAACAGTCTACCTTATTTTCAATGTTGGTGTTACACTGTTTAAATAACTGTGTGCTGTAAGGTCTTGACTAAAAAATGAAAATTATCAAGGCACAGCTTTAATGTTTAATTTTATTCACACCAAAAAAGATAATCTAATAATAAAAATTCTCTTAAAGATTATAACTGACATAACTGAACTTGACAATCGCTTTTTAAAAACTAAAAAGTAATAAAAGTATAAATGAACCAAAGAGTCCTCAACAGACATTGCAGTCCCTAACACGCACAACCTCGCCTCCACTCACACTGAGAAGCTCAGTTAATACACAGATCTGGCAAGAACACAAAAAAGTTAAAAACGCAATGGCACGTAGATACAGTCAAAACTATCCCAATCATTATTTCTTCTACGGGCGTCATTCCAATAACCCTTCACAGTAGCTTGAACACCCTAAAATTCACCCACTCACTTTCTTCCTATTGCAAAAGGCCGCTATTTTAAACACGTGCCGAATAGTCCGCAAATTCCTATCGATTGATTAGCTACAATTTGAACCAAAATTTTCGTTTTGTCCACTAGTCTGCGAAATGAAAAACACCCCAGAAATGGGAGAATCTCCCGTGGGTGTCGTGCAAGGCGACTCAGGATAAATCAATGATGAGGAATGGGCAGCAGCGTTCCTCTTATACCACCTAGCAATAGCAATGTACTGCGACTTTTGTGCCCGATAAATGGCAATAGGCTCGCCACCTATTACATGGGACCTAACTTAATTGGCGAAACGTGGGTGCTAGCTCACCTCTGCCCAATGCCGTATTATCCATAAGGCACTTTAGGCCAGTGCCTAGGGGCCCACTATGACCAGGGGCCCAGCACTCCCGATTGATTAAAAAATGAAAAAAAAAACATATGTTTATGATTACAAAGAGAAGAAAAATCTTGCATATTTTTATAAAACTAACGTGTATGTTAGTTTTTTAAAAATATGCAAGATTTTCCTATTCATTGTATCATTTTTAAATGACGCCGATACTTGGTCCTGTAGTTTGTGGCGAAAGCCTTTACACTTGAAGGCGTATACCTTTGCAATGTGATGACTGAAGTCTGTTGTTGATGATGGTACCTTCATTCTATTTCGCAATGTAGACAGTAAAAAATTGAAACGAGCTGTGCCTAGGGGCCCCGAGATGGTTTATTCGGCCCTGTCTCTGCCTACTCCTTCGGGGATATAGGCGTTATATGTATGTATGTATAATAATAAAAGCATTTATTCATGCATTTTTTTGTTTTTCAGTGTGAATATCGTTAATCGCACTGAAAAACATCATTTCTCGCCTCTGCTTAGAACTTCCCCGCACATCTTCGCTGTGGTGGAGTCCGGGCCGTTACGGCCTTGGTAATAACCTGAATGAGCCCTCTGCCTAAGAAAAGGGAGAGGTGCGACGCTACCTTAGCTGCTTACTAAGGCATGTGCGTCAGATATACGACTCGGAACCATACAGGGCCGATTGTATCGGATAGATAGCCTGTACGTGCGAGCAAGAGGCCACTCGTACATGGCGGGAGCCTCTGCAGGGCCTCGAGGTCCCGCGACAAAGGGTCGGGAGCGTCAGTGAAGACATGTTTACATGTTTGGGTCTGTGGCGGGTGGGGAGCGCTGGGTTCGTCACCCGCGGCGCTTTGAATGAGGAGTTTGAGTGCCCTTCTGCGGCCTTAAAGAACCGCTCAGAGCAAGGCAAGACAAGAGCAAGGTGTTGTTGAAACCATACTATTATCATAAATGCGAAAGTAACTCTGTCTGTCTCGCTTTCACGTCAAAACTACTGAACCATTTAACCGAAATTTGGTATAGAGATAGTCTAGAGCCTGAGAAAGGACATAGGCTACCTTTTATCCCGAAATTCCTATGGGAAAGGGTGCCATGCGGGTAAAAGATAAAAAATTAATAACGCCTCCCAGAAAATGAAGGCCACTATGAACTTTGCGTAGTAGTAGAGTAGGAGTAAATTTTCGAGGCTACTGCTCCAATTTCAAAAAAATCTTTTGGTGTTGATTAGCCTATTTATTGAGGAAGGCTATAGGCTACATACCATCACACTATCTCAAAGTAACTATACTACGCGGACGAAGCCGCGGGCAAAGCTAGTAAGGTATAAATTTAGATTGTTTCGTCAGTCCAATTTAAATAATGGCAATTTAAATATTCGTCCATTATGCATAGTTGTAATTAGTTGTAATTGTCGCAAAAATATTAAAAGCACCCTAATTAAAAGTACTAAGTACTTAATCATAATTTCCGGGTTTTAAATGTGTTTTTAAAAGGCAACGGTTCGATCTGGTTCGATCCTACCACCTGTATCTACCACTGTGTATATAACTTGTATAAAACTTATGTACAGATCATTGTGAGTCTCACTTGCCTCACACTGTGCCCGGTATATGGCAACAGGCTCGCCACCTGTTACATGGGGACCTAACATATCTGACGATACTTGGATGCTTACCCCTCTGCCTATAGAAGCGTGATGATATGTTATGTGTTATGTTTTTATAAAAAATAAACAAAACAATATCAAATAATAAAGGAGAAGACGATTTAGTACATACATACATATAAACACGACTATCATCCCCTAAGGGTTAGTCAGAGATTAGGCAAAAGCACAACGAAAGCAGTCCAATGCCATAGTCCGCGCTTCACCAGTGACTGCACTCAGCGTGACAGGTGGTGAGCCCGTCGCCGCTATAAGCTATTGGATGTTGTGCAGTTCAAAGTCCATTAGTCGCCTTATACGACACCGAAGGGAAGAGATGGGTTGGTTAGTATTCTTTTAATGAGCCGCTACCACACGACTCTAGAATTTAATACCTAATGCTAAAAAAATATTGATGATTTAATGACGTAGGTATCTATGTTGCCTCTCATATCTTGGATTGCGTCAGTCAGTCCTGATAATTCTTTTTATCAGTTACCTACTGAATGCCTACTGATATTTAACTTTATAATAATTTTAATAAACTATTATAATGCAAGTGATAAATTGCGATGGTATCTGATAAAAATATTATCAGATACCAACGCAACGGTATTAATAAATCTTGATCATCTTTTTCCGTATAAACAAATCCAAAACCGTAAAATACCTACTCAGAAAAAACTCACTTTCGCGCTCTTTTGAATGTCAAACAAAAATGGCGCCCGTAAATGCGCCTCTGCCATGAAATGTCAAGGTCTTTATGAAACACACTTTCGCTTTTATTAAACCAGTTTCGATTTGTTAATAAAATTCGCTATTAACATTGGGACATTCTTGATATTGTTAACAAACTAAAGTAGAACTTAAAATTGTCTAATAATTATGGATTCTTTTAAGCGGTTAGTACGCTATGGATTTCATTAAAGAAAATAAAGCTATTTTCGCCATTCAGACAAAATCTTTGTGATTCGAACACCTCCATGCTTTGGATGGCACGTTTAGCCATAGGTCCTGGTCGCCATTGCAACCGATTCTACCCACCAGCCCGCATTGAGCCAGCATGGTGGTTCATATTGGGTTTCATCACGAGAAAGGCCTGCGCCCAGCAGTGGGGTGTATATAGGCTGAGCACGACGACGTATTGTTTACAAAACTTACACGGGGGCATCGAAAAATACCGCCAAGAACGCCGTCTAAGTATCATTGTCAAACTTGAGCAACGCGGGCCTTCCGTGAAAACATCAGATTAAAAAAATAAAACAAGTGAAAGGAAATATAGTCCACCGAATAGATGTGTTTAATAAGACTATTTCAATATACAAAATGTGATTTTAATGTATGTTTTTATTATTTGCTAATACAGTAACTGAAGAGTTCAGAAAAACATGTTTGTAAGTTAACTCCACTTAATAGGTTTTGCCCTGTGATCGAATTTGTCGTAATTATTTTCGTAATAAGTTTATTTTAATTTTATCTGTAATTATAAAAATACATTTGAAATAGCGATTATTATCTTTACTATAAAAATGCATTTTGTTCTCTAATTATTATTAATACTTAAATTCGAAAATATTCGCCTATAACAGAATTTTATGCGGTTATAACAATGACCGATATGTATATCTATATTTAAAAGGTAAAAAAAACCAGTCTTTATGACATTAGAATCTGTAAAAAGCCTTAGCAATGACGTAGGTATTTGTTATTCAACCCACGAGTGCATTGCTTTATACGCAGGGTCTTTAACCTGTGCTGGCTAAAAGGTCTGCATTCCAATGCCAACAATTTCTAAAAACAAAGAAATGGGTTTTCATTTTTTACGATTTCTCAGTTTCTTACTGCTGGGCTCATGAGGAATTATGGATTGAATTGTCGCAATGGCGAAAATCAACGACATAAATATTAGACATATAGCCGTGTGGTAGCGGCTTATTAAAAGAATATTAGCAACCGATCTCTTCCCTTGGGTGTCATAAAAGTCAACTAATTAGAATTGCACAACCATCTAGTAAATTCCAGTAGCTTATAGCGGTGACGGGCTCACCACTTGTCACGCTGAGTGCAGTCACTGCTTGGTGAAGCGCGGACTATGGCAGTGGACTGCGTTTGTGGTCCTTTTGCCTAGTCTCTGACTAACCCTTAGGGGATAATTGTCGTGATTATATGTATGTATCTATTTATAAATATTCAGAATTACGGACCAACTTTAGACTATCAAGTTTTGGTCATCTATTCAAGGACAGACATAGTCAGTAGTCTTGAATTCAATATAGATAGTCAAAGCGTAGTAACCACTACGATACCGCCCTCAGGCTATACAGGTCCCACTGCTAGGCACAGGCCTTCCTCATGGAGAACCACATGAGGAGTATTGGCCATAACACCACCACGGTGGCCCAAAGCGGGTTGGTGGGTAGAAGCGGTTGCAATAGCGACCGCAGGGACCACCGAAGCACGGGGTAGTTCGAGATCACAAAGTTTTGGTCACCTATCCGAGGCCTGACCATGGCGGAGGTAGCTTTGTTTTCGATATCGAAAGCCAAAGCGTAATAACCACTACGCCTCTGAGCTCCTCTATCTATACATTTTTAGTCGAATGTCTGTACATTGATATGCTTAAAATCAAAGGGTGATGTAAAAAGAGGGAAAATACCAAAAATTTTATTTTTTAAATGTTTTGTTTCTCTGCCTGTTTGTACTGGCTAATTGGTTAAAAAATAGTAACCGCGGACGAAGTCACGGGCAACTAGTAGCAAATATACGAGAATATTCATTTGCAAGGAGACAAAAACGCGGACTGGTAACAATACTGACCTATGATTACAATCGATGCAATTGGAATTTCATTTTTACATTTGGTAAACTTTAAACTGCAGACAGTGAAAGGTGTTTAGTAAGGTCGCAGAAATCGTGAAGTAACTGTTTGAAATACTTGCGTAATAAAATAAAGGCATGCTATAGCACCTACAAAGAGCCTTGGAGGTCTAGACCATAAATTTAGATTATACTTTATTGAAGTTTGACATTTTTTAAATGATGCTAATTTAATGGGTGGTAATGGGAGGGTTGAAACTTGCTGAGTTTCTTGCCCGTTCTTCTCAGAACTAGGCCTCCTGGTAGTTTTTGAACGGATGGCGTAGTTTTTTCTCTTTCACGAAATATTGGAAAATGTTTATGACATTCATTAGCATACGCATCTAAACTGTATAAACGCATTTGAATTTAGAATTTTTTGAATACTGATTTTGACCGCCTCTCTGATCTAGTGGTTGACCACCGGGTGTTGATCGGGAGGTCCAGGGTTCGATTCCCCACAGGAGTTTTTCTGCTCGGTTTATTTGGTAGGGCTTCTGAGCCCGCCTGGTTAGCTATCACCGTCTGAAATTGAGAGTTTTTGTTTGAGAAATTTGTGTGTATTTCTTTGACGTCATTAGTAGTTATAGAAGGCTTTATTACGAAATGCTAAACTTATTCATTAAACTTGATAGAATGAGAGGGAACACCTACTGATCGAGACAAAACATTACCTAATGCTATTGTTGGGAGTTTGGCATCCATCAGAAAGTACAAAATTTTTCAGTTTAAATCTCGATTTACTTAGTCATTTTTTGACATAAGAGCCATAGTAAAGATGTCAAAAAATGATAAAATCGAGTTTTAAATCTCGGTTTAAGTTTCCTGCAAGTGGGCCTAAAAGTGAGAAGTTTTTTTACAATAAAAACTTACACAACGGGTACTGGATTGTAACAATTTAAGACCAATGTAAGTAACCATATTAATGTAATGTAATGTAAGTAACCATATTCAAATAAATAAAATTATTCTTATTCTTAAGTCTGCCCCAACCGGTGATCGAACCCGGAACTTAAGAGTGACACCTTGAAAACAGCTTCAAGCCTTTAGCTGCGGAGGTCATCGATATTGAGTAAAATGTTGAAAGTTTAGCAGTAGACTTAAGGTCTATATATATATATATATATATATATATATATATATATATATATAAATAAATGCTACCAAAACGTCAATGATATCGGTACAAATAAGGTTTCCAGACTGAACACACAAAACAGTTTTCATATATTTTAATAAGGAAATTCTTCTGTGTTATCAACAATTTGGAAACTTTATTTGTACCGATATAATTGACGTTTTGGTAGCATCTATTTATTTGAACAGCCTGAGTGTCACTAACTATTTGACGCTTGACGTTGACTGTACATGTACAGTCAAGTTCAAAAACATGTGTAGTACGTCTCAATCCAAGTTGCCAAAAAGGTAAACAAAACAAAGGTAAATTGTTTCATCTCTAAAATGTTTTGTGATTACTGTAGGTAATTGAAATCAATTGAAACGGACAACAATTGTTACCGTTAATTATATTTACGTGCCAAAGTGTGATTATTGAATTCGGTAAGTCAGCTTTTTTGTTTACCTTTTTGGCAACTTGGATTGAGACGTACTATATATACTATTGAAAGTTATGGACTCTTATTTTAGGGGAATAAAAACTGTCGCCTGTCAAATGTACAAGATTTTTGAGCTTGACGTTACACCGGAGCATACGACCGGTAAAATCCGAGCCTTGACGTACCTTCAGGACTGCTGCCGCTCCACATATACGGCTCGAGCACCCTGAAAACTCTCTGGTACCCCTTAGAGGATGCCTGCCATAGATAAATCCTCCAGTGGTGGCTCGCCAAAATACGGTGAAGCTGGAGAAGAATGGATATCATCGTCACCCTAATTTTCAAACTGCTTACCTATATCCATTTGAGGCAAGCTAATTTGAAGAGGCGGCGAGGAAATTTTTACATGGACATTGGCACGTAAATATAATTAACGGTAACAATTGTCCGTTTCAATTGATTTCAATTACCTACAGTCATCACAAAACATTTTAGAGATGAAACATTACCTTTGTTTTGTTTACCTTTTTGGCAACTTGGATTGGGACGTACCATACGTAAGATGTTCATTGTATAGAAAGAAATGTATGAGAATCATTCATGAGAATGTGCCGATAAATAATATTTTTTGCCTTAATTGGTCCTAGCCACAGATATACTAAATATAGATGACGCAAATGCATGTACTGTGCGAGTTCGAAAACCCCGACCATACGTCGGGGTTAGCCGCTGATTACTAATCTGCGTGCCACCAAAAGGCTGCAAAAACTAATGAAATGCCTCGTTGTGTGATAATACCGATAATAATTGGCAAAGGGGCATCGACGGCATCGGTATCTTTCAAACAGTTTGGATCTCCCGTCATAAAATCACAGTTAAAAAGTTGACACGCTTGGTTTCGATACAAATCGTTATAATTGCGTTATCTATGTATATGTATACTGGTGATGCTGATGGTCCTCGCACAATGTTACACTCCTTGTAGTTCGCTGAGACCTTTAAGCTTAATAAATACAGAAAGTTCACTCCGTAAAACCGTTTGAATGAAAGTGGTTCTTGCACCGACTTAATAAGGTGCTGTAGGTAGTTTCCTGGGAAGACGCGGGCCTGCGATGATATCGTCAGGAGAAGAAAAGTCTTGTTGGTGAAACCAATAATTTGTATTACCAATTACAAATAAAAGTGAACCCCGCAACGTGGCCCAACCGCTTGGACTCAAGAGCTTGGTACCGTGATACAAAAATTTGTACAGTGAACAACACTACATGGTTCCAAGTGCCCAACCAGGACTCAAATGCTTGAGAGCCTTTATGGAGCGAATTGATAACTGCAGGTTGCATTGACACGAAAATGTATGCCGAACCTATATTCAAGCGCATACGCTCGCAGCCAGGGTGGCGGACTGGTTGTCTAAGACGAATACCTTAGTATCTTTTCAGGGAATCGATTCCAAGATATTCATATTACACAAGATATTCGTGTGTCTGGAAAAGCCTAAAGCGTGCAAATATCAATTACACAACATAACCCACCGGACTAAAAAACACCTGGTCCGCACCCTGGTCTTCTCCATTGCTCTGCACAGTGCGAAGACGTGGACTTTCAAAGCTGCAGATAGGCAGAGAATCGACGCTTTTGAGATGTGGTGCTGGCGTTGCTTGCTGAGAGTACCATGGACAGCACCGCACCAATATATCTATTCTTCAGCAACTAAAGATAGAAAACACCCAACGTCGACCACTACCTGCCTACAGCGAATACTGCGATACTTTGGTCATGTTACACGCAGGGACGCCAGTAACTTGGAACGTCTTATGGTGAGTGGCAAAATACAAGGGCAAAGACCTAGAGATAGAAGTCCCAAATTGCGGAGGAACTAAAAATACCCGTAAGCGATGCACTCCACCAAGCAACAGAAGGGGACCGATGGAGACAGCTTGTTGACGGAATCAAACGGTGTCACGATCCTCAGCTATGAGGGACCGATTGAAGAGAGAGAGATCAATTACAATATTTTTTTACTTTAGTCCATAAATAACTGCTTTTATATAATACTTAGATAACTTCCTTTACTATATCGTATATGTTTAGGCGACTATTTATCTGTGTTTACATAGATATCAATGTAATACTTCACCTTTGAGATCTTTTAAGCTTAAAAGTATTGTAATAAAAATCACATGAGTGACGAAGTAGGTATTGTAAAATTCGCGATGAAAATATTACAAATCCAATTAGGTATCGTGTTTTATCTGCTAAACCGGTTACGCCTGTTCTGTTACGAAATTTGTGACACGAATTCTAGTTTTGGCGTTCTAACAGCAATATTAAACAATAGGTTTAATATTGCTGTTAGAACATACAGGCCATAATGAATAAGTTAGTATATGTCCTGCTTAGGCAGCCTTTTTAAATTGATACAGTCAACTCCCTCAACCGTGTGGTAGCGGCTCATTAAGGCCTAATTGCGCGGTCGAGAGTTAGCACCTAACCCTGAGGCAAATATATGGGCAATCCTTGGGTTAGGCGCTAACTCTCGATCGTGCAATTAGGCCTAAAAGAATACCACCAAACCCATTTCTTCCCTTGGGTGTCGTAAAAGGCGACTAATTGACTTAAAACTGCACAACCATCCAATAACTTATAGCGGCGACGGGCTCACCACCTGTCACGCTGAGTGTAGTCATAGCTTGGTGAAGCGCGGTCTATGGAAATGACTGCATTTGCGGTGCTATTGCCTAGTCTCTGCTAACCCTTAGGGAAATAAAGTCATGATTATATGTATATATGTAGCTCTAAAAATATGTGACCATTTTTGACAGTAACCGACTTATTTTTAAGATTTAATTTTAAGACAGCCATGTAATCCAATATTCTTTGCGTTAAACTTATATTTCATGTTACCTAGATTTGCCGCCATAATAACAATTAACAATGTTATGAGCATTTTTGTGTTCCGGCAATTAGAGGTAAGATAGCCAGTTCAGTTGTTGAGGATTACAGGTGAAGGACGCTTCCATCTTCGGCCTTATCGTCACTTACCATCAGGTGAGATGAAGGCCAAGATCTTACCTGTTATTTGTAAAAAAAATGTTACTTAAACTATGCTATGAAGACTATTTTAAAGACTGCTGATGCATAGCCTATAAATTTCATAACCATTGTATACACAATTTGTTTCATAACTCTATGTAGTCCCCAAAAAATGCTTTTTGAGAATCGCTGTCGCTACATTGAAAATGTATACGATTTTAGAGCATGGAGCTTTTAGCGCTATATTTGTGTTCATTGGTTCCCTTGCTGTATTGTTATTACTAAAACTATAATTATGTAATTCACATAAATCATATTGATTAGGAAACGCACTTGTAATAAAAAATACCAAGATACATACATAAAATCACGCCTTTTTTCCACAGGGTTAGGCAGAGATTACATCCTTCCTCTTGCTACGACCCTTGTATATTTCTTTCGCTTCATCAACTTTCATTACAGCGATTTCGGATATGACCTGGGTATGACCTGGGTTGACCTGGATCTTCTCAAGAACGTTTTTAATTTGATCGAGGAACGTTTTCAACACAATCTATTTTCATCCATCCTAACCAAGTAACCAAGATACCTTTAAAAAAATATAAACCCTCAGTACGGCGTAAGTGCTTCACAGAGAGTAAATAGAACAAAACTACATGTTTTCTATAACTGTGTATTTATTTTAATAATACGAAAGAAACACATAAATTAGAGCTCGGAATGTTTATCATAGGTAGAGCCGCTGTGCTTACACCAGCGCCAGAAGCTCGGTGTACTCTTATGCTAGCGAACCTTTAACGCGTGTCATATCCATGAACGAAATAAATACTTATAACCTGACATTTATCTGGTCTTATCTCGTACATTTTCCGTTTGACGGCAGCGATTGTCAAAGGCATTTTGGGGGGCAGCGGGATTAAGTAGAATAAAAAAACTGAGTTAAAAAAATAACTCGATTTATTGTCTATGGAACTTATGTATAAAGTAATCTCATAACAATAATAATTATTAAGTACATTTCATTTATTAAACAAACGTTTCTATTTTATATATTACATAGAATGCTAAAATTAATAATATTTGGAATTTTTGACGTAACAAAACAATATCAACATTTACAGGAATTTTACAACATTTTCATAATAACTTATAATAATTAATAAGGCATTAATTATATTTTATCAAGCAATACAAATATTTGCGCAGATAATCTAAAATGTAATTCATAGCTAAACATTATAGTAGGTACACAGGTAACACAGGTAGGTAACATCATAGGACCTAGAAAATGATTTACTAAAATAGCCATTGCCGATTGTAAAGAGACATTAATCGGCCTCGCCGATTGTTTCGATAAGTCGTTACTACCCCCAATTATCAAGTTTCTCAATCCCTTATTAATGTGGTGAATTAAGGTTATAGTTCATAAAAGCCATCCGGCATCCGAACAGCACCGCCTTGACACACGGTGTCCACTCGTCCACAGGTCGCCACGTTGTCAACTAGTAAGCTCATGCGATCAGCGATTGGAGATAGCGTTATCCGCAAATAAATGAGTAAAAAAAACAACGATCTACTTGGAACCTGGGCCCTGATCACGCAAAATAAAACATTATAGCCCATCAACAGTCCGCGAGACGACACGAGGGAATGCGAGTACGAGAGTACAGAGTGTTGGCTGCCGCTGTGGTAAACACGTTCTTATTTAGCGCGATCGAGGCCCTGCAGGCGGTAAGCGTGCGAGCAATGGGTGGTCTCCCGAGTGATTTCCGCCGTCCGCGCGTGCTGAGCCCGCGGGTCGAGGCGCTCAGGAGGTGTAGTGAGTGTATAGATAGTCCATACAAAGAATACCAACCACTCGAGGCGAGGCGGTGCTGGTCGGGTTCCAAGTGGTTTTAATGAGCTATGCCTATTAGAGGGAGTCGGGACGTGACTTTCAGTCGAATCGGTGACCGAGAGATGAGAAGAGGGCCCTACTACTACATAGGTTGTTTCATCAGTTCAATCCGTACGAACGACCACAGAATGATGTCACCCAGGGATTCCTAAAGTGGATGACATTAAGCCCTTGAGGTTAAATCAGTTTCCCAGAGGTTGATATCAATATAAACTTGATATAAAGTTCGAAAAACCGTTTATAAACTGGTATTTTGTATCCAAAGGCAATAAGAGATAGGATTTTTAAGAAATTTTATCATGGGGGTCTCAAGTATTATTTAATTAATTTTGGAAAGGGGATCTATAAATAGTTTTGAGAAGCTCAATTAGAGCTAAAGTCCGAAACTGACGGACAAACTCAAATATCTTCACATACTCATAAAGATATTTTAAAATACACCTCAAAAGCTACGTCAACCGTTAAATAGCTACCAAGAGACCTTGTTCTGAGAAGAACGGGTAAGAATCTCAGCAAGCTTAACACTAATTCATCTGTTGTCATCCAAAACTGGATTGTACTAAAAGAATATACTGTTGAGGTTTAATAATTTGAGTGCGTTTGACCACAATCTCGTGTGATGGAAAGCAACGATGTTATCTAAGGTGGAACGCAAACTCAAATAGTAGGGTCGATTCCGTAGGCACAAACTTAACTAAATTGTGTATCTATCCTTCTCTTCTCCATATAATTTTTTTTAGTTTGTGCCTGTTCACCTTGAAAAGATGCTACATTTAAAACTAAAAAATCTAATACATCCGATCTTTGTATTGTAATCTATTAAAGAAAAATGTATTTTGTGAGTTTGGAATTGTGTAGATTGTTACTGAAAGCAATAAATACTATTTTAAAATGATATTTAAATTGTTTTCTAGCTTTTAATGATGTCCATTGTTCCGCAACTAAAAATTCTCATTTATTGCGTCAACTCAATTGTAGAAATTATGTTTATTGAAGTTAATTAGTACCGGTTTGAGTCATAACATTACAGTAGGTATAATTACGTAAAT
The DNA here is from genome assembly GCA_910589355.1 of Parapoynx stratiotata. Lineage (NCBI taxonomy): Eukaryota > Metazoa > Arthropoda > Insecta > Lepidoptera > Crambidae > Parapoynx > Parapoynx stratiotata. The sequence continues at coordinate 6,084,800 of OU342476.1, read as the reverse complement.
ATTTTAATGGTGAATTCATTAACATTACATTGTAGGTATTAGAAATGATGTGATAAAGATCAAAGTGCAATCTTATCATTTGTACAATCCTTAAAATATCACTTGATCTCTGTCACTCAGATGGAACTTTCAGGTGTGGGCTCATTTTTATATTTATAATGTGCACTTCAGTTGCGATAAAAACGCCAAAATATTCTTTGTTACGAAATTAACTATCTGTCACAGATATCAAACTATTATCTTAAGGACTTGCAAGATTAATAACATATTGTGATGTTGTGTAATTTCAATAAAAAATTGTATCTATCTAAAGTACGTAGTTTAGATACAAACTATTGCGATAAAAAACTATAACGAGTGATAATTTTACAAAAAACGTCTTAAAATAAATCATCTATATAACTAGCCAGCTACAGCACAATCTTTTTCCAGCAGCACATTTTAAATAAAGATATATTCAAGCACGACTCGGTTTAGCTATGAATGTTTTTTTTTAGATAAATAACAATCTGCACGGGACTTCGATACTTACTGCCAGTGCAGTGTAGTGACTACTCATGGGTATTTTACAAATTCACCATGTTACTAGGAGTTTATGATTTATAGACGATCCTTTGAGATCGGTAACAATCTGTTTTTTCATAGAATTTACAAATTTCAACTGTCCATAGCAAAAACGATTTTTTTAAGAATATTGGAACGCGACATTACATGCAAATTTACAAAGCTCCATTCAAACTGGGGTTTCCCAACTTTTAAAACTATGCGCCTCGTCCATTACGCTAATATTTATTACATTATAAAAATATTAATAGTTAATTTAATAGTAATCAAATTCAGTATTTTACGAATATGGGGAACCTAGAAACGTTCGGTGCACCCTTATTGATATCTCTACGACCCCCAGGGGGCGCGACTTTTTTTATTGGGAACCTCTGCTCTAACCAAACTACCTTCAAAACTGGTCCCTGACTCCTTGTATTATATGTATTGCGCCACCATCAAGGTGTTCTCTTAGTTTGTCAACAAGTTGAATATTTTATGTTTTTGAGTAATAAATTTTAGGTAAATTCTTTAACCCTACTTTGATTTTGGTAAATAAGTTCAAATAATAATTTTAATTTTTAGTAGGCAGAAATTTAACAATATGTATAACCACCAAGACTTTCCTTTATGTCTGTTCATCCTATCTATTTCTTAAACAAATTTGGCATTTGTTTTAACATTTTGAAATTACTCTCATGAAAAGAATATAATAATTCTAAATATAAATCATTATTACAGACTAAAACCTTTTAAGTCAAGTATGTTTTTTTTTTATCTAGTTATTAGTGCCTAGAATTTTTATGAAATAAGAGTTTTGATGGACAGACTTTACAATAATATGATGTGTTAGAAATTTAACAATATTTACATTTCGATAAGATTGGCAATAAATATATTTTTAGCCATTTATAAAGGTCCCATAAGAACAATGATTCAGATAAATTTTGGTTGCAGTTCTAAAGTAATTAACAATAATATACTATATATTACACTGTAAAATATGAATGCAGCTCCAGTTTATTATTTTACATTTATAATACATTTGCATTTTAGTGTTAAGTACATAAAAGGCCATACTTTTAGCATTATGTTTCAAGTTCTAAGACTTTATTTACATTTAAAATAGTTTTGATAATTCATGTACAATGCTATGACTATAATATGCCGTAATTAATGCAAGGATAGAATATATTAGTAATTAAAATATGGAAAGTTTAAGGAATATCACAAAGGTAACTTACCAAGAATGAAATCAGTGATTTCCGTTCACACCGTTCGTGGCAGCCTCGTTCGGGGTTCTCAAATGGAATGATGTGTCAAAAGTCTCCCCTTTGACAAGGTCAGTCAAATTTTCTCCTCCGTAGGATAGAAGTGGAGAAATTTCAACATCTACATTGTCATCAACAATTCCACCAGCTTCTCTCACATACTTTCGGTGTAACCTTAATAAGTCCTCTCTGGCAGTTGAAGGGCAGTCTTTTTTAGCAGAGTCTGCATTCTTCAAAGCAGAAAACTCAACATCCCTTGCAACTTCTAAACATATAAAGTTTTCAGCAAACTCGAAAACATCAAAGATAAACTTCTCCATTTTAATACCGTTTGGCTCCGAAGGCTTCTGATTAACACCATTGTCGTCTACGTAAGGTATCTTTTTCTTTGCAACATGCAGTTTCAGTTTGCTTTCAAAATCACAGATTTTTGACAAGAATTCAGATGAGAAGTAGTGATTGCAGATATTGCCTGCTGAGAATGTGAGACGGCCATCTGGGTTTCTACGGTTAGTGTCTTCTTCTGTCATTTCTGAATACTCAACTACTTTGTAGTGACCGTTTACTCGACAAACAACACCGACGGCTTCACTTGGACTGGATTTTTGTACAACTTTAGCAGCGCAGTCAGCATTTTTACTTTTGCAGTAGCCAATAAATATTGGATCAGCCACTTTGATAAGGATATTGTCAACGGAATGTGCATGTAAATGGTGCACGCCTCGTCTGGCTATATCCTGAAGAACACCCTGGCTTTTCAATGCTCTGTACAAACCACCATTGCCATCAGGAGCAGAAGATAGGTGATATTTCTGTTCCAACAGTACTTTACCTTCAAAATTAAAGCATGGCAGCCTTCCTTGCTCAAAGAACACGATATCATCTTCGTGCAATCCAAAGTACAAATGGTTTTTAAAGAACTCTGCAGTTGGAGCTCTGGTGTGTTCTGAAGTCATTATGTACCATGTAATTTTTCCTTGTTTTCCATGTTTCTCGGCAGCCATTTGTTGCACTCTTACTATACGTTCTGCTTGTATTTGGAAGAGGGTTTTCTTAGAGGGCAAGCCTACATCGTACATGCCTTTCGGATGGCCGAAGCCTAAACGAGTCGCCTGCCCGCCAGCAAGTAACAACACACCTACCCGACCTTCAGAAATCTCCTTTAGTCCAATATCTTCATACTCCTGCAGTTTTTCAGCAGATAATCCAGGTACCGACTCATAATGCGTCTGGGGTATAGGATGTAAATCACCGTCAACTTTTTCGAGAATTATCTTAGTCGCCTCCGTCGCCCGACGATATGTATCGTTAACTTCGGTAAAATCAAGCTTCTGGATCTCACTCGTAAGGTTGTCTCTCTCATTTTCGTTGAGTTCTGGCCAGAATCTAATAAGATGTTCCTGGTTGTGGGACGACAAAAGTTTTTTAAGTCCGTCGAAAGACATCGCGATATGTTATGTAGTGTGCACGGCGCTATTAGAAAGTGCGAACTGATGCATGATAACAAGGCGAAGTCGAGAGCTCCCACCACATTAAATTATTCAATACATTCCAATACAATTCAAACACGGCCAACAAGACGTCGGCAAAACTTTACCACAGATTAAAAAGAAAACAGATTAGAGATAAATATGAACTTTACCATAGATTTTCTTTTTGGTTTTCGTTTGTAAAATTCTCCCATGTAGGGAAGGCAAAGGGAACAAAGCCCATACAGCCAAGTCTTCAGTATATATTTCTTCAGTAGTTTGCATTGAAATGCTAGTGTAAAGCATTTCAATGCATCTTGGGAGAGTTTGGCGTCAAACGATCGATGGCAGACACTGTGGTGCTACTTGGATGAGGTGGATTACCACGATAAAAAACTCATCAGTTTTCACACCACTTGACGTTTATTTCGATAATCCTCCATATTGCACATCATCACAGACACTTATTACACAAAAGTATACTGATTTTACGTAACAATATCCACTCCGTACAATATTACAATCATCGAAATAAAAATCACGTCCGCCATAGTAGAATGCCGCCAAAAACTCCTTTTTGTTTTTCGTTGTTGTAAAATTCTCCCATCGAGGGAAAGCAAAGGGAACGGAGCCCATACAGCCAAGTCTTCGGTATTTTGATGTCTTTAAACTTTTTCCGCTGGGACAACGCACACGTCTTCAGTATTTGCATTGCAATGCAAGTGTAATACATTACAATGCATCTTGGGAGAGTTTGGCGTCAAACGATCGATGGCAGACACTGTGGTGTTACTTCGATGAGGTGGATTACCACGATAAAAATGCCATCATTTTTTACACCATTTGACGCTTTAAGTCAATGATCCATATTCCTCATCATTATAGACACTTATTACACAAAACTACACTGATTTTACGTAACATTATCCACTCCGTACAATATTACAATCATCGAAATAAAAATCACGTCCGCCATTCGTCAAATGCCGCCAAAACTCCCGGATAACAGTTTTTTATGTAGTCTAATTGCATGGGATTTTTAAGCAAATGCATTATGAAACAAATTTCAATAATTTATTTATACTTTCACTATTTACGTGTAAAATTTTGTCTAATTAGACTCAATAATTTACGAAATGCAATGAAATACCTAACAGTCCTCAAGTCTGTACATAACCCGACCAAATTCAGATGGCTATGAAAAAGCGACCTTGCGATAAATTTGAGTGACATTTTAAAATTTACAGTATAATACCGAGCACATTAAAAAATATTATTTAAAGAAAGTTTTTATTTATAAAATTTGCAGTGATGAATGATTTTCATCACACTCATTATTACGAAAATTTCAGTTCATAATATAGGAGTTGAAATACATTTATATTTCAGCAAATATAAATGTATTTCAACTCCTGATGCTGTTTGTCATAACATTTTTATCCCTAAACAAGATTTTCATATTTTAGTTTAGATACTGTTGATTTGAGTGAAAATTACGTCTGGTATTTTTTATGTACCATATAACAATATTTATAAATAATGTGATTTAAAATTTAAAAAGTTATTAAAAGTGAGTATCCATCGATAGTTTGACGTCAAACTCTCCCAAGATGCATTGAAGTGCATTACACTAGCATTTCAATGCAAACTACTGAAGAAATAGAACACTAAAGACTTGGCTGTATGGGCTTTATTTCCTTTGCCTTCCCTACATGGGAGAATTTAAGAAAATAAATTGAAAACATGGTGTTTTCTGATTGTTTTCATTTTCTTTTTTAGGTGAAAATTACAGTAATATTCGGCATCAGTTCGTTAACTTTCATTAAGTGCTGTGTGAATTGTTTTTAATGGAACTATGACAGAAATAGAAACATCAAACAAAAGAAAACGAAGCATGAATGATAAGGTTGAAAGCACTGTTGTTCTAAGAGGGGTTATAAATGCAAATTGGCAGAAATTTCTTAGTAGTAACATAATGGCAGATAGTAAAGTAGAAAAACCAGCTGAGGAGGTAAAGAAGAACAACTACACAGGCACATTCAGGCGGGCGAGGAAGAAAAAAGCGCAGAATTCCGGAGTAGAACATAACCTCGAAACGTTGAACTTGAACAAAACAAACAACAAAAAAAGTAATTTAGAGTCGGAAGGCAATGTTGATACTAAAAATAATAACAACAAAAATAAATTAACGAAGTTTATAGCTATGGACTGCGAAATGGTAGGCATTGGTTATGATGGAAATGACCATATGGTCGCCAGGGTTTCTTTAGTGAATAAATTTGGAGATTGCATTTACGATAAATTTGTCAAAGCTAGGGAAGAGGTGATAGACTATAGGACTGAAGTTAGCGGTGTACGTAAAGAAGATATTATGAATGGGGAAGACTTTTCCATTGTACAGAAGGAAGTAGCAGATATTCTGAAAGGCCGTGTGCTTATAGGCCATTCGCTGAAACACGACCTCTCTGTACTGTTTTTGTCACACCCTAAACGAAATGTAAGGGATACATCGCGATATAAACCTTTTAGAAAGGTATGTAAAGAAATTCATTATCTAGCTCATACACATTCAAATCCATAAACATAAGCTAAGTAGCTTTTTACTTCATGAGATCTACTGAGTGTGAACCTAACCAATGCCTTGAGGGTAATAAATAAATATATTCTGCTCGTTCTGGCCGTGCCTAACACGGGCAGAGCGTGACACTAGCTCAGGCGAAGCAGCATTCGGGGCTGCGGGGCACCGCACTGGTCTAATCGGATTGGTGGGTAGAAATAGTTGCTTTGCGATGGAAACTATACTTTTTATGCGTTCTCAAGCTCAGAGGAACTTGACATGGTGAGCTACCACTGCCTTACCTAAATCTGCCTCCATGCTATCTATGTTTTAAGCATTATTGTTTTAAGCATTATTCTACTACTAGTCTAAGCCAATCTACTAATTGTACTAGTAGTAGCACTAGTCCACCAAGCTACTCCATATAAACTATACCTATATCGTCCTCAGCCTATATACAATCAATGGCTTTACATGGAAGCACAGAGGAGCTCGAGATCACTAAGTCTGACCATGGTGCAGGTAGCTTTGTTTTCTATTGAAATCCAAAGGGTACTTCAAATCCAATCCACTACGCCTTGGACCTATATAGTAGTTAAATATTTCGTTTTTGTAATTCCTATGATGTCTAATGTGAGTGAACCAAAGGTTAAAATAATTTCTTTAAACATTCCAGATAACAAAAGGCAGTACTCCGTCATTGAAACGCTTAGCCAAAGAGATACTAGGCATAGAGATTCAACACGGCGAACACAGCTCTGTTGAAGATGCGAGAGCAGCTATGCAAATTTACTGCACAGTCGCTAAAAAGTGGGAGTCAATGATGAGTGAAAAAAGAGGGTACAGTAAGAAGTTTTTAGAAGATTGAAGTGTTTAGGGAAAGAAGGTCCATACAAGAATATTCCCAATTGCTGTTTCACATGAGATGATTCCTGTGATAATACATATTTTTAAACGATATGCAATAGATTCATCTATTGTTTCCGAAACCGCAGTTAACTGGTAATAAGGGGCTAATGGAATCAATGATAATACATGAATATGTGATACCAGCTAAACAAATTAAATTATTAGAAGCAATATTCATCACCTGTGACATCAATTTTCATCATTTACTTAATCCTGCCACTGTCAAATGGTCTGTGATTTATTGGTCATGCTGACAGAGCTCATTTTGGTATCACATGTTTACGACATTAGTAAAAATTTTAAACATGATTTAGTTCACTGTAGATCTTAGGTTGTTTAAGGGGTCAGGTTGACCAAGTGGTTCAAAATACTGATCAATGTCGTAAATGTATAGTGTCGTGATATATCCAGCATGACCAATACTCCAAATTGTTATAGTAAAATAATTCAAGACAATTAATATCTACTCACGCTTATTCAACTCCATTCGTCAGTTTTATATGGAGTTTTGTGGAGGATCGTTCAGCTTTCCGCTTCTGTTTAGCCGCTTAAGCATCTCATATAAAATCGTTGTTCTATATAGAAAAGCGTTGAATGGGGTGAATTAGTCTGAGTACCTTAATTAACCTCAACACGGCTCAAAATTTAGTAAAATGGAAGCTGCCGGCACAGCTGATGTATATTGCTTCGAATATTTATCGCAATTTTAACCATTGGTGAAGCTGACTTCACACAATTTTGTATTTCTATTGACACTATTGGTCCAGATATTAACCATTCGATTAACGATTACTACAGAAAAGCTGGCTGCTTGGCTGGCATATATCTGTCCTCCACTCTTAGCACAAAGAAATTTGACAGTTGAATGTGATAGATATCAAAATGCAGTTTCATCACTGCATTTTGTTCTATTCTTGTTATGGTAGTGGCAACCGGTTGTTGTATGCGAACCAACAACCATTGCGCTGCATTTTGATATCTATCACGTACAACTGTCAAATGTCTTCTTTTTTTAATGGAGAGGTTCTGTTAAACATAAAAGTTTTTGTGAGAGTACAACATTCAAATTGTCCAATATGCTTATTAGTTGGAATATCTTTTGATCTATCTGAAACAATGAGAAATATTATAGGTCTTTACCTATGAAATGGGTGTTTCATATGAAGTCTGCATTTTCCATACTAACATTTTTTCAGTTTTCTTCACAACAACAAAACCAGAGATAATAATATTTGGCATGTATCATTAGACGAGCTTTAGCAATATGGCGTTTAAAAAGAGTTGTCTTCGTTTCTAATTTTAACACAATTAAACTTACAAAAATATCAAAACAAATCGTAAAAGCACAATAACATTATCAATTTGTAGAAAAGGTAATTATTTTTTATAAGAATGTTTTGAAACTTATAGTTACAGGCAAAACATTAAGAGAGAAAAAAATCAATTTCATAGGTAAAGATATATATATATATATATATATATATTGATATATAGATATATTTATATTTTAAGGAAACGCAACTGCTTAGAAACTCAGAGTAAACAGCTTACAAAGCATGAGCACTGCGATATGATATTTACGAGTCACATTTTTATGACTCCCAATTGTCAAAAACCCGATGAATATCGCGGTGTGTAAGAAGGCTGGCCTTGATAAAAACGTGATAAATATCATATCGTCTTGCTCATGCTTAGGGCAGTCAGCAAAATTATCTTAGGTGAAAAAGAAAATTTTTAAAACTATGAGTAAGCAAAGGACATCATATTTAACATAAAATTTTCATGATAATCGTTATCATCTCAACGGCCACAAAATAAGACAATATTAACATATTGTATACGAACACCAGCGTTCGCGGGCCGTCTTGTAATATTTCTCGGTAATAATGTGATTTGAGTGTTACTTATTTTTTTTATAAAAGAAATAATAAAAGAAATTTAATAAAATATTTAAATTCAAATGTTTCTTTTTTAAGAACTACCTATTCCATGCACAACATCACATCATAGCTCTCCCCGAAGGGGTAAACAAGGTAAACCAGGGATATAAGGTGGCCATTTCGGAGATTAACCCGTACAAACACATAGAAACATAAAAAAAAATTTTTAGTATTTTCCCTTTTTTCATCCGAAGGAACTTCTTATGTCATAGGCACACTTGAAGAGGTGGTATTTTTTATAGTGACTCGTACATTCGATTTTAAAAGACATGGGAAAAGTAAAAAAGGCGTTTTATTTAATCAATTAATAATAATAATTAATAACTCTTTATTGCAATAAAAATTAAAAAATATAGTAAAAAACAAAAGTATGCAAGGAAGGACTTATCCCTATTAGAGATCTCTGCCAGTCATTTATGTTTTTTATTTATTTACTGCTTAAATCTTAGTTTTTTGGGCTAAATAAAGGAAAAAACATTAGAATTGCGAAGACTAGAGAATAAAGTACGAAGCTATCTGCTCTCTGTCCTATTGAGACATAAAAGTTATTTTAAATTCGTGACTAATACGCCCTCGAGACTTGGCAGTGTAATTAAATCTCGATTATCAAAGAAATCGTGACTTTCAGAGGGGACAGATAAGCCGTAGTAATTCATAGTAAGTTTAAGTTAAGTACGAGTAGTTGAATTTCACCATGTCGCCGAGACTCTTCATTTTATTAACATTATTAATTTTCTCTGGCGACGCCGCTAGAATTTTGTGCTATTATTGCTTCCCGTTCTTAAGCCACAACCTGGTATTTAGAAAGTTAACCAATGAATTACTGAAGAGAGGACATCAAGTTACAGTCATAACGACGTTCCCAGAGAATAGGGACAGAGAAAATCTGACAGAAATAGATGTGAGCGAAGTCACTGAGAAGTACAGAGAAGATATAGTACAAGATTTTATTGATATAAATACTAATAAGTTTGCGTTACTCCCGATTTTGAAGCGTTCTACAGATATGATCGAAACTCAGCTTAAGGCTGATGCAGTGAGGAATTTGTTGGAGAGAAGAGAAGACTATGATCTCGTTATAGTTGAAGCTGCTATAGATTCTTTGATGGTGCTATCACACTTATACAAAGCGCCGCTGGTTCTCTTCTCTTCTTTGGGCCTCTCAGTGTACTCTGCGAAGATAGCTGGCATGCCAAACCATCCTCTAATCTACCCAACATTCATAAATCAGAAATTCTTGAACCTCAACTGGATTGAAAAACTTAAAGAGTTATTCGTAGCTTATTTTCTGATTAAAGCCTATGAGCATCAAGATGAATATGCCGATGAAATGCTTCTAAGAGTGTTTGGTGATAAAGTACCACCTGTGTCTGATTTGAGAAAAAGGGTGGACATGATGTTGGTAAACACTCATCCAATTTGGGATTTTAACAGACCAGTACCTCCTAACGTGGTTTATTTGGGTGGGTTTCATTTGGAACCACCGAAGCCGTTGCCTGAGGTAAGATTTTTTTTATGTTAGATATTTTGATTCTTCACAGTGGTAGTCTTTAGGTGTTTCTGGGAAAATTTATTATTAGTTTTGAGCTAAGATTGATGTTCAGAATCTTGATTAAAAAATAAAAGAAAATCAATTTCACCTGAGAAACAGGGCATCCTATTCCAGGTATTACTATATTTAAGCTTTTAGTAAAATATTTAGATTTATGTAAATTTGTGTACTTACTAAGCTTGATAATAAAACATTTATTATTATTATAGTTTGTAAACTTTATTGTTTTTGACGCGTCATAAGTGTAACTACTTGTTTCCTAAATGATAATATAGAATTTAATTTAATTTTATCCTTCTCTTCTCCATATAGTTAGATAAGGATAGATAATCAATTTGATTTAGTCCTGTCAAACTAAAATTGCAGTACTTGCAGAATCCCTTCAACTCCCGGCTTTAAGCAGAGCTTTAAAACACCTTATATTTATCTGTCGCTAAAGATTTCAAGAGTCAGGTTTTTTACAATAATATCATTATTGCATCCGTGCTAACCCGGAGCGGATCGCTAGTATAGATATACTTATATACCTTCATATTTGTTGGGATTTATGATAGTGTTGTCATTGGCTCATTATTTGCACTTCCGCTTAAATTAAAAAATAAAAAGATTTCCGTAAAAATTTAATTAGATGGAGTAGTAATCTCATTCAGCCAAAAAGAAGATTTAATTCTTACACTGAATTAAACTAATATCCTAATTTCTCAACAATATTGAATCACTCTATTTATAAATCCATGGACAGAAAGCAGGAGGCGACAAAATTGTTTATTTTTGTTGGTAAACCGCAGAAGAGCCCCAGCTCGTACCACTACTAATGGGTGTTATTTAAACGGTTAGCAATATACTCGAAGTTTGATTAGCAAGAAAATAGAATTGATCAGCTAAAATAACTAATTGGTCAGCGACATAATATGTGCACCCATACATACAATCACGCCTGCAATCCCCGAAGGGGTAGGCAGAGTCCAAGGAGCACTGTGTTCCTTATGACCACCAAAACCAAACACCAAATATTTCTAAATTGGCCAGAAAAATAACTAATTGGGCAGCAGATATTTCTAATTTGTCAGCATAATAACTAATTGGGCAGCTACTCAAATTTTTCTGTTGCCAAATTGTTTATCAAATGTTTTGATGACACAAATATTGTTTAAAGGGTCATAAAAAAGCTTAACCTAATATCCTACATGCATTCATTTCCTAGGAAATGATCCTTGATCCATCATTGATTCTTTTCCTAGATTTTATACATTTAACGGCAACATATATGCTGCTCGAATAATTATTTTGCCGCCCAAATAATTTTACTGCTGACAAAATATTTGTTTGCTGCCTAATTGCTTTTTTGGCTGACCTATTCGTTGCTGACCCAATAATTAAATTACTGCCTGATTAATTAATTCCCGTAACTAATTATCTGGTAAGTGGTCGATGTTATCTAGTGATGGTTATTTATCTACAAATCTAAAGTTTTTTTTAAAACATTTATACCTATCAACAAGCCCCATTTCAAGCAACTAATGCTGCTTGTGTTACGGACACTAGATGACGGATAAATATATTTAATAGATAAATACATACAAATATTCTGAATATGTATAAACATCCAAGACTGGAGGACAAAAGCCTGAAAATTCATCACCCAAACATTTGCACCCACCGGGGATCGAACCCAGAACCTAACGAGATGGCGACGCCTTGAGACCGGCATACAGACCACTCGACCACGGATTAGGATCGGATCGGAGGTCGGATTTTAAACGGCTGCATATCTGTTATATGTTGCTGGCTGATATAAATAAAAAAATGTTATATCAACCAAAAAATAGAAATTATGCTAAATGAATATTCTACCAAAAGTTGTTAAGTCAACTGAAATTAAATTAATCAACTGACAAGAAAAGTTGTTCAAAAAAACATAGGACAACCATAAACAGTTAAATGGGTTTTAAAGAATAAAGAAAAAGGTATAGCTTAAAAATGCTAAAGTACTTACACAAAAGTTGTCGTCCTCCCATACGCCCTGTTAGCGACGCGCTCATATTATATTTATATATAATAAAATATATTGTTTTTAGAAAATTAAGAATAATTAATTAATGTTAAGGTATTTTTAAAAAAGTATGTCAATAATAAACTGAGGGTAGGTATAACAGTGTTGCTGTGCCTTTGATAAAACCAGCGTACTAAGTGCGCGACCTTAAGTTTGCCACCAACGGTTTCACAGTGACACCGCGTTACCACCCTATTCAAAAATCCACGTGTGTCCGCCATTTTATTTACCAACCCAAGCCACACTCTACAAGTCCCACTGCTGGGCCCAGGCCTTCCTCATAAAGACACACAGAAAGAGAAGGGGCCGTAACACCACCACGCTGGCCCAAAGCCGGTTGGTGGGTACAAAAAATATTCTTATTTCATAAGGAAATCAAGACTACTATTCACATACATTTTATAGGGAAAAACGACTTTTTTCTAGTCTAAATCCACTTGTATAGGGTGGTGGCAATAAAACAATTATTTTCTTTCAGGATCTACAATTATACTTGAACTCATCAAGAAACGGAGTAATATATGTTAGTTGCGGAACCGTTGTCAACCTAGAACTAATGCATCCTGGGAAACTAGAAGTCATATTAGACGTGTTCGCAAAACTCCCCTATGACATATTGATGAAATGGGATAGCCCCGAGATGGTTAATCGTCCCAGCAACGTAAAAATATCTCAATGGCTCCCTCAAACTGGTGTGCTGAGTGAGTAGTTTAGTTTTAAGTTGAATCAAGCTTCTGATATTCACACTTATATAGTTGTCTACGGAATCCTAAAAATCGTCTATTACGTGTTAAAATTGTGTTAAATTATTGATTTATTTGATGACATTAAAAAGAATAAGGCGAGAGGAGTTCGAGATCACAAAGTTTTGGTCACCCATCCAAAGCCTGACCAATGCACTGAGTTTTGTGATATCTAAACACAAAGCGTACTAATCACTATAACCAAGCCCTGGTAAGACCCCAATCCTTACCCATAGAGGATTTTCCCCTAAGAAAAAAGGTGTGAACATCAGAAGATATTTAACTATCATTGCTTTCAGATCATCCAAATGTGAAACTCTTCATCACCCAAGGTGGCCTTCAGTCCACAGATGAGGCGATCGTAGCCGGGGTGCCTTTGATAGCTCTGCCTATCTTCGGAGACCAGGCGTACAATGCTGAGCAATACTTGAATCACAAGATTGGCCTGAAGTTGAATATGGATACAATGACTGCAACCGATTTAAATGGAGCTATTAGTGAGATTATGCGGAATAGGGACTGGTTAGTCCATGTTTGTTTAGTTTGCACAATCATCATCGATATCCGCGTTGGGAAAAGCACTTACCTCTAGCAAAAGGTCGACGTAACCGTCACCAGGTAGTGTCAGTCGTGTGGCGGCTCATAAAGAGAATACTACCAACCCATCTCTTTCCTTGGGTGTTGTAAAAGGCGACTAATGGAATAAGAACTGCACAACCATCCAATAATAATAATAATAATAATATCCTCAGACATTCACACCTATCAACTAGCCCCATTTTAAGCAACTAATGCTGCTTGTGTTATGGACACTAGATGACGGATAAATATATTTAATAGATAAATACATATAAATAACCTGAATATATAGAAATATATATAAACATCCAAGACTAGAGAACAAATGCCTGAAAATTCATCAGCCAAACATTTGCCCCCACTGGGGATCGAACCCAGAACCTCTCGAGATGGCGACGCCTTGAGACCGGCATACAGACCACTCGACCACGGAGGTCGTCAAATAGCCAATAGCTCTCCTCAGCACATGTCCGAAGTTTCAATCCATGCTAATATATTGCTCCTTATCTTTTCTGTCACTAGCGCCTATAGCAAACTTAATTTGCATGAGCATTGCGATATTATATTTATCACAAAACCCGATACATATTATAATGCAGTTTTCATTCTAAGAGGGCTGACATACTCATTTCTATCTATACATCGTCATCATGCAACATTCGCATCTCTGCTGCATCCTTTATCGCTTTGTTTTATTCAACGTAAAAAATAAAACCGTTCATTACAATTTCAGGTACAGGAGTAATATTTTCAAGCTTCGCACCGCAATGTACGACCAACCACAGAAGGCGATGGAAAGGGCAGTGTTTTGGACCGAATACCTTATACGAAACGGTGGCAAGATGATTAGGTCACCAGCGGCAAACATGTCTTTATTCGAATATTATCAGGTAGATCTTCTAATCTACTGCCTTTTATTCGTATTATCTATCTTTATAATTATCTTTTCTATATTTTATGTAACTTATAGATTTTTATTTAGGAATGTGAAAAAAGTAAAAGTAAATTAGAATTAAAATGCTACTATTGTCACAGTTCACCAATTGATTTAGATTCAAGAAAAGCCCTTGATAAAGTAGACAACATGAGGTTTGTCTTTGACTTGCGTATTATTCAGTAAGACAATATATTTTAGGTATGTATTCGTTGTTTTTTATTATAAACCCTTCGTGTAGACGGCATTTCAAGTTAATCTATTTAGCTATTATATCTCGCTCTCGGAATTTGAGTGTTGCCTCTTTTTCATTTTCGTATGAACAAAATTAATTTTTTTTATTTAATCATTTAGGTAACAAGAAGTTACACTAATGACGGGTCAAAACATTACAAAATTAACAAACATAAATTACAGTTCCGCGACTCGATTCAGCGCCCATTTTGCGTCTAAGGGTGAAGACTGGAGTGAAGACTTCCTCATGGAGAAACACATGAGGAGTATGGGCCATAACACCAACACGGTGGTTAGAAACGGTTGCAATATCGGCCGGGACCAACGGCTTAAAGCACGGAGGAGCTCGAGATTAAAGTTTTGGTCATCCATCCACGGCCTGACCATGGCGAAGGTAGCTTTGTTTTCGTATCGAAAGCTAAAGCGTAATCACCACTACGCCATTGAGCTCCTCCACTACGCAACCAATTGAGTTCTTAATAGCAAATTATTGGTCTGGAGTATTTTCTTCTTCGTGTGCTACTAGTTAAATCTTCAGCAGGTCTCACATAGTAAGGAGTCACAATGATGTTTTGTAATGAGAACATACTTTTCATTTTAATTATTGGTAGCCATTTTTAAATTTTTGTTTAACCCTTGATCCAAAATAGGCCTATTTTAGGGTTGCTGGTTTCTCTAAGGGTACTCTATTGGGACCACTTCTTTAATTAACAGGCCTTTTTTCATTTCAAGCCCTATAACTTTAAGTTTGTGTGATTGTATTGCGTGTTTAAAATGTTATAACATAATTTTACTGTAGGAGGTTTATTTTAACGTTTCAGATCTTTTGTTTCAGGCAAAAACAAAACTCTTGGTCTCTGTTTGAAACGTGATAAAAAAAATGCTCTCCTTCGAGTCGGTCTGTGTGAAAAGACTCTAAGCCGGTGGTCTCGATCGCTATTGCCATCAATCTGCCTTGAAACATTTATGATAAAGCAATTTATAGGAACTGTCGAAGCATATATAAAATCTAGCTTATATCTTATTGGTGGCTGTGTCCAATGTAGGTATATTTGATAGTTCATTTAAAAAATATTATCGTTTTGCCATACTAATAACGTGTTTTGTGGAACTTAGGTAGTTTATTGTGGATATCGCTTGCCCGGTGCATGGCAACAGGCTCGCCACCTTTTTTTCACCCGGGGTAATGGCCGACCCATACCCGCCTTCGGGGGAAGGACGGGTCGGGCTCGAACCCACTAACCCCCCAGAGGGGCATTCCTCCGCCGCGTTTGCGTCGGTAACGGGTAGGCACCGATGCCGACCGCAGCCAGGTTGCCGCCGGCTTGTCCCTGGAGGGGTACCAGCCGCGGCGCCGCGGGAGCTACTGCTGACGAGCCGTGCAATAGGGTGACTGCCTCAACAAGCTCGCCATCTGCTACATGGGGATTTAACATAATTATCTGGCGAAATGTGAGTGTCGCGAACTTCGGGGAAAGAAAAATGTGCGATTATATGTTATTTGTTTTGTTGCTAATGATATGGTACGTATAATGGATGACAAATAAAAGTCTTAACATCAATCTTTCCAATTTATTCACTGAACATACATCAATAAAGATCTTTGAAACTCAAAAGGCTTATCTCCAAGCCGATAACTCAAAAATTACAATAACAATGTAATACAACAAAACAATACTTGTGTTTCCCTAAAAGTGAATGCCCACTATTTACAAAGTAAAGACTATTTTAAAAATACCGCATTTTACAGAATACTTTTAAAAAATTTATACTTGCCCAAAAGTTATTATTGTCCATATTAACTTTTTGGGCATTATATAAAATTTTATACATTAAAGGTACAGTCAAACTCAGAGAGGCCATCCGATTACGACAGACAGAGTAGGGAGGTCGACCAAATGTGACATTGTGTGACAAGGGGAAAGGGGGCGGGTCTTTCGGGGATTTCGTGACGTCACATTTCAAATTTATAAATACCTGGGAATAAAACAAATTTTCAATAAGGTAAAAAAGAAAAATAATAAATCACATTGAGTAGGAGGGAGTCTCACAAATGTGACCAACTCCCTTTCTGAACTGTCGGAAGCTAAACGAATCACGGAATCTCTATTCCTGTCACTTTTTATTGCAGCGAATTAGAGCGAGACGGGACGTGACTTTCCGAACCAAACCCGTGAACCGACAGTTTACAATAAGGGGACAGTTGTGACAAGGACTTGGTTGTCGGAAAATCGTAAATTTCTAGTGATAATATACTTAAGGATAAACAAATATCAGGCAAAAGTGGTTTTGACGAGCTTTGAGCTTGATTGTAACAGATACAATTATTTAAAATAATATCAGACCTATTTATATTTAAAATAAGATCAGTTAATATTTTTGTGTCCATAGAATGCATATTTGAAGACTCGCCGTCCGACGCGCGCTTCAAAGCCCCGCCCATTAAACCGGTTTTTGAAAATGTTTCCTTTCGTTTTCGTTTCAAACACGTTATTTAAAATAACGGTTCCGACTCTTGCACCTAACGCCGGACAGTTGTAACCGATCTATTTTCAAGTCATGCTCCTCAGCAACCCGTTTGGCTCTTTGGCTCTGATAACATTTTGTTGCAAAGACAAAGACTTTTTATTTCACATGAAATATGGTACATGATAAGGTGTTCACAATATATAATAATTTCCGTAATATTTCACCAGAAACTGGTATGCAAAATTAACATTAATAGGTACTAACTCAATACTTTAAAAGACAAATCTAACATTATAACAAATTGGGATTAAAGTACTCTCTTTCAGGGAATAGAAACATTTCTCAATCAACCATTTTTTTAGTTTCGTTTTAAAAATGTTTATTGGTAACAGCTTCATTGCCATTTTATATAATCAGGCAAGTCATCATCATCATCAACAACCTCTGCTCGTCCGCTGCTGGACATAAGTCTCCCCTAATGCACGCCACCGCTCTCGATCTTCAGCCGTTCTCATCCAGCCCACTCCAGCCAACCTACGCATATCATCATCCCATCTTGTCGCAAGGCGTCCCACACTGCGTTTGCCGAGTCGCGGTCTCCAGTCAATAAATTTGCGACTCCAACGGTCGTCAGTTCTACGGCTAATATGACCAGCCCCCTGCCACTTTAGTTTGCTAATACGGTAGGCTATGTCGGTGACTCTAGTTCTCTGTCGGATCACATCATTCCTAAGACGGAAAGGCAAGCAATATAATCAGGCAAGTGAAAGTAAGTAACTGGAATGGTCCCTCTATTTGAGCAGTACATTACATACAGTACATTTTAACCCATCAGTTACTGAATTCTTAGTATTTGCCTAGAACTACCTTAAATTTCAATATGGGGTATATTAATATGGGGCCCCAAATTGAAATAATTGTACACTGTAACTAATTGAGTACTCATTATGGACAATTTGCGTTGGTTGAACAAAATGTTTTCAGAGCCATAGGGGGATATTTTCTCGTCATTTTGTACCCATCCCTCTTTCACCTTGAAGTTTGAATCGACGAGTTTTATATTTGTTTAATGCGCGTGTCCTGCGTTACGGGACTTCTCCCTAATAATGTGCTTTAGATCCTACCTATTAATTCTCTGCCTCTAGGGAATCCCCTGTGTAGTTGTAAAAGGATCTGAAGGTTTTCGTATCCCATACACCTTCCTCCTTGTAAGTTAACACTTATGGGATATGAAAGCTGCTACCTGCTACGTCCTTATTAAAAATGATTTTAATAAAATTCTAAGTATAAATAACAAAAATTTCCATTCCCTATACTTTAAGTGGACGTATGTACGTTACAAAGAAATTTAGTTTACTTAACCCTAAAAAGATTTTCAATAAAAGTTTTTTCTTCAGTAAAAAATGCAAAATAACAAAAAAATGCCAATACTTGAATTTATAATTTTTTTTGACATAAGCGAATGCCCACTAGTTGCAATTTAGGGACGGTTCCGCTACATCCAGATAGCTACTATCTACCAGATAAATTAAAAAATTCAACAGAATATGTATAGAAATACCTAAAAGGTATATTAATAAGAAACCAATCAGGAGATGGCTATACATATAGCGGTGTATAACTCTTTTGTATATAATGATTAGTTCGCGAGTCCGCCACTAGATGGCGCTGTTAACAATCGTATTGAAGAGTGTAAATTACGAACAAACCTGAATCGCACTATAAAGGTCTCTCGCAGGCGATATATATACTCAAAGGTTCATTTTTAAATACATATTTTGACACCTAATTTGGCCTTTTATTTTATAAAGAATATTAGCCCCATTAAATACTTGGGTAGTTCATGGTTTATTCAAATGCCCAAAATAAAAAGGAGGCTATAAAAACTGAACACAAAAATAAAAATCAAAATTTAGCTAAATATTAACAATCACCATAGCGATTAGTCAATTCGTAAAATTACTAAGTATTAGTACAACTAGTTGTACAGTCAAAAAAAAATCCTTATTATAGCTGCCATAAAAAATGCCAAAGTGAAAACATTTTGAATTTCAAAGTTTTTTCTTCGTTTGTACAATTTAAGTAGTTCTAAAAATACTGCATTACAAGTAGTTTTTAAAGTAAGTGAAAAATAACCAATATTTTCTCGTCTTTTCAACCTTATCGACTAAGGTTTTTCTTTTTGTTTTTGGACCTTTTTCACAAAAACAACAAAATCAACACACAGATATCACATTTATTTAAACCTAATATAGTGGGCAAACACTTTCAATCTAATTTCATAGCCTCCAGCAAACTAAATCACTAAGAAAAATCATATTTTCCATTCAGTAACATAATAGTATACCAGAGATTCACTGAATACGGCACTGTATTTGTTACTCCAACGACGAATCAGAATTCGCAGGGGAATGTATGTGTGCTAACCGTGCGAACAGGGCCTGACTCAGAATTTATTATTATTTATCACCAAAGGAGATGTCCACGTGGACGGAGCATGGTTTTTTATGTTTTCTACTTTTTAAACTGTTTTAACATGTACAGGTATATTAAAAGAGGTTAGTTACATGTTTTTTTTGTACTTTTGTACCAAATAAAGATATTTTTTTACTTTGCTGGTAATAGAAATGAAACTTAGCAAAAATCCTCTGAAAAGCTTGACGGCGCAACATTTTCAGAGGGCACTTTTTTAAATTTAATTTAAAATCACGTAACCTTGTTTCACATAGTAAGGTTATTATCTGAGACAGCTAATTTTCATATTTTTCTTTATTAAGAAGTGAAGCTATTTAATTGCCTATGTTTTGTCATCGTTTCTATAAAATTACGTTCCGTTTCACAATAAAAACATTTCAAATTACAGTGTCACCTAAGAAGAATGCAGGCCAAAAAATGCCTGAAAACTCATTATTTTCAAATGTTAAAAAACATTAAAAATTTTGCCCCTAAATTGGACATTTCCTTCCGAAACTCAATTTGTACTGAACATTATAGGCATCCATTTTCATTATTTTTATCTGTTAATCAGTCAATCAAAAACAAACCCAAAACACGCTTTCAATATACAGGATGTTTTATTTATGATCTAGGCAAAACTTGTAATATAATAATAAATATGACTTCTATATTGTAATAACAGACACTTAAACACCTATTTGTTTTGGACGACTGCTGAGAACCAAATAAACCATTAACAGAACATCCTGTATCTAACTATTGTTCGTTTATCTAAAATACATTTTATTTACAATACATTATGGCTCAAATCTCACGAAATCCCTTTTTTTATTATCTAGGGACTAATATCAACACAGTATATAACACGCCAATCTAATCTAATTGACTGTAGTAAATAGTTTATAGGTTTCCGAGCATCTTAAAAATAAATACATCACAAAACACAGGATCCGTCCTCAGCCTATATAAATCCCACTGCTGGGCACAGGCCTTCCTCATGGAGAAACACATGTGCAGTATGGACCGTAAAACCACCACACAGGCCCAATGTAGGTTGAAGAGTTGCAATAGCGACCGGGACCAATGGCTTAACGTGACTTCCGGAGAACGGAGGCGAAGGTCCTTTCCTTGGCGAAGGTACCTTTTTTTCCAAAATCGGAAGCCAAAGCGTACTAACCAATACGCATGTACCACAGCAACTAATTATGTAACGTATGCTTTTTTATCTATATCCATTAGAAAACAACATTTTGCTGGGATAACGTTACGCCCGCAGAAACTGATTTTTTTCAAATATCTAAAAAATTAAAAGCTATCGAATTTCGCATTCAGGATCATTTACAGGAGCTGGCTGACTAATTATCTGATCTACCAGAATATCGATTTTCAACTGGGGTAACGCACACCCAATATTGGACACGGAGACAACTCTTTTTAAGTGCCCCATTTTATTTGCATTCACTTAAAAACGATAAATATTTTTTATGAAGTGTGATATTACACATATTACTAAAGCTTGTCTAATGATGGATGCCAAATATTATTATCTCTGGATTTGTCGTTGTGAAGAAAACTGATAAAATGTTAGTATATAAAATGCAGATTCCCAAAATCTCCATACAAAACACCAATTTCCTAGGTAAGGACCTAATATTTAGGTATTAGACCAGAATTAGTTAAAAGATTATACTTTAAATAGTGTATGATTTCTGTAAGTATTAGTAATAAGCGAATGTGAAATAAAGACGTTTTAGAACCGTGACACGTTGGTATGTGCTGTGATGTCGAAAAGCAACTATAAACATTTATTACAATCAATAATAAACCTGAATATGTCGTTTTGTGAATAAAAAAACCCGCATCTCGCTTACAGACAGCTTATCAACCAATCAGAGATCAAATACTGTCTTTATATTGTCGAACGTATAAACTAAGCGTTATGTTTAAAATTTAATAAGGCCCACTTGCAGGAAATTGTAAACCAAGTTTAAAATACGATTTTGTCATCTTATGACAATTTAAAAAACTTTTACTAAAAAGTCTCTAAATAGGCCAAGAGCTTACCTGTCGCATTAAAAAAAATCTCGATTTAAATTTCCTACAAAAGGCCCTTAATGAGTAAGTTTGATTTTATATTGTGTTCGTCCTAACTGTCATATAAATTAAACAATCTCGGCGTGTCTTTATAAAATAATAACTTTATAAACAGTACTATTTCTATAAAAAAACTAAGATTACCTATTTACCTTATAAGACATTTCAGGATGGACAATGGTTGGTTGGCTATACTATTAACTGTCCATATATATGAAAACAATAAAAAAATCACTGTGTAAGCGAGATGCAAGATAAAAGACACATTCTAATTTAACCAGTTACGTACATCGCCGCGTAAAACTAAAAACGCCAAAAGACATTTATTTTTGCCGCGAAATTTTCTAATAAATTATTTGTGGTCACAGAACACTTCTACCATATTTTTATGTCTGTGGTCGCAAGTTGAAGAAATCTTCATGACAAGTTTACACAGTATCGTGATCATCACCAGCCTATACAGAGTTATTTTAATGAACCAACTACATCGTAAGACTAGATAACATCATAAATTACATCACTTGTTCTAAATATCAATTTGAGAATGTTCTTATCTCTGTGCGGATCGCGCGTGTCACATTTTCGTATGAACGAAACATAGACTTACTAATGTAACGACAGTAAATAATAAGCTTGTAAAATCACTTTTAATGAATGTATCGAGTTAAGATAATAAACAAAATGGCGGCAGGTTACGGGAACTGCTTGTGACCACCGTATTTCCCTAAGATTGAAGGGAAAAATTTATAAATCTATAAGAAGACCTGTCGTCATGTATGGATCGGAATGTTGGCCTGTAAAGCGTGGATGAACAAAGATTGCATCCAGCTGAAATGCGAATGTTGAGGTGGATGTGTGGTGAGACGAGAATGGATAGAGTGAGGAATGAATTAGGGGAAGTCTGCAAGTTGCCCTGATTGCTGATAAACTGAGAGAAAAACGACTTTTAGGCATGGACACGTGAGGAGGGAGAATGATCATGTCACCAGGAAAGTTATGGATTTGAAAGTGGGGAGAGGAAGAAAAAGAAGATGGATGAGTGAGTGTTGACTTGGCGAGTAATAGAAGAGAGTGAAAGAAGAAGACATGTTGCGCCGACCGCGAATAGAATTGGGAACAGGGCAGGAAAAAGAAGAAGGAGATAAAACTCATAAAACAAAGTTTGTTATTTGAGATGTTCGCTACCTAATCTAACTTGGTTGTTTATTCATTAAAAATAACCCCGTATACACCCTACTGCTGGGCACAGGCCTTCTTATAAGGAGACACTCATGAGGAGTATAGGCCGTGCACGACCACGGCCAATGTGGGTGGATGAACGTTGCAATGGCGACCGGGACCGGCTTAACGTGCCATCCGAGCTAAAGTTTTGGTCACACTAAACTGAACATGTCGAAAGTAGCTTTGTTATCAATATCGAAGGCCAAAGCGTACTAACCACTACACCACTAGCTCCTAATTCTAATAACACACAATATTCCACATTATAACTGAAATAGCAGCGGGTTAGTGTAGCCGTGTGGTAGCGGCTCATTAAAAGAATACTACCAACCCGTCTCTTCCGTTGGGCGTCGTAAAAGGCGACTAATGGACTTAGAACTGCATAACATCCAATAGCTTATAGCGGTGCCGGGCTCACCGCCTGTCACGCTGAGTGCAGTCACTACTTGGTGAAGCGCGGACTATGGCAGTGGACTGCTTTTGCCTAGTCTCTGACTTACCCTTTGGGGATGATAGTCGTGATTATATGTATGTACGATATTTTAATGACCACAGCTATAAAAATGCGGGAGAAATGTCCCAATTGTGATGACTTTGGATAGCTATAAAATCTAATAATATTATTTATGTATATATTATGCGTAATACGTCTGTTTCCTTGCTTGTCTACCTACTTTAGTCATATTCGTGCACAGCTCTTGATCTCTGTAACAAATATTTTTAAATTAATGACTTACGTTTAATTTATACTATAGTGCGCGGAACTCGTTGGCCACGCCTTACGTGGCGACTCATCTCGCTATTGCAATCTCATCTACGTTTAAAGTGGTCGGAACTGTCCATGCCTCAGAGTAAACAGAACTGGAGTAGCCTTTGTCTAACATTCCCCTCTGCCAAATGCACAAGCATCGGATGCTTGCACGTTTAATAAAACTAGTTGAGCCGCCATTTTGACAGCCATAACATAGTAAACGTTGCAGCGAACAGAGCTCCCGCAAAAATGCCTGCCTGTGCTGTTTTTTGTTGTAAAAATAAATAGAAAACATCGAGTATGCTAAAAGATGGTGTCACCTTTTATTTGTAATTATAATTTTTAAGATTTCATGATTATTTACTTCATTATTTCATGTTTTAGAATTCTACGATTTCAAATTTCGAGCGCTAGTCTCGTGGGGAGTGCGGCTGTGACGTTGTCAAAACGCACACCCCACGTGACTATTTTAAGCGTGTGTGTGCGTGAAATTTAAATTTGTGTGTCGAATTATGCATGTGTGAATTTGTAAAAACGACTGGCTTTGAGTGTAGTGGTAACCTCACCCCCCGCAAGAAATGGCAGAAAAAAATGTTTGAGAAATTGACTAATGGCTACTCCAGTTCTGTTTACTTTGAGGTCCATGCGTGTTGCCGTCGCGAAGTGCGGTGCCGAACTGAGTAATGACAGCAAGCGCCCCCGTCTCCGTCCCCCGCTCACATACTTAAGGCGCGGCCAACTAGTTCCGCAAGCACTATAGCGCAGAATCAAAGCGTGGTAGATACCCCATTTCTTTTGCGAAATATTTCACTGAGGTGTCCCCGGTTAGGTTCACGCAGCCGTTCTTTTTTGTATACCTTATGCTAGTAATCGGTACGCTCGCAATGCCTTTGTACTACGCTCCTGCCAAAACTACAATCAATTGCACAGTGACATTGATATGTTCAACCTAACGTTGGGTGCGTATAAACGGGCTTTGCGTGATGTGGCTGCCAAATCCTAGCCACTTTTCAATAGTTTTTATTTTATTTAAAACCGTACAAACTTCTGGAATTTATTCATATAGTCTAATTTTAGAGTTTTGTGTTATTTTTTATTTAATCGTTAATTTTCTATCAAGTGTTCCCATTAATTTATTAAATTATTAAGTGGAGACTTTATTGGTGCATGAAATAGTTTTTAATTTAGAAAATAAGTATTGTCAACTGTTTCCCTAAAATAAATAAAATAAAATGAGACTGCCGGAGATGATTGTACCAGGCATGTGCGGTCGCCTTACACTAATGTGACGCGGTATGACTTATTTACTCACCTTATGTCTCCCCACCCCCCGTTCCCCTTGACCAGCTTCTTATTATGCTTCGCGCCTCCCGATGTGACGATGGCTGTGACCCTCGTCGGAAACATGTAAGCCTTGGCGTTTTTCAATAGCTGTTGTACTTTACTTATCACTGTAGAAGCGTTACAATTCGATTTCTTGTGATGAATCCCGCTGTGGGAATAAATTATCCAAATCAGAAAACTTTTTAAATAAATATATATAAATATCTTCAGACATTCACACCTATCAACTAGCCCCATTTTAAGCAACGAATGCTGATTGTGTTACGGACACTAGATAACGGATGTATTTAATAAATAAATACATATAAATATCCTAAATATATATAAACATCCAAGACTGGAGAACAAATGCTTAAATTCATCACCCAAACATCTGTCCCCACCGGAGATCGAACCCAGAACCTCTCGAGATGACTTGAGACCTGCATACACACCACTCGACTACGGAGGTCGTCATCATTTCACTTTACTACCCTTTGGCTTTCGAAATTTTAAACAAAGCTATTTCCGCCATAGTAAGGCCATGGATGGGTGACCAAAACTTTGTGATTTCGAACTCCTTCGTGCCTCGGTAGGCACGTTAAGTAGTTGACCCGGTCGCTATTGCAACTGTTTCTACCCACCAATCCGCATTGGGCCAGCGTGGTGGTGTTTAGGCCCAAACTTCTTATGTGTTTAGTTTCCATAGGCTGAGAACGATAAAATACATACCACTCCCCTATATGGAATACCCGTGGGCCTTTACAAAGTATAACTTTGAACTTTTCCCGTTTCGGCCTATTCTGGGACAAATGGAGCAAAGAGTAGTCCCAATTATAGTCATCGTATGCACAGAATTGATCTTCTAGTTCCATTATATAGTTCCAGACTGTTCTGTTGAATGCAAACCCCATGTTGTGCATACTGGAATGCCATGGTGTAATTTCTACCTGAAATTGTAAGTTTATTAGCACTGGCCACATTATTTTGGTAGGTTTGGTAGTTTTGTATGATTGGTAATTAGATAGAGAAACAGAATGGATTTTTTATAAACTTTAATTAATTATTATAGTTAATAGAATATATTATTATTATTATTATCTTAAAGTTATGAATTACTAAAATAAACACTACATTACACCTACGTATAGTAATTACTTAATCTTGTGTACACAAGAATATTAAAAACTCGAGGCATTATTTAGTAAGTAATTATTGCGTAGTATTCAATTAAAAAAATACTTCTTTTAAAAAAACAAGAAAAAACTACGAAGGAATTTAATATGTACAATGACATCACAAACATCAGCTAACCTCTTCCCAGAATCAGAATATTATTGAAAATAAAGTTTAATTAAAAAGATTTTATTTGATTGTAAGCATAAATTAATACCACACCAAAATATCTTTTTGTCCAATGCATTAAGATTTATTTTAGCTTACACGCATACTTGAATTTATTTGTGTATTTTAGCCAGTTGCATGCTTACTTTAGATATCAGTTTGTGCTTGCTAGAACATTATATACATTAAGTAATGCTAATAAGACACAAATTCATTTCTGTCCTCTTCGATATATTTTTATCCGTTTGAGTAATCGGGGTTATGGTTACGAAAATTAAAATTTCTAGAGTTGCTATTAAAACAACCCAATAAAATTAGCTGTTATCATGTGTAATTTAAAAGGGACTATAAAATTTGGTCTATGAATATTCTCAAACATCAAAATTAGACAAAATGCCATTTGACAATCACTTAATAGAAAATTTTATAACCATTTGAAATTTACCTTCGAAAAATTATAAAACGCTTATCGTTAATCAATCAAATAAATTTTATGTTTGATTGAAGCGATTATTAAAAGGCATCATCTTGGACTAATGCTATACGGTAAAATTTGCCGTTATCGTTGGTGACAGGGAAAAAAGCTATATACACATGCATTTTACAAGCAGCATCTAAATGTCGCTCCCTGAGGGACACCCATTATTTTTGGAGCTACGGGATTATATTTATACTACACCTAAATGTGTAAATTATTTTACTAACATTTTAGAAATAACACGGTAGACAATAGAACTAACCGTTAGCAGTGGTAATAAAAAAGGTAGAAAGTAATATAAAATATAGCTTCAGTTAAATGAAAACGTGATTTTACAGCGAAATAAAATCCTTGAGCATCGTCACGTTTTGTTTTAATGGTGGTAATTACGATAATGTCATTTGGCATAGTTACAGTTGATTTTAACGAACTACAACATGTTAATGCTAAAGACGAATCTTAGATAATTTTCACAAGGGCCTATGGCCTATCCCTTTTTTGAATGTTGAATCTGTTGAGAATTTTGTTGGTGTAGGTTTTGGCTATCAATATTGAAAACAAAGCTAAAATAATTGAGATATTTTATCTCCAACTATGTGAAAAAAATGTCGTCCAGACAACCTGACGTCAAAATATCTGGCCACTTTCTTTTCAAGTTTTTTCACTGTTCGTCGAGGTACTAGATAATTTAATTTAGGTATCAAATAGTACCAAAAAGGTATTGAACCTTGATAGTCTCCAAACAAAATATCGCACTTGGTCCAGAGGTTCTGACGCTTACTTACTTTCGCCATATTCAGTCCTGGGATGGGTGAACAAAACTTTATGACCGCGATTCAGAAGACACGTTAAACAGTTGGTCCCAGTCGCATTGTAACCGTTTCTATCGACCAATCCGCATCAGCTATTGGTGTGTTACGGCCCGTACCCGTAGGAAGGCCTGTGCCCAGCAGTGGGACGTATATTGACTGGTGATAACTATGAGACTGACATAGTTGACGTACTCAAGGTCTATAAATAAAATAAGAATAAAAATAAAGACAAGCCTATTACAGGTAAACAAACACTGGAAATTGTTTCTACAATCTATCATATTCATATACTAAATACATTGAATGTTCACAAATTACATGAAGAACAAATGCTATTCAATAAATAACCACATCCAAGCACTTCATGCTCTTTCGCAAAAAGCAAAACTAGAAAATATGTACATAAAAAAATTGTAAAGCACCAAATTTTCTGTGAGTAAAAAGTTCATAAATTTTCAACTAAAAATCTGTCTTCAAAGCATTAAAATAGTGAGTAATTAAGATTGCACAGATAACTTGGTTTTGCAGACAGGCTAGGCGTGCGGCACTATAAAGACTTCTATTCATTTAAATAGAGCTAAAACTTGTTCAAAGCGACCCAAACCTCACCCTACATAAACAAAAGACTAGAAATTTCCAGTTGACTCTAACAAAGCAGAACCTTGCCCGTATTGCAATAAGGTTTATTTTAAAACTAGCTTTGTTCATGCTGCTACACAATTATCAACCTTTTGAGTATTGGAATAGAGATTAGGGTAGACTTGGAAATTCCATGACTGTGTGTCTTGCAGCCTCCTTCTTCTTTCTTCGTTCGCAGCCTTTACTTGTTGTATGTAGTTGAGTGTTAACTGCTTCTTTCTCTGAGTGTGTGAAGAAACAACATATAGATTGTTTAGCACTGTCAAGAATTGTATTTCACATGCATTATTGCGGACCAAATATGTTCCCTTGGAGAACACCTAAACATTCCTATCAAATACAAATTAGTTTGGTGCTTTTGATTCTGCCTAAAGCAAGTTTACCTTTTATACGGCCGTATCAATTATATTTTGTTGTCAATATTCTTTTATAATACGCTAAAATATATTATTTCATGTTTAAGGTTCATGGAATCAAAACCTTTTAAGAAAATCATTAATTTCTCCATAAGATACTATTATTGTCACTAAGTATGATGACGTAGATTTAGATATTTTAGTGGAGTTTTTAATCTGTTATATTCTCCTTTATACATATCACAAATTTCTAAAGACCTAAAAAAAATTTTTTTTAAGTTGTAACTTTTGATTTAGAAGCTTTAGGAAATACTATATCGTATTTTAATTTACGTGATTAGCGAAACGGTTTTAAATTAAAAAAAAAACACTTGAGAATCAAGTTGAGATCTGTCTGTAAGTAGCCACAGTGTAACGAGTAAAATACATGTGCATAACAAGATCATATATTATTATACGTAGCCTGTGACATAATAATTTTTAAATCACAGTATAAGTAACTATTACTCAGTACTTATGCGTTACGAAATATTCGACTATTTCCTGGACTAACATCCTATCTAAGAAGGAAAACGACAGACGGCAACACTAACTGAGTTTGTATCCCTATATCATAATTTATAAGCGAAAGCACATTCAAAGCTTTCGTATGTGCTATACAAATTAAATTTTTAGTATTGATTTTATTTGGTACAAAGGTTGAGATTGAAAAATTGGACTGAATATAGAGTAAATAATAGATTCATTAAAAAAAAAACAGAAAATTATCATTATAAAATTACAACGTTATAGGTGATAATTTTATGAAATAGACATTATAGATACTAAAGGATGGTTGCCAATGAAAACTGACCAGTTAGAAGCATTATACAGCCTCGTTGCAAGGTTGTTGATAGTTCATAACAGAAGAAATTTTGATAATGGGTAATTTAAAAAAAACCTTAGTCCAATATTTCAATTCTCATTTTTTATTAACAGTGCATTGAGTGCATTAACAAAGGAAATAAAAACAGAACCACAAAGGTCATTGGGATTTATGATGGCAAATATGAACCAAAATAGTTTTAAACTAAGGGGAATATCATGACCTTCCATTCCATATAATTAAAAAAACCGTAAAAAAAATTAAAATCATACAATTTCATTTTCAATATGAATAAAATCAATTGAATTGGCCAAGGAGCTAGTTAAGAAGCTTGGTGACGTAGTGGTTCATCAGCTTAGACCTTACGATATTGAAAACGAAGCCACTTTCGCTATGGTCAGTGTTTAAGTTTGTACTGTGTACGCAAAACCCAATGCTATATTTTTCATTTTCGTTAATTTGCTTTTTTTTTACAATATATTTTTAAATGGCTTTGGCCACATTTAAACAAATAGGTTTAAACCAAAAAGTTATTAAGGTAATATTTTGACTTTGACAGCCAGTAAAGGGATGGAATGGAAGATGGATCGGAAGGCATTTCAAGGTGTAGATTCTGGTTAGCTATTGCCAATTGCAACCGTTTCTACTCACTAATCTGCACTGGGTCAGCGTGGTGGTATTACAGCCCGTAGGTACTCCTTAAGTTTTATTCCAGAAGGAAGGCCTGTGCCCAGCATAGGGAATATAGGCAATTAGCATTTTATATCTTCTAGATATGGGCATATGGCACTTGAATTTCTCGAGATTCCCGTGGCGCACATTAATGCGATAATGCCATGGTAAATCTGAGTCATCTACTCATATAATAAAACTGTAGAGGTCGAATGTACATAGATAAACAATAAACAAATACTTCAAACCAAGTCAGGGGATGTAAAATCCGGGAAAATACCTAAAAAAATGATTTGTAATTTTTTGTTTCTCTGTCTGTTTGTACGGGCAAATCTCCGAAATGGCTGGACCGATTTCAATGAAATTTTGCATGGTGATACCTTATATCCCTGGTCAACATCTTAGATACTTTTTATTCCGGAGACTTAAAGTTCCCGTGGGATAGTTAAAGACCATTGTAACTGCGGATGAAATCGCGGGCAACAGCTAATATACTCGTATCATATTTATTTCGTTTGTGTTTTGCCGTGGGTTAGTTTTCATACTAAATATCCCAATGACCTTTTAGGTGAATGCTATTTTGATTAGTTTAATATGCTTTTAATTTAAATTAAAGATTTAGATAACGTAAAAGGCGGACAAGATGGTATAGACGAAAATATAATGATAGACAATGTTTTACCTAATTCTTAAGATATAGCTTATAATGGCAAGCACGCGGCTTACGATGATGTATCAGAGTGGTTTATGAACGCAAGCAATAAGTTGGAGATGCTTGCGTGTTCTTGTTTAAGTTCTAAGTTTTTATCGAGTATACAATACTTTACATTGAAATTTTTATGTAAAAACACATTCATAAACTCCTTTGTTCAAATCACTGGGAATGAATTCCCAGTAGTTATTTTATAGAATAACTTCTTAGCTTATTAATTTAATTGGTTTACAACTTACAAGACTATTGTAAAATACCTATAGTCCATTTCATTATTAGTCAAAGTAACTTGACAGATGGATATTTCGTATAGCGTTGGATAGTTTAAAATATCTGAGACTGAATGATATTTCAAACAAGACAATTTGCTTTGAATATTTAAAAACATAGGTGTCGTAACATATCATCACACTTATAGCGGCTCACCACCTGTCACGCTGAGTGCAGTCACTGCTTGGTGAAGCGCGGACTATGGCAGTGGACTGCTTCTGCGGTGCTTTTGCCTAGTCTCTGCTAACCCTTAGGGAAATAAAGTCATGATTATATGTATATATGTAGCTCTAAAAATATGTGACCATTTTTGACAGTAACCGACTTATTTTCTACTAACTCTACTAACCCTTAGGGGATAATAGTCATGATTATATTGAATGTATGTTTGTTCATCACGCCTCTTTTCTCGAAGGTGTAGGTAGAGGTGTTAAACCCCCAAATTTCGCCAGATATGTTAGGTCCCCATGTAACAGCCTGTTACCATGCACCGGGCACAATGTGAGGCAAGTGATATTCACATGAATTGTTCATTAGTTTTATTTAAACTCAGTTGTACAGGCGGTGGGATCGAACCCGCGTTAATAAAAGGATTCAATTTTAGCTTTTAAATTAAAAACGACATGTAAAAAGGTCAGATCACTTTGACTAATTAAAAATGGACTATAGATTGATTTATATTCGAGTTAAAATATAAAAAAACGCTGAAATCCTAAAACGTGAATGTGCTAATTGTCTGTGTCTCAAAGCTGTTGAAAAACTATTAAAGCGTAGTCTACTTACCTTGTCTCCGTTCACATGGTATTGGTAAGTTTTAAGGTAAGTCCCTAGGGACAATATTTCACATTGCGGACAGTTCTTATCGGCCATGTTACGAAGGAGGTACAGCATGTGAATAAAATCCTCTGCTACGTAATGATCCTCCTCAAGAAATACTACTAAACCTAGAAAAAAATGATTTGAAACGTTAGCCGCCTTACTTATAAAGTTTATTTATAATATAAACTAAGAATAACTTTATGCCTAGATTACCTAACTAAAAATACTCGTACTACATACATATAATCATGACTATTATCCCCTAAGTAAGTCAGAGAGTAGGCAAAAGGACCGCAAAAGCAGTCCATTGCCACAGTCCGCGCTTCACCAAGCAGTGACTGCACTCAGTGTGACAGGTGATGAGTCGCCTTTTACAACACCCAAAGGTTGGTAGTATTCTTTTAATGAGCCGCTTCCACACGGCTCATTAGAAGAATACTACTAACCCACTTAAAAATACTGCTTAGCGATATAACACTTAAACCAACGACATAAGGCATCATATTGATAAGCCGTATTGTTGGTTAAATTAGGCATAAAGTTATTCTTAGTTTTCAAGTAAAGCGGCAGAAGTTTAATTAAGATAAATTTTCAGGAGAACGTTTGTTGTTGAACTTTTTTCTGTATT
This sequence comes from Parapoynx stratiotata, assembly GCA_910589355.1. Lineage (NCBI taxonomy): Eukaryota > Metazoa > Arthropoda > Insecta > Lepidoptera > Crambidae > Parapoynx > Parapoynx stratiotata. The sequence continues at coordinate 6,052,106 of OU342476.1, read as the reverse complement.
TTTGTCTATGTTATTATATGCATAAATTTCCTTTCTCTCTTCTATTGTTGATTTTTTTTTTCTATTTTGTTCTTTGTGATTTGCATCCCAATTTTACTATAAATTTAACCGGACGTTGCCGAATCGTTACAATTACGTAACCAATGCGTTTAAAGAAACAATGATTAGCAGAATCAACATTGATGATTGAAATGTAAGCTTTTGCTATACGTTTTTGATTTATGTAAAATAGCAAACCGAATGGAACCGAATGAAACCGAAGCCAACCGAAATGCACGGTTGCGTTTTGCTAGAAGAATACCAATAACGTTCAAACGTAAGCGTTCCTTAGATCAAAATAAAATAGCAGAAACCTACTGGTATCTTATACATTGCCTCAACATATTAGGGTCCAAAATGACCATTTTGTTTTAATTTTTTATGTACCCTGACCTCAGAGTAAACAGAACTGGAGTAGCCATTAGTCAATTTCTCAAACATTTTTTTCTGCCATTTCTTGCGGGGGGTGAGGTTACCACTACACTCAAAGCCAGCCGTTTTTACAAATGCACACATGCATAATTCGACACACAAATTTAAATTTCACGCACACACACGCTTAAAATAGTCACGTGGGGTGTGCGTTTTGACAACGTCACAGCCGCACTCCCCACGAGACTAGCGTTCGAAATTTGAAATCGTAGAATTCTAAAACATGAAATAATGAAGTAAATAATCATGAAATCTTAAAAATTATAATTACAAATAAAAGGTGACACCATCTTTTAGCATACTCGATGTTTTCTTTTTATTTTTACAACAAAAAACAGCACAGGCAGGCATTTTTGCGGGAGCTCTGTTCGCCGCAACGTTTACAATGTTATGGCTGTCAAAATGGCGGCTCAACTAGTTTTATTAAACGTGCAAGCATCCGATGCTTGTGCATTTGGCAGAGGGGAATGTTAGACAAAGGCTACTCCAGTTCTGTTTACTTTGAGACCCTGACACTCGTGAGGTCAATACGTATTCCTTTCAAGGCGATTTAGATCTTAAATCAACAATGTAAGGTTCAAATTACACTTACCATTATGCCCAGTAGTTGACTGTAGCTGATTGAAAATCCTATTGGCTTTCCACCACCAATGGTGTTTTGTTTGTGTGTATTTCGCCTCTCTGTAGTGTCCATGAAGGTCTGGGTGGTGTGCGTTATTGCATTTTAGCTTCACTGCCCTAGAATATAAAGTTCGTTTTTGGTTGGATACATTCCAATATAGGTAAGGTAAGGTCGGTTTACAGAATTAAACTTAAGACTAGATCTCTGCTTGGCTACAGTTAGAAGGGGATGGGGCTATGCGAGACATAACGCTACCTCTTTCTATCTATGCTTAAAAGATTTTTAACGCTTGAGTAAGCATAAGATACACATACATACGTGACAAATATACTCTTTCTTAAAAAATCACCAAATGTATTAAACATTCGACAATAGGCTAGTTCACACATTTTTTTATTGGACCCCATATGATTCAATACTATTAGCCATCCTACCGAAATAATAAAATATAATTTTTTGCAGCCTATAACACAATAAATTTGAAAAAACGTTTTTTCTTAACTGTCAAAAACGCCTTTGGTTATTATGGTCTGTGAATTATCTGTGCCGTGAGGTCACGATTTTGGTAAACAATTCAATACGCATGTGTGACACAGGCGACAGACATTTAGCTAACCGCACGAAACACCGCACCCAAATAACACCTCTAACAAGAGTACAATCTCACAAGCTACATTTAGAATACAGGGTTATTTAATGAATCAACAACCTCGTAAGACGAGGTACCTGCCATCGTAAATAACAACATTTGTTCTACCAGTTTTTACCATAACTCAATACATTCATTAAAAATGATTTTACAAGCTTATAATGTACTGTCGTGACATTAGTAAGTCTATGTTCCGTTCTTACGAAAAGGCGACACGCGACGCTCGCGCGCGCGATTCCCACAGAGTTAAGAACATTCAGAAATTGATATTTATATTTGCTTTTTTTGCCTAGCTTGTCGTAAAAGGCGACTAAGGGCGTATTGGGTACGGGTCTGTGATTGTGTAGGCGATGAGCTAGCCATTTGTTACTACTCTTTCACGATTTTTCATCTGACCAAACCGAATTTTTGTATGGCTGAATGTGGTCTTAAGGAACACAGTTCGGGGTTACAGGCGTGATTTTATGTATGAATGTATGAAAGTAAAATGTGTCAAATTATCAAAACTCGTAGAACAAATGTTATTATTTATAATGTTAGCTACCTAGCATTAGGAGGTGTTTATTCATTTAAAATAACCCTGCATCGGTATTTACAATTTTACGTTATCACAGACTAACAAATTGAATAAGTACTTACATACATACATATAATCACGACTATCATCCCCTAATGGTTAGTCAAAAGCAGTCCACTGTCATAGTCCGCGCTTCACCAAGTAGTGACTGCACTCAGCGTGACAGGTGGTGAGCCCGTCGCCGCTACACGCTATTGGATGTTGTGCAGTTCTAAGTCCATTAGTCGCCTTTTACGACACCAAGGAAGAGATGGGTTGGTAGTATTCTTTTAATGAGCCGCTACACGGCTCTGTGAATAAGTACTTACTGATCAAATTTCGCGTCTCTGGGACAGTCGTTTGGGTCTGTCCCCGGAAACTCGTGTGGATGTGTTTGCATTGAATAAGGGTAAAATATTTGCATCACCTGAAAAAAATACATAACATTAGATATGAACCCAGCCAAGTAGCATGATAATTTACGTTCTTATCACGACAATCGTCATATTCCATAGTACATTGAGAGTTGAACGTGGTAAAAACCCGATAGATATCGATATATATCCCGATATATATCGCTGTTCATGCTAAGAGGGTAGGTATAACATACGTCAAATTAAGGCTTAAGACGATATGATAAGGCATTTTTTTTAATTTTTTGCTGGTTCGATTCCCTGTTCGGGTAAGCTTGTTGAGAAATCGGTGAATTCAGTTTTGTTTCTTTGGACTAAATAAAAGTTTTTTCCTATGTAAATTAAACAATTATAAATATTTAAGATTACTCCCACATCCTAAGTTAGTAGTAAGTTTAGTTTTTGTTGATCAATTTTATTTATGAGTATTTCTTCTAACAGATACATCAAAAACAACCATAGGGTTTTAAATAAAAAAAAAACGACATAACGTCAAGAAATATCTTTTAAACTCATTATCTCCCTAATGGTTAGGTTTAGGAACCCCATATGATCCAAGCAAATCTATCAGAAATGATCTGAAAAATAACCTTCTTCAATATTCAGTACTACTTTCTCAGTAACCCTGTACATAATATATATAATATATGTAATATTATACACATTTTGGACGTGATAATCTTTCTTCCCTTCTAATAAGAGTCATTTACTGTCCAAAGTGGTCATATATTTTTGGAGATGACTGTACAGTACGATTCTAAGTCAAAATTCAGTTAGTTCATAGCAATAATTTGTTTATTATTCCCGCCCGCTCCCCCTTACCTTCGTAAAATCTATACTCCGCACCAAAACATTGATCTCTTCATCGAAGTAGTCATGCGAGAAGATCAGCAGTGTTCTATCGATGTCTCTGGCCTGCGCGAGCGACACGATGAGATGCCTCAGATATGTCAGTCTTGTGTGAACCTGTAAGAGGGACATGAGATAAGGTGCCATCCATAAACTATGACACGCAATTTTAATCATTATTATCCCCTCCCCTGTCCTGGCCACAGCTGGGCACATTTGTGAAACTCCCCCTTACAGTGGTAAGCGTGAGAACCTCTAGACCAAGTGCTATATTTTATGTTTGGAGACTATCAAGGTTCAATACCTTTTTGGTACTATTTGATATTGGGCAGAACAAAATGGTCAGCCAAAAAATCATTTGGGCAGCAAGCAAATATTTCGCCAGCAATATTAATTATTTGGTCAGCAGAATATTGGAGTATGGCAATGGACTGATTTTGCGGTGCTTTTACCTAGTCTCTGACTAACCCTTAATAGTCGTGATTATATGTATGTATGAACTAGACTCTTTGCCTTCTGGGAATTATAAAACCACAATAAAAAATAAACTGTCACATCAAATTTGACGTTCGCACGTTTCTTTACAAAATCATCTACACGATATAAAAATAATTTGTTTAGACCTTCAAAATGGATGACGAAGAGGATATTGACGTGGTATTCTACAATATGTATAAAAAATAGCTAAAATTTTTAAGGGGAACAAGTTAACCTGTCCATTAATGTGGACTGAGGTCCAGTCCCACTGCTGGGTACAGGCCTTCCTCATGGAGACACACCTGAGGAGTATGGGCCGTAACGACGACGCTGCGGTTTGGTGGGTAGAAACGGACCGGCCGGGACCAACGTCTTAACGTGCCTTCCGAAGCACAGAGGAGCTCGAGGTCACAAAGTTTTGGTCACCCATCCACGGCCTGACCATGGCGAAGGTAGCTTTGTTTTCGATCGAACGCCAAAGCGTAACCACTACGCCACCGAGCTCCTCAAATCAGAAATGTATGTATGATTCGATAAGTATTTTATCCGTAGTCACGAAAGAAGACCGAACCAGTCCTCCCTCGCAAAAGACCAAAGAAGTTGGTGATACCTCGTCGCGAGCCATCGGTGGTGATCCCGGAGAGGCAGATCATATACACTACTCCTGACAAAATCACTTGCGTGGAGTGCACTTGCTTTCCGAAGGAAGATCCTTATGTCAAGCCTACGTGAGTAGCCGCAATTCAATTTTTTTTTAATGCTGACACGCTAGAATCAGATACTCAAATATATCTTCACTACAAAGCGAATGTTACATAATAGACATTATCTGAATTTGCGTGTTCCACATAGTCGCTTTCCAGGAGGAGCTCGGTGGCGTAGTAGTTTGTACACTTTGGCTTTCGATCGAAAACAAAGCTATCTTCGCCGTGGTCAGGTCTTCGATGGGTGATCAAACTTTATGATCTCGTGCTCCTCCGTGCTTTGGAAGGCACGTTAAGCCGTTGATCCCGGTCGATTGCGACCGTTTCTACCCATCAACCCGTATTGGGCCAGCGTGGTGGTGTTACGGTCCATACTCCTCATATGTTTCTCCATGAGAAAAGATTGTGCCCAGCAGTTGGACGTATACAGGCTAAGGTTATCGTCGTTTTCTATCAGACGAAATTGAGGTCAAACGCACTCAAATATATCCTAAAAAATATATTATTTACACTCTGAGTCTTTCTAGTACTTTCTACCTGACAGTGCTGAGATCAATTTAATGCGAATGTTGCGATGTATGTGTGGAGTCACAAGAATGGACAAGATCAGGAAAAAGTATATTAGAGGAAGTTTGAAAGTAGCGCCAGTGACAGAAAAGATTAGGAGCAATAGGTTAGCGCGGTATGAACATGTGATGAAGAGGGATGAATGTCACATTACAAGAAGGATGCTGAGCATGGATGTGGACGGAGCTAGAGTGAGAGGAAGACCAAAGAAGCGATGGATTGGATGCGTGAAGAATGATATGAGAATAAAAGAAGTGGATGCTGAGCTGACGAGTGACAGAGGAGAACGGAAGAAGAAGACATGTTGTGCCGACCCCAACTAGAGTGGGAAAAGGGCAAGAAGAAAGAGAATGCTGAGATCGATTTGAACAGGATGTCAGTTTTTGACAGCCTCTCTAGTCTAGTGGTTGACCGCCGGGTGTTGATCGAGAGGTCGAGGTTCGATCTGGGGGTCGGGCAGGAGTTTTTCTAGCTCGGTTTGGTTGGTGGTAGGGCTTCTGAGCCCGCCTGGCTAGCTACCACCGTCTTACTTAAATCTGTTGCCATAATAACAATGTTAACTATAGCATTGTGGTGTTCCGGCAATCAGAGGTAAGATAGCAAGTTCAGTTGTTGAGGAATATAGGTGAAGCTCGCTTCCACCTTCGGCCTTATCGTCAGTTGCCATCAAGTGAGATAGCCAAGAGCTTGCCTGTCATTATGTCAAAAATAATGTTAACATGATTTTGAGACTATCTGCAAAATTATAGATATTTTCGGCTATTTATTGTGTGTTTTAATAATTCTAATACAGACTATACTACCCTAGTTCTAGCATTCATCTTTCGAGCGGTTGTCCGCAGCACAAAAGCAAAAACAGAAGGGAACTTGGAGTATTTGATAGAAAAATATGTCAATAAGATTTTAAAGTAGTTAAGTAGTCTGCGAGGAAAAATAGACCAATAGGTTTTTTTTTATAATCAGCCCAGCAAATGACTTAACACCACCTGATGGTAAGCAGTAGATGAGTCCATTAGCGAAGGACGCTAGGGCAGCACCAAAGGATGCAGGCCTAGCGACCTCCACCTTGCTGGCTCACAAGATGCCTTTTCACGCCTCTTTTGAAGGAACCTATGCTGTAGGAAGGAGGGAACACGTGGGCCGGTAGAGAATTCCATGCTCTGGATGTACGAGCAAAGTATGATTCCCCAACCTTTTAGTACGCGCGGGCAAAGAGGTCACCGTATATGCGTGGCTCCGCAAGCCGGCACGCGTGCTCCTTAGCAGGAAAGGAGAGGGTGGGATAAGGATGGCACCATTTTGCGAGTCACGTGAAATGAAACAATCCTATGGGTCTATATTTCCTCTCTGCATAGCTACATCGCATTGCTCTGGTGGAAAAGCACCCTTAGAACGAGGTTTGCTAATTATGTAATATATCTTTTATATTGTAATAACACAAGATATTTCTGTCCACAGAAAACTAAATCCGTGTCAGAAATCGCCAAGGACTCTGTATGAGATAGCCACTGATGTGGTGGATGCCCTCAAATTTCCCATAGCCTTCAGTTGGAGTGAGGAGGAGGTTGCCGATTGGATGGCTGACGTTGTGGGACTACCCGAGTATAGAGTAAGGAATCCATACTTATATTATAAGAGCAGAAGTAACTGTCTGCCGGTCTTGCTTCTACGTCACAACTACTGAACCGGATTAATCGAAATTTGGCACACAGATAGTTTAGACCCTGCTGAGAAAGAGGGAAGAGATAATCCCATGGGAACGGGTACCGCGCCGGTGAAACCGCGGGAAGTCACTAGTCTATTCATATAAAAGTGAATAGACTAGTATATGAATTCTACCTTTACTGTCTATGCCGTTACCGAGGCGGAACCGAGTTAAGATTCTCACCAGCCTATATAAGAAACACAGGAGTACAGGCAACACCACGCTAGGTTAGCGGATTGGTGGTTGGAGTAACAATAGCGACCGGAACCAACGGCTTATCGTGTCTTTTAAAGTAGAAGTACTCGACATCACAACGATTTAGGACAGATCAAGATGAAAGGTTGATGTTAATATCAAAAGCCAAAGCGTACAAAGTGGTCATGTTCTGACCCGCATTTTTAGGCAGTTGTCCCACCGCCGCCAGAACTATAGAAACGACTAACTATCGCCTATTTTCTCGCTCAAGAAACGTACAAAAGATATACAATTCTGTGTAAACAAAAGAGATGCAAATACAAATAGTTGATCGCTGACTTCCTTGAAGGTGGGACAAGTGCATTAAGGCTCGGCCACGAGTACGAGCGGCGAGCGGAGCAGTTGGCGAACTCGTATTTCACAATCAATCGTATGCAACGATTTATTTGAATGCTTGGTTTTGCATACAGTTATTAGTAATTTCGCGTGCACTGAGCCGCTCAGTTGAGCAGACGCATATAACTGGACTTTAACTTAACATCAGGTCAAATGACTCATTTGACCTTCGCTTTTCTAAAGGAAATGATATAACTAATGCTTTCTATTCACAGGAATGTATTCTTGACAATCATATCAATGGGATGAGGCTTTTGATGCTCGAAGATCCATCTCATGTCCCCATGATCAATATACATGAGTTTGATCATGTGAAGGTAAGATTCTATACCCGGCACTCAACCATGGAATCTCAAGGAACATTGTGGCTGTAATCAGCCTCGCTATCCTCAATTTTCGTAAAACAAACGAATCACAGAACCTATATACCTGTCACTTTTTATTGCGAAGGATCAAAGCGAGACGGTGTGCAACTTTCCAAATCGAATCCGTGAAGGACAGTTGAGAATAGATAGGCGATTTATTGACATGGAAGCCATGTATGCATTTATCGGTTACACGTGTGAGGATTTCTCGAGCATAATCAGGAAATCCTCCATTGGCGTTCGGAGGTCGGTTCCGCCAATCGCGAGATAGTCTGCGATATATGTATAGGTGAAACTGCGAACCTTCTTTTTTTGGAGTTAATTATAATACTTAAACTTTCTCCTGAGTGTAAAAAATACTTTGGTGAAAGCCACATCAAAATCGGTTCAGCCAATTAATAGGCTAGTTGACTCATATCAAAAGTAATGAAAATAATGTGTCATTCACATAGTATTTAGTACAAGGGTTCGAAATATACCAAGTTCGATAAATATAAATAGGGTATTGCTGTAGAAATTCAATTCAAATATGTTTTATTTATACTTTTTTTTTCATCCGCCAAAATCTATTCACCATGTTCGTGAAATAAGTTAGTAAAGCTTCATGTAAACAATTACTACTTATGGTAAAAATCCGTCAAACGCCAGTCGCAACCAATCAAGCATAACTGTCGGCTATGTCAAGCGTGCGTATTGAATTGTTTACAATAACCGTGACGGTTAGCCACAGATAATTTAAGCTTCTTCTTCTTTTCCGCGGTCGAGTGGTCAGTATGCCGGTCTCAAGGCGTCACCATCTCGAGAGGTTCTGGGTTCGATCCCCGGTGGGGGCAAATGTTTGTGTGATGAATTTTCAGGCATTTGTTCTTCAGTCTTGGATGTTATATATATTTCTCTAATAAATATTTTTATCCGTCATCTAGTGTCCGTAAAACAAGCAGCATTAGTTGCTTAAAATGGGGCTAGTTGATAGGTGTGAATGTTTGAAGATATTTATTATTTATTCATTTATTTAATGGCTGTTAAATACGTAAATAATAATTTAAAATTTATTGTGTTATAGGCTTCAGAAAAAATTGTATTATTTTTTATGGTGGCTGTGATGGCTATCAGTAAGTAATCATTTGGGGTCTAAGAAAAAAGGGTCAACTAGCCTATTGCGAGATAATCGCGAACAAACATAAATACAGGTCAAACTTATAAATGACAGAAATTCAATGTAGGTAAGTATATAGGTGCTCAACAGCTCAGACCTCTCTATAAAAGAAACCCATGGGTTGTAAGTTGTAATCCATGCTGTCCATTGCAAATTGGTCGGTGGAAATGGAATAATTTGAACCCATTTATGGCTCTTGTGTCCCACAAAAGAGTAAGAGACATCACAATCTCAATGTCGATCGATCGGTATTGCGTTCAAGAGTAGGCTAGTTGATTTGATTTGGCTTTGACTTTACCTCGCGGTTATAACTTTCATCAACGATAAAGTCATCATCAGGTCATCCACGACTTTCAGAGAATTTCGTCCAACGTCAGAAAACTCTTCAGCACCGAATTCGTGCTGTTTTGCCGCAGCATTGGGCTTCCGCCTCGGAAGCCGCTGACACACTGTACCTGGTTCAAGTCCCGGACTGGGCCCAGTTGGGGCATACGGAAGAACTGGACTAGGTAATCGAAAGATAGGTCCATATAAATGTCCCACTTCCCACAGGACAGGATTACCTCAAGCAGAAACACACCCCATCTCTTCCCTTGGGTGTCGTAAAAGGCGACTAATGGACTTAGTGGAACTGCACAACATCCAACAGCATATAGCGGCGACGGGCTCACCACCTGTCACGCTGAGTGCAGACACTGCTTGGTGAAGCGCGGACTATGACAGTGGACCGCTATTGCGGTGCTTTTGCCTAGTCTCTACTAACCCTTATGGGATAATAGTCGTGATTATATGTATGTATGTATGAGTAGAAACACATGAGGAGTTCGAGTCGCAATACAACCAGGCTGACTAATGAGGGTATGTAGGTAAAAAGAGTTCGGTGGTTGTGATTTCGAGCTCCTCCGTGCTTCGGAAGGCACGTTAAGCCGTTGGTCCCGGTCGCTATTGCGACTGTTTCTACCCCCCACCAGCCGCCAGCTTGGTGGTATTACGGCCCACACTTCTCATGTGTTTCTCCGTGAGGAAGGCATGTGCCTAGCAGTGAGACGTAGGTATATAGGCTGAGGACAGGTAAAAAGAGTGGAAATACCTTCTGGGTTAAATGATTGAGGCAACACGGAAGCATGGTCTAGATCATATAGCGCGTCAACTCTTTAACATGTACTGTGACGTCACAGCCGTAATTTTGAGACGGGAGATCCAAACTGATTGAAGAATATCGATGCTGCCGATGCCCCTCCGACAATTATCACAAACTACGCATTTTTTTGTTGTTTTTTTTTCCCTATAAAGGGATCGCAAAGGGAACCGAGTCCATGCCATGTCTTTCGTAATAATATCCTCAGTGATTTACATTGAAATGCTAGTGTAATGCATTTCAATGCATCTTGGGAGAGTTTGGCGTCAAACTATCGATGGCAGACACTGTGGTATTACTTCGATGAGGTGGTACACGATAAAAATCCTATCGTTTTTCTCACCATTTGACGATTATTTCGACATTCACATTGCTCGTGAACACAGACACTTATTACACAAAACTACACAGATTTTACGCAACAAGATCCACTCCGAAACAATATTACAATCACTGAAATAAAAATCACGTCCGCCATAGTTGAATGGCGCCAAAAACCTTTTTTTTTCTGTTTTTGTAGCCATCGGACGCGCGATCAGACTAGTTAGCAGAGGCCAACCCCGAACACACGCAGTACATGCATTTGTGTCATCTATGTAAATGTATATCTGTGGTCTAGATGTATGTTGGTGAATGCTATGATTAGGACAAGGCCTCCAGTCATTTTTGGTAACTGATAGCGATTTGTTTGTTTTTGACATTCACAAGCCTGCGCTCAAATGAATCTGTGTAGTGGATTTGAGTGGAATAGGATAAATATTCAAATAAATTTATGTGTAACAAGAATAACATTAATTCACTCAGGTAATTCATCATTATTTTCTATCAGATGTGATATTCTACGATGGATGAAGATTATAATGCCTGCTCCGATGTACCGGGACCATTGGGACTTAGTATGGTGAGTATTAAATTTAATATTCAATTAATTAACATGAAATCTCCACTCCGATCGACTTTCTGACAAATGTGGAACGAATTGGTGCATTCTTTGAATTTTTTGAAGATTTTTATAGCAAAAGCCATCACCAATTGGCATTAAGGAGTAGTACTGTAACGAGGCGCTTTATCAGTATTAGCGACAATTGGCGTCGAGACAATCGCTCCAGATTTTGATAGGAATAAAATTGGAGCCCATAAACAATGAAAAAAAGAGACAGACGGTTAGTTTAAAAACAGAAACAAAGAGAAAATGGCCGGACAAGAGCGCAATAACAGCAAAGAGTCGCTAATACTGATATAGCAATGAAGAGTCATTTGGTAAATTTTCCCAAAGACTTGATGTCTCTTGCTGAAATTTTCCGGTGGTCTTTAGCTGAGTTTTTCGTCACTTGCGACGAGGCGATATATCAGTATTAGCAACTTTTTGCTGTTATGGCGCTCTTCACTGGCCATTTTCTTTTTGTTTCTGTTTTTAAACTAGCCATCTGTCTCTTTTTTTCATTGTTTTTGGACTCCAATTTTATTATATCACAGTCAGCGTCTGAAGCGGTTGTCTCGACGACAATTAAATTTATTAATATAAATTTATTTGCGAGATCTATCTGACCCATAAGATGCCTTTTCACGTCTCCTTTAGGGTGCCTTTCCACAAGAGCTATGCTTTGTAGCTATGAACCCATGCCTTGGGTGTCGTAAAAGGCGACTAATGGACTTAGAACTGCACAACCATCCAACAGCTTATAACGGTGACGGGCTCACCACCTGTCACGATGAGTCCAGTCACTGCTTGAAGCGCGGACTTTGGCAGTGAACTGCTTTTGCGGTGCTTTTGCCTAGTCTCTTACTAACCCTTAGGAGATAAAGTCGTGATTATATGTATGTATGTATCATCAATTCTACAGGTACATGAAGCCAGATTTTCCCAAAGTGAAGTTCGCGAGGATCGGGAAGGCGGTGTGTGGTAAAATACCGCACTATGTGCCAAGTGACGAAATATGTTTGGAGTATCAAGTGAGAAGGATCATTTCTTTACTGGTTGTATCATCTCATCGATAAGTCTATTGGTCTAAGTCTAGCTACTCCATTAAGGAAACTTAAGGAGAATCATTTATCAGCCTACACGTTTAATTATTGGGCACATGCCTTCCTAAATGAAGGAACACACCAGTTGGCCGCAACATCACCGCGCTCGCCCAATGCGGGTTGGTGGGTTGAAGCGGTTTCAACAACGACCGGGCCTAACGGCTTCTGACTTCCGAAGCACGGAGGAACTGTCCACAAAGTTGTCACCTATCCAAGGACTGACAATGGCTCGAGTAGCTATGTTTTCAATAGCGAAAGCCAAAACGGACGAACTCCTGCAACATCGAGCTCTTTGTGTGAAGAATCATTAAAAGAAAATAATGTACAGTGATGATATGTATAAATACTTCAGGGTATCCAAGTTGGGGAAGACTTTCTACTCGTTCAAGAGGGCGCGGGTTGGATCCCACCGCCTGCAGCCTGCACCACTGAGTTTAATTCGAAATTTAGGTACAGTTGACTGTGAATATCGCTTGCCTTACATTTAGCCCTACGTGGTAACAGCTCGATGTGTGACATGGGGACTTAACATATCGGGAGAAATGTGGGTGAACGTGATGATATGTTGTTATTCAGGTGCCAAGAAAGTTCCACCTCAATCCAAAAGACAAAGAGAAGGGCCAGCTAATATGGATGGAGCACCGACCAGACTCGCCGTCCGTGCTGAAGCTACTCAAGCCAGCTGCCAAAAAGAAGGTGCGGAGGTCATCATACTATAGATAAATTAAGTAGTATAGATAGATCCAAAACTCATTATTCTTGCTTGTACCCCTTCGTTCGACTTATTGAAATGAAATGAAAATATTTATTTGCAGAAATACAGTAAAATTACATTTAACAGTAGGGTCATTGATGTTACATCGCCCCTAGTGATGTACTCCACCTGCTCATGTCAGGCGTACAAATATTATTATATTATTAATATTATACTTATCGTGCATTTATATGAGTAACCTATTTTCATTTGATTTTTTATATACTTCTTCTCTAGTTATGAAAGTGGGAGTCAAGGTATTATTTTCCTTATTGAGTTAGGTGGCGCTACTATACTAGCGAAATCATAAATAAATTAACTAATTCCGCTAGTAAAGAAGCACCACTTAACGTAATAAGTCAAACGAAGGAGTACAAGCAACAATAATAAGTTTTAGTCCAACTAAAAACCCATGTATGAGAGTAGCGATCTATACTACTTAATTTAATTATGATCATACTAAATAAGTGCCCGAACTTTGATCCGTAGTAAAAGTTAGTCAAAATATTTACCGATAGCGTCAATGAGAATACCAAAAGATCTTTTGACAAATAATTAAATCCCTGCCTGTTTAGATGTATGTAAAAGTGAAAAAGTATTATTTGAGTCTGCGTGTTGCCTGTAAAAGAGGCAAAAAGGCAGCGGTACCCGTTGGGATAGACTCACAACTCGTTCGAGAGGCCCCAGGACTCGCGGGACTCGCAGGTTCGCTTTCACCTACCACAGCCGAAAACATGTTATGACCACTTATCGGCATCCACACAAGCAACGCGAGTACGAGAGAGTGGACTGTCGATGGGCCGTACCGGGCCGTGATTCGGTTGTGGTAATTTCACGGATTTGATGCGTGAAGCAGTAAATAAAAGGTAGTAAATAAAAAAATGTAGAGGTAAACAAGTAGATGTGTATAGTTTGTTTGTAAAGGAGACGATTACAAAAATGCCAAGACCCTGTAAATATATTGAAAAAATAGTCTAAATTGCGTACATTCACACATATCTATTAAAAATTTTATACGCCTTTTAGCTTTTTCGTAGGAAACAAAACAATTCTCACTATCCTGGCAGCTCAAGGAGCAAAAACTATTGGCCCATTGCTGTAAAGTTCGTAAATAAAACTTTTATCTATCAGTTTGACGGTTATATTCGTCGAGTCTTCCGTCCATTTTGTCGGAATTTTACATTTTAAATATAAAGAATTAGCTATTCTAAATGATTGTTAACAAAATAGTAGTGTTTTTAGTTAACCTACCTACTACTACTGTATCTCATTCTAAAACAATATAAGGGTTGACATACGAACGAAGTGTGAATGTCAATAATTTCACACACTGCCGCCATCATGAAAATTGAAAAGTGTGGCTATAATAAAAATATTTCAAAAGCTTCCTACATAAACATTTTTACATTAATATCAAGAAAATCGTGTATGATAGGATTAAGGTTTAACGGTATTTTTAATACCATGTACACGTGTTGAAATTTCCCCATACAAAATTAAACATCTCCTTTTTATTGTTTTTGACGCGTCATAAGTGTAACTACAAAAGAATTTCTTTTGATGCGACATTGTGAACAAAAAAATTTTAATCGGTTCATCCGTCACACACACACACTTTTTGCGTCGGGGGTTAGAAATAGGTTAATGTTCTTCGAGTGCAAAAGCTAATAAAATGCAATTGTTCTACAGGTAAAGAAGACAAAAGAGACGACTCTTCTTCCGAAGAAGATAACTCTGACTGGGCTAAAAGGCCAAGACCTGATACTGGCCAGGAGGAAGATGCCGAAGCGCAAATTTTGGGAATAATTTTTGTTATACTTTAAATTTATCAATTAAATTTTTATACAAAGAGTGCATTGTATTGTTTTTCGTGGTGATTTTTCTTCTCAGATATAGCTTGTCCCTTTTTTCGTGGGACCAACCAAAATACAAATTGTAGGTGTCATGCTAACTCTGTGTATAAAAGTAATATGTAAGGGTATGTATATATAGAGTCGTGTGGTAGCGGCTCGTTAAAAGAATACTACCAAGCCCTTGGGTGCTATAAAAGGCGAATGGACTTAGAACTGCACGACCATCCAATAGCCTATAGCGGCGACGGGCTCACCACCTGTCACGCTAAGCATATGTGCAGTCACTGCTTGGTGATGCGCGGACTATGGCAGTGGACTGCTTTTGCGGTGCTTTTGCCTACTCTCTGACTAACTCTTAGGGGATAATAGTCACACATGAGTATGGGCTGAAACACCACCACGCTGGGTCAATGAGGGTGGTTAGAAATGGTTGCACTAGCGACCAGGAACAACGGATCCTTAGAAGGTACGTTAACCTTCTGAAGCACTGACGAAGTCTAGATCTCATAGTTTTCGTCACCAAACCAAGGACTGACCTTTGCGAAAGAAGCTTTGTTTTCAATATCACCAAAGATCCTCATATCAATAATATTGCACAGGATTATGAGCCTTACCTGTATAGCTATAATGATGGTATCGTTTTGCACCGGCCCGAAGATGTCTTCATTGTAAATAGTTTGCGCGTCATTATACCTTTGGATGGCTCGTTGGATTTCACTAATATTCTTCGGACTTATTCGTTCTGTGGTATTTGCTGGAAAACAAAGAAAATTGCGTCTTATTTTATATGGCAGTAAAATGGGAATTAGATTAAAGAGTGTGGCCTTCCGTCCTCAGCCTATATACGTCCCACTGCAGGGCACAGGCCTTCCTCGTGGAGAAACTGTGAGGAGTATGGACCGTAACAGCACCACGCTGGCCCAATGCGGGTTGGTGGGACCAACAGCCTAACGTGCCGTCCGAAGCACGGAGGAGCTCGAGATCACAAAGTTTAATCACCCATCCACGGCCTGACCTTGGCGAAGTTAGCTTTGTTTTTGATCGAAAGCCAAAGCGTCCAAACCACTACGCCACCGAGCTCCTTAAAAATAGGATTATTATCATGCTAAAGTAGTTTTCGTGAAAGAACTCATCTCTGCCTACCCCCACGGTAGAAGGAAAGAAAGAAAACCCTTTATTGACCACGTACACTTGCAAAACAAAAGAAGAGAAAATAAGCAAGACACATGATACAATGACATTAAACAATAGGACCCGGTCTCAGCATATGCTGCATCAGTATAAACTAATGCAGCGGTGGTGTTCTGACATATTTAAATAGGTCTTAACCTATGAAATCACCGTTTTTTTTCTCTTTGTATTTAGTGTGTAACTATTCAGTTAAAGAATGTTCATAAAAAATTATTATCTCCTCTAAAAATAGACTATATTTTTGAGCTCTTTTGATTTTTTTTGATAATTAATGTAAGTTCAATTGAGTTAAAATTAGAAACGAAGACAAGTCTTTTTAAGTGCCTCCCTAATACATCATTTGATTTGCATTCACTTAAAAACGATAAATAACTTTTATGAACAGTGACATCACACATATTGCTAAAGTTTGTCCAATGATACATGCCAAACATTATTATCAAAAAATGCGGACATCCTTATAATCTCCATACAAAACACCAATTTCATAAGTAAAGACCTATTATATAAAACCGGGTGTCCATCGGGAGGTCCGGGCTCGATTCCCCATGGGGTTTTTCTGACGGTTTGGTTGGTGGTAAGGCTTCTATGCCCGCCTGGCTAGCTACCACCATCTTACCTAAATTTGTCGCCATAATAACAATGCTTATAGCATTGTTGTGTTCCGGCAATCAGGGGTAAGATAGCCAGTTCCTCAGTTGTTGAGGATTACAGGTGAAGCTCGCTTCCACCTTCGGCCATATCGTCACTTACCATCAGGCTTAGAATAATAACATCTAGAAGGAGAGTCCGCGCACGGAATGTGAGGCAACTAAAAGCAAGCCATTTTGGCTTGGTTTGCTAGTAGACCCCGTAAGTACTCAAGGTCGCGTCGTACTGTAAACAGCTCCCGAGATTATCATTAAAAAGACGGTTTGCGCACTAAACGGATGTCACAGTACATCGGAGAAGCACAAGAAAAATTTAAACATCACATTCCACATGCAAATAATGCATTTGAACTTATATTTTTATGTAAAATGGTCATCACAATTAAAATAAATCGTAAGAATTTTTCACATAATATTATATGCAAATATTGCCAATATGGGGTAAAATTTCTCCCACATTTTGTTGTATAATGCCTTATGGAATTTGGTAAAATGGTTCAAAATGCACTTTTTTGAACGTTTATATAAATTATGTATATAATCTTTATTATTAATTTATTTAACAAATCGTACGATAAAATATGTTTTTAATATCTTTGAAAATAACAATGATATGAACTTTTTAAAGTTATTATTTAGACTAAAAGATAATTTTCAAATGATGTAACGTATTATTGTTCCAATCACTGCTTCTAGTTCGAAATCAATTCTACTTCCCCACTTTAAGGGAAAATGTAATATTATAGCAACATAATTTATTTACTAGTGTGCGTGTCGTCGACCTAAACACGAGTTGCTTACGCACACATACATTTTTTTCTTGCCTCACTTTTAACCGAGCGTTTTGTAGGGAACTATCGTTTTAGGTGTTATTATTATAAGCCATCAGGTGAGATGAAAGCCAAGAGCTTACTTGTCATATGTAAAAAAAACTAGCTGACCCGGCCACGCATTGCAGTCAAATCGTTTGGAGCTAACAGATAATTGTGCCCGTCAAATAATAGACAAATAATTTGCAATAAAATAGTATTGCGATCATTAATTGAGATGTAAGCTATCCTATCTTTCAAGTTGGATCAAACTGCACACGGTGTACAAATTTGATTAAAATTGGTAGTTTAAGAGTCCAGATATAACAAAAATGACAAAATCACAGCACAGCAAAAGAAAGAGGAAGAAAAAGTGATGTATGACATTACCTGTAGCATTCCTCTGGTGGACTGTCAAGTACTTGTGCAGCTCAGGTGGCACTAAGGCCAGGACCTGTTCCGAGGTGTCATTGGTGTTCATCAGCTCTTCTGGAAGAAACAAAAAATATTCACATGGGCTATTATCACGTAATAGAAGGCCTTAGGCACTTAACAGACGCTCCGAACAGACCCCTCATTCTGAACTGTCGGTTCACGAATTTGATTAGGAATGTATCGTCCTGTCTCATTCTGATTCGCCGCAATAATAAAAAGAGATTATTGAGATGCCGTGACTCATTTGATTTCCGACAGTCCAGAATGTCGCATCCGACTTACATTCAAAATAGGAGCAACTTTGTCGTTAGAGGTCAGTCCGACCGATATAGATTCCGATTACAAATTAGATCGTCATGAACATGACATTGGTCTGTAACGATTCACATTTGTAGCAATCGGAAAACTGACTCAATCAAAATCCGACACTTTAATTCGACTAACATCGATCCCGACATTATGGCTCAGTTTTTAAATCTAAATTAAAACTCTTTAGTCCTAAATCTTTATTTCATACTATTGGTAGCATATATATCATCACGCCTATATCCCCGAAGGGGTAGGCAGAGTTCTTTGCCAGTAATTTCTTGGTCCCGTGTAACACGGAACAAGTGTATTGCTGTGACCGGGCACCATTGAAAATCCATGTCCACTGTAATCCAAACCAAAATTTCAACACCCAACTACTAGATAGAATCTCTATAGTCCGAGCGTAACATTCTAGACTAACAAATTTGACATCTATATCTATATATTATAATATATAACTCAAAGGTGACTGACTGACATACACTCAGTTGCACAAAGATTTTTTAAGGACGAAATTTGTTAATGAGACATTAAAACTTTAAAGTTCATTAAAGTTAAGGTTGTTACACAAAACAGTTCTAGCTAATGTCTCTTTAGCATTGACAGGGTGCTAATGTCGTTTTGTGCAACGTAAAACTACGCTAAGGTGTTCTTTTGACACTTCAATAAATAAATTTGATGGAGCATTAGTGGTAATGCTGACATTAAATTTTAAAGTTCGTTTCTGCAACTGGGTGATAGTCTATCAACGCACAGCCCAAACCACTGGACGGATCGGGCTGAAATTTGGCATGCAGGTAGATGTTATGACGTAGGCATCCGCTAAGAAAGGATTTTGATTAATTCTAACCCCAAGGGGATAAAATAGGGGATGAAAGTTTGTATGAAACTTTGTCAATTTTAAACGATCGGGCTGAGACTTCCAGAGAAAATTAAAGGGTTCCCGTGGGATAGTAAAAAAACCATAGTAACCGCGGACGTAGTCGTGGGCAACAGCTGGTTCAATCAATGTACTGCAAGTGGGCCTGTCTTGGAGACTTATTCTCGCCTATAGCGCAGGTCACACCGCCAGCGCGCGGGCGAAGCGAGAGAAGGACAATATACAATCTTATTGGCGCGCTTCACTTTGGGTTCACACCAAAAATTAGGAATGGGCTAGCGAGCGGGCGGAGCAAGAGCTAGAGGTTATCATTCTGTTTCTGTCTATTGTCACTACACTGCTGTTCGAAAGACAAGCGTCGATTAGTCCGAAAATGAGTCAAAACGGGTAGGACGAGCTAACTAAGGGTAAAACTAAACGAGCGTAATTTTGTGAGTCGTGAGTCGCTGAATTTCGGTAGCATAAATTCTACTGCATTCGGTTTCATACAAAAAGGTAGATGGTGCCACACGACGACGCAAAATTAGTTGTCTGCCGACTCAATGCGCGTAAACTCGACCGAATTTCGGTCGTGGTGAGGGAAGCCTCTGACTATTGGTGGGTTTACCCAGCTTCTTCTGGCCTCCTCTTCGGAATATGCTTCGTAAATAAACACTATTTTTAATGGATACATCGTGCTCGACGACACGAACAGCTCTTACCAACGCTCAATACTGGAGGAATAAATTCAGTTCGTCTGGCAACTCAACAGAAATTCAGTTGAACGTAAAATGAGTGACCAAAAAATACGCGACTCACGACTCACGACTCACAAAATTACGCTCATTTTACCCTAACTAGCCGAGTGGGCTGGCGGGTGTACGGGTCGTTAGCTTCGCTCGCTTCGCTGACTTAGCTCGGTCTCGGTAGTTCGCAGTGTGGACCGGTGTATTATGTGAGGCGATGCTCGCCCGCTCGCTGTAGGTGTGGCTTGCGCTTTATTCTCTTTGAGACGAGGTGTTATCACTGAATTATAATTAGAGATGCGTCAAATATTCCTTTTGTATTCGGCGTATTCGGCATCATTTCCACTATTTGTATTCGGCCGAATTATACGGTTTTTGTGCCGAATATATTCTGTTGTATTTTCTTAGCTAGATGACCGGGTAAGGACAATAAAGACAACTTCTTCTGTAAGTCAACTTTTACTTAAACATCGCCTGTAGTGACACGAAACGTACATGTTGTCTAAGTTCCGTTTCCGTGGCTAAGCAAAGTAATTTTAAACCGAATAATTCGGCCGAATATCCTGTTCGGTAAAGGTTAAACCGAATAATATTCGGTATTCGGTTATTCGGCGAAACCACTATTCGGTGCATCTCTATTTATAATAGTTATAAGATAAGATTTATGACTAAAACATAAGTAATAATACTTTTACAATGTTGATGGTGAAACAATTAGAATTACAATGATTATACACGTGTTGTAATTAAGCATACAATGAGGTTATAACTGATACAAACATTACGATAGACTTATATAGTAATGAAAGTTACACACTCATTAAACATGATTTTTGAATGGAATTTTGTAGTGAAATCATTATAATCAAATAAACTAGTGATGGGGTAATGTATAGAATATAATGGAATGTAGATACAGTCACATTCGAAAATCCATTCATAGTATCATACCTATTTTAAGAATTATAATAGCTTGCATTGAATTCACACTATACAGAGTTATTTTTGATGAATCAACACCCTCACAGACTAGGAAGCTAACATCATAAATAATAACATTTGTTCAACGACTTAAAAATTTGACACTTTTTACTTTCATACAAAAAATAAATATCAATTTCTGAATGTTTTTAGCACTGTGCACAACGCGCGAGCGTCGCGCGTGTCGCCTTTTTCGTATGAACGGAACATAGACTTACTAATGTCACGACAGTACATTATAAGCTTGTAACATCATTTTCAATTAATGTATTGAGTTATGGTTAAACTCGTAAAACAAATATTGTTATTTACGACGTTAGCTATCTAGTCTTACGAGGTTCTTGATTAATTAAAAATACCCCTGTATAAACTGTCTCAAATAAATTTCAACCTTAAGTTATCACAAATAAGGACTCAATGCATTTGTATTATGTTTCGGCGAACTCTGCTCTATGCGATAATTTCACCGACTATGAATGAACCTTTAAAAGTGACTGTACCTGTAATATAATAGAATAGACCATAAAATAGAACTTCCGACAGTTGAGAAGAGGAGGGAGAGGGCAGGGGAGGGGACCTCGGGAAGGATGGATCGGGAGGACAAACAATTCAGGTCTTTGTCTAATACATCCAGGTATACTTTGTCCGAGCTAGGAAAAAAAAATATTGTAGAGAAATGAGAGCATTCCGATTACACGGTTCCGTCATCAACCCGCACATTCTCAGTTTATACAAAAAATATTTTAAAGAAAAATATATATTTTCACACCTATCAACTAGCCCCATTAGCAACTAATGCTGCTTGTGTTACGGATACTAGCTGACGGCTAAATATATTTAATAGATAAATACATATAAAAATCCAGAATATATTCAATACATATATAAACATCCAAGACTGGAGAACAAATGCCTATTCGTCACACAAACATCTGCCTCGACCGGTGATCGAACCCAGAACCTCTCGAGATGGCGACGCCTTGAGACCGGGCGTACAGTACTCGACCACGGAGCTCGTCCATTTTTCGTGCCTAAAACGGTCCAAGCACGGAGTGGAATGCGGGGAAACACGGATTCTAACCAACACAACCATACAATAGAATAGGTACATCCACACTGTATTGCACAATTAACAAAACAAGCACAAAACAGAACAAAGGGCTGACTTTTAAAACGACCTCTCCCGGGCATGAGGATGATGAGGATATAACCCAAGAGAGTGTGAGGGGAGATGGAGGTGTAACAAATATACATACACACATATTATCACGACTATTATCCCCTAAGGGTTAGTCAGAGACTAGGCAAAAGCACCGCAAAAGCAGTCCATTGCCACAGTCTGCGCTTCACCAAGCAGTGACTGCACTCAGCGTGACAGGTGGTGAGCCCGTCGCCGCTATAAGCTATTGGATGGTTGAGCCGTCCAAAGTCCACTAGTCGCCTTTTACGACACCCAAGAAATTCCTAGGGATATTACTATATTACGGCTTTATCTATCTTACTGCGACATAAAACTCGATTTCTCTATAGATTTTCGATAGATCTCAGACGATACTTGAAATTAGATTATAGCTTATACTGTCAACTAGCCTCTAATTTAAAGTTGAATAAGGCAGGAAATAAAATATACGGACAAATGGTCCTTCCAGCCGCATTAAATATTATTAATTTTCATGTATTTCATAATACGTAATAAAAATAAGCCATTGGTTTTGTATTCATCTGTTCTCTGCGTACATTAATTACGATATTTATTTTATACAATTGTTATAATGTTCGAATTATGAACTCAGACTCGAACTCATAATGACATACTTTTAAACACAGATGATAAAAACAAAAATTTTAAATTGGAAACTGTAAGATAATGACCATTATTCAACAGGTTGGACTCATTATACAACACTTATTTTCTTATAAACGCACAAAACTATGACAAATGTTTTCCAGACAGCCAAAAATAAATAAGATATATTATATTTTTTGTTTGATTTCTTTGATTAATGAGTGTAGATAAAGTAGTGTATGTTACTGCACATAACTCGGAATTAAAACACTCGCGTGATACTATAAAAAAACTAGCTCGTTGTTTAAAACCACGCTCGTGTTTTAATAACCTATATTATGTGACAGTTACATAAACTAATATACCTACTCACTAAAACCAACATACTAAGCGACATACAAACAATGATACCCCCATATTTGGCAACACAAACACAAAGAAAATAGAAATAAAAAAACCTGTCATAGGCAGTATTTGAACGCTCTCCGTTTTAAGCATAATTGTTTGGTTTTCTTCTAGGATACCTGGGTTCAGACTTCTGTCTTCGGTTGGTAGAATCGAGTTATCTAGAAGGTAGAAGGGAAGGGCATTGAAGTGAGAAAAAAATATTATAAATAAAAAGTTTCTGATTGTAAGGAAAATAAATAATCAGATCTGTAGACAAAATAAATGAAATGAAATGATTGATTCTGCAATTTGATTTATTTGAAATACTTTTTCACATCAATATTTTTTTTCCTACTAGCACCACAGATTACTTAATAGTTACTTAGCACTTCGACGTGAATGGCCTGTTGAGAAGAAGTGCCGCAAGAAACTCGACAGTTAGCCTTTTGTAAACAGCCATAATAACAAAGTTCCGTGTTGGTCCGGGACACTTGGACTCTGCCTACCCCTTCGGGGATTGCAGGCGTGATTGTATGTATGTATATTTCGGGCCCTTGTTCTAAATAGTATGTGAATTAAACATCATTTTTATTACTTTTGATATCAGTCAACTAGCGTGCTCCGATTAAAAACTATGTCAACCATAAATAATACTGAATCAAAACATTTTATTATGAAAGAATTGTTTTTTTTTATACATTTACCTTGTTTACTTTCTGATATATTTGTTGGTTGTAAAAATACAATCAGTGGCAGCAGGTTGGCCGTATTTGTCGGCGATAAGAAGGGTAGACGTGCGCTTGAGTGGAGACGGCGACTCAGCCAACATTTGTGGTGTGATAGTAAAATATAGGTAATGACAATCGCTGGCTGTTTTTCTCCATAAATATATTGCAGTTTTGCTTATTTTGCTACTATACTAGCGGAATCATAGATAAATTACATAATTCCGCTAGTATAGTAGCGCCACCTAACGTAATAAGTCGAACGAATGGTGCAATTATAATAAGTTTTAGAAGAACTAAAAACCCACGTATGGGAATAGCGATTTATACTACTTAATTTATCTATGGCAATAGCGACGACCTACGGCTCAACGTACCTTCCGAAGCACGGAAGAGCTCGAGATCACAAAGTTTTAGTCACCCATCCACGGCCTGACCATAGCGAAGGTAGCTTTGTTTTTAAATCAAAAGCCAAAGCGTACTAGCCACTACGCCGAGCTTCTCAAAGCGCAGTTGTAAAACTTTTAATTTAAAGAACTTTTATTTGATATTGTGATGGAGGATGCCATTAAATGAAGCTATTTTCTAATTATCTGGAACTCGTGCTTTTTCATGCGTCATTTTTTCATGTTAGCCTATGACATCTTCTAAATTAATCCATTTTGATTTGCCTGTAATCCATATTAATATTATAAATGCGAAAGTAACTCTGTCTGTCTGTCTCGCTTTCACATCACAACTACTGAACCAATTTCAAAGCCTGAGAAAGGACATAGGCTACCTTTTATCCCGATATTCCCATAGGAACAGGACAGGACAAATAGGGTATTTTTTCAAGGATCCTGGGATTAAAGTTGTGATACATATCACAGAGGAAATGTATGCTTGCAACTTAAACCTTATTCTAATTACCATAATGTATTATTTTACCTTTGCACTTATTTTTCACTTATACAGGATTATTTTTAATGAATCAACAATCTTGTAAGACTAAACTCACTAAATGACAACATTTTTGTCCTACGAGATTTTGCAAGCTTATAATGTCGTGACATTAGTAAGTCAATGTTCCGTTTATACGAGAATGTCGATACGCGCGATGCTCGCGCGCGATATGAGCATAGAGTTATGAACGTTCAGAAGTTGATACCTAATTATTTTTGTATGAAAGTAAAATGTATTAAATTATTAAAAGTCGAAGAACAAAATGTTGATATTTGTGATATTAGCTACCTTATATTGCGGGGTTGTTGATTCATCAAAAATAGCCCCGTATATTTGTGTATACTGTCGATTCAAAGATTCGATTCGAAAAGTCTCGTCCCCTCTCGCTCTGATTCGCAGCAATAAAAAGTGACAGGTATAGAGAATCCATGATTCGTTCGTTTTCCGAAGATTGAGAATAGAGGGCTGGTCGAAGATAAACTACCTTGATCGTACCAAGATTCTCCTGATTAGGTAAAATTGTACTCTATCAGTATACTAATAAAAGCGATAATCACTAACCTCCATCTCTGTATATTCCTCCACCAGACGCCGAAAGCATAATCTGCACCCATAGACAGAAGAGGCTCAGTATCACGAACACACGAATCACCGATGCATATTTTAGCCGTGGCATCCTTTACGCGATAGATGGCGCTAAATTCATTTTCTCCTCCTACGGCTTTCCTAGATAGTTCAAGTTTTCATCAACAGAGGGCGCTGTTTACAATAAAACGTTAGCCGTTGAATTTGCAAACTTGCAAAATTATTTCAGTGCGTTATTATATTTATTATGCTTCTTTCAGTCACTAGATGGCACTTTTTACAATTTGTAGATTTTTAAAAACCCTGTTTTTTAAACAGATGGCACTTGTCTATGATTCGCTGTATCTATGAAGGCCTTTGTGTTTATAGTAGGTGTGCGTTGAATCTGAAACAAGAAAAATATATTTTATATTACTATTTACTTTTTTAGTGTTATAAGAGTACATACATATTAGGACCATTCTTTATCAAATTCTTCATTCTTCATAGTACGGTTTTACGACGGGATGTTCCACCACAGACGCTGGTGTTGCTCTGTTACATAATTATATGATTTATGGGAAAAAGCAAAAAATGCTCTTGGCTTTCAGTGACCTCTCTAAAGCATTTGATTGTGTACATCATGAAACTTTGATTTCCAAGTTGCAGCACAATGGCATTAAAGAAACAACTCTCGGAATGTTAACATCGTACCTTAACTCTAGAAAGCAACTAGTATATATTAATGGAACTGTCAGGTTCTTATATGAAAATGGGCGTACCGCAGGGTTCAATTCTTGGCCCTTTTCTGTTTTTAATTTGCATAAATGATTTGCCATATATTGCTCACCAATTTTGTAACATTGTATTACTGCTCAGTGATTCATGCGGTGGAAATCGATCCGAAACACGGAGGAGTTCGAGATCACAAGGTTTGGATAACAAGGCCTGACCATGGCGAAGGTAGATTTGTTTTCGACCAAAAGCCAAAACGTACTAATCACTACGCTATCGAGCTACTCTAACAATTAGGTATATAAAAAAGCAAATCCGTATTACTAAGTAGATAAATGTAAGTTTTGATATGATAGATAAATATGTTTAATGGGTTGTACCTACAGTCAAATATTATCTGATTAGGAGTTCCTATCACACACAGATTTATTGATAAGATTATTATTGATTTACTAAAGGATTATAAATTGTTATAACCAGGAAGTAAATTCCATAAATTTGACGACCTCCGTGGTCGAGTGGTCTGTACGCCGGTCTCAAGTCGCTGCCATCTCGAGAGGTCCTGGGTTCGATCCCCAGTGGAGGCAAGTGTTTGGGTGATGAATTTTCAGACATTTGTTCTCCAGTCTTGGATGTTCATTATATATGCATAATATTATATATATTCTTAATAATTATGTGTATTTATCTATTAAATATATTTGTCTGTCATCTAGTATCCGTAACACAAGCAGCATTTAGTTGCTTAAAATGGGACTAGTTGATAGGTGTGAATGTCTGAGGATATTTATTATTATTTATTTATTTATTTATAAATGTTCTTCATCAACTCAGATTACAGAACATTTAGTCATATTTGTACGGAGCTATGTCCAAAGCAATCCAAAGCTGAATATCACGTCAAAACTACTGAACTGATTTAATCAAAATTTGGTACACAGGTAGTCTAGAGTCTGAGAAAGGCCATAAGCTACTTTTTATCTCAATATTTCCATAGGAGCGGGTACCACGCGGTTAAAACCGCAGGAAGCCACGATACTTTATTTGTACCTACAGATATTAGGCCCTTACCTATGAAATTGGTGTTTTGTATGGAGATTTTGGGGAATTCTGCATTTTCCATACTAAAATTTATTCAGTTTTCTTCAAAACGACAAATCCAAAGATAATAATATTTGGCATCTATCTATAGACAAGCTTTAGTAATATGTGTAATATCACACTTCATAAAAATTATTTATCGTTTTTAAGTGAATGCAAATAAAATGTTGTATTCGGGGGGTACTTAAAAAGAGTTGTCTCCGTGTCCAATTTTCACACAATTAAATTTACAACAAATTATCAAAACAAATCAAAAGAGCTTAAAAATATAGTCTATTTTTAGACGAGGTAATTATTTTTTAGTAATACTCTGAATCCTAATAGTTACAGACAAAATACTAAGAGAGAAAAAAAAACACCAATTTCATAGGTAAGGACCCAATATTATGGACTTTTTGCTAGCGTCTATTTATTTGAACACGTGTCACTAACTATTTGACGCTGACTATACTTATCGATTATTTTAATCTTTTGAATTATCAAAATAGTTTTTGTATTGATTCATAAAGGGAAGTAATTAATTAAATATGTAATTATTAAAATATAAATTGGTCAGCACAATAATTATTTGGTCAGCAGAATAATTAATTTGGCAGCAAGATAATTATTTGGCCTGTAAAATAACTATTTGGGCAGCAATATATGTGTTACCGGAAATGTATGAAATCTAGGAATAGGATCATTGAAGGATCAAGAATCAATTCCTAGAAAATATATTCTGATAGATATTGGGTTAAGGTTATTATTTTATGACACATAAAAATTATTTTTGTCATCAAAACATAATTTATTAAACAATTTGGCAGCAGAAGAAACATTTAAGTTGCTGCCCAATTAGTTATTTTGCTGACAAATTAGAAATACCTGCTGCCCATAAGTTGCTGAGCAATTAGGTATTTTAGTGATCATTTGTATTTTTTGTTGACCGAAATTCGAATATTTTGGTATCCGTTTAAATAACACCTATTCATAAATTGCACTTCCCAATAGCAAAAATGCATGGACGAAAATACTGCACTTATACTCGTACAGTATTTTTGTCCAAGGGAAAAACCAATACTTCGGCTAAAAGAATTTTCGAAAATTCTCTAAATTAAAATATTTATTTTCCCTATTTTTAGTCTAATTAGTAAAACATGATTTTTAAAAAGTTTTTATTTATACAGTATTTCTTAAACTTTTATATTTTTATATTGTATTCTCACTGGAAGCAAGCCTGTACGCCAAATTGTAGCTAAATCGGATGTCGGGAAGTGGTCGAAAAATCGATCGCCAGATTTGATCTCCACGGACAGACATACAAAATAGTATGCTAAGATAACGTGGTAAAAAGGCGGTTATACGATATGATGTCATAAGGATGTAGGTATGTATTTGTTAAGTATAACCAGGCGATTAATCCGTAAATATAACAGATATCAGAAAAAATTTAACTGAAAATGCAGATAACAATGCTATAACTATAACCCACCACGCTGGCCCAATAAGTCACGGAGGAGTTCGAGATCACAAAGTGTTGGTCACCAATAGTACGTCTCAATCCAAGTTGCCAAAAAGGTAAACAAAACAAAGGTAATGTTTCATCTCTAAAATGTTTTGTGATGACTGTAGGTGATTGAAATCAATTACAACAATCGTTACCGTTAATTACAAGTATATTTACGTGCCAATGTCCATGTAAAAAGTGTGATTGTTGAATAACAAATTCGGTAAGTCGGCTTTTTTGTTTACCTTTTTGGCAACTTGCATTGAGACGTACATAGTCATAAGCAAGGATACATGTACTAGTTGTTGCCCGCGACTTCGTCCGCGGTTACTGGATTTTTAACTATTCCACGGGAACCCTTAAATTTTCCGGAATAAAAAATATCTAAGATGTTGACCAGGGATATAAGGTATCACCATGCAAAATTTCATTGAAATCGGTCCAGCCATTTCGGAGATTAGTCCGTACAAACAGACGAACAGACAGAGAAACAATTTTTTTTTTTTTGCATTTACCCTCTTTTACATTCCCTGACTTGATTTTAAGCATTTTTTTTCTATGTACAGACATTCGAACCCAACGGTTTTATTATATGTTTAGATGTATAGATAACGTGTCATGAGATAAGCAATAGCCTCGCCTCCGCTTTTGAAGGGTCTCATGATGTAGGAAATCAATAAGTATGCTAGCGGGGAATCCTAAAGAACGATTGTATTGAAACCAAGCGTGTCAACTTCACAGACGTAATTGAGACGGAAGATCCAAACTGATTGAAAGGTACCGATACCGCTGATGCCCCTCCTAATTATCACACAACGAGGCATTCTTTTTAGATTGCAGCCATTCGGACGCGCGCTGTCTTTAGCAGCTAACCCCGGCGTTTTGTCGGGGTTTTCGGACACTCGCAGTACATGCACTTGCGTCATCTGTAAAATGTATATCTGTGATGCCGACACAAAGACTGCTTAAACCTCTTTGCCTCAAAGAAAACAACTCGTAAGTACGTTATATAATACACAGACCACACCATCCGGTTATATACAACCATAGAATAGTTGCCAAGGAAAACCCAGCCCTATTGCGTATCAATTACCTATAATTTAACAACGATATCACGTAATAAGGACGTCACATATGTCACCATATGACATTGGGATTTGGACACAATAGTGAATACATTATCGTTGGTTGAAACGTACTTAATTTCTACAGGATTGTGATAAAAGAATAATAATAATTTATTGTTTCAAATTGTGCAATACAATATACAATTAATACTTATATCTAACTATAGAACAAAAAGTAAATGTATACCTAAACTAGGTTGACAAAACAACCAGTATCTTAGGTGAAGAAAAGGTGCTGAATGAATTGAAACTGGATTTCTATGGGGAACGTGTTATCTTATTCTTTCCGTTAAGGGCGCTTTTAATAGAACGTTCCAATAGAAATTGAGATTATAAACGCATCAAAAGAATATAAGTTTTTACAATTATTTATTTATTTACTGCATAAACATGAGAATAGGTGTTACAATTCAATAAATACAGCAGACACTCCCAGCAAGTGCACAGCAATACAAAAGATAGGTAAAATATTGGGTCCTTACCTATGAAATTGGTGTTTTTTCTTTCTCTTAGTATTTTGTCTGTAACTATTAAGATTCAGAGTATTCCTAAAAAATAATTACCTCGTCTAAAAATAGACTGTATTTTGAGCTCTTTTGAATTGTTTTGATAATATTTGTAAGTTTAATTGTGTTAAAATTGGACACGGAGACAACTCTTTTTAAGTGCCTCCCGAATACATCATTTTATTTGCATTCACTAAGAAACGATAAATAATTTTTATGAAGTGTGATATTACACATATTATTAAAGCTTGTCTAAAGATAGATGCCAAATATTATTATCTTTGGATTTGTCGTTGTGAAGAAAACTGAATGGAAAATGCAGAATTCCCCAAAATTTCCATACAAAACACCAATTTCATAGGTAAGGACCTAATACATGAAATAATTATTCTAATTGCAGTATCAGTGTCACATTTTGTAAAAAATATTGACTTTATTATCAACCAGTACGCATCGACAACTACCTACGCAAATGTTGAGCGAAAGAGAGAGTATGGCCGACGTTATTTATAGTTTTTCATTAAAAAATTCATCACAATGAATAATATGATTATAAACGAGACCATTCTTTCAAAGACTTTATAAACCTAGTGTATTTGGCTTCCAAACCGTGTGGTAGCGGCTCATTGAAAGAATATCAACGTCATACCAACCAATCAAAATCAAATCATACAAACCCATCTCTTCCCTTGGGTGTCGTAAAAGGCGACTAATGAACTTAGAACTACACAACATCCAACAGCTTATAGCGACGACGGGCTCACCACCTGCCACGCTGAGTGCAGTCACTGCTTTTGCGGTGCTTTTGCCTAGTCCCTGACTAATCCTTAGGGGATAATAGTATATGTATTTGGCTTCAGTTTTTCATACTCTGTTAATTTATTATAGATTTTTATTGACAAAGGGTAGGGCCCAGATCTGTAAAGTTTAAAATATGATAATTTAGTGGTTTGTACGAGGTTGTTTTTAAAACGTGATAACTTTCTCAAGGGAATATCTCTATCTTTTCTATAGAGATCTTCGTTTTTTCCGGACAAATTTACACCTAGACAGATAGGACAGAGAAAGATAAAATTGACTCTATGATAAGAAGCACCTTTTTTGGTGTCATCTATTAACATAGTTCTAAGAGTAATTAATAAACATATTAAACATATATGTTTTGGTATTTTCCCTTTTTCACATCACCCTGACTTGGTTTTAAGCATTTTTTTTATGTACAGACATTCTACCTAACAGTTATATTATATGGATAGATTTAACAGCAACATTCACATATAGTTACCTCTGAAACGGGCGCACTATTGACTTTATGATACGAAGCACCTTTTTTGGTGTCATCTACTAACATATTTCTATGAGTATACAACAAGTGCGTATCTTATCTCGAACCTACTCACTACACATTACACAATTAGGCTTTCTCGCGATATGATAACGATGTATGCATTTACATAAAAATAGACTTTTGTGCTTTGTACAGTCGAAAACATAATCTATTTAATGATACAGTAATCTTCAGTCAACTCCTCCATGCTTCGGAAGGCACGTTAAGCCGTTGGTCCCGGTCGCTATTGCTTGTGCCCAGCAGTGGGACGTATATAGACTGAGAGCGACATGCTAGAAAAACTGCCCCGAACAGCTTAAGCTCCTCGGGAAGTGGTTGAAATGAAACTCGCAAGATTTGACGACAAACAGACACACAACAAGAAGAATTAATAGGCTCAAAATTTTATTTTTTACATATGGCAGGTAAGCTCTTGGCCTTCATCTCACCTGATGGTGGGTGACGATGAGGCCGAAGGTGCGAGCTTCACCTGTAATCCTCAACCACTATGGAACTGGCTATCTTACTTCTGATTGCCGGAACACAACAATGCCAACATTGTTATTATGGCGACAAATGTAGGTAAGGCGGTGGTAGCTAGCCATCAGGCGGGATTAGAAGCCCTACCACCAACCAAACCGAGCAGAAAAACTTCTGCTTCCATGGGGAATCGAACCCGGACCTCCTGATCAACACCCGGTGGTGTGAACCACTAGACGAGATGCGGTTATAAATTGTATTTATTGTATTGTCAACGGAACCAAAGCTTCTCTAAACCAGCGCCCCGATTCTACAATAAATTTACAATTGCGTAACCAATGCGTTTGAAGAAAGAATGCTTAGCAGAATAAACATTGATGATTGAAATGTAAGCTTTGCTTAACGTTTTTGATTTATGTAAATTAGCAATCCGAATGTCAATCAAAAGCTTACATTTCAATCATCAATGTTGATTCTGCTAAGCATTCTTTCTTCAAACGCATTGGTTACGCAATTGTAAATTTATTGTAGAATTGGGGCGAGGTCTCCAACTGTTTGGGAAATGTTTGAATGAAAATGAAAATAAAAAGTTTGATTTTAAGCTTTCAAGATTTGACGACAAACAGACAGAGGCTAAAGCGACTAGATTCGTCCTCAGGCTCCATATGTCCCACTGCTGGGCACAGACCTTCCTCATGGAGAAACACATGAGGAGTATGGGCCGTAATACCACCACGCTGGCCCGTTGCGGGTTGGTGGGTAGAAAGTAGAAACGGTTGCAATAGCGGGACCAGTGGCTTAACGTGCCTTCCGAAGCACGGAGGTGTTCGAGATCACAAAGGTCATCCATCTAAAGTCTGACCATGGGGAAGGTAGCTTTGATTTCTATATCGAAAGCGAGCGTACTTACCACTACAAGCGACTTTAAGGCACTTCCCGCTGTCTGTACCTGTACAGACTGTATGCTGTTGTACTACCTTGGGTACAACAGGTCGCTCCTGATGATGTAATGGAAAAGGTTCTGAATGGAAGATGCCTTAAAACCACACAAAAATAATTTATTACATATAACAAATCTGAGCCTATATTCTCATTCGGTGTAAAAACTAAATAGCGTGATTCGAAATTCCGTCCTTGGGGGCAGCGCCATCTAGTGGCGAAATAGCGAAGCAATATTTAGCAATGGTTGGTACAGCTGTAGTATCTTTAAAACTAGACAAACAACGGACTAGACATTATAACAATTTGTTTGTTTTGACTTAAACAGCGACGCAGAGACGTCAGCAAACAAACACATTGGTTATTTGCGGAATGTCGGTGTTATGTCGTTTCGCCGCACCTCTCCCTTTCCTGAGGAGGGGGCGCATTCAGGTTATGCTTTACCAAGGCCCGTAAAACGGCTTAAAGCAAGGGTGGTGTTTAGATGGTAGGAGTCCGACATAACCCCTGACCGGCGGGTATCCAATAAGCTAGTTGACCCTTTTGTTTTTTGGGGCCCAAATGATTAATTACTGATAGCCATCACCATAAAAATCATTAAAAAAAAATCTGAAGCCTATAACACATTAAATTTTAAATTACGTTTTTGCTTATATGTCAAAAACGCCTTCGGTCCTGATGGTCTAAGAGTTATCTGTGCCGTAGCGTCACGATTATTGTAAACAATTCAATACGCATGCGTGACATAGCCGACAGTTATGCTTGATTGGTTGCGACTGACGGTTGCCGGATTTTGACCATGCGTAGTAATTGTTTACATGAAGCATTACTTAACAAATTTCATGAATATAGCATAGCACGACGATAACGTTTTTGACTGATGAAAAAAGAAGTAAAAATAAAACATGTTTAAATTGAATTTCTACAGCAATCCCTTATTTATATTTATCGAACTTGATATATTTCAGACCCTCGCACTAAATACTATGAGAATGACACATTATTTTCATTACTTTTGATATGAGTCAACTAGCCTATTGTAACGAGGCGCTATAGCTGTATTAGCGACTCTTTGCTGTCATTGCGCTCTTCTCTGGCCATTTTTCTCTTGGCTTCCGTTTTTAAATTTACTGTCTGTCTCTTTTTATTTGTTTTGCTCTCGAAATTCATTCTTACAAGAGTCAGCGTGTAGAGCGGCTGACTCACCGACAATAATTTAAAACATTATTTTAATGTATTTTATAATGAGTTAATCAAGTTATTAGCTGATCTTAGATAAGTTACAAAATCACAAGATTCTCGATTCTCACAATTTATCAGTTTCACCTAATTTATAAACTCCATAAGTTGAAAGTGTATTTTGTGAAATTTACCCTTTTATACAATTGTTTAGTAGTGCTATACTCGTAAGTGTCGACAAATACATTTTCATTTATCCCCGGGCTCACCACGTCACACAATGAAGGATTCACCACCTCCTTCTCCCGCATGGGAAGGTAAAGAGTCCTCTTTCAGAGGTTCGAAAAAAAGAAAAGTTATGTCGTTTAGGTGTCAAAGTTACATAAAAAGACGATATTTAGATACCATATTTAGGTCATGTGATATAGAACATAACATAACAACATCACGCCTCTTTCCCCGAAGGGGTAGGCAGAGGTGTTAACACTCACATTTCGCCAGATATACTAGGCCATGTAACAGGTGTCTCGGAGAGTTGCTCCGGCAGACCCCGGGTCGCTCCCACAGATGGGCAGGAACGGGTATATCGGGGAGTTTTAGTGGGTAGTGCCAATAGTGTAGTGTAGGGTAGTGGTGAGTCCCACACACGCTTACCGGCTAGCCACCGGTAGGTACGGTCCGTAAATGGATTTCTCCTCGTAAAAAAAGGCCATGTAACTCAACAGGTGGCGAGCCTGTTGCCATGCACCGGGCACACAGGCAAGCGATATTCACAATGAACTGACATTTATGTACAGTTCTTCAAGTTATTCCAGCTAAGCTAAGCTATAAGTACACTAAATTTCAAATATTTCATACGAAAACAAAGTTCTACTATTCATTTAAACTGCGATGTGTGTTGATGTTCATCTTACACAAATCCCTAAACAATTCAAACTTGTCAATGTAATCTCAATCTTATTACATACTAGCAGATGCCCGCGACATCGTCCGTGGTTACTATGGTATTTTAACTATCCCACGGGAACTCTTTAATTTTCCGGAATAATAAGTATCTAAGATGATGACCGTGGATATAAAGTCGGTCCAGCCATTTCGGCGATTAGCCAGTACAAACAGGAATATAAAAAAAAAAATAAAAAAAAAACATTTTTTGGTATTTTCCCTGTTTTTACATCCCTCTGACTTGGTTTTAAGCATTTTTGTTCTATGTACAGACATTCGACCTCTACAGTTATTATATGTATAGATTACATTGAGTACAGTAACAAAATAATGGTTACATGAAATTACTAATTAGCGTAAATAACACTAATCCTCCGTTTCGGTTGTTTAAAAATTATCTTTAGAAATTCGCCTTATCTGCGACGAATTTTAATTTATTTACAATGTCAGTCTAAACTAAATCGAATTGTCAAAAGAAAAGATGAGTGACAGACGAGAATGGAAGAAGAAAATATGTTGTACTCGTATCAACCATTCGAAAACCAGATTCTCATTATAGAGGATCTTTGATAGTTACTGATGCAGATGCTAAGCCGACTAGCCACTCGACACCCGAGCAGCACCATCTCGCCTCGAGTGATTAGTATTGTAACGAGGCGCTATATCAGTATTAGCGACTCTTTGCTGTTACTGCGCTCTTCTCAGGCCATTTTCTCTTTGTTCTGTTTTTAAATGTCTTCTCTTTTTCATTGCTTTTGTCTCCAATTTTATTCCAATCAGAGTCATCGCCTGGAGCGGTGGTCTCCACGCAAATAATTAAAAATATTATAAAAATTAAGTGATCAGCGCCGCCGCCGATTTCAGATGTGATGCTGAGCGCCGCTTGGCTAACGGTCAGCGAATAGGCCGTAATGACAAATGGGAGTAGAATTAGAAACAGCGAGATAAAAGAAAAGTCTGGTGTGGAATAGGATGTAGTGTGACAAAAAAAGAGAAAGGAATGTTGAGTTAGTTTGGACACGTTGAGAGGATGAATGAAACGCAGTCACGAGGCATTACAAGGCTGATGTGTTATGTTCTATATCACATGTGAATGGGAAAGTCGGAGGTGGACGCCCATCGATGCCACTGCCAAGTGTCTGGTCAACTCATGCTTTGTAGAAATTGCCTTTTTTTCAATGATATTGCTTCGGGACTGTTTGGCACTGCAAGTAGTGAATGTATATACTACTTTTAGATTATACATTAGACTATCTGTACATGTTTGTAATGAACAAGTGGTAAACTGCAGAATATTACTTAAAATAAGTACCTATCTTTTCTTTTTCTTTTTTAACTTCAATGACGTTGTAGTTTATGTCATTTTTTAAAAAATGTAATGAAAAGGGAGGGTAGAAACTTGCTGAGATTTATTTAAACTTTAATGTCCATTACAAAAGGAATGTACATATGGTGGACTTAACGACTAACATCGCTCTCTACCAGTCAACCATTAGGCTAAACAGAAAGTTAGTGGCGGCATCATTAAAGATTCTTCAAAGAGATTCTTGCCCGTTCTTCTCAGAACAAGGCCTCGATTGTTTTTGTGAACGGATGGTGTAGTTTTTCTCTTTCACAAAATATTGTAAAATTTATGACATTTATTAGCATGCGCTAAGACGCATTTGAACTGAATAAACGCTTTTGAATTTAGATTTTTTTTAAATTGATCGGACTTTGACCATTTCGGCGACATTCTGAAAAAGCGCCAAATCCACCGCAAACCGAAGTTAGTGATGAGAGTAAAGAAACGAAAGATTTGTGCCAGAATCGTAGCAAGTAGAGATCTGTAATATCTGCCTACCCCTTTGGGAAAAACGCGTGATTACATACACGCCTTTTTCCCACAGGGGTAGGCAAGATTACATCCTTCCACTTGCTACGATCCCTGCATATTTCTTTCACTTCATCAACTCTCATTACAGTCCTCATATTTCGGGTACTTTTAACCTGGCTCTTCTCTAGAACGTCTTTAATTTGGTCGAGGAACGTTCGCCTAGGTCTGCCTCGTCCCGTATCTCCACTCACACCCGATTCATATATCCCTTTTGTCAAATCTTTTGTCAATCCCTTTTGTCTTTTCATTCAAACGCGTGAATGTATGTACGTATTGCGATACCGGGGTATGTCGCTTGTATTTTAAAATCATTAATTGAAAGTATGTAACGAGTAAACACATACGTATAATTCCACAAGTACTTTAAACCTCATATAAATTCAAGGTCTTTGCCCTCAATACATGTGTACAGCAGTCCACACATCACGGACAGCACTATCCTGCATTTGCACCTT
This sequence comes from Parapoynx stratiotata, assembly GCA_910589355.1. Taxonomy (NCBI): domain Eukaryota; kingdom Metazoa; phylum Arthropoda; class Insecta; order Lepidoptera; family Crambidae; genus Parapoynx; species Parapoynx stratiotata. The sequence goes on along the minus strand of OU342476.1, from coordinate 6,014,668 downwards.
ATTACTACAGTAACAACGACAATTTTAGCGAGACGGTGTTAATGAACATAACAAAATAGTTCTTTAAAACGCACGATTAGTTCATAAACTGTTGTTTGTGGTTCGAATATAACGCCATAGTATGTTTTTATCGTTTACTTACACACTTTACTCTTAATATTGGTATAGTGGTGGAATGAAAGGTTGGTCAGTTTTCAAATACATACTCTTTTGAGCGTCTCAAACACATGTTACTTTTTTTAACTGTGTAGCGGAAGAGACTGCTGAATTGAAAAGTATAACTGTTTGACAGTTTGACCACATTCTCCCAAGATGCATTGAAATGCATTAAACTAGCATTTGAATGTAAATGCCGAAGACAAATACGAAAGACTGTTATGGGCTCAGTTCCCGCCCTTAATTGTATTTTTTTTACATATGACAGGTAAGCTCTTGGTCTTCATTCAACTGATGGTAAGTGACGATTAGGCCGAAGGTGGAAGCGAGTTTCACCTGGAATCCTCAATAACTGAGGAACTGGCTATCTTACCTCTGCCCGCCTCTGCTCTGCTCTGATTGCCGGAACACAACAATGCTTAAAACATTGTTATTATGGTGACAAATTTAGGTAAGACGGTGGTAGCTAGTCAGCCGGGCTTAGAAGCCCTAAACAAAACATAACCTAAAATATTTAAGTTATTCTTTCTACCAGTACAGCTGTTTTTTTCAGCCGCTGACGTATATCTCTTTTGTAGTTGTGGGAAGGACTGTACATTCTTGGCCCACGATTTTGGGGGTAAGGTGGAGGGGGAGGGTGGGTTTGACCTTCTCCGCAAAGGGGAAGTCTGTGGCTATAATAGTTATTGAGATATGAATTTTTAAAATTTTGAGATAACCTTTCGTAAAAGTCGCAAAAAAGCACCACATAAACACACTGAACACTTTATTCTTCACCAAATAACACTGTAAAAACTAGTTTCTACTGTCTAGATTTGTAATATTTACCTTTAAAATAATAAAAAATTTATTTCATAAAAATAAAAGTATTACAGACTTTAAAGACATTGTAGACATTTTTTAAGGGGAAGGCTAAGAGAACAAGCCATATACAGGCAATTCGCTTTCACATGAAAACAAAAAGCAAATGATGCATGATGCAAAGTGAGAAACGCTCTAAAATCGCTTCTGTCACGGCTCCGGCACTGCGGGGCACCGGCGGTCCCACGCGACCTTATCGTCGCAGAAACGCCGCGCCTACGCGTTTTAAAATTGCACTCTAGGGGTAAGACAGACAAGACTACGTGGAGTCGGTTTTACAGCGATATTATTTCTGTCATATAATTTTAAAACGTCATGTTAGTTTTAAATTCTATTGGTGGTAATAACGTTTTGTTCGTAGGTTGAATGGGTTTTGTTCAAAAACACTTTAATCTGTGGTCAATTGTTTATTTTGCACTTTTAATAATTTCAATTCTTAAATGCAATAATTTTCGTATTTTATAATAAAAAGACGTGGTAGCTATTATAAATTGTTTATTACAGTGTTGTTTAGTGCAGGATTAGTGTTTAGTGTGTGTATGAGGTGCACTCAAATTTTAAAAAATTAATATCTCTAAAACTATTAACCTAGATCCCTTCAGGCCTAACATAATCTCAATATACGATTCGTGGGCCAAGAATGTACAGTTGAGCCAAGTTGCGTTTGAAGTTCACGTAGAGACTTAGGGGAGTACAATTCAAACAATTATTTTCATAAAATAATAAAATCACCACTTCACACTTGACACTACAAGTAAACAAAGTACAGTCGTTTAGAGTGACATCTGTTCCGAGCTTAAAGTATTGCTCCTCATTTCGACGAATACTCATAAATAGTTGTATAAGTGACAAAGAATTTGACCGACAGACCCTTTCGTAGGTAATTGTCGCACACAATTCACCAAACACTGGCCTACGCATTAAAATCAAAATACGGAAAAAATCTACTCGTATTTTTAACACTCAATAAACTTTCTTATCAGTTAGTTTAATGAACCTCATATTGACATTGCAATTATGCATATTAATAAGTAACATCATATAACAGCAGCTGATAACAATTTCAGAATAAATCTTTATCTTGTTCATGTAAAACTGTATAAATTTTTTTGTGTTATAATTATTTGGACCTTTTCGCTATAAAGGGGCGGCAAAGACAACTAAGCCTAAACAGCCATGTCTTTCGTAATAATGTCTTCAGTATTTGCATTGAAATGCAAGTGTAATACATTTCAATGCATCTTGGGAGAGTTTAAAGCCAAATGATCGATGTTAGAAATAAGAAATATGCAGGGATCGTAGCAAGTGCAAGGACGTAATTCTGCCTACCCCTGTGGGAAAAAAGCGTGACTTATGTATGTATGATCAATGCTAGATACTGTGGTGCTACTTTTTTTTTACATGTGACAGGTAAGCTCTTAGCCTTCATCTCACCTGATGGTAAGTGACGATAAGGCCGAAGGTGGAAGCGAGCTTCACCTGTAATCCTCAACAACTGAGGAACTGGCTATCTTACGTTTGATTGCCAGAACACAACAATGCTTATAACATTGTTATTATGGCGACAGATTTAAGTAAGACGGTGGTAGCTAGCCAGGCGTGCTCAGAAGCCCTACCACCAACTAAACCGAGCAGAAAAACTTCTGCCCCCATGGGGAATCGAACCCGGACCTCCCGATCAACACCCGGTGGTGTAAACCACTAGACCAGGGAGACGGTTAAAAAGGCGGTTACTTCGATGAGGTGGATTACCAGGACAATAACCTCAACATTATTCACACCACTTGACTCTTTTTACTCACGATGTTGATCTTCTAGATACACACAATAAACCAACAGTGAGAATAACTTATCACACAAAATACTGTAATGTGAATTTCTGGCTGAGGTTTCTGGTGTATATTTTTATTTGGCCATAGGTGGATGGAATTATGCCTGCTTCAACCAACACGTCACTGCTGAGCGAGCATGAACTTCGACAGCCGAACTAATTTAATTGACAAAAGCGTCCTTTACACTCCTTAATTTGTTAAAATCTCTGATTCATCGAACTTGTCGATCTTGGACGTCAAGTTTTGTTTAGAAAGAAAGAGGAATGAAAAATCTTAATTTGGTACCTTAACACAGTTCTGATGAATGACCAGAAATGAGTAAGGACCATTTAGGTACATTATAATTAGGTGATGCTTATCCTCATTACAATGGGGTGTTATTTAACGGTCAGCAAAATATTCGAATTTTGGTCAGCAAAAAAATACAATTGGTCAGCTAAAATAACAAATTTTTCAGCAACTTATGGGCAGAACAATTTCTAAATTGGTCACCAGAACAACGGATTGGGCAGCAACTTATGGGCAGCAGATATTTATTATTTGTCAGCAAAATAACTAACTGGGCAGCAACTCATATGTGTTCTCTGTTGCCAAATTTTTTAATATATGTTTTGATGAATCAAATATTCTTTTGAAGGGTCATAAAAAATAACCTTAACCTAATATCTATCACAAGACATTTCCTAGGTATTGATTCTTGATCTTTGATTGATCCTTTTCCTAGATTTTATACATTTCCCGTAACATATACATTGCTGCCCAAATAATTATTTTGCAGGTCAAGTAATTATTTTGCTGCTCAAATAATTATCTTGCTGTTCAATTAATTATTCTGCTGACCAAATTATTATTATGTTGCCAATATAATTATATTGCTGACAAAATATTTGTGTGCTGCTCAAATGATTTTTCGGCTGACCATTTTGATGCTGAATTAATAACTTCCCATTACAAAAATGTACCGAAATGGTCCCCACTCAGTATGCGAACGTGAGACCTCACTCACTCATTCGCGACGATCAAGAGGCGATAGAAATGACAGGCTTAACATGATCTGTCTATACGTCTCAAAGCTGAGCACAGGTCTTCTTAGATGATGGCGTAGCACCATCACGCTGACCCGATGCGGATTTTTTTCAGCCTATATACGTCCCACTGCTGGGCACAGGCCTTCCTCGTGGAGAAACACACGAGGAGTATGGGCCGTAACACCACCACGCTGGCCCAATGCGGGTTGAAACGCGGGAACAAGGCCTTAAAGTGCGCGCGGTACTCGTTGGCCGCGTCTTAGGTGGAGACTGTAGGTTTTTATAGGTCAGAGGGGCTAAATTAAAATACGGAATTATGACGACATAAAAGTATATTCTCAATACTTTCACTAGGAAGCTTATACGACTGACTCCTAGCACAGCAGAATCGATAATAATATGGAAGTGATTTGAATCGGGTGAAGCGTGAGAATGAACGAATGATTGGCAATCGAATGAACTTATGGATGAGAATAATCAATTGAATTACTTCATTATTCTTTAATCATTTAACACTGTTTAATTAAAATAAAATCACTTTTTATATTAAATGATTAATTTTTGCAAACCAAAACAAACGTTAAATCCAACAGAGACTCATCTCGCTATTGCAATCTCATGTGCGTTTTGTTCAAAGTAACCGGAACTTTCAATGCGTGTTGCCGACGCGAAGAACGGCGCCGAACTGAGTAATGACAGCAAGCGCCGCCACTCCGCTCACCGCTCTCATACCTAAGGCGCGGCCAAATGGTTCCGCGGGCACTATAGCCAATACGCCACCGAGCTCCTCTTATGATCCATCTATGAACTACGAATTGGTACAAATTCGATTCTTCGACCATTGTTGTCATGTCAAAAACAAAATGTTGCATTACCACATCCATTTGTGAAGACACAGCTGAGCGAGTTTAATTACATTAGCACGTTTAATCTTTTTTCCTGATTACTTTATTTTCAAAACATCGATATCGTATTAGGCAACGATGGTTGAGTGGAAAGCAACGGCACTACTCGTGAACGATGTCGCCAGAATTACACTCTAGTGTAGGGCAATATCAGACCACGTGGAGTCGGGGTGAGCTAGTTCGAATCTGGGTGATAATTCGATTTAATCAATAAAATTTAGGACTAATTAAGGACTTAGGGCTAATATAATATGCTCAATAAAAGTAGGTTTTCTATATTTATGGCAAACTAAATTATGCCAAAGAATGTTAGGACTGCCTAAAGTTATGCCAAATATGATTAAGGATTTAAGATATACTTATTAAAAATATATGCCTTTAGCCAGTTATGCCACTTAAAAGTTATGCAAAGAAAAAAATATGAAGATATGTTATGCTATTTGATGATTATGCCAATTGATGTATGACAAACGACTTTAGGACAATCGACATTATACGAAAAGTGCCGCCCCCCATAAGAGGAGCTCGGTGACGTAGTGGCTAGTACGCTTTTGCTTTCAATATCGACAACAAACCTTCGCCATAGTCAGGCCGTGGATGGGTGACCAAAACATTGTGATCTCGAGCTCCTCCGTGCTTCGGAAGGCACGTTAAGCCGTTGGTCCCGGTCGCTATTGCAACTTTCTACCCACCAACCCGCATTTGGCCAGCGTGTTGATGTTACGGCCCATACTCCTCATGTGTTTCACCATGAGGAAGGCCTGTGCCCAGCAGTGGGACGTATATAGGCTGAAAATGAACAAAAAAAATTATTTTCTTAAAACAATCGCCTCCTATCGCCAAATAAATCCAAGCGATAATTGAACATTGATTAAAGTGTCATACTCGTAATAAGAGGGAATTAATTAAAAACAGCAGTAAAAAGCTATTAGACATGCGTCTGAGTTTAACTGTGAAATTTCGTTGATTAAATGACCATGGTAGACAATATTGGGTCCTTACCTATGAAATTGGTGTTTTTATTCTGTCTTAGTATTTTGTCTGTAACTATGAAGATTCAGAGTATTCCTAAAAAATAATTACCTTGTCTAAAAATAGACTATAATTTTGAGCTCTTTTGATTTGTTTTGATAATTTGTTGTAAGTTTAATTGTGTTAAAATTGGACACGGAGACAACTCTTTTTAAGTGCCTCCCGAATACATCATTTTATTTGCATTTACTTAAAAACGATAAATAATTTTTATGAAGTGTGATATTACACATATTACTAAAGCTTGTCTATTGATAGATGCCAAATATTATTATCTTTGGATTTGTCGTTGTGAAGAAAACTGATAAAATGTTAGTATGTAAAATGCAGACATCCCCAAAATCTCCATACAAAACACCTATTTCATAGGTTAGGACCTAATATCTTCAGACATTCACACCTATCAACTAGCCCCATTTTAAGCAACTAATGCTGCGTATACTACTTAAATGACAGATAAATACATTTAATAGATAAAATACATATAAATATTCAGATATTATATAATACATATATAAACAACCAAGACTGGAGAACAAATGCCTGTATTCATGACACAAGCATCTGCCCCCACCGGGGATCGAACCCAGAACCTTTCGAGATGGCGACGCCTTGAGACCTGCGCAAATACCACTCGACCACGGAGGTCACCTAAGACAGTCGGTTAGTCGTTGGATGGGTGACCATAACTTTGTGATAACAGTTCCTCCAGGCTTATAAAGGCGTTTGCCCATCAATCCGCATTGGGCCAGGGTTACGGCCCTCAAATCTCATGTTTCTCCAAGTAGGAGGGCCTGTACCCACGCCCAGAAGTGGGACGTACTTATGATGATTCCTTGTGAAATATTTATGTCACTTTGATGAGGAGGGAGGTATGCTTAGATCTTATAACTACATAACGGATTTTGATGCGTTATTTGATAGATCCATACTAATATTATAAATGCGAAATAACTCTGTCTATCTGTCTTGCTATCACGTCAAAACTACTGAACCGATTCAATATCAATATATCTGACCGATTATTATGTGCCATATTCCGTAAAAATGTTATTTCGTAATTTCATTTCGAAATTTAAAATTTCTCGGCATTGTAAAATCATGACAACAGAGATTTATCACCATGACAACAATATACAGATGACACTGACGCGAAATGTTATTTTCATTATTTTAATAATTTGAGGTTTTATTTCAACTAATAACAATCAACATTTTACTAATAATAGGTAGGAATGTACCTAATATTGAGCACTTTGTAAAAACACAAAGCAATGACAACACAAACACTTTTAGTAAACTTTTATTGGCGTTAAATCAATAGCCACGCGAACGACATCGCGGGCACAGCTAGTTATGGATAACACAACGAGGCATTTTTTTTGTTATTACAGTCATTCGAATACGCACAGAATAGTTAGTTACGACCAACCCCGGCGCTTGGTCGGGGTTTTCGAACTCGAACACGCACAGTACATGCATTTGGGTCATCTATGTAAACGAATGTTCCTAGGAAAGTACGTAAACCACAGAGTATACAATCCTCCGAGCAACCCCTTATCAGCAAAAAGACAATAAATACATCAATTCAATTGACAACAAAAAAACGGAAGTCTTCACCTTGCAAGTTTAAAGATGGCCGTGATTTGAAACGTTAAATAAGTCGACCTCATCTCTAAGGCCGACTAGTTGACATCAAAACAAAAGATTTATATCTAGTTGACACTCTTAGGCGCGACAGTACGCGTGATGAAATAAGGATTTTATGTATTACTAGCTATTTCCCGCGACTTCATCCCGAGTTGGTCCGAGACACAAAAAGAATGTACCAACTGCTTTTCTTGTCTAGCATGTCGTAAAAGGCGACTAAGGGCGTATTGGGTACTGGGTCTGTGTTTGTGTGGGCGATGAGCTAGCCACTTGTAACAATTTTTGTATGGCTAAATGTGGTCTTAAGGAACACAGTGCTCCTTGGACTCTGCCTACCTACTATGAAATTGGTGTTTTGTATAGAGATTTTGGGGATGTCTGCATTTTACATACTAACATTTTATCAGTTTTCTTCACAACGACAAATCCAGAGTTAATAATATTTGGCATGTATCATTAGACAAGCATTAGCAATATGTGTGTGAACACGCTTGATAAAAATTATTCATCGTTTTTATGTTAATGCAAATCAAATGATGTATTCGGGAGGCAGTTTAAAATAATTGTCTTTGTGTCTAATTTTAACACAATTAAACTTACAAAAAATTATCAAATTAAATAATACGAGCTCAAATATACGGTCTATTTTTAGAAGAGGCAATTATTTTATAAGAATGTTCTGAAACTTAATAGTTACGGACAAATTGCTAAGACAGAATAAAAACACCATATTCATACGCCAATATATATATATAGATTATTATAGCAGTCGTGTGTAAAATCCTTTAGTTGACATCAAAACAATAGATTTACTATTAAACTCATAGAATGAATAGAAGCGAAGCGGCTCTCAGTGATCTGTGATTAAACTGCTTAACACTTTTGCGCTAGACAGGACACATGATGTAGTTGAATATCATTATGTTAATGAAACTATTTAAAATACAGACTGTTGGCGACTGGCATGATTTAACCTTTTCTGACTTTTCTATCCACTGCGCCGGAGCATACGATGAACGTGTTTGGGTTTCAGACATGTAAAATATGTAAACATTTATGCCTACGAGGGGATTCGTCCCTCCTCAACCTGTATCCCACTGCTGGACACAGGCCTTTCTCATGGAGTAACACGTGTTATGGCCCATACTCCGGGCCATAACACCACCACGCTGCACGCTGGCCCAATGCGAGTTGGTGGGTAGAAACGGTTGCAATAGCGGAACTAACGGCTTAACGTGCCGTCCGAAGTACGGCGGAGTTCGAGATCTCAAAGTTTTGGTCATCCATCCAAAGCCTGACCATGACGAAGTAAGCTTTGTAAGCATACTAAATACTACGCCATCGCCACTGAGCTCGAAATTGCCTCGAACACTAATTAATCCCGCAGATCCCAATTCCCATCAAAATTTAGTCCCGCGAGATAGCCAAAAAAGGAAATTACTTCCGACCGACGACCTCAGTGGTCAAGTGGTCTGTATGCCGGTCTCAAGGTTGCCATTGCGAGAGGTTCTGGGTTCGATCCCCGGTGGGGGCAAATGTTTCATGTTTGGGTGATGAATTCAGGCATTTGTTCTCCAGATAATAATAGAGTAGGAGCAAATTTTCAATTCCATCAATTGAGGATACTGTTCCAATTTGAAAAAAATCTTTCAGTGTTTAATAGCCTATTTATTGAGGAAGGCTATAGGCTACATACCGTCGCACTATCTCAAACTAACTATTCTACGTGGGTAAAAACTAGTTTATATATATTTAGGATATTTATATGTATTTATCTATTAAATATATTTATCCGTCACCTAGTGTCCTTAACACAAGCAGCATTCGTTGCTTAAATTGGGGTATAAGTGTGAATGTCTGAAGATATTTACTTATTTATTAACATATTTTTTTTGTGAAAAAATGTGTCAAATATCTGTCGATATATTTACATCGCACGCTATGTAACGGTTGGTTAGTGATACAGTTAAGTAAGCAGTTAAAGTTAACCGTAACGGAAATTAGAGGTTAAATCGCAATATCACGTATTGGTGGTTGGTACGCAGTGGTAGCCAAGTTGGGAAAGATTATTCGTTGTGAGATCGCGGGTTCGATCTCACTGCCTGTACATCTTATACTCGGTTTCTGAAACGTCAGTTAAGTTCTTTATAGTTTATGATTCAATAAAGTTATGTATAAGATAATCACCTGTTAAGTTTATTCGGTGGTTGGTATTTTTTTAATATGACAGGTAAGCTCTCGACCTTTATCTAACCTGATGGTAAGCGACGATAAGGCCGAAGGTGGAAGTGAGCTTCACCTGTAATCCTCAACAACTGAACTGGCTATCTTACCTCTGATTGCCGGAACACAACAATGCTTATAAAATTGTTATTATGGCGACAAATTTAGGTAAGACGGTGGTAGGTACTTGTGGACTTCGTCCGCGATTACTGTTTTTTAACCCTTTAATTTTCTAGAATAAAAAGTCCCAGTCCCATGTTGGTCCGCGACACAAAAAGTGCCAAAAGAATGTGCCAACTGCTTTTCTTGCCTAGCATGTCGTAAAAGGCGACTTAGGGCGTATTGGGTACTGGGTCTATGATTATGTAGGCGATGAGCTCTACTCTTTCGCGATTTTCCATCTGACCAAACCCAATTTTTGTATGGCTATATGTGGTCTAAAGCAACACAGTGCTCCTTGGACTATGCCTACCCCTTCGATGATTGCAGGCGTGATTGTATGTATGTAATAAAAAGTATGTAAGATGTTGACCAGGGATAGAAGGTATCATCATACAAAATTTCATTGAAATCGAAGCAGCCATTTCAGAAACCATTTTTTTTGTGATTCCCTCTTTTTACATCCCCCTGACTTGATTTTAAGCATTTTTTTTCTATCTCTACACTACAGTTATATTATATGTTTAGATAGGAGTAACCGATCGGCAGCTCTTATGACGTTCTCTTCTGCGGTCGGGCTTCCTCTCGGCTCCATGCGAACGTGTGAAGTGTGCTCTGATCCTCTCCGCGCCGGTATGTGTGAAAGGACTAAGATTCTAGGGTTTAGATGCAGGACTAACGCTTATTTCAATCAAAGCGAGACGGGACGTGACTCTCCGAAACGTGGATTACGTCAGTTCAGTACCGCATAACTACAGAGCATTCTCATAGTACTAAAAAAGATGAGGTAGGTGAGGAGTTAGGTGGCGTAGTGGTTAGTCCGCTTTGGCGTTCGATAATAATATGAAACCAAGCTACCTTCGCCATGGTCAGTCCTCTAAGCATGAACATTGCAATAAGATTTATATCGCGTTTTTATCCCGTTCATCTGTCAAAGTACTCTGTCAAAGGAATTTGACAACTGCGCGATAAATATATATCGCGCTGCTCATGCTACTTAGGCTGGCCAAAATGGGTGACCAAAACATTGTGATCTCGAACTCCTCCGTGCTTCGGAAGGCACGTTAATCCGAGGGTGCCGGTGGGTATTGCAACCGTTTCTACCCACCAACCCGCGTTGGGCGAGCGTAGTGGTGTTTGTTTCAATGAGGAAGGCCTATGCCCAGCAGTAGAACTAAAGGATTGAAAGAGAAAGAAAGATAATTAAATCACGTCACTGCACGCCATTTTCCTCATATAAACCCCAAAATTTTTAGGAGATTGTTAGTTCTGTGTACTATCCCTTCAGCGTCGTCAGCATCAGGCTCGCCCCCTGTTCCATGGGGGAGGGGAGGAAGGCTAAAAAGCACGCGAAATGTAGGTGTTAAGATGTAGTCTTCGTATACAGCGACGTGGTCCGATAAAATTACGTTCCCCCGAAAAAAAGAAAATTTATTATGTTTGGGGTCAAGCAGATATGCTATGGCGATATAGATGATACCTTTTTTATGTTGTCTGCACATTACAGTTGTGTACACATTATTCACCAGATTGCAGTATCTACCTTTTGCTAAATAGTGAAGCTTTTTGAACAGAATAGTATTAATAGTTTATAAGGTTATTATTTTAATAACTTTTAGCTAAATAATAAATTTGTGTTAATTAATATATGGCGTAATAATATTATAATTTTATTGTATAAACTGATGATAGATTTATGTACGAATATGCTTCGAATTCCGTCCAGCTTATTGAAATAAAAGCTATGGCAAATACTGTTCTACTTTTTATTTCTAAATTTAAATACGTATAAGGAAAAAATCGTAATGTGAACATTTCTAATACGAAAACACTTCATTGCACATTTAAGAAGGACCATAATATGCATTAAAAAACAAACCGAAATTGTGTTTTTTTTACGACGACCAAACAATCCTTAAAATGTTTAATGGATGCAATTAATAATACTTTATTTTACTTACCAGAATAACACTTTTCCCAGTAGCAGGCACTCAAAACTTGTTTTTATTACGTAAAAAGTAGAACAACATAATTTAATGTAATAAAAAATTTGCATACACAATCACACGGTCACAGCAGTCTCTTAAATTTGTAAAATAGTACCTACAATTACGGTAAACGTTAAATATTGTGCACTTCGTCGCGTATTACGAATTTATTAGCTAAAGATGTACCGAAGATATTGATTGAAACACTGTCTGAAGGATATTATGATCATTGTCGCACAAAACGGTGTCACTAAATAGTGTATAATTCATGAAATGTCCGTTTTAGGCCGCGCACACCATCACATGTTTTTAATTAAAGTAGTAAACAGTTAAAACGAATGATTACTAATGAGATTTTCGCAAAGTAGCGAAGCAAAATGCGATTTTCGACCTACGTGATGAGAGCGTTCTACTACATTGTGACGATATTTTTTTAAGTGTTTAAAGTATACAGTTGGCATACGATTACAGAAGACACGATAACGTAGATGCGAAAAATAGCAAAAGTGTTTGAGAATGAACAGTTCCAGAATTTTGACAGTTTTGACGTTTTGTTGTTTTAACATTCTTTGTAAAAGAAAGGCAAAGAATTTAACATAAGGGGAGGCTAGTTGATCCGTTTTTATTGGGCCCCAAATTATTAATTATTGTTAACCACCACAATAAAAAATTATAGATATTATTTTTTTTGGAGGCATTTATCACAATAAGTTTTAAATTACGTTTTTGCTTGAAAGGCAAAAATGCTGTCAGCGGCCATGATGGTCATATGTGCCGTGAGATCACGATTTTATTATTATTAATTTATTATCAGGCAGGCAGTTGGTGCAACTGATTTATGTAAGTTTTGGATTTTGGAAAACAATCAATACGCATGCGTGACACAGCCGACAGACATGCTTGATTGGTTGCAACTGGCGTTTGATGGATTTTTGCCATGAGTAGTGAATGTTTAAATGATGCATTACTTCACCAATTTCACGTAATATTGTTTCGGAGAGGATTTTGTTGTGTAAAGTCAGTGTAGTTTTGTGTAATATGTGTCTGTGTTGACGAGCGATGGGATTTTTATCGTGGTAATCCACCTCATCGAAGTAACACCACAGTATCTTCCATCGATCGTTTAACGCCAAACTCTCCCAAGATGCATTGAAATGTATTACACTAGCATTTCAAACACTACTGAAGAAATAAAATACTGAAGACTTGGCTGTATGGGCTTTGTTCCCTTTGTCTTCCCTGCATGGGAGAATTTTCCAACATAGTTTGTGGTCAAGGTCAATTATGTCAAGAAAATTCAAGAAATGTAAACACGGACGTTCGGTCCGAACCATTGTTGATCCGTTCTTAGTTCATTTATAATTATTTTCAAACCATAATATAAAACTTAATTTTCCCAAACAACAACCTGTAGCCATATAATTTCATAATTCTGAAGAATAAATTGATCTTCAATCTGAAATCTTTTGCAAATATAACCTTAAAAATAATTTTATCTTGTAATTTTACGCAATGAAGTAATAACAAAAATGGAAGACGCAGAGTTAGATTCATCAGAGCTTGGCACCCAGGAGTATTGGCAAAAGGCGTACTCGAAAGAAATTGCCAATTTTGATGACCATGGGGATACTGGAGATGTGTGGTTTGGCGAAGACAGTGCATACAGAGTAATAAACTGGATATTAAAACATATCGAAGATAGAAATACGGCTGTTATAGACTTAGGTACGTTCTTACACTACGCTTACGATACTATAGTACGTTTCAATCCAAGTTGCCAAAAAGGTAAACAAATAAGCCGACTTACCGAATTTGTTATTCAATAATCACACTTTTTACATGGACATTGGCACGTAAATATAATTAACGGTAACAATAGTTGTCTGTTTTAGAGATGAAACATTACCTTCGTTTTGGTTACCTTTTTGGCATCTTGGATCGAAACATAGTATACATATTCATTTAAGTAACCTCTCAGCTGCCACAAAAGAGACATAATCGTTTGTTCGCTTAGTCTTAATTTAAGTACACTAAACAGAATAGGTACCATCTGTTTAAATGCATATTGTAATCACTATATCTCATTAAAAAAACTGCATCAACCTTTGGCGACCTCCATGGTCGAGTGGTCTGTAAGCAGGTCTCAAAGCGTTGCCATCTCGAGAGGTCCGGGGTTCGATCCCAAGTGGAGGCAAGTGTTTGGATGATGAATTTTCAGAAATTTGTTCTCCAGTCTTGGATGCTGTTATATATTTATATATATTCAAGATATTTATATGTATTTATCTATTAAATATATTTGTCCATCATCTAGTATCCGTAACACTAGCAGCATTTAGTTGCTTTAAATGGGACTAGTTGATAGGTGTGATAGGAACAGTCAGCGAGAGCTGACTATTTTTTAAACTATGTAGTGTTACTTAAATTTTCTTAGCTGGCTGGCTTTGTCCCTATGTTAGTGTGGGGTTGCGTGATGTTAGATAGCTTATATCCTTCCTCAATAAATAGGCTATGTAACACTAGAAGATTTTTTTAAATCGGACCAGTGTGATTCCTGAGATTAGCAAACAAACTCTCCAGCTTTATAATATTAGTATATATCTTTGGAATTATTATTGTGCAACTCTTAACTCCTTGGTGGTCACTACAAGCACCAGTGTTTGCAAACATTTACAGCCTATAAAGGTCCCAAGTAAGCAGATTAGAGAAGGATATTAGGAAAAACAATATTATTTTACATGGAGTCAACGAAACAGAGAAAAATACACCAGAACTGATTGGATTAATTTAAAAAGTGTTCCAAAACATGAATATTACCTTAGACAAACAAGAAATCGACATAGTCAAAAGGTAAAAATCGGTAAAAAGAACGACAAAAACAAACGACCCATACTAGTTATTCTATTATCACAGTGGAAAAAGTATGATATACTGAGAAAAACTTACCCAATAAAATCTACATAACTGAAGATTTCCCTAAACTCAAAAATAAGAATATCAGCACTAAAATGAAAACAAAAGTATTCCATATTTGTATCTTACCGATAATCACGCATGGTGCGCAAACTTGGGCACTAACCAAAGATCAAGCAAAAAAAATAAAAATTACACAAAGGAAAATAGAAAGAAGCATTCTTGGTGTCAGACGCATAGATAAAGTTACAAACGTTAGACTTAGAGAGGCCACCAAAATGAAGGATAAATAAGGATGCAGTAGTACAGGCAAGAAGGCTGTGGAACTGGGCTGGACACCTTATGCGCCACACCGACAACCGATGGACCACACACCATGGAAAAGCGCAGTGTGGTGTCCACAGCATGCACTGAGAGGGCGCGGGAGACCGCACATGCGCTGGCGGATGGAGTAGGAACGGTTTGATGGTCTAGGAGTGCTGTAGACGAGACTAACAGCAGATAAGGTTCTGTGGAGGGAACGGCCTCCCCCCTTTGCCCATCAATGGGATGACTTATAATAATTATATCAGAATAAAATGTAAAATAAAGCAGAATAAAATGTAAATCAGAATAATAATTATATCAGAAAAAAATACAACAAATAACATTAATACACTGGGCATACTTCAATGGAATGCAAATAGTATTAAACCAAAACTCACAGAACTTGAGAATATTTTACTGCAAGAAAAAATTCATATCTGCATCATTAGCGAAACATGGCTTTCAGAAGAAGACATTGTAAAAATTAGTAATTATAATATTTTGAGAGCTGATAGAAATGATTCTTATGGGGGACTATGTATTATCAGCCACAAATCTGTTAATATACAAAAATTTGATTATTTGCCAAGTAATAGACAAATCGAAGTACTAGTTGTAAAAGTCTTAAATGTTACAGGCTTAAAAAATATTGTGTCCATATATTGCCCACCATCAGTGACCACTAGACAGAATGATTGGGATGACATTGCAAACCTTTTTAGTAGTGAAGCGATTATTTTGGGTGACATGAATGCACATCACTCTCTATGGTCATATAAAACTGATACAAGGGGAGAATGCTTATATAAAGCTATGTTTGATCAAGATTTTATTTGCCTTAATGACGGAAGTCATACTAGACTCAAGATGGTGAATGGACTATTACAGAAATCATCACCAGACATCAGTTTTGCTTCGGTTGATACAGCAATAAAATTTATATGGACAGTAATGAATGAATCTCTAGAAAGTGACCATCTCATTATTAAAATGAAATATGGTTATAATAAATCTGGGACATATACATATAAGAGAAATTTTAAAAAGGCTAAATGGAGAGAATACTCTGAAAAAACTGACAGTTATTTTTCTAATATAGCTTTTTCTGATGACCTGCAAACTAATTATGATCATTTTATAGACGGTATCAACAAAGCAGCAAATGAAACTATTCCATGGATAAAAAATTGTCCAGAACCCTGTAGTAACTTTACACCCAAATCTTATTGGAACGCTGATATTTCCAAAGCTGTAGTGGAAAGACGTCTGGCTTTAAAAAATCTAAGAAAAAACACTACACCACAAAATTATGACATGTTAAAGAGGAAAACTTCTCAAGCAAAAAAAATCATTAAGAAAGCAAGATCCAAAGCGTGGAAAGAATTTTGTACGAGTCTCGGCGCTGAAACGTCACCATCTGATATGTGGAGGAAGATGAGGTGGGCGAAAGGAGGAAGATCAGGAAGCAACATGGTTGACCCCTTAAAATCCATTGAACTGCTCCAATCATTGACACCAGATACTACAGATTATCCTTTACCAAATTTTCAAAACAATAGTAGTATATTAGATCAACCTGTAATTATGGCTGAATTTAAAAATTGTGTAAAACGAAAAGATACTGCTCCTGGTGTAGATAACATTTCATACTCAATGCTTTTCCATTTGCCCATGATTGCTAGGATATTTTTACTTAATATTTATAATCAAATTTTAGAGACATGTAAGGTACCTGAACAGTGGCGAGTAATCAGAGTATGGCCTATACCTAAACCCGGAAGAAATGTAAATTCAGTTTCATCTATTAGACCAATTTCATTAATGAGCTGTCCATGTAAGTTATATCATTTAATTATTATGAAAAGATTAGAGTGGTTTGTCGAGAGTAAAAATTTGTTTCATCCTTCAGTTATTGGCTTTAGAAGAACTCGATCCAGCTTGGATTGTTTAGTTCAATTGGTCTCCACTGTTCAGATGGGATATGTGAGGAAAGTATCGACTGTGGCTTGTTTTATAGATATAGATAGTGCCTACAACAATGTAAACATTATTTGTCTTATACAGAATTTACAAACAATAGGGGTGGGTAGTCGGATTTGTACATATTTGTGGAACTTTTTGTCAAACAGAAAATTACAGATAGCCATATTAAATAATGAAATTGTGGAAAGATATACCAATATTGGAATAGCACAGGGAGATCCTTTGTCCCCTTTATTATTTAATATTGCAACAATGCATTTACATAATTCTGTAACGGATATTTCTATCTCACAGTATGCTGATGATTTTGTCTTATATTCTCACTTGAACAATGATAATTCATCTATTTCTAGCATCGAAAATTCCATTCAGAGGTTTGTGACAAATTTAAGAAATATTGGTTTATCAGTATCGGAAAGTAAGTGTAGTTTGTGCGTATTTAACAGACGTAGGAAAAGATTAACTGATAATAGTAATATGTCAATTAACATTAATAATCAAATTGTAAAAGTAGTGCACAATGTGAAATATCTGGGATTATGGCTAGATACGTCCTTGACATGGGGCAAACATATTAATGAACTATGTGAAAAAGCATACAAGTATTTAAATGTTCTTAAAATATTAGCTGGAAAATCTTGGGGTGTCCATCCCATACATATGAGAAGACTATATATATCCCTCATCAGAAGCAGAATAGATTATGGTAGCATTCTGTTTGGGTCATGCGCTAAAGTTCACTCAAAAAAGTTAGACATACTACAAAATCGGGCACTCAGAGTCTGTGGAGGTTTCATTAGGTCGACACCCATACATGTAATGCAA
This sequence comes from Parapoynx stratiotata, assembly GCA_910589355.1. Classification (NCBI taxonomy): domain Eukaryota; kingdom Metazoa; phylum Arthropoda; class Insecta; order Lepidoptera; family Crambidae; genus Parapoynx; species Parapoynx stratiotata. The sequence continues at coordinate 5,996,807 of OU342476.1, read as the reverse complement.
AATGAACTGTGTATACCACCCTTATTTATTAGAAGAGAATGGCTTGCATCCCGATTCTGGTTTAAAATATCTCCCTTTTTAGGAGATCCCACTAGACAAAAAATACAAGAACTTGCTTTTGAATGTGATAACAGATATTGGACTAATAAGAATAAACCTATCTTAAGTTGTATTTATAATATGTATAAAAATGAAGACATTCATGAATCAACTCTGTTAGAAATGTATACGGTTGGTACATGGATATCTAATATAGACATAACCCTATCAATATGTTTGTATGTAGATGGCATAAATGATAGTAAAAAGACTCATCAACCAATATACCTGAGACAACAAGTATTAGTAATGTTAGCTTGTAAATATAAGAATATGTATAAAATCTACACTGATGGATCTAAAACTGCCACGGGTGTTGGAGCTGCATTTTTCGACCCACAAAATAATATGTATCAAAACTATAAGTTGCATCAAGAACTGTGCATTATGAGAGCAGAGTTAATTGCTATTTATAAGGCCCTAAAATATACTGAGGCACTCCCTAACAGGAATGTCGTCATTATAGTTGATTCTAGAAGTGCACTTCAACATCTGGCTCGATGCAGCTCGGGCTTCCGAGTTGCACCGATAGCTTATGATATTCTGAGCCTTATGCATTCATTGGAGAATAGAGATTTTAATGTTAAACTGCAATGGGTACCTTCCCATATTGGCATATATGGAAATGAGCATGTGGACCAGTTAGCTTACCTTGGTAGTAGTATTGGAGAATATTTGAACTATAAACCTTATTCTGTAGAAATAATGAGTAAAGTAAAAGAAAAATGTTTTAATATGTGGCAAGAAACCTTTGACGATATATCAACATCAAAAGGAATTTGGTATTACTCCTTTACACCCAAAATATTTAAAGTGCCCTGGTTCTGTGGTACTGACCTCTCCAGGGAAATTATTATTTCAGCTTTTAGAGTACGATCAGGTCACATCCCACTAAATAAATTCCTGAACATGATGCGAATTAAGCCATCCTCTTTGTGTGTTGAGTGTAACAAGGTAGAAGATTTACTTCACTTTTTAATGGAATGCAAGCTGACTCAGTGCAATCGACAAAGGTTTCTTCCCATGCAACTTGAGAATGGTGGCATTAATATGATTTTAAATAACCCCATTTGTAGGGACGCCATACAGATCTATCTATTTGTTAAACACTCATACAGTGAACGTCAACAAGTTGCTTTGTGAGAATTTATAGGGAGAGTAGTTTGATTTTTATTTTTATTTGAGTTGTTTTTATTTGAGTCTTCCTATGAGGCTGACATGGTTACCAAGTGTGACTAAAGCCTCTATAAAAAAAAAAAAAAAAAAAAATAAGTAGGCTTAAATAAATAAAATAAATATAAAGGTCCCACTGCTGGCCACAGGCCTTTCTCATGGAGAAACACATGAGGAGTATGAGTCGCCACCAGCACGTCACCAGATCGCTTGCCCAATGCGGGTTGGTGGGTAGAAACAGTTGCAATAGCAGCCGGGACCAACGGCTTAACGTGCCTTCCGAAGCGGGGAGGAGCTCGAGTTCACAAAGTTTAGTCTCCCATCCACTGCCTGATCATGGCGAAGGTAGCTTTGTTTTCAATCAAAAGCCAAAGCGTACAACCACAAAAAAAAAACCAAAGCCAAAGCGATAACCACAAACAAAAGTTAAAATGGATTTTATTTACACTAAAAATACTTTGTATTCAACATTGTTTCTTCTTGTTTGAAAGTTACCGATAATTTGGTTTGTGTCATGTTCGATTCCTCGCTCGATAAATTTATTTGAAATAGATTTTTTCAATTTCAGGATGCGGAAATGGCTATACCCTGACAGAGTTAGCCAGGGAAGGCTTCACAAGTCTCCTTGGAGTAGATTATTGCACAGAAGCGATTGTTTTAGCTGAGAAAATATCAAGGACAGAGTTCCCTTTAATTAAGTATAAGGTGAGGACCTTGGTCGCGTAGTTTGTATGTGTCTCTGAAAAGCAAAGCTACGCTCGTCATGTTATGCCCTTGGATGGGTGACCAAAGCTTTTTGATGTTGAGTCCCTGAAGCAACATCTCACATAAGGCTAACATGGTGGTTTTACAGCCCATAATTCTCTTGTGGTTTTCCATTTAGGAAGGCCTGTATTTATAGATAGGTCGGCATTAATTGTATCTAAATAGAAATAATATTAAATATAAAAAACAAAATAGAAATAAAAGAAATGTTTTTTTGATTTTTCCGGTTCCGGCACAATTAAATATGAACGTACCTTCAGTAGCTCTCACTTTGAAAATTGTTTTCAAGTTGAAATACATCAGTGATTCAGCTCAAATCAATCAGTAGTGAGTGACATTTAACGGTAAACTCAATAAACAGTGAAGAGCCTATCAAAAACAGTGATTTACAGAAGATTTAAAAAAAAAATTCAAATCATTGAAATTTATACAGAACTAGGAGTGAGCGTTAATACAACAAACTGCTTTTTTAAAATGCTTTTTCCTTTGTTAACAAATTAACTGGTTCTTCATTACAGTAAATCCAGTTAATTTAATTAACTGCTTCTTTCAAATGCGCACTACGCGCAGTCGCTTACGTCAACAAACCAGTTAAATCTATTAGCTGCTTCTTTTAACAATCGCAAACTAATTAATAATGTTAACTGCTTTTTTAACCGGTCGACCGTTTGAAATTAGCAGTTTCATTTCGTTAGCGCAAAAGTGAACGACCCACCACTAGTGATAAATGATAATACCCTATAAAATTGTCATTTTACTTAACAACAAAATTGATTGTATACATTTGATGATGTGTCTATTTTATTTACAGGTATTCGATATAATTAATGATAATGTATCAAACCTTGGCGGGAAATTTGGCCTGGTGCATGACAAGGGCACTTATGATGCAATTGGTCTCAACCCAGAGACTCCAAAGGCGAATAGGCTCAAATATATCGATCAAGTCTTTGAAATGTTAGAGGATAATGGTAAGTTTCTGTCCGTGGATTCTGTACAGGGTATTGACACATCAATCACATTATAGATACTATAGTTAGTTCTCAAAAAAAGTAGAGTGGAATAATATTTTATTGCACAGTAAAAAATCAGATTACAATAATAAAAAAACCTTGATATCTGTGGTGTGTGTATTAAGTCATTCTGTCCCCTGACAGACTAGGTTAGGGGACAGAATGATTTACATAATAAATAAACCAAAAAAAATTGTCCTTAAAAAAAGATGAGCCTTTTGAAAGAGACCACAAAATTTAACCATATTTTTAAAATTTGACACTAACATTAGAATTCGGAGAATTCGAATTTATTTGATACCTGACCTGAACTTATTGGATACCTTTAGTTAAAGTTTAGATAAATAGTTATATTTATCATGATGGTTCTTTTTATGCAGTTTTTCAATTTCTACTTAGAATTTAAACATTTATGCAATATAAATGAACTAATAATCTTATAAAAATCCTTGAATTGATGATGAATTAAATAAATACACTATAAATAGCTCGGAGGAGCTCGGTGGCGTAGTGGTTAGTATGATTTGGCTTTCGATTGCAAACAAAGCTACCTTCGCCATTGTCAGGTCGTGGATGAGTGACCAAAATTTTGTGATCTCAATCTCCTCTGTGCTTTCGAAGGCACGTTAAGCAGTTGGTCCCGGTCGCTATTGCGACTCTTACCCACCAACCCACATTGGGCCAGCCTGGTGGTGTTACGGCCCATACTCCTCATGTGTATGTCCATGAGGAAGGCCTATGCCCAGCAGTGGGCTAGAACTGACTATATAGGCTGAGGACAGCTATAAAAAACAAAGAGGCAGAGGTCCAAGTAAATAATTAACAAAATAATATAATACGACCAAATTTTTAATGTATGCCATAGCATCAAAGATTGTGTAAGCATTGTTGTGTTCCGGCAATCAGAGGTAAGATAGCCAGTTCCTCAGTTGTTGAGGATTATAGGTGAAGCTCGCTTCCACCTTCGGCCTTATCGTCACCTACCATCAGGTGAGATGAAGGCCAAGAGCTTACATGTCATATGTAAAAAAAAAAAGCTGAAAATAAAATGCGTTTACAAATTCATGTGATTTTTTAAATTTTTTCAAATTCATTTTCAGGTTCTTTCGTCATAACATCTTGTAATTGGACAGAGGAAGAATTGACGAAGCATTTTTCAGAAAAATTCTCATTGAAATGCATTATCCCTTCACCACAATTCAAGTTTGGCGGGAAAGTTGGCAGTGTTGTATCATCTGTGGTTTTCACAAAAACATAATTGAGAAATCTTTACGGTTTTTATTTAATTACCTCCCTAATGATCAGGATCAGAGAACATTAAACTGCGTACTAAAGCTATTTTTATAAGATTTAAACTTTATGATTATGTTAATAATTAATTAATAATTAATACAGCTTTACTTTTAGTTACAATCTTGTGAATTGTATTTAGTACAAGGGGTCCGAAATATACCAAGTTCAATTAATATAATTATATTATATAAGAAACGCTGTATTAATTATCTGTATTAATTATTAATATAATTATATTAATTGAACTTGGTATATTTCGGCCCCTTTGCTGCTGATAATGAATCAGATAAGACCAAGCAAAATCTTCTTCAGGTTGCACCCGTAGCAAAGTGCTAGTTAACAGTGGTCAAAAAAATTCTTGAGAAATAAGGTAAATTTATTTTCTTCAAGACAATCGTCTTAAGGTTGAATTTTTTTTTTAAATATAATAAGCAAGCTAGGAAAAAGAAAAATTCTTTGAAAAATATTGTAAAAAAAAATACTTCAAAATATAAATATAATTTTTGACCTCGTCTGTAGTCACTGTTTTGAATTTATTAGCTTATTTTGAAAAGTAATCATGTTCATGGTATAGAGAAAATTGTTTTTTGTTAGGTTAATATGAAACCCTTACTAATCATCAGTTCTGAAAGTAAGGAAATCAGTTTAATTTTCCCGTGAAGTCATCTTATATTGAAATCTAATCGTGATCATGTGATTATGAAAGTTTTGCACGGCAGGGAATTTTGGCTAGTAAATGTATCATGTATATTGAAACCTTAAATTTAGTCATCTACTTTTGAAGCTGACTGTACCATGTTCGTGAAGTTAGTGAAGTTGCAGTAACTAGTCGCAACCAATCAAATCTGTCGACTGTGTTAGCCTGTGTCAAGCATGCAAAATCAAAATAACCGAAGACAGTTAAGCAAAAACGTAATTTAAAATTTATTTAATGTATTATACTTAGGATTCAAAAAAAATATTATAACTTTAATATTATAACCATTAAAACAACAATATGATAGTAACATAATATTTATCATAGATATACATATACTGATGATATTTATAATCTTGGGCTTATTCTCCTAATCCCCTTTGTCTAGGTAGACTTACGAATATTCATGTCAGGGTAGAAACGTTTCGTTTCGTATTCTCTAAACTTTGATGGTGAACAGTGCTATTGATAATGAAATAGTAGAATCGGTGTACGCTTTTATATATTGATGGTGAATTATGATATTTATTTCGTCTATTTCTAAACATACTTTAAGATTAAGAGTTAAATCAAAATTTACCAACAACATTAAGTTTCAAAACGCTTATGATGAACTGTCAATGTCAAAATCAACAACACTCTCGCCCGAAAAGTTTAATTGACGAGAAATCTTCTTTTTCTTCTCAATTTTCAACGGAAATGACTGCAGCTGCTACGGAAAAGTCTGATTGCATATTCTGCAATATCGCGAACAAATTGGAGACAACGAGAATACTTTACGAAGACGAAGAAGTGTGTGTTTTCTATGACATAAAACCTGCTAGCAAATTTCATATTTTAACTATTCCTAAGAAGCATATAGATGATGCTAAGAGCCTTACGCCTGAAGATAAGGAGCTTGGTAAGTGATTAAAATCATAATCAAGGTAGTTTTGTGTGATTTTCCCAGTGTTTTCGATGTCACAACAACAGTGATAATTTCGCTTTACATCGATTTGCTGAAGTAATCTGTGCTGTATTTCCTTAAAATTAAGGTGCATATATGAATCAGTTTAGATGTGTAATTAATTAGCCTTTGGATGCAGTTATCATGACGACGAAGAAAGTAATTAGCCTTTGTTCATGAAAAGACCTAACAAAAATCTTTTGTTTCTTGAACTACCTATACATAACATTAATAAATTCACATTCCATGCTCTCAACATCATTAAAAATATATTTTTTGATCCTAATAAAATTTTATTTTAGTATCTTATGAGTAAAAGCTATAAAAATTATGTTTTTTACTAAAAGGGTCTTTGTTATATATAAATCTTCTTTATTTTGTATAGGTTTTGGACTAAAGAAAAACCAGTTACTTTGTAATTTCAAAATTCCAGTAGTCATTGTGTAAGAATGATGTGTGTTGTTGGATTCTACCCTTTAACCATCTCATGGGAATGGGTGTGATCAGTTCCGGACCCATGGGTGGCATCGCCGAGCCCCTTCGTGCTAGCTTGTCTGCCGCATCATTTGCTCTATCCCCACTGTGGCCCTTTTTTTTCTTATTTATTTTCCGGGACATTGAGTCGTTCGCTGACTATGTCAGTCCTTATGTCAGTACACAAAGATAAAATTCAAGGATCCTCCAATAGCTTAAAAGCGTGCAAACAGATCATCCTACTCGCATCAGATGATGGCGTGGATAAAATACTCTGGAATACCCCTACGTCTATCCAGTTAACATTTAGCACTCTCATTGCTTGTTCTCTTAAAGATATGCTCCAGAAACATTCCATCAAAAAATGGTAAACACCATCAACTTCTCCACATAAGTTACAGTTAGGGCTTTCCACTATTTTCATGAGATGCTTGAACTTATTAAGGGAATGTGTCAAGAACGTAATCCATGTGCAACAACAATATTTTTATGACTCATGTTCACCCTGGCACACCGTATATGAGAAGCTTCACTGTGGCCCTTGATCCATGCAAGATTTAAATCGTTTTTATCTCCTACCTTGAGCACAGCTGGAAAGGGATTGCGATGTACCGAGGCACTGTATGAGTATTAGCGACTCTTTGCTGTTAGTGGGCGCTGCTCTGGACATTTTCTGTTTTTAAATGTACTGTCTATCTCCTTTTATCTGTCGTTGTTTTGATCTCGAAGTTCATTGCTATCAGAGTCAGCGTCTGGAGCGGTTGGCTCATTTTAATATTATAATTATTAAGTGTTGTTGAGTAAATAATTAATATTTGTTGAAAAGCTGTTAGAATATTGCAAGTTACATAATACGAGTTATTACTATATTTATAAAGTCAATAAATTTACCAAAGGCACTATTATAAGTAACCCTACCTTTGATTATATCTTTAGCCTATATGTGAAATTACCTTTTTTATATAATTGTTCCAGCGTGCCATTATATAATTATAAATAAATATAGTGACGTCAAGTTTTGGAGTTTTCGTTTACCATCGGTCCACCACGTCACATTGGCGCCAATATGTGCGGATGAATAACGCCATTTCTTTCTAACGGTACCCAAACAGATATCTGTGCATGAGTGTGGTGGTGTTATACAGGTTCACGACTGGAGTTATACAGGTTCACGACTAGATTTGCTAAAATTGTGCATTCTTTCCAGTGCAGCACATGCTAGCAGTAGCCCAAGAGATGGTGCAGAAGAACAACTTGACCTTAGAAGATGCCAGGTTCGGCTACCACTGGCCGCCGTTCAGGAGCGTGAAGCACCTTCACCTGCACACCATCGCCCCGGAGACTGACATGGGGCTCATAAGCAGAATGGTGTTTAAGAGGAACTCTTACTGGTTTGTTTCGGTGAGACGTTGTTTTTCTTCATTTCGGTGACGGACGCATGCCTGGTGAAGAAATTTCATGATCACAATGATTGATAATTCATGATCGGGTGTGAGTGATGATCGGACCTCCGTGGTCTCATGGTATGTACGCCGGTCTCAAGGCGTCGCCATCTCGAGAGGTTCTGGGTAATGAATACAGGCAGTTGTTCTCCAGTCTTGAATGTTTCGTATGTGTATGCATATTTTCTGAATATTTGTATGTACATATTTATCTATTATCCGTATCCGTCATCTAGTATCCGTAACACAAGCATCATTGGCTAGTTGATAGGAGTCAATGCCTAAAAATATTTATATATATTGTTTTTAACTAAAACAAAATGTATTCTTTTCAGCCTGAATATATCGAGTCGAGACTCTGATCGCAAAAAATCTAGGAATTGCTTTATAATAAAAAGATGGCTGGTCCTTAATTTATTGATTTAAGGGAAATCACAAGCGGCAAATTGTTTAGATCCAGTCAGCATCAAAAGTGGATGACCATTTAAGTACCTTGTCGTATTAAGTAGCGAAGTAAATATCATGATGTGTCCAGGAAAATGTCGTACATGTAAAATATAACATAGTACCAAAATGATGAGCTACTTCTGCTGCGCGTGCGCACTGTGCGTGAAGAGGGATAGGTGCTTATGCTTGTATGAAATAAAACTCCGCTTGTGTTTTCTTTTATTACATATTTAAAATTAATTTATTTTGCTAATTGTTCTCTTATTATTACACTTGTAAATATATCTTTGTGAGTAAAGGTGTATAATCCCGACTATTATCCCCTAAGGGCTAGTCAGAGACTAGGTAAAAGCACCGCAAAAGCAGTCCACTGCCAATAGTCCGCGTCCGCATACCAAGCAGTGACTGCGCTCAGCGTGACAGGCGGTGAGCCGTCGCCGCTATTAGCTGTTGGATGTTGTGCAGTTCTAAGTCCATTAGTCGCTTTTACGACATCCAAGGCACGGTAATAGATATAGATAGATAATCTATCAGTATTTTAACTCCATACAAACGGTCGAAACTCGAGTTATACCTACGCGCCTCGAACCGGGGTGCGCTCCGGGTGCAAACAGTCGCGACTGTGCCGCAGTCACGAACGGACGGTGTGTTGTTTTTAATAATTAAACCATTTCGTATGTCTCAGTCGAGGCCCAAATATTTTTCGGTCGCAAATTTATAAGCTCGCTATTCAAACATAAACATGTTTTTTAATAAGTAAATCTGCCATTAAAAAAACACGCATTTTTATTTAACTATTCCAATTCAATTCACAAAGTATTATATTTGTTTTAATAAAGAAAGTATATTTACGATCACAAAACTAAATGAAAACATGTAATTAAAATGCTGGATGTAGGCAGCCCCATCGAATGCTTACGCACCGCGCGGCTCTATAGTAAGTAGGTACGTCTCAATCCAAATTGCCAAAAAGGTAAACAAACAAAGGTAATGTTTCATCTAAAATGTTTTGTGATGACTGTAGGTAATTGAAATCAATTGAAACGGACAACAACTGTTACCGTTGATTATATTTACGTGCCAGTGTCCGTGTAAAAAGTGTGATTATTGAATAACAAATTCGGTAAGTCGGCTTTTTTGTTTACTTTTTTGGTAACTTGGATTGAGACGTACTATGAGGTCCTTACCTATGAAATTGGTGTTTTGTATGGAGATTTTGGGGATGTCTGCATTTTACATACTAACATTTTTATCAGTTTTCTTCACAACGACAAATCCAGAGATAATAATATTTGGCATATATCATTAGACAAGCTTTAGCAATATGTGTGTGAACACGTTTGATAAAAATTATTCATCGTTTTTATGTTAATGCAAATCAAATGATGTATTCGGGAGGCAGTTAAAAATAATTGTCTTTATGTCTAATTTTAACACAATTAAACTTACAAAAAATTATCAAATTAAATAATACGAGCTCAAATATATGGTCAAGTTTTAGAAGAGGCAATTATTTTATAAGAATTTTCTGAATCTTAATAGTTACGGACAAATTGCTAAGACAGAATAAAAACACCAATTTCATAGGTAAGGACCCAATATTACCGTGACGTTAGGAGCCTTATGTGATAAGCCTTATGAGAAATTCTGTGGCCTATTGTGTGATTCACTCCATTCCCTCAATCATGATATTTTCCATGAATATTGTGGATTGTGTCCTGTAACATTAGTATTTACTTAGTACAAATTTTTATATAAATAATTTATTATTAATCATTGTTTTTTTATTATTAAAAGCTTTATATCGAATTTTGTTTTTTTATTTATTGATATACCTTTTGTGCTATGATGATTCATGACCGACAGATATACCTACACATAAATAATACATAATCACGACTATTATCTCCTAAGGGTTAGTCAGAGATTAGGCAAAAGTACCGCAAAAGCAGTCCACTGCCATAGTCCGCGCTTCACCAAGCAGTGACTGCACTCAGCGTGACAGGTGGAGAGCCCGTCGCCGCTATAAGCTATTGGATGTTGTGCAGTTCTAAGTCCATTAGTCGCCTTTTACGACACCCAAGGAATGAGATGGGTTGGTAGTATTTTTTTAATGGGCCGCTACCACACGGCGATATACACATACCTAGAAAAAAAGATAGATATATTAACACTGTTGCACAAAAACAAACCACATACTTAAATATAAATATAAACCTCTGTGTTGTACAAAGGGCGGCCTTATCGCATAGAACGATCTGTCCCAGGCAACCTTAGGAACACAAGTTTATCTATTGGTATTGAAAACCAAGCCTGTCAACTTTTTTTAACGTTTATTGTGACGTCACAGACGTAATTTTGAGACGGGAGATCCAATTTGATTGAAAAATACTGATGCTGCCGATGCTCCCCCGCCAATTATCACAACGAGGTATTTTTTTACAAGATTTTATTTATCTTGAAATGTACCTATGTACTTATGTTCGGCTAAAATCTTGCAACTCAATTTTAAAGCAGATATGTGTTAATCGGATGACAATGCAATATTATTATGACTTGGAGCTGATCTGATGATGGAGCTGGAAGGTGGCCAAAGGAACTCAGTAATTAAATGATATAATGCCATCAAATTTGGGCTCGTTTGAATCGCCTTAACGAGGACTTTAGTATAAATAAACATAATGTGGTTAGTCTATTAAAAGTAATGCTCTGTGATAACTCTCTGCTATCTACATTAGTCTATGTTACAATAGTTTTGTATGCTCTGTGCGTATCCTTGCTTCGATGCTTCGATCGAACTGTGTTAGGTAAACTTTAAATGAGTGATTCTAAATAAAACACTGTTTATCGATTAATAGACTATTATTTAATACTGAAACCATAAGTCACCAAAAAGTTAAAAATATAATAAAACATATTTAAAAAAAACAAGCTTTTATTTATTACTTTAATAAATAAAAGGTGTGACCTTTAGATTGAACATTCAAGAACATCTTTTGCAGTCACAATGCAACAGGTTTTTATTTAAGAAAGTTAAAAGATTGCTTTTTAAAAAGATTTTTTTTTTGTAAAATTCTCTTTTTTTTTTTTTTTTTTTTTTTGTTATAAAATTCTCCCATGTAGGGAAGGCAAAGGGAACGGAGCCCATACAGCCAAGTCTTCAGTATATATTTCTTCAGTAGTTTGCATTGAAATGCTAGTGTAATGCATTTCAATGCATCTTGGGAGAGTTTGGCGTCAAACGTTTGATGGCAGACACTGTGGTGCTACTTGGATGAGGTGGATTACCACGATAAAAAACTCATCACTTTTCACACCACTTGACGTTTATTTCGATAATCCTCCATATCGCACATCATCACAGACACTTATTACACAAAACTACACTGATTTTACGTAACAATATCCACTCCGTACAATATTACAATCATCGAAATAAAAATCACGTCCGCCATAGTTGAATGCCGCCAAAAACTCTGTAAAATTCTCCCATGTAGGGAAGGCAAAGGGAACGAAGCCCATACAACCAAGTCTTCAGTAGCATTGAAATGCTAGTGTAATGCATTTCAATGCGTCTTGGGAGAGTTTGACGTCAAACGAGTGTGCAGACACTGTGGTGCTACTTGGATGAGGTGGATCACCACGATAAAAACTCATTACTTTTCACACCACTTGACGCTTATTTCGATAATCCTCCACATTGCACATCATCACAGACACTTATTACACAAAACTACACTGAATTTACGTAACAATATCCACTCCGAAACAATATTACAACTATCGAAATAAAAATCACGTCCGCCATTAGTCAAATGCCGCCAAACTCTCCATTTTTTTTTACTTTTGCAGCCATTTGACGCGTGCAGACTGCAGTAGCAGGGTTTCGAACACGCGCAGTACACGCCATCAATGTATAACTGTGGTAGAAGGTAGGGTATATCTATGGTTGAAGGTAACTATGCGTTAAGCAAAAAAATATACAAAGGGAAGCTGTTACCCGCGACATCGTCCGCGCTTACTATGGTTTTATTAACAATCCCACGGGAACCCTTTAATTTTACGGAATAAAAAGTATCTAAGTTGACCAGGAATATAAGGTATCACCATGCAAAATTTAATTGAAATCGGTCCAGCCATTTCGGAGATCAGTCCGTACTAACAGGCAAACAGATAAACAGTAAGAAAAACAAATTTTTTTTTGTATTTCTTACATCCCCCTGACTTGATTTTAAGCATTTTTTTCTGTGTAGGGTAGAGGGTGGCAAGACGTGGTACTTAAGGTTTGAAATCTAATAAAATTATGAATGTAAATCTTTTCTACCTTTTTTAATTTTGATAAACACCTTTACCAATCTGTCTTTCGTAATTAGTACTAGTTTGTAGCTCTTGTTTAATAATTAAATTAAAAAAAATTAAAACATGTAAGAAGTCATACCCTCCCATCTTGCCCCCAGAAGGCCTAGCACGGGCCGGAGAGAAAAAGTCCCCAGAGACAAAAATCGTCATAGGCAATAGGCGTCAGAGGCAACGAGTAATATTGTCTCCGGGGACTTTTTCTCTTCGGCCCATGCTAGGCCTACTGGTAGGGTAAGATGTGGTAATAGGATGGATCGGCCGCCGTACTGTGAGTCGTCAACCTATCGTTGCTGGGAATCTTCACGAGTGAATGCTGTTTGCTCATCCTCACCCTCAGCTGCAATGTGCTCATTTTTAGCATTAACAACCCACCATCCCTCTGTTACCTCTAAATAGCGACTGTGACAACAAAAACGTAGTGTATTTTCGTACTGACTGACTGACGATATAACTCTTTTCTTTTAGATCAATTTATTATTCTTAAGAACAACTTCCTCTTCCTCTCCTCGTCCTCCTTCCTCCTCATATACCCTGGTGGGACTGTATTCACTTAAGTAGATGCCAGATAGTCTTACTCCATAGATTGCGTTCGGGACACTTTCCATCAAACAAGTTTGTACACCTTATGAAGAAAAAGGAGTCACCAAACATCAACACCTGCGGTGTTATTGAGGACGTGCATCACTTGTTGATGGAATGTGTTAATAATCAGACAGAGCGACAGGCATTGATGACACAAATATTTATAGTTAAAGACCAATGATATTGGTGTGATGCAGCAGATTTTGGCAGAACCAACATCTGATGCGGCTACCTTGGTCTGCCGAATGGTCTAAAACTACGTCGTCAATAACTGCCGCTCTGGGTACATTATTTAGGATAGTATTTGTTCTATTTCCTATCATTAGGGTACGATGGGACTGACATGTCTAAAAGGCAAAGGTCCCTAAATAAAATAGAAAAATAAAGAACATCTCCTTTTCGCGTTTCCTTTTATTGCTTTCCTTTTTTCTTTTGTATCACCTTCTAATTTTTTATTTTCTCTTCTTATTCGAGTTTGTATAGTGATCAGGTAATAATAATTTCCCCCATCTTTGGTTACTCTTACAGTTCTTCTGGTCGCCGGAAAAGGCAATATTTGTTGGGGTCCAGCGACAGTCCGACAGTAGGTACAATTCGAATGTAGTAGCCATTTTGCCTAGTATTACAAGATCTACCGTATTTTCCATATCTTCTTCTGACCACTCTCCTCTACTTTTATTTATTCAACTTTCCTTTATAAGTTCTCGCTATTGTACATAACAAGAAATAGACACATTTAGATCAAACATCAAACATTCTAAAACTTCGTAGGGGCAAGGCGGGGTACCCCATACCCCGTCTTGCCCTCTTGTGCCTAACAAATTTATTTAAAAAAAACAATTACTCTGTACGGCGTGATTGTTGACGCATATGAATAACTTTACACCGTATATTGTGTTCGTGACATTTAGCAACAAACATTTATTAAACAAAACATAAAAATGACCAGGGAAATTACCAATACCAGATTTTTTGGCATCATATCGGCGCATCGTCACGATCTACCGGGATCCTGATAAGTCAGTTGTATTCGCCGTAAAAAGCCGCTACCCCGTCATACCCGCTACCCCTCTCGCCACCCTCTCCCCTACAGACATTAGACCTCTACAGTTTTATTATATTATTATGTATAGATTTGCTTTACTTATTTCAGTTTTATTTCGACAGAAAAATTACATAAGTTTTCATTTTCTAGTATAGTATCCAAATTATTTTTAACATTTGCACATAAGATTGGCGATATGAATTAATTATATTATGATTAACATTGATGAATAAAAATCTATTAGCATTTTTATTATGAATATGTCAATATTGTACGAACACTTGCGTAATATGTTATGTAAATGAAAAAAATACCTAGGTATTGAATTTACTAAAGTAATGCTGTTGGTAACTTGTATTCTGCATACATTACAAGACATATCAACGTGCTTATACCACTCTGCTTATATCCCCGAAGGGGAAGGCGGAGGATTACACATCCACACTTTGCCACTACCGAATTTCTTTGGTCTATAAAAGCTCTGTAATTCACACCAAAATTCTAACAATTAGGGAGAGATTAAAAAAAATCGAAATCATTTATAGCTTAGATGCAAAAACGATAGGGACTAACGGCTTAGCGTGCCTTCCGAAGTATGGAGGAACTCGAGGAGGATCGCAAAGTTCTGCTCCTTATTCTAAACCGTCGGATCATGGATTCGATTCGGAATGTCGCGTCCCGTCTCACTCTAATTTGCCGCATTAAAAAGGGACAGGTATAGAGATTCCGTGATTCGTTCGTTTTCCGACAGTTTAGAATCGGGCGTGTGTTGCGGCCCGTACTCATGTGTTTCTCCATGAGGCCGTGTCCATCAGTGGGACGTATATAGGCTGAGGACAATGATTTGATGATACCTATGATGAGGAAGGGAGTGAGTGTTGACTTGGCGAGTGATAGTAGAGAGTGGAAGAAGAAGACATGTTGCGCTTACCCTTATTAATAGAATTGGGAACGGCGGCGGCGGGACCGCGAGTGATAGGTGAGAGTGGAAGAAGAAGACATGTTGCGCCACACCAAATAGAATTGGAAACAGCAGGACAAAGAAGAAGAATCATCCGGCCTGCAGAGATTCTATTTAGGGGTATGCATAGGGTTTCCATCCGTCCGGGTTTCCCTGGATTAGTCCTAGTTTGAAGGGCGTCCGGGGGCCGTCCGGTAGGGGTTTTAATAAATGTCCTGGGCAAACGCATTTTTGCTGTCAGGAGAATCCCATTTTTTATAAAGCGATCAATTGAAGTATATCGCAGGCGTGTTTCTAGAAAAGAAATTTACGATGTTTTTATTTTTCTTACAAAAAATGATTCGGAGGTGTCTGGGAATACATCCTTATTTCGCTCCGCCATCGCGCGCATAATCCCAGAGTTGCTCCTATCGGGCCGGTTGGCGACCGGACGAGAGGCCTCGATAGGCGGGAAAGGGGGGGGGGAGACCGGGCGTCTCCGCAGTCTCCGAACCAGGCATTTATCTGCTGCAGCATCTTTGGGGATTCTCTGGTTGGGGTTTTTTAGTGCTTTTTCCCTCTTGCCTTAAATGTCCGGGATTTTTCCCGTGTTTTCCGGCATCGGCAAAGTAGGTGGTGCCAATCCTAAAGAACTAAATGTCCTGGCTGTTGGTTTTTTGGCTTGGATTACAGAGTGGTTATGGATATCCTATAGTGCCCGGTGACGGCAAAAGGCTTACCCATACGACCATGACCATGGGACCAACGGATAAACTGACAAACTGTGTGTAATGCATTACACCCCTGCCTACCCCGTCGGGGATATACACGTGATAATAATAATGTGTATGAAATAATCCTCAAACTTCGTTGCTAGAAAATCCTAACCTATCTCACGAAAATACAAAAAGGCCCAATAAAGACAAAATATAAAGGTTCCCTATCTATTTGCATAAAATTTTCAAGAATAATATAAATTGGCATAATGGAATCTACACTAAATATACTTACGCATTAGTTTTGTGTAATAAGCATAATTGACGCATAATTGATTTTGGCATAAAATTGTATGTATAATATTTTCGGATAATTACAAATGGCATAACTATCTTAAGGCATAATTAACTATTGGCATAAAATTTTATAAATAATTTCAATAAAAAATATCGAGTCTGGCGCTTCGCAGGGCACAGTTCTACCTAACACTCCTCCTCGCTTCGCTCGTCGTCGCACCTAATTGACTTCACATTATGCCGTTAACCACTATGCGGAATAATATTATGGATAATAACATTAGTCTTAATTATAATTATGCGAAATAAATATTATGCCAAAAGAAAATTATGCCTAAGTTATATTATGCCAAACAACAATATGCCAAAGTATATTATGAGTAAGAACATTATGCCATTATAATTATTATAAGGATTTTTTATTATTCGCATTTGGGATGGCTCCGCTCAGTACCTCCTCGATGCTCTGGATAGACAGCAGCGACGTCTGTCCGCATTGGCGTTGCAGATGTCATCAACACCCTCAAACATCTGCAACTGCGCCGGGACATTCCGTCGATAAGCGCCTTTTATTGGGTGTTCCACGGTGAGTGCTCTGAAGAGATATTTGACCTTATTCCTCCCGCTCCTTTCCTGCAAAGGAGTACGCGTGCCCGGGAGTCCCTTCAAGACGTGAAGGCACAAATAATAGGCCAGCAAGGTTGGGGTGGCTAGGGCTGCTGTTCTCTGTGGTCCGCTATGTCCGCACATGGACCATCAGGTGGTGTTGAGTCAATTGCTGTGCTAATAAAAAACCCCAAGGCTTAGACAGAGACTAGGCAAAAGCACCGCAAAAGCAGTCCACTGCCATAGACCGCGCTTTACCAAGCACTGACTGCACTCAGCGTGGCAAGTGGCGAGTCCGTCGCTGATATAAGCTATTGGATGTTGTGCAGTTCTAAGTCCATTACTCGCCTTCTACGACACCCAAGGTAAGAGATGGGTTAGTAGTATTCTTTTAATGAGCCGCTCCACACGACCACACGAGTTATGACATTCATTGTTTACCGAGTAGTTTATGTACAGGTAGGTACTTTGTATAGTAATATCTACTAAAAACATTCATGTTTGCTCAGTTGTACCAATTTTAAATAGAGATACTCCCTATATAAAGATGATATTGGTTCTGTAAGCTTTCAATCCAAATTGGCTGTGGCAATATGAAGACCTCTTTGGCTTTGGTCATATTGGTAAGTTACGATTCTAATAATTCTAAAGCAGATTTGTTCCTGATACATCATATTTACATAATATAACATATGATCACGCCTCTTTCCCCGAAGGGTTAGGCAGAGGTGTTAAACACCCACATTTCGCCATATATTAAATTAGAGTTAAATGTATGTTTTCTCTTCAGTAGTGGCTACTGTTGGCCAATAAGCATAGTAGTGTGTCATACAATTAACTACTAATATTTTTATTATTATACTAACAACGATTGTCAACTGTAGTATATACCAAATAAATAAATAAAAATAAATAGATATGTAAGGTCCCCATGTAACAGGTGGCGAGTCTGTTGCCATGCACCGGGCACAATGTGAGGCAAGCGATATTCACGATGAACCAATTAGTTACAAGTAATTAGTTAGGTATAATGTCATATTCCTAATTAGTTATAATCCTTAATCGACACTCCTATTGGTCATATTTCTGATCCGTTATTTTCCTGACTCGTCATTGTACAGTAAAATGAAATCGCGATGCTTATTACAAGGTATGGGGATTAAATTATATTACACTTATTAATATATTATACGACATTACACGATATTTATAATTGTATCTACCTACAGCATATAATAAAACTGTAGAGAGCGAATGTCTGTCATTGAAAAAAATGCTTAAACCAAGAGGGAAGTAAAAAGAGGGAAAATACAAAAAAAAATGTTTTTTTATTATTATTTTGTTTCTATGTTGTCTTTGTTTTGTTATCTGTTTGTACGGGCTAATCTCCGAAATGGCTGGACCGATTTCAATGAAATTTTGCATGGTGATATCTTATATCCCTGGGCAACATCTTAGATACTTGTTATTCCGGAAAATTAAAGGGCTCGCGAAGGATCGTGGGCAACAGCTAGTAAATAATAAAGGGGAGTGACAATGACATTAGCTTCATGACATACGAGCAACACTCATCTATGAATTATTTAAAAAGGTTCTTATCATTGGATTTCTATAGTAAATATGTGCGGACGTGCGGACAAAAGTTAGAAATAGGTATGTCGAATCTTGAATATGACGAGTCAGGAATATGACTAGTTAGGAAAGTGTCGAATAAGGAATTAGGAACAAATACTAATAATTTACAACTACATATAAATGGGGCCGATTCCATTGCCGCGAACTAACATACATACCTACATTATAACCACGACTATTATCCTCTAAGGGTATTACCCTAGGGGTAGGCAACTAGACTAACCTAAACTTAATTGTGAATCTACCTTTCTCTTCTCCTTAGGAGTTAGAAAAGATTAGGTACATACAGATTTTGTTTAGTCTAGTTTGTGATAATTTACATATGACCGGTAAGCTCTTGGCCTTCATCTCACCTGATGGTAAGTGACGATAAGGCCGAAGGTGGAAGCGAGCTTCGCCTGTAATCCTCAAAACTGAACTGGCTATCTTACTTCTGATTGCCGGAACGCAAGAATGCTTAAAACATTGTTATTATGGCGACAGATTTAGGTAAGACGCAGGTAGAAGCCCCACCACCAACCAAAATCGAGCAGAAAAACTTCTGCCCTCTTGGGGAATCGAACCCGGGACCTCCCGATCAACACCCGAGTGTGAACTACTAGACCCGAGCGGCGCGGCGGTCGAAATCGTCGAGAGTATGGAATCACGTTATCTTTAAACGTCTCTTTATATTACGGTGAGATAGAGCGAGATAACGATGAATCGGACCAGTCAAAGAAAACCCAAAACCTCAAACAGTAGACAAACAGCACATTATTATAAACACATACATACATACATATCATCACGCCTCTTTGCCCGAGGGGTAGGCAGAAGTGTTAAACACCCACATGTCGCCAGATCTGTCAGGTCCCCATGTAACAGGTGGCGAGCCTGTTGCCATGCACCGGGCACAATGTGAGGCAAGCGATATTCATCAGTGGTGGCGGCGGTGGTTTAGAACCCGGCCGAGCGAACGAGTAGTGCCCCGTCCGTCCCAACTCGTCTACCGCTTTGTTATAAAGGTTGTTATTTTATTTTAAGTTTAATTGTTTCAGGCGCTGGCGGCCGTTTACGGCTACCCATGTAAGTATATGTTTTAATAAGTAGAAAAAAAAGATAGATACAAAATAAACATTACATTGAACACCATTTCGAAATTCCGTCACTATATAACGTCTCAATCCAAGTTGCCAAAAAGGTTAACAAAACAAAGCTAATGTTTCATCTCTAAAATGTTTTGTGATGACTGTAGGTAATTGAAATCAATTGTAACGGACAACAATTGTTAATTAATTATATTTACGTGCTAATGTCCATGTAAAAAGCGTGATTATTGAATAACAAATTCGGTAAGTCGGCTTTTTTGTTTACCTTTTTGGCAACTTGGATTGAGACTTACTATATAAAGTACTTAATTTTGATGATAAATAAAAATATAATATTTAAATAGAACTATACCAAAATCAATGTTAATATTAGGTACTCTGAGGAGGAGCTCGGTGGCGTAGTGGTTAGTACGCTTTGGCTTTCGATATTGAAAACAAAGCTACCTTCACCATGGTGAGGTGGCCAAAACTTTGTGAACGCCAACTTCCCGTGCTTCGGAAGGCACGTTATGACGTTGGTCCCGGTTGCAATTGCAACCGTTTCTACCCACCAACCCGCATTGGGCCAGCGTGGTGGTGTTACGGCCCATACTCCTCATGTGTTTCTCCATGAGGAAGGCCTATGCCTAGAGCAGTGGGACGTACATAGGCTGAGGGGGAAGGGAGGTACTCTGAGTGGCCCCGTTGCTAAAATTATTTGCAAAAAACCCACAGAGAAACTTTCTTTATAATATTATATACATTATGTTTTCTTTTTAAAAAAAATATCACCATTACTGGCCATTTCTAACCTATACATGTATCGATATCTACTTTTCTTTCTCTTTTTGGGGTTCCGTAGTAAACTAGGAATCCTTACAGTTTCGCCATGTCTGTCTGTATATCTGTCTGCCTATCCGTCCGCGAATAATCTCAGTGACCGTAAGCACTAGAAAGCTGAAATTTTTAATAAATATGTATATTAATAACGCCGACAAAGTGCACACATCAAAAGTGGAATAAAATATCAAATTAGGGGGGTGCCCATACACGTAATGTAGGGACTGATTTTTTTTCCTTTGGACCCTAACGTGTGATATATCGTTGGATAGCTATTCAAATTCTATTTTATTCTATTTGGGTTTTCTTAAATCATTTTACGATAAAATTTATATTTTCTGAAATGTTCGCTCCGAAAGTTAAAAAAAATGTGTACTACCCCTTTAACTTTTGAACCATAAGTTCAAAAAATATTAGGTCCTTACCTATGAAATTGGTGTTTTGTATGGAGATTTTGGGGATGTCTGCATTTTACATACTAACATTTTATCAGTTTTCTTCACAACGACAAATCCAGAGATAATTATATTTGGCATGTATCATTAGACAAGCTTTAGCAATATAGTTATATAGCAGTTAAAAATAATTGTCTTTGTGTTAATTTTAACACAATTAAACTTACCAAAAATTATCAAATTAAATAATACGAGCTCAAATATATGGTCTATTTTTAGAAGAGGCAATTAATTTATAGGAATGTTCTGAAACTTAATAGTTACGGACAAATTGCTAAGACAGAATAAAAACACCAATTTCATAGGTAAGGACCCAATATGAAAAAATTCTCAAAATTAGAACTTAATAAGTACTTTCTAGGAAAATTATTGTGAACTTGATTGGTGTAACGGTTTTTGATAAATTTTACAAAATGGAAAACTACGGAACCTTATACTGAGCGTGGCCCGACACGCTCTTGGCTGGTTTTACATAATTATGACAGTCAAGAAGCTCTTGGTCTATATCTCCTCATTTATTATAAATAACAAAATTTTTTGTACGACTTTTGATAATTTACCACATTTTACTTTCATACATCAATAAATGTCAACTTCTGAATGTTCTTAGCTAAGGGCGAGCGTCGCGCATGTCGCCTTTTCGTGTGAACGAAACATAGACTTACTAATGTCACGACAGTACCATAAAAGCTTGGAAAGTCATTTTTAGGGTTCCGTAGTAAACAAGGAACCCTAGGTCTTGCCAGGTTGTTGATTCATTAAAAATAATCCTGTATACCTTTATAATTGTAACATTAACTGTAACAACAATAGTAATAACTTATTTAAAATGAAATTGAAACGTTTCTTGTTAGAAAAATGTTTTCATGTATTTAATTTTGACATTTCTCTTTATTAAGTTTCTAATAATTTTATTGATTTTTTTATGAATATTGTTATGTATTGCATTAACTTTTACTATTTGTGACTATTATTGAGATGTTTTATATTATAACATGCGGTTTTTATAGATAATTATTTTAGATTTGCAAGCCACATAATTATTAGCTTAATTATGTTTTTCCAACACAATTATTTTGTTCAGTAATAAATAAATGAAGAATAATAATCGATCTATATTTTTACTAACCAACCATTTTTTTGCAGCGCCATTGCCAGGCGGAGAGGACACCTCTGTAGTAACAGAAGAAATCACTACCACTATTGACACGGCAGCTGAAGCAAGCAGTCAGAGCTCCGCCTCCGCTAACTCTGAATCCTCCAGTACCACCACTTCAGACGGTGGAAGCACTGCAAGCCGTAGTTCCAGCTCTGCTTCTGCTAAAAGTCAAAGCTCTGCATCATCTAAAACACGGACGGGTACGGAAAGCACTGGGCTATTTTTGTTCTTTCCTTGACCTCAGGTGGTCTCATGGTCTGTACACCGGTCTCAAGGCGAGAGGTTCTGACGTAGTAACTTATTAGTAATCTGTGTTTCTGGGTTCGATCCCCGGTGAGGCCAAATGTTTGTGTAATGTTTTCATCGTTGGCGTTTGTTCTCCAGTCTTGGATGTATACTATTATGTGTTGTATTTTTTCTGAATATTTATAATAGGCCAGTTGACCCTTTTTTTTATTGAGCCCTCAATGATTAATTACTGTTAGCCACCACTACAAAACTTATAACACATTAAATTTTAAACATTTGCCCTCGCTGGGGATCGTACCCAGAGACCTCTCTATATGGCCACCGACGCCTTGAGACCGGCGTTCAGACCACTGGACCACAGATGTCGTATATGTTTATTCTGTCGATTTTGTTAGCGTAGAACTGATTTTTTTATCTTTTTTTTTGATAATTATCGTTTTATAAAACGAAGCGATAACCGATAGATTATTGATTACCGGTTTGCATAGTTCACACAATCAATCCATCGTTTTTCGATCTTCCCCTCCCAGCATAACCATCTACTCTTATATTTACAACTTTCTTGGTGACACGACCATTCTATCTTCTCATTTTAACTCTATAGCAAAATAAATGATTATTTATCATTATTGCAGTGCAACAGAAAATCATAACTCGAACTCAAGGGGAACAAGATACAACATCAGACACAGAAACAACTGACAACGTTGCAACTAGTTCGTCTAGTGCAGCCGCAGCTGCAGCTGCTAGTGCAGTTACTACTGGCAGTGGAGGCAGCAGCTCGGCGAGTGCAGCCGCGGCTGCGGCTGCTAGTGCAGCTTCTAGCGGCAGTGGTGGAGGCAGTAGTGCGGCGAGTGCAGCCGCAGTTTCAGTTGCTGTAGCAGTTTCTACTGGCAGTGGCGGAGGTGGCAGTTCGGCGAGTGCAGCTGCAGCTGCGGCTGCTAGTGCAGCTTCTAGTGGCGGTGGAGGAGGCAGTAGCGCGGCGAGTGCAGCCGCAGCTGCTGCAAGCAGTGCCAGCGGTTCCACAGCTGGTGGTTCTGACGATTCTGTAACTTCAAGTAAGTTTTTAATATTAATAATAGTAGGCTGTGGTAGCCGATCGGCACGGACGGGGCACCACTCGTTCGAGAGGTCGCGGGTCTTGCGGGATCTATCCCACCGCCTGTACCCAGTGGTATTGTTTGAATAAAACTTACGTATGGAAGAATATGGATATCGCTTAAGTGGGTCCCGGTGCTTGGCACCCGGCTCGCACATGGGGACTTGACTTATCTGGCGAAATGTGGGTGTCGACACCTCTGCCTACCCCTTCGGGAGAAGAGGCGTGATGGTATGTTATGTAATAGTTCATTTTTCAAATACAAAATTCATGTCGACAGTGTCACCTATTTAATCGTTAAAGGCCAGTTAGAGGCGTAGAAAAGATTTGATCATAATTTGGAATCTTCAAAAATCCTGTCAAAATTTTCACATGTTTTGTATTTATACTTTGTCGTCATAATTGGGCTTAGAAATTATGACCTTTCAAGAAAATATTACATTGCAACAGGCTCGCTGTTTAAAGGGACATATCAGGTGAAATATGAGTGTTTAACACCTCTGCTGGATAAAGTTGTGGAGACCTAGTGCATAGAAAAATCATCATTTTATGATAATCATCAAATGTTGTGCATGAATCTAAGTATGTGTGTGTACATCATGTGTGTGTGTGTGTGCGTGTGTCTTAAAATTTTAAAAATAAATATAAATTTACAATAAAATTATGTTATAAGAATATATAAAGATAACAAATAAATAAACATAGTACAATTTATTTATTTGTAATAATAGTCAGTCAATTTCAGATGGTTGTTACTAGTACAGACCTAGGTTTATAATCTTTCCTTTGTAACGATTTTCAAATAATTTGCCTGAATCTCGATCTAGTCACGTTCACAATATCGTTACTCACCGTGTATATCTTTTTGTAAAGATAGGATCCCATGAAACGGGAACACCTTTTTGAGAATGCTGTTTTAGGAATAGGAAGGTCACTTAATGGTTCTGTGAGAAATGCGAGCCTGTTGTTTTGCTTGTTTGTGAAAGTATAAAATCTTTGTAGTCACATATACATATACTCGTAGCTGGCGTACAGTAAGGAGCTGGCATTCTAGTACAGTTTTCTAGTTGGGTCCTCTAGGTCGACTGTATATTATTAGCCGAGCTATTTTAAGATTGCTCTTTGGATCCTTCTTATTAATTGTGTGATTATTTAATAATTTAA
Organism: Parapoynx stratiotata; assembly: GCA_910589355.1. Lineage (NCBI taxonomy): Eukaryota > Metazoa > Arthropoda > Insecta > Lepidoptera > Crambidae > Parapoynx > Parapoynx stratiotata. The sequence goes on along the minus strand of OU342476.1, from coordinate 5,972,245 downwards.
TTAATAGTTACTTATTAGTTTATAATTGATTGGTATAAACAAATTTAAATAGTTCCAATCAAGTCTTGGTCCGCGACATGTCTGAGTTTTCCAAAAATATGCATATAAACTTTTTACCCGCGTTGAAGCTGCGTCTATCTGTATTGACCACGTAAAGTTTTCATCAATAATCACTCCTAAGTATTTGGTGTTCCTCAAGTTGTTGTTCCGCATTGGCATTCGCAAAGATCTTTATTTTGACAACAGTGGAGTATAAGTTTTAGCGTTTCTGCCATTTGTATTAAGTAGGTGTCTCTGGAGCAAAACACTTACAGTATCTGATGTGTTCTGAGCCAAATCACAAAACCAGGTCCATGGGCTGGCATCTAAAACGATTGCGGTGTCATTTGCGAAGGTAAATATTTTCGCATTATTTATTTTCATGGAGCATAGGTCGTTGATATATACTTACCAGAAAGTGGGTTGGACCTAGAACGCTACCTTGTGGAACGCCAAATTTGATTTCTGAGTATTCACTTTGGTGGCCTCCAATGACTACTCTCTGCTTTTTTCAGAGAGATACCAATGTAGTGTTATACCTCTTGTGTCAAGCATTTCAAGCTTTTTAAGCTGTAGTGGTCGCAATATGTTTGTTAATAGATACATTTTATTTGCAGCTACATCAACCGCTGCATCTGGTGCAAGTAGCTCGTCTTCTTCAGGTAAAAATAAAAAATAAGACGAACATAAAGAGTCTTACAATATAACATTGTAACCTAATGTATTTGATCCAATATGAATACTACCTAATTAGATGTAGACTTTTAATACAATGGTTAGTTCTTTGATTATATTTTCCAAGTGTAATAAGGAGAATTAATCTGTGAGAAAACTATACCGTTGTAGGAGGTGAATCCGGCTCAACATCCAACAGCATCTCACAATCTCTAGCATCATCTCAATCGAGAAGCACAGGTATGCACTTTTTTATACATTACAAACGTTCTGTCCCTTAAACAAAAATATTATGTTTATAATTCTAAAAAATAATTATAACTAGCTGTTGCTGTTTTTTTAACTATCCAACTATTTTTGTTTCTCTGTTTGTCTGTTTGTACGGGCTAATCTCCGAAGTGGCTGGTCCGATTTCAATGAAATTTGCATGGTGATTTCTTATATCCCTGGTCTACATCTTAGATACTTTTTATTCCGGAAAATTAAAGGGTTCCCGTGGGATAGTAAAAAATCCAGTAACCGCGAACGAAGTCGTGGGCTCCGTGTATGGCCTGCGCCCAACAGTGGGGCGTATTAGGCTGGAGACGATATTTATGAGTATATTTATTTGTTTATTTATTGACACACCTTTTCGCAGTCTGCAAGTTTAATAAGTGTTAAGGAGCTGTATGTCTTTTCAGGTGGAAGTGAATCCAGCTCAACATCGAGTAGCAACGCAGAATCTCAAGCAGCATCTCAATCAAACTCAGGTAATAGCTTTATACCTACATTCATAGTTTCCCTGCCATACCTCCGTGGTCGAGTGGTCTGGCGTCGCCATCTCGGGAGGAGCTGGGTTCGGTCCCCGGTGGGGGCAAATGTTTGGGTGATAAATTTTCAGGCATTTGTTCTCCAGTCTTGGATGTTTATATATATTCAAGATATTTGTATGCATTTATCTATAACATATATTTATCCGCCATGTAGTGTCCATGTCTTGTGTTACACAAGCAGCATTAGTTGCTTAAAATGGGGCTAGTTGATAGGTGTGAAATTTTGAATAAAATTATTTATTTATACTTCTAATGAGGAGTAAAACTGACAACTACTCGTTCGAGAGGCCGCGATCGGGTGTTCGATCCCTTCGTCGGGCACCACTGAGTTTATAGAGAATATCGCTTGCCTCACATTGTGCCCGGTGCATGGCAACAGGCTCGCCACCTGTTACATGAGACTTAACATATCTGGTAAATTATGGGTAACAACACTTCTCTGCCCACCCCTTCGGGGAAAACGCCGTGATGATATAATAGATCTTTACCTATGAAATTCGAGGAGCTCGGTGGCGTAGTGGTCAGTGCGTTTTGCTACCAAAAAACAAAGCTACCTTCGCCATGGTCAGGCCGTGGATGGGTGACCAAGACTCGAGCTCCTCCGTGCTTTGCAAGGCACGTTAAGCCGTTGGTCACGGTCGTATTTGTGACCGTTTCTTCCCACCAACCCCCAGCGTGGTGGTGTTACGGCCCATACTCCTCATGTGTTTCTCCATGAGGAAGGCCAGTCCCAGCAGTGGGACGTATATAGGCTAATGACGACCTATGAAATTGCCGTTTTTTTCTCTCTTAGTATTTTGTCTGTTACTATTAGGTTTCAGAATATACTTTAAAAAAAAATACCTCCTCTCAAAAAATACCATATTTTTGAGCTCTTTTGATTTGCTTTGATAATTTGTTGTAAGTTTGATTGTGTTAAAATTAGAAACGAAGACAACAACTCTTTTTAAGTGCCTCCCGAATACATCATTTGATTTGCATTCACTTAAAAACGATAAATGATACATGCCAAAAATTATTATCTCTGGATTTGTCGTTGTGGAGAAATCTGAAAAAAATTTAGTATGGAAAATGCAGACTTCCCCAAAATCTCCATACAAAACGGTAAAGGCCTATTATTTGTTTGTTTTTTTTTTGCCGTTTTAGGTGGAAGTGGTTCCAGCTCAACCTCGATGAGCAGTTCTGGATCCCAATCATCTTCTCAATCTGGCTCAGGTATAAGTTCTACAACTACTTAATTTATTACTAGTTCCCTTTTAGTTCAAGAGCCAGAAATAAGTTCAACGTCATTTCTCTACCGTTTCTCATTTATTTTATATTAAAATGAATTTACTGTTACTCACTTAGAATTAAAAATACCATCGAAAAGGTAACACAATTAAAATCTCATACTTATTTATTACTTGCTTTTGCACGTGACATCGTCTGCGTAGAATAGTTACTTTGAGATAGTGTGAAGGTATGTAGCCTATAACCTTCCTCAATAAATAGGCTATTAAACACTGAAAGATTTTTTCAATTTGGTACAATGGCCTCAATTGGTGGAATTGAAAATGTACTACTCACTCTATTATTAGAAGCAAAGTTCATAGTGGCGTTAATTTGTCATAAATTTTTCTGGGAGGCGTTATTTAAATTTAACATTCACCCGCACGGCAATATCGGGATAAAAGGTAGCCTATGTCCTTTCTCAGGCTCTAGACTATCCGTGTACTAAATTTCAGTTAAATTGGTGCAGTAGAGACAGACAGAGTTTACTTTCGCATTAATAATATCAGTATGGATTTTTTTATATGTATGTTCAAAAATGTTAACATACATAAACGTCACTACGCCTACTACGTTTTCGAGCCATTTATATTTTAACATTTACACATACATACATACAATCACGCCTGTAATCCCTAAGGGGGTAAGCAGAGTTCTAGGAGCACTGTGTTTCTTAAGACCACATTTAGCCGTACAAAAATTGGGTTTGGTCAGATGAAAAATCGTGAAAGAGTAGTAACAAGTGACTAGCTCATCGCCTACACCACAGATCACTGAGAGCCGCTTCGCTTTAAATGGCCTACACAATCACAGACCCAGTACCCAATACGCCCTTAGTCGCCTTTTACGACATGCTAGGCAAGAAAAGCAGTTGGTAGGTACATTCTTTTTGCAAACATTTACATATTGTCATATTTATTGATACACTTAGGTACCTACATCTTTCCGTTTGCAAGTGTAATAAGGAGAATTGTATCTACTATTTTAGGTGGAAGTGAATCCGGCTCATCATCGATTAGCAGCTCTGGATCCCAATCATCTTCTCAATCTGGATCCGGTACTTACACGGTTTTATTTTTCAAATATATGTTTACAGTTTTACCATTGAAAATGCTTAAAAAAGGGATCCTTTTTTGTCATAATGTTTTTACTGATACTTTGGCATATGAATTTAGCATAATATTGTTTGGCATAATATAACTTAAGCATAATTTTCTTTTGACACAATATTTATTTCGCATAATTATAATTTAGACTAATGTATCCATAATATTGGGTCCTTACCTATAAAATTGGTGTTTTTTTCTCTCTTAGTATTTTGTCTGTAACTATTAAGATTCAGAGTATTCCTAAAAAATAATTACCTCGTCTAAAAATAGACTATATTTTTGAGCTCTTTTGATTTGTTTTGATAATTTGTTGTAAGTTTAATTGTGTTAAAATTGGACACGGAGACAACTCTTTTTAAGTGCCTCCCGAATACATCATTTAAATAAAATGATTATTCACTTAAAAACGATAAATAATTTTTATGAAGTGTGATATTACACATATTACTAAAGCTTGTCTAATGCTAGATGCCAAATATTATTATCTTTGGATTTGTTGTTATGAAGAAAACTGAAAAAAATTTAGTATGGAAAATGCAGAATTCCCCAAAATCTCCATACAAAACACCAATTTCATAGGTAAGGACCTAATATTATTCGGCATCAATTGGGAAAGGCGACGAGCGAAGCGATGAGGAGTGTTTAAGTCCACACAAAATAAGAGTGTTTAAAATAAAACTGTTTTGACAGTTTACGTCCATAAAGTTCTTTATTTTTTATTATGGAAATGTTTCACAGTAATTGGATTTTTCATGGGTACCGCCCCCTCGGCTAAGTGATGTGCATAACGATTTTTTCATAATGCTCATAGATTATTCATCATCGAGTATTTTTTTAAGGCCGACTCGCATATTAGTATTTATGATTTTAGATTTTGTATTACTTTTTTATTACATATTTCACATTACTAGACACGTCAAAGTAACATCAAGGCTAAGCATCAAGGACATGATTCGTATGTTTCTTGTTTTGAGCTTGTTTAAAAATTTTAATTGATTAAAAAAGTATTCATATTGTGGCAATTGGTGGCAATAACAAGAAACGTCATAAAGTCAAATATCAAAACAGGCCTCTTATTTTGTGTTGACTATAGAGAACTGTGCATTCAACACGCGAGCCGAGCTATCAAAGCGAGCGTGCCGCGGCAGCCGCTGGAGAAGCGCCAGAATCGATATTTTTTACTGATAATTATTTTTAAAATTTTATGCTAAAATCAATTATGCGTAAGTATATTTAGTGTAGATTCCATTATGCCAATTCATATAATGCTTGAAAATTTTATGCAAACAGGGAACCCTTTAAAAAGTGTATTACATTAGAAATATTAAGTTATAATTGGAATAATTACAGAATCACAATTTTGTTACCCCTACAAGTAGGTATTCACGCACCATCAGCTTTCATGCAGTATTAATTAACAATACTCTGTGTGCTAAATACGTTGATGTATATTTTTATTTATGTTAACACTAGAATTGCAATAGTACCCGTAGTGTACTTAAGCTGTCATTGCAAAAAAACTTTTCACCTTTAGTTGCGTTAAGAAATGTCAATTTCTATGAGAAATGGGATTTCAACTAGTTTTCGCTCGGGGCGCTTTTCACGTTTCCCATAGAAATTGACATTCTTGACATTTCTTATCGCAACTAAAAGTGAGAAGTTTTTTTACAATGAAAACATACACTACGTGTACACATTATATTGCGTCAAATAAGCGTAGCCGATTCCGAAATTAAAATAGATTTTTTTCCCTTTTAAACGAGATAGACCAAAACGGATCTTTGATTCTTGTAAATCGTAATGTCAGCATCTCAAAAATCTAAAACAATCATTAACGCAGCAAGTGGTACTTACATAAGTACCTACTGCGTTCACGAATTATGCGGCAGAATTGCGTTTACGATTCAAAATCGTAGGTAAAGATCTCTTTCATTGTCATCATCATTTCTATTGCTCTTTCTTACCGTTTACAAGTGTGGTATGTGTAATAAGAAAGAATATCTTTTTAGGTGGAAGTGGATCCCGTTCATCATCAGGTAGCAATTCTGGATCCCAATCTACTTCTCAATCAAGCTCAGGTACATACATAGTTTTAGACATTCAATTTTTTTCAGTTCCATATAAAACCTCTACGAGCTGAGTCAAAATTCTAAAGGAACAGCTACAAATGAAATTTATTTAGTTGGGTAGCTAGAGATATAATTTCACCAATATAAGTACGTTCATACTGCTATACATTTATATACTTTGATATAGAGATTTAGTATTGACATGGTATAAAGCGTTTTCGAGTCAAAATAAAAAACTTATACTAATAATAGGTTACTACTATTTAGTGATTACCTGTACTGTTATCTTCACACTATTTCTAATAATAATGTAAAAACACTAATCTCCTTATTAATTGTAACATTTTAGGTGGAAGTGAATCCAGCTCATCGTCGAACAGCAACTCAGAATCACAATCAAGTTCGCAATCTACAGGCACAGGTAGGGTTTATTTTAAGCAACTAAATGCTGCTTGTGTTACGGATTTTAGAAGACGGACAAATATATTTAATAGATAAATACATATAATTATTCAGAATATAATTATTATAATACATATATAATGAACATCCAAGACTGGAGAACAAATGTCTGAAAATTTTATCACCCAAACACTTGCCTCCACTGGGGATCGAATCCAGGACCTCTCGAGATAGCGACGCCTTGAGACCAGCGTACAGACCACTCGACCACGGAGGTCGTCAAAACATAGACAGCATTAGTTGCTTAAAATGGGGCTGGTAGTTGAATGTCTGAAGATACTTATTTGTTATTTATTGATACACTTTTCTTGATTGCAAATAGTCATATTATATATTCCTGCCATTATAGGTGGAAGTGAATCCAGCTCAACATCGAATAGCAGTTCAGGATCCCAATCATCTTCCCAATCTGGCTCAGGTAAAAGGTTTCATATATTCAATTTCTTCACAACTCTAATTATGGAATAAGCGTAAAACACATACATACAATCACGACTATTATCCCCTAAGGGTTAGTCAGAGACGAGGCAAAAACACCGTAATAACAGTCCACTGCCATAGTCCGCGCTTCACCAAACAGTGACTGCACTCAGCGTGACAGGTGGGGAGCCTGTCGCCGTTATAAGCCAGTTGTCAGTTCTAAGTTCTAAGCTCAGCTAGCTTACTCTTGAACGCAATACCGATCGATCGACATTGAGATTGTAATGTTTCTTGCTCTTCAGTGGGACACTAGCGCCATAAATGGGTTCAAATTATGCGGATATTGAGTGACTTAAATGACATTGATCTTAGCCGGAATTGGTACTCTCGTACCGCCTCTCTAGTCTCGGCTTTTGAGATATTGGATTGTGTTATTATTGAGTTTTAGTTGAGATTGCGTTCGAGGGTAGGCTAGCTGTTCCATCAAATGTAGTAACTGACGTCATAGCCCATTTATCACGCGTATCGTGGTTATCCACAATACATGTATACAGGGTTATTTTTAATGAATCAACAACCTCCCAATACTAGTAAGCTAACATCATAAATAACAATATTTGTTCTACCACTTTTAGTAATTCAACACATTTTACTTAAATTAAAATTAAATATCAATTTCTGAACGTTCTTAGCTCTGTGCACATCGCACGCGTGCGAGCATCACGTGTGTCGTCTTGTCACGGTAATATTATCTATACAGTATTTTAACTCGGCCGTAACCTTGAGATAGATACCTACAGCCGCGCGGTACGTAAACATGCGGTGGGGCTGCCCGCATTCAGCATTTTAATTAAATTTGCCTACTTTGTGTTTCCTTTTAGTTTTGTGATGGTGAATATACTTTTTTTTATTTAAACAAATAAAATACTTTGTGAATTCAATTGGAAGAGTTAAATAAAAATGCGTGTTTTTTATTGGCAGATCTACTATAAAAAATGTTTATGTTTGAATAGCAAGCTTACAAATTTGCGACCGAAAAATACTTGCGGCTCGACTGAGACATACGAAATGCGTTATTATTAAATTTTAAAGTAGGTTATATACGCATTCATGCAACCCAAAAAGCACAATATTTCTTACTCGACGATTTAAATAATGTATTTGAACGTATTTAGTGGAAAAAAATCGCGCAATTATTGTTAAAAAACAACACTCCGACCTTTCGTCACTGCGGCGACTGTTTGCTCACCCGGAGCGAGCGCACCCCGAGATCGAGGCGCGTAGGTATAACTCGAGTTTTTGGACCGTTTGTATGGAGTTAAAATACTGTTAGACATACTAATGTCACGACTGTTGTTTTATTTAATGTAAGAGTTATGGTAAAACTTGTACTTACATTTTTTTTACAAAGTTTCCATAATTTTTTTTTGCCAACAAATGTTATCTTCATTAAAATCGATATTAAATCTCCTGAATTAATATTTTAGGTGGAAGTGAATCCAGCTCATCGTCAGGTAGCAACTCTGGATCCCAGTCAAGCTCTCAAACTGGCTCAGGTACAGTCAATTCCAAAAACGGAACATAGACATACTAATGTCACGACAGTACATTATAAGCTTTTAAAATAATTTTTATTTAATGTAAGAGTTATGGTGAAACTTGTAGTTACATTTTTTTTACAAAGTTTCCATAATTTTTTTTTTGCCAACAAATGTTATCTTCATTAAAATCGATATTAAATCTCCTGAATTAATATTTTAGGTGGAAGTGAATCCAGCTCATCGTCAGGTAGCAACTCTGGATCCCAGTCAAGCTCTCAAACTGGCTCAGGTACAGTCAACTCCAAAAACTTGTAACCACTTTTGTCAGTAAATGACTCATAAAGATTATCACCTCTAAAACGTGTACTCGACTGCATATCTACATCTGACCTAAGGTTATACACAAAGTGTTCGTAGGTAGTAAAGTCTGAATAATATTCAGACGTTAATGTTTAATGTTTAACCTCAGAACACGGGTAAATTTAAAGCAAATTTCTGATTAATCACAAAATCTCAGAAACTATATCCAATAAAATCGCGTAAGACGGATTTTCCTAATCCACCCCGAGGGAGGAAAAACGGGGGTAACTCGTGCGAAGCCGGGGCCGAGGTGTAAATTCAAAAATTTTTTTTCGGTTTCCGCTAGCACAAGGTGTTTCAAAACTCCCTCTTAAGCCGAAAGGGGGTTCAATGCCAAAATATGAAGAACGTAGCGTTTTTTTTTCGCTGAAAAAAAAAATTAAAAAGTCGACATTCAAATATTCAACTCTGTTCCTAGTAGCTAGTGTATACTTTGTGATAGTTAAAATTGTTTGTTTTTGAAACACAGTGTAAAAGACAATGTTCGATCCTCCGTTCGATGTGTAAAAGACAGCTCCACCGAGTGTAATAATCTAATGGGTTAATTTCATATTAAATATTCTGAATTACCGTTTTTAGGTGGAAGTGAATCCAGCTCATCATCAGGTAGCAATTCTGGATCTCAATCAACCTCTGAAACTAGCTCAGGTACTTAGTTTTAAACATTCAAAACTTTTTTGGAGGTTCCTATATTATCCTGGCCCTACCAGGAAAAGAAAAAACCTTGCCATATTGCGGAAAATTTATGGAACAAATTTCTTTTAATGGCAATAGTAATTTTACCCCTCAATTTCATTTCTGAATGTCATCTGTCACTTATTTTTTCGCTAATTTTTATAATTTTCCCTTCTTTTTAGGTTTAATTTGTGCGCTAAGATGGTTTGAATGTTAGTTAATCAATAGAAATTAGAAAAACACCATTAAAAAGAATGGTAAATATTTTAAAAAGTATTCTTAGGGCCTGTTTCACAATCGACTGGTAAGTTCTGAGTAGCTTACTTGGCAGATAAATTGACAGTTGTATGAAATTTATGTCAATTGAACTACCTAGTAAGCTATTCAGAACTTACCCGTCGACTGTGAAACAGGCCCTTAGTGTTGTAATAAAAAGAAAATTTCAGCCTACCCATAGGCAGGTAGGTACCTTTAATACCTATTGTATGGAACCGAAATATTCTCTTTTATGGCATCGCTTGCTTTTTGTAATCGGCCAATGTAAAAGTTAGTGAAACAAGCGTTTAATACAAACAGGGTGCCACCATTTGACAGTTCGGCACATGTAATGGCCGCTTTTTGTATGGAGCATAATGTGTAATGTAACCTTCTCAATTTTATGTCGATATCGATAATTTTCAGTACAAAACTTATAGTTTTGACAGCTCATGTGCTACATCACTGGTAGCACGTGTAATTGCGGCCAGGCACCTTTAACGTTTGTCAATCCGCATACACCAATCATTTTGTTTCCGCTCCCCTAGTTTTGAGATCAATGAGACGACCTCAGAGCAGGTTTTTTATTTTCCTGGTAAGGCTATAGATAAAAAGACATTCCACATTGTAACATCTCCATAATTTACATTTCAGGTGGAAGTGAATCCAGCTCATCATCAGGTAGCAATTCTGAATCCGAATCAACGTCCCAAAGTAGCTCAGGTACATGGTTTTCATTTAATTAATTTGTTTATTTTGTACTAGCAGCAAGGCTAGCCTGTTATTATTCCCTTGCCAGGTACCTTCATATACTCATTTAATACTTACTAAGCTGTTAAAAAAAAACTTATCAGGTGAAATGTGAGTGCTTACACATCCGCCTACCCCTTCGAGGAAAAAAGTGATGATGTTGTTGTTGCTAAAAATACTGAAACTAAAACATATCAGGTGAAATAACACTCCTGTTTACCAGGAGATGATAGATGCGTGTTTATATAATAAAATTTTGTTTTGGGTTTGTGACCTTTTTTAGCCGTTTGCTAGTATTCACGATTATTTATGCTCTAGGTGGAAGTGAATCCAGCTCAGGATCAGGCAGTGAATCTGAATCTGAATCTCAGGCCACTTCTGCGACTGAATCAGGTATGTTTTAGACTCCTCCTTTTCTTTTTGCTGCCCTGTTCCCTATTCTATTTGGGGTCGGCGCAACATGTCTTCTTCTTCCACTCTTTTCTATTACTCGTCAATTCAACATTCACTCCCATCTTCATCATATTCTCATTCACACAATCCATCCATCTTTTCTTTGGTCTTGAATGAGGAAGACCACATTAAAATCCGTAACTTTCCTGGCGACATGATCATTTTTCTTCCTCATTACGTGTCCATACCAATAAAGTAGATTTTCTCTCAGTTTATCAGCAATCGGGGCAACTTTCAGACTTCCCCTCATATATTCATTCCTCACTCTATCCATTCTCGCCACACCACACATCCACCTAAACATTCGCATTTCAGCTACATGCAATCTTTGTTTATCCGCTTTACAGGCCAACATTCTGATCCATACTATTGAAAAAAATCTATAACTTTTAATGGGGTTGGTATAAGCTCTCCTGTAATCATGAGAGCCTGGTACTTGTCAAATGGTCGTAACATATCTTCCTCTTTCTTACCCTCTGTCACTTGTCAGCTTAGCTTAACATTTTCACTAACCTTCACCAAATTTCCTTTGTTATCACTTGTTGAATGGTTGGTACAACATGTCTTCATTTTGCACTCTCCTCTCATCCTCTGTTACTCGTCAGCTCAGCATCCTCATCAGAACATCCCTCTCTTCTTATATTCATACATATAATCATGACTAATATGCCCTAAGGGTTAGTCTAGTCAGAGACTAATCAAAAGGACCGCAAAAGCACTAAACTAACCTTTCCTCGCTGATGCTCAGGATTCTTATTTCGAATCACTCGTGATCGTGATTCAATTTTAGAATCCTTCGCTGGCTCGGTCATCAAAATTGAGCACGCGGTTAAAAAACCCTTTTGCACTCTTATATAACTTTTTAATTGCAACATTAAGAAATACATATATTACAAAAAGGCAATGTAGCTTGTGTTTTGCATGTGGTTAACGTTAATATCTAAAGCATCATATTATAGATATGAAATTATGGAATATCACCAAAAAGCACTCGACGGAAGACAAATTAATTTTATAAAAGAAATTGAGAGATTAAATTACTATTGCCGATAGAAGAAATTAGTTTTTTTTATATACTGCCAGGGTGGCAAACAAGCATACGGCCCACACAGATGGGCAGTGGTCACCGTAGCCTATGGACGCCTGCAAACCGAGAGCATCACCAGCGCGCTGCCGACCCTTAAAACCCTTTTCACGCCCTCTTTGAAGGACTCCATGCTGTAGTCTCTTGGGAAAGCCTCACCAGGAAGTTCATTCCACAGCCTAAGCGTACGAGGCAGAAAATTCCTCCTAAAACGCACGGTACGCGACCATTTTGGTTCTAACGTGTGAGGATGAATTCCCTGGCGATGGCGAGCGGTGCGGTGATAAAAAGTAGCTGTTGGCATTATGTCAAACAGTTCCTCAGAGCAGACCCCATTGTACAAGCGGTACAAGGAAGCAAAATCTCTCCTCAAGCTCAATACCGCTTGTGAGCTTGGGATCGCCTCGCAGTATGGCGAGGTTTTTTATCTTGTGTTCAGTTTCTTTTTCTGCAAAATTCTTGTGTTGTAGCATACAAATAAAGTGTTTGTTATTACATTGTAGGAAGTGAAACCAGCTCAGCATCAACCACATCCGAAGCCGAAGGAACTTCTACTTCCGAAACACAAGATGAAGGTAACTCAGATGCAGAAGAAACTAATTCTGGCAGAACGAAGAAAGGCTGTGGACGAAATAAATTCAGGAAAAAGGCGTTCAAGAAAGATAAAAAAGCACGTAAAGCAAAACTGGTTGGTAAATTGCTTAAAGCCAAGAAAGGAGGTAAATTCGGAAAAGACAAATTCGGAGGCCTTAAAAAAGCGAAGACAGGGTGCAAAGGAAAGATTGCGGGTAAATTGCTTAAGAAAGGAGGTAAATTCGGTAGTCTTAAAAAAGGAAAATCAGGGTGTGGCAAAAAACTGGAAGGTGGCAAAATCCTTGGAGGAAAAGGTGGTAAGAAGCTCGGAGGGGGCAAAATCCTTGGAGGTGGATGTGGTAAGAAGCTCGGAGGTGGCAAAATCCTTGGAGGAAAAGGTGGCAAGAAGCTAGGAGGGGGCAAAATCCTTGGAGGTGGATGTGGTAAGAAACTCGGAGGTGGCAAAATCCTTGGAGGAAAAGGTGGTAAGAAGCTTGGAGGGGGCAAAATCCTTGGAGGTGGATGTGGTAAGAAGCTCGGAGGTGGCAAAATCCTTGGAGGAAAAGGTGGCAAGAAGCTCGGAGGGGGCAAAATCCTTGGAGGTGGATGTGGTAAGAAGCTCGGAGGTGGTCGTAAAATAGGATGTGGCAAGGTTGGTTGTGCCAAAACTGATTGTATAGGAAAGTGCGGTGGAAAACGTGCAGGGCGCCGTGGATGCCATTAGGCACTTTATAGATATTCCTCTTTAACATACGACTTGGCTTTGACATGGACGTAGAATTTTTGATATAAACTTAAGCAAAAAACGTAATTAATGCACCGATCAATGTTTTCTGTCAAATCAAGAGACTACAAAAACACCTACTGATTAATCCGAATGTATCGCAGGCCCTAGTTGGGCGCCATTGTGAATTTTCAATAATCATTTGAATTCAATATTAATATGGCCATATTTGTTGTAAAACTTGCTTTACAATATCTTTATCAATAAAAATAGTGTTCTGTCCTTTTCTATAGTCTATTGAAGCGATGAATAGCAGACAGTTTTTTGTATTTTTGTTTTGTGTATTTGTAAGAATCAACATGGTACAATATAACTTACGTAATTTAATATTTGGGTTTTTTATTTCTTCCTTCCCGTAAGTAGTGTAATTTTGTGTATTCACTACTCAAAGATATTCTAGGAAGGCCACCGAGACGAGATAAACCATTTGTGAAGCCGAAAGCCTTAGGCCGCGACCCTGGCCGCTACCGCAGGCCGCGTCTGTCTTAAAGGCTTAACATGAACCACTACGCTATTGAGTTCATCAGATGAACTCAATGGCGTAGTGCAATTTAAAATTGACGATTCTAATAAAACGCAGAATTTATAAGTGTACGTTCTTTTTCGACGATATATCATCACATCTCTATCCACGAAGGGGTAGGTACTAACCCCAGTTGGCCAGGTATAATAAAAGGCCCGAGTCTGTTGCATGCACCCCACGGTGAGTGCTAATCTATAGTAATTATTATAATTTTGTAATCCGATATTAGATTGCGTCGAAAACACTCGTAGTTAATATTAATTATTATTAAGTAGTTCAGAGATCGGAGCGTAGTGGCTGGATAGTACGCTTTGGCTGGCTTTTCTACCCACCAACCCGCATTGGGCCATGTGATACTCCTCTATGAGGAAGGCTTGCGCCCAGCAGTGTACAAATTAATCGTCCTTAATCGTCCTAAAATCGTCCGCGTGTACAAATACGTCCCGTATTTGTACACGCTAAGGACAATTATTAAGTTGACTGAGGTTGACTTGTTTTATTTGGCATTTAGGACTTAATGCTATTTAAATGCCATACGCTATACGCTGCTCTAACTCTAAATGTCGTAGTGATGTCATGAGAACACTCATGGCTGAATTTTGTTTCTTAACGATAACTATCGAGAATATTTGACAATCGATTTTTAGAGATAGTTTTTAATCGATTATATATCGATAGTAAATCTCAACGCTTATAATCAACAACGTTACCACAACAAAGAAAAGTTTTCTGTGTTATAGTGCCCGGCAAACTTCATGATATTATTGTGGAGGGGTACTTAAGTCTGCGCACTGTATTTCGACCTAAATATCTAAAATGTACCGTTCAAGGTCATTGTTCTAGAAGTTGAAGAAGAAAGCAGAGACTTAACAAGAAACTAATATTGAGGTTTATACGAATTTAAAATAAAGGAACGGATTCGGGTGAGACGTTCTATCAGCGAAAGAAATCCTAAACAAGGGTTGATAATACTTTTACAACAACTGACGGCAGAAGATCCCACTGAATATAGATTGGCGATGAGAATGCCGGTATTGCCAGTCAATCTGTTTTTGCAATCCAGGTAAAAAACCGCAAAAAACGAACAAGACACGATTCCTGTACAATTATTAGCACTGGACAGGCATTCGATTGGCAGTCTACATGTTTTAACTAGCGCTGGAATAGCTATGCTGAATTTAAAAGTAGAGCACCAATCCAGTTTCTGCTCTGGATGGCTGAATCTAGTTTATTTTAGTTCCAGTTTACATTATTCCAGTAATAATCCAGCGATGGATTCGATAGCTGGTCTGGAATAGTGTAAGATTAAATTGGCCAATCTGTTAAGTATCTACAGTGGGGTAACAATAAAGAGGCTAAATACTCAAATGTTGGTATGGTATCACTGACCTGTAATAATACTCGCTGGACTGGTGATTAGTACCAATTAATTGTGCCTAATTGAAAATCGCAATATTGGCGCTGACAGCAGTAGTGAGTCTACTTGAAACTTATTCTAGTATATTCCACAGATTAGAGATATGTCTAAAGAGCCATTTGTAAATAATTAGTTCTCAGTACACTCACGGTGGCGTTTCAAATCGGCACAAACATTAGCAGCCTTTTCTATGGAATAGCCAGTCCAGCGTTTATGAATAGAGGTCAGTGTATAGTACAAATCCGAAGATATCATGATTGATTGATTTAGAAACATCTGGTTTGAATAACTATTCGAATAACAACGACCTCGGTCCATCTCCCGTCAAATTTTTTTTGTGATTATTGTATTGAAATTAGCTCTAATCTTTAGACATAACGTGTAGCTTAAATTTTACTATTTATTTACTAATTGGTCAGAAAATAAAACATTTATAAATTCCATTCATAATGAATCGAATAATTTTTTTATCGATTAATTATACTTATCGATAGCCGGTGTGCATCCCTTTAACTAAAATGTCAAAATCAGTTGGTAAATTGACAATTGACATCATTGCATTGTCATAGTCTTATTGTCAAAAAAATTGTGGTTTTTCTTGATTATTGTTTGATTCACCGGGTGTTATTGTTAAAAAAGCTGTAATTAAGCATAATTGTTACCAATGGCTACTCCCGCTGACCTCCGAAGTTCCTTTGAAGCGAAATTGAAAGAAGGCGTATACGATTTTCATCCTTTGGACTTTGAGAGGGTGAAGGATGATAAGTATCTGCAAAGAGTTTTAAACCACGAGGATGGCGACTTGAAGAATGCTACAGAGATGTTATTTGAGATCCTGAACTGGCGTAAAACGGTCGGAGCGAACGAACTAAACGAGTCAAACATCCGCTTAGACTACGTCAAAGAAGGTATATTCTTCCCTCACAGTCGGGACATAGAAGGTAGTTTATTGTTAATTATAAAGTCCAAAATGCATGTCAAAAAGCAGAAAGATCTTGAGGATATAAAGAAGATCCTAATCTATTGGTTAGATAGGATAGAAAGGGAAGAAAATGGCAAAAAAATCACAATGTTCTTCGATATGGAGGGCTGCGGCATAAGCAACATGGATATGGAACTAATAAAGTATCTGATCAACCTATTCAAGTTATATTACCCTTATTTCCTAAACTACATCGTTATTTATGAAATGCCGTGGGTGTTGAACGCTGCATTTAAAGTAGTCAAAACCCTTTTGCCAGCGAAAGCAGTGGAACGAATGAAGTTCGTTGACAAGAACACTTTAAAGGATATTGTGACACCCGATCAAGCGTTAGTTTGCTGGGGAGGGAATAACAACTACACATTTGAGTTTGTTCCTGAAACCCGATCAGAACACACACCAAAGAAAGTCACATTTGCTGAGCAAGGTGACGGACAGCACTCTCCTGGTGAGATGTTGCGGTTAGTACCCAACGATGTAATCATCTTCAAGAATGAAAATGAGGAAATGTCTAGTCAATTCTACATAACCAATATGGATGATAGTGCAATATCGTTTAAAATCCGTACAACATCACCTGAAAAGTTCAGAGTACGACCCAGCTCAGGCATGTTAGCTAAAGGAGCATCGATAACTGTACTGATAGTTGTACAGCCAGGTTTCTTACGTACAGTAACTAAAGACAGATTCCTCGTCATGTCTGTCCAGATACCGAAAACAGACTTGTCGACTAAAGAACTGGCCGAAGTATGGCAGAACTCTACAGGGAGCAAAGTAGATGAATATCGCTTGAAGTGTCACTTCCCCGAGAAAGATGTGCCGAAGAATGGTAGCATTACAGATGGTAAAGTAGTTGAAAAGCCTGATTCGGTCACAAACACACTAAACAACTTGCAACAGAACTACAAACTACTACACAGAGATATGAGAATGCTGAAACTACTACAATTCTTAACTCTATTCATGACTGTGGCTGCAGTCATCCTCGGATATTTGCTGTACAAGAACACGAATGAGGAGGGAAAGTACTGTGAGCGAATTTAGCCCTTAACCTTAGTGGTATTAGATACCACTTTGCCCCTCAATGATGTGTTAAACTGTTTCCTAATTGTAATACTACTGTTTAACACAGCATTGTTTTTTATATACTCTCGTCTAGTTTACAAAATTGAGTCTTTGCAAGTCTAGAAATTCTATATAAAAGTTCTATAAACTAGATCGTTTTAAAACAACTTTGTACTGATTGTAAATCTTTGTATAAAATGTGTGAATATTATATCATTATTTATTGAAACGATCTCTATGAGTTTCCATAGTTTATTATATGTGAATAGCAAATGCTTATTCATAAATCACGTCATACGAATTTCATGATTTTTGAACCTCTCCCGTCACAGCTTGTCACATTTGTGAGACCCCCTAGTGTGACGTCACATAATTCGCCATTTTACATGTAGATATTAAAGTTTCGAAAGATGTACTTATTTCGATTTAAATATTGTCCCAGTGTGACAAGGTGGGAACCTTATCACACTACATCACATTTGGTCGACCAACTCCCTCCCCATAATGTGTGACGTCATTTATGATCATTCTTTTCCTCCACACATTTACTTAAG
The DNA here is from genome assembly GCA_910589355.1 of Parapoynx stratiotata. Lineage (NCBI taxonomy): Eukaryota > Metazoa > Arthropoda > Insecta > Lepidoptera > Crambidae > Parapoynx > Parapoynx stratiotata. The sequence continues at coordinate 5,954,374 of OU342476.1, read as the reverse complement.
TTCTTAAAATCCCTCTCCCTATAAATTTAAACTCCCTTTTGACTGTTCCCCACCCTGGTGTGTTTAACAGTCTTGCTAGATTTATTAAAACTAACAATAATAAACTATAATCATATATAATTAAATTAATTTTGTCTCTTTTTGTTATACTTATCTAAAAAATTTACAATTACAGGTTATCTGTCCACTAATCAAAGTTATCACAGCGGTTTACACACATAGTACATATACGTTCTATCCCATCATTTATATTGACATGCGCGGTCAAAACAACGTGCTGGCAAAATTGTTACTCAATGTGGAGATGACACATTGCCACATATAAAAGAAGAAGATCAACTCCCTCCCCCCTTCCCATAATGTGTGACGTAATTTATGATGACTCTTTTCCTCCACACATTTAATTAAAGTTACCGATAGAAGTACTGCAATTGTATAGTGTACTATCAGTGAGTCTATCAGTACTGAGAGCGAATTCGACCAAATTCGATTAGCGACACTGGTGTAGTAGTAATAAGAAAAATGCTTTAGCTGTCAGATGCGTAATAATTGGTCATTACAGCGGATTCAATCAATATAGGTTCAAAGAATATATTCTCATATAAAACATAAAGTAAACATAAAATGAGAAAACATGCATTCATTAAAATAAAGTTGCGGCTTAACACATCAACTGTCGGAAATTCACACTATCACACTAAATATTATAATAGTATTTTATGTAATTGTCACATAATATAGGTTATTTGGCGAGTTTTTTAAAACCACGCTCGTGTTTTAATACCGAGTTATGTTCAGTTACATACACTACTTTATCTACACTCATTATTCAAAGTAATAAAACAAAGAATTTAATTCATTTTATTTATTGTTGGCTGTCTGGAAAACATTTGCCATAGTTTTGTGCGTTTTTAAGAAAAATCTGTGTTATATAATGAGCCCAACCTGTTGCATAATGGTCATTATGTTACAGTTTCAATTTTTTTAATCATCTGTGTTAAAAAGTATGTCATTATGAGTTCGAGCCTGAATTCATAATTCGAACATTATAACAATAAGTGTAAATAAATGAATTTATTAAGATTACTTTTGAAAAATGTTTTAGTATCGCAATCCTTTACCTATATCACTAGGTAAGTCATTATACAGCTGTACTCCCTCAAAAAGGATAGTTCTTTTCCCTAATATTGGTGTCAGGACCCCCGAGTAGTGACACGGAATTTGGTTGAATGGGCCCTGAATATTATTACCCTTGTATTTAATTGTTGCCAATATATTTATTGTATACTGTGCTCTATAAAGTTGCATAAACATAAAATTCTTATAAATATCACATGTATTCTACCAACCCAATCTGCTTATTTGAATTGAAAAAAAACAAGTGCCTACTTGCCCTTATTATTATTTCATAATTATGCCTAAGAATATGACAATTGTGTTTATGAGATAATTACTTTAATGTGATCTTGCTTTGGTTGTTATTAGATGGTTAATATTATTTAAAACACTACATTATTTTGTCTTATTTTTTTAGTTATTTGTATTTATAAATTCTATTTTATTTTATTAAAAACTATGCCTTGTGCAGTTCAATTGGGGGATGCTAGATCAAATTCCTTTTTTTTCACACAAATATTATATTAAATATATATTTCAAGTTAAGTGTTAGACTTATACATGTTAATATATTATGATATGGACTTCTGATAACGGTTATAGGTAGTGGCAAAAATATAATGTATGCTGTGACTCTATCATAGAATTTGATCATTTTTAATTATTGTGAAACAATGAAATGTACTTTATGGTTTAATGTTTTGTTCCCGATTCGTCATATTCCTAATTGGTCATATTCATATACCTTTCGACACTTTCCTAACTGGTAATATTCCTAACTCGAGACATTCCTAGTTTTATGATTTGTTCCTGATTCGTCATTTTCCTAATTGGTCATATTCATAATAACTTTCGAAACTTTCCTAACTGGTCACATCCCCTCGTGACGTTCCTGAGCCCTGAGGTCTTACAAAAGGCACAATAGGATGGCAATAGCATCTCAATGGTAAATTTTTTACATATCGTAGTCTTATAATCAGTATAATGGAAATATGTGTCTCAGTGGTACAATTTTTGACATTTCGTGGTCTGCAAAACCTTTCATCTTTAGATTTTAGATACGAAATGCCAAAATTTTGTCCATTGAAATACATAATTACATACAGTCACGCCTGTAATCCCCGAAGGATTAGGCAGCGTCCAAGGAGCACTGTGATCCTAAAGACCACATTTAGCCATACGAAAATTGGGTCTGGTCAGATGAAAAATCGTGAAAGTGGTAACAAGTGGCTAGCTCATCACCTACACAATCACAGACCCAGTACCCAATACGCCTTAGTCGCATTAAAATACTATTACCATTATATTGCCATAGTTGTAAATTATCAGAATCGGGGCCCTGATTCGAGATTTTCCTAACTCGTCACTGTGCAATCAAGTGAAATCTCGATGCTTATTAATAAGTATGAGGATGACCAATTAGGGATATGACGAATCAGGAATAAATCGGCATTAAGACGTTAAGGTATATTATTTATTGTATATTCTAATGGCTTTCGTTTATAAATGGCCCTAAGGAAGAAAATTGATGATCGAATATTTTTCTGTTTATCGTATGAGTTTGTTTGTCAGCAGTACTTCACAATCAGCCCCTTTAGATAATTAGGCCTGATAAAAACGTGATAAACGTCATGTCGCGCTGCTCACGTTACAAGGTGATTTTCTACCAGAGAGGCAATTTTTAATGGATAAAGGTCAGTGCGATTTATATTCTCTTCTCGCCTCATCTCTTCCCCCCCGGTGGAAAATCACCTTTAGGCTGGTCTCCCCTCTTCGCATGATTATAATATTTCTCGTGTTTTTATCACGTTCAATTATCAAAGTGCTATGGAATTTGAGAATGAGCGTGACAAAAACGTGATAAAATTCATATCTAGTCGCGCGATATGATAGTTGTTACGTTTTTATCACGCCCAATTGTCAAATTCCATAGTAATTTGACAGTTGAACGTGATAAAAACCCGATATAAAAGATAATGCGGTGTTCATGCTAAGAGGCCAGGTCACTTCTATGTTATAGCTACAAAGTTATTTGGGTATTTTTAATGTGGTAAATAAAATAACATAAGAAGCTAAGAAATATTGTTATCTACTAAAAATGTTTCTTACATTCCATTTTGTGTTTCAATTAGATCAATAATGTATTTAGTCTAGCCTTTATATCTTGTAAGAAATTATGTAAGTACAGTCTAGGAATTTGAGAGGTAAAAGTACAGTCAGGTACAGGTCACAAATTAAAAATTGTACCTACTAATTGTAGATCTATTTAAAAATTCAAGTTAGTTTTAAAACTTTTTTATTTTGTTTTAATATTTGCTACATATCATTAAATATTATGTTGCGAATCAAAAATCGTTTGCTTGTCTCCCGTACACATATAATAATATGCTGTGACACAATAAATTAAAACGCCTGTAGGTTTTTATAGGTCAGAGGGGCTAAATTAAAATACGGAATTATGACGACAAAAAGTATATTCTCAATACTTTCACTAGGAAGCTTATACGACTGACTTCTAGCACAACAGAATCGATAATAATCTGGAAGTGATTTGAATCGGGTGAAGCGTGAGAATGAACGAATGATTGGCCATCGAATGAACTTATGATTGAGAATTATCAATTGAATTACTTAATTATTCTTTAATCATTTAACACTGTTCAATTACAATAAAAACACTATTTATATTAAATGATTAATTTTTGCAAACCAAAACAAACGTTAAATCCAACAACGCCCATATAACAACTTAATGTTATTAAGCATTGTTGCGTTCCGGTAATACGAGGCAAGATAGCCAGTGCCTGAGTTGTTGAGGAATACAGGTGAAGCTCCCTTCCACCTTTGACCTTGTCGTCACTTACCATCAGGTGAGATGAAGGCCAAGCTTGCCTATCATCCATACTATAATATTATAAATGCGAAAGTAACTGTGTGTCTCGCATTCATGTCAAATCTACTGAACCAATTTTACCGAAATTTGGTACACAGATAGTCAAGAGCCTGATAAAGGACATAGCTACCTTTTATCCCGATATTCCCATGGGAACGGGTGCCATGCGGGTGTGTTAAAAATTTTAAATAACGCCTCCCAGAAAAATGAAGGACAAAACGCCAGTATGAACTTTGATTCTAATAAGGAGTAGGAGTAAATTTTCAATTCCACCAATTGAGGCTATTGTTCCAATTTGAATAAATCTTTCAGTGTTATTGATAGGCTATATTTATTGCGGAAGGCTATAGGCAACATACCAATTCAATTCAATCCAAAACATTTATTCACTTAAAACATGGTATAAAGGTGGTACAATTTCTAAGTCCGCACGTTTTGCTAACAGCATGATAGCATGTGAATGTAATACAATTACATAATTAAACAACTTACAAATGAATTGTCAACTTTTAAAATAGCAAGTAGGTACAATTGAATATTTCGTCAATACATTTTCATTGGAGCAGAAATTTTATGTCATAGAAGTTTTTTTCATTTAGCCATTTGTTCAGTTTGCTTTTAAACATATTAATATCTAAAGCTTTTATATCCTTAGGAATTTTGTTATAAATTAAAACACACATGCAAACACACATACCATCAAAGTAACTATTCTACGCGGACGAAGTCGCGGTCAAAAGGTATGTAATAAAATTATATAATAATCGAATATTAATTTAGGCCATGATAGATAAGGTTAACGTATTGATTATTAAAGATAGTGTAGTAAGTAATTACAAAATGAAATAATGTAATTTTTTTTTTATGAATGTATTGAGTTGTAATATAACTCGTGGAGCGGCGGTTGTTGTGATGTTGGCTGCTTGATCTAGCGGGTTAATGCATTAAATATTGGGTCCTTACCTATGAAATTGGTGTTTTTATTCTGTCTTAGCAATTTGTCCGTAACTATTAAGTTTCAGAACATTCTTATAAAATAATTGCCTCTTCTAAAAATAGACCATATATTTGAGCTCGTATTATTTAATTTGATAATTTTTGGTAAGTTTAATTGTGTTAAAATTAGACACAAAGACAATTATTTTTAACCGCCTCCCGAATACATCATTTGATTTGCATTTACATAAAAACGATGAATAATTTTTATCAAGCGTGTTCACACACATATTGCTAAAGCTTGTTTAATGATACATGCCAAATATTATTATCTCTGGATTTGTCGTTGTGAAGAAAACTGATAAAATGTTAGTATGTAAAATGCAGACATCCCCAAAATCTCCATACAAAACACCAATTTCATAGGTAAGGACCTAATATAACCCTGTTTAAATGAAATAAAAGCCTCTTTATTACCATACTACTTTACAAAATTAGTATCTAAGTTAGAAATTTGAATTTAACTTCATTAAGTATGGCCCCCAGGTAGGGTAAAGGCCTCCTCCATCTCTTTCCAGGTTTCTCTCAGGCAGTTTCCATCCAGTCCTTTCCTGCAACACGTATCAGATCATCGTTCCAACGCTTATGTGGTCTTTCCACCTTCCGATAACTCTGTATATTGCCAAATAAGTTTCTTTTTTTTCTTTAATGTGCCCTACACACTGTCACATACGGTTCGTTTTTTGGCTGTGTCGGTGACGTTAGTTCTCCAACGGATCTCTTCGTTTCCGATTGGATCAGGCAGAGACGCTTCAAGCATAGCTATTTGAGTGATTTTGAGCCGCCTTATGTTATGAGGCCCATTTGATTTAAGCGGCTACGCCTCAGCTAGCCTACTCTCGAACGCAATTTCAATTAAAACTCGATAATAACATAATCCAATATCTCAAAATGCCGAGACTAGAGAGGCGGTACGACGAGTAATAATTTCAGCTAAGCTCAATGTCATTTAGGCCACTCAATATTCGCATAATGTGAACCCATTTATGGCCCTAGTGTCCCACAGAAGAGCAAGAAACATTACAATCTCAATGTCGATCGACCGGTATTGCGTTCAAGAGTAGACTACCAGTTCCGTATGTCATGATTGGCAGTACGCCTAATTTAAAGACTGTATTGAGACACAGTGTTAGCGTGGTATGGACATGTGATGAGGAGGGATGAATGTCATATTACAAGAAGGATGCTGAGCATGGATGTGGACGGACCTAGAGTGAGAGTTGACCAAAGAAGCGATGGATTGAATGCGTGAAGAATGATATGAGAATAAAACAAGTGGATGCTGAGCTGACGAGTGACAGATGAGAATGGATGTGCCGACCCCACCTAGAGTGGGAAAAGGGCATGAAGAAGAAGAAGAAAACAGCGGTAAACGAAAAGCGAGAGTTAAATTCGTCGGTGGACATCTTTCTGGATACCAATAACACCCCAACAAACATTTATTGGCTGAATAATTTTTGTATAAAAGCAATTCGACTGACTTTAAGCTGCATGGGTTGAGGTAATAACGTCTGTGTAAACGCTTATAGAGACGATATTCAAAGGGTTTGGGCACATTTTATCTTGCTTTAATTTGGATAACCGCTGATTAATGGCCACATACTATCTGAATAAATGTACAACAGGTTGGATATCTTCTGAATAAATGCTGAACTACCTCTTATCCAGCACCTGTGACTTAATTATCCAGTAAGTAATATTTGACCTCAGATATTCAGTTTATATTAAGACTTTAGATGTGAATCGTAATTTTATAAAGAAATAGTGCAAATTTAATTAAGAAAATGACAGTTTTGCGTGTGTGATTTTGATTTCTAGCAAATTTACAACAGTTAAGAGGTGCTAACAGCGAAAACTGGTAAATATTTTTATTTTACGTATTCCATTATTTAGAAGAGAATTTGTAAACGCATGCTACTTTACTGTGAATATATATATAACTTTATTGTAAAATTTTCATGGGCCACACGATAAACTACTTTAAAGTTAATTATTATTTTTAATAAGTAAAATATTTTCCATGCATTCTTAAAATTTTTGTACAGGAAAATAATGAGGCTATATTGTTGGTAACCTAAAGTATTTTTACTTCGGGAATCTATGTGTTTGATGAGTAATTTTGCATTATTTTTCATAAAAAAAGGTTAGGTAATGGCGATATGTTTATCTTGATTAAGATCCGCTCGTTCAGTGGTTTTTTTGCTTATTTCTGGTAATAGTTCGTTTGTGACTATTTATTCAGGTATAATATAGTTAAAAGTACAATAAACATAACTTTTTTGAAAAACAGTTCTAAAATTACCCACATGATACTTTTACACAGTTTATTGGGGACCATTTGGAAAAAACATGATGTCCGTGTCATGTTGAGTTACCATGTCACTTATGAGATAATTCTTCGAGGAATGATCCTTCCTCTAACAGTTAATTGATGGTAACATGATTTGAATTTAGATTCTTAGAATTAATATTTAATTGAAATTGCTACCTGACCAATACTAAAAATTCTTTCACCGTTAAATGTTGAAAAATTATGGTATTGAATATTTGTTTTTTCTTTGTATAATGTTTTGTATAATTACAGATTGATTCCGAAAGTACGTGTGCAGTGACAGAACATCCTTTACTTGAAACTTATAGCACGAACAGTCACATGACAACGGTCAAAGTAACATATCAAACGACCAAATGCGAACGCGGGACGAAGTGCGAATGGGACGAAGTGCGCATAACCATATTAAATTTCAAAATACATACTTAATACCCACTAATTCCATATAAGTTTAATATCTCGTTTATTTATTGGAGTGTTTGATTTTATAAGAATTGCAAATAAAACAAACTTATACTTAATACACAACTATAAAAACTTACTTCGTTTTATTTTACATCGATCGTTTCCAAGAGATGTCTATACCTACTAAGTCAAATGGCAGAAAATTTATAACTATGCTTCTAGTGTATGTAACAGAGGAATAAAATATAGATTATTTTTGTATGAGGTGACCACCAACTTATGACTGATTTTGTCAAAGTCTGTCTCGACTATTGTACGGTTCGCGTCAGGTAAACTTGCTTTGAATACGAGTATATTAAGATTAGACGATTTTAGAGGAGTTTGAAAAACTTCGGATAGATTTTCAAATCTATAGCCTTTAATACTTTTTTCAGATATCTCTTTCATTTCTATAATTTCCTTCCGTAGCTGTAAAATATTTGTCACGATCTTTATGTGAAATTATAAATGTCTCCAAGTTTACTATATTGTAAAGTCTACTTTTTGTTAGTATTGGGTAGTTAGTTTTGAGTCCAGTACCCTTACATTTTTTTTAAACAACGCACTTCACTGCTTTCTATTAACCTTTTTGCAACTTGCATTAATGGCTTATTTCCATGTCTTAACAACATTTTTTCCACTAGAACTTGAATCGCTTTGTTCAAAATATTGACATACGGAACCCTCTTCATTAATTCAACTCATGCTTGGGCGCGGTATATAGGTATCACTTATTGCTAGATTTATTTCTGCTGTTGAACAGATATAACTTTTTATCATGTGGTACTCCTTTAAATACATTCTTCTTATCCCTTCCGTTCGATTTCTTTTTTTCTATGAATTAGAGGCATTTTTATTTAATCTTTGTGTTATTTAATCACATATAATTGGCTCGTTTTAGATAAAACCATTTGATTCCTCCAATAATCAGGTACTATCTGCATAAAAACCTTGAATTAATATATGTTGATGCTGTAAGCTGGATATAGAGGTGTTGTGCGCTTCTATCGCTGAAAGTTAAGTAAAAGACCGTACTCATTTACAATTTATACAATCTTTTGCTGCATAAAAGCTTAAAAATCAGAGAATATCCAGCTTCTGTATACTAAGAATAATTCAATGTGTTGTGCAACTTACAGCAAACAACAAAACGCATATACAGAAATAATCTTTATAATTGAAATGATTGTCGGAGTTAAACAGAGCAATGCGAAACCTCCAGCTACTATTCAGATGTAAGCTGTCTCATTTGCTTCAATTTGAATATAGTTTATTTAACAGTACTACTTAAGACCAGTATTCAGTTTGGATAAAGATTATCAACCGTATACAGAATTTATCAAGCTTATAGAATTATTATTGTTCAGAAACTCTGTTATTCAACATAATGCTCTCACGTCAGCTGAAATACAAATATTTTGAAGCTTTAAATTGCCTGTTGCCGTAACAAGTTGCTGTTATGTGACTTAAATGTTTGTTGGGACTGCTTGTGTTAATAGTAGTATTCAGAGTAAACACTATACCTACATACAATACGAGTGTAACATCTGAGACTAGTGAACAAATGTCTCACTTATTGGGATCGAACCTAGAATCTGTCGAGATAACAACGTCTTAAGACCGGCGTAGGTACAGACCACTCGACCACAGAATCGGATGTCGTCTCTGTTTATTTGGCGGTAACTCTGTCTATTTTGTTAGCGGAAAAACTGTTTAACTCTTAGCGTTTATCGGTATTGTTATTGTTCTTTTATAAAATTATCGATTACCGGTTTGCATGCCCTAGAAGAAACGGTTGCAGTATCGACCCTGACCAACGGCTTAACGTGCCTTCCGAAGCACGGAGAAGTTCTAGATAACCCATCGACGGCATCATGGCGAAGGTATAGTGGTTGTGGTTTATTTACCTAATATCGAAAGATTCACAATTGTTCAAGCAGCAATAACCAAATACCTACCATTCTAGAAGCTGTTTTGACTTGGTACACAACATAGCTAATGAATAATCATTTTCTCTTATATAAATATGTACCACGTGCGTCTGGTGATAACTACTTACGTCTTACGTAATATTTTATACAAACACAAATGTAAAAAATAATTTTTTTATTGATTTTGTCTTGTACCAGTGGCTATGGTACTTATAAGTATTGAAGCCAGTCATATTATTATCATTTATTTAGGCTTATGGTTGTTAACATACTTATAATTATGGCGTAGAGGATTTAACGTACCGACAGTGTAGGTACCATGTAGCCGATATATAGAGAACATCATCAGCAAGTTATTTATTTATTTTTATTTCCAGCTCCTGCGAATATTTAATTCTGTACTTTTTTCCGGGAGAACTCCGATGGCGTGGCATGGAAGCTTAGTAGTACTGTTCTTCAAGAAAGGCGACAAGACTGTCGAAGAACTGTCGACCGATTTCATTTCTAAGCCACGTCTATAAGTTGTTCTCAAGAGTTATCTCAAATCGTCTTACGACAAGAGTTCACGATGCTCGACCTCCGGAGCAGGCCGGGTTCCGACGGAGTTATAGCACCATAGACCAATTTCACACGGCAAGGCAGGTTATACTGAGGACAAGTGAGTATAACCAGCCACTGTGCATGGCGTTTGTGGACTATGAGAAAGCTTTTGACTCTGTCGTGACCCAGATGAGATGACGATATTCGTCGATTGGCTGGAGTGGGCTGGATGAGAACGGCCGAAAATGGACAGCGGTGGCGTGCATTAGGGGAGGCCTTTGTCCAGCAGTGGGCAGGAGTAGGCTGAAGATGATGACGGTGACCTTTAAAAACAATATTTGTGTCAATAATCGCTGTCTTTAAATTAAATAGACATTATAAATACATTATTTTAAAGGGTTATACAAAAATAACTTTAACTTAATACCTATGAAATTGCCGTTTTGTATGGAGATTTTGGGGAATTCTGCATTTTCCATACTAATTTTTTTTTCAGTTTTCTTCACAACGACAAATTCAAAGATAATAATATTTGGCATGTATCATTAGACAAGCTTTAGCAATATGTGTGATATCACACTTCATAAAATTATTTATAATTTTTAAGTGAATGCAAATCAAATTATGTATTCGGGAGGCACTTACAAAGAGTTGTCTCCTTGTCCAATTTTAACACAATGAAACTTACAACAAATTATCAAAACAAATCAAAAGAGCTCAAAAATATGCTCTATTTTTAGAGGAGGTAATTATTTTTTAAGAATACTATGAAACTTTATAGTTACAGACAAAACACTAAGAGAGAAAAAAACCGCAACTTCATAGGTAAAGAACTATCCATACTCCTCATGTAGGTTCGCCTGTGCCGTATATGACTAGTAAAGCTCATCGCCTTCATCTCACCTAATGGTAACGACCTAATGGTCACGATGGACGATAACGCCGAAGGTGGAAGCAAGATTCACCTGATTTTTTTCAACAACTAAGGAACTATATTCTGGTATACATATTGCTACCCATATATTGCATATTGCGTAGGTAGTTTAAATAACACTCATTGCTTTATTTCTAAAACCAACCTCTACCAACTGACAGCGGTAAAGCCTAGCATATACGGAATTCGAATGTTAAAAGCCTGAAGTCCCATTTTCAGAAATACTTACACTACCAACGCATGTCAGTAAATACTAAGGGTTACTCTCAAATCTTAAGATTTACCGACGTTCGAGCTTCTACAGTAACATATCACACAAAAGTACTGCATAACCTGAACTTATGGACGTTAGGCGGAGGATTTTCTTGTAACTTACAACAACCATTGTTGGAAAACCTTTATACTGGCCACAAATTGTTGATTTAAAATAAATGTTTGAGTATTGTGGCCAATACGCTTACGCTTACCAATACGAGTAAATCTAGAGTCGTGAATGTCATTGTGACAGCTATTTGGAGAAGTCAGAATCCTATGTGTTTCCAGTACCATACAAAAACTTGACGTTTCATGGAACGAATGCCCTAGTCTTGATACTCTAATTAAACCTAACAAAATATGTAATGGCAAGATATACTGAAAAGCTAGAGATAAAAAGTTGACAAAATATAAAACCTAACCTTAAAATATTTTTAAGATTTACCGACATTTAAACCTTCAAAATAAAATAGGAGCTACTAAGCAGTGGACAATATCGTTATTTATAAAGCTGTAGGTACTTTACATACAGGATAGATACATAAGCAATTCATAGATTGTCAGTTTTTTAGCGCCTTAGGAATGCATGCAACAATAGTGTGAGTATTGATGCGAAGGCGACGCCGGCAGGAGTGGATCAATTTTTATATTGAAACAGTTATAGGTACTGAAACTGACAAACGTGCATACATATTTTTGAACTCGACTGTACACAGCATAGTGTTTTCATTGTATATAAAATGAAAAGAAAATGTGTGTTTGTGAAGACATGTACAAAAAGGAAGGGAATAAGAAAAAAATATTACATTACGTGTCGCCGCGCGTTTAGTTTTAGATATGCAGGCAATAATAGTATCGGTGCGGGCGCGAAGCCGGCAGGAGTTGAAAAAATGTTACATGTTTTTATCATTATTCCCAGCTTTGAAGTCAATATTTTTGCTTGAAAATAAACAACTTTATTACAAATTTTAAATCTAATAACACACGGTTTAAAAACGTTGAGTGATTTAAAACTCACAGAGTGGTTCCCATTTCCCCATTCTCCTTTGAATTTTGTCTGTGCTTTTGTCTATGATTCAATCGGAAACATTATTTTTCTTCTTGTAAAAATCTGTGAAAATACACAATGAACCATCGATTTTACTTGATCTCAAGTTGTTTGTGTACCAGCCAGGGACCACAGTTAATAAATGCATCACAGCCATTTAATAAAAACATCACAGAACAATTATGTCCCAAGTAAATACTGCACAACTGGTGCTACGTCAAAGACTATAAATAACATCGCGAAATAATTTAAAAAATACACAGTTACTAGAGGTTGTGCTTTACCAAATAATATTATGAATATTTTTTAAAATTTATTTATTTATTAGGTACACCAATACTCACATATTTAACAAGGTAATAAATACATTGGTACAGAGTTTCAGTCTGATATGTGGGCCAGTTACAGGCGAACACAACATTAATGAACGGAACATCGTGAATATTTTAAAAATGATATTACTTTAGCAATCAATAATAACATTTTCACCTTTTACTCAGCCCAGTAGAAACCTGTCCTTGAATACAACCGCCTAATGGCCGCAACGCATTTGCAGTTCTTCTAGAAATGTCTCTACACTTAGCGGGGTCAGTTAGTGGCCGGCGAAGTGCCAGAAGAGCTACTCTGCTTCATCATTACCATTTGCCTGCCCTTTTGCCAAATTAATTTTTATATCTTTTTTTTTATAATTAGCCTAGCAAATGACTCAACACCACCTGATGGTAAGCAGTAGATAAGTCCATATGCAAAGGATGATGCAGCACCAAAGGATGCAGGCCTAGCGACCTCCACCTTGCTGGCTCATAAGATGCTTTTTCACGCCTCTTTTGAAGGAACCCATGCTGTATTCAGGGTTGTTGCAACGTGTTTAAAGCAAACCCTGCTTAATATCCCTCACGTCCCTTAAATCGGCCCTAAAATAGCCTGCTACTCACCACACCAAAAATCGTAACGATTTGCCTGTATAAAGCTCGCTTCCCACGGTCGGTGAATAAGAATGTATTTACGTCAACTATTTGGTAATCGGCGCAATCAGGGCCTATCTTTACGTCGAATCAAACGACGCATCCGACGATACCTACTTATTCATCAAGATTCGCTTAGTTTTGACTCCAGACTGAATTGGCAATATGTGGCGTTCGCTTGCTAAAGTCTTTAACGGCTTCAGCCCAGCAGTCTTCAGAGCCTTTAACGGCTTCAGCCCAGCAGCCTTCAGAACCTGTGCCGGTTCTCTATGGCTCCACGCACAGAGTGTATTTTATGTTACCGTAAAAGATCGAACTACCGTAAATCCTAAGATTTTCCAGTATAAAGCCCGCTTCTCACGATCGGTGATATTTGCAGACCGACGTAGACTCATGGCGTATGGCCGATTACTTCAGACGGTACAGAACGGTACGGATCACGAACGAGGCTCCTCCCATGGTCGGATACACTGCCAGACCGAGCAGATTCATACAGATGCTTCTCTTCCCACGGTCTGCGGTGTGGGCAGATCTGCCATGCTCAGCATCCTTCTTGTAATGTGACATTCATTTTAAATTTGGATTGGACTGAAACGTGGATTGGCAAGTGAAAATTTTGCAAACAATTTTCGGAAAAAGGCAGAGAACCGTTTAGCGCTTTACGCATTACATTGATGGCATTATTCAACTTAGTTTCACAGTTTTAGGTGGTATTAGGCAGGTGCCGTCGGTAACATCTGGTTACATGAAGTTTCCATAGATCCACAGTGTACATAAATCAGTAAGGTGATTCTGTTAGCGCGATCGGGGCCCATCGCCGAGAAGAGGAAGCGAAAGAAGTGTGTCAGGATTCTAGCACTTGGAGATTTGTAATTTCTGGGAAAAAGAGGTGATTTCATCGCCCTCAGCCTACATACGTCCCACTGCTTGGCACAGGCCTTCCTCATGGAAAAACACATGAGGAATATGAGTCGTAACACGACCACGCTGGCCCAAGGCGTAATTGCATGTGTGTGTAGTGAGTAAATAATCTATGATACGGCTTATCCATACACTATGGTCCGGCAATCTTTAAAAAACCCATCCCGTATTTTTCAATACTTTAATAAATACCTAATCGAATAATACCAAATGTAATACATATGTTCTTAATTGTCATGATTAATTATATTTACCATACATTGTTTATTTTAGTTAATTCAGCGGTGAAATCATTATCTTTTATTAATATCTGAATGACGTTTTACAAGTTTGGTTAAAATAGGGTACTGTGGGTTTATTTTATTTATATATTTATTAATTTGGTACACCATCAACTCATAAATTACGAGGTAAGCGTGCGAGTAAGGGGTGGTTTTTAATGATAATTCCCGGGAGAGGTCGGGGTCCCTTCCTTTCGGCGGATCAGCACTTTTCTTTTCGGCTGTTCCCTGGTGAAACAGGTCACACGCTTTGACTGTCTCTGTCGCGGTTCCGTTTAATCAATTTTATGCCTTTCATACTAACAGTGCCTCGAACAAATAACAGTCGTTCAGCGGTGCACAGCCCCACCACAACCACGTCGTTTGAAGTCGGGCTCGCTAACATCCGCATCCTCCATGCTAACCTCAATGCCGTCCATCAACACCTTGAGGCACAACCAGCAATGCTCTTTCTTACGGAGACGCAGATACTCTGCCGGCCGACACGAGTTACTTTTGTTATCCTGGCTACTCTCTTATAGAGTCCTTCAAAGCGAAAGCCCTGTGCTTGTTCGTACGGGCGGATGTTTGCTGTCGCCGTCTGCGTTGCTTGGAAGACCCTTCGCTGTCCATCCTTGGGGTGCATGTTGACCTTGGTATACACCGCCGAGTTTACGTGTGCCTCTACAGACCCCATCATGGTGACATAGTGAGGACCCGGCTCTTCGAACATCTTAGTCGGGTGGCAGATGACGCACGGGAGCAGTTCCCGAACGCGGAACTGGTGTTTTTAGGGGACTTCAATGCTGGTAGAGCTGATCACGCCATCACAGAACCGATTAATCGAAATTTGGTACACAGATAGTCTAGAGCCTGAGAAAGGACATAGGCTACATTTAAACTGGATATCCCGAAACCGCGCGGTACCTGTTCCCATGGGAATATAGTCCCGAAACATAGGTTAGGACATATGGACATATGGGAGAACGCACTGATCGAAAACCTTCGACTTGAGATATTGAGGGATGGTTGACAAGAAAACTCCACGAAGCTGCCCAGTCTGGGTGAATTCTTCTATTAGCTTCTTTCTCTTCTCTACCTGGTTGGAGTATTCTGATTGGATCTCCAGTCTTGGATGTTTATAATATCTGTATTATAAAATATAAATATTCTGAATAATTGTATGTATATATCTATTATATATTTATCCGTCATCTAATATCTGTAACACAAGCATGACCTTAGTATAGGGCTAGTTAATAGGTGTGAATGTTTGAAGATATTTGTTTGTTTATTTATTTAGTTACAACAAAAGGTGCCAGTTGAAAACCAGCGCCAGGCTTGCAAGCCTGGCATTATGCTGAACTGGCAACCTGTTCGTCTGCAGTCACCAGATGCTTACTTAGATTTTATATACCTATCATTGTTATTTCTTGTAAAGTGTCTGTTGACGAATAAATTTATTTTCTTTCTTTCTTTCTTTCTTTCTTACTTTCTTTCTTTCTTTCTTTCTTTCTTTCTTTATTTGCCGTGAATGTTCGTGCAAAATTAAATAAATAACGTACGTAATAAGAAATATTCTTCAAAAGTTTAATTTAGGTACGAGACCAAATTATGGTTTATACCAAATGCAGTTTCTTATATTTACCCAAGTGTTACAAAATTTGTTAATAATTAGCTAAATAAATTGACGTTTATGTATATAAGGAAGAAATGAGTTGTCATTGAGAAGACAGTGGTCGTACAGCCGGGACAATGAGGTCCTCTGTTATTGCGGTCGTCTTAATGGTAAGTAGGGTATGGTACCTCAGATATACATTTACAAAGATAACGCAAGAATAACGATTTATATTGAAACCAAGCGTGTCAGATTTAAAACGTCTGTGACGTCACAGTCGTAATTTTGAGACGGGAGATCCGAACTGATTGAAAGATATAGATGCCGCCGATTCCCCCCCGCCAATTATTGCACGAGGCATTTTTTTAGTTTTTGCAACCATTTTTGAACATGCGCAGTACATGCATTTGCGTCATGTATGTAAATGTATATCTGTGGTTCTAACACAACATAACATAGAATATCATCAGGTGTTAACACATCCTCATTTTCGCCGCATATGCTAAGTCCCCATACAGGTGGCGAGTCTGTTGCCATGCGCCGGGTACAATGTGAGGCAAGCGATATTCACAATGAAGCTCCCTTGCCAGCTCTTGCCGCAATGCTGTGCCAGCTCTTGCCGCAATGCTGTGCCAGCTCTGTCGTTGTATGTAGGGTGGTTCCAGTAGCATACGTCGCATGCGTTGAACTAGTAGGAGAGCGTCCTCTGCCTCCCTTCCCTTCTACGCAGCCAGTCTTTCTAGACTGTCTAGGTCTATGTCCGAAGAACTTGAGGACTCTCCGTCTGCAGATTGTAAAAAGCCGTGTTTTTAATGTTAAGTTCCTTGATTGTCTCATTTGTGTGGCGTTCCGTCCAAGAAATCCTTAACTTTCTGCGCCAGCACATCATCTCGAACGCGTTAATCCTCGTTCGCGAGATTTGAATGTCCAGAGGCTTTAGTGTAAGTTTTTAAGTATAAAATACGTTACTATTGTAGTTGAGTTAAGAGTCCAATTTGTATAGGAAACGTGAATAGCGCCTCTAGCGGAACGTAACGTATTCTAAGTTTCCCATACAAATTGAGCTCTTAACGCAACTACAATAGTAACGTATTTTATACTCAAAAACTTACACTAAGGCCTCAGGTCTCAGAGGCATTTAAGACGATTGACAATCAAATAAGTTCAACTGCAAATAAGTTTTTATTCAAACTCACTGGTGCAGGCTTGGGGTTGGCCTTTCAGGCCAGGAGTGCCCCGTCCTCGGCTACCGATGCCTATCCACAAGTCTCGGAAAACAAATCATGGAGTATACCTGTTTCTTGGCCTCAGTTGACGGCTTACGGCGGGCCACAAAGATCCCACAAACTTGGTGAGGCCTCGCGGCCAAGACATTTACCCAAAGGGTCAAGAACAGTAGCTAGATAGTTGAAAATTTTTACTTTCCTCTGATTCACATATATGGCATAGCCTAATTATTCTAATTTTACTTATTGATAAGAGCCTATTCTATAGATAATTTTATACATAATTTAAAATATAAGGTCCTTACCTATGAAATTGATGTTTTGTATGGAGATTTTGGGGAATTCTGCATTTTCCATACAAAAATTTTTTCAGTGTTCTTCACAACGACAAATCCAAAGATAATAATATTTGGAATCTATCATTAGACAAGCTTTAGTAATATGTGTAATATCACACTTCATAAAAATTATTTATCGTTTTTAAGTGAATGCAAATAAAATGATGTATTCTTGGCACTTAAAATGAGCACTTAAAAAGAGTTGTCTCCGTGTCCAATTTTAACACAATTAAACTTACAAAAAATTACCAAAACAAATCAAAAGACCTCAAAAATATAGTTTATTTTTATACGAGGTAATTATTTTTTAGCAATACTCTGAATATTAATAGTTACAGACAAAATACTAAGAGAGAAAAAAAACACCAATTTCATAGGTAAGGACCCAATATATGAATACATTTAGTATGACATTCATACAAAATAAAGAAGAAATCGGAAAAATACTGCTACTATTCCCTCCCCGCGCGGGGCCTCTCGAAGGCGGCCGGCCGCCACTCGCTGCCATTGCACTTTGGTTGGTTGGTGCCACGTGGTTGGATAAGGGTTTTTTGTTACACTTCATCATAGATGATGTCAAAGTGACAAAGGTTTGTTATGCCGCGGCCGTCCGCCTTCTGGCCACGCTGCAGGCCGCGAGTACATTAAAGGATGCCAAGACATTCTAGACAACTGGCCGCCACTGTGGCCGCGAGGTCAGGCCGCGTCTATCAGGTAAAGACCTTATGGCGAACATGAGAGGACAGGACGTGTTATTTCGAATCGAATCTGACCGACAGTTGGGAAGAATTTCGTTTTCAGCCTTATTAGTTCCACTGCTGGGCAAAGCCTCATGGATATAAACACATGAGGAGTATGGGCCGTAACACCACCCAACTGGGTTTGGTGGGTAGAAACGGTTGCAATACCAACCGGAACAACGGGCATAACGTGCCTTCCGAAGCACGGAGGAGTTCGAGATCAGAATGTTTTGGTCACCCATCCAAGGCCTGGCCATAGCGAAGGTGGCATTGTTTTTGATATCGAAAGCCAAAGCGAAGAATAAGAATAACTAAGCAGCATTCGCCATGGTTGGATGGGTGTCCAAAATTATTTGATCGTCAACGTCTTCGTGCAGCACGTAAAGCAGTTGTTCTGGGTTGTTAACAATTTATACGATGCATGGACCACGGGATGCTATGAAATGTGGACGAAAACACCTCCAGCATGAGAATATAATGCTATTTTTTTATTAATTAACGTTAAAATTGTTCTTTGCAGGCGCTGGTGGCCGTACAAGGCTTACCATGTAAGTATAATAATATCTAACTATATAAATACCTAATCTTTACATATATAACTCAAAGGAGACTGACTGACATAGTGATCTATCAACGCACAGCCTAAACCACTGGATGGATCGGGCTGAAATTAGGCATGCAGGTAGATGTTATGACGTAGGCATCCGCTTAGAAAGGATTTTGATTAATTCTACCCCCAAGGCGATAAAATAGGGGATGAAAGTTTGTATGAAACTTTGTCAATTTTAAACCGATCGGGCTGAGACTTTGAGAGAAAATTAAAGGGTTCCCGTGGGATAGTTAAAAAAACATAGTAACCGCGAACGAAGTCGTGGGCAACAGCTAGTAATATTATAAATTCGAAAGTAACTCTGTCTATAACCGATTTAATCGAAAGGTACACAGATAGTCAAGAGCCTGAGAAAGACATCGGATATTATAATAGACGGGTACATAAATATTCGAATTTTGGTCAGCAAAACTATACAATTGGTCAGCAAAAATAACTGATGGGCAAGCAATTATTTCTAAATTGGTCAGCAGAAAACTAATTGGGCCGCAACTCATGAGCAGCGAATATTTCTAAATCGGTCTCTACTACCCAATTGTGGACAACAAATACCAAAGCACTTAAATTGCAAAAATCCACGTGACTTTCACATTTTCTATGTTGCGCCTGCGTAGTAAGAACTTTATAGACATGTTAAGGTAAGGAGGAAACATGAAATCATTTTGAAGATCATTTTTTTTGAATCATTTTGAAGATCATTTTTTTATGATATTTTTTTTTGTTCATGGTTAAAAGTTAATATATTGTTGCCCAAATAACTATTTTCCTGGCCAACTCATTATTTTTCTGCCTAAATCAGGTGCTCTTCCCATTTCAAATCTTCTGTTATTTTCACTCCTAAATCGGTTTGCACTTTGACATCCACCAAATAAGCATCATTTAGAGAGTATTTTAGACGAGGGTTTCGGCTACCAATAAATAAATATCACATTCACTAACTGGCCCTATTTTATGCAACTAATGCTGCTTGTGTTACGGACACTTACCGGACACTAGATAACGGATAAATATATTTAAAAAAAAGTCTTGTAGATTATCATGGTATATTAGTAGGCTGACAAATAGTTCGGGATCATCGGCAAAAATGCTAACATTACATCGAAGATTACGTGGGAAATCAAATAAACAGTCAGCACAGGCCCCAGGACTGAACCTTGCGGCACACCACCAATCATTTCTATAGGTTTCGACAAAGTCTCCCTAATCCTAACCTGTGATGTTCTTCGCATCAGGAATGCCTCTATTCAAGCCAGTAGTTTGCCACGTTATTGGAATAATTATGTGGTTTCAACCAATAGACCAGAGAGGCGGCATGAATGTCGTGTCTAAGGCTTTTTCAAAGTCCACGAAGATCTTAATACATTCTCTTCTGCCCTTCTGATGCCTGTACGAAAATAATGCACAAGGTTGATCTGTTCTGTTGATCACATGAACAGTTGGGTTCGCAATTACTTTTTCTCTTTGCGAAGGAGCGTTGCGGCCTCGGAAAGTCGATCCAAGACAATCTTCCAGAGCATCTTAGATGGGATCGAGAGCAATGTAATGCCTCTCCAGTAGCCACATTCACTGAGGTTTCACTTCTTAAGGCGGCACTTCACTTAGCTTTGTACGAAAACGGCTAAGTGTGGACGGTCTATTTGAGTATTTGCACGTACGGTGTACACAACGCAAATAGCGAACATGCGTTTCCGTCCACTTGTCGGTTTTCGATGACACATCAAAGGATTAGAGATATTTGTCCGATAACAGTGCTTGTGGATGGGTTATTTGGAATGATTTTATTATTTGGGCAAAGTCGGGCAACACAAGGATAATACTACGCGAATACGCCTATTGAAGTGCCGTTATAAGTACAAAAGATCACGCATAGGATCGAAGTGCCCTGAGTTATCTCATCACAAGAAGACGTGCCGTTATTAAAAACTGTGACGAGGCTGACGAGTTGATTCGCATGGGGAGTCAGGGCGTTCCCAGCGGCGTGTAGGTCTGCTTTGAGCATTTACGCCACGATGAGAACTATTGTGTAGGGCGAACACCCCAACTGCTCCTCCTTTTTATATATATATATATAACAGTATAACAGATAACAGGTAGCCAACATCTTAAATAACATCATTTGTTCTAAGAGTTTAATTAAAACTTAATACATGATTTAACAATCGGCCAAGAGCGTGTCGAACCACGATCGAAGTATAGAGTTTTCTATTTTGTAAAATTTATCAAAAACTGTTCAATCCATCAAGTTCAAAATATTTTTCCTAGAAAGTTCTATTTTTGAGATTTTTTTCATATTTTTTTAAGTTATGGTTCAAAAGTTAAAGGGGACACACACACTTTTTTTTAACTTTCGGAGCGATTATTTCAGAAAATATAAATTTTATCGTAAAATGACTTTAAAAACCTTCATTTTTGAATAGCTTTCCAACTATATATCATACATTAGGGTCCAGAGAAAAAAAAATCAGTCCCTACATTACGTGTATGGGCAAACCCCCCCCCCCCCCCTCCCTATTTAATATTTTATTCCACTTTTGATTTGTTCACTTTGTCGGCGTTATTAATATACATATTTATTCAAAATTTCAGCTCTCTAGTGCTAACGGTTACTGAGATTATCCGCCGACAGACAGACAGACATGGCGAAACTATAAGGTATATATAGTTTATATATATATATTTATATATTAATATATATATATAAATATATAAAATATAATATATACAAACTATATATATAAATTTTTTTATGAAAGTAAAATGTTATTGTTATTTATGATGTAATGCAACTTAGTATTGCGAGGTTATGGATTAAAAGCAAATTTTACTGAGTTTATTCGAAGGTTTGCACATAAGGGTCGTTTACACTTTGGTTAGTGATTAATAGAGATGCGCCAAATATTCGTTTTGTATTCGGTATTCGACGTATTCAGCATCATTTCCACTATTTGTATTCGGCCGAATTATTCGGTTTGTGTGCCGAATATATTCGGTTGTATTTTTTTAGCTAGATGACCGGGTATAGAACAAAAAGACATAACTTCTTCTATAAGATTTATGTTACTCATGTCAACATAATGATTTCATAGGCTAGGTATTGGTAGTTTAGTATAGTCAACTTTTATTTTAACATCGCCTGTAGTGACACGAAACGTACATGTTGTCTAAGTTGTTTCCGTGGCTAAGCAAAGTAATTGTAAACCGAATAATTCGGCCGAATATCCGGCTCGGTAAAGGTGAAACCGAATAATATTCGGTATTTGGTTATTCGGCGAAACCATTATTCGGCGCATCTACAGTGATTAGTGACGTCCATGGGTCTGTATGAAAACTAGATTATTTTTATTAGCTAGCCGTTCAACTACCCGTGTGGAGCCGGGCGGGTCGTTAATTAGTCTTACTTTTATTAGGCCAATTAACATTTTCTTTGTATATCTATCTAATACATTTCCTATGAATAGACTTGTTTACCCTTTTTTTATCGGGCCCCAAATGATTAATTACTGATTTATGCTGATGCATAAAAATAATAAAAAAAAAATCTGTAGCTTTTATCACCATAAATTTTAAATTATAAATTACCTACATTTCTGCTTAAATGTCAAAAACGCCTTCGGTCCTAATGGTCTATGAATTATCTGTGCCGTAGCGTTACGATTATTGTAAACAATTCAATACGCATGCGTGACATAGCTGTAAGTTATGCTTGATTGGTTGCGACCGGCGTTTAAAGGATTTTGACCATGCGTAGTAATTGTTTACATGAAGCGTTACTCAACTAATTTCACGAACATGGTAAATAGTGTTTTTGGCAGATGAAAATAAAAGTTTAAATAAAACATATTTAAATTGAATTTCTACGGCAATCCCGCAATATTTATCTAACTAGGTATATTTCGGACCCTTGTACTAAATACTATGTGAATGACACATTATTTTCATTACTTTTTCAACTAGCCTATTATTCTTGATATTTCACTGATCTTTTTCCTAGATTTTATACATTTTTTTCCTGCCCAATTAATTATTCTGCTGACCAAAAAATTTTATTTATTTATTTATTTCATCCAACTTAAAACTATTTTTACAGAAACTAAACCTAACACAATAGTTAAGTGAATTAATTATTTTACTGTCCAAAGAATTATACCTATAGCTGACAAAATATTTGTTTGCCGGCTAAATGATTTTTCGGCTGACCATTTTGTTGCTGACCAAATAGTTAAATGGCTGCCCAATTAATTACTTCCCTTTGTTTTTAGGCCCATCACCAGTTCCTGGCGACGATTACGTTGAAAACACAGTTACAGATGAAACTGCTACCGAACCACCTACCACTGTAGCTGACAGTTGGGCTACTGAAGAAACTGATAGTCCGACAACCACAGAAAGCCCAACAACGCAAAGTCCGACATGCAGTGATACTGCTGCAGGCAGCAGCGGCTTCGACAGCAACTGGGGCAGTGACTTCCCGACTACCCCGGGCACCCATAGCTCTTCATCGTGTAAGTCTCTTTAAGGCGCCTTTAAGCTTCATAAAAAAACAATTTGACGAAAATATGTAATGAAATTGCACTCGTTAAGGGTATCAAACAACCTGACTGTTGAACAAAATCTGTTTATTTTTAAAATTAATGCTTGAAAGTACTATAAAAGTCGACATGAAAATATTAATAAAGTACTGATTCGTAGCAAGACAAAATTGCTAACTTTACTAATAAGCCTACCTAAACTAATGGCGTACCATTTCTAGCAGCAATAAGATGATTTCCCAACATTACATAATAAATATTGGTAAATTGTGATAAACTTATAATTTTATAATTTTTGCCTTTCAGCCTCATCGTTTGATGGATTTTCATCTTCAGGTTGGTCTTCAGGTAATTCGGTATTTCCTTTTGAATTTTTTATGATAATTATACCTAAGGCCTCGGCCAGACAGGCGCGGTGGCGGTGGCGGTCTATCGCACGCAGGATGCCTCCGCCACCGCCACCGCCACACCAGGTCACACAGGCGCGGTAAGGCCGCGCGGCCAGGGTTGCCAAATCTGGTACAAATACGAGATTTTCAGTTACTCTACGAGACAGATTGGCATTTTGGCAAAAACAAAATGTAAACAACGTTTGATAAGTCACTTGATAGATGACCAAAGAGTTTACAGTTGGTCTTAATGAAAATAATAATTTTATGTTTTTTAAAAATGTCATGAGATTCTGGTAGGGCCACTTGCAGGATATTTTAAACCTCGATTTAGTCATTTTTTGACATAAGAGCCATAGTAAAAATGTCAAAAATTGATAAAATCCAGTTTAAAATCTCCATTTGAATTCCTGCAAGTGGGCCTTAGTTACTTAATTATTGTATTTAATTAGTAAATCGGACAATGGTTTGAACATCATAATATTGTTCAAAGTTAAGTTGCAAGATTCCATGACTCTCTGCATGTTAAAAAGGATTGTAATAAAATTGTAATATTTAATTAATTATCTATTCATGTTTTCAATTTATGTTCTTGCTGTTTCATTCTAAAGAGTAGTTTTATATAACTGGGCGAAAATTGATAACCCTAGTACGTTCGCCGAGCTTAGAAACGAAAAGTAGTAAGTACAGTACTTTGTCATACATGGATGTCAAAGTGACAAGCGGTCGCGGCCGACCGCCTCATGGCCGCGCCGCAGGCCGCGCCTGTGTGAATCGATGTTCAGACATCCATACTACGCAACTGACCGCCACCGCCACCGCCACCGCCACCGCCACCGCCACCGCCACCGCCACCGCCACCGCCACCGCCACCGCGTCTGTCTGGCCAAGGCTTAATACTAAAATTTTCATTGTTTCTAATATCCTCTTTAAAAATTTATGTTATTTTTCTAAGGGCAAAATTTATTGACATAACTAACAGTGACAGTGATGCAATAATTTTTTTTCTTCCTGTAGGAGGTAGTGGTGCTATTATAAGTGAAGAATCTGGTAGCTCATCATCGAGAAGCGTCTCTGAACATAAATCAGATGCTAGCGGAACCACATCCAACTACGATAACTCCGCCAGCCAAACATCCAACAAGAGAAACATTGACAAAAGCTGCGGTTCTGAAATTGTCCAAGAGCAATCAGGCAGCTCATCGACCAGAGATGTATCAGAGAGTAACACGTCTAGCTCCGGGGTCACTGTGGCTAAACGAGACCGCTCGTCACAGAACCAGGCAGCTTCCAGAAACACAGAAATAAGAAAAACTAATGATGGTGTCATAGTCAAACAGGAGTCTGCCTCCGGTTCATCATCTTCGGCGGAAGTGACAGACAGTGTTTCTTCCAGCAGCGGAAGCACAGTCAAATCAGACCGAACAAGCAATAACGCGGAAGCAAAACGATCATTTGAATCTCAAACCGGCAAACACGGAACCGTTGTGAGAGACAACTCCTCATCGGGCAAATCCAGCGCGAAAGACACTACATACACCAAGAAAGAACACGGAATAACTGTTTCTAAATCAGACAGATCGACAAACAACGAGAAACAAAAGAGAAATTTCGAATCTCAATCCGATAAATATGGCACCATTGTAAGAGACGATTCCTCTTCTGGAAAATCGAGTACACACGACACTACTGACTCCGTATCACAATATGGAACAACTGTCTCCAAAACAGACAGTTCGACCGCCAACGAGGAACAGAAGAGGACTTTCGAGTCTGAATCTAACCAACAAGGCACAATCGTTAGGGATAATTCATCCTCTGGTAAATCTGGTACCAGAAAAGTCACGGACGGTACTTACTCCAAAGGTCGAAGCGAGGTGAAATCTGACAGCTCCACCTATAACGAAGAAGCGAAGAGAGCCTTCGAATCGCAAACAAATAAACACGGCACTGTTGTTAGAGACAACTCCTCATCCGGCAAATCAAGCACGAAAGACGTAACATACACTAAGAACTCACGTGGAAAATCTGTTTCGCAATCAGACAGGTCGACCACCAACGAGAAACAAAAGAGGAAATTCGAATCTCAATCTAACAAGTATGGTACGATTGTAAGAGACGATTCCTCTTCTGGAAAATCAAGCACAAGTGATAAAACTGACTCCGTATCAGAGGGTGGAACCACTGTCTCCAAAACAGACAGCTCGACCGCCAACGAAGAACAGAACAGAACCTTCGAGTCTGAATCTAACCAACAAGGCACAATCGTTAGGGATAATTCGTCGTCCGGCAAATCCGGTACCAGAAAAGTCACGGACGGTACATATTCCAAAGGTCGAAGCGAGGTGAAATCTGACAGTTCCACCTATAACGAAGAAGCAAAGAGAGCCTTCGAATCGCAAACAAATAAACACGGCACTGTTGTTAGAGACAACTCCTCATCCGGCAAATCAAGCACGAAAGACGTAACATACACTAAGAACTCACGTGGAAAAACTGTTTCACAATCAGACAGGTCGACCACCAACGAGAAACAAAAGAGGAAATTCGAATCTCAGTCTAACAAATATGGTACAATTGTAAGAGACGATTCCTCTTCTGGAAAATCAAGCACAAGTGATAAAACTGACTCCGTATCAGAGGGTGGAACCACTGTCTCCAAAACAGACAGTACGACCGCCAACGAGGAACAGGAGAGAAGTTTCGAGTCTGAATCTAACCAACAAGGTACTACAGTAAGAGATAACTCGTCCTCTGGTAAATCCGGTACCAGAAAAGTCACAGACGGTACTTACTCCAAAGGTCGAAGCGAGGTGAAATCTGACAGCTCCACTTACAACCAAGAAGCGAAGAGAGCGTTTGAATCGCAAACAAATAAACACGGCACTGTTGTTAGAGACAACTCCTCATCCGGCAAATCAAGCACGAAAGACGTAACATACACTAAGAACTCACGTGGAAAATCTGTTTCGCAATCAGACAGGTCGACCACCAACGAGAAACAAAAGAGGAAATTCGAATCTCAGTCTAACAAATATGGTACAATTGTAAGAGACGATTCCTCTTCTGGAAAATCAAGCACAAGTGATAAAACTGACTCCGTATCAGAGGGTGGAACCACTGTCTCCAAAACAGACAGTACGACCGCCAACGAGGAACAGGAGAGAAGTTTCGAGTCTGAATCTAACCAACAAGGTACTACAGTAAGAGATAACTCGTCCTCCGGTAAATCCGGTACCAGAAAAGTCACAGACGGTACTTACTCCAAAGGTCGAAGCGAGGTGAAATCTGACAGCTCCACTTACAACCAAGAAGCGAAGAGAGCGTTTGAATCGCAAACAAATAAACACGGCACTGTTGTTAGAGACAACTCCTCATCCGGCAAATCAAGCACGAAAGACGTAACATACACTAAAAACTCACATGGAAAATCTGTTTCGCAATCAGACAGATCGACCACCAACGAGAAACAAAAGAGGAAATTCGAATCTCAATCTAACAAGTATGGTACGATTGTAAAAGACGATTCCTCTGCTGGAAAATCAAGCACAAGTGATAAAACTGACTCCGTATCAGAGGGTGGAACCACTGTTTCCAAAACAGACAGCTCGACCGCTAACGAAGAACAGAACAGAACCTTCGAGTCTGAATCTAACCAACAAGGCACAATCGTTAGGGATAATTCGTCGTCCGGCAAATCCGGTACCAGAAAAGTCACGGACGGTACATATTCCAAAGGTCGAAGCGAGGTGAAATCTGACAGTTCCACCTATAACGAAGAAGCAAAGAGAGCCTTCGAATCGCAAACAAATAAACACGGCACTGTTGTTAGAGACAACTCCTCATCCGGCAAATCAAGCACGAAAGACGTAACATACACTAAGAACTCACGTGGAAAAACTGTTTCACAATCAGACAGGTCGTCCACCAACGAGAAACAAAAGAGGAAATTCGAATCCCAGTCTAACAAATATGGTACGATTGTAAGAGACGATTCCTCTTCTGGAAAATCAAGCACAAGTGATAAAACTGACTCCGTATCAGAGGGTGGAACCACTGTCTCCAAAACAGACAGTACGACCGCCAACGAGGAACAGGAGAGAAGTTTCGAGTCTGAATCTAACCAACAAGGTACTACAGTAAGAGATAACTCGTCCTCCGGTAAATCCGGTACCAGAAAAGTCACAGACGGTACTTACTCCAAAGGTCGAAGCGAGGTGAAATCTGACAGCTCCACTTACAACCAAGAAGCGAAGAGAGCGTTTGAATCGCAAACAAATAAACACGGCACTGTTGTTAGAGACAACTCCTCATCCGGCAAATCAAGCACGAAAGACGTAACATACACTAAAAACTCACATGGAAAATCTGTTTCGCAATCAGACAGGTCGACCACCAACGAGAAACAAAAGAGGAAATTCGAATCTCAATCTAACAAGTATGGTACGATTGTAAGAGACGATTCCTCTGCTGGAAAATCAAGCACAAGTGATAAAACTGACTCCGTATCAGAGGGTGGAACCACTGTTTCCAAAACAGACAGCTCGACCGCCAACGAAGAACAGAACAGAACCTTCGAGTCTGAATCTAACCAACAAGGCACAATCGTTAGGGATAATTCGTCGTCCGGCAAATCCGGTACCAGAAAAGTCACGGACGGTACATATTCCAAAGGTCGAAGCGAGGTGAAATCTGACAGTTCCACCTATAACGAAGAAGCAAAGAGAGCCTTCGAATCGCAAACAAATAAACACGGCACTGTTGTTAGAGACAACTCCTCATCCGGCAAATCAAGCACGAAAGACGTAACATACACTAAGAACTCACGTGGAAAATCTGTTTCGCAATCAGACAGGTCGACCACCAACGAGAAACAAAAGAGGAAATTCGAATCTCAGTCTAACAAATATGGTACGATTGTAAGAGACGATTCCTCTTCTGGAAAATCAAGCACAAGTGATAAAACTGACTCCGTATCAGAGGGTGGAACCACTGTCTCCAAAACAGACAGTACGACCGCCAACGAGGAACAGGAGAGAAGTTTCGAGTCTGAATCTAACCAACAAGGTACTACAGTAAGAGATAACTCGTCCTCCGGTAAATCCGGTACCAGAAAAGTCACAGACGGTACTTACTCCAAAGGTCGAAGCGAGGTGAAATCTGACAGCTCCACTTACAACCAAGAAGCGAAGAGAGCGTTTGAATCGCAAACAAATAAACACGGCACTGTTGTTAGAGACAACTCCTCATCCGGCAAATCAAGCACGAAAGACGTAACATACACTAAAAACTCACATGGAAAATCTGTTTCGCAATCAGACAGGTCGACCACCAACGAGAAACAAAAGAGGAAATTCGAATCTCAATCTAACAAGTATGGTACGATTGTAAGAGACGATTCCTCTTCTGGAAAATCAAGCACAAGTGATAAAACTGACTCCGTATCAGAGGGTGGAACCACTGTCTCCAAAACAGACAGCTCGACCGCCAACGAAGAACAGAACAGAACCTTCGAGTCTGAATCTAACCAACAAGGCACAATCGTTAGGGATAATTCGTCGTCCGGCAAATCCGGTACCAGAAAAGTCACGGACGGTACATATTCCAAAGGTCGAAGCGAGGTGAAATCTGACAGTTCCACCTATAACGAAGAAGCAAAGAGAGCCTTCGAATCGCAAACAAATAAACACGGCACTGTTGTTAGAGACAACTCCTCATCCGGCAAATCAAGCACGAAAGACGTAACATACACTAAGAACTCACGTGGAAAAACTGTTTCACAATCAGACAGGTCGTCCACCAACGAGAAACAAAAGAGGAAATTCGAATCCCAGTCTAACAAATATGGTACGATTGTAAGAGACGATTCCTCTTCTGGAAAATCAAGCACAAGTGATAAAACTGACTCCGTATCAGAGGGTGGAACCACTGTCTCCAAAACAGACAGTACGACCGCCAACGAGGAACAGGAGAGAAGTTTCGAGTCTGAATCTAACCAACAAGGTACTACAGTAAGAGATAACTCGTCCTCCGGTAAATCCGGTACCAGAAAAGTCACAGACGGTACTTACTCCAAAGGTCGAAGCGAGGTGAAATCTGACAGCTCCACTTACAACCAAGAAGCGAAGAGAGCGTTTGAATCGCAAACAAATAAACACGGCACTGTTGTTAGAGACAACTCCTCATCCGGCAAATCAAGCACGAAAGACGTAACATACACTAAAAACTCACATGGAAAATCTGTTTCGCAATCAGACAGGTCGACCACCAACGAGAAACAAAAGAGGAAATTCGAATCTCAATCTAACAAGTATGGTACGATTGTAAGAGACGATTCCTCTTCTGGAAAATCAAGCACAAGTGATAAAACTGACTCCGTATCAGAGGGTGGAACCACTGTCTCCAAAACAGACAGCTCGACCGCCAACGAAGAACAGAACAGAACCTTCGAGTCTGAATCTAACCAACAAGGCACAATCGTTAGGGATAATTCGTCGTCCGGCAAATCCGGTACCAGAAAAGTCACGGACGGTACATATTCCAAAGGTCGAAGCGAGGTGAAATCTGACAGTTCCACCTATAACGAAGAAGCAAAGAGAGCCTTCGAATCGCAAACAAATAAACACGGCACTGTTGTTAGAGACAACTCCTCATCCGGCAAATCAAGCACGAAAGACGTAACATACACTAAGAACTCACGTGGAAAAACTGTTTCACAATCAGACAGGTCGACCACCAACGAGAAACAAAAGAGGAAATTCGAATCTCAGTCTAACAAATATGGTACGATTGTAAGAGACGATTCCTCTTCTGGAAAATCAAGCACAAGTGATAAAACTGACTCCGTATCAGAGGGTGGAACCACTGTCTCCAAAACAGACAGTACGACCGCCAACGAGGAACAGGAGAGAAGTTTCGAGTCTGAATCTAACCAACAAGGTACTACAGTAAGAGATAACTCGTCCTCTGGTAAATCCGGTACCAGAAAAGTCACAGACGGTACTTACTCCAAAGGTCGAAGCGAGGTGAAATCTGACAGCTCCACTTACAACCAAGAAGCGAAGAGAGCGTTTGAATCGCAAACAAATAAACACGGCACTGTTGTTAGAGACAACTCCTCATCCGGCAAATCAAGCACGAAAGACGTAACATACACTAAGAACTCACGTGGAAAATCTGTTTCGCAATCAGACAGGTCGACCACCAACGAGAAACAAAAGAGGAAATTCGAATCTCAGTCTAACAAATATGGTACGATTGTAAGAGACGATTCCTCTTCTGGAAAATCAAGCACAAGTGATAAAACTGACTCCGTATCAGAGGGTGGAACCACTGTCTCCAAAACAGACAGTACGACCGCCAACGAGGAACAGGAGAGAAGTTTCGAGTCTGAATCTAACCAACAAGGTACTACAGTAAGAGATAACTCGTCCTCCGGTAAATCCGGTACCAGAAAAGTCACAGACGGTACTTACTCCAAAGGTCGAAGCGAGGTGAAATCTGACAGCTCCACTTACAACCAAGAAGCGAAGAGAGCGTTTGAATCGCAAACAAATAAACACGGCACTGTTGTTAGAGACAACTCCTCATCCGGCAAATCAAGCACGAAAGACGTAACATACACTAAGAACTCACGTGGAAAAACTGTTTCACAATCAGACAGATCGACCACCAACGAGAAACAAAAGAGGAAAT
The DNA here is from genome assembly GCA_910589355.1 of Parapoynx stratiotata. Taxonomy (NCBI): domain Eukaryota; kingdom Metazoa; phylum Arthropoda; class Insecta; order Lepidoptera; family Crambidae; genus Parapoynx; species Parapoynx stratiotata. Next base: position 5,922,594 of record OU342476.1, on the reverse strand, counting down.
TCGAATCCCAGTCCAACAAATATGGTACGATTGTAAGAGACGATTCCTCTTCTGGAAAATCAAGCACAAGTGATAAAACTGACTCCGTATCAGAAGGTGGAACCACTGTCTCCAAAACAGACAGTTCGACCGCCAACGAAGAACAGAACAGAACCTTCGAGTCTGAATCTAACCAACAAGGCACAATCGTAAGGGATAATTCATCATCCGGTAAATCCGGTACCAGAAAAGTCACAGACGGTACTTACTCCAAAAAACAAAGCCAAGTGCGATCTGACAGCTCCACTTACAATGAAGAAGCAAAGAGAGCCTTCGAATCGCAAAAAAACAAACATGGCACTGTTGTTAGAGACGACTCCTCATCCGGCAAATCAAGCACGAAAGACGTAACATACACTTCGAAAGGAGCTGGAAGAATTTTAGAACAATCAGACAGATCGACCACCAACGAGCAACAAAAGAGGAAATTTGAATCTCAGTCTAATAAACAAGGAACGATTGTAAGAGACGATGCCTCGTCTGGAAAATCAAGTACTCGCGACATTGTTACCTCCATGTCACTGGGTGGAGCCAAAACCGTCATAAGTGACAAGTCAGCCGCCAACGAAGAACAAAAGAGATCTTTTGAATCTCAATCGAACAAGTTTGGTTCTTCGCAAAAAGAAAAATCTTCTTTCGGCAAATCTTCTTCACGAGATTTGGAAGAAGACATGTCTTCGAGTGACTCCAGGAACGTCAAATCAGACAAGTCAACCACTAATGAATCTGGATCAAGTGCGAGCGAATCCACAAGCAATAAATTTGGTAAAACAGCTAAGAGCAAGACTGACTACAACAAATCATCAACAAGGGACTTAGTTGATAAAACCGAAACAATAGATGGAGATATTGTCGATAGTTCAACAGACACAGACAGTTCAACTGATAACGAAGCCTATTCAAAATCCTTCGAGAGTGTGTCTGACAAATCCGGAACAAACATAAAGGAAGATATTTCTGCTGGCAAATCGTCAACAAGAAAGTTGGGCGAGAGCGTGGTGTGGCCTGACTCTGATACTACTACCAACACTGACTACATAGCCAGTAACCAGGCAGCAAGATCGATCTCTGACACGTCTATAAACTCAAGAGGTGAAAAGAAGCAAATTATTAAACAAGAATCAGGAAAATCTTCGCAAAGAAATATTGTAGCTGCAGTCAAAACTGACAGTGGCACTGTAGAGCAGAGAGACGATTCTGGTGACCAATCCTTCCAGAAGAGAACGATCCAGACTGGCTTTGGCTGTGCAGGCAAGCCACCAGTCAAACACTGCCATTAGATTCGATGCGGTTCAAAGACAAACATTTTTTGATGCATTTATATGTCTTTCTGATTTACGTTCTAACTAATATGTATGAACCCGAATTTGATACTTTCATAGAAAACTTTGTATTGAATAAAAGCAAATGAATTATGTGTGTTTTTTATTCAAATATGGATGGATTATAGGTTGACCCAAGAAAAATAAAATGTGTTGTAATTTTCTAAGCATTGTTATAATAACCTTAAGCCCCTAAATACTTTTAAACTATATAATACGCCAGATATCCCGGAAAGAATCCCAAAAATTGGTTATGCAATTATACATACATACGATCACGTCTATTATTCCCTAATGGTTAGTCAGAGACTAGGCAAAAGCACCGCAATAAGCAGTCCATTGTCATAGTCCGCGCTTCACCAAGCCGTACTGCACTCACCGCGACAGGTGGTGGGCTATAAACTATTGGATAAAATCACAAATATTTGTTAAAAACTACTATAAATTGACACCTTTTATTGAAATATCAATGGCTATCATCAAAATAAATGTTCTGCGGGTGCAATGAAATGTTTGTGCTAAGACTTAATATTTTCAGATCTGAAACTATTGGGCGAAGTTTCTTACTGATCTATTGCCTGTTTAGAAAGTACACTAATGGCTAGGTTGTAATACTCAAGAGTGACCTTTGCCGTGTGAAAGCTATACACGTGACATTGGCGGCACAGTGTATCCTAAGTGGTAAAACACTCCGTTCGTACGCCATTAATTGAAGAAGAAGAAGAGTTTAGATGGAAAATCCATACTAAAAGTCGGTTCTATCCGTTGTTGTGACGTCACACGCTCTCGCGTACGAGTTTATGCATCGGGAACGGAAGTTTAATACTTACTTTAATATCTTCGTCAATAATGGTCCGATTTCAATAATTCACAAATATAATAATATATTATTATTACGTTTTACAGAATAACTCGGGTCTAGTACCCGAGTTTATTTATTTTTTTAAACATTACTGATTCTCATTAAAGCTAATAATAATTTAATCTTCGATTTGCAGTATTATGTAATTTCAAATTATTTTTTTTATTAATTCATTCATTGGTAGTTTGCCTTGCAGACGTCGTTGTGCACAAAAAGCGTGATGATTAGGATTTTGTCTGCTCACTGGAAGTTAAACAGACACCTTTACAACATGAAGCTAAAGGACACTGACACTTGCAGATTCTGTAAACAAGAGCGTGAAACACCAATGCACCTCTTGTGCTACTGTGAACCGCTGATTCTCAAAGGAAGAAGCAGGCACCTGGGGAAACACCCTTGATCCAGATGAAATAAAAACAATCCAAACTGGGAACATCTTATCTTCCTTAGACAGTGCCCGGTTGATGGAGCTACTGTAGGGCCTTAAATAGAACTGGTCACAATAGATCTTATTAGGTCGCAGTGATGCGAAACAGCCCCGACTACCACAAATAAAAAATAAAAAGTGCACTTGTTCAGTTCAGCTATTGGCAGAATGGACTTCTGACTCCTTTGCCTCCATCATAAAAAACAATGTAACCAAAAAAGGTCTATGAAAAATTATTATAACCTATTGTTGTTACCAAATTATACACGAGTTTTTACGTACACAAGTTTTTATTTTCAATGGATAAATTAATATAATAAACATTTTGGTCCTTCAATGTCGGATTATCAGTAAGTGCAAGTAATAGTAATAGTGTTGTGAAAAGTGATATACGAAGACAGTGGTAAGAACTTAGAAAAATTATTTTCAATATGATTCTGGAAAGAATATACGTTGGTGTCTTAGAAACTGGTAATAAATTCAATTATTTAATTTTACAAAGGAAAGGAAATGGCGGAAAACGATTTAATTAAATCAGCCATAAACGTAATTAGCGATAGTTCAACAAAAATAATAAAATTATAAAGTAACACTAAGAAATGTCCTAAACCTAAAATAACAAAAGGTTATTTGGATACGCGTTTGGAGACACTTAATAACTACTGGGATAATTACCAACGATTACACGAACAATTAATGAATGGATATGCTTTCGGGATTTGTTCCAATCTCTCATTCACAAGGATGACAGCCTTATGAAAATTGAAAAATTTCACTATTTAAAATCTAGTTTGTCCGGAGAAGCCGAACTGCTATTAAGAAACTTACCGCTTTCTGAAGCCAATTATGAGGATGCATGGAAGAAACTTGAGGATCGGTTTGATAATAAAAGGGTCATTGTTATCACTATACTCAGCAGGTTTTTAAGTCAAAAGAAAATTACCATAGAATCTTCAAAAAATATAAAAGATTTGATTTGATTTGAAGAGATATTACCACTCAATATCTCACATCACTTAAGAATCTAAATATAGATACTTCCACATGGGATGCTATTATTGTATACATTGTAGTTTCAAAGTTAGACCTGGAATCGCACAAGCTTTGGGAGCAATCACTTGGAAAATCCACAAACATCCCTACGGTTGATGAGTTAACCTTGTATCTAGAAAATAGATTTAGAACTATGGAAATGATTAATATTACACCTACAAGAGAATCACACAGGAAAGACATTCACAAGAACACAACTAATAACAACACAAAAATCTCATTGAAAACATTTACTACTGAAATGAATACTACTTGTACTTATTGCTCACAGAATCATTATATTTGCCACTGCAAGGAATTTGCTGCACTAGACACTCTAAATCGTCAAGTAATTTTAGCTACCGCTCAAATTGGTGTCAAGGCAAAGAATGGTCATACTTATATCTTTCGAGCACAAATTGATCCAGGTTCCCAGGCATCTTTCATCTCAGAAGCTGCTTCACAGACACTAAATTTGCAACGTACTGCTGTTCATGGCAAAATAACTGGTATATCAAATTCATCAGTGGTTATCACAAAATCTATGGTAACACTTACAATCCACTCCACAAAGGACAGTTCATCATCCTTTGTAATTAATGCATATGTTTTGAAAAAACTTACCTCTTTGTTACCTGCACAACAAATTTCACATGATTCTTGGCCTCCATCGATGCAACTCGATCTGGCTGATCCTTATTTTCACAAGCCAGGATCTGTAGATTTTCTACTTGGTGCTGATGTGCATGCACAAATTATAAAAGAAGGTATACACAAGTACAAGTCTCTTATTGCGCTGAATTCCAGTTTTGGATGGTTGATATCAGGAGGAGTTACACAACCTACAACACACCATCACAATGTTATTGTAAATCACAAAAAGTTAGAAGTGGATCAGTTGCTAAGACGATTTTGGGAGATAGAGGAACACATAATAGACATATGACAGATTTAGAGATACAATGAGAAGAATATTTTAAAGCTACCCACACTCGTAATGAACAAGGACGTTATGTTGTTCGCTTACCTTTTAAACGTGACTCATTTACACATCTTGGAGATTCTCGAACAATTGCTGAAAAGCGCTTACCAAAAGCGCTTATCCAAAAGATGTACCGACAAATTCTAATAACTAAAGAAGATGTTGACTACCAGAGAATCCTATGGCGTCAAGATGTTACACAAGAAATTCAAGAATTTAAACTACTTACTGTCACCTATGGTACATCTTGCGCACCTTTTTTAGCCATTCGTACACTTCATCAGCTTGCTGAGGATGAGCGCGACGAGTTCCCTGTGGAATCAGATATATTAAAGAGAGATATGTACATGGATGATCTTCTGAGCGGAGCGTCTACAGTTGAAGAGGCATCTCGTCTACAGCGTCGTCTGACAGAGTTACTCGCACGCGGTGGTTTTCCCCTACATAAGTGGTCCTCTAATTATGAATCAGTGTTAAGTTACATTCCTGAAAAGGATAAAGAGACAGTTAGTGCAGTGAATATAAAATTGAGGACACAGTGAAAACATTAGGTATTACTTGGAATTCACAATCTGATAATTTTGAACTTAAATATAACTTAGATTTTAACTTTAAGTGTATCACTAAACGAAATGTATTATCTGCGATTGCTAAAACCTTTGACCCATTGGGTTGGCTAGCTCCTGCTATTATTGTACTTAAAATTTTCATGCAAAGATTATGGTTGGCTGGCTTAGATTGGGACGAGGATTTGCCTGTTAATTTAAAAAATGATTGGATTACCTACCTTAACCACTTCTCAAATCCTGAAGACATCCAGCTCCCACGTTGGCTTGGTATTTCTCAATTCACAAATAGAGTTGAGCTGCATGGTTTCAGTGATGCATCTTGTGCCGCTTATGCAGGTGTGGTGTACCTCAGAGTTTGGGACGGAAATGAAGTTAAGGTTCGTCTGATTATGGCTAAATCCAAAGTTGCTCCCGTGAAACAAGTTTCACTACCCCGACTTGAACTCTGTGGTGCAGTAGTAATGGCAAATATTTTATATGATGCTAAGACTTACCTTAATATTCCAAATGAAAATGTATACGCGTGGACTGACTCAACGATAGTTTTAGCCTGGCTGCGCAAACCTCTCAGCACATGGTCTACATTTGTTGCTAATAGAACCTCTGAGATTTTATCACTTACTAATAGTAGTCAACGAAATTATCAACTTTGGTGGGAAGGTCCCTCCTCCCTCAAAGAAAATACTGATCTCACGTTACTCAGTAATTCTATTTTACCAGACACTGTATTAGAATCCAAAATAAAATTGTCTTGTAATTTCCACTTTGATAATGATTATGCGATGTCACATTTGAATAAATATTCCAGGTTATTGAAATTAGTTCGAGTCACTGTTTATTGTTTTCGATTTGTGAATAAATGTAAAACTAAGATAACCAAGCTTGAGACTACAGCATCTATGCCTGCATATTTACCTTCAAATGAGATTAAACTTGCATTTAATATTTGCATTCGTTTATCACAATCACTTAGTTTTCAAGATGAAATTGATGTAAGAAAAACGTAAATGTGTTCAGAAAACAAGTAAAATTTATGTTTTAAATCCTTATTTAGACAATGATAAAATTGTTCGCGTTGGTGGTAGACTGTCTAATGCAGATATTCCTGATTACATGAAATATCCAATACTAATAGACTATAAATGTTCGTTTTCAAAATTAGTAGTTTCGGATGCACACTTAAAAACACTACATGGTGGCAACCAACTTATGTTAAATTATATTCGACAAAGATACTGGATTGTGCGTGTTAAAAATCTAGTTCGAAATGTAATAAAAAAATGTGTAGTTTGTTTTAAGCAAAGAGCTGTACCACTCACCCGCTTTATGGGTGATCTACCTAGTTTGAGAGTTAAACCTACTCGTCCGTTTTTAACAAGTGGTGTAGATTTTGCTGGACCGTTTAGTCTTAAGTTATATAGTGGTAGATGTAAGAAATTTTCAAAGGCTTATGTAAGTTTATTTGTTTGTACCTTCACAAAGGCCATTCACGTTGAATTAGTGTCCGATCTTACTTCCCAAGCCTTTCTTGCTGCTTTTAAGCGCTTTACTTCACGTCGTGGTCACTGTAAGGATTTATGAAGTGACTGCGGCACAAATTTTGTAGGAGCAGCACGTGATTTAGATTTAGCCTTCAAAAATGTAAAATCGCAATTAGTTGCCGAAATCTCGGGGCTTTTGTGCAACGATCAAACCACCTGGCATTTTATACCGCCTGGTGCTCCACACTTTGGTGGCCTCTGGGAATCTGGGGTCAAGTCTGTCAAGGGTCACATCAAACGGGTAGTTGGGCAAACTAGTCTGACATTTGAGGAGTTTGCTACCCTTTTAACCCAAGTAGAAGCCTGTGTAAATTCTCGCCCACTTACCTTAGTCTCCAATTCACCTGATGATTCGCCTTTAACTCCTGGACATTTTCTTGTGTTTGAACCCCTGTTAGCAGTGCCTGAAGAACCGTTGATTGATGTTCAACTTTCACCTTTGCACCGTTGGCATATTGTTCAAAGGTTAGTTCAATGTTTGTGGCAGCGGTGGCAAGCAGAGTATCTGACTACTTTACAGCAACGTTATAAATGGACAAAACATGGTCAGAGTATTGAAGTGGGTACTATAGTTCTTATGAAAGATGACAGATTGCAGCCCGGAAAATGGCTTTTAGATCGAGTTGTACAAAGACATCCAGGGCCAGATGGCATATAAACATGGTCAGAGTATTGAAGTGGGTACTATAGTTCTTGTGAAAGATGACAGATTGCAGCCCGGAAAATGGCTTTTAGATCGAGTTGTACAAAGACATCCGGGGCCAGATGGCATATGTAGAGTGGTTACTTTACAATACAAAAATCATTTGTTTAAACGACCGGTTGTGAAGTTATGCCCTCTGCCTTTGGATGGTTCTGACTGATTTAGAATATTTTAGTTTGTATTTTTAATGTTACAAAAATGTTAAGCTCTGTCTCTTAGATGTCACAAAATTGTTAGTTTGTGTTTTAAATGTTATAACGATATCATTTCAGTTTTAGAATGTTACACTGTTATGATACTCATGTAGTAAGCATGTGCCAAATATTATTGTGCTTTGTTTAAGGACTTATACCGTCCTTGGATCGCGGGATGTTCAGTTCAGCTATTGGCAGAATGGACTTCTGACTCCTTTGCCTCCATCATAAAAAACAATGTAACCAAAAAAGGTCTATGAAAAATTATTATAACCCATTGTTGTTACCAAATTATACGCGAGTTTTTTCGTACACAAGTTTTTATTTTCAATGGAAAAATTTACTTAATAAACAGCACTAATGCTCTCTGTCGCATTTCTCATTATTTGTTCTCTATCGATTAAAATGCCAGTATTATAAAGTACGAGATCCGAATCTTGGATCTTCTTTAACCGCGTATTAAAAACGCTGCGCATTATTTCAGAATTACGATATCTCTTAAGTTTTAAAGGGCAACCTATATAAAATATATGTCTTTTGGGTGCATTTTGGGGTTTAAAAGTATAAGGAGTTATTAGGAAGTAGAATAGAGTAAATTACAACAAATTTTATTTCTGTTGGTTTTACGCCCAGATCGGACACAAAAATGCATCCATGATCGTTTACTCCAGATAAATAAAGAAAATGTAAAATTTTACAATTTAAAGTACGTCTTTGTGACAATTTATATAAGTAAATATCAGGAAGGCATTACAAAATACGATGATAATTTGACAGTTATTGCTTTTTATCATGCCAAGTACTGACAAAAAATCCTCTAAGTGCCACATTAACTAATTTATCAAAAGCCTTTGATTAAGTGAAAATGTTATGTTATGACAACTACTATTCTATAATATTGACTCATACGGTACCTACGAGGAAATGTAAAGAAACTGAATTTAAAGTAAAGTGGAAATCTACTTCCAGAAAAAAATATTTCATTTGGTGTTCCTCGGGGCAGCGTACTCGGCCTCATATTCTTTGTACTGTAGCTAAGTCGATTATTTGTCGAGCCAAATTGGTACTTCATTTAATGGTCATAATGTAAGAACAACGATCCTGATGAAGCTTACAATATTAATACCTTAAAATTATAAATTATTTAGTTGCAAACTTTGTACATACATTACATACAATCCCGCCTGTAATCCCCGAAGGGGTAGGCAGAGTTCAAGGAGTACTGTGTTCCTTAAGATCACATTTAGCCATACAAAAATAGGGTTGGTCAGATAAAAAATCGTGAAAAAGAAGTAACAAGTGGCTAGCTCATCGCCCACACAATCACAAACCCAGTACCCAATACGCCCTTACACGCCTTTTACGACATGCTAGACAAGAAAAGCAGTAGGTACATTCTTTGTGTCCGGGACCAACACGGGACAAACAAAATCATTGGCGGGGATAACTTTGTAGCTGGAAATAATATTTTCTTTTATTTTTCTTTTCATTTAAACACTCACATCATAGCTCGAAAATATGAGATGGGGCAGGGCGAGGAATATCGAATAAATTATTGATTGATGACATTACTAGGAAGGGAGTGAGTATTAATATTGGGTCCTTACCTATGAAATTGGTGTTTTTATTCTGTCTTAGCAATTTGTCCGTAACTATTAAGTTTCAGAACATTCTTATAAAATAATTGCCTCTCCTAAAAATAGACCATACATTTGAGCTCGTATTATTTTAATTTTATAAGTTTAATTGTGTTAAAATTAGATGCAAAGACAATTATTTTTAACTGCCTCCCGAATACATCATTTGATTTGCATTAACATAAAAACGATGAATAGTTTTTATCAAGCGTGTTCACACACATATTACTAAAGCTTGTCTAATGATACATGCCAAATATTATTATCTCTGGATTTGTCGTTGTGAAGAAAACTGATAAAATGTTAGTAGGTATGTAAAATGCAGACATCCCCAAAATCTCCATAAAAAACACCAATTTCATAGGTAGTAAGTAAGTAACCTTAGAATCTTCTTTAATAAAAACCTTAAAAATACACAAAAAAACATAATTTTTTTTGATATATAATTCCGACTCCACAGATGTCCAGCTCTGGCACAAAATGGTCACGTTATCTATGGACAAAAGATGCAAGGGTCAGAAAATATTGGATAGACTTGGAGTAGGCTTTTACCAAGCCAGCAGCCGGCCACTGGACTATCGACGCGATCTGTCCAGTGTTGGAGGAGTGGGTTGGGCGCCGGCACGGTAGCCTCACCTACCGCTTGGTGCAGATTTTGACCGGACATGGGTGCTTCGGTCACTTTCTGCACCGCGTCGCGCGGAGGGAGGAGTCGCCGGTGTGTCACCACTGCGACTCCCCCGATGATACGGCCGAGCACACCCTAGTGGAGTGCCCGGCCTGGCGACGGGAGCGCCGCGAACTTTGCGCGGTGCTCGGCGGGGGATACTTCTTGCTGCCAACCCTGGTCATACCCGGGAATCCCCCATTGGCGCAAACCCCGACCTATTGTCGGACTAGGTTGGAAAGCCTTGGGAACGGCTCAGAGAATTGCTTTGGCAGATCCCGGGTCGCTCCCACGGAAGGGCAAGGAGGAATATCGGGGAGTTTTAGCGGGTATTCTCGGCCGCCGCCGAGCGAGTCCCACACACGCCTTCCGCCTCGCCAGCGGTTGGTAGGTCCGTAAATGGATTTTGTCCTCGATAAAAAAAGGCTTTTGCCAATAGGCACACTGAACTAAGAGACTTCATTTATAACAACATTTTACGATATACGAGTCGTGTGGTTGCGACTCATTAAAAGAATACTACCAACTCATCTCATCCCTTGAGTGTCGTAAAAGGCGACTAATGGACTTTGAACTGCACAAACATCCAATAGCTTATAGCGGCGACGTGCCCGAGCTTCTCCGTGCTTCGGAGGACACGTTAAGCCGTTGGTCCCGGTCTATTGCGACTGTTTCTACCCACCAACTCGCATTGGGCCAGGGTGTGTTACGGCCTATACTTTTCATGTGTTTCTCCACAGAATTTTGGTCACCCATCCACGGCCTGACTACGGCGAAGGTAGCTCTATTTCAATCGAAAGCCAAAGCGCACTAACCACTTCACCACCATAAGGATAAATTAAAATAGTCCCGTGTTGGTCCGGGACACAAAAAAAATGGGATGTAATTATTTGGGCAGCCATTTGATTATTTGGTCAGCAACAAAAAGGTCAGCCGAAAAATCATTTGGTCAGCAAACAAATATTTTGTTAGCAATATAATTATATGGACGGCAAAATAATTATTTGGGCAGCGAAATAATGAGTTGGCTAGCAGAATAATTATTTGGTCACCAGAATAATTAATTGGGCAACAAGATAATTATTTGGGCTACAAAATAATTATTAGGGCAGCAATACATATGTAACCGAGAAAATTGTAAAATCTAGGAAAAGGATCAATGAAGGATCAAGGATCAATTCATAGGAAATGTATTCTGATAGATATTAGTTTAAGGTTAGGTATTTTTTTATGACCCATGAAAACAATGTTTGTGTCATCAAAACATAATATATTAAACAATTAGGCAGCAGAGAAAATATTTTGTTGACAATATAGAAATATCTGCTGCCCATAAGTTGCTGACCAGTGACCAATAAGTTATTACTTTTCTTAAATTTCAGAAATATTTTTCTTAAAGGTCAGTGTTCTGCAACGCGTTCGAATCTGCGTAAATCTATACATCTATACGTATAATAAAACTGTAGAGGTCGAATATCTGTACATAGAAAAAAATGCATAAAACCAAGTTAGGGGTATGTGAAAAGGGGGAAAATACCAATTTTTTTTTAAGTTTTGTTTCTCTGTCTGTTCGTCTGTTTGTACGGGTTAATCTCCGAAATTTGGAATAGTGATACCCTATATCCCTGGTCAACATCTTAGATAATTTATTCCGGAAAATTAAAGCCTTTCCGTGGGATAGTTAAAAAACCTGTATCCGCAGACGAAGTCGCGGGCAACAGTCAGTTATAAAATAAAATTATTTTAACATACATATCGCTCCTCCCACCGAATAATATCGTAATGTGATATAACAATACTTTGCGTTTTATTGCATATTCGTCTTGTACACATTTTTTTACACCTTGTCAATTTTTTTCAAATGTTTTCTATCAGTATTTTAGAAACTAGCATTTTTGTAATAACTATAGTCTTATTATTCCATTACAGATTTGACATACTTATTTACGCAATACTACAGGCGATTACGGGTCACACTAGAAACAAGATTTTCAATATGTTAACATAGCGATATTATTCGAGTAAGAACAGCAATCTCGTCTTGTAGTAAAGTTTTATAACAATACTATTCCTGTAGTTATTTTATTAGAAAAATATGGTAATGTTTAATTACCGTTTAAGGATATAAACAAAAATATAGTAATAACTTATCGCTATAGTTTACCGAGGCTTTGTTTAGACTCAATGTACTATTGCTATAATATTTATTACCGCGAGCCACTAGCAATGCGCAGCGCTTTCTTTTTTATATAATAATAAAGAAAGGGATAGAATAATATAATATATTCTTACATAAAAGGAGGGGTCAAAGATGAAGGAAATGGGTATGGACCAGATTATAAAGGATGCTAAGGATTGGAATTGTTTGATTGGTAATGGAAGGTTGTGTTCCAGAGACGAATGGCTTGGCCAGTAAAGGAATTGTTGCAGAGGTGGGAAGAATGTGGAGGACAAGTAAGGAGGAGAGATTGATATTTCTATCATGAGTGGAATGAAGGAAGTGGAAGCGCTCCTTGAGATAGGAGGGAGTTTGGGGATTAAACAGCACGCTATACAGTAGCGGGAGAATACGCGCATCACGACGAAGACGGATAGGCAGCCACTCGAGACGACGACGATACTCGTAGACATCGTCATACTTGCGTAGACCGAAAACAAAGAAGATGCATAGATTTTGAAGGCGGTCAAGTTTATCCAAATACTCACAACTGGTGTCTGCATAATCCAAGATCGGAAAAAGGATGGCCTGAACCAGGGCTATCTTGGTGGGTATGGGAAGGAAATTGCGATATCTTCTTAGAGAACCGACAGTAGCAAATAGTCTCTTGCTTACCTGACCAATTTGCGATGTCCACGTCAGTGAACCATTGAGATGCCTAAATTCCTAACGCAGTCTTTAAAGGGTATGTGGACACCGTAAAAAATTATATTCGGTATGGAGTTAAAGTCAATCCGAGAGATGTTGTGCTGGCTTACAAATATGATAATCTGGGTTTTGGTAGGATTCACTTTAAGACTGAAGGCCTTACTCCACCTCAGAACACTCTCCAAATCCAAATTCAAACTGGTCACCACGTCGACTAACCCATCCACAGAGTCCTGCCGGTACACCTGAAGATCATCCACATAAAGGTAATAAGAGGAAGAAAGGTAATTGGAGATACTGCAAATGAACGTAGAAAAGATAAGAGGAGACAAAACGCTGCCCTGCGGTACGCCAGCTCTTATATCGCACCAGTCCGAGCAGGACTCATCGACACAGACTCGCTGTCGACGACCGTGCAAATAACTGTCGATATAACTAACCGCTATTGGAGATAAGTTTAGAAAACGGAGCACTGCAATAAGAATGTCATGGTCTACATTATTGAAGGCGTTACTGAAGTCAAGCAGCGCCGATACTGTAACTTGACGAGAGCCGTGGTGGTGCTATGGCCTGGACGGAAACCAGACTGGAGAGGATTTGTGAGCTTATAACGGGATAGGAAATTACTAAGCTGATTGTGGACAAGACGCTCCAGTATTTTAGAAAGATAAGGTAAAATTGATATAGGCCAATAATCGGTGAAAGTGGGATGAGGTACTTGAGGAAGAGGAATAATCTGTGCGTTTTTCCAAATTGAAGGGAAACGATGAGTTTTTGGCGGCATTCAACTATGGCGGACGTGATTTTTATATCGATGATTGTAATATTGTTTCGGAGTGGATATTGTTACGTAAAATCAGTGTAGTTTTGTGTAATAAGAGTCTGTGATGATGTGCAATGAGGAGGATTATCGAAATAAGCATCATGTGGTGTGAAAAGTGATGAGTTTTTTATCGTGGTAATCCACCTCATCCAAGTAGCACCACAGTATCTGCCATAGACCGTTTAACGCCAAACTCTCCCAAGACGCATTGAAATGTATTACACTGGCATTTCAATGCAAATGAAGACTTAATACTACTAAATACTAGACCACACACAATGTATACGACTGAAGGACTCTGTATCCATGGTCATGAACAATAAACCAACAAAAAAAATAAAGGAAAACAGCCAGAGGATATAGAGTGATTAAGAATCAAGGTAAGGGTGGGGATTATCATTTTACGACTTATGTCATTAGCACCAACAGCATTTGAACCTATATTTTTTACGCTTCGTAGGACCTCACTAACGTTGAATGGTCGAAACATGAATGATGGGTGATTCGGAGATGGTTCAGACAAAAACCTGTCCAAAGTTTCTACCAAAGCTCTAACGGCGCCGGCGTCTTCGATTTCATCGATGGCAAAAACTGGACAACAGATACTCAAGGCAGTAAAATAGCATGGACTAAAATCGTAGAAGTAAAGGTATCAAGTTCTAATCCCAATATTGTTCAGCTTAAATATAATTATGATGTAAAAACTGAAAGTTTTATCAAGAAGTAAAGAAGAGGCAATAGAACAGGTAATGTTGAAGTGAGCAGTTTAATTCAAGCATATTCTGAACCAGTAGCTGTCAGTAGACCTCTGCTAGCAGATTTGCTCAGCTTTTGCAGACTGAAGCCATACCTACCCCTTTCATTCGTTTTGATTCGCTCCAAAGTTGTAATGATAACACACAGTTGTAATGATAACGCTTCGGATTCTGATGGTGATGATGATGATTCTTAAAACTTAGAACTAAATTAGTATTGTAGTTTATTTTTTCAAAACAATTGATTTCATTTTTCAACTTATTAATAAAAAGGTTTTTAAGCACAAAACCATAGTTTCATTAGGATTTATATTCCATTTATATTGATAGATAATAATATTACTTTAAAGACGATTGAACGATAAAAGGGTATTTAAACAATACTTTTTAATTGTAATTGCATTATGTGGGCGAAAAACCCAGCTAAAATCTATTACCTTTTATGTTTGATTGTCTTGATTTAACGAATAACATTGTAGTATGCTATTATTGTGCACGATGTCCTTATGTTTTAACGCGAATAATATCGTAATGTTGTTTTGCGAAATAATCCTATGTCGAGCTTGTCCAGTAAAATATATTTTCTTTAATAACTTGATTTTTATACTATAAAAAATTAATAACTGTACTTAAAATTATTCTACAAAAAAATAGCTTTCGTTTGATATATAAATCATTCTTTTAGGTTGGATAAAGTTTAACAAAATCTTAAAAAAACACTGTTTTATTTTTCCTGTGAAATTTCAATTTTTCGATAACGATATTATTCGGTGGGAGGAGCGATATATACAATCACGCCTGTTATCCCCGAAGGGGTAGGCAGAGTCCAAGGAGCACTGTGTTCCTTAAGACTACATTTAGCCATACAAAAATTGGGTTTGTTCAGATGAAAAATCGTGAAAGCGTAGTAACAAGTGGCTAGCTCATCGCCTACACGATCACAGACCCAGTACCCAATACGCCCTTAGTCGCCTTTTACGACATGCTAGGCAAGAAAAGCAAATGGTACATTATTTTTGGGTGTTATTTTACGGTCAGCAAAATATTCGAATTTTGGTCAGCGAAAAAATACAATTGGTATAACACAGTTATGTGTCTAACCCACAAATGTTCAACTTTTATTTTTTAAAGTTTACCACTTTACATTTTCATTTTCATTTTTAAAAAGTAGTGTGTCCACGTTTGAATTCGTTATTCGAATATATCCATACTAATATTATAAATGCGAAAGTAACTCTGTCTGTCTCGCTTTCACGTTAAAACTACTGAAACAATTTAACAGATAGTCTAGAGCCTGATACAGGACATAGGCTACCTTTCATCCCGATATTCCCTTGGGAACGGGTGCCATGGGGGTGAATGTAAAAGAAAATTAAATAACGCCTCTCACAATAATAAAAGTCAAATTTACGCCACTATGAACTTTGCTTCTTATAATAGAGTAGGAGTAAATTTTCAATTCCACCAATTGAGGCTACTGTTCCTATTTGAATGGCCTATTTATTGAGCAAGGCTAGGCTATCTCAACGTAAGTAATTCTACGCTAACAAAGTCGCGGGCAAAGGCTCTTATTTGGATATATTTCTTTATCTACATGAGCATCAGTGTAGAAAAAGAAATACTTGTTTGAATTTGATTGAATAAAAACTCATAAGCGTAGAATTATCCTTTGATTGAATCCACAGAACAATAAAAAAAAAATTCTTTCTGTGATTGAATTTTATAAAAGTTACAGCTCCCCCAAGAATATGAACGTAATCATAATCAACTAATGCGACCTTTTTAAATCTTAGTTGACATATTTACGAATTGCGTATATCAATGCTCTAAATACATCAGCATAGAGTTCAAATTCAGAACATAGAAGTATACTAGCGTAATGATATCTCCACCCATTGGCAGTTTTTGCGACCAATGGAAAAATGGGGCGAGAAGTGGGCAGGTCCTCACTGCGACTTGTATTTGTCAAAAGTATATATTAGGTCCTTACCTATGAAATTGGTGTTTTGTATGGAGATTTTGGGGATGTCTGCATTTTACATACTATCATTTTATCAGTTTTCTTAACAACGACAAATCCAGAGATAATAATATTTGGCATGTATCATTAGACAAGCTTTAGCAATATTTGTGTGAACACGCTTGATAAAAATTATTCATCGTTTTTATGTTAATGCAAATCAAATGATGTATTCGGGAGGCAGTTAAAAATAATTGTCTTTGTGTCTAATTTTAACACAATTAAACTTACAAAAAATTATCAAATTAAATAATACGAGCTTAAATATATGGTCTATTTTTAGAAGAGGCAATTATTTTATAAGAATGTTCTGAAACCTAATAGTTACGGACAAATTGCTAAGACACAATAAAACACCAATTTCATAGGTAAGGACCCAATATTTATAAGCTGGTCACGTATGTAATAGGCTCTAAAGAGCTACTTCTAGCAGAAGAAAGTTAGGTGATGGTACATATGGTGCAGTGGTCACCATATAATAATATTCATTATAATTAAAAAAGCTCAGTGGGTGTGCGTGCGCGTGTGTTGAGAGAGCGTCTCGATTTTACATATAAATATCTTTAGACATTCACAGCTCACCCAATTTTAGTATGGCTAAGTGTGGTCTTAAGGGACACAGTGCTCCTTGGACTCTGCCTACCCCTTCGGGGATTATAGGCGTGATTTTATGTATGTATGTATGTGTATTCACACCTCCCAAATAGCTACATTTTAAGCGAAAGTAATGTGCTTGTGTTACTAGATAGGTACTAGATGTCGGATACAATTTCTTTATTAGATAAATGTCTACATATACATACATACATACATATAATCATGACTATTATCCCCTAAGGGTTAGTCAGATACTGGGCAAAGGCACCGCAAAAGCAATCCACTGCCATAGTCTGCGCTTCACCAAGCAGTGACTGCACTCCACTGCCATAGTGCCATATGAATTCAAATCAAATAAAAATCAATTCACATGTGGAGTCTAGAGTTGTCGCTTAATCGTACAACATATTTTTTGATAGCGTTCGCATTTTTTTTTATTCAGTAAATTCTTAATATGGACACTTGCCATTGTTCTTTGTCACAATAGAATAAAAATTAAAATGAAAAAGGTGTCGATAATAATAACATAACGATTACTTATAAATGACTAGAAAATTAAAATAAATAATACGATATGATATCTATCACGTTTTTTACGTCCAGTTGTCAAATTTCATAGTAAATTACAGTTGACCGTGATAAAAACGCGATAGATATCGAAATGGGCTGACAAAATAATTATTCTGCAGCTCAACTGATTTTTTTGCTGCCCAAATGATTTTTCGGCTGACTTGTTTTTATTTACATCATTTTTGAAGTTATCGACGTGTCAAATTTGTTCGGTATTTACGTCATTCCATCTTTCTGATGAATTTTGATCAACATTATTTCAACATCTAAACCGCTAATGCAAACATTTACAAAATAGTGTTATGAGTACTTATGTCGTTTGGTTCCCAGAATGCCCCACATCGCAGTACCGCCTCCTCTCAACGCCCCTCAGGAGTAGGCGGGAACAAAAAATTTATGCTAGTATCAATTCGGGACAGACGCGCGCGAACGTAATACTCGAACCGTCATTTTAAGCGTCATTTTTTATAAAAAAAATATAAATACGTAAAAAAAAATGTAATAAAGAAGTAAGTGTATAAATGAAATGCTTTACAAATAGTGTACCTATTAAATAAATTTTATTATAAAAAATCTTTACATGAAATCAAAAATTTAATTATTAAAATAAAGTGAAGTGCGATTTGTGAAAGGTTTTTTAATAGTGCTGTCGTTACGTCTTTTTACAACGGAGTAATTTACAAATAAAAAAAATATTTTAAAATAATTATGTAGTGATGTTTACTTAAGTTAATAGAGTGATATTTAGTGTTGTACTTAATTTATGACGCCTTCTAGTGTATGAGGTAAGAAAAAAAATATTAACAAAAATTGTTTCTATGACAATATCTGTTTGGAATTAAGAGTCAGTTTTTTGATCCGTAGTCAGGTTCAAATATGGGCCAATTGCGAAAACGTATGAAGTCGTGATATGACAGCTTGTCTAATAGTCGAATTTCCAAATATAACTTAAGTTAAATAATCATAGACAATTTAACCACAACACCCCTCTTAGCATGAACACCCAATTTCGATACCTATCGCGTTTTTATCACGGTCACGGTCAACTGTCCAATTACTATGTAATTTGACAACTGGACGTGATAAAAACGTGTTAAATATCATATCGTGTTGCTCATGCTACTTAGGCTGGTATTAGTAACATGGCGGCTGGCGGCACAGCTGATATTGTTTTGAATTTTCATCGCTAATTAAACAATTTGTCAAGCTGACGTCACACATTTTTGGCGTTTCCATTCACGCTATTGGTCTACTTTCTTCTATAGATTCTACGGATCAAAAACTCACCCTTAATTTACATTTTAACCTTTATTAGCTGTTGACACTTCTATCTAAGAGGCATATAGATGATACGTTGGTCCCGGTTGCTGAGATGCGCCGAATAGTGGTTTCGCCGAATAACCGAATATTATTCGGTTTAACCTTTACCGAACCGGATATTCGGCCGAAATATTCGGTTTACAATTACTTTGCTTAGCCACGGAAACAACTTAGACAACATGTACGTTTCGTGTCACTACAGGCGATGTTAAAATAAAAGTTGACTATACTGAACTACCAATAGCCTATGAAATCATTATGTTGACATGAGTAACATAAATATTACAGAAGTTATGTCATCCCGGTCATCTGGTCAAGAAAATACACCCGAATAATTTGGCCGAATAAAAATAGTGGAAATGATACCGAATACGCGAAATGACGAATACAAAACGAATATTCGGCGCAACTCTAATATGTACTTACCTACTTTATCAGTTGTCGACATAGCCTACCGAATAAGCAAGCTGAAGTGGCAATGGGCTGGCCACATTAGCCGCAGAACCGACAACCGTTAGGGTAAACGAGTTCTGGAGTGGAGACCGCGCCTCGGCAAGCGTAGTGTAGGGCGCCCTCAGGCCAGGTGGAGTGACGATTTGCGCAAGGTGGCTGGCAGGAGCTGGATGCGAGAAGCCGAGAATAGATCGAAGTGGCGTGAATTTGGGGAGGCCTACGTCCAGCAGTGGACTACCATAGGCTGACGATGACGATGATGACTTTATCAGCATAGCCCACCAAGATGCCTAGGTATACCCAGGCATCTTTGAGACGGGGCATTGACAGGCTGGCATCATACCTTTGGTATACCCTTGACCTTGCGAGTTGACGAGACACTAGGGGTAGTGCTGTCACACATACCCTACAGCTCTTCCCCCACTTCGGCACGATGCGTAAATGCATTTTAAGCCAAAATACGGTGTAGGCATCTTCTCTATAGTGCTGATTTGGGGCCAACCATAAATCACGTCACACAATTTGGGGGAGGGAGGGGTCGACCAAATGTGATATAGTGTTGTAACGCTAGGGATGCCGGTGATAAATAAAACCCAGAGATCTCGTCACTTATAGGTATATTATATTTAAAAACTTAAGGCATTCTGAAACAATTTAAAAAAGGTAAATTTCACAAATCACTGAACATAAAACTTGAAGATATTATTAGGTCCTTACCTATGAAATTGGTGTTTTGTATGGAGATATTGGGGAATTCTGCATTTTCCATACTAATTTTTTTTCAGTTTTCTTCACAACGACAAATCCAAAGATAATAATATTTGGCATCTATTATTAGACAAGCTTTAGTAATATGTGTAATATCACACTTCATAAAAATTATTTATCGTTTTTAAGTGAATGCAAATAAAATGATGTATTCGGGAGGCACTTAAAAAGAATTGTCTCCGTGTCCAATTTTAACACAATTAAACTTACAACAAATTATCAAAACAAATCAAAAGAGCTCAAAAATATAGTCTATTTTTAGACGAGGTAATTATTTTTTAGGAATACTCTGAATCTTAATAGTTACAGGCAAAATACTAAGAGAGAAAAAAAACACCAATTTCATAGGTAAGGACCCAATATCAAAGGTAAAGCGATACTTACAATAGTTCGTTGGTAAAATAATTTGAAACTTTTGAACAATTATTATCGTTATAGTGTATACTTAATTTTATTATTGTCACTTAATTTTCTAAAATATAATATATATAATTATTTACGTCAACTCCAGACGCTGACTCTGATAGAAATAAAATTGGAGACCAAAAACAATGAAAACAAAGACAGATGGTTAGTTTAAAAACAGAAATATAGAGAAAATGGCCAGAGACGAGGCCAATAACAGCAAAGAGTTTGGTCAACCATCCCGGGACTGACCGTGGCGATCGTAGCTTTGTTTCCCATATTATTTTATTTATTATTTGTGGTAAGAAAGAAAAGAAAGATCGGGGCTGTTTCGCATGACTGCGACCTAGTAAGATCTATTGTGACTAGCCAGCCTCCTATGTAAGTTCTATTTAGGCCCTACATTAGCTCCATCAACTGGGCACTGTCTAAGAAAGATAAGATGTTCCCAGTTTGGATTGTTTTTATTTCACCTGGGTCAAGGGTGTGTTTCCCCAGGTGTCTGCTTCTTTTGTGAATCAGAGGTTCACAGTAGCACAAGAGGTGCAGGTTCGCAGAATCTGCAAGTGTAAGTGTCCTTAAGCTTCATGTTGTAGAGGTGTCTGTTTAACTTGCAGTGACCAGTCAAAGTCATCACGCTCAGGTTACTCCTGTTGAGCCTTAATAGCTCGTCAGTGCGTTTACGAGAGTATGATTGTTTTCCAGAACGAAAGCCTCTCCGCTACCACACTCTTGAACTTGGCAATCGCTTCCTTAAAAATATATTTTAGTAGTTTGAGCTTACATGTGACGCCGACGGTATTTCGTCACAAATGCTCACATTATGTCACACGTGCGGCCCACGTTCACACATCAAATATTATTGTTTACGTTATAAAACATAATGTTTATGAAGACTACAAGATTTATTCCTAAAATGTTGTGTGATTCTGTTTGGAATTTGTAAAAAAAAAAATCTATCTATACCTATAATAAAACTGTAGAGGTTACATGTCTGTAAATAGAAAAACCGTCAAAAGCGTGTAGGACCACCCTCAGTATAGGTTTCCGTAGTTTTCCATATGAGATTAAAAAAATGCTTGCATATATCAATTCAAAAATAATTTTGTAAAATTTATTAAAAAAGTGTTCAACCCATCTAGTTGAAAAAAAATTATCCTGGAAAGTACTTATAAAGTTCTACTTTTGAGAATTATTCCATATTTTTTGAACTTATGGTTCAAATGGTAGAGGGGAGGACACATTTTTTAAATTTTTGGAGCGATTATTTCAGAAAATATAAATTTTATCGTAAAATGATGTTATATGAATATATGAATAGCTATCCAACGATATATCACACGATAGGGTCCAGAGGAAACAAAAATCAGTCCCTACATTACGTGTATGGGCACCCCCCCTAATTTAATATTGTATTCCACTTTTGATTTGTGCACTTTGGCGGCGTTATATACATACATATTTATTCAAAATTTCAGCTCTCTAGGTTTAACGGTCACTGAGATAACACGGACGGACAGACAGACAGACATGGCGAAACTATGGAACCCTAAAAAATGCTCAAAAACCAACTCAGGGGGATGTAAGAAAGGGAAAATACCAACAAATGTTTTTATTTTTATATTTTTATTTCTCTGTTTGTAAGGGCTAATCTCCGAAATGGCCGGACCGATTTCAATGAAATTTTGCATGGTGATACCTTATATCCCTGGTCAACATCTTAGATACTTTAATTCTGGAAAATTAAAGGGTTATTATAGTTATAGTTTAGATTTAGACAACCATAGTAGAACCGACGAAGTCGTGGGCAACAGCTAGTTATCGAATAATTTTGGCCGCGGCGGCGGCGGCGAATTCCATACATATTTATGTAATGGTCAAACGATGTTAGGTATCTCTTGTAATTGTAAGCACGCGACAAAAGCATCCATCCTTGTCACTAGAGCTATTTGTCAAATTTATGTAATTTTTCGATCTAGCTTATCGAATGTTATTTGACGACCTCCGTGGCCGAGTGGTCATTACGCCGGTCTGAAGGCGTCGCCATCTCGAGAGGATCTGAGATGGCGACGCCTTCAGACTTTGTGTGGAGAATACAGGTATTTGTTCTCCAGTCTTGGATGTTTATATATTTATTGTATATTTTCCGAATATAGCATCCGTAACACAAGCAGCATTAGTTGCTTAAAATGGGGCTAGTTGATAGGTGTGAATGTCTGAAGGTATAGTACGTCTCAAACCAAGTTGCCAAAAAGGTAAACAAAACAAAGGTAATGCTTCATCTCTAAAATGTTTTATGATGACTGTAGGGAATTGAAATCAATTGAAACGGACAACAATTGTTACCGTGAATTATATTTACATGCCAATGTCCATGTAAAAAGTGTGATTATTGTATAACAAATTCGGTAAGTCGGCTTTTTTGTTTACCTTTTTGGCAACTTGGATCGAGACGTACTATACCTATTTATTTATGCTCGTAGGGCTGGTCGGGATCGAACCGGCATCTCTTGCAAAAGTAAAATTATTATTATCGTTACAAAACATACTCCGGCGCCGATGCACTCGGACGCTCAAGCACCACTTGACTTGTCTTGCTTCGAGTTACATTAGTTAAAACAGATAAAATGCACAGAAGGAATATTTAGATATGAGAAGTACCGTTTAAAAATAGGTTATGGGCGAATTCGACCAGATTCCATGTTACGTCTTATTCATACAAACAAAAATAACTTTATTTCATAAGCCAAACCTGGCACTTAAAAACATCAATATTTAAAATTTTTTTAAATTTAAAAATTATATAATTTAATAAAAAGTATATTCTGAATTAAGGGTAATTACCGCGAGCGCTTGCAGAAGTACAACCTGTAACGCGGCGCCATAGCTATATTAGCGACTCGTTGCTGTCATTGCGCTCTTCTCTGGCCATTTTTCTCTTGGTTTCCGTTTTTAAATTTGCTGTCTGTCTCTTTTTATTTGTTTTGTTCTCGAAGTTCATTCTTACCCGAGTCAGCGCGTAGAGCGGTTGACTCACTGCTAACAATAATTGTTATATATTTATAAAGTTATGATCAATTTAATAAGCTTAAAAAAAGTTACAACAACCCATTACATCAGTTCCTGATAAATAACAAAGTCTATAAGTCTCTTTAAGGTACTATTTTGTGCCTTTATTCTTCAATATAAAATATACCATACCTAAGTGACGACCCAACTGTATTTTCTTTATCCCCGGCTTCAGCCCGTCACAAACCTCTGTGGTTGTACTTGCTGCAAGCGCTCGCGTGGACCTCTGTGATATCCTCTGTGGACATGGTTGTAATTGATATAAGCGGCCGGATTCCGAGATTAAGGCTTATTCACCCCCATAGTTTGATTGGCTGTGCAGAACCTTGAGATTTTCGCGTCATTTAACCATGAAACTGTGGAATCAGTTGTCAGCGGTATTTCCGGACGTTACGACATTCAAATCTTCAAGAAAAGAGCGTACAACTTCCTTAAGAGACGGCAACGCATTTGTGACTCCTCTGGCGCAAATGTCCAAGGGCGACGGTAATCACTTCCCATCAGGTGAACCGTCTACTCGTTAATATTTAAAAAATATATATATAAAAAGAACAACTAGGAGTTTGGACACCAATAAATGCTTACCTTTTCATTGGTCGAATCTGCTGTATTGGCGGAGTCCTGCGTACTACACGGCGGATTTTTGGCCATGTTCGCATTTGACAGCTAAATCATTTACATAATACAGTGTCGCTAATCGAAATTTGGTCGAATTCGCCTAAAGACTTTATAATAATAATGGAATCATACTTTGCTCGTACATCCAGAGCATGGAATTTTCTACCGGCACACGTGTTCCCTCCTTCCTACAGCATGGGTTCTTTCAAAAGAGGTGTGAAAAGGCATCTTACGAGTCAGCAAGGTGGAGGTCGCTAGGCCTGCATCCATTGCAGCTGCCCCAGCATCCTTCGCGTATGGACTTGCCTACTGCTTACCATCAGGTGGTGTCAAGTCATTTGCTGGGCTGATTATAAAAAAAATAGACTTACAAAACTTAAAGCAGCGGTAACCGAGTTGGGAATGACAGCTCTTTTTCAACAGGTCGCGGCTTCGATTCCACCGCTGTACCGCTGAGTTAAAAAACAGTGGACTGTGAATATCGGTGAATATCAGTGCCCGGTGCATGGCAACAGGCTGACCTGTTACATGGGGACTTAAAGAGACATCTCAGGCGAAATGTGGGTGTTTAATCTCTATGAGTACCCCTCCGGGGATGGAGGTGTGATGATATATTATGGGTGTTATTTAAACGGATAGCAATATATTCCAATTTTGATTAGCAAAAAAATACAATTGATCAGCTAAATAACTAATTGATCAGCGACTTATAGGCACAAAATATTTCTAAATTTGTCAGCAAAATAACTAATTGGGTAGCAACTTATAGGCAGCAGATATTTCTAATTTTTCAGCAAAATAACTAATGCTCAATTAGCCCAACTCAAATGATTTCTCTGCTACCAAATTGTTTAATATATGTTTCGACGACACAACTATTGTTTTTATGGGTCATAAAAAAATATCCTTAACCTAATATCTATCAGAATACATTTCCTAGGAATTGATCCTTGGTCCCTTTCCTAGATTATATACATTTCCGGTAACATATACATGATGAATTATTCTGCTGATCAAATCATAACTTTGCATATTAAAAAATTATTTTGCCGCCCAAATAATTATATTGCTGCCAAAATATTTGTTTACTGCCTAATTGCTTTCTTGGCTGACCTTTTCGTTGCTGACCAGATAATCAAATAAATTTAATGGCCAAATTAATTACCTCCCATATATTATGTGTTTCTTAACTGAACTGAACCGTGGTGTATGAACCACAGATATATATGTATACATGGAAGACGCAAATTCAAACTTCGGAGATGGCCGCTGCTTATATAGTCTGTGCGCTTCCATAGCTGCTTATAGGCTGCTTATTATACTAAAAAAATTGCCTTGTTGTCTGATAATTGGCGGAATCCATCGGCCGGATCGGTTTCTTTCAATCAGTTTGGATCTCCCGTCTCAAAATTACGGCTAATTACGTCACGTAGACGTTGAAACGTTAAACTTGCGTCATTTATGTAAATGTATACCTGTGGTGAACAAACAACTTTATCGTAGCAAGAATTCGAGTACTTGAGCTAGTTTTCTCGTTAGATACATAAAAAAGCAATGAAACCAAAATAATCCAAGAACGTATTGCTCAAAATAAGACTTTAAAAAAAGCGAGAAACGTGAACTTTTGTTTTTAATTTGACACGCGCCCGCCGACTTTAGGGACAGATAAGTTATTCCCGAGGGATCTCTAATGAAGTAATTGATAATACAGACAAATTGTTTCATTGAATGTTTTTGTTTGACGACGCCG
Organism: Parapoynx stratiotata; assembly: GCA_910589355.1. Taxonomy (NCBI): domain Eukaryota; kingdom Metazoa; phylum Arthropoda; class Insecta; order Lepidoptera; family Crambidae; genus Parapoynx; species Parapoynx stratiotata. The sequence continues at coordinate 5,896,605 of OU342476.1, read as the reverse complement.
CGCCGGTTTCAAATCTTCGAGTTCGTTAAGTCTATAGTCTATCCATTTTGATTTGAGACAAAAGGTATTAAATAAAGACTTAAAACAAAAAATGGTATTGTCAAATTTTTATGCATTTAAAAGACTAACAAATGAAAATGCAAAATCATGACATTTTCATGACATTGTAATAAAAATGGTAGTATTTTAAATGCATAAAAGTTTGAGAATACCATTTTTTGTTAAAAAATTTGAGAATACACCATAAAAGTTTGAGAATACCATCAACACATTTTCATAACAATGTCATGAAAACGTCTTGATTTTTGATCTTCATTTGGTAGTATTTTAAATGCATAATTGTTTGACAGTACCATATTTTGTTAAAAAATTTGAAAATTTACCATAAAAGTTTGAGAATACACCATAAACTCCTGCAGCAGTGATTGTGCCACACTAGTGATGAGAGTGTAGTGAATCGTCATTTTCTACCGGTCTTGTCACGCCCTGTTCATTATTCTCTGCACCCACATATCATCTGGTATACTATATACATACAATGACGACTATTACCCCCTACGGGTTAGTCAGAGACTAGGCAAGAGCATCGCAAGAGTCCACTGCCATAGCCCGCGCTTCACCAAGCAGTGAGTGCACTCAGCGTGACAGGTGGTGAGCCCGTCGCCGCTATAAGCTATTGGATGTTGTGCAGTTCTAACACCCAGTTGCAGAAACGAACTTTAAAATTAAATGTCAGCATAATCTCTAATGCTCCATTAAATTTATTTATTGAAGTGTCAAAAGAACACATTATCGTAGTTTTACGTTGCACAAAACGACATTAGCACCCTGTCAATGCTAAAGAGACATTAGCTAGAACTGTTTTGTGTGACAACCTTAACTTTAACGAACTTTAAAGTTTTAATGTCTCATTAACAAATGTCGTCCTTAAAAAATATTTGTGCAACTGAGTGAAAGTCCACTAGTCGCCTTTTACGACACCCAAAAGAAGAGTGGGTTGGTAGTAGCCTGATATACTAATGTATTACCACCTGTTTGCTATTGTTCCAGAGGTGATGTCCAGCTACGGCAGCATGTCTCCCTCGGACGAGGGTTGTGACCGGTACGACACCGCCTACTACTGCCAGCCTCCCCATATAGGTGAGGAGTTATATATACTAAAGAGAAAAGGTTTGATTGTTTGTATTGAATAAGCTCCGAATCAACTGGACCAATTTGAAAAATTCTATTACGAGAAGAGTTATGAATATGAGAGTGAATGGTAATGCAGGAAGAGACTGAAGAAAAGATGGATAGATTGTGTGAATGAGGACATGGCTAGAATGGGAGTGAATATTGATACGGCGTGTGATAGGGGAGATTGGAGGATAAATACTCCGACACCAAATGAAATTGGGAAAAGGACAGGCTAATTATGATGATTACACCTACCTTTTCTTTTATTCCATCTCTGCCCAAAGATTGCCTGGATATTGCTATAGCTATAAGTCCGCCTAGTTGCATTGTATTTTTTTTTACTATATTTCTGTGCTTTTATAAGTAAAGCAATAACAAATAAATAAAGAATCATATCTATATCTATTATATATTATATATATATCACTCACTCTAGACTTAGAACGAGTTGGGACGGACGGGGCACTACTCGTTCGAGAGGCCGCGGGACTTGCGCTGCCGCCACCACTGAGTTTGAATAAAACCCGGTGCATGGCAACAGGCTCGCCATATGTTACATGAGGACCTAACATATCTGGCGAAATGTGGGTGTTTAATACCTCTGCCTACCCCTTCGGGGCAAGAGGCGTGATGATATGTTATGTAGACTTATGTATGTTCGCAAATCTAATACAAGGTCAGAAGAACGATCAAGAAACATAGTCTCTATCTTCTGTAAGATGCCTTTCTTACTTCTTACATTCCCTCTCTTATCTCCGTCATACCCTTCTCTTCTAACACTCTTCTCGTCACCAGGCAGCCCAATGGACGGCGGGGTGTACTGGCCAGCAGCGAACGGGGAGGGTCAAGAGTTCGATGCCCAGGAGGTGTGTCACGACAACACACACTATATCAGCAGAAATTATGGTGAGCATCAATCTGTGTTTACATAGCGCGGTATTGAAAACAAAGCAGCGTTATCTTTGATTGAGTCTTGGATGGGTGACCGAAACGCCTGGCTTTGGCCCTGGTTCTTTAATATTCATTTCATTCTATATGTTAATTTATATTGATACTTAAGTGTGTAATACTGTTCTAGGATACGAAGATATGCAGATGGGGGGAAATGAACCATATGACGCATACCACCATCCAATGCATCATGGATATTCTCAGAACACACTAGGTTAGTACCATCCTTCCTCAGTTTCAGTCCCACTGTTGGGCACAGGCCCTTGCTCCTACAGAAACACATGAGGAGTATGAGCCATAACACAACCACGCTGGCCCAAAAGCCTACTATTACGTCACTGAGCTTCTCCGTGCCATGTAGTGGACATTTTCCACCCAATATCCACTAAAACAATGTGAACAACTGGAGACCGAAGATCTGTGAGGATCTATGGGAGAGGGCTATCTCCCACAGTAAGTATCTCATGGTTGATAAGATTTTAACGAATCAATTACGTCACATTTGATATGTTGCAGACAATGGACTCCTAAAACACCTGTACTGTATCAATATTGTTGCTTACTTAAAAACTTTTCACGTTTTTCTCAACTTCTCAACCCACGACCTTCGCATATTCTCATGAGAATTATTTTTGTACTACACAAGAATAATTGACGACCTCTGAGGTCGAGTATGCTGGTCTCAAAGTGTGTGATATAGATTGTATACATCACTAGTAGGAGGTCCCCTCCCTACACACAACTATCCAATGACACATTGATACAAGATGGCAAATAGAAAGCATCAACTAAATAACAGTCTTTTATTTAAACCAATATAATACATGGTGTCAGGTGTAAAACACTTTAATAAAATAATAAATAAAGTTCTTGTGTTCGTGCGATGAGAAAAATAATAAAGGTAAATAAATAATTAAAAACATGGAAGGCCTGAAATTACCACGTGGCTTAGTTCTCTCAGGAGATCAGAATAATTTTGAAAAATTCAATCAGGCATTTGAAATTTATTTAATGGCATCGGATCTTCATAAGGCGGATGAGCAAAGAAAAATAGCCTTATATTTAAATGCTGCAGGAGAAGAAGCATTGGATGTATTTAACTCTTTCAAAAAAAAATATTTGAGCCTTGAAGAACTCATTAATGATTTTAGAACTTATGCTCAACCCAGGAAAAGCATTATAATAAATACATTCCAGTTTTTAAATTTAAAACAACTAGAAGAAGAAAGTGTGGAGCATTTTATCACTAGGTTAAAAGTTTTAAGTAAGCAGTGTGAGCTGGGTGAGCTTGAAAACAGAATGGTTACTATGATGATTATAATTGGAATCAAGGATAACGCTCTAAAAGAAAGTTTGTTGAGAATTGAAAATATAGAGTTGGAAGAAGCTATTAAAATGTGCAGAGCTGCGGAAGAGGGCAGAAGACAAATTAAAAAGCTAGAAGTGAAAGAAGAAAATATTTATTTATTAAATAGTAATGACATGCAGAAGTTGATAAAAAATTGTACAAGGTGTGGCCGTACTCATCCATTAAAACAATGCCCTGCTTATGGTAAGATCTGTGCGGTCTGTAAAAAAATGAATCATTTTGCCAAGCAATGTGGTACTAAGAGAAGGGAACAAGAAAATCAACAATTAAAAAAGAAGAGAGAAAACTATAAAGTATATACAGTGGAAAACAATGAAGAGGACACTCAGCAGTTTAATTTAGATAGTGTAAGTTACATTCATAATATAAATAAATTACAATGGAAAGAAATCGTAGAAATAGACAATATTCAAATTAACTGTAAGTTAGATACCGGAGCTGATTGCAACACTTTGCCATTAGAATTGTTTAATAATATAAATAAAAATAATACATATGTTTTAATGAAATGTAATAAAATATTAGTAGTTTACAATGGTCAAAAAATTTATCCCAAAGGAAATATAGAATTAAATTGTGTAGTTAGAAACAAACAGTATAAAGTATTATTTACAGTGATAGATATAACAGCTCCTCCAATACTTGGGTTGTCAGACTGTGTCAGATTAAATTTAATCCAGAAAATAGATGGTATTAAATTAGGTCACAGTAAGGAAAAAGAACAATTTATTGAAAATAATAAAGATGTTTTTTCAGGATTAGGGTTAATTGGGCAATACAAAATAGAAGTCCAACCACACTCACAGCCAGTAGTGAAACCCATAAGAAGAATCCCAATAGCTATCAAAGATAGATTAAAAGAAACTTTAAAAAGTTATGAAAAGCGTGGTATAATAGAAAAAATAGAAGGGCCAACTTCTTGGTGTAATCATTTGGTAATAGTAGAAAAACCAGATAAGTCTCTAAGACTGTGTCTAGACCCAAAGGAGTTGAACAAACTTATTCTACGGGAGAAATATCAAATTCCCTCTCCTGAAGAAATTTATAACAATTTAGCTGGTAAAGAAGTATTCAGTGTTTTAGATCTTAAAGACGGGTTTTTTCAAATACAACTATTAGATAATAAAAATTTGTGTACGTTTGGAACTCCTTTTGGTCGATATAAGTTTTTACGAATGCCTCTTGGCATCGCGTCAGCTCCAGAAATAATGCAAAAAATAAATAATGATATCTTTGGTGACATAGAAGGTGTGCAAATATATTATGATGATGTGATTATTTCGGCTCAGGATGACATTTCCCATGATAACATATTAAAAAAGGTAATTGAAAGAGCACGAAAACATAATGTTAAATTTAATGAAAAAAAAATTCAGTACAAATTAGAAAAAGTTAAATATGTAGGTCTCATAGTGTCAAAAACAGGAATACAGGTAGATCCAGATCATGTAAAAGCAATATCAGAGTTAAAAGAACCAACAAATGTTAAAGAATTACAAAAGTTTTTAGGCATGTGCAATTATTTAAGTAAATTTATTCCTCAATATAATAAAACTATAGAACCATTGAGACAGCTGCTAAAAAAAGGTAATGAGTGGTGCTGGTATGAACCTCATTTCAAAGCATTCTTAGAACTAAAAAATAAACTTTGTTGCGCCCCTACCTTAGGTATTCTAAGCAGCAATGGTTCAGTAACAATACAAACAGATAGCTCAAAAGATGGGATGGGTGCTTGTTTATTGCAAAATGGAAAACCAATCTCCTTTTACTCTCGTAGTTATACAGATTGTCAAAAGAGATGGGCACCTATCGAAAAAGAATTGTTTGCTATATGTGCATCTTTGGAAAAATATCACCAATTTGTATATGGACGAAAGATTATTGTTGAAACTGACCACAAACCTCTGGTTGCTATAATAAATAAAGATATAAATAAAATAAGTGCCAGGCTTCAGCGTATGGTTTTAAAATTAATAAAATATGAATTAATTGTTCAATATATACCAGGACCAAAAATGTACATAGCTGACTATTTATCTAGAAACTTTTTGAAAGATAATGCAAAAGTTGACACAAGTTTGGTAGAGTTAGTACATAGTTATGAAACAGAGTTAGCAATATCAAATAAAAAATTGTTTCAAATACAAACAGAAACTTCATTAGATTCAGATCTGAGTAAAGTTATAGAGTGGTATAAAAATGGCATCCCAGGATATAATAAAAGCATTGTGAGTAAAGAATTAAATAATTACATTAAGTTGTGGCCTGAGATACATGTAAAAGATAATATTGTTCATTTTAAGGATAGAGTTATTATACCAAAAGGTATGAGAAAAGAAATTTTACAAAAAATACACACAGGACACTTGGGAGTTATAAAATGTAAAAAGAGGGTCAGAAATATGTTGTATTGGCCAGGAATTTCAAGAGATATTGAAGAATTTGTACTTTCATGTAGTACTTGTGAAAAGTATAGAGTCTCAAACAGCAGAGAGCCTTTGATTTCCCATGAAATTCCTGACTTACCATTTTATAAGATAGGAATGGATATAGCTACTTATGGAATGTGTGACTTTCTTGTTGTAATTGATTATTACTCTAGATGGATTGAATTTAAATTGTTAGAAGACAAAACAGCTGATACTGTAATTGATAGGCTAAAAACCATATTTGCAATTCATGGCATACCAAAAATTATTGTTTGTGACAATAAGCCCTTTTCTAGTTTTAAGTTAAGACAATTTACTACCTGTTTAGATATACAATTAATACATTCAAGTCCCAGATATCCACAATCAAATGGGTTAAGTGAGAAAGCTGTAGGGATTGTTAAAGGAATGATGAAGAAATGTAAAGATAGTGGTACTGATATATATCTAGCTTTATTAAATTATAGAACGACTCCAGTTGCAGGATTACAATACAGTCCTTCACAGTTGTTGATGAGTAGAACACTTCGCAGTGATATTCCTTGTTCTGAAAATTATTTGAAACCTAAACTTGCTGTTGATGCATATGATAACATGTTAAAATTAAAACAAAAATCTAAAATTCATTATGATAAATGTACTGTAAATAAAAAAGATTTTGTAGTAGGGGAAAACATTAGATTGCAAAATAAGCCAGATAAGATGTGGTATCCGGGTCAAATAGTAGAACAGCATGGAACTAGATCTTATTTAGTAAAAAATGAAAATGGGAATATAGTCAGAAGAAATCAAAAACATTTAATTCATAGTAGAAATAAGTTTGTTGTAAAACCGGTAAGAGAATATGGAGTAGAGTTGCAAAACTCTAACTCTACCTGTAAGGTATTACCTAATATGACCCAGGTATTACCTAACAACTATAATATAATACATAACAATGATAGGACAGTTACTAGAACAGGCAGGATAATTAGAAGGCCACTCAAATTTAATGATTATGTTGTAGAATAGTAATAAGGTAGTTTTATGATAGGAAAAGGGGGGGATGTGTGATATAGATTGTATACATCACTAGTAGGAGGTCCCCTCCCTACACACAACTATCCAATGACACATTGATACAAGATGGCAAATAGAAAGCATCAACTAAATAACAGTCTTTTATTTAAACCAATATAATACACAAAGCGTCGCCATCTTGAAAGGTTCTGGGTTCGATCCCCGGTGGGGGCAAATGTTTGGGTGATGAATTTACATATATTCAGGATTTTATATGTATTTATCGATTAAATAATTTTTCGTCCGTCATCTAGGTGTCCATCACAAGCAGCAATAGTTGCTTAAAATGGGGCTAGTTGATAAGTGTGAATGTTTCAAATCAAATAGTTTATTAGCATACCGTTTGAAGATATTTATTTATTATTATAATCATAGTCTGTTTTGCCAGGTCTCGATTGTGATATGCAGCCTCTGCCGCTAAGATACGACAGAGCAGCGCCCTCTTTTGTTCGCGTGGTGAAACGACGGACGACAGCCAACAAGAAAGAAAGAAAACGAACTCATAACATCAACACTGCCTTCTCAGAGCTTAGGGATCGAATACCAAACGTTCCACCTGATACTAAATTGTCAAAGGTTTGTTTACATTTGTTACTTATAGATATTGCAATAGGCTAATTGACCCTTTTTTTATTGGGCTCTAAATGATTAATTACTGTTAGCTACAATTTTATTCTGAAGCCTATAACACAATAAATTTTAAATTATAAATTACGTTTTCGCTTAAATGTCAAAAACACTATCCGTCCTGATGATCTATGAATTATCTGTGCCGTAGCGTCACGCGTGACATAGCCGACAATTATGCTTGATTGGTTGTGACTGGCGTTTGACGGATTTTGACCATGCGTAGAAATTGTTAATAGCGTTTTTAGCAGATGAAAAGTCCTTTGATGTGTGATCAAAAACCGACAAGTGGACTGATTGCATCGGCACCATTCGTGCAAATACTTAAATAGACCGTCCACACATGGCCGTTTTCGGGCAAACATAGCAAATACGCGAACACAATAAATACGCCAAGTGAAGGGCCGGCATTACCTACTGGGATCATCGAAATTACTGGCAAATAACATACATACATGAGTCCCGCCTTTTCCCATAGGGGTATCATTCTTCACTTCTTTTATTCTCATATCATTCTTCACGCGTTCAATCCATCGTGTCTTTGATCTTCCTCTCACTCTAGGTCCGTCCACATCCATGCTCAGCATCCTTCTTGTAATGTAACATTCATCCCTCCTCATCACATGTCCACATCACGCTAACCTATTGCTCCTAATCTTTTCTGTCACTATTTTCAAACTTCCTCTAATATACTCATTCCTGCTAGCCTACTCTCGAATGTAATCCCGATCGATCGACATTAAGATTGTAATGTTTTTTACTCATCAATAGCGACACTAGCGCCATGAATGTATTCAAATTGTTCGGGTATTGAGGGACGTAAATGACATGGAGATTTGCTAAAATCGGTGCTCTCGTACCGCCTCTCTCGTCTCGGTGTTTAGAGACATTGGATTGTGTTATTATTGAGATTTAATTGAAATTGCGTCAAGAGTAGGCTAGCTGATCTTGTCGATTCTTGTGACTCCGCACATCTAACGCAACATTTGCATCTCTACTGCATGCAGTTTTCTTTCATCCAGCGCTTTCGTTGCCTAACATTCGTTGTATGTATGAGTATCAGTGGCGGAGCGTCCGTATAACCCGATTCCCAACAGCCGTACCAAACGAGCGAGCATAAAAAAAATACCTAACTATAAACAAATTTGTGTTGTTTCATTACTATAATGCAGGTACAAAACCATTTTATAAACAAAAAAAAATCAATAAAATCTTATCATGTAACAGTAAAACACGCGCGCGAAACAATACGCACAAGTTCCAATCACTCACACATCGCTCCCGCTCTCTAGATTCCTTCAATTAACTCGTAAAATCTCGAGTTGTGGACGCCTGCGATACAACACGCACACAGACAAGCGTTCTCTTGTCACGTCTGTGTAGGTCTCTCATAGCGCACGCAATAGAGAAATAGTACCTAAAGATTGCCTAACATGCCGGCTTTTCGCGGCCTACGAGCCTATCCATCGATACACTACGACACACGCACACAGTAGTAATAAACTCTCACATACGTTTCGAATGCAAATTTAAGAAGTAAATAATTTTTTATCTTATGACAATAGCCATAAGTGCGGAATTTCTTTCGTGAAACTCATTAAATATCGCGACCGTTCGCCGCCTGAAATGCTGCCACTGACCGGCTTGTATCGCCCTTCTCTTTCTAACTCAGCCAGGTTAATAATGATCACTCTTTCTGTCCTCGCTATGAAATTGCGGTTTATACCGATGCCGTGCCGAGTTGTAGATATTCTGTCTTACTTAGCCGGTATATTACCGTCTCAATTAGTTTATTTTGTTTTGAAATTCGCTTGCACTCACATAAACTTAACGTAATTAATTAGTTTTATTGTATTTTTAGCAGTAATTCAGTGAAATAGTAAAATTTAACAAGCTGTGTGTTGTTGTTTTAAAGGTGTATTGTGAATTGTGTAGCTCCGCAGGGACTTAATTGGTAGGTTTTAGTATTTAATTAATTTTGGTTTATTCTCTCTCGGCACAATAATGGCCGCTTTGATGCACATAGATTGTTGTCTTACAGATTTCTTGCTAAGTGAAGGAAAGCAGTTTTCAAATTTGTCCTTTGAAAATAAAAAATATGTCATACAGTTAGGTCGAGCTCGTCCAAACATGTCAATAGATTACAAGCGTAGAGACGGTTTTTTTAAGCATTTTCACAGTTCTCTTTATGATAAATATAGTTGGCTTACAGGCAGTTATTTATTAAATAAAATGTTTTGTTTTCCGTGTCTTTTGTTTTCTGATTCAAGCAGCGTTTGGAATCGAACGGGATCAAACTCTGCTAAAAACATGTTCAATGTGAGAAACATATACGTAGTTGCTTAGCGTTGCATGAATTTGGAAATAGTTGAATAGAAAACTATTTTAACAATAATTTTGAGGCTAATAACCGCAAAGTCGAACGTAATCGAAATCTGTTAAAACGCTTCATAGACACAGTTGTTCTCTTAGGTAAACAAGAATTAGCGTTTCGCGGGCACGACGAAAGTATACATTCGGATAATCGTGGTATTTTTAAAGTATTGTAAATGGTATGTTTTTTCTTTGTTTATCGCACACTGTAACCCGTCCACAAACACAAACACATGCACTACATACACAGACCAAATTACCCATTTTTTTGTGGGTGTTAATTTTTACTGCGGCTTGCCTAACTTTTTTTTTCACGCCACGCCACTGATGAGTATGTACATTTTTAAATACTCTATTTGCATTGCATGTTAGCAGAATTATCTTTATTAATTCTTGTCTGGAGGTGGCGTTAGTAGCTGCGACACAGTTTATTACTTATGCAGCTTCTTCCGTACACACATTTTCATGTACTGTGTAAAATAAAGACATTATTATTATTATTATAATTATAAAGGGTATGAGGAGATATTTCTAACAAGGTTTTTTTCGCTCCAGAGGGAGCAGAGCCGTACAGAGAACATCAATGCAGCGTTCTTGCACCTTAAGGGGCGAATCCCCAACGTGCCGCCTGACACCAAGCTGTCCAAGGTGAGCTGAATTAGAAATATCTCCTCTAAGGATAAATTTAACCATATATTGGGTCCTTACCTATGAAATTGGTGTTTTTATTCTGTCTTAGTATTTTGTCTGTAACTATTAAGATTCAGAGTATTCCTAAAAAATAATTAACTCGTCTAAAATAGACTGTATTTTTGAGCTCTTTTGATTTGTTTTGATAATTTGTTGTAAGTTTAATTGTGTTAAAATTGGACACGGAGACAACTCTTTTTAAGTGCCTCCCGAATACATCATTTTATTTGCATTCACATAAAAACGATAAATAATTTTTATGAAGTGTGATATTACATATATTACTAAAGCTTGTCTAATGATACATGCCAAATATTATTATCTCTGGATTTGTCGTTGTGAAGAAAACTGATGAAATGTTAGTATGGAAAATGCAGAATTTCCCAAAATCTCCATACAAAACACCAATTTCATAGGTAAGGACCTAATATTAAGTTTATACTTACTTATAGTCCGTTTATCCTCATTTGTTTTATGTAAGGTCTCTGCCACTGCGCAGGAGCATATCATAACCGTTGAGTCACTATAAAAAACACAAACCGCTTCAAGTGTGCCTATAAAATTTTAAGTGTACGGTCTAATTACCGCACATGACCCGCGTCAGCATATTCCGTATAATAAATTATTATCAAGTTATTGCAGATCTACTAAGAGACTGTACATCTTTATGGTCCTTCGAGCCGGATATGAACCAGCGACCTATGGACCTATGTGGCCTCCCACTAGCGGGTCTCACGGACCATAAAGATGTAGTGTCTTGGTAGATCTGCACCATCTATTGATGATGAGGCTGATGTAAAGGACAACTAGTAGAACTTAAACTTGTTTATTTTCTTGATTTCAACGAGTGCACACTAACATGATATAATGTGAACTGAATACAATAAGCTGAAGCGGGTTATGTGCGGTAATTAGACCGTACATTAAGAGTTCCCTCGATTTCTCCTGAATACCATCACCAGATCCTAGTCTTATGAATATAGGACCACCTGTCGAACAAATAAAGAATTTTCCGAATCGGTTCAGGTGTTTTCGAGTAATCGGGGAACATACTTAGCATAACATAACATATATCATCACGCCTCCTTCCCAGAGGAGTTTAGGCAGAGTTGTTAAACACCCACATTTCGCCAGATATGTTAGTCCCATGTAACAGGTGGCGAGCCTGGTCGAGGAACATACCAGACAAGATTCTCACGAATTGAGTACCACCTCCTTTTTGTACAGTTGAGTTCAAAAATATGTACACACGTTTGACAGTAAATGAATCTTATGGGAAGGGAATAAAGACTGTCACCTGTCAAATGTGCATATATATTTTTGAACTCGACTGTATGTACACAGGATAAAAGAAATAGAAGGCTGTTAAAAACATATAATGCTAATTAAAGTATATTTTTCAGATCAAAACCCTCCGCCTGGCCACCTCATACATCTCCTACCTCCTGAAGGTGCTGGAGACAGATGGCGAGCCTGCGGGGGGCTTCAGAGCTGAGCTGCACCACACACCACCACGGAGGAGACACCAGGATTCTGGTGGCCAGGTAATCGTGCATGTTCGTGAAACGTTGTCATCGACACAACTATGCGTCACCCCCGAGGTCATGCGAACACAGGTATTCGTAAACAATAAAAAAAAAAAACACCTATCATCTAGCGCCATTTTAAACAACTAATGCTGCTTGTGTTACGGATACTAGATGTCGGATAAATATTTAATAAATACCTGTAAATATTAAGAAAATACATATAAATCCAAGACTGGAGAACAAATGCCTGTATTCATCACCCAAACATTTGCCCCCCGGGGATCGAACCCAGAACCACTCGAGAAGGCGACGCCTTGAGACCACCTTAACTTAACTCTTCTTCTCCTCTGTCTGTCTCTTTCTTTCAGACCACCTTAACTCTTCTTCTCGATGTGGTTGTCTGACCATTAACATTAATTACATTGTTTATGGCGACAGATTTAGGTATCGACCAATCAAACTGAGCAAAACAACTTCTCACCCCATGGGGAATAGAACCCCGGACCTCCCGATCAACACCCGGTAGTTCAACAACGAGGCCATAGAGGCAAAGGCGAAGTTTCCAGGATCTTCTGAACAATCGGGTCTGCCCCTTTCTGCGGGCCTGTTTCCATAGAAGCGCCGGAGGCACTTAGATGAATTTTCTAATGAATACTGAGTAACACACACTGGTTAAACATAAATCATTTTATTTTCACTCTATGATTACAATACAACAAACCCAGAACGAACCTTTTTCAAAATCACAGTAACACCCCTGACATTTTATTTTTTCATAAACGCTTAGCCATTTATGGGAATAGCGATCTACTACTTAATTTATCAATGACTTAGCCTAGTGATGTAACATAATATATAGTGATGTCCGATACACCACATTTTCACAAAAATAAAAGTGAGACTCGCGCTCGTAGCTCGCCAGCTCGACCTAAAATTTGAACGGTGAACGGTGTCTATCTATGAGTGCGTTGTCGAGCGCATTTAATACGTTGATTGTCTTCTGTACGTAACTCTTTTGTGACCAAACTCCGCACGCACTGCTGACTTAGATTAGATTACATACATACATATAATCACGACTATTATCCCCTAAGAGTTAGTCAGAGACTCGGCAAAAGCACCGCATTAGCAGTCCTCCGCTCTAGTCCTCGCTTCACCAAGCAATGACTGCATTCAGCGTGATAGGTGGTAAGCCCGTCGTCCATTAGTCGCTTTTTGATTCGATTGTGGTTTACCATCTCAGTAATTCTGCCACAACTCCTGCATTATACGTACATTTAGCTTCATTACAAAATATTATGAAGGGGTAAAAATAGAAGAGAATGTCGAGTGGATGCATTACTGATAAAACGTCAGACGGTGCCGATAAGTGCATCGTTTTCCCATGAGAACCGAAGCGGGTGCAACGAGACAAGATATTCGGACGAATCATGCCGCAATAAAAATTAAAAACAAACAATATATTCTGAAAAGCACACGAAGTTCTCAGTCCCCGAAGGACTCGGCAGCGGAGTTCAAATTCAAATTTAAAATAATAGGTCTACCTATGAAATTGCCGTTTTGTATGGAGATTTTGGGGAACTCTGCATTTTCCATACTAAAATTTTTTCAGATTTCTCCACAACGACAAATCTAGAGATAATAATTGTTGGCATGTATCATTAGACAAGCTTTAGCAATATGTGTGATATCACTCTTCATAACAATTATTTATCGTTTTAAGTGAATGCAAATCAAATGATGTATTCGGGAGGCACTTAAAACGAGTTGTCTCCGTGTACAATTTTTACACAATTAAACTTACAAAAAATTATCTAAACAAATCAAAAGAGCTCAAAAATATGGTCTTTTTTACGAGGAGGTAATTATTTTTTTAAAATACTCTGAAGTTTAATAGTCACAGACAAAATACTAAGAGAGAAAAAAATGGCATTTTCTTACTATAACCCCTATTATATTCTGAAAAGCACACGAAGCTCTCAGTCCCCGACGGACTTGGCAGCGGAGTTCAAATTCAAAAATTTTTATTGCATAGCCATAATGAACAAACAAGATTATAAATTATATGAAAATAGATCATTGGACCCTGTCAGGCACGCAACAATTAGAACATAAAAATCCTGCTTTGAGGGCGCCAGAAACATTCTTGATAATGCGAAAGCAAGAATACTTGTTACAGTGTTTAATGTGTTAATCGATTATTATATCGATTACAAAACCATAAGATTCTTTTGTTCATATTTACGTTTCTATATTTACAAATTTAGCAATTTTTTGGTGTTTTACATAAAAAATATAATTTTTAGTCCCAGTTTCTCTTTACATTCTGGGCCCAACATTTTCCATCTTCTTTCAACTTCCTGAGCATAACAATGCACAAAAACAACGCAAATGATATTAAATAAACTGAATTTTATGATGAATTAACTGGATTCTGCAAAGGGGACCGCGCGAGGCAAGCAATATTCACAATAAATTGTCATCAACATGAAAATAATCGAGAATCTGGCTTGAAATATTTTAATCTAATATAAAACTGGCTAGAAATATAAGTATAAATGCATCCAATTTAGCTAAAACATATCTAACGGAGCGTGTAGTTATTTCTGCCTGTGTTTATATTGTAATTTGCTCCTCTGTCGATAAAATTGCCAGACCACGCCATGTGGCTTTGGTTTATTAGATTACGAGCGCGCGGTCTGAGCGAGAAGCGGAAGCGAGCTATAAGAACGCATTCACCAGGTACTAAAATGTACGTTTAATATTTTGTTGATTTTAAATGAATCACTAGGGAATTGCTTTTCGTCTATTTTCAATATTCGTGGTGGTAAGCTTTGGCTTTCGATATCGAAAACAAAGCTACCTTCGTCTTGGTCAGGCCGTGGATGGGTGACCAAACTTTGTGATCTCGATCTCATCCGTGCTTTGGAAGGTACGTTAAGCCGTTGGTCCCGGTCGCTATTGCAATCCTTTCTACCCACCAACCCGCATTGGGCCAGCGTGGTGGTGTTACGGCCCATGTGTTTCTCCATGAGGAAGGCCTGTGCCCAGCAGTGGGACGTTTATAGGCTGAGTACGATGATTTTAAATGAATCCTTCGAAGCGAATTAAGACGGCACATGATAAGCGGGTCTGAGTATGACCTCACAGCTTTATGAAATCAATCACTAGGCATTTGTTTTTCATGCATTTACAATAATTATCGTGTTACAGGCATTTAAATTGTATTTGCTGTTTTTATAGTATTCTCAGCTCTACTGTGCCACTCAGACACACGACTGTCGCCCAGCCAGGAGTTTGTTCGTAAATTTTTTCTCTTTGTCAAATAAAAAGTCTCCTAACACAAACACATAATATAGTTGGGGCTAGATCTCCTCCTCTTCTTCTTCTTGCCCTTTTCCCACTCTAGGTGGGGTCGGCACAACATACCTATGGCTAGATATCAATCTCTTAATAATTCCGTTTTCAATATAATTCTCCCTTAAAGAATCTTCCCCGCGAGCTCTCGTGACTCGGGCCAGCGTTTCCCAAAGCGTGCTCAGTTTCACTGTAACGAATGGAGGAAGAAGTTTGGGAATATCCTTTGATGTAATTACTCCACGTGCTGGTTTTGCCGGAAACTCGTCATTTACACGTTTTTAAGGCAGGATCTGTGCTGTCCTGTAAATTCCTGTTACATTAGACAGTTAAAAAAAAATTGGTGCCTACTTTTTGCGAGTCACTTGAAAGAAAGCTATCTTATTTGCTACTTTTCCTCGCACACCGCATAGCTGGCGTAGGTCTGCCTACTAACCTCTTAAAAATTATAGAGTTGATGATATGACCGTACAAAACTGTAAATGTATATCTGTGGAACTAGGCCTGATTAATCCGAAACAAAAATATTTAACTCCAAAATATGAACCACTTCAATGAGGGATTAAGAAGTTCGGAGGAGGGCGAGGTATGGATGTTATAAGGAGATGTAGCGGTCCATTAACCTCTTTGAGGTCAAGCGATCACCGGTGTTCGCATACAACACTATCTTTCTATTGTGGCTGGTTTTCTGACCATTGGAAGGTTAAACTATACATATCATCACCATATCTTATTTGCTACTTTTCCTCGCACACTGCATAGCTGGCGTAAGTCTGCCTACTAACCTCTTAAAAATTATAGAGTTGATGATATGACCGTACAAAACTGGATAAATACATGGTTTAATTATCAGCTCAAAAAAGGCAATGGCAGCCGAGTTGGGACAGACGGGGTAGAAGGTACTCGTTCGAGAGATCGCGAGACTCGCGGGTTCGGGTTGATGGTTTATAGAGATTAATATACCTAAAATCTATAAAAAACTACAACTATCTAGGAAATTATCTTGTTATGTTTATGTCGGGATTTCGCTGCGCAAAAAAGTATTTTGAACAAAAAATCAACTTTAAACACAGGTGTTGAGTTAAACTATGCACAAGATGCAGTCGACGTGTTGTTTAGTTCTGGCTACAATTTATACCAAAAGCAACATATCAGCCTTTTTCCCGGAAAGGGTAGACACAGTAGCTGACACCCACATTTCGCCAGATCCATTAAGTCCCCATGTAACAGGTGGCGATCCTGTTGTTCACCTGGCACAATGTGAGGCAAGCGATATTCACAATGAACTGCACATAAGTTTTATTCAAACTCAGTGGCACAGGGTGCTGGGTTCGAACCCGCGATTCCCGCTGCCTCTCGAACGAGTAGTGTACTAGTGCCCTGTCCGTCCCAACTCGGCTAACGGTGCATAGTTATATAAGTACTAATAAGTACTACAGGGATCTCAGTCCTCAGCCTATATACGTCCCACTGCTGGGCACAGGATTTCCTCATAGAGAAACACTTGAGGAGTATGGGCCGTAACACCACCACGCTGGCCCAATACGGGTTGGTGGGTAGAAACGGTTATAATGTTATGATGTTTACTAAATGAAACAAGTGCATTCACAAATCAACTTTAATTAATGTACATGCAAGCATGGCGTCTTTTCACTAGTGATGTGTAACACCATTAGTGTTGTAGTAATAATCTATATTCTATTACAACGGTGGAACAACTACTATTAAAACAATCTATACAAAAGCTGTCTACTTTCACCAAAAACAAAATGACTAATCAATTTGTATTATGTTACCCATAAACATGGTATCAATTATACGCCCAATAACATTCGGATACGCGTAAAAAACATGTAAACGATCCGCAAATAGAAACAAAAAGTGTAGATCACTCGTAATCTTTTTTCTAAAGCTGTGAACCTTTTTTCTGTGTACCTCATTGATTAGATACACATGCACGTGTGGCCAATTGACGGCGCCCGTTTAAAAAGAAAAAGAAAAAATGACTCCCGTTTGAAAGATAATTATGGCGCGTATTTTTTTGAAATTTGAACGTGATTGTTTATGTTCGAAAGTAAAGGGGTGCTTGCGGTACCAAAATCTGCCAATTTTTTTTAATTTTTCTGTATGAAGTACCAGCTCTCCGGCAAATAGAAATGTGTTATTTAAACTCGGTACAAACGGGACACTTATAAAAAGTCGTCAGTTCGATCCCCGCAATACACACTGAGTTTCATTAAAACTTATGAGTAGTATTTAAACCAATGACTGTAAATTTATGTTTTAAGTGTCAATAGTACATTATTGCAAAGGTAGCGAAATAGGCAATTGCAGGTATGAGTTTGAAGGCCGAGCCGCAGGCGTAGCCGCAGGCGTAGCCGCAGGCGCCGGCGTACATCCGTATTTTTCAATCAGTTTGGATCTCCCGTCTCAAAATTGCGGCTGTGACGTCACAGTACACGTTAAAAAGATGACACGCTCGGTTTCATTACAAATCTTTACACTTGCGTTATCTATGTTAATGTATATCTGTGGAACTAGGCCTGATTAATCCGAAACAAAAATATTTAACTCCAAAATATGAACCACTTCATTGAGACATCGCTTGCGGGATTAAGAAGTTCGGAGGAGGGCGAGGTATGGATGTTATAAGATGTAGCGGTCCATTAACCCCTTTGAGGTCAAGCGGTCACCGGTGTTCGCATACAACACTATGTTTCTATTGTGGCTGGTTTTCTGACCATTGGAAGGTTAAACTATACATATCATCACCACACCAGTTCTTTGCTGGAAAGAAATACACTTTGTGTCTCTGGATACAGATATGCGTTATCCGTCGCGCCAGAATTTCAACTGTTTGTGACTCAGAGGTATAATACTAACATAATTAGAATTATAGTGGCAGTATAGTCTGGTAGTTTCATTATGAAATGTTTTCGATTTCAGAACTCTAATCACCAACTACGGATTCCAAAAGAAATTGTCTAGCTCTAGCTCATTGTTACGAAAGCACTTAACACAAATAAATGTAGAACTTTTATCAAGGTCTGAATTTGAGGAA
Organism: Parapoynx stratiotata; assembly: GCA_910589355.1. Classification (NCBI taxonomy): domain Eukaryota; kingdom Metazoa; phylum Arthropoda; class Insecta; order Lepidoptera; family Crambidae; genus Parapoynx; species Parapoynx stratiotata. The sequence continues at coordinate 5,877,984 of OU342476.1, read as the reverse complement.
ATTGTACAAAAGGTATTTCCCAACCTTGCTAGTATTTACTAGATTGAATATTTATAATGTTCTCAGTAGTCAGCCATGATTCTTCTTTACAGTCTACGCCTGGTGGTAAAGGTAAGAGTAATGTGTCTGTGATGAGAGGATCAAGGCAGTCAAAGTGTTAAACACCCATATTTCGCCAAATATGTTAGGTCTCCATGTAACAGGTGGCGAGCCTGTTGCTGCACCGCACAATGTGAGGCAAGCGATATTCACAATGAACTGTACATAAGTTTTATTCAAACTTAGTGGTGGCGGCCGGCGGTGGGATCGAACCCGCGTTTCCCGCGGCCGAGCGAACGAGGCAACAACTCGGCTACAGCTGCCTTAGTTAAACTATTACTGTAAAAAACTGTGACGTGGTGAAGCCGGGGGATAAATAAAAGACTCGAGTCGCCACTTATAGGTATATTTATATAATAAAAATTAAGGCACTAATAATGACTTTGGTAAGGTTATTTTTAGAACTTTTGAAACTGCTTACATAAAATCAGTGCAAAAAACTAATATATATAATAATAAAACTGCGCATAACTTAAAATTAAAATAATTACTATAATATTTCCGGGATCGAAAGTTGTAGACAGAACAGACAGACAGAGAATTAAAAAAAGAAACAAAGAGAAAATGGCCAATTGCGCAATAATAGCAAAGAGTCGCTAACACTGGTAAAGCGCCTCGTTACAAAACCTTCATAGACACTTTTAACAAACACTTATTGTTACAGACCGCAGCAGAGAAGAGAAGTAAGGGTAGAACGGGCTGGCCGCAGCATGTTTGGGCACTAGAGCTGAAGACAGAACAGAACTTGCAGAATTAGGGCTTCATGGGCCAAGCCAACTGCTGGATATGTCTAACATAGATCCAAAGACTTCTACAATAACCAAGACACAATGATAAATTAAATTGTGTTAATCATATGTTTTGGTGTACGCCTACAGTACTATACAGCGTTATTATTAATGAATCAACTTCGGAAGACCAGGTATAATTTTTACCAACTATTAATGAACAACTATTAATATAGGAACTGATTGTACATCATAAATAATAACATTTGTTTTACGAGTTTGATAACTCAATGCAACATTTAAATATGATTTTACAAGCTTAAAATGTATTGTCGTAACCACGTCGTAACATTAGTAAGTCTATGTTCCATTCATACGAAAATGCGATACGCGTGCGCGCGCGGTGCGCACAGAGCTAAGAACATTCAGATATTTATATTTATTTTTGTATGTAACTAAAATGTGTCAAATAATTTTAAAATCGTAGAACAAATGTTGTTATTTATGATGTTAGTTACCTAGTAAATAAGCCTGTATAGAGAACGGACATAGCGTGACTCAGGCGTGTCCTTGAAAACTTGTAGTGGACTTAAATATAGTAGGTACATATATTTATCTATTTGTAGATACTTTTTCTCATTACTTGTATATAAAATAAGCTATATTATTCTTAAAGACTTATTAGAAAAAAATCTTTTTTACATTTGTGGGTCTTTACTGATAAAATTTCCCATTTTTTCCCTCTCAGTATTTTGTCTGCAACTTTTAAGTTTCAGAATATTCTTAAAAAATTATTACCTCCTCTAAAAAAGACTATATTTTTGAGCTCTTTTGATTTGTTTTGATAATTTGTTGTATGTTTAATTGTGTTAAAATTAGAAACGAAGATAACTCTTGCTAAGTGCCTCCCGAATACATCATTTGATTTGCATTCACTTAAAGACGATAAATAATTTTTTTAAAGAGTGATATCACACATAGTGCTTAAGCTTGTCTAATGATAATTCTAATAAATGAATCTAATTGTCTAATGATAGTTCTAATGTTAATTAAATTATTATCTTTGGATTTGTCGTTGTGACGAAATCTGAAAAAAATTTAGTATGGAAAATGCAGACATCCCCAAAATCTCACATACAAAACACCAAATCCATAGGTAAAGATCTATTATTATAATAAAATGTGTCATATTGATCTTTTGAATTTCAAATGGAGAAATTGTATTGTACTAGCAAGATGCAGTTTTGACTACGATTGTAAATCGCATTTCGTCGTTGAAGTTCTACTACTTTTAGGCTATTTTGATGCCATTCGCTAGAGAATCGGAGGATGATCGGAAGCCCTAACGAATGGAATCAAAATGTGACGCGTGGAACTTTAGTAGAAAAAAATCTAAATAATATGTTCTTACAATTTAGAAAATATGGATCTGTTTCAAAACTTTCAGATAGTTCAATAAAAACTGACATGTTCACAGAATTCCATATAAATTCAATTATATTTTCGAATATAATCAATCTGTTATAATATAGTGTTTGTATTCAAATTGGAATCGTTTGAAAAATTTTGGTATTTCTGGCGGTCACGGTACGTACACATACCTACACATGTGTTATTTTAGTGTCAATAATATCTTTAATATTTATACTGATACATTTAACGACTGCCAGTTACCATGTGTCATCAGATAACGATAGATTTTTGATTGTATCGAATTATTATTTAATTTGTTTACATTATTAATAATACCAAAGACTTATGTATAAAAGCGTAATAGATAAATAAATGGTATTAAATGGAAAATAAAATTGATTATCGATTTGACTGTTTTATCTTTGACCTCTAAAGTTGGTCAGAATGTTGGCCTGTAAAGCGGATGGATGAGCAAAGATTGCATGTAGCTGAAATGCGAATGTTGAGGTGGATGTGTGGTGTGACGAGAATTGATAGAGTGAGGAACGAATATATGAGGGGAAGTCGGAAAGTTGCCCCGATTGCTAATAATTAAAAGAAAAACTATTTTCCTGGTATGGACATGTAATAAGGAGGGAGAATGATCATGTCACTAGAAAAGTTATGAATAAGAGTGGATGGCAATGCAGGGAGAGGAAGACCGAAGAAGAGGTGGATAGATTGTGAGAATGAAGACATGGCTAGAATGGGAGTGAATGTTGGTATAGCGTGTGATAGGGGAGAGTGGACGAGAAAGACTCGTTGCGCCGACCCCATGTGAAATTGGGCAAAGGGCAGGCTAATGATGAATGATGATGATCATAGGGAACCAATTGTGCTGGCCGTCCTTATCAACAGCTTACCACTATTCATGAATGAAAAAATATTAATGAATTTTAGATTGGTTAATACGTTCTATTTAGCGCGATCGGTTGTGCTAAACTTTATGAACTCAGTGGTACACGCGAGGTTCGAACCTGGCGATCTGTAACACGAGTACTACCGTTCAAACTACGCTGTTGCAGCCATTTTACGATATAATAGGGCTCAAAGTGGGTGTAACAACCTATTGTGTCATAGCGGTACTAATTATATACCAACAAATATGTTACAATACATACAAAAACAATGAAATACAAAAGAATGAGCTGTCAATGACTTATGTAAATATAGAATTTGTTCTGGAACAATCAATCAATATTAACAATTGTATTTTTTGCCAATCACCCCTGCCAACTAGATCAAAAGTCGCTTACGCACTTGTATACATTTTTCAAGACATTTCCTCATAAGGTGGCTGTAACATAATGTTATTCACAGTGTGTCTTTTTCATTACTATAATTCAAGAGCTATAGTCTTTTTTATATGGAATGAGTTGCGTTAGTCCGGGCAGTACGCTCGCCTGGCGGCTTGGGTCTCAATCGCACATCAGGTCTCCAATTTTACTTAAACATCACACCTTTTCCCTGAACGGTTAGAAATGTTAAGTCCCCATGTAACAGGTGGCGAGCCTGTTGCCATGCACTGGGCACAATGGCGAGCGATATTCACAATGAACCATACCATACTCCAATCTGAGTATTCTCTTTTCTCCAGACAATAGAAACGTAGAAAGAAATTTACATCAGTATGGGCCTACTCTTATTCTAAAGAACGGCCTATTTTTTTAGTCACTGCATATTTAATACAAACATACGTGATACATACAATAATCACGCCTGTAATCCCCGAAGGGATAGGCAGAGTCCAAAGAGCACTGTGTTCCTTAAGACCACATTTAGCCATACAAAAATTGGGTTTGATCAAATAAAAAATCGTGAAAGAGTAGCAACAAGGGGCTAGCTCAACGCCTACACAATCACAGACCCAGTACCCAATACGCCCTTAGTCGCCTTTTACATGCTAGGCATGGAAAGCAGTTGGTACATTCTTTTTGTTTTCGGTTCTTTTTTTTTTTCTTGTTCTTTTATCTTTTTATTGTTGTTTTTGTTCTTGTTGTGTGTTTGTGTTCTTTTGGTTTTTTGTGTCACTCAACCACGGAGGTCGTCGATGATGTTCTAAGGTTGGTAGGAGTGGGCTGGATGATGGCGGCTGAGGGTTGAGAGCGATAACGAGCGTTCAGTTGCATTTATTATTATACTCTTTATTGCATTTGAAAAAAATATATACAAAACATATAATTTGTAATATTGTTTCCAATGGCGGAGTTATCCCTAAAAGAGATGTCTTCCAGTCAACCCATGAATGACCATCAAAGTATTGTATTGGGACGCAGATGCAAAAAAGACAGATACACATCAAATATAAAAATAACAACAAAAAGAAATAAAATAAAATAAAACTACATAAACTTATATGTACTAAAATAAATACATATATACATACATATTTAAATACACAATAAACATGAAGGAGTAATGTATTTTTCTGATTAAATAGTACTTTATTCTAGTTTTAAAAGAAGATATGGATGGACTTTCCTGGATAGAGACTGGAAGACAGTTCCACATTTGAGCAGCACGGAACGAGAACGAGTTTAGTAGAAAATTTGAATTACATCTAGGCAGGTCCAGCATTTTGGTTACACAAGGACTAGGCGTCCTTGCGACGGGAGGATGGCGGACATAGCTGGAAAGGGGAACGAAGGTAGAAAGGAGCATTAGGGTCATAAAGGATTTTGTATAGGAATGAGAGGATGTGCACATTACGTGGGTCTCTAATAGGAAGCCATTTCAACTCCTGACGATATATGGAAACACGGTCATATTTCCGTAGACCATATATAAACCTTATGGCCAGATTTTGCAGTCGTTCAAGTTTGTTTAGCAACTCCTCTGTCACATCTAAATAACAGATATCAGCGTAGTCGAGAATGGGAAGAAGGAGAGATTGCACCAGCATAATTTTGGTTTTGAATGCGAGAAAATATTGAAGCCGTTTGAAGAATGATGCACGCGCCTACTAACCTCATTAACCTGTGGTATCCACGACATATGACAGTCCATCGTTATGCCAAGGTTTTTAACTTTATCCGTGTAGTTAATGACTATCATATATAAGAGGCGGCAATGAATCAAGATCAAGTCTACTTCTAAGTCTACTGCCACCAACAATCATCGCTTGCGATTTAATTGAGTTCACAAGTAAACCAAAAGATTTTGCCCATTCTGAAATAGCCGACAAATCCTTTCTGACAAATTTACAACATTAAAGAAATAAAATTACACTTTAAAAGAAAAAAGTCCGGGAGGGTTTGGCGACATTCAACTATGACGGACGTGATTTTTATTTCGTAAAATCAGTGTAGTTTTGTGTAATAAGTGTCAATAATGATGAGCAATGTGGAGAATCATTGAAATAAGCGTCAAGTGGTGGGAAAAACGATGGGATCTGTAAAGTGCTAATCCACCTCATCGAAGTAGCACTGTGGTGTCACAGTGTCTGCCATCGATCATTAGACGCCAAACTCTCCCAAGATGCATTGCAACGCTAATGCATTTCAATGCAAACTACTGAAGAAATAAAATACTGAAGACCTGGCTGTATAGACTGTAAATCTTACAAAAAAAATGATATTATACTTTATGAGAAAAAAATCTAATATAAATATTATATAGTGTTCTGTAAACACGAGTGTACACCGACCTAAATAAATGAGTATCTATTTCGGTGCGCAGGTTGTATAAAGTATCAAGAACAGTTTACCTATCGCTTCCGCTGTGCGTCTGCGCAGGCCATGTGGTGTGGCGTGTGCGCGATAGGTTTACTATACTTTTTGGTGAACTTAGGATAAATCTTTGAGGCCTTAAACGGCTCGCGGCGCTGAAATATAATAACTGTTAAGAACATAAAAATGAAGTATATCACAATTCATGTATATTTGCCTGAAGGTATTAACTAAAGATGAATACCAATATCCGGTAACTATTCGGTATCCGGCCTATCCGGCCTTACCTTCAGTATCCGGCCGGATACCAGATTTCAAATAAAGACTGAAGGAACTTTATTTAACATTGATAATCATGAATTTATAATAACTAAAAAATATATTAATACTCAAACTGCACTAAAGGCAAATTATGATGAATAAATACCAATTTCTCTGCGTAAAGAGAAAACAGACGGTTTCGCTTGTTTTCGTATACAAGTCCAGCTACAAACTCAGACAACAACAACACGTTTATGTTCGCCGACTATGTTCGGCCGGATATTCGGCTATCCGGCTTCAAGGTTGGCCGGGTATTCGGTATCCGGCATAACAACTATCCGTTTCATCTCTCATTAACACACATTGATGCCTGATTTTTTATAGAATTTTCAATAAGGTCGAACAATTGAATCTATCTCACCTTATGTTAATAAGAATGGGGTCTAGAAGCAAGAGCATATAGAAGAATAGGGTTTAGAAAATGCTTAGGGGTCAAAAAATGTCGCATCAGCCACCCTCACCTGTTGGTCTGAATTCAAAGAACAGAAAGAAAGAAAATATTTATTTCAGTCTCGTAGGTACATGAAAAACAAATTTTTAACATTCGCAAAAAATAGCAAATAATACACATAACAAATGATAAGTATGTTGTCTTGCGAGTGCTCATGAACAGTTGCCAGTTCAGCATATGCCTTGCCTTGCCTTATCTTATTTGTGCCTTTACACGCCTCATTTAGAGGATATTGTATATTATTTTATAGCTATTACCTACTGTAAGAGTTGCCTGTGCCACCGAATAAATAAAAACTCAGAACACTATTTACAGGTCGTTTACTTTATATATTTACAAGACAGGTTAAATAAACAAAACATAACAAAATTACAAAAGATAGCGCGCGGATTCGGAGACGACAAGATGCACAGATTAGAGATGTATGTCTAAAGAACAAGATGACAAGAGCAAAAAAACAAAAGCCGATCGCTAACTTTTTCGCGGCGCTGATCGTAACCTCCTTGCACGCGCGTGCAAAGCGCGCCCGCGGAGGATGCAATCTATTAAATCTATTAAAAAATAATAATATTATAAAATACCTACCTACCTACCTACCTACCTTTTGTACTTTTGTCTTTTAATGTTCTCCTGTTCTGTATTTTGTGTACAGTAAAATGTTAAACAAATAAATAATATTTACATCTAGCGTCGCCTACACCTACTTTGAGAGCCTAAAAAGGTACTCTTGTGTGGACTAAATATTATTTTTATATATTTTCATACTTGTACCTTTTTTTCCTAAGAATTTCAAAACTGCTGTCACCGTACTACACCAAAATACTTTACTGATTTCTAATTTGTTTTATGGTCGAAACAAATGAGTACTACTCCTCTTTGAAGTCTGACTAAATCGAATATATCGACTCGGGAACAAAATATAGACATCGAAATTAAGATTGATCATTGGAGACTCGGACTGCAGAGATTCTATTTGGTGGCATGTAACGTCTTATTATCATTCTTTTCATCATACCAACTGCCTTTCTTGCGTAGCATGTCGTATAAGGCGACTAAGGTCGTATTAGGTACTAGCTCTGTGATTGTGTAGACTAAATGTTGTCTTAAGGAACACAGTGCTCCTTGGACTCTGCCTACCCCCTTGGAGAATTACAGGCATGATTGTATGATTGTAATAATTAAATAATTAAAGGCTCAAGGCGTCGCCATTTCGAGAGGTTCTGGGTTCGATCCCCGGTGGGGCAGATGTTTGTGTGATGAATACAGGCATTTGTTCTCCAGTCTTGGATGTTTATATACGTATGTATTGTATATATTCAGAATAATAGGTCTTTAACTATGAAATTGCCGTTTTGTATGGAGATTTTGACAAATCCAAAGATAAGAATGTCTCCGTGTACAATTTTAACACAATTAAACTTACAAAAAATTATCAAAACAAATCAAGAGCTCAAAAATATGGTCTATTTCAGAGGAGGTAATTATTTTTTAAGAATACTCTGAAACTTAATAGTTACAGACAAAATACTAAGAGAGAGAAAAAAAACGGAAATTTCATAGGTAAAGACCTATTATTTATATGTATTTATCTATTAATGTCATGTATCTATAATCTATTTAATGTGTGTATTTAATTTATGGTACATTAAGTCTTTTTGTAACTTTTTTTTTACTATTATTGTATAATTATGACTGTGTGTTACCAGAATAAATAAATAAATATATTTATCCGAACTAATCTTAAGTTTAATCAATACATCACAGAAATTAATCCTTAATAACAACACAATCGAATGGTGTAATAATACAGAATGTGTTTTTTTTTTACAAAATGTTTAGGTTCGGTTCCTGGCTTTATTAAAGAGGATGAATTGAGAATTGTTTATATTTCATTGTATCCTGTCTTCCTTGTTTTCTCTTCTTGTTTTGCAGTGTACGTGGTCAATAAATGTTTTTCTTTCTTACAAGGCAATTAGATACATGGTAACTTAACTTATCTGGCGAAAAGTGGGTGTAAACACCTCTGCCTACCGCCTCGGGGAAGTGCCGTAATAATATGTTTAGTTATGCTCATACAGCATTTCAGTAATCTACCAAGACATACAGAACGAAAGTACGCGTTCGACAACTGTTTTAAGAAACCTATTTACTATAAATTACAAATATACGTCAGATGCTACTTGTAGAAGTGCAAACAACAAACAACATTGTAAAGAAATAAATAATTAGTGTACAGAAAGCGCGCACCATCTAGTCTGCAAATAGGTGTCACAACTGCAGGTTATAAGATTATCATAATTAAATATAATTACACCTATCTACAGTTAATATATACATTACTTACAGTGTTTATACAGCACATTCAGATGTTTAATACGTCTGTTTCTGCGAAATAAGTCGCTTGCGATTGTTATAATTGTTGGTATGAGGTGTCATTTGATTTTTTTTTATGTTATTTTTCCAAAGGCCCACCTGCAGGAAATTTAAGTCGAGATTTAAAACTCGATTTTGCCATTTTTGACAATTTTACTATGGTCTTATAAATGTCAAAGATTGACCAAATCGAGATTTACACTAGGCTTAAAATTTCCTGCAATTAGCCCTAAATCAAAATAAACCGCCAAGGGATGGAAAATCTTTCTGTGTAGGTTTTTCCGAGAATTTAATTTAGGGATTTTAAAGAAAAGTGATTAGGTAAAGTTATTTGCATTAGCGAGCTCTACTTTAGGCCAAATTGTTTCCTTCGGACGAGTTTGTACTCTTATACCTAACCTATAATGTATAAAAAATATTTAGATCCCTTATTTTTACAGTAAAAGATCTCAGTAACCTGTAATATACCATAGTGAGAAAAATAACGCAAATTTAGTTCCAAAGATAAATAGAAGTGATTGTATTTACTTCTTAGCTTTGACAAGGTAATGTAAGTATAGTACGTCTCAATGCAAGTTGCCAAAAAGGTAGATAGATAAATAGATAAAATTCTTTATTGCAACTAATGAAAACACAGAAATATAGTAAAGAAAAAAATACAGTGCAACATTGGCGGCCTTATAACTAAAAGCAATATCTTCCAGGCAACCTTTGGGCAGAGAGAGAATTAAAGAAAAGGTAGGTGTAATATACTTACATATATAAGGTGCATATATAAACAAAAAAGCCGACTTACCGAATTTGTTATTCAATAATCACACTTTTTACATGGATATTGGCACGTAAATATAATTAACGGTAACAATTGTTGTCCGTTTCAATTCAATTTAAATTTCCTACAGTTATCACAAAACATTTTAGAGATGAAACATTACCTCTGTTTTGTTTACCTTTTTGGCAACTTGGATTGAGACGTACTATAGTATTACCTTTTTTGTAGGATAGGTCCCAAACAAGTGCCTTGAGGGACACCTCAAAATAAACCAAACCAAAAGACACTGAACTGCAGCTCAAATAAATTTATTTATAAAGTCACCTTCTTAACAGCAATTATCGATTAATTGGTAAATTAATAAATTAATTTATCCATGATACGTAAGATCACCTTGAAAAAGAAACAGTGGGCAAAAAACAGATGTTCAAACAAAATCAACATAAAGGATAGTTTGTTATAGGTTGTTGTTTGGTTGAGTATAGAAAATATTTACTGTAAATAAAGCAGTTATTGTTGCTATTTTCTATATAAGGGCTGTTAATTGTAATAGTTTTATTAGCTTCGCGGTAATGGAATCTAAGGAGGTTTTATTTCTATTGGTAAGTGTATTACGTTTTACCAATGACGTTACATCATCATTGCCATCAAACCCGTCCACTGCTAGACAAAAGTCTTCCTACAGATATAAATTTACATAGATAACGCAAATATTACGAATAGATTTAAAACCAAGCGTGTCCAACGTCTACTGTGACGTCACAACCGTAATTTTGAGACGAGAGATCCAAACTCATTAAAACCGGCGCTGATGCCTCTCCACAATCATAGAACGAGGCCTTTTTTAGATTTAGTTGCTATTCAGCCGCGCGCAGACTAGTTAACAGCGGCCAACCCCGACGTTTTGTCGGGGTTTTCGTACACACACAGTAGATGCATTTGCGTCATCTATGTAAATGTATATCTGTGGATCTTCCCTAATGCACGCTACTCCAGCCCGGAGATTCTTACCACCGTTATGGCCTAGAATAGCAGAGCTACCTTTTAGGCCTAGCATGGATAGGAGAGATAAGGTCCCCAGAGCCCAAATTACTCTTCCCTCTCCCTTGTACATAGAGGAAATGAGCAATTTTGTCAACTTGTTAGAACTGCACAACATTCAACAGCTTAGAGCGGTGACGGGCTTACCACCTGTCACGCTGAGTGCAGTTACTGCTTGGTGAAGCGCGGACTATGTGGACTGCTTTTTCGGTGCTTTTGCCTAGTCTCTGACTAAACCTAGGGGGATAATAGTCGTGATTATATGTATGTGTGGACGTATTTTGGCAGTTATTTCTAGTGCATTTTGTCAGTTGGTTCCTGTGAGTTAGATCCTTCACAGTATTTTTTAATAATTCAAATCAGTTGTTAAGAGTTTATTTAAAATATTATAGATTTGAGCTAAGCATTTGACAAAACCTGTCTTCCTTACCCAAATTAATGTTTGATTATTTTTATCTTTCTTTCCAGTTGCTAGCCGTGGCGGCGACGACAAGAATCTGTAAGTGTTTTACGATGTATATTTAAATATTGTTAACACATTTAACTTGTACAAAAATAAATAAGTTGTTATTAATTGCGACGTAAGTACACGGATTAATATTTTTTTTCTTATTTATTCAGTTGGTTTAATTGCAGTTGACTATTAGTAGATAGATAGCATAATAACAAATCTATATCTATACATACAATAAAACTGTAGAGGTCGAATGTCTGTACATAGAAAAAATGCTTAAAACCAAGTCAGGGGGATTTAAAAAGAGAAAAATTTTTGGTTGTTCTGCCTGTTGGTCGGTTTGTACGGGGTATAAGATTTTTGACCACGGTTGGTGTGACCCAGCCGAAACGTCGAGCAGTACGTAGTATCTATATACTACATTATGTACGTCGCGTGTAGTCCCGGTATATTTGTACGGGGTAATCTCCAAAATGGCAGGACTAATTTCAATGAAATTTTGTATGGTGACACCTTATATCCCTGGTCAAATCTTAGAAAATTTTTATTCCGGATAATTAAAGGGTTCCCGTGGGATAGTTAAAAAAAAATAGTAACCGCGGACGAAGTCGCGAGCAACAGCTAGTTTTAAATAAGTTTAAATATAGTAAGTACCTACTTAGCTTAGAGCCAACAGCGATCACAAGGTATTTGGTGCGTTGTATAGGAGGGTATTGTTAGTTACGAGATTAAAATTAACTTTTTTCTATTGAGCCTCTCAATTTGCCGAAATGCCTTCTGGGACACAATCTTACCGAACGGTTTAAACATCAATACCTGCTTAAGAACACAATGAGAAAGACTTGCTTGGGCAATAGGCTAATATTTAGTACAAGGGTCCGAAATATACCAAGTTCAATAAATATAAATAAAGGATTGCTGTAGAAATTAAATTTAAACAGTTTTATGTTTACTTTTTTTTTCTGCCCAAAAAGGCTATCCACCATGTTTGGGAATTAGTGAAGTACGCATGGTCAACATCCGTCAAACACCAGTCGCAACCAATCAAGCATGTCTGTCAACTTTGTCAACCAGTGTCACGCATTCGTATTGAATTGTTTACCAAAATTGTGACTTAACGGCACAGATATTTCATAGACCATCATGACATTTTTTTTAAATAGTCGAAACAGACTCTCGACCCACCATACTGTGTCTACCTTCTCGGTAGTACATTGATTCGTTTATTTTGATTGTTAATTTATCTAATTATTATATACTGAAATAATTCATTTAAATTTTTGTTTTAACAAACACGTTCTATGAGTGTCAAACGACGAATACTGTGCCTACTGGGTACACAGTGTAGGTAACGTTGCGCTTAGAGATCAGTGTATTTTTACTATACTAGTTAACACTTTAGCTGCGTTACGGCGAGTATTATGCCGTATTTGACAATCCGCCAGGGCGGCAGTTATGTCCTTGTTTTGCGCACGGTGCGGGGGTGATTTAACTTTGTTCCTGTACGAATAGAGAAGAGACAGTAATAATATTAGGTCCTTACCTATGAAATTCGTGTTTTGTATGGAGATTTTGGGGAATTCTGCATTTTCCATACTAATTTTTTTTCAGTTTTCTTCACAATGACAAATCCAAAGATAATAATATTTGGCATCTATCATTAGACAAGCTTTAGTAATATGTGTAATATCCCACTTCATAAGAATTATTTATCGTTTTTAAGTGAATGCAAATAAAATGATGTATTCGGGAGGCACTTAAAAAGAATTGTCTCCGTGTCCAATTTTAACACAATTAAACTTACTACAAATTATCAAAACAAATCAAAAGAGCTCAAAAATATAGTCTATTTTTAGACGAGGTAATTATTTTTTCTATTGGGTTAATATCAGCAGACTTTGCTGGCCAGGGAATATCAGCATGCCGGTTGAACCATTCATTCACAATACGAGCGGTATGCGTGCGGGCATTGTCATGCACGTAGCTGACCCGAGGCACCTCATTAGCAGTATACACGCTGCGAACACTAGGTAGCATACAATCATCCAATACAGACACATAATGCGTAGAATTTGCTCTTGGAGGAAGTAGAACGAGTCCGTCAACTCCATCCGCTGACATCCACCCCCATATATTAGCAGAAATTCGCCCGGAGTTGAAAGTATTACATGTTTTTCAGTGTATCTTGTATTATCGTATCTCCACAGATGAAGTCTGCCATGCTGCTTTGACATAAAGGTTTTCTCATCTGTAAACATAGTATGACTCCAGTCATAGTTCAGGTAATTCTGAGCAAATCTTAGGCGAGCTTCTTTGTGAACCGGTGTTAAAGCAACTATAGAGTGTAGTACGTTTCTTATCACTCTTGGACAAACGTCGTATAATTCGGCGAAATAATTGGTGAACCCGTTTTTTTCATAGTACCTTCTCATAACAGCTTTCTGTGCATCAATGAGACTTGGACGGCGACCAGAATTTATATGACGGTGCTCTACAAGAGATCCTTCTTCACCGTATCTCCGATTCCAAAATCCCCTGTCCCTGGTCACATGCAGACGACGAGATATCTCACTGACGTTGTAGCCAGCTCCATGATCGGCAATTATTGCTGCTCGTTCTTTAATATTTAAAGGTCTCGGCATTATTGTAAAACAAATCAGAAACACGATATTTAGAAATGACATTGACGTCACCGGCCATCAAAGAGTATACAATAACTACGTAAGAAGAGACGGGACTTCCATAGAGCGAAATTAATCCAAAGAAATGTCAAAACGGGGTTACCTAAAATGGGGTTAAAGTAGCCAACCTAAGAAATGTTAAGCAGAGTTCTGCCAACCTAAAGAAAAAAATAGAGATGTGCCACCAGCTATTCAAAATATTATCGATATCGACGAACGCATCGACCTGCGCTTTATTTAATATAAAACAAAAATTTTAATTTTTATATTGATACACTATATCTCATTTTTTAACTTTAAAGTACTGAATCAAGCAATTACATTTTAGTAAATAAATTATCAAGGCTAAAGATATTCTATAGGCAGTACTTCTTATTAAAAAAACGGAGTATGCGTTCACTTTGATATTATTTTATAAAAAAATCATAAAGTCAAAATTTCTTTATTCATTTAGGTACAATTTGCACATTTATGAAAGTCAAATTTAATGCCATCGGTTCAAAGAGTATATACACTAGATCTTCTTTTCCTGTCATCTTCATCTTTACAACTAAAATTAAAAGTATCGATATCGTTTTTTCATGTGATCAAAACACCTCTATTTTTGTAGAGGTTGTTGTTTTGAATTAAATTAATAATATTACATCAAAACGAATCTTAAAAAGTACATACGAGTATTAAATTGATAATCAACTACTCATGCTCATCATACCGATGCTCCTCCAGGGGAAAGCGAGCCATAAAAAACCGCTTTGTGTCGTTTATTCGTGCAGATTTTAAACCACAATTTCACATTTTTTAAACTTCAGTTGTAGATTATGATTCACCTTAACAGAAGTTTATGAAACACTCTTTCAGAAGCCAATTTGCAACAACTTTTAATGCCGATGAACACAAATTAATAATAACTTGATTAATTACTTTACGACCATTGCGCTGACAGATGAATGACTTGACATTGACTTTTCATAAAAGAATGAGAAAGGTTGAAGAATAGAATGAGTCAGATATAGTCGCCATTAAAATTCACCCCCGTTTCATATATCGTTTTCTTTGTATGAAGTTGCGACAGACTGCCGGCCATGACAATAAATTTCTTTTTCAATTTTTTTAATTATAAATTTAATTGCTACGTCGTACCAATGTAGGTTTTACTAAATAGGTATCTTTAAATTTTCTTTACATAAAAAGGAATCAATGTTGCTACAAGCAAATCTAAACTTTCTGATCTAACAGTTAAGCATAATTTTCTGTGCAACTATGACAAATATACGAAAAGTAATAAGTGCTCATACACAGCATATCAAACGAATCAATTTGAAAACTGACGAACCTTTTCGTTCTTTTACCTGATAACTAATACATACAAAAAAAAATTTCAAAAATACATAAAATCAAGTCAGGCGGATGTAAAAAGAGGGAAAATACAAAAAAAAACTTTTTATTTTTTGTTTGTCTGCTTGTACGGGCTAATCTCCAAAATGGCTGGACCGATATCAATGAAATTTTGCATGGTGAAACCATATATCCCTGGTAACTTAGATACTTTTTATTCACGATAATTAAAGGGTTCCCGTTGGATAGTTAGAAAGCCATAATAACCACGGACGAAGTCGCGGGCAACAGCTAGTTTTTAAATAATATTGTTAACTAATTGAGCATTAATGTTTTTTGATTCAACCACTTTAAAATTTTATTGTTCTGTTTTTAATAAAGAGTATATTTAAGGTATCGATTGTTATTTTAAAAATAAGCCCCATCTCTAGCTATTTTTTACTTCTGTGCTATGCGGCAAATATTGCAGTAAATGATCGTTTTTGAAAAATCCCTATATCTTTTGAAATATTACACAGAACCCCGGGCTACCGCAGCTAGATATGCACGAGAATATAGCCCATCGGCTTATTAAAGAAAACAATTGGTATGAGTAGTTTCCACGTCTGTACGAACTTTGAAAGTTCAATACTGGTACGGCAAAATAAAGGCCGTAACGCACAGCAGGAAATCTAGATACGGACAGTATTTGTCTCGTACCGCACTAGCAGAAACTTTTAATCTAATGCTGCCACAGCGAAATTGTAGACTGTTTTATTAAACGAGTAGCAAAATATTCGAATTTTGATTTGCAAAATAAATAGTTGGGCAGCTTCTCAAACGTTTTCTCTGCTTTCAAATTGTATAATAATAGCTCTTTATCTGTGAATTTGCCGTTTTTTTCCCTGTTAGTATTTTGTCGGTAACTATTAAGTTTCAGAATAATTATTCCTAAAAAATAATTATCTCCTCTAAAAATAGACCATATTTTGAGCTCTTTTGATTTGTTTTGATAATTTTTTGCAAGTTTAATTGTGTTAAAATTAGAAACGAAAACAACTCTTTTTAAGTGCCTCCCGATTACATCATTTGATTTGCATTCACTTAAAAGTGATAAATTATTTCTGAAGAGTGATATCACACATATTGCTAAAGCTTGTCTAATGATACATGCAAAATATCTCTGGATTTGTCGTTGTGAAGAAATCTGAAAAAATGTTAGTATGGAAAATGCAGACTTTCCCAAAATCTCCATACAGAACACCAATTTCATATGTAAAGACCTATTATATGTTTCGATGACACAAATATTGATTTAAAGGGTCATTAAAAAATTTACCTTAAGATTTGTATCTATCAGAATGAATTTCTTAGGAATTGATCATTGATCCTAGATCTACAGCTCAACTAATTATTTTGCCGCCCAAATAATTATATTGCTGACAAAATATTTGTTTTTTGCCCAATTAATTTAATTACCCTTTTTAACAACACATTGACAACATACTTTTTAAATCTACGGTGTCGAACGTGTAAATTCGATGGAAAGGAATGATAGTTATTGTTTGTAATAGTGGTATTGGATGAAAATCAACTTATTTATTTTCCTTTTGTTATTTATTCAATAAAATACAAAATGTGTCAGTAAACAATTCCAAGCAAGATAAGCGAAGCAAGAGCAGTACGAATACAGTACGCAGTTATTTGAAATGCCATCATCACAAAGAACTAAAATCTGCTTATAAGCAAATATAGACGTTGTTTTGTCACACGCCAACGACATTCACTCTAAAGGTGGTAAAGCAATTTTATAGTCACCCATACATTCTAGAAAGCATAGTGAAATGATATTTATTTATTCACTAAAAATAGAAAGAAAAAGAATGTACCAACTGCTTTTCTTGCCTAGCATGTCGTAAAAGGCGACTAAGGGCGTATTGGGTACTGGGTCTTACTTGTTACTACTCTTTCACGATTTTCCATCTGACCAAACCTAATTTTTGTATAGCTAAATGTGGTCTTAAGGAACACAGTGACTGTGCTCCTTGGACTCTGCCTACCCCTTCGGGGATTCAGTCGTGATTGTATGTATGTATGTATGTACTAAAAATAGAGATGTACGTACGAAGGTCTAATTCATCAATTATGTCTGTAGGTTTTTATAGGTCAGAGGGGCTAAATTAAAATACGGAATTATGACGACAAAAAGTATATTCTCAATACTTTCACTAGGAAGCTTATACGACTGACTCCTAGCACAGCAGAATCGATAATAATATGGAAGTGATTTGAATCAGGTGAAGCGTGAGAATGAACGAATGATTGGCAATCGAATGAACTTGTGATTGAGAATAATCAATTGAATTACTTCATTATTCTTTAATCATTTAACACTGTTTAATTACCATAATAACACTATTTATATTAAATGATTAATTTTTGCAAACCAAAACGAAACGTTAAATCCTACACGCCCCCTCAAAAATTAATCACTTTATTCACTCTATATAAACCAAATAATTCTAACAGTACGTATAACTTCCTAGTGTTCTGGGGAGTACAATATGGTCCAACATTTGTTGCACGGGTAAGGAAAACCCAGTAAAACCTTACCAGACCATTGTTCATTTCGATGTTAATACAATATTAATTTGATCTTTATATTATTCAATCAGCAAGTGTTACATTAATGAAACATTTCTAACTATTATTCTTATCATATTTATTGCCTCATTTTACAAAATGAAACGGCAGGTAACGGCTTTGTTAACCCATCAGCAATTTGAACACCTGTGGGAATATACACAAAATTTCTATATGTTTCGCAACTTGTTCCCGTAAAAATAATATTTATATATTATTTATATATTTTTTTTTACCTGTTATGGCTAGTGGGATTATTTGCGATACTGACGCAGCCGTTATTATCTTCATAAATTTATATGCTGATCAATATTTAGACCATTTGTAGTTGCTAGTGCTTTTAGCTAAATAACCTCTCTAACAGCTTCATACAGTGCCATGTAGACGAAGCTGCTACTGAGAACTGTCTTTTTGTATTCCAGGTTATTGTACACAATTCGAATAACTTGAATAAATAACCAGTGGTACTTTTTCGATCATTAGAGTCACTACCAGAGTCGGAATCGACATATCCACACGATACATGATTATAATCACGTTTATTATACACTAATTTTAAATAAATTTATCCGTCATCTAGCATCTGTAACACAAGCAGCACTAGCTGCCCAAAATGTTGCTAGTTTACTGGTGTGAGTGTCTATTATTTATTATACCTTTTAAATATCTAAGTACCCTGCTAAGGCATTGTCATAAAGTTTTATTATTCTTATTCGTGTATCTACTTAAAATATTTACACTAGTACTCACATCATGACATAAACAGTCATAAGCGCTAACAATCAACATGTACACAATCTTATTCAAATATGAACCTTGTGGCATCCTTATAAGAACACAAGTGTATACATTTTATTTCAGGCGACTGTACATATCATTAGGAACATTAAGCAACCGATAACGTTTCGACAATTTGCATTATAACTTTCATTACAATTTAAAGCTTTTTAATTTAATTTACTCTCTAATGGAGTACTAACTAGATTGCTATCAATCATATTAATTTTATTCAAAATAGCTTTTAAGTATGCACTTTAGTCTGACGTTATTTTATTTATTTATTATTTATTTATTTATACTTTCTTGTCCATACATACCACATATATAAATAACAACAGAGGACAACTTAAAAAATGTACAATGGGCGGCCTTATCGCTAAGAGCGATATTTTCAAGACAAGACGATATGACAAAATGTAGGTATTTTCATAACGTGCAACTCTTATACCAAGAAACAGTTTTAAGTCTTTCAAATTTGGTTATTTTAAATTGACTCATTAAATAACCTTTGAAATTGATCAATGTTTATTTTCACGACAGCTAATTACTAAATCATGAACATAAAGAACCAAATATATATATTTATTTATTACATTTCCTTTATTCAACCAATAGATACACCTATGTTTTTATTATCTGGCCTTGGTACTAAAGTCCAACTATAATTGGAGAGATGAGAATTTAACTCTTCCTTTATAGCACTTTCCCATGGAACCCTGTCATTCCTAGTCTCAATTTCATTATATGAATTTAAATATCACACAACATAGACTGAGCACACAAGAGATAATCTTTCTCATTTTGCTTATATGTTAATGAATGACCTCTTGACCTGTCACTTCTCCTTAATGTAGTAGTGGTATAGTTTTCTCTATATCTTAAAAAATCTTTTCAATATTTATGTTATCTAATTTTTCAGGATCAACTACATAAATTATGTCATGTTCTACATTAGGTATATTCAGGAATATTAGATGGGTTATCATTACCATGACCATCAGATTTCATAACATCTGATTTAGACATGTCAGAGATTCCAGGCTTTATATAATACTGATTTAGATATAACATCATTATCAGCTTCAATACGAGATTTTTTTTTTTATTAATCTCTTCAGATACAAATGAAGCCCCGGCTTACAATGATCATCAGATTTAATAACATCTGATTTAGACATATCAGAGTATCCAGGCTTTATTAATACTGAGTTAGATATACATCATTATCAGTTTCAATACGAGATTTATTTTTTATTTTTTTTATTGATCTCTTAAGGTACAAATGAAGGCCTGAACAGGACAAATCTTGTTTCGTCCTCAACAACATCTCTGACTACAACAAACATGTTTCTTTCAGGTTGCCAAACGTAATCATTAGGCTCATAACCCACTATTATTCCTTTCCATGACTTTTCATCAAATTTATGTTTATTTGATTTATTATGCAAGCACATACATAGTTGAATCAATTACTTTTAAATATTTAATTTGTGGCTTGTTGTTATGCCACAATTCAAATGTTGTTTGACATGACCTTAAAGCGTTAGTTGGGATAAAATTATAAAATAAACTGCAGTTAACATACTGCTTTTCCCCGAAATACTTTTTCTAGTATGCACCATGAAAAATGCAATGAGCTTTTTCGGTAACAGTATTTTGCTTCACTTTAAGCCAACCATTAAAAACATTAAACACATCCGACTAATATGTCAATAAATAAACAACAGTAATTAGTGTACTGATCAAGAAAAAGCACTAAATATTTTTTATTGTCAATCGTTGGGAGAGTTAGGTCCACAAACATCTGATGGACGACATACAAAGGTCGTTTTATTCAATTCAATTCATTTCCAAATTATTTATTGACAAGAACACGAGTACAATTTGGAGTTACATTCATTTTATTTTTTAAGTTCTTAACATATTCTACCATTACAGGCGTTTATATGAGTCTATGAGAGTATCGTCTGCTTTCCTTATTATATAAGGTTCACACACATTATCATTTACCACAATAGTGCCAATTTGGTTAACATCACTTAACATTTGATCTTTAGTGCACTGTATGTACACTTAGGAAGCAGCACAATTTATATGGTAAGGTACAATAAATTAAAGATAAAATTTTCTAAAGACCTACCTCTCATGATGGTTTTACCATCTTTACAAATTTGTGCGCCTTCATAGTTGAAGATAACTGTTAGTACAGCTTTTTGCATTATTGACACCGACAGAAGATTGTCTGGAACCTCCGGGCAGTATAAGTGTCCTTCCAAACTCCAGCAACTCCAGCATTGCTGATGACATAAAGGCTGCTTTTCTTGTTTCCTGAAAACAAATTCACCTTGATTAGCAACTTCATTTTTTTTAAGGAACCTTTAAATTCACAAAATTAAAGAATAACTCTTCCCTGTTTATTGATCAGGAGCGCCCGAGTCTAAAATAAAAGTATTTTTTTTTTTGTCCATCTCTTGATCTTTGAAGTCGGTAGGCATAAATGTAAACCCAGAAAATTCACTTGACTTATCGGGAGCTGAAAATTCCACATCTTGTACTGTTCTTTTCTTCTCCTCTTTGATTTGTAATTCTTCGGATTATAATTAGTATTATCTCGAAGTTTCAACGACAATAATCTTGTTCTCAAAGCTAATTGAGTAGCTATTCTCTTACGTTCATAAAGAAAATCAAGACTTGCCATATTTCCTTTGCTGTAGCATCTTCTTTAGTGAATCCAATGTAGGAATCCGATAAATACTTAATAATCACACTTTTCTGCAATCTTGTTGTTTTAATCCCACGTGCTGCATCGAAATATTAGTTCCTCATCTAAAACTTGTATAATATCGAGCCAACATAGCAATGCACGCACTTTGAACTTCCAAACGCTGAATTTTTCACCATCGAATAGCTTGATATTGCGTTTGCTTTTTAAAATTTTCCATAATGAGGAAAAATATACTTATAATGAGGGTAGTTGATAATTTGAAAAAAAAAAACTGAAACACTTTCACACGCGATTAGGTACTGGGCCCATAACCTGTAGGTTTTTATAGGTCAGAGGGGCTAAATTAAAATACGGAATTATGACGACAAAAAGTATATTCTCAATACTTTCACTAGGAAGCTTATACGACTGACTCCTAGCACAGCAGAATCGATAATAATATGGAAGTGATTTGAATCGGGTGAAGCGTGAGAATGAACGAATGATTGGCAATCGAATGAACTTGTGATTGAGAATAATCAATTGAATTACTTCATTATTCTTTAATCATTTAACACTGTTTACTTACCATAATAACACTATTTATATTAAATGATTAATTTTTGCAAACCAAAACAAACGTTAAATCCTACAATGTCCGTCTATTTTGCCCTTATTAGAACTTGAGAAAATAAAAAATTATGCTAATACTCATAATTTATTACCATAAATTATCTACTATTTTTCGTATTGAAAGAACATGGTAACCATTTCAATGGTGACCATGCTTTTAAATTCTTGTTAACCTTGGTCCACAGACGCGGCGCCCACCCCGTGTGAACATGGCTTCGAAAGCTCAGAGAGTGAAGAATCTTCAAGCTTCAGTGAAACCTCATCGAAAAGCTTTTCCAGCAAAAGCTTTTCTAGCGATGACACATTCATTGAAAGTTCCATAAGCACCGATTCTGAGTACGACAGAAAATCTGAAAGCAAGAAGATAGCGTGGACTGGAAAAATATACCAGTCTGATGAGACGAGTCAGACGCAAGATAAAAAATACAGTTCCGTTTCAAGTGCTGTAGGTGTGAAACCCGAAAACACAAAACTAACTACAGGCGTAAGGCTTACACTTAATTCAGGTTCGAATAACACACAATACATTGGTGCGTATGTCACAGCTGGAACCGCTGTAGTCACAGGAAGCCCTTACTCCAACAGCGCGGCGTACGCAAATGCAGGAGGCGCTAGTACTAGTGCTATATCAAAAGGGTCTTCCACTAGCTCTGTGGCATATTCTGGACTAGGCAGTGGATACGGCAGTGGTTATGGCAGTGTATACGGCAGTGGATATGGAAGTGGATACGGCAGTGGATACGGCAGTGGTTATGGCAGTGGATACGGCAGTGCTTACGGTGGTGGAAGTGGTGGAGGCAGTGGCACTGGAAGTGGAGGAGGCAGTGGAAGAGGAAGTGGAGTAGGCAGTAGCGGTGGAAGTGTAGATGGCAGTGGCGATGGAAGTGGAGGAGGTGGTGGCTACGGCAGTGGAGGAGGCGGTGGAAGTGGAAGTGGAGGAGGCAGTGGCTTTGAAAGTGGAAGAGGCAGTGGAGGTGGAATTGGTGGGGGCAGCAGTGGTGGAAGTGAAGGAGGCAGTGGCGCTGGAAGTGGAGGAGGCAGTGGCGCTGGAAGTGGAGGAGGCAGCGGTGGTGGTAGTGGTGGAGGCGGCGGTGGTGGAAGCGGAGGAGGCAGTAGCGGTGGAAGTGGTGGAGGAAGTGGAGGAGGTGGTGGCTACGGCAGTGGAGGAGGCGGTGGAAGTGGTGGAGGAAGCGGTGGTGGAAGTGGAGGAGGCAGTGGCGGTGGAAGTGGAGGAGGCAGTGGCGGTGGAAGAGGAGGAGGAAGTGGAGGTGGAATTGGAGGAGGCAGTGGCGGTGGAAGTGGAGGAGGTAGTGGACGTGGAAGTGGAGGAGGCAGTGGCGGTGGAAGTGGTGGAGGAAGTGGAGGAAGTGGTGGCTACGGCAGTGGAGGAGGCGGTGGAAGTGGTGGAGGTAGCGGTGGTGGAAGTGGAGGAGGAAGTGGAGGTGGAAGTGGAGCAGGCAGTGGCAGTGGAAGCGGAGGAGGCAGCGGAGGTGGAAGTGGAGGAGGCAGTGGCGCCGGAAGTGGAGGAGGCAGTGGAGGTGGAAGTGGAGGGGGCAGCGGTGGTGGAAGTGGAGAAGGCAGTGGCGCTGGAAGTGGAGGAGGCAGTGGAGGTGGAAGTGGTGGGGGCAGCGGTGGTGGAAGTGGAGGCGGCAGCGGCGGTGGAAGTGGTGGAGGCGGCGGCGGTGGAAGTGGAGGTGGTAGTGGATATGGCAGTGGATCATACCTTAGAAGTGGAGCATACGCTACCACAGGAAGCGCCACCAGTACCACCACGAGTTCTTCTTATTCCAGCAGTGCAGCATATACAAACGTAGCAAGTGCCTCTAGTTCTTTATCAAATGGGTCTTCCACTAGCTCTGTGGTATATTCTGGACTAGGCAGTGGATCCGGCAGTGGTTATGGCAGTGGATACGGCAGTGCTTACGGTGGTGGAAGTGGTGGAGGCAGGGGCGCTGGAAGTGGAGGAGGCAGTGGCAGTGGAAGCGGAGGAGGCAGCGGCGGTGGAAGTGGTGGAGGCAGCGGAGGTGGAAGTGGAGGAGGCAGTGGCTTTGGAAGAGGAGGTGGAATTGGTGGGGGCAGCGGTGGTGGAAGTGGAGGAGGCAGTGGCGCTGGAAGTGGAGGTGGCATTGGCAGTGGAAGTGGAGGAGGCAGCGGTGGTGGTAGTGGTGGAGGCGGCGGTGGTGGAAGCGGAGGAGGCAGTGGCGGTGGAAGTAGTGGAGGAAGTGGAGGAGGTGGTGGAAGTGGTGGAGGTAGCGGTGGTGGAAGTGGTGGAGGTAACGGTGGTGGAAGTGGAGGAGGCAGTGGCGGTGGAAGTGGAGGAGGCAGTGGCGGTGGAAGAGGAGGAGGTAGTGGAGGTGGAAGTGGAGCAGGCAGTGGCAGTGGAAGCGGAGGAGGCAGCGGCGGTGGAAGTGGTGGAGGCAGCGGAGGTGGAAGTGGAGGAGGCAGTGGCTTTGGAAGTGGAGGAGGCAGTGGCGCTGGAAGTGGAGGAGGCAGTGGAGGTGGAAGTGGTGGGGGCAGCGGTGTTGGAAGTGGAGGCGGCAGCGGCGGTGGAAGTGGTGGAGGTGGCGGCGGTGGAAGTGGAGGTGGTATTGGATATGGCAGTGGATCATACCTTAGTAGTGGAGCATACGCTACCACAGGAAGCACCACTAGTACCACAACGAGTTCTTCTCATTCCAGCAGTGCAGCATATACAAACGTAGCAAGTGCCTCTAGTTCTTTATCAAATGGGTCTTCCACTAGCTCTGTGGTATATTCTGGACTAGGCAGTGGATCCGGCAGTGGTTATGGCAGTGGATACGGCAGTGGATATGGAAGTGGATACGGCAGTGGATACGGCAGTGGTTATGGCAGTGGATACGGCAGTGCTTACGGTGGTGAAAGTGGTGGAGGCAGTGGCGCTGGAAGTGGAGGAGGCAGCGGCGGTGGAAGTGGAGGAGGCAGTGGCGGTGGAAGTGGAGGAGGCAGTGGCGGTGGAAGAGGAGGAGGTAGTGGAGGTGGAAGTGGAGCAGGCAGTGGCAGTGGAAGCGGAGGAGGCAGCGGCGGTGGAAGTGGTGGAGGCAGCGGAGGTGGAAGTGGAGGAGGCAGTGGCTTTGGAAGTGGAGGAGGCAGTGGCGCTGGAAGTGGAGGAGGCAGTGGAGGTGGAAGTGGTGGGGGCAGCGGTGTTGGAAGTGGAGGCGGCAGCGGCGGTGGAAGTGGTGGAGGCGGCGGCGGTGGAAGTGGAGGTGGTATTGGATATGGCAGTGGATCATACCTTAGTAGTGGAGCATACGCTACCACAGGAAGCACCACTAGTACCACCACGAGTTCTTCTCATTCCAGCAGTGCAGCATATACAAACGTAGCAAGTGCCTCTAGTTCTTTATCAAATGGGTCTTCCACTAGCTCTGTGGTATATTCTGGACTAGGCAGTGGATCCGGCAGTGGTTATGGCAGTGGATACGGCAGTGGATATGGAAGTGGATACGGCAGTGGTTATGGCAGTAGATACGGCAGTGCTTACGGTGGTGGAAGTGGTGGAGGCAGTGGCGCTGGAAGTGGAGGAGGCAGTGGCAGTGGAAGCGGAGGAGGCAGCGGCGGTGGAAGTGGTGGAGGCAGCGGAGGTGGAAGTGGAGGAGGCAGTGGCTTTGGAAGTGGAGGTGGAATTGGTGGGGGCAGCGGTGGTGGAAGTGGAGGAGGCAGTGGCGCTGGAAGTGGAGGTGGCAGTGGCAGTGGAAGTGGAGGAGGCAGCGGTGGTGGTAGTGGTGGAGGCGGCGGTGGGGGAAGCGGAGGAGGCAGTGGCAGTGGAAGTGGTGGAGGAAGTGGAGGAGGTGGTGGAACTGGTGGAGGTAGCGGTGGTGGAAGTGGAGGAGGCAGTGGCGGTGGAAGTGGAGGAGGCAGCGGTGGTGGTAGTGGTGGAGGCGGCGGTGGGGGAAGCGGAGGAGGCAGTGGCAGTGGAAGTGGTGGAGGAAGTGGAGGAGGTGGTGGAAGTGGTGGAGGTAGCGGTGGTGGAAGTGGAGGAGGCAGTGGCGGTGGAAGTGGAGGAGGTGGTGGAAGTGGTGGAGGTGGCGGTGGTGGAAGTGGAAGAGGCAGTGGCGGTGGAAGTGGAGGAGGCAGTGGCGGTGGAAGAGGAGGAGGTAGTGGAGGTGGAAGTGGAGCAGGCAGTGGCAGTGGAAGCGGAGGAGGCAGCGGCGGTGGAAGTGGTGGGGGCAGCGGAGGTGGAAGTGGAGGAGGCAGCGGCTTTGGAAGTGGAGGTGGAAGTGGTGGGGGCAGCGGTGGTGGAAGTGGAGGCGGCAGCGGCGGTGGAAGTGGAGGAGGCAGTGGCGCTGGAAGTGGAGGAGGCAGTGGCGCTGGAAGTGAAGGAGGCAGTGGCGGTGGAAGTGGAGGAGGTAGTGGAAGTGGAAGTGGAGGAGGCAGTGGTGGTGGAAGCGGTGGTGGAAGTGGAGGAGGCAGTGGCGCTGGAAGTGGAGGTGGCAGTGGCAGTGGAAGTGGAGGAGGCAGCGGAGGTGGTAGTGGTGGAGGCGGCGGTGGGGGAAGCGGAGGAGGCAGTGGCAGTGGAAGTGGTGGAGGAAGTGGAGGAGGTGGTGGAAGTGGTGGAGGTAGCGGTGGTGGAAGTGGAGGAGGCAGTGGCGGTGGAAGTGGAGGAGGCAGTGGCGGTGGAAGAGGAGGAGGTAGTGGAAGTGGAAGTGGAGGAGGCAGTGGTGGTGGAAGTGGTGGAGGAAGTGGAGGAGGTGGTGGCTACGGCAGTGGAGGAGGCGGTGGAAGTGGTGGAGGTAGCGGTGGTGGAAGTGGAGGAGGCAGTGGCAGTGGAAGCGGAGGAGGCAGCGGCGGTGGAAGTGGTGGAGGCAGCGGAGGTGGAAGTGGAGGAGGCAGTGGCACTGGAAGTGGAGGAGGCAGCGGCAGTGGAAGTGGAGGAGGCAGCGGTGGTGGTAGTGGTGGAGGCGGTGGTGGTGGAAGCGGAGGAGGCAGCGGCGGTGGAAGTGGTGGGGGCAGCGGAGGTGGAAGTGGAGGAGGCAGCGGCTTTGGAAGTGGAGGAGGCAGTGGCGCTGGAAGTGGAGGAGGCAGCGGCTTTGGAAGTGGAGGAGGCAGTGGCGCTGGAAGTGGAGGAGGAAGTGGAGGTGGAAGCAGAGGAGGCAGCGGCAGTGGAAGTGGAGGAGGCAGCGGTGGTGGTAGTGGTGGAGGCGGCGGTGGTGGAAGCGGAGGAGGCAGCGGCGGTGGAAGTGGTGGGGGCAGCGGAGGTGGAAGTGGAGGAGGCAGCGGCTTTGGAAGTGGAGGAGGCAGTGGCGCTGGAAGTGGAGGAGGCAGCGGCTTTGGAAGTGGAGGAGGCAGTGGCGCTGGAAGTGGAGGAGGCAGTGGAGGTGGAAGCGGAGGAGGCAGCGGCGGTGGAAGTGGTGGGGGCAGCGGAGGTGGAAGTGGAGGAGGCAGCGGCTTTGGAAGTGGAGGAGGCAGTGGCGCTGGAAGTGGAGGTGGAAGTGGTGGGGGCAGCGGTGGTGGAAGTGGAGGCGGCAGCGGCGGTGGAAGTGGTGCAGGCGGCGGTGGTGGAAGTGGAGGTGGTATTGGATATGGCAGTGGATCATACCTTAGTAGTGGAGCATACGCTACCACAGGAAGCACCACCAGTACCACCACGAGTTCTTCTTATTCCAGCAGTGCAGCATATACAAACGTAGCAAGTGCCTCTAGTTCTTTATCAAATGGGTCTTCCACTAGCTCTTTGGTATATTCTGGACTAGGCAGTGGATCCGGCAGTGGTTATGGCAGTGGATACGGCAGTGGATACGGCAGTGGATATGGAAGTGGATACGGCAGTGGATACGGCAGTGGATACGGCAGTGGTTATGGCAGTGGATACGGCAGTGCTTACGGTGGTGGAAGTGGTGGAGGCAGTGGCGCTGGAAGTGGAGGAGGCAGTGGAAGTGGAAGCGGAGGAGGCAGCGGCGGTGGAAGTGGTGGAGGCAGCGGAGGTGGAAGTGGAGGAGGCAGTGGCTTTGGAAGTGGAGGAGGCAGTGGCGCTGGAAGTGGAGGAGGCAGTGGAGGTGGAAGTGGTGGGGGCAGCGGTGTTGGAAGTGGAGGCGGCAGCGGCAGTGGAAGTGGTGGAGGCGGCGGCGGTGGAAGTGGAGGTGGTATTGGATATGGCAGTGGATCATACCTTAGTAGTGGAGCATTCGCTACCACAGGAAGCACCACCAGTACCACCACGAGTTCTTCTCATTCCAGCAGTGCAGCATATACAAACGTAGCAAGTGCCTCTAGTTCTTTATCAAATGGGTCTTCCACTAGCTCTGTGGTATATTCTGGACTAGGCAGTGGATCCGGCAGTGGTTATGGAAGTGGAAGAGGCAGTGGCAGTGGAAGTGGAGGAGGCAGTGGCGGTGGAAGAGGAGGAGGTAGTGGAGGTGGAAGTGGTGGAGGCAGCGGAGGTGGAAGTGGAGGAGGCAGTGGCTTTGGAAGTGGAGGAGGCAGCGGCGCTGGAAGTGGAGGAGGCATTGGCGGTGGAAGTGGAGGCGGTAGTGGAAGTGGAAGTGGAGGAGGCAGTGGTGGTGGAAGTGGTGGAGGAAGTGGAGGAGGTGGTGGCTACGGCAGTGGAGGAGGCGGTGGAAGTGGTGGAGGTAGCGGTGGTGGAAGTGGAGGAGGCAGTGGCAGTGGAAGCGGAGGAGGCAGCGGCGGTGGAAGTGGTGGAGGCAGCGGAGGTGGAAGTGGAGGAGGCAGTGGCGCTGGAAGTGGAGGAGGCAGCGGCAGTGGAAGTGGAGGAGGCAGCGGTGGTGGTAGTGGTGGAGGCGGCGGTGGTGGAAGCGGAGGAGGCAGCGGCGGTGGAAGTGGTGGGGGCAGCGGAGGTGGAAGTGGAGGAGGCAGCGGCTATGGAAGTGGAGGAGGCAGTGGCGCTGGAAGTGGAGGAGGCAGCGGCTTTGGAAGTGGAGGAGGCAGTGGCGCTGGAAGTGGAGGAGGCAGTGGAGGTGGAAGCGGAGGAGGCAGCGGCAGTGGAAGTGGAGGAGGCAGCGGTGGTGGTAGTGGTGGAGGCGGCGGTGGTGGAAGCGGAGGAGGCAGTGGCGGTGGAAGTGGTGGGGGCAGCGGAGGTGGAAGTGGAGGAGGCAGCGGCTTTGGAAGTGGAGGAGGCAGTGGCGCTGGAAGTGGAGGAGGCAGCGGCTTTGGAAGTGGAGGAGGCAGTGGCGCTGGAAGTGGAGGAGGCAGTGGAGGTGGAAGCGGAGGAGGCAGCGGCGGTGGAAGTGGTGGGGGCAGCGGAGGTGGAAGTGGAGGAGGCAGCGGCTTTGGAAGTGGAGGAGGCAGTGGCGCTGGAAGTGGAGATGGAAGTGGTGAAGGCAGCGGTGGTGGAAGTGGAGGCGGCAGCGGCGGTGGAAGTGGTGGAGGCGGCGGTGGTGGAAGTGGAGGTGGTATTGGATATGGCAGTGGATCATACCTTAGTAGTGGAGCATACGCTACCACAGGAAGCACCACCAGTACCACCACGAGTTCTTCTTATTCCAGCAGTGCAGCATATACAAACGTAGCAAGTGCCTCTAGTTCTTTATCAAATGGGTCTTCCACTAGCTCTGTGGTATATTCTGGACTAGGCAGTGGATCCGGCAGTGGTTATGGCAGTGGATATGGCAGTGGATACGGCAGTGGATATGGAAGTGGATACGGCAGTGGATACGGCAGTGGTTATGGCAGTGGATACGGCAGTGCTTACGGTGGTGGAAGTGGTGGAGGCAGTGGCGCTGGAAGTGGAGGAGGCAGTGGAAGTGGAAGCGGAGGAGGCAGCGGCGGTGGAAGTGGTGGAGGCAGCGGAGGTGGAAGTGGAGGAGGCAGTGGCTTTGGAAGTGGAGGTGGAATTGGTGGGGGCAGCGGTGGTGGAAGTGGAGGAGGCAGTGGCGGCGCTGGAAGTGGAGGTGGAATTGGTGGGGGCAGCGGTGGTGGAAGTGGAGGAGGCAGCGGCGGTGGAAGTGGAGGAGGCAGTGGCGCTGGAAGTGGAGGAGGCAGTGGCGGTGGAAGTGGAGGAGGTAGTGGAAGTGGAAGTGGAGGAGGCAGTGGTGGTGGAAGTGGAGGAGGCAGTGGCGGTGGAAGTGGAGGAGGTAGTGGAAGTGGAAGTGCTGGAGGAAGTGGAGGAGGTGGGGGCTACGGCAGTGGAGGAGGCGGTGGAAGTGGTGGAGGTAGCGGTGGTGGAAGTGGTGGAGGTAGCGGTGGTGGAAGTGGAGGAGGCAGTGGCTTTGGAAGTGGAGGAGGCAGTGGCGCTGGAAGAGAAGGAGGCAGCGGCAGTGGAAGTGGAGGAGGCAGCGGTGGTGGTAGTGGTGGAGGTAGCGGTGGTAGAAGTGGAGGAGGCAGAGGCAGCGGCGGTGGAAGTGGTGGAGGCAGCGGAGTTGGAAGTGGAGGAGGCATTGGCGGTGGAAGTGGAGGCGGTAGTGGAAGTGGAAGTGGAGGAGGCAGTGGTGGTGGAAGTGGTGGAGGAAGTGGAGGAGGTGGTGGCTACGGCAGTGGAGGAGGCGGTGGAAGTGGTGGAGGTAGCGGTGGTGGAAGTGGAGGAGGCAGTGGCAGTGGAAGCGGAGGAGGCAGCGGCGGTGGAAGTGGTGGAGGCAGCGGAGGTGGAAGTGGAGGAGGCAGTGGCGCTGGAAGTGGAGGAGGCAGCGGCAGTGGAAGTGGAGGAGGCAGCGGTGGTGGTAGTGGTGGAGGCGGCGGTGGTGGAAGCGGAGGAGGCAGCGGCAGTGGAAGTGGTGGGGGCAGCGGAGGTGGAAGTGGAGGAGGCAGCGGCTATGGAAGTGGAGGAGGCAGTGGCGCTGGAAGTGGAGGAGGCAGCGGCTTTGGAAGTGGAGGAGGCAGTGGCGCTGGAAGTGGAGGAGGCAGTGGAGGTGGAAGCGGAGGAGGCAGCGGCAGTGGAAGTGGAGGAGGCAGCGGTGGTGGTAGTGGTGGAGGCGGCGGTGGTGGAAGCGGAGGAGGCAGTGGCGGTGGAAGTGGTGGGGGCAGCGGAGGTGGAAGTGGAGGAGGCAGCGGCTTTGGAAGTGGAGGAGGCAGTGGCGCTGGAAGTGGAGGAGGCAGCGGCTTTGGAAGTGGAGGAGGCAGTGGCGCTGGAAGTGGAGGAGGCAGTGGAGGTGGAAGCGGAGGAGGCAGCGGCGGTGGAAGTGGTGGGGGCAGCGGAGGTGGAAGTGGAGGAGGCAGCGGCTTTGGAAGTGGAGGAGGCAGTGGCGCTGGAAGTGGAGATGGAAGTGGTGGGGGCAGCGGTGGTGGAAGTGGAGGCGGCAGCGGCGGTGGAAGTGGTGGAGGCGGCGGTGGTGGAAGTGGAGGTGGTATTGGATATGGCAGTGGATCATACCTTAGTAGTGGAGCATACGCTACCACAGGAAGCACCACCAGTACCACCACGAGTTCTTCTTATTCCAGCAGTGCAGCATATACAAACGTAGCAAGTGCCTCTAGTTCTTTATCAAATGGGTCTTCCACTAGCTCTGTGGTATATTCTGGACTAGGCAGTGGATCCGGCAGTGGTTATGGCAGTGGATATGGCAGTGGATACGGCAGTGGATATGGAAGTGGATACGGCAGTGGATACGGCAGTGGTTATGGCAGTGGATACGGCAGTGCTTACGGTGGTGGAAGTGGTGGAGGCAGTGGCGCTGGAAGTGGAGGAGGCAGTGGAAGTGGAAGCGGAGGAGGCAGCGGCGGTGGAAGTGGTGGAGGCAGCGGAGGTGGAAGTGGAGGAGGCAGTGGCTTTGGAAGTGGAGGTGGAATTGGTGGGGGCAGCGGTGGTGGAAGTGGAGGAGGCAGTGGCGGCGCTGGAAGTGGAGGTGGAATTGGTGGGGGCAGCGGTGGTGGAAGTGGAGGAGGCAGCGGCGGTGGAAGTGGAGGAGGCAGTGGCGCTGGAAGTGGAGGAGGCAGTGGCGGTGGAAGTGGAGGAGGTAGTGGAAGTGGAAGTGGAGGAGGCAGTGGTGGTGGAAGTGGAGGAGGCAGTGGCGGTGGAAGTGGAGGAGGTAGTGGAAGTGGAAGTGCTGGAGGAAGTGGAGGAGGTGGGGGCTACGGCAGTGGAGGAGGCGGTGGAAGTGGTGGAGGTAGCGGTGGTGGAAGTGGTGGAGGTAGCGGTGGTGGAAGTGGAGGAGGCAGTGGCTTTGGAAGTGGAGGAGGCAGTGGCGCTGGAAGAGAAGGAGGCAGCGGCAGTGGAAGTGGAGGAGGCAGCGGTGGTGGTAGTGGTGGAGGCGGCGGTGGTGGAAGCGGAGGAGGCAGCGGCGGTGGAAGTGGTGGGGGCAGCGGAGGTGGAAGTGGAGGAGGCAGCGGCTTTGGAAGTGGAGGAGGCAGTGGCGCTGGAAGTGGAGGAGGCAGCGGCTTTGGAAGTGGAGGAGGCAGTGGCGCTGGAAGTGGAGGAGGCGGTGGAGGTGGTGGAGGTGGTGGCTACGGCAGTGGAGGAGGCGGTGGAAGTGGTGGAGGTAGCGGTGGTGGAAGTGGAGGAGGCAGAGGCAGTGGAAGCGGAGGAGGCAGCGGCGGTGGAAGTGGTGGAGGCAGCGGAGTTGGAAGTGGAGGAGGCAGTGGCGGTGGAAGTGGAGGAGGTAGTGGAAGTGGAAGTGGTGGAGGAAGTGGAGGAGGTGGGGGCTACGGCAGTGGAGGAGGCGGTGGAAGTGGTGGAGGTAGCGGTGGTGGAAGTGGAGGAGGCAGTGGCTTTGGAAGTGGAGGAGGCAGTGGCGCTGGAAGTGGAGGAGGCAGCGGTGGTGGTAGTGGTGGAGGCGGCGGTGGTGGAAGCGGAGGAGGCAGTGGCGGTGGAAGTGGTGGAGGAAGTGGAGGAGGTGGTGGCTACGGCAGTGGAGGAGGCGGTGGAAGGGGTGGAGGCAGCGTTGGTGGAAGTGGAGGAGGAAGTGGAGGTGGAAGTGGAGCAGGCAGTGGCTTTGGAAGTGGAGGTGGAATTGGTGGGGGCAGCGGTGGTGGAAGTGGAGGGGGCAGCGGTGGTGGAAGTGGAGGCGGCAGCGGCGGTGGAAGTGGTGGAGGCGGCGGTGGTGGAAGTGGAGGTGGTATTGGATATGGTAGTGGATCATACCTTAGTAGTGGAGCATACGCTACCACAGGAAGCACCACCAGTACCACCACGAGTTCTTCTTATTCCAGCAGTGCAGCATATACAAACGTAGCAAGTGCCTCTAGTTCTTTATCAAATGGGTCTTCCACTAGCTCTGTGGTATATTCTGGACTAGGCAGTGGATCCGGCAGTGGTTATGGCAGTGGATACGGCAGTGGATACGGCAGTGGATATGGAAGTGGATACGGCAGTGGATACGGCAGTGGTTATGGCAGTGGATACGGCAGTGCTTACGGTGGTGGAAGTGGTGGAGGCAGTGGCGCTGGAAGTGGAGGAGGCAGTGGCAGTGGAAGCGGAGGAGGCAGCGGCGCTGGAAGTGGAGGTGGCAGTGGCAGTGGAAGTGGAGGAGGCAGCGGTGGTGGTAGTGGTGGAGGCGGCGGTGGGGGAAGCGGAGGAGGCAGTGGCAGTGGAAGTGGTGGAGGAAGTGGAGGAGGTGGTGGAAGTGGTGGAGGTAGCGGTGGTGGAAGTGGAGGAGGCAGTGGCGGTGGAAGTGGAGGAGGCAGTGGCGGTGGAAGAGGAGGAGGTAGTGGAGGTGGAAGTGGAGCAGGTAGTGGCAGTGGAAGCGGAGGAGGCAGCGGCGGTGGAAGTGGTGGAGGCAGCGGAGGTGGAAGTGGAGGAGGCAGCGGCTTTGGAAGTGGAGGAGGCAGTGGCGCTGGAAGTGGAGGAGGCAGCGGCTTTGGAAGTGGAGGAGGCAGTGGCGCTGGAAGTGGAGGAGGCAGTGGAGGTGGAAGCGGAGGAGGCAGCGGCAGTGGAAGTGGAGGAGGCAGCGGTGGTGGTAGTGGTGGAGGCGGCGGTGGTGGAAGCGGAGGAGGCAGCGGCGGTGGAAGTGGTGGGGGCAGCGGAGGTGGAAGTGGAGGAGGCAGCGGCTTTGGAAGTGGAGGAGGCAGTGGCGCTGGAAGTGGAGGAGGCAGCGGCTTTGGAAGTGGAGGAGGCAGTGGCGCTGGAAGTGGAGGAGGCAGTGGAGGTGGAAGCGGAGGAGGCAGCGGCGGTGGAAGTGGTGGGGGCAGCGGAGGTGGAAGTGGAGGAGGCAGCGGCTTTGGAAGTGGAGGAGGCAGTGGCGCTGGAAGTGGAGGTGGAAGTGGTGGGGGCAGCGGTGGTGGAAGTGGAGGCGGCAGCGGCGGTGGAAGTGGTGGAGGCGGCGGTGGTGGAAGTGGAGGTGGTATTGGATATGGCAGTGGATCATACCTTAGTAGTGGAGCATACGCTACCACAGGAAGCACCACCAGTACCACCACGAGTTCTTCTTATTCCAGCAGTGCAGCATATACAAACGTAGCAAGTGCCTCTAGTTCTTTATTAAATGGGTCTTCCACTAGCTCTGTGGTATATTCTGGACTAGGCAGTGGATCCGGCAGTGGTTATGGCAGTGGATACGGCAGTGGATATGGAAGTGGATACGGCAGTGGATACGGCAGTGGTTATGGCAGTGGATACGGCAGTGCTTACGGTGGTGGAAGTGGTGGAGGCAGTGGCGCTGGAAGTGGAGGAGGCAGTGGCAGTGGAAGCGGAGGAGGCAGCGGCGGTGGAAGTGGTGGAGGCAGCGGAGGTGGAAGTGGAGGAGGCAGTGGCTTTGGAAGTGGAGGTGGAATTGGTGGGGGCAGCGGTGGTGAAAGTGGAGGGGGCAGTGGCGCTGGAAGTGGAGGTGGAATTGGTGGGGGCAGCGGTGGTGGAAGTGGAGGAGGCAGCGGTGGTGGTAGTGGTGGAGGCGGCGGTGGGGGAAGCGGAGGAGGCAGTGGCAGTGGAACTGGTGGAGGAAGTGGAGGAGGTGGTGGAAGTGGTGGAGGTAGCTGTGGTGGAAGTGGAGGAGGCAGTGGCGGTGGAAGTGGAGGAGGTGGTGGAAGTGGTGGAGGTAGCGGTGGTGGAAGTGGAAGAGGCAGTGGCGGTGGAAGTGGAGGAGGCAGTGGCGGTGGAAGAGGAGGAGGTAGTGGATGTGGAAGTGGAGGAGGTAGTGGAAGTGGAAGTGGAGGAGGCAGTGGTGGTGGAAGTGGTGGTGGAAGTGGAGGAGGTGGTGGCTACGGCAGTGGAGGAGGCGGTGGAAGTGGTGGAGGTAGCGGTGGTGGAAGTGGAGGAGGCAGTGGCAGTGGAAGCGGAGGAGGCAGCGGCGGTGGAAGTGGTGGAGGCAGCGGAGTTGGAAGTGGAGGAGGCAGTGGCGCTGGAAGTGGAGGAGGCAGCAGCAGTGGAAGTGGAGGAGGCAGCGGTGGTGGTAGTGGTGGAGGCGGCGGTGGTGGAAGCGGACGAGGCAGCGGCGGTGGAAGTGGTGGGGGCAGCGGAGGTGGAAGTGGAGGAGGCAGCGGCTTTGGATGTGGAGGAGGCAGTGGCGCTGGTAGTGGAGGAGGCAGCGGCTTTGGAAGTGGAGGTGGAATTGGTGGGGGCAGCGGTGGTGGAAGTGGAGGAGGCAGTGGCGGCGCTGGAAGTGGAGGTGGAATTGGTGGGGGCAGCGGTGGTGGAAGTGGAGGAGGCAGCGGCGGTGGAAGTGGAGGAGGCAGTGGCGCTGGAAGTGGAGGAGGCAGTGGCGGTGGAAGTGGAGGAGGTAGTGGAAGTGGAAGTGGAGGAGGCAGTGGTGGTGGAAGTGGAGGAGGCAGTGGCGGTGGAAGTGGAGGAGGTAGTGGAAGTGGAAGTGCTGGAGGAAGTAGAGGAGGTGGGGGCTACGGCAGTGGAGGAGGCGGTGGAAGTGGTGGAGGTAGCGGTGGTGGAAGTGGTGGAGGTAGCGGTGGTGGAAGTGGAGGAGGCAGTGGCTTTGGAAGTGGAGGAGGCAGTGGCGCTGGAAGAGAAGGAGGCAGCGGCAGTGGAAGTGGAGGAGGCAGCGGTGGTGGTAGTGGTGGAGGCGGCGGTGGTGGAAGCGGAGGAGGCAGCGGCGGTGGAAGTGGTGGGGGCAGCGGAGGTGGAAGTGGAGGAGGCAGCGGCTTTGGAAGTGGAGGAGGCAGTGGCGCTGGAAGTGGAGGAGGCAGCGGCTTTGGAAGTGGAGGAGGCAGTGGCGCTGGAAGTGGAGGAGGCGGTGGAGGTGGTGGAGGTGGTGGCTACGGCAGTGGAGGAGGCGGTGGAAGTGGTGGAGGTAGCGGTGGTGGAAGTGGAGGAGGCAGAGGCAGTGGAAGCGGAGGAGGCAGCGGCGGTGGAAGTGGTGGAGGCAGCGGAGTTGGAAGTGGAGGAGGCAGTGGCGGTGGAAGTGGAGGAGGTAGTGGAAGTGGAAGTGGTGGAGGAAGTGGAGGAGGTGGGGGCTACGGCAGTGGAGGAGGCGGTGGAAGTGGTGGATGTAGCGGTGGTGGAAGTGGAGGAGGCAGTGGCTTTGGAAGTGGAGGAGGCAGTGGCGCTGGAAGTGGAGGAGGCAGCGGTGGTGGTAGTGGTGGAGGCGGCGGTGGTGGAAGCGGAGGAGGCAGTGGCGGTGGAAGTGGTGGAGGAAGTGGAGGAGGTGGTGGCTACGGCAGTGAAGGAGGCGGTGGAAGGGGTGGAGGCAGCGGTCGTGGAAGTGGAGGAGGAAGTGGAGGTGGAAGTGGAGCAGGCAGTGGCTTTGGAAGTGGAGGTGGAATTGGTGGGGGCAGCGGTGGTGGAAGTGGAGGGGGCAGCGGTGGTGGAAGTGGAGGCGGCAGCGGCGGTGGAAGTGGTGGAGGCGGCGGTGGTGGAAGTGGAGGTGGTATTGGATATGGTAGTGGATCATACCTTAGTAGTGGAGCATACGCTAACACAGGAAGCACCACCAGTACCACCACGAGTTCTTCTTATTCCAGCAGTGCAGCATATACAAACGTAGCAAGTGCCTCTAGTTCTTTATCAAATGGGTCTTCCACTAGCTCTGTGGTATATTCTGGACTAGGCAGTGGATCCGGCAGTGGTTATGGCAGTGGATACGGCAGTGGATACGGCAGTGGATATGGAAGTGGATACGGCAGTGGATACGGCAGTGGTTATGGCAGTGGATACGGCAGTGCTTACGGTGGTGGAAGTGGTGGAGGCAGTGGCGCTGGAAGTGGAGGAGGCAGTGGCAGTGGAAGCGGAGGAGGCAGCGGCGGTGGAAGTGGTGGAGGCAGCGGAGGTGGAAGTGGAGGAGGCAGTGGCTTTGGAAGTGGAGGTGGAATTGGTGGGGGCAGCGGTGGTGGAAGTGGAGGAGGCAGTGGCGCTGGAAGTGGAGGTGGCAGTGGCAGTGGAAGTGGAGGAGGCAGCGGTGGTGGTAGTGGTGGAGGCGGCGGTGGGGGAAGCGGAGGAGGCAGTGGCAGTGGAAGTGGTGGAGGAAGTGGAGGAGGTGGTGGAAGTGGTGGAGGTAGCGGTGGTGGAAGTGGAGGAGGCAGTGGCGGTGGAAGTGGAGGAGGCAGTGGCGGTGGAAGAGGAGGAGGTAGTGGAGGTGGAAGTGGAGCAGGTAGTGGCAGTGGAAGCGGAGGAGGCAGCGGCGGTGGAAGTGGTGGAGGCAGCGGAGGTGGAAGTGGAGGAGGCAGTGGCTTTGGAAGTGGAGGAGGCAGCGGCGCTGGAAGTGGAGGAGGCAGTGGAGGTGGAAGTGGAGGAGGTAGTGGAAGTGGAAGTGGAGGAGGCAGTGGTGGTGGAAGTGGTGGAGGAAGTGGAGGAGGTGGTGGCTACGGCAGTGGAGGAGACGGTGGAAGTGGTGGAGGTAGCGGTGGTGGATGTGGAGGAGGCAGTGGCAGTGGAAGCGGAGGAGGCAGCGGCGGTGGAAGTGGTGGAGGCAGCGGAGGTGGAAGTGGAGGAGGCAGTGCCGCTGGAAGTGGAGGAGGCAGCGGCAGTGGAAGTGGAGGAGGCAGCGGTGGTGGTAGTGGTGGAGGCGGCGGTGGTGGAAGCGGAGGAGGCAGCGGCGGTGGAAGTGGTGGAGGCGGCGGTGGTGGAAGCGGAGGAGACAGCGGCGGTGGAAGTGGTGGGGGCAGCGGAGGTGGAAGTGGAGGAGGCAGCGGCTTTGGAAGTGGAGGAGGCAGTGGCGCTGGAAGTGGAGGAGGCAGCGGCTTTGGAAGTGGAGGAGGCAGTGGCGCTGGAAGTGGAGGAGGCAGTGGAGGTGGAAGCGGAGGAGGCAGCGGCATTGGAAGTAGAGGAGGCAGCGGAGGTGGAAGTGGAGGAGGCAGTGGCTTTGGAAATGGAGGAGGCAGCGGCGCTGGAAGTGGAGGAGGCAGTGAAGGTGGAAGTGGAGGAGGTAGTGGAAGTGGAAGTGGAGGAGGCAGTGGTGGTGGAAGTGGTGGAGGAAGTGGAGGAGGTGGTGGCTACGGCAGTGGAGGAGGCGGTGGAAGTGGTGGAGGTAGCGGTGGTGGAAGTGGAGGAGGCAGTGGCAGTGGAAGCGGAGGAGGCAGCGGCGGTGGAAGTGGTGGAGGCAGCGGAGGTGGAAGTGGAGGAGGCAGTGGCGCTGGAAGTGGAGGAGGCAGCGGCAGTGGAAGTGGAGGAGGCAGCGGTGGTGGTAGTGGTGGAGGCGGCGGTGGTGGAAGCGGAGGAGGCAGCGGCGGTGGAAGTGGTGGAGGCGGCGGTGGTGGAAGCGGAGGAGGCAGCGGCGGTGGAAGTGGTGGGGGCAGCGGAGGTGGAAGTGGAGGAGGCAGCGGCTTTGGAAGTGGAGGAGGCAGTGGCGCTGGAAGTGGAGGAGGCAGCGGCTTTGGAAGTGGAGGAGGCAGTGGCGCTGGAAGTGGAGGAGGCAGTGGAGGTGGAAGCGGAGGAGGCAGCGGCAGTGGAAGTGGAGGAGGCAGTGGCGCTGGAAGTGGAGGAGGCAGTGGAGGTGGAAGCGGAGGAGGCAGCGGCGGTGGAAGTGGTGGGGGCAGCGGAGGTGGAAGTGGAGGAGGCAGCGGCTTTGGAAGTGGAGGAGGCAGTGGCGCTGGAAGTGGAGGTGGAAGTGGTGGGGGCAGCGGTGGTGGAAGTGGAGGCGGCAGCGGCGGTGGAAGTGGTGGAGGCGGCGGTGGTGGAAGTGGAGGTGGTATTGGATATGGCAGTGGATCATACCTTAGTAGTGGAGCATACGCTACCACAGGAAGCACCACCAGTACCACCACGAGTTCTTCTTATTCCAGCAGTGCAGCATATACAAACGTAGCAAGTGCCTCTAGTTCTTTATTAAATGGGTCTTCCACTAGCTCTGTGGTATATTCTGGACTAGGCAGTGGATCCGGCAGTGGTTATGGCAGTGGATACGGCAGTGGATATGGAAGTGGATACGGCAGTGGATACGGCAGTGGTTATGGCAGTGGATACGGCAGTGCTTACGGTTGTGGAAGTGGTGGAGGCAGTGGCGCTGGAAGTGGAGGAGGCAGTGGCAGTGGAAGCGGAGGAGGCAGCGGCGGTGGAAGTGGTGGAGGCAGCGGAGGTGGAAGTGGAGGAGGCAGTGGCTTTGGAAGTGGAGGTGGAATTGGTGGGGGCAGCGGTGGTGAAAGTGGAGGGGGCAGTGGCGCTGGAAGTGGAGGTGGAATTGGTGGGGGCAGCGGTGGTGGAAGTGGAGGAGGCAGCGGTGGTGGTAGTGGTGGAGGCGGCGGTGGGGGAAGCGGAGGAGGCAGTGGCAGTGGAACTGGTGGAGGAAGTGGAGGAGGTGGTGGAAGTGGTGGAGGTAGCTGTGGTGGAAGTGGAGGAGGCAGTGGCGGTGGAAGTGGAGGAGGTGGTGGAAGTGGTGGAGGTAGCGGTGGTGGAAGTGGAAGAGGCAGTGGCGGTGGAAGTGGAGGAGGCAGTGGCGGTGGAAGAGGAGGAGGTAGTGGATGTGGAAGTGGAGCAGGCAGTGGCAGTGGAAGCGGAGGAGGCAGCGGCGGTGGAAGTGGTGGGGGCAGCGGAGGTGGAAGTGGAGGAGGCAGCGGCTTTGGAAGTGGAGGAGGCAGTGGCGCTGGAAGTGGAGGTGGAAGTGGTGGGGGCAGCGGTGGTGGAAGTGGAGGCGGCAGCGGCGGTGGAAGTGGAGGAGGCAGTGGCGCTGGAAGTGGAGGAGGCAGTGGCGGTGGAAGTGGAGGAGGTAGTGGAAGTGGAAGTGGAGGAGGCAGTGGTGGTGGAAGTGGTGGTGGAAGTGGAGGAGGTGGTGGCTACGGCAGTGGAGGAGGCGGTGGAAGTGGTGGAGGTAGCGGTGGTGGAAGTGGAGGAGGCAGTGGCAGTGGAAGCGGAGGTGGAAGTGGTGGGGGCAGCGGTGGTGGAAGTGGAGGCGGCAGCGGCGGTGGAAGTGGTGGAGGCAGCGGAGGTGGAAGTGGAGGAGGCAGTGGCTTTGGAAGTGGAGGAGGCAGTGGCGCTGGAAGTGGAGGAGCCAGTGGAGGTGGAAGCGGAGGAGGCAGCGGCGGTGGAAGTGGTGGGGGCAGCGGAGGTGGAAGTGGAGGAGGCAGCGGCTTTGGAAGTGGAGGAGGCAGTGGCGCTGGAAATGGAGGAGGCAGCGGCAGTGGAAGTGGAGGAGGCAGCGGTGGTGGTAGTGGTGGAGGCGGCGGTGGTGGAAGCGGAGGAGGCAGTGGCGGTGGAAGTGGTGGAGGAAGTGGCGGTGGAAGAGGAGGAGGTAGTGGAGGTGGTAGTGGAGGTGGAGGTGGAGCAGGCAGTGGCAGTGGAAGCGGAGGAGGCAGCGGCGGTGGAAGTGGTGGGGGCAGCGGAGGTGGAAGTGGAGGAGGCAGCGGCTTTGGAAGTGGAGGAGGCAGTGGCGCTGGAAGTGGAGGTGGAAGTGGTGGGGGCAGCGGTGGAGGCGGCGGTGGTGGAAGCGGAGGAGGCAGTGGCGGTGGAAGTGGTGGAGGAAGTGGCGGTGGAAGAGGAGGAGGTAGTGGAGGTGGTAGTGGAGGTGGAGGTGGAGCAGGCAGTGGCAGTGGAAGCGGAGGAGGCAGCGGCGGTGGAAGTGGTGGGGGCAGCGGAGGTGGAAGTGGAGGAGGCAGCGGCTTTGGAAGTGGAGGAGGCAGTGGCGCTGGAAGTGGAGGTGGAAGTGGTGGGGGCAGCGGTGGTGGAAGTGGAGGCGGCAGCGGCGGTGGAAGTGGAGGAGGCAGTGGCGCTGGAAGTGGAGGAGGCAGTGGCGGTGGAAGTGGAGGAGGTGGTGGAAGTGGAAGTGGAGGAGTTAGTGGTGGTGGAAGTGGTGGAGGAAGTGGAGGAGGTGGTGGCTACGGCAGTGGAGGAGGCGGTGGAAGTGGTGGAGGCAGTGGCTTTGGAAGTGGAGGAGGCAGTGGCGCTGGAAGTGGAGGTGGAAGTGGTG
This sequence comes from Parapoynx stratiotata, assembly GCA_910589355.1. NCBI lineage: Eukaryota > Metazoa > Arthropoda > Insecta > Lepidoptera > Crambidae > Parapoynx > Parapoynx stratiotata. Next base: position 5,836,749 of record OU342476.1, on the reverse strand, counting down.
GGGGCAGCGGTGGTGGAAGTGGAGGCGGCAGCGGCGGTGGAAGTGGAGGAGACAGTGGCGCTGGAAGTGGAGGAGGCAGTGGCGGTGGAAGTGGAGGAGGTAGTGGAAGTGGACGTGGAGGAGGCAGTGGTGGTGGAAGTGGTGGAGGAAGTGGAGGAGGTGGTGGCTACGGCAGTGGAGGAGGCGGTGGAAGCGGTGGAGGCAGTGGCGCTGGAAGTGGAGGAGGCAGTGGCGGTGGAAGAGGAGCAGGCAGTGGCAGTGGAAGCGGAGGAGGCAGCGGCGGTGGAAGTGGTGGAGGTAGTGGAGGAGGCGGTGGCTGCGGCAGTGGAAGAGGCGGTGGAAGTGGTGGAGGCAGTGGTGGTGGAAGTGGAGGAGGTAGTGGAAGTGGAAGTGGAGGAGGCAGTGGCGGTGGAAGCGGAGGAGGCAGCGGTGGTGGTAGTGGTGGAGGCGGCGGTGGTGGAAGCGGAGGAGGCAGAGGTGGTGGAAGAGGAGGCGGCAGTGGCGGTGGAAGTGGTGTAGGAAGTGGAGGAGGCGGCGGCTATGGCAGTGTAGGCAGAGGCATTGCTGACCCTGTAAGGCATCTTCCAGTACCGTTCGATAGTGGTAAATTTGTTAATCTAGATGCGCAATCCGAATCAGATTCAGAATTGGATTATTTTTTTTACATTGACTCGGGAACCGTTTCCAGTATATCTTTAGGTCATGCCCAGTCTAACGATGAACTGTATTCTGGGACTGGCATAAGTGAACTGGATACCAGCACTGTTCATGGTGTAGGTTGTGAAGGGGGCAAAGATGGTGGAAGAGTAGCAGGCGGCAGCAATGGCAGGGGATTTGGTGATGGAGGAGGCAGCGGTGGTGGAGTTGGACGAGGAAGTGGAGCAGGCAGTGGCGGTGGAAGTGGTGGAGGTAGTGGAGGAGGCAGTGGCGGCGGCTACGGCAGTGGAGGAGGCGGCGGAAGTGGTGGAGGCAGCGGTGGTGGAAGTGGTGGAGGTAGTGGAGGAGGCGGTGGCGGCGGCTACGGCAGTGGAGGAGGCGGCGGAAGTGGTGGAGGCAGCGGTGGTGGACGTGGTGGAGGTAGTGGTGGAGGTAGTGGAGGAGGCGGTGGCGGCGGCTACGGCGGTGGAGGAGGCGGCGGAAGTGGTGGAGGCAGCGGTGGTGGAAGTGGAGGAGGCAGTGGCGGTGGAAGCGGAGGAGGTGGCGGCTACGGCAGTGGAGGAGGCGGCGGCTATGGCAATGGAGGAGGCGGCGGCTACGGCAGTGGAGGAGGCGGCGGCTATGGCAGTGAAGGAGGTGGCGGCTACGGCAGTGGAGGAGGCGGCGGCTATGGCAGTGGAGGAGGCGGCGGCTACGGTAGTGGAGGAGGCGGCGGCTACGGCAGTGGCAGTGGTAGTGGAGGAGGTGGCGGCTACGGCAGTGGTGGAGGTGGTGGCTATGGCAGTGGGGGTGCCAGTGGAGGAGGCGGCTGCTATGGCAGTGGAGGAGGCGGCGGCTACGGCAGTGGAGGAGGCGGCGGCTACGGCAGTGAAGGAGGCGGCGGCTACAGCAGTGGAGGAGGCGGCGGCTACGGCAGTGGAGTAGGCGGCGGCTACGGCAGTGGAGGAGGCGGCGGCTACGGCAGTGGAGAAGGTTGCGGTTACGGCAGAGGCGGCGGCGGTGGAAGTGGTGGAGGTGGCGGCTATGGCAGTGGCGGTGGTAGTGGAGGAGGTGGCGGCTACGGCAGTGGAGGTGGTGGTGGCTATGGCAGTGGGGGTGGCAGTGGAGGAGGTGGAGGCTATGGCAGTGGAAGGAGTCCGCAGTGGTAGTTCAAGGAGCAGCGGCGGTAAATGTCCCGCTTGCTATATATAAACTTAGGTTTACTTCTGCGCTATCATACTAACATTTCAAAGATAAAAAAGTGATTTTTTATGTTTTCATATTACATAGTTTTTTTTTATTTGACCTTTTTTTTGCTGTTTTTTTCTGTTGTGTTTTAGTCCGAGTTTTAAGAGAAGCCGAATTTTTCAAATGTTTAGTTATATAGTTCATTAGCTTCATACAACCGCGCTGGTGTACAACCAGCCGCTGCGTCACGTATGCGCCGAAACTGGACAGAACCGGTTTTCGTTCGCTCGCGGGTTGCACAAGCTAAGGGCTCCAACGCTAGTAGATCGCTCGTTCATTTATCTCAGGAAAAGTGTAAATTATCACAGTTCTCCAACAAAATGGTGGTTTACTGTACAGTATTTATGAATAATACAAGTAATTATTGTTACTTTTTGTTTAATTTTTTTTTAACAAAGGCTGCTTTTGTGTCGTAAAATATCTTCCTACAGTCAAGTGCTACAAACCATTACTTATTTTTTATCCTTGCTCTAACTGCACTTCTGTAAGAATATTCTTGACGAGCTTCGTGGCCGAGTTGTTATGATAATAATGTTATGTTAAATTACTGTTCTATTTGTTTTTTCTGTAATAGATGAAGTGAAGATTTTAAATAATCATGTTTATAAAACGATTTAGATTTTCACACTATTATATTAAAACGTATTTTTTTCTTTAATTAATAAATCATCATACTGTAATTCAATTGTTATAAGGTTGCTTTATTTCAAATTGGAAGAGAAACTATCTAGGGTTCTTTCAAAAGTGTGGCACATAAAAGCTTTTCATGAACCCGTTAGGTTCGTTAATTCAAAGAACGTAGCGATTATTAACCAGATTATTGTAATAAAAATAGATTGTGTCCAGATAGCGAAAACCTATGTGATATTTTATTATTTATTTAATCTTTAAAGTCCAAAAATCACTTTTTTCGTCACCGATTTTTGATATTTAGCTATGACGTTTTTTTTAAATTGTTCTCTTAAACTCGTATATTCAATTAACTGAAAATAAAAAATAATATTTATTTAAAATGCTAATCAAATAAAAGTATTTGTTAAAGGTTCTCTTTTTTATTCCAACCTTTCCTAAGTCGGTATGTTATTAAGTAGGCAAGAGCTATTTATAACAGATACCTATAAACATTCATATAATTACGACTGTTATCCCTTATGGGTTAGAGTTAAAAGCAGACCACTGCCGTAGTCCGCGCTTCACCAAACAACTCAGCATGACAGGTGGTGAGCCTGGCGCCGTTATACTCGTACTCGTAAGCTATTGAATGATTGTTCAGCTCTAAGTCCATTAGTCGCCGTTTACGACACCCAAGGGAAGAGATAGGCATAACACTACTCTAATTGTTTAGAAACTAGATGTAGTCCGACCAGAAACATAAAAACCTCGCCTTATTGCGGACAATTGGTTGAATAAATTGTTTGTAATGGCAAAAGTAATTTTATCCATCAATTTCATTTTTAAGTGTCATCTGACACTACATTACACATTTAATTCAGTTTATTACAAAGTCTTTGTCATTATACCTGTTTTTAGGCATTAGGGTCAATTCACACCGAGACGCATCGCTACTTCGCGAAGCGTAGAATCGTAGCATATTGTACAACGCGCGTCTGCGTTGTTCCGCTACGTCGTGATACGTCGCTCTACCCGCGAGTCATCTCGATTATGAACACAATTCTCGATAATGCACGCAATGCTGCGTGGTGTGCGCAACTTATTCATAATTGTCTTCATTTAATAGAGCGACTTAAAAATTCATAGTATATTTTAAGTCGCTCTATTAAAATGTTCGCACGTCGTTGCGCCGCGTCCCGTCTCTGTGTAAGCTGAACCTAAGAATGCATAAGATGTTATATATAACATATAATCACGCCACATATCTTTTCCCCCAAAGGTGTAGGCAGAGGTAAAAAAAAATCAAACAAAAATAATTTTATTTCATAGGCTAAACATAGCACTTAAATCGTCAACATTACACATAGTCACATTTATTATACATAAAGTAAATTTTAATTATAAAATTGACAAAAAAGACTCAGTAGTTAAATTCACTGCCGGTATAAATCTAAGTATAAATATATAACTGACTGACATAGTGATGTATCAACGCACAGCCCAAACCACTGGACGGATCGGGCTGAAATTTGGCATGCAGGTAGATGTTATGACGTAGGCATCCGCTAAGAAAGGATTTTGATTAATTCAACTCCAAGGGGATAAAATAGGGGATGAATGTTTGTATGAAACTTTGACATTTTTAAACCGATCGGGCTGAGACTAAGAGAAAATTAAAGGGTTCCCGTGGGAAAGTTAAAAAACCATTGCAACCGCGGACGAAGTCGTGGGCAACAGCTAGTATATTATAAATATATTATAAAATGCGAAAGAAACTCTGTCTGTGTCGGTCTGTTTCATTGATAGTCTAGAGCCTAAGAAAAGACAGAGGCTACTTTTTGTTCCGATATTCCCATGGGAACGGGTACCGCGCGGGTTTAACCATATTCCGTCAAAATGTAATTTCATTTTAATTCAAATAAAGTTGATGTACTGTATTCTTTTTCTATGTATATTTTGACAGTTTACAACGATATTTTATCAGTGCTTCTGTAGCCATTACTATACTTTGTGAACCCTTAGAGTGTAGGTATGTAACTTTTTGGATACATTCAACCCCGGGGCGACGATGGTAGAACGTAATGAGAGCCATCGTTAATAACGATAATCTAAATAGTATCTGTGGGGGCGTATCGTAAAGTAATTATAGGATACAATCATCGCTAACACGTGCGTCGGGATGGCTGAATGCTATCAAATAATATAATTATAATTATCTGTTAATGTTTGACAACTTCCTCACTGCAATTTTTTTTTTATTATAGTTTACAAAATAATGCATACAATTTAAAATAATACATTGACATAAACCACAGAAGTTTCGCGACAATGTCGAATTCAGATCAAATCATCACGAAAGCACACAATTATACAATTTTGGTAACAATTTTGAGAAACAGGCAATGTTTTTCTGTGTGTCTTAAAACATTACACGGATCAACCAATTTGTAAAGTAGAAAGGACTTAATAATCATTTTAACATTTTACCCATTTAACTTATTTTTAATAGAGGAGGATAATTCATTTATTGAACGAGTAAATAGTAGCGCTTATATCCGCTGTAGCGCTTATATCCCCGAAGGGATAGTCAGAAGTGTTATATAGTATAAACTACACACGGTACTGGAGTTGGGAAAGACTGTACGAGTACTACATCTTAATAGTACATTATGATATAGGTAAGTGCGGTAAGTTGAAAATAACAGCCGAGGCGATATTGCTAGCCCGAGCTGTAGGTGAGGGCTATAAGAAGGCAGAGGCTGTAATTATCAAACCGCACGTATGTCATACGACGTTTTACAACACATTTGCGAGGAAATAAATAAAGCAGTTATAAAAATTTGTAAAATAATTAAATGTTTATTTATTATATTCCATCTCTCAAAGGTAAATTTTATTAGGAAAATGTTGACTACCTTTCTGACATAAAAACTCTCTGCTAAGATTTCAAAAATATCGTTCGTTTTTAGACGGAACATCATAAACTGTGCGTTTTACTATACATTATCGCACAGGTACGTAATGTGATAGATTATGATATTGAAATTTATGGTCAACACAGTCAAAAGCTTTGGACAAGTCACAGAAGATCCCTACAGCATCTTTTTTACTCTCCCATGCATCAAAAACATGCTTCATTAACGCAATCCCTTCATTAACGGAATCAGGGGCCCAATTCTCGTGCATTCGAACTTTTTCCGTGTGGTAATTATTTCTATTCTACTGAAAAGTTCGAATGTTTCATAAAGATCGTATTCTCAGTACCAATAGAAGAATTACCAATCGAACTGTGAAGTCGTACATAGCATAGACAAACAGTAACGTTTCGTTTCGAGCGTTTTTATAACTGCCGTGTCAAAATTTTTTTATTGTTAACAATTATGCTTTTTTAGGCAAAAATTTTATGCTTAGTCCATTTATTTTTTAAGTTTTTATACAAATTGTATAAATTGGTAGGTAATAATCATTACAGAAAATATGAAAGGAGGTCGAATTTATAGTTTTTAGTTCATAGCGTGCATTTAACTAAACGGAACGTCGCATCTGTCAGTCAAGATATTGTCAACAATATTTCATCTGCGAAGTGATAATAATTTTCAAAAGAAAAAGAAAAATTAAACTATTAAAAAATTGCTCTAATACAAGATCTTTCGTCAGTCGAAAATGCTTGATGAACTCCACAACAAACAACCACAACAATACCACTTAACCTCAATATCGGGGAGTTTGACAGGTAGATTCGTATACGAACTCCGACTTCTACTGGTATTTAGCACTCGAAGCGTTCGAGCGACGTTCGTTCGAAATTATTCGATTGTGAAGTCCTGAGAATACACAAACAATGTTTCCTTCGAAAAAATTTCGATCTTCGAATTTTTTTACGAATGTGAACTTATTTCGAATGCACGAGAATTGGGCCCCTGTTGTGTTTCTACCCTTAGTAAATCCGAACGGTGAATTATGAAACAATTTGTTTAGTGTAAAGTGAGCCAATAGCTGATTGAGCATAATTTTTTCAAATATTTTGCTCTAATGATTTAAACCCTTTTTTCAAAGCAATAACTATTAATTTATACTAGACTAGCTTTTGCCCGCGACTTTGTCCACCGTTACTATGGTTTTTCAAACTATCCCTTTAATTTACCGGAATAAAAAGTATCTAAGATGTTGACAATAATAATATCCCTGATATAAGGTATCACAATGCCAAATTTTATTGGAATCGGTCCATTTCGAAGATTAACCCAGACAAACAGACAGAAAAACAAAAAAATAAAAATAATTTTTTTGGTATTTCCTCCTTTTTTACATGCCCCTGACTTGGTTTTAAGCATTTTTTTACTATGTACAGACAATACAGTTTTATTATATGTATACATAGATAGATAATACAATTATCACTAAAAACTTTTCTAATTTTATGTTGAAAACCACATAGGAAATCCCTAACGACTTTGTAATACAAAATAGTCACACTTATTCCATTTCTCATTACGCTAATGCACAAGCCGAAAATAAATAATAATTACATTGTCTATGACCCCTGAACTGTCAAAACACTTGCAAACAATAAAGTTGCCGCGAAATGATATAAACTAATGCGGTTAGCGTCAACCTTGGCGTCAACCCCAAATGTCATTAAATAGATAAATTGGGGTGGGTATCTATTGTAGTTCATTTGGGAGTGGAATAATATGTTTCTTGTAATTTTATTAAGATAATTGTAACGGGTGATTTGTGACAATATTCTACTAGTCCTTTCTCAGACTATAGACTATCTGTGTACCAAATTTCGATTAAATCGGTTCAGTAGTTTTTCCGTGAAAGCGAGACCGATAGACAGACAGAGTTACTTTCGCATTTATAATATTAGTATGGATAGACAAATTTGTTTCTTTATTGAAGTTCTGAAAAAAAATACAGACAATTTAGAATTAAACTGTATTAATTGTACGCAGTTGTCTTAGTTATATTAAAGTATTGCGTATAATTAAAAATACCTACCACTTCAAAAAACATCATAATAATCATCTCGTGTGTATTTCCCCGAAGGCAGGGGTTTTACCTTACATTCTCAATAAGTATGTCCACAGTGTTTTTTTTTTTCTTTTAATGAAATTTTCATTTACCGCGTTTAATAAATATTAATTGTTGAAACAGCTATACGATGTAGTGGTAGTGATGGGAGTTTTTGGCGGCATTTTACTATGGCGGACTACATTTTTATTTCGATGATTGTAATATTGTTTCGGAGTGGATATTGTTACGTAAAATCCAGCAAAATCAGTGTAGTTTTGTGTGATAAGTGTCTGTATGATGAGTTTTGTATCCACAACCGAACCTTCCGGTATAAACACCAGCAGTCCCTCTCAACCCCCGCCCCTTAAGGGCAGGTGTACCCCAAGGCTCAGTCCTACCTCCCATTCTGTACTCTTGTTACACGAATGATATCCAATTCCCAAAAATGGCGTCCAACTAGCCCTGTGCCGACGACACTGCGCTCTATTTATGGGACAGTAGTATATCTTAAAATCTCCTCCGGCTTCAGACAGCAATCCACACCCTAAGAGATTGGTTCCGTCTGGTGTGACACTTGACAAAGAACTCAGTTTTCGAGAACATGATTTGGAAATGAATACGTCCGTTGTTGGATTACCAAGTTTACTGCTCCGAACTGCTGCGCTGGGTAACGAACCCAGCGCTCTCCACCCGCGGTACAGATACCGCAGACCCAAACATGTCTTCACAGACGATCCCGACCCTTTGTCGCGGGACCTAGAAGCCCTGCAGAGGCTCCCGCCCAGTAGGAGTGGCCTATTGCTCGCACGTTCAGGCTATCTGTCCGATACGATCGGCCCACTTTGGTTTCGAATCGTATATCTGGTGCACGTGCCTTAAAAATGCCGCTCATAAAAAAAAATATTTATTAAGAAAACCAAGGGCGTATCTTAAATTATAAACAAAAAGGAGTTTTTGGCGGCATTTGACTGATGGTGGACGTGATTTTTATTTCGAAGATTGTAATATTGTTTCGGAGTGGATATTGTTACGTAAAATCAGTGTAGTTTTGCGTAATTAGTGTATGTGACGATGTGCAATATGGAGGATTATCGAAATAAGCGTCAAGTGATTTAAAAAGTGATGAGTTTTTTTATCGTGGTAATCCACCTCATCCAAGTAGCACCACAGTGTCTGCAATCGATCGTTTGACGCCAAACTCTCCCAAGATGCATTACACTAGCATTTCAATGCAAACTACTGAAGAAATAAAATACTGAAGACTTGGCTGTATGGGCTTCGTTCCCTTTGCCTTCCCTACATGGAAGAATTTTACAACAACAATTATAAACAAATAGCAGGTTTCCCTATATATATGAAAGTAAATCGCGAGGAACGAGAAATTAGAGTTAAATTAAAAAAATGTTTTGATATAGCAACATCATTGCTCTTGAGCACTGTCACAGTTCTTCCAAAATAGAATCTAAAAGAAACAAAAATCTAAATGGTTCCATTGTTTAACAATTGACATCATTCATATCTCTGCGTCTCCAAAGCACGCAAAAAAACTCGAGGCATCCATTTCTAAGCAAACAAGCATCAAGATACTACCCTCAGTTTCCAAAATTACTTCACAACTTACATATAAACGACGGCCTCCGTGGTCTCATTAACTGTACGCCGGTCTCAAGGTGAATTTTCAGGCATTTGTACTCCAGTCTATATATTCATCATGTTTAGATATTTTATCTATCTATAAAATATATTTGTCCGTCATCTAGTGTCCGTAACACAAGCAGAATTAGTTGCTTAAAATGGGGCTAGTTGACAGGTGTTAATGATTTATTTATTTATTTATAAACAAACCTAGTCTCCGGTATTTCAAAAAATATAATAATAATAATTTTTTTTTTCTTTAAAATGTGACAATTTTACTTTAATTAGTGGCCAGAGTCGCCTTTTAAGCTAATAACTGTATATTTTACACAAATTTTACTAACAAACATCAATCATAGAGGTAGTTTAATTCTATTAAATTCATATACATAAGTAAAGAGTTTTAAGATGTAGTAAGTGTGTGTGTGTGTGAAAGAATATTCTCCAAAAATAAGAAGATGAAAGAGAAAAACAGATAAGGTCTAAATGTCTTTATTTTTTTATTCGTTTGATTTGTTTACAAATAGGTTATATACATTATCATTAGAGTTTGGCCAACATTGATGTTTCATACGTCAGTAAATACATTAAAAACTCCTGTTCGTGACGTACGACTAACGAAACTTTATAATTATAAGATGAAAAAACTCTTTTTTTTTTTAAACATACTCAGAAACTTCTTGTACATAGCCACCATCTTGAGTTTTTCTCTACTTTGTGACAGTAAGCATTAACATTTATCATACTAATATAATGTTTCTGTGTACGTGCAGGCCATTTGTTCCTGATTCGTCATATTCCTAACTGTTTATCCTCATACTTTTAACAAGCACCGCGACTTCATTTGACAGTACAATGACAAATCAGGAATGTGACGATTCGGGAATATGACCAGTTAGAAGTGTCGAATTAGGAACAAATAGTGCTAGCTTAGCAGAAATCATTTTCACAATTATTCGAAAAAAGCCCAAGTTATAAAAGTAGTGATACATCAAGAATAAAAATATACTAAAACTTATATATTTGCTAAGCTCTTTCTCTTGTAGAGTTTCGTCGTCGTCCTCAGCCAATATACGTCCCACTGCTGGGCAAAGGCCTTCCTCATGAGGAAATACATGAGGAGTATAGACCATAACACCACTACGCTGGCCCAATGCGGGTCGGTGGGTAAAAGCAGTTGCACTAGCGACTGGGACCTACGGATTAAGTCCGAAGCACAAAGGAGCTCGAGATCACAAAGTTTTGGTCACCCATCCACGGCCTGACCATGGCGTAGGTAGTTTTGTTTTCAATCGAAAGCCAAAGCAAGCAAACACTACGCCACCGAACTCCTCATCATTTAATTTTGCTAGTTACTTTGCTGTCAAATTAGAAATATCTGCTGCCCATAAGTTGCTGACGAATTCGTTATTTTAGTTGACCAAACGCGAAAACGTTACGCCAGATGAAGCGCCGCCATTAAAATAAGGACACATTTGTGAAGATCCTTAGAGCGTCCTATTATAGAGGTTGAGTTACAATGAAATTATTTTTTTCTTTATCCAAATAACGGATATTCTTCTTCTTCCATGTCCAGCGGTAGGAATTAGATCCAGTTCACCTATCTAGACTTATGTATCCTTAGATGCCGAAGGGCGCATCTAGCAGCAGTTCCTTTAGCTATTCGGTAATTCCTGCCCACTCCTTTGAAAGAGCCCCTACCGAAGACTTCGACGCAGACTCGCACCCGCCGCCCGTCTGCTAACCTCTCCGGTTTGCTGTTGACAAGAAATTAAGATTAAACATGTCATTATGAGGAGCTTTGGCTCTCGATCGAAAACAAAGCTACCTTCGCCATGGTCTGGCCGTTGATGGGTGACCAAAACTTTGTTATCTCGAACTCGTCCGTGCTTCGGAAGGCACGTTGATTGAGCCGTCAGTCCCGGTCGCTTTTGCGACGGTTTCTACCCACTAACCCGCATTGCGCCAACGTGGTGGTGTTACGGCCCATACTCCTGTGTTTCTCCATGAGGAAGGTCTGTGCCCAGTAGTGGGACGTAATGTATGAGTGTGTGTGTGTGTGTGTCCCTCACCCAAACTTGGCGGTGTCCGGCTCGGCCTCCAGCAGTTCCCTGACGGGAAACTTGGGCGCGGCCGCGCTGGACGCCTCCAGCTCCGTAATGTATGTGTGTGTGTGTGTGTGACCCTCACCCAAACTTGGCGGTGTCCGGCTCGGCCTCCAGCAGTTCCCTGACGGGGGACTTGGGCGCGGCCGCGCTGAACGCCTCCAGCTCCGTAATGTATGTGTGTGTGTGTGTGTGACCCTCACCCAAACTTGGCGGTGTCCGGCTCGGCCTCCAGCAGTTCCCTGACGGGGGACTTGGGCGCGGCCGCGCTGAACGCCTCCAGCTCCGTAATGTATGTGTGTGTGTGTGTGTGACCCTCACCCAAACTTGGCGGTGTCCGGCTCGGCCTCCAGCAGTTCCCTGACGGGGGACTTGGGCGCGGCCGCGCTGAACGCCTCCAGCTCCGTAATGTATGTGTGTGTGTGTGTGTGACCCTCACCCAAACTTGGCGGTGTCCGGCTCGGCCTCCAGCAGTTCCCTGACGGGGGACTTGGGCGCGGCCGCGCTGAACGCCTCCAGCTCCGTAATGTATGTGTGTGTGTGTGTGTGACCCTCACCCAAACTTGGCGGTGTCCGGCTCGGCCTCCAGCAGTTCCCTGACGGGGGACTTGGGCGCGGCCGCGCTGAACGCCTCCAGCTCCGTAATGTATGTGTGTGTGTGTGTGTGACCCTCACCCAAACTTGGCGGTGTCCGGCTCGGCCTCCAGCAGTTCCCTGACGGGGGACTTGGGCGCGGCCGCGCTGAACGCCTCCAGCTCCGTAATGTATGTGTGTGTGTGTGTGTGACCCTCACCCAAACTTGGCGGTGTCCGGCTCGGCCTCCAGCAGTTCCCTGACGGGGGACTTGGGCGCGGCCGCGCTGAACGCCTCCAGCTCCGTAATGTATGTGTGTGTGTGTGTGTGACCCTCACCCAAACTTGGCGGTGTCCGGCTCGGCCTCCAGCAGTTCCCTGACGGGGGACTTGGGCGCGGCCGCGCTGAACGCCTCCAGCTCCGTAATGTATGTGTGTGTGTGTGTGTGACCCTCACCCAAACTTGGCGGTGTCCGGCTCGGCCTCCAGCAGTTCCCTGACGGGGGACTTGGGCGCGGCCGCGCTGAACGCCTCCAGCTCGGCGCCCATGAGGCGCACGTACGACGACCACACGGCGCCCAGGGACATGCCTGAGTTACGGAAATTATGTATATATACACTGTTGTAAAATTCTCCAATGTCGGGAAGGCAAGGGGAATGAAGCCCATACAGCCAAGTCTTCGGTATATATTTCTTCAGTATTTGCATTGAAATGCAAATGTAATACATTTCAATGCGTCTTGGGTGAGTTTGGCGTCAAACGATCGATGGCAGACGCTGTGGTAGTCCGAGAGCTGGCACGAATTTTTGGGTAGGTATCTGAGGCAAGCTGAAAACTTGTCCTATACCTCTCCTATTATACCCCAACAGGGAACTGCAGACCTGGCTGGTGAGTAGCGGGGCTAAATTAACCCCTAAGTTTTTAAAAATATTATTTTTTTATTTTGAAAAATATATTTGAGGCATTATGAAATTTTTATATGTTGTAGTTTAATGTATAAAGAATAAAAAAAATAAGCCAGACGATTTGGTCGGGATTTTATAATTACCAGACACGTGCAAAAATATTTTGCAAAAAAATATAAAAAATATATTTGAGGCAACTTGAAATTTTAATAGGACATTATTTATAACTAAAAAATAAGATCCTCAAAAAGACAGGTCATTTCTGTGGGACTTTCTACCTTTCCATGACCATACGGTCATGGAACTTCTTGGTTGTAGATATGTATTTTATAAACTGGTTAGATTTAATCAATGTATTAATATAATATTAGTGGAAATGCTGTTTAAACTGTTGCGAACTTTAACAGTATGGCTATAAACCTTTGTGGTTTTTAATTAATGTAACTTTTTTAAAACTTTTGTATATTGTTTTTGTAAATCATTAAATAAATGAAAAAAAAACATAAAGAAAATTTTCACAAACGAAGGCTGCAAACGAAGCTAAAATTATGTGACACAGTTAAAGGATAAACAGTACTTAAATTATAACATTGCATTGTAAAATATCGCTCAGTATGTAAATAAAATGATATGTACAGGATGAGACTGTACAACTTATGACCTAGCATACTGGAAAATTATTTACCCGAGTCCAAAAATATAGCGCCAGCGACTGATTCGAATAGATCTCCTAACGCCTTAGGCACCTCAACATCCTCTGCTTGTTCCATCTCATCCTCCTGGATTAAATAATGCTGAAACATCAAGAAACAGTATTAAAATATGAGCCATTACTAACAAAAGTTACTCGTTAAACGGCATTTAAAGTGAGTATTTAGTATTAATTTGTATTCTTTGAATTGGATGTGTGGTTTGAAAGAGGACGTAGTGACAAGAATAGAGAAAGTTGAGATGGTTTGGTCATGTGGAAAGGATGGATGAAAATAGATTGACTAAAGGGATATATGAATCGGGTGTGAGTGGAGATACGGGACGAGGCAGACCTAGGCGAACGTTGCTAAACGTTCCTCAAATTAAAGACGTTCTTGAGAAGGGCCAGGTCAAAAGTACCCGAAATCACCGAGCATGTATGACTGGAATGAGAGTTGAAGCGAAAGAAATATGCAGGGATCGTAGCAAGTGGAAGGATGTAATCTTTGCCTACCCCTGTGGGAAAATGGCGTGACTTATGTATGTATGTACGTATGTTTCAATTGTTCGACGTTTGTATATGTTCTAAATAGTAAGGCCCATTTGCAGGAAATTTAAATTTAGATTTAGTCATTTGTTCTTATTAGTAAGGCCCATTTGCAGGAAATTAAAATTAAGATTTTGTAATTTTTCGACAATTTTACTATGGCTCTGATGTCAAAAATTAGCAAAATCGAGATTTAAACACACACACAGATACACTTATTATCACGCCTCTTTCCCCGAAGGGGAAGGCAGAGGTGTTAAACACCCACATTTCGCCAGATATGTTGGGTCCCCATGTAAGAGGTGGCGAGCCTGTCGCCATAGACCGGGCACAATGTGTGGTAGGCGATATTCACAATGAACTGTACATAAGTTTTATTCAAACTCAGTGGTACAGGCAGTGGGATCGAACCCGCGAGTCCCGCGACCAAGCGAACGAGTAGTTTTCCGCCCGTCCCAACTACTTACCGTTACTGAGGTCATATAGCCAACTTCCAGCATCCATCATAATTTCAGCTCCAAGTCATAATAATATTGCATTGTCATCCGATTTACACATGCAAGTTAATTTCAGCTCAATTGGTTAAAGATATCTGCTTCAAAATTGAGTTGCAAGATGTCACCCGAACATACATACATTGCAAGTTAAATAAAAACTTCTAAAAACATACCTCCTCACTGATGGAATGACCATTCTCTTCTTGTATCTTCACGTATCTGGTAAGCACTTCGTTTAAGCCGGGAGACATGTGACGGAAGTACCTGCAAAAAAACTTTTAAAAAATAGTATACAGGCTTATTTAAGACTAGCTGTTGCTCGCAAGTTCGGCCGCGGTTACTATGGTTTTTTAACAATCCCACGAGAACCCTTTAATTTTCCGGAATAAAAAGTATCTAATATGTTGACCAGGGATATAAGGTATCACCATGCAGAATTTCATTGAAATCGGTCCAGCTATTTCGGAGATTAGCCCGTACAAACAAATAGAAAACCAAAAAACTACTCTTTCACGATTTTCATCTGACCAAACCCAATTTTTGTATGACTAAATGTGGTCTTAAGGGACACAGTGCTCCTTGGACTCTGCCGACCCCTTCGGGAATTACAGCCGTGATTGTATGTATGTATGTAATTGGTTGGGGTAAAAGTTTCATCGCATTTGGAATTATGTTCTTTAAAATTTAAACTTTCAATGATACCAAAACCAGCCAGATACAAATAGTATAGCCAAAGAGATTTTATTACAAGTTTATACATACTATAATGCGAAAAGACTTTTTCCCCAACCTAATATATTGCAATTCACGAAGGCGACTAAATCATTTATAATACACAAGTGACTTTGTGAGGTTTCGGCCGCGCGCTACCGGTTCCCATGGGAATAGTGGGAGAAAAACAGTAGTTTATGTCTTTCTTATGCTTTACACTACCTGTGCCTGTGTACCAAGTTTCGAATAAATCGGTTATGTAGTCTTGACGCGAAAGCGAGACCGACAGACAGAGTTACTTTCGCATTTATAATATTAGTATATTCTGCATCATTACTCGTCATAATGTGGATATGACTTCTTATGCATAATCAAATAAATAACCCCATTTAATGATGATTTTATTTTGATTCCTAGTCAACAAACACAGGTTTATGTTGTGAGGCGTGAGGCGTTTACACAAAAGAAATTAGTATTTTTTCCATCTTTTCTTAATCTATTATATTTATTTTTAAATCAGAGTATACTTAAGTTTCAAGTTGAAAATTAATGAAATGATTAACTTTGGAGTCATATCCACATTATAACCGCAAAATTTGGTGATCTTTAATCATAACGCTTCCATCCCAAGCGGGACTGAACCATTGACCTTTTGAACATTTTTCCCCAATTTGCAATCGCTGCAACTACGATTACAGGGCGTCCCACGGCTGTGCCATAAGTAATATAATTTTTATAATCGTCTGCCACAAGAATTGATTTCGTGAAATGTGTAAAAAAACAGTACCTAAGGTCTTTTGTAATAATAGTCGAAAGGTCACAAATAATATTCTATCCTTCTGTTCATTCATAAATATTTTTTGTTTGGACTCATTTACTGCTTACCATCAGGTGGTGTTGAAATTGCTGGGCTGATTTTTAAAAAAATCCCAAAACTCACTTGTGGAACCCATGCCTTGCAGCGAGCGTAGCGAAGATGGTGTTGTTGACGAGCGCTGAGCGAAGGTCAGTCAGCGCTCCGGGCGAATGGCGGCGCGGGTCTTCATACAGGTGGCGAGTTATTAGGTAGTCTGCAAGAGAGGACGGAAATCTCTAGATTACGGTCAACATCACAAAAACGTTTGGTAGCGGCCCATTAATAGAATACTACCAACCCATATCTTCCTTTGGGTGTCGTACAAGGCGACTAAGGGTTACTAATGCCATTCACATCGACTCGGCTCGGACGACGCCGATCGACGGCGAAACGAGCCGAGTCGATTATAGCTGATTGCATTCGTACGTCGCTGAATCTAGTGGAACGCTTCCGACAGCTGCCGAACGGCGTTGAACGGCCGTTGAATGATCCGCTCGTATGCCTTCATCTCCGACGGTAGCCGAACGTTGATGGGTAGAAGTCGAATGATTAATTGTAAATAAAATTATTGTCGACTGCCGAACGTAAGTGAACAGCCGTTGTGACGTATGTTCGGAGGAATCGACTGCCGATCGCATGACAAAAGCAAGAATTTTGTACTATAAGATGGATGCCAAACTCGCATACAATAGCATGAGGCAATGTTTTGTCTCGATCAGTAGGTGTTCCTTCTCATTCTATCACTATTTATGAATGAAGGCTATCCGTGGGATATCTTCTTCCTCTCTTTCTATCCATAGTTTCTCTCTCACCTGTCATATTTACGCCATTTTAACGCCTAGACTGAAAATTTTTACAAATTTTTGTAATTTAATATTTTAAATAAGTTGTTTTATGTTGTGTAAGTGAGTGGTATTCTGGATGTTCCTTATCATTTCACAGGTGAGTCAATAACAGCTGATAGGCGTTAAGCCGAGTAGTGTGGTGATAAGCACTCGGCTTAAGCCGATTCCACATCGAAAAGTATGGGTAGTACTAATGGAGTTAGGGTGAGATTTTTCATCAGTAGTAATTGTTAAAATCTTAATAGCTTCAATGGAAACGCCAAAATGTATGACGTCAGCTTGACAAATTGTTAAATTTGCGATGAAAATTCGAAGCAATATACACCAGCTGTGCCGCCAGCCGCCATGTTACTGATGACAGCATCATGTTGTGGTTAAATTGTCTATGATTATCTAACTTTAGTTATATTCGAAAAGTCTGTGTTGACGAGCAATGTGGAGGATCATTGAAATAACCATCAAAGTGATTATTTAACTTTAGTTATATTTGAAAGTACGGCTATTGGACAAGCTGTTATATCACGACATTATACGTTTTCACCATTGGTCCATATTTTAACCTACTGGTCAACCTGGCCACGGTTCAAAAACTGAGCGGCATCGGGCTCACTACCTGTCACGTACCTGTCACGTACTACTGTACTTAACACAGCATCTGATAGTAACTTACCCAAAACAGCATGTTCTAGTGACTTACGCAACACAGCGTCTTCTAGAACGAGACTTAACATGGCGCCTTCTAGAACTTAACCCAGCACAGCAACTTCTAGTGACTTACCCAACACAGCATCTTCTTCTCACTTACCCAACACAGCGTCTTCTGAAACGCTACCCAAGATAAGATCTAGTAACTTACCCAACACAGCATCCCCAAGAAACTCCAGCCGCTGATAGCAGTCGCTCAGCCTGTTCTTCTGGTGGGAGGCGTGAGTCAACGCCTGCAGCAGTAACGAGCGGTCCTTGAAGCGGTATTGGAGCGTGCGTTCGAGGGCGTCGTAGCCTGGAAAAGACATGGATAAATACAGTCAGCATCAAATAATGGACACGCAAATTACTCAAATAGACATACATACAGGGGTAGGCAGATTCCAAGGAGCACTGTGTTCCTTAAGACCACATTTAGCCATACAAAAGTTGGGTTTGGTCAGATCGTGAAAGAGTAGTAACAAGTGGCTAGCTCATCGCCTACACGATCACAGACCCAGTGCCCAATACGCCCTTAGTCGCCTTTTACGACATGCTAGGCAAGAAAGCAGTTGATACATTCTTTTTGTGTCCCGGACCAACACGGGAATAGACCTACAGAATAAAAACAGACTTAAATATATTTATCCGTCTTAGAAACCGTTACCACAAGCAGCATTATTTCCTGAACATGAGTTAATTGATAAATGTGAATATCAAATGATATATTTCAAAATGATGTCAACACTCATTGATTCAAATTTATTAACGATGCCATACTTCTGTCTGAAAACTGCGAGTTGCGATCAACAGGCTTTCTGAAGCCTATAACACAATACATTTTAAATTATAAATTACGTTTTTGCTTAAATGTCAAAAACGCCTTCGGTCCTGATGGTCTATGAATTATCTGTACCGTAGCGTCACGATTATTGTAAACAATTAAATACGCAGGCGTGACATAGCCGACAGTTTTGCTTGATTGGTTTCGACTGGCTTTTGACGGATTTTGATCATGCGTAGTATTTGTTTGCAGGAAGCGTTACTTAACTAATTTCACGAAGATGGTGGATAGCGCTTTTGGCAGATGAAAAAAAGAAATTATAAAACATATTTAAATTGAATTTCTACAGCAATCCCTTATTAATATTTATCGAACTTGGTATATTTCGGACCCTTGTACTGAATACTATGTGAATGACACATAATTTTCATTACTATTGATATGAGTCAACTAGCCTATTGAACGCATAGGATGTTGACTGTATCACTTCCGTTGGGTTGATATGTATCTAGCTAAAATTCAATGAATGCAAAAATAAATAATAAATATCGATAGACATTCCCACCTATCAACTAGCCCATTAACTAGCTGCTAGTGTTACAGATACTAGATGACGGATTAATATGTATAATAAATAAATACATATAAACACTCAGAATATATACAATACTTATATAAACATCCAAGACTTGAGAACAAATGCCTGTATTTATAAATAAAATAAAATAAATATCTTTAGACATCAACTAGCCCCATTTTAAGCAACTAATGCTGCTTGTGTTACGGAAACTAGATGACGGATAAATATATTTAATAGATAAATACATATAAATATCCAGAATATAAATATATATCAACATCCAAGACTGGAGAACAAATGCCTGAAAATTCATCACCCAAACATTTGCCCCCACCGGGGATCGAACCCAGAACCTCTCGAGATGGCGACGCCTTGAGACTAGCGCACAGACCACTCGACCACGGAGGTCGTCAAAATGAATGCATGTATACATGTATACCTGACAGCATCTGCTCCAGCTCCCCTTCTGGGTCTTCAATGTACCTCAGTAGCGGCGACGGCGGCGCCTTTAGCTCACCAAATACGGTCTGAAATATAATATAATATTAGTTTATGTAACTGTCACATAATAGGTATAACACTCGCGTGACACTATTAAAAAACTCGCCAAGGCTCGTGTTTTAATACTGAGTTATGTGCAGTTACATACACTACTTTATCTACACTCATTATTCAAAGAAAAAAAATGTAATTAATTTTATTAATTGTTGGCTGTCTGGAAAACATTTGTCATAGTTTTTTGCGTTTTTGAGAAAAATAAGTGATGCATGACGTCATTACGTTACAGTTTCAATTTTAAAATTTTCGTTTTTATCATCTGTGTTAAACAGTATGTCTTATGAGTTCGAGTCTGAGTTCATTATTCGAACATTATAACATGAGTGTAGATAAAGAATATTAAAATTGTATTCCTTGTGACCTATGTATCGCATCAATAACAATAACAACGAAAAATAAAATATCATCACGCCTTTTCCCGAAGGGGTAGGCAGAGGTGTTACCACCCATTTTTCGCTAGATATGGTAAGTCCGTAAGTAACAGGTGGCGAGCCTGTTGCCATGCACCGGGCACAGTATTCTCATCAATTGTACATAAGTTGTATTCAAAACGAGGTACAGGCGGTGGGATCGAATCCACGACCTCTTGAACGAATAGCGCCTCGTTCGTCCCAACTCGACTACCTCTGTCTGTTACGAAAGGGAACCACAATTTTTCCGGAAATTTTGAATAGGTTCGATTCCGGGTTATATATAAGAATTGAAAATAAAATAAAAATCGAAACCATGTTTGATAAGGGCCGATTTCGCTATCTCATATAGTTTCGCACTTTTCCATAATGACCCGTTCGTGTTGATCATTCTGAATATTCACCCGCATGGCACCCGATCCTATAGGAATATCGGGTTAAATGGTAGCCTATGTTCTTTCTCAGGCTCTAGACTATCTGTGTACCAAATTTCGGTTCAATTGGTTCAGTTCTTTTAACGTGAAAGCGGGATAGACAGACAGACTGAGTTACTTTTGATTTAAAATATTTTTAAATTAAAGAGAATGTGAAGGTAATGTATGTGTGTGTGTTCGTATGTATATACAGGTGTACATGATCATGGAACATCTTTTGAAATGGCACATACTATAGAATCAGAACAATCAAATACAAAAAGAATTTTCTGGATATCTCTCTCCGTTTCATTTCTAAAAAAATATTAAAAAATATTAGCGCTTCCCCTTAAGTTCAGTTTTGGTTAGGTACCTATCATAAGGCGCGACGTTAAAGGTGAAGCATACCAAAATTCGGAATCGTTCTTGCCGTTTATTTTGTTAATTAAACATGCTATTCAAAAAATACAAATTCTCCAGTTATTTAAATCATTGATACTATAGGAATTATGTAGTTTTATTCAAATTGGTGCACCTAATGAACGAAACTTTAAACGACAATAACTCCGAAACGGAAAGTGATGTCCAAAATATTCTTTTTGCATTTGAATGTCCTTCTTTTATAGTATTTGCCATTTCAAAGGATGCTCTATGATCATGTACATCCTGTATATATATATATATATATATACATATATCATACCTGCACCCATTGGTTGTTCTCTTTGCGCGGCTTCAATGACCCAACTCGCCGCGTTAAATGACACGACTCGGGTTTCTACCAACAAAAACATAATTTTCTTATTCAATTTTTTTTTAACACAAAACAAACATCATCACGCCTCTTTTCCCGAAGCTGTAGGCAGAGGTGTTAACATTTCGCCAGATACATTAGGTCCCCTTGTAACACGTGGCGAGCCTTTTGCCATGCACCGGGCACAATGTGAGGCAAGCGATATTCACAACGGCGGTGGGATCGAACCCACGTTTCCCGCGGCCGAGCGATCGAGTAGTGCCACGTTTGTTCCAACTCGGCTACCGCTGCCACCACCGCAAAAATAATCAGCAAAATAACTAACAAAACAACTATTTGGGCAGCAACAAATGGGCAGCGAATATTTCTAAATTGGTCATCTTCCTGGAGACACTTGAAGGAGACCTATGTCTAGAAGTGCTGGTCTCTAGGCTGCATAATCATGAAAGACACTCATTCCATACCCTAGCTTCCTAAAGACTCTTGCAAGAAGCCTGAAAGCGTCCGGTTACCAAAATGATGATGATTGGAGTCGTACTAACTGTACTGTACCTACTCTCCTCATCTCACTTGTCTCTGGCACCTGAATATTAGCATGTATAAGGCATACCGTGTCTTGGTAACACGCGTATCCCAAGCCACGATATGCACACGTAGGTAGCCTCATATTAGAGGCGTAATGTGGGGTGGGAGGTGTACTGGGATGTAATAACTGATGGCTATCTCACCTGATCGTTCCCCACGTCGAGCGGTATGTCGTGTCTGGGCAGCACCCGTATCCCGAGCCACGACATGAACAGCAAGGCGCCGCGAGGTCCACACTCCAGCAAATATGCGCCTATCAAAGCCTCCACACAGTCGGCTATTGACTTATCTGTGTGGGTACAACATTATATATATTTATCTACACTCATGTTATAATGTTCGAATTATGAACTCAGACTCGAACTCATAATGACATACTTTTAAGCACAGATGACAAAAGCGAAAACTTTAAATTGGAAACTGCAACATAATGAATGACCGTTATACAATGACTCATTATGCTACACTTATTTTTCTTAAATAAGCCCAAAACTATGGCAAATGTTTTCCAGACAGCCAACAATAAAAAAAAAATATTTATTTTTTTGAATAATGAGTGTAGATAAAGTAGTGTATGTAACTGCACATAACTCGGTATTAAAACACTCGCGTGATACTATTAAAAAACTCGCCAAGGCTCGATTTTTAAAACCACGCTCGTGTTTTAATAACCTATATTATGTGACAGTTACATAATAAAGAATAAATGGTTCCTAAGACCGTTTCCATGTATCTTCTGTGGTTTTCTGTGGTTTTGGATTTCCCCATCCAAAACCACAGAAAACCAACCTCTCGAGATAGCGACCACTCGACCACGGTGGTCGCCAAATATTTAATTATTTTTTTTACATATGACAGGAAAGCTCTTGACCTTCATTTCACCTGATGGTAAGTGACGATAAGGCCGAAGATGGAAGCGAGCTTCACCTGTAATCCTCAACAACTGAGGAACTGGCTATCTTACCTCAGATTGCCGGAACACAACAATGTTAATATGGCGTCAAATTTAGGTAAGATGGTGGTAGCTAGCCAGGCGGGCTAAGAAGCGCTACCACCAACAAAACCGAGCAGAAAAACTTCTGCCCCCACGGGGAATCGAACCCGGACCTCCTGATCAACACCCGGTGGTGTGAACCATTAGACCAGAGAGGCGGTTAATTATGATGTAAAACTAACTAACCAGGTATGCTATGTTGCGTAATCAGGTTATACGGTATGAAGCAGCCAGAGCTGTCCACAGGCCCATCGTATTTGGCTGCATTGGGGTCTTGCTTCTCATCCTGCAACAAATGGAGGAGTTCAGATATTAGCCAACCAATTTTAATAAGCTTTCATCCATCCATCATCCTAAAGACGTCTAGTGCTGACCATAAACCACAGATATACATTTACATTGACGACGGTGATAAATAAAAACCCGGTATTTTTTTTTATTTATTTACCAGAAACAAACAGTCACATACATAGTTGTTTTTATATTTAAAAACATAAGGCACTACTGAAACAATTTATAACAAGGTAAATTACACAAATAATCATATAGTCACGACTATTATCCAGGGTTAGTAAGAGACTAGGCAAAAGCCCCGCGAAAGCAGTCCACTGCCATAGTCCGCGCTTCACCAGCAGTGACTGCACTCAGCGTGACAGGTGGTGAGCCCGTCGCCGCTATAAGCTATTGGATGTTGCGCAGTTCTAAGTCCATTAGTCGCCTATTACGATACTCACGGGAAGAGATAGGTTGGTAGTATTCTTTAAATAAGCCGCTACCACACGGTTCACAGTTCAATTTCACAAATAACTGAATATAAAACTAAAAGATTATTATAAAAGGTAGGCCTACTTACAAAAGTGACTTGACAAAGTTATTTAAGTTGTTTGAACATTTCTCGTTATAGTTAATTAACTATAAATAATTTTACTATAATAATAATAATAATAATAATATCCTCAGACATTCACACCTATCAACTAGCCCCATTTTAAGCAACTAATGCTGCTTGTGTTATGGACACTCGATGACGGATAAATATATTTAATAGATAAATACATATAAATAACCTGAATATATAGAAATATATATAAACATCCAAGACTGGAGAACAAATGCCTGAAAATTCATCACCCAAACATTTGCCCCCACTGGGGATCGAACCCAGAACCTCTCGAGATGGCGACGCCATGAGACCGGCATACAGACCACTCGACCGCGGAGGTCGTCAACACTTAATTTCTATAATTTATTGTCGTCGAGACAATCGCTCCAGACGCTGATCTGAAAGGAATGAATTGGAGACCAAAACAATGAAAAAGAGACGGATGGTTAGTTTAAAAACAGAAACAAAGAGAAAATGGCCAGAGAAGAGCGCAATAACCGCAAAGAGTCGCTAATACTGATAGAGCGCCTCGTTTCTGCTATCTGATCTGCACGCGTCCGAATGGCTGCAGAAACTAATAAATACCTCGTTGTGTGATAATTAGCAGAGGGGAATCGGCGGCATCGGTATCTTTCAATCAGTTTGGATCTCCCGTCTCAATTACGGCTGTGCCGTCACAGTAGACGTTAAATTTTGACACGCTTGGTTTCAATACAAATCTTTATTCTTGCGTTATCTATGTATAGCCTTCCCTAATGATCTGGGGATGTCCTCTTATCATAAGGTGAGTTTGCTTGTTAACCAAAAAGTTTAATAAAAGGCAGCCACTGTAAAGCCGGTCATTGCTGAACACAGTTGCCCCCTAAACCTGTCCAGCAATGAGCTCGGCCCCAGCCTATAGGCGTCCCACTGCTTGGCACAGGCCTTGCTCGTGAAAATAAACACAAGAGGAGTATGGGGTCGTAACACCATCACGCTGGCTCAATGTAGTGGGTAGAAAAGGTCGCAATAGGAACCGCTTAACGTTCCTTCCGAAGAACGGAGAAGCTCGAGATCACAAATTTTTGATCACCACGGCCTGACCATGCTGAGGGTAGTACTCCTCTACCCAAGGGCACCTCTGTTGTAATAATAACTAACATAAGGCGACAAGGCGAGCAAGAGGGGATTTAATTGAAACATTTAAGATATTGCACAGCCACTATGATCGATGAGGTTTTGATGAAAAAGTGTTTAGACACTATCTAACACAAATGAAAGAGGACATAAATTAAAGTTATCCCACGTTTTGGCAAATAAAGTTACTTTTAGGCACTTTTCCGGCAATCTTGTCGATACATGGAATGAATTGCCAGCAGAAATAATATCAGCAGAATCTGTCAACCAATTTAAAAACAGACTAGATAAACACTTGGCAAAAGAATAACAGGATACAGGCGACTATCAGTTGTTTCAACTGCCAGCCTGTCAATTAATTATTTTGTTGTAAAATTCACCCATGTAGGGAAGGCAAAGGGAACGAAGCCCATACAGCCAAGTCTTCGGTTTTTTTATTTCTTCAGTAGTTTGCATTGAAATGCTAGTGTAATGCATTTCAATGCATCTTGGCAGAGTTTGGCGTCAAACGATCGATGGCAGACACTGTGGTGCTACTCGGATGAGGTGGATTACCACGATAAAAAACTCATCACTTTTCACACAACTTGACGCTCATTTCGATTATCCTATTATATATTAGGGAAATGCCGCCAAAAACTCCTGTCAATTAATAATAATCATAACTATAACCTACCTCCTCTGCCACAGCCTTAGCGACGGGCGGTCGATGGCATGGTGGTAGCCAATTGTCGTGTGGCTCAAATTTACTGGCCACCATGCGGGCGCCCAGCCGGCGACTGCGGCCGAGCCGGTACAGGTTCAGGTTCGATACCTGGAGACGATTTGGTTATTTATTAATTTTTCACACAAAAAGTAATTATACTCTTTATTGCACATGAAAATACATTAAAATTTATGTTACATTACACATTTTGCAAGGGGACTTATCTCTGAAAGAGATCTCTTCCAATCAACCCATGAATGTCAGTTATAATGTTAAGCAGGTGACTATCAAAATACAAAATGAGAAAAAGAAAAAATAAATTTGTTACCTTAAAATTAAGTACTATACACATATACATACCAATATACATACCTACACAATATAATAATGTTTATAATTAAAATACTAATAATATATAACTAAAATAGATATGAATTGATTAACTTGCAAATATTATCCAGAGACTTGTGATAAGTGCTTCTTAAGTCTGGTCTAAAGTTACATGCAATGTTTGCAAGGGCTGTATACTGTCCAAATATTTAACAAATTTTACTTGCACAGAACTGCCCCGAAGGCAGCACTGGCAGGGACTGTAATGTAGGGAATGTAATGTAGGGACCCGGGAGCACTTAATAGAAGATGTAGTTGGTAAGACGTCTGGTTTATTACTAGTTACTTAATACTTATTAATCTCCTATATACTAATTTATGGGAGGTGCGCTGCACACTACATACAAATTACTTTGAAAACTACAAAAGGAGTGGATTATTTATACCAGAGGCAATAAAATTATTTTTGATTTTGATTTTTACGATAATTATTCTTACATACATGACGACGACGACTGTTATCATCTGAGGGTTAGTCAGAGACTAGGCAAAAGCACCGCAAAAGCAGTCCACTTCCATAGTCCGCGCTTCACCAAGCAGCGACTGCACTCAGCGTGACAGGTGGTGAACCTTTTTCCCGTAGGGGTAGGCAGGGATTACTTTGCTTGCTATGATCCTTAAATATTTCTTTACTTCATCAATTCACTGGCTACCTACTTTTTATCCCGATATTCCCATGGGAACGGGTCAAACCATGGGAAGCCACTGGGGGGCAATGCATAGACGTCACACATTACGGGGAGGGAGGGGGTCGACCAAATGTGATATTAGGTCCTTACCTATGAAATTGGTGTTTTGTATGGAGATTTTGGGGAATTCTGCATTTTACATACTAACATTTTATCAGTTTTCTTCACAACGACAAATCCAGAGATATTTAATAAGATAATATTTGGCATGTATCATTAGACAAGCTTTAGCAATATGAACACGCTTGATAAAAATAATTCATCGTTTTTATGTTAATGCAAATCAAATGATGTATTCGGGAGGCAGTTAAAAATAATTGTATTTGTGTCTAATTTTAACACAATTAAACTTACAAAAAATTATCTAATTAAATAATACGAGCTCAAATATATGGTCTATTTTTAGAAGAGGCAATTATTTTATAAGAATGTTCTGAAACTTGATAGTTACGGACAAATTGCTAAGACAGAATAAAAACACCAATTTCATGGGTAAGGAACCAATATTATGGCGACCAATGGTTCCTAAGGCCGTTTCCCTGTATCTTCTATGATTGTGGATTTCCACATACTGTCCCAGTTAAAAAACACACTGTATATGCTGGTATATGTTTTACCTACCTGTTTACTCCTCATATGGCTAAGCTTCCCCTCATGAACGGTGGGGTGGGCGCAGTAAAGGTACGCCGTGATCGCGAACTTGAGGAAACTGTCGCCTATCGTCTCCAGACGTTCAAGGTTGATGCCGTCGTTTGCGTTCGACATTGTTAGCGCCTGAAATATACATACATACATTCACGCCTGCAATCCCTGAAGGGGTAGGCAGAGTCCAAGGAGCACTGTGTTCCTTAAGACCACATTTAGCCATACAAAAATTGGGTTTGGTCAGATGGAAAATCGTGAAAGAGTAGTAACAAGTGGCTAGCTCATCGCCTACACGATCACAGATCCAGTACCCAATACGCCCTTAGTCGCCTTATACGACATGCTAGGCAAGAAAAGCAGTTGGTACATTATTTTTGTGTCCCGGACCAACACAAAACATATATAGAATATTAAAAAACATATATGATCATCATGAGGAGCTTTCTTACTCCTCCAATAAAAGATTTTTTTTATATTAATAGGGGGCAATCGAGCAGACGGTTCACCTGATGGGAAGTGATTACCGTCGCCCATGGACATTTACACCGAAGGGTTCGTTGCCGTCCCTTTAGAAAGTGGTACGCTCTTTTCTTCAAGATTTGAATATTGTAACGGTCCGAAAATACCGCTTTTAAAATTTATTTAGCGAACAGGCACAAATTATTTAGATTTATTATTTTTGACATATCAGGGAGTGTTTGGGTGTTAACCCTCGTTGAACCCTTTGGCGTGATGACATATCGTCCTCAGCCTATATACGTCAAACTGCTGAGCACAGGCCTTCCTCATGAGGAAGCCCATGAAGAGTATGGGACGTAACACCACCACGCTGGCCCAATGCGGGTTGGTGGGTAGAAACGGTCGCAATAGCGACTGGGACCAACGGCTTAACGTGCCTTCCGAAGCACGGAGGAGCTCGAGATCACTAAGTTTTGGTCACTCATCTACGGCCTGACCATGGCGAAGGTAGTTTCAAAGCGTACTAACCACTGCGCCACCAAGCTCCTCAATAATATAAAATTAAAAATTCAAAAAAAAAAATTTTTGACATATCCAAACACTCTGTATAAAGACACAAACCTGCAGTATCACACTAGGACTAGGCCCCGGATGTCCATCCAACGGCGGCTGGTAGTCAAAATCGAAGCCCTTCCCACGAGCTCTACCATCTTGAAAATACGGCTTATATTCCTTTGCCCCACACCCATAATCACCCACATAATTCTCTTTACTATCAAAACCTACGTTCACAACCTTTTCATTTATATAATCGGGCGAATCTATATCAACATCGACCATAGAGAAACAGTTCAACTTTTTTATCTCCTCACTAGACAGTTGCTTTTTTAATTTGTCCAATACAACTCTTTTGTTCACCTCTATGCTTTCTAAAGTAATTTGTCCATCAGATATTATTAAATCACCATCGTGGTAAGGAAAAAGTTTGTCGAGAACTGTGTTGTCTATGGAGAGCTGGGTGTGCGCTCTATGGTCTTTTGTCTCTGGCAATATTTCGGATACAGGTTTGTCTTTGGTTATGAGGGAGCCATTTTGGTAGATTTCCTTTTCGTGTTCAGTTACTGACGAGCGGAATTTCTCGATGTACTGTGGAATAAAATTTATTTTATTTAAATTTTTAACTCTGTAAGGCCCAATTGCACGATCGAGAGTTAGCGCCTAACCCAGGGTTTGCCCATATATTTGCCCCAGGGTTAGGTGCTAACTCTCAACCGCGCAAGTGGGTCTTAAAATTGTTGCAAGTTATGATGGCGAGTAGCTTCGCTCTTAACGCCTTAAGATAGAGTCTAAAGTCGAATGATTTGGTCGCCTTCGTAAAATGCAATATCTCAACTCAGGATTGAAATGAAATGAAAAAAAAATCATTATTGAGCATTTTATAATAATAGTTATAACAATAATAATATCTTTAAAAATTCACACCTATCAACTAGCCCTATTTTAAGCAACTAATGCTGCTTGTGTTACGGACACTAGATGACGGATAAATATATTTAATAGATAAATACATATAAATATCCTGAATATATATCAATATATATAAACATCCAGGACTGGAGAACAAATACCTGAAAATTCATCACCCAAACATTTGTCCCCAACGGGGATCGAACCCAGAACCTCTCGAGATGGCGACGCTTTGAGACTGGCGTACAGACCACTCGACCACGGAGGTCGTCAAAGGAGAAGGTCGGAGGTCTATTATGTCTATTCACCACGCCTTATTTGCCACGCATTTGGACCAGAAGCAAGTTTACAAGTTTGAACGCGCTAATCTCAGAAAATATTGGTCCGATTTGAAATATTCTTTCAGTGTTAGATATCCCATTTATTCAGAAAGGCTATAGGTTATTTATCCAAAGTAACCATTCAACGCAGTCATAAAGTCGCAGGCAAAAGCTAGTCCTAAATAATAGGTGAAATAATGAAACTGCCGTTTTGTATGGAGATTTTGGGGAAGTCTGCATTTCCATACTCGTACTAACATTTTTTGAGATTTCGCCTCAACGACAAATCCATAGATAATAATTTTTGGCATGTATCATTATACAATAGATTTAGCAATATGTGTGATATCACTCTCCATAAAAATTATTTATCGTTTTTAAGTGAATGCAAATCAAATGATGTATTCGGGAGGCACTTAAAAAGAGTTGTCTTCGTTGCTAATTTTAACACAATTTAACTTACAACAAATTATCAAAACAAATCAAAAGAGCTCAAAAGTATGGTATATTTTTAGAGGAGGTAAATATTTTATAAGAATATTTTGAAGTTTATCTATTAAATTTACAGAAAAAATAGTAGGAGAGAAAAAACGGCAATTTCATAGGTAAAGCCCTATTAAAATTAATGTTTTAACAGCTATAATAACTCACTTCTTTCGGCGCCTGCCCCTCCCTGATACACCGGTAGTGCACCGCCCTATCCAGCTCATCATCTTCTTCGTCTGGCTGCGGTGCTGGATTCACCTTCTTCCTCTCGACGTCCACGGCCTCCGCCTCGTGGGCCGTCTTGTATTCGATGCGGACTCCCATTGCTAGGGAAGAGTTAAAAGTGTAGTCGACCATAACATTGCTTTTTCACATAGAGTGAATGTCGTTGGCATGTGACACAACAACAGGTCTATTCTGCTTAAAATCGGATTTAAGTTTTAAAAATATAAACTCCGTAGTTTCTAGTGACATTTGTATTATCTTAGTAGAAAGTATTGTTTATGGCTTTGAAAAAAGAGTTTAAAGTGTGTTGCAAGGTTAACCTATGCACTGATTAGATTGATGCAGAGAAGAGCGCAATAACAGCAAAGAGTCGTTAATATTGCTATAGCGCCTCGTCACAGAGTTATGCTCGAATAATAAGTTTAAAGAAAGAAAGATAGAAAGAAACGGGACGACTTACTGCACATCCACCTCATCATTCGCTTTACAGGTCAACATTCCGACCCATATATGACGACAGGTCTAATCTTCTAATTCTTGTTAGGTTCCTAAGCTATCTGACTTCAAAATGAGAAACTAGTGGACTGTATGAACTGGCAATTATTTATAGAAGGTATAACAACAGCTCAAGATACGCTTGCCAATATCCTGGACGTTGGTCCGACTGGCAGTAGGCAGGACATTTGGCGAGGTATGAAGACGACAGGTGGAGTAGGTCTTTAACTGAATGGTGGCCAAAGCGATGGGTCGACGACATCGAGCGAGTCGCGGGAAAGACCTGGGGACGGATCGCACAGGTCCGGAAGGATTGGCACAAGAGAGAGGAAGCTTATGCCCTGCAGTGGGCGGTAACGGGCTGATATAAATAAATAAATAATAAATAAATATCCTCAGAAACTCACACTTATCAACTAGTCCCATTTTAAGCAACTGAATGCTGCTTGTGTTACGGATACTAGATGATGGACAAATATATTATATATATATCCAAGACTGGAGAACAAATGTCTGAAAATTCATCACCCAAACACCTGCCTCCACTGGGGATCGAACCCAGGACCTCTTGAGATGGCGACGCCTTGAGACCGGCGTACAGACCACTCGCCCACGGAGGTTGTCACAATATGATGATAACAGCTAAGTCATCCGCGATCTGTAGAGAAGTGAAGTGATATCGTTGGCCGTTGGTTTGAATTCGTGCGCGAGACGCGGCTCGACCACTCCGGGACACCACCCTCACATCCTATTGCGACATCTATTGGCGAATAATCTACTTAAAGACGTGATAGTAAACCAATACAGTCCGATTTAATTTCATTTAATATTGCGGAGGAACCCCAACAATCTTGTACATCCTAGATGTATGACCAGAACTTACATCCTTTACTCCAGAAGCCGCTGGACTCGGTGTCGTCATCGCTCTCGCTGTTCAGGTCCGAATCGTCCGTGTCGAAGTCACTGACAAGCAAGGAAAAATAGTATAACGATGGCATTCTATTTTTCATTTCAAGAGGAGCTCGGTGGCGTAGTAGTTAGTACGCTTTGGCTTTCGACATCGAAAACAAAGCTACCTTCGCTATGGTCAGGCCTTGGATCGGTGACCAAAACTTTGTGATCTCCTTCGTGCTTCGGATTTTTTACAAGCCGTTAACAAAATTTTCGAGTTATTTATCGTGGTAATCCGCCTCATCGAAGTAGCACCACAGTGTCTAACATCGGTCATTTGGCGTCTAACTCTCCCAGGATACTTTGAAACGTATTGCACTTGCATTTCAATGCAATTGAAGGTATATTACTACTGAAGACTAGACTACATACAACAATAATTAAAAAAACATATTTTTACCTACCTGGACATATAAGAACAATCGCTGTCCGCCATAGAGAATGTTCTCGATGGATTGTACTGGTTCTTCGGTTTCTCTATGGGATCACACCAATTAGTACCACCTATAAACAATAAATTAAACATTTATAAAGTTATAAGGGCTCGGTGGCGTAGTGGTTAGTACGATTTGTCTTTCAATATTAAAAACAGAGCTATCTTGGCCATGGTCTGGCCTTGGATGGGTGACCAAAACTTTGTTTGGTCACCCATCCAAGTGACCAAATCACAGTTTTGGTGATTTCGTCCAACCCATTGGGACAGCGTGCTGGTGTACGGTAAATACTCCTCCTGTGTTTCTCCATTTGGGATGGCCTTTGCCCAGCAGTGGGACGTATATAGGCTGAGAACAACTCACCGGAAGCCGAAGTACAGAAGGTGAGGTTAGAAGGCAGCGGCTCCATGTACTCGTCGTACTCTGATGAGTCGGGGATTGAGGAAGCCATATCATTACTCCATGTTCCTATCTCGAAGCCCTGGAGGAAAGAATGTTGTTTAAACATCAATGAGAACCAAAAGCCAGCGGTAGGCGGTAGCCGAGTTGGGACGGACGGCACTACTCGTTCCAGCAGTGCGAGCATACAACTTTGCCAGTCGCCATATTTGATCGACAAAAGCATCCGTCCTTTTCACTCTTAAGAGTTATCTGTCAAAGAAGAATGGTCATCTGTGATCCAGGCCCGACACGAAGGAGACCTATCTAATTTTTTGTGTTATGTCCAATGTAACATAAATATGTAATTTTTATATTCGATATTAGCGGCGATATTATTAAAATATATTCGATATTATTAAAATATATAAGAAAACAATTTTTTCTAGATTTTCTCATGTCTGGAGGTTTTGGAATGATGCCTTAGGTTACAAGTTATCATTTCGTGCCCATACTACAGCCAAAACAACAATAATTATTTTTTTTTTACATCTTTTTTTAGACTGCGCTTGATGAAAAAACAACATTGTTTTTCCCTCAGGCGCAAAAAGACATTTGGAAACGAATTTTTGATGGTTGGGCTGTAATATGAGTCCTAGATGATAACTTCTAACCGGGGCCATCATCACAAAACACCGAAACTTGAGATAGTCTAAAAAAAATTGTTTCCTTATAAATTTTCAATACTGCGCCTAAGGAAAAAACAAAGCAACATATTTATATGTTGGCACAGTAAATGAATATAAAAAATACTTATTTATGTGACAGGAAACATAACTAACAGATTGATATAGGCCTCATTGTTGTCGGGCCTGGGTAAATTTTGTATGGACCGTGACCATTCTCCTTTATCGGATTTTTTGACATTTGTCGATCTTAGACGTCAAATTTGGCTTATCGAAAATTCTAAGCTCGTAGGTTCGATCCCACCGCCTATACCACTGAGTTTGAATAAAACTTATGTACAGTTCATTGTGAATATCGCTTGGCTCACATTGTGCCCGGTGCATGGCAATGACATATCTGTCGAAATGTGGGTGTCCGCCTCTGGGCTCTGGGTGGACTCAGCCTACCGCTTCGGTGAAAAAGGCATGATGATATGAGAACCAATCATTCTATACAAAACGCAAATACTTTTGGCAGACGGGGCAATAAACGAGCAAAAGAGACAGCGCACTGCGATTTATCTCGCGCACCTGTTTATGGATGACGTCACACAGAGAGTCGATAACAGTAGGTCTGAAATGGGGTATTTCACACCTATCAACAATCCCCATTTAAAGCAACTGATGCTGCTTGTGTTACGGACACTAAATGACGGATGAATATATTTAATAAATAAACACATAAATATCCTGAATATATATAAACATCCAAGACTAGAGAACAAATGCCTGAAAATTCATCACCCAAACATTTGCCCCCACCGGGGATCGAACCCAGAACCTCTCGAGATGGCGACGCCTTGAGACTGGCGTACAGACCACTCGACCAAGGAGTACGTTTGAAAAGTGATAAATAAAACTGTTTAGTGTTATTATTAATTTATTCCTGCAAAATTATTTAAGTCTGATCGTCATCATCATCTTAGTAGTAGTGTGCATCGATAAAGCACATGCATTCTGTTTTATCGATAATTCAGCAAAGTGCGCGTGCGGATGCGCACGCACTATTACAAAAGTCATTTATGGCACCGACTACCACTATAATAGAGTAATTTATACTATTTATTGCATTTGAAAAAAAATAATATTTTCCCTTTATTTTACACCCCCTGGCTTGGTTTTAAGCATTTTTTCTATGTACAGACATTCTACCTTTACAATTTTATTGTATTATTATGTATAGATATGACAACTCTTCGTAATTTCACATTTAAAGTACAATTGCAATTGTATTGTACATATGCTTTTGCTCTTAGAGAACAATGAAAAAACGTTCTCATTACTCCAGTTCTCATAAAACAACATGCTGTATATAAAGTATTTAAACCCACACTCTCTGCGTTTTCCTTCTCTTGCAGGATGTCGTTGATCGTCTTCTCTTTCGGACACTCCTCTGTCTTCTGCTCTTCGTCCTTTTCATGGTTTTCTTCTTCTCTAGATGAAGAAAAATTTTTAATTAGAGAATGAACCTCCTTCAAGCTTATGTCTCGAAAGACAAAATGAAACATCTGTGCCGATTGTTGGAATTGGTTTGAATTACAGAGTGGTTATGGATTGTTGTAGAGGCAGTAAAACCAGAGTAAGTAATGAGAGATAACTAGGGATTTAATAGACGTTGGTCTACATTACCCTTGCAGAGTTTCTTGCCTGTATCTTCTCTAGACAAGGCCTCCCGGTAGTGAACAGGCCGAAAAAGAAAGTTGTGGTATTATCAATTTTAGGATAATTATAATTTATTTTGTTTTGACTTGTCAAAAATGTATTTGATGATACAAATTTGATTAAATGTCTTTGAGTTTGAGTTTGAATTAGATCAACAAGAGTTACGACAGGAGAATAACAGAGAGTGAAATTTACACACAGTGTGTTCTTTAATTTGAATTCAGGTGTTCCCACGTTGACAGCAGAAATAGCTGGCGTTGTGCGTAGAGACCATACAAAACCTGAAAGCTGTTGAAATTACGACCTGAAAGTGCTCGTAGAAAGTTGAAAGTAGTTGCCAGTTGCATTGTCACCGCTTTCTGAACTATTCCAAGTTTCAGCCCAATAGCTAGTTCGGAAGTGCCTCAAAATTGAAATTCAATAAGAAAGTGAGTTAATAAAACGTGGAAATAACAAAATCGGACTATACATGACTAACGTAACCTTATTTCGGCAAAGGATTGGTGAGTATGTGAGCTGTCATGTTATTCGTGGGAATGTAGTGTAATTTTGTGTTGTGTTCGCGTGTCGCGAACAAAGTGGTATCTTATGTCAATGTTTAGTGCGTGAATGGCAAGTGTTATTGTGGGCTAGTATCAATGAGCTTTAATTGTCGGCGTCTATTTCGATGGGATGTGTGATAGACAAGACTTCCTTAACCTCTGATTTTGATTTAATAAATATCCAAAAGTTTTGCTCTAAGGTAGTCTGTAAAAGTTGGCAAATCAAAGGCTCCGCTCCACGAGTGTGTGCTCATACGACAGGAGAAATAATAGAGAGTGACATATGAGTGAAAATTTGAATTCCGGCTATTTCTCAGTCGCTCAGCGAAAAAACCGCATTAGGAAGGATGTGATCCGACAAAGAATTAAAGTCACCTACATAGCCAACTGGATCAGCAAACTGAAGTGGCGCTGGGTTGCTCACATTAGCAGTAGATCTGACGGCTAATGTGAGCTCACATTAGACCGCGACTCGGTAAACGTAGTGTGGGACGCCCTGTAACATGATGACGATATTCCTAGGTTGGCTGGAGTGGGCTGGATGAGAACGGCTGAAAACCGCGAGCGGTGGCGTGGAATAGGGGAGGCCTATGTCCAGCAGTGGACAGGAGTAGGCTGAAGATGATGATGATATAGATTTTCAATACTGCCCAGTTACGGCAACAGACTTGCCTATTACATGGCACGTATTTACTTATAATGCACATCTGCCTATTCCTTCGGTGATATGGGCGAGATACTAAGGATGTAAAAATTATGTAAGTTAGATAAGTAGTTAGTTATCTATTATGTATGTTGCAATTTACATTTTAACCAACTATTCAATATTGCTTACTCATTTCCCTTCTCTTTCTCCTCTCTGCCGCTGTCTTCTTCTTTCTTCTTCTCAGTCTTCTCTGAATCAGCGCTTAGTACCTGTGTAATTATATATTTATTATAGTTTGACTGCAACCTTGGTAGCGCCTTGGGTATAAGCGCGGGGGGAGTATCGGCCGTCAGTTCGCCAATCGCAGACGGCAGTAACTGTCCTACCCCGTCCCCCGCCCCTAGTGCTAGGGCACGGTGCAGCGGTTGTTGTCAGAATATAACACGATTCTCCCCAAATTTTTAGGACAGCTTGCGTGTGAAGGCTCTAAGAATTTTAATTCAATATTACATACCCTTTGTCTAATCTGTTAGTGTATACCGTCTATCATTTAACGGAATTACTCATTTTAAAATTAAATATTGGCAAAATCCACAATCTATAACAATAATTCGTTATTACAAATGATTGCACGATTTTTCATCTGACCAAACCCAATTTTTGTATGGCTAAATGTGGTCTTAAGGAACACAGTTCTCCTTGGACTCGGCCTACCCCTTCGGGGATTGCAGGCGTGATTGTAAGTATGTACGTACAAATGAAAACCTTTTGAATCTATCAGTTGAATTTAAACACTATTTCAATAAAGTTTCAAGACTGTTTAATAAATAAGGGGTCATCCATAAGTAACGTCACACATTAGGAGGGGGGTCGACCAAATGTGGCATTGTGTGACAAAGAGTTGGGAGGGGTCTTTAATTTCGAGACGTCACATCTCAAATTAATTAAAAAAAATTAAGGAACAGCTGTTTTAATTTTAACAATTTCTAGATGTAAATCGGCAAAATGCGTATCGCCACACAGGGGAGGGAGGACTGTATGGCACGGCAAGTAGTGAAGATAGTTATTTATCGTTATGTAGATACTAATTTTTTAGATTATACTTTAGTCTATCTGTACATGTTTGTATTGGAAAATGTGATAAACTGCAGAATATTACTTAAAATAAGTAACTATCATTTCTTTTCCTTTTTTAACTTTAATGTCGTTGTAGTTTATGAAATTTTTTAAATGATGCTCATGTAAACCCACCTTTTTAACGAAGCAAAAGCAGACTGGCATAAAACGTCCGGGACAATACACTCAAAAGCACTAATCGAACCATACTCTCGTAAGCGCACTGACGAGCTATTAAAGCTCAACAGGAGTAACCTGAGCGTAATGATTTACAACATGAAGCTTAAGGACACTGACACTTGCAGATTCTGCGAACAAGATCGTGAAACACCAATGCACCTCTTGTACTACTGTGAACCGCTAATTCACAAAAGAAGCAGAAACCTGGGGAAACACACCCTTGACCCAGATGAAATAAAAACAATCCAGACTGGGAACATCTTATCTTTCTTAGACAGTGCCCAGTTGATGGAGCTACTGTAGGGCCTAGGTAGTTTTTGTGAACGGATGGCGTAGTTTTTCTCTTTCACGAAATATTGTAAAATGTTTATGACTTCATAAGCATGCGCTAAGACGCATCTAAGCTAAATAAACGCTTTTGAATTTGGATTTTTTTTGATTTACTCAACTGAACCGCCTCTTTGGTCTAGTGTTTCACACCACCGGGTGTTGATCGGGAGGTCCGGGTGCGATTCCCCATGGGGGCAGAAGTTTTTCAGCTCGGTTTGGGCGGTGGTATGGCCTCAAAGCCCGCCTGGCCAGCTACCACAGTCTTACTTAAATTTGTCGCCATAATAACGATGTTTTAAGTATTGTGTTCCGGCAATTAGAGGTAAGATAGCCAGTTCAGTTGTTGAGGATTACAGGTGAAGCTCGCTTCCATCTTCGGCCTTATCGTCACTTACCATCAGGTGAAATGAAGGCCAAGAGTTTACCTGTCATATGTAAAAAAAAACTTACAAATGTGACCTGTTACAAGGACGGGGGAGGGGTCAGAAAATCATAGAATTCGTGTGACGTAATTTATAGATAGCTAAGACCTAAGACTGTTATTCGTGACTTCGTGACTCACCTCAGCTAAACTCCATCCGAAGTCTAGAGGGGGCCACTGAAAGCCGGGGCAGGTAGTCTCGTCGATATTGGGTATCCCCAGACCCACATCTATGGCCACCGCCCGACGAATTTCATCCGCTATTAGTAGAGCGTTTATCCTGTATACAGAACAGTTTAGAAACACCCTAAGTTTGAATGACATATGTTAGTTTATGTAGTAGACATATGTATGCCGACCTCCGTGGTCGAGTGGTCTGTACGCCGGCCTCAAGGCGTCGCCGTCTCGAGGGGTCCTGGGTTCGATCCCCAGTGGAGGTAAGTGTTTGGGTGATGAATTTTCAGACATTTATTCTCCAGTCTTGGATGTTCATTATATATGTATTATATTTTGATTAATTATACGTATTTATCTATTAAATATATTTGTCAGTCATCTAGTATCCGTAACACAAGCAGAATTTAGTTGCTTCAAATGGGACTAGTTGATAGGTGTGAATGTCTGAGGAGATTTATTATTTTATTTTATTTCTGATTTATATTTATTGTGAGCATTCAATATCCTTGTTAAATTGTAGATTGAGTAGATTGTAGAGACATCTTTTTTATATGATACCTTCTCAAAGGAATTTGTTAAATCTAAATTGCTATTATGAATTCAGTTCGGTAACCTTTATTAAATAAAATAATAGGTCTTTCCTATGAAATTTGGAGAACTCTGCATTTTCCATACTAACATTTTTCAGTTTTCTTTACAAAGACAAATCCAAAGATCCAAAGATATTTGGCACGTATCATTAGACAAGCTTTAGCAATATGTGTGATAACACACTTCAAAAAAATTATGTATCGTTTTTAAGTGAATGCAAATCAAATGATGTATTTGGGAGGCACTTAAAAAGAGTTGTCTCCGTGTCCAATTTTAACGCATTCGAAGTCAAAACAAATTATCAAAACATATGAAATGATCTCAAAAATATGGTCTAGAATACTCTGAAACTTAATAGAATACTCTGAAACTTAATAGTTACAGACAAAATACTAAGAGAGAAAAAAACGTCGTAAAGACCTATTATAAATCAATACCAAACTCACCTATATAAGACGCAGGGCAGCGCGACGGTGGCAAACCACAGCGGCGCAGCGAAGGGATGCACCCTACACAGCTCGGGGACCAAGATTTGCTTTTGGTCGAGTCTGTCGCGCTTGGCGCGGCGCGTGCGCTCCGACGAGACTGGCAGGGCGACGCCTTTTCTGTTCACGTATCTGGAGATATGGCTGATTTTTAACTGACTTCAAAAAAGGAGGAGGATTAATAAAAGTAAAATTGGGAAAATAGATATTTAAATTTAACAATTTATGAAGTCCGTGCCCATACATACATATAATCACGCCTGTAATCCCTAAGGGGCAGAGTCCAAGGAGCACTGTGTGCCTTAAGACCACATATAGCCATACAAAAATTGTGTTTAGTCAGATGAAAAACCGTGAAAGAGTAGTAACAAGTGGCTAGCTCATCGCCTACACAATCACAGACCCAGTACCCAATACGCCCTTAGTCGCCTCTTACGACATGCTAGGCAAGAAAAGCAGGAGGATGGGTCCAGGGGGGTGGCAGGGGTCTATAGAAGGATGATGTTACTCACCTAGGCGTCAGCAGGTTGGGCCTCGCACTGGTGTGGTCCACGTCCAGCAACGGCTACTGAGGGTGGCAGGGATCTATAGGAGGATGATGTTACTCACCTAGGCGTCAGCAGGTTGGGCCTCGCACTGGTGTGGTCCACGTCCAGCAACGGCTACTGAGGGTGGCAGGGATCTATAGGAGGATGATGTTACTCACCTAGGCGTCAGCAGGTTGAGCCTCGCACTGGTGTGGTCCACGTCCAGCAGCGGCTACTGAGGGTGGCAGGGGTCTATAGGAGGATGATGTTACTCACCTAGGTGTCAGCAGGTTGAGCCTCGCACTGGTGTGGTCCACGTCCAGCAGCGGCTACTGAGGGTGGCAGGGGTCTATAGGAGGATGATGTTACTCACCTAGGCGTCAGCAAGTTCAGCCTCGCACTGGTGTGGTCCACGTCCAGCAGCGGCTGCTGCGGCTGCGTGAGCGCCGCGCCGTACTTGCTACGGTAGTACTCGCGGAAGGACGCGTGCGACGCCGACGGGAACGGCGACGACGGGGACAGCGACCAGCAGATCTCCGCTACTAAGAAGAACTGAAGAATATGTTCGTTTACTACTGGGAAATTATACGATACTAGCTGTTGCCCACGACTTCGTTCGCGGTTACTATGGTTTTTGTAACTATCCCACGGGAACCCTTTAATTTTCTCTCAAAGTCTCAGCCCGATCGGTTTAAAATTGAAAAGTTTCATACGAACTTGCATCTCCTATTTTATCCTCTTGGGGGTAGAATTAATCAAAATACTTTCTTAGCGGATTCCTACGTCATAACCATAACATTGGAAATACACTACGTCCAATACACTAATCCTCCTCAGCCCACCCCTTCGGGGATAGACGTAAATACATACATACATACATAAACACGACTATAATCCCCTAAGGGTTAGAAAGAGACTAGGCAAAAGCCCCGCAAAAGCAGTCCACTGCCATAGTCCGCGCTTCACCAGCAGTGACTGCACTCAGCGTGACAGGTGGTGAGCCCGCCGCCGCTATAAGCTATTGGATGTTGCGCAGTTCTAAGTCCATTAGTCGCCTATTACGACACTCAATGGAAGAGATGGGTTGTTGGTAGAATACTACCTACTACGTCTTTAAGAAACTTGTGAAAACTGTAAGAATAGTGTGAAGAGGACACTGACACTTGCAGATTTTGCGAACAAGAGCGTGAAACACCAATGCACCTCTTGTGCTACTGTGAACCGCTGATTCACAAAAGAAGCAGACACCTGGGGAAACACACCCTTGACCCAGATGAAATAAAAACAATCCAGACTGGGAACATCTTATCTTTCTTAGACAGTGCCCGGTTTATGGCCTTATAGAACTTACATAGGAGGCTGGTCACAAAAGATCTTATTAGGTCGCAGTGACGCGGAACAGCCCAGACTACCACAAATAATAATAATAAGAATAGTGTACCAACCTGAGGCTGGTCCTGGTTCCTATACCAGGGCGTGACGACCGCCTCCCGGTACTTCTCCGGGTCGAACACGAACACCTCATCCGGCTTCAATAGAGGGTTCTCCAGGGTCTTCACTTTACCGTCGCGGCTCTTCGCTTTCTCTACCTTTAGACAAAGAAAAAAAAGGAAAAAAACATTTATTATTCAATTTGACGACCTCCGTGGTCGAGTCTGTACGCCGGTCTCAAGGCGTCGCCAACTAGAGAGGTTCTGGGTTCGATCCCCAGTGGGGGCAAATGTTCGCGTGATGAATTTTCAGGCATTTCTTCTCCAATCTTGGATGTTTATATATATTTACATATATTCAGGATATTTATTTGTATTTATCTATTAAATATATTTATCCATCATCCAGTGTCTGTAACACAAGCAGCATTAGTTGATTATAATGGGGCTAGTTGATAGGTGCGATTGTTCGAAGATATTTATTGGGTCCTTACCTATGAAATTGGTGTTTTTTTTCTCTCTTAGTATTTTGTCTGTAACTATTAAGATTCAGAGTATTCTTAAAAAATAATTACCTCGTCTAAAAATAGTCTATATTTTTGAGCTCTTTTGATTTTTTTTGAATAAATTGTTAAATAAATAAATAGATAATTCGTTGTAAGTTTAATTGTGTTAAAATTGGACACGGAGACAACTCAATACTCAATACTTTATTGCTTTTCACAGTGTGGTAACAGATATTACGGTACGTTTATGATCACTGTGAACCCTGTCGGGCACAACAACAATGGAGAGGAGGAACATTATACATAATATTAACTAATTTAAAGTTTTGCTTAGAGTTATATATTCTTAATTTTATATTTATTAATTTATATCACATTATGTAGTTAAAGTTCTCATATATTTTATTGATACTCACCTAATAATAATATAGCTTTAATATAGCTGCCATCTTTAATATAGCTTTTAGTGTTATATAAATATAATTATTTTATATTATTTTAATAATAGGTTGGGGAAAAAGTTTCTTCGCATTTTTTAAGAAAATTCAAAACATTTTTTAATATAGTTTATTTACATTTAACTAAAGTATGTAGGTACCATTTTGTTCGATAACTTTTTGCCATCTTGTAGGTAGGGACATGATCCCATTGCTATAGAAATTTTGGGACTTCTGGTCAAAATACCGCGACAAGTGGTTTTGGCAGTCCTCTCGTGATGTTAACTTAACACTGCCTAAAGAATTCAGAAGAGACCGAAACAGGTGGAAATCTGAAGGTGCAAGGTCAGGACTATACGGCGGATGCATTAACACCTCCCAGCCAAACTCTCTTAATTTTTGCTGAGTGGCTAAAGATGTGTGAGGTCTAGCGTTATCATGATGAAAACCACACCCCTTCTGTTGATTAATTCCGGCCGCTTTCTCTCAACTTCTTGCTTTAATCTCATCAGTAGTTCGCAGTTGAGTTCAGAATCGATGGTCCTGCCTGGTGGTAACAGCTCATAATGAATAATGCCCTTCCAATCCCACCACACACACAGCATCACCTTGTTGCGAGTTAACCCGGGTTTCGCCACAGTCTGTGAAGCCTGACCGGCCATTGACCACGACCTTTTTCGCACGTTCTTGTCGTACGTGATCCACTTTTCATCACCAGTTATCAGCTTCTTCAAAAATGGTTCGGTTTCATTACGTCGTAATAAAGAATCAGAAATGAGTACACGGTTCATTAGGTTTCTTTCAGTGAGCTCGTGAGGTACCCAAATGTCGACCTTTTTTGTGTACCCAGTTTTTTTCAAATGCGCCAAAACTGTTTTGTGGTCAATTCCCAGTTCTTCAGCTACGTCGTAACTACTGACATGCCGATCTTGCTCCACGTTTTCAAAAATGGCATCCATTTTATCTGTAATAGGGCGACCAGAGCGACGTGCATCTTTGACATCAAAATTTCCGGATTGAAAACGCTTAAACCAAATTTGTGCTACTCTCACAGACACTGCACTAGGTCCATAAACATCGCAAATTTTTTTCGCGGCTTGCGTTGCATTTTTACCTTTTCTGTAGTAAAATTTTAAAATGTATCGAATTTCTTCATTAGATTTACTCATCTTGGCGGTAAAACAAATGAAAATCACACATTTTCCTAATTTGAATTTGGAATTATGTTCTTTAAAATTTAAACTTTCAATGATACCAAAACCAGCCAGATACAAATAGTATAGCCAAAGAGATTTTATTACAAGTTTATACATATATAACATATATACATACTATAATGCGAAAAGACTTTTTCCCCAACCTAATATATTCAATATTGTATTATTTTAAATAATAATAAATATATTAATTAATTACTAAAGCTTGTCTAATGATAGATGCCAAATATTATTATCTTTGGATTTGTCGTTGTGAAGAAACTGAAAAAAATTTAGTATGGAAAAAGCAGAATTCCCCAAA
Source organism: Parapoynx stratiotata (assembly GCA_910589355.1). Lineage (NCBI taxonomy): Eukaryota > Metazoa > Arthropoda > Insecta > Lepidoptera > Crambidae > Parapoynx > Parapoynx stratiotata. The sequence goes on along the minus strand of OU342476.1, from coordinate 5,793,171 downwards.
ATCTCCATACAAAACACCAATTTCATAGGTAAGGACCTAATATTATTCAATACTACGTCATACATTTTGGCGTTTCCATTGACGCTTTTGGTCTAGATTTTAATTATTGAGGCAACTAGAGAGGGAGAAACACAGAAAGAAAAAGAATTTTACCATACCTTCTCCGTCGGTTGTTCCTCATCATCCTGCCATAGGATAGGCTTCTCCACTTCCGAGTTCTTCTGCATCTCCGTGTGCGCGTATATCAGCTCGAGGAACGCCCAGTCTATATCCACTTTTGGGGTTCCGTCTTCTCGAGTCGCTGGGAAAGATATTTGTGGTTACATTTTTTTTGGTGTTGTAAAATTTTACCATGTAGGGAAGGCAAAGGGAACTAAGCCTATACAGCCAAGTCTTCAGTATTTTATTTCTTCAGTAGTTAACTGCATTGAAATGCTACTAGCATTTCAATGCAGTCAGACAAAGGCTACTCCAGTTCTGTTTACTCTGAGATTTCAATGTATCTTGGGAGAGTTTGGCGTCAAACGAACGATGGCAGACACTGTGGTGCTACTTGGATGAGGTGGATTACCACGATAAAAAACTCATCACTTTTCACACTACTTGATGCTTATTTCGATAATCCTCCACATTGCACATCATCACAGACACTTATTACATAAAACTACACTCATTTCACGTAACAATATCCACTCTGAAACAATATACAACCAACGAAATAAAAATCACGTCCGCCATAAGTCAAATGCCGCCAAAAACTCCTCATTATTTTATATGCCAGGAAAGCTCTTGGCCTTCATCTCACCTAATGGTAAGTGACGATAAGGCCGAAGGTCGAAGCGAGCATCACCTGTAATCCTCAACAACTGAGGAACGGGATCTTACCTCTGATTGCCGGAACACAACAATGCTTATAACATTGTTATAATGGCGACAAATTTAGGTAAGACGGTAACAGCTAGCCAGGCGGGCTTAGAAGCCCTACCACCAACTAAACCAAGCAGAAAAACCCTTGCCCCCGTGTGGAATCGAACCCCAGACCTCTCGATCTACACCAGGTGGTGTCAACCACTAGACCAGAGCGGCGGTTAATATAAATATTTCTGCATAAATGCTTGAAGAGATTATACCAAGGCAAACTTCGCGGTCGGATTTCGGGTGATCACAACTTCGTGATGTCGATTGACTCAATATTCGTCACGCTGCTGATCGCAGGCCGTCCTACATGAGGAGTAAGGTAGGACCACCACTCTGGTCCAATGCGGGTGGGTAGAAACGGTCCAATAGCGACCGGGACCAACGTCATAACGCCTTCCGAGGCACGGAGGAAATTAAATGGTCTAAGAAACTCTGTTATGTTATAATAAGCGTGTCACTTGTAAGGAAGTGTGCGCAAGAAAATTATTTACAAAGCGTTTTTTACATTATATTACAAAACGTTAGATCCAATATGTACGACTTTTGATAATTTGACACATTTTAATTTCATACAAAAATAAATATCAATTTCTGAATGTATTTAGCTCTGTACGCATCGCGCGTGTCCCCTTTTCGTATAAACGAAACATAGACTTTCCAATGTCACGACAGTACATAAGTTGTAAAATCATTTTTAAATAATGTATTGAGTTATGGTAAATCTCGTAGAACAAATGTTGTTGTTTAAGATATTAGCTACCTCGTCTTGCGAGGTTGTTGATTCATTAAAAATAATCCTGTATATAAGTAGTCTAAGGATCTATGTCCTTTATCTCAAAAACTGACACGTGTGAGATGTTAAAAATAAAAAAAAAGGACCCAAATTTGTGCTCTACTTGTTATAAGATTACTACTGATAAATAAAAAGTAGCGATGTAGTAGTTGTTGTGCGTGGCGCCGGCGCCCTGCAGCGCCATGCCGCGCCGCCGCACGCGCAGCACCTCCGCGAACACGAAGCGTATAGTTACTGTTGGTAGTGTATAGTTACTGTTGGTAGTGGGCACGATGTAGTAGTTGTTGTGCGTGGCGCCGGCGCCCTGCAGCGCCATGCCGCGCCGCCGCACGCGCAGCACCTCCGCGAACACGAAGCGTATAGTTACTGTTGGTAGTGTATAGTTACTGTTGGTAGTGGGCACGATGTAGTAGTTGTTGTGCGTGGCGCCGGCGCCCTGCAGCGCCATGCCGCGCCGCCGCACGCGCAGCACCTCCGCGAACACGAAGCGTATAGTTACTGTTGGTAGTGTATAGTTACTGTTGGTAGTGGGCACGATGTAGTAGTTGTTGTGCGTGGCGCCGGCGCCCTGCAGCGCCATGCCGCGCCGCCGCACGCGCAGCACCTCCGCGAACACGAAGCGTATAGTTACTGTTGGTAGTGTATAGTTACTGTTGGTAGTGGGCACGATGTAGTAGTTGTTGTGCGTGGCGCCGGCGCCCTGCAGCGCCATGCCGCGCCGCCGCACGCGCAGCACCTCCGCGAACACGAAGCGTATAGTTACTGTTGGTAGTGTATAGTTACTGTTGGTAGTGGGCACGATGTAGTAGTTGTTGTGCGTGGCGCCGGCGCCCTGCAGCGCCATGCCGCGCCGCCGCACGCGCAGCACCTCCGCGAACACGAAGCGTATAGTTACTGTTGGTAGTGTATAGTTACTGTTGGTAGTGGGCACGATGTAGTAGTTGTTGTGCGTGGCGCCGGCGCCCTGCAGCGCCATGCCGCGCCGCCGCACGCGCAGCACCTCCGCGAACACGAAGCGTATAGTTACTGTTGGTAGTGTATAGTTACTGTTGGTAGTGGGCACGATGTAGTAGTTGTTGTGCGTGGCGCCGGCGCCCTGCAGCGCCATGCCGCGCCGCCGCACGCGCAGCACCTCCGCGAACACGAAGCGTATAGTTACTGTTGGTAGTGTATAGTTACTGTTGGTAGTGGGCACGATGTAGTAGTTGTTGTGCGTGGCGCCGGCGCCCTGCAGCGCCATGCCGCGCCGCCGCACGCGCAGCACCTCCGCGAACACGAAGCGTATAGTTACTGTTGGTAGTGTATAGTTACTGTTGGTAGTGGGCACGATGTAGTAGTTGTTGTGCGTGGCGCCGGCGCCCTGCAGCGCCATGCCGCGCCGCCGCACGCGCAGCACCTCCGCGAACACGAAGCGTATAGTTACTGTTGGTAGTGTATAGTTACTGTTGGTAGTGGGCACGATGTAGTAGTTGTTGTGCGTGGCGCCGGCGCCCTGCAGCGCCATGCCGCGCCGCCGCACGCGCAGCACCTCCGCGAACACGAAGCGTATAGTTACTGTTGGTAGTGTATAGTTACTGTTGGTAGTGGGCACGATGTAGTAGTTGTTGTGCGTGGCGCCGGCGCCCTGCAGCGCCATGCCGCGCCGCCGCACGCGCAGCACCTCCGCGAACACGAAGCGTATAGTTACTGTTGGTAGTGTATAGTTACTGTTGGTAGTGGGCACGATGTAGTAGTTGTTGTGCGTGGCGCCGGCGCCCTGCAGCGCCATGCCGCGCCGCCGCACGCGCAGCACCTCCGCGAACACGAAGCGTATAGTTACTGTTGGTAGTGTATAGTTACTGTTGGTAGTGGGCACGATGTAGTAGTTGTTGTGCGTGGCGCCGGCGCCCTGCAGCGCCATGCCGCGCCGCCGCACGCGCAGCACCTCCGCGAACACGAAGCGTATAGTTACTGTTGGTAGTGTATAGTTACTGTTGGTAGTGGGCACGATGTAGTAGTTGTTGTGCGTGGCGCCGGCGCCCTGCAGCGCCATGCCGCGCCGCCGCACGCGCAGCACCTCCGCGAACACGAAGCGCATAGTTACTGTTGGTAGTGTATAGTTACTGTTGGTAGTGGGCACGATGTAGTAGTTGTTGTGCGTGGCGCCGGCGCCCTGCAGCGCCATGCCGCGCCGCCGCACGCGCAGCACCTCCGCGAACACGAAGCGTATAGTTACTGTTGGTAGTGTATAGTTACTGTTGGTAGTGGGCACGATGTAGTAGTTGTTGTGCGTGGCGCCGGCGCCCTGCAGCGCCATGCCGCGCCGCCGCACGCGCAGCACCTCCGCGAACACGAAGCGTATAGTTACTGTTGGTAGTGTATAGTTACTGTTGGTAGTGGGCACGATGTAGTAGTTGTTGTGCGTGGCGCCGGCGCCCTGCAGCGCCATGCCGCGCCGCCGCACGCGCAGCACCTCCGCGAACACGAAGCGTATAGTTACTGTTGGTAGTGTATAGTTACTGTTGGTAGTGGGCACGATGTAGTAGTTGTTGTGCGTGGCGCCGGCGCCCTGCAGCGCCATGCCGCGCCGCCGCACGCGCAGCACCTCCGCGAACACGAAGCGCATGAACCTGCGCGGGGCACACTACATCACATTCACGCATTATACTCTTCGGTTACAGGTGACAGTGGCGGCAGGACAAAGAAAATAACCCAGTATAATATTTTTAATCCATACTAATATTATAAATGCGAAAGTAACTCTGTCTGTCTCGCTGTCACGTCAAAACTACTGAACCGATCTAACTGAAAGGAGATGGAAAATGTTGGCCCAGAATGTAATGAGTTGAAACTTGGTCCAAAAATATAATTATATTTTTTTATGGAAAATACTAAAAAATTGCAAAACTTCATCGTCAGGAAACGTAGATATAATCAAAAGAATATTTTAGTTTTGTAATCGATAAAATAATTGATTAACAATATACACTGTAATATTCGTTCATTTACAGAAAAATGTTGAAAATGCAATTAAAATATTTTATAAAATCGTAAAATAATAACATTATTATTTATTTTCTTCAAATAAACAAAATAATAACCAGAAACACTCGTACTAATCGATACATAATCGATTGAAACCTATATTTTTTAGTCTGTCAGATGTCACATCACATTTGACAGGAACGTCAACTGCGCTTCACTCTCACTCTTCTCGTGTTTCCCTATGCGTTTTGAGTGCTTTTACTTTTATTTTCTATTTTCGACGACCACTGCTGTGTTTTTTACGGACTCCGAACCTGCTTACCCTGTACGACCCTTGCCTTTACATTGGACACTAAAGATCGCTTGCACGTTGGACTTGGACTTGTTTATTTGGATTATAACGCCGGCTTGTGGATTGGATATTGTTGAAACCATGGATCACTGTGTTAATTGTGGATTAGCAATAAGTCACTGCAATATACTAGGCCGACGACCCTTAAACGATGAAGCAATTCTGACACTTTTTCAGTAATTATTATAATAAACTCTTCTTTTTATGAAACAAGTTTACATAAATGCATTATAGATTGTTCTTATTTGCAAAGAGGTAATGATAATATTTAAACTCGCGAGCAAAAATTAAGGGTCGGTTAAGAAAGTTAGAATATCTCGGAAGATAAAGAACATAACCTCACTTTTACAAAACCTAGAATATCTCAGCTTTTTGATGACAGATTTTGATAAAATTTTCTGTGAGAGTTCTATGAGTTTGAACCTTTCCTTCGGCACCATTTTCATTTCTTTACATACTGGGCCCATGTTTGTATGGGAGCGTTTCATTCTCCTTTGGTACACAGATAGTCTACAGCCTGAGAAAAGACATAGGCGCCTTTTATCCCGATATTCCTATTGGAACGAGTGCCATGCAATGTTAAAAACATTAAATAACTCTGCCCAGAAAAATGAAGGACAAATTAACGCCACTATGAACTTTTCTTCTAATAATAAAGTAAGCGTAAATTTTCAATTCCACCAATCGAGGCTACTGTTCCAATTTGAAAAACTTTTCAGTGTTGAATAGCCTATTTATTGAGGAAGGCTACAGGCTACATACCATCACATTATCTCAAAGTAACTATTCTACGCGGACGAAGTCGCGGGCCAAAGCTAGTATAATTATAATTACCTCTGAACCAACTTAGCGCGTCTCGGCGACAGTCTAACGTCAGCGTCTGGCTGCAGGCGCACCGCCACGCGCACTTCTCCCGATCGCGTGTACACGGGGAAAGCCGGGATCTGCAGCCTGTATACATGTATACAAATATATACAATTTTGACAGTGAATGCATTATAGTTTGAAATGAAATATATATCTATGCATATAATAACTGTAGAGGTCGATGTCTGTACATAGAAAAAAAATGCTTAAAACCAAGTCAGGGGGATGTTAAAAGAGAAAAAATACAACATTTTTCGTTTCTCTGACTACTTGACTGTTTGTCTGTTTGTACGGACTAATCTCCGAAATGGTTGAACCGATTTCAATGAAATTTTGCATGGTGATACCATATATTCCTCGTCAACATCTCAGATACTTTTTATTTCGGAAAATTAAAGGGTTCCCGTGGGATAGTTAAAAAACCAGTATACGCAGACGAAGTCGCGAGTAACAGCTAGTTTTCTACTAAAACTATATATAAAGAAATTTATTTATTGGATCACCATCATAAGATACAGCATTACAATGGTGTTGTGTTTACTATATGTACTTTTTATAGTGCATTACCATTGTAATGCACTATAAAAATTACAATTTTTACTTTCTTTACTTTCATTATCCTGAAAATTAAAAAGAAGACACATTTTGAACATCGAGGTTTATGAAGAAAAAGACACGCTGTCACTGATATAAAATTCGAGTAGAATTGAAAAGATTACCGCATGTCTGAAACATTATTACTTCATATTTTAAATAACAGAAATAATAAAAAGGTTTTGTGGAACGGAGCCAACCCTATGCGTGGTGGAATAAGGGCTAAATAGAAACTACATAATAAGTAAGACTTTGGCAGTAATCCTACTAACATAATTAGAAAAGATTGATTTGTTTTTATTATATGTATGCAATGTAGTAATGGATACTATTATTTTATTTATAACACATTTGCTCGTAAAAGGGTCTCTTATTTCACCAATTTCAATATCATAATCTATCACATTACGTACTTGTGCGATAATGTAAAGTAAAACGCATAGTTTATGATGTTCCGTCTAAAAACGGATATCGTCCAGTTGTTTGTTGAACTATGGGTCTACCATGAGAACCCCATGCATTAGGGGGACCGTCGCCATAGTAAAAATGTTACATTTTGCCAAGGTCTATCAGTGGAGATACATTTCATTTCTGTTGGTGTTGGGGACGGTTTTACCCATTGTCCTTTATGATAAAACAATTTATCTGACTTACTCGTCGCTCTGCTCTCTCGCCATAAGTATCCCGATCGCTTGGCTCGCGTGCTGAGGAGCGTGGAGTCTTCGGCCTCTGGTGTTGTACCTCTCTGGGAGGGCGCACCATAGTTTTGATACTATCGCGTAGAGCATGTTGCGTTTTTTTCCTGGAAATAAATTATAAACAACTAAAGCTGCTTGTGTTACGGACACTAGATGACGGATACATATATTTATTAGATAGACATATTATAACGAACGACATGTTTATGCAATGAAATAAATAAATAAATAAACGATATTATAATGGTCCCGTGTTGGTCCGGGACGGGACACAAAACAATGTACTAACTGCTTTTCTTGCCTATCATGTCGTAAAAGGCGCCTAAGGGCGTATTGGGTACTGGGTCTGTGATCGTGTAGGCGATGAGCTAGCCACTTGTTACTACTCTTTCACGATTTTTCATCTGACCAAACCCAATTTTTGTATGGCTAAATGTGATCTTAAGGAGCGCAGTGCTTCTTGGACTCTGCCTACCCCTTCGGGGATTGCAGGCGTGATTTTATGTATGTATGTAAAGATAAAGATAATTTATGTACATATTATAAATATTTTAATTATTCAATGTATGTACATATTATAAATATTTAGAAAGTACACAATACTTATATAATCATCGAAAACTGGAGAACAAATGCCTGTAATAATCACCGAAACATTTGCCCTTACCGGGGATCAAACCCAGAACCTCTCGGATGGCGACGCCTTGAAACCGTCAGATATGTCAAGTCCCCGTGTAACAGCGAGCCTGTTGCCATGCACCGGGCACAATGTGAGGCTAGCGATATTCACAATCAACTGTACATAAGTTTTATTCAAACTCAATCGACCGAGCGACCTCTTACACGAGAAAGGTTGCCTTATATACATGGTTAGTTTTAATGAATCAACAACCTGTCAATACTAGATAGCTAACATCATAAACAACAACATTTGTTCTACGACTTTTATAATTTGACACATTTAACTTTCATACAAAAATAAAAATATTTTTTTAAATGTTCTAAGCTCTGTGCGCATCGCGAGCGCGAGCGTCGCGCGTGTCGCCTTTTCGTATAAACGGAACATAGACTGACTAATGTCACGACAGTACATATAGCTTGTTAAATCATTAATTTATTAGGTAATGGTTAAACTTACGAGGTTGGTGATTGATTAAAAATAACGCTGTATAAACAAATGTAAATAATTACCAGCCGTTTTAGAGTCAGGCGTTTCTCTTGGTTGACTGGTCGAAGCCTCTATTTCTTCATCCGTAGAGTCCACTATTGGTTGGCAGTCAGTGAACACGCACGCTGTCTAGAACAGAAGAAAGAGATAGAAGGTTCAAACAGTTTCATTTAATTTATGATTTTATTCAACGACCTCAATGGCCAAGATATTTTGGGTAGCGAGCTCGAATTCATTTATCTGTGAACTAATATAGATAAATAAATAAATATTTTCTTATATTAGGTCCTTACCTATGAAATTGGTGTTTTATATGGAGATTTTGGGGAATTCTGCATTTTCCATACTAAATTTTTTTCAGTTTTCTTCACAACGGCAAATCCAAAGATAATAATATTTGGCATGTATCATTAGACAAGCTTTAGTAATATGTGTAATATCACACTTAATAAAAATTATTTATCGTTTTTAAGTGAATGCAAATAAAATGATGTATTCGGGAGGCACTTAAAAAGAGTTGCTTCGTGTCCAATTTTAACACAATTAAACATACAACAAATTATCAAAACAAATCAAAAGAGCTCAAAAATATAGTCTATTTTTAGACGAGGTAATTATTTTTTAGGAATTCCCTGAATCTTAATAGTTACAAACAAAATACTAAGAGAAAAAAAAGACACCAATTTCATAGGTAAGGACTCAATATATTACTCATCAAGTAGATCAAATAACTAGCTACTTCCCTTGTGTTATGCATACTATACCCACATAATTATATTAATAGACGGATTAATGTCTAAGTCGAGGGTGCAATTGATGCTTACACCCGAGCTAACTACTCTGCTTTACATCTCGATTGTGAGGTAAGTGGGAAAAAAAGGCATTACAAGAATAAATAAATTTATTTTCAAGAACTAAATTTAGCTTCGCCGTTCGATATTCAAAATTGATGAAAATAGCGAAGCGACCTCTTTTGTCACAAGAATAAATACATTTATTTTCAAGAACTAAATTCAGCTTCGCCGTTCGATATTCAAAATTGATGAAAATAGCGAAGCGACCTCTTTTGTCATTGGGCTGAATGCATGATGTCTAGTGCCAGTAAGATGGTTAGATGTACGCGAACTTTTTGAAAGAGTTTTTTTTTTAATTACTTACCGCCCTAGGGCGTTTCTAGCTAGATTTTTAACCTAGGGCGGTAATTGATCACTTACAACCCGCATCTGGGGGTATTAAGGACCTACTTACCGAACATGAGAGATGTAAAAGAATACTACCAAACCCATCCCTTCCCTTGGGCGTCGATATTGTACTGTTGATTTTCCAAATAAATAAATAATAATTAAAATGTAGTCGCTAAATACTCACCCTCTTATAGTAATACTGCCGTCGCTTGGTGGTGCCTGGGCGCGCGGAGTCGTTGACCTCTGCGTCCGCGAGGTTGGTGTACAAATTTGACTCTAATTCCGCCGCTTTAAAGTTTTCTTTGCCTTAACAGAACCGAACAGTTTGATAAGAATTGACTTTTTTAATGACATTTGAGGGATTTTTACGGTATGTATACAATATACATATATGTACACAAATATTTGACCTATTTGATAAATTTTTACATACAAATCATCATCATAAAATCATTAGCCGTGTGGTAGCGGCACATTAAAAGAATACTACCAACCCATCTCTTCCGTTGGGTGTCCTAATAGGCGACTAATGGACTTAGTAGAACTGCACAACATCCAACAGCTTATAGCGGCGACGGGCTCACCACCTGTCACGCTGAGTCCAGTCACTGCTTGGTGAAGCGCGGACTATGGCTGTTCTTGCTGTGATTTTGTCTAGTCTCTTGAATCAAATTGAGTTACGTAATTTTTTTTTGACATTCACACCTATCAACTAGCCCATTTGAAGCTGCTATAATGCTTATGTTACATAAATACGGATAAATGTACTTAATAGACCTCTCGAGATAGCGACGCCTTGAGACCGGCGCACAGACCACTTGTCCACGGAGGTCGTCAGAAATAACATTAACGATGCATATATTAGGTCCTTACCTATGAAATTGGTGTTTTGTATAGAGATTTTGGGGATGTCTGCATTTTACATACTAACATTTTATCAGTTTTCTTCACAACAACAAATCCAGAGATAATAATATTTGGCATGTATCATTAGACAAGCTTTAATTATTCATTGTTTTTATGTTAATGCAAATCAAATGATGTATTCAGGAGGCAGTTAAAAATAATTGTCTTTGTGTCTAATTTTAACACAATTAAACTTACAAAAAATTATCAAATTAAATAATACGAGCTCAAATATATGGTATATTTTTAGAAGAGGCAATTATTTTATAAGAATGTTCTGAAACTTAATTACGGACAAATTGCTAAGACAGAATAAAAACACCAATTTCATAGGTAAGGACCCAATATAAACATCCAAGACAAAGACCAGTATTCTTCACACAAACATCTGCCTAAATGCAGTCTGTATACCTATAGGCATGAGCTGATTGTCCAGTTCTCCCGACTTATGCAGAATCCTGCAGGCCTGGAGAGCCACCATTCTTCTAGCGAGGACGCGCGTAGGCATCGGGTGACCCTAAAAAAAGTTAAGGAAACGGTAAATATCACAAAAGTTAAAACAATTCAATCTAAAGGTTCTTTGAAATCCTGGGCAGTAGTTGGAGTAAGTTCACGATCTACCACCCCGCTAACAAGACCAACGAAACACGATATAATAAAATGCGTTATACAGATATACATTTTCATAGATAACGCAAGTACAACGATTTGTATCGAAACCAAGCGTGTCAACTTTTAACGTCTACTGTGACGTTACAGCCGTTATTTTGAGACGGGAGATCCGAGCAAGACTGTACATTATCGCATCAGCATTTTTACCGACTTACGTTAGGAAAATAATCTATTATAATTAATTTTAATTGTTCAAGTCAGTTCGTTCGCATACATCAAGCAATCAAGTCGCGCGTTCTTCATATTACCATCAAACCCATCCTAATTATAATCAAGTTTATAATATAATTATCTAATATCCAAACAATCTTATCATTTCTTCTATCAAATAGTACGTTCCCGTAAAAGGAGGCTTTTTTTTAGTTTTTGCAGCCATTCGCAGACTATAGTGTAAACATGAGTATCTCAGATCTGAACCGGTTCAAAGATTCAGATCACTATGCTTGATCTGTATGAGCTGCGACTCAACGCGAAAACAAACGGCTCGCGGCTCCGTGTCTCTAGCAGGGTTCGTCGGGGACGTTCGGGCTCATTCGTTCCGAGCTGTTTCAGCTATTCTGTAGCTCCGGCTCATTTCCGGCTCCGGGCGGCCGGTTCGGGGGCGGTCGGGAGTACTCGGTATTAATCGGACTAGATAGTACTATGTAAACAATCGCAATGATGTCTTTTTAATTAAATAAAAAATCACAGGACCACCAGATTGAAAAGCTTTTTGCCTGTAATAACGATTTATTAATGTAAATAACTTTATCATTTTTATTTTTAATACGTTATTTATTAAAAACGTCAATTCAATATTATTTAAAATAAATAAATATGTATTACCAGTACTTTTCTGTGTAATTATTATTGTATTGTAAATAAAAAAGTGACTGACTAATTTTTTACATTTTGTTTTAATTTTAGATAGATAGATACATACATAATTATTTATTGTGTACACAGGAAAAAAATAATCAATAATATTTTATTCATTTTCTATGTGAATCTATTCATAAATTTTGCGCCATCTGTTGTAGTCTGCGTAACAAATTACTTACATAGTCAAGACAAGTAATTAGTTTACGCAGGCTACAACAGATGGCGCAAAATTCTTTTATTGCAATTTATGAATTATGAAAAGGTCAAAATAGAACCTTGCGGTTCGCGCCAGATCAGAAGATTCAGGTCCCATGTGAGCTGATCTGTTAGCCGGTTCACAGCTCCGGCTCACATACGTGAACCATGAGCTGATCTGCAGCTCAGAGATTTTTATTGAGTTATTCATGTCTTATAGCTTGCGGAACTAGTTGGCCGCGCCATAGGTATGTGAGCGGGGGACGGAGGCGGGGGCGCTTGCTGTCATTACTCAGTTCGGCGCCGCACTTCGCGACGGCAACACGCATTGAAAGTTCCGGCAACTTTAAACAAAACGCACATGAGATTGCAATAGCGAGATAAGGCGCGGCCGATGAGATCCGCGCGCAGTATAGTTAAACGCAGCTCACGCCGACGTTTGGTCGCGTTTCGAACATGCGCGGTACATGCATTTGCATCATCTATGTAAATGTATGTATGTGTTCAGAAACCTTGCATAAAGCCACAACCTTAAAATTTTTTCTTTGCATATTTTGACTTAGTAATAAATTGATTTGTAATAAATTTCTGTGGTTCATTTAGTTTATCCAAAGTCTTTTTATAAAGCATTTGTCTTCAGCCTATATATGTCCCACTGCTGGGCGCAGGCCATCCTAGTCCTAGGAGTATGGTCCGTAACACCACCACGCTGGCCCATGCGGGTTGGTGGGTAGAAACGGTTGCAATAACGACCGGGACCGAGATCGAGATCACAAAGTTTTGGTCACTCATTCAAGGCCTGTCCGCTTATTCTAAACTGTCGGAAACTAAACGAATCACGGAATCTCTCTTGCTGTCACTTTTTATTGCAACAAATTAGAGCGAGACAGGACGCGACTTTCCGAATCGAATCCGTGAACCGACAGTTTAGAATAAGAGCTGACCATGGCGAAGGAAACATGAAACGTTAAACTCACCACAATATTATACTTGACGGGACAATTCAGCGGTAACCTCAATGTGCAGATATACGCCGTTCGAGTCCCGGCTGAGTCTCGTAGGGGTAATTCCACCTTCTCCATCCACCACTGCGGCGCTAGCCGCGTGAAGGTGTCTGATGGCAGCTTACCGCAGTATCTGGTGATGCAAAACATATCATCACGCCTCTCTCCTCGAAGAGGTAGGCGAAGGTGTAAAGGTCGTACCACACATTTCAACTCAGAAACGGATCATCACCGTATCGCCTCGCCGTCAACCAGGGACATTCAGTATCCGACTATTGATATGAGTCAACTAGCTTATTCACTAGTAGTTTGATTCACATGGTATTTAGTACAAAGGTACACCATGTTCGTGAAATTAGTGATGTAACGCAACACGTAAACAATTACTACGCATGGTCAAAATCCGTCAAACGCCAGTCGCAACCAATCAAGCATATCTGTCGTTTGTGTCAGCCTGTGCCACGATTGAATTGTTGTAACCACCGAGGTCGATCGCGGGCAACAGCTAGTAATAAGTAAAAACTCAAGAGATTTTAGAACTTGAGCTGTGGAATGAACTCCCTGGTGAGGCTTTCCCAAGAGACTACAGCATGGAATCCTTCAAAAAGGGCGTGAAAAGGTTTTTAAGGGTCGGCAACGCGCTGGTGATGCCCTCGGTGTTGCAGGCGTCCATAGGCTACCATAGGCTACAGATGGGCAGTGGTCACCACTGCCCATCTGTGTGGGCCGTATGCTTGTTTGCCACCCTGGTAGTATAAAAAAAACTTACCTATTAACTAGTGCTATTGCTGTACTTAAGTCCACGCTCGCTATTTCTGCTTCACCATTTATCCTTTTATTGTCAACTTTTGATTTCACTTTCCTCCCTTCAACTGTACTTATATTTACACACGTACACTCTACACTTTCACTATTTTTAATATTATTACACCTATTACACACAATATTATCATTCATGTCATTATTAAACCTCATATCGTCATTATCATTAAAGAAATCATCATTATTGAATTTTACGTCATCGTCATTCAAATCTAAAGATTTAAAATCATTTTCTAGTTCATTTGTGTTGTCAACAGATTTATTATTGTAAATTAGTTTCATATTGGCATCGTTATTTATGCCGTTTGTGTCTGGTATATCATTTCCGCTATTTTCTGTTTCTTCTTTAATAGTTTTGTCTGTGTTTCCGTCTGTTTTCGCCTGTTTCTCGCTGTTTTGCGGTGTGTACGGTTTTATGACTAGAGTATACACATCGGCAGCTGCCTCCTCAGTATCTGGTGGTTCGTGTTGAATCCCACAGCCACATTTTCTCGAGATTATCTGTGGGTATAAATAATATATTTATTTAAAGTTGCAGGTTGACAAACACCCAATATTATATGTCAAATTAAAATTAAACCTCGCACTTAATAAGCTATACGCTATATAAATTTTCACGTGATGATTCATTGATTCAGGAGCTCGGTGGCGTAGTGATTAGTAGTGTTTAGTGACCAAAACTTTGTGATCTCGAACTATTCCATGCTTCCGATGGCACGTAGGCCGTTGGTCCCGGTCGCTATTGCAACCGTTTTTACCCACCAACCCGCATTGGGCCAGCGGATGGTGTTACAGCTCAACTCCTCATGAATATGTCCATGCGGAAGGCCTGTGCCCAGCAGTGGGATGTATAAAGGCTGAGGACGTGGTGATTCTAAAAATTGGCTCAAATTAATATCTTCAGACATTCACACCTATCAAATAGCCCCATTTTAAGCAACTAATGCTGCTTGTGTTACGGACACTAGATGACGGATAGATTTGCTTAATAGATAAATACATATAAATATCCTGAATATATATAAACATCCAAGACTGGAGAACAAATGCCTGAATTCGTCACCCAAACATTCGCTTCCACCGGGGATCGAAAAAACCTCTCGAGATGGCAACGGCTTTAAAACCGGCAAGCAGACCACTCGACCACGGAGATCTTCAAATGTCTTTTAATTCGGAACTCCAATATTTGAAATGCTTATAAGAAGTAGAGTAGAGAACAAAATTTATGACAAATTTTACCTTTTTAACATCTCACACGCCCTAGTTTTTGAGATAGAGGGCATAGACCCCCGGACTACTTTTATACAGGGTTATTTTAAATGCATCAACAACCTGGCAAGACTAGGTAGCTAACATCATGAACAACAACATTTGTTCTAATTTAGAAATTTTGACACATTTTACTTTCATACAAAAATAAATATCAATTTAACTTCATGTCTGAACATTCCTAGCTCTGTACGCATCAGACGCGCGAGTATCGCGCGTGTTCCCTTTCCGTGTATGACATATGTAACATAGAGTTACAAATGTCATGACAGTACAATAAAAACTTGGAAAATAATTTTTAATTTATTATTGAATTATGACAAAACTCGTAGAACAAATATTGTTATTTATGATGTTATCTATACAGTCCGGATAATTTAATAGGTGCATTTTGGCAGTTATTTGTAGTGCAATTTTCGTCGTTTGTAGTGAAATGAATCGATCCCCAAAACCAATGTAAATGGTCCATAAAGCTCATCTGTCAAAATGCACCTTAAATTATTGCATATTAAATAATTCAGACTGTTGTCTTGTGAGGTCGTCGAGTCGTAAAATAATCCTGTATAAGACATCTGCAGCTGATCTCCGATTTTATTAGTCCAATTTTCAGGCTTAAAGAGGCTAGTAGGAGCTACAAAGAGGAGTGAGAGATACAAGAAAGCGGGCTCACCTGGTCCAGCTCCCGGTAGGTGGCCAGGTTGCGCACGAGCGCGTGCGTGTGGCCGTCGCCGTGGCGGCACAGAAGCGCGCAGGCGGCGCGCATCGCACGCCCGCGCGCGCGGCACAGCCCGTGCGACCGGTACCTGGGGGGGGGGATGTGTGCTTACTAGCGTAATTAATGGGGGGGGGGAGATTCACACCAACTCCCGACGACATCACTTCTATACAGATCGCGGACGATTTAGCTGTTGTATATCTTCTATAAATAATTACCAGTTAATACAGTCCACTAGTCTCTCATTTTAAAGTCCCATAGCTTAGGACCCTAACAGATTAATCACCCTGCATATTCAAAAAGCACCAGCTGAGTTGGGACGGAAGGGGCACTACTCGATCGCTCGGCCGCGGTAAAGCGGGTTCGATCCCACCGCCTGTATCGTTGAGTTTGAATAAAACTTATATACAATTAGTTCATTGTGAATATCGCTCGCCTCACATTGTGCCCGGTGCATAACAACATGCTGGTGGGTGTTTAACACCTCTGCCTACCCCTTCGGGGAAAGAGGCGTGATGATATGTTATATTCAAAAAGAACAAAACAGTCAAAATCAAAATAGTAGTTGTACTTACATAGTGTAGTAGTTTATATTTACATACAATACACTACTTTATCTACACTCATTATTCAAAGAAATAAAAAATTTATTAATTTTTTATTAATTTTATTTATTGTTGGCTATCTCGAAAACATTTTCCTTAGTTTTGTGCGTTTTTAAGAAAAATAAGTGTTGCGCAATGAATCCACCTGTTGCATAATGGTCATTATGTTACAGTTTCCATTTTTACATTTTTATCATCTGTGTTAAAAAGTATGTAATTATGAGTTCGAGTCTGAATTCATAATTCGAATATTAAAACATGATAAATAATTTTATTTCATAGGCTAAGCTTAGCCCTTAAAATCTTCAACATTATATATTACATAGTCACATTTGTTACAAAGCAAATCTTAAGGGTCCGGCGAACAGTGAATTTTTCATATAAACGTAATACCAAAATCATTTTCAATTTAAGAATATCTGAACATCATCGCTGTTATTCGGATTAAGAAAGTATTTTTCTATGTTTCTGTTAAAAAAATTTGTTCAAAATATTTATAAACTTATTTATTTCTTATTTCTTTCATATTAAAAACGCAATTAATCATTATGTAATTTTAACAGAAACATAGAAAAATACTTTCTTAATCCGAATAACAGCGATGATATGTCCAGATATTCTCAAATTGAAAATGATTTTAGTATTACGTTTGTATGAAAAATTCACTGTTCGCCGGACCCTTAATAAGTTATCTTTATACAACAGAAATTAAACCCCAGACTATAGCCTACAAAAACTGCGTGAAATAATAGCTCTACTTACGAAGCAGGCACATCCCATCTAAGAACTAAGTTGCAACGGGGGAGGTCAATGCCCTCCTCCAGCGCAGACGTCGCAAGAAGCAAGTTACATTCGTGCATCCGGAACCTGGAAATAAAAGGTCATTTCGCTTTAGCTTTCGTTCAGTCTTTATCCCATAGGCAGTTGTCTCATCAGAGCAAATGATGAGCAAGTAGCGAGTGGGGGTAGATACTAAAAAAGAGTTGGCGACCAGCGAGAAGCGAGTGTGTAGTTCCGACAGTTTTGTCGCTGGGCTATTATATTTTACAGCTAACCATACGAAAAGTACTCTAAATAAATATCCTCAAACATTCACACCTATCAACAAGCTCCATTTTAAACAACTAATGCTGCTTGTGTTACGGATATTCGGGCTCGCCACGCTCACGTTGAATACAGTCACTGCTGGTGAAGCGCGGACTATGGCAATGAACTGCTTTTGCGGTGCTTTTGCCTAGTCTCTGACTAACCCTTTGAAGATAATAGTTGTGATTATATGTATGAAGTGCTTTTGCGATGCTGTTGCCTAGTCTCTGACTAACCCTTTGAAGATAATAGTTGTGATTATATGTATGAACTGATTTTGCGGTGCTTTTGCCTAGTCTCTGACTAACCCTTTGAAGATAATAGTTGTGATTATATGTATGAACTGCTTTTGCGGTGCTGTTGCCTAGTCTCTGACTAACCCTTTGAAGATAATAGTCGTGATTATATGTATGAACTGCTTTTGCGGTGCTTTTACCTAGTCTCTGACTAACCCTTTGAAGATAATAGTCGTGATTATATGTATGGTGAACAACTGCCTGTATTCATCACACAAACACCTGTTCCTATCGGTAATCGAACCCAGAACCTCTCGAGATGGCGACGACTTGAGACCGGCGTGCAGACCACCGACCACGGAGGTCGTCTCTCTGAGAGTTATCTTTCATAGCTCTTGTCGCCCAGTGACAAACTAGTAAATTGAGTCCTTGTCGGCAGTGTGAACAGTCAACGATCGACTATTTGTAAATGCATCGCTTTTGTTTACACGGAATTATATATCTTTTGTACGTTTCTTGAGCGAGAAAATAGCCGATAGTTAGTCGTTTACTTGCCGGCGGTGAGACAACTGCCATAAGGTTATTAATAATAATGCCATAAGGTGTTTAGTAATAATTACTTCAATAGTTAGAATCTAGACCAATAGCGTCAACGGAAACGCCAAAATGTATGACGTCAGCTTGACAAATTGTTAAATTTGCAATGAAAATTCGAAGATATATACATCAGCTGTGCCGCCAGCCACCATATTACTGATCACAGCACCGTGTTTTGGTTAAATTGTCTATGATTATTTAACTTTAGTTATATTCGAAAAGTCTGTGTTGACGAGCAATGTGGAGGATCATTGAAATAACCAAAGTAAATCAAAGTGGTGTGAAAAACGGTGAGATTTTCATTGTGGTAATCACCTCATCGAAGTTACACCACAGTGTCTGTCATCGATTATTTGGTGCCAAACTCGCCCAAGATGCATTGAAATGCATTACACTTGCATTTCAATGTAAACCACTGAAGACAATAAAAAAACTGAAGACATGGCTGTATGGCCCTGGTTCCCCTTGCCGCCCAAAAATCTAATTTTATAAGAAAAGAGCGGAGTTTGGCGCCATTCAGCTCTGGCGGTCGTGATTTTTATTTCAGTGATTGTAATATTGTTTCGGAGTGAATCTTGTTGCCGTAAATTCAGTGTAGTTTTGTGTAATAGCTGTCAATAATGATGAGCAATATGGAGAATCATTGAAATAATCAGAATGTGTGAACAACGATGAGATTTTTATCGTGGTAATCCACCTCATCGAAGTAAGACCACAGTGTCTGCCATCGATCGTTTGACGCCAAACTCACCCAAGATGCATTTCAATACAAATACTGAAGACATTAAAATACCGAAGACTTGGCTGTATGGGCTTTGTTCCCTTTGCCTTCTCTACACGGGAGAATTTTACAACACTTAAAAAAATAGAATATTAAAAAAACTCACTTCTTCAGCACCTCCTCCTGCTTCTTCCCCTGTCTCTGGCACTCTTTCGGTTCAGTTCCCGGGTCGGCCGGTGTGTCCACTGCGCAGTACTGCGCGCACAGGTATGACAGAGCTGGGTGGGAGCGGGACATGTCCTGAAAGAAAGAGAATGAGAACCAAGAAGCATGAGTTCATGGTTCTCATGGTGCGACTATACTGGCGAAATCATAGATAAAGTA
Source organism: Parapoynx stratiotata (assembly GCA_910589355.1). Classification (NCBI taxonomy): domain Eukaryota; kingdom Metazoa; phylum Arthropoda; class Insecta; order Lepidoptera; family Crambidae; genus Parapoynx; species Parapoynx stratiotata. The sequence goes on along the minus strand of OU342476.1, from coordinate 5,773,560 downwards.
AGTAATTCCGCTAGTATAGTATCGCCACCTTACGTAATAAGTCAAACGAAGGGGTACAAGTAACAAATAATAAGTTTTAAACGAACTAAAAACCCATGGATGGGAATAGCGATCTATACTACAAAATTTGTCTATGGTTACAAGGTACAAGGTACAAATCATGACATTTGTCAATGTCAAAATACCTCTTATGTGTAAATACTTACATAAATGTATATCCCTATAATAACAATGCATAACATTTAAAGGAAATTTTTGGAATACTAAACTATTCGGAAATATACTTACGACAATCAGCATAAACATAATTTTCGCAGTCAACGCTTCCTTCATGAAAACTATACCACATAAAGCATCAGGATTTTGTTGCGTCTGTTGAGATCTTGTTGTATTACCCCTCTGGGATCTCCCCCTCCCCCTATTCCTACCGCCAGACCGTCTGGAGAACCCAAATTTACTAACTTCCACTTTCCCATCACATCTTACATCGTTTGAATTTATTATTTCACAATTTTCATCTGTCTTATTTTCACTTTCCACGTCTGGACTTATTCGGTCAACACTTTCACTTAAACTTTCTTTGACACTATTAGAGTTACACTTTAAACTACTTTCACTCTTATGTTCTTCACCATTAAGTCCATTTTTGCCACTCACTAAGTCTTCTAAATCTTTCAGATTAGCCTCAAAAGTGTTCACGCGATCTTCAATCTTATTACCAAGTGTTTCGAAGTCACATTTGTCTAAGTCGCGCATCATTTTCGCTGTCACATCTACAGGATTCCTCTGAGTATCTGGTGGTTGGAATTTCTGTAGTATCTCCGCGAATCTCAGTACTTTTGGTGTGCAAAATAGCTTTATTTTCTCCCAATCTGATTCGTACTTAGAAAAGATTAAGTCAGCGTAACATCGAATTTTAACGAAGATAGTAGTGCAGAGACAAAGTAGAAGGAAGTGTCTTTCGTACGGAACTTTTATTTTTAACTTCTCTACTTTTGCTAGAAGAGAGAATGCTGCCTTGTCTGCCGCGTATGGTCCTGAAAAAAAAAGATTTAAATTTTTTTTATCAGCCTCTCTGGTATACTGGGTGCTTTAGGGTGATTGCGAGGGCCGGGGTTGATTCCCCACGAGGGCAGAGGTTTTTCTAATCAGTTGGTAGTAAGGCTTCTAAGCCAGCCTGGCTAGCTATCACCGTCTTACCTATCACATCTACCTTTTACCCATCTACACATCACCTAAATCTAACCTTTATAACAATGTTATAAACATTGTTGTGTTCCGGCAATCAGAGGTAAGATAGCCAGCAGTGGCGTGGCGTGAAAAAAATAGTTAGGCAAGCCGCAGTAAAAATTAGGACCCACAAAAAATGGGTAATTTGGTCTGTGTATGTAGTGCATGTGTTTGTGTGTGTGGACGGGTCTACAGTGTGCGATAAACAAATAAACACATACCATTTACAATACTTTAACAATACCACGATTATCCGAATATATACTTTCGTCCTGCCCGCGAAACGCTAATTCTTGTTTACCTAAGAGAACAACTGTGTCTTTGAAGCGTTTTAACAGATTTCGATTACGTTCGACTTTGCGGTTATGACCCTCAAAATTATTGTTAAAATAGTTTTCTATTATACTATTTCCAAATTCATGCAACGCTAAGCAACTACGTATATGTTTCTCACTTTGAACATGTTTTTGGCAGAGTTTGATAAATTATTAACATCAGAAAATCCCGTTCGATTCCAAACGCTGCTTGAATCAGAAAACAAAAGACACGCAAAACAAAACATTTTATTTAATAAGCAACTGCCTGTAAGCCAACTATATTTATCATAAAGAGAACTGTGAAAATGCTTGAAAAAAACTATTGACATGTTTGGACGAGCTCGACCTAACGAGATTTAGAGAGAGAGTGATACTGACGTACGTTTTTCATACAAATTGACTTTCATAACATAACTAAAAAAGTCACGAGTTTTACAATACCAGGGGTGGTGACGTGAAATCTGTGAAATAAAAGGGGTGCTGATGGTAAGTGACGAATTACGTAAACATGTACATGTCAGAATTTTATAATTTTAATCTTTAGACGTTTTAGTTCAACTATTAATAGTTAACATTTCCCTACATAAGAGGTACAAATCTTAAGTTAAGCATTTTGTAAAAAAACAATAAATAAAATTATAAGTTGATACAAAATGCTATGCAATAGCTTTACCGCGGCAGTCCCCGAGTGCCACACGTCTTTTTTTATTTTCAAAGGACAACTTTGAAAACTGCTTTCCTTCACTTAGCAAGAAATCAGTAAGACAACAATCTATGTGCATCAAAGCGGCCATTATTGTGCCGAGAGAGAATAAACCAAAATTAATTTAAAAATTTCTGGATTCGGTCCCCGCGCTCAAGGCCCGCGATAGAAGCTATGCAATAGCTTAAAAACTAAAACCTACCAATTAAATCCCTGCGGAGCTACACAATTCACAATACACCTTTAAAACAACAACACACAGGCTAGTTAAATTTTACTATTTCACTGAATTACTGCTAAAAATACAATAAAACTAATTAATTACGTTAAGTTTATGTGAGTGCAAGCGAATTTCAAAACAAAATAAACTAATGTAATGTTCACTAGGCCAGAAAGAATGAGACGGTAATATACCGGCTAAGTAAGACAGAATATCTACAACTCGGCACGGCATCGGTATAAACCGCAATTTCATACCGAGGCTAGAAAGAGTGATCATTATAAAACTGGCTGAGTTAGAAAGAGAAGGGGGCGATACAAGCCGGTCGGTGGCAGCATTTCAGGCGGCGAACGGTCGCGATATTAAATGAGTTTCACGAAAGAAATTCCGCACTTATGGCTATTGTCATAAGATAAAAAATATTTACTTCTTAAATTTGCATTCGAAACGTATGTGAGAGTTTATTACTAATGTGTGCGTGTGTCGTAGTGTATCGATGGATAGGCTCGTAGGCCGCGAAAAGCCGGCATGTTAGGCAATCTTTAGGTACTATTTCTCTATTGCGTGCATCTATGAGAGACCTACACAGACGTGACAAGGGAACGCTTGTCTGTGTGCGTGTTGTATCGCAGGCGTCCATAACTCGAGATTTTACGAGTTAATTGAAGGAATCTAGAGAGCGGGAGCGATGTGTGAGTGATTGGAACTTGTGCGTATTGTTTCGCGCGCGTGTTTTACTGTTACATGATAAGATTTTTTTTTGTTTATAAAATGGTTTTGTACCTGCATTATAGTAATGAAACAAGTCAAATTTGTTTATAGTTAGGTATTTTTTTTATGCTCGCTCGTTTGGTACGGCTGTTGGGAATCGGGTTATACGGACGCTCCGCCACTGATAGCCAGTTCCTCAGTTGTTGAGGAATACAGGTGAAACTCGCTTCCACCTTCGGCCTGTCATAGCCGAGTTGGAAGGGATGTCACTACTCGTCCAAGAGGTCGCGAGTTCGATCCCACCGCCTGTACCACTGAGTTAGAATAAAACTTATGTTAATTGTGAATATCGCTTGCCTCACATCGTGCCCGGTGCATGGCAACAAGCTCGCTACCTGTTACATGGGGACCTAACATATCAGACTAAATATAGATGTACCTTAAGACCAGTGGCGTAAATGAGATAATTATTACCAAGATAATTATATGGTCGTGTGGTAGTCGTGTGGTAGCGGCTCATTAAAAGAATACTACCAACCCATCTCTTCCGTTGGGTGTCGTAAAAGGCGACTAATGGACTTAGAACTGCACTACCATCCAACAGCTCATAGCGGCGACGGGCTCACCACCTGTCACGCTGAGTGCAGTCACTGCTGGTGAAGCGCGGACTATGGCAGTGGACTGCTTTTGTGGTGTTTTTACCTAGTCTCTGACTAACCCTTAGGGGATAATAGTCCTGATTATATGGTAATGTTTCAATAAGACTACTTACCTAATTGATCTAAAACATATAAAAATTGCTTAAAAATATATTTGGGCTCAATGGAAGGGTCCGGAATGCTTTTGAATTCTTCATAGAGATCTTCACCGTAGATTTCTGTTGGGTCATATCTAGAAACAATAACAGACTGATTACTCGCCCTACTGCCGAAAGGGAAGACGATTATATTCAGGGTTACTTTTAGAGATGCGCCGAATATTCGTTTTGTATTCGGTATTCGGCGTATACGGCATCATTTCCACTATTTGTGTCATTTCCAATATATTCGGTTGTGTTTGTTGGATAGATGACCGGGTATAGAACAAAAAGACATAACTTCTTCTGTAAGATTTATATACTCATGTCAACATAATGATTTCACAGGCTATTGGTAGTTCAGTATAGTCAACTTTTATTTTAACATCGCCTGTAGTGACGCGAAACGTACATGTTGTCTAAGTTGTTTCCGTGGCTAAGCAAAGTAATTGTAAACCGAATAATTCGGCCGAATATCCGGTTCCGTAAAGGTTAAACCGAATAATATTCAGTATTCGGTTATTCGGTGAAACTACTATTCGGCGCATATCTAAATATACTATTTTTCCTGTTCTTAGCCTATATACAACCCACTGCTGGGCACAGGCCTTCTTCATGGAGAAACACATGAGGAATGTGGGCCGTAACACCATCACGCTGGCCCATTGCGGGTTGGTGGGTAGAGACAGTCACAATAGCTGGGACCAACGGCTTAACGTGCCTTCCACCCATCCACGGCCTGACCATGGAGAAGGTAGCATTGTTTTTAATCGAAAGCCAAAGCGTACTAACCACTTCGCCATCGAGCTCCTTGTTATATAAAATTGGGTCCTTACCTATGAAATTGGTATTTTTATTCTGTCTTAGCAATTTGTCCGTAACTATTAAATTTCAGAACATTCTTATAAAATAATTGCCTCTTCTAAAAATAGACCATATATTTGAGCTCGTATTATTTAATTTGATAATTTTTGTAAGTTTAATTGTGTTAAAATTAGACACAAAGACAATTATTTTTAACTGCCTTCCGAATACATCATTTGATTTGCATTAACATAAAAACGATGAATAATTTTTATCAAGCGTGTTCACACACATATTGCTAAAGCTTGTCTAATGATACATGCCAAATATTATTATTTGTTCCGTTCGATATCCGGAATCCATCTTGAGTCAAGCCCCGTCCTTTTTGCGACGTTTTCCGGTCTAAATGTCACCTCCCATCGTATTTCCGGCGCCAGTTTCGCATTTTATAATTTGGCGGGAACAAAATGGTTGACGTTGTTGGCACGAACGCTTACCTTCATTATAGTATCGTCTTTAGAGGCGTGAGCATCGGTCTTATAATATTTTATTTTCATAAGTAAAAATTTTACTTAACCTCCCTTCGTGATGGAGCAACAAGTCAACGAGGAAAATATCGACGTTCAGTCTTCAAGTTCTAGAAAACGACAGCTATCTACGTCAAGCTCTTCGGAAAGCGATTCTGGCCCGGAAAGGGGTAGAAAGGTACTAAGAAGAGAAAAAACTGTAAGTAATTTGCAATTTGAATATTTAGCACAGCAAGTGTCGTTTCTCACGGATTTAATAACGCAACGTCAGAATAATAGTGCAATGGAAACGGCCGTTGAAAATAAAACAGACACGCGATCAAATGCAAATGATTCTTTTCTATGCCCACCGTCATTAGTAAATGTGCAAGAAAAACAACAAATTCATTTAACAGATTTTTCAACTAATGTCAAAGATCCTTTGTACATTAAATCAAATGATATTCATTTAGCCAAATTAAATGAAATACAGCGTTTTAAAAGAAGTGATTGGAATGCCATTAGATTTTCAGAAACGCAGAAAAAATATGTAACCTCTCCGGGTTTTATAGAACTAAATGTAAATGATGAATTGAGACGTTTTAGTTCTAAAATATACAATGACGAGTCGCGTTTATTTCTTTTGGAACGTACATTTGCTGCCTTGGTAAATGCGTTACTAACTCAAAAAGACGAATTAAAAAGTAGCCTTCAACAAATCATAGATTGGTCAGGTGAGAAAGATACTAGCTTAACTCCCAAAACATTATTTGATAAAATGGAATTAGCCTTTAATAAAGATTCGAGTTATATAAAAGTAACGGATGATATTATGCAAATATTATGTGGTAGACGTGCCGATTGTGTTCAAGGGCGTCGAGATCTCCTTTTAAAGCGAATCCCAGAGGAATATCACTCTAGTGCACTGCAGAAAATTCCTCCAAGTACTGAATATTTATTTGATGATATTTTACTAAGTACCTACCTTCAAAAAATTGGCGGGGTGGATAAACTGTTTTCTCAGGCACCAGTAGCAGGCCCATCACGAGCTACACCAAGGTATCCAGGGCCATTTGAAAGTAGGTCAAAACTAGAAAATCTTAAGCCCGGTGTGCAAAAGTTTTTTCAACCAGTCTACTCAAGTAAAAAAGGTAAAGGCAAAGGAAAATCTTCGTCAGCCAAGAAGTCAGCGGGTGATAGAAACCGAATTCAGCACGAGCAGAAAGGTAACAAAACTTACCCATCAAATTATAAAAATAAATACAATGCATGACTCAGAAAAATTTCAGGGGGGTTGTCTAAAGCAATTTATAAATACATGGAGGAATCTGGGTGCTCCAGATTACATATGTACAATTTTGAGCAGCCTCCGCATTTCTTTTGTAATGAAACCACCCCTCGTAATGCCAACCGATACTGTGATGAAATGTTACAGTACCAAGAAAAGTCCACAAATGTCCGATCAGATAAAGAATATGTTAACGTTGAAAATTCTAGAGAGAACGGATCCAACTCCAAGTTTTTTATCAACCTTTTTTCTAATTCCAAAACCCGATGGGACATTTCGCCCTATATTCAATTTAAAAAGGCTCAATCATTTTGTGAAAATAAAATCGTTTCGTTTGATCAATCATTTCCGTATACCAAGTTTCCTTCAAGAAAAAGACTGGGTGGCAAAAATCGATCTGAGTCAGGCTTATTTTCATGTGAATATAGCTCCCGAACATCGGAGATTTCTAAGACTCAGTTACAACAACGAACTACTACAAATGACGTGTCTCCCGTTTGGCCTATCATCAGCTCCGAGAATTTTTGCTACTCTGACGAACTGGGTAGCCGAACAATTACGCCGCTACGAGATCAGGTGTGTAGTTTATCTCGACGATTTTTTGATTGCCAATCAGTCTTGTCGTCTTCTTCGCGAGCAGATTGCGTTCACGGTGAGTTTCCTACAGCGCCTTGTAACACTCTTTTTTCTTATTATCACTTATTACCGTCTTAATTACACATAAAGGCATCAGAGTTAAGTAAAATCACTAATGTTTGTTTGTTTCATGTTGTTTACATCGTCATAATGACATATGTCAATTCCTTATGTCATTTTAACTTTTAATTTGTTTTTAAAATGCTAGTTTGACTCACCTTGATCGTGGTTCATAGACAAAACCATAGAGTTTAGCGTATCAAAACAGGCTAGTCAGTATATACAAAGATAGTCTCTTTATCAAACGACCGGCGTCCTTCTCGAATAAGTTTTTTTGGGCAATTTTAATGTTTCCGATGTCGGTTTCTTGTAAAATCCTCTTTAAAAAATGTAATAATAATAATGTTGACAAATTCCTCGTAAATTAATAAATTCCTCGTTGAGTATAAATGCACTTGCATGTTTATATTCAAATACAAGTTATTTTGCAATGAATCAACGTAATTTCAAATGAAAAGGGGCCCTTTAAGTATTTTTAGTAAATAATATAAACAAACAAACATTACTCATATTCTTGGATGTATGGACGAGTGTGTCTTTGCCTCGTCTATGGGAGCTACGGTCGAGACGGATTTCTCTCGAATCTGTGGATCGATATCTGAAAAGTCTCACGCGCTGGTTCTGATTTTGCGAATTTACTGAGATCTCGAAAAGAGAAGTCCTCGAATTTATTTCAGGAATACTGTAATCAGGGGATTATTAAATTTAATTAGCTCGAAGTTCGAGTATATTGGCTGAAGAGCGTATAAAATTGTACATGCCGGCTGGTTTATAGGTTACCGGCAGCACTTATATAAAAACCTATGAAATATTAATAAAAGCCCGATAAAAAGGTCAGTTAAAGATAAATTTCTTATTAATTCAACCGATTGTAAAGCTTTAATAGTTGTGTTTCTATAAATAATAGTCTTTCAGTAAGAATTGTCGAGATTTGTCATTGGTGGGTGGATACAAAGCTTATCCTCTCCATAACTTCAATAAACTCATACTAAAAATCCTTTATCCCTGTTAATTACATATATTTCAAGGTAATTGGTATTTGTGTAAAACAATAAATGTAGAATCATCATGTTTATGATCTAAATTAATAGTACTTGATGAAAGTTTGTCATAAGTTAGTAATTAAATTGTGTATATCTTCCACTCTCCTGAAATCATATGTTTTTATAATCTTTCTTTATTGCTTAGTTGTCAAAAGTGAATAGTATGAAGGAGAGTAATTTTAGTTAATCAAATCTTTTGTTAGCATGGGTTATACCCTTATTTAGTCCATAACAATGATAATATAGCGTTTCTTTTGACATGTAACAGGGCAAAAACTACCTGGTGGTAGTGTATGGTATAACCATACTACATACAGTACCAAAGAAGAACGATAATAAATAGTATATCAAGACATTTGAATATTGGAGAAAAGACAGAGTTAAAATTTAAAATACAGTATCCGGACCTGCAAGGTATGCAGTACTAACCAACGGGAAAGGGAGATATTAATAATAATTATAAATAATTATAAGAATTAAGAGTTACCTCTTTATTTTTGTTATACCTGTTTAGTACCTTTACATACCGAGATTGATCAAACAGGACCAGAACCAACCTGCCCTTGTATTTATTGTTGTTATATATTGTAAAGCTAGAATATTTAGTAAATGCAAAATTTGTAAATGTAATAAATAATAAGTATTTTTGGTAATTTGTTGTATTATTTGTTTTTCATAAATCTTTAGTTGATGGGTTAAGGAGAAAAGAAATTTTAAGATTACATTTGGCGCCCGAATATACAGGAGGTTCTGTGACTTTTTGGTGGCCCATTATTCTGGTCTAATGCTCAGATAATGTTGATCCATCTCGGTAGGTATTTTTTCATATAATTTTTGAAGGTTTATAGTACTGTATAAGAGAAATTTGAGAGAAACAAGTGAAGTAAACATTGTCATTTATTAAGTAATTATAACATATTTATTAAGTGAGTATTTGTGGCAGGATTGGTTCAACAATATACGTGGATAGAATATCAAGATTTCTTTCTATAAATTGATATATATATTTTTTTATTGTTATTATAAAATAGCAATAATAGTATCTCTTGAGAAACATAACATTACATTATATTTTTGTAACAATGGAACAAAGACCAATTACTTTTAACTTGCTTAACAAGGATGAACTAGAATATGAGGTGAAAATCAGGGGTGCAAAACCCGCGGATACTGTGGTGGCTTTAAAAGCACAGATCCGTTCACTCAATAAAGACATGCCTTCAGATGAGATTCTAACATGTGATCTTGATAGCAATATTGAATTAAAGGTAATACAAAAGAAATTAGATGAACTTGACAAACTGATCACTAGTTCTGCCAGTAAACCAGCCTCACTTAAGGTGTTAAATAGAATTCAAAATCTTGCACACCATTTATTCCATAGAATGGGTCGCTTGTCTCCTATTGAGGATGATGACAATAATCTCAATTCTTTATTACTTTCTCTTCAAAATCGACTAGAAAGCATTCTTAGTAAAATTGACAATATATTTCATAACTTTAAAAGTAGCTTAACACTTGAACAACCCATAGTAAGTACCAATTTAGCAACACAGAGTACAAATAATGATTCTTCAGTACATAAACTTAATTTACGCTTTAATGGCAAATCTTGCATTAAAGCATTCTTACAACGTCTTGAGGAACTATGTTTATCTCGTGGCCTTCCTGATTCAAAGCTGTTCTGCTCGGCAGCAGAGCTTTTTACAGATGAAGCACTTTGCTGGTATCGTGGAGTCAAGTCTGATGTTCATAATTGGGTAGAACTTAAAACATTACTTCTTGATGAATATTTGCCATCTGATTATGACCATAGGTTGTTGCAGGAGATTAGAGGTCGCACTCAGGGTACCGATGAAAGCATAGTCAATTATTTAAGCATAATGCAAAATTATTTTTCTCGATTATCAAAACCGATCTCTGAGGAAGAGAAATTGAATATTGTCATGTTTAATATCAGACCATTCTATACTACACAACTTGCTTTAAGCCCTGTGGAATCCTGGAATGACTTGAAAAGAAAATGTAGGTTTTTGGAGAATGCAAGGGAACGTACAGTACATTTTAGTGAGCCCCCTAAGGTGACAACTTCTTCACTAGCTCCAGACTTAGGTTATAAAAATCATAAATCTCCACCTAGGGTCTGCGCTATTCAATCTACAAATGGTCTTTTCTGTGTCCGTTGTAGAGTGAATGGTCACAGTCTGAAGGTTTGCAAGGCACCATGGCTTCTAGTTTGTTATCGCTGTGGGGAGAAGGGGTTCAATGCTAATAATTGCCCTAAATGTTCATCTTCAAAGCATGTTTCAACTGAGGTTTCAAAAAACTCCAGAAAGTGAACCGGTGGCAGAGCAGGGTATATTTTAACAATAAATATAAACATATTAATAATAATGGGCTTGATAATAATGAATCAAGACCCGAAAACATTAACTTCTCTTTACATAACAAAACTTTATGCGTTTCACATATAACGCCGGTTCACTCTATTTATAACAATGATACCCGCGCTTATTTAAAAGTGACAATTTTTGATGTTGAATTTAGAGGGTTGCTAGATTCAGGTTCCCAGATTTCCATTGTGGGCGGGCAAGCATATAAATATTTTAAAGATTTTGCTACAATACATAAATCTAGGGAATTAGAATTTATAAGAACAGCAAATGATTCCACTTCGAGAGTCATCGGTTACCTATTCTTACCAGTATCATTAAAGAATAAAATTCGTGTAATAAAATTTTTTGTCGTCCCTGGGGTTGCCACAGAGTTACTATTTGGTTTGAATTTTTGGAAGGAGTTTAACATTGCACCTGAAGTTTTATCATTAGTACAGGGCAATGAACATTTTTATATGAATAATCAAGTAAATTCTATTATCACGGCAAACCGTGTTATACATGATTTTGAAAGTTTATCTCACAATGAGCGAGTTAAGGCAGATGATGTAATCCGCCAGTTCGAGGAAATATCGGCAGAGAGAGTAGGATTAGGTAGGACTCATTTAGTTAGTCATACAATTGATACCGGTGACCACCCACCGATTAAACAGCGATACTATGTCGTCTCTCCCGCGAAGCTAGCAGAGTTAAATAAACACTTAGATCAGATGCTCAAGGATGACGTTGTAGAACCAAGTAATAGCCCATGGAATAACCCCGTCACCTTAGCTGTCAAATCTGATGGTACTTCACGTTTCTGCCTAGACAGCCGTAAACTCAACTCGGTATCAAAGCACGACGCCTACCCTATGCCGTATATTAGTCAGATCCTAGATCAGCTAAACAATGCTAAGTATTTGTCCTCCATTGATCTCAAGTCTTCATACTACCAGGTCCCACTAGACTCTTTAGAGTCTAGAGAGAAAACTGCGTTCACCATACCATGTAGAGGGTTATTTCATTTCAAAGTAATGTGCTTTGGCCTTACTGCGGCTCCAGCTACCCAACAGAGATTGATGGATAGACTGTTTGGACCTGAATTTGACAGTAGGGTATTTGTTTACATCGATGACCTGATCTTGATTACACCACCAGGTCCTGATGCTTTCCATGACCATCTACAGCTCTTACTAAAGGTTAAAGAAAGGCTTAGGTTCGCTAATTTGACAATAAATATGAGTAAATGTCAGTTCTTTAGGAGACAACTAAAATTCTTAGGTCATGTAATTGATGAATACGGGCTACGCACGGACCCAGACAAAGTAAGGGCCATAGTAGACTTTCCTACTCCCGCATGTAGAAAAGATGTCAAACGTTTCTTAGGGACTGCATCGTATTATAGGCGGTTTATAAAAAATTTTAGTCACAGGGCAAGTTCCCTGAATGCTCTTACATCTACTCGTAAAGGCGCGCCCCCTTTTAAATGGACAATAGAAGCAGATCAAGCGTTCAATGACCTTAAAATTGCGCTATCTACGTCTCCTGTTCTTGTATGTCCAGATTTTTCTAAGGACTTTGCCGTTCACTGTGATGCCTCGGATTTTGGCATTGGTGGTACACTAACACAAGTGTTAGACGGAGAAGAACATCCCGTCGCTTACTGTAGCCGTTCACTAACACCAGCAGAGCGCAACTATTCCGCCACAGAACGCGAGGCCTTAGCTGTGGTACACGTTGTTGAACATTTTCGTCCTTACCTCGAGGGTGGACGACCGTTTCGTGTTATAACTGATCACGCGAGTTTAAAGTGGTTCTTAAATCTTAAAAACCCAACAGGTAGACTGGCACGTTGGGGTTGTAGGTTGTCTGCGTATAATTTTGTAGTCGAGCACCGTAGCGGATCGCAGAATGTCGTTCCGGATGCACTGTCCCGTTCTGTACCAGTGGCAGCCGTAAACACTGATGCATCTGGCGATGCGTGGTATAATAACATACTAAAACGTTGTACCGAACGCCCACGAGCGTGTCCAAATTTCCAAATTATTAATGGTAGACTTTTCAGATTTACTAAAAACAGTAACAAACTCTGTGGTGACTACCAGTGGAAGGAAGTTGTTCCTATTGAGCATAGAGAAGACATTATTAAAAATAACCACTCTGTACCTGTAGCTGCACATCTAGGTGTTGCTAAAACATATAAAAAGTTAAAATTAAGATATTTTTGGCCCGGTATGTATAAAGATACTGCGGATTTTATAAAAAATTGTAATACGTGTAATTCATATAAGCATAGCTCACTAGCGCCGCCAGGCTTTATGGGGGAACCCAAAGTTTGTTGTCGACCATTCCAGTGCATCAGCATTGATTTAGTTGGTCCACTGCCCATGTCTCGTCAGCAAAATACTTATTTACTAGTGGTTGTGTGTTGCTTTACTAAGTATTGCTTATTGTTTCCATTACGTCGTGCGACGGGCAAAGTGATAGCACAAAGATTGGAGGATCATGTGTTCCTCGTTCACGGGATTCCACAAACAGTAATTTCAGATAATGGTCCACAATTTATAAGCCACGAAGTTCAGGCGCTTTACGAAAAATACAATATCCCACAGGTACACATGGGCCCCGTTTACTGTCCACAAGTTAATACCGTGGAAAGATATAATCGAACAATAATCACAGCTGTTTCCTCTTTCGTTGAAGACGACCATAGGACGTGGGATGTGAATATCCATAAAATCCAATTCGCCATGAACACTGCGGTGAACGAATCCACATCTTACACCCCTTTCATGTTGGTACACGGTAGGGAAGCGGTTACGGATGGCAATATTTATCGAAATTTCGAAGACATCCAAGAGTTGGTTATAGTACCACGCGATACTCATGCTTCTAACCTTGGTCATCTAGCTGACATTTTTGTTAAAGTTAGAGAATCTTTACGGAAGGCTCACGAAAGAAACGTAAAATATTACAACAACAAGCGTAGGGATATATCTTTTAACGTTGGTGATTATGTGTGGAGACGTACGTATAAGCAGAGTGCTGCTCACAAATATTTTTCAGCAAAGCTTGCTCCCAAATATGAACGTTGTAAAATAATAGGTAAAATTTCCCGTTTAGTCTATGAGCTCGAAGACGAAAACGGCAAATATATAGGCAAATGGCATATAAAAGATTTTAAAAACTTAGACACCTCTGGTGATTAAATTAATTTACATTATTTATGATAAACTAACCTCTTATTAAGAAAAAAAAAAAAATTACATATTTAGTAAGCATTTACATAAGCATTTGATTTGACCGTGGGTGTGGCGGTTCACGAATACCTACCCCGCCTTTCTTCCTGGCGTCTCGTAGAAGTCGAGTGTGGGATAGGCACTATTTAACAAACTTTTAGGTGCCATTGCTGTTGCATGTACATGTTCCTTCTCATCATTTGTTGTTCATTAATTTTCCCCTGATACTTATGTCCCATTTTGATAACATCTTATCCTTTAAATTGTATTGTTGGTCAGTTATGACAGTACATAAAGATCAAAAACACAAAATTAAACGTGTCTTTGTTCATTATATGGTGTATTTAATAACGTTTCCTTTTACAGTGCAATGAGGTTGAAACTCTCCCAGGAGCGGTTTGCAACTCTCAAAATAAGCCTTTGCTATATTCATATGTAAAAAAGAGAGAGAGAGAGAGAGGAAAAAAAAATACATCTAGAAATGTAAGGTGAATTAATGACAATTGATGGGGGGCGCAGGTACATGCAACACAATAGAAGGGTTGATATGTCTTATGCACCCAACACCTCGCGAAGACATCATCAACACCTTAGCATTTAGAGTTATTTTTTTTGTTCTTTATTATAGGCTCTTGGGTGTGGTTCCCAATGTCCTATTATTATTTTCCTTTAATTTTCTTTGGTTATGGGTGTTTTCCCGTTGCGGAGAGAACAAAATGTTCTGGCTCATACAGCCATATATTTTTTAGTTTATTTTTTCTATACATACTAAGAATTACCATGGTTTCTTAGTAAGCATTTTTTTGTTTTGTTTTCATTGGTGAGAAGACACCAATTATAATAGTATTTATTCTTTTCACGTGATATTTTTCAGAATATCTGTTTAGATTAGTGTGCATGCATGCATAATAGTTCTATGGTATTGTGTAGGACATTATCTTATTGTTTTTTTATTTTAAATCTTAGCATGTACAAGTGTACTCTTTTACATGTTAATGTGTTATAATCATTACTGGACGATAGCGTCTTTTCACTTTGGTAAATTTTCCTTTAGCAAAGTTTCAAAATAGATATATTATATTTGTTAAATTGTTGTAAGACTGTCGAGGACGACAGACGAATTCTCTACGTGAATTCTATCGTGGTTGGGGGGATACTGTAACACTCTTTTTTCTTATTATCACTTATTACCGTCTTAATTACACATAAAGGCATCAGAGTTAAGTAAAATCACTAATGTTTGTTTGTTTCATGTTGTTTACATCGTCATAATGACATATGTCAATTCCTTATGTCATTTTAACTTTTAATTTGTTTTTAAAATGCTAGTTTGACTCACCTTGATCGTGGTTCATAGACAAAACCATAGAGTTTAGCGTATCAAAACAGGCTAGTCAGTATATACAAAGATAGTCTCTTTATCAAACGACCGGCGTCCTTCTCGAATAAGTTTTTTTGGGCAATTTTAATGTTTCCGATGTCGGTTTCTTGTAAAATCCTCTTTAAAAAATGTAATAATAATAATGTTGACAAATTCCTCGTAAATTAATAAATTCCTCGTTGAGTATAAATGCACTTGCATGTTTATATTCAAATACAAGTTATTTTGCAATGAATCAACGTAATTTCAAATGAAAAGGGGCCCTTTAAGTATTTTTAGTAAATAATATAAACAAACAAACATTACTCATATTCTTGGATGTATGGACGAGTGTGTCTTTGCCTCGTCTATGGGAGCTACGGTCGAGACGGATTTCTCTCGAATCTGTGGATCGATATCTGAAAAGTCTCACGCGCTGGTTCTGATTTTGCGAATTTACTGAGATCTCGAAAAGAGAAGTCCTCGAATTTATTTCAGGAATACTGTAATCAGGGGATTATTAAATTTAATTAGCTCGAAGTTCGAGTATATTGGCTGAAGAGCGTATAAAATTGTACATGCCGGCTGGTTTATAGGTTACCGGCAGCACTTATATAAAAACCTATGAAATATTAATAAAAGCCCGATAAAAAGGTCAGTTAAAGATAAATTTCTTATTAATTCAACCGATTGTAAAGCTTTAATAGTTGTGTTTCTATAAATAATAGTCTTTCAGTAAGAATTGTCGAGATTTGTCATTGGTGGGTGGATACAAAGCTTATCCTCTCCATAACTTCAATAAACTCATACTAAAAATCCTTTATCCCTGTTAATTACATATATTTCAAGGTAATTGGTATTTGTGTAAAACAATAAATGTAGAATCATCATGTTTATGATCTAAATTAATAGTACTTGATGAAAGTTTGTCATAAGTTAGTAATTAAATTGTGTATATCTTCCACTCTCCTGAAATCATATGTTTTTATAATCTTTCTTTATTGCTTAGTTGTCAAAAGTGAATAGTATGAAGGAGAGTAATTTTAGTTAATCAAATCTTTTGTTAGCATGGGTTATACCCTTATTTAGTCCATAACAATGATAATATAGCGTTTCTTTTGACATGTAACAGGGCAAAAACTACCTGGTGGTAGTGTATGGTATAACCATACTACATACAGTACCAAAGAAGAACGATAATAAATAGTATATCAAGACATTTGAATATTGGAGAAAAGACAGAGTTAAAATTTAAAATACAGTATCCGGACCTGCAAGGTATGCAGTACTAACCAACGGGAAAGGGAGATATTAATAATAATTATAAATAATTATAAGAATTAAGAGTTACCTCTTTATTTTTGTTATACCTGTTTAGTACCTTTACATACCGAGATTGATCAAACAGGACCAGAACCAACCTGCCCTTGTATTTATTGTTGTTATATATTGTAAAGCTAGAATATTTAGTAAATGCAAAATTTGTAAATGTAATAAATAATAAGTATTTTTGGTAATTTGTTGTATTATTTGTTTTTCATAAATCTTTAGTTGATGGGTTAAGGAGAAAAGAAATTTTAAGATTACAGCCTAGGCTGGACACTCAATTTCGAGAAATCTGTGCTGGTTCCAACTCAGTGTGTAGAGTTCCTTGGCATTACTTGGGACACAAAGAACAACACAAAGTCCCTGTCGGAACCGAAGTGCCTTACGCTACGCTCAGCACTTCAGCATCAGATTTCACAAGGCAGTTGGTCCCTCAAACAGGCCCAGTCCCTACTGGGGAGACTCAACTTTGCCGGTTTCGTGATACGCAGAGGAAGATTACACTGTCGAACAATGCAATACTACAGTCGACAGCTATCCAAAGATCATGTATATCGCAAAGTGAAGCTTCCAGACATAGTCCTAAACGAAATGAGGTGGTGGATAAATGCTGCATCAGGTTGTCTTCCAATCCACAGAGCCGAAGTCACACATCACTTGACTACAGATGCTTCAGATGTCGGCTGGGGAGCTCAGCTCGAGGAGACGAATATATGCGGTCAGTGGTCCTCAGCTCAACAAAAGTGGCATGTCAATATGAAAGAGTTGTTTGCGGTTCATGCGGCAATCCTGCACGAGCAGCATCGCCTGCACAATGCGCAAATCTTATTGCTAACAGACAATCGCACTGTGGTGTCGTATATAAACAAGGAAGGCGGCACCAAGTCCAGGAAACTCTTGAAGCTGACACGACAGACCTTAGAAATAATGGATCATCTGAATGTTCAGCTAACTGCTCAATATTTTCCAGGCAGGTACAATTGCGAAGTAGATGCACTATCGAGGATGAAACCTTGTCCAGAATGGCATTTGACTCCAGAAGCGACACAGGTAATATTTCAGTTGTGGGGAGTACCGGATGTAGACTTATTTGCGTCGAAAACTGCCCACGTCATCCCCAGATACATCACAATGGACTTGATGGACGAGGAAGCAGACAGCTACAATGCACTAAGGCATCAGTGGGAGTTCAGGTTGGCTTGGGTGTTTCCGCCTCCAAACCTAATGCCACAAGTACTTGCGAAACTCAACAAGGCAAAAGGCAAGTACATCTTAATAGTCCCGAGATGGGACAAAACGTTTTGGTTAGCCGATTTAAGGCATCGAGCTCTGCAGGAACCGTACCAAATCCCTCATCTTCAACAAGTCCTGATCGACACGGTAACAGGTATTCACCCTCCGGAAATTCACAAAATTCGTTTAGAAGCTTGGCTGATTTTGGGTGGACAGATATGACAGAAAACTGGTCTACAGAAGAAAAATCTTTATTTCTGAATAGCTGGCGAAAGTCAACTCTAAACACATATCAGTCAGCATGGAAAAAGTGGAAAGGTTGGTGTGATAATAATGGTATAAATCATAGGTGTCCTATCCCCGCTGACGTAGCACGATATTTGGCACATCTTCACAATGTGCAAGGATTGGCATATAAAACTATATTAGTTCACAAATCTGTGATAGCAACATTTACAAATGTTACGACTAATAATGACCTCTCTTCCAATTTTTTTGTTAGACACATGTTAAAAGCTATATCTGTTGCCAAAGAGAAACCCGCGGTACCTCCTATATGGGACCCGCAAATAGCGATTAATTTTCTTGAGCAAAATGTTCCAGATAAAAATAATCTATACCAAGTATCACAACGACTTGCCATTTTGCTTCTACTATCATCGGGTCGTAGAGTTCATGATTTGTCCCTGCTGACTATTGAAGACGGAAAGTTTAAAGATGAAGGAATGTACCTTGTGTTTTGGCCCCGCTTCGGTTCGAAGACGGATAATTTAAATTATCGACAATCTGGATGGAAGCTGATTGAAAACCCTAATAAATCCTTGGATTGTGTATATTGGACGCGGCGCTTAATTGCTATATCTAATGAGCGCCGAAAGGAGTCTGATCGTTTGTTCGATTTATTTATAACTGTTCGGGGAGTTCCTAAGGCAGCTTCAAGAACGATAATCGGTGGCTGGGTGAAAGCTGCTCTTAAGGATGCAGGTATAGAGGCTTCTCCCGGTTCTATTCGGTCTGCAGTAGCGTCATTGAATTGGCTGGAAAAATTTCCTATTGATAAAATATTGGAAACAGGAAACTGGCGCCAAGAACACACTTTTAGAAAATATTATCAAAAAATCATTAATCGACCCAATGAAGAGACATCAGTATCTTTATCAAGATATTTTGATTCAGTTCGTTAGTTTTAATTTACTGTATTTTTGTATTTGAATATTTAAATTTGATTGAATTGTTTCATATACATAACTATGTCTTTTTAAAATAAAATTAAATTGATCTAATACATTTTGTTTTCTTGCTATTAGATGGAGAAAGTATTTTTTTTTTTTTTTATTACCTGTAACACATTATAGCATCATCATGGGCACTCACCAGGAGATAACAAACACATCACTCAAGATGGATTCCGGATATCGAACGGAACAAATAATAGAGAGTTTTAACTACCAATAAAACTTACCTATTATTTTTCCTAAAGATATCCGGAATCCAGGTAAGTTCTACCTGGTGCATCTAGAGTACATATAATGAAGGTAAGCGTTCGTGCCAACAACGTCAACCATTTTGTTCCCGCCAAATTATAAAATGCGAAACTGGCGCCGGAAATACGATGGGAGGTGACATTTAGACCGGAAAACGTCGCAAAAAGGACGGGGCTTGACTCAAGATGGATTCCGGATATCTTTAGGAAAAATAATAGGTAAGTTTTATTGGTAGTTAAAACTCTCTATTATCTCTGGATTTGTCGTTGTGAAGAAAACTGATAAAATGTTAGTTTGTAAAATGCAGACATCCCCAAAATCTCCATACAAAACACCAATTTCATAGGTAAGGACCTAATATTTACCTGTGCTCATTAATAAACTCCATCGCTTCGTTCACAGTGAGCCGCATATAGCTGTCCAAGTCAGCGTATTCGTCAGACATGGCGCCAGGCGCGGGCGCCGCGTCGTATTCTATGATCAGCTCTTTCGGTTTGGCAGTTGAAGCGGACAATCTAGAAATATAGAGAAGTTTGTGTCATCATTGGTGACCACTGCTGGCCATTGCATCCCACTGTGGCACAGACCTTCCTCATGGAGAGACACATGAGGAGTATGGGCCGTAACACAACACCCTGGTCCAATGAGGGTTGGTGGATAGAAACGGTTGCAATACATATCATCTCGCCTTTTCCCTGAAGGGGTAGGCAGAGGTGTTTACACCCACAATTCACCAGATATGTTAAGTCCACATGCTCCGTGCACTGGGCTCAATTTCAGGCAAGCGATATTCACAATGAACTGTACATAAGATGTATTCAAACTCAGTGGTACAGGCGGCGAGATAGAACCCGCGAGTCCCGCGGCCGAGCGAACGCCTACCGCTGCCTTTGCAGTGCCTTCCGAAGCATGGAGGAGTTCAAGGTCACAAACTTTTGGTCACCCATTCAAGGCCTGTCCATGGTGAAGGTAGCTTTGTTTTCGATACCGATAGCCAGAGTATATTAGGCGCCCTGATATTAATTCCAGGAGTGGGACATATATAGGCTGATAACGGTGTTAAACCTGTAACGCGGCGCTATACCAGTATTAGCGACTCTTTGCTGATATTGCGCTCTTCTCTGGCTATTTCCCTCTTTGTTTCTTTTTAAATAAAAACGAACCATCTGTCTGTTCTGTCTCCTCATTGTTTTTGGTCTCCAACAGTCCAACTCCAAAATATTATAATAAATATACCTACTACATTTTATAACTTGCAACTATCGTAGTAGGCTGGTTGTAAAAGAGCTCAGTATCTAAATAACTTTGTTTTCATAGGCACTATTAGTGCCTTAGTTTTTATTAGAGATGCGCCGAATATTCGTTTTGTATTCGGCATCATTTCCTCTTTTTTTATTTGGTCGAATTATTCGTTTTGTGCCGAATATACTCGATTGTATTTTCTTAGCTAGATGACCGGGTATAGACCAAAAGACATAGCTTCTTCTGTAAGATTTATGTTACTCATGTCAACATAATGATTTCACAGGCTATTGGTAGTTCAGTATAGTCAACATTTATTTTAACATCGCCTGTAGTGACACGAAACGTACATGTTGTCTAAGTTGTTTCCGTGGCTAAGCAAAGTAATTGTAAACCTAATAATTCGGCCGAATATCCGGTTCGGTAAAGGTTAAACCGAATAATATTCGGTTATTCGGCGAAACCACTGTTTGGCGCATCTCTAGTTTTTTTATATATAATTATATTACCTAAAGTGATGACCTGCGACCTGCTACCTTCGCCATGGTCAGGCTGTGGATGGGTGACCAAGACTTTGTGATCTCGAGCTCCTCCGTGCTTCGGAAGGCACGTTAAGCGGTTGGTCCCGGTCGCATTTGTGACCGTTTCTACCCACCAACCCGCATTGGGCCAGCGTGGTGGTGTTACGGCCCATACTCCGTATGTGTTTCTCCATGAGGAAGGCCTGTCCCAGCAGTGGGACGTATATAGGCTGATGACGATGACCTGCGCCTTTCTATCATTATCGGTCCACCACGTCACAAACCTTTACGTTACCTTATGGGAAGGCTTGATTTTATACGTACCTTTTAGACCCGTCAATATCTTCAGCCAGGTCCATCTCACAGCACAGCTCACTCTCCAACTCTTCTATCTTCCACTCAAGTTTCTCATACATGTCATAATCATCCAAATTCTCGTCAATTCCTACCTCTAAACTATTAACAGTATTTGTAATCTTTTCTCCAATAAATTCCTTTTCAACAGCACATTCTGTAACGTTCGATTCGTCAGTTGTAATTTTTGATTCGTCATTTGTAATCTTTGATTCGTCAATTGTAATTTTCGATTCGTCATTTGTAATTTTCGATTCGTCATTTGTAATTTTCGATTCGTCATTTGTAATTTTCGATTCGTCATTTGTAATCTTTGATTCGTCATTTGTAATTTTCGAATCATCAATTGTGATTTTGGATTTGTCATTTGTGATTTTTGATTCATCGGTAACGTTTGCTTCACCTGTATCTTCTTTATTTTCCTTATCGCCTGTCTCTTTCTTAGTTGAAGTAAATAAAGGGTATGTTAACGCTAATATCCTCGGCTTTTTGTCTTTGTCGCACTCTTTGTAAAGTTTCATTATCTAGAAGAAAAAATATATAAGGTAAGCGTGAATTTATTACAATTATAGACTGAACTGGTCGGTTTAAACGTGCATTATACATACACATACATAAATCACGACTATTATTCCCTATGGGTTAGTCAGAGACTAGGCAAAAGCACGGCCAAAGCAGTCACCAAGCAGTGACTGCACTCAGCGTGACAGGTGGTGAGACCGTCGCCGCTATAAGCTGTTGGATGCTGTGCAGTTCTAAGTCCATTAGTCGCCTTTTACGACACCCAAGGGAAGAGAGGGGTTGGTAGTTGGTAGTATTCTTTTAATGAGCCGCTACCACACGGCTCAATTAATTATTATTATTATAAATGTGAAAATGGTACAGAACCATAAAATTGCTTTACCACTTTTGACAAAAACTTCCATACAAATTTAACTTCACTAAGACTCATTATTAATATCGCATTATTCATTATTATATTGGCATGATTCGTGGGCCGTAATCCAACCAGTGCATCGGTTACAAATGTAACATACTTTAAAGTCTTTTTTCAAAGCAATAAATAATAATTTCCAGTAAGTTAATACAAAAGTAATTAGATACTACTTTCTATGTTGGGAAACACAGAACTTCAATCTGAACATATTAAAAAAATTGTCGGAAGACTGTGCTTACTTAAAGATGAGTTGTTATAATATTAAAATAGAATCTCTTGTTTAGATATATGCATAAAAATAACAATGATCTTAAAATCAGTGTAATAAGTAAGAAAATATTGTAATTTGGTACAGTAATAATGGCTTATTTTACTTTATTTATTTAATTTTTATTTTATATGCAAAAATAGACCTTATTGCTTAGTGACATGCCAACGACATTCACTCTAAAGGCGGCAAAGCAATTTTACGGTCACTTATACATAACATATGAATAGAATTTTAAGATAATTCATACATATCGCAGGTTGTCGTCTGTCCATATCAAATGACAGCTGTCAACGATGAGAACGTTGATGTTCGTCATGTTGAGCACTTCCTCCTTGAGGATCTGGCTTAGCACTGACGATGTGCAGACTATCACCTGTAAAAAAAACAATATTTTTTTAATCTCAGATATATGTTAACGTATCTCAACGGCCACTAAACGAGGCACATTAAAACATCGAAACACAGTTGTTCGCTTCTCATATTTTATATTATACCAGGGAACAAATTTCTTATCGCCCAAGGGATAAAAAATCTTAACTCCCCAGTGATACAAATTTCTCATCTCTGAAGGAAAAAATAGTTTTATCACCATAGGGAAGAAAGTTCCTTATATCCCTTGGGAAAACAACTTATATCCCTAGGGAAAAACACTCAACGAGTTAAGATTTGACAGATGTTACGCAACTGAAGATGTTAAATATATAGTCCCCTGCTAAGGAGTGTTAAGACATATCCCACCTCCTTGTCCTCCACCTCCTTGCTCCAGTCGTGCACGTCGCCGAGGCTGGTCGCCGCGCCGACGGCCAGGTCCGTCATGATTCGCAGGTCGTACGACACGCACGGGACCAGCGATGCCCGCGTCACGTACACGGAGCGTTGGCGGCCCTCGGATAAACACCTGGAATGACATGACAGGAGTTTTTGGCGCCATTCAACTATGGCGGACGTGATTTTTATTTCTGTGATTGTAATATTGTTTCGGAGTAGATCTTGTTGCGTAAAATCAGTGTAGTTGTGTAATAAGGGTCTGTGTTGACGAGCAATGTGGTGGATCATTGAAATAATCGTCAAGTGGTGCGAAAAACGATGCGGTGGGGAACCACAGTGTCTGCCATCGTTGTTTGAAGCCTAACTTTTCCAAGATGCATTGACTGAAGAAATATTATTACCGAAGACAAGGCTGTATGGGCTTCATTCCCTTTGCCATCCCTGCATAAGAGAATTTTACAACAACGACAACAACAATCAATACATGACATATCATCACGCCTCTTTTCCCAAAAGTGTAAGCAGAATCTTAACCCACACTTTTCCAGATATGTTTAGACCCATGTAACAGTTGGCGAGCCTGTTGCCGTGCATCGAGCACATCTTTTTGACATCATTTTGACCGCCTCTCTGGTCTAGTGGTTCACACCACCGGGATTCCCCATGGGGGCAGAAGTGTTTCTACACAGTTTGGTTGGTGGAGGGCTTCTAAGCCACCGTCTTACCTAAATTTGTCGCCATAATAACAATGTTTTAAGCATTCTTGTGTTCCGGCAATCAGAGGTAAGATAGCCAGTTCCTCAATTGTTGAGGATTACAGGTGAAGTCGCTTTCACCTTCAGCCTTATCGTCACTTACCATCAGGTGAGATGAAGGTCAAGGGCTTACTTGCCATAAGTGAAAAAATGGTAAAATAACAATAAGTCATACCCTCTGATTTTATAAGCGTCTTCATGTACCAGCCTTGTGGCGATGAAGGACCGGTACTCCACCACGAGTATGTTCTTCTCCCCGGCCGCCATCGCGAGACGGGCTCCCCCCTCCGCGGAAGTGAAGCGGTAGCAAGAGCCCTCCATTCTCTGGAAGAGGGGAGAAAAATACTAGTATTGGTATTGATTATTAGGCAGATTAAATTTCCCTGCCCAGCCTAAATAGTATGAGGATTTTGATATTTATCGAGTTTTAACACGGTCAGTTGTCAAATTCGAAAGTACTTTGCCTGCAGAACATGATAAAAACACGATATATATCACAATACAGTTTTCATGATAAAAGGGCTGCACTAAAAGATCTTTAAGAAGAATTTGACAGTGAGCGAACAAAGATAGAAAGCAAAAATGTGTAATTCCCAATAACAAAAGCTCCCACTGTTAAGTACAGGCCTTCTTCTTCATCTTCTTCAATTTAACAACTATTATGCACCAGTTTTGCGTTGGGTACAGGCCTTAAGGAAACACATAAGGAGGATAACTGAGAAGCAACAGTTTAACATGCATTTCAAAGCATGGAGACTTGCTCCTCAAGATCAGAATGTTTTGGTCACCCATTCTAAAACTTACCATTTTGAAAGTAGCTTTGTTTTCTATATTGAAAGCCAAGACATGTGAACCACTATGTAAATGAGCTCCTCAACAATAATTACACTCCCGTTGACAATGAACTAACTAATTAAACCCCCACCCTCACTTTGATGTGAAAGTTAATGTGTGAAGAAAATAAGGTTTTTATTTCAATAACAGCTAACAAATACAGTGTCAAAAGAAATATCTTTATAATTAATTAAATATTAATGAGATGGATGGGTGTTTCTTGTCACAAATTAAGTAAATTTTCAGAGTAATTATGGACACTTAACTTTAATTTATCAAGGCGCCATCAAGTAAATGTTGCAAGTAAATGAACCCCCAACCGATGACAACCCTAGTTTGAAAAAGTACCAAAAATATTTTGTTTGAATTTTTTTGTTTCTCTGTCTGTTTGTCTGTTTGTACGGGCTAATCTCGGAAATGGCTGGACTAATTTTAATAAAATTTTGCATGGTGATACTTTATATCACTGGTCAACATCTTAGATACTTTTTATTCCGGAAAATTAAAGGGTTCGCGTGGGATAGTTAAAAAACCAGTAGCCGCAGACGAAGTCGCGGGCAACAGCTAGTAATTTCATTAAAATTGAGAGGTAATTATTTGTATATTACACACAATATTGTAAAATAAAAAGTGAGCACACTATATTGCAAAATCAAATGTAAAAATAACAATTTTCGTATGACAAGCTCCTACAGTATTATTCTTCTTTTGAGGCTAGGTACTTATTTAGGATCATCTTTTTATTATATTTTTATTGTTAAATTATAGGTTAACTATAAAATAAGTAAACACTACTCACCAGCGGTGTTCACCAGCTTCTAAGACCACGATCAACAGTTCTATAGCATAATAAATAACCAAAACAAATCCTAATTAACACACTGTAATTTTACAAAACTTATAAACTGCACTTAATTATGATACATTCCTACATTGGTTATAAAAATATATTGAATATTTATTATGAAAATTATATTCTACATTTTCGAGTTTATACACAGATGAATAAGCCTAAAAATAATTGATTATAAAAATTAAAACAGATCAAAATTGTTTGCAGGTGCACTCCAATAGGATCAATGACATTTAGAAGATGCGTTTTGTTCGCACATTTGACGTATCTGAGCATAAATGTATAATTATACGTTGCTCAATAAATAACTTTATAGTAAATATAACTAAATAATCTAAGCTTCATAATTTCAATAAAAAAATAAGGGGAGTTTTGGCGGCATTCAACTATGGCGGACGTGATTTTTATTTCGATGATTATAATATTGTACGGAGTGGATATTGTTACGTAAAATCAGTGTAGTTTTGTGAAATAAGTGTCTGTGATGATGTGCAATATGGAGGATTATCGAAATAAACGTCAAGTGGTGTGAAAAGTGATGAGTTTTTTATCGTGGTAATCCACCTCATCCAAGTAGCACCACAGTGTCTGCCAGCGATCGTTTGACGCCAAACTCTCCCAAGATGCATTGAAATGCATTACACTAGCATTTCAAGGCAAACTACTGAAGATATATATATTGCAGACATGGCTGTATGGGCTTCGTTCCCTTTGCCTTCCCTACGGGAGAATTTTATAAAAAAAAAAATAAGATCTATAATTATCTCAGAGTAAACAGAACTGGAGTAGCCTTTGTCTAACATTCCCCTCTGCCAAATGCACAAGCATCGGATGCTTGCACGTTTAATAAAACTAGTTGAGCCGCCATTTTGACAGCCATAACATTGTAAACGTTGCGGCGAACAGAGCTCCCGCAAAAATGCCTGCCTGTGCTGTTTTTTGTTGTAAAAATAAATAGAAAACATCGAGTATGCTAAATGATGGTGTCACCTTTTATTTGTCATTATAATTTTTAAGATTTCATGATTATTAACTTCATTATTTCATGTTTTAGAATTCTACGATTTCAAATTTCGAGCGCTAGTTTCGTGGGGAGTGCGGCTGTGACGTTGTCAAAACGAACACCCCACGTGACTATTTTAAGCGTGTGTGTGCGTGAAATTTAAATTTGTGTGTCGAGTTATGCATGTGTGCATTTGTAAAAACGTTGTGCGTTGTGCTGGCTTTGAGTGTAGTGGTAACCTCACCCCCCGCAAGAAATGGCAGAATAAAATGTTTGAGAAATTGACTAATGGCTACTCCAGTTCTGTTTACTCTGAGATAATTATAAAGGAGTTTTGCTTATTTGGCAATCACAACCAAACTCCCCGAAGCATAATTAATATTATAATTTTTTTTGGTGTTTTCAGCGGCATTCAACTATGGCGGACGTGATTTTTATTTCGATGATTGTAATATTGTACGGAGTGGATATTGTTACGTAAAATCAGTGTAGTTTTGTGTAATAAGTGTCTGTGATGATGTGCAATGTGGAGAATTATCGTAATAAACGTCAAGTGGTGTGAAAAGTGATGAGTTTTTTATCGTGGTAATCCACCTCATCCAAGTAGCACCAGAGTGTCTGTCATCGATCGTTTAACGCCAAACTCTCCCAAGATGCATTGAAATGCATTACTCTAGCATTTCAATGCAAACTACTGAAGAAATGTATACTGAAGACTTGAGTGTATGGGCTCCGTTCCCTTTGCCTTCCCAGCCTGGGAGAATTTTACAGAGTTTTTAGCGGCATTTGACTAATGGCGGACGTGAATCCACCTCATCCAAGTAGCACCACAGTGTCTGCCATCGATCGTTTGACGCCAAACTCTCCCAAGATGATGGGCTCCGTTTCCTTTGCCTTCCCTACATGGGAGAATTTTACAAAAAAAAAAGTTTTTTTTTTAGTTTATAAGGTTTTGGCGCAAAAAAATATAAATAACAATACGTAGAAATGTATGTTCAATGAATGATGGGGGGGGGATGATGGGGGGGATGATGCTGAATGAATAATGGGGTTCTAAAAATTTATTAACAAAACCGCAATTTCCTTATTCTTAAATTTGGATGCATAAAATTAGAATAAAATAAAATACTCGAGATCCCAAAATTTTGGCCTTATCCATTGAAGTCTGCCCTATCAAAATCCCTATGCCACTGAAGTAGAGAGTGGCAAAAAACTAGGAAGTACTACGAACATAGAGTAACTTAAATGTTACGAAATACACTTAAAGACGGCGGCGGCGCGGCGTAGATCTCCTGTCAAGGGGTGGACCAATGATCTGGTGAATGTCGTTGCAGCCGCTGAAAGTTTTTCGCCTTCCGGCTGATGACGATGATTATATAGTTTATTAAGAATATGGCGTAGTGATTCGTTCGCTTTGGCTTTCGATATGGTAAACAAAGCTACATCGCCATTGCCAGTAATTGGATGGGTGACCAAAACATTTTGATCTCGAGTCCGTGCTTCGGCACGTTAAACCGTTGGTCCCGGTCGCTATAGCTTTCGCTATTTCTACTCACCATTAGCGCAGCGTAATGGTGTAAAGGTATTAACTCCTCATGTGTTTCTCCACGTTGGAAAGCTGTTTCCGGCGCATGGCAACTGGTGAACAGGCTCCCCACCTGTTACATGTCCATGAACATGTTTGCTTGTAGGTAAAAGACATTTTTTTTAAACATTCACACCTCATTTTAAGCAACTAATGCTGCTTGTGTTACGGACACTAGATGACGGATAAATATATATTTAATAGATCAATACATATAAATATTCTGAATATATATAAACATCCAAGTCTGGAGAACAAATGCCTGAAAATTCATCACCCAAATATAGGCCCCCACCGGGGATCGAACCCAGAACCTCTCGAGATGGCGACGCCTTGAGACCGGCATACGTCGTCAAATAAAATTGTCAATAACATTGGATCTTTAGCTTATTGCCACAACACAAAAAGTCTTACACTTTAAAAATAGATTTCTAAAAACTCCTTGTATCGCCTTATTCCAGAAACTTAAAACAAAGATGAATTACTAACTTAGAACAATGGGTCATTGAAGTCCCAATAAATAATACTTAATGGGGTTTCCCGAACTTTCAACATATCATGACCATATTATTTGCCGTCAGAGTAAACAGCATATACGTCCGTGATCCGACAGTTTAGTAGGATAAGGGGCCTGGACCAACTGCCAACTATGGTCAAAGTCATGGTTGTCAGCCGGAGGGCGTGGGAGGCAGCCGCTTCTTTTCTTCTCTTCCCGCTCCTTCTCAGGCCTCAGGCCGTCCCTCTCCGGCGGAGACGGGTGGGCAGGAGATAAGGCGCGCTCAATAAGTCCGACTTCTTATCTATCCGCGTGCGGCTTCATAAGTGGACGGCTTCCACGCATTCGACAGGCTGCCACGTCTGGGGCTTTTCTTTATATACCCTAGAAACCCCCGATTGGCGCTAACCCCGACCTAGCATATAACTAGATTGGGACCTTGGAAACGATGCGGAGAATCGGCAAAACCCGAGTCGTTTCCTCGGGAAGGGTCGCAGGGGTATATCGGAGAGTTTTAGTAGGTAGTGTCTTTTTTGGTGAGTCCCATTCACGACTACCGTAATTTACTACTAATATTAGGTCCTTACCTATGAAATTGGTGTTTTGTATGGAGATTTTGGGAAATTCTGCATTTTCCATACTAACATTTTATCAGTTTTCTTCACAACGACAAATCCAGAGATAATAAATATTTGGCATGTATCATTAGACAAGCTTTAGTAATATGTGTAATATCACACTTCATAAAAATTATTTATCGTTTTTAAGTGAATTCAAATAAAATGATGTATTCGGGAGGCACTTAAAAAGAGTTGTCTCCGTGTCAAATTTTAACACAATTAAATTTACAACAAATTATCAAAACAAATCAAAAGAGCTCAAAAATAAATATAGTCTATTTTTAGACGAGGTAATTATTTTTTAGGAATACACTGAATCATAATAGTTACAGACAAAATACTAAGACAGAATAAAAACACCAATTTCATATGGACCCAATAAATAGAGGTAAAAGTTTAAATTGCAAATTAGCAACACCAATGCTTGTAATCACAACAAGCACAAGTCTACCATGCACACAAGCTTATCTTACAACACACATACATACCATCCGTACTATAGTGTAGATAGATAGTTAGTACCCACCTACAAATGCCTACAATACATACATACACAAACAACTGAATTGACTCAAGAACACCGAGAGATTATGGCAAAGCGGGGACAAAAGTTGACGTAATAAAAAACAGTGTATTCATATTATTCTGTTCAAATGAGAGATCATACACATTTGTGAGCGCGTGTAAAAATTTTAAAAATGATTAATTTTGTGTCGCTGGAGTGTGACGTGACGACGTGTGTACGAGTTCCTTCTACTATTGTATAAACATAACCTACAATCACGGATAAAATTTTTTGTAGATCATAGCCAAGACAAGTAAGTGTTGAAATTACAAGTGTTATTTTGACTAGTTTCTTAGAAGTTTAGCATTTTTAAAACGAAATGTAAGGGAATTAATTTATGTGTAGTTAGACTTGTTGGATGTCAATGACCATAGATTAAAATGATATTTTTAGCGGGAAGAAGTTAGATTTTAAGATTTGCTTTTAATTTTAGAGACGTATTCACTTTAACTGTGTTTTAGACTGTCTCGTACCAATGAAGGGTTCGTCACCACTAACCAGCTTGTCATAAGGCCCACTCCTGGGTACAGGCCTTAAAAGGAGAAACGTATTAGGAGAATGGGCTGTAACCTCAGAGTAAACAGAACTGGAGTAGCCTTTGTCTAACATTCCCCTCTGCCAAATGCACAAGCATCGGATGCTTGCACGTTTAATAAAACTAGTTGAGCCGCCATTTGGACAGCCATAACATTGTAAACGTTGCGGCGAACAGAGCTCCCGCAAAAATGCTTGCCTGTGCTGTTTTTTGTTGTAAAAATAAATAGGAAACATCGAGTATGCTAAAAGATGGTGTCACCTTTTATTTGTAATTATAATTTTTAAGATTTCATGATTATTTACTTCTTTATTTCATGTTTTAGAATTCTACGATTTCAAATTTCGAGCGCTAGTCTCGTGGGGAGTGCGGCTGTGACGTTGTCAAAACGCACACCCCACGTGACTGTTTTAAGCGTGTGTGTGCGTGAAATTTAAATTTGTGTGTCGAATTATGCATGTGTGCATTTGTAAAAACGTTGTGCGTTGTGCTGGCTTTGAGTGTAGTGGTAACCTCACCCCCCGCAAGAAATGGCAGAATAAAATGTTTGAGAAATTGACTAATGGCTACTCCAGTTCTGTTTACTCTGAGGCTGTAACACCACCCCGCTGGCCAACTGCTGATTGGTGGCGCAGACTTAGAAGAGATACTCATATAAACTCTTTATTGCACTTGAAAAAAACATTAAAATTTATGTTACAATACACAGTTTGCAAGGGCGGACTTATCTCAGAAAAAGATCTCTTCCGGTCAACCCATGAAGGTAGGTAGGTTGGTAGGTTTACTCCTTATTGGTAGGTTCAAACAGTTGCAATAGTATTTTTATGGCCTTACAAAAAAAAAACCTGTGCATCAGGGTGCCAGAATGTTTCTTGATAATGCAACTATGCAATAGTTGACCCTCTTTTTTGGGCCCCAAATGACTCATTACTGTGAAACACCACCATAAAAACAAAAAAAATTAAAACCCTAACACAATACCCTCAGAGTAAACAGAACTGGAGTAGCCTTTGTCTAACATTCCCCTCTGCCAAATGCTCAAGCATCGGATGCTTGCACGTTTAATAAAACTAGTTGAGCCGCCATTTTGACAGCCATAACATTGTAAACGTTGCGGCGAACAGAGCTCCCGTAAAAATGCCTGCCTGTGCTGTTTTGTGTTGTAAAAATAAATAGAAAACATCGAGTATGCTAAAATATGGTGTCACCTTTTATTTAAAATTATAATTTTTAAGATTTCATGATTATTTACTTCCTTATTTCATGTTTTATAATTCTACAATTTCAAATTTCGAACGCTAGTCTCGTGGGGAGTGCGACGGTGACGTTGTCAAAACGCACACCCCACGTGACTATTTTAAGCGTGTGTGTGCGTGAAATTTAAATTTGTGTGTCGAATTATGCATGTGTGCATTTGTAAAAACGGCTGGCTTTGAGTGTAGTGGTAACCTCACCCCCCGCAAGAAATGGCAGAAAAAAATGTTTGAGAAATTGACTAATGGCTACTCCAGTTCTGTTTACTCTGAGACAATACCTAATTAAGTTTTTTTTTATAAAATTCTCTTTTTTTTTTTGTAAAATTCTCCCGTAGGGAAGGCAAAGGGAACGGAGCCCATACAGCCAAGTCTTCGGTATTTTTATGTCTTCAATATTTGCGATGAAATTCAAGTTGTAATGCATTTTAATGCATCTTGGGAGAGTTTGGCGTCAAACGATCGATAGCGTCTGCGATTGATGGCTTCTGTCAGTGTCTACTGTGGTGTTACTTCGATAAAGTGGATTACCAAAGAGTATACAATAACTACGTAAGAGGATTACCACGATAAAAATCTCATCGTTTTTCACACAGAACAATAAAAAAGTTACGGCAATACACAGGTCTGTGTTACCAGCTGTGATTAATGTTTGCATAATGCATTTTGTTACTTCGAAATTTTACAGTTCAAGCACGGACTGGTAAGATAACTTGTATACAAGCATTTGAAATACGTTTTTAAATATTATAATCTATAATAAGTCTATAATCTATAATGGTTGACTCGTAGAAAATGCTTTTGGCATTAAGTCCGTCATGTACACCAAATGTACTAAAGCTTTAAATAAATAATAAATACGTATAATGAGACACGTTAAATATATTACAATTATTGTGCAAAAACATGTACACTATCATGACAGCACTGGACTAGTGTAGTGCATGCACAATTTTATGTCGATAATCAAGTACTATTCAAGTATCAAATATTCAAGTATTAAAACAAAATTATTTATTTTATTTATTTAGCCAACTTCGTAATTAAAGAGAATATTAGTATACAGGTTGGAATTTTTTTTATCTCCACAAAGGAAACACACTTTTATTCTCAAATAGAAACAAAACTGTATTCACACTTTTTTCAAAAAAGCTTACCCAAACAGGGAATCAAACCACCTCAAATAATTCTATTTCGTGGTGGTTTTGGTTGCTACACAAGCAGCATTTAGTTGCTTAAAATGGGACTAGTTGATAGGTGTGAATGTCTGAGGATATTTATTTATTTATTTTATTTCACTAATTGATTTAGTTATGGCTAAAAATACTATTTCTCTATGAAACATTAGGTCTTACGCATGTAAGACATAATGAAACCTTACATTAATTTATTTCTGCCGGGCATATTTGGAAAATCTGTAGCAGCCAAAAGTAGAGATGGATATCTTGTATGAAATACGAGTGTTTCACATTGTATTGGTTAATAGAAAAAATAAAAATCTAAAAAAATTTTAGCTGGTTCGATTCCCGGTTTGAGTAAACTTTATTTGAGAAAAATGAGAATGCAGTTGCTTCTTTTTTAAATAAAAGTTCGTTTCCTTTGTGGAAATTAAAATATTTTATTTATTTAAGGTAGCTCCCCTCAAGGGCTCCTAAAGAAATTCCAACCTATTTCAATACTATACAAAATTAATGAAGATAAATATTTTGTAGTCTGTGATTTAGTTTTATACTGAATAAATACTATAAAGACCAGAGGTTACAGTTTCAGGTGGATGTTTCTAGGAATAGGTCACTGACTATAACAAAAGATACACTAGCGCTATAGTTGGGTTAGCAATGAGAACAACAATAAAGAAACTGCCTTGCCAGTTTTCCACCAGTGAATAATAAATAAAATAATTAGTAATGTTATGAGCTGGGGTTGTTCTCAGTAAAGAAACAGCGGTTACTAACAAAAAATACACTTTTTAATTAATT
This sequence comes from Parapoynx stratiotata, assembly GCA_910589355.1. NCBI lineage: Eukaryota > Metazoa > Arthropoda > Insecta > Lepidoptera > Crambidae > Parapoynx > Parapoynx stratiotata. The sequence continues at coordinate 5,739,658 of OU342476.1, read as the reverse complement.
AACATGAATACTGGTTAATCACATTTTTCTCGTCACCCATCCCTCAATGTCTTAAGTCGAAAGTCTTCGACCAGTGCGTCCTCCCGGTCATGACCTACAGTTCTAAGACGTGGACACTCACTGCTCGACTTGTCCACCAGTTTAAAGTCGTCCAGCGAACTATGGAAAGGGCTATGCTCGGAGGGCACTGTCTTTATTGCCTATTATAATTTTGAGTTTTCGCTTTCTTTGTGAACTGGCATTTGAACAGGAAGGCGAACTTGATTTTCCTGCAAACAAAAGTAAATGATTTCAAAATTCTCGCTTATGAGATATTTGACATCAAAATGATTGACTGATTTTGTCGTAATATTTACCTGTATCTGTTAATCGTATTTTTTTTTCACGTTTGTGGCTTCTTCATCAGACAATTTATGTTTCACAGACAAAAGTGGTTCAGAAGATTGTTCTGTTCCTGTTAACAAGCTTGTCTGAAAAAAATTAGTACTAGATGCATTAATCATGAAATAAATTTCTTTTTATTTATAAAAAAAATATAGAAAATAATCAACAAATTAAAGTCCCTACTAATTTTATTCAATCGTCATTCAATCACATGCGCAATATTTCTATCCTGTATAATCGAAACGACTGATTTGGCACAAGGGTTAGGATAACTGCCTTCTGTGGCAGACATCACGGGTTAGATTCCCGAACAAGACAAATGTATAATTTTATAATAATATTTTGTTTTCACTGTAGACAGATAAAATATTCATAACATTACCTGTACGCAAATATCTATATGAGGTACTGCAGAAGATTTCAAATGCCTTTTTTTTAAACTTGTAGTAGGTCATCTTCCGTAAAATGCTACGAGCAAATGCTACTGCTTTTAGTAGGAAACCATTGATCTTTCCATTTTCCTTTCATATCCGGATATCCATTTTTCTTTTATATCCGGATTTGTAGGAAAACTTAAATATGTTAATCTTTATAAACAGAATATTTGTCTTATTTAAAAATTAAATAGATATTTAAAACTTAGATTTGATATTATGTCCATGTAAATTAACACATCATAATGTATGAGCACAAGGAACAAAAATACTCTATCGATAAAACTATCGATAACATGCAAGCCCTATGATTGCACAGAATTTGGTACGAATTATTTTCGTGATTGATTATGCCTCCATATTTAGTTATTTCCAAATATTATTACTTACCGATGAAATGAAATTCCTCCTTTTTCCAGATTCACTTTTTCACTACGCAAACGGCACTTAATAATAGCAAAACTCGGCATCTTTTTGGGTTTTGTATTGCACCGAATATACGTCTGACAGCTACGCCATTGTGCAATACACTGAGAGCAATTTGAAGTTCATATGCCCGTTTGCCAGCGACCACATAGAAGTCCATGCCGTTTGCTCATATGACCGGCGCGTCAACCCCGCCCACTTTATCATTCTAACCATTTTTAATGTTCTGTGGTTTTTCACACCACTTGACGATTATTTCAATGATATCGCTCATCATTATTGACACATATCACACAAAACTACGCTGATTTTACGCACAAGATCCACTCCGAAACAATATTACAATCACTGAAATAAAAATCAAGTCCGCCATAGTTGAATGGCGCCAAAAACTTCCTATTTTTGCATGATAAGCAAAAACTCTGTCGTTCATGATGGTCTATGAATTATCTGTGCCAAACGGTCAAGATTTTGGTAAGCAATCAATACCATAATATTTTATGACTTGCGTATCACACAAATGCTTTTTATAACAAATCAAAGCGAACAAACCATTACCCTCAGAGTTCCGTGCTTTATAACTCCAATAGATTTCTAACAATAAAGGATTGAAAAAAAAAATTGTGTACAGTGTGTACTGTAATTATTTTTCCCCTCAGAGTAAACAGAACTGGAGTAGCCATTAGTCAATTTCTCAAACATTTTTTTCTGCCATTTCTTGCGGGGGGTGAGGTTACCACTACACTCAAAGCCAGCACAACGCACAACGTTTTTACAAATGCACACATGCATAATTCGACACACAAATTTAAATTTCACGCACACACACGCTTAAAATAGTCACGTGGGGTGTGCGTTTTGACAACGTCACAGCCGCACTCCCCACGAGACTAGCGCTCGAAATTTGAAATCGTAGAATTCTAAAACAAGAAATAATGAAGTAAATAATCATGAAATCTTAAAAATTATAATTACAAATAAAAGGTGACACCATCTTTTAGCATACTCGATGTTTTCTATTTATTTTTACAACAAAAAACAGCACAGGCAGGCATTTTTGCGGGAGCTCTGTTCGCCGCAACGTTTACAATGTTATGGCTGCCAAAATGGCGGCTCAACTAGTTTTATTAAACGTGCAAGCATCCGATGCTTGTGCATTTGGCAGAGGGGAATGTTAGACAAAGGCTACTCCAGTTCTGTTTACTCTGAGTTTTTCCCTCAATATTGGCAGTGGCGTAGTTGCCCGGATTACCCTATAAAATTCCCCTTTCTCCTAAACCTTTTCTTGCGACTTGGATTCTGCAGTAACTTTTCTGACCCTGCACGATCAAGTGGTCTATCGCTGGTTTCAAGATGTCCTCGCCATCTCAAGATATTCTGGGCTCGATTCCCGATGAATTTTTTGTGTGTAGAAAACAGCCATTCGTTCTTCACTTGTTGATGTAAGTAATATGTATGTATATCAGCAGATTCAGCAGATTCAGCAGCGACATAAAATTATGCTGCTTACTTTGAATGAGGATAAGTGGCAGGTGCGAATGTCGCATGATATTTGTTTTTTTAATTATTTTATTCCAAGCCAAAAATTGGTTTTGCCTCAAATAAAACGAGGTTAACAACATTACAACGCGCTCTCGAAGAAAGCTTATAATCTTATCAAAGTGAGGATAATGATAGTTTATCAATTGTTTTTTAAGTGATTAGGTCATAATGAACACGATTACCTTGATAGGGGTGGTTTCCGTGGAGTAGACATTATTTTTGAGCAGCTAAAGGTTAGTCAGAGGCTAGGCAAAAGGACCGCAAAAGCAGTCCACTGCCCATGTGCTCAGCGTGACAGGTGGTGAGCTCGTCGCCGCTATTAGCTATTGGTTGTACAGTCTTAAGATGTACAGATGTACAGTCTTAAGTCCATTAGTCGCCTTTTACGATACCCAAGGGAAGAGATCGGTTGGTAGTATTTTTTAATTAGCCTTTTAATGAAAACAGTCGAATTTAGAACCTCCTCCTTTATTTGAAGTCGGTTAACAAGGCTACTTCGCCATGGTCGGTCCTTGGATGGGTGTCGTCACAGATCACTGAGAGCCGCTTCGCTTCTGTCGTGGATCTAAAGAAACTAACATAATATAATCACAGTTTTGCTCACTCATTTAATCCTGGATCTCAGACGTTGGTTCGTATTAAATTTTCATACACTGGCTCCTTCTTTATCATGTCTTGTTTACATTTCAGATAGCAAAGATGTGGGAGGGCAACGCTAGCAACTCATCAATACCACCACAATTATTGAAAGACTTTGATGTCTATGGATTATTGCAACCGCAAAGAGCTGAGGATTCCTTCACTCCTCTGGTTGACTTAGGAATTGGTGAAGCTACAAATTTAACCGATTCATTCGCAACGATTGCACATTCGAGCAATAAGGAATTCACTCCAATAGACCTTTACGAGAACCTCTTTGTTACACCAGACTTAGTAACAAACAAGCCCTCTTCGGACGAATTAAGTCATGATTTCTTTACTAAACATGAATCTGAACAAAGGTTTTGGGCGACTAACGAACGCAACACTTCATGCAGTACTAATGATTCAATGAAAACACAAAGTAATTCTCTAAATGCTAGAATGGCTCTAGAAGTAGATGCTCTCTTCGACGACGTTAGAAATAAAGAAAAGACTGATAATTTTAGTAAGACTTTGCGCAGTGATCGCGAAGAAGACACAGAAGACTTAATCGATAGTCTTATTTTAGCCAAAGCTCTGAGTAATGTTACTATATCTGAACCTACCGTGCCAAAGGAATTGGGAAATATTAAAGTTTTGAAGACTCCAAACATCAAATTGGATTGCAAAGAAAATCAACAAGTAAATAAGCCAACAAATAATATGCAATCGGATGTTTTAGACGGTCTGAAGCAAGCTAGGGGTAGTCAATCTAAGATCGAATCAAGCAATTTTGAGATCAAGACTTTAAGCACTCCGAACACACGTAAATGTACACTCGGGCTCAATACCACACCTATATTGACTTCTGATAGAGTTCTATCCAATTTGCGTGTATGTAATATTTCTAAAATTCCAGTACAGAATTCGGAAACACCTAAAACTTCTAATATTCTAGTACAGAATTTGACTTCGCCTATTACTCCAAATGTTATTCGGAATTTGACTTCGCCTAGAACTTCTAATATTTTAGAACAGAATTTGACTTCGCCTAAAACTTCTAATGTTCGACTACAGAATTTGGCTTCGTCTAAAACTTCTTATTTTCCAGCACACAATTTGGCTTCACCTGAAAATTCTAATGTATTAGTACAGAATTTGGCTTCGCTTAAAATTTATTTGGATGAGAGAAGACGAAAATTTGATGCTGAATGCGTTCGTAAACCGAATAGTAAAATAAATATTTTGAATATGCCCGTAAGGCCAGGCGGATTGCGTGCTCTACCCCAACAAACCATGATAAAAGATCCAAAGGTTTTTGCTAAAAAAAGAATTTTCATTAGCGATTCCCAGAAGCTGAATTATTGTAAAGGTCCAAGTTTTGATGAGAAGCGACTACTTATGCCTTCATTATTGCAGCGCTTAGAAAAACATAAGGAAGAAATGGAGGCAAGAAATTCTGTTCAAAAACGACCGTTACTGTCTGTTGGTGATTTTAAAAACTTGAAAGTACCCTCAATTAGCATTGATCCTGTCGTGTTGACGGATGATTGTAACAGGGACAGGCTTGTAGCTTTCAAAACAAGAAAGGCTATTAAGATATTAATTAATGAAAATAACCCTTAGTCCTTTACAATATTATAATTATGATAAAATTAATACATTTGGTTGTCAGTCTTGAAATAAAAATGAAAATAATTTTCTGATATTTATTAACATTACTATTAATTTGTAATAATTTATTGTAATTAATAAAGACAGGGTTATGTAAGGAAGAAACTCAGAGTAAACAGAACTGGAGTAGCCTTTGTCTAACATTCCCCTCTGCCAAATGCACAAGCATCGGATGCTTGCACGTATTATAAAACTAGTTGAGCCGCCATTTTGACAGCCATAACATTGTAAACGTTGCGGCGAACAGAGCTCCCGCAAAAATGCCTGCCTGTGCTGTTTTTTGTTGTAAAAATAAATAGAAAACATCGAGTATGCTAAAAGATGGTGTCACCTTTTATTTGTAATTATAATTTTTAAGATTTCATGATTATTTACTTCATTATTTCTTGTTTTAGAATTCTACGATTTCAAATTTCGAGCGCTAGTCTCGTGGGGAGTGCGGCTGTGACGTTGTCAAAACGCACACCCCACGTGACTATTTTAAGCGTGTGTGTGCGTAAAATTTAAATTTGTGTGTCGAATTATGCATGTGTGCATTTGTAAAAACGGCTGGCTTTGAGTGTAGTGGTAACCTCACCCCCCGCAAGAAATGGCAGAAAAAAATGTTTGAGAAATTGACTAATGGCTACTCCAGTTCTGTTTACTCTGAGGGAAGAAATGATACAATGGCTAGGGCCTGTTTCTATATTTCTTTTCATGTGTACGTGACTGTAGGTACTTACTGGACTAAAATTAAAATTGTACCAATGCAGAAGTAAACTGTACCTATTAACTATATGAATGTTAAAAAAATCTTATGTAGCTGTCTGGTCTAGTGATGACACAATGGCTGACAATTGTGATAAACATTTGACTAACAGTCTGAAAATTCGCGTTCTGATTATGGTTTAGTTTATAAACATCATAATTCAAAATATTTTTTATCGTAATTACAACATTTTCTTTATTGGAATAATGAATCGGTGTTTTATTTCAAACTCCACGTAATTTCCTTTGTCGATATGCTTACTGAGGTTTCTTTTTTAAGAGAGGAGGCAAACGGCCTGACGTTTCACCAGATGAAACATGGTGGAAGAACTACTGAATACTCCAGAAGCATATAGACTCGTCTATAATTATGTAACAAATACAGTGGAGAATATATAGTTATTACCTGTTTCAAGACTCGGCTGAAGGCCTAGAAGCCAGGGCCGGTAAAATAAATTAAAAAAAAAATGATCATCCATCGTTGCCCATAGACATCTCGACAAAACACTTCAGCAAGCTGTTTTTAGCAGTTTATGTACGGTCCATACTCCTCATGTGCTTCTCCATGAGGAAGGCCTGTGCCCAGCAATGGGACGTATACTTATAGGCTGAGGACTAAAACTACAACAACAACATATCATCACGCCTTTTTACCCGAAGGGGTTGGCAGTAGTGTCAACACCCTAAAATTAAAATGTAAAATAATGACAAAATCGAGATTTAACCCAATTTAACCCCTTGTGGACCAAGCGAATGCCGGTGTTCGCATACAATGTATTTCTGTTTTGGTTTTAATTAAGCTTCGTTTTGTGACGACTGAGAGTTAAACTGGATTTAAAATGTCCTACAAGACTCACTAAATCTTTTTTAACAGTTTCTAGGCACGTAATACTAAATTAATAAAATAATTGAATAGAGAATGGAGCAGGGAAATTGGAAAACTATTAATGGCAATATTTGACATTCATTCGTGTATCGAGTACAGAGTAAAAAATTTGTTCATATCCGGTTTTTATTTTGACGGGAATGAAAATGTATTGATAAGTATGTGTTTCCTTCCACTGAATAAAAATTTTGTTTTCTTTGAAATGAAAGAGATACTGCATGTGAATATAAAAATAAAATGGTCATGCTGCTATTGTTATTTTTAATAATTCTGCATAAAGTCGTTTAAATAGTAACAGGTGTCTAGAGTCGTTCACTCACTCTTTAATAGATTCATTCATTTCATTCCGATATCCTTTTTGAACGGAAGGAATTTCATTGATTTTTGGTTGGTTAAATGGACGTCTCGATCTCTCGATTTTCTCTAATCAACGGACGGACATTGTATTACCGTGTGAGCAACTGAATCCTGTAGTTAACTTGTTTAGACATAAAACATTAAAGAAGGGGAACGGTAAGTCTGTAAATTTTTTTTCATGAAATTATTTTAAATGTATTTTTCATCTTGTTATAGTTTATTTCGCTTACCCAACAATATTGTGGTGTGTACTTGTGTAGACTTATTTACATATATAAATAAAAATATCAATACATTGTTTATGACTGTCGTTTTTTTGTATTTTAATTCTTCCTTATATGCGATATAATTGTCTGTTTCATTCACAGTACTTGTAATATTGTAGGTCCTTTAATTTTTTACTTTATTATTGGACGCCATTTTTGCTGACCCACAAATAACAAAAATATCACTTACACTTTCAATTTCACACAAACACAGCATTAAATCTTGTAATAAACATCTAAATCGGCCTTTAATGTCTGGAAATACGTTTGGAACATAACAATAGACGTGTTTAATTGAATTTCGTTGTTTTTCGTAAACAGACATGTCGGACCCTGGAAGGGGAAGAGCACGCGGGCGCGCTGGTCGCGGTGAGAAATTGGGGCCTCCGCCGCGGAGGCCTGGGGAGCAGCCGGGCCCTTCGCAGCAGCAGCCGCAACTGGCGGCAGGGCCGCGCCCGCAGCCGCCGTCTGCGTGGGGTCCGCCGACCGTCGTCCCACCAGTGCGAGCCGGCGCTCCAGCCCCGACTCTTCAAGGAGGCCGCGCGTTCACCAGGACCACGGCTGCCCCTCGTGAGCACCCTGGAGATGTCGACATACAGCAAAGGATGCAAAAGATGGATATTGGTAAGAACAATAGAGGTTTTTTCCTGTAAGCTTAGCAATGGCCAGAAGATAAGTCCCTGGAGACAAAACTCATTGCCTCTGGTTTCAATTTGAACAAAGAAGCAAGATGCAATGGATAATGTTGTCTCCAATATTACCTTAGGGTCGTGCCATGCCTCTTACCTCTTTCCTATCACTTGTAAAGTCACCAGTCGCTTACTCTCCGTCATCAATACATTATTTTCATATTGTTGAATGGCAAGTACCTTTAGCACAACAAAATTTGTGCTAGCAGTTTATACTGCAAGCAATGCAACTTATTCATTGTGCAAAGACAAAACATATTATCATATTACTCATAAATACAGACAACACACAAATAATAACAACATATGATCACGCTTCTTTGCAGATCAGGCAGAGGTGTTAAACACCCACATTTCGCCAGATATGTTAGGTCCCCATGAAACAGTTGGTGAGCCTGTTGCCATGCCCACACAATGTGAGGCAAGCGATATTCACAATGAACTGTACATACGTTTTATTTCATTTCCAGCGACCTCTCAAACTAGTAGTGCCCCGTCCGTCCCAACATGGCTACCGCTGCCTGTCACACAAATCATAATAAAACAGAACTAACTGGTTTTATAATTTATCAAGTAATCCTTATTTTTCAGTATGTGTTGCCTAACCAAATACTATTATTATTTATTTATTTTTAACGAAACAAACAGTATACACTTATTGTTAGAAATAAAAAAAATGTACATAGACCCATAAAGACCATTAAACTACCACCATTACCATTATACTATGTAATGTGACTTAGTCATCATCAAGCCTTAGTCCCTAGATGGTGCATTACACAGCCACACATTGTTTGTCCCATGTAATAGAAGACCTATTGCCATCATCAGGTAGACAAAACTAAATATTTTGATAATGACTAGCATTTTGTATAGTAAAATTCTATACTTTAAACAGGTGCCTCAGGTGGAGGTGACCCGGGCGCTGTCGTCGGCCGTGGCTCTCGCAGAGGTGGTGGGCGAGTCCTTCCGGAGCAGATGACTGTACTACGCACCAGGCCTACTCACGTGGAGACTAAGAAGGGTAACTATAGTTTTATTTATACACTTGTGACTTGAGGGATGCCGGAGATAAGGCACGTAAAAAAGTCATTCTAATAAAAACTGTTTGTAGAATTTTATTCTTATAAAGCCTTTTTATTTTTAATTCACTTTCCCATTTATCAAGGTAAAGAGAACTGATATAATTTTCTTTTCAGATGCATTGATGACATAGCTTTTCTTGCTTATTTAAGTTTCACATCAAAACTACTGAAGTTCATTGATTTTTTATTATATGTAATAGGTATTTACCTATGTAATTGCCGTTTTGTGTGGAGATTTTGGGAAACTGCATTTTCCATACTAATATTTTTTAATTTATCTTCACAATGACACAATGATAATAATATTTGGCATGTATCATTAGACAAGCTTTAGCAATATGTGTGATATCACAATTCATAATTTTTTTTTTTAAGTGAATGCAAATCAAATGATGTATTCGGAAGGCACTTAAAAAGAGTTGTCTCCGTGTCCGGTTTTAACACAATGAAACATACAACAAATTATCAAAGAAATCAAAAGAACTCGAAAATATGGTCTATTTTTGGAGGAGGTAATTATTTTTTAAGGATACTCTGAAACTTAATAGTTACAGACAAAATACTAAAGAGAAAAATAACGGCAATTTCATAGGTGAAGACCTATTATTATGGATACTTGTACTAAATACTATGTGAATTAAATATTATTTTCTTAACTATTGATATGAGTCAACTAGCCTATTATTAAGTTCTTGCACCAGTTGTGCAAATATGCTGAATAAGCGGTGGCAATTTCAGAATTTGTTATTAATATTTACAGCAAATGCGATTAAAATTATAGACTACTTTGTGTGATGTAGATTTTCCTTTCTTATTTTGAATTCGCTTAAGCATATGCAGCAACTTTTTTTTTTTTTTGCATAGCTGTAAATATGCATCTTAGAGGACAGTTTTAGTTGAAGTTTGCTATACGGACTCTGTCGTTAAAGGCATTTGCGTTTGCCGCCGATATGGGCGCGTCAGAAGATTGTAATATTGTATGTAAACATATTCACTTATATCATCGGGCCTTTATCCCCAAAGGGGTAGGGAGCTCAGAGTAAACAGAACTGGAGTAGCCATTAGTCAATTTCTCAAACATTTTTTTCTGCCATTTCTTGCGGGGGGTGAAGTTACCACTACACTCAAAGCTAGCACACATAAACAATAACTTTAACCGTTTCTACAAATGCACACATGCATAATTCGACACACAAATTTAAATTTCACGCACACACGCTTAAAATAGTCACGTGGGATGTGCGTTTTGACAACGTCACAGCCGCACTCCCCACTAGACTAGCGTTCGAAATTTGGAATCGTAGAATTCTAAAACATGAATTAATGAAGTAAATAATCATGAAATCTTAAAAATTATAATTACAAATAATAGGTGACACCATCTTTTAGCATACTCGATGTTTTCTATTTATTTTTACAACAAAAAACAGCACAGGCAGGCATTGTCGCGGGAGCTCTGTTCGCCGCAACGTTTACAATATTATGGCTGTCGAAATGGTGGCTCAACTAGTTTTATTAAACGTGCAATCATCCGATGCTTGTGCATTTGGCAGAGGGGAATGTTAGACAAAGGCTACTCCAGTTCTGTTTACTCTGAGGTAGGGAGAGATGCGTTATACACCCACGTTTTGTATGTAGAAAGAAATAAATCTAATAGCATAAATTATTTAGTCTAAAGGTTCTGAATTTTAGTTACATATTTAAAATACACAGACTAAGGGCCTGTTACACAATCGATGAGTAAAGCAATAATTAGTTACTTGACAAATTATTTACTTGTTAATTATATTCCTCCAATAGCGTGCTGTACGTTTCACAGGTAATGTGGTGATTTAAACATTGTGCAACGCAAGATGGGTGTTTACTTAGCAGTTATGTACTTAGAGTAGGTCAATTAGATCATATGGATTGTAAAACAGGCCCTATGAATAATACGCATATTCATGGATATGAATGTTTGCCTTGTGTGTGAGCCGAATCCTTCATGGTGGCCCACGAGCCTGTCGTCGCACGGGTTTTTGACCATGAAAGTAGCAACAACATGGGCGGGACATGGAATGTTAATTACTAAAGATTCATATGTCCTTCGAGCCATGGGCTCGATACTCGACGTCGCGTCGAGTCAAATTCATGGAAAATAGCAAAACGCAATCGCGACGGCTCGGGCCGACTAGACGTTGGTTGGTTTCAGCTTTCACGAGTCTGCCCATGCGCACCGCGTTATTTTAGTAGATTTAGTTATTTTCTGTCATTTTTATTATGGCTTAAACTAAAAAAATTATGGCGTTGTGGTTAGTACGCTTTCAATATTGAAAACAAAGCTACCTTCGCCATGGTCAGGCCGTGGATCACAAAGTTTTAGTCATGCTTCGAAAGGCACGTTAAGCCGTTGGTCCCGGTCGCTATCGCGACTGTTTCTACCCACCAACCTGCATTGGGCCAGCCTGGTGGTGTTACGGCCCATACTCCTCGTGACTGTGTTTCTCCATGGAAAAGGGACGTATATACGTTTTTGACGCGTCATTTTTTTTTATAAAAAGCTTAAATGACTCCACACTACCTGATGATAAGCAGTAGAGGAGTCCATATGTAAAGATAGCTAGAGCAGCATACTGACACACTATCCCTAGCCACCCTCACCTTGCCGGCACAAAAAATGCTTTTTCACGCCTCTTTTGAAGGAACCCATATTGTAAGAAGGAGGGAATACGTGTGCCGGTAAGGAATTCCACGCTCTAGCTGCGTGACAGATAAAGGAGTCACGAAATCTCTTAGTGCGCAAAATAGACGTAGCGACAGTGAAAGTGTGACTCCGTAGACCAGCACGCGTACTCTTGTGTAGGAAAGGAGAAGGAGGGATAAGGTCAAAGAGTTCTTCAGAGCACCCTCCATGGTATAAACGATAAAAAGCGCTAAGCGACGCTATGTCGCGACGCAATTGCAGAGATTCTAGGGTGTTCGTTACCTCTGCATCGCCAATAATACGCATAGCGCGACATTGCAATCTGTCCAGAGCATCGAGGAGGTACTGAGCAAAGCCATCCCAAAGGTGCGAGCAGTACTCCACACAAGACCGGACCTGGGTTTTGTACAGCAGGCATAACTGGTCAGGCGTGAAATACCTACGCACCTTGTTAGGACTCCCGAGTTTCCGCGAGGCGGTCTTAATAACGGACTCGATGTAATTCCTGGGGTTTAGATCACAGCGTAGCTCCATGCCGAGCAAGGCGATAACTGCACTGTAACGACATAGTATTTGTATTTATTTATTTCATTTTTACAATATTGGAACATAAAATACAGTTTTTAAGTCATACGTAAAAATGATCGTCAAATTGTACAAATAATTTAAATTAATTAACACCCAGTTGCAGAAACGAACTTTAAAATTTAATGTCGGCATTATCCCTAATGCTCCATTAAATTTATTGATTGAAAGGTCAAAAGAACACCTTAGCGTAGTTTTTACGTTGCACAAAGCGACATTAGCACCCTATCAATGCTAAAGAGACATTAGCTAGAACTATTTTGTGTTCCAATTTTAAATTTAATGAACTTTAAAGTTTTAATGTCTCATTACTAAATGTCGTCTTTAAAAAATCTTTGTGCAACTGAGCGTAAGAGTTTTAAATTGAATGTCACAAAATTTTAAGGAAATAAAAACAACAATTACAAAAATGTAAAGTCACAGCTAACAATAAAATAATTCAAAGAAAAATAAATAATGTATTAAAATTAATTTTATAATGTCAATGAAAAAAATTCTTTAGTCGAATACAACTCTTTTTCCAACAAGAGGTTTTTCAATCGGCGCACAAATGTTTTGTCGTTTTGTTCATTTTATAGAGGTGCCCTGAAGAGAAGGAAGGGGAAGGAACGTATCAGTTATCAGGATCATTACATACTTTATAAGATTGTCAATAGTCGGTAAGATGCCGTGGATTTGTTGAGCCATCTGTCGTTTAAAACCAGCGGTAGTACAGTCACCGGCAAAAATATATGACGATTTTAGTACCTTGTCATTTTAAGGTTTAAATAAATTATTTGTTTTGCTGACTAGATTCTGGTGATATCATAATGTGACAGAGTACTAAAATCGTCATATATTTTTGCCGGTGACTGTACTCGTAAACAGAGGTTGTTCTTCGTGCCTGTTTGTATTAACAATGTTACGCATAATAGTCCACTTTTTCGAATGTGTAGAACATTTAATGATGTCAGTGGTTTGGATATATTCTCTCAGAGTTCATATGCATATTATAAAGCAGTAAAGCAGAAGTTTCTGTTCACTGTATTGGACATTATTATTAAGTTAACTAATATTTTGTCTTTTAAGTATCAAATAATATATCTAAGTCAACGCTGTGTACAGAATTTATCGGAATGCAATTTAAACATTAATGCCAATGTGTTTATGCTTCCACAAAATGGATGAGATTGTTTTCTGTTGTTGTGTCTATATGTAAATAAATAACTAAATATTTTTCTATCTTCTCTGTAGGTACCTCGGGCAAACCCCTAGACCTGCTGGCTAACTACTTCGTGGTCCAGACGACGCCGCAATGGTGCCTCTACCAGTACCACGTTGACTTCTCCCCGGAGGAAGACAGCACATTCATGCGCAAGGCGTTGATGCGTAACCATGCTAAGGTTTTGGGAGGGTGAGTAGTCATTTATTTATAATTACAGGGTGAAATTGAAATCATTCGACAAAATTTTACAGGACATTTTAAACGTTATGATAATCGGTATAATAATAATTTAAATCGTATTGAAACATTATGTAAGAAAATACAATAACGCAATTTTTTATTTATTTATTACCAGATAAAAAAATAACATTTCCAAAATTATTCAATTAAACATTTTACAAGCCTCAGCGGCTTTTATTAAATGCTTATTAAGTCTACGTTATAAATAGGTACATATAAACACACATACTCGCATTCCTTTCGTTCTTAAAAGATTACAAAATTATTCCCTTATCCAAACATAATAATAATAATAATAATAACCTCAGACATTCACACCTATCAACTAGCCCCATTTTAAGCAACTAATGCTGCTTGTGTTATGGACACTAGATGACGGATAAATATATTTAATAGATAAATACATATAAATAACCTGAATATATATAGAAATATATATAAACATCCAAGACTGGAGAACAAATGCCTGAAAATTCATCACCCAAACATTTGCCCCCACTGGGGATCGAACCCAGAACCTCTCGAGATGGCGACGCCTTGAGACCGGCATATAGACCACTCGACCACGGAGGTCGTCGTTAAACATACTTAAGTTAACATCACTAGATGTCCAAGAATTGATTTAAGTAGTGAGTCTTTAGTTTCCGGCTTATATTACAGGGCTTAATTGTTAGTTGAAGTTGGTCCCGTGTTGGTTCGGGACAAAAAGAATATATCAACTGCTTTTCTTGGCTAGCATGTCGTAAAAGGCGACTAAGGGCGTATTGGGTACTGGGTCTGTGATTGTGTAGGCGATGAGCTAGCCACTTTTTACTACTCTTTCACGATTTTTCATCTGACCAAACCCAATTTTTTTATGGCTAAATGTGGTCTTAAGGGACACAGTGCTCCTTGGACTCTGCCTACCCCTCCGGGGATTGCAGGCGTGATTGTATGTATGTATTTTTATGGTTTATGTTTTTAATAATTATGTAATTTACCAGTTTCGAGAAAAAGCAGCTGAAAATTTTGTTTTTTTTTTACAACTTAGATTTTTTTCCCCTCACGAATATAATGTTTAATAGCACTAGAACCCCCCATTAAAATATGTCAATTATTTTTTATTTCACCCTGTTGATACGTAGATAGTATAAGCATAAAATATGGGGTAGAGGTGGACCACCGGAGGTGGGAAGACGACCTTCCCAAAGGATGGAGAAGAGAAGAGTGAAGAGGAGGAGGCCTATGTCACTGGACATCAAGACATACATACACATACATATAATCACGACTAGAGATGCGCCGAATAGTGGTTTTGCCGAATACCGAATATTATTCGGTTTAACCTTTACCGAACCGGATATTCGGCCGAATTATTCGGTTTACAATTACTTTGCTTAGCCACGGAAACAACTTAGACAACATGTACGTTTCGTGTCACTACAGGCGATGTTAAAATAAAAGTTGACTATACTAAACTACCAAAAGCCTGTGAAATCATTATGTTGACACGAGTAACATAAATCTTACAGAAGTAGTAATTTCTTGTTCTATACCCGGTCATCTAGCCAAAAAATACAACCGAATATATTCGGCACATAAACCTAATAATTCGGCCAAATACAAATGGTGGAAATTATGCCGAATACCGAATATAAAACGAATATTCGGTGCATCTCTAATCACGACTATTATCCCCCCAAGGGTTAGTCAGAGACTTGGCAAAAGCACCGCAAAAGCAGTCCACTGCCATAGATCACACGCGTAGTTATTATAATCAATTGAAATGTACATTGTACAACTTATGTCTGTGAAAAAGGCTGTTATTATTACGTAGTATATGGGTCTACTAATTATATGCATACGCGCGACCGAACGGCCATGGCTGCCGCTTCAAATAATTCGACACAAAGAATAGGTCAGCGGCAGTTCAAACTCAGGTACTACTGAGTTTGAACAAAACTTAGGTGCAGTTACATGGGGACTTACCTATCAGCGAAATGTCGGTGTTGCCTATCCCTTAGGGGATAGAGTCCTGATTATGAAGGTAGCAACGCCCCTCCTATGGAGTGCAAATGACTAACAAATTCATGGAAATCATCGTTGACAATATTCACCCGTCAAAAATTTGGCTTGCTTGTCACTTTACTTTTACTTAAGAAATCTCCGATGAAACATCTTCCATTTCAGATTTTTTTTTAAACAAGCTTTTATTATTTTTTATTTAGAAGCACACGCTTCTAAATAAAAAGTAATAAAAGCTATAATTTTTATACTTAGCTTCTATAATTTTTTTTCAAAAAATTATTCCGCAATCTCTGCTCAGTTTAATCACTAACGTATAATAAATGGGAAGTAATTAATTGGGCAGCAAACATATATTTTGTCAGAAATATAAATTATTTGGGCAGCAGAATAATCAGTTGGTCAGCGGAATCATTAATTTGTCAGCAAGATAATTAGATTTAGGCCGCAAAAGCATTATTTGAGCAGCAATGTTACCAGACATATATAAAATCTAGGAAAACATCAATGAAGGATCAAAAATAAATTCCTAGCAAATGTATTCTGATAGATATTAGGTTAGGGTTATATTTTTTTATTACCCATAAAACATTTGTGTCATTAAACAATTTCGCAGCAGAGAAAACCTTTAAGTTGCTGCCTAATTAGTTAGTTTGTCGTCTGATGATATTATGTTACAATTAAAAACAAAGGATTTCAATGCGGTTTTTTTAATAGATAAAGGAGTGGTTGAAACGGAAGTTAATATTGTAGAGAAATATTGATAATTTACTCGCGGCGCGGCGGGTTAGTAGTATCCAAGTATCACCATATAAAATATCCAACTTTCAATATATATTTTTTTAAATGAAATGAAATTTTATTTATTTACCAATATTAGAGATGTTTATAGGACTAATTCATCATTTATGTCCATTGATAGACAGATATGCTAAATTTAGATCTTGAATTCCCGCATGCATTTGAAGACACGTTTGGCCTTTGGCCGTCGCTATTGCAAACGTTTCTCCCCACCAATACGCTTTAGACCAGCGTAATCCATAAAGCTCAAATCACACCGAAATGGCAGCGCCCGGCAGCGCAGTAGCGAGCGTTTTCAGTGTCATATGATTTTAAAATCTCCATTATTGTAATACACAGTATGTATTTTGAGAAGAGAGAATGAGCATGTAACGAGAAGAGTTATGAATATGAGAGAGGATGGTAATGCAGGGAGAGAGAGACCAAAGAAGAGATGGATAGATTGTGTGAATGAGGACATGGCTAGAATGGGAATTAATGTTGATATGGCGTGTGATAGGAGAGAGTGTAGGAGAAAGACGTTGCGCCGACCCCATATGAAATTGGGAAAAGGGCAGGCTATTGATGATGAGTATCGGTTGAGAAACTTGGAAAGAGATGAATAAAATGCAAAGATAGACTTACAAAACTGGTTTATTACAATTAAAGTAATAAAACATACAGAGCGTAATGGCGCTAGAAACGCGGGCAGTAGGAGAGAGCGAGACGGCGATACACTCGATAGTGCTGTGACACAGAGATAGTGTTGTGGTTTAGTGTTCTTTACTCAACAGAAAGTCTTGGAAAGTGAAATAACAATTAAATCAAAACAATCATATTCACCGACAAGTACACACAAGATTCCTTGTTAAATGTTGAATGTAAACTGCGCATGGAATATGTAAACTGCACGAGGCATGTCGCGGTCGGGCGAGCCGTCGCGCTGCTGCCAGCCGGTGCCATTTCGGTGTGATTGGTGCCTTAGTGTTTTTATGACTAAATCACTAAACTATTTATTTCAGATACCTGTTTGATGGCACTGTGCTGTATACGGTGAAGCGTCTCCACCCAGATCCGATAGAGCTTTACTCCGAACGAAAGAATGATGGCCAACACATGAGGATCATGATCAAGGTATTATTTTATTTTACAGGTGATCAGTCACAGTACAGTTGTAAGTATCAGGTGCAGCGCAGACGACGGACTATCCGTGGCAGACTTTTTAGTCTGTGAAAATAGAACATATTGAACTATATGCAGTAACGTTAATGACGTGTAAAAAGTCCGGCGTGTAAAAAATCCGTTGAAATCTGACAGAGCACGCCGCACCGCCTCTGTAACTGTATGCAGTAGGGCATAATTATGACGTGCGAAAAATTCGCGAAGGATCTTTTCGCGCTATACAGACATTTTATGTGCCGCAGACTCGATCGCACATAAAGTGTCGTCTGCGCCGCACCTCACTTGCCCCACATGTGCAGTGCATGGCGACATATTAGTCCCTATTGGAGACAAAATATCGTATGAAATATTATGGATGCCACCTCTGCTGACCAGTAAGGGTTGGAGGAGGAGGGAAAATATGGTTGAGCGAAGCGATGGCTGATTCATGTGTCATGCCTGTAAACAGTTGCCACTGTCGGTGTCTGGTCAAACTCATGCTTGTTTGATTTGTAGAAACAGCGTTATCAATTAAATCTTCTTTGTGGACTGTAAGGTACGGCGAGTGATGAAGATACCTATTGAATGTATGACCTGGTTTTGAATATAACTTACTTTTTCAATTTTCTTCAATTAATCAATGGAACCCTAATTTTATTTTCTTTATGTAATATTATAGACTACCTTTAATTGTAATGGAAAATATGGTAAACTGTAGAATATATAGCTCAGATATTTATTTATTACATCTTCAATGACGTTGTAGTTTGACATTAAAAAAAACTGTTGATTGAAAGGGAGGATAGAAACTTGCTGAGTATCTCAGAACAAGGCCTCCTGGTAGTTGAACGGATTTTTTGTAAAATGCTTTTGACGTTTATAAGCATGTGCTAAGACGCATCTAAATTGTATAAACGATATTGAATTTTGAATTTTATTATGTATTTTGCCAATTTTAGTTAGGTGTTATTTTTATTATTATGTATTTTGCCAATTTTAGTTAGGTGTTATTTTCTCGGCCGTTTTTGAGACGGTGACTCGAAATCTAGTGTAAGCCATTTTAGTTAAATGCTTTAATGGAATTGAAATATTTGGGTTCGTGATTGGCTAACAACTACACTATCTGTTCAGACAATCTAAGAGCACGTCATCTCCACCTGCGCTGCTGGTGGCATGCCCAAAAATCGTACGATTGAACTCGCTCGATATTAGCAATGTTTCGACATACATTCTATGAAGTATCAACTGCACAATAGAGGCATGCTTTCGTGCTAGTAATGAGCATGTGAAACTATAGCTTAAATATTTTCATTCCTTAGATGTGTGGACAAAATTTTATGATATTGAGATGCTCCATGCTCAGAGGCACGTTAATATAGCAATCCACATTGGTGCAGTCAGCGTCAAAAAGTTTGTGACACTCAGGATGCTCAAATAAATACACGCAACCAAAACGTCAATAGTATCGGTACAAATAAAGTTTCCATTTTGTCGTCAACAATGTGGAAACTCTTTTGTGTGGTCAACTTTATGGAAACTTTATTGTACCGATATTATTGACTTTTTGGAAGTGTTTATTTATTTGAACACCCTGAGTGTTACTAACTATTTGGTACAGCCTGGTGTGTTAGTGTCCATAATTCTTCACATGTGTTTCTCCGCAAAGAAATAAATGCCTGTGCCCAGCAGTAGCACATAGCAAGCTTAGGACAAAAAAATATTATAGTTACCTGCAGGCAGCGGTAGCAGAGTTGGGACTCGCAGGTTCGATCCCACCGCTGTACCACTGAGTTTGAATAAAACCACACATTATGCCTGGTGAACAACTGGCTCGCCACCTGTTACAAGGGGAACTCACATCTGGCAATATGAGGGTGTTAATCTGGCATCTCTGCCTACCCCTCGGGGAAAGAGGCGTGATGATATGTATATAATAGGTTGGGGAAAAAGTTTCTTCGCATTTTTTAAGAAAATTCAAAACATTTTTTAATATAGTTTATTAACATTTAACTAAAGTATGTAGGTACCATTTTGTTCGATAACTTTTTGCCATCTTGTAGGTAGGGACATGATCCCATTGCTATAGAAATTTTGGGCGAAATACCGCGACAAGTGGTTTTGGCAGTCCTCTCGTGATGTTAACCTGACACTGCCTAAAGAATTCTGAAGAGACCGAAACAGGTGGAAATCTGAAGGTACAAGGTCAGGACTATACGGCGGATGCATTAACACCTCCCAGGCAAACTCTCTTAATTTTTGCTGAGTGGCTAAAGATGTGTGAGGTCTAGCGTTATCATGATGAAAAACCACACCCCTTCTGTTGATTAATTCCGGCCGCTTTCTTTCAACTTCTTGCTTTAATCTCATCAGTTGTTCGCAGTAGAGTTCAGAATCGATGGTCCTGCCTGGTGGTAACAGCTCATAATGAATAATGCCCTTCCAATCCCACCACACACACAGCATCACCTTGTTGCGAGTTAACCCGGGTTTCGCCACAGTCTGTGAAGCCTGACCGGCCTTTGACCACGACCCTTTTTCGCACGTTCTTGTCGTACGTGATCCACTTTTCATCATCAGTTATCAGATTCTTCAAAAATGGTTCGGTTTCATTACGTCGTAATAAAGAATCACAAATGAGTACACGGTTCATTAGGTTTCTTTCAGTGAGCTCGTTAGGTACCCAAATGTCGAGCTTTTTTGTGTACCCAGTTTTTTTCAAATGCGCCATAACTGTTTTGTGGTCAATTCCCAGTTCTTCAGCTACGTCGTAACTACTGACATGCCGATCTTGCTCCACTTTTTCAAAAATGGCATCCATTTTATCTGTGATAGGGCGACGTGCATCTTTGACATCAAAATTTCCGGATTGAAAACGCTTAAACCAAATTTGTGCTACTCTCACAGACACTGCACTAGGTCCATAAACATCGCAAATTTTTTTCGCGGCTTGCGTTGCATTTTTACCTTTTTTGTACTAACTTTTTAAAATGTATCGAATTTCTTCATTAGATTCACTCATCTTGGCGGTACGAAAAACAAATGAAAATCACACATTTTCCTAATTTGAATTTGGAATTATGTTCTTTAAAATTTAAACTTTCAATGATACCAAAACCAGCCAGATACAAATAGTATAGCCAAAGAGATTTTATTACAAGTTTATACATACTATAATGCGAAAAGACTTTTTCCCCAACCTCATATATTGCAGTTACCTATATAGTTTCGGTTGTCACCCTCGTTAAATATTCTCGAGTCAACTTACATTCCATCAAAAAGTGAAGTAGATCTGTGACGGGGCGAAGCCGGGGATAATGAAAGGCACTGGGTCGTCGCTTATGTATTTATATAATGGAAAAAATTTTTTTATCAGAAACTGATCTTGTGGGTTGTTGTAACTTTTAGTTTAAGCTTATTAAAACTGATCATCACTTTATAAATATATTAAAATAATTGTTAGCAGTGAGTCAACCAATCTACACGCTGACTCTGGTAAGAATGAACTTCGAGAACAAAACAAATAAAAAGAGACAGACAGCAAATTTAAAAACGGAAACCAAGAGAAAAATGGCCAGAGAAGAGCGCAATGACAGCAACGAGTCGCTAATATAGCTATGGCGCCTCGTTACAGATCTACCTTGTCGCAAGTACATGTTAATATTTGTGTTTTATTACAGCTCGTCCACGACGTGAGCCCAGGAGACTACCATTACATCCAAGTCTTCAACATTATCATGAGGAAGTGCTTCACGCTGCTCAACCTTCAGCTCGTGGGCAGGGATTACTTCGATCCCAATGCTAAGGTATTTATGGGTACTTTACTTCACCCATGTTGTGCGCAAAGGCAGCGGTAGCCGAGTAGGGACGGAGGAGACACTACTCGTTCAAGAGGCGGGACTCGCGGGTTCGATACAATACAATACAACTTATGTACAGTACATTTCATTGTGAATATCGCTTGCCTCATATTGTGGTGCATGACAACAGGTTCGCCACTTGTTACATGGAGACAACAGATCCGACGAAATGTGTGTGTTTAACACCTCTGATAACTCCTTTGGAGATAGACGCGTGATTTTTGTAATTAAAAGTTTCTTGCCACTTCAAATAACGTAAATGTTGTTTACCCATACTCCATACTAATATTATATATAACTCTGTCTGTCTCGGCAAAACTACTAAACCAATATAACCGAAATTTAGAACACAGATAGTCTAGTCTTAAAAAGATCTAAGACGAATAGTATTCTCAAACTTTTATTAAGAGTTTGAAATACTTCCAAATGGAGATGAACAATCATGACATGTTCATGATAGTTATGACAATTAAATTTTTATATTTCCTTTCATATTTAGTATCATTTGGATGATAGCAATGATAGCTTGTTTTTAAATACACATAACATAATACACGTAAAACATTACTTCATTTCACAAATAATGTTAATATTCAATGATAATGGCATAATAAGTATGGGTACTCTTTTTCTATTTTATTATAAAACATTAGAGCCCAAATTTTTTTGTCCCAGAATTGTATGAAAAGTTTGGCAGCCACAAATTCTTTGTTTACCTTTTGTCTCATAATAATGGATAGGGTATAGAGGTATTCTGTCTTAGGATCTTTGATTTGTGCCGAAATATGACGTATACCTAAGTCGATGGTGGCGATTTTGTCGATGGCAACGATAACAAACCGTTATTATTTATGTACAGGTGGATGTGCCAGATCACAAGCTACAAATCTGGCCTGGGTACAAGACTACCATCAACCAGTATGAAGACCGGCTGATGATGGTCACGGAAATCGCGCACAAGGTAACATTGCCCAGAAATAGGTGACCCTTTTTTATATTGGGCATCAGATGCTTCATTACTACTATAAAAAAAAAAAAATGTTTTTTGGAAACCCTTAACACAATAAATTTTTAATTACGTTTTTGCGTGACAGGCAAAAACGTTGTCAATCATGATGGTCTATGAATTATCTGTGCAGAGAGGTCACGATTTTGGGAAACAATCAATACGCATGCGTGACACAGGCTGACACAGCCGACAGACATACTTGATTGGTTGCGACTGGCGGATTTTGACCATGCATAGTAATTGTTTACATTAAGCGTTACTTCACCAATCTCACGAACGGCAGATAATAAAAAAGTAAAATAAAACAGGTTTAAATTGAATTTATGCAGCAATGCCCTTATTTGTATTTATTGAACTTGGTATATTATAGAACTAAATATTATTTTCGTAACTTTTGATATGAGTCAGTCAACTAGCCTATTGTACTTGTAACAATAATACTGTTCTTTCGTTTTACATTTCACTTTAATCATATTTTCACTTATTCAATCGATTTGTATAAGACTATTTCTACAGACTAAGTTCTATTTTTACATACAAATATTGAGCTGCATATAACCTTAATTTGGTTACATGACAGTGTCCCCCGGTAGTGAATTAACCAAATTCTGTAGTGATATAGATAATTAAATAAAGATGCACTGTGAAATTACTAAGCAACTATGCAAGATTGATTTCATTTTTTTTTTCGTCGGTAGCGCAACAGTGGCGTCAGTCTAAAGTAGCTCCATAAAATAGTATGGAAAAATATATTCAAAGTGTATTTTGAGTGATAATTCTTATAAATAAAGTTTCTAGTGACAATTGTTTGTATTATAAACTATAAATTGGTGCAGTGTATTGCGTATTTTAGCGAAAATTTAGTTATTAATTTTCCTATAAAATCTCATCTACCCTCATTAACATTTAGTTGAAGAAAAAAAAAACATCTTTTTGAATATGGATTCAGCAAGTGATGAGGAAGATGATCGGGAGTCTGAGCTCCCATTGGAGTGTACACCAGATACCGTAAATAGGATAATATTTGGATCGGATTTGGAATGGGACACTGGTGATATGATAAGTAATTGTGAAAATATTTTGCAAGAAAAAAATGCTAATACTAAAAGAGGAAGACAAACATCTACATCAGAAGGAGCCTCTGAACAATCATACACACTGGTAAGCAGAAAGAAAAAGAAAATAAGGAAAACTGTGGTGCCTCCAAATCCTAACTGTGAAATATCGATGAAAACTGAACAAGACATAGTAATAAGCAGTAAGGAACCTCTACCCAAACAGTTTGGGATGGCCAAACTGTTAAAAAACGAGGGGATAACAGATGTCAGCAAGGTAAATTACAAAAGTCCATATAAATTAATAATTACTGTTAAAAATGAAGAAATGGTGAACAAAGTTTTGAACCTACAAACATTTGTATCTAATGGTTGGACATGCAGAAAAACTAATGAAGTTAATTATACATATGGTATGGTAAAAAATATTGATTTAGAGGCAGAAGATGAAGAAATTAAGAAGGAATTTAAATGTGAAGCTTTGATAGTTGGTGTAAAAAGACTAAACAAAAGGGACAGAGAAGGCAAATGGATTAGGAGCGAAAGAGTCCGTTTGTGTTTTAAAGGTACTGCTCTCCCTTCATATGTATATGCATATGGACTTAGGATAGAAGTGGAACCTTATATATTTCCTGTAACACAGTGTTCCAAATGTTGGAAATATGGACATATAAGGAATTTTTGTCCATCAAAGAAACAGATATGTCCAAAATGCAGTGGAGATCATGAAAATTGTGAGTGTCTCCAATACAAATGTGTGAATTGTAAAGGTAACCATATGGCAGTAGTTAAAAGCCTGTGTCCCACATTCCAAAAAGAAAAAAACATTAGAAACATAATGTCTCAATACAATTGCACATACGGAATTGCAATAAGGAAAATGAATGAAGTGTCGTCTTTAAATAATCAAGTGGAAATGATAAGTGAAGCTGAACCCTCACAGTGTATGGAAAAAACTCTTGATTCCACACAAAATTATAAATCATATGCTCATATTCTACGTACAGCTAATTCCAGAGAGAGTACTGGTGAACGCTCTATAGGCACTATGGAGAAACATGCTAAAAATGCAAAAACCAGAATGGGAGAGAAGAAGGGATCAGAACATAATGAAATCATTACACCGATCGAGGAGAATCCTATAGAAGTAACTCACAATAGTAAAAGTGATGAAAGAATTATAAATGGAGAGAATTCGGGTGAAGAAAGAGGAAAATTGTTAGAGAGATTTTACTTGAAAATAAAGGACATTTTAGTATCAAAGGAACAGTTTAACAATAAAGTAATATCAATAATTTACTATATTATAGAAGAAATTAGTAATTTTTTGAAGCAATATCTCCAAATTGATAAAATTATAGAGCTAATAGGTATTATTCATAATGGAAAGTACAACAAATAACATTAATACACTGGGCATACTTCAATGGAATGCAAATAGTATTAAACCAAAACTTACAGAACTTGAGAATATTTTACTGCAAGAAAAAATTCATATCTGCATCATTAGCGAAACATGGCTTTCAGAAGAAGACATTGTAAAAATTAGTAATTATAATATTTTGAGAGCTGATAGAAATGATTCTTATGGGGGACTATGTATTATCAGCCACAAATCTGTTAATATACAAAAATTTGATTATTTGCCAAGTAATAGACAAATCGAAGTACTAGTTGTAAAAGTCTTAAATGTTACAGGCCTCAAAAATATTGTGTCCATTTATTGCCCACCATCAGTGACCACTAGCCAGAATGATTGGGATGACATTGCAAACCTTTTTAGTAGTGAAGCGATTATTTTGGGTGACATGAATGCACATCACTCTCTATGGTCATATAAAACTGATACAAGGGGAGAATGCTTATATAAAGCTATGTTTGATCAAGATTTTATTTGCCTTAATGACGGAAGCCATACTAGACTCAAGATGGTGAATGGACTATTACAGAAATCATCACCAGACATCAGTTTTGCTTCGGTTGATACAGCAATAAAATTTATATGGACAGTAATGAATGAATCTCTAGAAAGTGACCATCTCATTATTAAAATGAAATATGGTTATAATAAATCTGGGACATATACATATAAGAGAAATTTTAAAAAGGCTAAATGGAGGGAATACTCTGAAAAAACTGACAGTTATTTTTCTAATATAGCTTTTTCTGATGACCTGCAAACTAATTATGATCATTTTATGGACGGTATCAACAAAGCAGCAAATGAAACTATTCCATGGATAAAAAATTGTCCAGAACCCTGTAGTAACTTTACACCTAAATCTTATTGGAACGCTGATATATCCAAAGCTGTAGCGGAAAGACGTCTGGCTTTAAAAAATCTAAGAAAAAACCCTACACCACAAAATTATGACATGTTAAAGAGGAAAACTTCTCAAGCAAAAAAAATCATTAAGAAAGCAAGATCCAAAGCGTGGAAAGAATTTTGTACGGGTCTCGGCGCTGAAACGTCACCATCTGATATGTGGAGGAAGATGAGATGGGCGAAAGGAGGAAGATCAGGAAGCAACATGGTTGACCCCTTAAAATCCATTGAACTGCTCCAATCATTGACTCCAGATACTACAGATTATCCTTTACCAAATTTTCAAAACAATAGTAGTATATTAGATCAACCTGTAATTATGGCTGAATTTAAAAATTGTGTAAAACGGAAAGATACTGCTCCTGGTGTAGATAACATTTCATACTCAATGCTTTTCCATTTGCCCATGATTGCTAGGATATTTTTACTTAATATTTATAATCAAATTTTAGAGACATGTAACGTACCTGAACAGTGGCGAATAATCAGAGTATGGCCTATACCTAAACCCGGAAGAAATGTAAATTCAGTTTCATCTATTAGACCAATTTCATTAATGAGCTGTCCATGTAAGTTATATCATTTAATTATTATGAAAAGATTGGAGTGGTTTGTCGAGAGTAAAAATTTGTTTCATCCTTCAGTTATAGGCTTTAGAAGAACTCGATCCAGCTTGGATTGTTTAGTTCAATTGGTCTCCACTGTTCAGATGGGATATGTGAGGAAAGTATCGACTGTGGCTTGTTTTATAGATATAGATAGTGCCTACAACAATGTAAACATTATTTGTCTTATACAGAATTTACAAACAATAGGGGTGGGTAGTCGGATTTGTACATATTTGTGGAACTTTTTGTCAAACAGAAAATTACAGATAGCCATATTAAATAATGAAATTGTGGAAAGATATACCAATATTGGAATAGCACAGGGAGATCCTTTATCCCCTTTATTATTTAATATTGCAACAATGCATTTACATAATTCTGTAACGGATATTTCTATCTCACAGTATGCTGATGATTTTGTCTTATATTCTCACTTGAACAATGATAACTCATCTATTTCTAGCATCGAAAATTCCATTCAGACGTTTGTGACAAATTTAAGAAATATTGGTTTATCAGTATCGGAAAGTAAGTGTAGTTTATGCGTATTTAACAGACGTAGGAAAAGATTAACTGATAATAGTAATATGTCAATTAACATTAATAATCAAATTGTAAAAGTAGTGCACAATGTGAAATATCTGGGATTATGGCTAGATACGTCCTTGACATGGGGCAAACATATTAATGAACTATGTGAAAAAGCATACAAGTATTTAAATGTTCTTAAAATATTAGCTGGAAAATCTTGGGGTGTCCATCCCATACATATGAGAAGACTATATATATCCCTCATCAGAAGCAGAATAGATTATGGTAGCATTCTGTTTGGGTCATGTGCTAAAGTTCACTCAAAAAAGTTAGACATACTACAAAATCGGGCACTCAGAGTCTGTGGAGGTTTCATTAGGTCGACACCCATACATGTAATGCAAAATGAACTGTGTATACCACCCTTATCTATTAGAAGAGAATGGCTTGCATCCCGATTCTGGTTTAAAATATCTCCCTTTTTAGGAGATCCCACTAGACAAAAAATACAAGAACTTGCTTTTGAATGTGATAACAGATATTGGACTAATAAGAATAAACCTATCTTAAGTTGTATTTATAATATGTATAAAAATGAAGACATTCATGAATCAACTCTGTTAGAAATGTATACGGTTGGTACATGGATATCCAATATAGACATAACCCCATCAATAAGTTTGTATGTAGATGGCATAAATGATAGTAAAAAGACTCATCAACCAATATACCTGAGACAACAAGTATTAGCAATGTTAGCTTGTAAATATAAGAATATGTATAAAATCTACACTGATGGATCTAAAACTGCCACAGGTGTTGGAGCTGCATTTTTCGACCCACAAAATAATATGTATCAAAACTATAAATTGCATCAAGAACTGTGCATTATGAGAGCAGAGTTAATTGCTATTTATAAGGCACTAAAATATACTGAGGCACTCCCTAACAGGAATGTCGTCATTATAGTTGATTCTAGAAGTGCACTTCAACATCTGGCTCGATGCAGCTCGGGCTTCCGAGTTGCACCGATAGCTTATGATATTGTGAGCCTTATGCATTCATTGGAGAATAGAGATTTTAATGTTAAACTGCAATGGGTACCTTCCCATATTGGCATATATGGAAATGAGCATGTGGACCAGTTAGCTTACCTTGGTAGTAGTATTGGAGAATATTTGAACTATAAACCTTATTCTGTAGAAATAATGAGTAAAGTAAAAGAAAAATGTTTTAATATGTGGCAAGAAACCTTTGACGATATATCAACATCAAAAGGAATTTGGTATTACTCCTTTACACCCAAAATATTTAAAGTGCCCTGGTTCTGTGGTACTGACCTCTCCAGGGAAATTATTATTTCAGCTTTTAGAGTACGATCAGGTCACATCCCACTAAATAAATTCCTGAACATGATGCGGATTAAGCCATCCCCTTTGTGTGTTGAGTGTAACAAGGTAGAAGATTTACTTCACTTTTTAATGGAATGCAAGCTGACTCAGTGCAATCGACAAAGATTTCTTCCCATGCAACTTGAGAATGGTGGTATTAATATGATTTTAAATAACCCCATTTGTAGGGACGCCATACAGATCTATCTATTTGTTAAACACTCATACAGTGAACGTCAACAAGTTGCTTTGTGAGAATTTATAGGGAGAGTTGTTATGCTGTATTTGAGTCTTCCTATGAGGCTGACATGGTTACCAAGTGTGACTAAAGCCTCTATAAAATAAAAGATTAAAAAAAAAAAAAAAAAAAAGATTGATTTCTGGGCCACTCGGTCCCGCTGAAGCATGTTGTGAATCGACCCTTCCACGTTAGAAGAACTGTGCTTTGCTCACATCACATTACTTGATGTGAACAATACCAGACACTGCGTTACGACCCTTTCCATTTCAGTAGCACACAATATACACTGGGCAGCAAATAAACCGGGCCACCCCGCTACCTTGGAACTTAGATTAGATTTTCCTAAAATGTATAAAACAAATATCAAAGTTATATTGCACTGCAAAGTGCACTTCATGATGATTAAAATGATATGAAACTCATTAGGATCAATGAATTTGTGTTTATTAAAAATTTTACTATGAAGAGTAATTTTTAGTCTTGTAAATCATTGTTGATTTTTTTAAACAATAAAAAAGTCAAGTAAACCATAGACAACTAAAGAAATCGTTAAAAATCTGCGACTATCCTTATTGTATAAAAAAGAACGCTAATCGCGAACTCCAGTCGAAACGGCAAATTGTTTCGTGTTTGTTGCTTTATTATTATGTGAATTGACTGTACTTTTGCATAAATTTGTGGTCATTTCAATCAACATGAAACAATTTTTTTGTTAGTATTACTTTGAATGTTGTAAGTTTTATACTTTGTGAGATAATCGACAATATATTGCTTATTCAATTTTACCTTTTATACTTATTTGCTATAATTATCTGGTAAAATTAAATTAATAATATCAATGGCCCTCTCTTGCCTTATTGGTCAATAAGAATTACCAAATGAAAAGGACCAGTTGGCAAGAAAAAAGGTGGAAAGACCACATAAGCGTTGGACCGATGATCTGATATGTGTAGCAGGAAAGTACTAGATGGAAACTGCCACCAACAAAGAAACCAGGAAAAACATGGAGGAGGCCTTTATCCTACCTGGGGACCATACTTAATAAAGTTAAATTTAAATTTCTAACTTAGATTCTAATTTTGAAAAGTAATAATATGGTAATAAAGAGGCTTTTTATTTATTTTATTTTATAATATCAATAGGTCCTGAGAATGGATACCGTTCTTCAAATGCTCAACGAGTACGCCGCTGAGAAGGGGGCCCAATACAAGAGGATCTTTTTGGAGGATGTTGTGGGTAAGAAACGAAAGAATCTAATCCAACTTTTATTAATATTCAGTGAGCTCGGTGGCGTAGTGGTTAGTACGCTTTGGCTTTCGATTGAAAAGCTACCTTCGGCATAGTCAGGCTGTGAACCAAAACTTTGTGATTTAAGCTCCTCCGTGCTTCGGAAGGCACGTTCAGCCGTTGGTCCCGGTCGCTAATGCGACTATTTCTACCCACCAACCCGTATTGGACCAGCGTGGTGGTGTTACGGCCCAAACTCCTCAAGTGTTTCCACATGAGGAAGGCATGTGCCCAGCAGTGGGACGTATATAGGCTGATGACGTAATATTCAGTGGCAGTCAATGACTTACTGTGAATAGTTTGTGCGACAGCTGCATGCGACTATCTGATCGATTTTTCAAGTAAAATGGCTATCGTCACTAGTCTATATACATCCCACTACTGGGCACAGGTCTCCCTACATGGAGAAACTCATGAGGAGTTCAGGCCATAGCACTAAGCTGGCCCTTGGTTGGTGGGGCGAAAAAGGTGCAATGGTGACTGGGACAAACGGATTTCTGTGCCTTCCGAATCATCAGAGACTCGAGGTGAAACCAATTCTGTACTACTATTGTTCCCTGATGTTATAATAAAATAAATTAATAATAGTTTCACTATTTTCGATGCCATTTATGTAAGTTATATGAATTTATTCAGCTGCAAAACTTTATAAATTTAGGTTTTCCCATATTTGAAAGGCAAAGGGAACTAATATAAACGATCTTATCGTTAGATACATTGATGATATAGCTTTATTTATTTAAGTTACACACCAAAAGTATTAAAGTTCTTCAAGATCTTTATTTCAGAAGAGTTTTAGAAAACCATAATTTATTAGAAATATTCATTCAAAACAAGTTAAAATCGAGGCCAGCATCGCATTGAAATTGGGTTGATGTTCTTTTTCCCATAATTCTTTGTCTAAAGTCTAATGAGCAGCATTGAATTAACAACCATGTAAAATTGTTACAGGTAAAATTGTAATGACAGACTACAATAAGAGAACATACAGAATTGACGATGTTTCCTGGGACTCATCGCCTCAATCTACATTTAAGATGAAGGAAGAAAGCATCTCATACATGGACTATTACTACAAAGTGAGTCTCTGAACTTTAACGTTAAACAAATAATAAATATCAAATATCGGTGATGGGCAGAGTGTGGTTTGAACCGAAACATCCAGTACAGATGTAAAATTCGGCCTAAATGTAAAGGAGAATGATCAAACATGTATGGAGTTTTCTTTAAAATTGACAAGGCCTGGATTGAATGGAAAATGATGGCATATTAAAACCGATTGCCCTAATCGGGCAGCATGATAGAATAGGGTTAGGTTCTGTGTCTAATAAGAATAGAGTGGAAGCTTGTATTAATTCTATTGTGGAAATCTCAGTCTAATATTGATATAGTGAAGTTGATTGTAGGGAGCTGTGAATAGAATAGACTATAACAGATTACATATGATATAAATTACGTATTAAATTAGTAATTAGTCATGTAAATTGGAGACCAAATCAATGACAACAGATAGATGGTCAGTTTGAAAATACAGAAACAAAGATGAAATGCCCAGAGAAGCGCAATAACAGCAAAGAGTCGCTTATACTGGTATACCGCCGCGTTACAAATGTGACTATGCCTGTGAAACCTATTCAAATAAGAGTCTTTTCTTAAACATGCGCGGAAATATTGTCATTACTTTTGAATAAAGAACACGCGAAGTATCATATTTACGTAGACTGAAAAACCAAAATCACTTCTTCGCGTTCTTTGAATTTGGAATGAAGAGCGCGCCGGCAATGTTGTATGAAACGGTGTGCTGTTTGAATTTAGAACTCTTTCATCTATCGTACACATTGCGTTCTCTCTTTTTTTTTCTTCATAACCATGGATACAGAGTCCTTCAGTCGTATACATTGTGTGTGGTCTAGTCTTTAGTAGTATTAAGTCTTCATTTGCATTGAAATGCAAGTGTAATACATTTCAATGTGTCTTGGCAGAGTTTGGCGTTAAACGGTCTATGGCAGATACTGTGGTGCTACTTGGATGAGGTGGAGGATAAAAAACTCATCACTTTTCACACCACTTGACGCTTATTTCGATAATCCTTCACATTGCACATCATCACAGACTAATTATTCAAAACTACACTAATTTTACGTAACAATATCCACTTCGAAACAATTATTACAATCATCAAAATAAAAATCACGTCCGCCATAGTTGAATGCCGCCAAAAACAAAAATAAAAATAAAAAATTGGCGGTAAAGCGTTCGTTGTTATTTTGTTAATAAAATTAAATTCATTATATGTAAAAGGCCCTTTTTTATTTCCTTGCATTTTTTAAATAAAGCATTATATATGCCTCGGCCGAAATGGCAATTGCCTGTCTCGTATCATTGAAGTCTCGACCTGCATTTCCTATTTCGCTGTCTTTGCAATAATGTACTATTCTTTCAACAGAAATACAAGATCCGTATCCAGGACCCGCGCCAACCGCTGCTCATCTCTCGCTCGAAACCTCGCGAGATCCGCGCCGGCATGCCGGAGCTGGTCTTCTTGGTGCCGGAGCTGTGTCGTCAGACCGGCCTCTCGGACGCTATGCGCGCTAACTTCCATCTGATGAGGGCGCTGGACGTGCACACCAAGATCGGGCCCGACATGAGAATCAAGAAGCTGCTCAGCTTCAATAGAAGGCTCACGGAGACGCCCGCTGTTGTTGAGGTATGAGTTACATACATTATCATTACATTTACACTAGCACTCACTCACACAGGAATGTAAAATATCGCTGTTTTGTGTTCTAGCTTAAGGATTGACACAGGTAAGTGACGCAATTGAATGTTTCGAGAAAGAAAAATAAGTTATTTTCATCATGGTTAGGTTAGGATGGGTAACGAAATCTAAGCTTAGATGTGTGAGCAAATCTTGGATTTAGGTGACCGAAATGTTGGATAGAGACCCACATATTAGATGGGTGATCCAATCTTGGTTGGCTTTCTAAACCTAGAATGGGTGACCAAAATTTTGGATGATGGGTGAATCTAATCTTGGATGGGGATCGAAATTTCGGATGGGTGACCAAAATGTTGGATGGGTAATCAGTGACCAAACTTTGAATAATCAAATCTTGGATAAGTGACCATAATTGTGCATACATCACAACATACCTATATCTTGGATGGATGGATCTTACAACTTGGACAAGATCCCAAAGGGTCGAAGAGCTCTGAGTGGTCTCAGCGCCCTCAAAAGATCAGATAAGATAGCAAGTATATATTTAATATGATTCTTTTGTTGCAGGAACTGGGAAGCTGGTCAATGAAGCTTTCGTCAAACCTAGTAAAGTTTAAGGGCCGTCAGCTGCCGGCCGAGAACATCATCCAAGGCAATGATGCCAAATACCCAGCCGGGGACACCACTGAGGGCTGGACTAGGGATATGAGGTAATTAATTGTTGCTTGCTTTTTTGAATGATCATTTTTATAGAAGGGGTTATAGTATGAAATTGCGGTGTTGTATGGAGATTTTGGGGAAGTCTGCATTTTACATTCAAACATTTTTTCAGATTTCTTCATGACAAATTCAGAGATAATAATTGTTGGCATGTATCATTAGACAAGCTTTTATATTATGTGTGATATTGTTCTTCATAAAAATTATTTATCGTTTTTAAGTGAGTGCAAATCAAATGATGTATTCGGGAGGCACTTAGAGATAAACTTACAACAAATTATCAAAACAAATAAAAAAAGCTCAAGAATATGGTCTATTTTTAGAGCAGGTTAATATTTTTTTTAAATACTCTGTAACTTAATAGTTACAGACAAAATACTAAAAGCGAAAAAAAACGGCAACTTTTTTTATTAAATTTGAAAACAAATTTATATTTATTTTTAAATTAAATAAATATTAATTTAACAGAATTTTATTTTAAAAAACTGGTTGTGATTTGATATCTTTATCGATTATATTATCTTTGTTATTATTACACCCCCTTTTGATTTCATTCAATGTACAGACACAAATTTTTACAGTCTTATTTATGTATAGGTTGGTGATGAGGTGTGTTTGTGTGGACTGTATTTGGTAGGAAACGTAAACACCGGTTTTCACAATCACAAGACGAGTTAATTTCGAGTAGCACATAGGTACACTCACAATGATTGAAGTACTAAAGATGAGCACTGACATAGTTTTAAGTTGGTTGAAATGAATGAGGTTAATATTTTTTATATAAATCGGACACGTCCGTACGATACGGTGGCCTTGCGTGCAGAGAGCGAGAATCGCGACTCCGCTAGTGAAGTGTACAACATCATAATACTAGTGTTGGGTAACATTCCAACAATTGCTTAATATACATAAAGTAAACACACTTATTTTTTTAAAAGACTAACCTACTACCTAACGACTAACCTAACCGGGATTCGAATATGGGGGAAAAAAATAAGAATTCGCGATTTTATTCCACTAATCAATAAATTCATTGTTAAAAATAAGAAACATAAGGTCAACAAGTAAAATGTAATGAAGTGTATCATTTATTTTATCCCAAACTAGAAGGGTTGGGTAAGTTTAAAAAAAAAAACAAAATGCAGTTATGTTTATTTTTAAAAATAAAAGTTAGTTTCCTTGTAAATTAAGTAATTTTAAATATTTACTTCCCCTCCAGGGCCCATGAAAATTTTCCTCTGTATATCTCCCAGTGCTGGGCACAGGCCTTCCTCATGGAGTAACATCACCACGCTGGCCCAATGTGGGTTGGTAGGTAGAAACGGTTGCAATAGCGACCTGCCTTCCGAAGCACGGAGGAGCTCGAGATCACAAAGTTTTAGTCACCCATCCCAATGCTGACTATGGCGAAAGTAGCTTTGTTTTAGATCGAAGACAAAGCGCACTGACCACTACGCCACCGAGCTCCTCTTTTATAACATTTAAATTTGTATAATTTCAGATCAAAGAATCTTCTATCAGTGGCTCGAGTGGACTCGTGGGTAGTGATCACTCCGGAGAGGCAGCGCCGCGACGCCGAGAGCTTCGTTGAACTCATCATGAAGACCGGCAACGGCTGCGGCTTCCGTCTGCCGCGACCGGAGATTGGTAAATTATACATTTAATAATCACTGACATTCACTGCATCTGCACTCAAGAAACTAACTATAAATAAATATCTAGACACCTTCACACCTATCAACTAGCCCCATTTTTTTAAGCAACTAATGCTGCTTGTGTTACGGACACTAGATTATGGATAAATATATTTAATAGATAAATACATATTAATATCCTGAATAAATATAAACATCCAAGACTGGAGAATAAATGCCTGAAAATTCATCACCCAAACATTTGCCCCCACCGGGGATCGAACCCAGAACCTCTCGAGATGGCGACGCCTTGACACCGGCGTATAGACACAGAATATATACAATTCATATATAAACATGAGTAGTGTGGTAGCAGCTCATTAAAGGAATACTACCATGTGACTATAGTCCGGCTGCTGAGAGAATGCGTTTTTGACAGCTGTCATTTAGCCATGACTAGTGATGAGAAAAAAGTAACAAGTAAAGGTAGCAGTGATAATAAGATGAATATTATTTTTGTAAATAACTGTAAAAAATCAAAAACTTATTATATGTTTGTTGACATTGATTTTTCTAAATGGGTATAAAAAAATTAAACCACGTTTGTTAAAAATAAAATCACCATCATTAAAAATATGTTAGATGCGACTAACATGTTAAATCAGGTTTCATTCACTGGAGGAGGTGCTGTCTTCATCAGTCGTTGACATGTACATATTATTGTCTAATATATTATTGACTCTGATATCTCTATCAAAATCTTCTTCATTCAGATTTTTCTTTCTTTCGACCACTTTCACCCAATCTTGTAAAAACAATTAAAGACAAAAGGAAAGAGAGGAATTATGAGTCGCTAATTCAACGCCATATAACAATGAGTTACGTACGATATTACTCAATGGTGTAGACTGTGTAGTGATGGATAATAGAACAATATAACAAATCTGCTTAGTAACACGTAAATTAAAACAGAATTACTCCATACGATATTCGAGAACACAGTAAAGCAATATTTTCACATATAAAAACAATTTTATCATTAAAATTCTCAAGCATTCATTTTTGGGATACCATACAACTACATGGGTCAGTATAAAACATCGTTCTTTCCTATAACGTAATATTATTAAAAAGATATAGCAAGTATTTCTAGTCTAGCACAAGTATCACGTTTCGATTGCCTGTTATTTATTGCACATCACTTCAAAAATAAGGAGCTGATGTAACCTTGTAGCGGCGCAGTATATATTAGAATTCAATTATTTCCGAAAATTACGATACATTAGAATTTAATTATTTTCACTCTATTTAGATCAAAACTATTACGATAATTATCTATTGACATTATTATATTGGTTTTAATGCTGATTAGCCGTAAATAAGCTAAACAAGCAACCGAAATATTTTTAAAATTTAAATCAACGCCAATTCAACGTGATGTCGTCGATTTGATCACGGCCTGTCAGAAACGCATTCTCTCAGCGGCCGGACTATAATGGGCTTAGAACTGCACAACATCCAACAGTTTATAGCGGCTATGGGGTCACCACCTGTCACGCCGAGTAGCCGTGGTAAAAAAAGGGTAGGCCCTATTTTTTTACTGCAATTATACTTTTTTTTTTTGTAAAATTCTCCCGTAGGGAAGGCAAAGGGAACGAAGCCCATACAGCCTTGTCTGCAATATATATATATATATATCTTCAGTAGTTTGCATTGAAATGCTAGTGTTATGCATTTCAATGCATCTTGGGAGAGTTTGGCGTCAAACGATCGATGGCAGACACTGTGGTGCTACTTGGATGAGGTGGATTACCACGATAAAAAACTGATCACTTTTCACACCACTTGACGTTTATTTCGATAATCCTCCATATTGCACATCATCACAGACACTTATTACACAAAACTACACTGATTTTACGTAACAATATCCACTCCGTACAATATTATAATCATCGAAATAAAAATCACGTCTGCCATAGTTGAATGCCGCCAAAAACAGGCAAAGGGAACAAAGCCCATACAGCCATGTATTCAGTATATGTTTTTTCAGTATTTGCATTGAAATGCTAGTGTAATGCATTTCAATGCATCTTGGGAGAGTTTGGCGTCAAACGATCGATGGCAGACACTGTGGTGCTACTTGGATGAGGTGGATTACTACGATAAAAAACTCATCACTTTTCACACCACTTGACGTTTATTTCGATAATCCTCCATATTGCACATCATCACAGACACTTATTACACAAAACTACACTGATTTTACGTAACAATATCCACTCCGTACAATATTACAATCATCGAAATAAAAATCACGTCCGCCATAGTTGAATGCCGCCAAAACTCTCTCTTATACTTTTTTTAACCCAAATATTATTTTCAGTGACAATCCAACGCGACGGGCACATGGAGTACGCCAATATGTGCGAGAACGTGATCGCTAGGAAGAACCCGGCCATGATCTTGTGTGTCCTGGCGAGGAACTTCTCAGACAGGTAAAATTTGAGCTTTTATAACCTTTCCTCAGCCTATATACGTCCCACTGCTGGGCAGAGGCCTTCCTCATGGAGAAACACATAGAGTACGGGCCATTACACCACCACGCTGGCCTAGTGCGGGTTGGTGGGTAGAAACAGTCGCAATAGCGACCGGGACCAACGGCTTAACGTGCCTTCCGAAGCACGGAGGAGCTCGAGATCACACAGTTTTGGTCACCCATCCACGGCCTGACTACGGCGAAGGTAGCTTTGTTTTTAATCGAAAGCCAAAGCGTACTAACCTTGTACGCCACCGAGCTCCTCTTTCATTTAATTGAAATAAAATATATTAAATTATACATCATCGGATAGCTTATTAAGTAACGATTCCAATGACCATCGTATATAGTTTCTTTTTCGGTATCTATTCTTTTGATATCGTAATTTTAATGAGGTCATTTGCCATTCGACAAAGAACTTTAATGGTCATCTTTTCTTTGACGCTGACTGTACCATTAAGTATGAATGAAAAACAATTTCATTTTGTAGCAACAGGTTCGCTCTCATTACATGGCAAATTACATCATGGAGTACCTCTGTACGAATAATATTAATAATTATCGGACTCGAGGCGTCGCCATCGCGAGAGGTTCTGGGTTCGAGGCAAATGTTTGGTTAATGAATTTTCAGGTATTTGATCCCGAGTCTTGGATGTTTATCTATTAAGTATATTTATCCGTCATCTAGTGTCCGTAACACAAGCAGCATTTGCTTAAAATGGGGCTAGTTGATAGGTGTGAATCTTTGAAGATATTTATTTATTTATTTCCTTCCTTCCAATTCAATTTTGACATTTGTGACTAAGGGTATTGAATAATACACGTAAATTTTATTAGGTTGTAGAACATATTCATGTAAAGGGAGGATGGAACCCTTGCAGAGTTTCTTGCCTGTATCTTCTCCAGGCAAGGCCTCCCGGTAGTGAAAAAAAAGGTAGTGGTATTGTCAATTTTAGGATAATTGTAATTTATTTTGTTTTGACTTGTCAAAAGTGTATTTGATGATACCAATTTGATTAAATGACATTGAGTTTAACCTTGTACAGGTATGAAGCGATCAAGAAGAAGTGCACGGTAGACCGAGCAGTGCCCACGCAAGTGGTGTGCGCCCGCAACATGACCAGCAAGAGCGCCATGTCCATCGCCACCAAGGTGGCCATACAGATTAACTGCAAGGTAAGCGCTTGATCGACTATCGCGAGATGATCCTCGTACTTGTTACCCTCACATGT
Organism: Parapoynx stratiotata; assembly: GCA_910589355.1. Lineage (NCBI taxonomy): Eukaryota > Metazoa > Arthropoda > Insecta > Lepidoptera > Crambidae > Parapoynx > Parapoynx stratiotata. The sequence goes on along the minus strand of OU342476.1, from coordinate 5,700,741 downwards.
TTTTTGAACCACCTCTCTGGTCAAGTGGATCACACCACCGGGTGTTGATCGAGAGGTCCGGGTTCGATTCCCCATGGGGGCAGAAGTTTTTCTGCTCGGTTTGGGTGGTGGTATTTCTTCTAAGCCCGCCGGGCTAGCTGCCACCGTCTTACCTAAATTTGTCGTCATATAACAATGTCTTAAGCATTGTTGTGTTCCGGCAATCAGAAGTAAGATAGCCAGTCGTTGAGGATTACATGTGAAGCTCGCTTCCTTCGGCCTTATCGTCACTTACCATCAGGTGAGATGAAGGCCAAGAGCTTACCTGTCATATTTAAAAAAAATATTTATGTGGTGGCAGTTTATTTATTTTTTTGCACGACGTACAAAGGCGGACTTAATGCTTTGAGGCATTCTCTACCAGTCAACCGGACAGCGGAGTCAGGAGAGCTAAAACGACGGAGCAACAAAAGTAAATAAAACAACAAAAATAGGATACTTAGGCCCGATTTCTCAATCCTCAGATAAAATTATCCGCCATTTAAAATTATCACTGTCACTTTCTAAAGTCATAAAAATAAAAGGGACAGAGCTAACATTTGACTGACAGATAGTTCCCTATGAACTCCAACAAAACACGATATGATGAAATGATAAACGTTTTTTTTATCAATCAGAAATTTATATGTATCCTGTTGTCGTGACGTCATTGTCACCTCCGCGTATAAACGACACTCAATATTGATATGCGGATTTTCGTATTTATTATAACAATGTGGAGATTAAATTACACGTCTTATTTTTTGTACCAAATATAGATTTTTCTTTCTTTTGATATGAACTTTAATTAGATTAGATATAGAATTATAGACCATTGTCTCGAATTTTTGTCTTGATTATTTTCTTGAAACCCCCAGAACAACGGCTCTGGACTTAGTGCGATACAACATAATCACATATAACTTTCATCCGTTTGAGTCGTGTGGTAGCGGCTCATAATTTAGCACTTTAAATGCCGACTTAGAGCTGTACAAACATCCAATAGCTTATAGCAGCGACGGACTCACAACCTGTCACGCTGAGTGCAGTCACTGCTTGGTGAAGCGCGGACTATGGCAGTGGACTGTTCTAGCGGTGTTTTTGCCTAGTCTCTGACTAACCCTTAAGGGATAATAGTCGTGATTATATGTATGTACTAGCTGTTGCCCACGACTTCGTCCGCCGTTACTATGTTTTTTAACTATCCCACGGGAACCCTATAATTTTCTCTCAGTCTCAGTCCGATCGGTCAGTTTCGTACAAATTTTCATCCCCTATTTTATCACCTTGGGGTAGAATTAATCAAAATCCTTTCTTAGCGGATGCCTACGTCATAACATCTACCTGCATGCCAAATTGCAACCCGATCCGTCCTGTGGTTTGGGCTTCGCGTTGATAGATCTCTATGTCAGTCAGTCACCTTTGAGTTATATTTATATATATATATATAGATGTATATTTGACTTCCAGCTGGGCGGCGCTCCCTGGACCGTGGCCATTCCTCTCAAAACCATCATGGTGGTCGGCTACGACGTGTGCCACGACACCCGCTCGAAAGACAAGAGCTTCGGGGCGTTCGTCGCGTCGCTCAACCAGACCATGTCGCACTACTACTCGTCTGTCAACGCGCACACCTCGGGAGAAGAACTCAGCGCGCACATGGGCTTCAATATCGCCACCGCTGTTAAGAAATACCGGGAGAAGAATGGTGAGTGACAAAAATATCTTACAAAATTAATGCTTCTTCGTCTTAGACCCGGCGAACATTATTGGCATCGGCACGGCTCAGGATTTTAGGTGATAAATAACATTATATATTAACTTCATGGCAACAAAGTAGAAATTTCCATGATGTATGGCCGTAGTAACAAAAATATTGTTTCGGTATGCTTGAGGCTGCATCGGCGGCCTTGAGGTTGCTTCGTGATGCTTCGGCATCCTTCAGTACGCCGCCGCCGCGCCAAGGCAACAATCGGGGGTAGTTCAGACGGTACGGCATGCTTGAGAATGCTTCGTCATTCCTAAGGACGTTGCAGCATGCCAAGGCATAGTTGCCGACGAAAAGCGAATGTACGTCCTCACTCCAAGCTGTTATATCACGACATCATACGTTTTCGCCATTGGTCCATATTTTAACCTACTGGTCAACCTGACCACGGTACAAAAAACTGACCCTTAATGGGCTATGTTGGTGCCCAATAATGACTTCTGTTTTTTTTATTACAGGAGTTCTGCCCAATCCGATCTTGGTGTACCGCGATGGTGTTGGTGATGGGCAGATCGCGTATGTGCGCGAATTTGAGGCAAGTGACTTGAAATCTGTACATATAATAAAACTTTAAAGGTCGAATGTCTGTACATAAAAAAAAAAATACTTAAATACAAGTCAGGGGATGTAAAGAGAGGGAATATACCAAAAAGTGTTTTTATTTATTTTTTTGTTTCTGTCTGTTTGTACGGGCTAATCTCCGAAATGGCTGCACTGATTTCAATGAAATTTTGCATGCAGAAAATTAAAAGGGTGGCCGTGGGATAGTTAAAAAACCATAGTGACTGCAGACAAAGTCGCGGGCAACAGCTGCAGTTATACATAAAACAATCTTTCTCTGGAACCACTAAGTATTATTTTTATAAGTTAAATTAAATGTCATTATTTGAAAGGTGAATGGTCACGGCCCATACAAAATTTATCTCATTCTGTTATGTTTCCTATAATATTTTTTTTTATATTCAATTACAGTAGCTAACATATAATATGTTGCTTTGTTTTTCCTTAGGCGCAGTATGAAAAATATAAAAGGAAATGACGTTTTCTAGGCTGTCTCATGTTTGGGTGTTTTGTGATGATGCCCCCGGTTAGAAGTTATCATCTAGGACTCATATTACAACACAACCAACAAAAATTCATTTCTAAACGTCTTTTTATATTGCGCCTAAAAGAAAATCTTTGCTCTGTTTTTTCATCAGGCCCAGTCTAAAAGAAGTAAAAAAATTAATGGCGACGGGCTCAACGCTGAGTGCAGTCACTGCTTGGTGAAGCGCGGACTATGGCAGTGGACTGCTCTAGCGGTGCTTTTGCCTAGTCTCTGCATACCCTTAGGGGATAATAATCGTGATTGTATGTATATATAATTTAATGAAATTTTCATTAATGTTACAGGTGGGCGAGATAAAGAAGAAGCTGGCAGAGATCTACCAAGGCGCGGATTTCAAGTTCGCGTTCGTGATCGTGTCCAAGCGCATCAACACGCGCATCTTCGTCGACTGCGGACGCACGGGCGAGAACCCGCGCCCGGGCACTGTCATCGACGACGTCGTCACTCTGCCTGAACGGTACATATCATATTTATACATATAATAAAACTGTACAGGCATCGACTGACTGTACATCGAAAAAAAATGGCTTAAAACCAAGTCAGGGGGATGTAGAAATAAGGAAAATTTTATTTGTTTTTCTGTCTGTTTTTACGGGCTATTCTCCGAAATGGCTGCACCGATTTCAATGAAATTTTGCATGGTGATACCTTATATCCCTGGTCAACATCTTGGATACAATTTTATTCCGGAAAATTTAAGGGTTCCCGATGGATAGTTAAAATAACCATAGTAACCGCGGACGAAGTCACGGACGTTATAGCTCATCCAGACTCACGACGAGAACCTCCGAGATCACCCGAGAAGCTTGAATCTGAGAAGCATCGCCGACTCGTCCTCGCAATGGCCTGTTCTGCGATGCGTGTTAGTATTTTTGAAATGAAATGAAAAATAAACTTTATTGTGCACCATTTAAAATAACAATTTCCTTCCAATCAATACCACTTTTATTAGGGCCTTCTCACACTTATTCAGCTCCATTTAACGTTTTTCTATGTAAAGCGACGATTATATATGAGATGCTTACGCGGCTGGACAGACGCGGAAAGCTGAACAAGCTCCATACAAAATTGGCAAACTATTCTATTGATTTCTTGCTTCCACGCTTCATATATCTTTATATCCTCAGCCTACATACGTCCCACTGCTGGGCACAGGTTTCCTCATAGAGAAACACATGACGAGTATGGGCTGTAATTCACCACGCTGGCCCAATTCTGTTGGTGGGTAGACCGGGAACAGCGGCTTAATGTGCCTTCTGAAGCACGGAGGAGCTCGATATCACAAAGTTCAGATCACAGATCACCCATCCACGGCCTGACCTTGGCGAAGGTAGCTTTGATTTCAATCAAAAGCTAAAGCGCCACGGAGCTCCTCATGTATCTTTATGGCGTAGCGAAAAAAAATCTAAATCTATATTCAATTATGATTCTCACGAAAATATGTGTTCTTCCACAGATACGATTTCTATTTGGTGTCGCAAAATGTGCGAGATGGCACCATCGCCCCCACCTCGTACAATGTGATCGAAGACTCCACTGGGTTGTCGCCGGATCGTGTGAGTATAACTTGATTCCACATAACAGATCGTCACGCCTCTATAGGTAGTATAGTAGGCAGAGATGCGATACTCTTATTTTGTCTATTCAAGAAATAAATAATAATAAATATCCTCAGACATTCACACCTATCAACTAGCCCCATTTTAAGCAACTAAATGCTGCTTGTGTTACGGATACTAGATGACGGACAAATATATGTAATAGATAAATACACAATTATTATGCATAATATAATATATATATATATATATATATATATATATATATATATATATATATATATATATATATATATATATATAATATATAACACTTGCCTCCACTGGGGATTGAACCCAGGACCTCTCGAGATGGCGACGCCTTGAGACCGGCGTACAGACCACTCGACCACGGAGGTCGTCAAGAAGAATCTACTTATTAGCTTACTTTCGTCGTCCGTCGTCTTCAGCCTATATACCACTATATATATACAGCCTATATGCCACTGGTGGGCCAGGTCTTTCTCATGGAGAAACACATGAGGAGGGGACGTAACATCACCACGATGGCCCAGTGCGGGTTTGTTAGGTAGAAACGGTTGCAATACAGACCGGGACCAACGACTTACGTGTCTTCCAAAGCATGGAGGAGTTCAAATCACAATGTTTTGGTTGCCCATCCAAGGCCTGACCATGGCAAATGTAACTTTGTTTTCGATATCGAAAGCCAAAGCGTAAACCACTACGCCACTTAGCTCCTCACTCATTTACTCAATTGTAATTGATGATGACAGAGAAGTTTAAAAAATACATAGTCGAATTATTATACCTCATCATTATTACGGATTAAAATTATTTAATTGAAATAATTTTAGTCTGCAATAATGATTTTTGTATATAATGATAAATATAAAAAAAAAACTTTTATATCATACAATTAAGTCGACTTACCAGTTCAAAATATCATGTCTTCGCCATCAAATAATAGTAAACATTCCACTAATAATTTTTCCTTTGTATATTCCTCTTTCATCATCAATTGATGATGATAGAGAAGTTTAAAAATACAAAGTCGAATTATTTTAAATTCATTATTGCAGACAAAATTTATTTCATTATTGAAATAAATTATCTCATTATGGAGTAATTTTTTGGTGCCACTTGCTTATGGCGGACGTGATTTTTATCTCAATGATTGTAATATTGTTTCGGAGTGGATCTTGTTGCGTAAAATCAGTATAGTTTTGTGTAATAAGTGTCAAAAATTATATTATGAGCAATATGGAGGATCCTTAAAATAAGCGTCAAGTGGTGTGAAAAACAAACCGATTTTTATCGTGGTAATCCACCTCATCTAAGTATCACCACAGCGTCTGCCATCGATTATATGGCGCCAAACACTCCCAATATGCTTTTAAGTTTAAAATGCATTACACTTTCATTACAATATATATTACTGAAGACATAACGAAAGACATTAATGTTATGGGCTCAGTTAGCTTTGCGGTCCCTCTATAGGGATAATTTTAGAAAAAAAAAGCAATTTCGTTGGAATTACATGCCAAGATAGTTCCCCTAGTAGGGCAAGTAACACTGAACAGACTATAATTTATTACGTTCTAACATAATTGTTTGTTGTCACAGATGCAGCTGCTCTCGTACAAGCTGACGCACTTGTATTTCAACTGCTCGTCGCAGGTTCGCGTCCCGGCAGTGTGTCAATTGGCTCATAAGTTGGCATTCCTTACTGCAAACTCTCTACACAACCAACCCCATCTCTCATTCGGCGACACTCTGTACTTCCTCTAAATTTTTTTCTCTTAATTTTTTTACTATGCTATTTTAGTCTTAATTTTTTTTGTTTAAAAAAACCCACCAATTGGTATTATAAGGTACCATTCCCATTCTAGGTACCATTCATTCATTATTAAGTATGTTGTAGTTAGTGTGAAACCCATTACTTATGGTGTAAAGGTTGATCGCAGTCAAAATTTGTTTGGTATCCAAATAATTTTGATTGCCTATATTGGTAACTCCTTATACCATACCATGTACTACTCATGTGAATATAATAATTTCATGTAACTTCATCAAATTATCGAATTAATTTAGTTTTTGACTAGTGTATACTTCATATATTTTTGTAACTGATTGTTGATGTTCATATTAAACATGTTTTTAAGATAAGTAACATGGGTATTACCTTAACTTTTGTACGGGTTCAAATAGACCTCAGATTACTTTAATTTAGTGCTGCTACTACCACAGTTCCTCTGATGTTATGCTTACGTTAACTTTAAACTTTGAGTTCAAATAGGTTTAAGGTTATATTTAACCCTTTGATTGCAGGGTAAAGATGTTCTTAAAACGTCTTAAAATAAATTAATCTATAAGTTGTTTTGTATTAATAATGTCTGATTAACTCGAAAAGAATGGTGCATTTGATGAGGACTGATTCTAAATTGATGTGATTTAGCTGGTGATGTAAGTTGAGTTGAACAATCTGATTGTTGTAATCATAAGTTGATATAATTGGTAAATTTAAGATGGCCTACACAGGCTCAGCCTTCTGACCGCTCGAGTCTTAACGAAAATATTGATTGAGATATGTAACACCATTAATCAAAAGAAATTTTTGTCATGCTCTCTTATGGGCGAACTTTGCTCAGAAATAACCATGCAAAAAATAAACATTAATTATTGTCTCAAACTTAAATAATAAGGTAGGTATCAAGTGTCAACCCGTGAGGTGGCTGAAACAGCTGGGACAAAATTGATTTCCTGTTGTGTCTACATATGTCACAGATGATGAGTTATGTATCTAACGAAAATATTCAAGTGTCCAGTCGTAAAAATACGACATTGGTCATGGAAAAGAATCAGCGCTACGAGCATAGAACTTCCGGTAAGCCAAATTTAACTTCTAAAATCGACAATTGTCGAAAAATTCGATAAATTTCACAGATCACTCTAAAGAGTGAAAAGGACGGATGCTTTTGTCGATCAAACATACCGACTGACGAAGTTCTATGCTCGCACTGCTGTGTAGTATTTAGACTCGATCGGTTGAAAGGCTATTTATTATGTAAACTGTACACTTAAGTGACTGCATTTAGCAGTACATGCCTATATGGCATTTATTTTTACTATTAGTTCTTGTTTTTATTGTGCTATTCAACTTTACCTTAACATAGATGGGATTCTTTTTGGTAATTGACTAGTCAGTGGTTGTTACTCTTAGTGTATCAGTTTTAGCAATTATCTGACAAGAATCTTGTACCTTCTGTGCAGTCACATAAATGTGTCATGCTATTATTGAGATAGAGTCACTAGTCAAGTTAATTTTTACCCCCAATTAAAGTCTATTCAAATATGCTTATGACTGTTCTTCTATGTCCGTAAATCGGTGTGCATTTAATAGAAAATAAGTATGTGTATGTAAGATGATTGTTTTTTAGTTACAAATTTTGACATATCAGGATATTCACATTCACCGAGAAAATTGCAATAAGGAATTTGCCAGCTTTTTGTGACCGGCACAATTTAAACAAGGCTGTTTTTTATAATTAAGAAAAAACTATATCTATAGACGCAAATGGTGAAGTAATCCGCGATTTCGTGAAAATTGTCTAGGTTTAGATATTATTGGAACATACTATCTGGATTTAATGAATCTCCACTCACCCAGTGCTATGTTGATGGTACACCATTTGTGATTATTCTATTTTGTTATTATTAAATAAGTTTACGGGATAACATTGTTATGTGATTAAAATTTCCTTTTATTTCATAAAACATTGTTTGATTCCTTCGTACAGTTGCCATCAGATATATCATAACAGACAAGGTGACCAAAAATACTTCTGAATGGTTAAAATGTCAATAATTTCTAAGGAAATATCGTAGTAAAAACAATCCCTAAAATCATAATACCTAATAGACGAAATCCCTAAAATTAGAAATACCTAATAGACGAAATCCCTAAAATTAGAAATACCTAAGTTTTCTGTGATGGTGGGCCGACTGATGTCCGCAGAGACGTCACACTCAAATCTGACTTGTAATATTGCTGAATAAAGGCGTAAACAAGCAATGCATTATATTAGACATGAAAATATTGGGTCCTTACCTATGAAATTGGTTTTTATTCTGTCTTAGCAATTTGTCCGTAACTATTAAGTTTCAGAACATTCTTATAAAATAATTGCCTCTTCTAAAAATAGACCATATATTTGAGCTCGTATTATTTAATTTGATAATTTTTTGTAAGTTTAATTGTGTTAAAATTAGACACAAAGACAATTATTTTTAACTGCCTCCTGAATACATCATTTGAATTGCATTAACATAAAAACGATGAATAATTTTTATCAAGCGCGTTACACATATTGCTTAAGCTTGTCTAATGATACATGCCAAATATTATTATCTCTGGATTTGTCGTTGTGAAGAAAACTGATAAAATGTTAGTTTGTAAAATGCAGACATCCCCAAAATCTACATACAAAACACCAATTTCATAGGTAAGGAACAGAATTCGTCTACCGTGTCACGGTAATATTATTATTATCTATACAGTATTGTAACTAACTCCATACAAACGGTCTAAACTCGAGTTATACCTACGCGCCTCGATCTCGGGTCGCGCTCCGGGTGCAAAGAGTGCAAACAGTCGCGACCATAGAGTAACTTAATTATAGGGTCGCGAGTCGCGACTGTGCCGCAGAGACGAATGGACGGTCTGTTGTTTTTTAACAAAAATCGCGCGATTTCTTTCCACAAAAAAGTTCAAGAACATTATTTAAAATGACGAGTAAGAAATATTGTGCTATTTTGGGTTGCATGAATGCGTCATTATTGAAATGCGGATATTACTTTAAAAAATAATAAAGCATTTCGTATGCCTCAGGCGAGCCGCAAGTATTTTTCGGTCGCAAATTTGTAGGCTTGCTATTCAAACAAACATTGTTTTTTAATTAGTAGATCTGCCAATAAAAAACATGATTTTTTTTAACTCTTCCAATTCAATTCACAAAGTATTTTATTTGTTAAAATCAGTTTGTTCACGATCATAAAACTAAAAGGAAACAAAGTAGGCAAATTTAATTAAAATGCTGGATGCGGGCAGCCCTACCGCATGTTTACGTACCGCGCGGTGGTAGGTATCTATCTGAAGATCACGGCCGAGTTGAAATACTGTATAGATAATATTACCGTGACCGTGTTATATTTCGTATTGCGAAAATACATGTATTAAGGTGTTCGCTAATAATTATGTTCGGTTTTCGCCTTAATTATTTAGAAATTACATGATAAAGATTGTCTCGATTGAATTCACGATATGGCACAACAAATGCACCTACACCCAGCGCATCCTCACGTGTCTCGTACCCAAACTGTACAACGGTCAACTGTTGCATGAGATTAGATTTTCTCGCCCGCCCGTCGCACAGCACAATATCATGATATTCATGACACAGTACACAGTAGTACACACCATTTGTACACGCATTAACGCATACCAAGATAGTACTTACATATATAGATATACATATACTGACAAGTACATAACACATCACAACAATCTTCAGTCAGATGCATGTCCAACCATCGGGCAACAGACAAGTGTCCCTTCGACCGGCCATTATCTCAAATACGGCACGGAGCGGGCACACCAGCCCCTACGGCCATCCATCACATGGCATGGCTTAGTCACAGCTCTGAGTAGATTTTATTTACTAGCACAGACTAAGAAGAGATACTACTAGTTCTGGAACGCACCTTTATTTAGTGACATTACGTTTTGACATTTTATGACATTGATCATAGTTATTGTATGGTGTTTTTGGCGGCATTCAACAATGGCGGACGTGATTTTTATTTCGATGATTGTAATATTGTACGGAGTGGATATTGTTACGTAAAATCAGTGTAATTTTGTGTAATAAGTGTCTGTGATGATGTGCAATGTGGAGGATTATCGAAATAAGCGTCAAGTGGTGTGAAAAGTGATGAGTTTTTTATCGTGGTAATCCACCTCATCCAAGTAGCATCACAGTGTCTGCCATTGATCGTTTGACGCCAAACTCTCCCAAGATGCATTGAAATGCATTACACTAGCATTTCAATGCAAACTACTGAAGATATATATATTGCAGACATGGCTGTATGGGCTTCGTTCCCTTTGCCTTCCCTACGGGAGAATTTTACAAAAAAAAAAAGTTATTGTATATACTCTTTGACATTGATAACACACATCAATGATAAAGGTACTCAGTCGGTCAGAATCTCAGAGTAAACAGAACTGGAGTAGCCTTTGTCTAAGATTCCCCTCTGCCAAATGCACCAGCATCGGATGCTTGCACGTTTAATAAAACTAGTTGAGCCGCCATTTTGACAGCCATAACATTGTAAACGTTGCGGCGAACAGAGCTCCCGCAAAAATGCCTGCCTGTGCTGTTTTTTGTTGTAAAAATAAATAGAAAACATCAAGTATACTAAAAGATGGTGTCACCTTTTATTTGTAATTATAATTTTTAAGATTTCATGATTATTTACTTCATTATTTCATGTTTTAGAATTCTACGATTTCAAATTTCGAGCGCTAGTCTCGTGGGGAGTGCGGCTGTGACGTTGTCAAAACGCACACCCCACGTGACTATTTTAAGCGTGTGTGTGCGTGAAATTTAAATTTGTGTGTCGAATTATGCATGTGTGCATTTGTAAAAACGGCTGGCTTTGAGTGTAGTGGTAACCTCACCCCCCGCAAGAAATGGCAGAAAAAAATGTTTGAGAAATTGACTAATGGCTACTCCAGTTCTGTTTACTCTGAGGTCAGAAAATGACTTTTTCAGAAAAGTTTTATAGTTTGCTATTTGACTAACTAATAGTGTAAATTGTGAATACTGTAAAAAATACTGCTAAGCAATTATTAGTTACGACTCTGAACGAGCTAAGAAATTATGGAGCGTATAACCACCTTGGAGAGAGAAATCGCTGACTTACGACGTGTTTTAGCTGGAAAAGAGACTGAATTGTTGGAAGCAAAACAAGAATATGCTTCGGTGGGTTTTATTATTAAATTCCTGAGGGCTAGGCGTATTGCATACCTACACTTTACCATAATTCATAGGTCCCTAGTTGCAATCCTATTGTCATTACCGAGTACTATAGAGAATTCATAACCATTATTCAAACCAAAATTTCAACAGGTAGGACCGATGTTACATTTTCTTTTTTAAACCCCAAGTCTTCGCGCGTGTAGCAAAGAGTTTAACACTGTAGGTACCTAAATAGAATTTTTGCAGTCCAAGCAGTCAGAGTTTTAGAATGTAATTTAAAATAGATTGACTCCTATTAACCATAATAATACACACCAAGACATCGTCCACCATGTCTTTGTGGATACTTATTTTACCACAATTTTATTTACTCGCTTTATTTTTATCTCTGTTTGTCCGGTTGGATTTATGCAACTCAATTTTGAGGCACTTCCGGACTAGCTATTGGGCTGATACTTCGTGAATAGTTCAGAACCTGGTGACAATGCTACTTGCAACTACTTTCAACTTTCTACAAGCACTATCAGGTTGAAATTTCAACAAGTTTCAGCTTTTGTTTCTATTCATTGATTGGTGCTATACAGCGTCATTTCTGGTCAAACCACCAAAAAATAGCGCTGTGCATAGTTAAAAAGAATAAAATAATAATATGTTTTGAGTGACCCCTCATTCGGCCCCACATGTCTTATATTACTATTTTGCTATATGATGATGAAGAGAGTATTGGTGAACATTGTGAGTGATACTGATAGGAATGGCAAAGTCACAAAGAGAGTGAAAGAGTGGCAGGGGAAGACTTGATGCCAACCCCTAATAAAATTAGAAATGGGGCAGAAGAAAGAAAGAAGGAGTATTTTTTGTAATTTATTTAATTTTTTCTAAGCATCACTTGTTATGTATTAAATAATTTGTTTTCAGAAACTTAATATGTCACAAGAAAATAATGTACAAAGCAGACAGTGTATACTAAATGCATGTTACGGAGATAAATTACCAAAGTGGGCCATTGTGAGGTAAGTTGTAAAGTGTCACATTATCTGACCATATAGACTATAAACCCCACCCTTTTCAAACGGTTTTACAGCTTCCAGATGGCATAATAGTCTTAAGATTACCGACCCTAACTGTAAACTCTGCTTTTGCTAGAAGATTTGGTGATTTTACTCAACTATTTGTTTATTTGTCTACATAAAGTCACCAAATGTGAGTTGGGAGGGGACTTAAATATCGTGATATCACATTAAAAAAATAGAATATAGGGATAAAACTACTACCTATGTCCTTTCTCAGGCTCAAGACTATGTGTGTACCAAATTTAAATTGAATCGGTTCAGTAGTTTTGACGTGAAAGTAACACGAGACAGAGTTCCTTTCGCATTTATAATATTAGTATGGATTATCGAAATGTCTATTTATTTTAATAATACGGAAGAAATACCTATTTTAGCGCGCGGACCATCCGTCCTAATTATAGATGCGTTTACCCCAGAGAGCGTCAGAATAGATAAATATCCTCAGACATTCACACCTATCAACTAGTCCTATTTGAAGCTATCAGCAAGTTTTTAGAAGCTCGGCACTAACGCTGCGAAAATACGCTGCACTGTTTCATATGGAGTAAAACGCACTTGGCGTTGGAGGCGCGGCGCGATATATTTTGACATTTAGGAACATTTTGGCGAATATGTCGCGCCGCTCCGCTGCCGCGCAGCGTCAGTGCGGTTTAACCTTTAAAGCCAAAAGTTTTTTTAATCATATTACTAAAAAATGTAAGGTACACAATGTAGACGCTCGTTATACAAAAAGGTTATATAACATGTTACATAATCTCAACGTCGTGTTTTTGCGATGTTTCAGGTACAGCCGCCAAATCCTTCTACCAGACATCGGTGTGTCTGGGCAGGAAAAGATAAGCGCTGGAAGAGTTCTGGTGGTAGGTGCTGGTGGGTTGGGCTGCCCAGCCCTGATGTACCTCGCCGGCGCTGGAGTGGGTGAGTTTTATACCACCAACGTCGGATACCGGTATATATATTTTGAAACGTATCAGCTTAAATGCCCCAAGCACTAAGTTTCGCTTATAAATAAATAAATATCCTCAGACATTCACACCTATCAACTAGTCCCATTTTAAGCAACTAAATGCTGCTTGTGTTACGGATACTAGATGACGGACAAATATATTTAATAGATAAATACACATAATTATTCAGAATATATATAATATTATACATATATAATGAACATCCAAGACTGGAGAACAAATGTCTGAAAATTCATCACCCAAACACTTGCCTCCACTGGGGATCGAACCCAGGATCTCTCTAGATGGCGGCACCTTGAGACCGGCGTACAGACTACTCGACCACGGAGGTCGTCAAATTCGATTATGTTCGAACAGAACGTTATAGAACGGTATCACTCGCGCGTTGTGACCTTTTAAGAACTTTCCTTAACCCTTCTTCAAGAACCCCATGCTGTTATTCATAGGGAAAACCAACACTGTGATCTGTGTCTCAGTGCTTCGGCACGTTAAGCCGTTGGTCCCCGGTCGCTGTTGGAACCGTTTCTACCCACGAATTGGCGTAGTTTTTCTCTTTCACGAATTGGACGTGAAAGAGAAAAACTACGCCATCCTTTCCAAATCTACCAGTAGGCCTATCACGGGCCGGAGAGAAAAAGTCCCCGGAGACAAAAATCGTCATTGCCTCTCGCTTCTTAATTCGCGCGGAAGCGAGAGGCAATGAAGCCCATGCTAGGCCTTCTGGAGGCCTTGTTCTGAGAAGAAGGGGCAAGGAACTCAGCAAGTTTCAACCCTCCCTTTACATTAGCATCATTTAAAATATTCAACTACAATGTCATTGAAGTTAAAAAAACGATAGTTATCTAATTTGAGTAATATTCTGCAGTTAATCACATTTTTCATTACACACATGTACAGATAGTCTAAAGTATAATCTAAAAAAAAAAAGTATCTACATTACAATATTACAGTACTACTGTAAATTAAATATAATTATTATTAATTATCCGTCATCTAGTATCTGTTAGAAAAACATGGGGCTAGTTCGTAAGGTGTAAATGTCTGAAGATATAATTTGGGATTTTACTTGCAGGTGAAATCGGGATCATAGACTATGATACAGTTGACATTACCAATATTCATAGACAAATATTACATTTTGAAAGTGATCAACGTATAAACAAAGTTGAATCGGCGGCCAGGAAATTAAGATGGTAAGAGAATGTGTTCTGTTTGTTTCGGGAATAACGCTTTCCTCACACTGCCCACAGATAAACATGTCATCACGCTTCTTTCCCCTAGGGGGTAGGCAGAGGTGCTAATATGATAATAATATGTTAAGCCTGTTGCTCCATCAGGCACAATGTGATTCAAGCGATATTTATTTGTGTCATCAAAACATAACATATTAAACAATTTCGTAGTAGAGAAAATATTTGAGTTGCTGCCCAATTAGTTATTTTGCTGACCAATTTAGGAATATTTGTTTCCCATAAGTTGCTGACCAATATAGAAATATTTGCTGCCCATATGTTGCTGACCATTTATTTATTTTATCTGACCAATTGTATTTTTTTGACTGACCATAATTTGAATATTCCGGTTACCGTTTAAATAACATTCTTTTAAATTTTATTCAATCTCAGTGTACAGGCGGTGGGATCGATGTGGCGTCTGTCCTCAGCCTATATACGTCCCACTGCTGGGCACAGGCCTTCCTCGTGGAGACAAACATGAGAATGGGACGTAACACCACCACGCTGGCTCAATGCGGGTTTGTGGGTAGAAACGGATGCATTGCAACCAGAACCAACGGCTGTGACGTGGTACCGGAGATAAAATAGGTCTTCCTTGACGTCACTTATTGTAAAGGACACCGGCATAAAATGTATAGGGTCCTCATGGTATACCCATAGTTTAACAAATATTTAGACGTCTTAATATTGACGAATAAATCGAACCGAAGACTTAGTGCGCCGTTAGCAAGATGGAAATAAATACTATCTTGTCAGTTGGGCGGCCAAAGAGTGTTAAAAATAGATCATTACATTAAAAAAACGCATCAATATCAGTTCAAATCGTGGGATAATAAACTGAAAACCTTTTTTTAAGTCGGTTAAAAAGACAAAATATCATAAAAAAAATCTTGGTGAAACTTCAGTAGGTGTAGTCGACAGTGTGAACAGTACCTAACTCTCAAATCGCTAAAACTCCTCGCGGCGAATCGACAATATAATATTTTCTTTACTTACCCACGCCCAGCGATCGGTCACTTCGAGTAGCGAGGTACAATCGCGAGCACAAAACTAAAAATAAAATAAAAAGATAAAACATAATGAAGATAAAAGTTTCAATTTGGTTTTTTTTTTTCTTTGCGGGATTTATTTAAGTTCTGATCTTATTTATATATTTATGAGTGTACAGTGCAGTGCATTTATGAGGGCAGGCAGTTAATTATTCGTCAGTATTAAGTCGTCCAGATATTAGTTGAACTATGGGTCTACCATGAGAACCCCATGCATTTGTAGAACGTCGCCATAGTAAAAATGTTACATTTTGCCAAGGTCTATGAGTTTAGATAGGTTTCATTTCTGTTGTGAACTAACTGAGATTTAGGTACAGGCGACTACCTGCCCGCGTTAGAGCGTGGGTGGGGAGCGGGGGGAGGGGGTTGTAACCGGTTGTACCTTTATATGCATCCACTGTACACACATTATTAAGTCAAAGTCAAAGTTATTTATTGCGAACTAACATACATTAGTTGTTATAATAATACGGAACTTCACAACTTAGTTGCCTTTTGCAGGCACTGCAACATTACATAATAATGAATTTCTTAATGTTAATAATAATAAATACAGCATCGAATCAAATTTGTAGAATAATCAGTTAAGTCAATATTATACTAAGGTCATTAAACATATTACACAAAAACACCAAAAAAAAAAACAAAGAAAACTGAAACAATTTAGAAAAAAGGTAAATTTAACATTACTGGATATAAAACTTATAGATATTATCAAAGGTAGGGCTACATACAATAGTGCCTTTGGTAAAGTTATATACTTGAACAATTTAATGATTGAATGATATCTGTGATTTATATAAGGTGTGACAACAATATATTATCTGTGGTCTCTTTAGCTTCGGTCATTGTACTAAGTGTATGTGCTGTTCAATTATAATTAAAAAACTAAGTTATTAACAGTTATTGGTCTATTTATTAATATCAAAACTAAGATATATTACAAACAATATACTTTAACTTGTAACTAATATACTTTCACTATTATCGTACCAGTTTCAATACAGATTATAATTTTACTATCATCACTTTTATAGATATAATATTATAATATTTATAATAATTTCGTTGGGCCAACCGCTGCAGACTCTGACTCTGATAGGAATAAAATTCAAGAACAAAATCATGAAAAATAGAAAGAGACAGATGGTAAATTTAAAAACAGAAACAAAGAGAAAATGGTCAGAGAAGAGCGCAATAACAGCAAAGAGTCGCTAAAACTGATAAAGCGCATAGCTACACGGCTTAACGTGCCTTCCGAAGCACGGAGGAGTTCGAGATCACAAAATCTTGGTCACCCATCCACGGCTTGACCATGCGTAACCACACTCCACCGAGCGTTTTGTGTAAATTTTTCCTAAAAAGTTAAAAACTGACTCCTCTCTTATACTTTTCTCTTAGACCCCTTTGGATGGATCACTCTGTATTATTACTTTTTCCTCCTCGTCCGTGGTCGAGTAGTCTGTATGCCGGTCTCAAGGCGTCGCCATCTCGAGAGGTTCTGGGTTCGATCCCCGGTGGGGGCAAATCTTTGGGTGATGAATTTTCAGGCATTTGTTCTCCAGTATTGGATGTTTATATATATTTATATATAATCAGGATATTTATATGTGTTTATCTATTAAATATATTTATCCGTCATCTAGTGCCCGTAACACAAGCAGCATTTTGTTACTTAAAATGGGGCTAGTTGATAGGTGTGAATGTTTGAAGATATTTATTTATTTATATGTATATAGTTATTTATTAGTTTTTCTTTTCAGTATAAATTCAAATATAAAAGTCAATCCCTACAATGTACAGTTGGACTCGAAGAACGCCCAAGAAATCGCGTCGCGCTATGATATTGTGTTAGACTGTACCGATAATGTACCCACGAGATATCTGCTGAACGATTTGTGCGTTTTTAATAAGGTGAGTCAGTTGCGTTTTACATACATAATATCACGCCAATATCCCCGAAGGGGTAGTCTGAGGTGCATTACACACCCATACCTTGCCCCCTAGGGGTCCACGGGAGACTCATCACATTCACATTTTTGGCGAGTTTTGGGAATATGGTAGAAATGTAGCTGATGGAGGCCACCGGAACCAAATACATTTTGAAAGTGGTCTATGAGAAAAACAACCTCTTTACACCAACAACAATAATAAGAATTTTTAACACTGTGTACAGAAATATTGACCAGAGATTCAATTCCCGGTTAGGTATGAAAGGACAATTTGAATACCATTATTATTTTATCTAAAATCGAAGCCATAGTTCCTAAGGGTGTTACTAGACCAATCGATCGATCGTTGATCGACGCCTTCGAGCGACGTCGATCGGTGTTGAGCGACTGGTTGAGCTTTAATAGATCGACGGATACCGTTCGAATAACCAATCGATCTGGTAGCTTGAAATATATCTATAGCTACCGATCGACGTCGATTAACCGATTCTACCATCGATCGATGTTCCCGATTGACCGATCGCTATCTCGCAGTTTGTGGCTTTTCCACACTGACCCATTTTTGCATTAATCACTCGGTATATTCGTAAATTGTGTACTAAACCGGTTTTTACTTTCTACAGATTCCTCTCATCTCAGGCAGTGCATTGAAGATGGAAGGGCAGTTGACTACATATGGATACAGGGCCGATAGGAATAGTCAAGAAAAAGTGAGTAATGATTACCTATATAGTTTCAAATAGATATTTAATATGTATTCCGGTATTTTTCTCTTCGTGTGTAATATAGCTATGTATATTGGGTTACCTATGAAATTGGTGTTTTTTTCTCTCTTAGTATTTTGTCTGTAACTATTAAGATTCAGTGTATTCCTAAAAAATAATTACCTCGCTTAAAAATAGACTATATTTTTGAGCTCTTTTGATTTGTTTTGATAATTTGTTGTAAGTTTAATTGTGTTAAATTTGGACACGGAGACAACTCTTTTTAAGTGCCTCCCGAATACATCATTTTATTTGCATTCACTTAAAAACGATAAATAATTTTTATGAAGTGTGATATTAGCTTGTCTAATGATAGATGCCAAATATTATTATTATCTTAGGATTTGTCGTTGTGAAGAAAACTGAAAAAATTTTAGTATGGAAAATGCAGAATTCCCCAAAATCTCCATACAAAACACCAATTTCATAGGTAAGGACCTAATATATTCTTTATGTCCGTATAGTTTCTCGTGTCTGTGTCGGAATAAATGTTTTTTCTTTCTTTCTTTCTATACTATGACGACCGCCGTGGTCGAGTGGTCTGTATGCCGGTCTCAAGGCGTCACCATCTTGAGAGGTCCTGGGTTCGGTGGATGGATGATGAATTCAGGCATTTGTTCTCCAGTTGTGTTTATATACATTCAGAATATTTATATGTATTTATCTATTAAATATATTTATCCGTCATCTAGTGTCCGTAACACATGCAGCTTTAATTTATTTATTTATTTAGTTAATTAGGTCTACCAACTGTTGTATACATCAAAGAATAACATAAAAGAAACTTAAAAGCTAGCCATGCTAAATGTTTCAACTACTAAAAGGCAAACACTGCTTGAATATTTAAAAAAAAATAAGTACATACAAAATTAAGATCTTGGCCCTTAAAGCACAATCAACAATGCCAAAACAATCAAAAACTTACAGGAACAGCAATTATAAACATACAAGTTAGTTGCTTAAAATGGGGCTAGTTGATTTCACAACATTACGTCAGATGGAAAATTGAGGGCCCATTTTTGATTCGTTATAGGAGGCACCATAGCTTATATAGCCTATTTCTTATAACTTGCCCATTCCATAATAGGTATAGGTAATATCCACAACCCTGTAATTAAACCATAATTTTTACAGCCAGGACCGACGTGACATCCCTACCACTGGCGATTCTCACACTGAGCCGCTCGACGTTTAGTTGTCAATACACATGAGGAGTATGGGCCGTAACACCACTACGCTGGACCAATGCGGGTTGGTGGGTAGAAACGGTCGCAATAGCGGCCGGGACCAACGATTTAAGCTCGAGATCACAAAGTTTTGGTCACCCATCCAAAGCCAAATCGTACTAACCACTTCGCCACCGAATTCCAATTCCGGGTATTGTCGTAACAATTCTTGAAATTTTTAAGTGTGTAGTGATTTAAATAATTTTTGACTTTATGAATGTTAACATAACATATCATCACGCTTCTTTCCCCTAAGGGGTAGGCGGAAGTGTTAAACACACACTTTTCGCCTGATATGTAAGGTCCCCAAGTAACTGTATTTTTTATTCAAACTCAGTGGTACAGGCCACGTAGGTGGAGGGATCGAACCCACGATTCGCGGGACGAGTAGTGCCCGTCCGTCCCAACTCGGCTACCGCTGCCTTGTTCTAAATGTAAAGGGTCTGTAATACACCTCTGCCTACCCTTTCGGGGATAAAGACCTGATGGTATATAAATATATAGTATATCTTATGTATGTTATCAGAACGCAACGTACGTAGGTCCGTGTTACCGCTGCGTCTTCCCCACTCCCCCCCCTCCGGAGACGGTGGGTAGTTGCTCAGCGAACGGCGTGGCGGGCCCTGTGCCAGGTCTGATAGGTATGTCACAGGGTGTTTGTACAGGGTTACTTTTAATGCGTCAGCAATCTTGCAAGACTCATCGCCTCTCTAGTGGTTTACACCACCGGGTGTTACTCGGGAGGTCCGGGTTCGATTCCCAATGGAGGTAGAAGTCTTTCTGCTCAGTTTGGTTGGTGGTAGGGCTTCTAAGCCCGCCTGGCTAGCTACCAAAAAACATTCAGACTTGAACTAAATTGATATTTATTTTTGTATGAAAGTAAAATAAGCGAAATGAGCAAAAGTCGTAAATCAAATGTTGTTTATAATGTAAGCTATCTAGTCTTGCCAGGTTGTTGATTCATTACAAATAACCCTGTATAATAGCGAAATAAACTTACTAGAGATGCGCATCTCTCTCATCGAATAGTGGTTTCGCCGAACAACCGAATATTATTCAATTTAACCTTTACCGAACCGGCCGCGGAATAACCGAATACCGAATATTATTCGGTTTAACCTTTACATATTCGGCTGAATTATTCGGCTTACAATTACTTTGCTTACACTCAGTTGCACAAAGATTTTTTAAGGACGACGTTTGTCAATGCGACATTAAAACTTTAAAGTTCATTAAAGTTAAGGTTGTCACACAAAACAGTTCTAGCTAATGTCTCTTTAGCATTGACAGGGTGCTAATGTCGTTTTGTGCAACGTAAAACTACGCTAAGGTGTTCTTTTGACACTTCAATAAATAAATTTAATGGAGCATTAGAGATAATGCTGACATTAAATTTTAAAGTTCGTTTGTGCAACTGGGTGTTAGCCACGGAAACAGGCGCATCTCTAAAACTTACACATTTCTGATAGGAACAGGCCGGACCCTTTGTGCTGTCTTTGTAATTTGTTGTTTCGTTGTTATGTTTTTCTTTGTACAATAAATTGTTAAATAAATAAATAAGTAAATATTTGCTATTCAACAATACAAAAATTTCAGGAAATAAGTTTTTTTTCTTATTTTCATTAGGGGTCCTGCAAGCGTTGGAAGCGATAAAACTACTCGTAAGGCAAACAAAGGAAAAATTATTAGTGGAACGTTTACTATTATTCGATGGCGAAGACATGATGTTTAGAACTGGTGAGTCGACTTAATTGTGCATATAATTTTTTTTTTCATTTATCATTATACATATACAACAATCATTATTGCAGACTGAATTATTTCAATGAAATAATTTGACGACCTCCGTGGTCGAGTGGTCTGTATGCCGGTCTCAAGGCGTCGCCATCTCGAGAGGTTCTGGGTTCGATCCCCAGTGGGGGCAAATTGGGTGATGAATTTTCAGGCATTTGTTCTCCAGTCTTGGATGTTTATATATATTTCTATATATTCAGGTTATTTATATGTATTTATCTATTAAATATATTTATCCGTCATCTAGTGTCCGTAACACAAGCAGCATTAGTTGCTTAAAATGGGGCTAGTTGATAGGTGTGAATGTCTGAGGATATTATTATTATTACTATTAATTTTAATAAATAATTCGACTATGCATTTTTAAACTTCTCTATCATCATCAATTACAATTGAGTAAAGTAAACGAGTGAGGAGCTCGGTGGCGTAGTGGTTAACGCTTTGGCTTTCGATATCGAAAACTAAGCTACCTTCGCCGTGGTCAGGCCGTGGATGGGTGACCAAAACATTGTGATCTCGAACTCCTCCGTGCTTCGGAAGGCACGTTAAGCCGTTGGTCGCGGTCGCTATTGCAACCGTTTCTTCCCACCAACCCGCACTGGGCCAGCGTGGTGGTGTTACGGCCCATACTCATGTGTTTCTTTACGGGGAAGGCCTGTGGCTAGCAGTGGGACCTCAGAGTAAACAGAACTGGAGTAGCCATTAGTCAATTTCTCAAACATTTTTTTCTGCCATTTCTTGCGGGGGGTGAGGTTACCACTACACTCAAAGGCAGCCGTTTTTACAAATGCTCACATGCATAATTCGACACACAAATTTAAATTTCACGCACACACACGCTTAAAATAGTCACGTGGGGTGTGCGTTTTGACAACGTCACAGCCGCACTCCCCACTAGACTAGCTTTCGAAATTTGAAATCGTAGAATTCTAAAACATGAAATAATGAAGTAAATAATCATGAAATCTTAAAAATTATAATTACAAATAAAAGGTGACACCATCTTTTAGCATACTCGATGTTTTCTATTTATTTTTACAACAAAAAACAGCACAGGCAGGCATTGTCGCGGGAGCTCTGTTCGCCGCAACGTTTACAATGTTATGGCTGTCAAAATGGCGGCTCAACTAGTTTTATTAAACGTGCAAGCATCCGATGCTTGTGCATTTGGCAGAGGGGAATGTTAGACAAAGGCTACTCCAGTTCTGTTTACTCTGAGAGTGGGACGTATATTTATATATTTAATTATTATTTTCAGTAACTTTAAGAGGGAGGAATCCACAGTGCGCAGTTTGCTCTGCCTCGCCAACTATAACGCACCTCATTGACTATGAGGTCTTCTGCAACGCGCAAGCTAAGGAAAAGGTACTCTTTATTTTGGTTATATTGGGTCCTTACCTATGAAATTGGTGTTTTTATTCTGTCTTAGCAATTTGTCCGTAACTATTAAGATTCAGAGTATTCCTAAAAATAATTACCTCGTCTAAAAATAGACTATAATTTTGAGCTCTTTTGATTTGTTTTGATAATTTGTTGTAAGTTTAATTGTGTTAAAATTGGACACGGAGACAACTCTTTTTAAGTGCCTCCCGAATACATCATTTTATTTACATTCACTTAAAAACGATAAATAATTTTTATGAAGTGTGATATTACACATATTACTAAAGCTTGTCTAATGATACATGCCAAATATTATTATTTTTGGATTTGTCGTTGTGAAGAAAACAAAAAAAAAATTAGTATGGAAAATGCAGAATTCCCCAAAAGCTCCATACAAAACACCAATTTCATAGGTAAGGACCTAATATTATCATCTGTAATAAGCAATGATCCGAATAGGTAGAGCTATTTAAGTTCATTGACCGCCAACATTGATGTTATTATGGATATTCCACGGGATTCCGACTAATAATTGTTTTTATCAATAAGTATAAAAAAAAACTTTTGTTTCAATAAGTTAATTATTTAATATAATTTTGTTAAAGATTTTATTGTAGTTAACCCCAGATAGTTTGTTTTTTTCAATCATGTTTCGATTTTTGGGTAACAAATAATAATTTGTTTGATATGTTCTTGTATAAATATAAGACATTGTTGCATATCCATATTATTCTATCATTATGGCAAGTAAATAAAATAGCTCTAACAAATCCGATCACTGGTAATGAGTTAGTAATGAGAGTAGATGAAGCCAAAGATATGCGCCAGGATCGTAGCAAGCGGTTATCTCTTTACCACATTCATGTACAATAAGTTATATTATTCTATTCTCTCCTATGTATTCCATTCTATTCTGACGTGAGACATCATTGTCAACGGGACCAAAAAATTGTGCTCTGCGGGCGCTTTTTTTTATTCACAACTGTCTAACCTTGGGTACAAACAGGTCGCTCCTGATGGTGTAATGGAAAAGGTTCTAAATAAAAGATGCCTTTAAACCATACAAAAAGAATTTATTACATATAAAAAATCGGAGCCTATATACATTCTGTGAAAAAATTAATAGCGTGATTTAGAAATGCCGTCTTTGGGAGCAGCGCCATCTAGTGGCCAAATTACGAAACAACATTTAGCAATGGTTTGTACAGCAACACTAAGAATACTTTTTGAAAAAATGCCGATTACCTTTCATCTATCTTTTTCATTACTATTATAAAAAAAATAATGTTCAGATCTATCGGCCGCATTCAGAGACGTTGTTTAAACTAATGTTCATTATCGAATTTAAAAATACTCTATGTCTGCCCAATAGGCTAGTTGACTCGTAACAAAAGCCATGAAAATAATGTGTCATTCACATAGTATTTAGTACGAGGGTCCGAAATATACCAAGTTCGATAATTATAAATAAGGGATTGCTGTAGAAATTCAATTTAAATATGTTTTATTTAACTTTTCTTTCATCTGCCAAAAACGCTATCCACCATGTTCGTGTAATTAGTTGAGTAACAATTACTACGCATGGTCAAAATCAAACACCAGTCGCAACCAATCAAGCATAACTGTCGGCTATGTCACGCATGCGTATTGAATTGTTTACAATAATCGTGACGCTACGGCACAGATAATTCGTAGACCATCAGGACTGAAGGCATTTTTGACATTTAAGCAAAAACGTAATTTATAATTTCAAATTTATTGTGTTATAGGCTTTAGAAAAAAATGTATTATTTTTTGGGCCCAATAAAAAAGGGTCAACTAGCCTATTAATTACTGACAGATGACGTAAAGATACAAATAACCTCTGCCTGCCCCTTCTCCCCTTCGGGGATGATGACGCGGATGTGAGATGAACCTCGAGCGCCATAGTCTACATAAATATTAACACAAACATGCGAATGGCTATTTATCAATATACTAGCTGTTGCCCGCGACATCGTCTGCGCTTACTATGGTTTTTTAACTATCCCACGTGAACCCTTAAATTTTCCGGAATAAAAAGTATCTAAGATGTTGACCAGGGATATAAGGGATCAACATGCAGAATTTCATTGAAATCGGTCGAAGATTAGCCCGTACAAACAGAGAAAAAAACAAAAAATAATAAAAAAATTTTTTGGCATTTTCCCTCTTTTTACCCTCTAACTAGATTTTTAGCATTTTTCTTCTATGTACAGACATTCGACCTCTGCAGTTTTATTATATGTATAGATGTGAAAATTACCAAAATGTCAAGTGTAAATGAAGTCATTCAAAATTGCGAATGTTTTGGTTAAGGTAAGTCATTTCGGTTTATTTTTACATAAAATTGCTTCTGAATTTGTATTTATATATTTTTTTTATAACATTCGCGGTTTTGAATATATAAGAACATTGTTACCCAAGGTATGAAAGTGAACTTTATAATTGCGCCGTAAAAACAGGCAAGCGATATTCACAATGAACGAAAAACGAGAGAAAATAAATATCTATTTTTAGAGTACGACCGATGAATAATATTTTTTTATTTCTCATACTCGGAAAGAATTTACGAAGTTGCTTCAAATTATTACTTCTAAGCCTGGGGAGAATCATTTTCAACTGCCAGTTGTAAAATTATAAAGTTCTAGTTTTTGTCCGCGACTTCGTTCGCGTAGACTAGTTACTTTGAGATAGTGTAATGGTATGTAGCCTATAGCCTTCCTCAATAAATAGACTATTCAACACTGAAAGATTCTTCCAAATTGGAACAGTAACCTCAATTGGTGGAATTGAAAATTTACTCCTACTCTATTATTAGAAGAAAAGTTCATAGTGGCGTAAATTTGTCCTCCATTTTTCTGGGAGACGTTATATTTTTTTTTACATTCACCGTTCCCATGGGAATATCGGGATAAAAGGCTATGTCCTTTCTCAGGCTCTAGACTATCTGTGTACCAAATCTCGGGTAAATTGATCCTGTAGTTTCGACGTGAAAGCGAGACAGACAAACAGAGTTACTTTCGCATTTATAATATTAGTATGGATTGATACTAAACAACTTACTTTCACACCTAGGGAAACAAAGTTACTACGTATTCATTATTTTTAAATCCTGACCAGGAATATAAAAAACCAGAAATTTTACTATCGCAACATCAATAATACTTAAAAAGGTAAAAAATGTCACAGTCATTTTTCCATGAAAATTATAGCATTACAATTTTATCATGCTGAGCATTACAATGCACAAAAACAACGAAAATTAAATAAATCATACTGATATTTATGACGATTAGATTGGATCAGACAACAATATACGCGACAGTTGACATTTCAATATGAAATTACATACATGCATGCATATAATCACGACTATTATCCCCTAAGGGTTAGTCAGAGACTCGGCAAAAGCATCTCAGAAGCAGTCCACTGCCATAGTCCGCGCTTCACCGAGCAGTGACTGCACTCAGCGTGACAGGTGGTGAGCCCGTCGCCGCTATAAGCTATTGGATGTTGTGCAGTTCTAAGTTCATTAGCCGCCTTTCACGACTGCCAAGGGAAGGGATGAGTTGGTAGTCTTTTAATATGAAATTGATGGATAAAATTATTGTTGCCCTTAAAATAAATTAGTTTCATAAATTTTCCGCAATATGGTTTTACCTGGTAAGGTTGCTATGATTGCTTACCGAATAGTACAAGTACGAATATAAAACTAACTGCCGCACTCAGAGACGTCATTTAAGCTGATGTTCCATTAACGAATTTAAATTCGTCTTTATGGGTATTAAAATAAGTGTAAATTTTTTAATATAAGTAACCATTAAAGTTAATGAACAACTCTGGGTGCGGCAGTATATGCTACTTTTTATAACGTTCCATTTCCTTCTCATCAATCTTAATTGTTCTTGTTACAGCCGAAGCAAAGCCTCCTAGTGACAGAGAAACGTCAAATAGAAAAGGACAAACGTATGACCGGACAAAGTTACTACGGGTTTCGAAAGACTAAGGACAAAGTATCGTGGGTGCAAGATGTGCCGAAATCTGAACGTAAAATAGGCTGTCCTTGTTCCTCCGACGTGTGCGTGAGAGGGACGCGACGCTGCTCCGAATTCAACGAGGAAGCGAGACAGGAGATCTTTAAATCATTCTGGAAGTACAATTGGAGGGAGAAGAAGGATTTCGTGAGGTCCTTAGTCGACATTGTTCCTCCGAAACGTAGGAGGTGTAAGGATGCAGTGTCGAGGAAGAGCGATTCTAAACTCTATCACTTAGTAAATAAGGGCGAAAGGAAGTTAGTATGTAGAGTAATGTTTTTGAACACTTTAGGCGTAAAAGAAGCGATGGTGAGGAGCTGGTTGCAAGATTCAAAGCCGAGGTTGTCAAGGAGGCCATTGAAGTCCCTAGATGTCCTATCTTATATCGAACAACTACCCACCGTGTTACCAAAATGCGATTTTTGCAGAAAAACTAATTTAGATGTTAGATACATAAATATTCCTCATGTAAAGAATGTATACCAACTTTATATGCAATATTTGAAAGATGTGAAACTAAAAAATATAAGTCCGGCGTCTAGGAAGACGTTTTCAAAAGTGATTACTTTGAAAAATTTAAGGATTTTTAAGCCAAGACAGGATAATGATATATGTGATATAGTTAGTCAACATAATACAACAGATAGTTTTCGAAATTTGGAGGAAGATAGATTACAAGAGGTCGAAAGCAATTATTTTTATAGTCATGTGGATCAAGAATTATTGCTATGACGTGGATTTCTGATTTTAATGTACAGTCACGAGCTTTAATTCGGGACCCATTTCTATGAAATGTTGTTTGAACATTCAAAACGCAATTAGGCCATAAACTTCAATTTGATATTAAGGTAGAAATGTCAAGTTATGGCATTAAGGCCCAATTGCACGATCGAGAGTTAGCGCTTAACCCTGGGGCAAATATATGGGCAAACCCTGGGTTAGGCGCTAAGGCCCGATTGTGCAATTGGGCCTTAATTGTTTTAGTACCGTTTCTTTGCAAGAAGTTTTCACCTGATGAAATGAAATGAAATGAAATCATTTATTCTGCAATAAGATTTACATGAAATACTTTTGCACGATATTTTTTTTCCTACTAGCGCTTCGACGTGAATGGCCTGTTGAGGAGAAGTGCCGCAAGAAACTCAACAGTTAGCCTTTTTTAAACAGCCATAATAACAAAAGGAATTTAGAACATTTTAAATATTGTAAAAAGGTGTGCAGAGGAGCAAATTATAGTAGCCACGAATTTTTATCTGTAAAATAATCTTCTATCTTATAATGCCCCTTTTTCATTAAACAGCTTTAACAGTTGACTTAAATTTATGCAATATGTGATAATTTCAGAAAATATAATTGTGTTTCTAAATGAGATCAATCATGAGCTAAGATTATTAAGTTTATTTAATGTTTTTATTACAAATAAAAAACAGGTTAATAATAAATATTGTGCTTAAATCTCTTAGGCCAACTAGCGCGGTCGAGAGTTAGCACCTAACCCTGGGGCAAATATATGGACAAACCCTGGGTTAGGCGCTAACTCTCGATCGTGCAATTGGGCCTTAACTGATGTTACATATTGCTACTAGTCAGCGGGGTTTAAAAACGATAAATACCTCGGATAAACAACTATTAAGTGACAGTTAGTCGAAATAAAATCTAAAATGATCGTTTCCCAGTCGTTTCCTATGGCGTTTGCCTAGAAACATAAACAATGGTAATTGTCGATGGTAAATACATGTACATGTATGACATAATGTGAAATTAATTATCAGTTCTAAGTAGTGTCAGTTTGCTATACGATATTACACCTTGGATCCTTGACCTTGGGTCCTTGACCTTGACCTTGGGTCCTTGCCCTTGACCTTGGTCCTTGACCTTGGACCTTGGGTCCCAAATTAAAACGCGTGACTGTACACAAATCGCGCGTATATCCTTGTGGTAGGCAGAGACGTTGACACTTTTCTTTTTCCTTTGATATGTTAGAGATATTACACCCACATTTCTACGGATATGTTAAAGGTAAGGCGGTAGCCGAGTTGGAAAAGACGCACTCGTCCAAGCGGTCTCGGGTTCGATCCCACTGCCTGCACCACTGATTTTAAATAAAATTTAGGTACAGTTGATTGTGAATATTGCTTGCCTCACATTTTGCCCGGTGCATGGTAACAGTGACGCCACCTGGCGAAATATGGGTGTTCCTACCCCTTCTTGGAACGGGCGTGACGATAAGTTGTGTTATGTATTACAGTCTCTATGAGCTATCAGTATGTTTCCCGAAGCGCCAACAATAAAAACAATGGATATTTTCATTTTATATTGATTTATAAAGTAGTGTATACAATACACAAGACTCGCGTGATACTATTCAAAAAAGGCTATTTAACCACTTTATTGTTTCACACACACACACACACACACACACACACACGCACACGCCCGCACGCACGCACACGCACGCACGCACGCACACACACACTCGCACACACACACGCACTCACACACACACACGCACAAACACACACACGCACAAACACGCACACGCACAAACACGCACACACACACACACACACACACACACACACACTCGCACACAAATAGCGCGTCCCGAATCTATAAGTTTTATTTTCAAATTTTTTTTTGTATTCGGGGGCCCAAGGGAAGATAAATTATGTTTCTTGTATTATCCACTATGTTATGCTAATTGTAAATGTCAAGTCAGGCTTATGTCAGGCCTATATAGCCTTGTGTGGAAGTCACAGTTTACTTGTGCAATTTTTGCTGTATTTGGTTAATAAACATTTTTTTATTTATAATCCTCATAATGTAATGCATTCGGCCCCGCATGTTTGTTTATTATTGTTTTGCTCTTTATAAAACGTGGTATTCTTAGATTTTTAATCTAATAGTATTTTAATAACCCCTATTAAGTGATAGATATATAAGTGCCCTAAAGTTTGTTTTAATTTATTGAAATGCGTAAGTTTTTGTTAATATTTTCTGCATAATTTTTACAGTATTATCATATAAATAAACAATTTATGGTACCAACGTGCGTTTATATTTCCACCCTTACGTCATTGCCTTAAAAGTCCATTTTGATTCTCTCCACCAGCCTATATATGTCCCACTGCTGGGCACAGGATGGAGAAACATATAAGCAGTACGGGTAATGTCCCAATGCGGGTTGGTGGGTAGAAACGGCTTTACGTGCTTTCCGAAGCACGGAGGAAATCGAGATCAGAAATTTTGGTCGCCCATCCAAGGCCTAACCATGGCGAGAGTTTGTTTTTTGAAAGCCAAAGCGTAAGAGCCACTACGCCACCGAGCCCCTCCATTAAGTACAGTCGAGTACAAAAATATGAAAACAGTGTAGAGGTGACAATCTTTATTTCCTTCTAATAAGAGTCATTTACCGTCAAAAGTTTCAAATTTTTGGAGTTGACTGTACTCATATTTTAGGCAAATAATTTAAAGGTCCCAACGAGGTGGACTACGGTTTGTACTTGATTAGATTTCTCGCTTCCACGCTTCATGTAATCTTAAATCTATACATATAATAAAACTGTAGAGGTCTAATGTCTGTACGTAAAAAGTGCTTAAAATCGAGTTAGGGGGATGTAAAAAAGAGGGAAAATAACAAAAAAGTTGTTTGTCGGGCTAATCCCCGAATTGGCTGGACCGATTCCAATGAGATTTTGCATGGTGATACCTTATATCCTTGTTCAACATCTTAGATACTTTTTATTCCTGAAAATTTAAGGGTACACGTGAGATAATTAAGAAACCGTAGTAACCGCGGATGAAGTCGCGGGCAACAGCTAGTCTATGTATAAAACTTCTGGCTGGCACTTCTGAATGTCAATAAAGTATCATGTTACCTAATGCCTAAATTATGTTTTAAACCTTATTCCATTGTTATAGGACTTAGATTTACACATCCTGCCCGAAGCTAACAGAATTACCGCCGTGCAACTGAGAAAAATATTAAATGCCGACTATATCGACACACAACGCCATCTGTTGGTGGATGTGAGAAGCGACGCAGAGTTTAGTATGTGTAGAATTGACGGGTCTTTAAACTATCCTATCGATGGACTGAGGGAGGATACTCTGGAGGCCTTGGTACAGAGGATCCGAGAATGCGATCAAGGTACTATATGTTATGTTTTTGTAGGATTAGGGGGCCATTAGGGTGGGATGGGGTCTTTAGTTTCGTGACGACACAAAAAAAACATTTTTAAGTAAATCAAACTCATTTCGGAACTTCAATAACTACTTTATTCCATTTTTTAAAAAGTCAAAGTGATTTGGCAGTTCGAAATGTCATTTAGCGATAAATAATTTGAAATATCTTTGGCTATATCATATTTAAAACTGAACATTTCTCAATAAACAAAAAATATATTTGATTTTAGATTTCAACAATAATAGCATAATTTAACTTATTTAATTCAATATCACTGTCGCTATATGACATTTCAAACTGTCAAATAATTTTGAATGGACCACAGATGTATCTAAAACATATCTAAAATGACGAAATATGAGACGAACTAGGATCGGTCCAAAAAGTCATGAATTTTGTGTGACATAATTTCTGGGTTTCTAGTGTGATCCATTTGGATTGAGCATTCTGTGTATCAAGTGAGTGTTGTGCAAAGTATTTTTTTTACATAACTTAAAAGAAAAATACGTAACGTAACGTATTTTTTCAGCTATTTTCATATGCCGGAGAGGCAATGACTCTCAGATCGCTGCCAAGAAGATTCTAGAAGCAATAGAAGAATGCCATAGAAGTAAGGTGCTAGACGTTCAGGGCGGCTTGCATTCATGGGCTGGTTCCGTAGATGACGAGTTTCCTGTGTACTAAATTAACACCGAAGTGGATTATTATTAATTACGAAATTTAACTAGTTTTTAATTGTACTTTTAAGAAACCAATGTACTTACAGTATGAAAACACCATTTTCAAAAACTATTATCTAAAATTTGTTGATTTTGCTTGTTCCTTTAATGATTTATCTCTTATTAATATTTGGTCCTTACCTATGAAATTGGTGTTTTTATTCTGTCTTAGCAATTTGTCCATAACTATTAAGTTTCAGAACATTCTTATAAAATAATTGCCTCTTCTAAAAATAGACCATATATTTGAGCTCGTATTATTTAACTTGATAATTTTTTGTAAGTTTAATTGTGTTAAAATTAGACACAAAGACAATTATTTTTAACTGCCTCCCGAATACATCTTTTCATTTGCATTAACATAAAAACGATGAATAATTTTTATCAAGCGTGTTCACACACATATTGCTAAAGCTTGTCTAATGATACATACCAAATATTATTATCTCTGGATTTGTCGTTGTGAAGAAAACTGATAAAATGTTAGTGTGTAAAATGCAGACATCCCCAAAATCGCCATACAAAACACCAATTTCATAGGTAAGGACCTAATATTTGGGTGTTCTTTAAACGGATAGCAAAATATTCGAATTATGATCAGCAAAATAATACAATTGGTCGGCTAAATAACTAATTGGGCTGGAACATATGAGCAGCAAATATTTCTAAATTGGTCTCTGTTACCCATTTGTGGGCTGAAGAGATGTTTAAAAGGAAAATACAAATACCACAAGTATTATAAAATATAAAAATCACGTGACTATGACACATTTAATGGACTTAAAACTAATGGGCTCAATGTGTAGGACATGAACATGAAATCATTTTGGAGATATTTTCCCAGCCAAATAAATTATATGCCATAATAATTATATTGCTCACAAAACATTTGTTTGCTGCTTAAGTGATATTTTTTGCTGACCAAATAAATAAATGTCTACCCAATCAATTACTTCCCATTTTTATAGAAGGCTTTAATACCGATATAAACGAAATACCTTTCTGGTGTAATTTGGTGAGAACAATACCCAATATTTGGGTAAATGTGTTTCGGAACACCATAAAACACTTGACTGTAAGATTTAATTTTGAAAGCAAAGATTTATGACATTTTTTAATAACATTAACATATCATATCATCACGCCTCTTTCCCCGAGGGGGTAGGCAGAGGTGTTAAACACCCACATTTCGCCAGATATGTTAGGTCCCCGTGAGGCAAGCGATATTCACAATGAACTGTACATAAGTTGTATTCAAACTCAGTGGTGGCGGCGGTGGGATCGAACCCGCGTCGGCCGTGCGAACGAGTAGTACCTGGGAATGTAATTTCCAAATAGCTACCTTCTTTAAATATTGTTAGTGTATTAAAGACAATGTTGCATAGGAAAAAGTCGTTTATTATTATATTTCTACACTCATGTTATAATGTTCGAATTATGGACTCAGACTCGAACTCATAATGACATACTTTTTAACACGGATGATAAAAACGAAAATTACAAAATGGAAACTGTAACATAATGGCCATTATGCAACAGGTTGGACTCATTATGCAACACTTATTTTTCTTAAAAACGCACTAAAGTATGGCAAAAGTTTTCCAGACAGCCAACAATAAATAAAATTAATAATTTTTTTTGTTTTATTTCTTTGAATAATGAGTGTAGATAAAGTAGTGTATGTAACTGCACATAACTCGGTATTAAAACATAACCTATTATGTGACAGTAACATAAACGACTATTTTAATATATACCTAATAAATTATTATATTCTACTTTATCATTTAATATTTCCATAGCAGAAGTAAGCTTATTTTTGGGCCTCGCGAGAATTTACGTCGCACTGCTAGGCACAGACTGCTAGGCACAGACTGCTAGGCCTTCCTACGTGGAGAAACATGGGCGTACGGGTCATAACACCACGCTGGGACAAACGTTAAGCTGTTCACCCCGGCTGTTATTGCAGCAGATTTTACTGTTGCTAGACACTATAAATCCGCGTTGGACCAGCGTGGTGTTACGGCCCATACTTTTATATTTCTCCATGTAGGAAGCCTGTGCCCAGCAGTGGTACGTCGGTATATTTCGCAAGTGAGCTCCAAAGAATCGGTGGATGAAGACGCGGGCGTTTTTTTTTCGTTTAAAGAATTAAAGTCTGGCCTTCACCTCATCAGATGGTAAGTGACGATAAGACCGAAGAAATCGAGCTTCTCTTACTATGAATAATGCTTCATTGCTATTATGGCGACAGACTTAGATAAGACGGTGGTAGCTGAATCCCGCTGAGTACATATCGGGCTTAGGCCCGGGCACATTAACGGCATTGGCAAGGAACGGATTCCTTTGGCATCCATACATGCAAGCGCACACCGTCGGCAACTATGCCTTGGCATGCTGCAACGTCCTTAGGGATGACGAAGCGTCCTCAAGCATGCCGGTAGGCCAAACTACCCCCGAGTGTTGCCTTGGCGCGGCGGCGGCGTACTGAAGGATGCCGAAGCATCCCGAAGCAACCTCAAGGCCGCCGATGCAGCCTCAAGCATACGGAACCGGTATTTTTATTGCTACGGCCATATATCATGCAAATTTCTACTTTGTTGCCATGAAATTAATATATAATGTTATTTATCACCTAAAATCCTGAGCCGTGCCGATACCGATAATGTGCACCGGGTCTTAGTGGGACTTTAGGACGAGCAGCGCAACGTTGGTTAACATTAACATTAACACGGTAACATTTTGTAACGATATATCAGTATTAGCGGCTCTTCGGTGTTATTGCGCTCTTGTCTGGCCATTTTCTATTTGATTCTGTTTTCAAAATAAACTGTCTTTTTTTTTTAATTTTTAGTTTTAGTCTCCAATCTTTCATTCCGATCAGAGTCAGCGTCTAGAGCGGTTGTCTCGACGCCTAAATATAATTGTTTGTTGCAATAAAATTATAATGTACCTATATAATAACTTTACGAAGGCACTTTTTCAGAAGCCAACCTTTTATAATATTTTGTTTTATAACTTTAAGTTTTGTGTTCAGTGATTTGAGTTATTTACCTTTTTATAAATTGGTCCAGTGTTGCCTTTTTGAATTAATATTACAATCAGTGACATCACCTCTAGTTTTTATTTACCAACATTGCCCCACATCACAATTTACGCACTATACCTACTATACGTATATTTTTCACGTCGGACTCGTCGAGTGTTGCTGAGAACTTGGAGACGTGTTAACAAATGTAATTATAACAAAACGTACTGTAATATGTGTGGGCGGTAAACTAAGTTTTACCATAATATCTAGTAATTACTTTTACCATTCCACCGCTAAATCTGGGTCTTCTAAATCATACCACAAAATCTCCTCGGATTCGTCTTCATAAGGTGGCAAATAAAGTTTACGTTCTTTATTCTTTTCGTCGAGCTTCGGTTGCTTGGCGTGCATGTTGGGTTGCTCGGCGAGCATGTTCTGTCGCTCAGTTTTTCCAGATGTAGCCCTTTTCTTAGGTATTTGTTTAGTTGTTTTATTCTTATTTTTAGAACTCTTGTCATTGTTATTAGAAGGGTTATGTTTTTCTGAAAGCATGTTTTCGACACTCAGCTCCTCTTGTATTGCAAATTTTAGCCATCTAGGTACCTGCTTCCATGTGTAGTCTATACTTTTTTCCAATATCTTCCCCTTCTTTTCATTATGGTTTTGTAAATTCCTCTCGTATCTCTCTCTGTTTTCACTCTTATGGAACGTTGCTTCGCGTACTTTTAAAGTAATTAGTACTGAAATCAGATGAATTTGTTCATCATTATACGGTCCAAATTACCTGTGATCGCCGAGCAGGTTTGAGGAAGGTGATGAAAGTTGCAAAAGAAATATGTAAGGTGTTTGAACCTCGGACTGCGGGTAGCAATGTGTAGGGAACAATAAATAAGAAGAGCCTGGTTATCCCCTTGAAAAGTCTTATTCCACAAAACATACATTTTGCAGGCGATCTAACTTATTTAACTGGTCCTAGCTAATGTCTAAGTAGCAGGCGTCAGCATAGTCGATAATTGGCAGTAATAATGATTGAGCCAAGGAGATCCTCGTCGGTATGGGCAAGAAATACTGGAGAGACTTAAGTGAGTGGAAAGAGGCAAAGACCTTACGAATCACTGCTTTAACATGTGCTTTCCAACTCAGACTGCTATCAAAGATGACCCCTAGGTTTTTCGCTGAATGCGATATCGGTATAACAGATCCATTCAAAAGGACAGGTGGAAGAGTAGTTGAGTTAATCGATCTAGCATGTAACGGCTATCTATGGTTTCTGCCTTAGTTTTGGTGGGGCTGACAAGAAGACCGAAAGATTTAGCCCAGTCGTTGACCCGCTCCAGATCTTTATTCATCGCAGCAACAGCACCGTCAAAATCAGATGCAGCTGAATGGCGATAGATTTGTAAGTCATCAGCGTACAAGTGAAAGCTTGAATCAATTAAACCGGTCTCAGTGTTAATAAAACAGGAAAATAGAAGTGGCGACAGTATACCACCTTGAGGAACTCCAGCTGATAGATCACACCACTCAGACTGATTGTCACCATCGCGAATAGATTGGGACCTACCGTGAAGGTATGACTCGAACCAGGACAATGCAGAACTAGAAACATTTAAAGGCCCAAGTATACCAAGAAGGATATCGAAGTTTACAGAATAGAACGCATTACTGAAGTCAAGAAGTAGGAAAGTCTACTGTTTGTTTTCCATTGCTAGCCTGATATCATCAGACACTTGGATAAGGGCAAAAACTGTGCTGTGGCCGGGACGGAAACCTGACTCGAATGGACTCAGCAAGTTATTAGAAAACAGGAAATGAGACAGTTGCTTGTGGGCCAAGTGCTCAATGACCTTGGATAGGAAAGGAAGAATTGAAATGGGTCGGAAATCAGAAAAAGAATTAGGATAGGAAACTTTAGGTACGGGTATGATGTGACCTAGTTTCCAAGCAGAAGGAAAACAACAATTGGAAAAAGACGATTTAAAAATGTGAGTCAAGACGGGAGTCAGTTCATTAAGTAGGGGAAGTATCATTTTGGAATTGATTTTATCATTTCCGCAAGCAGCAGAAGAAATTTTCAAAATGGTCTTTCTTACATCGTCACAGGAAATGGAACCAAATACAAACGGAGTGCAGGAGAGCGAAGGAGCTTCGTGAAGATTTTGCAGAGTCTGAGCCTTAAAATTAGGGTCCACTGAAGTAAGAGGAGAAGAGAAATGTTTGTTTAGGAGGCCAATATCAATATTATGAGAAGTCTGCGAACAAGACTTGCCAATGCCAACAGATTTAAAAAAAATCCAAACTACAGAAGGCGATTTTACTGTTAAGGAATCACGGAAGTAAAATCTTTTCGCATCTGTGCACAAGCGATTGCATTGGTTCCTTAAAAGCTTAAAACGACTCAATATTAAATTACGTTTTTGCTTAAATGTCAAATACGCCTCGGTCCTGATGGTCTAAGAATAATCTGTGCCGTAGCGTCACGATTATTGTAAACAATTCAATACGCATGCGTGACATACTCAGAGTAAACAGAACTGGAGTAGCCTTTGTCTAACATTCCCCTCTGCCAAATGCACAAGCATCGGATGCTTGCACGTTTAATAAAACTAGTTGAGCCGCCAATTTGACAGCCATAACATTGTAAACGTTGCGGCGAACAGAGCTCCCGCAAAAATGCCTGCCTGTGCTGTTTTTTGTTGTAAAAATAAATAGAAAACATCGAGTATGCTAAAAGATGGTGTCACCTTTTATTTGTAATTATAATTTTTAAGATTTCATGATTATTTACTTCATTATTTCATGTTTTAGAATTCTACGATTTCAAATTTCGAGCTCTAGTCTCGTGGGGAGTGCGGCTGTGACGTTGTCAAAACGCACACCCCACGTGACTATTTTAAGCGCGTGTGTGCGTGAAATTTAAATTTGTGTGTCGAATTATGCATGTGTGCATTTGTAAAAACGGTAAAAGTTATAGTTTATGTGTGCTGGCTTTGAGTGTGGTGGTAACCTCAACCCCCGCAAGAAATGGCAGAAAATAATGTTTGAGAAATTGACTAATGGCTACTCCAGTTCTGTTTACTCTGAGGTGACATAGCTGAGAGTTATGCTGCGACTGGCGTTTGACGGATTTTGACTATGCGTAGTAATTATTTACATGAAGCGTTACTCAACTAATTTCACGAACAAGGTAGATAGCGTTATTGGCAGATGAAAAAAAAAGTATAAATAAAACATTTAAATGGAATTTCTATAGCAATCCCTTATTTATATTTATCGAACTTGGTATATTTGGAACCCTTGTATTAAATACTATGTTAATGACACATTTTTTTCATGACTTTTGTTAATATTGGGTCCTTACCTATGAAATTGGTGTTCTTTTTCTCTCTTAGTATTTTGTCTGTAACAATTAAGATTCAGAGTATTCGTAAAAAATAATTACCTCGTCTAAAAATAGACTATATTTTTGAGCTCTTTTGATTTGTTTTGATAATTTGTTGTAAGTTTAATTGTGTTAAAATTGGACACGGAGACAACTCTTTTTAAGTGCCTCCCGAATACATCATTTTATTTGCATTCACTTAACAACGATAAATAATTTTTATGAAGTGTGATATTACACATATTACTAAAGTTTGTCTAATGATAGATGCCAAATATTATTATCTTTGGATTTGTCGTTGTAAAGAAAACTGAAAAAAATTTAGTATGGAAAATGCAAAATTCCCCAAAATCTCCATACAAAACACCAATCTCATAGGTAACCTAATATCATAGGCCATCATGACCGAAGGCGTTTCTGGCTGTTATGCAAAAACGTAATTAAAAATTTATTGTGATAAAGGCCTCAAAAAGATTTATCTTAATCAGACGTTATGTTAAAATGATATAATTTAATTTCTGTATGAAAGTTGGGAGGAAAGTCAAAAGCCGTAGAACAATTTAATAAAATGTTGTTTATGATGTTACCTGAGTACCTAGGCTTACAAGTTGCGATGTATCAAAAAGAACCGTTTAATCTAACTTTTATTGAACTTACCAAATAAATAAATAATCCATAACTGCATTTCTGAAATCTAGTAATGCTTAGAGATAACATCGAATATTTAAAATTTGCCTTAAAACGATAAATAAATTCAAAGACGCCTAATGGCGCCCAAAAGCTACAGCAGTTGGGCCGATTTCACTACAGAATAAAAAAATGATAAATAATCGATTATGCCAAGAAATCAATTATCTCCTTGTATAATTGAGTTGAGAAATCAATTTAAATGTAATGAAGTTAATGTATGGAGATATAACGTCGGCTGTCGTAATAGACTATCAAGGCAAATCCATAATAATATAGATGCGAAAGTAACTCTGTCTGTCTGTCTCGCTTTCACGTCAAAACTACTGAACCAATTTAACCGAAATTTGGTACGCAGACAGTCTAGAGCCTGAGAAAGGATATAGGCTACCTTTTATCCCGATATTCCCATGGGAACGGGTGCCATGCTGGTGAATGTTAAAAAAAATGAATAACGCCTCCCAGAAAAGTATAGGAAATTTACGCCACTATGAACTTTGCTTCTAATAATGGGATAAGAGTAAATTTTCAATTCCACCAATTGAGGCTACTGTTCCAATTTGAAAAAATCTTTCAGTGTTGAATAGCCTATTTATTGAGAAAGGCTATAATAATAATAATAATAATAAAATACATCATTGAATTCTAGAAATACAATAAAAGCTATTAATACTTTCGCAATACCCATTCTCACATACTCCTTCGGGGTAATTTCTTGGTCACAATCAGAACTTAAGTCACTACAGCGCATCATTAACACTAAACTCACCAATCACAGAAAACACCACCCAAAATCATGCATTCAGAGATTAACACTGCCACGCCGAGAGGGAGGAAGAGGCATAATAGATGTAGTTAATTTACACAATAAACAGATATCAACCTTACGACATTTTTTTCACACTAGATCCGAAACCACACAATTACACAAATACATAGTTGGAGCAGACTGCCAATTGACGCCACTTAACTTACACGATAAAAGTCACCAGAAAAATGAAACCACTTGTAGCGATGAAGAGAAGATCTCCGCTTGGGCCCAAAAGTCACTACATGGCCGACACTACGCTGACCTGAATCAAAGTCACATTGACAAGGACTTGTCCAGCACGTGGCTTACACGAGGGGAGCTCTTCCCTGAAACAGAAGCATTTATGCTTGCAATACAGGACCAAGTTATATTGACTCGTAATTATATGAGATACATTATCAAAAAACCAAATACCCCAACAGATACGTGTAGACAGTGTAATAGTTCTCCTGAAACGATCCAACACATTACAGGCGCCTGTAAAGTTCTAGTAAATACAGATTATAAACACCGTCATGATCAAATAGCTGCAGTGATTCACCAATATCTTGCTCACAAGTTTAAATTTCTTAAGGACAATAGCCCCTATTACAAATATAAACCAGATACCATACTCGACAGCGGAAATTGCAAAATTTATTGGGATAGGACTATCATAACAGACAGAACCGTGCATTTTAACAGACCAGATATCACAATACATGACAAAATACACAACAAAGTTTTCTTAATAGACATAGCAGTACCGAACACACACAACATTCAAACGACAATAAATGACAAACTCACAAAATACACAGACTTAGCTATACAAATTAAAATACAATGGAAGGTGCAAGCTGTTCAGATTATTCCTATAATAATTTCATCTACCGGCGTTATTCCGAAGTGCTTAAAGAAAAGCCTTGAAAGCCTAGAAATTTCTACTAATATAATTCATTTATTACAAAAAATAGCAATTTTAAACACATGCAGAATCACACGAAAATTTTTAACCACATCAAATATTACCACAACATAAAAATCACATTTAATAAACAACAGTCTTAGTCTTATGATCGTCCGC
Organism: Parapoynx stratiotata; assembly: GCA_910589355.1. Lineage (NCBI taxonomy): Eukaryota > Metazoa > Arthropoda > Insecta > Lepidoptera > Crambidae > Parapoynx > Parapoynx stratiotata. The sequence goes on along the minus strand of OU342476.1, from coordinate 5,659,867 downwards.
ACGCTTGGTTGCAAGCCCGCGTGCGAACGCAATTTACCTCAGAAATGAGAGATTATCTAAAGAGAGAAAATAATAATAATAATAATATCTTTATTTGCAAGAAACATGAGTATGCATAATGAGGGTAATGCAGGTCTAATTAGCTATACATAGTCCTTACATGTTACTGCCGTCACAAACAGCATGCAAAAAAAATTTATTTATAAAATTAAACATTAACAACATTTATAGTCAATGAATTAGTCCATGTAAGTAAAAAATAAGAGCATTAATTAAATTATACATCATCTATGTCATTTTATATTTAATAATAATCTCTCAAATCAAATTGTCGAAGTTATCTTATTACATGTACTCATTAACATATTTAACTATTTATTTACTTATTTGTATAATTACTATCAATTAAATTGATTTGTCATTTAAAAATTCTGATACAGAGTAATAACATTTTTTAAGCAGTAATTCCTTAAATTTCCTTTTAAATCTTTCCAAAGGTTGCTCTATTATACTCTTTGGTACATGGTTATAAATGAGTGGAGCCATACACATAACACTCTTTCTCAATAGTGCAGTTTTATATCCACATATTCGCAACTTGTACTTATATTGAGATCTCAAACAAGCAGTCCTGTTACTAGTACTCTCCATAGGCAACATACCATTACACTAAAGTAACTATTCTACGCAGACGAAGTCGCGGCCAAAAGCTAGTACTAGAATAAGGGATTGTCGTCATCAGCCATAACCATCTGCTGTGCGCAGGCCTTCTTACATGGAGAGACAGGAGTGTTGGCTGTAACAACGTGGTGGACGTTGGCCCAATGTGGATTGGTGGGTAGAAATGGTCGCAATAGCGTCCGGGACCAACGTCTTAACATTCCTCGAGATCAATAACTTTGATCACCCACACACAGACCGTGATGGAAGTTTTCAGGAATCAAGTGACGGAGCATTAGTACATGTCACTATCACCCAGTTGCAGAAACGAACTTTAAAATTTAATGTCGGCATTATCTCTAAAGCTCTATTAAATTTATTTATTGAAGTGTCAAATGAACACCTTAGCGAAGTTTTTACGTTGCACAAAACAACATTAGCACCCTGTCAATGCTAAAGAGACATTAGCTAGAACTGTTTTGTGTGACAACCTTAAATTTAATGAACTTTAAAGTTTTAATGTCTCATTAAAAAATGTCGTCCTTAAAAAATCTTTGTGCAACTGAGTGTATGTACCTATCGTTAATTTTGTCGATATAATTCTGTTTTATTTATAATATATTTTATGTGCTACTAGTTGTTTATATGTATATATTTTTGACTTTTATTACCACACTATGTATATGTATTTATATTTATCTTTCTGTGCACCTCAAATGCCTTTTCTCTTAAATATTTTGCACTGCTAAATCCATCTAAAAGTTGTCAGGAAAACATCGCTTTCAGCGATAGGGCTGCCTTTTGTACTACGATTGTAAATTTCTGTATGTATAATAAATAATATTTTTATTTCATTTCATTCATCACCCATCCAAGGTCAGACCATGGCGAAAGTAGCTTGACTTTCAATATTGAAAGCCAAAGCGCACGAACCATTACGCCACCGGGCTCCTCCAAACAAGGGGTCAGGTGAACTTTTCTCCAAAGGTGATTCTTAACGACCTCTATTCAGTTTGCGCGTCGCAATTGGGTAGCGAGTTCGCGTGTTAAACTGCGCACGGTATACATTGCTGCGTTTGGGACAACATACATACAATTACGCCTGCAATCCTCGAAGGGGTAGGCAGAGTCCAAGGAGCACTGTGTTCCTTAAGACCACATGTAGCCATACAAAAATTGGGTTTTGTCAGATGAAAAATCGTGAAAGAGTAGTAACAAGTGGCTAGCTCATCGCCTACACAATCACAGACCCAGTACCCAAAACGCCCTTAGTCGCCTTTACGACATGCTAGGCAAGAAAAGCAGTTGGTACATTCTTTTTCTGTCCCGGACCAACACGGGGACGGTTTAGGACAAACGCATAGGATATAAACGTTTAGAATATCCTGACAAAAATAGCCTGCCCCGCTAACACGACTGTATACAACATACATAAATATTATTATAAAACATAACATATCATCACGCCTCTTTCCCCGAAGGGGTAGGCATAGGTGTCAAACACCCATATTATTATATGATTGACAGACAAATCATTTCATTTGCTTCGACATAAATTTTTTTTAGACAACAAACGCATTCAATCCATCGCTTCTTTGGTCTTTCTCTCACTCTAGGTCAGTCCACATCCATGCGCAGAATTCGCACATTCATCCCTCCTCATCACATGTCCACCACGCTAACCTATTGCTCCTAATCTTTTCTGTCACTGGCGCTACTTCCAAACTTCCTCTGAGGAAACATGTGAGGAATGCGCCGTAAATACGCTGGCCGAATGCGGATTGGTGGATAGAAACGGTTGCAATAGCGAACGGGACCAATGGCTTAACGTGCCCTACGTGATCACAAAGTTTTTGTCACCCATCCCAGGACTGACCAAGGTGAAAGTAGCTTTGTTTTGATATCGAAAGTCCAAGCGTACGAATCACTACATACGAACCTCCCGAAAGTAACATTCTCTCCATACTTTCCACAATTATTTCCTAAAATGTGATTGCATTTCGTAATGTTTGGATTTGCTTTAAAAAAAGATCACTTGGTCAGACTTTCAGACAATCTGAATAATTTAATTGGTGCATTTTGACAGATGAGCATTATGGACCATTAACATTGGGGAATCGATTAATCTCACTACAAACAACTGTCAAAATGCACCTATTAAATTGTTCAGACTGTACTAAGCGAGCAACGAACTCGGTCCAACAGTATATTTTTGTGGCTACCCCTACATAACTATATTGTATAAGGGTATGAGCCATACCCTAGGGAGCTTCTTCACTCCGATGCAAATCGGCGCCTCGGTCGGTCAAAGGGTGCCTTGAAAACTGCCTGTATTAGTACAATGTGAAAAATTACTGTTTTCGTTAAAAAAGTGCCTTAGGAAGTGTCTTAAATATGTGAAAATTACTTTTACATATGTGAAAAAGGAACGAAAGTTAAATGCCTTTTTTTAAATGCCTTCTTAAATCAAACAATTCATAAAAAACGAAAAAATGTTTCAAATAAAATAATTATTCGAATAAAAAACCAAAAGTAATTTTCCATTCAATTTCACAAAACCACAAGTCAAAGAAAAATGTTAAAATATTTTCGAGAAATTGAAGGCAAAGGCGTAATGTACAGCATGGATTAAAAATTGTTTTTAATAAAATTAAAATGGCGAACGTAGGTAAAGTTTTGGCCACAATCAAAGCTGTTATTACTCGACTAGTTTTCGCTTGCCATGGCATTATAGCTATCTGGCAGGTTACAGTGTTTAAAAACAGTATTGAATATTGGTATTTAGCATCTCCGATTCTGCTGTTAATCTTCGAAGGAATATTTACTCTGACAATTAAAGAGAACCAGGAATGGAAATGGTGAGTATTTCATTTCAAACAAACCCATTATTTCATTATTAAGCCCAGTATCTTCAGTTGGAGCTATGCCAGGGTGACTGGAAGAAACGGGCCCATCATTTTGTTATTTTATTGAGGCTTAGAAAAGAAAGAAAATATAGAGAAAGGTATGCTAAGATGGTTTGGACATGTGGAAAGGATGGATAAAATTAGATTGTCTAAATGGATATATGAATCGGGTGTGAGTGGAGATACGGGATGAGGCAGACCCAGGCGAACGTTTCTCGATCAAATTAAAGACGTTCTAGAGAAAGGCCAGGTCAAAAGTACCCGAAATCGCCGTGCATGTATGAGGACTGTAATGAGAGTTGATGAAGCGAAAGAAATATGCAGGGATCGTAGCAAGTGGAAGGATGTAATCTCTGCCTACCTCTGTGGGAAAAAGGCGTGACTTATGTATGATATAGAAAATAATAAGAACTAAATGAAAAGAACTAGCCAGAAAATAATTTAAACAGTGTGGTTTCCAATTTTTTTATGTAGGTGTACATACTTACTCTTTTCTTATGCAAGTAATTAATTTGGCAGCCATTTAATTATTTGCTCAGCAACAAAAAGGTCATAGAGATAGAATGACATTAGAGAGAGCCATAGGCAGTTGCCGATATTCTAAGTTGACGCAAAAATAACACATATTTATCTCTGTCTGATTCATTGAAGTGTAACGCGAGTACAAGAGAAATACTTATAGTATAAGTTTGGTAACAGCGTAGTGTCTGTGTGAAGCTTGTCATGTTTTGATCATACCAAAGAGTCCCAATAAAATTTTTGTATCATCTTATTGTAGGACTAGCTGTTGCGCGCGACTTCGTCCGCGGTTACTATTGTTTTTTAACTATCCCACGGGAACTCTTTAATTTTTCGGAATATAAAGTATCTAAGATGTTGACCAGGGATAAAAGGTATCACAGATTAGCCCGTACAATCGACAGAGAAACAAAAAAATAATAAAAATGTAGTATTTTCCCTTTTTACATACCCCTGACTTGATTTTAAACATTTTTTTTCTATGTACAGACATTCGGCCTCTACAGTTTTATTTTAAGTATAGATGTTCACAACATTGCCTTGGCGTTTAATATTATATTACTGATTTACGTTGAATACTCGAATTTTTAACGAAATGTTAAGTAATATTGATATTTTACTGCCGCACTCAGAGTCGTTCATTAACTTTAATGGTTACTTTTTGTTAAATAATTGACACTTATTTTAAAACGCATAAAGACGAATTTAAATTCGTTAATGTAACATTAGCTTAAATGACGTCTCTAAGTGCGGCCGTAAGTCTTGTATATTATGGCAGCGGGACTCGAGTTTGGACGGACGGGGCACTATACTCGTTCGAGAGGTCGCGGGAAACGCGGGTTCGATCCCACCACCGCCACCACGGCGTTTGGATAAAATTATGACAGTTCATTATGAATATCGCTTGCCTCACATTGGCAACAGGCTCGCCACCTGTTACATGGGGACCTAACATATCTGCCGAAATGTGGGTGTTTAACACCTCTGCCTACCCCTTCGGGGATAGAGGCGTGATGATATGTTATGTTTGTTTTTATTAAGTCTTGTGTAGCAATGTATTGTTCGTCGAGAAGGACGAAAAGAAGAGTGGAAGACGCGGAATTGTCATTTCATACGTAAGTCGTCGACACTATCGTTTTGAGCTCTCCGATGTGTATATGAAAATCGCTAAAATATTATTTATAAATATTTGCTGCCCAAGTAATTATTTTGCTGACGAAATATTTGCTGCCCAGTTGCTGACCAATTAGTAATTTTAGCTGACCAATTAGTATTTTTTGTTGACCAAACCTCGAATGTTTTAACAACCGTATAATTTCAGGGTCAGCTAGCCTATTGCCCCAATGGGTGGCAATGTGACAGAATCATTCCTGAACTGTTGTCCTCTTTACGAATATACTAGCAAATTAAATCCTTTATGGAAAGCAAACATTGCAATACCAAATTCCAAAATTGATAAATGAATTACCCTTTAATGTTAAGACACAAATCACAAAATTAAATGTTAAATATTGCCTAAAAAAACATTTTCTGTCATTAATTGTCAATACCATATTAAATTAACTATTTAAAGTTACCCCGTGGGGTTCCACATGGTTTCTTTATTAGTCTTTTGTTTGTTTAGTTCATGTGTGGCTCGTTTCTCAGGTACTGAGACTAGTATAATGTAGGTAGTTGACAAAAATATACACCAGGTTTTACAGTAATGTGATCGTAGCTTAAAATCTAAAATTATGTTTATGTACATTATGTTTGTGGATTTTGTATTGTGTATTAATGTTTTAACCACGTATCGAGGGTTGAATGACTCGGTGCTCAGTCAAACCTAAATTGCTTTTTGTTGCACTGAATTGATTTGTAAGATTAGTATAAGGTTTTTGTATTATTATAAATAAATAAAAATGAAATAATTACCATTTTAAATAAAATTTATTTGAAAATTAGTTAAAATGGTTTTTTTTTGTAAATCAACATTGCGGCTCGAGCATCCTCAATAGAGTCGTGGTATGGACCATTTTGTATTCTTTTACCCAACAGTTCCCATGCCAGGTCCTTCAATGAGCGTCTTTGACCATTTTTCTGAAAAAAAAGTTATTTTTTATTTTTTTTATTCAACATAAAAACCAGGTAACTTTTAAAAAATTTAATCAATTTTCAAAAAGAGGCAACATTGTTTAATCAGATTAGGTCTTGATACAGCCATGTTGCGATATTGGTGCTATTTATTACAACGTTAATATAACTTCTTACATAATTTTGACTCGTCTGAAAGGTCTTATATAAAGGTAATTAAAGCCACCCAACCAGCGTCGCCACCGGTGGACACCGCGTTGTCAACCAGTAAGCGTCACATGATCACCGAGTGGACAACGCGTTGTCAAATAAATGAGTAAAAACGACGAATATTTATTCGGAACCAGCACGTCAACGCAAGGTTAGCGTGCAAGCAACGGGTGGTCACCGAGTGGGCCACTCGACCGCGTGCGGTGAGCCCGTGGGGGGAGGCGTTCCGGAGGTCAAGCGTCGGAACGGTTATTTTAAATAACTTTTTTGAAACGTTTCCAACCGTTCTTTGCATTGCGTTCGAAAGGAAAAAATAGGAACTTTTTAAAAACCGTTTTAATGGGCGGGTCTTCAAGCGCGGGCCGCGTGGCGAGTGACCCCCCGCCGCGGCGGCAAATATGGACTGAATGGACACAAAAAACTTTAATAAAAACGGTTTTTTTAAACTTACGGTAAAACGGTTTTTTAGGTTTTTTTAACGGTTTTACTACCGAAATTGTTTGAGATTTTTTTATGTTCTTCATGAACATTATTTATAATGTTCCGTTCGAACATAAACCAGACTTTCTTTAAACAAAACGTTCTTTAGGGATTTAAGTCGATAAGGTTTCAAAAAATATACCGTTATCCGACCCCTGCCGGAAGTGTTCTAGGGTGTCCCATTGTGCTCCATGCAAAGAATACTAACCGTACGAGGTGCGGCGCGGGTCGGGCGGCGATATTACAAAGTCTACACTGTTACAGTCACGAGTCTGACTCTAATAGATGAGCTTTTGTTTATGCATTTTACTCGACAAAACCTTATCTATTTTAGTATTAATAATAATAAATATCCTCAGACATTCACACTTATCAACTAGTCCCTTTTTAAGCAACTAAATGCTGCTTGTGATACGGATACTAGATGACGGACAAATAATAAATTTAATGGATAAATATATATCATTATTCAGAATATACATTATATAATACATATATAATGAACATCCAAGACTGGAGACCAAATGCCTAAAAATTGATCACCCAAACACTTGCCTCCACTGGGGATCGAACCCAGGACCTCTCAAGATGGCGACTCCTAGAGACCGGCGTACAGACCACTCGACCACAGAGATAGTCTAAAATTTAATTAAATATAGTTATAATTGACTTATTATTTATTAGTTATTTTAGCTGACCAATTACATTTTTTTGCTGACCAAAAATCGAATATTTTGCTGACCGTTTAAAAACACAAGTCTGTTTCATATCTAATAAAAGTTATGTAAATTAGGTATTTGTCAACCAAATTCATAATAGAAAAAATTATTTTTTTAATATAAAAATAAATATTTGCTATGTAAATATCAACCTATAATGCGGGATGGATGAAATGGCGACAGGTCTCAGGAGCAACGTGTAACCCTAGATTACCCCTTAAGCTTAAGGGGAAGATCTATAAATCCGTCGTTAGACCAGTCGTAATGTATGGATCTGAATGTTGGGCAACGAAAGCGATGGATGAAAGAAAACTGCACTCAGCAGAGATGCGAGTGTTGCGATGGATGTGTGGAGTCACAAGAATGGACAAGATCAGGAATGAGTATACTAGAGGAAGTTTGAAAGTAGCGCCAGTCACAGAAAAGATTAGGAGCAATAGGTTTGCGTTGTATGGACATGTGATGAGGAAGGATGAATGTCACATTACAAGAAGGATGCTGAGCATGTACGTGGACGGACCTAGAGTGAGAGGAAGACCAAAGAAGCGATGGATTGAATGCGTGAAGAATAATATGAGAATAAAAGAAGTCGATGCTGAGCTGACGAGTGACAGAGGAGAATGGAAGAAGAAGACATGTTGTGCGGATTCCACCTAGAGTGGGAAAAGGGCAAGAAGAAGGAGAAGATTATTGAAGGTAATGATCGGTAAATATCTGTGAATTGAAATTTAAAAGTATATTTTGTAGAGCTGCACCGTTAGCTTGAATTGTTCTTACAAAGATTTCGGAGAATTTTTGTTGATACTATAATAATAGTTAGGGTTTGGTCAAGATTTTGTCAAACAAAAGCTAAGCGCATTATTTCTCATATAGTACCAAGCTTTGTTCAAACATTTGCTTTGAAAATATCAAATCAAAAAGCTAATCTACTTTAGTAATTCTTTTTAATGAGATAGATTAGGTTTTGTCGCTGAAAATGCATTAAGAAACGCTCATCTACAGAATGAATTCGAAAATAATTGACATATTTTAATGAGGGGTTCTAGTGCTATTAAACATTTTATTTGTGAGGGAGAAAAAAATCTAAGTTGTAAAATAAAATCCAAATTTCAGTTGCTTTTACTCGAAACTGGTATATATACGTATTAAAAACAAAAACAATAAAAAATTACATGTAAGATATATATAAGAAAAATATTACATTAAATTTGATATACACTTTTGTTTACAAATGTTTCATGCAATAACACAGCGCGACAGCTGCAACTAATAATTGCGTTATTGTATTTTCTTACATAATGTTTCAATACGATTTTAATTGTTATTATACCGATTATTATAACATTTGAAATGTCCTGTAAAAGTTGGTCGAATGAAGACAACAATATTTTAAAACAAAAAAACTTATTTATTATAAATAGGTAGATCAAAAAACAAAAACTTACTTGTTACTTAATAAATACTGAATAGGAAAATCAAAAATAAACGAAAGAATTATCGAAAGAAACTACTTTAAATAACTAAGAGGTAATTAAATAAAAAAAAGCTAAATGTTAGTATGGAAAATGCAGGCTTCCCGAAAATCTCCCCACGAAACGGCAATTTCATAGATAAAGACCTAATTTAAAAAAATCTGTACCTTTTGAAAACTTCTTCCGTTTTTGAGCTGTCCAGGATCGATCCCGGTATCCCTATAATAGTGCACAGGTTTTGTCGGTTGTACGAATGTATTATAAACCACATCTAAATCGTCATCAACTATGCTAACTCTTGCCAGTATCGGTAGATTATTGATTTCTCCCACCATTTCGCAATCAATGGCTAATAACTTCATTTTTCAAATATGATAAGTCCGCTTCACTAAGAGTACCAACGAGTATTCGCACGTTTTACGGGAAATGAATGACGATATAGCATGCATTGTACGTATATATATGTATAGATTTAGCGATAGTGCTGCGGGTTTATCGAAGGCGACAATGAAGATAAAAAAAATTAAATCATAAGGTACTTTCCTTTCTAATGTAACTTATCATATCATCACATTTCACCTGTATTGCCTTACAAAATCACAGCAAACTGTTTTTACTACGTAAAGTTTGTTATTCAAACTCACCGTCAATCCCATTCCGGCTTCATCTTACAGAGCTTTCGAAAATGAAATCCATAAACGTAATTTACTATCAGTGCTCAGGCCGTGGATGGGTGACCAAACTTCGTGATCTCGAACTCCTCCGTGCTTCTGAAGGCATTAAGCCGTTGGTCCCGGCAACCGTTTCTACCCACCAGCCCGCATCGGGCCAACGTAGTGGTGTTACGGCCCATACTCCGAGAAACTACCCCAGAGAGTATACAGGGTGGAAAATTTTCATAGGCCCTGGAGGGCAAGTAACTTAAATATTTTAAATTGCTTAATTTACTTAAAGAAAACACAGTTTTATTTTCAAAAAGAATCAAAACTGTATTCTCAATTTTTTCAAAAAGCTTTCCCAAACCGGGTGTCGAACCAGTAAATTTTTTTTAAAATGAATAAAAAGCTACATTCTTATTCTACTAATCGAAACAATTATTATTTAAAAAAATAATTATTTTAGAAATGTCTTCATTAGTATTCCGTGCAATTAAATCGAATATTAAATCGAATATATCATACACCAAAGATATAATTATTATTACCTAGAGCTGTAGGCCAATTCTGCTATTTTATTTTGATCTGAAACGCATGAGGAACGCTTTTATATTCGAACGTTATTGGTATTCTGCTAACAAAACGCAACCGTGCATTTCGGTTGCCTTTGGTTTCATTCGGTTCCATTCGGTTTGCTATTTTACATAAATCAAAAACGTAAACGTAACCAATGGCGTACAAATCGTACAAAAAAATGTTTAAAACATGTCATGTGAGGCCGTAGAATATTCACGCGCACACAAGAAACCATAAAACCAATAATAAATGTAACAAAACCAATGTCAAGTAATAAAAATTAAATCAAATTTAAATCACAAAAAAAATGTCGCAATATAAAATAATAAATTGTCACAAAAATATTCCGTCACACTGTAATAACCTTTAGAATTCAAAATTAATAATAAATTCTTCTTAAGTCTTTGAAATTTAACTGTCTAATAAAATATTTAATAAGATAGTTATTAAATATTTTAACGACCATACAGTAAACACTTGCTTGCACCTCATTTAAGAATTGTTATTAAAATTAAATAAATGTTATAATTTGTTGAATAAAGTCACTTTCGCTAAAAAATAAAATGGCTGTGTTATGTTATATTATAAGCGATTAATTGTATGTTATTATGTGTTATGTGAGGAGCTCGGTGGCGTAGTGGTCAGTGCGCTTTTACTTCGGTTGAAAACAAAGCAATCTTCGCCATGGTCAGGCTGTGGATGGGTGACCAAGACTTTGTGATCTCGAGCTCCTCCGTGCTTCGGAAGGCACGTTAAGCCGTTGGTCCCGGTCGCTATTGCAACCGTTTACCCACCAACCCGCATTGGGCCAGCGTGGTGGTGTTACGGCCCGATCCTCATGTGTTTCTCCATGAGGAAGGCCTGTCCCAGCAGTGGGACGTATATAGGCTGATGACGATTAATTGTAAATTTATTAATAAGAATTTCATTACGTTTTACATATTATTATTTAACTGACTTCAAAAAAGGAGGTTCTATGTGCGTCCGTTTTATATAATTATATTTTTAAGACCTAATGTTTCAATGAGAAATTTTATTTTGAGCAATGAATTTCCATTCTGTATATAGAGAGCTGGGGCCGGCCGACGGGACACTGGATGGCATCTAGTTTGTTGTATGTTGTATATTAAAAGAGTTGGACCTATTTTATTTCCATGTAAATGTTCCTGATCAATTAATTGACCATTAGCATTATGTCAATTGTAAAGTAGTACTACTCAATTTTTATAAAATTGTAATAATTGATTATTTTAAAGTTGTTATTATTTTATATATATAGTTAGTTATAGTGCCATTTTTTTATTTATCTGTTTGTTTGACTGTCTGAGGTGATAATTAAATTAAATTATGATAAATATTGTTATTCAATATTACATTGCATCCAAACGTTTATTGACAGTTTCACTGGCTAGAGCTTACTTGGTTAATTGCAACTGTATTACAAGGGAATTCCTTTGTTTAATATGGTTTAGTGTTGCCAGGTATACAGTACCAGAAAATTACCTTGGGTATTAAAATTCCTTCCATATCTTCCAAAGCATGGAGGAACTCGAGATGACAAAGTTTTGATCACCCATCCCAGGCCTGATTATGGCGAAAGCAGCTTTATTTTCGATATCGAAAGCCAAAGCGTACGAAGTAGTACGCCTCCAATCGCCAGTGTCACCAGTTAAAAGTATAAACCAAAAAGTTTAGTAATCTACCCCTAGACATTAATTTATTATTATTTTTAGAAAGAAAATTTGTGAGTACGTGAGGTAGGCAGCGGTAGCCGAGTTGAGACGGACGGGGCACTACTCGTTCGCTCGGCCGGGGAAACGAGGGTTCGATCCTCAGAGTAAACAGAACTGGAGTAGCCATTAGTCAATTTCTTAAACATTTTTTTCTGCCATTTCTTGCGGGGGGTGAGGTTAGCACTACACTCAAAGCCAGCACACATAAACAATAACTTATACCGTTTTTACAAATGCACACATGCATAGTTCGACACACAAATTTAAATTTCACGCACACACGCTTAAAATAGTCTCATGCGGTGTGCGTTTTGACAACGTCACAGCCGCACTCCCCACGAGACTAGCGTTCGAAATTTGAAATCGTAGAATTCTAAAACATGAAATAATGAAGTAAATAATCATAAAATCTTAAAAATTATAATTACAAATAAAAGGTAACACCATCTTTTAGCATACTCGATGTTTTCTATTTATTTTTACAACAAAAAACAGCACAGGCAGAAATTTTTGTTGTGGCTGTCAAAATGGCGGCTCAACTAGTTTTATTAAACGTGCAAGCATCCGATGCTTGTGCATTTGGCAGAGGGGAATGTTAGACAAAGGCTACTCCAGTTCTGTTTACTCTGAGGTTCGATCCCACCGCCGCCACCACTGAGTTTGAATAAAACTTATCGCTTGCCTCACGTTGTGCCCGGTGCATGGCAACAGGCTCGCCACCTGTTACATGGGGACCTTTTTTTTTTTTTTTTTTTTTTTTTTTGACCCGGGGTAATGGCCAACCCATACCCGACCTTCTGGGGAAGGAAGGGTGATGTGGGGCTCGAACCCACTAAACCCCCCGGGAGCAATTGTTACATGGGGACCTAACATATCTGGCGATATTTGGGTGTTTAACACCTCTGCATACCCCTTAGGGGAAAGAGGCGTGATGATTTATTTTTATTTTATTTATTTATTTATCCAAAATACACATCACATTACATAAAACTAAAGTCTCGCCAACCTGGACAACAGGTTGTTGGCGAGGAAGCGCTCATTAATTAATTCCGTATATTCTGGATATCCTAAACATATACTGCTAATCTAATAATCTTAACATTATTTATATTTATAAACCTTAACATTCTGCCAAACATAAAAATGACTCTAATACATTTTAAAAATATAACAATTTTATGTTACCAATTTTTTTAAAAGAAAACAATACTAAACGAAACGAATAACCAAGAACAATACAACCAATAAATAAAATATACAACCACACTTACAATTGTATATACTTACTCCGAAAAATACATATATTCCTTAATTTAGTTTTTAATGATCTTTTACTTAAATTCATATTTTTTCTTAACCATTCAATCTTGTTACAAATTTTTAGTACCATATATTTGTTTGTTCTTTTACCATATACATTTTTAACTTTACATGTAACTACATTCTTCTCCCTAGCCCTTTTAGTATTGTATCTGTTACTAATCAACGGTATATCTTTAAAACTATGATAGTTTTCAACTATTATTAAATATTCCACCTTTTTGTCCACTGGTATTATTTTACAGAAATCAAATAATTTATTGTAGTCTTCTTTGCATTGATTTTTTATATTTTTATTTTCTAAAAATTTCATCAATCTCAATTGCACATTTTTAAGCTCTTCAATGTAGGTCTTATAAGTTCGACCAAAGACACCCAAGCCATAACTGATTAATGAATCAGATGTTATTTTATGTTGTCTTGTGTTATGTTATGTTGTAGGGGGTAATATCTAGATCTACTGAACCGATTAGAAAAATTGTTTCACTGTTAGGAAGCTACACTATCCCTGAGTGATATATGCTACATTATATTATCAAAACAATTAGGGATCCTTTCTAAAACTCCAATAATGTAACCCAATTGTAAAAAAATACCGAAAATATTCTCTCCATCACGTGCGCTGCAAAAACTATTAATGATAGAATAAAATTATGTACTACGACTTTGTAGAACACATTATTACTTAAAAAAAAATGTCGCCACAGCACATGTCTAACTATTATAGTTTAGCTAAAATAAGTGTTTTTGTTATTTTAAAGATTCAATCAAAATTTTGCTACTAGCAAAGGTTCTTTAACTAGTCAACGGGCACAAAACAAAAGACAAACATCTATTGATGGCGAACACTGGTGTTCGCGGTCCCCGACAAAGGTTTGAGATTGTTACTGAAATTTAAACTCCAAGATTCCGGAAGAAAAAGAACTTTTATTCGACAAATTGGACACAGATATGCACAAGATAATATTTGTGTCTTGATATTAATTCTTATCAAAATAAATGATTTCGTGTTTAAGACTGGCGTAATACCTATAAATAACTTTTTGACTTATTTGATTCGGACATTCCGTCAAAAGCGAAGCGACTCTCAGTGATCTGAGCGAAGCGACTCTCAGTGATCTGTGGTCAAAAGATATTGCGAGTTTATATTGAAAATCCCTTGAAAATCCATACTAGGTAGGTACTTAAATTTCGGTGCTATCCAGTGTGACCGTTTCAAAACATTACTGATCTACTAAGTTCGGCAATAACATGACTGGCACTGCAAAAGGCAGAAAAAATATTATTATACTTTAACAACTAAACATTAGCGTGCAAAATTCCGTGTCAGTCACGTTAAATTTTTTATGGTCAGGGGAATCCCCCGCTACTACAATATCTATTTTGTATTGTACAGATTTGTACAAACGGTACAACGGTACCTAATTTAACCACTGGCAACATAATTTAAAGGCTTGGACATAAGTCCTTTTAGCCGGGACCAATATTGCTTCAAATATACTGCAATCTACTAGATGTTTGGAAACTACTGCATGCTCAAATTTTCATTACAAATCTATTGCTGCAGTAGAAAATCTACCGTAAACGGTCGCGCTGATGCTATCCGTTGTTGTGATGAAACTTTGTTGTTGTTGTAAAATTCTCCCATGTAGGGAAGGCAAAGGGAACAAAACGCATACATCCATGTCTTCGGTATTTTATTTCTTCAGTATTTGCATTGAAATGCAAGAATAATACATTGACATGCAAGAATAATGCATTTCAATGCAAGAATAATGCATTTTAATACAAGAATAATATTTTCATTTAGGAGAGTTTGGCGTCAAACAATCGATGGTAGACACTGTGGTGTTACTTCGATGAGGTGGATTACCACGATAAAAATCTCATCGTTTTTCACTCCACTTGACGTTTATTTTAATGATCCTCCACATTGTGCATAATTATTGACACTTATTACACAAAACTGCACTGATTTTGCGCAACAAGATCCACTCCGAAACAATATTACAATCACTGAAATAAAAATCACCACCGCCATAGTTGAATGCCGCCAAAAACCCGAAACTTTGTTGTTTAATTTGACAGATAATTGTCACAATTTAAACATCATAAACATAGTTTTGCGGTAAAAAGGGTTTTTAGGGCCTCTTGCAGGAAAACATTGAGATTTAAAACTCGATTTTGTCAGTTTTTGTCATTTCGTACTATGGTTTTTATGTCAAAAAATGACTAAATCGAGATTTAAACTAGGTTTAAAATTTCCGGCAAGTGGCCCTTTAAGTCATATTTCCTTGGACTATAGCAATTGACTGCTTTTGCGGTGATTTTGCCTAGTCTCTTAATAACCCTTAGGGGATAATAGTCGTGAATATATGTGGGGCAGTAATTAATTGGGCAGCCATTTAATTAATTGGTCAGCAAAAAAACAGCCGAAAAATTATTTGGACAGCAAACAAATATTTTGTCAGCAATGTTATTATTTGGTAGGCAAAGTTATGATTTGGTCAGCGGAACAAATAGTTGATCAGCGGAATAATTTGTTTAGCTGCAAAATAATTAGGTATTTGGGCAGCAATATATGTGTATATGTAACCGGACATGTATAAAATCTAGGAAAAGGATCAATTCCTAGGAAATGTATTCTGTGATAGATATTAGATTGTGGTTATTTTTTTTATGACCCTTAAAAACAATATTTGTGTCATCAAAACAAATTGGCAGCATTTATTTTGCTGACAAATTAGAAACATCTGCTGCCCATAATGCAGCATCTGCTGACCAATTAGTAATTTTAGCTGACCAATTGTATTTTTTTGCGGACTAAAATTCTAATATTTTGCTAACCGTTTAAATAACACCGTTACATGTGTGTGTGTATGTATATTTCTTTACATTGTATATAGTATTGCCTAAAACTTCAATAGCGTTTATGAATAAGGAGGTTAGAATAACAACTGATTACAAAATTTTAAGTTAATTTATTTGTATTTACTTTTTATTTTATATTTTGCGACCCGCACCGGCTTCGCACGGTTGTTCGTAATATCCGTTCTTAGCGAGTAAAACCTGGTAACATAGTGAATGGGGCTATGCATGCTTTTATGAGCAGTCAGATGCACTCTGAATAGGAATGACTAGCAGTGCACAACGGCGTGCTGGTCCAAACACTAATGCCCGGGAGTGAATGTTGGGAGAAGAGACACGGAAGTAGAATAAATGCGGTGGAAATGAGAGCTTTGAGAAACATCAGCATCAGAAACATTAGAAGCATGGCTGGAGTAAAATTGAGTGACAGGATATATAATGATGTGATAAGAAGGAAGTGTGGTTTGAAAGAGGATGTAGTGACAAGAATAGAGAAAGGTATGCTAAGATGGTTTGGACATGTAGAAAGGATGGATGAAAATAGATTGACTAAAAGGATATATGAATCGGGTGTGAGTGGAGATACGGGACGAGGCAGACCTAGGCGAACGTTGCTAGACCAAATTAAAGACGTTCTTGAGAAGCGCCAGGTCAAAAGTACCCGAAATCGCCGAGCATGTATGAGGACTGTAATGAGAGTTAATAAAGAGATAGAAATATGCAGGGATCGTAGCAAGTGGAAGGATGTAATCTCTGCCTACTCCTGTGGGAAAAAGGCGTGACTTATGTATGTATTTAAGTAGAATAACTTATTGTGTTAGGCGAGTATCTTGATGGTTGGTGTTATTTTTCCAAAATAGGAGTATTATACAGATATATATCATTTCAGCTGACAGAGGAGCTCGGTCGCGTGGTGGCTTTCGATTGGAAAAAAAGCTACCTTCGCCATGGTCAGGCCGTGGATGGGTGACCAAAACTTTGTGATCTTGAGCTCCGTGCTTCGGAAGGCACGTTAAGCCGTTGGTCCCGGTCGCTATTGCGACTGTTTCTACCCACCAACTCGCATTGAGCCAGCGTGGTGGTGTTCTCCATGAGGAAGGCCTGTGCCCAGCAGTGGGACGTATACAGGCTGAGGACAATTATCATGATATGACATAATTATCTACAAATATCGATGATATCATAAGAAATATTTAAAATTGGATGTAGATACTACATCCAATTTGATTTAGGAAGATAAGATATATTTTACACTTTATCGTTATTTTATTGCGCGGGGATTGCCCTTAAAAGCCCACAAAAAATATATTGCACTACTAGACAAGTTAGCCCTTGGATGGGTGACTAAAATTGTGATCTCTGATTTCTACATGCTACTCTATCCACAAATCCGCATGGGACCAGCGTGGTATGGGCTACTCCTGTTTCTCCATAGGAAGGCCTGTGCCCAGCAGTGGGATGTATGGCTAGTGATTATTTCTATCATAAACAAAGTAATCGGAGAGTCACGTAACAGGCATTATTCCCCTTCCCCTCACAATGAAACGCTAATAACCACCGGAAGTCAATAATACCATCACTGTAATGGCGCTTCCGGTCGCGCCTCCATGACACCATCGCCACCGTGATTTTCCCATTTGTTTTTATTAATAATTGAGTTGTTCGGAATAGACAGCTTTTACACATAAGGACTCGCTTATGGGTCCAGTGGACGAAGGCCCAGTTACGTAAGGTAGAGATTATTATGATTAAGCTGTCAGCTAGCCCGCTGCGTGTAAGTGCTACGGACGTTATAGGTGCGTATGGGTCCGTTGGACCCGGTAGCGACAAATGCGTCTGGTAGCGACTAAATGCGTCCGGTAGAGACTAAATGCGTCCGGTAGCGACTAAAAGCGTCCGGTAGCGACTAAATGCGCCCGGTAGCGCCTAAAGCCTTGTTCGGACTAGGCTAGTAATTTAGTCGAGTGGCGAGTAATTTAGTAGCTAAACGCGTCTAAACATAGAAAAAATTGTCAAGTAGTTTAGTAAAGGAGTTTATTTCGAACGATTTTTGGGCAGTAGCGAGTATTTTAGCCCACTCACTTGTTTACTGCACTAAAACAGTGCGAACGCTTTTTAACATAACCACACACTTAAGAAAAAAAATAAAAAATAATAATGATTTTCACAATTTAAATACGAATAATCATATAAGCATGTTACTTTGATGGATCAATGGAAATTAAGAAAATAATGTAAAACTTAATACTGAAAATAATTACATAATTGGCTTTTTAAGTGGCTCATGGGTTTCTTGCCGGGGTCTTCTCATAAAAAGCCTACTCTCGGAATCCCGCCGCTTGTATCGATTACAATCACAGTCAAAGATATTTTTATTTCAGTTAGAGTACATTATGATAGTTAGATTACAAAAAATAATGAGTAGACATGTACAATAATAAAGTCAGGTTGGGTGTAATATTGTTGTTAGTTACTGTTTTTTGGTAAAGTGCCAATAATATATCTATTAGTAGACATAACACATTATTCAAAAGGCCATATTACCTTCATATGACTTCACACGAAGAGATTTTATCAAAACGTTGGCTATTTATTGATAAATCCACACTTGCATGTAAGAATTTCTGTCAGTAATATTCCACTGCATGTCAAAACCTGTGTCCGGAAATTCAGGAACATAATACCAGAAGTAGGACCACTGCAGCATCCATCCAACACACATACCGCCGAAGGCGTCCCCACCTCTAGAGGTTCTGGGTTCGATCCCCGGTGGGGACAAATGTTTGGGTGATGAATTTTCAGGCATTTGTTCTCCAGTCTTGGATGTTTATATAATATTAGGTCCTTACCTATGAAATTGGTGTTTTGTATGGATATTTTGGGGAATTCTGCATTTTCCATACTAAAATTTTTTCAGTTTTCTTCATAACGACAAATCCAAAGATAATAATATTTGGCATCTATCATTAGACAAGCTTTAGTAATATGTGTAATATCACACTTCATAAAAATTATTTATCGTTTTTAAGTATATAAAATGATGTATTCGGGAGGCACTTAAAAAGAGTTGTCTCCGTGTCCAATTTCAACACAATTAAACTTACAACAAATTATCAAAACAAATCAAAAGAGCTCAAAAATATAGTCTATTTTTAGACGAGGTAATTATTTTTTAAGAATACTCTGAATCTTAATAGTTACAGACAAAATACTAAGAGAGAGAAAAAACACCAATTTCATAGGTAAGGAGGACCCAATATAAAACACTAGTTTGTGGAGAACAATATGAAAGATATTTTGTGCAAATTGTTATAAATTGTTTTGGAAAAATATTTTAAATATGCAAAAACTATGTTGTTGATTTTGCTTATAATATTTGGGTGTTATTTAAACGGTTAGCAAAATATTCGAATAGTGTGAGCAAAAAATACAATTTGTCAGCTAAAAAAACTAATCGGTCAGCAAAATAATTAATTGGGCAGCAACAGCAACTTATGGGCAGTTATTTCTAAGTACATAACACAACCCAAGGCAAGCGATATTCACAATCAACTGTACCTAATTAAGCTTTACTCATATTAATTCATCATATAAATAATTAAAATTTAATGTTTTGTATGAGACGCACAACTGCCACCTTCCACCTTATATACCACCTTCGCCGTGGTCACTCCTGGTATGGGTGTCCACAACTATGTGATCTCGAGCTCCTCCGTGCTTCGGAAGGTACGTTAAGCCGTTGGGCCCGGTCGCTATTGCAACCGTTTACCCACCAACCCGCATTGGGCCAGCGTGGTGGTGTTACGCCCCGATCCTCATTTGTTTCTCCATGAGGAAAGCCCGGCCCAGCAGTGGGACGTATAAAAGCTGAGGACTCATAGTATTTGCTATGCTTGTAAAATATAGTGTTCGCAATAATAATAATAATGTACGTATAATCATTGATGTATATAACACTAGATCTGTAGCAACCGCGCTAAAGCGTAGCCACTAGGCATATGGCCACAGCCATATGTGAGGCTTATGTCAGTTAGTGCTCTGTCAGACGTCAACTAAGTAAAGCGGGACGAAAAATAATTAAGTATGGGTAAATGTGCAATCAAAACGTGCGAATCCAGGTCTCAAAAACATAATAAAGCAATGAGTGTTACTTTCCACACGTAAGTTTATTTTTTTATATTCATATTTACGTAAAAACCAATTAAAATGTTAAATGTTTTAAAATTGGTTCAGTGTTGCCACTAAAAACTTATTATTGGTTTCCCATATTTATGGCAGAATATTGTTATTTATGAAATCAGTGATTTTATGTAAGTTTTTAAATAGTAATAATGTTGCAGTTTGCCTAGAAATGCAGCACGCCGGGATAGGTGGATTCAAAAAATTAGATTGCTGCGGAAGGAGACGGACTGGCTTCCAACAAAATCAACAAGACTGCTCGTCTAAATGTTTAGTCAAAATCATTATTTTTTATTTATTACTGAGGGGGTGGAGGTAGAGGTTATGTGAAGTGCCTGTGTGCTTGCCTCGCATTGTGCCCGGTGCATGGCAACAGACTCGCTATCTGTAACTTTAAATATAATATAATTAATAATATATAATAATAATAATACGAAGATCTCTTGTATTTTATTACCAAACATTAGTAATATATTTGTTTAATGAATTATTTATAAAAAAAATCGACACGTCTTACACTCACGACACTTATTTTTCAATACTTATTTACTTCATTTTTTAATAACTATTGTATTGTTCTCCAGCCTGTAATACCTTATTACCAAAACACGATTTCTTTAAATTTTATTTAATACATCCAATAAGAAATAAAAAATATTAACATAATTATTTTAAAATAATATATATTATTAAAAAATAAAAATGGGGTAAAATTTCATGAGCAGGGAACACTTCCACCATTTTACTTTGCCATTGCGATATGTCAACTCCAGTCTAATCCGAGCGAGACGGTACAGTCGCTGACCTGTAGCTTTTGCAACTTGCGTAAGTGAGATAGATATATGTTTATTTTTCAATGTATAGTGGTTTCAAAGCTACGTCGTCGAGTTTCAGAAACGGCTAAGCTTTTTTTGACGCAATTTAATGCAGTTTGCAAATCTAGTGTTATATACATCAATGCGTATAATAGACTTTTTTATTCTCCAAGTATGTATGCCCAGATACACAGAAAATACAGGACTTTACAATGCTAAGCTTTGTTATAAAAGGACTTACCGCCGCTAGCACGTTCAACAAAACACGATATCAATAGATGATAAATAGAATTTTCAAAAGGAACATTTAGAAACACCTTGGAAAAACTTTCTTAAAATTTTGCCGCCTTAAAATTTAACTTTTTTACGTCGGTAGGTATTTTGTTTTGACAGTTCATAGCGATAGCGACATAATGCTTTTGTGCTCGCGCTAGCCTTACAGATTTATATATAAATACCATAGATTTCATATATACAGGGTCACATATAAATACCATAGATTTCATATATACAGGGTCACGTGGAATCGAATTGAATCAACTCGAAAATCGCACTCCCTTTTAGCGATTTATGCGGATTCTACAAATTTATTATAATTTGGATAGAGAGCTGTTAGTTAAAGCAACTTTAATTAAGAAATTGTGTTGTTTCTCATTCTTGGCATGCCGTGATTACACGTAAAAGTATTAAGTATATGTTGTATACAACCATAAATTAGTACGTTATAGCTTTAAAGCTTTAAAGTATTTTAGTCGAGTGGCGCGTAATTTAGTACCTATCTAAAATACTCGCCACTGCCCAAAAACCGTTCACATTGTTTTAGTACAGTAAACAAGTGAGTGGGCTAAAATACTCGCTACTGCCCAAAAATCGTTCGCAATAAACTCCTTTACTAAACTACTCGACTAATTTTTTTGTGTTCAGACTCGTTTAGCTACTAAATTACTCGCCACTCGACTAAAAAAAATAGAATAAAATGGATTGACTCGACTAAACTCCTTACTAAACAACTCGACTACATTTTTGGAGTTCAGACACGTTTAGCTACTAAATTACTCGCCACTCGACTAAAATACTAGCCTAGTCCGAACAAGGCTTTAGTCATGATGTAATCTGTTGTGTTGTCCAATATGTTAGGATAAGTTTACCCATTTTTTTATTAGGCCCCATATGAATCATTACTGCTTGCCATCACCATAAAAAATAATAAAAAAAGTTCTGACGCTTTAAACACAATTACTTTTAAATTATAAAATACGTTTTTGCTTAAATGTCAAAAATTATTGTAAACAATTCAATACGCATGCGTGACATAGCCGACAGTTATTCTTGATTGGCTGCGACTGGCGTTTGACGGATTTTGACCATGCGTAGTAATTGTTTACATGAAGCGTTACTCAACAAATTTCACGAACATGGTGGATAGCGTTTTTGGCAGATGAAAAAAAAGTAAAAATAAATCATTTTTAAATTGAATTTTAACAGCAATCCCTTATTTGTATTCAACGAACTTGGTATATTCCGGGCCCTTGTATTAATTACTATATGAATGACATATTATTGACATTACTTTTAATATGAGTCAACTAGCATTCTAAAGTGGTTGTATATCTGATAGCTCCTGTGCCTAGATTTAGTCTATGGCGTTGTATGGAATGAACTGTCAAAATGGAAGAGAGAGCGCGCCAAACCAAGTGAGATGAGATTTGGTTGTGGTGCTCTGAGGAAAACACAGGCAAAAGGTAAATGTAAAGAAAATTGATTTGCAGAGCACGAAATGTCCAAAATTGTACCACTGAGACACTACTTTCATTTATTTATTATTATTATTATTCCTTTAGTTAAGCTGAAGAAGATTGATTCAGACTACGAAATCACAAAATTTTGACTATTGGAATCCTATTGCCATCCTATAGAGCCATTTGTATATTAGCAGACTCAGGGCTCAGATAGCCTACTCTCAAACGCAATATCAATTAAAACTCAATAATAAATAATACAAACCAATATCTCAAAATGCCGAGACTAGAGAGGCGGTACGAGAGTACCAATTTCAGCTAAGCTCAATGCCATTTAAGTCACTCAATATCCGCATAATTTGAACCCATTTATGGCCCTAGTGTCCCACCCACTGAAGAGTAAGAAAAATCACAATCTCAATGTCGATCGATCGGTATTGCGTTCAAGAGTAGGCTAGCTGGTCAGCCTCGGTCTGCCAATATCACAGACCGTGTGAGGTGGAGCGTTTTCGTTGTTACCTATAACTGGTCCTTCTGTCCTCAGGTTCTGTCCTTCTGTCTTCATCTACCTTGGACTGGTGGTGCCAGCGATATGGCTGCTGGAGCTTCACAAGGTGGACATGCGCTTGCACAACAAGAATATTATGAACAACTCTGCGACTTATGTCGAGGTGAGGAAAAATGGCGCACGCAAAGCATGTGGAAAAAACTAGGTACACCGAGCAGGTTCCAATTTCTTTTAGTAAAATTCTCCCATGTAGGGAAGGCACATGGAATGAAGCCCATTCAGCCAAGTCTTCAGTATTTTATTTCTTCAGTAATTTGCATTGAAATGCATTGCATTGTTATGCATTTTTGATGCATCTTGGGAGAGTTTGGCGTCAAACGATCGATGGCAGGCACTGTGGTGTTACTTCGATGAGGTGGATTACCACGATAAGAATCCCATCGTTTATTGAAACCACTTGACGATTATTTCAATAATCCTCCACATTGCTCGTTCATACAGACACTTATAACACAATACTACACAAATTTTACGCAACAAGATCCACTCCGAAACAATATTACAATCATTAAAATAAAAAATCTCGTCCTGGGATGGGATTTTTATCGTGGTAATGCAAATACTGAAGACAAAAATACCGAAGACTTGGCTGTATGGGCTGTAGTTCCCTTTGCCTTCCCTTTTATAGGGAGAATCTTAAAAAAAAGTTGCTGGATGCAGGCGGCGCAGGACCGGCCCTTGTGGAGATTATCGAGGGAGGCCTATGTCCAGGAGACGTCTCTAGGTTGATGGAATAAAAAAAATAATTTTTGTTTCTCAGACGGAAATCCCGATTCCGGGCGCGACGAAGATCCCAACAGACATGTGGGTGACGTTGATCGAGCAGTTCCTCATGTTGACGCTCATCGTGGGCCGCTGGCTGCTGCCCAAGGGAGACCTGACGAGAGACCAGCTCAGCCAGCTCTTGCTGGTCTACATTGGTTAGTATTAGGAAGCGATTGCTGTTTAAAGCTGTCTCATTGTAGGCCAATGGCTGCTGCCCAAGGGATACCTGACAGGAGACCAGCTCAGCTAGCTCTTGTTGGTATACATTGGTTAGTATTGTTAGCCAGCGATAGCCGTCTATAGGCGTCTCATTGTAGGCCAATGGCTGCTGCCCAAGGGAGACCTGACAAGAGACCAGCTCGGCCAGCTCTTGCTGGTGTATATTGGTAAGTTTTAGCAGGCAGCAATAGCCGTCTATAGGTGTCTCATTGTGTACCACTGGCTGCTGCCCAAGGGAGACCTGACAGGAGACCAGCTCAGCTAGCTCTTGTTGGTATACATTGGTTAGTATTGTTAGCCAGCGATAGCCGTCTATAGGCGTCTCATCGTGGGCACTGGCTGCTACCCAAGGGAGACCTGACAAGAGACCAGCTTGGCCAGCTCTTGCTGGTGTATATTGGTAAGTTTTAGCAGGCAGCAATAGCCGTCTATAGGTGTCTCATTGTGGGCCATTGGCTGCTGCCCAAGGAAGATCTGACAAGAGACCAACTCAGCCAGCTCTTGTTGGTCTACATTAGTTAGTATTACGGTTAGTTCAGGCTGAACGGAAAAATACTCACGCATCGTACCATATGAATATTTTATGAATATCGACACAGTTCCATAAAGAGAAACACCTAATGGGCCGTAACACGACCACATTGGCCCAATGTGGGTTGTTGGGTAGAAACAGTTGCAATAGTGACCGAGATCAACGGCTTAACGTGCCTTCCGAAGCACGGAGGAGTACGACATTGCACATTTTTGGTCACCCATCCAATGCCATTTTTGGTCACCCATCCATGACCATGGCGAAGGTAACTTGGTTTTCAATATCGAAAGCCAAAGCGTATTAACCACTATGCCGCCGAGCTCCTCCTATGCCACATCGTCTGGGCATATCCTCATATAAATTCTATACAAATATTTTTTTGTTTAAACCCGTTCTGTGAGTGTTAACACCTCTGCCTACCCCATCGGGAAAAGACGTGATGATAAAGTAGTTGTTGTTTTTGAAATCGGAGTACAGACCTTAAAACACTCCCCCAGGAACAGCAGCAGACATCATCGAATTCTTCGACTCCTTCAAAGATGAGAAGGTGGCATCAGAGAAGGTCCTCGTTTTATTGACTCTGGCCATTTGGTCTTGGTCCCTGATGCAGTTCACCGTGGTCCTAACCGCTACTAAGTCCCGAAAGTCCCGAGGAACAGCCAATAGGTCTGAAATGTACGTATTTAGTGCACGCACGCAACGCACGAGCTTTAGTCTTTTTTTAGCAGTAGTTTCTTTCTTCTTCTTTCTGCCTTCTTCTCACTTAGTGTAAAGGTTTGAACCGCCTCCCTGGTTTAGTGTTTGACACCACCGGTTGTTGATCGGGAGGCCCGGTGTCCGATTCCCAATGGGGGCTGAAGATTTTCTCCTGGGTTTGGTGGAAGGGCTTCTAAGTCCGCCCGGCTAGTAACCACCGTCTTACCTAAATCGGTCGCCATAATAACAATGTTATAAACACTTAGACGGAAGGCCCGCGTTGCTCTAAGTATAAACATGATAGCTACTTCCTCAATTGTTGAGTAATACAGGTGAAACTCGCTTCCACCTTCGGCCTTATCGTCACTTATCAGGTGAGATGAAGGCCAAGAGCTTGCATGTCATGTGTTAAAAAAAGTAGGCGGCGACTTGTCTCCTTCATCAATTCTCCTCTGTCACTCGGCAGCTCAGCAAACTCACCACTTGCATCAAGCTAGCTAGCTACTAGCTCAAGCTCTTCTATCGTTATAAGAGCCTAGTACCTGTTAAACAGTCGGCACAACATAACTTCCTCTTCCATCCACTAGCTTGCACCAATTCTCTTCTGCCGTTATGTCAGCCTGGTACTTTTTGAATGATCGGCACAACCAAATAGTTTTCTATCTCCTCTGTCACTCAGCTCCGCATCCTCATCACTAGCTTGCACCAATTTTCTTTTGCCGTTATGTCAACCTGGTACTTGTTCAATCGTTGGCAGAAAATGTTTTCCTCTTCCATCCTCTATGTCACTCATCAAATTAGTTTATCACTAGCTCGTGTACCAAGTTTCACTGTCGTTATGAGAGCCTAGTGTACGACTAAACTCTTTTTTTTATAATCAATATAACACCCTCGCGGTTTTTGATATGACATTTATTTGTATTTCTGTATTCTCTATTATGTTGTTATATGTACATCTCTTTACTTCTCAAATATATATCTTGCAATGCACACTGAGATTATTTTACTCAGTTATTTTCAATACCTAGTACTTACGTGTCGAATGGTGGCCAATGACTTCTTCTTAAATCCTCCTCTGTCACTCATCAGCTCAGCATCCTCTTCCTCTTCAATTCACACATTCAATCTATAGCTTTTTGGTCGTCACTCATCCAGGGACTGCTTACACTATTTAACTGCATTTAGCGTTTAGCAAATGCCAGTTCTGTATAGAGCTTGTTCATAATCATAATCTTTATTGCTTCATATCTATAAATATCTTAAATTAAACAAAAGTTCGCAATATGAACCCTACAAGGTGTTGCAAATCTTAACACTGAACAATTAAAATATTTTGACATTCAACAAGTATTATAATATGTATAAAAAGTAACATGTTAATTTAAATAATCCTTCTGTAGGTGTAATAACATTTTTCACTCAAGAATTCTCATCTTTCCGCGGGTGTTCAGCCGCGTAAGTAATCATCTCACATGAAATCGTTGTTGTTGAAATGGAGCTGAATATGTGTGAGTGGTCCCTTGAAGTCCACATTCTTCCTGTTATCTGACATCTCGAGATTCATTCATCCCTCCTTATAACATGTTCGACAGAACCATGCTAAATTATAGTATTTAGTACAAGGGTCCGAAATATACCAAGTTCAATAAATATAAATAAGGGATTGCTGTAGAAATTCAATTTTTTAAACAAGTTTTATTTTTACTTTTTTTTATCTGCCAAAAACGCTATTCGCCATGTTCGTGAAATTGGTGATGTAACGCTTCATGTAAAAAAATACTACGCATGGTCAAAATCCGTCAAACGCTGTTAAACCCTTGATATTTGTTGGTATTCATATTTAGCGGGTGTGAGCGGTAGGTAATGTGAAAATAAGATAGTCCAGCTCTACTCACTATTTTTAATATTGTAAAAGTATATATAAAATCCATGGACACAACACAGCACATAAATTACACAGTCATATAAAAGTTGTAAATAAAAACAATAAAATAAACGGAAATAATAGTCTGGATGGCAATTAAAGTTCGTACACAATATTTAGTAAAAAGCACAAGGATTACAAAGCACGGGAAAACAACAAGAGATGAGTCGAAAGCGCAAGCGGATTTTCGCTACATGCGACGTGCGCTCCGCGTCGTGTTAAGGTCTCGACTGGTTAGCGCGGCGGCGCGGCGTCGCGGCTTCGCGTTGCGCGCGCAGGTTGCGCGCGCACCTCGGCCGATGTGCTAGGGATACGGCCGTGTCGATATTGACTATCGATGACCAAGATATCGATCGATATGTTGTGTGGAATGTTTTATAACGATGTATAAATACTAATAATGTTTTAAATAGATAATAATATTGTGTGTGTGTGTGTGTTAGATGTTATTTGTAAATATGAGATAAATATATATTATTCAAATAAATGGAATATATATAGAAATTATAAATGTGTGTAAGTACACCACATCACCCCCCTCCAGAGACCGTCATGGGCGATAAAAATCTGGAAATCTCACTCGTCGACCGGAACGAGTGACGTTTTCCATTTGTATGTCTGCTGGAGGATCTATGGTTTCATCAGACAAAATGAATGCGGGTTTGATACGATCTATGGAAACTGTGACCTCTTTACCTTTTAAAAGAATTTTGAAGGTCTTGTCTCCCCTTGATACGACCTTGTGAGGCCCTGAATATGCGGCCTGAAGTGAGCCACGCAACGAGTCATCTCGTAAAAAGATGTAATCGCTGGTAGCGAGTTCCCTATGGACGAAAACTTCGGGTTTCGAATGACGGGACGCAGGCGTGGGGCGTAACCTCTCGGCAATGCTTTTGAGGCGAGCGGAAAAATCGGTGATGTCGGTGGTGCCGCCCGACGACGGTTCAAAAAATTCGCCGGGAAGACGAAGTGGTTCTCCATATACTAACTCGGCACAAGATGACTGAAGATCCTCCTTATAAGCAGTTCTAATGCCCAGTAATACTAAAGGAAGAGACTCAGTCCATCGGTCGTTGGCGTGGCAGACTATAGCGGCTTTGAGTTGACGGTGGAAACGTTCCACTAAGCCATTGCAAGCTGGATGGTATGCTGTCGTCCGCTTGTGTTCAAAACCGGCTATCCTCGACAGACACTGAAATAGGGCCGATTCAAACTGACGGCCACGGTCAGTGGTTATGTCAAGTGGACAGCCGAACCGAGCGATCCAGGACGACAGCAGAGCTTTAGCTACAGTTTCTGCCGTAATGTCCTGTATTGGTATCGCTTCTGGCCAACGAGTGAATCTGTCCACAGCTGTCAGGCAATAACGAAAGCCTTCCGAGATAGGAAGTGGACCGATGAGATCTATGTGAATGTGTCTGAATCGCTCACGTGGTAAGTTAAATGTACCGATGGGAGTACTTACGTGGCGATTGACTTTGGCCCGCTGGCACTGGATGCAGGCTCGAGCCCATTCACGGCAATCCTTCCGGATCCCAGGCCAGACAAACCTTTCTGCGACGAGTTTAGCAGACGCACTGGTACCGGGATGGCTGAGGGAATGAAGACTGTCGAATACTCGCCTACGGTAGAACTTGGGAACAAATGGCCTGGAAGTCGATGTACTTACGTCACAGTACAATGACAAATGACTTCCAGGGACTTTGAGCTTCTCCAAGCGGAGCGATGTTCCCACGGCAAGTAATTGTTTAAGTTCAGGGTCAGATGCTTGACCTTCGGCTATGCTTTCGAGGCTGACCGGCGCTGCCAGTTCTTCGATCCGAGACAAAGTATCGGCGACCACATTATCTTTGCCAGATATGTGTCGGATGTCAGTTGTGAACTGGGAGATGTAGTCTAAGTGCCTATACTGCCGTGGCGAACAGTTTCGTTTCCTTTCATGGAAAGCGAAACTGATCGGCTTATGGTCAGTATAGACGATGAAGTGCCTGGCCTCTAGCATGTGCCGAAAATGTTTTATGCCCTCGTATATAGCTAAAAGTTCCCGGTCGTAGGGCGAGTATTTGACCTGGGATGGGCTGAGTTTGCGGGAGAAGAATCCCAAAGGTTGCCATCCGTCTGCTTGGTATTGCTGAAGGACTGCGCCAATGGCCCTATCGGAAGCATCAGTTACCAGGGCAAGCTTGGCGGAACAATCCGGGTGTGCAAGTAAGGCAGCATTGGCTAGGTTTTCCTTGCATGCATGGAAGGCTTTTAAGGCGTCACCTGTTAAACTAACCGGCTGCGATCCTTTAATAGAGCCTGTTAAAAGTGCATGCAAAGGAGCTTGAGTGTCGGCTGCGTTAGGAAGAAAACGCCTATAAAAATTTAGCATGCCGAGAAAAGCTTTGAGTTGTCGTACGGTGCTGGGAGTCGGAAAGTCTCTTATTACCTGAACTTTGGATGGTAATGGTTGAGATCCACGTTCAGTGATGGAGTATCCTAAAAAGGTTACCTGTTCCACCCCGAAGACGCATTTACCCGTATTCAGCGACATACCATACTGTTGGAGCCTTGTAAATACCTGGCGGAGGTGTGACTCGTGATGGGCTTCGTTCTGGGAGAAGACCAGGATGTCGTCCAAATAGCAGAAAACGAAATCTAGGCCCCTCAAGACTTCATCCATGAACCTCTGAAAGGTTTGACCTGCATTGCGAAGTCCAAAGGTCATAAAAGGGAATTCGTATAGGCCAAAGGGTGTTGTTATGGCGGTCTTGGGAATATCGTCTGGGTTGACAGGTATCTGATTATATGCTTTCAAAAGATCTATGGTGCTGAAAACTTTGCAACCAACGAGACTATGCGCAAAATCGTGAATATGCTTAATCGGATACCTGTCAGGCACAGAACGAGCATTTAGCTGGCGGTAATCGCCGCAAGGACGCCAGCCATTGTCCTTTTTAGGCGCCAGATGTAACGGCGATGCCCAAGGACTCTCGGATGGTCTGGCTGTTCCGTTTGCGATCATAGATTGGAACTCCTGCTGTGCTATCTTAAGTTTGTCGGGAGCTAAACGACGAGGTGTACAGGAAACTGGTGGGCCTGGAGTGGTGCGTATGTGGTGGACAGTATTGTGCGTGATAGTACGGTGTATGCCAGAAGGTCGAACGATATCTGGAAAATCCTGTAAAATGTTATGGAATTGAGACTTACCAGTCGAAACCTTCACTGATGATACATTGCAATTAGCTAGCTTAGCGACAGCGGACACGGTGGTAGTATTATCTAGCAGGCGCTTGTTGCGGACGTCGACAATGAGGTTGTAATAATTCAAAAAATCTACACCTATTATTGGCTTAGTAACGTCAGCCACAACAAAGCGCCAGCTAAATACTCTGCGTAAACCAAAATCTAAATTAAAATGTACATAGCCATAAGTACAAATATCAGAGCCATTAGCCGCACACAAGTTATAGTCCGTACGCGTACGTCGATCTCGAAGCGCGGAGCGGGGAAAGACACAGAGGTCGCTACCAGTGTCGACTAAAAACTGCATCTTCGAAGCTCGATCAACGACGAACAGGCGACCAGTTGAAGCTACGGGGCAATCTTCAGTCGCCATTACAGACTGCCCTTCTCGTTTCCCGCCTTGTAGTCACATGGCAGGATGCACCTCCGAGCGTTGGATCCATATTTGCTGTGGTACCAGCAGGTTGGGTACTTGCGGTAGCTGGAAGAAGACCGCTTCCGTCTTGTTGTAGACTTGTCCGAAGTGGATGAACGGCCTGCCGAACGTTTGCGAGGCCTGTTGCTACTGTTGACCGATTCTAGTGCCTCGATCTGTCGTCGGAGTTCGGCAATCTCCTTTACGAGCTCGATACATTCTGATTCAAATCCGGACTCACCGATGGTAGACACCGATGGTAACGGAGTCGTCAGCTCATTTTTCCATGACGCCAAATTCGTTAAGTCCTTGTTATGTGTTTCGGTCGATTGTTCCAGGCAGAAACGAACTCTTTTGCCAACTTTTAAAGTATCGACATTTTTCATCAACACTGTCCCATCACTATTGCTTGCCGACATGACGCGTGGATTTTGTTGTAGGTCCATCTTGGATGTAAAAACACGGGGTCACCAATTTAGCGGGTGTGAGCGGTAGGTAATGTGAAAATAAGATAGTCCAGCTCTACTCACTATTTTTAATATTGTAAAAGTATATATAAAATCCATGGACACAACACAGCACATAAATTACACAGTCATATAAAAGTTGTAAATAAAAACAATAAAATAAACGGCAATAATAGTCTGGATGGCAATTAAAGTTCGTACACAATATTTAGTAAAAAGCACAAGGATTACAAAGCACGGGAAAACAACAAGAGATGAGTCGAAAGCGCAAGCGGATTTTCGCTACATGCGACGTGCGCTCCGCGTCGTGTTAAGGTCTCGACTGGTTAGCGCGGCGGCGCGGCGTCGCGGCTTCGCGTTGCGCGCGCAGGTTGCGCGCGCACCTCGGCCGATGTGCTAGGGATACGGCCGTGTCGATATTGACTATCGATGACCAAGATATCGATCGATATGTTGTGTGGAATGTTTTATAACGATGTATAAATACTAATAATGTTTTAAATAGATAATAATATTGTGTGTGTGTGTGTGTTAGATGTTATTTGTAAATATGAGATAAATATATATTATTCAAATAAATGGAATATATATAGAAATTATAAATGTGTGTAAGTACACCACACATAAATTCAGAGATAATAACGCCTAAACTTTATAAATGCTATAATTGTATTCAGCAGGTACAGATAACCTTCTAGAATCCTTTGGCAATCAATTTGTAAACAAGGAGTATATTGTTTCGTAAAGAGAAACCATTAGCATTGATATCATGTATTATTTAGAAAACAATGAGAGTCTGTCTTAAACAATCAAAACTTATTGCTATGCAAAGACATCTTTATTGTTCCCTTTAATAGATTACTTGTTATGATCAAAATATCTATTACTTAATTTAGAATTATGACATCCTTATTGTTACTTGAAACCACCACCACATCTTGTTGAATGGGGTATAAATACGCTTACTTTAAAAACAAGTTCTGTTGTAACTCATCGTTCTATATAGCAACATAATGTAGATAGGATTATTAATAAAGTAATTTTTTAAAAAGTCTTTCTCGTTGGTCATTTGTAACAACGCCAGTCGCAACCAATCAAGCATGTCTGTCGGCTGTGTCAGCCTGTGTCACGCATGCGTATTGATTGTTTTCCAAAATC
The DNA here is from genome assembly GCA_910589355.1 of Parapoynx stratiotata. NCBI lineage: Eukaryota > Metazoa > Arthropoda > Insecta > Lepidoptera > Crambidae > Parapoynx > Parapoynx stratiotata. The sequence continues at coordinate 5,626,970 of OU342476.1, read as the reverse complement.
GTGACAGATAATTCATAGACCATCACGGCCGACAGCGTTTTTGCCTATCAAGCAAAAACGTTATTTAAAAAGTATTGAATTAGGCCTCAAAAAAAATTAAATTATTTTATTATGGTGGTGATTAACAGTATTTAATCATTTGGGGCCCAATTAAAAAGTAACATTACATATCGCTCATCCAAAAGAATAATGACATAATTACCAAAAAGTCGAAAATGAGTTTTTGATGCCAAAACTTCATGTTTTGCACGTTTTATCTATGGTAAAAACGACAGAATTGTTGTTCCATTAGTTTCCGACAGAGAGAGTCACTGCCGTCATGCTGTTGGCCTATATTTCGAAAGGATACACGGAAACATCGACAAAGTTTATAAAATGTAGACAGATTTATAAAAATAAAACTAATATTGAATATAATGTTGTTTAAATTTATGATTTATTCCCATATCCAAAGCTAGTTTAATGTCATAATTGTATTATTTGATGTATAAAATGTCATAAATGTACGTCTGGTTTGTTTTATTGCGTTTTTTCAAATAGTTATCTTAAGTTTTCTCGCAAACTTTTTATGTTATATTATTGGTAGTAAAGTAACACAACATAACTATTAAAATATATCAATAGAATGATTGGAAATACACAATATTTTCAATGTCAAACTTTTAAAACGCTCTCCTGAAAAATCGCAAAAACGTAATTACGTCAATATTCTTTTGGATGAGCGATATATTGAGTTCTCATTCATTCTCTATATTGAGTCTATTATAGTAACGCCACGCCACGCTCAGCACACACGTAACTTGCTCCCTAGTCATTGTGTTGGCAAATGTCAAATTTCTTTGTCTCGAAGAACAAAAACACTTTGGCCTCTCACTACTCGCAAATACAACATTCATTTATTCGCTTGCTCTTTTTCTCTCGGGCGGCTTTTTCTGCTTGACACAGCCTTGGCTATCACTAGAATAATCTTAGCTAAAAATAAATAATACTATCGTAGAAAACACTAAAAACTAAAAAAAAGCAGCCTTTTCGTTATTTGGTCAGCAACAAAAAGGTCAGCCGAAAAACATTTGGGCAGCAACCAAATATTTTGCCAGCAGTCTAATTTGGGCGCCAAAAATATTAAGGCAGCAATATAATTATTTGGTCAGCAGAATAAATAAATGGGCAGCAAGATAATTATTTAGGCTGCAATGTAATTATTTGGGCAGCAATCATTATGTTACCGGAAATGTATAAAATCTAGGAAAAGGAGCAATGAAGGGTCAAGAATCAATTCCTAGAAAATTGTATTCTGATAGATATATGGGTTAATGTTTTTTTTTTTATGACCCATAAAAACAATATTTGTGCCATCAAAACATATATCAAACAATTTGGCAGCAGAGAACTGAAGCTGAGCAATTAGTAATTTTATTGACAAATTAAAAATATCTGCTGTCCATAAGTTGCTGACCAATTAGTTATTTCGCTGACCTATTTAGAAATATCTGCTACCCATAAGTTGCTGACCAATTAGTTATTTTAGCTGATCAAATTGTATTTTTTATATGTATGAGCCGTAACACCACTACGCTGGCCCAATGCGGGTTGGTGGGTAGAAACAGTCACAATAGCGCCTATTGCCATTGAAATGTATAGAGAATCATTCATAAATGTATAGAGATATACTTACATGAATAAAAAAAAACAATTTTGCTATAGTTGTAAACAGACTCTGGGGTTTAGCGAAATATGGGTGTTCTACCTTCCCTACCCTACCCCTTCGGGGTATTTTCATGCTATGTCGTGTTGTGTTTAGAAATAGTCGCGCCTGCTGCTGTTCCATCGAGGTGTGCGCCATCGTTATGAACATTGCACTCCAAGACGCGCCTTTCCTCGCCTTCCGGCTGCTCATAATCTGCCACTACAAGATCATCAACTATATGAACATATTCTTCACGTGTAAGAATACTTTGGTAAGTCAACCTTTGTGTAGTTACCGCTAACACGACATTTTAAGAGAGACGAGGACGATAATCATTGATACACTGCGAAGAAAATAATACTAGCTCCACCACCAACTCGGGATCTTCTGGGGGCTTCTATAGTTACATACATACATACAATCACGCCTGTAATCCTCGAAGGGGTAGGCAGAGTCCGACCACATTCAGCCATACAAAAATTGGGTTTGGTCAGATGAAAAATCGTGAAAAAAAAGAGCACTGACAAGTGGCTAGCTCATTGCCTACACAATCACAGACCCAGTACCCAATACGGCCTTAGTCGCCTTTTATGACATGCTAGGCAAGAAAAGCTTTACAACTTTACAAGTACTCCTAGTGTCACTCCCATGACTGACTTGACATTGGCAGAATTTGTTAAAGCAAGAGCCAAAAAATAAAAAGAAGAAGAACTTTACAAGTACATTCGTATCATCTTGCGTTCTGAAATAAACTGTTTGTTTACTAAGCGCTCTTGTTCTTCCATTTTTTAAAATTAATTTTTTTTTTTTTTGTAAAATTCTCCCGTAGGGAAGGCAAAGGGAACGAAGCCCATACAGCCATGTCTGCAGTATATATACATATATATATCTTCAGTAGTTTGCATTGAAATGCTAGTGTAATGCATTTCAATGCATCTTGGGAAAGTTTGGCGTCAAACGATCGATGGCAGACCCTGTGGTGCTACTTGGATGAGGTGGATTACCACGATAAAAAACTCATCACTTTTCACACCACTTGACGCTTATTTCGATAATCCTCCACATTGCACATCATCACAGACACTTATTACACAAAACTACACTGATTTTACGTAACAATATCCACTTCGAAACAATATTACAATTATCGAAATAAAAATCACGTCCGCCATTAGTCAAATGCCGCCAAACTCTCCTTTTTTCTTTTTTTTTTGTAACATTCTCCCATGTTGGGAAGGCAAAGAGAACGAAGCCTATACAGCCAAGTCTTCAGTATGTTATTTCTTTAGTAGTTCTCATTAAAATGCTAGTGTAATGCATTTCAATGCATTTTGGGAGAGTTTGACGTCAAACGATCGATGGCAGACACTGTGGTGCTACTTGGATGAGGTGGATTACCACGATAAAAAACTCATCGTTTTTCACACCACTTGACACTTATTACACAAAACTACACTGATATTACGTAACAAGATCCACTCCGAAACAATATTACAATCACTGAAATAAAAATCACGTCTGCCATAGATGAATGCCGCCAAAAACTCCTTTTTCTTTTTTTAAACCCCAAGTCTAGCAAAGAATTTGCAACAGCACCTTTTATTTCTATTCGAAAAGTCTATAAAACGTTTGAGATGTATGCGATATACGAAACGCATATTACACAAAAGTATGAATTGAGCAAGCAATAGTTTTTTTAGTTGATTAAATAAAGTTCTTTATCTCACTTGCGAATAATATTGGGTCCTTACCTATGAAATTGGTGTTTTGTTTTCTCTCTTAGTATTTTGTCTGTATCTATCATGTTTCAGAGTATTCTTAAAAAATAATTACCTCCTCTTAAAAAGACCATATTTTTGAGCTCTTTTGATTTATTTTGATAAATTTTTGTAAGTTTAATTGTGTTAAAATTGGACACGGAGACAACTCTTTTTAAGTGCCTCCCGAATACATCATTTGATTTGCATTTACTTAAAAACGATAAAATTTTTTTATGAAGTTTGATATCACACATATCGCTTAAGGTTGTCGTATGATACACGCCAAATATTATTGTCTTTGGATTTGTCGTTGTGAAAAAAACTAAAAAAAATTTTACTATGGAAAATGCAGACATCCCCAAAATCTCCATACAAAACACCAATTTCTTAGGTAAGGACCTTATAGTAATTAAAAAGTCACAGTGTGAATAACGGTATCATTGTTATGGGTCAGATTGCTGTGAAATTAGGACACTATGAGCAAGTGCGTTGAAAAATATTTTGTTGTACCGAAAACCATTGGGACTTCTTTTGTTACTGAATTAGGATTTTTTTGTGAATATCGCTTGCCTAGTATTGTGCCCGGTGCATGGCAACAGGCTCGCCACCTGTTGCATGTAGACAGACATATGAGGCCACATCTGGATGTTTAATACCTCTGCCTACCTAATCCATACTACTTAATAAATGCGAAAGTAACTCTGTCGGTCTCGCAAGTAACTCTGTCGGTCTCGCAAGTAACTCTATCGGTCTCGCAAGTAACTCTGTCGGTCTCGCAAGTAACTCTATCGGTCTCGCAAGTAACTCTGTCGGTCTCGCTTTCACGTCGAAACTACTCAACCAATTTAACCGAAAATTTGGTACACAGATAGTCTAGAGACTGAGAAAGGACATAGGCTATCGGATAAAATGCTATCGGGATAAAAGTATCCCGATATCCCATGGGAACGGGTGCCATGCGGGTGAATGCTAAAAAATTTAAATAACGCCTCCTAGAAAAATGAAGGACAAATTTACGCGCCACTATGAACTTTGCTTCTAATAATAGAGTACGAGTAAATTTTCAGTTCCACCAATGGAGGCTACTGTTCCAATTTGAAAGAAATCTTTCAGTGTTGAATAGCCTATTTATTGTGGAAGGCTCTAGGCTGACACTATCTCAAACGAAGAACGACGAACGAAGTCGCGGGCAAAAGCTAGTGTGTTAATATATTTTTATTTTTAAATTCTTACAGGATAGTTATTCATTATTTTGTACTACAGGTGATTCTGCTACAAATATACAGGTTGTATGTACTGCACCTGGAAATAGTCGACGATGGTAATGGTGGCTCGGTTTATAGGAAAAAGAAGAGCAAGACAGCTGATAAGAAAGAGAAAGACAGAAAACATAAGTAAGAAAACTTAACTATAACCCTTTTTTCATATGATCTTTTAAGCCGCCTCTCTGGTCTAGTGGTTGACACCGCTGGGTGTAGATCTGGAGGTCCCAGGGGTCCCCCACGGGGGCAGGGGTTTGTCTGCTCGGTTTGGTTCGTGGTAGGACTTCTAAGCTCACCTGGCTAGCTACTACCACCATCTGACCTAAATTTGTCGTCATAATAACAATGTTTAAAGCATTGTTGTGTTCCGGCAATCAGAGGTAAGATAGCCAGTTCCTCGGTTGTTGAGGATTACAGGTGAAGCTCGCTTCCTTCGGCCTTATCGTCACTTACCATCAGGTGAGAAGAAGGCCAAGAGCCCACCTATCATATTTTAAAAAATCTAACCAAGAAGCTTGGTGGGTGGTGGTGGTTTGTAAGGTTCATCGTTATCATCAGCATCGTGCTCTACCAGTGCTGGACATAGGTCGCCCCTAATACACGCCACTGCTCTCGTATTTCCCATCCAGCCCACTCCAGTTTACCTACGGATATTGTGGGGGTGGGGGTGTGTTCCCGGTTTTTCGGGAGATTTAGGCATATTTAAGTAATTATTCTATAAAAAGAAAACGCACACAGAGATAGATCAGCGACTGTTTTATTGATAATAGGTCTTTACCTATGAAATTGCCGTTTTTCTCCCTCTCAGTATTTTGTCTGTAACTATTTAGTTTCAGAGTATTCTTAAAAAAATAATTACCTCCTCTAAAAATAGACCATATTCTTTAGCTCTTTTGATTTGTTTTGATAATTTGTTGTAAATTTAATAGTGTTAAAATTGGACACGGAGATAACTCATTTGGTATCCCTCCCGAATACATCAATTGATTTGCATTCATTTAAACATACATACATACATACAATCACGCCTGCAATCCCCGAAGGGGTTGGCACAGTCCAAGGAGCACTGTGTTCCTTAAGACCACATTTAGCCATACAAAAATTGGGTTTGGTCAGATGAAAAAACGTGAAAGAGTAGTAACAAGTGGCTAGCTCATCGCCTACACAATCACAGACTCAGTACCCAATAAGCCCTTAGTCGCCATTATTCATTTAAAAACGATATATAATTTTTATGAAGTGATATTGCTAAAGCTTGTCTGATAATACATCCCAAATATCTCTGGTAAATCTCTCTGGTTATCTTTGGATTTGTCGTTGTGAAGAAAACTGATAAAATGTTAGTAGGAGTATGGAAAATGTAGAGTTCCCCAAAATCTCCATACAAAACGGCAATTTCATGGGTAAAGACCTATTATTTTATGACAAGTTAAAAAAGGAAAAAATTATAAAAAAGTTTTCAACAAATATCGTCATCCCATCCCACTTGCACGATTTGACTTTCGATATTGAAAACTATGGGTGACCAAACTTTGTGGTATCGAGTTCTTTTGTGTTTCGGTTGGCACATTTAGCCGTTGGTCGCGGTCGCTATTGCAATTTCTACCCACCAACCCGCATTGGGCCAGCGTGGTGGTGTTATGGCCTTACTCACGTGTAAGCCTTTGCCCAGCAAGGAAATTTGAGGTTAGTTTTTTTTTTAGGAAACAAAAGGCAAAGAAACACAACAAAAAGAAGAAGAATGAAATTGGAGAAACAACGATATCTATGATCAGTGATCCAAGAAGACACGACAGAGTGGAGGGGGGAAGGATCAGGTCAGTATTTTGAATTTAATTTTTCACTGATTTTTACTTGAACGGGGAGACTCATTTAATCCCGTGGGCGATTCTTACACCGAAACGCACGTCGCAGCGTCATGCGTAGATGGTTCAACGTCGTATGAAAATATTCAGCAGATATTTCTAAATTGGTCAGCAAAATAACTAATTGGGCAGCACCTTAAATGTTTTCTCTGCTGCCAAATTGTTTAATATTATTCACTCCATTTTCCTTATGGGGTGTATTATGTTGTTCATTATTTTATACACATACATACATACAATCGCGCCTGTAATCCCCGAAGGGGTAGGCAGAGTCCAAGGAGCACTATGTCTGTGTTCCCTAAGACCACATTTAGCCAGACAAAAATTGGGATTGGCCAGATGAAAAATCGATCGATCGATTGTATACAGTATATAAATTGATAAATTGACACGGAATCCAAAATGGCGGAATTAAACCACCACAGTTTATCTTTTATGACTGAATATCGGTAATTTCCCCCCAAAAAGAACATCATCTGCCATTTTTCATCGTAAATTAAACAAGTAAATTGTATAGGTTGCAATCTCCCAATAGTGTGGTCAGCGCTATTGTTTTGTGACTGAAAATGTATAGGTAAAGGTATCGATAGACGAGTCAAAGGGGTGACGGTGACGACAGCCGGTCGATCGTTGCCTTGACACGAGCCACCTTTGCTAGGGATGCTACACGAAGCTCGATATCGATAAAAAGCTTTAATGTGCTATCTCTAGCTTAACCCCAAAAACAAAGCCAACTTCGCCATGGTCAGGCCTTGGATGGGTGAACAAAACTTTGTGTTCTCGAACTCCTCCGTGCTTCGGAAGTTTCTACCCACTAACCGGCATTAGGCCAGCATGGTGGTATTACTGCCCATACTCATGTGTTTCTCTGTGAGCAAGGCCTGTGCCCAACAGTATATAGGCTAAGGACGCTCCTCTCATTATTCTTCAAAGGAACTCAATTATTTAAAAATAAATCTTCTATCCCAAATGACCAGGATGTTTTGAGGGAATGTTCGTTTCCACTCATCTTCTTCCATTTCTTCCATTATAATTATTTTATCGATAACTTCTTTTTTAATTCCTATCGACAACACCCCATCCCTAGCATGCAGGGTGCGCCCCAAATGACTTCGCGGGGCGTTCAGTCGTCGGATGACCCGACTATTTGCTTATACGTATATACATGGTGTTTGTGTAGCGCCGATTGATACAGGGTCGGAATTAGGGTTTGAAGCCGTCAAACGTTTTATTACCTTCACAGGGTCGTATAATTACGGGGTTTGCCGTGTTGAGAGGTTTTATTGCAGTAGGCATAGTAAGTAGACGTACGAGGCAGGTATAAAAAAGGTATATGAGGCAGGCTCTCGGCGCATGATTCGGCTGATTTACTAAATCACTACTAAAGCAATATAGTGTCTCGGCCACAGATATAAAATTACATAGATAACGCAAATGCATGTACTTACTGCGCGTGTCCGAAAACCCCGATCAAACGTCGGGGTTGGCCGCTGCGAACTAGACTGTGCGTGTCCGAACGGCTGCAAAAACTAAAAAAAATGCTTTGTTGAGTCGTAATTGGAGAAGGATTATCTTCGGCATGGGTATTTTTGACGACCTCCGTGGTCGAGTGGTCTGTATGCCGGTCTCAAGGCGTCGCCATCTCGAGAGGTTCTGGGTTCGATCCCCGGTGGGGGCAAATGTTTGGGTGATGAATTTTCAGGCATTTGTTCTCCAGTCTTGGATGTTTATATATATTTCTATATATTCTGGTTATTTATATGTATTTTTCTATTAAATATATTTATCCGTCATCTAGTGTTCGTAGCACAAGCAGTGAATGTCTGCGGATATTATTATTATTATTTTTCAATCAGTTCGGATCTCCCAACTCTAAATTGCGACTGTGACGTCATAGTGGACGTTAAAAACTCGACACGCTTGGTTTAAATTCAGATCGTTATACTTGCGTTAGCTATAAGTAAATGTATATCTGTGATTGGAACCAAGTGTGTCAAGTTTTTAACGTTTACTGTGACGTCACCATAGAGCATTTACTCACTTTTTGTTTTGACGGAAGGTGCACATGCTAATATTTCTATGACAAAAATTCTGCCAATTTCAGACGGAGCACGCACGCATTTAATTATTTGGTCAGCAACAAAAAGGTCAGCCGAAAAATCATTAGGGCAGCAAACAAATATTTTCAGCTGCAAAATAATTATTTGGGTAGCAATATAAATATGTTACCGGAAATGTATAAAATCTAGGAAAAGGATCAATGAAGGATCAATTCCTAGGAAATGTATTCTGATAGATATTATTTTTTATGACCCTTCAAAACAATATTTGTGTCTACAAGCATATATAAAACAATTTGGCAGCAGAAAAAACATTTGAGTTGCTGCCCAATTACTTATTTTGCTGACAAATTAGAAATATGTACTGCTCATAAGTTGCTGGCCAATTAGTTATATCGCTGACCAATTTAGAAATTCTTGCTGCCCAGTCAGTTATTATAGCTGACCAATTGTATTGTTTTGCTGACCAAAATTCGAATATTTTGCTGACCGTTTAAGTAACACCCAGACAACAATAGTTGCCCGCGACTTCGTCCGCGGTTTTTTAACTATCCCACGAGAACCCTTAAAATTTCTGGAATAAAAAGTATCTAAGATGTTGATCAGGGATATATGGTATCACCATGCAAAATTCCATTGAAATCGGTCCAGCCATTTCGGAGATTAGCCCGCACAAACGGAGTGAGAAACAAAAAATCATTTTTTGGTATTTTCCCTCTTTTTACATCCCCCTGACTTAGTTTGAAGCAATTTTTTCAATGTATAGACATTCGACCTCTACAGTTTGATTATAGGTATAGTTATAAATTTAAGAAGTCATCTCTAAAGTGTGTACATCTTTATCTTTACGTAGGTATTTTTGTACTCGAGTGTACTTACATATTTATGTCTCTAACCCTACCGAAGGTTGGAGACATACATATGTACACGTACAAGCGGTGATAATAAATTATGTCTTTGTATTATTATTTTCAGAGCAATCATTTTGACAAATTCAGATGAAATAAAGGAGCTAGAACTATCTACGTTGTTCCGCGACCAGATTTCAAATGAAAACGAAAAGAAGAAAAGGTAAATTGAATATTTTATGGGATATCTTTTGGTTTTCTTTTTACCCAAGGCTCGGAACCACCGGGGTCTGGTGGACAACTATCAGTTAGGCACACGGCAATCGTTGAGAATGCGTTCTGAGGTGTAAGTGTAAGTTTTTTAGTATAAAATATGTTACTATTGTAGTTGCGTTAAGAGCACAATTTTTATGGGAAACTTAGTATGCGTTACGTTCCGCTAGAGGCGCTATTCACGTTTCCTATACAATTTGGACTCTTAACGCAACTACAATAGTAACGTATTTTATACTCAAAAACATACACTAAGGCCTCTGCTGTCATTTAGCCATGACTAGTGATGGGAAAAAAGTAACAAGTAAAGGTAGCAGTGATTATAAGATGAATATTATTTTTGTAAATAACTGTAAAAAATCAATTGTTTTAATAAAGCCAGTAAGTATTTATTTAAAATTCATAATCACGAAAATACGGTATTCTTAATATGTGCGACTAACATTTTTAATCATGTTATGATTCAGTGGAGGAGGTGCTGTCTTCATCACCATTTTCGTTGACATGTATAATTATATTACTGTCTAATAAATTATCGACTGTGATGTCTCTATCGAAATCTTCTTTAATAGAGAAGATTTTTTGGTTTTTTCGACCATTTTCACCCAATATTCTCTTGTGAAAGAGAAACAAAAAGATCAATATAACGCCATGTTACATTGAGCCAATTAAGTTACATGGAGACCTAACAAATGTAGGCGTTTAACAACTCGGTCTACTAAAAGAGGCTTGATGATATGTTATGCTTTGTTATGTTACAAATGTTATGTATGATATTACTAGTAACAGTCAATAGAACAACATAAGATGTCTGTGGTGTGCTGCGTAGTTACACCAATATTAAAAAAGAGTTACTCCATATCATATTCCAGAGCAGAACAGCCATTTTTCATAAAAAAATTAAATTTAAACATGTAAAAAATAATTAACCTTAAAATTCTCAAGCAGCTACTTATGCACATTTATGGGAACGTGAATTATTACTATTTGTAAATTTTTGGGATGCCATACAACTAAATGGGTCAGTATAAAACATCGTATATTCCTCTAACGTAATATTATTGAAAATAAATACTTGCTATTTCAAATAATATCACGTTACGATTGCCTGTTATACATATATGGCACATCACTTTAAAAATAAGGAGTTGACGTAACCATATTGCGGCGCAGTTTATACTTATTAGAATTTAATTATTTCTGAAAATGACCATACATTAAAATTTTATTATTTTCACTCTATTTAGAAAAAATTACGATAATTCATAATTATATTGGTTTTAGTGCTTTTTATCCGTAAATGAGCAAAATACATAACGGAAATATTTTTAAAATTTAAATAAATGCCATTTCGTCGTTATGGCCTCGATTTGACCACGACCTGTCGGAAACGCATTCTCTCAGCGGCCGGGCTATAGGTCAGAAAACTAGACATCTCTATTGTTTGCGAGCACCGAAGCTCGCGGTGCGCGGACGGCCGATTAGTATGAACATCAATGGTATAGGATAACGCCCAGCTGTGGGCATCCTTTCGCTAAGATGGTGATATAATTTCCTTATTATTTTCCCCAGCAACTATGTGCTATTGAAATATTGCTATTTAAGATCATCTGGAGTTTAATTGATTCGTTCGGCAAATACAATCGCAAGCGTGAAGATGTACCTTTTTTAATTTTTTTACTTTGTCGTTGTAAGGTTTTTGTAAAATATTTGCTATTGTGGCACTACATAACATAGTAGTGGTTTACTACATAACATAATTTTTTGCTAGTAATCTGCCTATCCGCTTTTGTGTTATGGACATTTCCTTTACGTTGCTTCTTAACTTTGGCTAGGCTTATTGTAAGCGTGAGAAATATTTATTTACATGCATACAAATACAAATTATCACTCCTATATTCCCAAAGGGGTAGCCAGAATTGCATTAATATTTCTTTTAACATTACTGATTGTATGACTTGGTTCCTTAGCCTTTTCTCCTTATAGAAAAACAATGAAAAAGTATATGTTAGCGTTCCTTGGCTGAGGAATTATCTGAATGCTAATATTAAAAAATATTTTTTTTTATTTCTATTGCAGCTCAAAAAAGAAGCACAAATCTGAGACGTCAGAGGAATCTCTAAACAATATTCACCACACAACCGACGACTCGGGTATTTGACACCATCGTGTGCGCCGGGAGAGTCCTAGGCGCAGCCCTAAACACAAGCACGACGACAGAAGAGACAAGAAGAAGAAGAAGAAACGAGAAAGCACTGACAGTGACAGCGGCAGCAGCAGTTGAAAAACCTCCTTTTTGTCTATGGCCTAAATAGCTGGCATAATGGCTCAATAGCCAATGCCATAATCTTTCGTGGAAAATGCGTAACGTCAAGTTGACAGCGCGGGAATTGTGTGATACGATTTAAAAATAGATTTTTATTGGAATTGCTGTAAAATATTTCATGCTTATATCTATCTGTATTGTAATGTTTTGTCTAAAACGATAATTAAAATTAAAGATTTCTTATTGTTATATATTTTGTGGAGAAGATTTATCTCTACATGGAGTAACGAAAATACCTATAAAGTGGAGTATTCAATGAAAAGATTTGAAGTTTAATAAATAATGTTAACTCGTTCAAAGTCAATCACGCGACGTCGCGTGATCCCAGTAGTGTGCTCTTCGATTTGGCGATTCACGCGAAGTCGCGTGAAGAGCCAAATCGGAGAGTAACCGAAGAGTTTTGTATGAAAACTCATTTACTGGGCCGGAACGGTATCGCAAAAGGGGCTTATGGGCCCTTCAAAAAGGTATTTTGTCATTGAATTTAAAAAATATATTTATCGAGTTTTGGACGTAGATTGATATTTAATTATAATACTCACTTTTTTATATTGTACGGTCACGAGGACCCTCGGACCCAATAATTGTTGTAACTAACTAAAACGAGATACGAAAAATCTACACAACAGATTTTTGCCTATATTAAAATTTGGGGGAAAACTAGGTACTAATATTGTATTGAAACGAATAATGTAAGAAGCCAATTATGTTTTCCCTCAGGCTTGTAAAATAAAAAGACGCTGGCGTCTTATTTTATACTTCAAAGATACCTATTAAAAAATCTAATATGTATACATATACATAACTTGGGCTTATGAAATTAACAAGAGCCATTTGAATTTTTGTCTATCTGTATTTTACATATATCCCGTAAAAAATCATTTGGTCAGCAAACAATATTTTGTTAGCAATATAATTATTTGGGCGGCAAAATAAATAAGTGGGCTGCAAAATAATTCTGCTAACCAAATAGGTCAGCAGAATAATTAATTGGGTAGCAAGATAATTATTTATGTATAAAATCTAGGGAAATGATCAAGTATTGAGATAGATTAGGTTATGGTTATTTTTTTTGACCCATAAAAACAATATTTGTGTCATTAAAACATATATTAGAAAATTTGGAAATTATTTATTTTGCTGACAAATTAGAAATATCTGCTGCCCATAAGTTGCTGACCAATTTAGAAATATTTGCTGCCTATAAATTTCTGAACAATTAGTTATTTTAGCTAATCAGTTGTATTTTTTTGCTGACCAAAATTCGAATATTTTGCTAACCGTTTAAATAACACCCAATACTTATGGTTACAATACAAAATGTGAATGCTATGTACCATATTTTGCGTGCTCTTGCGTAATAATTGTAATAGCAAAATCGGAACACAATACGTTTGCTATCTTTTTTCTTGTAAAATTCTCTTTTTTTTTTTTTGTAAAATTCTCCCGTAGGGAAGGCAAAGGGAACAAAGCCCATACAGCCATGTCTGCAATATATATATCTTCAGTAGTTTGCATTGAAATGCTAGTGTAATGCATTTCAATGCATCTTGGGAGAGTTTGGCGTCAAACGATCGATGGCAGACACTGTGGTGCTACTTGGATGAGGTGGATTACCACGATAAAAAACTCATCACTTTTCACACCACTTGACGCTTATTTTGATAATCCTCCACATTGCACATCATCACAGACAGTTATTACACAAAACTACACTGATTTTACGTAACAATATCCACTCCGAAACAACACTACAATTATCGAAATAAAAATCTCGTCCGCCATTAGTCAAATACCGCCAAACTCACTTCAATCTTTTTTTTATGGAGGACTGGAACTTTAAGTGATGTACAAAAATTCGAGGTGTCGAGTGCTAGTTTTGAAGCCTCGAGTCGGATAAACTGAATTAATGTTAACATGCAAAATGTAGACTTCCCCAAAATGTTCACACAAAACACAAATTTCATAGGTACATAGAACATTGATATACCTACCTAGGTACATTAGTTTTTCTACATATCAAATCTGAAACTGCGATAATTACCGTTCATTGTGAGTATCGCTTGCCTCACATTGTGCCCGGTGCATGGCAACAGGCTCGCCACCTGTTTTACATGGGGACTTAATTATCTGGTGAAATGTGGGTGGTAACACTTCTGCTTACCCCTTCGGGGAAAGAGGCGTGATGATATCGTACGATACGTGATAAATTAAATTATGGATAGACAAAAATTCAAGTAGTTTTTCATCATTTTGATACGATGAATGACCCATGAAATGTAGTGTGTTGCACACTAAAAATACTACGTATTGTTGTGTATTGTATTGCAAAATTGAAAAGATGTACGGAAATGTTAAAAACCTTAAAAGATTTAATAGATTTCTTAATAAAAGTTAAAAAAAATTACAACTTGTTTTATTTTTACTCACAATAGACTGAAGTTATCTCTGACCAAGATTTTTTTGCAATGTAAGTTCAATATATCATTAATGATATAAACATAAACATTCGTCATGAACATCACAGTCTGTTTTGATGCAAGAAAACAAAATGATGTTAATTTCAATGAGTCACATTGCAAGTCGTACTATTGTACGAGAAGTATAACTGTATATTATAAAATACCTAAAGAAAAATATATCTTCTGAGATTCACACCTATGGACTAGCCCAAAATTAGCAGCTTAATATCGCTCATGCAAAAGAATATTGACGTAATTACGTTTTTTCGATTTTTCAGGAGAGCGTTTTAAAAGTTTGCATCATTCTATTGATATATTTTAATAGTTATGTTGTGTTACTTTACTACCAATAATATAACATAAAAAGTTTGCGAGAAAACTTAAGATAAAACAAACCAGACGTACATTTATGACATTTTATACATCAAATAATACAATTATGACATTAAATAAGGTTTGGATACGGGAATAAATCATGAATTTAAACAACATTATATTCAATTTTAGTTTTATTTTTATAAATCTGTCTACATTTTGTAAACTTTGTCGATGTTTCCGCGTATCCTTTCGAAGTATAGGCCAACACCATGTCGGCAATGACTCTCTCTTTCGGAAACTAATGGAACAACAATTCTGTCGTTTTTACCGTAGATAAAACGTGCAACACATGAAGTTATGGCATCAAAAACTCATTTTCGACTTTTTGGTAATTATGTCATTATTCTTTTGGATAAGCTATATGCTGCTTACTAACTATGAAGCTACAAAAAATTATTGAATGTGAAGATATAAAACAATTTTATGAGGTGTCGTTTGGTATGGATCTAAATATTGGGCTATGAAAAAAAATGATGAAAATAGATTTCATGGGGCCGAAATGCGTATGTTTATGGGTGTTTGGAGTGACGTGACGAGGATTGAGAGAGTGAGGAATGTGTATATCAGGGGATGCCTGAAAGTTGCTCCAGTGATAGAGAAGTTGAGAGAAAAGCGGTTATGTAGAATATATTTGATATATTGTATATACTTAGACATATATTTTGAGAAGAGAAAATGAGCATGTGACAAGAAGGGTTATGAGTATGAGTTGTAATGCAAGGTGAAGAAGACCGAAGAAGAGATGGATTGATTGTGTGAATGAGGACATAGCTAGGAGGTCTGAATTTTTTATTTTTATTTATTTATTTATCCAAAATATACATCATAAAGTCTCGCCAACCTGTACAGCAGGTTGTTGGCAATGTTGATATGACGTGGGATAAAGGGGAGTGGAAGAGGTAGACTCGTTGCGCCGACCCCGAATAAAATTCGGAAAAGGGGAGGTAATTAATGATCTGAAGCTACAAAAATTAATACCAAACTGATATCAACGCTTTATTTAAAAATAAATAACAATAAATTATTAAAAACCTAAGTGCAACAACATGACTTCTAGTTCTTTGATCGTTTAGTTATCTCTGCGCTATGCTTGAGGAAGAATCTTCTCCAGAATTGCGCTCTGTCGGGGGTGAGCGGGGACACGTACTTGGGATCCAGGTCGATGGCCAGGTGGTAAGGGTATGGTAGCCATTCTCCGTCAGTGGCGTCAGGTGTTGGAGTCCTGAGGAACAAGAGTTAGGTATGTTTTACCAGTTTTTACTGACGGAGACGAGTGGTAGCGACTCTTTAAAAAAATACTGCCATCCCATCTCTTCCCTTGGGTGTCGCAAAAGGCGACTAATGGACTTAGACCTGCACAACATCCAATAGCTTACAGCGTTTATTGTGTGTATTGTTGTGTTCCGGCAATCAGAGGTAAGATAGCCAGTTCCTCAGTTGTTGAGGATTACAGGTGAAGCTCACTTTACACCTTCACTTATTATCAGGTGAGATGAAGGCCAAGAGCTTGCCTGTCATATGTGAAAAAATACATTTATAACACATTTGCTTGTAAAGGGTCTCTTATTTCACCAATTCCAATATCATAATAACATTACGTACTTGTGCGATAATGTAAAGTAAAACGCACAGTTTATGGTGTTTCGTCTAAAAAAGAACGAAAATTTTTTTAATCTTAATCTCTCAAAAAGTTTTTATGTCAGAAAGGTAGTCAACATTTTCTTAATAAAATTAAGTACCTTTGGGATATGAAAAATAATAAATAAGCATTTACAAATTGTTCAAATTTTTATAACTGCTTTAACAAGTGATTAAAGATTTATTAGTTTAAGAATGTCTGAGTTATATTTATTTCCTCGCAAATGTGTTATAAAACGTCGTATGACATACGCGCGGTTTGATAATTACAGGTTCTGCCTTCTTATAGCCCTCATCTACGGCTCGGGACGGGTCGGCTAGCAATATCGCTTCGGCTGTAATTTTCAACTTACCGTACTTATATCA
Source organism: Parapoynx stratiotata (assembly GCA_910589355.1). Classification (NCBI taxonomy): domain Eukaryota; kingdom Metazoa; phylum Arthropoda; class Insecta; order Lepidoptera; family Crambidae; genus Parapoynx; species Parapoynx stratiotata. Next base: position 5,610,045 of record OU342476.1, on the reverse strand, counting down.
TAATGTACTATTAGATAGGCTTACGCTTGGCCTCTAATCGCTGTACGGAAAGCAATTTAGTAGCTAGATGGGACGCGCTTGCCTATAAGAGACATATTCACTCGTAACTTGAAGAGCCCCAGATTGTAATTGACGGAAACCGAAATACAGAGCATCTTTGCTCCCATTGCCGTATTAAAATTAACTGGAGAACTTTTTAACTTACCCAAATTTTGCAAAATTGGTCCACATCGTCGTCATAAAAGTGATGATTCTCGCGTCTTCTTCATCGAGCGGCAAGGGGATTCTTTCCATTTCAAATATGTAGAACAATTCGTCCATATTGGTGGTAGCTGGTAGACTGCTGTTAGTCAATAAACTACCAAGGTTTCTATTTCCAGTATAGTTGAAGATATAGTGAAAGGATGCTTGGCCAGAATGGTTCGCGTAAGTTTCACAAAATAGTGACATGGGACCAGTGTATGAGAAATCTGTGTTCAAATTTATCAGTCCACCTACAATTTCTTCATCTGAATCGAAATTGTTAAAATATGTAGTCTTTATAACATCTCTATAACCTTCGATGTTCTTATTAGAAATGTTTAAACCTCTTCTATCTAATATTTTGAAGTCTTCGTGCTTTAACCTATCAATCTCACTGGTTATTGTGTAGTAATCAAGAATAGATACTAGGCCGTCTACTGTATTCAGGCCTATTAGAAGAGGCACTGGATTAAAAGCTTTATTTTTTACAGCTTTCGTTAGAATATTAAACGGAGTATCAACTAAAAACGGCTCTTCATCCTCGAAGATATTTTCTACGGATGGAAGGAAAACTGTAGTGGAATGCATCTGTTTTGATATAGCTTCTTCAATTTTAGGAATTGAATTTTCAGTGTAGATTTTGAAAAGTTCTTTTGGATCTGTAGTTGTAACTCCTAAAGACTTGGCGACTTGGCTAGCAGTTCCTATAGGGTCTATATCGAAAGATTCAGGGGAAAATAATGTTCCACTGGCTGAAATAACTTTGTGGACTAATCCTTTAGTAGATTCAGAAAGCGTCAAATACAAAGCCGCTATACCTCCGCTCCCTTGACCAAAAACAGTAACATTATCCGGATCTCCATTAAAATGCCTGATATTATCCCGTATCCATCTTAAAGCTGCTCTTATGTCCTTCAAGCCAGCGTTTCCAGGGGCTTCCTTGATGCCTAAGTTTAGGAAACCAAAGACATTGAGTCTATAGTTTATGGTAACGACCACTATGTCGTGGCTGACTAGAAATTGAGGACCGTAGATGCTCAAACTGCCTGATCCAACGCCAAAACCTCCTCCATGGAGAAAAACTATAACTGGGCAACTTGTATTTCTGTCCACGGGTGTGAAGATATTTAGAACAAGGCAGTCCTCGTTTTCACTTGGGGCAGCTAAGGGATCGTTGCAGGGGAACTGTGGGCATAGAACTGCTATGTTGTCTGCTTTGTAGACGTCGCCATGTCTCGGTGGTTCGTCGGGTGACTGAAAGAGATGGGAGATTGGTTTTATGTAATTAAAAAGATTCAATTAAAAGGTTTCAATGGTATAAAAAGGCCACTTGCTTAACCTCTCAATGGTCAGAAAACCAGACACAATACAAATATCTATTGATTGCGAACAACGGTATTCGCAGGTTCAAGGGGTTAAACGCAGCAAGGGAGCCGTGAGAAGACTTAACTAAGGCAATTGATCAGCAAAGCGAAGATTTTAGACAATCTAAGTATGTACATACATTCGACCACTACAGTTTTATTATGTTGGTACCTATAGATGTATATTATAGCACGATACATCTCAATACATTTCGTTTTATCTTTCTATAGAAATCATCTAGAGACGCCAGCATTAATGCATATTTTTACATGATGCCATAGATAAATTAAGTTTATCTAAGATGATGCTAAGAGAATTGAAAGCAGACTTAGGCCCGGCGCACATTATCAGCATCGGCAAGGAAAGGAATCCTTCGGCATCCCTACATGCAAGCGCACACTGTCGGCAACTATGCCTTGGCATGCTGCAACGTCCTTGGGGATGCCGAAGCGTCCTTAAGTATGCCGTACCGTCCAAACTACCCCCGAGTATTGCCTTGGCGCGGCGGCAGCGTGCTGAAGGATTCCGAAGTATCCCGAAGCAACCTCAAGGCCGCCGATGCAGCAACCTTAAGCATACCGAAGCGGTATTTTTGTAACTACGGCCATATATCAAGGAAATTTCTACTTTGTTGCCATTAAGTTAATTTATGATGCTATTTATCACCTAAATCCTGAGCCGTGCCGATGCCGATAATATGCGCCGGGCCTTACGAGGCAAATATATAAAGCGTACTATAATTGAAAGCGATACTTAAAACAACTGAAAGATATACCTACATCTAGAGATGTGAATTACAATAATGTTTAATATAGCTATATAATAACCAACCCGCATTGGGCCAGCGTAGTGGTGTTACGGCCCATACTCCTCATGTATTTCTCCATGAGGAAGGCCTGTCCCAGCAGTGGGACGTATGACGATAATATAGCTCCCTCTGTGAACTCCTTTCGGATTGAACCAGAGTGAACCGAAGACCTCTTGAACAAGTGGTGTTATTTCCCAATCCACTATCGCAGCAATACATTAAATTATTATCGATGTAAGATAAGAATGAAAACTAATAAGATGACAGAAAATCACTGTACTTATTACATGACTCAACAAAAAAAAATCTTACCTTAAATTTCACCGGTACTGCATATCTTATCCCCAAAAACTCATAGTATATTTCACTTGGCGCCAATTTACCTTCAACTTTCCCATAATTAGTTTCCACGATCAAAGTTTTACTCGCATTTTCCTCTGAGCACAGCACCGCGCCAAAGAATGTAGATAAAATAAACGTTCTAATTACAAAACTGTACATTTTCATAGACAATTAACAAAAGAGTGTGGACTTTTTACTTAATAACCTGTTTATGAAACAAAATGAGGTTACATATCGTTTTTAAATAAAACATTGCAAAACATATTTATGACAAAAATGGCTACCTACCGAATTTGTTACAAAATTCAAACGTGATTATTGTAAGGTTATCCAATACCTGTTACACATGACATGATTCAATTAAATTGATAAAGGTTATGTCATTTTAATGATAAAAATTTATGCAATACCTAAATGACGTTCGTACTCAGCCTCAGAGTAAACAGAACTGGAGTAGCCATTAGTCAATTTCTCAAACATTTTATTCTGCCATTTCTTGCGGGGGGTGAGGTTACCACTACACTCAAAGCCAGCACAACGCACAACGTTTTTACAAATGCACACATGCATAGTTCGACACACAAATTTAAATTTCACGCACACACACGCTTAAAATAGTCACGTGGGGTGTGCGTTTTGACAACGTCACAGCCGCACTCCCCACGAGACTAGCGCTCGAAATTTGAAATCGTAGAATTCTATAACATGAAATAATGAAGTAAATAATCATGAAATCTTAAAAATTATAATTACAAATAAAAGGTGACACCATCTTTTAGCATACTCGATGTTTTCTATTTATTTTTACAACAAAAAACAGCACAGGCAGGCATTTTTGCGGGAGCTCTGTTCGCCGCAACGTTTACAATGTTATGGCTGTCAAAATGGCGGCTCAACTAGTTTTATTAAACGTGCAAGCATCCGATGCTTGTGCATTTGGCAGAGGGGAATGTTAGACAAAGGCTACTCCAGTTCTGTTTACTCTGAGTACTCAGCCTATAGGTATACGAGAAACACATGAGGAATTGAAGAGTATGGGCCGCAACACCACCATGCCCTGGCTTAATGCAGGTTGATGGGTAAAAACAGTTACAATAGCGGCACCAACGGCTCTTAACGTGCCTTCCAAAGTACGGAGGAGTTCGAGATCACAAAATTTTGGCCACCCATCCAAGGTCCAAAAAAAAAAAGTTCTCTTTTCTTTCCTATATGTAATATCATTGGTATTATGCTCAAGATACATAATTCCATAATAAATTCCCAGTCAGTCAGTTCAGTCCTGTGCAGCACTGCACTGGTGTCGCTTCTCTCACATCTTGAGATCTCACACACCTGCCCTACGAGCATAGAACATTCGATAAGCCCAATTTGATGTCTAAGAACGACAATTGTCGATAAATTTGACAGATAACCCAAAGGAGTGAAAAGGACGGATGCTTTTGTCGATCTAATATGGCGGCTATCGAAGTTCTATGCTCGCACTGCTGTGACGGGTTGACTGGAAGACATTCCTATTAGAGATAAGTCCTCCCTTGTATACTTCTGCTTTTTATATTGTATATTTTTGTTTTGTGCAATAAAGAGTTTAAGAGTTTATAAATCTCAAGCGTGAACACAAGTAGAATGAGGAGGAGGAGAAGAGGGATGAATAGCGCCATTTTTTTCTAACGGTACAGAAGCAGAGATCGAATCGATGGACCGTACTCCCTGGCCCGATGCGCATTGTCGGGTAAAAATGGTCTTAAATAGCGAGCGGGTCATGCGCACTGAAGAACTTGAGATCGAAAAGACTTGGATACGGACACCCATCCAAGGACTGACCATGACGAAGGTAGTCTTGCTTTCAAAAATAACATTTAGGCAGCGGTAACATAAAGGCATAAAGGCAGCGGTAGCGAAGTTTAGAAAATTCGTGCTAGAGGTCTCCAGTTCGATCCCGCTTGTTACCACGTCCAGTCGTAATGAATATCTCTTGCCTTACACTAATGCTCTGTGCAGGATTTAGATAACAGGCGAGATGTGGGTAATGACACCTATGCCTACTTCTTCGTGGATTTAAAATCAATGTGTGAGTGATCTTCAATGATATTTTAAAATAAATACCTACAATAAAAGTCGATCTATTATTTAATTTCCAGTAAACGGTGGCCTGATCTAAATGAGTTGAGCGCCATCTAGTAGTGAAAAGTGTGAATAGTTGAATTACTAGAATTTAACATTTATATTGTTCTGTTGTATTTCGTATTTGATAAAGTGTTGGTTATAAATAATAGATATTTTTTTAAATGTTATTAAATGTGCATAGAATTTAAATATGAAAGGCACAGTTAGGTCTGTATAAGATGAATTTTTTTGCTAACACTTTTGTAAAAGTTTAGGGCTTGACGCAGGTTTGATTTGACATTGTTGACGTCTATTTGACGTTTCTCAGGTTATTTTGGAGAAAGGGAAACGAAACGAAAGTTTTTTTACCTTTATACTGTTTCTTCGCCACACAATTACCAACAAAACTTAAATATTTCCGTGTACTAATATCGTATTTAAGTCATTCTTATCGTGAATTACGAGTATTCATAAACTTAATACAACAATAACTATTCCGTCCTTCTGCTTACGTGTTGAGTGGTAAATCACTAGATTTAAATAAAAAGTGTTTCCTGGTGTTATGGTGCAGTGAGTTTTGGTACAAGCAGCATATTTCGGCTTAGTTATGAATAAGAAGCCGACTCGAACTGGTCCGCGAATAAGGATTACGCGCCCCGTAAATCGGGTACGAAAAATCGACGATCAGATTAATTCTCCACCTATTATCGTTGATGAGAAGAAGTATATATACACCTGCCAGTACTGCCGCTTGAAATTCACTCAAAACAGTCATTATTTTCGCCACATGACGTCGAACCACGAAGCGCAGCAGCGGCAAGCGACATACCAGTGTAATGAATGTCAAATAGTGTTTTCTAAGAAGGCTAACTTAGATTTACACTGCCAGACGCACCACCAAGCGAAGAGTAAGTCAAAATGCGAGAGTTGCGCAATCACATTCAAGTCCCGACACTGTCTGCGAAGACATATGAAACTCAAACTCCTTTTGCAAGAGAACTCATGCCTGAAATGTCAGAAAAAGTTTCTAACCGGCGACCAGCTGGCCAAACACATACAGAACAAACACACATACAAGAATGTGACTTTCCACTGTGATTTCTGCTCCTTAAAGTTCAAGGCAAAGGAGTCTCTGGTCAGTCATCTCAATCGAATCCATAAACGGTTATGATTTAAAAAGAAATGTTAAGTGGTGGGTGTAACATGTTTATAGCAATGACAAAAACATGTGAAATAATGTTTTGCTTGATTGGTTTTATACCAATTAGATCTCCGCTTGAGCGCAGTTAAAAAAGGATGCCGCTGTGTGGGATCAATAGCGCCATCCCTCTCTAACAGAGCTCAAGCAGAGATCTACGCTTGAGTTTAGTTCCGTAATACGGGCCTAAAACTCATTTGAGCAAAATATTGATTTTCCAACAAGGGTAAGCTATTCCTAATGTTCATTCAGATAAGGAACTAATAAAAAAAATCCTGTCTCTAAAATGTGGTTATGCAAAATATATTTTTTTCTTTTTTATGTATTAATAGTTATCTTGAAGTTTTCTTACATTTAGTTCATTGTGTGATGTGATGACTGATGAATACAGACATTTGTTCTTTAGCCCTGGATGTTTATATCTTGATATGTATGTATGTATTGATTCTAGAAACATATTAATTAACTATTATGTATTTTCAACTGCCCATAACATTTGTGCTTAAGCTATGCCATAGATAAATTAAGTAGAATAGATCGCTATTCCCATACACGGACACGGGTCCCCGGGTCCACGGGTTTTTTAGTTTGTTGAATACTTATTCTTGTTGTTTGTACCCCTTCGTTCGACTTATTACGTTCAGTGGCGCTACTATACTAGCGGAATCATAGATAAATCTAATAATTCCGCTATTATAGTAGCGCCACCCAACGTAATAAGTTGAGCTGAGGGTTACAAGCAACAAGAATAATAAGTATTAGACAAAATAAAAACCCATGTATGGAAATAACAATCTATACTACTTAATTTATCTATGGCTTTGCTTAGTAATTTCGACTATTTGATAGAATTATTCCAAATTATCACCCTGCTTTGTCCCCTTGGGGTGACAGAATATATATAATATTGTACTTAAAATATTCTCATTTCTTATGAATATTTTATCTAAAAAACATGTGCTTAATTTTTTACTAGGTTATTTTCTGCTATTGTTTTTTATAAAGAGTAAAAGAGTTTTCCTTTATTTGAGTGAACATTATTGTGCACAAAAGTGTATATTTCTAATTTAACAAAAGTATTCAATACTTTTTCATTGAGTATATAATATTTTATTAATTACAACATGTAAAGTTAAGTTTCATTATTATTTCTGTTTTTTCGTTTCTTGCGTTTTTTGTACTCTTCACATTGTGAAACTGATTTGCGTCTTTTTGACATCTCACTCATAAACATGGTAGAAAAAAATAGAAATGCACCGGGACTCATAATTGTCATTTTTATTTAGTTAACCACATCTGTATGTGTAGTAGGAAGAGGTAACAACCTTTCTTCTAAATTTACATAATAGGGTCTGTATTATAGGGTCACATACTTTAACCTTGACGACCTCCGTGGTCGAGTGGTCTGTACGCCGGTGACAAGGCGTCGCCATCTCGCGAGGTTCTGGGTTCCCCGGTGGGGGCAAATGTTTGTATGAAGAATACAGGCATTTGTTCTCCAGTCTTGGATGTTAATACATATTTGTATTGTATATTTTCTGAATATTTATATGTATTTATCAATTTAAATATTTTGATCCGTCATCTAGTATCCGTAACACAAGCAGCATTAGTTCTAAAAATGGGACTAGTTGATAGGTGCGAATGTCTGAGGATATTTATTTAACCAAATAAGTAATGTGAGCAATATTCAGAACTAGCTATATGCTAGCACGATGTAATATATAATATATATTTTTATAGACAACATGTAGATTAGGTTGAGATTGATAAATTAATATTAAACACATTGATAAGAAAATGTACTGGCTTAGTCCTGGAGATTATACAAGTTCTACTTTGTAAAAAAGTTTTTAGTTTATTTAACATGATATCTTTGTAATTATTGAGATTGTTTTCTTAAGGTAACTAGCTTTTATTGTATTTGGTTGTATTTTGTAAAAAAACTACTTCATGACTGTTCTAGTACCTACGTTTCAGGCAAAAAATACCTTGGTATAGAAATGTATGAAGGCATGCACCCTTGCATTCCCACATATTTCTATACAAAGATTATTTTACGTGCCTTATAGTGTACATTAAACACTAATATTTATATCGTGCGTGAAGACAATCCCGTGAAACTCGGAAGGTTGAGATTTTTTTTATTAATAGCTTTAAGTACTGGTTATTGTAGTTTATAACTCGAATATACGAACAGTATTGTTGTAAGTATTTTTTTTATTTTACCCTTCGATTATAACAACGTTGACTGCTGGCCACAAGCTGGAGACAAATGAAGAGTATGGGCCGTAACACCACGCTGGCCCAATGCGGATTGGTGACTAGAAACGGATGCAATAGCGACTGGGACCAATATTACGCTTAGTGAGTTACATACTATTCCATTCAAATTACGATGCGGTGATAGCCTTTCACTTCAAAGTTTCTTGCCTCTTCTTCTCAGAACAAGGCCTATTGGTAGCTTTTAAATGATGATTTTCATCCCTAGGGACGAAAAGAATTAGTCGTCGCCCTATATTAAGGCCAAACCCTGTCTGGGGACAATTTAAGTCACTTTCATCCCTTGACATAGAATTTGAATTACAAATTGTGATAATCGATGTCTTAGTTGTTTGTACATCGAGATGTTGCATAACTGTAGTGCATTCGATATCTAAGTCGATAATAAAATTTATGTTGAAACGTATCTTTCTTTCTAAAATATCGCTTTATGAAGGCTTTATGCTGTTAAACATAATTATATCTTTAAAAAACAGGCAACGGTAGTAGTTTGGACCACAGAACAATAAAAAAGGTTAGAATGATAACGCATCCACATTAGTACTAGGACCGCGCGAGCCAGTTCTCACACATACAAGAATTAATAGTTATTCAACACACAAGGAGCGCAATGTATTCATTGGCTAAAAAAATTCAAGCAAAAGTAGCGAATTGCACCTAAATAATAAGGGTTATTTTACTGCAATACACAGGTATGTGTTACCAGCTGTTGTACGGTACCATTTATGTTGGCACAATGCATTTGGTACTTCGAAATTTTACAGTTCAAGCACGGACTGGTAAGATCATTTATATACAATCATTTGAAATACGTTTTTAAATATTATAATCTATAATACGTATAATGAGACACGTTAAAAATCTTTTTCGAATTATTGTGGAAAAACATGTACACTATCATGACAGCACTGGACTAGTGTAGTGCACAATTTGATGTCGATAATCAAGTATTATTCAAGTATTAAGTAAAAAAATTATGTATTATATTTATTTATCCAACTTCGTAATTAAGGAGAATATTAGTATACAGGTTGGTTTTCTTTTAACTCCACAAAGGAAACACACTTTTATTTTCAAATAGAAACAAAACTGAAAAAGCTTACCCAAACAGGGAATCAAACCACCTCAAATAATTCTATTTCGTGGTGGTTTTGGTCGCTACACAAGCAGCATTTAGTTGCTTAAAATGGGACTAGTTGATAGGTGTGAATGTCTGAGGATATTTATTTTATTTCACTAATTGATTTAGTTATGGCTAAAAATACTATTTTTCTATGAAACATTAGGTCTTACGCATGTAAGACATAATGAAACCTTACATTTATTTATTTTTTCCGGGCATATTTGGAAATTCTGTAGCAGCCGGTGGAATGCAGAAGTAGAGATATCTTGTATGAAATACGAGTGTTTCACATTGTATTGGTTAATAGAATAAAAAAATAACTTAAAATTTTTAGCTGGTTCTATTCCCGGTTTGGGTAAATTTTATTTGAGAAAAATGAGAATGCAGTTGCTTCTTTTTAAAATAAAAGTTTGTTTCCTTTGTGGAAATTAAAATATTTTATTTATTTAAGGTACCTCCCCTCTAGGGCTCCTAACGCAAATTCCAACCAATTTCAATACTATACAAATTTAATGAAGATAAATATTTTGTAGTCTGTGATTTAGTTTTCTACTGAATAAATACTATAAAGACAATAGGTAACAGTTTCAGGTGGATGTTTCTAGGAATAGGTCACTGACTATAACGAAAGATACACTATCGCTATAGTTGGCTTGGCAATGAGAACAACAATAAAGAAAAACTGCCTTGCCAGTTTTCCACCAGTGAATAATAAATAAATTAATTGGTAATGTTATGAGCTGGGGTTGTTCTCAGTAAAGAAACAGCGGCTACCAACATACGCTTTTTAATTAATTAACATTAATACTGGTTAATCACATTTTTCTCGTCACCCATCCCTCAATGTCTTAAGTCGAAAATCTTCGACCAGTGCGTCCTCCCGGTCATGACCTACGGTGCTAAGACGTGGACACTCACTGCTCGACTAGTCCACCAGTTTAAAGTCGCCCAGCGAACTATGGAAAGGGCTATGCGCGGAGGGCACTGTCTTTATTGCCTATTATAATTTTGAGTTTTCGCTTTCTTTGTGAACTGGCATTTGAACAGGAAGGCGAACTTGATTTTCCTGCAAACAAAAGTAAATAATTTCATAATTCTCGTTTATGAGATATTTGACATCATGAAATAAATTTCTTTTTAGATAAAAAAAAATATAGAAAATAATCAACAAATTAAAGTCCCTACTAATTTTATTCAATCGTCACTCAATCACATGCGCAATATTTCTATACCCTGTATAATCGAAACGACTGATTTGGCGCAGAGTAAGGATAACTGCCTTCTGTGGCAGACATAACGGGTTCGATTCCCGAACAAGACAAATGTATAATTTTATAATAATATTTTGTTTTCACTGTAGACAGATAAAATATTCATAACATTACCTGTACGCAAATATCTATGTGAGGTACTGCAGAAGATTTCAAATGCCTTTTTTTTAAACTTGTAGGAAGTCATCTTCCGTAAAATGCTACGAGCAAATGCTACAGCTTTTAGTAGGAAACCAATTGATCTTTCCTGCCAGTTGTGGATATCCATTTTTCTTTTATATCCGGATTTGTAGGAAAACTGAGATATGTAAATCTTTATAAACAGAATATTTATGTCTTATTTAAAAATTAAATAGATATTTAAAACTTAGATTTGATATTATGTCCATGTAAATTACCACATCATAATGTTTGAGCACAAGGAACAAAAAAACTCTATCGATAAAACTATCGATAACATGCAAGCCCTATGATTGCACAGAATTTGGTACGAATTATTTTCGTGATTGATTATGCCTCTATATTTAGTTATTTCCAAATATTATTACTTACCGATGAAATGAAATTCCTCCTTTGTCCAGATTCACCTTTTCACTTCGCAAACGGCACGAAATAATAGCACAACTCGGCATCTTTTTGGGTTTTGTACTGCACCGAATATACGTCTGACAGCTACGCCATTGTGCAATACACTGCGAGCAATTTGACGTTCATATGCCCGTTTGCTCATATGAGCGGCTCGTCAACCACGCCCACTTTATCATTCTAACCTTTTTTATTGTTCTGTGGTTTGGACGGACGGGGCACTACTTAGTAGGAGAGCTGGCACGAATTTTTGGGTAGGTATTTGAGGCAAGCTGAAAACTTGTCCTTTACCTCTCCTATTATACCCCAACAGGGAACTGCAGACCTGGCTGGTGAGTAGCGGGGCTAAATTAACCCCTAAATTTTTAAAAATATTATTTTTTTATTTTGAAAAATATATTTGAGGCAATATGCAATTTTTATATGTTGTAGTTTAATGTATAAAGAATTAAAAAAAAAATAAGCCAGACGATTTGGTCGGGATTTTATAATTGCCAGACGCGTGCAAAAATATTTTGCAAAAAAATATATTTGAGGCAACTTGAAATTTTAATAGGACATTATTTATAACTAAAAAATAAGATCCTCAAAAAGACAGGTCATTTCTGTGGGACTTTCTACCTGCCAGATGATCCAACAAGTTATGTATAGGTACGAGTGCGTAGCGCTATAGACAAGCTGTAGAGTGAGAGAGAGAGTTTATCGGCAGCTGCGTTCTTGCTTTCCGCGTTATTATTGGCTCTGACGAGGTCACGTGACTTACAATAGCCACGAGGTTCTAATTCAAAATTTCGGAGTAAAAAATAAAAAAAATTGTGAACTTCTACTAAAAACGGTTCATATAAAAATGATTGTGTTGATTTGTGCGTGTTAAATGGATATATTTATTTTGTTATATTTTTTTATCATATAAAATTTGTTATCTAGTCAATTTAAATATAAATCTTAATGTAATGGTTTTTTTCAACAAATCATAAAAAACATTTTCTTTAGAAAATTAATTTTCCAAAATCTTTTGTTTCAATAATTTTTTAATAGGATTTATATTTTCGCCACGATATCTAAAATTAAAAAAATTACTTTTTTTTTGGGACAGTATTCAAATTTAAAATTTATACAGAAATTGAATATTTTTTTCATGTTGAAATTAATAACGGCTAACGTATTAAATAAAAAAAGTAACGATTTCAAAAATACAAAATCACAAAGTCAGATTTATTGAGATATAATAATTATACAACTGCAGAATTATGAGTACAAAAATATAAATTTAATTCATCCCACGTTACAAATAAATTTTTATTCATCTGAGGATGCTCCTTCATCAGAGCTATCAGAATCTTCTTCCGATTCATCTGCATCAGATTCGGCTACCTCTGCACCTGGCAGGAAGAAAGTCCCACAGAAATGACCTGTCTTTTTGAGGATCTTATTTTTTAGTTATAAATGATGTCCTATTAAAATTTCAAGTTGCCTCAAATATATTTTTTATATTTTATTGCAAAATATTTTTGCACGCGTCTGGCAATTATAAAATCCCGACCAAATCGTCTGGCTTATTTTTTTTTTTATTCTTTATACATTAAACTACAACATATAAAAATTGCATATTGCCTCAAATATATTTTTCAAAATAAAAAAATAATATTTTTAAAAATTTAGGGGTTAATTTAGCCCCGCTACTCACCAGCCAGGTCTGCAGTTCCCTGTTGGGGTATAATAGGAGAGGTATAGGACAAGTTTTCAGCTTGCCTCAAATACCTACCCAAAAATTCGTGCCAGCTCTCGGACTAACTCGTTCGAGAGGCCGCGGGAAACGCGGGTTCGATTCCACCGCCCGCCGCCGTCACTGAGTTTGAATAAAACTTATGTACATTTCGTTGTGAATATCCCGGTGTACAGGCTCACAACCTGTTACATGGGGACCTAACATACCTATCTGGCGAAAAGTAGGTGTTTAAAACCTCTATCTATTCGGGAAAAGGCGTTAATGTGCCTCGCCCATATTGCTCAGTGGGAAAGAGAGGCTTTCTTATATGCATGAAGGGTAGTTCTGAAAAAAAAAAAATGAAACGTCATTCAAGTCGTGTGTTTTATTTATCATCAATATTTACAGGCTAAAATAATTTAAAAAGTTTCCATAGTCAAATCAGATTGTCGTTCCCCTCGGCGGGCACCGCGAACGCCGGTGCTCGCAAACAATAGATGTTTCTATTGTCTCGTATTGTGCCCGTTGACTACATTTTAACAAAAAGTTGAAAAAAGTTTTTTTGGTATGATTTTTACCAAAAAAAGCTTTATAAATTCAATTCAGACTAAATCAATATACAAAAATATTGTAGATTGTGACTGTAGTTTTGTGAACGGATAGACGGCGTAGTTTTTCATTTTCACGAAATATTGTAAAATGTTTTTGACTTTTATAAGCTTGCGCTAAGACATATCTAAACTGAATAAATGCTTTTGATTTTTTTTTATAAAAGTTCTAGGTAATTATTTTAAAAATCAGAGTTCAATTTCTCTTTAACTTGGTCACTTGTTTAACCTCTTGGTGGTCACTGCAAACACTGGTGTTTCGCAAACAATAAAGGTTTCCATTGTGTCTGTTCATTATACACAAAAAAAAACATTATTGCATTTTCATCAGTGGCAAACAGACCATAAATATATTTACAACTGTTCAAACTTATTCTTACAACTAAAAATAATAGGTCTTTACCTATGTAATTGCTGTTTTTTTCTGTCTTAGGATTTTGTCTGTAACTATTAAGTTTCAGAGTATCCTTAAAAAATAATTACCTCCTCTAAAAATAGACCATATTTTTGAGCTCTTTTGATTTGTTTTGATAATTTGTTGTAAGTTTAATTGTGTTAAAATTAGAAACGAAGACAACTCTTTTTAAGTGCCTCCCGAATATATCATTTGATTTGCATTAACATAAAAACGATAAATCATTTTTATGAAGAGTGATATCACACATATTGCTAATAAGCTTGTCTAAATCTGTAAAAATTTTAGTATGGAAAATGCAGACTTCCCCAAAATCTCCATACAAAATGGCAATTTCATAGGTAAAGACCTATTATACCAGTGTCTTTCACTGTATGATATCAGCAGACTTAACTAGCTTCCCATCAAGATACCCCATTTTGTGTTTTTCCCTCACATGTCTGATGAGGTGGTCCCTACGTTTATAATTTTGACTGCACAACGGACACACCACACTCAGATTTAAGTGTTGTGATTTCACATGTCTCAGCATGTGGTCACGACGTTTGAAGGACGCTGTGCAGTGTGAGCACACATGTCTGTCTATCAATAGATGTGTTCCTTCGTGTTTCTCAAGCTTATCAAGGCTCTCACACTGAAAATCACATTCTCTACATCTAAATACTTCTGATTCACTTGTATGTTTTTTCTTTAAGTGTTTTAGCAATATATCCTGTCTCTTACAGTCAACACTGCAGACTGGACAGTTGTAAAACTTTTGGCTGCCGTGTAGACTCAACATATGCCTCTTAAGATGATCTCGACGCTTAAAAACTGTATTACATACACTACAACTTATGAGTTTCGCCTGTCCGTGCATTGTGACGTTGTGATGTTCATACTCTACTAAATCGATGAAATTTAAGTCGCAATGCTGGCAGTAGATGTTGTACGACTTCGGTGATCCTTCGTTTAACGTTTTGTTTTCATTTGTTATAACTGGGTTTTGTGAATAACGCATGTTGTCGTTGCTATTGTAACTGTCGCTCTGATAGCATTGATCATGAGTTTTGTTTTCCATGATTTTGTTGACAGATTTGTTAGTTTCTCTTTAGTACCAGACACTAATTATGTTATAACAACCATGTAAACAAATTATACACACACAGAGAAATATCAATAAAGTTTTGACATTTATCATTTTGACAGTCAGAGTAGACAGTTTTTTTTAATGTTTTATGAGACAAGGGAAGCATATCGTATACAGCCTAGTGTATATGGTGCAAATAGTGATGTGGCATTTGCATTGATTTTTTACTTATGAAATTGGTGTTTTTATTCCGTCTTAGTATTTTGTCTGTAACTATTAAGATTCAGAGTATTCCTAAAAAATATTAATTACCTCGTCTAAAAATAGACTATATTTTTGAGCTCTTTTGATTTGTTTTGATAATTTGTTGTAAGTTTAATTGTGTTAAAATTGGACACGGAGACAACTCTTTTTAAGTGCCTCCCGAATACATCATTTTATTTGCATTCACTTAAAAACGATAAATAATTTTTATGAAGTGTGATATTCCACATATTGCTTAAGCTTGTCTAATGATACATACATGCCAAATATTATTATCTCTGGATTTGTCTTTGTGAAGAAAACTGATTAAATGTTAGTATGGAAAATGCAGAATTCCCCAAAATCTCCATACAAAACACCAATTTCATAGTTAAGGACCTAATAAAAAACTTTGCTAAAGGTTTTGGCTGTTGTTTTACGACCGACCGCCTGCCTGACGTCAAACCTCCTTGGGAATGCTGTTGTGGGTGGTTTCTTGTGTAACATTATCTCAGAGTAAATTACTCTGAGAACATTATGAATATGTCGCTAAGATATGGGCCCGAGATTGTTAATTCAAACCCAGATATTTGCTAATGTAAACCATACACGTTCCTATTTACCAGAGAGGTTTCCTGCGCAGGTGTGCTTGGGCAGATGAACCGAACATAATAGTTTTTTTTTTAATTTATTTAACCGGCCCTGGCTTTCCTAGGCCTAGGCCTTCAGCCTCAGAGTAAACAGAACTGGAGTAGCCTTTGTCTAACATTCCCCTCTGCCAAATGCACAAGCATCGGATGCTTGCACGTTTAATAAAACTAGTTGAGCCGCCATTTTGACAGCCATAACATTGTAAACGTTGCGGCGAACAGAGCTCCCGCAAAAATGCCTGCCTGTGCTGTTTCTTGTTGTAAAAATAAATAGAAAACATCGAGTATGCTAAAAGATGGTGTCACCTTTTATTTGTAATTATAAATTTTAAGATTTCATGATTATTTACTTCATTATTTCATGTTTTAGAATTCTACGATTTCAAATTTCGAGCGCTAGTCTCGTGGGGAGTGCGGCTGTGACGTTGTCAAAACGCACAACCCACGTGACTATTTTAAGCGTGTGTGTGCGTGAAATTTAAATTTGTGTGTCGAATTATGCATGTGTGCATTTGTAAAAACGGGTGGCTTTGAGTGTAGTGGTAACCTCACCCCCCGCAAGAAATGGCAGAAAAAAATGTTTGAGAAATTGACTAATGGCTACTCCAGTTCTGTTTACTCTGAGCCTTCAGCCGACCGAACATAATAGCGTGTATGGGAACGTTCCGGTGTACCGGAGCGATTATCAGACCTTTTTGCAATGGTATCGATTAAGGACGATGACCGTCTGAAAGAAACGTTAGAAAACCTTAACACGATTGCGGACGGTGAGTCACCCTGCTTTAGCACTATTTTATTGTATGAGATTATTGCGATTGCTCTAGCATTTTCGTCACGATGCACCATGAATGTGTCAAATGATAGGTCGCCCCCATACATTTGACGCATGCTATAGCATACGCGACCATGCGGGGTAGAGGAGGAGGGGGGGGGGGTCTTTGTGAGTAGAATAGCTCACATGTGACAGCAAGTGATCTGAGGTTGTATCAGCAGTGACAGGAAGGTATGGGAGTCACCAAAGATGATGGGACTCACCACATGAGGGAAAAGGTTGAACTTCCCTTTGTTGCGCGTAGAAGATGTTGAAAGGAAACAGGTACGGTTTTATACACGGTTTATTTCACTCCTCAGCAAACGTAACGATCTTGCATTAAAACAGATAGAGATATTATGTCTTAGTTTTTGTAAGTTCTAGCTTCCACAGATTGGAGAGATATGGATAAGTCGCGGGAAAACTTTTTCATGTCACGACAGGTTTTAATACTTTTTTAATGACCTACGCGAGGCAAAGGGGTTGTGTGCTATTCTGCCACAAAGGAATAGAGCACCCATATTTTATATTGAAAAAGCAACTGCTTAAGCATCACTGTCAAAAAAACTCAATAAACTTGGGATGCCGTAGCATCCGCGACATAATTAAACTGTCCAACAAGAACGCTATAGCATGCTCATCCGCAAAAGTGTTAAGGTATTATTCGAAAGAATTGCTTTTCGATCTTGCGCTACACAGGTGGACCTTTCTGGTGGACCGTATCATGTATGGCAGCCAAATCAGATATACTTACATTTCGTACCTATGTGGCGAAATGTGGGTGTTAGTACCTCTGCCTAAACCTTTGGGGATAGAGGTGTGCTGATATGTGTGTGTGATCAAAAACGGAGAAGTGCGACCTATTTGCGTTGTTTGCACTTTTCTCAAGCACAAATAACTACTTGAACACGATACGCCATGTAAACTGCCGGCCGGCATCAGATTGTCATCAGGATTCAAGAATCCCGAAGAATCCACACAAACACAATAATAATGTTTGCGTGTGTTTGGTCGGAGCACATTCATGTAGTCCCCCAGCATGAGTGTTTTGTTTTCTTCTTTCAAACACAAATCTAAATTAGAAAGATAGTGACACATCACTTTTTAACTAAAATAGGTTTATTAACGCTCAGTTGCACAAAGATTTTTTAAAGACGACATTTAGTAATGAGACATTAAAACTTTAAAGTTCATTAAATTTAAAATTGGAACACAAAATAGTTCTAGCTAATGTCTCTTTAGCATTGATAGGGTGCTAATGTCGTTTTGTGCAACGTAAAAACTACGCTAAGGTGTTCTTTTGACACTTCAATCAATAAATTTAATGGAGCATTAGGGATAATGCCGACATTAAATTTTAAAGTTCGTTTCTGCAACTGGGTGTTAGCCTTTAATATTTAATATTTTTTTATGAATAACACGGTAAGTCTTTGACGCTGACTGTAGCGTCAAATACTTATTGACGGTGTTCAAATAAATAGACATTACCAAAAGAGAATGTAATATCTGTACAAGTAGGTACAAACGTACAAACCAAACAAAGTTTCCATAATGATGTCAACATTAAGGCCCGGCGCACATTATCGGCGTCCGCACGGCTAAGGATTTTAGGTTATAAATAGCATTACACATTAACTTCATGACAATAAAGTAGAAATTTCCATGATATATGGCCGTAGTAACAAAACACGCTTCGGTATGCTCGAGGTTGCATCGGCGGCCTTGAGGTAGCTTCGGGATACTTCGGCATCCTTCAGTACGCCGCCGCCGCGCCAAGGCAACAATCGGGGGTAGTTTGGACGGTACGGCATGCTTGAGGACGCTTCGTCATCCCTAAGGACGTTGCAGCATGCCGAGGCATAGTTGCCGACAGTGTGCGCTTGCATGTAGAGATGCTGAAGGATTCCTTTCCTTGCCGATGCCGATAATGTATGCCGGGCCTAAGGAAACAGTATGGAAACTTTATTTGTAAGATTTGTACTGATATTATGGATTTTTTAGTAGTGTCTTATTTATTTGAACACCGAGTGTCACTATTTGAAGCTGACTGTACGTGATTGAGTGTACACGAAGAAAATCATGAGGAGTAGGACGGGCCGGTAACACGGCAACGGCCGTAGTTGTCTATGCATGGGATACCTATATTAAATACATAAAATAAATATAATATGGGGGCATAAAATAAAACAAACATGTAAAGATTTAATATTGGACTAATATTTAGTAAAATACCATATTATAATAATAAAATTCATATAAAAATTCAAGTATTTCAGTTTTAAACAATACCTACGTCTTTTCGGGTCTGGCTTGCTTCGAATTCCTGTAGATATTGGTATTTCTTAATTGTCGTATTGTTTTGACAATCTGACAATGTGCTCCATGAATTCTGTGTAAGCGCAAGCGTCATTTTCAAAGAATTCGTTAAATTTCTTTTCCGCAGTTGCATTTTTTTAAACTACAGCATACATTATTATGATAAATTTAAAAGTGAATTCCATAATTTCCACACTTAGGCCTTTATGTGACGATAAAATAAAAAGCATTTACACGGTCGAATTGAGAAACCTCTGAAGTCGTTTAAAAATAGATTCCTTTAATGCGTGAATAGTTAAAATGCGAATGAATGAGTACTTTATATGTAAAAAGCCTGTCTGCCTTTTGGGAAGTTGAACACATTACAAAAAGAAAAGAAATTTGAAAAAAACATTAAGTAAGTTAAGTTTTGTAAGCTCATTTATCAGATCGCCTCACAAAAAATAATAAAAAAATACCAATAAGTACCGCATCCACCCCCGATAAGCTATCATAACACTAATCAATAATACTAATGATTCAAACAACAAAAAATAAAATACACTCTTTAAAAATTAAAAACTCAGATATTCTACATAGTTACGTGCTACAGTTCTTTACATAAATATAAATATATAAAAAACTCGATCATATAAAAACAAATTTTATCTAGTAATAAACATAATTATAATAATATGGGCGAAGCTCCGATTCGGAAATTTTATTCTACTTTGCGATTCGAGAACATTTTTTTTACTATTTTCGTAAATATACAATAGAATATAGGTACTTAGTTTTAACTATCTTACGATCACTGTGCAATTTCGACGCAAGCTTACTCTATAGGTTCAGTGATAATAACTTAACGACGAAAAAACTTCAAAATACTGAAAAAAAAGATTATAATACCTAAACAATAAACATCGCTAACTACATAACCTACAACGAATTTAAAAAAGTTATACAAAAAAGGTAAAAAATAAATAATTAGGAATTATTTCATATCAAAAACAATGAAAGGCGATAAATATTCAAAAAGAAAAAATACAAAAATGGCGCACTCTCCGGGGGGAGGAATTAAGTAAAAAATATAGGAATCGCGGTGTCCCCGCCTCTGTCTTTTTGGCTGGCATCTTTGGGATGCATCTTTGGTCATCAGGCAGAGAGTGCGACCGTAAAAAATGTACTTACAAAAATAGGATCTGTGACAACACACAACTTTTACCAATAAATAAATACCATTGGTAGTTTTTAGTATTAAATGGCAACACTAGAAAGTTTTTGTCAAAGTAAATTGTTGCCATTTAATCTAAATGCAAATGGCATAAAATAAAACGAGAAAAAATCAACCATTCAAAAAGCAGTGTTTAAAAAGTCTAGTATTGAACGTCCATTTTACAAAAGATTCTCGGCTCGCGGTTTCTATCTAGTTGATTTTAAATTTTATTAGCCAGTTTTAAGACAAAATTTCGTTTAGAATAATAAAAACGAAACAAATTTGACAACCACCCATAAAATAGACCTCCAACAGACGTCAAAGAAAGCAAGCTACAAAATATGAAACACCGGAAGCAAGTTTCAATTTCATTTTAATGTCTCCACAATAGTCTAAAATAATTATTATTCGCAATAAACAATCGGCTACGGTATAGAAAAGCAGAGAAACATTGTATTCGCTTAGTAAGTAAAGTATGCTTGCTTGTCACTGTGTTCGGTATGGTTCAGCGCTTCACTCGCTATGACGCTGGCACCGTCTAAAAGTTAAGACTCCGTTTATACAGCGATTTTTTCCCGTATAAGTTCCCGTTCACGAGATTGTAGCGAACTCAGTAGAGGCAAAATTTTACTTCACCTTTTCTGTTGGCTGTGTGTGTCCGATAAAATCTCGTGTAAGGTTATGGGGAAAAAATCGCCATTTGAACGAGGCTATAGCGTCTGTGTGCTTAAGTCTATAAACAAAGCTTAAATTAATCTTAATTACTTCTCACTAAATCTGTCACTAGTATTCGTGTAAGCGCTGAACCAACGGACCACTGTGTCAGACAGCAAAAAATCATTAACCACAATACAATTTGTTAACGAAATTGATTCTATTCAACAATTCACTGAAACAACTGCCTATAAAAATATATTATTATTTCAAATCAATTTAAATTATAATGTAAATGGCTCCAGAGCTTACAGCTACGAGTGTCGTGTTCATAGTGCAGTGTTGCTGTGTGTAAAGATATTATTAATATTTTCAACGAGAGAAAGACAACACAGCCACCTTACTATGAACCAAACATTCAAGGAGCCAAGGACATATACAAATCTATATAAAAAAATAATTTCAATGCACCATCGGTGTTTTGCGAAATTCCAGAAACATCGAAAATGTGAAGAGAACCCGAAACAAGACGGTGCGAGATATTTCATTTACAAACTTAATATTGTCTAGCAACATTACAAGATATTTAGGTACTATGTTTTCATTATACATCATAATCAACTAGGTAGGTAATTTATGAATTGCGCTACATACTCTTGCTATTTTAAAATTATGTAATTCCACTAGGTTACTAGCACGAGAATCGAGCGCCGGCGCCGGCCAGCGCTCAGACGAAAAATTTCCTAACCTTCGGTCCGCCTCCGACGACTCAATAAAAAACATTTTTTTGCGGATTTTTGTCATTTTTATTATTTTTTTTTACTAAGAAAAATCCAACGATTCACTATATTACATGCAAGTGAAAAAAGTGCGAAAAAAACTCACTCGGTACAACGAGGGGACGAACATCGACATGTCAATTATATATTATAACAACAACAATTCGTTTACACCTCATAGTTTAGCTACGATATCTCAAAAAGTACAAATTTCACGTCAAAAAAATGTATATACTATATTTATTATTAAATAATGCTCTGACCGAATGCCCCCCGCAGTGCATACCTCACGCAATGATATGCCAAACGACAAAACTACCATCTAAAAGGAAAACAGCGTACACCCATCAGACACCGTTCTTCTGCTGTTTGCTCTACGAATTAGCTTATAAATTTTCCTCGGTACAATCCTACAGCCTTACAGCGTTGGTTTACCGGAGAAAATAACGATGAAGAAAAATCAACCCAAAACTATCCCAGATTATTATTACTTCTCAAATAGCTTATTACTGTAGATTATGGTTAGTGTATATTCAACGTATCAACTAAACTTAGTCAATAGTAGGCAATACAATGTTAATTCACAGAGACTTTCTAATTCATAGAGCAGCGAGAGAAGAGTCAAGAATAAACAGACAACGTACAAATAACAAGAACAGGCCTTCCGGCGTAAACAATTAGCGAAAAACAACCTACAAACTAACGAACAAAGTATGGTAGCCAAGACACCCCGCAGCAAACTAAAAACTATTCGAAACCAACTAAAAAATCGAAAACTCTCCGCCCAAACTGAAACAGCCATTCGAAATTAAAAGCTGCGGGGCAACCAATAAAGAGTTTAAAAATCAGACAAATAGGAAGATACGAAACTCGCTTCCATGTTTCAATTAGACAAAGAATAATACTCTAAACTACGCTTATTATAGGAGCTGAGACGATTACAATAAAACATCCATTTCAAAATACTGTTTAGATCTAATAGTGCTGTTTAGCTTTGTTACCCACCCTAAGTCACCCAGGTCTAATATATTTGGCTAATAAATTTTTCAATGTTCATTAAATGTCAGATCCTATGATAATCGCAATGAAAATAAAATGGCGGCCACGACGCCGCTCCCACGTAACTGGTATAATGCAACAATCGCTCGCATAGACCACATATCCCAAGCACACCTCGGTTCTAATCTAGAACACCAATTAAGTAATTAGATTTCTATAGCTTGGTATTGAAGGTGTCAAAGAAATGGTGTTTTGGACAATTTGCGCCTGAAAATTATGGCTAGATCGGTTTAGTTTGTCTATCATAATCATCACTGAATTTATAAGCTAAAACATAGTCCAAGACACCATTAACTCCAGCCTCCATAGTCGAATAGACCGTATTTATACAAAAAAAAACATTTTTCACCCAAGCTTTCACTACATTGCGCGTAAATTAAGAAAATCACTTCCGAATTCACAATTGTCAATTTTTATAAAAATACAAAAATACAAAATGGGACAATGCGACCACTCACGATACAACCACTCACGCGTCCCGCCTCGTCGTGTTAAGATAGGGGGCACCAAACAAGTTTCCAAAAAACATTGAGCAATTTCATTAAAAAAGAACCACCAAAATGCACTACTAAGTGCACCAAACAATCGGGAAACTAACAAAAAAACGAATCAAAACAGTCTGAATTTAAAACGACAACGTGTTGCCACAAAACTGATTTGAAAAAACTACCAAACTAGAAAAATTATAGTACAAAAATACTTTTGTAAAAATCATCGTGAAATATCGAAAATGTTGGGTGCCTAGTGATGAAATGACTTTAGGTGTGTTGGGGGCGATATCAAAGGCGTGTTTCAAAAATATCTCCTAGGAATTTCTAATTTTTTTTCGTAAAGAGAAGAACCACGACTTCGTAATTTTATAATTATTTGCTATTATACTGAAACTATGTTTAATATTTTACTATAGCTACAAGAGTTGACGCACGACCGAGTGCATACCGACTCTGCGCTGCGGGAACTTCCCACTCATAATAAACATACATATCTAAATTCTAGGAAAATATAAATATTATTATTCTCAAATATATTCCTACTTTAATTGCATAATACTTGAACATTATGTTTATCTCCGTTATATCGTGTGATCGGATGAAAAGTTCACACAGCGCCTCCATGTATGGCAAATAATTTTCACTAAAAAGTTCTACTAGTAATAATACAAATTGTACCTACTTAACGTTTAGAAAAATCGAAGTGGGTCTGTCTGGACCCGCGACGCCGAATGCACGTGGAGTGTACTTTAAAAGTAGAACACATTTTAAGGTAATTTCGCTAATACTGCATGTGGCGGATGGGTCCGTCCGGACCCGGGACCGTGATCCCTATCCACACTTTGTAAGATTAAAACGCGCGCTCTCTGAGCTCCATGTTAAAATGTTACAACATATAGCGTTGCTTTGGATTGCGATTTGTGTCAAAGGGGTATATTATTTTCTAGCTTTGTTGTATTCTCGCTAAAGTGACATGAAATTTTCATTTGTAGCTGAGAAAGCATACCTTCTTAGATATTCACCGACTCTAGAATACAACAAAGCCAGAATTATACACCCGACGATATTCAACGCTTGACCTAGTTCAGCATCGCGAAGAATCAAACCAAGCAGCCGACGGGAGGGGTACAACACGACCCAAACACCAAGGCACTATCAAGCCTCTCATTAATTTAGAAAAAATGTACCACGACACGAAAAAACCGCTTCAAAATCATGAAAAAACCATCAAAAAATTCGCGCAAGTCTTTACTACAGTCTATGTGACGTCCGTGGTCGATGGGATACGATACTCCTGCGAATATCAACAGTCAAACCTCACCATTTAAGTACATCTCGAATTAGCCTATCGATTTACAAACGATTTGGCTCAAAACAGGTGTTTGGAGGCGCACTTGCTATCACTGATTACACCAGAATTTTCAGTGAACTTATAAAAACGCTCTCCACTGAGCCAAAACATCGAAGAATACAAAAACAATGCGCCTTCAGAGCACTGTTCGTACCAAAAAGCAAAGCAACGTGCCCTATGAAAAGTTATTGCTTGCAACAGGATTTAGAATATTACGGATTCAGTGAGACATCACATGCCTACAATAACAGTCAAGAGTCGAGACAGTTTCGACAGTGGTATGTCATTATGACAGTTGTCACCAATATAGACTCTTGTCATATCCCACTGCAACAAGCAACGTCGAACCAAGCCCAGGTGTTCAACACACCAATACCGAAAACACGCATAACATAGAAATATTCCAAAATTCAATGTCGATGACATCGAAATGACCAAACAAAGTGAACAATTTCGGCGCGAAAAGGCAAAAAATGTGAACATTCGCATTATATACAATATACTTTTTCAATTGGTTAATATATAATATATATTACTATAGACACTAGACTATCATCTATTGCACTACCCCGGCGAATCCAAAAATAATTATTTAAACGCTAAATATAAAAAAAAACAGTCGCAATACTACAGCCGAATCGGTAACATATTTTTAATGTTTGTACTAAAACGGTCCCTACCACCTCCCTAGAAAAACAAATCGAGCCCTCGGACTTAGGAACAAAACGATAAAAAGCCATTAAATGGTAACCTGTCATATAGAATGACGTTCGACATAAAATTGTGACTATTGCCATAGTGTAGCTATATGTCATTATGACGTGTTGGATTTTGTGGGATTTAATTATTGTTTCTAATAATGTGTGAAGTGTTGTATGACTAACACATGTTGTCCATTCAAGTTCAAATAGTAATTGACTATTATTTTACTAAAAACGACAAAACACTTTACGATAAGCCATCCATTGACATCGTCACTTATGCGAAATTATCATTCTATAAGGCAGACTATACAAGCTGCGAAAACACGACAGAAAACAACCGCAACAGTATCCAAGTAGAAAAATCGCGAATCTTAAAAAAACGACAGGATAAAATTCGTTCTAGCTACACAGGTACAATTATGTAATCGAGAAATCAGACATTGCACTTATGTCTCACGTTAATATCTTACTAAGTGAGCGTACACGCCTGCGACGAAGTCGTGCGAAAGTCAGACAAAGCCGTGCGACAAAACCCAGCGTCTTAATCACGCGACGAATCGCAGGCTCTCATCCAGATAGTGCTTACCCACAAACAGACGGAGAACTAGCTAAGTTTTGGATACATATTTTTGCTTAAATCGAATCTATTTTAGTGTCTCAATCTCCCTTTGCACAGAACGGCGATACTACCAAAATCGTAGGTTTCCTAAACTTGCAACACTAAGAGGCCAAATGTGCAGAGAGAGACAGGAAACTTTGAACGCATTGTACTTGAAATTCTATAATATTTTGCTTAACATTTAAACATTGGATAATGTTGCTTATTAAATTGTTTTTTTAAGAGCGACGACGTCGCGCATGGTCTCGAACAATCAGAGAACGTCATGTCCGAATGATGTGACAATCACACAATGTGGCAACATTCTTAGTTTCAATATAATATTGAAAACCACATTAAAATTTCAAACATCGAATAGAGAAAAAAGTTAAAAATGTTGCCACTTCTCAGGGTATTATTCCTACCCTAAACTAATTAAATTCAGTTTAGGATTTACAATTTCATACGATTTTTTTATCTATTGAAAGAGAGGAATAGTATTTGAAAACATTCAAAATTGGGACTGGCAATAGTGGTTAATACTAGTTAAATGTTGCTATTTTCTTAAAAAAAGCTACCATTAGTAGTTTTCAAATACTGTTCAACTCTTTGGTTTAGCGGTATGGGAGGATAGAATGGTGCAGTAGTATTTGGGTACGGAGATATTATGGTATGGGTAGTTTTTTTTTTCTTATTCCACTTCTTTAATCAATAAGCTGTCCAGTTATTTAACCTTTCATAGTAACTCCGTAGGTTTTTCCGTTGATATTTTTTTGACTACCAATACCATAGTTCCTCCCTACCAGCGCACTAGAGCCCGCCTTCGTCAGCCCTAGTTTCCTAGCGGCAGCCCTGAGCTAGTCGGCGCTGGTGACACTAGTGGTGGGAGACTGTAGTTTTTAAGTGACCTAGAGTTAGTCTTAGAATCCTAGTTCACCAGCGCCAAACATAGCTTTAAAGAGATAGTACGCAAGCACCGGCCCTAGACTCACAAACACTGGCCCTAGGCCTAGACCCAGACCCAGACTATGGACTAGTAGGCAAAGATCTTCTAAGCCCTTTGTATAATAGGTAGAATGGGCTTAGTAGGCTAGGCCAAACCCAGAGTACAGTTTACTGAGCCCAGACCTCGCCGCACTTGTCTTAGACAAAACTTTGCCTAGTATGCAAATCACGGACAAATCACACTTATTTACAAGACAAAGCTTAGCTTACAAGGCCGAGAGCCTTGCCTAGCTGACCTTTGTCTACTAGACAAAGCCCAGGGCACTAGTTCCAGACCCTTGTCTAGTAGACAAAAGCCTAGCCTAAACCCAGATCCTTGCCTTCTAAGCGCACACGTTTTTCTACTATACAAAGCCCAGTCAAGTCTCAAACCCTTGTCTACTAGAGAAAGCCTAGCCTATAAAACCTAGATCCTCGTCTAGTAGACAAAACCCTAGCCTTTAAAACCCAGATCCTCGTTTACTAGACAAAGCCCAGTCTGCAAAGTCCGACCGTGTGTCTACTAGACAAGGCCCAGCCTACTAAGCCCAGGGTGAAGGCTGTCCCCCCCGCCCGCTGTCGCCACAGCCCCGGCCCTAGCACCAGCGGAAGGGCACGGCGCGCGGGCGGTCGGCGCCCTCCTTCACCAGCGGCTTGTGGAACTCGCGCCCCGGCCGCGAGTGGATCGTCGCCCAGCAGTGCTCGCAGTAGTACTGCAATTATATATAAATATTTATTTTTAACCGCCTCTCTGGTCTAGTGGTTCACACCACCGGGTGTTGATCGGGAGGTCCGGGTGCGATTCCCCATGGGGGCAGAAGTTTTTCTGCTCGGTTTGGTTGGTGGTAGGGCTTCTAAGCCCGCCTGGCTAGCTACCACCGTCTTACCTAAATTTGTCACCATATTATGAATGTTTTAAGCATTGTTGTTTCCGGCAATCAGAGGTAGGATAGCCAGTTCCTCAGTTGTTGAGGCATACAGGTGAAGCTCGCTTCCACCTTCGGTTTTATCGTCACTTACCATCAAGTGAGTTGAAGGCCAAGAGCTTACATGTCATATGTAAAAAAAAAATTATAAATGTAAATATCCTCAGACATTCACACCTATCAACTAGTCCCATTTTAAGCAACTAAATGCTGCTTGTGAACCCACCTGCAGACAAGTGACGTTGGCGCAGAAGAACGGCGCGAACTTGGAGCCACACCGTGCGCCCGCGCACTCGTCGCACATCTGGTCGTCCAGCACGTACGGCTTCACCTGTACACAATGCTCAAGTTTATAAACGAATTTCAATCACTTTTGCAAGAATATGGGACACTAGTGACTAGGATATCGGGATAAAAAGTAGCCTTAGTCCTTTCTCAGGCTATAGAGTATCCGTGTACCTAATTTTGATTAAATCGGTTCAGTAGTTTTGACGTGAAAGCGAGACAGAGTTTCTTTCGCATTTATAATAAGTATGAAGTATGGATTAGTAATAATAAAAGTGAAATTAGTAACAATACAAGTGACATTACTAGAGTAACAAATATTGTAACAATACGATATAGGTACCATAAGATTCCGCGACTTATATATTTTCCGACAGTTGAGTGCTTTTCCACGAGCTATGCGAGGTAACTGTTGGCTGTTTGATGTTTGTACATATATATATTTCCTTATGTAAGCTGTAAGCCCCCCAAATAAAATAAAATAATAAATAAAAAAATAAAAGCGTGCGAGAAAAAATATACCAATTGGATTGCTTCGTTTCAAGTGACTCGCAAACTGGAGCAATCCTATCGGTATATTTTTCTCGCATAACTCCAGTGGAAATGCAGTCTAAGGCCCGGCGCACATTATCGGCATCGGCACGGCTCAGCTAGCCTTCTTAGACATTGAGGTTGAGATGTTTCTTACTCTTCAGTGGGACACTAGGGCCATAAATGGGGACAAATTATGCGGATATGGAGTGGCCTAAACGACCTTGAGCTTAGCTGAAATTGGTACTCTCGTACCGCCTCTCTAGTCTCGGCATTTTGAGATATTGGATTGTGTTATTATTGAGTTTTAATTTGCGTTAGAGAGTAAGCTAGCAGGTTATAGGTAAATAGAATCTTCATAGAATATTAACTTCATGGCAACAAAGTAGATGATATTTAGCCGTAGTAATAAAAATACCGCTTCGGTATGCTTGAGGTTGTTTCGGGATACTTCGGCATCCTTCAGTACGCTGCCGCCGCGCCAAGGCACTCTCGGGGGTAGTTTGGACGGTACGATATACTTGAGGACGCTTCGTCATCCCTAAGGACGTTGCAGCATGCCGAGGCATAGTTGCCGACAGTGTGCGCTTGCATGTAGGGATGCCGAAGGATTCCTTTCCTTGCCGATGCCGATAATGTGCGCCGGGTCTAAAGAGCTCTAGTCGTTTGTAGTGTCGTATGTTGATCATATCAGTGTCGTCGTATGTAGTGTCGTCGTATGTAGTGTCGTCGTATGTAGTGTCGTCGTATGTAGTGTCGTCGTATGTAGTGTCGTCGTATGTAGTGTCGTCGTATGTAGTGTCGTCGTATGTAGTGTCGTCGTATGTAGTGTCGTCATACCTCGACGCGCTTGTCGATATCCCCGTGCTGCAGTTGCACGAAGCGCGCCGAGATGGCCGCGATGTACGACTGCTGGTTAGAGAATGCCACTCTACCCGCGCCCTGAAATTACAGCAGAACATGTTAACAAAATTATTTAGTTCTACTTGCTGAAAACCTACATTCTTGATAACCATGTTATTTATCTTTTAAGGTAACTTGCATAATGTATTCAAATACCATGCACAATTGATATGAGCTGTAGTATTCAAATAAATGGTTACTTTGTATTCAAAAGTGCATTGGTGTAATTAAATTACTATTTTAGTGTTTTACTACTACCTACTCAGCATTAAAGAAAATAAATAAATAAATTATCTTCAGACATTCACACCTATTAACTAGCCCCATATTAAGCAACTAATGCTTGTGTTATGGATACTAGAAGACGGATAAATATATGTATTTATTAGATAAATACATATAAATATTCAGATTTTATATAATACTTATATAAACATCCAAGACTGGAGAACAAACGCCTGTATTCTTCACACAAACATTTGCCCCCACCCGGGTCGAACCCAGAACCTCTCGACATGGCGACGCCTTGAGACCGGCGTACAGACCACTCGACCACGGAGGTCGTCATTCTTATTTACCTTTAAAGTAGTGTAGTACTAAATCGATATTATGAATTTATTTTCATGGAATAAATATGGGTATATTTACATATTATAAATTGTTATTACTTATTTATTACTTATTAAAAATAAAAACAAAAAAAAGAACTTTACTCCTTGAAGCTAACAAAAAACCCTGACATTAAAAAAAGAAAACATACGAAAAAAAAGTTGGTACTATTTGATTTTTTGTGTGTTTTATTGCGTTGATGCAATAAATTCTCTAGAAGCTTACTACATTGGCATTGCAGTTGTTTAGCAGACGCAGTGTAGTATTCAAATAACCACAAACTATTCAACCCTGCAGTTTTCAAAGGGTTTGGCGCATTAGTATTTAAAGCTCGAGAAGTCTTACCTTGGGGTACTTGAGCTCTGGGTCGGTGTCGATGCCGGCGTAGCACACGCCGCCGTACAGTCGGTCCATGATCATCGCCAGCTCCACTGAAATCAAACACGTTTACATAAAAAAATGCACAATTAGCTTATTTAGTATGGTCAGCAACGAAAGAATAATAAATAAAAAATAATTTCTAGTAAGAAACTAAAATGTACTTGTTTGATGAAAAGAATTTTGTGTTGGATATTAGCACCCCTCCACTTGGGAGGGGTCAGGTGTGTTCTGAGTCAATTAATGTGCATGGTGCCAGTTAGAATGTCTAGTGTGTAAGTATGTATTGTGTCAACGAGTGTGTACAGCGTCAATGAGTGTGTATTTTGTCACTGCGCGTGTATTGGGGCCAACGAGTGTGAACTGTGTCAACGCTTGTGTATTGTATCAACAAGTGTGTCTGTGTATAATTCAACGTGTGTATTGTATCAATGAGTGTCTTGTGTAATTATATGGTTGCAGTGTCAGTGAGTAGGTACTTCCGGATGTGGTGTAGTGTCAGCTAGAGTGCATATTGTGCCAGCTAGAATATGTAATGTATCAACAAGTGTGTACTGTTACAATGAGTGTGTATATACTGTGTCAACGAGTGTGTATTATATCAATTATTGTGTACTGTGCCAATGAGTGTGTATTTTATCAATGTGTGTACTGTGTCAACGAGTGTGTATTATATAAATGAGTGTGTACTGTATCAATATGTGTATATTATAGCTTAAAAGGAACTCTTACCACCATTGTAACTAATGAAATGATGTATGTAAAGAAAATAAACATTTTTGTATTTTTCGTATTGTATTATATCAATGAGTGTGTACAGTGTCAACGAGTGTATTATTTCAATGAGTGTGTATTATGTCAATGAGTGTGTACAGAGTCAACGAGTGGATATTGTGATAACGAATGTGTATTGTGTCAAGCCAATGTGTGTGTTGTCTTAACTTATGTAGCATGTCAGCTAATATGCATATACTGACCGGCCTTCAGCGGGCGCGGCACGCCCCCCACGAAGACCGTCTTGCGCGGGTCGAGCGGCATGCTGGCGTCGAGCACGAAGTCTGCGTCGGCCAGCTTCCACGGCCGGATCTGCACCGGCTTGTCGCGGATCGTGGGCGACGACACGCACAGGTACAGCTTGTCGTCGTCCGTGATGCACGCTTCCATCAGGGCCGCCACTGAGCTCTCATCCTAGATACCACACAATACACCCTTAATAATCATGGGGTTTCATTCTAATTCTAAAATATTTATTTAGATTTAATTTACGTCGTACTGCTTGTCAAAGACGTTGTATAATACTCGTGAAGGGTTTGAAAAAAAGAGAAAACAAAATTAATAAATAGCGTGATAATATTATGTTAAGTTCTGTTCCTCCTCGTGTATTTCTCTATGAGGAAGGCCTGTGCCCAGCAGTGGGACGTATATAAGCTGAGGAAGTTCTGTAAAAAAAATCTGTAACAGTGACCAATTATTTGAAGTTTAAGTGTAATAATGACGATTACCTACATGAAGTACCTACAATTACAAAATAATAATTTATATAAAAAAGGAGATTTATGGTTTTACAAATAAATAAGTTAATAATCTTGGCAAAGGATCCTTTCGATACGAAAGGATAGTGACAACCAACAGGCAAGACGTATGCATTCTGTACTAGTTTCTTTCCTTCTTTATCCACCCACCTGAAACAGTAGGAAGGCGTATCCCTTAGGGGGAAAGTAGCTCTTGCTTTCCGCTTTGTGCGGCCAGTCCACCACGAGAGGCCCGAACCGGCGGAACGACGACGTAATCTCATCTGAAATGCAAGTTATTTATATTTATACATTAGCATCTGAGGTTTGTGTACTTGTAAATTATACAAGTGTTCGGATTCGTAATGTTTCCTTCCCAAAATCTCGGAATTCCATCCCATTTTAAGCAACTGTTCTAATGCTGCTAAGGCAGCGGTAGCTAAGTTGGGACGGACAGGGCACTACTCGTCCGAGAGACCGTGGGACTCGCGGGTTCGATACCACCGCCTGTACCACTGAGTTTGAATAAAACTTAGGTACAGTTCATTGTGAATATAGCTGGCCTCATATTGTGCCCGCTGCGTGGCAACAAGCTCGCCACATGTTACATGGGGACCTAAAATACCTGGCGAAATGTGGGTGTTTAACACCTCTGCCTACCCCTTTGGGGAAAGACGCGTGATGATTATGTTATGTATGTTGCGATTGATTGGGGTTATAAGTATGTCATTAAAAAAAGTTGACGTTATTTTATCTGCCATCTTTACATATA
This sequence comes from Parapoynx stratiotata, assembly GCA_910589355.1. Taxonomy (NCBI): domain Eukaryota; kingdom Metazoa; phylum Arthropoda; class Insecta; order Lepidoptera; family Crambidae; genus Parapoynx; species Parapoynx stratiotata. The sequence goes on along the minus strand of OU342476.1, from coordinate 5,577,174 downwards.
TACATACATATAATCACGATTATTATCCCCTAAGGGTTAGTCAGAGACAAGGAAAAATCACCGCAAAATCGGTCCACTGCCATAGTCCGCGATTCACCAGCAGTGACTGCACTCAGCGTGACAGGTGGTGAGCCCGTCACTGCTATAAAAGCCATTGGATGGTCGTGCAGTTCTAAGTTCCGCCTTTTACGGCACCCAACGGAAGAGAGGGGTTGGTAGTATTCTTTTAATGAGCCGCTACCACACGGCTTTCTGGCATCTTTCTTTTGAGATAATTCTATGTATATACCTACCTATGTATATCAAGGATATAGACTAGATACGTTCTCAAGGCTTCCACATTGCGCTTTCAAGGCTAAGACAATGAACACAATTTATGGAACTCATTATACTGGCTAGTAATTACATTTCAATGACAACTGATTATTGATCATTAGAAAGCAGTCTAGTTGCGTTGCCTGGCAACGAACTCGCAAACACCAACGCAGTCTAAACAATGCTGTTGTTGTCTTTGTTTGGTCAGTCAAGGCGCTTGGTTGGCTATTGATGTGTTCGTGGTACAACTTTGTTTGTCAGTTCTGGGGTGATTATTACATTGATGAAAAACGGTAATTATTAACTCCTTAACCTGGGAATGAGAGATGATAAGCTCAAAACTTGTGTGTCTTTAACCAGTCAAAAGTACCTACTTTTGACTGACACTAGTCAAAAGATCTTTTGACTGAAAATGTTAGGTTAAGGTTATTTTTTAAGGGTCATAAAATATTACCTTGACCTAACGCAAAATTATGATTATGAATATACTCATTTATGCACGCGTGCGTAACTGCGTTTCAACCATTGATTTTCAGTCAAAACCACTTTTGACCAATCTGTTCAGTCAAAAGTAGGTACTTTTGACTGGTTAAAGAGTTTTGACTGTTTTAAAATTAGTTGGAATTCGATATAATGGTGTGGAAGGCCCACAGTCTATCTTAAAGGTGTACCTTGTAACATCCAGCGGACGTTTCTTTAATGGAATGAGAGTGCCAAGTGCCACGGCCCAACTTTCGTCGATGCAGGATAGGATCGTTGTAGATATAAGGAAGTAAAAAAAGAAGAGAGAGACTCCTAAGTCATCTGCTGTTCCACTTTGAAAGGTAAGAAAGACAGTGGTCGACGTGGCTGTAATGACAGTGGCTCACCTTCGTCGATGTCTGGAGGCAGCCCGCCGACGAACACCTTCCGACTGAACCGCTCGCCGTGCTCCGAGCCGGCCGAGACGGGCGACGACCGCGCCGGCGACCCAAGTGCGCTCACGCACATTGACAAACCTGAAAATTATACATACACTTATATTAGGACTGTACTGTGTGTCGGATATTAAAATTTTAAACCACGAACAGAAGCACACTATTCAACTAACATATTTTTTACTAAAATAAAATCGGTAAACATGATAAAACGTGAACTAACTAACTAACGTAATCTACTTAGAGTAAATAAATTTTTAATCTAGGCTGTTCCATACATCCGAGTCCGATTGGATTGTGGTAAAATCACATGTATAGAAATTGTATAGAATTCACTATGAGAAGGGCGATTTTTACCGATGGAGGTAAATTTTACCCGTTTTAGAACGAACCCTAGTTTGTCAACTTTAATTCCGACCTTCGTGTCAGAACCTCTCCCGTCTCATTTGCGCATTCGATATAATACAGTTACATGTATACATACATATAATAACGACTATTATCCCCTAAGAGTTAGTCAGAGACTAGGCAAAAGCACCGCAAAAGCACTCCATTGCCATAGTCCGCGCTTCACCAGCCTGCACTCAGCGTGACCGGTGGTGAGCTCGTCGCCGCTATAAGCTATTGGATGTTGTGCTCTAAGTCCATTAGTCACCTTTTACGACACCCAAGGGAAGAGATGGGTTGGTACTAGTTGGTAGTATTCTTTTAATGAGCCGCTACCACACGACCTTACAAAAGACATTAAAGGTATTATGATGAATATTGATGATTATGCTATGTTACAGTCTATCAAAAACTATGATGTGGTCGTAAGACAGCGACTGTTTGAAGGATTTTGAAGTTGTATATAATCCGGTAGGTATAATTTTTAGATGGGGCTCACTTTGGCCACTGCTTACCATGATTTTTCTACCAATACCACCTCGAAATCCACACCTTTGTGTAAAATCATCGCTCACTAGCAGGATGACGGACGGTTTCTCCCGAGAGAACAGACACATAATCCTCCAAAATAAATGTCAATGTGCGTAATTGTATCCTACGAGGAGTACCATAGACTCGACTTGTCTTTTGACGACGTTCACGCATGCGTGCAAGCGAGACTGGCGCTTTTGATAAAACTGGTATGTCTAGCGGTCATAGGAGATATTTTAAAGTGAAATATGCAAAATTACATCTATACTCTATCCATTTTGATCTGAAACAAAAAAGGTAAACAAAGAATTTGTGGTTCTCAAACTTTTTATCCAATTTTGAGACATAAAAATGGCTCTATTTTTTATAATAAAATAGGAAAAGGTTTAGCCATACTTATAATTTTTATATGAATGGTAATAATAGAATGACGTAATTCATAATATTATGATAATGTTAGTTCAAATGTCATGAAAATGTCTTGATTTTTCATCTTCATTTGGTAGTATTTTAAATGCATAAAAGTTTGAGAGAATACCATTCGGTTTGGGTCTTTTTAATAGCAAATATTAATTTAGTAATTTAAAACCTATTAAAAATTATTGAAAGTGACAAGTAATAACTTAATTATTTTAATTTAAAAAGTTTGTAATAATAAAATATTGAATAGTCGTATTTTTTTGACAAAAACCTTTCAGCAATGAAGTTATGACATCTTAAAGTGCCCCTTTTGACTCGATATCAAAATGGATAGACTATAGAACAAAATACTAATTTTAGTATTGAAAGTGGACTAAATAACTTTAACGTAAAATGATACATAATTTCATTACGTAGGTTTTTTTTCTCCATCGGTCTACACATTAACTAGTCGATGGTCAGAAATCGAGACAATAGAAACATCTATTGTTTGCGATCACCGGCGTTCGTTGTGACCGCCAAGGGGTTAAAAAACTCTGCCCACATGGTCCACTGCCACATGGCGAGTGTGTTACAAATAAAAATAATGTTTATTTGCTAATACCATACACCAGTTAGATATTGTTACAAAAAGTATCAACAGTACTTGCCTTAAATATTGTAGGCATGCAAACATTGAATTATCATTTATAGAATTATTATTCCATTGTATAATATTAAATTTTCTTGTAATTTTTGTCTGAGAATTACAGTCTTATGTCAAATTTACCTAAAGCCTAATAAATATTGTCAGAACAAATTTCATGTCAATTATATAATAAAAAATAATACCTAATTTGACCAAAATAACAGCACTAAAAATTTTAAATTTCATTGTATTTCTTACAAGATAAAATCTAGGGTTTCCTTCACAGAGTAAAAACATTTATTAATGAGCCACCGGTTTAATGCATTCTTTTCATAAGAATTGTGGAAGTTTGTTGTATGCACGGGGGTTGGGACACCAATAAATGCTTAAATTCCATTGGTCGAATCCGCTGTAATGACGAAGTCCTGCGTACACGGCTGATTTTTGCCCGTGTACGCTAAAACATCTGTCAGCTGAAACATTTTTGCTATTACTACCCCCGTGTTGCTAATCAAAATTCGCCCTTAGTAACACAACCTAAAGAACAAAATCACTCTCAAATGGGTGCCAGGTCATTCTGGAATAGCCGGCAACGAAAAGGCCAATGAACTGGCAAGGGCTGGGGCTCAAGGAAAACAGTTCGGCCCAGAGCCTTGCTGTTGTATCTCAAAGAAACAGGCTATACAATACCTAAAAACACGCCTCTTTAACGAGGCAAAAGCAGACTGGTATAACACACTCAAAAGCACTAATCGAACCATACTCTCGCAAACGCACTGACGAGCTATTAAAGCTCAACAGGAGTAACCTTAGCGTAATGATTAGGACTTTTACTGGTCACTTTACAACATGAAGATAATGGGCACTGACACTTGCAGATTCTGCGAACAAGAGCGTGAAACACCAATGCACCTCTTGTGCTACTGTGAACCGGTGATTCACAAAATAAGCAGACACCTGAGGATACACACCCTTGACCCAGATGAAATAAAAACAATCCAGACTGGGAACATCTTATCTTTCTTAGACAGTGCCCGGTTGATGGAGCTACTGTAGGGCCTTAAATAGAACTTACATAAAAGGCTAGTCACAATAGATCTTATTAGGTCGCAGTGATGCGAAACAGCCCCGACTACCACAAATAATAATAATAACACAACCTAAAAAGAGTGTTAGAACTTCAGGATGTAATAAGTATGAAGTATTGAAAATTATATATTTTTAGATATGCCCCTATAGAAACACATTGATGAGAACTGCATGCAATCAGCAGTTTTTGCGTTATACGCTTAAACAGACAGAAATTAATTTTGAAACCGTGATATTAGTTTCTGTAGCTTTATTAGCTATTAGATTAGTTTTTTATACCTATCTTTAAAAACATCAGCCTTTTTTAACAAAAGCTTTGGATAAAATCGTCTAGTATGAACTCGTCACACCAAAAAATTTTTTCGAACCCGTCATACAGCCAAAAGCCATTACTTAGTACACTTTGGGTTTTAATAATCAAAGTACTCTTGCCAGTCTGTATTTAGGCGTTAAAAAACATTTGTTAACTTGATTTCTTCCGTGCTTTCGAAAGCCGTTGGTGCCGGTGTAACAGCTTCTACTCGTCCTCAGCCTATATGTACATCCCACTGCTGGGCCACGCTGGCCCAATGCGAGTTGGTACGGACCCAAAAGAAAACAGTTCCCAGAGACAAAATTGCTCATTGGCTCTCGCTTAGTTCGCGTCGAGAGTAATTGTATCTCCGGGGACGTTATCAGTCGTCCGTGCCTTGGCTGTCAGTAGACAAGTTCACCTCCAATCTGTCAGAAGTGAGGGTAGACCTACCAGCGGCACTGAGCCTGGACACGACATCCTGCGCCTGGTCGGGCGCCGCCGGGGAGCCCGCGCCCGCCGCGCCGCTCGCCACCGCCGCCTCCTCCACGCCGGGGAAGAACGGCGACTTGCCTATTAACAATAAACAAAGGTTAAATACTTACATATTATCATGATTATTATCCCCTAAGGGTTAGTCAGAGATTAGGCAAAAGCAGTCCACTGCTATAGTCTGCGCTTTTCCAAGCAGTGACACACGTGTGCTCAGCGTGACAGGTGGTCAGCCCGTCGCCGCTATAAGCTATTGAATTGTTGTGCAGTGTACAAAGATTATTATGTGTTTTTTTAATTTATCAACTTCATAACATATTTCTATGTTAGTTTTGGGCAGATTTATGTTCCATCGACACGCAACGGAGGAAATATCATACATCGACATCGACACTTCAACATGCCTCTATCCCACGTCTACCTCAGACGTGTTAACTCCCCATGTAACAGGCGAGAGCCTGTTGCGCATCGGGTACAATGTGAGGCAAGCGATATTCACAGCAAACTGGTAGGATCGAACCCGCGACCTCTTGCGCGAATTCGGTTATCGTTGCTTTTAACCATCATGGTGCGATGTGACGTTTGCGCGAAAATATTGCGAAAATATTTTCACATATACGTTGGTGCGATCGCCAAAAAAAGTCGCTGGAATAAATCATCGCACAAATGAATTAACGACACATGTTCGATGTAATAAAATTCGAGTTAAAATCGTTGGAAGACAAGTAGGAAATCTTTGAAATACAAGCGAATACAAAAATGTGACCAGACAGTCGGAAAAAACACGAATTAATTACTTTCTTCATAAATTAACAAATACATAATTTTCTGCATGGATCCCATACTTTGCCCAGTATCCTTTATTATACAAATTTTGGTCGGTCTAGCGCACAGTAAAATTTTGATAGCAAACTATGCGACGGTTGCATTTTCTTTCTTTCTTTTCCATATTTTACTTCCGTTCTAGATGCCAATAGTTGCGTTGGCAGTAATAGTTATTCGAATACTATCAAAAATTATACTAGGCCCCGTAATGCCATAATTAAAGAAAGAAGACCCTTTTACATTCCAAAAATCTGTCGCACATTCTACAGTGGTTACACAACTCGCGTGAATGACACCACACGCATTGGCGTCGAGCCAGAGTTTGTTTTAAATAATCTGTAGTAGACTATGTTTGTTGATAGGAGTAAACGGATTACGAAAGAGTTTAAGAATGGGTTCGATTGCATTTCAGGATCGACTCTCATGCAGTTCATGTGTAACTTCTGCTTTAAAGTAGTAACAAGCTGGACAGTTTTTGTGAGGACTTGCTATCCTACTCTCGAACGTAACTGTAGTTGGATGTAGGGGGTCAAATCAGTGGTTACTTAAGAGTCGGGTTTTAAAGTTAACAATAGTTAAAATCTTTATCAATGTCGCGCAAACGTATCATACCAAAAAGTGCTAAGTCAGCTTCAATCAGTTAATCAATTGTCAATTATTAGATAATCATAGACAATTTAACCACTACACTAAGCAGATTGAAGGAAAATGGGAGATGGTGAAAAACTATTTGACAACAAGCGTATATTGCTTCCCAAATGTCATTATTTTCATTGAATTTAACCAGATGGTCAAGCTGACGTCACAACTTGGCAGTGTCATTGACGGCTGTGGTCATGTTTTTGTCAATAGGCTAGTTGACCCTTTTTTATTGGGCCCCAAATGATTAATTACTGATAGCCATCACCATAAAATTTTCTGAAGCCTAAGTACAACACAATAAATTTTAAATTACGTTTTTGCTTCAATCTCAAAAACGCCTTCGGTCCTGATGGTCTATGAATTATCTGTGCCGTAGCGTCACGATTATTGTAAACAATTCAATACGCATGCGTGACATAGCCGACAGTTATGCTTGATTAGTTGCGACTGGCGTTTAACGGATTTTGACCATGCGTAGAATTGTTTACATGAAGCGTTACTCAACTAATATGGTGGATAGAGTTTTTGGCAGATGATAAAAAAAGTAAAAATAAAACATATTTAAATTGAATTTATACAGCAATCCCTTATTTACATTTATTGAACTTGGACCCTTTCGGACCCTATTGTACTAAATACAATGTGAATCACATTATTATTTTCATTACTTTTGATATGAGTCAACTAGCCTACTCGTACAAAATTAAATCAAAATATATTAAAAATCTAATATTAAGTATTATCCATTATTGACTTATTTATTAACACCTTGGCGGGCACCGCGAACACCGGTGCTCGCAAACAAAACCAAGATGAGAAAATATTGTGTCTCGTTTTGTTCTCGTTCACTAGTGAAAATGTTTACTGGCAACATTTAGATTTACAATTTATGGTAAAAATATTTATTGTAATAGTGGCAGCATCGCGCTCTCTTCTGCCTGATCTTGAGCGTGTGCAACATCTTTTAATGTAACAATTTGTGAGTTTTTATTAAATCCCATTATATCAGTATTTAGTGACATTTTATTTATCAATAATACAGTCCACTAGTTCAAGGATCCCATCAACCATTACTTCTAATTTCAGAATATTTTATATCTTAAACCTTTAAAACGATCTGATTTGCCAGACTGTCTGTCTGGCAAATCAGCGGTTCTCAACTTATCCCATATAAACCCAAGTTGATATTAGTGTATCGTGTCAAAGCGCCAGTGTTTCTCCAATGGCCCATCTGAGCGTCTGGTTAGGGCAGCAACGAGTTAACGATAGTGTTGCCAGACATTTTTGTCAGTTAGAGAAAATAAATAGTGATGCACTCAGAGGAGTAGTCACATAGATCGCGTAAAATTTATTTTTTATGTTCTCTTTTAACTGTGATAGAGTTCTAAAAACAAACAAGAATGTTGAGTATGGTGGCATTTTTTCTATTCGATCAGTTACTTATTAGTATTTGAGAATGAACTTCATTGAAAAGTTTAATAATTCTTAATTTTACAAAAGAAAATGCGAGATTATCAAATTCAACGTAAGATTCTGTATGAAAACTTAAATTCAAAACATAATAAAATGAAAACATGACCTCATTGATAACAGTTTTAAAAACACACAAAATATGTGTTGGGTAAATAACCAACAGAGAAAAATACATAAAAACATTTTCTAAAACTAACACTATTTAGTTTGGTATGAAACCTCGATTATTCTTTCTATCACTTGAATGCTCCTGGTACGCCACCGAGCGTTATTGTTACTGTCAATGCCGTAAAACTGACAGGACTCGGCATCCAGGGGGCGATGGGCGACCTCCAGGGGTCAGAGGTCACTAAACTATGAAATGACCCCAAAATCGGTACAGGAAACTAATCGATCGACACAACACTTTAGAATCAGTGCAAAAGTGATATTTTTATGGAAAGTATGTAAATTAAAACTATGCATCGGGCGTTATGTGACGCCAGCTTAATTTCAAACAAGCTGTAGCTACTTATATTTTAAGACTACCTTCTAGTTTTTAGTGTAGATATTTTTATATGTTTATTTGACTAAGCACGAGTTAAGCTCGAAGTAAAGTTGATGAAACAAATTAGAAAACAAAAAGTTTTTGATGTGTAAAATAGTTTAATAATTTTAAGTAATTCATAATAAGATTTGGCATAGCCAACTTGATTTTTCGTATGTCACCACAATCAAACAATTTCATTAGACTGGTCAATTCAATTAAATTCTTTATTTGCAAGATTATGGTTACAGTATTGATCAATGAACCTGAGTGTACAAAAGGTCCTTAGTTCGAATCCCGGTTGGAACAGCTAGCCTCTTGAACGCAACTCCGATCACTCGACAATGAAATTGATGATTCTGATGTAAGCCATACACGCTACGGTCTACCGGAGAAGTTACCTGTACAGGTCTTCCTAACCGATGACTGATGACTAACCGAACCTTTGTATACACATGATAATAAAATTAGAGAAAAAAAAAATATTTTCACCTAGAAAAAATACCTGATGGCGTTTGAAAAAAAATAGTAATCTGGAGATGTTTAGGCGCCTATGTAGTATTTTACGAGACTGGTGAAATTATACGGTTCATTTTGGCTTTCATTTTAGATTCATCAAAGAAATGCCGATAATAAAATGTCTAAAATGACATCGGAGTGATGAACGTCAATTTAGAAGAAAAACATTCATCATTCACAATCTATTTCAAAAATGATGAACTCAATTTTGAAGAACCGTCTATTTTCAGCTTAGAAATAGGAACTATTTTAAAATACGAGATACACTGTATTAAATTATCATCTTATCAGTATAGTTCCTGCTAGAAGATAAGTTGTATATTCGTAGCAAGAACAACACTAAAAGATACGATATGTAGGTAGCTTAGTAAGTAATATTTCTTACTAGCTGTTGCCTTCGACTTCGTCAGCGGTTTTTATGGTTTTATAGCTATCCCACGGGAACCCTTTAATTTTCAGGAATAAAAAGTATCTAAGATGTTGACCAAGGGTATAAGGTATCCATGCAAAATTTCATTGAAATCAGTCCAGCCATTTCGGAGATTAGCTCGTACAAACAAACAGACAGAGATAAAAAATTAATAAAAAATCATTTTTTATAAACCTACTCAATCACCGCTGTGTCAACACTGTTATTGCCGTTTTATAGCAAAAAAATTTATCGCTAGTTACAAAACTGTTAAAATTTTATGTCAAGAATTTATTAAATAATATCATGTCTACTTACTTTTTCTATACGGGAATCTCGGGCCTCTGATGAATGGTGTAATCAATGGGATAGTGTGCACCGACATAATATCACAGAGGTCGAATTTTCCTTGATTTGTCGCGAAATTTTCTCGGAATTCACCCTGAATGTTCGATCACCGCCACGTGTCGGTCTTTGAAAAAACTGAAGAGCGCATTCGAAACTTGACTATTGCTTACTTTTTTATTAATTTTTTAATTTTTAATAAAATTCAAAAAGTATTTAATTATTTTTGGTTTGGGCTCCAGCCGTATTGTCGATGTCGTGCTGTTCAATGAACTATTGATCGTATGAACGCAAAATCAAGTAGGCAGAGATTTTGAATATAAAATATTATTTTTAATAATATTATTTTAGGGTTCATTTTGTGCTTTATGTACAAAATTTTAATTTCTTTTTGGTTTTTTACAATGATTTTTCATGTCATTTGATATACAAATGTTTAATCAAATCTATTTCGTTTTTGTTTAGGTTTGTCGTACAAAAATACAAATAAATATTTTCAACAAAAAAATAAATGACACGACATAGTCTAGGAACAAAAATAAAAGTTCATAGTATTCGTGCTTAAAATTTGTTGTTTTTTTCTAAATTAATATTGACCTATGATATTGTCAGTGTTTATAATAACCTCCTAAAACAGCAAAATCGGTTAAATCGCTTTCGAATACACGATTTCATGTTTCCTGTGCCATTATACCTACTTTCAAACTAATAATTAATTCAACCTTCGCTAGGCTGCAAGACCAAGTTGCCTTTGCCCAAGTTGAGCAGTTTTATATAATCTGTGGCGAACATCGCATTGCGCCATATTTTGGCGCGGTTTTAGCATCTATGCTGCAATATAGCATTGGCAGGTATGCCAATTGTATATTACGAAATTAAACCTAAAACTATTGCAGTTTAATCTGAATATCGTGTGATAACTGATTCAATGAGGCATTGGTATATTATTAATAAGGACCCAGCTCGATTCTATAAATAAATATTTCTGGTTTATCGGTCGATTCTGATTTAGGAATAGTTTATTAATATTGGATTGATTTTTGTTTGCTGCAAGTCTATAATATCTCACTGCTGGACACAGGCCTTCTTACATGGAGTTCGGGCCGTAACATCGGTGGTAGAGACGGTTGCAGAAGCGACCGGGACCAATCCGAATCACGAAGGAATTTGAGATCATAAAGATTTGGTCACCCATCCAACGACTGGACACGGCAAAAGTAGTTTGCTTTTCAATAACTAAAGAAAAAAGCTACTAATTACTACGCCACCGAGCTCCCCTACAGTTTTAGAATCAATTTTGAAAACAAATTCAATATTTCCCCATGGTTTGTCCTTGGATGGGTGATCGAAAATTGTCATACTTCTGTACTGTGTTTTTTCATGCATTCATTCATAAAAAGTCTTTTTCCTGCAGTGGGTACAAGGTGGTGACAAAAAAAAATCATTAATCAGGTCGCCCAACACAGTAATAGCACGCACAACGCGCAATGCGACCGCGCAGGAAATATTCTATTAAATCCGTCCTCCATTTTGATTGCGACAGTAAACTATGTTATTTTCTATTGCTGACAAGTACATGCGTACCTTTATTACTATTCTAGCTGGCTAGGCAATGGTTCTTAAAAAATCATCACTAACAGTTTTCCCGAGAAGGGCCAAAAAATATTCATCGACGATTCGAAATCTACTCATACATACCTATCTATTTGCCTAGGTAGGCAAAGGTGTTAAACACCCACAATACCACCCCAAAACTACTCAGTACAATGAAAATGGAAATTCCGATTAATTTTAGGACGAATTTCTTAACCGCCTCTCTGGTCTAGATGTTTACACCACCGGGTGTTGATCGGGAGGTCCTGGTCCGATTCCCCATGGGGGCAGAAGTTTTTCTGCTCGGTTTGGTTGGTGGTAGGGCTTCTAAGCCCACCTGGCTAGATACAACCGTCTTACCTAAAATTGTCGCCATAATAACAATGTTATAAGCATTGTTGTGTTCCGGCAATCAGAGGTAAGATAGCCATAAAGCTGCAAAGGTAGATACTGCTTAAAAACAATTTTACTTCTTTAAAAATGGCAAAATCAAATACCTTATACTATAATAATGTATGAAAGCAAATTCGATTTTCATAAAAGTTAAAGATTTGACTGGGCTAGTGATTATTATCGTTGCTTTAAGAGACTTATTAATGTTTATTAATTTATTTTCTTTTATAAGTTTATCCCTAAACTCCGCTTCTGATTCCGGTTCATTCCGACTCCGGGTCCGGTAAACCCACTTCTGTTACATCCCTCCGACCTCCGTAGTCGAGTGGTCTATACGCCGGTCTCAAGGCGTCGCCATCTCGAGAGGTTCTGGGTTCGATCCCCGATGCGGCAAATGTTTGGCTGATGAATTTTCAGGCATTAGTTCTCCAGTTTTGGATGTTTATATATATTTATATACATTCAGGATATTTATATGTATTTATCTATTAAAATATTTATCCCTCATCTAGTGACCGTAACACAAGCAGCATTAGTTGCTTATAATGGGGCTAGTTGATAGGTGTGAATATTTGAAAAACAAAATTTTTATTCCTATATATTCCTGGTCAGGATATAAATGACTTGTCTTATAATATCTCAAGTAACGTAACAGCTCATATAATAGTATTATCTAGACTCGATACTGAAAAGGTGTCGCCTTAAGTACACACAACCACAAGTCAGACAACACACATTAACTTTAATAACGCCTTTATTCTAAAGACTTAAATACGTTTTTCGCAGTTTAACTGAGTTCCTCAGCGTGGTGCTAGCAGTACCTCCTTTCGCTTGCTAATCCATTTAACCAAAGAGTTATTTTAATACAAATCCTATTTAGTCTTTAGGTCACCTCCAACCACGTGTAGTGTTCTCTATGGAAACAATAAGCATTTACATATTTATTACTGTGAATAATCGAGAAATATATTTAAGTGACATACCGTAGTCTGTTATCAATATACCTGTGCCCACACACATTTACAATTATATACCTAACCTAAACACATGAAAATATAGTTGAAATTGCCTTGCTATGTGCGGCAGAATATATAACAAGATCCCTAACGAAATGAAAGATCTAAATATTTTTTTGTTTCAAAAGACACTACATGGCTAAATGTTAAAAATATTTACAGTGTTAACGAATTTTTTGACTTAAAATAGCAAATTTATGGACATTTTTCAATATATAACGTGGACCAATTTGTGGAAGACGTATATTGAGTAATATTGACAATATTGTGATAATTCCTACTAGTTGCATGCTATTTTATTAGTGAAACAAGAGCGCTCTTTTTGTTCACTGTTACCACCATTTCATACCAGGTTTTGAGCAAATAAACATTTATTATTATTATAGATGAAGCAAATGCATGTACTGCGTGTTCGAAACCCCGAGCAATCGTCGGGGTTAGCCGCTGATAACGTCCGAATGGCTGCAAAACAGTCGGTGACGATTACTATCAAAATACATACTAAGTATACATAAATATTAATATATTAATGACCAATAGAGAGCATATATATATTTACTAATGACATGTACACAAATGTGTCTGCCTTTTTTATAAACTGAGAAAACATATGGTGTGAAAACTTTTTTGTTCTTTAACTTTTTGTTGCGATTATGAATATCGCTTGCCCCACATTTTGCCCGGCGCATGGCAACAGGCTTGGCCCTGGGACTTATCATAGCAGGCGAAATTAAATTCTATGGTAAAGTAATTGAAAAATCATATTATTATTTTTTAAATTATTCTTTATTCATCCTAGGGACACCTACTGTTGAACATTATCCTTGATAACTTTTTTTTTAATTATAAAATATTTTACTTAAATTTTAAATAATTAGAAATTGTAAAGAATACTCCAAATACAATAAAAAAGCGAAAAGCGTTTTGTCAAAGGACTAAAACGCAAAGCGCATGCGTGTAGTAGGACCACGTGTCCGGGTCAATGGCCGTGTCAAGTCTGGCAAAGAAAAAGAACTTTTTCTGCTCGTTTGCTGGCTCGCGATATCTAATCTGTGGAGCGCGGTGCAAATGACATCAAGCTTACATGAATAAAAACTAACATACAACTTTGTTACATTGAAGTATTTCGAAACGAAACTAAGTGCCTTAAAAATGTCATTTATTATTGTAATGTGACATAGTCCTATGTTGTTTACATTATTCCTCGCAGTATATATAACCTTTTTCACTGAACTTGGTGGTATTACGCCATAAGTGGCTCTCAGTGATCTGTGTATTACGCTGATAATTAGGAACTCAATGGCGTATTGGTTCGTTCGTTGGCTTTCAATATTGAAAACGAAGCTATTATCGCCATGTCTAGTTCTTGGAAGGGCCAGTTTTTGAAGCACCAAACCTTTGTGGTATCGTTCTATCCTTTCTGCGTGTTTCGCGCACTTTAAGGCCCGGCGCACATATCGGCATCGGCAAGGAAAGGAATACTTCGGCATCCCTACATGCAAGCGCACACTGTCGGCAACTATGCCTCGGCATGCTGCAACGTCCTTAGGGATGACGAAGCGTCCTCAAGCATGCCGTACCGTCTGAACTACCCCCGAGTGTTGCCTTGGCGCGGCGGCAGCGTACTGAACGATGCCGAAGTATCCCGAAGCAACCCCGAGGCCGCCGACGCAGCAACCTCAAGCGGTACTTTTCTTGCTACGGCCATATATCATGGAAATTTCTACTTTGTTGCCATGAAGTTAATATATGATGTTATTTATCACCTAAAATCCTGAGCAGTGCCGATGCGTATAATGTGACGGGCCTACGTCGTTGGTCCCGGTCGCTACTACAACTGTTTCTACCCACCAACCCGCATTGGGCCAGCGTGGGGCTGCAGCTCTTACTACTCATATAATTCTCCATGCAGGCATGTGCCTAGCAGTGGGAGTGACGAATTACTTAGCTGTAGAGTAAGGGTATATTGTTGACGCGTCTTTTTATAGGCAACGACAACACAGGTAGAACGTACGGCCCCGGCGGCGAATTTAGTCACTAGTCGGACCCTACCTAATAGATGAGCTTTTGTTTGTTCATTTTACTCGACAAAACCTAATCTAGTCAGGTTATAAAATTGACTCAAATAGTTTAGCGTCAATTTTTGCTATAAGACCCATAGTAAAATTGTCAAAATTGAGTTTTAAATCTCGGTTTAAACTTCCTGCAAGTGGGCCTTAATGGTTGATTCCGCCATTTCGTGCAAAAAGCAATTCCATGTGAATTTCCCTATTTTACATGTTTTTGTCTTAAATCTAATTTTAACAGTAAGAACAAACATAAAATCCTTAAAAGTTGCATCGTTAATATTTCAAATTAATCATTTAGTTTATGAAACAAAAATAAAAAACTACCTCAAAAATCATTCCTCTCTGTTTCCAGATAGGATTCTCGTCGGAAATTTTCACATTTATTAGTTTGCTTTTTAATTTATGACCTTTGTTAATATTTTATATGAAACCCAAACACAAAACCTTTTAATTAAGTATTTTCATTGTGTATTTATTTCAACATAATACAAGAACAGCTAACTTTTAAAATTGTAACGGAAAAAATGTCATCGCCATCCGTATCGAGAAACTCTTTCATATCGTCGATAATTGTAACATCCCTAATAAAGTTCCAGTTTCAACGTGTTTCTACAGGCCAGTCGTAGGTGACAACTGATCTTGGTGGACGTGTGTGCATTGCTAGCAAAATTATTTACGTTCTTTACCTTGTTGATAGTGTTTCGTCCAAAAATCTGTTCATTACATTCCTGCAATTTCTCAAGGCATTTTAACAAGTAGATTATTATATTTACCCCATATGTTCTTCTCTATTAATAATTATATTCCCATATTAATATAAAGTTTATAATACATTTTTGAGCGAAATTATTAAAATAAATGTTTAAATTTCTCATTCATCTCCATCTCATTACCATCCGTTCCTTCCACCTTTCTTGCAGGAAGGTAATGAACTGTTTCGGAAGGTAATGAAGTATTTGTACTAGAGTCAACTCTAGACACATTTTTAAAACACAATCTATATATTACAGTACAATATGAAGCTATCAATCAATGTAAACAAAATTTAAAAGACATAGAGATACTCGTGCACGAATTATAACGTGAAGTTTAATTAAGAGATACAGTCCTTTAATTTCGGTGGAAGTAGAAAACAAGTATCCCTACATACTGGAGTTCTATACTATAAAGATAGTAACGCAAATAATAAAACTAAATCATTCTGCACTATTATTACCCAAATATAACTAAGGTCACATGGAATTATCAAGAATCCGGCCAAGGCAAGGAGCTTTGTATGCGATTGGTGCCGTCGTCAAAAGAACTGCTAACAATTTTATTAAGCATGGCGGAGATGTTGGTTGTTATGAAGATTTTTGGGCGTTAGTTACTAAAAATGTACGAAATGTACATGTTGATATGGTAACAGAGAGTGATATTGAAGGTAAAACATTTCCGCCAATCATTCCAACATTTAAGGGATCAATGCAAGTTCATCAATGCGTCTGAGCTGCTGATAATAATAAAAATTTAACATTTAGTAGCTTCGATTGTCAAGTATATAATTGCACTTATTGTATACATAATAAGCATAATTATAGGGTTTCTTCATTCTGATAATTACGGCGATATGGAGAGAGGTCAATCCAATAATCAGTGTGATAAAATCGAAGCCTCTTTTGACAATCAGTCAGTATTAAGTATAGATACAACAACAATTTTGAACAACATGGATGAATTGGATATTTACAGGGTCCAAGCGACTTACAGCTCTCACCGTTGATAAATGTATATACATCTTCTACTACACCAACATCTCCTACAGTCAAAATATTATCTGACGTACGTTTGAGTTGAGAAACAATACATTTTATAAGATACCAAAGGAAAATCGAAACCCAAAACAACAAGATGTAGTATGTAAAACTTCTGAACACCAACAGCAATTTGAGACTTTCATTAAATCAACTCCATCAGAAAAACAATTTTAAAAGCACACTTTTTTCGACGACTCAGATGATAGTGATGATTAGGTACAACATACTTTAGAATAGTTAATAATATGTAATAAGAAAAAAATTATAAAAAATAATAAAAGTTTATAGACCGTGTCGCTTATGATAATAGAAGTGATAAGTGATAAAGTATAAGTAATAAAAAAATATATATTTAAAAAAATTATTTCATTTTTTTTTTGTTTGTAAGTATATTATTATATTGTGATTTGCACTCTAGCTTAAGCTATCCAAATTACTTTTATAGATGTGTTAGTTGTTTTTATGAGTACTGTGATTATGCGACAACGACCCAAAACACTACTTAAGTTCCTATTACGGGGTATATATTATTATTATATTCAATTCAATTCAATTTATTTATTGCGAATACAGGTATTATATATCAGAAAATTATAATAAAGATACGGAATATTGTTTTTAGTTTGTATATTGTGATTTTGCACTCTCTAGCGTTCAAAATTACTTTACAATTGTTAGTTGTTTTTTTAAAATAAATATTGTGAGATTGTGTTAGTTAGTTGGCTACTATATGACATTTTTTATTTAGGTTACTATTCGAGACTGAATTAAAAGGCTGAATAGTAATAAAAAACGTTTATTAATAAAATAGTGCTGTTTGGTTTTTCTTTCATAAATTACCGCCTTTTATAATTAATTATAATCCTATCTAGTTACAGAACTGTTCTGCGGAATTTCATTACCAACCCGACTTAAATCATTACCATCGCTTGCAAGTTCATTACAATCCTTACAGTTTTCATCACCGTCCATCTGGTAATTTTTAATTGTTATTTTCTCCGTATCTAAATAAGATAGAAAAGTGCCTTTCCGTTTTTT
Organism: Parapoynx stratiotata; assembly: GCA_910589355.1. Lineage (NCBI taxonomy): Eukaryota > Metazoa > Arthropoda > Insecta > Lepidoptera > Crambidae > Parapoynx > Parapoynx stratiotata. Next base: position 5,559,459 of record OU342476.1, on the reverse strand, counting down.
AGAATCTGGGGATGTTCTTAGATGAATCAATAAAAAAAAACAAAACTTAAATCGATATTTTTTTTTATTCCACGGAACGGTGTTTTTTGCGCGAAACGGCGGAATCAACCTAATAGATGAGCTTGTGTTTATGCATTTAACTCAACAAAACTTAATCTATTAAGGGCGTTTTGCAGGAAATTTACATCGAGAATTAAAACTAGATTCAGCAAGTTTTTGACATTTCAGCCATAATAAAAATGTCAGAAATTTACTAAATCTCGTTTCAAATCTCGAATTAAATTTCCTGCAAGACGCCCTTAGTAAAAAATTTACTCAAAATTTGTCGCGCATAAATTATCGATATTATCGAAATCATCTAAATTATCGTAATTATCGAAGTTATCGAAATTGGTGAAATGAGTGACCATCTTAAATTTATTTTCTCAAAGAAAGTCGATGAAAAGTAGAGTATATAACCCGAGAGCAAAATATTTTTTACCTAGGGCGATGTACTTTGAATCCCTCACTGCGCTCAGAATTCTACGGTAGAATCCTGGAATCCTTCTCTTCGCTCGTGATTCAAACTAGCGCCCTCGCCGTAATAATAATACTTTATTCCCTTGTTATACAATCTACTATTGTATGTCTTTGTTAATTTGTCGATTGGTTTTATGTTTTTAAGCTATTGCATAGCTTCTATCGCGGGCCTTGAGCGCGGGGACCGAATCCAGAAATTCCGTAACGAAAAAACCTCACGCTCCCCACTCCGATGCGCAAGGAGGTGTGGCTTGAAGGCCGTGCATCGTCTAACGTCGTTTCAGTTCGGCAGTCTTCGACACGGCGTTGTGTGCGTGCTTTAACAGTGTAACTTTTCAATTCAATTTACACTTTTTAAAAGTGTAACTTGAATTAATATCAAAGAAAAAGAAATACTGCATGAATAAAATAAATAAATAAAATTATAATTGCATAAGTTGATACAAAATGCTATGCAATAGCTTTACCGCGGCAGTCCCCGAGTGCCACACGTCTTTTTTTTTATATTATTTTGTCTACTGATATATTATTTTGTGTAACCACAGTTAATGCGCTGTGGTTGTACTTGCTACAAGCGCTTGCGGTAATGAACCTTATAATATACTTTTTTTTAATTAGATATTTTTTTAATTTCTAAATTGTAAAATATTTACGTTTTTAAGTGCCAGGTTTGGTCTATGAAATAAAGTAATTTTTGTTTGTTTGTTTAAGAAACATTACAGACACAGTTATGGTTACCTTAACTTTAGATACACTCGTCGAACGGGATTCGAAGCTGTAACACTGAACCAAGACACAATCATATCACCATCAGTGCATAAGTTAACTGTGCTGATATATTTTCTGATCCACTGCACTGTATCTTGTATTCAGTTAACTTATATGTCAATTGAGCTATAATTTAAAGATGTTTCTAGAATCAAACCATTGACGACCTCTATGGTAGAGTGGCTTGTACGCTAGTTTTATAGTCGCCATGTCGAAATGTTTTGATTCGACTACCAGTGCAGACAAGTATTTCCTGAATGCAGACAGTTTGATTGTTTTACAGTTATAATGTTTATAATAGTAGGTGTAATGAGTTTAATTATAAATGTATTTAAATAACTATTAGAAATTTTATGTGAAAAGACCTACAGATAATTTTTTCTAAATAATCAACTTAAATTCTCTGTAAAACTTCGCTACTTCTACGACTTATACTGCCACCTGCAAAATGAGTTCAAACTTTTATGGAATATACAATTTTGGTTTATAATCTGTGGCATAGATTAGGCTGTCGAAAAAGTAGAGGCAAAGGCCAATGGCGTGGAAAGCCTTTCTTCGAACCCGCTCCATTGGAGCGAGAAGGACCGTCGTCTATATTATTTAGCACTTTCCTTTTTTACACTCTGAGTTTTGACTGAACGAAGGAAAATTTTGTTAGCCTTGCAATGCTACAAAACGGCACACACTCTAATTAAAATAAATTGGTTCTTCATTTAAGACTAGCTGTTGCCCGGGACTGTGTCTGGGGTGACTAGTTTTTTACCATCCCACGGAAACCCTTTAATTTTCCGGAATAAAAAGTATCTTAAATATAGACCATCCAAAATTTCATTGAAATCGGTCCAGCCATTTCGGAGATTAGATCGTACAAACAGACACACAGAGAAGCAAAAATTTTTTTTTGTATTTTCCCTTTTAATACATCCCCGTGACTTGGTTTTATTTTAAGCATTTTTTTTTCTATGTACTGTCTTTCGACCTCTACAGTTTTATTATATGTATAGAGATATATGGATAAATTATACATAATCAATAATCATAATTTTAAATAGCCCGTGTTGGTCCGGGACACAAAAAGAATTTATCTATTTCCCATAGAAATTGTAATTTTTTACGGAACTAAAAACTAAGGGTGTTATTTAAACGGTTAGCAAATTATTCGAATTTCGGTCAGCAAAAAATTACAATTGGTGAGCTAAAATTACTGATTGGTCAGCTACTCATGGGCAGCAAATATTCGTATATTGGTTAGCAATATAACTAATAACTAATAAAAAATCAAATATCTTTATTTAACATTTCGCTATCTCTCATAGTTTCAATTCTCCACACTTGTGAAACACCCATTCGGATTGATTACTCTGTATATATAAATAAATTCAAATATATAATATACCATTATTTGTATTGGCCTATGCCACACATGACCCCGTTTGAACCCAAATTGACAGTTTTAATAAGGAAGAGAAGTCCGCTTCCTTTTAATCCCACCACGAGAGCAAAAGCCCCTATTCCACACTCCACTGCATCCCAGTGGTGTGATCAATCCTAATGGGTCAGAATATTTCTTTTTATCTCTCATTGATTCTGATTTTTCAATACCTGGATCGTATAAGGTAAGTTTTCATCAAGAATTTTATACTCTATATGGATGCCAAACTCCCATACAATAGCATGAGGCAATGTTCTGTCTCGATCAGTAGGTGTTCCCTCTCATTCTTTCACTATTTATGAATGAAGGCTAACCGTGGGATATCCTCTTCTTCTCTTTATATCCATAGTTTCTGTCTCACCTGTCATATTTACGCCATTTTGACACCTAGACTGAAAATTGTTACAAATTTTTGTAATTCAAAATTTTAAATAAAAAATTATAAAACTGGTGATGGCGTGCGTTGTTTTATGTTGTGTAAGTGAGTGATATCCTGGATGTACCTCATCATTTCACAGGTGAGTCAAAAATCACATTAAATAAGAGTATTTGTTTGAGAAATTTGTGTGTATTTTTGTGTGACATCATTAGTAGTAATAGAAAGCTTTACTACGAAATGAAAAACTCATTCATTACGGTGATAGAATAAGAAAACTGATCGAGAGAGAACATTGCCTCATGCTATTGTATCGGAGTTTGGCATCCATCATACAGAACAAAATTCTTGGTTTTCATTTACATTGCCAGTAACTTATCTGACGCGGTGGCCAAAATCGGAACTAAGTGTCGCCCAGTGTTGCCATTATCATTGTACTGTCAATGTCAAGATACATTTTTGTTTTAAAGTTGTTCTTCGCGACTAAATTCGACAACAGCAACCCACGCCATCGGATCAAATAAGTTTGTGGCATTGATAAAATACATTTCTCGAAGAAATTGTCAAAAATGTCGATTTCTATGAGAATTGTGATTTCAACTATTTCCGCTAGGGGCGCTTTTCACGTTTCCCGTACACATTTTCATTTTTGACACATCTCGCAACTCAAAATGAGAAGTTTTTTACAATGAAAACTTACACTAGGGGTATTGGATGTCTATAAAGTAGTTTATGTAACTGTCACATAATATAGTTTGTTAAAACACGAGCGAGCCTTGGCGAGTTTTTTTAATAGTCTCCCGCGAGTGTTTTAATACCTAGCTATGTGCAGTTACATACACTACTTTATCTACACTCATTATTCAAAGAAATAAAACAAAAAATTTAATTTATTTTATTTGTGCGTTTTTAAGAAAAATAAGTGTTGCATAATGTGTCCAACCTGTTGCTAATTGGTCATTATGTTACAGGTTCCATTTTAAAATTTTCGTTTGTATCATCTGTGTTAAAAAGTATGTCATTATGAGTTCGAGTCTGAGTTCAGAATTCGAACATTATAACATGACTTTATATAAATAAACTTTATAATTGTGTCGAAATATTTGACATTCGTTAGACATCACTACTTGACGTACACGGATCCGCTGTTTTGAAGGCGTTTATCTGAGGACTCAGCGTTAAGAGTCCAACAAGTATACAAGCTTCTGCCTCCACCGGGATTCAAACCTGCAGTGCGAGCATAGACTTCGACAGTCGCCATATTTGATCGACAAAAGCATCAGTATTTTTCACTCCTCAGAGTTAATTGACAAATTTTTCGAATTTTTCCACAATTGTCGATCTTTTACGTCAAATTTGGCTTATTGAAAGTTCTATGCTTGTTTTCTATTTTTTAATGATAGAATTTATTTATCTCTTAACAGAGTGTGGGTTACATTTTAAAAGATTACTCTGTGATCTAATAAAATAATCAATTCCATAAAATATGTCCTAAAGTCCAAAATTAAATATAAAAAATCAGAGTTTACATCCAATACGCAAGCCTCGCCCATTGACGTTTCGCGCGCATGCCCGGTCGCCATGGTTACGGGAAAATGGCCGCAGTTGCCATGGCGACCCTGGAAGTAGGCCACGAAAGGCCTAGACATGACCTATTTTCTAACAGCTGTAAATATCGATAATATTAAGTTATTCCTGCTTACCTTCTTTGTAGGATTAAAGGAAACGTGAAAAATGGATTCTTTTGTTTTAACTGCTTAGTTCTATGGTAATGTAGAAAAATTGCTTTATTCTGTGATAAAGAACTTAACAAGTATGTAATAAAAATCTTCTTTTAGCACGCAATAGGGCGGCGTTGGATGAAGATGCTATCAAATTAGTACCAATTTATATATTTACGATTAGATATAATGATTTTAAAATCTCTGTGCCCTTATAAAAATGAGTTCTTTTCACAAGCCGCATAGATTTAGTATTATGAATAAGTCTATTGCTTTAATATATAAGCCTGTTATTCTAATTTTATTGCTTTCCAAAACTCAATAGTATTGTTTTCTTTATTCAATAATGTAGTTTGGTTTATTAAAATCCAGAAATAGATTCCTATAAGTCCACTAAAGAGGCGCGGTGCCTCATCATCTGCATTGCAGTATTCTGAATTGAAAGGAGAGCGGGCACTGATACTACTGGGTAGTGACTTCATATGGAACAGTTGGCAACGTATTGTGACCCTGTACGAGTTGCTACACATTCAACTCATAAAGATAACATAACAACTCCAAGGGGTAGGCAGAGGTGTTAAACACCCAAATTTCGCCAGATACGTTAGGTCTCTATGTAACAGATGGCGAGCCTGTTGCCATGCACCGGGCACAATGTGAGGCAGGTATATAATGAATTTTACATGCACAAAAAATAGGGTGGGGGCAAATGTTTGGGTGATGAATTTTCAGGCATTTGTTCTCCAGTCTTGGATATATATATATATATATATATATATATATATATATATATATATATATATATATATATATATATATATATATGTATTTATCTACGAGTAATAAATATATTTATCCGTCATCGAGTGTCCGTAACACAAGCAGCATTAGTTGCTTAAAATGGGGCTAGTTGATTGGTGTGAATGTTCTAAGATATATTTATTTATCATTCGTAATGACTGATATGATGTTAAGTTCACGTCATTATGTAACCGGGGGAGGGTAGGGGCATACCACAAGGCAACAAACAATTTCTATGTTATCTCCTAGATTTTTCTCCAGAGAGTTAATATTAAAACCACCATTGATCATGCTAAAGCTGGTTAAAAATAAATAAATACATACAAACAGTAATGTGCATTAATAAAAATGAGTAAATAAATATAACATACCGTAATACGCCATCCCAGTCAATAGGCGATCATTTATCATGGTTTCCAATTTATTTGCACATTCACCAGAAAACTTAACACATTTTTACATCACAATTTCACTTTGCTGAAATAAATCATAGTTCGTGAGCGGGAATTTGACGCAATAATTATTAAAGCTGCTTCGAGCTATTCTATACATTTGTATGTCTTTTGATCGTTGTGGACAATGTCCGGTAGATGGCTCTGGTAAATGTGAAAGAGAATTTACAATGGCGTGTCCTGGGAAACCTTTTGTTGATTTTTGTACCATCGTGGACGATATGAATGTAATGGGAAATGTGATCAACTGAAAAATACCTAAATCTATATCAGCGTATCCTTTTGAAAGAAAATTACTGTAATATTTTCTTTTTCTGAGAAGTTTCTGTAAAGACAGGATGAAACCTCGCTGAGTTTGTTGACCGTTCTTCTCAGAACTGTGCCTTATGTCCCCTTATTCTAAACTGTCGGAAAACAATCGAATCACGGAATCTCTGTACCTGTCACTTTTTATTGCGGCGAATCTGAGTGAGACGGGACATGATTTTCCGAATCGAATCCATGATCCGACAGTTTAGAATAAGGGGGCCGTACCCCTAATGTTAATCTTTGTAAAAAAACTTATTTTTTTTAGTAGGGTGAAGACGCTTTTCTATGGGAAACGTAAAGAGCGCCCCTTAACTTACACTAGGTATGGTGATTTCTTAATGAGGTAGGCAAACAAGGGATCCGGAAAGAAATCATTAATAGCACAATTTTTTTTTTGTACATCCACTATAAGAATCTTGATCAGGAACTAGACTGATCATCACTGGCTGCGTGGAAGGGAGGAGAGGCTGTCCTACCAGATGGACGCACTTGACGCAGGACGCTACTGGGACCCTACAGACATCCATAGAGCTGGCCCAGGATAGAAACGCATGGCTTAACTGGTGGCCAGGGCACCATAGTCACGTCCCTTAGTCATGAGGATACGACGAAGAAGAAGATCAGGAACTATACAGGATTTATTTCAATGAATCATAAACCTCGCATAAATAGCTAACATTTTATTAACAAAATTTGTTTTACGAGTCAAACTTTCATCATCATCAACCTATGCTCGTCCACTGTTGGACGTAGGTCTCTTGAATGAAATTGGCGTTTTGTATGGAGATTTTGGGGAACTGCATTTTCCATACTAACATTTTTTCAGTTTTCTTCACAACGACAAATCCAAAGATAATAATATTTGTCATGTATCTTTAGACAAGCTTAAGCTATATGTGTGATATCACACTTCTTAAAAAATATTTATCTTTTTTATGTGAATGCAAATAAAATGATGTATTCGGGAGACACTTAAAAAGAATTGTCTCCGTGTCCAATTTTAACACAATTAAACTTACAACAAATTATCAAAACAAATCAAAAGAGCTTAAAAATATAGTCTATTTTTAGACGAGGTAATTATTTCTTAGGATTACTCTGAATCTTAATAGTTACAGATAAAATACTAAGAGAGAAAAAAAACACCAATTTCAAAGGTAAGGACCCAATATATCCCTTTAGTCAATCTATTTTCATCCATCCTTTCTACATGTCTAAACCATCTTAGGATACCTTTCTCTATTCTTGTCTTCTTGTCATTACATCCTCTCTCAAACCACACTTCCTTCTTATCACATCATTATATATCCTGTCACTCAATTTTACTCCAGCCATGCTTCTGATGTTTCTGATGCTGATGTTTCTCAAAGCTCTCATTTCTACCGCATTAATTCTACTTCCGTGTCTTTTTTCCCATTCCCAACATTCACTCCCGTACATCAGTGTTGGGACTAGCACACCGTTGTGCACTGCTAGTCGTGCCTTTTCAGAGAGCATCTGACTGCTCATAAAATATACGACACTATTCCTTTGATTGTATAAAGATTTGATCACACAATGGTCATTGTAAAAATCAATCTAAAGTAATCAAAACACGTCCTAATCGATACCTCGATGTGCGTTATCTGCAATCGATTGCTGTAGATACGATACTGATAGCTTATCTGTATTTTAATCGGTTTATAAAATAAATCACATGCCGCACGATTTTTATGGGGGATGTAATCAATTCTTTGATATGCCTGGCTGTAAAATAAATCAAAATCTTATTTTTTTTTCTTTTTATACTTTTAATAAAATCAAGCCAGCCAGTGTAAGTAGTAGTGTTTAATTCATAGTATTCTATTTGTTGTTGTTGTTTTTTTAGTTTTATTGCCTCGTCGTTTTAGCTCTCCGCAATTCGACTGGTGAAATACCTCAAGGCATTAAGTCCGCCATTGTAGGTCGTGCAAAAAGATATATATAAACAAACCGGCTGTTGTAATTTTTAAAAAGAATACTACCAACCTATCTCTTCCCTTGGGTGTCGTAAAAGGCGACTAATGGACTTAGAATTGCACAACATCCAATAGCTTATTATAGCGGCGACGGGCTCACGACCTGTCACGCTGAGTGCAGTCACTGCTTGGTGAAGCGCGGACTATGGCAGCGGACTGCTTTTGCGGTGCTTTTATCTCGTTTTTGACTAACCCCTTGGGGATAATAGTCGTGATTATGTGTATGTATGTATTTTTGACAATTAATACCGAAAAACTTATACTTATATCACTTTATTACATCGTGTTTTGTTGGTGGCTGGATTCGAATGCGGAACCTCTTGATCAAACTCCGGATTCCTAACCTTTTAACCAAGCGATGAGGAGCTCGGTGGCGTCGTGGTTAGTACGCTTCGGCTTTCAATCGAAAACAAATCTGCTTTCGCCATGGTCATTCTTTGGATGGGTGAACATAACTTTGTGATCTCAACTTCTTCAAGAAGGCACGTTAAGCCGTTGGTCCTGGCTATTGCAACAGTCTCCCCACCAACCCGTATTAGGTCAGCGAGCGTGGTGGTGTTACGGCCCATAAGCCTCATATGTTTCTTCAGGGAGGAAAGCCTGTGCCCAGCTGTGGGATGTATATAAGCTGAAGAATGGCTCCAATTGTCTTACTAGTAAGTAATCGACTCTCATAATGTAAAACTAATGTTTGATTTGTTTTTCGGTCAAGGACTTATTGATTTTATTAGTGATCGTGTTCATCCATTTATTTACGTTTTTGCAATATTATTATAAGACTAGTTGTTGCCCGCGACTTCGACCGCAGTTATTATGGACCCTTCAATTTATCGGAATAAAAAGTATTTAAGATGTTGACCAGGGATATAAGGTATCGTGTAAAATTTCATAGAGAAACAAAAAATAAAAATTAAATATTTGGTCCTTACCTATGAAATTGGTGTTTTTTTCTCTCTTAGTATTTTGTCTGTAACTATTGAGATTCAGAGTATTCCTAAAAAATAATTACCTCGTCTAAAAATAGACTATATTTTTGAGCTCTTTTGATTTGTTTTGATAATTTGTTGTAAGTTTAATTGTGTTAAAATTGGACACGGAGACAACTCTTTTTAAGTGCCTCCCGAATACATCATTTTATTTGCATTCACTTAAAAACGATAAATAATTTTTATGAAGTGTGATATCACACATATTACAAAAGCTTGTCTTATGATAGATGCCAAATATTATCTTTGGATTTGTCGTTGTGAAGAAAACTGAAAAAAATTTAGTATGGAAAATGCAGAATTCCCTAAAATCTCCATACAAAACACCAATTTCATAGGTAAGGACCTAATATATTTGGTATTTTCCCCCTTTTTACATCGCTCTGACTTGATTTTAAGCATTTTTTTTTCTATGTGCAGACATTCGACCTCTACAGTTTTATTTCATGTATTTACACTGTTACGTCAAAAATTTAACTAGATTGAAACCATTGAAACCTTTTTACACACCTGATCTTGTCATTGTCCACAAACAATAACACAAAAAAAATAACCTTGAGTGATGCGATGCGATCGAGTTTCGTAACGATGGCTTGCGCCAAGGTCACGTTTTATCGATACGATCGTGACTGTGTGCCGATAATCGTGTCATTTGGATGTGCAATCTTAATTAGTCTATTGCATCGATTTTCGATAACCGATAAGGTTAGGTTAGGTGACGTATTTGTCACGCTATATCGAAAGCAAAGCTACTTTCGCCATGGTCAGCCTTGGGATGGGTGACCAAACTTTGTGATACTCCTGTAATGTGTTTCTTAGGATAGGCTGGTGACGAATTTGATATCTAACACTCTAATGATCAATCAGGAGCTCGGTAGCGTCGTGGTTTGAACGCTTTGACTTCGATTTCGAAAACCACTACTTTCGCCATTGTCAGTTCTGGGATGGGTTACCAAATCTTGAGTTTTTACATGTTTCGGAAGGTACTTTTAACAAAGTGTTGAGGAGCTCGGTGGCGTAGTGGTAAGTACGCTTTGGCTTTCGATCGGAAACAAAGCTGCTTTCGCCATGGTCATTCTTTGGATGGGTGACCAAAACTTTGTGATCTCAAGTTCTTGAAGGAGATACCATAAGCCGTTGGTCCGGGTCGCTATTGAAACCGTTTCTACCCAGTATCCCGTATTGGGCCAGTGTGGTGGTGTTACGGACCATACTCCCCACGTGTTTTTTCATGAAGGAAGGCCTGTGCCCAGCAGTGGGACCATGAAGATGAGTTTGCGAAGATACCTAGACCAACTGCAATAAATTCAGAATTCAATATCGTTTATTCAATTTAGATGCGTATGCACATGCTTATGAACGTCAAAAGCATTCTCAAAATTTCGTGAAAGCGATAAACTACGCCACCCGTTCACAAAACTACCAGGAGGCCTTGTTCTGAGAAGAACGGGCAAGAAACACAGCATGTTTCTGTCCTACCTTTACATTGTTTTTTTTTATGTCATTAACTACAACGTCATTGAAGTTTTAGAAGTAAAAATAAATATTTTATATTCTGCAGTTGACCACATTTTCCATTAAAAATATGAGTAGTCAAAAATATTACATATAGAAAATAAAATTAAGGTTCCGTTGATTCGTCATCAGCCTATATACATCCCACTGCTGCGACAGGCATTCCTCATGGAGAAACACATGAGGAGTATGGGCCGTAACACCACCACGCTGGCCCAATGCGGGTTGGTGGGTAGAAACGGTCACAAATGCGACCGGGACCAACGGCTTAACGTGCCATCCGAAGCACGGAGGAGCTCTAGATTACAATGTCTTGGTCACCCATCCACGGCCTGACCATGGCAAAGGTAGCTTTGTTTTCGATCGAAGCCAAAGCGTACTGACCACTACGCCACCGAGCTCCTCCGTTGATTATTTGAAGAAAATTTAAAAAGTAGTATATACAAAACCGGTCATACATTCAATAGGTATCTTCACCACTTGCCGTACCATACAGTCCCAAAGAAAATTTCATTGATAACGCTGATATGCCGATCCACCCATTCCTGTCTTGCAGGTCCATACCTTCGCCGTTTTTCCAGGACTATGTTGTAGGACGAGGGAATACGCATTTTTTCTAATTGCATTTTAAAATCATTTATCATGTAATTGTGTGAAAATGAAATAAATAAATCTAAATCTAAAATCTACCAATAGAGAATTTAATGGTCTGGAAGTGAGCAGGGAAATCACTGATGACTATTACATACATACGTACATATAATCACGACTATTATCCCATGAGGGTTAGTCAGGGACTAGGCAAAAGCACTGAAAAAGCAGTCCACTGCCATAGTCCGCGCTTCACCAAGCAATGACTGCACTCACAGGTGGTGAGCCCGTCGCCACTATAAGCTATTGGACGTTGTGCAGTTCTAAGTCCATTAGTCGCCATTTACGACACCTAAGGAAAGAGATGGGTTGGTAGTATTAGGTCCTTACCTATGAAATTGGTGTTTTGTATGGAGATTTTAGGGAATTCTGCATTTTCCATACTAAAATTTTTTCAGTTTTCTTCACAACGACAAATCCAAAGATAATAATATTTGGCATCTATCATTAGACAAGCTTTAGTAATATGTGTAATATCACACTTAATAAAAATTATTTATCGTTTTTAAGTGAATGCAAATAAAATGATGTATTCGGGAGGCACTTAAAAAGAGTTGTGTCCGTGTCCAATTTTAACACAATTAAACTTGCAACAAATCATCAAAACAAATTATAAGAGCTCAAAAATATAGTCTATTTTTAGACGAGGTAATTATTTTTTAGGAATACTCTGAATCTTAATAGTTACAGACAAAATACTAAGAGAGAGAAAAAACACCAATTTCATAGGTAAGGACTCAATATTATTTTAATGAGCCGCTACCACATGACTCCGATTACAATTAACTTAGATAAAATAAATTACATTTCATTGGTGTAATTCAGCCAAAAAGGTTATATGTTTTTGTTGACAATTCAATGTTTTTTTTCCGGTGCACTGTCGCCTTGATTTCGTGTCAAGGTAAAATAAACGTATTGCTCAATTTATATATCTTATTTAAATAGAGTAGTATTGTTTATAACAAAACTATTGTTGAAACACAATAGACAATATTTTGTTACAGTTGTGGGGCGAAAGGTCGTTGGTTCAAAGCCTGATAGTACTTGTAGTGTACTGTAGTTTGAGTTAAACAAGTATAGCTTAGTGGTTCGTACGCTTATGACTATCGATATTGATTACAAAGCTACTTTCGCCTTGGTCAGTCTTTGAATGGGTGACCAAAACTTTGTGATGTCGAACTTCTCCGTGCTCCTCCTCCGTCTCGGCGCTATTGCAACCGTTTCTACCCAACAGCCCATATTGGGCCAGCGTGGTGGTGTTACGGCCATACTCCTCACGTGTTTCTCCATGAGGAAGGCCTGTGCCCAGCAGTGGGACGTATATAGGTTGGGGCCGGTAGTTTCTGTCATTTCGTGATAAATCCGTGAGTGACATAGATCTAATATTTTCTACTTTATCGAGTAATAACAAAAACGGGTTACCGCTCTACACCCTCACGATGTCAATCTTTCCCGATGACCCATATTTTCATCTAGGGATTCTAAATAGAACGTAGCCTAGATGTGACATGTATTGCAAAATGATCAAACGATAACACAGAGAGTTACTGCTTGGTGAAGCGCGGACTATGGCAGTGGACTGCTTTAACGGTGCTTTTGTCTTGTTTCTGACTAACCCTTAGGGGATAATAGTCGTGATTATATGTATATACGATTTTTTAGAGCATAACATTATTTACATAAAATATCGCGGCAGCACACATACGATAATATTGTCAATATAATGTTAGTCAATGTATGGAACCGTATACAACACAATACCGCAATTCTTGCCGCACACACGCAATATTATTGTCAATATGTATTTTATTGACAATATTATTGCGTGTGTGCGACTATAACAATATCCTCTCTACAAAGAGACCGGCTCGAAGAGAAGAGCATTGCTTTTGTAAGTAAAAAAGTTTTGAATCATTGCAATAAGGTTTATTTTTATGGCGTTAAATGATCTTTTACAATGATTGTGGTTATTGCGCACGCATCTAGTTTTTGTCCACTAGGAAGAAGTGTGTATGTGACAAAATTTGGTGGTCTTCAATGGCTGTGACATATTGTTAAGATTAGTTTGTTATTTATTATGTTTAATGTCTAAATTTCTATGACAAAGATTATATGAATAGAAAAAAATACTTAAAATCAAGTCTGAGAGATATAAAAAGAGGGAAAATACTATTTTTTTTTTAATTTTTGTATCTCTGTTCATTTGTCTGTTTGTAAGGGCTAATCTCCGAAATGGCTAGACTAATTTCAATGAAATTTTGCAAGGTGATACCTTACATATTTCTGGTTTACATCTTAGATACTTTTTATTCCGGAAAATTAAAGGGTTCCCGTGAGATATTTAAAAATCATAGTATTGTAAGTATGCGTACTACGAAATACAATAAAAGATAATTAAATTACTTTAACTAGTAAGCAATTGACTAATCTATTTTCAGGTATATTTACATAGATGAAACAAATGAATCGCTGCCGCTGCCAGCGGGACTGTGCGCGCCCGAATGGCCGCAAAAACGAAAAAAAAAATGCCTCGCTGTGTGATAATTGGCGGAGGGACATCAGCGGTATCGGTACCTTTCAATCAGTTTAAATCTCCCATCAATTACGGCTGTGACGTCACAGTACACGTTAAAAAGTTGACACGCTTGGTTTCAATCCAAATCGTTATACCTGCGTTATTTATGTAAATGGATATCTGAGGTCGATGCAACTGGCAAATGTGGGTGTACTTATACCCCTGCCTACTAATGGAATAAAACTGTGGAACGAATTGTCGCCCGCGGTATTTCCGGACCAGTATGAAATGAAAGCCTTCAAGAAAAGAGCGTGTTCCCACTTAAAAGGCCGGCAACGCACTAGTGACCCCAGTGATGTTGCGGGTGTCCATGGGCGGCGGTAGTTGCTTAACATCAGGTGACCCGAAAGCTCGCTTGCCCCCTATCCCATAAAAAAAATGGAGGTGTGATGATATAAATGTTAGCTTGGGACCCCCAGTTTCAAAATACTGACACTACTCAATAAATAATAATAAATAAATATCTTCAGACATTCACACCTATCAACTAGCCCCACTTTAAGCAACTAATGCTGCTTGTGTTACGGATACTAGATGACGGATAAATATATTTAATAGATAAACACATATAAAATATTCTGAATATATATAAATATATATAAACATCCAAGACTGGAGAACGAATGCCTGAAAATTGATCACCCAAACATTTGCACCCACCGGGATCGAACCCAGAACTTCTCGAGATGGCGACGCCTTGAGACCGGTGTACAGACCACTCGGCCATAAGCAATAAGCAAGTCGTCGCAAACAAATTTATATTTTAACAGGTCTTAACTACGAAAGGAACAAATTTAAATCTCTAAACGCTCTGCTAAAAACAATAGCTTTCAGTTAACCTTGCAATAATTAACTAAACAATTGATGTCACGTGTAAAGGACGAAGCATTGAGTGTTTTCAACAGATTTTACACTAAATTGTAATATTGAATAAGTTACATTCGATATATTATATTATATTTTTTTGTGTTATGATGTATTTTAATTAAGTCTTTTATTTTGTGCACCATTATATTTTTCTAATTCTCCATCAATAGGTTGTCTAGATGACATTGCTACCTAGCAATATCGCCGCCAATTGAGTTATCTAGTTTAAAGTATTTTCTTTGCAATTTTCTTTCTGGTGTACGCAAAAAGTGTTTTATTTTTATTTTTTTATAGAGCGAGCATTTGGTTTAAGAATATTAAATGTTAAAAAACAACTTCTCATTACGACTCTATGCCCGAAAGTTTAAGATCAAAGAGTTCATGAATTGACACACTATTATTATTATTTATTTTAATTCTCTTGACAATTTTAATTAATTGTATATATTTTTTTGACTTTACACTGAGTAATCATTTTTTATTATTATCGGGACCTTTTCAATTTTAATACTATTATGACAATTCGACGAAATCTATTATACCATCTATATTTGACATTATTTAAATTTTTTCTCAATATTCAAAGATTATTATTAATTGTACATTTGACGATCATTTTTTTCTAATTGCATTTTAAAATTACTAATCATGTAATGGTTTCGAAATGAAATAAATAAATCTAAAATCAAAGTCCCCATCACAGATATACATTTACATAGTAACGATTTGTATTGAAACCAAACGTGTCAACTTTTGACGTCTGCTGTGACGTCACACCTGTAATTTTGCGACGGGAGACCCAAACTTATAGAGAGCTGTAATCTCTGGCTACCCCATCGGGAAAAGACGTAATTGTTTGTATGTATGGGAATGTAAGTTGTGCCTGCCTCACATTGTGCCCGGTGCATGGCAACAGGCTCGCCACCTGTTATAGGGGGACTTACCATATCTGGCGAAATGTGGGTGTGACCTGTGTTATCCCTTCGGGGAAAGAGGCGTGATGATGTTTTCGTAAATTAATTAGTCTTTTCTGTTAGTATAAATGTATATTTTTGATATATTATCTTAATCATGTTGTGTACACTTTTAGTGGTAAATCTGTCTGTGTAAATAAATAAATACGTTATGTGATGTAAGTTTCCAATTGAGTAAAATAAGTCCTACAATCAATAAATAGCTGGATCTCTTTTTATTTCGTGAAGACTAGTTATACCTCATATAGGTAAAATTAGTAAACTGTCTAAATTATTAAAATATAAACCCTGATAAACCCTGTGGGGTTTGCGCGGTTTAGCTTAGATATATGAGTGTATTTTTTGAAACTTATATAATTTGAAAAAAAAAATACATGAAATAATATCATGGCTAAAATTAAAATACATAGTAACTAAAGTATACATTTAGTCATTTTATTGTATGTATATATAGGAATATTTGTAGATATTCTTATAAGCAAGAACAAACATTATATTATTGTTGCAAAGCTATTTTTTCTATAAAATGTATTTTATAGTGTTTAAAGACACTTGATTTTAAAACGTTTTGCCTGTTTTTATGTTTTTATATCAATTTTTAAACTTTTTATTGATAAAATATCCTTGCGGGAGATCTTTTATCAGAAGTGGCCGTCTCGCGACTGATTAGTTGATAAAAATAACAAAAATCATGACAAAAATATTACAGTACAGTATGTTAGTACTGTGTTCTTCTTAATAATATTAGATAATTTTTCCGTTCAACTAATTAAAGAAATGATTTTTAGTTTACATTTTTTTTATCAAAGATTCAAACGCACTGAAAAAGAATTAGTTTTACGGTCTATATATGCATTTTAAAGTTTAAAATATAGTTTAATAACCTTTATTTTTTTTTATAATCAGCCCAGCTAATGAATCAACACCACCTGATGGTACGCAGTAGATAAGTCCATTTGCGAAGGTTGCAAAATTATTTTTTATATTTTAAATTTTAGCATAAAAATAAATAAAATAAGTTAGTTATTCAAGTTAAACTACAATTAATTTCAGAGGCGCTCTATCTCAGCTCTACAAAAGTTCTAAAACCAAAAAAAAACTTTAAAAAATCACGAAAAAAGCAGCCATGTAATTACGTCTAATTCCCGCTCATCCGAAGCACAGATAATAAACCGGGGTCACTGCACTGCACGCACAATATTTTTTTTAAAATAGATGAGCACGCGGCTTAGTCTACGCAAGAATATTTTTTAGAATTTTCGTTGCGACACGCATGCATCGCCGCGCGCGCGCTTGGATCGACTGCCTCTAACTCAACAATTGTTATCGATTGCCCTTCCAAATTTAAAACACCCGGCACGCTAACTAAAATACACATCTGGGAACCTTCCTCATTCGCCGTATAACATTTGAGAGCCAACCCGACTATTTTCAGAAGTCTCCAATTTGAACTACAGCGTTTGACGACAAATCTATCTTAAGTTTGGTAGCGTTGTATGTAAATTTTTAAACTATAGGTGTTTAAGTCACGAGGTGTTTCTGCTTATAGACAATTTTAGTCTATGAACTGAATTTATTTTTAACTGCGTCTATATTGAAGTGACAGTTCAAATGTGTGCCTACATGCTGCGATTACAGGTTGCTGAAGATGCAAGTAATGCTATAGGAAATATTTTAAAAAAGTAAATAGTATGCAACATATAGAGCACGGTGGCGTATTTCGTACGCCGTAGCTTTAATATTGAAAACAGCAATTTTCGCCATGGTTAGTCCTTGGAGGGGTGACCAAATCTTTGAGATCTCGACTTGTCGAAATGCACGTCAAGTTTGTCTCGCTACAGCATCCGTTTCTATCCACTAATCAGATTTGGGCTTGTGTGGTGGTGTTTTGGCCCATACTACTTGTGTTTCTCCATTTAGGCTTATGCCCAAAAGTGGGACGTATATAAGCTTGTCACGAGTTTTAATTACAATATCCACATTACAATATTATTCGACCAAAAACTTGCATACCACCTTTAGAGTGTATATCGTTGCCATGTGACACAACAACAAGGTCTATTTTTGCATAAATAATCAGATTTTAGTTCTTTGTGGTTTGCAACATAGAATCTCCGTAGTTTCTAGTGAACTATTGCTTAGAAAATAGAGTTTAAAGTATATTGCACTTTTTACCGATGCACCGATTGGATTACGGGCCGCCAATCATGGCAATTATTGTCAATATCACATACGAAGTTTAATAACGAGTCTTAGTGAAATTCAATTTGGATGGAAGATTTTGTCAATAGTGGTAAAGCAATTGTATGGTTGACTATGCTTTACGTATATAGTACTAGCTGTGCCCGCGACGTCGTTCGCGTGGCTATTGATTTAACGCCGATAAACGTTTATAAAAAGTTTTTGTGTGCTTGTTAACAGCGGAGTGGATCTTGTAGCGTGAATCTGTGTAATAAGTGTTGACGAACATTGTAATGGTTCATTGAAAAAACTTTCGAAGTGGTGCGGAAAATAATGAGATTTTTATCGTGGTAATCCACCTCATCGAAGTAACACCACAGTGTCTGTCATCGATCGTTTGACGCCAAACTCTCCCAAGATCCATTCAAATGCATTACACTAGCATTTCAATGTAAGTTACTGAAGACATTAATAACGAAAGACATGGCTGTTATGGGCTCAGATTCCTTTGCCGTCCCTTTATCGGAAGGATTTTAGGGAGTTTTTGGCGGCATCCAACTATGGCGGACGTGATTTTTATTTCAGTGATTGTAATATTGTTTCGGAGTTGATCTTGTTGCGTAAAATCAGTGTAGTTTTGTGTAGTAAGTGTCAATAATGATGAGCAATGTGGAGAATCATTGAAATAATCGTCAAGTGGTGTGAAAAACGATGGGATTTTTATCGTGGTAATCCACCTCATCGAAGTAACACCACAGTGTCTACCATCGATCGTTTGACGCCAAACTCTCCCAAGATGCATTGAAATGCATTACACTACCGAAGAAATATAATACCGAAGACTTGGCTGTATGGGCTTTGTTCCCTTTGCCTTCCCTACATTTTTTTTTTAAATACAACTAGGGTGGCAAACAAGCATACGGCCCACACAGATGGGCAGTGGTCACCGTAGCCTATGGACGCCCGCAACACCGAGGGCATCACCAGCGCGTTGCCGACCCTTAAAAAACCTTTTCACGCCCTTTTTGAAGGACTCCATGCTGTAGAATTTTACCAAAAAAAAAAGAAATTAAAGAAAAGATTTGAAAAAAAACTATTCTATTTTTAGAGGGTGATATGGATGTTTGATTGCGACTCCGAGTTATAAGATTGCGATATCCTCAAGGCGACAGGCATCATTGGCTGACAAGAATCAAATTTAGTTGTTACGGAAAACCAAAACGATTGTTTTATTTATTTCAATTCGGTTATAGGTGACCCATTGTCAATTTTAGTATTGGTCATGGTACCTTAAGACCAGGATCTTCCAAATCAACCTGTTGAGTTTTTTTAAATAATAAATAATGTTTTTTTTATTCAGAAAAATGTTATTGTTCTTCACGAACTGTTCTTGAATATTCTCAGGCTCCAATACTTTTTTGGATCATAAAGAATGCAAAGATAGGTTCCTTTATGACTATTTTTCATGTTTACATAAAGATTATTAACACTATACATAAAAAAAATTGGAAATGTTGTTGTCTAAATTATTCTGTACTTATACCTAGTTTTTTTTATTTGGCTTTTATTTATTTTCCAAACCTCATTAAATAACAAAGAGGCGCGCGCTTCTCCAGTCATTCGCCAGCCAGGCATCGTCTCGCTCGAAAATTCTGGACTATCCATAAAATATAGATGATTAGATTTTTGGTATAATTGCATTCTCAGCCTGTATACGTCCCACTGCTGGGCACAGGCCTTCCTTTTGGAGAAATATGTGAGGACTATAATTTATTATTATAATTTATTAATCGAAATCATTTTCGCTGCATTACTTAACTACATTTGCTCAAATCCATGAGTTAAATTGCCTTTAAAAAGACGTAATTAATCTACATATAATTTAATATATTGTACTGAAGTTAATATTTATAACTTAATAATTTATTATTACTTGACGCCCATTTTTTAACACCTACACAAACAAAAAATATATATACAACAGCTGATAATATAATTATAAATCATAAATACAATAACGAATAACATATCTAGCTATGCTATTAAAAATCTAGACATCATTCCTTTTATCGGTAAAAACATAAATACATAACACCTATATCCCCGTAGGGTAGGTAGAGGTTCAATACACACCTACATTACCATGTCGTTGGTCCCGAGTAATAGGGGTAAGCCTATCGCCGTCACCGCCTATAGAACATCCATTTCCACTATGTAATTAAAACTAAAATACCAAGAGCCAGGACAGATGTTATATACCACTAAATAGAATTTCTGCATTCTGAGGAACATTAATTAATCTAAATTTTTTTCGTCGTAAGTCATGTGGTAGCGGCTTATTAAAAGAATACTACCAAACCATCTCTTCCCTTGGGTGTCGTAAAAGGCGACTAATGGACTTAGAACTGCACAACATCCAATAGCTTATAGCGGCGACGGGCTCACCACCTGTCACGCTGAGTGCAGTCACTGCTTGGTGAAGCGCGGACTATGGCAATGGACTGCTTTGCGGTGCTTTTGCCTAGTCTCTGACTAACCCTTAGGGGATAATAGTCGTTATTATATGTATGTATGTACATTTTTTCTTGAATTAAATTAAAATTCAAAAAAGGAGGTACATACAAACAGACATACCGGTCAAACTAAGAGTTTGACCTGTATGTCTGTCTGTCTGTATGTTTGTACCTTGCGATTGGTTGAACCGATCCTGATGCGGTTTTCAAAACACTATTTGTTGCGCTAAATAACCTCATAATACCCACCACTAAAAAGTATGAAATAAAAAAAGAAAAAAAAACGCAAAAACACCATGATAGAAAAATTTAAACTTTTTAAAAATAAAAAACGAGCCTAAAAAAAATTAATTACTGAAATGCACAAAATAACTTTTATAAAAGCTACCTACATACGTACTTTTTGCTTCTCAGTAGTTCAAATTAATTGGAGGCGGTTCCGTTTTTTTTTTTTTAAATGTTACAAATTTTTGTTACAAAGTTTAAGCGAATACAAACAATCGTAAATCGTTACATTTTCACATGTTTAGCTAGGTGACGTAACCACACGTAGAAGGTCGCGGGTTCACTCCCGGGCAGGGACACCGACGTAGCATTGTACTAATTATAGGAAGGTCGAATTTCTACTGCTTATACTGACTGGTTAAAAACCGCTTGGTTTTTAGCTGCATTATACGTGTATTTGGGTGAATGCATTTTATACTGGTCAGTTATGAAATTCTTTGTACAAGTTGAATGCCGTGTTTCAAAAACTGCTTAGAGTACCAATCTATACAAATTGGGTCCTTACCTATGAAATTGGTGTTTTTATTCTGTCTTAGCAATTTGTCCGTAACTATTAAGTTTCAGAACATTCTTATAAAATAATTGCCTCTTCTGAAAATAGACCATATATTTGAGCTCATTATATTTAATTTGATAATTTTTTGTAAGTTTAATTGTGTTAAAATTAGACACAAAGACAATTATTTTTAACTGCCTCCCGAATACATTATTTGATTTTTATTAACATAAAAACGATGAATAATTTTTATCAAGCGTGTTCACACACATATTACTAAAGCTTGTCTAATGATACATGCCAAATATTATTTTCTCTGGATTTGTCGTTGTGAAGAAAACTGATAAAATGTTAGTATGTGACATCCCCAAAATCTCCATACAAAACACCAATTTCATAGGTAAGGACCTAATATAATAAAACTGTAGAGGTCGAATTTCTGTACATAGAAAAAAAAATACTTAAAACCAAGTCAGGGATTAAAAAGAGGGAAAATACAAAAATAAATTATTTTTTAATTTTGGTTTTCTCTGTCTTCGGGTTTGTACGGGCTAATCTCCGAAATGGGTGGACCGATTTCAATGAAATTTTGCAGTGATACCTCATATCCATTGTCAACATCTTAGATACTATTTATTCCGGAAAATCAAAGGGTTCCCGTGGGATAGTTAAAAAACAGCTAGTACAGAATAAATGTCTTTTATTAATAAACTTTTTTTTTGGAATTGCTTTCATACGCGAACCTCCTTGTGTTTTTAATAAATAACCTCTTTATATTATCATTTTTTAAAATTTTATATCGTTTACCATTTAATTTTGTAATTCTATCATTAACTTTAATGGGTTGACTAGCAGATATCTCTGTTAGAAATAAGTCCGCCATTGCAAACTACTGTATATTGTTTATTTTCTTTTTTTATGAAGTAAAGAGTGTAATATAGGGTAGAAAATTTTCATGGGCCCTGGAGGGCAGGTACCTTTAATATTTATAATGGCTAAATTTACTTAGGAAACTAACTAACTTTTATTTTCAGAAAGAAGCAAAACTGCATTCTCAGTTTATTCAAAATAGGTTACCCTGGCCGGGAATCGAACCAGCTAAAATAATAATACAATAAAATCTCCACATTGATCCCGTATATAGTGGACACAAGTCCACATGTAGAGTACAATATGTTAAAATTGATTTTATTATGTCAAAAAGTGTAAAAAAAATACAAAATGAACTTAAATTTTCGCCTGAATTTTGTTCCAAGCCTCTAATTACATGATCCCGTGTAGACTTGTGTCCATGTCGTGTCGTCAATATCGCTTCCACAGTGGCCGAGTAATCTGCTAACAAAGGCGACAAGGCTGTCTAGTAGAGGCCGCTTGCGTAACGACTCTATGTAGAGACGCTGGAAGCGACACTTGCATAAATAAAATGAAAAAAAAAACACAACAAATCATCACGACTCTTTCCCCAAAGGTGTCAAACCCATATTTCGCCGGATATGTTTTTTATTTTTCTATTTATTTGGGTCAATAAACAATGTTCACAATCTTACATTATTTTAACAGTTATAAATATACATAATGCTTGCTTGCGCTAGCTGTTTCTTAAATATACCGAAGGTTAGCGGTCATACAATGAAGTATTTATTTTTTATATAAAATAATATTCATAAAATAAATAAACAGCAAATGCGGAACATAATTACGTAACATAACTATATAAAACATAATATAATAGCATGTTTCGAAGTTTTAACTCACATAGCAAATGTATGGAATATTAGTTCTCATAATTTTAACTAGATGGCGCTGTATGTAATTAACATCACGCTAACGAGTTTCTCGGATCACTGCATAAGGGTCCGATAGTTTTTATTTTATTTTCAATTCTATATATTATTATGATGAATTTTTCAAGTGCGCCTTCAGGACCAAAGTTAAGGAATACCGAAAATAGGGAGTCGCAAGCTGATTTCGATGAAAACGAAAACTGCATCATTGGATTTTTGAAAAATACTTAAATCAACCAAGCAAGAATCGAACGTTATGATGACATTACTCGATAGTGTTATGAGTAAGGTGAGGTAAGGATCGATTTCTTTAAAAGGCTGATGTGAATGGAAATGTTTTAGCGAACGTACAGTCAGGGAAGATGGTCGATAAGTAGAGTTTTTTATTGAAAAAAGTAAGACAGTAATTTCAAAAGTATATAAGTGTGTGTGTTTTACCGCTTGTACAATGGGGTCTGCTCTGAGGAACTGTTTGACATGATGCCAACAGCTACTTTTTATCACCGCACCGCTCGCCATCGCCAGGGAATTCATACTCACACGTTAGAACCAAAATGGTCGCATACCGTGCGTTTTAGGAGGAATTTCCTTACTCGTGCGCTTAGGCTGTGGAATGAACTTCCTGGTGAGGCTTTCCCAAGAGACTACAGCATGGAGTCCTTCAAAAAGGGCGTGAAAAGGTTCTTTAAGGGTCGGCAACGCGCTGGTGATGCCCTCGGTGTGGCAGGCGTCCACAGGCTACGATGACCACTGCCCATCTGTGTGGGTATGCTTGGTTTCCACCCAGTGGTATAAACAAAAATTGCTCAATAGTCTAGAGCCTGGGAAAGGTCATAGGCTACTTTTTATCCCGACATTCCCATATAAAACCGCGGGAAGCCACTAGTTTTAATTAAATCAAGGGATCGCTTATTTGCTCTATCTAGTAGGACTCTACATCTTTGTAGAGCGGTGACGACACCTGCCCCACAATTAGAGTCAACAAAACTACGCTGTTTACTGGAGGTGTTTATTATTTCATTCACGGCGCCGTATCTAAGCGAATCGCGCCTCTATCCCCGAAGGGGTGGGCAGAGCTGACACCCGGATTTTGCCGATATGTTGGTTCCATTTATATTAATGAGATATGATGATAATTAATGTTGCTACGCACTGCACAATTTGAGGCAAGTTATTATGGTAACGCTTTGGCTTTCGATTGAAAACAAAGCTACATTCGTCATTCAGGCCTTGGATGGGTGACCAAAACTTTGTGATCTCGAACTCCTCCGTGCTTCGGAAGGCACGTTAAGCCGTTGGTCCCGGCTATTGTGACTGTCTCTACCCACCAACCCGCATTGGGCCAGCGTGGTGGTGTTACGGCCCACATTCCTCTCAACAATATCGTTGATATTTGGTCTTCTGTACTTGGTGGGAGGCTGTTAAAGGATGCCGTATGTCGAGAGATGTTAATTAGTATTCGTTTTAACCATTATGATTGTTGCCTCTAAGTGTGCCCGGTGCATGGCAGGCCCGCTGTTATCAACAGACTGGGTAGAAACACTCCTGCATCCGCACTCTAAGAGGTTAGCCCTTAACTATATCAATAGTTTATAACGAGGCGCCATAGCTATATTAGCGCCTCGTTGCTGTCATTGCGCTCTTCTCTGGCCATTTTTCTCTTGGTTTCCGTTTTTAAATTTGCTGTCTGTCTCTTTTTATTTGTTTTGTTCTCGAAGTTCATTCTTACGACAGTCAGCGCGTAGAGCGGTTGACTCCCTTCTAACAATAATTGTAATATATTTATAAAGTGATGATCAATTTTTATAAGCTTAAACTAAAAGTTACAACAAACCACATGATCAGTTCCTGATAAATAACAAAGACTATAAGTTTCTTTAAGGCACTATTTTGTGCCTTAATTCTTCAATATATAATATACAATACCTAAGTGACGACCCAGCGTCTTTCATTTTATCCCTAGCTTCACCCTGTCACAAGTTATTTTATTTTAGTTATTAGGTAATTTTAGAGAAGCATTTTTACCACGTTCTACTTAGTTTCTGTCTGTCTGTCGAGATCTTATCGCAATTTTCGACCATTTCCCGACATCCGATTGAGCTGAAATTTTGAATACAGGCTTGCTTCTGGTGACAATACAATACTTATAACATAAAAATATAAAATAAAATAAATTAAACTATGTTAATTTTTTAAAAAAAAAGAGCGCTTTTTAGTAATGGACTAAAAAGGGTAAAATATTTTTTTTTTTGCTTCTAAGGAATATTTTTGATATGTACATGCATACAATTTTTTTTTAAATATTACTTTTACTCAAAGATATAAAAACATTCGAAAAACTAATAATCACAGTTATGACAAAAAATCTTAAAAATCTTTATTGCGCTCTTGTGAAAATTTAGAAAACGACATTTATGACTTTAAAGATCTAGATGTGCGATATGTCCATGTTCATGTTCTATTCTATTCTATACATTTATGTTACCTTTCATGTGTTCTGAAGTGTCTGCCCGCATTATATCTGTGAGATAGTGTTCTAATGACCGCATGCTGTCTAAGCCGCTGCGTTCCTGAAATAAAAACATTTGATTAATCATAAATATATATATTATTTGGGATAATAATTTTTTTTTGGCCTTTTTTTGGCATAATAATCATAATATATTTTGGCATAGGTTTTTGGCATAATGATGTTTGCAATATTACAACTTAAGCATAATTTTCTTTTGGCACAATATTTATTTCGCATAATTATAATTTGGACTAATGTAATTGTCTATAATATTATTCCGCATAATGGTTTACGGCATTATGTAAAGTCGATTAGGTACGACGACGAGCGAAGCGAGGAATTTTATACGACCGGACAAATTGCATCCGGATGGAAGTCAGCAACCTGACCCTAACAATTCCATCTAAAACCCAACAGTCCGGTCGAAAACCGCACGGTTGGGAACCCCGGCCGCGGCTAGAATAATTATTTCTTAAATTTTATGCGAATAGTTTATTATGCCATACGATGGTTATGCCATTTGTAATTATGCGTGAATAATTATGCATACAATTTTATGCCAAGCAAACAGCGGGAGCCGTCACTGCTTGGTGAAGCGCGGACTATGGCAGTGCACTGCTTATGTGGTGCCTAGTCTCTGACAAACCCTTAGGGGATAATAAACAGGGGGGGGGGAGGCAGTGGTGCACTGATTTTCGCCAGATATGGCAAAAATAGGGGATAATAGTTGTGATTATATGTATGTATATCTGTCTACGTCATCAGCCTATATAACGCTCTCAGTTGCTTGGGTACAGTCCTCCCTTCAAAAGAAGAAACACATAAGAACTAGCCGTAACACCACCGTTTCCGAAGCACGGAGGAGTTCGAGATCACAAAGTTTTGGTCACCCATCCAAGGCCTGGTCATGATGAAGGTAGCTTTGTTTTCGATATCGAAAGCACTACGCCACCGAGTTCTTCACTACTATAGTACGTCTCAATCAAAAAGGTAAACAGAAAAGCAGACTTACCGAATTTGTTATTCAATAATCACACTTTTAACATGGACATTGGGACGTAAATATAATTAACGGTAATAATTGTTGTCCGTTTTAATTGATTTCAATTACCTACAGTCATCACAAAACATTTTAGAGATGAAACATTACCTTTGTTTTGTTTACCTCTTTGGCAACTTCGATTGAGACGTACTAGTGATATTTTATTTTATTAAAGAAGTTATTCTATCATTGTATATTTCAGTGCCCCCAGGTCACGGCGCCATAAGCTGCCTGCAAACCCACTGACCCATTTAGGGCTACGCAGTGTGACGTCACGAACGCCAATGCGCTATACGGACCGGCAAAGGGAACTGAACCGTACAGCCAGCGGACAAAGTGGAATTTCCCGCCGCCCCGCGTTGACAATAAAGAATGGGGTACAGACAACGAAGACTATAAGCTGGCAAATATCGTCTCTTTGAGCTTTTAGTTAAGGGCAATAAGGTTCATATTTGAGAATTTTTGATGCTTGTTTCGTTTTTACACCTTTTTTCTTACTTAATAATGAGAACTTAAGGAATTTGTGACAAACTTTTCACAGTCTGAGAGGTTTTTTAAAGAGGTTAATCTCTAACCGATTATTTAACTCATAAACATACTGTCACGCCTCTTTCCCGAAGGGGTAGGCAGAGGTGTTAAACACCCACATTTCGCCAGATATGTTAGGTCCCCATGTAACAAATGAGTGAGGCGATATTGACAATGAACTGTAGATAAGTTTTATTCAAACTGTGGTACAGGCGGTGGGTTCGAACCCGCTTTTCCCGCGGCAGAGCGAACGCCCCGTCCGTACCACCACGGACGGTAGTGCCCCGTCCGTGGATGATTTTCCGGAAATGATTCACTTGTAGGTAAAAAGCTCATTATTCTCAAATATCGCCGAATTGTTATAAGCGATAAGGCCGAAGGTGGGAGCGAGCTTCATCTGTAATCCTCAACAACTGAGCAACTAGCTCTCATACCTCTGATTGCTGGAACACAACAATGCATATATAACATTGTTATTATGGCTACAATTTTAGGTAAGACGGCGGTAGCTAGCCAGACGGGCTTAGAAGCTAAACCGAGCAGAAAAGCTTTTGCTCCCACGGGGAATCGACCAACCAACCAACACCCGGTGGTCTCAACCACTAGACCAGGGAGGCGGTTAAACAGACGTGATTAGTTTTACATTTCTTTATCAAACTAAATTTATTGTTTAGTAACCAGCCGACTGCGTTACTTTTTATTTCGTTTTATAATCTCGAATTAAATGCGAAAATAAATCAAATAGTTATTTTATATGGCTCTCTTTAGTTGGAATATGATCCTTAAAGTAAAGGACACAAGACTACAAACATAGCTGCAACGGCTAAGATCAGAATGTAGGAAGTTAGCAAATGTCAATACTATTTTGGTAGTACAGTCGCACGCATATAAAGTACGACATAAAAGTAAATGTCGCATAACCTAATATCAACTTTGGTGTGATTTAATAAAGATGAATATCTAACGCTTTAATTTTATGTTTCGCAGTGTGTACAGGGGAAGATAAAAGTGATTTTGGACATAATAATTGCCCTTATCAAAATCGAAAATCAAATATGAGATTTAACACTCGTAGCTAAGATAAACGAGATTTTGGGTTTTTTTATCAACCTCAGCAGCATACACACTTCCACTGCTGGATTTTATAATAATTTAATCAAATAGTAATGATCCTTAAGAATATGTTTTCCTTTTATTATGAACAAAACAGCTGGTTGAAACTTGCAAATTTACTTTACTTAAGATTATGAACTGGAGATAAGATTATAAGTGTGGTAGCGGCTTATTAAAATAATACTACCAACCCGTCTCTTCCCTTGGGTGTCGTTAAAGGCGACTAATGGACTTGAACTGCACAACCATCCAAATAGCTTATAACGGTGACGGGCTCACCACCTGTCACGCTGAGTGCAGTCAGTGCTTGGTGAAGCGTGGACTATGGCAATGGACTGCTTTTGCGGTGCTTTTGCTTAGTCTCTGACTAACCCTTGGGGGATTATAGTCGTGATTATATGTATGTATAAACTGGATTGACTGAAAGATCTCTTTTATTGATAAATCCACCCTTGCAGACCACTATTTTTATGCAATAAATATAATTAAAGATAATATTAATATGTTGGTAAAAATTGACAAAAATATTATCGATTCCCTTTTCTCCACATCTGTCCTTTCACTGAAAATACACAGACATACAAACATTTATTATTAGACTCCAAACTAGTGACAAGTGACATTGCTTCGAGACAGGCTGGAGACCATCTGTCATGGGTTACTATTTACTTTTATTAGAGACTACATATGTTATTATGGATACTCGTAAATAATAGGTCTTTACCTATGAAATTGCCGTTTTCTATGGAGATTTTGGGGAAGTCTGCATTTTCCACACTAACATTTTTTCAGATTTCTCCACAACGACAAATCCAGAGATAATAATTTTTGTCATGTATCATTAGACAAGCTTTAGCAATATGTGTGATATCACTCGTCATAGAAATTATCTATCGTTTTTAAGTGAATGCAAATCAAATGATGTATTCGGGAGGCACTCAAAAAGAGTTGTCTTCGTTTGTAATTTTAACACAATTAAACTTACAACAAACTATTAAAATAAATCAAAAGAGCTCAAAAATATGGTCTATTTTAAGAGGAGGTAATTATTTTATAAGAATATTCTGAAACTTAATAGTTTCAGACAAAATACTAAGAGAGAAAAAACGGCAATTTCATAGGTAAAGACCTATTATTCCCATATGGGAATGCAGTCGTCTTTTTTTTATACCACTAAGGTGGCAATCGAGCATACGGCCCTCGTGAGGGGTGGTTACCGTACCGAATGGACGCTTTCAACACAAAGAATCATTCGCGCTGCCGACCCATCAAAGACACTTGAAGAACATTCTTCTTGAAGAACCCCATGCTGTAGTCCTTAGGGAAAACTCAAACTCAAGCTCAAACTCAAACTCAAGCTCAAACTCAAGCTCAAACTCAAGCTCAAACTCAAACTCAAACTTAAACTCAAGCTCAAACTCAAACTCAAACTTAAACTCAAGCTCAAACTCAAACTCAAACTCAAGCTCAAACTCAAACTCAAGCTCAAACTCAAGCTCAAACTCAAACTCAAAGTCCTTTAATCAAATTGGTATCATCAAATACACTTTTGACAAGTCAAAACAAAACAAATTATAAGTAAGTATCCTAAAATTGACAATACCACTACTTTTTTTTCGGCCTGTTCACTACCCGAAAGCCCCGTCAAGGAGCTCATTCTACAGTCCAAGCGTACGTGGAAGGAAATTCCTTTTAAAGCGCACAATACGGGACCATTTTGCCTGTATACGTCCCACTACTGGGCACAGGCCTTCCTCATGGGGAAATACTTGAGGAGTATGGGCTATAACACCACCTCGCTGGCCCAATGCGGGTTGGTGCGTAGAAACGGTTGCAATCCCGGACCAATGGTATGACATAACCGGGGAACTGCAGATCACAGTCTTGGTCACCCATCCAGCTAGTATTAGCGAAATTACTATGTTACTATCTATGATTCCACTGGGATTGATAATTATTCAAAGTCCAATAATTTATTCAGTTTAGGTTTTTACATACTCTTAAGAATGTCAAATTAAATATAAATTTATTATAAAACCAGGAGGCCTTGTTCTAAGAAGAACGGATAGATTAATCATAGATAAATTAAGTAATTCCGCTAGTATAGTAGCGCCACCTACCGTAAAAAGTGGAAGGGGTACAAGCAACAAAAATAAGTTTTAAGGTCTCTGCCCACTACACAGTATCATACTATGACCGTGCTATGAACGTGTCAGGCCAAAAAATATTCTCTGTATTAAAAAGTATGAGACCATGCCCACTAGCCCGTTCCGTTACCGACCAGCACCGTCGCGTGCCATGCACGGACCGGCAAGTATTGTCGGCGAGAATATTTTGCCGGTGGCGATACGCTCCGTACATGACACGCGACGTTGCCGCACCGGTGCGCGCAGGCGGCGAAACGGTGAGCACCCGGGTTATAACCGCGTAAGATGGCTGTTATAAACGCGTCTGCCTCACACGGAATCAGGTGAATTACTACAAAGGCGACAACAGTGCACAGGGACCGCTCAGATATGGCACTCGGATGATACGGAGATGATACGCGGACCCTCCCGTCACTAAAATCGTTACGCACGGGTATGTCACGCGGACTCAGAGTAAACAGAACTGGAGTAGCCATTAGTCAATTTCTCAAACATTTTTTTCTGCCATTTCTTTCGGGGGGTGAGGTTACCACTGCACTCAAAGCCAGCACACTTAAACAATAACTTTTACCGTTTTTACAAATGCACACATGCATAATTCGACACACAAATTTAAATTTCACGCACACACGCTTAAAATAGTCTCGTGGGGTGTGCGTTTTGACAACGTCACAGCCGCACTCCCCACGAGACTAGCGTTCGAAATTTGAAATCGTAGAATTCTAAAACATGAAATAATGAAGTAAATAAACATAAAATCTTAAAAATTATAATTACAAATAAAAGGTGACACCATCTTTTAGCATACTCGATGTTTTCTATTTATTTTTACAACAAAAAACAGCACAGGCAGGCATTTTTGCGGGAGCTCTGTTCGTCGCAACGTTGACGATGTTATGGCTGTCAAAATGGCGGCTCAACTAGTTTTATTAAACGTGCAAGCATCCGATGCTTGTGCATTTGGCAGAGGGGAATGTTAGACAAAGGCTACTCCAATTCTGTTTACTCTGAGCACGCGGATGATAATGAGATGGTATGCTGACGCTTCGGTCATTAAAGCCGATACATACGACTTTGATACGCTCTAGTGGGCATAGTTGAGCGTATCGTGTTGCTTGACGTGTCTGATACGTTCATAGCACGGCCATGGTGTGATACGTTGTAGTGGGTAGAGACCTTTAGACGAAATAAAACCATGTATGGGAATAGCGAGATATTCTCCTTAATTTATCTATGAGCATGGGGAATGTTGCTTCGTTTTTAATACGCCAATGTGTTACCATTCGCAGATTTATTTCACAAATATTTTTATCTGAGCACCAATTAATTAAAAAAGGTATAAATCAAGCCGTCGTTATCATACAACCGTCAGAATAGAACTGATAGCATCAGGTTTCCTATTAGATAACGCGTCTGTGTGTTGTCAAAGATTATTATTGACAACACAGACATATAGAGCTTCACACTCATACTACATACACACATTACACACACGGACAGAACAATAATTTTTGTTTTTATTCTATCAGCACCTTTGTAGTTACAACTTCTTTACTTTATACCGCCCGTCAATCAAAATTTATGATGGCATACTTTTTAATTTATTTATAAGCTGTAAAATTTGCGATATATTAAATAAAATATAACTACATTCATTCATTGACGACCTCCGTGGTCGAGTGGTCTGTACGCCGGTCTCAAGGCATCGCCATCTCGAGAGGACGGTTCGATCCCCAGTGGAGGCAAGTGTTTGGGTGATGAATTTTCAGACATTTGTTCTCATTTGTTTGTGTTTGTTGTTGAGTCTTGGATGTTTATATATATATATATATATAGTCAGGATATTTATATGTATTTATCTATTAAATATATTAATCCGTCATCTAGTATCCGTAACACAAGCAGCATTAGTTGCTTAAAATGGGACTATTTGATAGGTGTGAATGTCTGAGGATATTTATTTATTTTATTTAATAAAATGTAAATACTTAGTTTAATTTAAGCACATTGCGGTTGTTTTCAACTATCGCTACCCTTACAAATGTTCCAGTTCAAACAAACACCTGATTCTACCAGGAATTGAACCCTGGATCTCCGTCCAAGGCGCCGTGCTCAGCTAAGTCAGCTATGAGCAACTTGTCAATATTTATTTTGGAGTCACAAATTTCGTAGCGTGTTGCGTTTGTGATCACTGATAAGGTGTGATAGTGATATCAGTAACAAATGGGGTACCTCCGAACACAGAAGAGTATTTATTTATTTAAACTTTAATGTTCTAAACAAGGTATCCTTGGGTAGGGGGGGAGGTACTAGGTATTCAATATTATTACACACATTTAGTCACGCATTAATAACAAAAGCGACTAATGGACTTAGAACTGTAATACATCCAATAGCTTATAGCGGCGACGGGCTCACCACCTGTCACGCTGAGTGCAGTCACTGCTCGGTGAAGCGCGGACTATGGCAGTGGACTCCTTTTGCGGTGCTTTCGGGATAATAGCCGTGGATATATGTATGTGTACATGCTTACCTCCCCTTCAAATATCATACAAAAATATGTTTCAACTAAAAGTCTCTGTGGGCGACAGTACAGGTTAAACACTGAATATTTAACCATTAAATTCATTACAATTCGGGTCAAAATACTGGTTAAACTTATCGCGGTGCGATAACAGCGCGAATTTGACTCACTCGGCTTCGTTAATTTTTAATTTAGTTTTAGTTTTACGGCATATAGGAAACTTTATATATGTCTCATATTACTGAGATGCAGTGTGAAAGTAGGTGGGCGGGGCGTAGTAGGAAAAAGTTAATAAATAATAAATAAATATCTTCATAAGAAAGAAAGAAAGAAAGAAAGAAAGAAAGAAAGAAAGAACGAAAGAAAGAAAGAAAGAAAGAAAGAAAGAAAGAAAGAGTTTATTGGCCATACATGCATATACAGGCCAATTAGGTCTCTGCCTCAGCATAATGTCACAGCAACCAACGTCACTGTGGCGCTGGTATTCTGGCAGGACCTACAGTTAATAATATAATTAATATAAACCTTAACAATACAAAAATATATATAAAAATTAACTGATGTAACAGAACAAACAAAAAAAATACATTAAACAAATTTTTAAAGTTTAAATCACAAATGACATGGCCGTAAAGAGCTTAGTTCCCTTTGCGTTCATACATTTACACCTATCAACTAGCCCCATTTTAAGCAACTAATGCTGCTTGTGTTACGGACACTAGATGACAGATAAATATATTTAATGCCAAAGCCCCCATGGGCAGCTTGCAAGATTTGCAAGAAAATGAAATCTGCTACGAGGTACTTAGAAATGTAGGGTCAAAAAACAATAACAAGTACCTATTTGATTTTATTAGCAAACAAGCATATTATATAACACATAATGTGAGATTTACGTCCAGCACGTAGGCAAGCAGTTCGCAATGTGAGGCAAGGAACCATCCATACATCACGTCATACAAATTTGAATAATAAAATGAAAAACATTTATTTGGATCAATACCAAAGACTAAGTACATTTCATGATTCCATGATTTTTTTATTTGATTGTCTTTACCTATGGTCTTTACCTATGAAATTGCCGTTTTCTATGGAGATTTTGGGGAAGTCTGCATTTTCCACACTAACATTTTTTCAGATTTCTCCACAACGACAAATCCAGAGATAATAATTTTTGTCATGTATCATTAGACAAGCTTTAGCAATATGTGTGATATCACTCGTCATAGAAATTATCTATCGTTTTTAAGTGAATGCAAATCAAATGATGTATTCGGGAGGCACTCAAAAAGAGTTGTCTTCGTTTGTAATTTTAACACAATTAAACTTACAACAAACTATTAAAATAAATCAAAAGAGCTCAAAAATATGGTCTATTTTAAGAGGAGGTAATTATTTTATAAGAATATTCTGAAACTTAATAGTTTCAGACAAAATACTAAGAGAGAAAAAACGGCAATTTCATAGGTAAAGACCTATTATTCCCATATGGGAATGCAGTCGTCTTTTTTTTATACCACTAAGGTGGCAATCGAGCATACGGCCCTCGTGAGGGGTGGTTACCGTACCGAATGGACGCTTTCAACACAAAGAATCATTCGCGCTGCCGACCCATCAAAGACACTTGAAGAACATTCTTCTTGAAGAACCCCATGCTGTAGTCCTTAGGGAAAACTCAAACTCAAGCTCAAACTCAAACTCAAGCTCAAACTCAAGCTCAAACTCAAACTCAAACTTAAACTCAAGCTCAAACTCAAACTCAAACTCAAGCTCAAACTCAAACTCAAGCTCAAACTCAAGCTCAAACTCAAACTCAAAGTCCTTTAATCAAATTGGTATCATCAAATACACTTTTGACAAGTCAAAACAAAACAAATTATAAGTAAGTATCCTAAAATTGACAATACCACTACTTTTTTTTCGGCCTGTTCACTACCCGAAAGCCCCGTCAAGGAGCTCATTCTACAGTCCAAGCGTACGTGGAAGGAAATTCCTTTTAAAGCGCACAATACGGGACCATTTTGCCTGTATACGTCCCACTACTGGGCACAGGCCTTCCTCATGGGGAAATACTTGAGGAGTATGGGCTATAACACCACCTCGCTGGCCCAATGCGGGTTGGTGCGTAGAAACGGTTGCAATCCCGGACCAATGGTATGACATAACCGGGGAACTGCAGATCACAGTCTTGGTCACCCATCCAGCTAGTATTAGCGAAATTACTATGTTACTATCTATGATTCCACTGGGATTGATAATTATTCAAAGTCCAATAATTTATTCAGTTTAGGTTTTTACATACTCTTAAGAATGTCAAATTAAATATAAATTTATTATAAAACCAGGAGGCCTTGTTCTAAGAAGAACGGATAGATTAATCATAGATAAATTAAGTAATTCCGCTAGTATAGTAGCGCCACCTACCGTAAAAAGTGGAAGGGGTACAAGCAACAAAAATAAGTTTTAAGGTCTCTGCCCACTACACAGTATCATACTATGACCGTGCTATGAACGTGTCAGGCCAAAAAATATTCTCTGTATTAAAAAGTATGAGACCATGCCCACTAGCCCGTTCCGTTACCGACCAGCACCGTCGCGTGCCATGCACGGACCGGCAAGTATTGTCGGCGAGAATATTTTGCCGGTGGCGATACGCTCCGTACATGACACGCGACGTTGCCGCACCGGTGCGCGCAGGCGGCGAAACGGTGAGCACCCGGGTTATAACCGCGTAAGATGGCTGTTATAAACGCGTCTGCCTCACACGGAATCAGGTGAATTACTACAAAGGCGACAACAGTGCACAGGGACCGCTCAGATATGGCACTCGGATGATACGGAGATGATACGCGGACCCTCCCGTCACTAAAATCGTTACGCACGGGTATGTCACGCGGACTCAGAGTAAACAGAACTGGAGTAGCCATTAGTCAATTTCTCAAACATTTTTTTCTGCCATTTCTTTCGGGGGGTGAGGTTACCACTGCACTCAAAGCCAGCACACTTAAACAATAACTTTTACCGTTTTTACAAATGCACACATGCATAATTCGACACACAAATTTAAATTTCACGCACACACGCTTAAAATAGTCTCGTGGGGTGTGCGTTTTGACAACGTCACAGCCGCACTCCCCACGAGACTAGCGTTCGAAATTTGAAATCGTAGAATTCTAAAACATGAAATAATGAAGTAAATAAACATAAAATCTTAAAAATTATAATTACAAATAAAAGGTGACACCATCTTTTAGCATACTCGATGTTTTCTATTTATTTTTACAACAAAAAACAGCACAGGCAGGCATTTTTGCGGGAGCTCTGTTCGTCGCAACGTTGACGATGTTATGGCTGTCAAAATGGCGGCTCAACTAGTTTTATTAAACGTGCAAGCATCCGATGCTTGTGCATTTGGCAGAGGGGAATGTTAGACAAAGGCTACTCCAATTCTGTTTACTCTGAGCACGCGGATGATAATGAGATGGTATGCTGACGCTTCGGTCATTAAAGCCGATACATACGACTTTGATACGCTCTAGTGGGCATAGTTGAGCGTATCGTGTTGCTTGACGTGTCTGATACGTTCATAGCACGGCCATGGTGTGATACGTTGTAGTGGGTAGAGACCTTTAGACGAAATAAAACCATGTATGGGAATAGCGAGATATTCTCCTTAATTTATCTATGAGCATGGGGAATGTTGCTTCGTTTTTAATACGCCAATGTGTTACCATTCGCAGATTTATTTCACAAATATTTTTATCTGAGCACCAATTAATTAAAAAAGGTATAAATCAAGCCGTCGTTATCATACAACCGTCAGAATAGAACTGATAGCATCAGGTTTCCTATTAGATAACGCGTCTGTGTGTTGTCAAAGATTATTATTGACAACACAGACATATAGAGCTTCACACTCATACTACATACACACATTACACACACGGACAGAACAATAATTTTTGTTTTTATTCTATCAGCACCTTTGTAGTTACAACTTCTTTACTTTATACCGCCCGTCAATCAAAATTTATGATGGCATACTTTTTAATTTATTTATAAGCTGTAAAATTTGCGATATATTAAATAAAATATAACTACATTCATTCATTGACGACCTCCGTGGTCGAGTGGTCTGTACGCCGGTCTCAAGGCATCGCCATCTCGAGAGGACGGTTCGATCCCCAGTGGAGGCAAGTGTTTGGGTGATGAATTTTCAGACATTTGTTCTCATTTGTTTGTGTTTGTTGTTGAGTCTTGGATGTTTATATATATATATATATATAGTCAGGATATTTATATGTATTTATCTATTAAATATATTAATCCGTCATCTAGTATCCGTAACACAAGCAGCATTAGTTGCTTAAAATGGGACTATTTGATAGGTGTGAATGTCTGAGGATATTTATTTATTTTATTTAATAAAATGTAAATACTTAGTTTAATTTAAGCACATTGCGGTTGTTTTCAACTATCGCTACCCTTACAAATGTTCCAGTTCAAACAAACACCTGATTCTACCAGGAATTGAACCCTGGATCTCCGTCCAAGGCGCCGTGCTCAGCTAAGTCAGCTATGAGCAACTTGTCAATATTTATTTTGGAGTCACAAATTTCGTAGCGTGTTGCGTTTGTGATCACTGATAAGGTGTGATAGTGATATCAGTAACAAATGGGGTACCTCCGAACACAGAAGAGTATTTATTTATTTAAACTTTAATGTTCTAAACAAGGTATCCTTGGGTAGGGGGGGAGGTACTAGGTATTCAATATTATTACACACATTTAGTCACGCATTAATAACAAAAGCGACTAATGGACTTAGAACTGTAATACATCCAATAGCTTATAGCGGCGACGGGCTCACCACCTGTCACGCTGAGTGCAGTCACTGCTCGGTGAAGCGCGGACTATGGCAGTGGACTCCTTTTGCGGTGCTTTCGGGATAATAGCCGTGGATATATGTATGTGTACATGCTTACCTCCCCTTCAAATATCATACAAAAATATGTTTCAACTAAAAGTCTCTGTGGGCGACAGTACAGGTTAAACACTGAATATTTAACCATTAAATTCATTACAATTCGGGTCAAAATACTGGTTAAACTTATCGCGGTGCGATAACAGCGCGAATTTGACTCACTCGGCTTCGTTAATTTTTAATTTAGTTTTAGTTTTACGGCATATAGGAAACTTTATATATGTCTCATATTACTGAGATGCAGTGTGAAAGTAGGTGGGCGGGGCGTAGTAGGAAAAAGTTAATAAATAATAAATAAATATCTTCATAAGAAAGAAAGAAAGAAAGAAAGAAAGAAAGAAAGAAAGAACGAAAGAAAGAAAGAAAGAAAGAAAGAAAGAAAGAAAGAGTTTATTGGCCATACATGCATATACAGGCCAATTAGGTCTCTGCCTCAGCATAATGTCACAGCAACCAACGTCACTGTGGCGCTGGTATTCTGGCAGGACCTACAGTTAATAATATAATTAATATAAACCTTAACAATACAAAAATATATATAAAAATTAACTGATGTAACAGAACAAACAAAAAAAATACATTAAACAAATTTTTAAAGTTTAAATCACAAATGACATGGCCGTAAAGAGCTTAGTTCCCTTTGCGTTCATACATTTACACCTATCAACTAGCCCCATTTTAAGCAACTAATGCTGCTTGTGTTACGGACACTAGATGACAGATAAATATATTTAATGCCAAAGCCCCCATGGGCAGCTTGCAAGATTTGCAAGAAAATGAAATCTGCTACGAGGTACTTAGAAATGTAGGGTCAAAAAACAATAACAAGTACCTATTTGATTTTATTAGCAAACAAGCATATTATATAACACATAATGTGAGATTTACGTCCAGCACGTAGGCAAGCAGTTCGCAATGTGAGGCAAGGAACCATCCATACATCACGTCATACAAATTTGAATAATAAAATGAAAAACATTTATTTGGATCAATACCAAAGACTAAGTACATTTCATGATTCCATGATTTTTTTATTTGATTGTCTTTACCTATGGTCTTTACCTATGAAATTGCCGTTTTCTATGGAGATTTTGGGGAAGTCTGCATTTTCCACACTAACATTTTTTCAGATTTCTCCACAACGACAAATCCAGAGATAATAATTTTTGTCATGTATCATTAGACAAGCTTTAGCAATATGTGTGATATCACTCGTCATAGAAATTATCTATCGTTTTTAAGTGAATGCAAATCAAATGATGTATTCGGGAGGCACTCAAAAAGAGTTGTCTTCGTTTGTAATTTTAACACAATTAAACTTACAACAAACTATTAAAATAAATCAAAAGAGCTCAAAAATATGGTCTATTTTAAGAGGAGGTAATTATTTTATAAGAATATTCTGAAACTTAATAGTTTCAGACAAAATACTAAGAGAGAAAAAACGGCAATTTCATAGGTAAAGACCTATTATTCCCATATGGGAATGCAGTCGTCTTTTTTTTATACCACTAAGGTGGCAATCGAGCATACGGCCCTCGTGAGGGGTGGTTACCGTACCGAATGGACGCTTTCAACACAAAGAATCATTCGCGCTGCCGACCCATCAAAGACACTTGAAGAACATTCTTCTTGAAGAACCCCATGCTGTAGTCCTTAGGGAAAACTCAAACTCAAGCTCAAACTCAAACTCAAGCTCAAACTCAAGCTCAAACTCAAACTCAAACTTAAACTCAAGCTCAAACTCAAACTCAAACTCAAGCTCAAACTCAAACTCAAGCTCAAACTCAAGCTCAAACTCAAACTCAAAGTCCTTTAATCAAATTGGTATCATCAAATACACTTTTGACAAGTCAAAACAAAACAAATTATAAGTAAGTATCCTAAAATTGACAATACCACTACTTTTTTTTCGGCCTGTTCACTACCCGAAAGCCCCGTCAAGGAGCTCATTCTACAGTCCAAGCGTACGTGGAAGGAAATTCCTTTTAAAGCGCACAATACGGGACCATTTTGCCTGTATACGTCCCACTACTGGGCACAGGCCTTCCTCATGGGGAAATACTTGAGGAGTATGGGCTATAACACCACCTCGCTGGCCCAATGCGGGTTGGTGCGTAGAAACGGTTGCAATCCCGGACCAATGGTATGACATAACCGGGGAACTGCAGATCACAGTCTTGGTCACCCATCCAGCTAGTATTAGCGAAATTACTATGTTACTATCTATGATTCCACTGGGATTGATAATTATTCAAAGTCCAATAATTTATTCAGTTTAGGTTTTTACATACTCTTAAGAATGTCAAATTAAATATAAATTTATTATAAAACCAGGAGGCCTTGTTCTAAGAAGAACGGATAGATTAATCATAGATAAATTAAGTAATTCCGCTAGTATAGTAGCGCCACCTACCGTAAAAAGTGGAAGGGGTACAAGCAACAAAAATAAGTTTTAAGGTCTCTGCCCACTACACAGTATCATACTATGACCGTGCTATGAACGTGTCAGGCCAAAAAATATTCTCTGTATTAAAAAGTATGAGACCATGCCCACTAGCCCGTTCCGTTACCGACCAGCACCGTCGCGTGCCATGCACGGACCGGCAAGTATTGTCGGCGAGAATATTTTGCCGGTGGCGATACGCTCCGTACATGACACGCGACGTTGCCGCACCGGTGCGCGCAGGCGGCGAAACGGTGAGCACCCGGGTTATAACCGCGTAAGATGGCTGTTATAAACGCGTCTGCCTCACACGGAATCAGGTGAATTACTACAAAGGCGACAACAGTGCACAGGGACCGCTCAGATATGGCACTCGGATGATACGGAGATGATACGCGGACCCTCCCGTCACTAAAATCGTTACGCACGGGTATGTCACGCGGACTCAGAGTAAACAGAACTGGAGTAGCCATTAGTCAATTTCTCAAACATTTTTTTCTGCCATTTCTTTCGGGGGGTGAGGTTACCACTGCACTCAAAGCCAGCACACTTAAACAATAACTTTTACCGTTTTTACAAATGCACACATGCATAATTCGACACACAAATTTAAATTTCACGCACACACGCTTAAAATAGTCTCGTGGGGTGTGCGTTTTGACAACGTCACAGCCGCACTCCCCACGAGACTAGCGTTCGAAATTTGAAATCGTAGAATTCTAAAACATGAAATAATGAAGTAAATAAACATAAAATCTTAAAAATTATAATTACAAATAAAAGGTGACACCATCTTTTAGCATACTCGATGTTTTCTATTTATTTTTACAACAAAAAACAGCACAGGCAGGCATTTTTGCGGGAGCTCTGTTCGTCGCAACGTTGACGATGTTATGGCTGTCAAAATGGCGGCTCAACTAGTTTTATTAAACGTGCAAGCATCCGATGCTTGTGCATTTGGCAGAGGGGAATGTTAGACAAAGGCTACTCCAATTCTGTTTACTCTGAGCACGCGGATGATAATGAGATGGTATGCTGACGCTTCGGTCATTAAAGCCGATACATACGACTTTGATACGCTCTAGTGGGCATAGTTGAGCGTATCGTGTTGCTTGACGTGTCTGATACGTTCATAGCACGGCCATGGTGTGATACGTTGTAGTGGGTAGAGACCTTTAGACGAAATAAAACCATGTATGGGAATAGCGAGATATTCTCCTTAATTTATCTATGAGCATGGGGAATGTTGCTTCGTTTTTAATACGCCAATGTGTTACCATTCGCAGATTTATTTCACAAATATTTTTATCTGAGCACCAATTAATTAAAAAAGGTATAAATCAAGCCGTCGTTATCATACAACCGTCAGAATAGAACTGATAGCATCAGGTTTCCTATTAGATAACGCGTCTGTGTGTTGTCAAAGATTATTATTGACAACACAGACATATAGAGCTTCACACTCATACTACATACACACATTACACACACGGACAGAACAATAATTTTTGTTTTTATTCTATCAGCACCTTTGTAGTTACAACTTCTTTACTTTATACCGCCCGTCAATCAAAATTTATGATGGCATACTTTTTAATTTATTTATAAGCTGTAAAATTTGCGATATATTAAATAAAATATAACTACATTCATTCATTGACGACCTCCGTGGTCGAGTGGTCTGTACGCCGGTCTCAAGGCATCGCCATCTCGAGAGGACGGTTCGATCCCCAGTGGAGGCAAGTGTTTGGGTGATGAATTTTCAGACATTTGTTCTCATTTGTTTGTGTTTGTTGTTGAGTCTTGGATGTTTATATATATATATATATATAGTCAGGATATTTATATGTATTTATCTATTAAATATATTAATCCGTCATCTAGTATCCGTAACACAAGCAGCATTAGTTGCTTAAAATGGGACTATTTGATAGGTGTGAATGTCTGAGGATATTTATTTATTTTATTTAATAAAATGTAAATACTTAGTTTAATTTAAGCACATTGCGGTTGTTTTCAACTATCGCTACCCTTACAAATGTTCCAGTTCAAACAAACACCTGATTCTACCAGGAATTGAACCCTGGATCTCCGTCCAAGGCGCCGTGCTCAGCTAAGTCAGCTATGAGCAACTTGTCAATATTTATTTTGGAGTCACAAATTTCGTAGCGTGTTGCGTTTGTGATCACTGATAAGGTGTGATAGTGATATCAGTAACAAATGGGGTACCTCCGAACACAGAAGAGTATTTATTTATTTAAACTTTAATGTTCTAAACAAGGTATCCTTGGGTAGGGGGGGAGGTACTAGGTATTCAATATTATTACACACATTTAGTCACGCATTAATAACAAAAGCGACTAATGGACTTAGAACTGTAATACATCCAATAGCTTATAGCGGCGACGGGCTCACCACCTGTCACGCTGAGTGCAGTCACTGCTCGGTGAAGCGCGGACTATGGCAGTGGACTCCTTTTGCGGTGCTTTCGGGATAATAGCCGTGGATATATGTATGTGTACATGCTTACCTCCCCTTCAAATATCATACAAAAATATGTTTCAACTAAAAGTCTCTGTGGGCGACAGTACAGGTTAAACACTGAATATTTAACCATTAAATTCATTACAATTCGGGTCAAAATACTGGTTAAACTTATCGCGGTGCGATAACAGCGCGAATTTGACTCACTCGGCTTCGTTAATTTTTAATTTAGTTTTAGTTTTACGGCATATAGGAAACTTTATATATGTCTCATATTACTGAGATGCAGTGTGAAAGTAGGTGGGCGGGGCGTAGTAGGAAAAAGTTAATAAATAATAAATAAATATCTTCATAAGAAAGAAAGAAAGAAAGAAAGAAAGAAAGAAAGAAAGAACGAAAGAAAGAAAGAAAGAAAGAAAGAAAGAAAGAAAGAGTTTATTGGCCATACATGCATATACAGGCCAATTAGGTCTCTGCCTCAGCATAATGTCACAGCAACCAACGTCACTGTGGCGCTGGTATTCTGGCAGGACCTACAGTTAATAATATAATTAATATAAACCTTAACAATACAAAAATATATATAAAAATTAACTGATGTAACAGAACAAACAAAAAAAATACATTAAACAAATTTTTAAAGTTTAAATCACAAATGACATGGCCGTAAAGAGCTTAGTTCCCTTTGCGTTCATACATTTACACCTATCAACTAGCCCCATTTTAAGCAACTAATGCTGCTTGTGTTACGGACACTAGATGACAGATAAATATATTTAATGCCAAAGCCCCCATGGGCAGCTTGCAAGATTTGCAAGAAAATGAAATCTGCTACGAGGTACTTAGAAATGTAGGGTCAAA
This sequence comes from Parapoynx stratiotata, assembly GCA_910589355.1. Taxonomy (NCBI): domain Eukaryota; kingdom Metazoa; phylum Arthropoda; class Insecta; order Lepidoptera; family Crambidae; genus Parapoynx; species Parapoynx stratiotata. The sequence goes on along the minus strand of OU342476.1, from coordinate 5,515,617 downwards.
AAACAATAACAAGTACCTATTTGATTTTATTAGCAAACAAGCATATTATATAACACATAATGTGAGATTTACGTCCAGCACGTAGGCAAGCAGTTCGCAATGTGAGGCAAGGAACCATCCATACATCACGTCATACAAATTTGAATAATAAAATGAAAAACATTTATTTGGATCAATACCAAAGACTAAGTACATTTCATGATTCCATGATTTTTTTATTTGATGTATAATTTCATGATTTTTGGACCCCTCAGCCGTCTTTGTCACAGCTTTACACATTAGTATGACCCCAAAGTGTGACGACACCCTTGTCACTTTATGTCACATTTGGTCGACCTCCTCCCTCCCCCATAATGTGTGACATAATTCATGGATGGCCCCCGAGCGATTTTTACAACAACTGTACTCAACTGTGATCAACCATAACAGTCTTCTTCTCTATTTTATCTTAGATGCATGAACCAGGTCCCTTTGCCTCCTTTAAAAATTGTTTAAGAGGCAAAGGGAACGGGCTTAGAAACATTGAGTTTCAACTTAATTTCAACGGCGCATGTTTAATAAACACACAAATACACACATAACACTATTTACACTGACGTTTAATCTCACAGGTGATTTTGATTATACTAGATAACCCACTTGCTAGGAAATCCGTGAAAGAAACCTTATCACTGCGAGAAAAAGTTTAAATTGCAATAGAACTGCTATTCAAAGAATAATTTAGCAGAAGAAATAACTTATTTTTCTGACCGTAACTATGCTGTTCTAAAGTGACAGTTGACTGACACTTGCTTTTTATGGCTAATTGATAACTTCTACCATTATAGCAATTTTTTAAATACAATATATCGTTAAATAAGTAAAAACAAGGAACGAAATTAGTTAAAACGTATTATTTTTTCATGCTACTCGCTTAGATCATATCCCACTGCTGGGCAAAAGCAAATTCGTACATGAAAAATATATGTTAGGAGCTTGAACCTATGGGCACATAAAGGACAATGGGCAGAATGGTACCGGGCTCCAATATTTAAACTGGTGGTATCGTTTAAAAGGAATATATTTACTACTAGCTGTTGCCCGCGACTTTGTTCGCGGTTACTATGGTTTTTTAACTATCCCGTGGGAACCCTTTAATTTTCCGGAATAAAAAGTATCTAAGATGTTCACCAGGGATATAAGGTATCACCATGCAAAATATCATTGAAATCGGTCCGGCCATTTCGGAGATTAGGCCATACAAACAGACAGAGAAACGAAAAAAATAATAAAATATTTTTTTGGTATTCTCCCTCTTATAACATCCCCTGACTTGGTTTTAAGATTTTTTTTATATACAGTTCAGATCACTGAGAGCCGCTTCGCTATTTACAGGCATTCGACCTCTACAGTTTTATTACATGTATAGATTTTCCCTCTTTTTACATCCCCCTGACTTGGTTTTAAGCATTTCTTTTACTATGTACAAACATTCGACCTCTACAGTTTTATTATATGTATAGATATAGATGACCACCAGTCTCAGATCTGGTGCCTTTCGGAGATAAACATTCATCAATATTACTACTTAACTATTGGTGGAGTTGAGTACAGATATAATATATTCTGCATTTCCGTTCGTGGTTTATTTTGAAAAGAGTTTAGTATAGCCACGGTCAAGCTCTACTCAGTTTTACTCATTAGTTCCCAAAGTGGTCCAGGTGAACCCCTAGGGGTCCACGGAAGACTCGACGGGGGCCTAGTTGTCTTCCCATTTTTGTCAAGTTTTGGGAATATGGTAGAAATGTAGCTGCAGGGGGTCCACCGGAACCAGATAAATTTTGGAAGTTTTCAATAAGTCTGGAAACCTCTGGTTTAACATCTGAGCCCAAGGAAATGTTGTGGAGTGAGGCGTTTGCGTGCGCGTGCGCCAGCGGTTTACCAACCAGTCGCTCTTTCATAACAAATATTTTATTGATTATTATTACCCGTGTGGTAGCGGCTCATTAAAAGAATACTACCAACCCACCTCTCTGGTCTGGTGGTTCACACCACCGCGTGTTGATCGGGAGGTCCGGGTTCGATTCCCCATGGGGGCGGAAGTCTTTCTGCTCGGTTTGGTAGGTGGTAGCGCTTCCAAGCTCGCCTGGCTAGCTACCACCGTCTTATCTAAGTCGCCATAATAACAATGTTTTAAGCATTGATATGTTCCGGCAATCAAGAGGTAAGATAGCCAGTTTCTCAGTTGTTGAGGATTACAGGTGAACCTCGCTTCCACCTTCGGCCTTATCGTCACTTACCAGGTGAGATGAAGGCCAAGAGCTTACCTGTTATAAGTAAAAAAAAACCCATCTCTTCAGTTGGGTGTCGTAAAAGGCAATTAATGGACTTAGGACTGCACAACAACCAATAACTAGACGACGGGCTCACCACCTGTCACGCTGAATGCAGTCACTGCTGGTGAAGCGCGGGCTATGGTAGTGGACTGCTTTAATTTGCGGTGATATTGCCTAGACTCTGACTTATCCTTAGGGAATAATAGTCGTGGTTATATGTATGTATTATTATTAATTAAGAAGTGCATATAATAATGTTTCTCATATCTCGCTCACAATCTTTCAATATAAAAAATTGGCTCTTTGATGGCATCTCTCCCTATATTTTTCTTTATTATGCTTATTGAAATGATGATGCAAATTCCGATCACACGTTCCATTAACTATGTATAATACTTCGTTGGATAGGTTTTTAAGCGGAATTAAAGTTACTACGACGCCATGTTCCAAATCTTAGTCCGTTCAGAGTTATTCTTTACAAGGATTTGCACAACGCGTATATATTTTTTTTTTATAAAAAGCTTTAATGACTCCACACTACCTGATGATAAGCAGTAGAGGAGTCCATATGTGAAGATAGCTAGAGCAGCATACTGACACACTAGCCCTAGCCACCCTCACCATGCTGGCCCAAAATATAACTATTATATATTATAAATGCGAAAGTAACTCTGTGAGTATGTCTGTCTCGCTTTCACGTCAAAACTTCTGAACAAATTTAATCGAAAAGTACACAGATATTCTAGAGCCTGAGAATGGAAGCTAACTTTTATCCCGATATTCCCATGGGAACGGGTGCCATGCGGGTGAATGTAAAAAAAATTAAACAACGCCTGCCAGAAAAATTAAAGACAAATTTACGCCACTATGAATTTTCAATTCCACCAATTGAGGCTACTGTTCCAATTTGAAAAATCTTTCAGTGTTGAATAGCCTATTTATTGAGGAAGGCTATAGGCTACATACCATCACACTATCTCAAAGTAACTATTCTACGCGGACAAAGTCGCGAGCAAAAGTTAGTAATAAATCAATACCTCAAGCTGACGAAGTGCGAGCTTAGTCAATAACGCTCCACTTCATCTAGCATAACAAAAGCTAGACATTAGAAAAAAAACCTGTCTGTCTATATCGTCATGGAGAAAGGACATAGGCTAAATTTTATCCTGGTATTTCCATGGGACCGGGTGCCATGCGGGTGAATGTTAAAAAATTTTCAATTCCACCAATTGAGGGTAATGTTCCAATTTGAAAATTTGATAAAGTTGGTAGAGATTTCAAACAACCTAATTTCGGCTGATATTTATAAGTCCAGGTGATAGGGGACGAGTCTGAACACACTCTATACGAGACAGTTCCAAATTCTAATATGTGAACCGAAAACACAAGTGCGGTCACCCATCCCAAGACCAACTACAGTGAATGTTGCTTCACTTTTAATATCAAAACTCTACTAACTTAACCTCATTAATAGCGTAAACATATTTTTTTACAAGAAGTCTAGGCATTGTTGCTTTCTCTGGTCACCCATCCCTTGCCCCTCCTATCAGCGAGTTATCAATCATAGTCGAGAACATCACGAGACATCGACAACGATTCTGTGATAGATTGCGTCGATATAAGGTCGATATGGAACCTCCTTTCACGAGATTCTGCGCCAACTCGGCGGCCATTTTGAAAAATAAATCTGAATAATCAAAATCACAGCAAAGGGTTTTGTGTTTTTGCTTAAAAGCTTGGAAAAATCTTTTAAAATTAAAGCAACCAAATGAAAATCGGCTATGAGGTACATAGAATTAAGGGTAAAAAACGAATTTTTATTTGAAAAATTAATCAAAATCAAGGCGAAAGAGCTTTGGTGTTACGATTCAGTTTAATTACATACATATAATCACGACTATTATCCCCTAAGGATTAGTCAGAGACTATGCAAAAGCACCGCAGTCCACTGCCATAGTCCTCGCTTCACCAAGCAGTGACTGCACTCAGCGTGACAGGTGGTGAGCCCGTCGCCGCTATAAGCTATTGGATGTTGTGCAGTTCTAAGTCCATTGGTCGCCTTTTACGACACCCAAGGGAGGAGACGGATTGGTAGTATTCCTTTAACGAGCCGCTACCACAAGACTCCTATAATACGAGTTTATAACCTTTAAAAAAAGACGTGTGGCACTCGGGGACTGCCGCGGTAAAGCTATTGCATAGCATTTTGTATCAACTTATGCAATTATAATTGTATTTATTTATTGTATTCATGCAGTATTTCTTTTTCTTTGATATTAATTCAAGTTCCACTTTTTGAGCGTGGTGACCGATAAGAAAACAAATTTTTCTATTATTAAATAAATAAAAAAAGTTAATATTGTTTAAAATTCTTTTTTTTTTTCTCATAAACAGCTGCTTATGTATTCGTCCGATTTCGGAGCAGCTCGTCTCGATTCGTGCGAGTTTCGTAGAGTCGTACAATACGTCTAATCGCACGCACACAACGCCGTGTCGAAGACTGTCGAACTGAAACGACGTTAGACGATGCACGGCCTTCAAGCCACACCTCCTTGCGCATAGGAGTGGGGCGCGTGAGGTTTTTTCGTTACGGAATTTCTGGATTCGGTCCCCGCGCTCAAGGCCCGCGATAAAAGCTATGCAATAGCTTAAAAATCTTTTAAAATAATGAAATTGCAAGGTAATGAAAATATGCTACGAGGTACATAGAAATGTAGGGTCAAAAAACAATAACAAGTAGCTATTTGATTTTATAAGCAAACGAGCATATCATATAACACATTATGGGAGAATTACGTCCAGCACACGATTACGTTGAAGGTAAATAAATAAGCATCTTCTATTATTGACGACCTCCGTGATCGAGTGGTCTGTAGGCGTCTCAAGGCGTCGCAAGGCGCAAGTACGCCGGTCTCAAGGCGTCGCCATCTCGAGAGGTTCTGGGTCCTCCAGTAAGATCTCCAGTCTTGGATGTTTATCTATTCAATATAATCCGTCATCTAATATCCTTAACACTTTGCCCCCACTGGGTATCGAACCCAGAACCTCTCGAGGTGATGACGCCAGAAAATTATGCCGCGGCGTAGAACCACTCTACCAATAAAATGATAATGACGTGAAAAGTCATCAATTGTTTTGATTAAATTCTTAAAATTATCATTACTAGTATTTCAAAAGTAAAACATACGAATATATAATTTAAACAACTTATACTTGGTCTATGTAAGCTCTGTCTACATAATTATATTACAAATATACTTTACTAGCAAAACCGAATCATAGACTAAAACAATAAAACACCTATTGATCGATGGAAATAAAAACCTAACAGTTGCATAAAACCTTCATGCTGAAAAGTGTTTATAGACCAAGCTGTCTAATGTAGGGCGGCCTCTTTCTCTCTGGGTGCAAAGTAGGCCGTAGAGAGAGACAGATGTAGGCACGTGTGGTTACGTAAGAGAGCCTTGAATTTAACTAGTAGCTGATAAGGTTTGGTACACGACATTTCAGTGTTTCACTGCAGTGTTGGAGAGATGCTAACAATCTAATGTAGAGATATAACATGCCACGTAGGAATATTACACGGGCTGTAAGAATCAAATTAAATGACGATTTAATAGCAGATCTTTTAGGATTTACCATTTATAAAGACCTATATGTAAAGACCTACTTTACCTATGAAATTACCGTTTTGTATGGAGATTTTGGGGAAGTCTGCATTTTCCACACTAACATTTTCTCAGATTTCTCCACAACCACAAATCCAGAGATAATAATTTTTGACATGTATCATAAGACAAGCTTTAGCAATATGTAGAATATGACTCTTCATAAAAATTATTTATCGTTTTTCAGTGAATACAAATCGAATATGTTTTCGGGAGACACTTAAAAAGTGTTGTCTTCGTTTCTAATTTTAACACAATTAAACTTACAAAAAATTTTCAAAACAAATCACAAGAGCTCAAAAATATGGTCTATTTTTAGAGGAGGTAATTATTTTATAAGAATATTCTGAAACTTAATAGTTACAGACAAAATACTAAGAGAGAAAAAAACGGCCATTTCATAGGTAAAGACCTATTATTTATTGGGTATGGTTTACTAATTACTCGAGTCCAGACTATGTCGGTATCAGAAGGATTTAAATGAAATAGTAAATAGCTTAATTAGATATATTGTCTTGATTAGATACATTGGTTAACATTTAATAATACTATCTATTAATTTGAAGTGAACCTAACGGGACGCCCGAGTAGAAACGACTGGCAAACCGAACGCCGTTCTGGGCCGACCAGCCTGTAAGGGCTAAATCAGCAAATTACAATGTGCTGCAAGAGCCTTAATAAAAAACCAAAGGTTTTTTTTTTACACATTTTTCTGTTTGAACGATTTGTGGTTAGGTATTAGTCGTTTTTGAAGAGACCCAACATAAGTTGTTTATACAAATAAACACCCATGATTAAGTAGATCGGTGGCATAGATGGTTAGTACGCTTTGGCTTTCGATACGAAAACATAACCTACGCCATGGTCAGGCCGTGGATGGGTGACCAAAAGATTGTGATCTCGAACTCCATGCTTCGGCACGGCACGTTTCAAATGGCTTGAAAATAAAAGCGCTCGAAGGTGAAGAGGTAATAGAGACTCCAATTTCTTTCCAAATGAGCAATTTTAAACAAAATAGTAATTTCCTCGTTTTCAATGGAAAAACAAAACATCCCCAAATATAAACAACAGCTCAACACCCAATAGTCCAAAGCCATGATAACAAACTGACGCATCATAGCGGCTTGTTTTTTTAAGCCAAGGCAAAGACACCACCCCGTGCAGGCCGCAAACACGTGACCTAGTTTGGCCGGTCAATGCGACGCGGCGCAGTGCGGCGGCGATTGGCTGTACTGGGCCGATTTTATTTTTTCTGTGACCTTTTGTAGGCCAGTATTTTTAAATGTATTTAATCTAAAAGTTGCACCTTTTTGGTGACCGTCAGGGAATATACAAGATTTTTTTTCTGGGATCTTTTGTATGGCCGGTATTTTAAAAACTATCTAGTCTGTAGACTTCACTAATAAGAAGATACTTGGCCGAATTCATTTCTTTTTTTGTGTCTACTCGTAGGTGTCTACAGGCCCTCAGGAAAAATTTTCTTCTGCGTGCGTATAATCCAAATACTACAAATGCTGTTCGACTTTCAAGATTTAACAAGTTATGTTTCCTAGTAGTTTTCTAAGGAACACACTAAGGTCCGTATTACAGAACCAAACTCAAGCGTAGATCTCTGCTCGATGATGGATGGCGCTGTGTGGGATCAATAGCGCCATCCCTCTCTAACAGTACTCAAGCAGAGATCTACGCTTGAGTTTAGTTCCGTAATACGGGCCTAAGTGTCCGTTTTTCTTTATATGTAAGAAATAATACGAAAAACGGACGCTTTGCGTGTATCGGATTTTCTTTTCTGAATCTGCCATGTAATAATAGGTCTTTACCTATGAAATTGCCGTTTTTTTCTCTCTTAGTATTTTGTTTGTAACTATTAAGTCTCCTCCTCTAAAAATAGACCATATTTTAGCTCTTTTGATTTGTTTTGATAATTTTTTGTAAGTTTAATTGTATTAAAATTAGAAAGAAAGACAACTCTTTTTAAGTGCCTCCCGAATACATCATTTGATTTGCATTCACTTAAAAACGATAAATAATTTTTATGAAGAATGATATCACACATATTGATAAAGCTTGTCTAATGATAGATGCCAATAATTATTATCTCTGGATTTGTCGTTGTGGAGAAATCTGAAAAAACGTTAGTATGGAAAATGCAGACTTCCCCAAAATCTCCATACAAAACGGCAATTTCATAGGTAAAGACGTAAAGACCTATTATTTGGCATTTGCGTATACGGATTATAAGCCGAAAACGGGCTGATCGTCATTTGAATTGTCAAACCAGGTCACCAGTCCCTGCCCTGGGAACGGCTCGGAGGATTGATTCGGCAGACACCGAGTCGCTCCCTTGGAAGGGCAGGAATGGATATAATCTATATCTATACATTAAATGAAACTGTAGAGGTCAATGTCTGTACATAGAAAAAAAATGCTTAAAACCAAGTCAGGTGGATGTAAAAAGAGGAAATATACCAAAAAATGTTTTTTTAATTTTTTTGTTTCTGTGTCTGTTTTTCTGTTTGCCTGTTTGTACGGGCTAATCTCCGTAATGGCTGGACCGATTTTAATACAATTTTGCATGGTGATTCTTTAAATCCCTGGTCAACATCTTAGACACTTTTTATTCCAGAAAATTAAAGGGTTCTCGTGGGATAGTTAAAATCCATAGTAGCCGCGGACGAAGTCGCGGGCAACAGCTAGCTATTACAATATATCGGTGAGTTTTAGTAAGTATTTTCTGCAAGCAGCTGAGCGAGTCGTAGACACGTCTAAGCGGTAGTTAGTCCACAAATAAGACAAAAGACTCTACGACAAAAAGACAATCGGCTCTGCAAAAAACTCCTTTTGTAGTAACTATGAAACAAACATATCCAAGAACGGTCGCAATTGCGTGTATCAGATTTCGGATTTTTGAGTAGCCGTTCAGGTCGCAGACTCACTCGTAGAACTGTGCAGAGGTTGAGTATGTATTAAACTTAGTTTCTTAATGTTTACTTACTTCTTACCTCAAAAATTACTTGAATTAACTAGTGATTTTTTATCAGTGACAGGCGAGCTCTTGGCCTACATCTCACCTGATGGTAAGTGACGATAAAGCCGAAGGAGGAAGAGAGCTTCACCTGTTATCCTCAACAACTGAGGAACTGGCTGTCTTACCTCTGATTGCCGGACCACACAAAAATGCTTAAAATATTGTTATTATGGCGGCAGGCTTACATTTTTTTTATTGCTACAGACATAATTTTTTTTTAAGTTTATTTATCATTTTAAAAACAACAAAAAGAATCAATACACAAAAGCCACGGCCATAATCCACTGAGGTTTGTGTTGACGTGACCAGCGCTACGAGCATAGAACTTCCGATAAGCCTAATTTGACTAAGTACGACAATTGTTGATAAATTCGATAAATTTAACAGATAACCCTAAGGAGTGTAATCGTAAATACAAATCTTTTTAGAAATTGTGTTGTTAAATGTAATTCTTGTGTCGTATCGCGTATTATTTCAAATAAATAAAATTCTTGTTCACGATATGAAAGTCTTATTTAATTTTATTGTGACAATTTTGAAGATTTCTTTTAAATTATAGCAATGGCAAAAAAAAATGGCCTTCAGCTTAAAACAATAACATTAATGCTCGAAACAAACAATAGAAACTTATTAAAAAACGGATGCAAAATACTCTAAGCAAAATATAAACTAATTTTGAAGAAGCAAAAAATATAGATTAAAAATCCGCGCGCAAAAGTTGTGTACAAAGAGGTTGCAGTTCGGTGCGTGCGGAGCGCCGTGCTGGCCAGGCCAGTGAATTTTCTTAACAAATTGCTACATGTATGCAAAATAGACCTCAATCATCGAGTAATATTGCTAAGCGTAGTAAAAAAGGAGATTCTCAATTCGACTTTTTTTTTATTTATGTGTTTTTTTTATTGTATAGGCGGCAAACGAGCAGGCGGGTCACCTGATGGTAAGTGATCACCGCCGCCCATGGACTTTGCAACACCACGGGCGTCACTCATGCGTGCCGGCCTTTAAGATGGGAGTACACTCTTTTTTGAAGGCTTGGAGGCTTGGCTTGATGTGTTACCTCATAACTCCTATGTTTAAGGACCGATCTCGATAATTCTTTTTTTAATTGAAAGGTAATGGTTGTCGTGTTTGTAAAATGAGGCCCCAATTAAAATTGATCACGAATTGACGAGTAGTTTCATAGAACACTAGTTTGTCTTTGTGTATTGTTTATTTGGTTGTATAATGGTTTTGATTAGTCTTAAGTTTAGATTGTAGTGCAAATGTAAAAAATAGTGTTACATAGCTTTTAATAAAGTATATTTTTATTTATTATATAACATTACACATTTAATACTAACCTTAATAATATTGATGCTTAAGTAACTGATTCCTACATAACGTTACCAGATCGCCAGTAATCTCCATCTCCATAACACTAGTCCATACCGCGCATGCGTGTTTGCCTTCCACCTCCGTCTATACCATAAACAAGCCACAAACAATAGACGTTGGCATTCTTTTTTAAACTACACATGGATTGTGTAACTTGTGTTATTTTTGAAATACAACAAACGGAGATTCTTGAAAGGTGGATTCCAAACGTGCCTTTTTAATATTCAAATCGTCCTCATACGTCCCATTGCTGGGCCCTCCTAATAGAGAAACACATGAAGAGTAAGGGCCGTAACACCACCTCGCTGGCGGCACCAACACACCGACACCAATTTGGGTTGGTGTGTATGTTTTGTTACCCTTAGTCGCGAATTGCAATATCTATACCATGTTTAATGTACCCCATTAATTTTAACCGATGATAATAATTGGTACAGGAAAAAATTACATAAACGCTGCCTCTTTTATTATTTTTAAAAGTCCGTTTGTTATTGATAACGGTTATAACGGGCACCATTTTGAATTCGTTGATTATGTGAATTTAGTTTGAATGAATGAATACTTAATTGTGTTATTTTATTGATTTTTATTCTCCTTAATTATATATAGCCGAAGGAATATTGCAATTTGTATGTGATCTGATTATATAACTATTACTGTTAAAATATAAAATTTAAGCCAGTTAAATAAATAATATCGATATATTATAATGTAAATCTTCTCACATTAACATCCGAGACTGGAGAACAAGTGCCTGTATTCAGAATCATTTGCCCCCACCTGGGAATCGAGTCCAGAACCGGCGGCGTACAGACCACTCGACCACGGAAGTCGTCAAAATAAACGGGTGTTATTTAAGCCGTCAGCAAAAAATACAATTGGTTAGCTAAAATAACTAATTGAGAAGCAACTAATTGGTAGCAGATATTTCTAATTTGTCAGCAAACAAATAATGCAATACAATAATTACCTAACTTCTGTTTATATGTTATGTTAAAGACTATATTTTTATGTAACCAACACGATCTTCAAGCACGTTTAGTTTTATGTATATTTTACTGAGTTTCATTAAATACTGTAGTTATAATATATCTGTTATCGTATCACAATAACATACCAATAGATATATTCATAACAAGATCAGTACAACTCTGATTTAGCATTAAGGCCCGTATTACAGAACCAAACTCAAGCGTAGATCTCTGCTTGAGCGCAATTAAAAAGGGATGGCGCTATGTGGGATCAATAGCGCCATCCCTCTCTAACAGTGCTCAAGCAGAGATCGACGCTTGAGTTTAGTTCCGTAATACGGGCCTAAGAGTTGCAAGAGATTTTAAGTAAGCCTGTGAATTGTGAATTGGTTTCTTGTTTCATACGACAGACAAGCTCTTGGCGTTCATCTCACCTGATGGTAAGTGACGATAAAGCCGAAGGTGGAAGCGAGCTTCACCTGTAATTCTCAACAACTTAGGAGCAGATATCGGTAAGAGGTAGCTAGCGCTTAGAAGCCCTACCAACAACCAAACCGAGCCGAAAAACCCCTGCCCCAGTAGGGAATCGAACCCCGGACTTTCATATCAACACCCAGTGGTGTCAACCATTAGACAAGAGAGGCGGCCTCATATTGTGCCCGAGGCATAGCAAGGTCATCCTCTTTTGACTAGTTGTTGCCCACGACTTCGTCCGGGATGACTATGGTTTTTTAACTATCCCGCGGGAACCCTTTAATTTTCCCGCAAAGTCTCAGCCCGATCGCTTAAAATTTACAAAGATTCATACAAACTTTCATCCCCTATTTAATCCCCTTGGGGGTAGATTAATCAAAAAGCCTTTCTTAGCGGATGCTTACGTTATAACATCTACCTGCATGCCAAATTTCAGCCCGATCCGTCCAGTGGTTTGGGCTGTGCGTTGATAGATCACTACGTCAGTCAGTCCTTCAGTCAGTCCAGTGCCTTTGAGTTAACTATGAAATTGCCGTTTTTTTTAGGATTTTGTCTGTAACTGTTAAGTTTCAGAGTATTCTTAAAAAATAATTACCTGCTCTAAAAATAGACCATATTTTTGAGCTCTTTCGATATGTTTTCATAATTTGTTGTTAGTTTAATTGTGTTAAAATTGGACACGGACAACATTTTTAAGTACCTCCCGAATACATCATTTGATTTGCATTCATTTAAAAACGATAAACAATTTTTATGAATTGTGATATCACACATATTGATAAAGCTTGTCTAATGATACATGCCAAAAAATATTATCTCTGGATTTGTGGTTGAGGAGAAATCTGAAAAAATGTTGACTCCCCAAAATCTCCATAGAAAACGGCAATTTCATAGTTAAAGACCTATTATATAGAATTAATAGTATCAGCTGATTACAAGGCATGTATTACAGGTGTCTTACGCTTGGACTTTTGCTGGCTGTTGGAATTTAGTTTTAATTACAGAGTGGTTAAGGATGTTCAATAGTGCCGATGACGGCGATAGGCTTGCCCCTATTACTCGGGACCAACGAAGTTGCTGGCAATGTGTGGGTTTGTAATGGCGCTCTGCTTACCCATTTGGGAATACAAGCGGGGTTGTTATATGTATGTGTGTAAGGATATCCTTATTGGCGCCCAACGCGGGGCCTACACAGTTATTCTGTATAATTATAGTGCCCGTTCTCACGGGAGTATGGGGATAATATAATAATAATCATTTATTCCGGACCATAATGCACCCATATTTATGTTAGTATTAAAGTACTTAGAAATATGTTAGTAAAATAAGTTATGCAGCACGGTTCGACTCCACCGTCGTCTACACCTGCCTGCTGTGCCTGCTATGCCAATTAGGATGAATAAGTAGCCTAAGTCCTTTCTCAGGCTCTAGACTATCTGTGTACCAAATTTCAATTAAATCAGTTCAGTTGTTTAGACCTGAAAGCGAGACAAACAAACGACAGGCAGAGTTACTTTCGCATTTATAATATTAGTATGGATATTTTCAGCCGTGTGGTAGCGGCTCATTAAAAGAATACTACCAACCTCTTCCCTTGGGTGTCGTAAGAGGCGACTAATGGACTTAGAACTGCACAACCTCCAATAGCTTATAGCGGCGACGGGCTTACCACTGACACAATGTGGGTTGGTGGGTAGAAACGGTTGCAATAGTTTCAAAGTTGCACGGAGGAGTTAGAAATCACAAAGTTTTGGTCACCCATCCAAAGGCTGACCATGGCGGAGGAAGCTTTGTTTTCGATATTGAAAGCGAAAGCGAGGTTATTTATAAAGATTACTAAATTCTATCTATTAATTAACCTTTTTACTGATTCAAAGTCACTCCCGTCCATTTTAACTCCTACCCCTTATCCTTTATTCATTATATCCCTTAATAACTCCTTGACAGTGTTTTGTCTCTTTCTAATGTACGTTATTTGTTATGCATGAGCGAGACAACAATGTGTACAATTATAATATGGAATGATGAGAAAATTAACAGTTTCATTAATAACTAGCTGTTGCCCGCGACTTTGTATGCGGTGACTATGTTTTTTTAACTATGCCACGGGAGCCCTTTAATTTTCCGGAATAAAAAGTATCTAAGATGTTGACCAGGAATATACGGTATCACCATGTAAAATATGATTGAAATCGGTCCAGCCACTTGGGAGATTCCGTACAAACAGAAAAACATTTTTTTTTTAAATGTTTGGTATTTTCCCTCTTTTTACATCCCCCTGACTTGATTTTAAGCATGTTTTTTCTATGTACAGACATTCGACCTCTACAGTTTTATTGTATAGATATATATGATAGGTACACTTCGTTATAAACTATTTATTTCACTCATTTAATTTCTTTTATTGATAACGCTTCAAAAATATTGGTCAACCACAAACAGCCTGGAATTTACCTAAAATTTTACAATTTCACTGCTTGGTGTTTAATCGACGCGAGCATGCTGTATACTTTACTAATATGTTATCATTTTGCGTTCTATCATCTACACTGGACAGCAAATAAATCGGTCCACCGGCTACCTTATTGGAACTCTTGATTATCTTAACTTACAAGTGTGAAAGAGGCAGCTGTAGCCGAGTTGGGACGGACGGGGCACTACTCGTTCGAGAGGCCGCGGGAATCGCGGGTTCGATCCCACCGCCTGTACATAAGTTTGAATAAAACTTATGTGTAGTTCATTGTGAATATCGCTTGCCTCACATTGTGCCCGGTGCATGGCAACAGACTCGCCACCTGTGACATGGGGACCTAACATATCTGCCGAAATGTGGGTGTTTAACACCTCTGCCTACCCTTCGGGGAAAGAGGCGTGATGATATTATAAATGTTTTTTTATAAAGTTTACTACTATTAAAGTTATACCTACAAAAAATCGTTTCATGTTGATTGAAATGACCACAAAATGCAAAAGTACCGTCAATTCACATAATAATCAAGCAACAAACGCGAAACAAACAATTTGCTGTTTGAGTTGCGACTTGAGTTCGTGATTAGCTTTCTTTTTTATACAATAACGATAGTCGCAGATTTTTACGATTTCTTTAGTTGGTGTGCTTGACTTTATTATTCATTAAAAAAAATCACCAACGATTTGCAACACTAAAAATGACTCTACACTGAAAATTTTTCAATAAACACTTTGAAAATTAATTGATCCTAATGAGTTTCGTATCTATCATATAATATAATTATCATGAAGTGTACTCTCTGCAAGTATATCTTTAATATTTGTAAGCTTTTTACATATATATAAAACTTACAAATATCAAAGTTAACAAAAGTAGATAAGAAAATCCAATCAAAGTCCCAAGGTAGCGGGTAGCCGGTTTATTTGCTGTCCAGTGTATATTAACTAACGCGAATGGACTTGAAACTGCACAACCATCCAACAGCTTATAGCGGCGACAGGCTCACCACCTGACACGCTGAGTGCAGTCACTGCTTGGTGAAGCGCGGACTATGGCAATGGAGTGCTTTTGCGGTGCTTTTGCCTTATGTCTGACTAACCTTTAGGGGATAATAGTCGTGATTATATGTATGCAGTGTAAATTAATATTGTTAAACTGAAAAGCTTGTTAGTTTGTTTGTTTGGTTGAACGCGCTTATCTCAGTAACAACTGGTTCGAATTGAAATATTCTTTCAGTGTAAGATAGCCCATTCGATAAGGAAGGGTATATGCTATAGTTTATTTTGGAAAAAAAATGAATCATTACTAAAACTCACTGATAACCCAGGGTGTACAATAACTAAATAAATTGTAACATAATTAAGATGACTGTTTTTTTTGCTGACGCTAAGTGGTCTTACATAGTGGAAATCAATTATTATTATTATTCTATACGACGTAAAATGGATCTTCTCAGCCTGCACCACCGAGCTTGAATTCCTTACACATTGCATAATATATTTCAGCTTATTTAATTATATTTTTTAATACGATGATTATCTTTTAAAACATTAAAAAAACCTTACAATATGTCACTCAGTATGACGATATAAGCGTAATAAAATATTTAGAAAAGATAGTTGCGGTTTTCAAGATCGGCTTTAAAAAAACCTTAGATGTACATAAGAAAAATTATAGTGTTTTCCTAATGGTGAAACATATAGTATATTTTAAAACACTCCTGACTTTACTATCAAAAATAAACAAATAATTTTATCAGTTTATCTCTACTTGAGATAAAGATAAGATATACAAAACGGAACTTCCAATAAGATGAAGCATGAAGGAAAATAATGATTTTAATTTTAAAATGGTGGATGAATTTGAAAAAAAGAACATTTCTAAATTGTGTTGTATACTGTTGTATACTGCATAGTCTATGTACAGTATTGTAGAGTTAAGATGGAGTTAAGTAATTTAACTGCGAAGCCATAAAGAAATTTACTTTTTATTATCTACTTTCATGGCAAGGGTGATGACGTATTCAGTTTATGGTCCTTTGAGATCTCTATTAACACAGAACAGACATTATAATATCTCATGGCTTCCATTGAAAAACTCGTAGCAAAGGTCTACATTTTCACGTAGTATTGAATTTTCTAAAGCACATTATGTATATATGATAAATACATTAACTAGATCAAATTTATCGAAACTAGGTCATCGCAGATTTTACACGACACACTCAAAATGACAGAATTGGGCGACAGTTCGTCTTTATCTTACACATATAGACAGAAAGGGACAGTTTATCGATTTAAGCACGGCTTATGGACACCGCAAATAATAGCCGAGTTTCAAACGTCAAGTAAAAGACCTATTATTTTTTCATCCCACCACCTCGGAAAGTGTAATTTTGCGCTTCGAAATCTGGCTGGAAAATTCTATTTTATTCGCTTGAGCGGCAAAGTAGATTTGAATTTAGAACATCACATATAATGAGTACTCAATATAATTGTAAATTCAAAACGTCATTAAACCTATTTAATGTAACCTCTATGGTGCCAAATTTATGATTAGAACTTTTTAAATTGTGAAAAAATATTTTGTCATTATAAATTGTTTTCTTTTTCATTTTGTCATTTCCTCGCTGAGGTGGGATGAAAAGTTACGTATTGCACTCGAGTGGAAAGATTTTTCACCTTGTGCTCGTTTGTTTCCCTCGCTGACGCTCAGGATTCTAATTTAGAATCACTCGCTGCGCTCGTGATTCAACTTAAGAATCCTTCGCTTGCTCGGTCATCCAAATCCAAATCGATAAATAACTATTATTGGCTACGAACTGGTGTTACAATGGTTGTATTTAACACTCAAATGTCATTTGTTATTTATTTTTCATTATGAACATCTGGTTTGTTGCCGCATATCCTTGCCCGATATGATAACATGTATGTTAATATGTTCTAGCTCCAATTAAACAGTCAGTTCATTTTTTTTTTCAATATTTATTTTACAACCTTTTTAAATTAAACTTTTGTTTTAAGAATGTGTAAAAAGGTTTTAAGTATTAGGTCATAGATTTTCAGTTCTTTTTTCAAATACGTGTCAAAATGAAACGAAATTCCATCTATGGAGGTTAAATAAGGTTTAAGTTTAGCACTGTTTGCTTGACTTACCTGGTAAGGCTCGTCAGGTTTTCCAGGGTAGGATGCGCTACGTCTGTAGTCAGGAGGCCGCGGGGGCGCGGGCGCCCTGCGCCAAGGAGCGAAGGCCGAAGGTTGTGGGGGCTGCGGCGCCGGCCATCTGTATTGGGGGGCGCGTCGGAAAGGAGCCCTGTACTGCCTTTCGTCGTCGACGACGCTTGATGCGCCGGGGTATTGGAGCTCACCCATACAGACATACGGCCAACCTACGCGGAGGTTGGTCGTGTACTGGCAGATAACCACTATCGGGTCGATGGTGTTGCGCGCGCAGCGAGTTCCGATTTTGAAAACACACGCGTTTTAATCTGTGGCTGTGCCCGATGCCCTAAATAGAAGTTTTTCCTTTTTTAGGATTCGATTCTGAATTTAAACTGCTGTCAGACGTTGTGAATATTCGTTATTGAAAACCTGCAAATGAAAATTGAATAAGGTTTGTTACGTCGAAAAAAAGTGTATTTAAAAAAATAATTGTGTTGAAACTCGTGATCTCGAAAAGTCTTTTAATAATAGATATTATGTCGATTAAGTAGTTAGTAGATACCCTTGATACTTGTTTAATGTTATGTATACTTAATATAAGGTGTCACACCTGTTTAATAAAATACATACTTTGTATACATATATTTATAGTTAAAATTTAATCATATGCTATTTTTCATGTGAATATCGCTAGCCTCACATTGCGCCCGGTGCATGGCAACAGCTCGCCTCCTGTTTCAGGAGTACTTGCATATCAGGGGTGTTTACACCTCCGTCAAACCTCTTCGGGGATAGAGGCTTGATGTTATGTATTATATTTAACAATAATTACATGCACACTTACTTACATCACAATAATTACATGAGGAGCTCGGTGGCGTAGTGGTCAGTGGTCAGTGCGCTTTGGCTTCGGTCGAAAACAAAGCTACCTTCGCCATGGTCAGGCCGTGGATGGGTGACCAAGACTTTGTGATCTCGACCTCCTCCGTGCTTCGGAAAGCACGTTAAGCCGTTGGTCCCGGTCGCATTTGTGACCGTTTCTACCCACCAACCCGCATTGGGCGTGGTGGTGTTACGGCCCTTACTCCTCATGTGTTTCTCCATGAGGAAGGCCTGTCCCAGCAGTGGGACGTATATAGGCTGATTACACTTAATTAAAAATATTCTTAAACGAAGCTTAAGTTAGAGTTTGACGACCTCCGTGGTCGAGTGGTCTTAAGGCGTCTCCATCTTTAGAGGTAGTGGGTTCAAACCCCGGCGGAGGCGAAAGTTTCATTTTATGTATTGTTTATATTCTGGATATTAATATGCATTTATTTTTTCAATATATATGTATTTGATAGATAGGTGTGAATGTTTGAATTTATTTATTTATTTAATTAATTACGAGTATCACTTGCCTGACGTTGTGCCCGGTGCATGGTAACAGGCTTGTGGTCAACAGATCGACGCACTTTGAAGTAACCGACTCGCCGCGGATCGGACAGACCGGCACAGGGTCTGCGAAACCACAGATGCTTCTCTTCCCATGATCTGTCTCATGGTCTGCGTTCGTCTGCCATATCACCGACCTACGAAGCTTTAAAACGACAAGGTTCTAAATCGTGATATATATTTTTGCCGGGTAGTGTGCCTCAGTCTGTATACGTCACACTGCTGGGTACAGGTCTTCCTCACGGAGAGTCGCTAGCCCAATGTGGGTTAGTGGGTTGAAACGATTGATAGTGACAACCAGGAATCATGGAATTATATACAGAGTTAGAATAATTTAGGTCAAAATAAATGAGATTCAGAGGACAGGGTTTATCTGTAGCTTTAGCTTGGCTGGTTAGCTACCGTAGCTAAGCTTGTTTAATTTCATTAAAATTCCATTTCGATAGTGGATTTATTAAAAAGTACCAAATAATTTAAGGTTATTAAAAAATCATTCAAATTTTTAATATATATTTGTTTGAAAAAAAAAACTAAAACTGCTTTAAATATTTTGTTGACTAGTAACTGTTACTAGATGGCGCTGTATACATAAAACAGCTCCTCTTACATTTTAGCCACTTTCAGCAATAAATCATTTTTCAAATTATTTTTTAAAATATAATATTACATATATACATATATATAATCACGACTATTATCTAGGCAAAAGCACCGCAATAGCAGTCCACTGCCATAATCCGCGCTTCACCAGCAGTGACTGCACTCAGCGTGATAGGTGGTGAGCCCTACGCCGCTATAAACTATTGGATGTTGTGCAGTTTTAAGTCCCTTAGGTACCTTTTACAACACCCAAGGGAATTGACTGGTTGATAGTATTAATTTAATGAGTCGCTAACACGACTCAATATATTATTAAGCAGATAATATACAAAAGCACATAAAAAACAGTTCATTCCAAACATCGGTCGCTATACCCACATAAGTTATAATGTTACTAAAGACATCTATTAAAGTCTACATTGTAAATAAAAACTCGGTGCTTTGCATACAATGTTTAACATGTAAAGCTCGATATGCTGATCACAGTACTAGGTTGTGGCAAACTGCTGCAGTGCACCTCTATGCGGATGTCGACGTAACTGCCAGAAGAGAACTATGGCGCCATCTTGGAAAATTACGCTAATAAATATATTATTGCAATTATTACTGGCACTGTAATTGAATTACACATAAAAATATGTCGCCTTCACAATATGTTTTGGGTAGATATTAATGTTACAATACTGTAAAATTACCCAATTTGAAATTACATACATACATACATAAGACCCCATTTAGCCATACAAAAATTGGGTTTGGTAAGATGAAAAAATTAAAAATTATAATAATTGATAATTTAAAATTAAGTCAGCAGTAAACTAACTGTAATAATTAAACTGCGTTTGATATATTTTATATGTATATAGCGGCAGCGGTAGCAAAGTTGGGACGGACGGGGCACTACTCGTTCGAGAGGCTGGCTACGGGGAATGCCACCCACCGCGGCACGGCGGTACGGGGGATCCCACCGCCGCCACCACTGAGTTTGAATAAAACTTCTGTACAGTTCATTGTGAATATCGCTTTCCTCACATTGTGCCCGGCGCATGGCAACAGGCTCGACACCCGTTACATGGGACCTAACATATCCATGGTGGAGAACCATGACTTGTGTTAATATCGCCATGTGTAGACCTAGATGGCGTTTAAAAAATCCTCGTTATATCTTCTACTAATTACATGTGGATCGCAAGAGATTTCTGCTAGAAAAAAGTACCTTTATTCGATATGATGTGCCTTGCATCAGCTTCGAGTGAGCTAACCCTGGCAGAACTGCCAATAATATTGTGATCATGACCAAAAACTATCAAAAATGGACAAAGTTTTAGACGTCAACAGCGAGAGTTAACGATTTAACCCGCGAGTTATAAATATTGGGTCCTTACCTATGAAATTGGTGTTATTTTTTCTCTTAGTATTTTGTCTGTAACTATTAAGATTCAGAGTATGTCTAAAAAATTATTACCTCGTCTAAAAATAGACTATATTTTTGAGCTCTTTTGATTTGTTTTGATAATTTGTTGTAAGTTTAAGGCCCAATTGCGCGATCGAGAGTTAGCGCCTAACCCAGGGTTTGCTCATATATTTACCCCAGGGTTAGGGGCTAACTCTCGACCGCGCAATTGGGCCTTATTGTGTTAAAATTGGACACGGAGACAACTCTTTTTAAGTGCCTCCCGAATACATAATTTGATTTGCATTCACTTAAAAAAAAACGATAAATAATTTTTATGAAGTGTGATATTACACATATTACTAAAGCTTGTCTAATGATAGATGCCATATATTATTATCTTAGGATTTGTCGTTGTGAAGAAAACTGAAAAATTTTTAGTATGGAAAATGCAGAATTTCCCAAAATCTCCATACAAAACACCAATTTCATAGGTAAAGACCTAATATTTATACTTTAAATCCGGTGTTACCATACCAACTTGTCATAACGCCAAACAAGTTATCGGCTTAACCCGGAGTTAGTAACTACATACATATAATCACGACTATTATCCCCTAAGGGCTAGTCAGAGACTGGGCAAAAGCTATCCACTGCCACAGTCCGCGCTTCTCAAGCGGTGACTGCACTCAGCGTGACAGGTGCTGAGCCCGTCGCCGCTATAACCCATTGGATGTCTGTGCAGTTCTAAGCCCATTAGTCGCCCTTTACGAATCCTAAGGGAAGAGATGGGTTGGTAGTATTCTTTTAATGAGCCGCTACCACACTGCTAAGTTAGTAACTAACACGGGGTTAAATGAATAACACTGCTCTGCTGCAAGTGAGCCTTAGAGTTGTTCTCTCAAAAGATCATGGAGTACGTTGCCTGTGACAAAATGTAAAGTTACACCCTATAAATAATAAAATAACTAAATATCCTCAGACATTCACACCTATCAACTAGCTCCATTTTAAACAACTAACACTGCTTGTGCTACGGATACGAGATGACGGATAAATATATTTAATAGATATATTCAGAAAATATACAATGATGAACTGACTGACTGAATGACTGGTGAACAAATGCCTGTATTTATCAAACATCTGTTCCCAATGGGGATCGAACCCAGAACCTCTCGAGATGGCGACGCCTTGAGACCGGCGTACAGACTACTCGACCACGGAGGTCACCCCATCATTTATGTGTATCTCTATAGCACCATTTTTTAAATAGTCCTAGTGATTTGACAGTTTTCAATTTCTAAGGCTAAATAAATTATATTTCAATCTAAACATTTCACTTTGAATCATTAAAAAATGGATTTTATTGTAGATGTTAATAATAATAACATATTTATCCTTAGTTTAAACAAAATAACTGATGCTGAATCTCATTTTAAACTGTCAAAACACTTTGCCTAATCGAAAAATAGACGTATCTTAGCTCAGGGGCTTATACTACTTACCTTATCTTACTTAAGGGAGGATGGACCCCTTGCAGAGTTTCTTTCCTGTATCTTCTCTTGACAAGGCCTCCCGGTAGTGAACTGTGGAAAAAAATTTAGAGATATACAAATAATTTGTTTGTTAAGTTTTATTGTTTTTGACGCGTCATAAGTGTAACTACTTGTTACCTAAATGATTAAATAAATAATTTCATTCCATTTCTTTTCATTTACCCATAAAATACTGAACATAGCAATGCCGCTTTGCGAATGAATTAGATGCCTAACATACAAAATAGGCGCTCAGTCGTCGATTTGCGGAATCCGCCCGCACGAAGATGAAGATGCATTTTTCAATATAAATATTTATTTATTGCTGTTCTAATAATATTTTTCGTCTTCAAAACTGAAGAAAATAGTTCCAATTTCAGCCATCCAAAGTACAAAATGTGCTACGAAATCTACGAATTCTGTAGCGCTGGTTCCAGAAAATGGCAATAGATGGCGCTATGAGCTTCGAGTCTTAAAACTGACATCTATGGCTAAGCCTGTGAACTACGCACTGAAAAACTTAGTATGCATGTAAACATTATGTAAATGTTAATAAAATTACTATTGCCCTACTTTCTTCAGTCCATTATCATTTGGAGCACAAGTAGAAGGTATAAAAATACAGCAAAAATAAATTTGTAAACATTATTTTGTATTTATTTTTTTTTTCTCAAATAACCTTTTTTAAACGTAAATTGATTTTAATGCAATATTTATCTCTTATTTATTGTTTATTTAGTTATATTAAACTGAAATTATATACTTTTACGATGTTTTCTCTTCTTAAAAGAAAACCCTTATGAAACTAGTTATGCCGAGAGAAATGATACATTAAAAAAATATTTTGCACAATAACGCCAATGTTAGTTACATGTAATAATTAATATAAGTAGTTCTGTAGACTTATCGCTCACAGCGATCTCTTCCAGTCAATCTTTGTTTGGATTTACACTGGATATGTCTGTCTGTCTGGGCTTCAGCTCTATGTACCCCACAGCTAAAGCCCAGACAATCCCCTCTGTCAAGACAGCTTAGCATCCACTTCACACGAGCCATCAATATACATCTCATAGTATGTTATCCCATGCTATATCTGTTAGATAACGCGACCCAATGTCAGATATATTAAAAACTTCAGCTACACTATCAGTTTAACATGTTGTAAGTTCGAGTTAATACGTAATGACTGAGTGGTAATAACGTGAAGCGAATCTTAGAGTAGATACGTTGTAGATACGACTAGTGCAATGCAACAGTATCATGCCTACAGCCTGAATCTGAGAAAATCTGATATCATGATTACTCATAGAAATGTATAAAATCTAGTTAAAGGAGCGAGGATCAATTCTTAGTAAATATTAGGTCCTTACCTATAAAATTGGTGTTTTGTATGGAGATTTAGGGGAATTCTGCATTTTCCATACTAAAATTTTTTCAGTTTTCTTCACAACGACAAATCCAAAGATAATAATATTTGGCATCTATCATTAGACAAGCTTTAGTAATATGTGTAATATCACACTTCATAAAAATTATCTATCGTTTTTAAGTGAATGCAAATAAAATGATGTATTCGGGAGGCACTTAAAAAGAGTTGTCTCCGTGTCCAATTTTAACACAATTAAACTTACAACAAATTATCAAAACAAATCAAAAGAGCTCAAAAATAGAGTCTTTTTTTAGACGAGGTAATTATTTTTTAGGAATACTCTGAATCTTAATAGTTACAGACAAAATACTAAGAGAGAAAAAAACACCAATTTAATAGGTAAGGACCCAATATATTCTAATAGATATTAGGTTAAGGCTGTTTTTTATGCCCCTAATATATATTGGTGTCATCAAATCATATATTAAACAATTTGGCAGCAGAGAAAACGTTGAGTTGCTGTCCAATTCATTATTTTGCTGACTTATTTAGAAATATTTGTTGCCCATGAGTTGCTGACTAATTAGTTATTTTAGCTGACCAATTGTATTTTTAAATTACACTAAAAATAATATTAGGACCGAAACCTTTATTTTGAAGTTATCAGTTTATTAAAAACAGTATGTAATAATAGTTGCCATGATTGAATTGGATAAACGGACTATATTAATTAAATTTAAAACCAATATTAAAGAATGTTCGGTAATTATTTATTAATTACTCGCATTTGAATCTCCACATTAAAAACTTTACTAAAATGTTAAATATCGTCATTGATTTCACCCATTTCATGTGTGCATATATATGCTATGCCAAAAGGTATTATGTCCATGCATCCATCCATGACGTCCATTGCTGGTTATAGGCCTCCCCCAATGATCTCCACAACAACCGGTCTTGCGCCGCCTGCTTCCAGCGACTAAGCAAAAGGTATGATGTACTGTAACAAAATTACTATTAAGTAATACCATCTCTATACATAATTATTTACATTCATGAATGGTATTATATTATTTGAAAACTAAGGTAATCAGCTCCTGCTAATTAATGGTGTCAAGGAGAGGAAACTATGCGTGTGAGTGTGTGTGATGTAATTAAGTTCTTTCATTAAAATTTTATTACACCACGCACGCACGCCCGCACGTTCTCCTAGGGTTCTCCTAGTACGGATGCCAGTCTCTTGTATAGAATATTATGTAATAAGTTTTTATGTTATTTCACACTTTGTAATAGATTCTATGTGAGAGAAGAAAATAAAGAAATTATTATGATATTACTCGTATTATCATAAATTATTATACTTGGAGGCATAACACTCACTCGCTCTACTTATCGCATCTGCAGCTAACTTATCTATGACCGTTTTATTACATGTTATCACAGATAACTGCGCTAACTGTGTTCAGTTCATACATAACATTCACATGTGTCGCGTGTGTCTACCCCAATGGAGTTTAAACCTACAGGTATGTTAATAAGGTATAAATTTCAGTTCAAATCACTATTAACATGTGGAACATACTTTACCAGTGAATGTTTACTGTTTTGGTGACAAAAAGATATGTATTTTAAGAATAGATGCGTAAGTCTTAAATCAAAACAAAAACTAACATAACTTAAATGTAAATGACCTTTGTTTCAGTTGAAAAGAAAATGATAACTGTGTAATACTTATATTTGCCAGAGCGTCTTGTAATTCTAACCTAAAAAATCAAATTTAGCTATGGATATTATTTGAAAAATACAAAATGATGTGTTCAGTTTTTAACACGTTTATATTAGTTTCACTTTTAATTAACTATGTACTCGTATGTAAGAAAATCTTGGAATCTTAATTTGACTCCCTTCCCGGTCTTCGATTAGGATGAAATTTTGCACACGCTCTGAGTTCTCTGAAATACAACTAAGAAACGTCATTACAAATCCAAAATGGCGGCCTCCCCAAGATGGCAGACTGGCTGTTTCAAATCTACCCCCATGATATGGATATCAAATGAAAGGGTTTGCTGTCAGGAATACGAAAAAATAGTCACGTGGCTTAACTTCAACATGGCGGACATACAAGATGGCGGATTGGCTATTTGAAATGCACCCTGTTGATATGGGTATTAAATGAAAGGGTTTGCTGAATAGGATACGAAAAAAATAATCACGTGACCTAAATCCAACATAGCGGCCGTCCCAAGAAGTAAATTAAGTTTGAATAATAAGAAGACTAAAAAGTATAAAATAAAAATAACAGTTTAAAAAACTAAAAAACACGCTTTTAGCACGCACTAAAAATTACAAAAAGAAAGCGTGGAGCGTTTTGTCCGAAGAGAGTAAACATTACATACACGCTCCACGCTTTCTTTTTGTAATTTTTAGTGCGTGCTAAAAGCGTGTTTTTTAGTTTTTTAAAGACTTGAACTGACATGGAAGTCAACCAAAGATTACTTTTGCGGCCAGTTATAAGGCAACCTGCAACACACCCCCCTAAGCTTGGGTGACTTCCATCAGGCCCTGGACGAACAATCAAGCTTCGGTACTGCCAAAGCCCTCGTCAACACATCAGCAATCATTTGCTCTGTTGACAGGTAAGACAGCTGGATACTTTCTCTTGCACTGTGTCGCGTATATAGTGAAACCTTATGTCTATATGAGTGGACTAGCTTTTGCTCGCGACTTCCGCGTAGAATAGTTACATTGATAAATCCTATTTAAGCGAACGTCTTCATCATAGTCGTCTGTCAGTTCAATCAGTCAAAAATCGAAGAAGATTTATACAAACTTTCATCCCCTATTTTATCCCCTTAGCGGTGGAATTTATCAAAATCCTTTCTTAGGAGATGCCTACGTCAAAGTAGCTTTATGCATGCAAAATCTCAGCCCGATCGGTTTAAAATTTACAAAGTTTCATACAAACTTTCATCCCCTATTTTATCCCTTTGGGTGTAGAATTAATCAAAATCCTTTCTTAGCGGATGCCTACGTCATAACATCTACCTGCATGCAAAATTTCAGTCCGATCCGTCCAGTGGTTTGGGCTGTGCGTTGATCGATCACTGTATCAGTCAGTCAACTTTGAGTTATATATATATATTGGATCCTTACCTATGAAATTGGTGTTTTTATTCTGTCTTAGTATTTTGTCTGTAACTATTAAGATTCAGAGTATTCCTAAAAAATAATTACCTCGTCTAAAAATAGACTCTATTTTTGAGCTCTTTTGATTTGTTTTGATAATTTGTTGTAAGTTTAATTGTGTTAAAATTGGACACGGAGACAACTCTTTTTAAGTATCTCCCGAATACATCATTTTATTTGTATTCACTTAAAAACGATAAATAATTTTTATGAAGTGTGATATTACACATATTACTAAAGCTTGTCTAATGATAGATGCCAAATATTATTATCTTTGGATTTGTCGTTGTGAAGAAAACTGATAAAATGTTAGTATGGAAAATGCAAAATTCCCCAAAATCTCCATACAAAACACTAATTTCATAGGTAAGGACCTAATATATAGATATCAGATGCATCCAGAGCATCGTAGCGTAGCACATCTGTGGTGGAAAGAAACCCTTTTTATTTATTTTATTTAAGGCAGCTAAGCTCTTGGCCTTCGTCTCACCGATAATAAATAACGATAAGGCCGTGGAAGCGAACCCTTAGGTGGAACTAGCTTGCCTAGAAGAAACATTTGCGTCTTTTGAAACTTGCCCTAAATTGTTTCAGAACACCAGCACGTCAGGTACAATCCCCTGAAAGACGAGTGGATCCTGGTGTCGCCGCACCGCTGCCTGCGGCCCTGGAGCGGGCAGACCGAGGGGGAGGTGGAGGACGCGCCGCCGGACCCGGACAACCCTTTGAGGGCCGGCGCTGTTAGGGCTAATGGGCAGGTTTGTGACGTGGTGGACCCGGTGATAAATAAAAGGCCTCGTTATCGTCACTTATATAAACAATAAGGAGACAGCACAAACAGCCCGATGGTTCGTTTTTTAAATGGAACAAAGAGGGAAATGACCAGATAAGAGCGCAATAATAGCCAAAACTCGCAAATATAGCTATAGCGCCTCGTTACAGGTTGGTAGCTTCCGCAGCTACTGAGATAATCGCTGTCAGGGCCAAGAACAAGTTTCTTCTGGTATCACCACGACATAGACACCATCTTCAGCCAATCCACCCTCACCCAATCATCCATCAGCATTGGCTGATGAGGAGCTCGGTGGCATAGTGGTTAGTTTGGCGTTCGATATGAAAACAAAGCTACCTTCGCTATGGTCAGTCTGTGGATGGGGGGGCAGACACTTTTTGATATCTTACTCCTCCGTGCTTTAGATGGCACCGGTCGCTCTTCCAATTATTTCTACCCATCGACCCGCACTGGGCCAGCGTGATGGTGTTACGGCCCAAACTCCTCTTGTGTTTCTCCATCAAGAAGGCCTGTGCCCAGCAGTGGGACGTATATAGGTTGAGAACAATGAAGGTGACAGGGCATACATATTTGCCGTCTCCAAGAATTTCCACGAGAATCAGTTCATCCTACCCTCATTAAGCCACATCACCCCTCGTCAGATCCTATTTAATACATACATACATTATAATTCACCAAGGTCGCCGACATAGTTCATAGAATGGCGAAACTTAAGTGGCAGTGGGCAGTGCACATTGCTCGTAGAACTGACGGCCGTTGGGGCGGAAAGGTTCTCGAATGGCGACCACGTACTGGGAGGCGTAACGTAGGGAGGCCCCCAACGAGGTGAACCGACGATCTGACGAAGGTCGCAGGAAGTCGCTGGATGCAGGCGGCGCAGGACCGCGAGTTGTGGAGATCATTGGGGGAGGCCTATGTCCAGCAGTGGACGACAGTAGGCTGATAGATAGATACATATAATTACAACTATTATACCCTAAGGGTTAGTCAGAGACTAGGCAAAGGCACCGCAAAAGCAGTGTGACAGGTGTTGAGCCCATCGCCGCTATAAGCTTTTGGATGGTTATGAAGAGATAGGTTGGTACTAGTAGTATTATTTTATTTTGTTTTTTTTCTTGTTAAAATGTACTTTGGTGTTATAGTTAATTATGAGTATAACTACTGTTATATTACAACAAAATTACAGCTGTTTATCACCTACTAAGCCTACTAAGCATTGATGACATATTTTTCTTCTTTCAGAAAAATCCCCCATACACCTCGACGTACGTGTTCCCCAATGACTTCCCGGCGCTCCTGGAGAGGGTCCCTGAGCCCCCGCCGCCCGAACACCCCCTGTTTCACTCTAAACAAGCGAAAGGCACTTGCAGGTAGGTTTGTCGACGATTCCGTGGTATTTTATGTCGAAGTAAACCTTTTGATCAGCAAAAACTTAACCTTCTAGTTGATAAGAATGTTATTTTCAATGGGAAACATCATGTTAACTACTTTCTAGGCGCTTATCATGTTTCACATACACATTTTCATTATTAACGCTACTAAAAAGCTTTGATTTTTTTACAACAAAAACTATTTTTTTTAGTTCAGTTAAAATTAAATATCTATGAGAAACGTGATTTCAATTTCATTCCGCGCTTTTCACGTTTCCCATAGAAATAGGCTAGTTGACATATATCAAAAGTAATGAAAATAGTGTTTAATTCATATAGTATTTAGTACAAGGGTCCAAAATATACCAAGTTCAATGAATATAAATAAGGGTTTGCTGTAAAAATTCAATTAAAATTTGTTTTATTTTTACTTTCTTTCATCTGGCAAAAGTGCTATCCACCATATTCGTGAAATTAGTGAAATAATTAAATCCGTCAAACGGCGGTCGCATCCAAGAATTTTGTACTCTATATGGATGCCAAACTCCCATACAATAGCATGAGGCAATGTTCTCATTCTATCACTATTTATGAATGAAGGCTATCCGTGAGATATCCTCTTCCTCTCTTTCTATCCATAGTTTCTGTCTCACCTGTCATATTTACGCCATTTTGATACCTAGACTGAAAATTGTTACAAATTTTTGTAATTGAATATTTAAAATAAAAAATTATAAAACTGGTGATGACGTGCGTTGTTTTATGTTGTGTAAGTGAGTGATATCCTGGATGTGCCTTATCATTTCACAGGCGAGTCAAAAAAAACATATTAAATGAGAGTATTTGTTTGAGAAATTTGTGTGTATTTTTTTGTGACGTCATTAGTAGTAATAAGTAAAAAACTCTTGGTCGCAACCAAGAATGTTGTACTTTATGATGGATGTCAAACTCCCATACAATAGCATGAGGCAATGTTCTGTCTCGATCTGACGAAGGTCGCAGGAAGTCGCTAGATGCAGGCGGCTCAGGACCGCGAGGTGTGGCGATCATTGGGGGAGGCCTATGTCCAGCAGTGGACGACAATTGACTGATAGATACATTTATCTATTAAAAATATTTGTCCGTCATCTAGTATACGTAACACAAGCAGCATTTAGTTGCTTAAAATGTTTAAAATTTATATTGTTTAGAATTGAATTGTATAATTCTTCACTTTCAGGGTAATGTGCTTCCATCCAGATTCCGCCATGACCATTCCTCTGATGACACATGAAGAAATTGAAGCTGTGATTGATGAGTGAGTACAATTTAATTTTCGCTTTTTGTTACCTGCCAACTTTTACTATCACAAGGCAGCGGTAGCCGAGTTGGGACGGACAGAGCACTACTCATTGGAGAGGCCACGGGAAACGCGGGGTTGATCCACCGCCTGTACCACTGAGTTTGAATAAAATTTACGTACAGTTCATTGTGAATATCGCTTGCCTCACATTGTGCCCGGTGCATGGCAACAGGCTCGCCACCTGGTACATGGGGACTTGACATATCTGTTCTGATTGATATATTAACTGTATCTGTCAAGAGAGCATAATCTGTGTATGGTACCGGAAGCATAATCTGTGTATGGTACCGGAAGCATAATCTGTGTATGATTAAGCATCTAATAGTTTTTTTTAAACATAATAATATGTGGCGAAATGTGGGTATTAACACCTCAGCCTACCCCTTTGGGAAAAAGGCGTGATGATGTGTTTTGTTATGAATGTTTTACCATCCAACTTTACTACACATTGCATTTCAGTCCTCAGCCTATTCATATACAATGCAAAATATTTAAAAGAAAAGGCATCGATGTTAACTATTGATTTTAATATGCCTTTCGAATAACGGAGGAATTCAAGATCACAGTGTTTTGGTCACCCATCCACGGCCAAAGCGTACTAACCACTATACCCCTGAGCTCCTCGTGCATTTCAATACCACAGAAATATGTATAATAAACAAGAAAGTTACGATATGGCTTTAAAATCTGTATATTGAGGAACAAAACGACTCTTTTCGAATAGAAGGGATGAAATAGTAGATTGCTAACCGAGAGCCGTGTTAAACACTCTACTTTTCATTTCGAATATGAGGAAAATAAAAGATTATAACCAATTTTTTTGAATGCCGTCATAGATACTTAACAGATTAGTATCACGCATATTTATGTCGACGTTTTAAATTTTAAATATGGAACTCACCGCGTGATTGTTGCGGCTTATTCCGCTATAATTCGCAATTAGCATGTCAAGAAATCCCCAAAATCCCCAAAAAAAAAGATTTTTTTACTTCCAGATGGATAAACCAGTCCCTCGAGCTAGGGCGCCGGTACACCTGGGTGCAGATCTTCGAGAACAAAGGCGCCGTGATGGGATGCTCCAACCCTCACCCGCACTGCCAGATCTGGGCCTCCAGCTTCCTTCCTAACGAGCCGAGGGTCAAGGACAGGTGAGGGGAAGGTGGCGTAGTATTTAGTACGCTTTGGCCTTCGATCGAAACGAAGCTACCTTCGCCATGGTCAGTTCGTGGATGGACCAACTTTGTGATCTTCAACTCCTCCGTTCTTCGGAAGGCACCTTAAGCCGTTGGTTCCGATTGTTACCGCAACTGTGTTGGTGCTACCCAACTATATGTGATGAGTAAACAACACGGTTAGGACGGGACATCATATTTTTAATCTGTGAATGTATTTTGCACAAGCCCCCTTCCTACCCGTTCCCATTCATTCCTACAGATTGACAGGCTTTTAGCATTCTATTGGTCACTCTCTCACGGTATACATCAGGTCGTCAGGTCTCGGCCACACGTCGTTTCCAAAGAGCAGTTATCCGGAAGATCTTCTCGAAAATCAAAACGGTTCGTGCCGCGTGAACTTATCTCAGTGCGTGTCGCGCAAAACCGCTTAAATAGTTAATTATCAACTGAATGCTGAGGAGAGCGAGGACCTCCGACTGCTACTCACACCATTAAAATGGAATCAAACCAGCGACCAGGTTATTCAGTCTGTTCCTAGCGCATTTCCCCACCAATATGTATAGCTCCTCAAGTGTAGAAAGGCCAGTGTTCAATAGGCTGGCGTCGCGGCTGGTGGGCTGGCGAGGGGAAGGTTCAGTCCATGGAACAGAATAACAGGCTTTCTGTTCATGGTCTGCTACTACGCTCACCATTGTTTATGTGAAGTTTTTGCTGATAAACCTTCTTCTTGCCCTCTTCCCACTCTAGGGGTCGGCACAACATGTCTTCTTCTTTCATCCTCTGTCACTCGTCAGCTCAGCATCCACTTCTTTTATTCTATTATCATTCTTCTCACATTCAATCCATCGCCTCTTTGGTCTTCCTCTTTTACTAGCCCCATCCGCATCCATGTCCAGCTTTCTTCTTGAAATTTCATGGAAAATAAAGAGTGAAGAGACCTAAGCTTATGTCCAGTAGCGCCCTAATGTGGGCTGATGGATGGAAAGACAAAGAACCATTGATTTCAATGACAAGAAAAAAAATTGGGGGATTTCTGTTACTTACCATAGTACATGAAAGCAAAGTTATCAGGAGAAAAATTGAAATTACTAATGTTAACTCGTCTGTCTGTCTACCACTGGTGGGGATTTATTGCTGACTAGTGGCTTCCCACGGTTTAACCCTAGACTATCTGTGTACCAAATTTCGATTAAATCGGTTCAGTGGTTTTGACGTGAAAGCGCGACCGACAGACAAATAGTCAGACAGAGAACTACTTTCGCATTTAAATATTACTATGGAAGTATCTCAGAGTAAACAGAACTGGAGTAGCCTTAGTCTAACATTCCCCTCTGCCAAATGCACAAGCATCAGATGCTTGCACGTTTAATAAAACTAGTTGAGCCGCCATTTTGACAGCCATAACATTGTAAACGTTGCGGCGAACAGAGCTCCCGCAAAAAAGCCTGCCTGTGCTGTTTTTTGTTGTAAAAATAAATAGAAAACATCGAGTATGCTAAAAGATGGTGTCACCTTTTATTTGTAATTATAATTTTTAAGATTTCATGATTATTTACTTCATTATTTCATGTTTTAGAATTCTACGATTTCAAATTTCGAACGCTAGTCTCGTGGGGAGTGCGGCTGTGACGTTGTCAAAATGCACACCCCGCGTGACTATTTTAAGCGTGTGTGTGCGTGAAATTTAAATTTGTGTGTCGAATTATGCATGTGTGCATTTGTAAAACGGCTGGCTCTGAGTGTAGTGGTAACCTCACCCCCCGCAAGAAATGGCAGAAAAAAATGTTTGAGAAATTGACTAATGGCTACTCCAGTTCTGTTTACTCTTAGGGAAGTATGGATATATTGTAAGTTTTTTTTTTTACAGAACACAAAGGGAATATTTCACCCAATATCAGAAGCCTCTTCTTGTGGATTATTTGAATCAAGAACTAGAGACGAAGGTAAATTAATAGGGATGGGCCGAATGTTGCTTGAACCGAATACGAACTTCGGCCGAACATTCGGTAAAAGTGAAAAATTCGAACTTCGGTTCAATTTTGCCGCGGTTTTTTGTTGTTTTGTTTAATAAGTAAGTAAAATTTTATAAGACTGGTAGTTAAAAGGCCAATATATTGTTGCATTTATCGCGTATAATTACTATTTCAATTCTACTAAACGATTATGAGCACTGATTGGAATAGGTAGAGCTATTAAGGTTAATTGACCGCAAATATTGATGTTAATATGGATATTCCTCGGGATTCCGACTAATTCTTCCGATTATCATAATTCTTTTTATCAATAATAAAAATTCTTTCTTTTTCAATAAGTAAATTATTGTTTAAACCTGTTGGTAATTTTGTTTAAGATTTTATTGTAGTTACTTAAATACAAACAGTTGTGTTATTTTCAATCATGTTTCGATTTTTCAGATAAAAATAATATTTTATATGATAATTATGTTCTTGTAAAATTACGGAATGAAAATGTTAAATAATTGTTGATTCTTGTATAAATATAATTGTTTCATATCCATACTATTCTATCATATGCCAAGTACATAAAATAGCTCTACCTACTCCGATCACTGTTATGAGTATTTTATTTCATTCTTATTATTTATTAATATGTTTTTTTAATCAATATCTATTATGATGGTGCAAGTATATTTTGTACAGAATGTTCGGCATTATAACCGAATTTCGGCCGAATGACGAAGTTCGGCTTGAGCTGCCGAAATTCGGTTAAACCGAATGTTTAACGAATTTCGGCCCATCCCTATAAATTAAACATAAAAAAAGGTTTTTCATTTATATCAACAACTGTACATCGAACCAGAACCTCTCGGCTTTCCTATTTATATTAATTCATCAAAGCTACCCTCGCTACGGTCAAGCCTTGGTTGTGTGAACAAAACTTCGTGATGTCAAACTCCTCCGTTCTACGGAAGACACGTTAAGCCGTTATTAGTCCTGGTCGCTATTTCAACCGTCCTAAGTACCCGTATTGGGCGAGCGTGGTGGTGTTACGGCCCATACTCCTCATGTGTTTCTCCATGAGGAAGGCCTATGCCCAGCAGTGGGACCTATACAGGGTTATTTTTAATGAATCAACAGCCCCCCGAGACTAGATAGCTAACATCTTAAATAACAACTTTTATTACCATAACTCAATACATTAATTAAAAATTATTTTATAAGCTTATAATGTACTGTCGTGACATTAGCAAGTCTATGTTCCGATCATACGAAAAGGCGACACGCGCGACGCTCGCGCGCGCATTCCTCACAGAGCTAAGAACATTCAGAATTTATTTTTATTTTTGTATGAAAGTGAAATGTACCAAATTATGAAAAGTGGTAGAAAAAAATTATGTTAGCTACTATTATTGCGATGATGTCGATTCATTTAAAATAACCCTGAAGTGGCTGGGGAAGAACCTCTCGAGGTGGTGACACCTTGAACCTGGCGCTTTAACGATTTATTCAAGATTCGTCATAGCTGTTGCCCGCGGCTTCGTCCGCGTTTACTGGTTTTTTAACTATCTCACGGGAACCCTTTAATTTTCCGGAATAAAGGCATGCTAAATTTCATTGAAATCGGTCTAGCCATTTCGGCGATTAGCTCGTTCAAACAGACGAACAGACAGAGAAACAAAAAATGAAAACAAAAATCTTTTTGGTATTGTCCCCCTTTTTACATCCCCTTGACTTGATTTTAAGCATTTTTTCTATGTACAGACATTCGACCTCTACAGTTTTATTAAATGTATACATTGGTCATTCTCATACTTATTAATTATCATCGCGATTTTATTGGACTTTACAATGACGAGTTAGAAGAATGAAGAATCAGAAATTTGACGAGTCGGGAATATGACGATTCAGGAACAAATCGTTTAAACTACTCGATGGTGGTGGTCTTATTTTTTTTATTGTCTTTCCCGCAGGACCGTATAGTCCTAGAGAACTCTCAATGGGCAGCTCTAGTGCCTTATTGGGCAGCGTGGCCTTACGAAACCATGGTCATCCCCAAGGTGGGCAGCCCGCAGCGGATGACAGACCTCAACGAGGAACAGAAGAAAGACCTGGCGGATATCATGAAGAAGTTGACCACCAAATATGATAATTTATTCAAGTGCAGCTTCCCTTACAGCATGGGGTGGCATGGTGAGATTGACTCCATTTTATTATTATAATATTGTTTTATCCCGATATTCCCATGGGAACGGGTGCAATGCGGGTGAAGTTAAAAAAAATTACTAACGCCTCTCAGAAAAATGAAGGACTTTACGTCACTAAGAACTTTGCTTCTAATAATAGAGTAGGAGTAAATGTTCAATTCCACCAATTGAGGTTTAAGTTTGTAAACCGCTCTTCTGTTAGTTTCTCGTCACTTTGTCATCAGCTTATATACGTCTCACTGCTGGGACAGGCCTTCCTCATGAAGAAACATAATGAGGAGTATGGGCCGTAACACCACCACGCTGGCCCAATGCGGATTGGTGGGTAGAAATGGTCACAAATGCGACCGCGACCAACGGCTTTACGTGCCTTCCGAAGCACGGAGGAGCTCGAGATCACAATGTCTTGGCGAAGGTAGCTTTGTTTTCGATCAAAGCCAAAGCGCACTGACCACTAGGCCACCGAGCTCCTCTCGTACAAACTTGTATTTCTTTCATTAAATATTTTTGACTCATTAATATTAAGTAACAGTCCACACTCCTTTAAATACTACCCTATTCCTAAGTTTCCCCACCATAATCACTGGGCTACTATGGTGGGAGTTGGTATACATTTTCCAATAATTCTTGGCGTGGCAATTCTAAGCAAAGGCTTATTCCCAGCAGTGGGCGTCTCCCAACTGATGAGACTGTCAATAAATCTTCTTCCTTCCCTTTCCCGCTTTAAGTACCGGCAATACACGGACGTTCTAGAGAAGGGAAAGGTCAAAAGTACCCGAAATCGCCGAGCATGTATGAGGACTGAAATGTGAGTTGATGAAGCGAAAGAAATTTGCAGAGATCGTAGCAAGTAGAAGGATGGAATCTCTGCCTTCCCCTGTGGGAAAAAGGCGTGACTTATGAGTGTGTGTGTATGTGTAATACAACATGTTTTCCTCTTCATTCACCTTCGTCACTCGAGTAACATACATACATATAATCACGACTATTATCCTCTAAGGATTAGTCAGAGACTAGGCATAACCACTGCAAAAGCAGTCCACCGCCATAGTCCGCGCTTCACCAGCAGCGACTGCACTCAGCGTGACAGGTGGTGAGCCCGTCGTCGCTATAAGCTATTGGATGTTGTGCAGTTCTAAGTCCATTAGTCGCCTTTTACGACACCTAAGAGAAGAGATGGGTTGGTAGTATCCTTTTAATGAGCCTCTACCACACGGTGTTTCTAAATCAGTCTAAATAGCCCTCCACAAACATTCGCCGAATGTGAAGAGGAGCCATAAGATCTTGCTGAAAATTTGCCAAGTTCTAAAGCCAGCGTACTTACATTGCTTATCAAAAGCATCTCCTGCTAACAAAGAAGAAATACCTCTATTCTAATATCCTTCCAGGTGCACCAACCGGCCCATCACACACACCAGGAGATTCCCCTCACTGGATCTTCCACGGACTATACCTACCTCCCTTACTGCGATCAGCTAGTGTAAAGAAGTTCATGGTAGGCTACGAAATGCTGGCCCAGCCGCAACGCGACCTCACACCTGAGCAGGCAGCAGAGAAACTGAGGCAGTGCGATCATTTAGTTCATTATAAGAATAAAAAATAATTATTTAGGTACCCTGCCCCCTGACCAATAGAGTAGGCTATTTGACAGTATCGAAATTATGGTGTTTTTTATTGCCATCCCGGTGAATTAGGGATTTTAAATGCAATTTCCATGATTATATATTAAAAATATTGAATATTTTTGTCAGAGTCACGTAAATAAATTCACGTCTTTTGAGGTTAATACGAAGCCATCGTAAACGGAAGTTAAACGACGAATGACGTCATTGGTCAATACATAAAAATTACTTACAATTTTACGCGTTAATAATAACATGTTTACTCACATTTAATTAACTGAACTATCCTTAATATCTCTAAGATCTTGACGTGCTAGCTAAAACCACTTTTTTTACTCTTGAACCTTTTTTAGAACAGTAGTAAATTGATTAATAACGTCACAGGACGCCATATTGCTGGAGCAAGCGTTTTGGCCACGAAATTTAAACAGTATATTTTGAAATGATCTTTTTTAATGAAATACTAAAAATTATTTAAAATAAATAGTACTTTAGTATTTTTATGCTTCACCAAACAATGTGAGATAGTTTTCAAAAACTAGTAAAATAGCCCATTGCTTCGTATCACGTGACTGGTGCCATCCTAATGGTCAATTTTCCTCGCAGACACCATAGGCAGACCCCTTTCCCAGTGGGCACTTTAAGCAAGTGCCCAGGGCCCCGCGATCTATAGGGGCCCCCCTCTTAACAAATACAAAGTCCCTAGTTCCTGCTGTCAGATCATCAAACGATAGCCAATTTTTACCAAAAAACTAAAAAAAATCGAAGAAAGGCTAAAAGAGTTACTCTTTCGTGTAATATAATACATTTATCTATTCGTTTCATGTGATTCTTCTTATTTTTTGAATGGCTCCACCGAGAGTTTGAAAAATACACTGTAATTTTTTTTGTTTTAGGATTTTACTGGATTTTGGATAAGAACTGAAGCTATTGAGATCGCAGCTAATATTTAATAATATTTATCTACTTTCTTTGCCTATTCTAACAAAATAGTGTTCTGTCAAAGTCATAGGGGCCTCTTTATCCTAATATACTCCCCACGAGACTAGCGTTCAATTTGAAATCGTAGAATTCTAAAACATGAAATAATGAAGTAAATAATCATGAAATCTTAAAATATTATAATTACAAATAAAAGGTCACACCATCTTTTAGCATACTCGATGTTTTCTATTTATTTTTACAACAAAAAACAGCACAGGCAGGCATTTTTGCGGGAGCTCTGTTCGCCGCAACGTTTACAATGTTATGGCTGTCAAAATGGCGGCTCAACTAGTTTTATTAAACGTGCAAGCATCCGATGCTTGTGCATTTGGCAGAGGGGAATGTTAGACAAAGGCTACTCCAGTTCTGTTTACTCTGAGTAATATACCCATGGTCTCCAACAGGTTGAAGACGGCCCTGCCATAGCTACCATAGCTAACACCATAGCTCCGGTAGAACGGTACCCTTAATGTTGGGAAACAATGGATTCACGGAAATCACTTTCACTATTTCTTTTTAACTACCTATCACTTTTTAATCTGGTAAATCGAAAACAGACGGAAAGTGACATATGTGATCTAATGCGTGAGCAGATAGGGTTGAGAATATGGGGTTTCCTCCTTTCTTTATATGCCCAAGGTGGAGGTGGCTGTGCACCTGTTTCTGTCTCTGCAGCTATTTTTTACTATTAAAATTACAGAGTAGAAAACGAAAAAACTTAAGTCGTTCTTCAATAAAGCTTACTCGTGTATTCCCTATAGTTTCATTCCGAATATTAATAGTGTTATAGTAAGTCCTCGCAATATTGTACTAGTCAACAGTGTCTTCATTTTTATTCGTTTCAAATAAACCCTAGTTATAAACTTTGTTGTAAACTGTTTTATTTCACCATCCTTACCACAAAATGATTATGTATCAATCAATGATAGATTATGGTAGTGTTTCAGAGTAGATTTTGTGCCGTAATATTGTGGAATAAGTGCGTGTGTTGAAGAGAAACAGCGTACCTATGTTACAGGATCATTGCAATAACAGTAAAAAATAGTTATAGAAGTGCGCTATATGATGGCAAATATCTCGTGGTTGTCCAACTGATTGAAGTAAAAATAGCTAAATTCTTTCAAAAAACTTTGAAATATTATTTACGTTAGCGTTCTACGTAAAATTTATAAAACTGGGCTGTATGGTTTTTAATTCCCTTTGTCTTCCTCAATAAAAACACAAATTGTCTAGAGCGAAATATGGCCGACGGAAAACTGTGAAGCTTCTGTTTGATTAAAAATTTTATATCGCCAATAATTCTAAAAAGTGTAATCAAAATGAAGGAAATTGACATAAATATAGAAGGCTATAATGTGAACGGCATATGCGTCGGTTGTCTGAATTACAACCGTAAGATGTTTTACCATGAAGAGATAAAAGAGTGCTTCAAAACATTGGCTGATATCGACGTAAATATCTGTTTCATTAATTATTACTGCTTTGAATACGTAGAAAACACAATATGGTATATACAGTTAAGCTTTTTCATACGTGTCAAGTCAGAAAATAGACAAAATATGTTTGTAAATAAGAACAAAAAAGTATTGGAAACGCCTTTGTTATTGAAACATAGTTTTTTTCACCATCAACGAAATTTTTGTTAAAGAAAATTTACGTTGATTCAAGTTATAAATGAACTTTATGATCAATGGCTTCTATGTAATTTCCTTAAAAAACAGTAAATATTAGTTCCATAAGGCATAATTATCTAAAAATATGCATTTAATTTGACTGTTAAATGGGTAAATTGTGTTTATTTTACACAATTTACTTTTTAATTAAAAAAGTACACATTTAATGTAAGAAAGTTTGCCTTGCTGCCTGCTGCCTTGCTTGCCTGCAAATTTTCAAATTTTCTCATTCAATTTTTAAGTCATAATCAATATATTATTTTTATTTTCAAAATATTTAAATGACATTGTTAATATAGTTTTAAGTGTAAACGAAGTGTGAAAAATTCTTGCCCATTACTCTCAGAACAAAGTATCTTTATAGTTTTATGAACGATGGCATAATTCTTATTTATGATTTTTATAAAATGTTTAGGCATTCAGACAATATGTTTAGATTTAGACGTTAAGCATGTGTAAAGAATCATCTAACCTGAGTAACTCATGTGGAGTAGTTGATGTTTACCATTTCTTGATGGAATGTGTCCAGAGCATATCATTAAAAGGATAAGTAATGAGAGTGCTAAATGTTAACAGAATGGATAACTGGATGGTAGGAGTGTTTCAGAGTATTCTATGCGCGCCAGCATCTGATGCAAGTAGGGTGATCTGTATGCATGCCTATAGGCTATTGGAGATTTGAATTGTAAAATCTTTGTGTACTATGGGACTGACATAGTCGCCAAACAACTCAATGTCCCAGAAAAT
This sequence comes from Parapoynx stratiotata, assembly GCA_910589355.1. NCBI lineage: Eukaryota > Metazoa > Arthropoda > Insecta > Lepidoptera > Crambidae > Parapoynx > Parapoynx stratiotata. Next base: position 5,474,765 of record OU342476.1, on the reverse strand, counting down.
AAATAAGAAAAAAAAACATTGTTTATTTGAATATGGTCATTTCCTCTTCTCATTACACATCCATGTCAAGAAATCAGTTTTTAATTATAAAAATACCTTTTAATAATAATAATAATCTACTTTTTCACATAATATGAGCCAAATCTGATTTTGATATTAATAATTTACAGGTACCAGACGGACTATCGGTACAGGTGTGCTGGGAATGCCTTCCTGCAGTGCAGAGAGTCTGCAAGTTCAAAGCGCAACTATTAGAAGCATATGAGATATTGATTAATTATTCTAGACAGGTAGTGTGAGATGAAGATATTATTTATTAAATTATTGATTCAAGGTAAATGACTGGAAGTATTTAAAATCAATGTGCAGGGAGTTGTGGCAAATTAAGGGCAACTTTTTTCTCAAATTAAGAATCTCAATCAATGTATTATTTGTAGTAGAAATATGTTGGATAACTTTTTATTCAATATCATACATAAATGAAGGCTTTTTACTCTGGAACCTGACTTTTGAGCTTATTTAAGTATTTAGGTGGGAATTCTACGAATATGGAGCACTGCACACTAGTGTGCACTGGGTGATTCCCTACAGGCTCATTTGTAGTACATTAGACATCATTCTCAGCCTATATACGTCCCACTGCTGGGCACAGGCCTTCCTCATGGAGAAACACATGAGGAGTATGGGCCGGAACCCCACCACGCTTGCCTAATGCGGGTTGGTGGGTAGAAATGGTTCTTTCCGAAGCACGGAGGAGTTCCAGATTACAAAGATTTGGTCACTCACCAAGACCTGACCATGGCAAAGGATGTTTTGTGTTTCGATATTGATAGCCAAATTAGACAACACGCAAACTTTTGGTGGCCAGTTAAGCATAATGGCCACGAAAAATTTCCAACTAATGTAACAAAAAGGAATTACTTATAAAAACATGCATGCTCCTTATGGAATAGAGTAGATAGTTCAAAAGGTCTACAGAGTACTTACTGCACAAATTATGCCACGAAAGTTATTAACTATAATACCGCCATTGTTTATTAATCCATACGAAAAAAATCTATTGTCCTAGTTCAACTGTTCATATTGACATAGCTGATTATATATTTGAAAACTCTATAAAATAAATAAATAAATATCCTCAGTCATTCACACCTATCAACTAGCTCCATTTTAAGCAACTAATGCTGCTTGTGTTACGGATGCTAAATGAGGGATAAATATATGTATATAAATAATAGATATATACATATAAATATTCAGAAAATATACAATACGTATATAAGCATCCAAGTCTGGTGAACAAATGCCTGTATTCATCACATAAACATCTAATCGAACCCAGAACCTTCGTACTGACCACACGGAGGTCGTTGTCGTGGTCCATGTGTTATTAATTAATGTTTATATTTGTTAACAGCATACATTCTTGAACTCCCCGTCCGACTTCACAAAATACTCGACCACAAGATTGTCAACGGTGTCTCTGGACATGGGGAACACAGTTAAAGTCACACCGATAGAAGATGTAAAAGAAGAAGTAAAGGAGGAGAACCAGGATAATGGTGATCAGGGTATGTGTCATCTATACATATAATAAAACTGTAGAGGTCAAACATCTGCACATAGAAAAAAAATGCTTGAAACCAAGTCAGGGGGATGTAGAAAGAGGGAAAAAAAAATTTGTTCTTTGTCTGTTTGTACGGGCTAATCTCCGAAATAGCAGGACCGATTTCAATGGAATTTCGCATGGTGATACCTTACATCCCTGGTCAACATCTTAGATACTTTTTATCCCGGAAAATTAAAGGGTTCCCGTGCGATAGTTAAAAAACCAGTAACCGCGGCCGAAGTCGCGGGCAACAGCTAGTTTTTAATATAACCTCTCGACGGTCAGAAAACGAGACAGTAATAGAAACACCTATTGTTTGAAAACCACCGGTGTTTGGTGACCGCCAAGGGGTTGAGGGGCTGATATTAGCTTACCAATATAAGAAACCGGTACCAAAAGTACACTCTCATTTTGATATTAATCATTTATGGGTATGTCCCAGTGATTCGAGCCGTGTGGTAGCAGCTCTATAAAAGAATACTACCAACCCATCTCTTCCCTTGGGTGTCGTAAAAGGCGACTAATGGACTTAGAACTGCACAACGTCCAACACATTATCGCGGCGACGGGCTTACCACCTGTCACGCTGAGTGCAGTCGCTGCTTGGTGAAGCGCGGACTATGGCAGTGGACTGCTTTTGCGGTACTTTTGCCTGATCTCTGACTAACCCTTAGGGGATAATAGTCGTGATTATATGTATGCATGTATACGTCCCACTGCTAGGCACAGGTCTTCCTCACGTAAAATACATGAGGAGTAGGTATAGGCCGTAATACAACCCCGCTGGCCCAAGGCGGGTTGGTGGGTAGAAACGATTGCACGACCGTCCGAGACCAACGACTTAACGGGCCTTCCATAGCACGGAGGAGCTCGAGATCACAAAATTTTGGTCAACCATCCACGGCCTGACCATGGCGAAGGTAGCTTTGTTTTCGATCGAAAGCCAAAGCGTACTAACCACTACGCCACCGAGCTACCTATCTAGAGGTACCTATTTTAGAGTTATTTAAGCAACACTTTTATTTAATCGGCCCTTGTTAATGTCGTCTTGTTTGGTTTCGTATCATGATGTTATTTTCCATAAACTTTTCCTTAGTTTTTGTATTTGTAATAACTCTGTCAAAAACGAAGACGAATAGGTAACTCAGAAGACGAGATTTTATGAAATGAAAATGAATTGAAAAACATTTATTTGGATACAATACCTAAGACACATTTTAGACAATTTTAGAACATAGCATATCATCACGCCTCTTTCCCCGAAGGGGTAGGCAGAGGTGTTAACACAATATTTAGAACACCTTATGATTATAAGAGTTTACAGCTGATTATCTCTCAATTCAAGGTTGATGCTTTTGTTTTTAATAGGACAATATTTTGTTTTTAATAGGTCTTTACCTATGAAATTGCCGTTTTTTTCTCTCTTGCTATTTTGTCTGTAACAATTATGTTACAGACTATTCTTGAAAAATAATTACCTCCTCTAAAAATAGACCATATTTTTGAGCGCTTTTGATTTGTTTTGATAATTTGTTGCGAGTTTAATTGTGTTAAAATTAGAAAGAAGACAACTCTTTTTAAGTGCCTCCCGAATACATCATTTGATTTGCATTCACTTAAAAACGATAAATAACTTTTATGAAGAGTGATATCACACATATTGCTAAAGCTTGTCTTATGATACATGCCAAAAATTTTTATCTCTGGATTTGTCGTTTTGAAAAAATCTGAAAAAATGTTAGTATGGAAAATGCAGATAGACTTCACCAAAATCTCCATACAAAACACTAATTTCATAGTTAAATACCTATTATATGGACTGTACTATATTTTGGTGTTATTTCTTTTCAGAATCCGTCAAAAGCGAAATGCTAGATTTTGACCAAGATTTCGCAATAGACACTCCGTTCACAGATGATCTTACTCAGGACCAAGCCACCTCAGAAGACGATATACAACTGTCTCAGCTTAAGGTGAAGAAAGAAAAGGGAAAGAAGAAGTCCAGGAAGAGTGCGAGGGAGAAGGTGATATATCTATTTTGTCATAGACAATCTCTATTTTCTTATAGAACCTATAGACAAGGCAAAGTCTATTAAGAGTCGGTTTTTTGATCCGTAATCCTACCCTACTCTCGAACGCAATCTCAATTAAAACTCAATAATAACACAATCCAATATCTCGAAATGCCGAGACTAGAGAGGCGGTACGAGAGTTCTAATTCCAGCTAAGCTCAATGTCATTTATTCCACTCAATATCCGCATAATTTGACCTCATTTATGGCCCTAGTGTCCCACTGAAGAGTAAGAAACATCACAATCTCAAAGTCGATCGATCGGTATTGCGTTCAAGAGTACCAGTAGGTCAAAATATGAACCGATGGCGGAAACGTATGAAGTCGTGATATGACTTGCTTGTTCCATACGCGATTATTCAAATGTTAAATAATCATAGACAATTTTACCATAACACTGTGCTGGGATTAGCAAAATGACAGCTGGCGGCATTGGTGATGTATATTGCTTCGAATTTCCATCGCAGACTTAACAATTTGCTGGGCCAGGCCTTCCTCATTGCCGTAACACCACTGCGCTGGCCAATATGGGTTGGTGGGAACCTATGGCTTAGCGTGCATTCCGAAGCACAGAGTAGATCGAGATCACAAAAGTTTTGGTCCCGTGTTGGTCCGGGACACAAAAATTTTCAATTTTCAATTTCAATTTTCAAATTTTTTTCTTTACTTTATTTCTGTGTTTTTATTAGTTGCAATAAAGAATTTTATCTATCTATCTATCTATAATGTACCATCTGCTTTTCTTTCCTAGCATGTCGTAAAAGCGACTAAGGGCTTAATAAGTACTGGGTCTGAGGGCGCATTCTGCACTGGGTCTGTGATTGTGTAGGCGTAGAGCTAGCCACTCGTTACTACTCTTTCACGATTTTTCATCTGACCAAACCCAATTTTTGTATCGCTAAATGTGGTCTTAAGGAACACAGAGCTCCTTGGACTCTGCCTACCCCTTCGGGGATTACAAGTGTGATTGTATGTATGTATTATTGTTTCCAGTTAAAACACAAAGGCAAACACTACATCAACCCTCAAAAAAAGCTAAAGAACTTGCCCGAAGATTTCGTAGAAGCTTACACTATGAGTGAGCAGGAGATGTGGACGGTCAGATCAGAGGACCTGAACAGCAAGTGGTTTGGGCAGTTCAAGAATTCGTGCGCTCTCTGCCTCCTCGCGTTCAACACTGATAGACTCAAGAGGGAACATGCTAAAGGGAAGCATAGGAAGGTGAGTGAAATGTCCTCTAGGTACAGAATGTGTCTGGCCCAATATCTACCCCAGGTCCATAATGTCACCCTGTAGGCCTAGCACGGGCCGAAGAGAAAAAGTCCCCGGAGACAAAATTACTCGTTGCCTCTCGCTTCCGCGTGAACGAAGAAGCGAGAGGCAATGACGATTTTTGTCTCTGGGGACTTTTTCTCTCCGGCCCGTGCTAGGCCTTCTGGTCTAAAATATCCCCATGGTATAAAATGTGGGTGCGTATCTTTTCGCATAACGTCGATTTCATCACATCAATTAGAATAATAACACTCATATCGCATAATATCGCACATTTTTAATAGTTATGCGTTTCAAATTTATGCCTTTTAATACTTTTGAGAAAAAAAATTAGCCTATTCAATATTAGGACTTTCAAAATTATGAGTCTCGATTCTATGCGTTATGCACCTGCAGTGCGAGCATAGAACTTAGACAGTCTCAATATTTGTTCGACAAAAGCATCCGTCCTTTGCACTCCTTAGGGTTATCTGTCTTTGTCGATTTTTTCGAAAGTTTTCGATCTAAGACGTCAAATTTGGCTTATCGAAAGTTCTATGCTCGTAGCGCTGTTTTGTCTTTCAAAATTATGGAATTTGATATTATGACAATAAACGTTATGCTTAAAATTACGGAGCCCTAAAATGTTCCTCGAGGAGCTCAGTGGCGTAGTCGTTCGCTTTGGCTTTCGATAGAAAACAAAGCTACTTTCGCCATGGTCAGGCCGCGGATAGGTGACCAAATATCTCGAGATCCTCCGTGCCTGGTCCCGCTCGCTATTACGACCGTTTCTGTTCACTAACCCGCATTGGGACAGCGTGGTGGTGTCACGGCCCATACTTCTCATGTGTTTCTCGATGAGGAAGGCTTGTGCCCAGCAGTGGGACGTTTGTAGACCGAGGACGAATCAAACCCAGGAGCAAACTGTTGAGATAAAAGACGTGTCTTTTTTTGTGGGCGTGTACACCTCGACCGCCCTTCGGAGATATAGGTGTGATAAATAATTGTATAATTCGACAACCTCCGTGGTCAAGTGGTAAGCCAAGCAAGTCTCAAGGCGTCACCATCTCGAAAGGTTCTGAGTTCGATCCCATTGGGGGCAGATGTTTGTGTGATGAATACAGGCATTTGTTCTCCAGTCTTTGATGTTTATGTATATTTATACATATTCTGGATATTCACAATGTAATATATGTATCCGTCATCTAGTATCCGTAACACAAGCTGCATTAGTTGCTTAAAAAATATGAATGTCTCAAGATATTTATAATTATTTCCTTTTTGTTTCAGAAAAGCGAAGACTGCCGCCAATGTGACGTCTGCAAAGCCTACTTCCTAACCAAAGACCACTTATCAGCTCATAGGTCGATCCACCTCATAGCCTACCGATGTAAAATCTGTGACCTAAAGACGTCTATGAAGCCCATCATGAGCCGACATATAAAGGAGCATCAGGGAGAAATCGTGGAAGAGTATAAGTGTAAAATGTGCGAGAAGTGTTTCAAGTGAGTTTGGTTCTTTTACATATGACAGGTAAGCTCTTGGCCTTCATCTCACCTGATGGTAAGTGACGATAAGGCCGAAAGTGGAAGCGAGCTTCACCTGTAATCATCAACAACTGAGGAACTGGCTATCTTACCTCTGATTGCCGGAATACAACAATGCTTAAAACATTGTTAATATGGCGACAGTCTTAGGTAAGACGGTGGTAGCTAGCCAGGTGGGCTCAGAAGCCCTACCACTAACCAAACCGAGCAGAAAAACTTCTGCCCCCATGGGGAATCGAAACCGGACCTCCCGATTAACAACCGGTGGCGTAAACCGCTAGATCAGATAGGTGGTTCGTGAGTTGTTGGGTTAAGGTTCATTATTGTATGCCAAAGTCTATTTTCCCTGTGTTTAGTACGTCTCAATCCAAGTTGCCAAAAAGGTAAACAAAAAAGCCGACTTACCGAATTTGTTATTCAATAATCACACTTTTTACATGGACATTGGCACGTAAATATAATTTACGGTAACAATTGTTGTCCGTTTCAATTGATTTCAATTACCTACAGTTATCACAAAACATTTTAGAGATGAAACATTACCTTTGTTTTGTTTACCTTTTTGGCAACTTGGATTGAGACGTCCTATACATGGAGACTTAGGACATTACCTCGACCTCAGCCCATATACGTCCCGCTTCTGGCACAGGCCTTCCACATAAAGAGGACGAGTGGTCTGTACGCCGGTTTCAAGGCGTCGCCATCTCGAGAGGTCCTGGGTTCGATCCCCAGTGGAGGCAAGTGTTTGGGTGATGAGTTTTCACACATTTGTTCTCCAGTCTTGGTTGGTCATTATACAAGGCTACAGGAAAAGTGGTGCTAGATCCGTCAAGGGCGTGGAGTATCCATCATTTCTGACTTATTTCATTATGAAACACCCTACCCTAAATCTAACCCTTTTCAAGATATTCGACTTTTAATGTTTTTTTTTAATTGCCGATTTTAAAGGGTATTTAATTAAAAAAAATATTTTGGAGTTTTTATTATTTTTTTGAATTTTTACATGTGTAATAAGATGCTTAAAGATGCCAATCACTAAAATCGTACATAATTCAATGAAATTGGCATAATTAAAAAAAGACATCATTAAAAGTCGAATATCTCTTAAAACCTACTATAAAAATAAATAAAGAATATACAACTAAAGAACAAATGCCTGTAACCATCATGAAACCATTGGCCCCACTGGGAATCGAACGCAGAACCTCGAAATGGCGACGCTTCAAACCGGCGTACTAGCTACTCGACCACGGAGGTCGTCAAAATTAATAGGTCTACTGTGATTTATATATACTCTTTATTGCAATTTAAAAACACATACATAAAACAGGTTGTTAACATATGTTTGCAAGGGCGGACATATCCCTAACAGAGATCTCTGCCTGTCAACCCATGAAAGTAAGTTGAGAAAATAGATTATAGGGGATACAAATGCATAAAGAAGACAATATTGAAAAACTTTAATATTAAACATACCTACATAATAATAATCCTACTTAAATACACATATAAGTACAAATACTTAAATAATTACACAAATATATACATATTAATAATATATAAGTACCTTTAAATATATACAAGATATCTAGATGACAAAATTCTGATTAAGCGGTAGTTTGAGTATTTTGATATATTAATGAATAATAAAATTAAAATAAAACATGGTTTTATTTTAAGCTGTTCAACTACTATATTAAATAATAATTGTTTCTTTCAGCTCAAGATCCAAACTGACGTACCATGTAAGCAAAAATCATAAGGAAAAGATACAGTGTGATTGTTGTGGGAAAGTGTTCGCGAGTAAAGTCACCCTGAAATATCATTTAAAGTGAGTCATCATTTTTCTACCATTCGTTCTCAGCCCATGTCCCACTGCTGGGCATAGGCCTTCCTCATGGAGAAACACATGAGGAGTATGGGCCATAATACCATGGGTTGGTGAGTAGAAACACTTACAATAGCGACCGGGACCAACCGCTTAACGTGCCTTCCGAAGCACGGAGGAGTTGGGAACTAATAAAACAGGGTTTTGGAGTGCAGAGAGTGGTGTTTATTGTTTAGTGAAGGTAGACATTTGTATCAAAATATAAACAATCTAAATACAAATATACGTCGATCACAAAACTAGCCAGGGTGTTGCTATTGGCAAACCAAATAGTTTTTACATGGGAACACTTCGGGATCACAAACCTTTGGTCACCCATCCAAGGTCTGACTACAGTGAAGGTAGCTTTGTACCTCCACTTTCAACCCTTTAATAGTAGTTTATAATTGTGTTGTTATGTTATTAAAAAAAAATCAAAAGCGTTTATTCAGTTTAGATGCGTCTTAGCGCATGCTTATGAATGTCATAAACATTTTACAATATTTCGTGAAAGAGAAAAACTACGCCATCCGTTCACAAAACTACCAGGAGGCCTTGTTCAGAGAAGAACGGGCAAGAAACTCAGCAAGTTTCAACCCTTCCTTTACATTAGCATCATTTAAAAAATGTCATAAACTACTACGTCATAGAAGTTTCAAAAGATAAAGATAGGTAGGTAGGTAGGTATTGTTTTTGAAGTAAACGTATATTCTTTATAATTATTTTACAGAATGTTGAATCAAATTAAAGATGACAAGTCAAAAGAAAAGTTGTACATACCGTGCAAAGGGTGCAGCAAAGTGTTCCATTCGAAGAAAAGCTACAGGGCTCACGTGTGAGTAGAACTTTGTCGTATTACCTTACATTCTACGATTTCCTGCTGTTTACAAACATTTTTTTTACACATTGACACCTATCAACTAGCCCCATTCTAAGCAACTAATGCTGCTTGTGTTACGGACACTAGATAACGGATAAATATATTTAATAGATAAATACATGTGAATATCCAGAATATGTATAAATATATACAAACATCCAAGACTGGAGAACAAATACCAGTATTCATCACACAAACATTTCTCCCACCGGGGATCGAACCCAGAACCTTTCGAGATAGCGACGCCTTGAGACCGTACAGACTACTCGACCACGGAAGTCGTCAAAATTTGTTGAGAAACATACGATAATAATGTTAGATAATGTAAGTAAACATTTCCTAACAGAATGCAACAATTTGTAACATTCGTTAGTGTTAGAAAATGTTTTCAACATTAGTTTTATAACAGGCAACACCAGTGTGGCAGCACCTTAATTTTGCGAGTTATTTATTTATTTTATTTTATTTATTTTAAGGGAAACAGTTGACAATACCTATTTTCTAAATTAAAAACTATTTCATGCACCAATAAAGTCTCCACTTAATAATTTTAATAATTAATGAGAACACTTGATAGAAATTTTACGATTAAATAAATAATAACACAAAACAGAAATTAGACAATATGACTAAATTCCAGAATCATGATTAATGAGAAAGTTTAATCATGATTCTGGAATTAAGTCATATTGTTATGAGTTATGATTTTTTAGAGGCTTTTATGTTACTCATGTTATAATGTTCGAATTATGAACTCAGACTCGAACTCATAATGACATACTTTTTAACACAGATGATAAAAACGAAAATTTAAAAATGGAAACTGGTATGCAACGGGTTGGACTCATTATGCAAACGCACAAAACTATGGCAAATGTTTTCCAGACAGCCAACAATAAATAAAATTAATTAATTTTTTTGTTTTATTTCTTAGAATATAATGAGTGTTAAAGTAGTGTAAGTATCTGCATATAACTCGGTATTAAAACACTCGTGTGATACTATTAAAAATCTCACCGCGGCTCGTTTTTAAAACCACGCTCGTGTTTTAATAACCTATATTATGTGACAGTTACATAAACTACTATAATTCTTCACTTTTATGTCTTCGAATCTAGCAATAAAGATTTCATCCACTTCCGTTGAATCGTTTGATCTGAAATACACATATATTTCTTCAGTAGTGCCTGACATTCACAGAACTTAAAACTCATTTCTTCTCTTAATGACCTCTCTTTTATGTTATATTTATCTTTTAGCGTAATCCACAACGGCATAACCTACCCCTGCCCAATATGTGGCAAGCTGTTCCAATGGAAGCGTAACCTGGCGCGCCACACGCGCAACCACAAGGAGAGGGACGAGGGCGCCCTGTACGAGTGCCGCGAGTGCGGCAAGACCTTCAGCAGCAGGGACTGCTACAACAACCACATGCGGCTGAGCAAGCGGCACGTGCCCGAGCACGCTTATGTGTGAGTGACGCGAGCACACACACACACACACACACACACACACACACACACACACACACACACACACACACACCACATACCACATGCGGCTGAGCAAGCGGCACGTGCCCGAGCACGCTTATGTGTGAGTGACGCGCGCACACACACACACACGCACACACACACACACACACACACACCACATACCACATGCGGCTGAGCAAGCGGCACGTGCCCGAGCACGCTTATGTGTGAGTGACGCGCGCACACACACACACACACACACACACACACACACACACACACACACACACACACACACACCACATACCACATGCGACTGAGCAAGCGGCACGTGCCCGAGCACGCTTATGTGTGAGTGACGCGCGCACGCGCACACACACACGCACACACACACACACACACACACACACACACACACACCACATACCACATGCGGCTGAGCAAGCGGCACGTGCCCGAGCACGCTTATGTGTGAGTGACGCGCACACACAGACATACACACACACACCACATGCGGCTGAGGTAGGTCACGTGTGTGAGAGACGCACACACACACACATACCACATGCGTATGCCCGAGCACGCTTATGTGTGAGAGACGCATACACACACACACATTTTCTTTAAATGTGTTGTCTTAATAGGTTTACTAAAATGTATACTTTTATGCTACCAAACAAAATTTTGTTATAACCTATTGCACAGAATTACATGCAACAGGGTCCCGATTGCGCTTAATAAGAACGTGTTCACCACGAGGCGATAACAGAGAACGCGAGTACGAGGTGGATTTGGTTGTGGTGAATACGTCTTTATTAAGCGCGTTCGGGGCTTAGGTCCTTTAGCGAAATATTTCCACCTACATGTTTGTTTAACAAATTTTGTAATAAATACATATCCTCAGACATTCACACCTTTTAACTAGTCCCATTTTAAGCAACTAAATGCTGCTTGTGATATTTATTTATTTTTATTTATTTATTTCATCCAACTTAAAACTATTTTTACAGGAACTAAGCCTAATAGTTAAGTGATCACTATTATTTAGCACAAGAACACAACAATTAACCTCTATTTAGATAGAAGTCTGTATAAAATATTGTCTCCAATAAACACGCTCAGACCTGACCTAGACTTTATTATAACATAAAGTATATAATGCTATTCTTGTGAATTCACTCAAATGGATATGGATGCTAGATCACGAACAAATATATTTAATAGTAAAATACACATAATTATTCAGAATAAACATAATATAATACGTTTATAATGAACATCCAAGACGGGAGAACAAATGTCTGAACATTCATCACCGAAACACTTGCCTCCACTGGGGATCGAACCTCTCGAGATGGCGACATCTTGAGACCGGCGTACAGACCACTCGACCACGGAGGTCGTCAAATAAAAGAATACTACCAACCCATCTCTTCCCTTGGGTGTCGTAAAAGCCGAATGGACTTAGAACTGCACAACATCCAATAGCTTATAGCGGTGCCGGGCTCACCACCTCTCACGCTGAGTGCAGGCTTTGCTTGGTGAGCTACTATGGCAGTGGACTGCTTTTGCGGTGCTTTTGCATAGTCTCTGACTAGCCCTTAGGGGATAACAGCCGTGTTTATATGTTATAATGTATTTGTTCCAGCCACGAATGTAACTACTGTGGCAAGAAGTTCGCGACTAAATGGTGCATGGTGGACCACATCAACTGGGACCATCTCAAGGTCATCAAATACCAGTGCAGCGTCTGTTTCAAGGTAATTTGGAATTTTCTCCTAAACTCGTTCTCGTTTCTCACTGCTCAAATGTGGAACTGTCTTCCAGCCTCTATCCAGGAATGTCCATCCATATCTTCTTTTAAAACTAGGATAAAGTATGTACTATTATACATCACACATTACTATTTAATCAGAAAAATACATTAATCCATCATGTTTATTGTGTATTTAAATATGTACGTATATATGTATTTATTTTAGTATAAGTTTAATGATGTAGTTTATTTTATTTTATTTCATTTTTTAATTTTATAATTTATTGTACACAAAATAGAAAGAAATATACAATGAAGAAGAAAAAAATTACAATAGGTAGGGCTTATATCTATAACATATCTCTTCCAACCCACCTGCAACAGGAGAAGTGCTCAATGAGAAAACAAGTTGCGCGTACCTACTTAAAAGAAACCTACCGACCTACCTACATACTTATATTTGATGTGTATCTGTTATCGTCTTTTTGCATCTGCGTCCCAATACAATACTTTAATGATCATTCATGGGTTGACTGGAAGACATCTCTTTTAGGCATAAGTCCCCCATTGTAAACAATATTACTAATTATATGCTTTGTATATTTTTTCAAATGCAATAAAGAGTATTATATATTTCATACACTCTATCCTCTGGGGGTGCTAAATTTTTTCAAGCTTTTTTTTACCCTGCAACGTATAAAGGTATGTTCGGGTAAAATCTTGCAACTCAATTTTGTAGCAGACATCTTTAACCGATTGAGCTAAGATTTTGCATGCATGTGTAAGTCTGATGAAAATGCAATATTATTATGTCTTGGAGCTGCGACGTGGGGTTGCCGACGATAAATAAAAGCCAGAGATGTCGTCACTCGATATATTATGTGTATTTAAAAACTTAAGGCACACTTAAACAATTTATAAAAAAGGTACCAAAATTTCACAAATCACTGAACATAAAACATACTACTCACAATAGTGCCTTCGTAAACTTATTTAAAAATGAACAATTAATATCGTTTCAGTTTATTTACTCGTTTAAATAATTTTATTATTGTCGCTTATTATTGTTATTTTTCATAATATTAAAATCCATAGATTCGTTGTTTTATAATTCGCTCGTGTGCTTCCCACCCTACTTGGAGCCCGCAAATGGGAGTGCCCTTTCGGGTCACTAGAATTACACACGAGTAAAGGTGGACAAGGTTGTTGTTGTGGTGCGACATCGGGGGCTCGGACGTGTCGGGTCTAGGACCAACACTATGCGAGGCTGGGGGCCGGATTTCAGACCCCACAGTTAGTCCAACGCACTCTTTCCCCTTCAGCATGACCATCCCGCTTCCCCCCACCCACCTCGCCTGTGGCCCTCTGACGGGACACAGTGGCCATTTCCCTCATGCTGTCTAGACACAAGGGCTACCGTTTAGTCTGAAATTAGGACCAAAGACAGCGTAAATCGGGTGGTCTGCCTCGACCTCCTCCCTGCGTACGGCGTTTCCCTGCGCAGGTCCTAGCGCAGGTAGGTGATTAGAAGTTATTTATATATAAAAGAGCTGTAAATTTACTTAAATAACTGAGGGCTTAAATTCAAGGGGAGTGTCGGTGCTTGCCCATGCACATATACATAATGAAAGATAGGATATATCTTCATACACTTGTATTTTATAAAACATATACTTATGGAACCAACAGAACCACCTACAGTCTGTAGTAAGGGAATAAGATACTTTAAATCGGGGGGTTGATATCTGTATGTGTACTAGTTAATCATAAGAGTATACTTACTTACAATAATTATCAGGGTATAACCCTCCTCTTTTATCCGGGCTTGGGACCGGCTGCAGTGCAAGCACTACAGGCAGAGTTCTGATCTGATGATGGAGCTGGAAGGTGGCCATAGGAGCTCAGTAATTGTATTTACACTATGATGCAATAAATAAATAAAGTAATTAAACGAGACAATGCCATAAAGCTTGAGCTCGTTTGAATCGCCTTAATGAGTACCTACTTAGGCTTAAACACTAAAAATTTTAAATAAAATAAAAATAAAGAAACCTTTTTAAAAAACAACGGTATCAAAAGTCTTGAGTTTTATAATCGTGGTAATCCACTGCACGGAAGTAGCACGCTAGGTCTACCATCGAATTTTTGGCGCCAAACTCTCCCAAGACGCATTGAAATGTATTACACTTGCATTTCAATCCAAATACTGAAGACGTAATAATACTAAAGACTGAGCTGTTTGTGCTCAGTTCCCTTTGCCTTCCCAAAAAAGAGAATACCGAGTTTTTGGCGCGATTTAATGGCGGCAGTTTGCAGTGCATCTTTTATTGAAAAATTGGGTTATTTACTTAATTGTCAACTTATTGCAGTAAATTTGGTGTCGTTTAGTGAACAAAGTGTCAACTGTAAAGCTAAATAAATATAAAAATATATGGAATTATGCGTGTTTGCAGTGTAATAGAGCTTCTGTGTGTTGGATATACATTTACGTACATTTTCTTCTCCATGAACTCAAATGTGAGGACTGTCGTTATTCATTTCGTGCCAATATGATTTTCGTGACATCCACATTTTACTGCAAAGAAATATTAAAACTGTAGTATGGCTGTATCGGCTAGCTCCCATTGCCTTCCTTCCACATATTGAAAAAAAACTACTAAAGATGTTTATGACGGCATTTGACTATAGCGGACGAGATTCTTATTTCAATGCAAATACTGAAGAAAATATATTACTGAAAACTAAGGCTCAGTTCCCCTTGCCTTCCCATTATGTCTTGAATCTTAAAAAAAAGAAGAATTTGGCGCCATTCAACTATGGCGGATGTAATTTTTATTTCAATGATTGTAATATTGTTTCTTGTTAAGGACATGTGCAGTCACTGCTTGGTGAAGCGCAGATTAAGGTAGTGGACTTATTTAGCGGTGCTTTTTCCTAGTCTCAGACTAACCCTTAGGGGATAATATTGTGGTTGCGTTAATTCAGTGTAGTTTTGTGTAACGAGTGTCATTTGGCGCCAAACTCGCCGAAAAGCATTGAAATGTAATAGGCTAGTTTTTTATTGGGCCCCAAATGATTAATTACTGATAGCCATCACCATAAGCAATAATACAATTTTTTTCTGAAGCCTATAACACAATAAATTTTATGGTATAATTGCGTGCGTGATACAGTTTGACAAAGCTGCGTGATACAGCATGCGTGATACAGTTTGACAAAGCCGATAAACATACTTGATTGGTTGCGCCTGGCGTGTGACGGAATTGTTTACATAAATTGTTACATAATTTATGTCACGAACATGGTGGATAGCGTTTTTGGCATATGAAAGAAAATAAAACATGATTAAATTGAATCTCTACAGCAATCCCTTATTAAAATTTATTGAATATAAAAAAAGAGAATTTTACAACAACAAGAACAATTTAAAAAAGTAAATATTGGAGAGTTTGGCGGCATTCGAATGGCGGACGTGATTTTTATTTCGATAATTGTAATATTGTTTCGGAGTGGATATTGTTACGTTAAATCAGTGTAGTTTTGTGTAATAAGTGTCTGTGATGATGTGCAATGTTGAGGATTATCGAAATAAGCGTCAAGTGGTGTGAAAAGTGATGAGTTTTTTATCGTCGTAATACACCTCATCCAAGTAGCACCACAGTGTCTGCCATCGATTCTTTGTCACCAAACTCTCCCAAGATGCATTGAAATGCATGACACTAGCATTTCAATGCAAACTACTGAGGATAAGTATTCTACTGTTGACGTGTGGCTCAAAAGGTCTTGCAACCAGAGCCGTAAAACTGAATATATATATAAAAAAAAAGAGAATGGAGTTTTTGGCGGCATTCAACTATGGCGGACGTGATTTTTATTTCGATGATTGTAATATTGTACGGAGTGGATATTGTTACGTAAAATCAGTGTAGTTTTGTGTAATAAGTGTCTGTGATGATGTGCAATGTGGAGGATTATCGAAATAAGCGTCAAGTGGTGTGAAAAGTGATGAGCTTTTTATCGTGGTAATCCACCTCATCCAAGTAGCACCACAGTGTCTGCCATCGATCGTTTGACGCCAAACTCTCCCAAGATGCATTGAAATGCATTACACTAGCATTTCAATGCAAACTACTGAAGAGATATATACTGAAGACTTGGCTGTATGGGCTCCGTTCCCTTTGCCTTCCCTACATGGGAGAATTTTACAACAAAAAAGAGAATGGGGGTTTTTGGCGGCATTCAACTATGGCGGACGTGATTTTTATTTCGATGATTGTAATATTGTACGGAGTGGATATTGTTACGTAAAATCAGTGTAGTTTTGTGTAATAAGTGCCTATGATGATGTGCAATGTGGAGGATTATCGAAATAAGAGTGAAGTGGTGTGAAAAGTGATGAGTTTTTTATCGTGGTAATCCACATCATCCAAGTAGCACCACAGTATCTGCCATAGACCTTTTGACGCCAAACTCTCCCAAGATGCATTGAAATGCATTACACTAGCATTTCAATGCAAGCTCTGAAGAAATAAAATACTGTAGATTTGGCTGTATGGGCTTTGTTCCCTTTGCCTTCCCTAAATGGGAGAATATTAAAAAAAAAGAGAATTTTACAACATATCTCTCTAATCTGTGACAACAACAAAAGTAAATATTTACTGTGTTGAGAAGTTTCCGTATTTGTTTAATTAATTTGAGTCAATCCTTTTCTTTACATTCAAGTGAGTGGTTGTTGATTTTCCCAATGGAATCGCGGCCAAGCACCTCTATACAAACATTAAAAGATACCGGTTCACGTGAAAAACGTCAAAAAGTAACTTAGTTTTCTGTTAATTCAGTTTCTTGCCTGTATCCTCTTGACACTCCCAGTAGTGACCAGGCAGATAAATATGTGGTATTACCAATTTTTAGGAAATAACTTGTAAACAAATTGTAGAAAATTTAAGAACTATCCATAACCGGCCATCAATTTGCATGTTGTAAATATTTGCTACAATATGTCCTTGTTTTAATTACAGCAGTCGTTTTTTACATTAAACGAGAAACGAATGGTTGTTAATGTACACAAATACATCAAGGAAACTTGGCCTTCTGGTGAATATCCATACAAAACGAGCATCATGGAGAAAACGACAAGCATTTTAGGCATCAGTAAAGCTTCTGCATATAGAGTTATAAAAGAATACATAACAAATGGAGATGTACAAAGCCCACTAAAACCTAAAAAAAGGGGCACATTCTCAGAAAAACTAGACAATTTCAATAAAAAGGTGATAAGAAAAAAAATTCACAGTTTTTATTTAAATCGAGAATTACCGACTTTCAAAAAAGTACTCGAGGCGGTCAATGAAGATAAAGCTCTGCCGAACTTTAAAAGGGCTACCTTTCAAAAAATACTAAAGTATTTGAAATTTAGATATATAAAAGGACAAGGAGGGTATGCTTTAATGGACAGAGAAGACATTATAATATGGCGAATAAATTATTTGAGTAAGATTAAAGAATACAGAGTGGAGAACCGTCGTATATTCTATATGGATGCGACATGTGTGAATGCAGGTTTGTTTAATAATTGTATTTATAACTAATAATATTATTGAGAAAGTTGCACTAGTGATAGAGAAATTGAGAGGAAAGCGGTTGCGTGGCATGTGACAAGAAGAGTTATGAATATGAGAGTGGATGGTAATGCTGGGAGAGGAAGACCAAAGAAATGATGGATAGATTGTGTGAATGAGGATACGGCTAGGATGGATGTGGATATGAGAAAAATTATGGTGTGTGATGGAGGAGAATGGATAAGGATGACATGTTGCACCCAAATGAAATTGTGAAAGGAGCAGGCAAATGATCATTAATGTAGCTTCGGCCTTATATCACAGGTAACGTAAAATTTATTGACTGTTCCTTTTTCAGGGCTTAAACAACCTTTTATAGAGGGACAGAATATGGGTGCAATAAATCCTATTTCGAAGGGCAAACAACTGGTTGTAATACATATTGGTAATGAAAATGGTTTTGTGCATGGTGCAGATGAAATATTTGAATCAGAATACAAAGGGGACTCCAATCTGATGGACTCGGTGCATTTTGAGCGGTGGTTTGAGAATAATTTGCCAAAACTTGGTGAGAATGCAGTAGTTGTCTTAGAAAATGCTCCTTACAACTCAAGACGCTTAGAAAAAACACCTACCTACGCTTGGACAAAAGCAAGAATTCA
This sequence comes from Parapoynx stratiotata, assembly GCA_910589355.1. Taxonomy (NCBI): domain Eukaryota; kingdom Metazoa; phylum Arthropoda; class Insecta; order Lepidoptera; family Crambidae; genus Parapoynx; species Parapoynx stratiotata. Next base: position 5,456,088 of record OU342476.1, on the reverse strand, counting down.
AGAATGGCTGCGTAATAAAGAAATTATCTTTGATGAAGCAGATTTAAAAGCAGAACTTTTAATGAAAGTGAACAAGATTAAGACAAAAAACAAAAGCTTCGCTGTGGATGAGCTCGCAAAACAACATAAGGTGGAAGTTCTAAGACTGCCACCCTATCATTTCGAGCTCAATCCCATTGAACTCGTGTGGGCTGATGTGAAAGCACACATAGATCGCAATACCTCATTTAAAGTTGAAGATATGAAAAAATCTATAAAAGAAGCAATTAAAAATGTATCAGCGGTCAAATGGCGAGATTGTGTGGATCACATCATAAAAGTCGAGAACAATTTTTATAGCAACATTGACAACATTATTGATGATACAATAGATAGTTTTGGACTAAGAGCTGATGGAATAAAAGTTGAGCCGGAGTCCTCTGAAGAAACATCATCCGCTTTTTCAGACGACGATGATAAAGATATTTTTTTCTAATAAAAATGCTTTTAACCTCTACAAGTTGGTTTACATTCTTTATCTCGTGTCAATGGCCTTCCTATATTTCCATAAATTTTCCAATGTGGCAAGACTTTTATATTTCTGGTCAGCTAGCCTACTCGTAATCTCAATAAAAACTCAAAATACCGAGATGAGAAAGGCGGTACGAGAGCACAGATAAATTAAGTAGTATAGATCGCTATTCCCATACATGGGTTTTTAGTTCGTCTTAATCTAATTATTGTTGCTTGTACCCATTTGTTAGACTTATTACAATAGGTGGTGCTACTATACTAACGGAATCATAGATAAATTAAGTAATTCTGCTAGTATAGTAGCGCAAGAGTCGTGTGGTAGCGGCTCATTAAAAGAATACTACCAACCCATCTCTTCCCTTGGGTGTAGTAAAAGACGGCTAATGGACTTAGAACTGCACAACATCCAATAGCTTATAGCGGCACCGGGCTCACCACCTGTCATTCATTGTCATTCATTGGCCCCGTAATAGGGGTAAGCCTATTACCGTCACCGGGTACAGAAATCCAAAACCACTGTAAAATTCTAACAGGTACGAACGACAATTAATTACCTACTCAACGTAAAACACCCACATTTCGGCAGATATTTTAGGTCTCCATGTAACAGGAGGCAAGCGATATTCACAATGAACTGTACATAAGTTTTATTCAAACTCAGTGGTACAGGCGGTGAGATCGAACCCGCGTTTCCCGCGGCTTCGACCAAGTAGTGCCCCGTCCGTCCCAACTCGGCTACCGCTGCCTGACAATTAATTAATTATTATTATTCGCGTCGGGTTATTAGTCGTATGGTAGCGGCTCAAAATGAATACTACCAACCCATGTCTTCCCTTAGGTGTCGTAAAATGCGACTAATGGCATTAGAACTGCACAACATCCAATAGCTTATAGCGGCGACGGGTTCACCACCTGTCACGCAGAGTGCAGTCACTGCTTGGTAAAACTCGGACTATGGCAGTGGACTTTTGCGGGGCTTTTGCCTAGTCTCTGACTAACCCTTAGGGGATAATAATCGTGATTATTGTATGTGTATGTATTTTTGTATTATTCTTCAATTATTGTTTTCTTATTAACAAAGCTGGTCCAAACCATCTTATTATTTCAACCGACTCTCTGGTCTAGTGGTTCAGACCACCAGGTGTTGATCGAGAGGTCCGGGTTCGATTCCCCATGGGGACGGAAGTTTTTCTGCTCGGTTTGGTTGGTGGTAGGGCTTCTGAGCCCGCCTGGCTAGCTACCACCGTCGCACCTAAATTTGTCGCCATAATAACAATGTTATAAGCATTGTTGTGTTCCGGCAATCAGAGGTAAGATAGCCAGTTGCTCAGTTATTGAAGAATACAAGTGAAGCTCGCTTCCACCTTCGGCCTTATCGTTTCTTACCATCAGGTGAGATGAAAGCCAAGAGCTTACCTGTCTTAAGTTAAAAAAATAAATTATTCGACAAGAAACAGTATGCCCAAGGTTTAAGGTCGTATTTGTCATAATTACATTTCTTGTTGTTTGCAGCCGTTCAAAACAGCCAAGATCATGGTGGCCCACATGAACAACATACATGAGGGCAAGAGGAGTAAGGAACCGGAGGGAGAACACCTCTGTGAGATCTGCGGGAAGTCTTATAAGGTATGTACTGATGCATTATAATCATATGACGTCATAGTCCAGTACAATCTTACTAAACTTTTGACGACCTCCGTGGCCGAGTGGTCTGTACGCCGGTCTCAAGGCGTCGCCATCTCGAGAGGTCCTGGGTTCGATCCCCAGTGGAGGCAAGTGTTCAGTGATGAATTTTCAGACATTTGTTCTCCAGTCTTGGATGTTCATTATATATGTATTATATTATGTATATTCTCAATAATTATATGTATTAATCTATTAAATATATTTTTCCGTCATCTAGTATCCGTAATACAAGCAGCATTAAGTTGCTTAAAATGGGACTAGTTGATAGGTGTGAATGTCTGAGGATATTTATTTATTTATATTTATTTATTAGCAAAATGTTGATTGTTAATAGTTGAACTGCTTCCTTAGCGTCTATACACGTCCCACTGCTCGGCATAAGCCTTCCTCATAGGGAGAGTGGGCCGTAACACCACCGCGCTGGCCCAGTACAGGTTGGTGGGTAGAAACGGTTGCAATAGCGACCGGGACCAACGGGTTGACGTGCCTTCCGAAGCACGGCGGAGTAAGAGATCCATGGCGAAGGTAGCTTTGTTTTCGATCGAAAGCCAAAGCGTTCTAACCACAACGACACCGAGCTCCTCATACAACAGTGTCCCCACTCACCAATCTCGGTCTGCTCATCCTCCCCCCACTCCGCGTTCGCCTCCTCTCTGATCTTCCTCTCCCACGGCTCCAAGTCGACCTCCCCGTTCACGATCTCTTTACCAACGGCTTAACATGCATTGCCAAGGAAGATATACCTTCCGTTTTGCCGTTTTTCCGTCTGCTGTTTTGTATGGAGATTTTGTGGAAGTCTACATTTTCCATATTAACATTTTTTCAGATTTCCCAACAACGACAAATCCATGAGATAATAATTATTGGCATGTATCATTAGACAAGCTTTAGCAATATTTGTGATATCACTCTTCATAAAAGTTATTTATCGTTTTTAAGTGAGTGCAAATCAAATGATGTAGGCATTCGGGAGGAACTTAAAAAGAGTTGTCTTCGTTTCAAATTTTAACACAATTATACTGACAACAAATTATCAAAACAAATCACAAGAGCTCAAAAATATGGTGTATTTTAGAGGAGAGTAATTAAGTTATAAGAATATTCTGAAACTTAATAGTTGCAGACAAAATACTAAGAGAGAAAAAACGGCAATTTCATAGGTATTACTATTACCTATTATTAATGTAAACAATTTCCCACTTCAGACAGTAAAACGGCTCAAAGGGCACGTCTGGGCGATGCACACCAACCGCTCTTCAAGTAAGAACTTCAAATGCAAGCTGTGCCCAGCCACCTTCTCCTGGCAGACCTCCATATACAAGCATGTCAAGATGATGCATGACAACAAAAGGAACAAGGTACAGTACTCATCGCATTTCCTGCAATGCCCTGTAAAATAAACAAGGTACAGTACTCATCGCATTTCCTGCAATGCCCTTTTAAATAAACAAGGTACAGTACTCATCGCATTTCCTGCAATGCCCTGTAAAATAAACAAGGTACAGTACTCATCGCATTTCCTGCAATGTCCTGTAAAATAAACAAGGTACAGTACTCATCGCATTTCCTGCAATGTCCTGTAAAATAAACAAGGTACAGTACTCATCGCATTTCCTGCAATGTCCTGTAAAATAAACAAGGTACAGTACTCATCGCATTTCCTGCAATGTCCTGTACATTTAAACAAGGTACAGTACTCATCGCATTTCCTTCAATGTCCTGTAAAATAAACAAGGTACAGTACTCATCGCATTTCCTTCAATGTCCTGTAAAATAAACAAGGTACAGTACTCATCGCATTTCCTGCAATGCCCTGTAAAATAAACAAGGTACAGTACTCATCGCATTTCCTGCAATGTCCTGTAAAATAAACAAGGTACAGTACTCATCGCATTTCCTGCAATGTCCTGTTTATTTGCTAGAATACGGTAACAGGGGTTCTAATATTATTATGCCGACATATTCTACCGCATAATTTTGTCCCGTGTTGGTCCGGGACACCAAAAGAATATACCAACTGCTTTTCTTGCCTTAGCATGTCGTTAATTCGACTGGGTCTGTAATTGTGTAGGCGATGAGCTAGCCACTTGTTACTCTGTGAAGTAGCGTCACGATTATTGTAAATTCAATACGCATGCGAGACATAGCTGACAGTTATGCTTGATTGGTTGCGACTGGCGTTTAACGGATTTTGACCATGCGTAGTAATTGTTTACATGAATCGTTACTCAACTAATTTCACGAACATGGTGGATAGCGATTTTGGCAGATGAAAAAAGAAGTAAACATAAAACATATTTAAATTGAATTTATACAGCAATCTCTTATTTATATTTATCGAACTTGGTATATTTCGGATCCTTGTGCTAAATACTATGTGAATGACACAATATTTTCATTACTTTTGATAAGAGTCAACCAGCCTATTTGAAGTGACAATACTGACATTACCTTGCTTAAATGAATATGGACTTTAAACTGACGAACCTTTTTTAATAATAATATATTAATTTATCTCTGTTCTATTCCAGCCTCCTCGATTGCCGGTGAAGAAGCAAGAGCCTTTCCCGGAAATCGAAGTCAGTACCCGCCTGCCGTACGTCGAACAGAACCCACTACAGAAATTTTTCTTGGGCGACGGATCACATGGGGTGTTTAACTGTAAATGAAATCAAATACAAATATATACACATTGTCATGTACACTCACGAGGAGCTGGTGTAAAAGATCGATATTGAAAGCCAAGCTACTTTCACATTGGTCTGCCCTTGGATGGGTGACCAAAATTTTGTGATGTGCCTCACACGTGCACGTTAAGCCGTTAGGTCCTGGTCGTTATTGCAACCGTTTCTACCCACCAACTCGTTACTTTAATACATATTATTTTACATTATTGTTTTATTCTTTTTGTAAAATTTTCCCAATATTGGGAAAGCAAAGGGAACTAAGCCCATACAGCCAAGTCTTCGGTATTTTTAATGTCTTCAGTATTTGCATTGATATGCTAGTGTAATACATTTCAATGCATCTTGGGAGAGTTTGGCGTCAAACGATCGATTGCAGACACTGTGGTGCTACTTGGATGAGGTGGATTACCACGGTACAGATCTCATCGTTTTTCACACCACTTGACGCTTATTTCAATGATCCTCCACATTGCTCATCATTATTGACACTTACTACACAAAACTACACTGATTTTACGCAGCAAGATCCACTCCGAAACAATTTTACAATAACTGAAATAAAAAACCCGTCCGCCATAGTTGAATGGCGCAAAAACCATAACATTATTAATATACATTTTCAATGAATATGTCTATGATTAAGTCAAGGCTTTATCAAGTGATTTTTAATGGCGTATTGCATTCCCTCTATTGGACTTAGATATCTTTATGAGTGTTATTGAAACAGTCAGCAAAATATTCGAATTTCGGTCTGCAGAAAATACAACTGGACAGCTAAAATAACTAATTGGGCAGCACCTCAAATGTTTTCTCTGCTGCGAAATTGTTTGAATATATGTTTTGATGAGACCAATATGGTTTATTAGGGTCATAAAGAATACCATAACCTAATATCTATCAGAATATATTGCATAGAAATTAATCCTTGATCCTTCATCGGGAACACGGCAGAACAAAAATAAATACATCCCCCTGACTTGGTTTTATGTATTTTTTTCTATGTACAGACATTCGACCTCTACCTACAGTTTTATTATATGTATAGATAATCCACCTTTGTAAATAACAAAATAATAACGATGCGTGCAAAATTAGACCATCACTATTTACATTATGTATGTTTCGAAATTACGCCTTTATTTGACATATAATTGTTGCATTTTATGACGGCAAGTAAATTCGCTTTTAACGCCTTAAGATAGAGTTTAAAATCGAATGATATTGTCGCCTTCGTCAATAGCAATGTCTATGCCTAGATTAATTTAGAAATCAAATCACAATTTTGCCATATTATTTTAATTTGCTAGTTGTAAGATGAATTACATAATATTGTGTAAGTTGAATTATTTTTACATAAATAATATACCTAGTAAGGAAGTGCAAAATGTTGTTTTATTTTGGGTGTTATTTAAATGGTTAGCAAAATATCCGAATTTTGGTCAGCAAAAAAATACAATTGGTAAACTAAAATAACTAATTGATCAGCAACTTATGGGCAGCAAATATTTCTAATGTATCAGCAAAATAACTAATTAGGCAGCAATTCAAATGTTTTCCCAGCTGCCAATATATGAAATGAAAATGAAAATTTTATTATTCATTAAAAATAGAGATTATTACAGGTCTAATACATCGTTTACTTCCGTCAATTTAATCCATATTAGGACATGTGAAAATAACAATTATTATTATCCATTAAATCATAATCAAATTTCTATCAAATATCTATTTTCTTTTTATTACTATTACATAACAAAGTCAAATTGATTTTAATATGTTATAATTCAATGCCAACTTATAGTTTAATATATTTTTGATGACACAAATATTTTTTTTAAACTTGAGTCAATATGTTTAGATTCTCATTACATACCCACCCTTGAAAAGGAGTTGATATGTTGTAATAATTAAATGGATGATAGCGAGATATGTTAACATTCACTTCACCAGTTAAGTAAAAATAGGTAAATACCCACTGGAAATCAGAAAAATATTCCATATTGTGATGATCCATGTTGGTTAAATCAATAAATGTGTTGAAAATAAGGCTTTGCAAGACAGACCTATACCTCTGGGAGGGTTCTGGTGTGACAAAATAAAAAATTATGTATCTTGGCTTTTTATTTTTTTATTTATTTCATTATCTTTTTATTTGAGCTTTAAAAATTCCTATTAGAAATAGCTCTAGAAATTATTTACAGAAATTCTGTTGTACTATTGTTATGGTTTAAAGCAGGAGCACTCATACCACATGCACACAATTTAAGGCGCTCCCCACCTGTGTCCCAATGTTGGCCTAATATTGCCTCAGATTTAAAGGGATAGACCCCTTTAGCATAAACATGCACATCAAAAGTGTGGATTAGATTGTTTTAAACATATTCTCAAGTGACAGATAGTCACATTCCATATCCGATCACTCCAATTTATTGAGATTCAGTGATTTGTTTGTTTGTCGCCACTTAAGAATGAGAGAGTTGACTAGTGGAAGTAAATGTAGTTATTTGATTAATACTACTATCCCATCTCTTCCCTTGGGCGTCTAACTAATGGACTTAGAACTGCACAACTATTTAATAGCTCTCCACCTGTCACGCTGAGCACATGTGCAGTCACTACTTAGAGTAGCTATGGCAGTGGACTGCTGCTGTGGTGCTTTTGCCTAGTCTCTGACTAACCCTTAGGGAATAATGTTGTGATTATATGTGTGTATGGGTGGATTTGAGTACCTATACTGTTTCAATAAAAGTTGCCATAATGGTAAACAAAATGAAGGATTACAGATTATTATCACAAAATTACTCTACATTTCTTTTGGCTAATACTCTACTGCTTTTATAGGCAGTGTGGCAAAAAGAATTAAAAAACAAAATTAGAATCCTGATTCCTGAGATTGCATTGTAAAACCCCAGACTTACCGATAGAAAAATTAGAATGCTAATAGGAATAAAACAAAGTTATACTTACAAAAAACTTAATTTATTGAATAGATTAGTTATTAGAGTAAAAAGATCCTAATTATTTCTTATTTTTGTTCTGTGGATTTCGACCTGTGTTCCCGCCGCCTCTCGATAGCGGTGCTGGTCTGCCGCGGTTTCCGAACGCTCCTCTGCCGCCTCCACGGCCTGTTCGCATGTTCTGACCACCACCACGGCCTTTAGAAACCTCACTACGACCTCTAGCTTTCACTTGAGTCTCTTCCTTCACCATATCTATAACTTCGTCAGGAATCCGCAAGTATTTGATTGTGCTGCCGCGTATATAACATTCCGGCATCCTCCAAAACTTATCACCATCACGGGATGTGCAAATTACTTCTCGTAAGTTGATGTTCATCCAATTATCACAACTTACAAGGTGACCGTTGTAAGTCTCTCCATTCTTTAATTCTACCAACATAGGGTGGTTTTGGGCAGTCCGTAACAGAGATAGCGGTAACATTTTGTATTAGACAACTGATTTAAATTAAATATTTGGGTGTTGTTTATTTGTTTACCCAAAACAAAAAATACAGCTTTTTCGTATTTTAAGGTTAATTAGGTATATTGTTGTTGTTATAATTTTTTTTTAAATATTCAGTTTTACGGCTCTGGTTGCAGAACTTTTTGAGTCACACGTTAACAGTAGAATACTTTTCTTCAGTAGTTTGCATTTCAATGCATCTTGGGAGAGTTTGGCGTCAAACGGTTTATGGCAGACACTGTGGTGCTACTTGGATGAGGTGGATTACCACGATAAAAATCCCATCGTTTTTCACACCACTTGACGATTATTTCAATGATTCTCCATATTGCTCATCATTATTGACACTTTTTACACAAAACTACACTGATTTTACGCAAAAAGATCCACTCCGAAACAATATTACAATCACTGAAATAAAAATCACGTCCGCCATAGTTGAATGCCGCCAAAAACTCCTGTAAAAACTACTGAAAAGAGTGTTCTCCTGTTAACGTGTGGCTCAAAAAGTCCTGCAGCCAGTGCCGTAAAACTGAATATTAAAAAAAAAAAAAGCAGCCATACGAAATTAATGTTTAACGGCTTGTGATAAAGCTAAAAGTTGAAAACAAATAGAATAATTTCAGAAGGGCATCTGATTTTGACACACACAAATTCTAATTGTCAATGTCAGTCATTTCAGTTTACTTGCTCATTGTCGAAAATCTCAAAGATTCTGGAAAGTAATTTGTACGGTAAGTGTTGTTGTACGGTAAGTGCTATAAATGTTAATATCTTTTCTATATAAGATTTAATTGTATTTCTCAGAAAGAAACAAAGTTATTCGTTTGAGTTTCTTGCGATGAAAACATGGTTGCTTTGCGCTTGTTTACAACGCACATGTGGAATTGTTTGTGACCGGTATTTCTTTTAAAATCTGTTAAGAATTTAGACAATCGCATAAGAGATTTTTCGTAGTTTTTCCGCACATCTGATGATAATTTTATGTTTCTCACCAGTGTATACTGAAGCCTATGTAACTGTAAAAACGTGTTTTACAATTTTCCCATGGGAAGGCAGGCGGAACCAATAAGCTAATAGAAAATTCATATCGTTGATTAACATCGTTAACAACATTTGACCTATTCAGACTTGGCATGCACTGCATTATTATAGTAATCTACGGGAACAGTTTATTTATTATTACAATTAATTTAAAAGAGGCTATTTTTAACAAATTGCTTAGTTACTAGAACAACAAGTAGTGTTTTTATGTATCCTCATTGATTTTCACTCCTTATATCTAAACTTTTTTTTAAAAAAAAAAAACCTGGAGGAGGCCTATACCCTATATAAGGGACCATTTCAGTAGATGAAATAAACTAACCATACTAATACTAGGAATAAGTAATAATAAACTAACAAAATTAAATTCAAATCACTTAAATGCAGTTCAGATATGAAAAAATAAAAGGCTTTATTATTATCTAAGCTTTTTTAATCTATTTAATTGATGCTACAGTTTTGTGTACTCGCATGTGTTATTAGAACTACACAAAGAAAATAGTTTGTTTTCTGACACAATATTAGGCAACATATGAAAGACAATGAAAATTGTTTGTTCAGTGATCCTATAATAGGCAACATATATATATATATTTTTTCATATGACTGGTAAGCTCTTGACCTTCATCTCACCTGATGGTAAGTGAAGGTAAGGCCGAAGGTGGAAGTGAGCTTCACTGGTAATCCTCAACAACTGAGGAACTGGCTATCTTACCTCTGATTGCCGGAACACAACAATGCTTAAAACATTGTTATTATGGTGACCAATTTTAGTAAGACAGTGGTAGCTAGCCAGGCGGGCTTGGAAGCCCTACCACCAACCAAACCGAGCAGAAACACTTCTGCCCCCATGGGAAATCGAAACCAGTCTTCCCAATCAACACTTGGTGGTGTGAACCACTAGACCAGAGAGGTGGTTGTAAATGTCTTCAGCAATAGAAGAATTCCTAAACTGTATATTTAAGACATAGAGTTATGTTGTTTTAATTTGTTATTTCTCTTTGTAGATAAGTTACAATGCCTCAAGCAAGACGTAAGACGCCTTTCAGTGGGAAAGCCAAAAAGCAGCAACTGCAGTCGAAGAAAAATAAAACATTATTGTTGTCAAGTAAGTATCGATTTTTGAAACAAATGTTGTCAATGAAGATATATAATGCATAGATATCAAATACCCCCTCTAAATGAAGGACAAAGGAGAATACCTATCACATTCTTTTTGATATGTTCAATGTAAAATATGTAATTTTTTATGTCATATTTTAGTGGTTAATATATAAATATGTTGCTTTGTATTTTCCTTGTTGTAAAAGATTTAAGAACACTATTTTTTCTTGATTGTCTGAAGTCTGGATGTCGGGATGATGCCTCCGCTGAGTAGTTATAACCTGGTACTCATATTACAGCCAGAACAGAACAACAAAATATCGTACTTAACATCTTTTATACAACGCCTGGGGAAACAGAGCAACGATATTCCTCAGACAGATCAACATTTTTTCCTCAGGCGCAGTATAAAAAAGGAGTTAAGAAACGATTTTTTGTTGATTGGGCTGTAATATTGGGTCCTTACCTATGAAATTGGTGTTTTTTTTCTCTCTTAGTATTTTGTCTGTAACTATTAAGATTCAGATTATTCCTAAAAAATAATTACCTCGTCTTAAAAATAGGCTATATTTTTGAGCTTTTTTGATTTGTTTTGATAATTTTTTGTAAGTTTAATTGTGTTAAAATTGGACACGGAGACAACTCTTTTTAAGTGCCTCCCGAATACATCATTGTATTTGCATTCACTTAAAAACGATAAATAATTTTTAATTTATATGAAGTGTGATATTACACATATTACTAAAGCTTGTCTAATGATAGATGCCAAATATTATTATCTCTGGATTTGTCGTTGTGAAGAAAACTGAAAAAATTTTAGTATGGAAAATGCAGAATTCTCCAAAATCTCCATACAAAACACCAATTTCATAGGTAAGGACCTAATATGACTACCATTTTATATGTAAGCCACTAATATTGAATATAAAAAATACATTTACGTTACACTGAAAATAAAGTGCGCTCTACACTCGCCCGCGATTCTTGCCGTGAATTCACGCCGCGGTTCGCGCCGTGAATTTCGCGTTTATGCCTCTCCACACTCGCGAAGATTCGCCGTCTCGTTCGCGGCTTCAAAGGAAATGGATGACGACGTGACTGTCGCTGCTGCGGTGACGATTTGTGCTATATCTTATCCGTGTATCTTATTTTTATTTCTATGGTCTTTGTGTTTGGACTGCCAAAATGATATTCACATTGATAACACTCAATAATTTTTAATTCATGTTCGTTATCGAACTCATATTTAAAAAGAAGCTGCCAACTACGCAATAATGCACAACCACTTGCGACGGTGTCGTCTCAGTTACTGCGAAAAACTGCGAGTGTGGATGCGGTTCGCGTTCGCGCGGCGTGAACGAAGCGCGAACCCTTTGTCGCGGGACAAAAAACCGACGACGAACGGGGAACGACGCGAAGCGTGAACGTGAACACGCGAAACCACCGCAAAATCATCCACACACGCGTTTCGCGGCTTTCGCGGTCTTTCGCGCCGCGAGTGTAGAGCGCGCATGACAAGAAAAATGAGACAGGTTTTTTTCTTGTCGGGCCTGGGTACATTTTGTATGGGCTGTGACCATTCTCGTTTAACTATCTAATAATAGAGTAGGAGTAAATTTTCAATTCCAACAATTGAGCTTTCTGTTCCATTTTTAAAAATCTTTAAGTGTTGAATAGCATATTTATTGAGGAAGCCTATAGGCTACATACCATCACACTCACGAAGTCAAGGGCAAAGTTGAGTATAAGTTTTATTCAAACTCAGTGGCGGAGCGGCGATGGGATCGAGTCTACGAGTCCAGCGACCTTTCGAATAGTGCCCAGTCCATCACAACTCCTGCACCTTAGCACCTAGTTTATATTGTGTGTTGGTTTTTACAATTATATAGTTGTCTCACTTCAAAATTCCTGAAATTCGTGACGCACTCATCACCACCATATAAGGTGTTCGTGGAAGATCAGCGTGTGGCCTCCTATCATAGGTGGTCCGACATTTCCTGAGCGAATACCTTCATCTCATCAATTTGTATTGAGCTTTAAGAATTGTATGTTGTGTATTAATTGTAACACCAAGTAAACAATTTTCTCTTTCTTTCTTTCTTTCAAAATCGGCTAACTTTTACCGCTCCCGTTGTCTTCGTTCATAGTTTCACACATATATAATTAGTGTAATATTTGCAGCGTCATCTGGTTCGAGCTCCTACGATGTGGTGTCAGTGAACTACCAGCCGAGCCGCGGCCGCAGAGGAGAGTCCAATCGTTACGCGCTGAAGTTCTACCGCGAGGCCGACGATGAGCTGAAGGCTAAGAAGGAGGACGCTTTGTGAGTGTTTACTGGATCTTTAATATTAGGTTCTTACCTTTGAAATTGGTGTTTGTATGGAGATTTTGGGGATGTCTGCATTTTACATACTAACATTTTATCAGTTTTCTTCACAACGACAAATCCAGAGGTAATAATACTTGGCATGTATCATTAGACAAGCATTAGCAATATGTGTTTGAACACGCTTGATAAAAATTATTCATCGTTTTTATGTTAATGCAAATCAAATGATGTATTCGGGGGGCAGTTAAAAATAATTGTCTGTGTCTAATTTTAACACAATTAAACTTACAAAAAATTATCAAATTAAATAATACGAGCTCAAATATATGGTCTATTTTTAGAAGAGGCAATTATTTTATAAGAATGTTCTGAAACTTAATAGTTACGGACAAATTGCTAAGACAGAATAAAAACACCAATTTCATAGGTAATGACCCAATATTAATATACTTGCAGGGTCCGGGCTACGAAGATTGAACTCTCATAAATACATATAATCACGACTATTACCCCATAAAGGTTAGTCAGAGACTAGGCAAAAGTACAGCAGAAGTCCGCGCTTCACTGCACTCAGCGTGACAGGTGATGAGCCGATCGCCGCTATAAGCTATTGGACGTTGTGCAGTCCAAAGTCCATTAGTCGCCTTTTACGATACCCAAGAAAAGAGATGGGTTGGTAGTATTATTTTAATGAGCCGCTACCAAACGACTCCGGCACGGCCCGGCATGGAACTTTCGATGAGCAAAATTTTACGCCTAAGGGTGAGGTTTTTGATCCGTAGTAATGGTTAACTCAATAGTTAAAATCTAGACCACTAGCGTCAATGGAAACGTCAAAATGTGTGACGTCAGCTTTACAATTAAATTTGCGATGAAAATTCGAAGCAGTGCACATCAGCTGTGGCGGCACAGCTGATGTGCATTGCCGCCATTTTACTAATCCCATAATCGTGTTGTGGTTAAATTATTTAACTATATATTCGAGCCTGTTGTGGTCTAGTCTGCGGCAGTAGGGCCGCCAAACACATTGATAATTTGTATATTACTTGTTGTTGAATTTTGTACAATATTTTTATTTTTTTACATGTTTTTATTATTAATGTTGTTTTAGCCTTACGAGAGTAAAGCACAATATTTTAATTCGTCTTTTTCTTTCTCTGACCAACATTTGGTAGTAATATTTGAAAATTACTGGACAAGCTGTCATATCACAACATCATTCGTTTTCACCATTGGTCTTTATTTTAACCTACTGGTCAACATCACCACGGATCAAAAAACCGACCCTAAGATCGACAAATTTGATGAAAATCAGTAACTTTGAGAAATAAGGTTAAGAGTGAAAAGGACGAATGCTTTTATCAATTAATAGATACGCAGCAAAAGGTTAGCGTGCGTCTTGTGATGCGGATGAACATCACATTACAAGATGAATGCTGGGCACGGATGTGGACATACCTAGAGATAGATAGATAGATTAAGACTATTGCACAAAAAAAGTATATAAAAGTAAATATTAACCTCTTGTGTGTTATACAAAGGGCGGCCTTATCGCATAGAGCGATCCCAGACAACCTTAGAATGGAGAGAAAAAATATCCGTGAGAAAGTGAGGGAAGATGGAGGTGCAACAAACTTATGTAGAACAAAATAGAAACTAAATAATAACTACAGTCCATCCATTTTGATCTGAGACAAAATGTAAACAAACCATAAGAAGGGTTCGATCATTACTCATTGTCGAAAGTTTTTATCAAAAACATAAGATTATTTAGTATTTTATTATTACAAACCTTTTAAATTATGTTAATTAAGTAATTACTTGTCACGTTCAATAATTATTGGTATTTTTACTTCAATGTTAAATTTTTAACGTAAGTTTAGATTACTTAATAATCTTTGCTATTAAAAAAGACCTAAAACGAATAGTATTCTCAAACTGTTATTATGAGTTTAAAATACTTCAAAATGAAGATGAGCAATCATGACATGTTCATGACAACTTGAATCTACTTTGAATTAAATTGTTATATTTCCATTCATATTTAGTATTATCTGAATTATAGCAATGATAGCTTGTTTTTAAATATACTTAACATAAAACTCGTAAAACATTTTTTAATTTCACAAATAAATATTATGTACAAAAAAATATTGGTATATTATGTACGGCTAATTCATTTTTATTTTATTATAAGAAATTAGAGCCCATATTTTTCTGTCCCAGAATTGGATAAAAAGTTTGAGAACCACAAATTCTTTGTTTACCTTTTGTCTCAGATCGAAATCGAGTATAAATAATCAAAAATAAACTACAGTTGTGACGGGGTGAAACCGGGGATAATTAAAATGCAGTTGGGTAATAAATAAATTTAAATTTTTAAATATACTTAATATAACAATTATTCTGTTGGAGACTAAGACAATTTGGAGACAGACAGTGAATAAAAAAGGCAGAACCAAAGAGAAAACCACCAGAGATGCGCAGTAACAGCAAAGAGTCGCTAACAGTGGTATAGAGCCTCGTTACACAGTCATTCACCAGCATAACAAACTAAAACAATGGCAGAGACGATAAGCGTAAGCGACATCACAGCGAAAGATAGTGTTCAATAACAAGCGTCTTGAAAGTGTTCAAGCTTTGCACAGAGCGGGAGAATGACGAAATAAGCAATGGAGTGAATGCGAGGAGAAGATATTAAAATTAGAAGTAGATACTCAGCTGACATTGTTGTCGTAATAAACACAGTAGATAAATTACGAGGAATTGTTAATGTTGAATTTAAGTGCTCTTATATGACCAACCCGCATTGGGCCAGCGTGGTGGTGTTACGGCCCGTACTCCTGTGTTTCTCCATGAGGAAGGCCTGTGCCCAGCAGTGGGACGTATTTAAGCTGAGGTCGATATGACAAATCGATTTAATGTGGTATTTTATCATCTTTCATCTTATAAAATTAAGGGTGTTATTTAAACGGTCAGCAAAATATTTGAAAAACTTGGTCAGCTAAGGCCCACTTGCGCGATCGAGAGTTAGCACCTAACCCTGGGGCAAATATATGGGCAAACCCTGGGTTAGACGCTAACTCTCGATCGTGCAATTGGGCCTAAAATAACTAATTGGTCAGCAACTTATGGGCAGCAAATATTTCTAAATTGGTCAGCAACTTATGGTCTGCTGATATTTCTAATTTGTCAGCAAAATAACTAATTGGGCAGCAACTTAAATGTTTTCTCTGCTGCCAAATTGTTTATTATATTATGTTTTGATGACACAAAAATTGATTTTATGGGTCATAAAAAAAATTGCCTTAACCTAATATCTATCAGAATACATTTCCTATGAATTGATCCTTGATCCTTCATTGATCCGTTTCCTAGATTTTATATATATTGCTGCCCTAATAATTATTTTGCAGCCCAAATAATTCTCTTGCAGCTCAATTAATTATTCTGCTGATCAAATAATTATTCTGCAGACCAGCTAATTATTTTGCTGCCGTAATAATAAAATGGCTGCCCAATTAATTACTTCCCTAAAATTAATACTCTGCAAAAATGAATGTGTACCCTACGAACATTTTAATTTCAGCAAATCCCTGAACCCTCTACCAGAGAAGGACCTAGAAGTGGATCCAACAGAGTTCTTCCCTCCAGACTTATCATTCCCGAAGAGACCGCCGTGGAACTTCAAGATGACCTCAACATTGCTGGACAACCAGGAGCAGAGATATTTTAAGGTTGGTACTGCCAATAGCTTATAGGGCTCACCACCTGTCACCCTGAGCACATGTGCAATCATTGATGGTGAAGCGCGGACTATGGCACTGAATTTAGGTATTTACTGCTTTTAGGTGCTTTTGCCTAATTTCTGACTTACCCTTAGGGGATAAAATTCGGCGAAAATTTTATTAAAATAACCAATGAAAATTTCTGCAAACCGGTAAGAATATAATTGTAAATTAAATAGGAGTTAGATAAAAAGTGGATAATTTTGTCTATAAGTATTTATTAGAAAAAAAAAGTATCAATTTTTTGGATTGTTTTACGACTTCACATTTAATTGTAATAAAATGTTAAAATAACACATTATAATCGTTCACGATCGTGGCTGCATCAGTCAGTCGCCCCGGAGGGCTTGTCGACGCCAGACCTATGTCACTTTGAACGCCATCGTTCCTATTCGTATTTTACGTATGACAGAATTCTGCGAATTATTTGAATTGATATAACGATCCTGGGATTTTGATACTGTAAGACTTTTATTGTCTTTTACGTTAGATATCTTTAACCGATTTAGCTGAAATTTTGCATGCATGTGTAAATCGGATGTATGCAAAATTATTATGACTTGGACCTGATCTGATGATGGAGCAGGAACGTAGCCCGAGGAAATCAATAATTAATCGACACAATCCCGTCGATTTTGGGCTCGTTTGATTCGTCTTGAGTGCTTTGGTGCTATATGGTAACCAGGGTCTGTTGATGGAGCTGGAAGGTGGCCATATGAACAACGCAGACCTATTCAATTAAGCTTAAGCTCGTTTGATTCGCCTTAACGAGTACTTTGGTGACATAAAATGGTAACCAAGGTCTGATGATAGAGCTGTAAGGTGCCATTAAGTTTGGGCTCGTTTGATTCGTCTTAACGAGTACTTTGGTGCTATGTGGAAGATGGCCATATAAAGTCACTTCTTCTCAACAGGCCATTCACGTCGAAGTGCTAGTAGGAAAAAAAAATATTGACGTGCAAAAGTATTTCATGTAAATCTAATTGCAGAATAAATGATTTCATTTCATTTCATTTCGATTTCATTTCATTTCATTTCAGTCAGCAATTTTGTGATACAACTGCGTCGAGTATGTTTGTGTGATACCTTATTTCCCTGGTCTCATGTCGTAATTAAGAAACGCTAAGGATAACTCCTCGTGTACGAAGGGCCTAAGTCTTTCATATTAAATATAATTTAACATTTCCTTTATTATACTAGTCAACTGGTTTTTCAGAATAGGTCTTCTCAATGGATAAAGAAAGGTTTCGATAACATATAACTAAAAGTGAATTAGCAATAATGAAATTAATAATTACATAACATAACACATGTTCACGCCTTTTCCCCCAAAGGGGTAGGCAGAGGTGTACACCCACTTTTCGCTAGATATGTTAAGTTCCGTGTTGGTCCGGGACGCAAAAAGAATGTGCCAACTGCTTTTCTTGCCTAGCATGTCGTAAAAGGCGACTAAGGGCGTATTGGGTACTGGATCTGTGATTGTGTAGGCGATGAGCTAGCCACTTGTTAGTACTCTTTCACGATTTTCCATCTGACCAAACCCAATTTTTTTATGGCTAAATGTGGTTTAAAGGAACACAGTGCTCCTTGGACTCTGACGACCCCTTCGGGGATTACAGGCGTGATTGTATGTATGTTAGGTAATTTTTATATATTTCCAGAACTACGTAGACCAACTCCAAGCGTCCGAGCACTGGAAGGACATATCCTACTTCGAGCTGAACTTGGAGACCTGGCGCCAGCTCTGGAGGGTTCTGGAGATGTGCGATGTTCTGCTGTTGATCGTCGACGTTAGATATGCGGTGAGTTGCTTTGTATTTTACTCTATTTCAATAGGCTAGTGGACTCATATCAAAAGTAATGAAAATAATGTGTCATTCACGTAGTATTTAGTACAAAATGGTCCGAAATATACCAAGGTCGATAGGGATCGCTGTAGAAATTAAATTTGAATATGTTTTATTTTTACTTTTTTTCATCTGCCAAAAACGCTATCCACCATGTTCGTGAAATTAGTTGAGTAACTTCATGTAAACAATTACTACGCATGGTCAAAATCCGTCAAACTGTTGTTTACAATAATCGTGACGCTACGGCACTGATAATTCATAGACCATCAGGACCGAAGGCTTTTTTGACATTTAAGCAAAAACGTAATTTATAAATGACTGATTCTAAAAATGCGTTAAATGATTTATGTAAAATAGCAAACATTCGGTTTGCTATTTTACATAAATCAAAAACGTCAAAAAATAAATCGTCAAAAACATAAAACAAAACAGCCAAAGCTTACATTTCAATCATCAATATTTATTCTGCTAAGCATTCTTTCTTCGAACGCATTTTTAGAATCAGTCATTTATAAAATTTCATTTAAAAAATCTTTATTTAAAAATCATTTATAAAAAATCGGTAAATTACAGACTACTAGTGGCTTCCCGCTGTTTCACCCGCACGGTACCCATTCCCATGGGAATAACGGGAGAAAAAGTAGCCTATATCCTATCTCAGGCTATAGACAGTCTGTACAAATTTCAATTAATTCGGTTGCATTTTGACGAACGACGACTATTGGACCTCTCCAATAGCTAACAGCGGCGCCGGGCTCACCACCTGTCACGCTAAGTGCAGGCACTGCTGGTGAAGCGCGGACTATGGCAGCGGACTGCTTTTGCCTAGTCTCTGACTAGCCCTTAGGGGATAATAGTCGTGATTATATGTATTTGTGTATGTAATTTAATTCTCTTTTACGCCATATTTATACAAACGCGGAAATTTGCTTAATTAATATTGTCAGCTGCTTAACGTCCTACATGACTTCATGTTGTAGGTAGTTTTAACACTGTGAAATTATTTTGATAGAAAAATATAGAGGAGCTCGGGGGATAATAGTCGTGATTATATGTGTGTGTGTGTGTAGGCGTCGCCATCTCGAGAGGTTCTGGGTTCGATCTCCGGCGGGGATCCAGTCTTGGATGTTTATTCAGGATATTTATATGTATTTATCTATTAAATATATTTATCCGTCATCTAGTATCCGTAACACAAGCAGCATTAGTTGCTTAAAATGCCGCTAGTTGATAGGTGTGAATGTCAGAAGATATTTATTTATTTTATTTATCTAAGTATATTATAATTTTAGCATGGATGTAGTCATTTCGCGAATTGGTCATTCCTAGACTAAACTAGAAGATATGTATTTGTAATTATTCCCAGGGCATGATGTTTCCGCCGTCGCTGTACCGCTACGTCGTGCAAGACCAACGTAAGGACATGATCGTAGTCCTCAACAAGATTGACCTTGTGCCGGCGGCCGTGGTCGCCGCCTGGCAAGAGTACCTCACTAGCAAGTGCCCCGGGCTCAAGGTTGTATACTTCACATCGTGCCCGGGCTACAATTTGAGAGGAGGCACTAAGGATAAAGCTGGTGAGTTAAATATTGGGTCCTTACCTATGAAATTGGTGTTTTTATTCTGTCTTAGCAATTTGTCCGTAACTATTAAGTTTCAGAACATTCTTATAAAATAATTGCCTCTTCTAAAAATAGACCATATATTTGAGCTCGTATTATTTAATTTGATAATTTTTTGTATGTTTTATTATTTTAAAATTAGACTCAAAGACAATTATTTTTAACTGCCTCCCGAATACATCATTTTATTTGTATTAACATAAAAACGATGAATAATTTTTATCAAGCGTGTTCACACACATATTGTTAAAACTTGTCTAATGATACATGCCAAATATTATTATCTCTGGATTTGTCGTTGTGAAGAAAACTGATAAAATGTTAGTATGTAAAATGCAGACATCCCCAAAATCTCCATACAAAACACCAATTTCATAGGTAAGGACCTAGTATATCGTACTGGCTGTTGGTATCGTATTTTCCGGAATAAACAGTATCTAGGATGTTGACCAGGGATATAAAATACACCATGCAAAATTTCATTGAAATCTGTCCAGCCATTTCGGAGATTAGCCCGTTCAAACAGACAAACACACGAACAGACAGGGAAACGATTTTTTTGTATTTATCCTGTTTTTTCATCCCCCTGACTTGATTTTTACTATTTTTTTTTCAATGTACAGACATTCGACCTCTACAGTTTTATTATATGTGCCAAAACTTCCATCCAAATCGAATATCACTAAGGGCTTGTTTCACAATGGACTGGTAAGTTTTGAGCTGCCAAGTAAGCTATTCAGAACTTACTCGTCGATTGTGAAACAGGCCCTAAGACTCGTTATTAATGTTCGTATGTTATATTGACATGATTGATGGACCGTAATCCAATCAGAACATAGACTAAAAATGGAACATACTTTAAACTCTATTTTCTTAGCAATAAGGAATAATTTCTACTGAGATAATACAAATGTCACTTGAAATTACGGAGTTTTTATTTTGAAAACCACAACTGAAATCTGATTAAATTAAATTGAATTCAATTTATTTATTGCATAAACATGTGGTTTACAAGGTTGTTAAATATAAAAAATAACCGACACAAACCATGCAAGGGCAAAGCATGCTATTATTATTAACAATAAACTTTGATTTGTGAAGACCAATCAGAACTTTTTACATACATACAATCACGCCTGTAATCCCCAAAGGGGTAGGCAGAGTACCAGGAGCACTGTGTTCCTTAAACCACATTTAGCCGTACAACTTAACTTCTAACTTAAATGATATACCTAAATAATGAACTTTGTACTATCATTATACTAAAACATTATAACACGCAAGGATTACTGAACAAGATTTATTTAATAGCCTATTTATAATCAACATAAAACTCACTTAGATTTGCAAAAATAGACCTTTTTGGTGTGTGACATGCCAACGACATTCATTCATAAACTGCTTAGGAGACCTCTGTTTTTTTATATCGTGCAAAAACAATACGTTTTTTTTAATTTTGACAAAAAGAATGTGCCATATGCTTTTCTTGCCTAGCATGTCGTAAAAGGCGACTAAGTGCGTATTTGGTACTGGGTCTGTGATGGTGTAGGCGATGAGCTAGCCACTAGCTCTTTCACGATTTTTTCTCTGACCTAACCCAATTTATGTGTGGCTAAATGTGGTCTTAAGGAACACAGTGCTCCTTGGACTCTGCCTACCCCTTCGGGGATTAAAGGCGTGATTGTATGTATGTATGTATAAAACTGACATCAGACTTATATGCAAAAATAGACCTTGTTGTTCTGTGACATGCCAACGACATTCAATCATAAATTGCTCAGGAAACCCCTGAAATTTTCTATATCTTTCAGCAAAACCATGTTTCTTTAACCTTTTTTAACATTATAACTTAAATGTTGATTTTTTTTAAATTTTATTTTATGTTATTTTTCTTATTCCCCAGGTCTCCAAGTACGCCGCCGTAAAGGCCGCCAGCAAATGTGTGTAGAGGGCGCCACTAAGATCTTAGAGGCGTGTAAAGAGGTCGTGAACGGGGAGGTCGACTTGGAGCCGTGGGAGAGGAAGATCAGAGAGGAGGCGAACGCGGAGTGGGGGGAGGATGAGCAGACCGAGATTGGTGAGTGGGGACAGTGTTGTACGGTCGCAGTCAGAATATGTTTACCAGTTTTCAAATTAGATTCTTTAGCACGCTGTTTTTAATAACATACATAATAAATGACATATTCAAGACATTTAGTACCCTTTGAAAATCAATAAACATTGTGAAGTATCGAAAAGACATAAATAAATGACAGTTATCAAATATGATTGTTAGAACGTCTTTTGAACACAAGTGAATTTTTTTTTATCAGAATTTTAAAAAATAAGATGGAATTTAAAATAAAAATTGTTTCAGTTTCTATTTTGAATTGATTTGTAATTTGTTTAAAAAATTTGGCAACTTTTTAAAAAGTAATCGACACATAATTTATTAAGCAATTTAGTCATACAATTCTAAAGCGACAGATTCTCATGTTATAAAAACATATAGGTATAATCTATGTTCAATCAAATTAATTCGAAATTAATAGACATTTAGTGATTTCGACCTTTGTGACTTCAATGTATGAAAGCAATAGGCTAGTTGACCCTTTTTTTTATTGGGCCCCAAATGATTAATAACTGATAGCCATCACCATAAAAAATAATTTAAAAAAAATCTGAAGCTATAACACAATAAATAAATTACGATTTGCTGAAATGTCAAAAACGCCTTCGGTCCTGATGGTATACGAATTATCTGTGTCGTACTCAGAGTAAACAGAACTGGAGTAGCCTTTGTCTAACATTCCCCTCTGCCAAATGCACAAGCATCGGATGCTTGCACGTTTAATAAAACTAGTTGAGCCGCCATTTTGACAGCCATAACATTGTAAACGTTGCGGCGAACAGAGCTCCCGCAAAAATGCCTGCCTGTGCTGTTTTTTGTTGTAAAAATAAAAAGAAAACATCGAGTATGCTAAAAGATGGTGTCACCTTTTATTTGTAATTATAATTTTTAAGATTTCATGATTATTTACTTCATTACATTGATGTATATAACACTAGATCTGTAGCAACCGCGCTAAAGCGTAGCCACTGGGCATATGGCCACAGCCATATGCGAGGCTTATGTCAGTTAGTGCTCTGTCAGACGCCAACTAAGTAAAGCGGGACGAAAAATAATTAAGTATGGGTAAATATGCAATCAAAACGTGCGAATCCAGGTCTCAAAAACATAATAAAGCAATGGGTGTTACTTTCCACACGTAAGTTTGTTTTTTTATATTCATATTTACGTAAAAAACAATTAAAATGTTAAATGTTTTAAAATTGGTTCAGTGTTGCCACCAAAAACTTATTATTGGTTTCCCATATTTATGGGAGAATATTGTAATTTATGGAATCAGTGATTTTATGTAAGTTTTTAAATAGTAATAATGTTGCAGCTTGCCTAGAAATGCAGCACGCCGGGATAGGTGGATTAAAAAAATTAGATTGCTGCGGAAGGAGACGGACTGGCTTCCAACAAAATCAACAAGACTGCTCGTCTAAATGTTTAGTCAAAATCATTATTTTTTATTTATTACTGAGGGTAGAGGTTATGTGAAGTGCCTGTGTGCTTGCCTCGCATTGTGCCCGGTGCATGGCAACAGACTCGCTATCTGTATTTAAATATAATATAATAAATAATAATAATATATAATTATAATAATACGAAGATCTCTTTTATTTTATTACCAAACATTAGTAATATATTTGTTTAATGAATTATTTATAAAAATCGACACGTCTTACACTCACGACACTTATTTTTCAATACTTATTTACTTCATTCTTAAAAAAGTATTTGCATTGTTTTCCAGCCTATAATACCTTATTACCAAAACACGATATCTTTAAACTTCATTTAATACATCCAATAATAAATAAAAAATATTAACATAATTATTTTAAAATAATATATATTATAAAAAAATAAAAATGGGGTAAAATTTCATGACCAGGGAACACTTCCACCATTTTACTTTGTCATTGGGATAAGTCAACTCAATTCTTATCTGAGCGAGACGGTACAGTCACTGACCTGTAGCTTTTGCGACTTGCGTAAGTGAGATAGATATATGTTTATTTTTTCAATGTATAGTGGTTTCAAAGCTACGTCGTTGAGTTTCAGAAACGGCTACGCTTTTTTTGACGCAATTTAATGCAGTTTGCAAATCTAGTGTTATATACATCAATGCTTCATTATTTCATGTTTTAGAATTCTACGATTTCAAATTTCGAACGCTAGTCTCGTGTGGAGTGCGGCTGTGACGTTGTCAAAACGCACACCCCACGTGACTATTTTAAGCGTGTGTGTGCGTGAAATTTAAATTTGTGTGTCGAATTATGCATGTGTGCATTTGTAAAAACGGCTGGCTTTGAGTGTAGTGGTAACCTCACCCCCCGCAAGAAATGGCAGAAAAAAATGTTTGAGAAATTGACTAATGGCTACTCCAGTTCTGTTTACTCTGAGGTGTCGTAGCGTCACGATTATTGTAAACAATTCAATACGCATGCGTGACATAGCCGACAGTTATGCTTGATTGGTTGCAACTGGCGTTTAACGGATTTTGACCATGCGTAGTAATTGCTCACATGAAGCGTTACTTTACTAATTTCACGAACACGGTGGATAGCGTTTTTTTTTAAATATGACAAGGTCTGGCAAGCTTTTGGCAGATTAAAAAAAAGTAAAAATGAAACATATTTAAATTGAATTTTTACAGCAATCCCTTATTTATATTTATCGAACTTGGTATATTTCGGACCCTTGTACTAAATACTAGGTGAATGATAATAGAATGACCTATGAAATTGGTGTTTTGTATGGAGATTTTGGAGATGTCTGCATTTTACATACTAACATTTTATCAGTTTTCTTCACAACGACAAATCCAGAGATAATAATATTTGGCATGTATCATTAGACAAGCTTTAGCAATATGTGTGTGAACACGCTTGATAAAAATTATTCATCGTTTTTATGTTAGGAGGAGGCAGTTAAAAATAATTGTCTAATTTTAACACAATTAAACTTACAAAAAATTATCAAATTAAATAATACAAGCTCAAATATATGGTCTATTTTTAGAAGAGGCAATTATTTTATAAGAATGTTCTGAAACTTAATAGTTACGGACAAATTGCTAAGACAGAATAAAAACACCAATTTCATAGGTAAGGACCCAATACATTATTTTCATTACTTTTGATAAGAGCTCAACTAGCCTATTGTGATATTTAGGGTGGTAAACATTATCTGACCGCGACTGTATGTGAGGAGCTCAGTGGCGTAGTGAGTACGCTTTGGCTTTCGATCGAAAACAAAGCTACCTTCGCCATGGTCAGGCCGGATCTCTTACTGCTCCTCGGAAGGCACGTTAGCCGTTGGTCCCGGTCCCTATTGCAACCGTTTCTCCCAACCCGCCATTTGGCCAGCGTGGCGTTACGGCATACTCCTCATGTTTTCCATGAGGAAGGCCTGTGCCCAGCAATGGGATGTTAGCTGAGGACGGACGGAAAGTGTAATGCGGGCCTCATTCTGCGTCAAGTAACCGAGAATGTGAATATCGCTTGCTATATGGTGAATGGGAGCGGGCAGTTGCATTGAAACAATAAAAAATAAACAAAGGCAATCAAAAATAGTCAAAAACAGCAAAGGATTTTAATTTCACGGTCTGTACACCGGTCTCAAGGGGTCGCCATCTCGGTCGGTTCTGTGTTCGACCCATTTGGGGGCAAATGTTGTGTGAAGGCTACAGGCATATGTTCTCTAATCTTGGATGTTTATATATGTACTATCTTTTGCCCGCGACTTCGTCCGTTGTTACAAGGTTTTTTACCATCCTACTATTCGGCGCATCTCTAATTAATATAATTTACAGCTGCCATGCAAGCCTTGCAAGTCCTTTATTTACTCAGAGTAAACAGAACTGGAGTAGCCATTAGTCAATTTCTCAAAAAAAAATTTCTGCCATTTCTTGCGGGGGGTGAGGTTACCACTACACTCAAAGCCAGCCGTTTTTACAAACGCACACATGCATAATTCGACACACAAATTTAAATTTCACGCACACACACGCTTAAAATAGTCACGTGGGGTGTGCGTTTTGACAACGTCACAGCCGCACTCCCCACGAGACTAGCGTTCGAAATTTGAAATCGTAGAATTCTAAAACATGATATAATCAAGTAAATAATCATGAAATCTTAAAAATAATAATTACAAATAAAAGTGACACCATCTTTTAGCATACTCGATGTTTTCTATTTATTTTTACAACAAAAAACAGCACAGGCAGGCATTTTGCGGGAGCTCTGTTCGCTGCAACGTTTACAATGTTATGTCTGTCAAAATGGCGGCTCAACTAGTTTTATTAAACGTGCAAGCATCCGATGCTTGTGCATTTGGCAGAGGGGAATGTTAGACAAAGGCTACTCCAGTTCTGTTTACTCTGAGTTTATTTAGGGTATAATCGCTCGAAAACACCCATGATTACGCCATGTGTATCTGATTACAGGCCAAACCATCCTAGAAGAACCCGACACGTCCTTCTACAGCCACGAAAGATTCAAGAACGGGGTGCTGACCATAGGCTGTGTTGGTCAGCCCAACGTTGGGAAGTCATCGCTCATGAACGCGATCATGGGCAAGAAGGTCGTGTCGGTGTCCAAGACGCCGGGACATACCAAGCATTTTCAGACTATTTATTTGACTCCACAGGTCAGTTAATCATAAGTGTTTTTGTTGTTGTAAAATTCACCCATGTAGGGAAGGCAAAGGGAACGAATCCCATACAGTCAAGTCTTCAGTAGTTTGCATTGAAATGCAAGTGTAATGCATTTCAATATTTTCAATGCATCTTGGAAGAGTTTGGCGTCAAACGATCGATGGCAGACACTGTGGTGTTACTTCGATGAGGCGGATTACCACGATAAAAATCTGATCGTTTTTCACACCACTTGACGGTTATTTCGATAATCCTCCATATTGCATATTATCACAGACACTTATTACACAAAACTACACTGATTTTACGTAACAATATCCACTCCGAAACAATATTACAATTATCGAAATAAAAATCAAGTCCGCCATAGTTGAATGCCGCCAAAAACTCCTGTAAAATTCTCTTATGTAGGGAAGGCAAAGGGAACGAAGCCCATACAGCCATGACTTCGGCATTTTAATGTCTTCAGTATTTGCATTGAAATGGAAGCGTAATACGTGGATTACCACGATAAAAATCTCATCGTTTTTCACACCACTTGACGCTTATTTCTATGATCTTCCACATTGCTCATCATTATTATCACTTATTACACAAAACTACACTGATTTTACGTAACAATATCCACTCCGAACAATATTACAATACGAGTAATTGAAATAAAAATCACGCCATTTAACTATGGCGCCAAACCTCTTATAATAGTGGTGTATTCGTTGTGTATATCACTTAAATTTAAAAATACTAAAAACTACCATAAATTACCAAAGACTACTAAAACAATCACTTGCCCCTTCGGAGATAGAGGCGTGAGGATGTGTGTTTATGCTTATGTATCATAGGACTGATTGGCTGCTGTGAAAGCATGACCTTCGAAACATGATAGATAGATTTTTTTTTTGCGAACTGTCAAAATACACAAAGAAAAAAATTCATAATGGTGACTATAAAACTTGACATTAAAAAAAGTTTTTTGTTAAAGAGAACCGTCGTAAAATTTGAGGACGCATTTGTGCATATTTACTATACTTGTAATGATGACAACACTGTTATTATGTATGTATCAATCACGCCTGTAATCCCCGAAGGGGTAGCAGAGTCCAAGGAGTACTGTGTTCCTTAAGACCACATTTAGCCATACAAAAATAGGGTTTGGTCAGATGAAAAATCGTGAAAGAGTAGTAACAAGTGGCTAGCTCATCGTCTACACAATCACAGACCCAGTACCCAATACGCCCTTAGTCGCCTTTTACGACATGCTAGGCAAGAAAAGCAGTTGGCACATTCCTCTTGTACGTCTCTGTTATTACGTCTAAAAAAAGAGTTTTTGGCGCCTTTCGATAATGGCGGACGTGATTTTTATTTCAATAATTGTATTATTGTTTCGGAGTGGATCTTGTTGCTTAAAATTAGTTGTGTCTGTGTTGACAAGCAATGTGGAGGATCATTGAAGTAATCGTCAAGTGGTGTGAAAAATGATGAGATTTTTATCGTGGTAATCCACCTCATCGAAGTAACACCACAGTGTCTGCCATCGATTGTTTGACGGCAAACTCTCACAAGATCCATTGAAATGCATTTCAATGTAAATAACAGAACATTTTTTTATTACAAAAGACATGGCTGTATGGGCTTAATTCCCTTCGCCATCCCATTTATAGGGAGAAGAAAAGAAAAAAAAGTCTTATGAAAAACAAAGAGGTCGAATTCAAAAATATTTAAATTATTCTAATTTCTATTTATTTCACGGCAGCGGTAGTCAAATTTGAACAATGTTAGTTCCTCTTTCTGCATAGATCCTATATCAAGGCACCTTAAGACCTATATTCCGATAAAAAATCTCTATATTATCAATTTGCAGGTTCGTCTATGCGACTGCCCAGGATTAGTGTTTCCGTCCAAGGTGCCCCGCTCTATACAGATATTAATGGGATCTTATCCTATAGCGCAATTGAGAGAACCCTACACTGCTATAAGGTAAGGAACAATATATTTAAAAAAAAAGGAACCGCCTCGTGGAAGTTCAGTTTTATAAAGACATCTTTTTTTAAAAAAGTTCTTTTTTAAATCATCAGGTTTTTGTTTTTATTATGTCATACTTCTTGTGGTGGGTATTAAGAAGGTTTTATGTGGCTGAATTTATTTTTTGAACCGCATTCAAATCGATTCAGCCAATTGCGAACAAACATACATTTTTAACGACCTGTGGTCGAGTTGTCTGTACGCCGGTCTCAGGGCGTCGCCATCTCGAGAGGTTCTGGATTGGATCCCCGGTGGAGGCAGATGTTTGTGTGATGAATACAGGCATGTGTTCTCCAGTCTTGGATGTTTATATATGTATTGTATTTTTCTGTATATTTATATGTATAGATCTATTAAATATATTTATCCGTCATCTAGTATCCGTAACACAAGCAGCATTATTTGTTTAAAATGGAGCTAGTTGATAGGTGTAATAATATTGGGTCCTTACCTATGAAATTGGTGCTTTTATTCTGTCTTAGCAATTTGTCCGTAACTATTAAGTTTCAGAACATTCTTATAAAATAATTGCCTAATTAACTGCCTCCCGAATACATCATTTGATTTGCATTAACATTAAAACGATGAATAATTTTTGCTTGTCTAATGATACATGTCAAATATTATTATCTTTGGATTTGTCGTTGTGAAGAAAACTGATAAAATGTTAGTATGTAAAATGCAGACACCCCCAAAATCCCCATACAAAACACCAATTTCATAGGTAAGGACCTAATATTAAAAAATTACATAATTTTATTGCACGATTGTCACCTTTCTGACATTCTTCTACATAAATTTTCAAAATAATTGTTATTGCATGTGGTTTTCTTTAGATATTTAGCTGAAAGGCTTGATCTTCCCAAGTTACTCAGGATAGCGCACCCAGAGAATGATGACACGTGGTCGCCAAGAGACGTGTGCGACGGATGGGCCAAGAAACGTGGTTATGTCACCGCTAAGGCTGCCAGGTAAGATGGGTGATCGTTATGTTACGAGCTAGGGTTGTTAAAGTTCGAAATTCTCGCGATTTCTGAAATCACAAAGATGTGAAGGTTAATAAAGTAGTAAAAAATAAAATGATCAATTATAAATTTTTCATGTGTTATTAAGACCTCCGTGGTCGAGTGGCCTGTATGCCGGTCTCAAGGCGTCGCCATCTCGAGAGGTTGTGGGTTCGATCCCCGGTGGGAGCAGATGTTTGTGTCATGATTACAGGCATTTACTCTCCAGTCTTAGATGTTTAGATATGTATCATATAAAATCTGAATATTTATATGTATTTCTTCTTCTTCTTGCCCTTTTCCTACTCTAGGTGGGGTCGGCACAGCATGTCTTCTTCTTCCATTCTCCTCTGTCACTCGTCAGCTCAGCATTCACTTCCTTTATTCTCATATCATTCTTCACGCGTTCAATCCATCGCTTCTTTGGTCTTCCTCTCACTCTAGGTCCGTCCACGTCCATGCTCAGCATCCTTCTTGTAATGTGACATTCATCCCTCCTCATCACATATCCATGTCCTCCTAATCTTTTCTGTCACTGGCGCTACTTTCAAACTTCCTCTAGTATACTCATTCCTAATATTGTCCATTCTTATGTCTCCACACATCCATCGCAACATTCGCATCTCTGCTAAGTGCAGTAATATTAATGAATATGAATGTTTATATGTATTTATCTATTTAATATATTTATCCGTCATCTAGTGTCCGTAACACAAGCAGCATAAGTTGCTTAAAATGGGGCTAGTTGATAGGTGTGAATGTCTGAAGATATTTATGATTAAATATTGCTCATGGTGTGAAATATTCTTTGCCTATAATTTTCCATTAGTATGGCAACACCTTCAGTGTTACAATTTTAAAATTATATTTGATGCCATAAAGTATTTCCTTTGTTTCAGATTGGACACGTACAGAGCAGCTAACAGTATCCTAAGGATGGCTTTAGACGGCAAAATATGTCTATGGTTGAGGCCGCCGGGGTATATGCAGCATAAAGGTATGTGCTTTCTGCTTTTCATCGCAACATTTTCTTCATCAGATTCATAAGAAACAACCGGACAAGATCAGGAATGAGTATATTAGAGGAAGTTTGGAAGTAGCGCCAGTGACGTGATTAGGAGCAATAGGTTAGCGTGGTGTGGACATGTGATGAGGAGGGATGAATGTCACATTACAAGAAGGATGCTGAGCATGCAAGTGGACGGACCTAGAGTGAGAGGAAGACCAAAGAAGCGATGGATTGAATGCGTGAACAATGATATGAGAATAAAAGAAGTGACGAGTGACAGAGGAGAATGGAAGAAGACAGAGGAGAATGTCAACCGCCTCTCTGGTCGAGTGGTTCACACTACCGGGTGTTGATCGGGAGGTCCGGGTTCGATCCTCCATGGGGGCAGAAGTTTTTCTGCTCGGTTTGGTTGGTGGTAGGGCTTCTAAGCCCGCCTGGCTAGCTACCACCGTCTTACCTAAATTTGTCGTCATAATAACGATGTTTTAAGCATTGTTGTGTTCCGGCAATCAGAGGTAAGATAGCCAGTTCCTCAGTTGTTGAGGATTACAGGTGAAGCTCGCTTTCACCTTCGGCCTTATTCTCACTTACCATCAGGTGAGATGAAAGCCAAGAGCTTACCTGTCATAGGTAAAAAAAGAAGAAAAAAAAAAAGACATGCTGTGCCGACCCCACCTAGAGTGGGGAAAGGGCTAGAAGAAGAAGAGATTAATAAGAAACCGAAATTCTAAAATGATTCACAATGCATCAGATTGAGGAGCTCGGTGGCGTAGTGGTTAGTACGCTTTGGCTTTCGATCGAAAACAAAGCTACCTTCGCCATGGTCAGGCCATGGATGGGTGCAAAACTTTGTGATGTTTCCTCCACGCTTTGGAAGGCACGTTAAGCCGTGTGTTTCTCCATGACGAACGAGTGTTTCTGTGTCTCGTGTGATCCAGCGTCACACTGCTGGGCACAGCACACATGACGAGTGGGCCGTAACACCACCACCCTGGTCCAATGCGGGTTGGGTAGATCACAAAGTTGGTCACCCACTACATCGAGCTCTTCAACATTGTTTAATCTAATCAAAATATTTTTTCCAGATCTCTTCGAAACCCACACCGAGTTAAAATACGTCAAATGGGTACAAGCGCTCACAAAAACAGACGACCAAAGTCCTGTGACTTCAGATTCTGATGATGAAAGAAGAACGAACCAGTCTGACGCTGATGACAGCGCGAGTGATGATGATAATGATGACGAAGATAGTGATGAGGAGACTATAGTGGCGAGTAGGAACAAGTTTACCGCGTTGTTGGCTGTTGATGGTGAAAAGTGATGATGATTTGTTGATGAAAGCTGAGCTTTATAAAGTCCGTTCATCTATAAAGGAAACCATTGCCGTAGTTATTGTGTAAACTAGCTGTTGCCCGCGACTTCGTCCGCGGTTACGAAGTTTCTTTTACTATCACAAGAGAACCCTCTAATTTTCCGGAATAAAAAGTATCTAAGGTGTCCCAGAGACAAAAATCGTAATTGCCTCTCGCTTCCGCGCGAACGAAGAAGCGAGAGGCAATGACGATTTTTGTCTCCGGGGACTTTTTCTCTTCGGCCCGTGCTAGGTCTACAGGGATATAAGGTATCATGTAAAATTGAAATCGGTCCAACCATTTCGAAGATTAGCCCGTACAAACAGACAGAAACAAAAAAATTTAAAAAATTTTTTTGGTATTTTCCCTCTTTTTACATCACCCTGACTAGGTTTTAAGCATTTTTTTCTATGTACACACATTCGACCTCTACAGATTTATTATATTTATAGATAACTTGTTAGGGTAGTTCATGGCGAAAATAATTTTTATCATAACATTATCTTTCTCCGGAGGTCATGTTAAACTTGTAAACCCCAATATTGTCAAAGATATTTGTGATGTTTATTTTTTTTTACCGAGATCTTGTTATTGCTGTTTTCTTAATAAAACGATACTAATTAAATATTAGGGGTTATCAATTGCCGTTTCGCAGATTTAATTCTAACAAAAAATCATTGGTGAAATCAAGATTGACTTTAAGAATTTAAATAAATACATTTTCTAGTTTGATATTCTACAAAGCCAGTGAAGTAGGATGAAATTTCAATGCAATAAAAATTGGAAGTAATTGATTGAGCAGAAACAAAAAGGTCAGCCGAAAAATCATTTGGGCAGAAACAAATATTTTGTCAACGATATAATTATTTGAGCGGCAAAATAATTATTTGGGCAGCAATATATAATTTTATGATACCGGAAATTATAAAATGTAGGAAAAAAAAAATACCAGGCAATGTGTTTTGATATAAATTAGGTCAATGTTACTTTTTATGACTCATAAAAACAATATATATGTCATCGAAACATATATAAACAATTTGACACAGAGAATACATTTGCTACCCAATTAGTTATTTTGCTGACAAATTGTATTTTTCTGCTGACCAAAATTCGAATATTTTGCTAACCCTTTAAATAGCACCCAATAAAAATATTTTTAAAAAAGTTGCAAAGACAAAATTGTACGCGTAAAAAACGGTTATTGCATTTAACCCCTATTATTTATTTCAAACAAATATTGAACGCTTGCGAATTTGAGGTTTCTGTCTATAAAAATAAATATATTTTTTTACATTTATGATATGATGGCTGCTAGATGATTAATATAGGTATAGTCAACTCCAAAAATATATAACTACTTTTTACAGTAAATGACTCTTATCAGAAGGCATTAAAGATTGTCACCTCTAAAATGTGTCTACACAATTTTGTACTCGACTGTACCTAGTTGATGAGTTTATGATGTAATGTAGTTTATTTATTACAATTTTAGTAATTGTTACATTGTGTATTTATTATTAATAAACTCGATAAGAACTTAAATAGTTTTTGATTTTTTATATAAAATGTAACCACTTGTTACATATTCCCGAAGTACCTAGACCTCCGTGGTCGAGTGGTCTGCCGGTCTTAAGGCGTCGCCATCTCGAGAGGTTCCGGGTTCGATCCCCGGTGGGGGCAAATGTTTGGGAGATGAATTTTCAGGCATTTGTTCTCCAGTCTTGGATTTTTACATATATTTATATAAATTCAGGATGTTTTTATGTATTTATCTATTAAATATAATATTTGTCTGTCATCTAGTCCGTAATACAAGCAGCATTAGTTGTTTAAAATGGGGCTAGTTGATAGGTGCGATTGTTTGAAGATATTGGGTCCTTACCTATGAAATTGGTGTTTTTATTGTCTTAGTATTTTGTCTGTAACTATTAAGATTCAGAGTATTCCTAAAAAAATAATTACCTCGTCTAAAAATAGACTATATTTTTGAGCTCTTTTGATTTGTTTTGATAATTTGTTGTAAGTTTAATTGTGTTGAAATTGGACACGGAGACAACTCTTTTTAAGTGCCTCCCGAATACATAATTTTATTTGCATTCAGTTAAAAACGATAAATAATTTTTATGAAGTGTGATATTACACATATTACTAAAGCTTGTCTAATGATACATGTCAAATATTATTATCTCTGGATTTGTCGTTGTGAAGAAAACTGAAAAAATGTTAGTATGGAAAATGCAGAATTCCCCAAAATCTCCATACAAAACACCAATTTCATAGGTAAGGACCTAATATTTATTTATTATATTTATAATTTATTTTCATGCTTTTGTGGATATTACAGTAACCCGTTTTAGATTGACCGCGTTTTCCCTAGTTAGAGCAAGGTTTTACTAAGTGCCTCTGCAAAAACCAGAATTACCCAATATTGAATATCCGTTAAAAACTAGTTCTTACTAGATAAGATGTTTTTTTACGAAGCTTGCCAGTAAAAAATTATCGGTTCTGGCGCTTTGCCGGCCGCTGCCGCGGCGCTTTAATGAAACACTAGCTGTTGCCCGCAATTTCGTCCGCGGTTACTATGGTTTTCGACCTATCCCACGGGAACCCTCTAATTTTACAAAGAGAGTGTACCAACTGCTTTTCTTGCCTAGCATGTCGTAAAAGGCGACTAAGGGCGTATTGGGTACTGGGTACTTTTAACGATCTTTCATCTGACCATACCCAATTTTTGTATGGCTAAATGTGGTCTTTAGGATCACAGTGCTCCTTGGACTCTGCCTACCCCTTCGGGGTTTGCAGGCGTGTTGTATGTATGTGTAAGATGTCGACCAGGGATATAAGGTATCGCCATGCGAAATTTCATTGAAATTGTTCCAGCCATTTCGGAGATTAGCCCGTGCAAACAGACAGAAACAAAAAAAATTAAAAAGTTTTGGTATTTTCCCTCTTTTTACGGATGTACGAAATCCAAGTCAGGGATCCCCCTGATATTAGTAGATATTCAGTCTCAGAGTAAACAGAACTGGAGTAGCCATTAGTCAATTTCTCAAACATTTTTTTCTGCCATTTCTTGCGGGGGGTGAGGTTACCACTACACTCAAAGCCAGCCGTTCTTACAAACGCACACATGCATAATTCGACACACAAATTTAAATTTCACGCACACACACGCTTAAAATAGTCACGTGGGGTGTGCGTATTGACAACGTCACAGCCGCACTCCCCACGAGACTAGCGCTCGAAATTTGAAATCGTAGAATTCTAAAACAAGAAATAATGAAGTAAATAATCATGAAATCTTAAAAATTATAATTACAAATTAAAGGTGACACCATCTTTTAGCATACTCGATGTTTTCTATTTATTTTTACAACAAAAAACAGCACAGGCAGGCATTTTTGCGGGAGCTCTGTTCGCCGCAACGTTTACAATGTTATGGCTGTCAAAATGGCGGCTCAACTAGTTTTATTAAACGTGCAAGCATCCGATGCTTGTACTTTGGCAGAGGGGAATGTTAGACAAAGGCTACTCCAGTTCTGTTTACTCTGAGTATTCAGTAGATATTAATATAGTGACAGACATACGTCATATTTAAAATCATCTAAGTATGTCTACGGGGCCAGATTGGTCTTATTAAATAAAATCAAAAACCAAGTAGGTTTAACACATTTTTTAAATTTAAATCATTTTTTTTAGTCTATGCACTGTTGTTGTAAAATTCTCTTATGTAGGGAAGGCAAAGGGAACGAAGCCCATACAGCCATGACTTCGGCATTTTAATGTCATCAGTATTTGCATTGAAATGTAAGCGTAATACGTGGATTATCACGATAAAAATCTCATCGTTTTTCACACCACTTGACGCTTATTTCTATGATCTTCCACATTGCTCATCATTATTGACACTTATTACACAAAGCTTTACACATTTTACGCAACTAGATCCACTATGAAACAATATTACAATCACTGAAATAAAAATCACGTCCGCCTTAGTTGAATGGCCCCAAACCCTTATACGCGCGTTTAGCAAAGAGGGAGTTTGCCATAGTAGCTACATACTTCTATAGAAATCTGCGAGTAGAAATAAAATAAAGTTGGGTAGCCAGTGTAAGTCGAGCATAACCACAAATCGTGCGATTACAGTCACGGACAAAGGACGCGGCCACAACTCAAAAACAGATTTAACTGGGCACTCTCCGGTAGGGACACCGCAATACCTCTATGAAAGGGATAGTTCCTATTAAAAAAAAAGGAGTTTTTATTTAATTTTAGGCCCGATTTTTCAATCCTCAGATAAAACTATCTGTCAGTCAAATGTTAGCTCTGTCCCTTTTCTTTTCATGACTTTAGAAAGTGACATTGATAGTTTTAAATAGCGGATAATTTTATCTGAGGATTGAAAAATAGGGCCTTAAAAATGTAAATTTTATATCCAAAATCGTTGTTTCCTATGCTTTATTAATTGACCATTTCCCAAATTCCTTTTCGCTCATGAATTTTTAAAATGAGAATCCTCCTATTCCAATATATTGTTTGAGAATGGAATTACATATAGCATACCTACCACATTTTCTACATCATATTTATACCAGCTGTTATCCTTTTCATGTGTATTTTTTTACACGTCTATTATTATATTCGGGAAACAAACAGTCGCGTTTTTTGATATGATATGATAAAAGGTAATTGCATATTTTACTTCGTAATAAAATACAAGTTGTAAGTAAAATAAATACTAAATATAATATTAACCGCTTGAGGGTTAGCGCGAAAACCGGGGTTCGCAAAAAAATTATGATTCTATTGTCTGGTTTTCAGAACATTCAGAGGCTATGTGATAATAATATAGGAGTCCCATTCCTGTCCTTTCTCACCCCAACGCATGCTCACCCTACAGTCTCCCCTCTAAATCTTAGTTTGACATTAAACCCGCCCCTCCGTAAGACGCCCGCTTTGATGTTGTTATCTGTACAGCCAAGCGGAAAATTGAAATCATATTTTCTTACATGGCAAGTGTTGTGACAGAAATACAGAACTTTACAAGATGCGGGACATAAAATTATTATTAATACTAGCTTTTTCCCGCGACTTCGTCCGCATAGAATAGTTACTTTGAGAGTGTGATGGTATTGTATCCTATAGCCTTCCTCAATAAATGGGCTATTCAACACTAAAAGATTTTTTCAAATTGGAACAGTAGCCTCAATTGGTGGAATTGAAAATTTACTTCTACTCTATAATAAGAAGCAAAGTTTAAAGTGGCGTTATCCTTCTTTTTTATGGGAGACGTTATTTAAATTTGTTAACATTCGCCCTCATGGCTTCCGTTCCCATAGGAATACCGGGATAAAGTAGCCTAAGTCCTTTCTCAGGCTCTGATTCTGTGTACCAAATTTCGGTTAAATTGGTTCAGTAGTTTTGACACGAAAGTGAGACAGAGTTATTTTTGCATTTATAATATTATATGTATTTGAAAATCAAAAAATGTCGGGCCACATCTCATACAAACTAATCTTGTTTTGCACATCTAGCATTGTGTCCAACAGAAACGGGGTGAAATGGTTAACCCACATCACTGGTATCCATTTACATAGATAACGCTAGTATAACAATTTGTATTGAAACCAAGCGTTTACTTTTTACCGTTCACCGACTGTGATGTCACAGCCGTATTTTTAAGAAGGCAGATCCAAAGTCATTGAAAAATACGCAACCTTATGATGCAGAAATGTAATATTATTCATTATAGATAGTTACATAGAAAAACTTTTTATTTGCAATACACACACACACACTTATAGTACGTCTAAATCCAAGTTCCCAAAAAGGTAAACAAAACAAAGGTAATGTTTCAACTCTAAAATGTTTTGTGATGACTGTAGGTGATTGAATTCAATTGAAACGGACAACAATTGTTACCGTTAATTATATTAACGTCCCAATGACCATGTAAAAAGTGTGATTATTGAATAACATATTCAATAAGTCGGCTTTTTTGTTTACCTTTTTGGCAACTTGGATTGAGACGTGCTATACAAACAAATATAAGTAGGTATAACATACAAATTTCTTCTATATTACACATAAAAATACAATAATCATTACAGAACAATAAACAAAAGGTGGTAAGTATCATGTGTGCCTTAAGAATGCAAAAGGGCGATAGCTCAGATTAAGGTGTGCTCAATGAGCAACGCACTGATTTTCAGCTATTACCCAATAAAAAGGAGAAAAGCGCGAGAACGACTCGGCTCCATGGTACCACAAAATATTGGGTCCTTACCTATGAAATTGGTGTTTTTTCTCTCTCTTAGTATTTTGTCTGTAACTATTAAGATTCAGAGTATTCCTAAAAAATAATTACCTCGTCTAAAAATAGACTATAATTTTGAGCTCTTTTGATTTGTTTTGATAATTTGTTGTAAGTTTAATTGTGTTAAAATTGGACAAGGAGACAACTCTTTTTAAGTGCCTCCCGAATACATCATTTTATTCGCATTCACTTTAAAACGATAAATATTTTTTATGAAGTGTGATAGTTCACATATTACTAAAGCTTGTCTAATGATAGATGCCAAATATTATTATCTTTGGATTTGTCGTTGTGAAGAAAACTGAAAAAATTTTAGTATGGAAAATGCAGAATTCCCCAAAATCTCCATACAAAACACCAATTTCATAGGAAAGGACCTAATATAACGAGATAATAAAACAAATAAATTTAATGCATTTGCAGTAATCAATATTACTGCAAATACATTAAAGCAAGAACCAGTAAGAACGCATTAGCTATAATGGTGCGTCAGAGACCACCACTGAAATTGACCCAGGCGACTATTGCCAAACTACTCATACCAAATTTATAGTTGCAGTGTAGGGTAGGGTTGCTGAAAAGTGATTATGAGAAGAAAGAATTTTCAAGCACAAATTTTTGGGATACGGATGAGGATATATAAGAAGAGTATGATGATATTTTTGTGTGTTCAACACACACAAAAAATTATAGGTTTTTTAAGGGACGGCAACGCGCTGGTGATGCCCTCGGTGTTGTAGGCTACGGTGACCACTGCCCATCTGTCTGGGCCGTATGCTTGTTTGCCACCCAGGTGGTATAAAAAAAAAAATCATCATCACACTGACATACACTCTCACATGAGACATATACCTACATTGACAAGTTAAAACGAGCGAGAAAGAGGAGGGGATGGCTCGCCCGCTACCCGTTCGGCTCAGGCGCATCGTGCTTTGTCATGGATACGGATATAACACATAACAACATATCATCACGCCTCTTTCCTCCCTGGGGTAGGCAGAGGTGTTAAACACCCACATTTCGCCAGATATGTTAGTTCCCCCAACAGGTAGCGAGCCTGCTGCCATGCACCGGGCACAATACGCATATGAAGGATACGCATAAGCATAGTGAAAGTCCTCTTAAATTCCTTTAAAATTTTAAGGAAGCGATAGCGGAAAAGGATTTTTTTATTTTTATTTATCAGGTTGCGGTAGCGATTGAGGAATTCAAAATATTGCGGAACTACCGCATTGTAAAGAAGCAGAAGAGGAATACCTACTGCAGCGTGTGGTCTCCTGATGATTTCTATGAAAAGATGTAACGAAATGTAATGAGATATATCGTGCTATCGAGTGCTATCGAGGAGCTATCGAGGAGCTCGGTGGCGTAGTGGTCAGTGCGCTTTGGCTTCAATTGAAAACAAAGCTACCTTCGCCATGGTCAGGTGTGGATGGGTGACCAAGACTGTGATCTCGAGCTCCTCCGTGCTTCGGAAGGCACGTTAACCCGTTGGTCCCGGTCGCATTTGTGACCCGCATTGGGCCAGCGTGGTGGTGTCACGGTCATACTTCTCATGTGTGTTTCTCCATGAGGAAGGCCTGTCCCAGTACATTAAATTATATTATAGCTGCCGTCTGTGAAGTCCTGTGCTTAAGTTAAACTTAATTAGTAATGTAGCCGATATTACGGTGTTTGAAACGGACCGTGAAAGTGAATGACCGACGTCCAATCTACCTTTATGGGCTCCTTAGAGCCACCTTAGTACGGACCCAAGAATGGTGTATCTTTAGGGACTTGCTCGAACATTATGTCAGTAATATTACTTAGAACGTATCTTGAGGGCAAGACGGGCAGTTAAATTACTGGCTATGTATATACTGTGTATATATTATTACTAACAGTAAGCTCTTGGCCTTCATCTCACCTGAAGATAAGTGACGTTAAGGCCGAAAACGGAAGCGAGCTTCATCTGTAATCTTAACAACCGATTAACTGGCTATCTTAGCTCTGATTGCCGGAACACATTAATGCATAAAACATTGTTATTATGGCGATAAATTTAGTTAAGACGGTGGTTGCGAGCCTGGCTATTTTATTTTTTGTGTTATTTAAACTGTCACGCAAATATTTTTTCTTGACCATTTAAATAACACCCAAATTGTGGTCAGCAAAAAAATACAATTGGTCAGCTAAAATAACTAATTGGTCAGCAACTTATGGGCAGCAAATATTTCGAAATTGGAAGCACGGAGGAGCTGGAGATCACAAAGTCTTGGTCACCCATCCACGGCCTGACCATGGCGAAGGTAGCTTTGTTTTCGATCGAAGCCAAAGCGCACTGACCAACACGCCACCGAGCTCTTCGGTGGCATAGTGCTGGGAGGAATTATATTGCTGACAAAATAATTGTTTGCTTCCCAAATGGATTTTCAGCTGACCATTTGGTTGCTGACCAAATAATTTAATGGCTGCCCAATTAATTACCTCCCATTTTTCCCCTATTACGTGGGACTAACGAAATTGGCTGTGTGGGTGGATAATGCACCTCTTTCTGATTCTGATTTCTTCTTTCTGTCCTTGTCCCACATTAAGTGGTGTCTGCCCAACATATCTTCTTCCGTTCTCCTCTGTCTCTCGTCACTTCTTTTATTCTAATATCATTCACGCATTCAATACATTGCGTCCTTGGTCTTCCTCTCACTCTAGGTCCGTCCACATCCATGCTCAGCATCCTTGTTGTAATGTGACATTCATCCCTCCTTATCACATGACCATACCACGCTAACCTATTGCTTCTAATCTTTTCTAACTAACTAAGATATAGGCGCGAGAAGTTGATTATATGTCTTATATAACTAGTCAATGGTGAGAAAAAGAGACTCCTCATCTATAGTTTGCGATCACCGGTGTTCGCGGTGACCGCTAAAAGGCTTACCTTTCCATCGGGCGAGATATTTTCCTATCTATACTAATATTAGGTCTTTACCTATGAAATTGGTGTTTTGTATGG
The DNA here is from genome assembly GCA_910589355.1 of Parapoynx stratiotata. Taxonomy (NCBI): domain Eukaryota; kingdom Metazoa; phylum Arthropoda; class Insecta; order Lepidoptera; family Crambidae; genus Parapoynx; species Parapoynx stratiotata. The sequence goes on along the minus strand of OU342476.1, from coordinate 5,414,547 downwards.
AGATTTTGGGGATGTCTGCATTTTATATACTGACATTTTATCAGTTTTCTTCACAACGACAAATCCAGAGATAATAATATTTGGCATGTATCATAAGACAAGCTTTAGCAATATGTGTGTGAACACGCTTGATAAAAATTATTATGTTAATGCAAATCAAATGATGTATTCGGGAGGCAGTTTAAAATAATTGTCTTTGTGTCTTATTTTAACACAATTAAACTTACAAAAAAATATCAAATTAAATAATACGAGCTCAAATATATGGTCTATTTTTAGAAGAGGCAATTATTTTATAAGAATGTTCTGAAACTTAATAGTTACGGACAAATTGCTAAGACAGAATAAAAACACCAATTTCATAGGTAGGGACCCAATGTTATAAATACGAAAGTAACTCTGTCTATGTGTCTCGCTTTCACGTCAAAACTACTGAACCAATCCAACCGAAATTTGGTACACAGATAGTCTAAAGCCTGAGGAAGGATATTCTCTTTTATCTGATATTCTCTTGGGAACGGGTGCCACGTTGGTGAATGTTAAAAAATTTAATAATGTCTCCCAGAAAAATGAAGGACAAATTTACGCCACCATGAACTTTGCTTCTAATAATAGGTAGGAGTAAATTTTCAATTCCACCAAGAAATCTTTCAGTGCTAAATAGCCTATTTACTGAGAAAGGCTATAGGCTACATACCATCACACTACCTCAAAGTTACTAGTCTACGTGGATGAAGTCGCGGGAAAAAGTTCGTAATTAATAAAAAAAAGTATTTTTTCAATATTTGTAACATCTGTTCGACTCAATCACAAATCAATTACAATCCGTTGGAGAATTACGTTTTTCCACCCCTCCCCGTTTCCCCCAATTGGTCCCTCATTGCTATTCACGACGTATTCTCTGTTGCGGAAGAATCAACAAGACGTAACGAGAATCAATTGTTTTTACCGATTCTTAAAATGTTCCCGAAGGGCGCCGTAAAGTAGACAATCCAGCGATAGTTGTAATATCGTGTGCCTATTATTTTATAGATAAAGTTTAAAATTGTAAAATGAAAAAATACATTTAATGACAATAATGTAAAATAATGTGGCGTTCATAGGGTAATGTTTAAGTTTTGTTTTGTTTATTTTTATTTTGTATTAATTTGCTTGTGACATGTGACATTGATGGAATTACTATTGACCATCTATTAACTAAATTATTACTTAATTATACTAATAAACTAATAAATAAACATAATAATATTTACACGCAGAAACATGCGGTAGAATGTGAGAACATAATAAATTTATAAGAAATAACTGACTGTACCAATTCGTAAATAAAGATTGATTTAATTTGATTTGATTTTTATAAAAACATAACTATTTATTTATATCGGGAGGAGCTCGGTGGCGTAGTGGTTAGTACGCTTTGGTTTTCGATCGAAGACAAAGCTACCTTTTCCATGGTCAGGCCGTGGATGGATACCGAAAACTTTGTCATAAGTTGCTGGCCAATTAGTTATTTTAGCTGATCAATTGTATTTTTTGCTGACCATATTTCGAATATTTTGCTGACCGTTTAAATAACACCCAAATATTTAAGCCCATAAAAAAATCATTTTTATGTATTATAGCTTCAGCTGCGCGATATTGAACGGTCAATGGACGGTCAGCTTTAGTCATCCATCTTGAAATTTAAATCGTTGATTTTATTTCCTGTAAGTTTTTGAGCCCAATCGATTGAATTGACGAACACAAAGTATCAGAATACATGCGAATATTTTTTATTATAAGAATAATAATAAATCTTTTATTTCCAAAATAACAATACCTAGTTACATTTTCATGAGATGCCTCCAGTAAATAATTTTTATATTTGACGACCTCCGTCGTCGAGTATGTCTCAAGGCGTCGCCATCTCGAGAGGTTCTGGGTTCGATCCCCCGTGGGGGCAAATGTTTGTGTGATGAATTTTCAGGCATTTATTCTCCAGTCTTGGATGTTTATATATATTTATATATATTCAGGATATTTGTATATATTTATCTATTAAATATATTTATCCGTCATCTAGTGACCGTGACACAAGCAGCATTAGTTGCTTAAAATGGAGCTAGTTGATAGGTGGGAATGTTATAAAAAACAAAAAAAAAATTGTGTTGGAGACTTCTCGCTCTCGCCATTATGTTAACAATTGGTACATATTTAAGATCTAAATATATAGCCAGAGTGAATCTATAACATTTTTATACAATTATAAAAGAATGTTAGTGTTATGGCTAAGACGAAGTATTTGTATGTGTGTCTGCGTGAGCGATTTCATGTGTGTGTATGTGTGCAACTCGGGCAAGTTGGACTAAGGCCCGGCGCACATTATCGGCATTGGCAAAGGAATCCTTCGGCATCCCTACATGCAAGCGCACACTGTTGGCAACTATTCCTTGGCATGCTGCAACGTCATCAGGGATGACGAAGCGTCCTCAAGCATGCCGTACCGTCCAGACTACCCCCGAGCGTTGCCTTGGCGCGGCGGCGGCGTACTGAAGGATGCCGAAGTATCCCGAAGCAACCTCAAGGCCGCCGATGCAGCAACCTCGAACATACCGAAGCGGTATTTTTGTTACTACGGCCATATATCGTGGAAATTTCTACTTTGTTGCCATGAAGTTATTACTAGGTCCTTATTATATATATTATTAGGTCCTTACCTATGAAATTGGTGTTTTTTTATCTCGTAGTATTTTGTCTGTAACTATTAAGATTCAGAGTATTCCTAAAAAATAATTACCTCGTCTAAAAATAAACTATATTTTTGAGCTCTTTTGATTTGTTTTGATAATTTGTTGTAAGTTTAATTGTGTTAAAATTGGATACGGAAACAACTCTTTTTAAGTGCCTCCCGAATACATCATTTTGCATTCACTTAAAAACGATAAATAATTTTTATGAAGTGTGATATTACACATATTACTAAAGCTTGTCTAATGATAGATGCCAAATATTATATATCTTTGGATTTGTCGTTGTGAAGAAAACTGAAATTTGAATTTTTTTATCGAAAATGCAGGATTCCCCAAAATCTCCATACAAAACACCAATTTCATAGGTAAGGACCTAATATATGATGTTATTTATCACCTAAAATCCTGAGCCGTGCCGATGCTGATAATGGGTACCGGGCCTAACAGAGTCTCAGTATCATTATAAGTGATTCCCTTCAGCCGGTCTTCAATTGTTTACATTTATAAGATGTAAGTAAATATTTATTTTTTAATTATGTTGTTTAAAATATAAGAAGACCGAACGGTATACTGACGTCTTGCGAAAACTGTACGGGCGCAAATATGTCGGTCGGCATACACTGCTTTTTACTCTTTTACTAGAATGTGATGGCTAAATATTTTTGTGAATGTTCATGTGTAAGGTATATAATTGACAGTAAAGAGCTTTTATGAGAGATATTACTTTATTATCATACGAGCAGCTCGGTGGCGTAGTGGTTAGTATGCTTTGGCTTTCGATTGAAAACAAAGCTACCTTCGTCATGGTCAGGCCGCGGATGGGTGGCCAAAACTTTGTGATCTTCGAGCTCCCCCGTGCTTCGGAAGGCACGCTAAGCCGTTGGTCCCGGTCGCTATTGCGACTGTTTCTACCCCCCCGATAACATCAATTATCAATTAAAAGAGTTGATATTCATTTGAATATATGAAGTAATTTCTAATAAATAAGTGTTGCTATTTGGTTGGTGAGTTACTGGCTGACAAGAGGACATAAAATATAACCGTGTTATTCATAAAAAATAATAAAGTCTTATTTAACCTATTTTAGTTACAGAGTGTTTGTTTCTTTTTTATGAAAAGCTCTACAAATGACTTTACATTACCTGATGATAAGCAGTAGAGGAGTCCATGTGTGAAGATAGCTAGAGCAGCATACTGCTTCTTCTTTCAAACACAAATCTAAATTAGAAAGAAAGTGACAAATCACTTTTAACTAAAATAGGTTTATTAAGCCTTTAATATTTTTATGAATAACACGGTTAATCTATATACCTACATATAATAAAACTTAAAGGTCGAATTAACATAGAAAAAAAACCTAAAATCGAGTCTGGGGGATGTGAAAAAGGGAAAATATCATATTTTTAAATTTTTTGTTTCTCTGTCTGATCTCCGAAATGTTTATAAACCAGTAATCGCGGACGATGTCGCGGGCAACAGCTAGTACTTATAGAATGTTGTACAAAATATATTGAAATAGCTCTAACTATTAATTGAATATGTAATATAGTATAAATTATAAAAATATTTGTGAATTTGAAATGTAATATTCTTAATATAATATAAATAATTGTGAAATGTTAAATTAATTAATTAAATATTTATTATCTTTGACTATATAAATTGATTAAATAGGTATTTAAAGGGTTGCTGTGCCCGACAGGGTCCATAATGTTTGTTAGAATATTATATCTCATTAAGATATAATACATTATGGTCTGCAATAAATGTTTGAATTTGATGTCAAAATTCCGCTCATTCATAGTTACGAGCAATATCTAGTAACATTAGAGGAAAGAAGAGTACCTACAGCAAAAGATGCCCTTTCGCTCTCTCACAATGCCGTATTTAAAAACTGTAAACTGACCACGAAAATCCAAGATGGCGTAGGTCTAGACATTGTAATAATTTAAAACCTAAAGTTTTATTTCTGTGGAGGCGTTTCGCATGCCACGCCTCTAGCCACGCCCACCTCCCTCCTGAAAATTCAGTATAACTCGAAACCTCACATCGGATAGACGCATCAAAGATTCCGGTCATAATTTATATGTTTCACATTTAATTTTACTATTAAAACCTATGCGAAAATGTCCGAAATAGACTTTTGGTGCATCGCTGAAATGAAAGGAAATAATCGCGCAGTTTTGATATGAATTGTGTGATTTTCGAAAGTTGTTTGTTTACGTTGTTTGTAAACAAACCCACGTGGGTGAGTGAGGTCAATGAACTTTGTTTACTAAAGTGGTTCAGGATATACGCCAGGGATTTTTCAAAGTGTTTTTAATATGAGATCTTAAAATACACGAAAACGTGTGCGTTTTCTTTGGTTGGCAATAAAAAACTGTAAATAATATTAAATTAACAAACTTCGTCATGACGTTAAGTGTAGTGTAATTATGTGATAAGATATCCATATAATAAAGTAATCAAATGTAATAGTGTACGAATTAAAAACTGACAATATATTATAAAATATTAATTTAAAACACAAACTATAAAGACATTACAGTGAAAATTAAATCGTGCAGTCAATGACAATCTTTTACAAATGGTTCCGTTTTGATACCCAATGTAAATATAAAGTTTTATAATAAAATAGTGTCAAAAACAGTCAAATTGGATACAAAAAGTCAATCATCCGAGGCCCTGTACGGGGCCTCACATATCTCAAATGCCAAGAGAACCCCAAAAACATTACTAGTATATCCTTTCAACACAAAAGACGATTCGGAAAAAACAAAAACAAAAAATTACCTTTTAGAGTTACCAAAAGATTTGAAAAGAAAAACACCACTGTTAGAAATTCCACAGGAGTATAAAAAACCAAAGTTGTTTATTAATGAAAGGAAAGAGAACAAAAAACTGTCAACAGAGAATTTAAATGAAAGAAAAGATAACAGCACTTTTATTCCGAAAACAACTGAAAGTGAAATGAAAAATTGCACGAAAAAAGACAACTCAGAAGTGTCAGTGTCGCAAGTGAGTCAGTGTTGTCAGAAGGCAGTGAAAATTTGCCATCACTGCTGCTGTGGGACGGACAAGTGTGAAGTGAAGGTGCCGAGTTCGGAGCCCGTTTGTAACTGTCAAAGTCAGCCTGTCAAAGTGATTTTCGCGCCAGCAATGATGCCGTCAATCTTTGGGCCGGTTCCAGGGATCCCGTATATCATGAAACAGCCTGTCAAAGTGAGTGAGAAGGTAAGTAGAATATTTTTGATAATAAATGTTGAATTTTTTTTTATTAACATTGAAAAATGCTAACACGAAACATTCTAAACCCCTGGGATGTTTAGTGGGACATATAACATGATATGACTGAACATTAGTCACCAATTTCATAGGTGAAATTGGTGTTTTGTATGGAGATTTTAGGGAATTCTGCATTTTTTTTCAGTTTTCTTCACAACGCCAAATCCAAAGATAATAATATTTGGCATCTATCATTAGACAAGCTTTAGTAATATGTGTAATATCACACTTCATAAAAATTATTTATCGTTTTTAAGTGAATGCAAATGAAATGATGTATTCGGGAGGCACAAAAAGAGTTGTCTCCGTGTCCAATTTTAACAACTAAACTTACAACACATTATCAAAACAAATCAAAAGAGCTCAAAAATATAGTCTATTTTTAGACGAGGTAATTATTTTTTAGGAATACTCTGAATCTTAATAGTTACAGACAAAATACTAAGAGAGAAAAAAAACACCAATTTCATAGGTAAGGACCCAATATTATATTTATTTATTATATTGTTCCTATGTGTATTTTGGTAAGTAAGTAGTATATCTAAAATAAATAGTATATCTATTTATTTTATTGTCGTTACTGTGCACGTTGAATGCCCTTTATCTTCGACACATTCCACTGCCTATCCATCCAATGGTTGCCTGGATAACATCGCTCTTAGCGATAAGGCCGCCAATTGTACCGTTGTTTATAATGTTTAGTTCTTAAAATGGTGTACAATAAAGTTTATTTTCATATCATTTTCATTTTTCATAACTTTTCTTACAACTTTCTCCATTATTGAAGTTAAACACTATTAGTTTAAAAAACCCATAACTAAACTTCTATTGACCGTGGGCTTACGCGAAATATTTTAGGGGTATTCCGAAAATATAACAATGGTAAATTCAAAATTTAAAGCCAAACACCATAATCAAAATATTGCATTTCGAATTTTAATATTTGACATGATTTTTATTTGAATAAAAAAGGAATTTAATTCTTTTATTTAGGTATCGAAAATAGCAAAATTTCGATGTCATTAAAAGACAAATCGCTAGAAAATTATTAAATCCACGAATCTATTTGACATAACATAACACATCATCACGCCTATTTCCCCGAAGGGGTAGGCAGAGGTGTTAAACGCCCACATCTCGCCTGATATGTTAGGTCCCCATATAACAGGTGGCGAGTGTTGCCATGCACTGGGCGCAATGTGAGGCAAGCGATATTCACAATCAACAACATAAGTTATATTCAAAGTGGTACAGGCGGTAGGATCGAACCCGCGTTACCCGCGGCCTATCGAACGAGTAGTCCCGTCCGTCCCAACTCGCTGGATTTCGATGGATAGCTCAATAATAAAAAAATAGGAAAGAACGGACCTTAAAATCATCTCGTGATATAGGTATATCTAAACTTATACAATTACTAGCTGTTGCCCACGACTTCGTCCGCGGTTACTATGATTTTTTAATTATCCCACGGAAACCCTAAGATTTTCTCTCAAAGACTGACCCAATCGGCTTAAAATCGGCTTAAAATTTCATACCTAATTTCATCCCCTATTTTATCCCCTGGGGGGAAGAATTAATCAAAATCCTTTCTTAGCGGATGCCTACGTCATAACATCTACCTGCATGCCAAATTTCAGCCCGATCCGTCCAGTGGTTTGGGCTGTGCGTTGATAGATCACTACGTCAGTCAGTCACCTTTGAGTTATATATATTGATATTCAAGTAAACTAACCTTAAGGTAAACTACCTGAGAAGGGTTAGTAAATCTCACATGTACCGCAGTTAGAGAAGTAGAAGATTAACGCTGACCCTTACTGTTGTGTTTAAGTAGCCGTAACTTTCGGGGTTGCGTTATCATGACTTGTGTGAGATATGTAGGTATAGTCGGGGAAGTTGGACATTAAGACAGTAATTTCAAAAGTTTATATTAGGTCCTTACCTATGAAATTGGTGTTTTGTACGGAGATTTTGAGGATGTCTGCATTTTTCATACTAACATTTTATCAGTTTTCTTCACAACGACAAATCCAGAGATAATAATATTTGGCATGTATCATTAGACAAGCTTTAGCAATATGTGTGTGAACACGCTTGATAAAAATTATTCATCGTTTTTATGTTAATGCAAATCAAATGCAATTCGGGAGGCAGTTAAAAATAATTGTCTTTGTGTCTAATTTTAACACAATTAAACTTAAAAAAAATTATCAAATTAAATAATACGAGCTCAAATATATGGTCTTTTTTTAGAAGAGGCAATTATTTTATAAGAATGTTCTGAAACTTAATAGTTACAGACAAATTGCTAAGACAGAATAAAAGCACCAATTACATAGGTAAGGACCCAATATTTAAAGATGGTTCAATTTAATCATAAATGATTACTTTGACTCAAAAACTTTGCAAGCGATACAAAAAAGTTTTATTTTTATTTATGATGGGTTTGCTCTTGACTTCAATCAAGCCGAAAAGCAAATATAATGTCGACGATGGAGCGAGCTTACCCAGAAGAAGCCTATGCACTCGCGATTTGAATTGATTCGGGTTATACGAGCTCGGGATATACGAATAAAATAATAATATAAGATTCAAAAATTTTACATGATAAAAAAAAATCAATTTGAACTGTATATTGAATACTGATCAAAAGTATTACTGACGGTTCATAAATATTGTTAATGTTTTTAAAATCAGGTTTTTTTCTTGTTAGGTATCCCGGACTAGTGGACACAGTCAATTCTTGTGTCTAATTTTTATATTATATAAATACATATCTTCAGACATTCACACCTATCAACTAGCCCCATTTTAGGCAACTAATGCTGCTTGTGTTTACGGACATTAGATGATAAACACATATAAATATCCTGAATATATATAAATATATAAACATCCAAGACTGGAGAACAAATGCCTGAATTCATCACCCAGACATCTGCCCTCCACCGGGGATCGAACCCAGAACCTCTCGAGATGGCGACACCTTGATACCGGCATACAGACCACTCTACCACGGAGGTCGTCAAATAGGGTAACGTGTGCTTTAAAAAATAAATAAATTTGATTTGGGCGCGTGTCGTCGTGAAATTTCAGCGCATATCAATCTTAACACAAATCACTTCTATAAACTTAAAAGAGATCCTGTATTTTGGCATAATTTTTTACTCATAATTTACTTTGGCATATGAATTTGGCATAATGTTGTTTGGAATATTATAACTCAAGCATAATTTTGGTTTGGCACAATATTTATGCATTTTAAGCTAATTTTGCGATAGTATATTTATTGTAGATATTATACTTGAAAAATTTATGCAAACAGATAATGAACCAACTTAAAATATAAAGCATGAAATTTTCAGAATAAGCTACAAAATAAATTTAACAAAACGCATAATCTTTTAATCCCAAATCTTTATTCGCTTTGAATAAAACGTAAATATACGACTTTATTCCACAGACGGATGTATTTACGAATCCATGTTATAAATTTAATGGGAACTATAATTTTATTCATAGAGTTGCAGGGATCCCTCTCGCCTCGCTTGGGGCTGTATATACATTGCCTTCTTTGAATGGAGGAATTTCACTTCTATAAGTATAATTTTTTTACGAATTTTGTTTGCAAGACGTAGAACTAACGCAGGTAAGCGAGCTCCCTGGGGGCGAATCATGCAGTCATTTAATGAATTCTGTCACTTGGACATTCATACAACATCAAACTATGTATTTAAGAAAAATGTTTGCCACCACCTCCACGCTGGCCTAATGCGGTTGGTGTGTAGAAACGGTTGCAATACCAACCGGGACCAACGGCTTAACGTACTCGGAACACGAAGTAGTTCGAGATCACAGTTTTGGTCACCCATCCACGGCCTGACCATGGCGAAGGTAGCTTTGTTTTCGATATCGAAAGCCAAAGCGTACTAAGACGTGCTTCTCAAAACAATTAAATAATCTGAGTGGAAAACAAATGCATTCTTTAGACATATCTATACCATACATACATATAAATACGACTATTTTCCCCTAAGGGTTAGTCAGAGACTAGGCAAAAGCACTGTAAAAGCAGTCCACTGCCATAGTCCGCGCTTCACCAAGCAGTGACTGCACTCAGCGTGACAGGTGGTGAGCCCGTCGCCGCTATAAGCTATTGAATGATCGTGCGGTATAGATATACCGCACGGATATTATACCCATTCTGGTTTTGTATAAAAGGGTAAGTGCGTATCGGTGTTACTTCCGGCGCGTGATAGATTTATAGTGATCCAGGGGAACCTCTCGTGTCTAATCGTTTTCAGCGATGGGAGCCTTAAGCTTACTTTCAATCTGTTCTTTTGTTCGGCACGTGAATAAAACTAGAAAATTATGAAGATTATCCACATCTTAATCTTTCCTTAAAATAAAGTAACTCTTGTAAAACATATAATGATTAACTGCGAGAAGTTGATATATTCCACTTAAATTTAAAAGCTTTTAAAAAGGAATCTTTAAAAATGTTAGCTTTAGAAAGATGACAAGTGCTTTTGTCATACTGTTTATTGTTTATATGATACTATGTATTAATAAGGTATTATATTTGAGTCATTTTGTATAAAAAAAAAGAATAAAGAAAACATGTGTAAATGCAAAAAAAATTATGTAAGCTTATTTAAATGAACTGTTTTTGTTTATGTTTTGTTGTTAAAAAAATAATCAGTTACCTTTTTATTTTATTTTAGGAAACTATAGGTTATTAAGTATATCATTTATTTTGTCAGATTACACGTGTAAATGTTTAGTTCTTATTAAAAAAAAAACTGTAGAGGTCGAATGTCTGAACATAGAAAAAAAAATCTTAAAACCAAGTCAGGGGGATGAAAATACCAAAAAATGTGTTTTTTTTTGTTTCTCTGTCTGTTCGTCTGTTTGTGCGGGCTGATCTCCGAAAAGGCTGGACCGATTTCAATGAAATTTTGCATGGTAATATCCTAGTTCAACATCTTTGATACTTTTTATTCTGGAAAATTAAAGGGCTAGTTAAACAACCGTAGTAAGCGCGGACGAAGTCGCGGGCATCAGCTATTACATAATTGTTATAGATATTGACCTCAGGCAAGATTTGAGAGAGCTTTATTTATTTAATAAGTACTGCCACATGTTACACATTAAAGATAATACAATAACAGTTCCGTAAAAATAAACGTATCTGATATGTAACACAAATACGGCGTACATATCTCACACAATAACTTTAATACTAGGTCCTTACCTATGAAATTGGTGTTTTGTATGGAGATTTTGGGGATGTCTGCATTTTGCATACTAACATTTTATCAGTTTTCTTCACAACGACAAATCCAGAGATAATAATATTTGGCATGTATCATTAGACAAGCTTTAGCAATATGTGTGTGAACACGCTTGATAAAAATTATTTATCGTTTTTAAGTGAATGCAAATCAAATGATGTATTCGGGAGACAGTTAAAAATAATTGTCTTTGTGTCTAATTTTAACACAATTAAACTTACAAAAAATTATCAAATTAAATAATACGAGCTCAAATATATAGTCTATTTTTAAAAGATGCAATTACTTTATAAAAATATTCTGAAACTTAATAGTTACGGACAAATTGCTAAGACAGAATAAAAACACCATTTTCATAGGTAAGGACCCAATATTATTATAGGTGTATAAGCTAATTTTATAAATAAAATTCATGTCGCTAAAATAAGTAAATTAAAATTGAAAATGACTTTCACTGCAATGAAGAGAGCCGCTAGCAGTCCTCTCACTATTATGTACAAAAGCAAAGGTATAACTTACTCCTAAAAGAGCGAATACTTTTGAAGCAACACACCAACTGCTTATGTAAAGATATTCTATAGTCTATTAAAAAGTATTTTCCCTCTCTTTCCCGCGCCTAATATTTAAACTCGTGTCATAAGCAGTTAAAGTTAACCTCTGGGCCATATTTCAGCGAAACACGTAAAGGCGATAAAACTCTCTTTATAATGCCGAAGCTACTGGCTTATACAGGGTGTTGTGACTATTTAAGGTTGGGTTGTATAGCGTGTTACAATCTGGGTCGCCATATTAATAGTGAAGTTAAAAAAATAATTTTTTTCAAGAGTTGTTTTTAATTTAATTTAAACATTATTTTATACTTACTAGCTTTTGCCCGCGACTTCGTCCGCGTAGAATAGTTACTTTGAGATAGTGTGATTGTATGCAGCTTATATCCCTCAAGAAGCAAAGTTCATAGAGGCATAAATTTGTTTTTCATTTTTCCGAGAGGCGTTATTTAAATTTGTTAATATTCACCCGCATGGTACCCGTTCTCATGGGAATGTCGGGATAAAAAGGTAGCCTATGTCCTTTCTCAGGCTCTAGACTGTCTGTGTACCAACTTTCAATTCAAACTTAAAAGCAAGACAGATAGACAGAGTTTCTTTCGCATTTATAATATTAGTGTGGATTTTTTTACGTGTAGATGAATACGTTTTGGCGACTTAAAGACTATCTAGTTGCTTTATAGCTTAACAGGAGTGTAAAAAACCTGCTTTGAGGGCGCCAGAATTATTTTTTATACCTACTCTTTTAAAAAGAGTACAATTTTTCACAGTCGTATTTTCCCATGAAAATAATAGCTAATTTTAACATCCTGAGCAATATAATGCGCAAAAACATCGAAAATGAAATGGATTAAACTGAATCCCGATATTCCCATGGGAAACGGTACCGCGCGGGTGTAACAGTGGTTATCAATATCTGCTCGAGTATTATGTGACATATTCCATCCAAATGTAATTTCATTTCGAATTTTAAAATTTCTCGGTATTGTAAATTAATGACACGACAAAAGAGATTTATCACCATGACAACAATTAATCAGATGACATTGACAAGAAATGTTATTTTCATTATTTTAATAATTTGGTAGAATTCGTTTTTATATAAACGAGAAGCCAAAAATTTAAAAGAAGATTTTAATAATTAGAGGTTTACTAATAAGACGTAGGAATGTAATGTTGAGAACTTTGTAAAAAACAACGCAGTGTTAACAGACACACAAAAACTTTTTGTAAACTTTTATCGGTGTTAAAGAATAAATAAATTAATGAATTGTTTTAGAGCACGCTGTATAAGCAGGTGGCAAATATATCACACTCCATAGAGCGCGCATTGCTCATTCGTGCGATGCATAACTTACACTTCACACATTTTATACCGACTTTTGGGGTGCGCACGGTCAAATAAAGATGGGGAACGAGTAGGCACTGTGGTAAAAAATATGGTAGCACTTGTAGAAGGTCCTCAGTTCAATCCGGCGTTTGAAGCACTGAGTTTGAATAAGACTTGTTTACGTCACCAACATATTATATTAATTACTCGTCCCACTGCTGGGCGCAGGCCGACCAACATGGAGAAACATGAGGAGTACTGGCCCGTACCACCACCACGCTGGCCCAATGCGGGTTGGTGGGGAGGAACCACATAATAGATCATAATAGCCCACATGATAGTTCACGCGCAATAGTTTAACGACCTCCGTGGCCGAGTGGTCTGCACGCCGGTCCCAAGGCGTCGCCATCTCGAGAGGTTCTGGGTTCGATCCCCGGTGGGGGCAAATGTTTGGGTGATGAATTTTCAGGCATTTCTTCTCCAGTCTTGGACTTTTATATATATGTATATATATTCTAAATATTTATATGTGTTTGTCTATTAAATATATTTATCCGTCATCTAGTATCCGTAACACAAGCAGCATTAGTTGCTTAAAATAAGGCTAAGGTTGATGGGTGTGAATGTCTGAAGATATTTAATTTATTTAATTTAATTTAATTTTTATTAGTATCACGCGAGTGTTTTAATACCGAGTTATGTGTTATACATATACTACTTTATCTACACTTATCATTCAATGAAATAAAACAAAAGATTTAATTAAATTTATGAATTGTTGGCTGTCTGGAAAACATTTGCCATAGTTTTGTGCGTTTTTAAGAAAAATAAGTGTTGCATAATGAGTCCAACTTGTTGCATAATGGTTATTATGTTATAGTTTCCATTTTAAAATTATTTTCGTTTTTATCATCTGTGTTAAATAGTATGTCATTATGTGTCCGAGTCTGAGTTCATAATTCGAACATTATAACATGAGTGTAGAAAAATATGTTTAATTATTTACCACAACTACGCTATATTCCTTTAATAACAAAGGTAAATTTAAACAAAGGTATATTCCTTTAATAACAATGTTATGAAACATTGTTGTGTTCTAGCAATTAGTGGTCAGATAGCCAGTTCCTTAGATGTCAAGGAATACAGGTAAAGCTCGCTTCCACCTTCGGCCTTATCGTCATTTCCATCAGGTGAGATGAAGGCCGAGAGCTTGCCTATATTTCAGATAAAAAAAAATATATCTTACAATCCATCCATTCATCATTGTATTATATACTATTCTATCAGTCACCACAATATTATTTGTCCGTCCTATCAGCGGTGGACAGACCGCAGTCCTAACATAACATTTTGGGGATTAAAGTGTACAGTCGACGCGAAAAAGTGGATCAGATAGTGGCTTGACGTCGATCATTGGAGTTTTTAAAAATGAGATAGAATGAATTTAGAAAGATCGTTTGACAGTTGATTATGTAACTATCCACTGGCAATTCAAAAATAAGACCTTAAATACTCGGAGTTATAATTATAAAATATAAAAAATTGCACCTAATGGTACATAAAATTATTAATTTTGTAAAAATATAACCCACCGTACGAAATGGGCAGGTAAAGTCTGACTAGCTAGACAGATGGTTATAATTAAATTGTTAACAATATTAGCGATGCAATTCATAGAACTTAAATAAATCCCATGCCGTAAAGTAAAAAAAAAACAAATTGAAACTTTGATCATCTATTTTGTTTTCTCTTTTTAATGTTTTTTTACTTTTGTGCTCGCGATTGTACTTCGCTACTCGAAGTGACCGATCGCTGGACGTGGGTAAGTAAAGAAAATATTATTTTGTGGATTCGCCGCAAGGAGTTTTAGCGATTTGCGAGTTAGGTACGGTTCACACTGTCGACTACACCTACTGAAGTTTCACCAAGATTTTTTTTAAATGATATTTTGTCTTTTTAACCGACTTCAAAAAGGGATGTTTTCAGTTTCATGTGATGTATGTTTGTTCACGATTATCCCACGAATTGAACTGATATAGATACGTCTAATATTTTTAATCTAATGATCTATTTTTGAGAGGTAGGATATAGTGTAAATATATCATTCACTCTTTGATCGCCCAACTGACAAAATAGTATTTTCATCTTGCTAACGGCGCCGAGTTGGGACGGACTTGTTCGAGAGGCCGCGGGAATCGCGGGTTCGATCCCACCGATCTACTGAGTTTGAATAAACTTATGTACAGTTCATTGTGAGTATCGCTTGCCTCACAATGTGCCCGGTGCATGGCAACAGGCTCGCCACCTGTTACATGGGGACCTAACATATCTGGCGTGTTTAAAACCTCTGTCTACCCCTTCGGGAAAGAGGCGTGATGATATTATATTTTTGAGCTTGCCTATCACATTGCCCGAGGCGTGGCAATAATGTTTGCTCCCGGTTATATAGAAAACCGATACTCTATCCATTGAAAAAAGCTCACTGAATTTAAGCTTTATGAATTTTAAAGATCTCAGAAAGACAGCAGCAGTGACTTTTTTTAAACTAAGATAAGATATTTATTCATTTATTATTACAGGTAACAAAGGTGATAAACAATATTGAAGTGCCGCTGGTGCATGAATTTAAGCAATACAATTTTTTTATATTAGGTCCTTACCTATGAAATTGGTGTTTTGTATGGAGATTTTGGGGAATTCTTCATTTTCCATACTAATTTTTTTTCAGTTTTCTTCACAACGACAAATCCAAAGATAATTATATTTGGCATCTATCATAAGACAAGCTTAAGTAATAAGTGTAATATCACACTTCATAAAAATTATTTATCTTTTATAAGTGAATGCAAAAAAATGATGTATTCGGGATGCACTTAAAAAGAGTTGTCTCCGTGTCCAATTTTAACACAATTAAACTTACAACAAATTATCAAAACAAATCAAAGGAGCTCAAAAATATAGTCTATTTTTAGACGAGGTAATTATTTTTAAGGAATACTCCGAATCTTAATAGTTACAGACAAAATACTAAGAGAGAAAAAAATCACCAATTTCATAGGTAAGGACCCAATATTAAGGTCACAGATCAATTTGATTATTATTATTATGCCAGTCTTCCTAAACCCGTCATATAGCAACAGGCTCGCAATTAGCCTATGAAGCAATTAGGCCTGCTACCGGCTCGGAGAATTGCTTCGGCAGACTCCGGGTCGCTCCCATGGAAGGACATGGAGGGTGTATTTTAGTGGGTATTCTTGGCCAACGCCGAGCGACACGCCTACCGCCTAGCCAGCGGTAGGGAAGGTCCGTAAACAGGATTTTGTTCCCGTCAAAAAAAGGTGTGATGATAAAGTAAGTTTTTTTGTCTCTCGAGTTTGATCTGTAAACAATTTATTATTATTATGTATAGTGTATTGTGTGAACGCGTCCTTATTCCCTTCTGGCCGAGATAGATAAGAGTGGTCGAGTAGTTTAGTATTTTATTAGTACAGCGGAAAGGTCCAACTTTTACCTTATTATTATAAATAAAACTTATCTCGGACTATTTAAATTAATATTATTACTCACATCTAGATTAAGGAGATACCTACATGTAATCAAGACTATTATCCTCAAAGGGTTAGTCAGGGACTAGGCAAAAGCACCGCAAAAGCAGTCCGCTGCCATAATCCGCGCTTCACCGAGCAGTGACTGCACTTAGCGTGACAGGTGGTGAGCCCGTCGCCGCTTTAAGGAGGATGTAGTGCAGTACTAAGCCCATTAGTCGCTTTTTACGACACCCAAGGGAAGAGATGGGTTGGTAGTATTATTTAGCTCACCTTTCACATAGAGTGCTATTTGGCTATTACACTACTGATGAATTTGTGAATGAAATTTAGATTCTTATTGGTTTTTCTCCGTTTTTCTTGATGTGAGACTTTTAATTAATGACTTTTCTTAGGGTGCGGTTGCAACAGCGGCCGGGACCAACGGCTTAACGTGCCTTCCCAAGCACGGTGTTCGAGATCACAAAGTTTTGGTCACCCATCCAAGGACAGACCATGGCGATAGAAGCTTTGTTTTCATTATCGAAAGTCAGAGCATAACAACTGCGCCTCCCTAAGCGTATTGTCTAATTTAAACAAGAGTTCCCCTTCAAAACATCTTTTGTAAACTTCGAACTTTCCACCATGATGAGTTTTCATGTCCAAAGTTTGTGAGCATGATCAGAGGCTATAAAACTGCCTTATAATTAGCCAAGCCTTACATTTTTTCCCTTTAATGCCCTAAGTGTGGCCTGAGTTACGAGCAGAAGCGATTTTGTTATAAAAATGGCATTGCACTTAAATAAATAATTCAAAATTCAATATTGTTATTCAATTTAGATACATCTAAGCACATGCTTACGAACGTCAAAAAGAAATAAAGATCGTGTTATTTTTCTAGTATGTGATTAATAGTTTACACAGTTAATGTCCTTCTGTGTCTGTATAAAATAAAATTTTAAAGAAACTTCGCCCGAAAAACATATAAAAATTAAAAATTCGTTGCCTCAGTCTCGTTGGGGGGCCGCTCTATACCTAAATATAGGATAGTTGACTCATATCAAAAGTTATGAAAATGTTAACTTCATATAGTATTTAGTACAAGGATCCGAAATATACCAAGTTTAATAAATATAAAAAAGGGATTTCTGTATAAATTCAATTAAACATGTTTCATTTTTACGCGACGCGACGCGACTACGGAAATCTGCCATATTTTCAATTTATTTGGGTGCAAAAAACAGTTACAAAATACATTTCATAACTTAGTAATAATAAATAAGTTAATAATTCTGTAACCAACACCGTTTACCACATGATATTTTACAATAAATATGATAAACTAACACCCCAATTCATAGTTTTTTTATCAACAAGAGTGTAACATTGACAGCGGAAAGTGTACGGACAGTTAACAACAATTCCGAACAAAGTAAATCTAAAGTACAACTAAAGATAAGTCTATTGCACAGGAACATGTTTTTGCAATATTGCAATTAACTTGTTTAATAAAGACTGCATTGTTATAATTGTGTTGCTTTTATTTGTTTTATTTAATAGGTTTTTACCTATGAAATTGCCGTTTTGTATGGAGATTTTGGGGAACTCTGCATTTGAAATACTCAAATTTTTTCAGTTTTCTTCACAATGACAAATCCAAAGATAATTATATTTGGCATGTATCATTAGACAAGCTTTAGCATTATGAGTGATATCACACTTCATAAAAATTATTTATCGTTTTTAAGTGAATGCAAATAAAATGATGTATTCGGGAGGCACTTAAAAAGAGTTGTCTCCGTGTCCAATTTTAACACAATTAAACTTACAACAAATTATCAAAACAAATCAAAAGAGCTCAAAAATATAGTCTATTTTTAGACGGGGTAATTATTTTTTAGGAATACTCTGAATCTTAATAGTTACAGACAAAATACTAAGAGAGAAAAAAACAGCAATTTCATAGGTAAATTTATTATTTTCGTATTTAGTGGCTGATGATGGTGGGGATATTATTTCTGTTTTTGCTTTGTTCTTTGACTTACGCAATACAGTTTGCAATAAACAAACATATCATTACACTTCCTTCCCCAAAGGGGTAGGCAAAGGTTCCTTAAAAAGCCACACTGTCAGTAATTTCGTACGTCCAACGTAGAGAAAATAAAAGAAAATAATATTTATATTTAAGAGAAAAAATATGGAGGAGCTGGTGCTATAGTGGCTAGTACGCTTTGGTTTACGACATCGAAAGCAAAGCAACCTTCACCATGGTCAGATCTCGAATAGGTGACCAACATTTTTGAGCTCGAACTCCTCCGAGCTTCGGAAGGTTTTTTAAGCAGTTAGTCCCGGTCGCTATTACAAACGTCTGTACCCACCAACCCGTACTGGGCCACCGTGGTGGTGTTACGGCATACTCTTCATGTGTTTCTCCATGAGTCTGTGCCCAGCGATGGGACTTATAGGTTGAGGTTAAAAAAAAATATACATTCAATCACTACACTGTCGCAGTTGATGACTTACGCCACACCCCAATCGCTGGGGGAATAGAGCCGACTGTCCCGGGCTCGCTAATAAGCATACGAATGGACACTTACAAACTGAGCGCTAATCACCGTGTTTCAAGATGGGTCAGGGAGAGGGGGGGAGAGGTATTAAGGAGTTTGTTTTAAATTCTTTCTTAAAAAAAGTATTCTTTTGCGTTGAGAATAGAAAAAAATACTCTTTGTTTGTTACTAGCTGTTGCCTATAACTATCCCACGGGAACCCTTTAATTTTCTCTCAAAGTCTCAGCCCGATCGGTTTAAAATTGACAAAGTTTCATACAAACTTTCATCCCCAATTTTATCCCCTTGGGGGTAGAATTAATCAAAATCCTTTCTTAGCGGATGCCTACGTCATAACATCTACCTGCATGCCAAATTTCAGCCCGATCCGTCCAGTGGTTTGGGCTGTGCGTTGATAGATCACTGTGTCAGTCAGTCACCTTTGAGTTATAATATATATGTACAGACATTCGACATCTACAGTTTTATTATTTGTATAGATTTATCGCTTCGTTTTAACATTGCGCCACCGAGCTTATCAACATCAGCATATCATCACGCCTTTTCCCCCCAAGGGGTAGGCAGACTCATATTCCGCCATATATGGCACATTGTGAGACAAGCGATATTAACAATGAACTGTACATAAGTTTAAAACTCAGGGGTACAGCCAGCATCAGAAGTAGGTGACCATTTAAGTACTTTGTCGAATTAAATCTCGAAGCAAATGACATGACGTGTCTACGAAAATGTCATACAAGGAAAATGTGACATAGTACTTAAATGTTATGCTACTTCCAATGCTGAGTCTCGCGCCTCGCAATGTAAAGTTTAAGGTTTAATATTGGGTCCTTACCCATGAAATTGGTGTTTTTATTCTGTCTTAGCAATTTGTCCGTAACTATTAAGTTTCAGAACATTCTTATAGAATAATTGCCTCTTCTAAAAATAGACCATATATTTGAGCTCGTATTATTTAATTTGATAATTTTTTGTAAGTTTAATCGTGTTAAAATTAGACACAAAGACAATAATTTTTAACTGCCTGCCGAATAAATCATTTGATTTGCATTAACATAAAAACGATGAATAATTTTTATCAAGCGTGTTCACACACATATTGCTAAAGCTTGTCTAATGATACATGCCAAATATTATTATCTCTGGATTTGTCGTTGTGAAGAAAACTGATAAAATGTTAGTATGTAAAATGCAGACATCCCCAAAATCTCCATACAAAACAACAATTTCATAGGTAAGGACCTAATATAAACTGTCTGGAATAAAACAAACGAATCTCTTTGCGCTCAAAAGTTACAGACATTTTCTTATAACAATGGCATTTTTTCATCATGGCCGACGGAGGAATACTAAATACACGAGATTGAGACATTCCGTTACAGGGGATAATTTCTTTGTGAGACAAAAGCATAGAATGGATACGCCTGATGCCTTTTAGTCGATTAAAAAGCACACTATACGAATGTATAATAAATTGCAGATTTTACTCTGTTCAGGAATTTTTAAGCTACAGAGCTGAGTACTCAAAGACATGTTTACATTTTACCACGTTTTTCTGAGCTTGCTTTCTTGTTTGTCTGTCCGTGGAGATCAAATCTGGCGATCGATTTTTCGACCACTTCCCGACATCTGATTGAGCTGAAATTTTGAATACAGGCTTGCTTCCGATGACAATTCAATAGTAAATAAAAATATACATAAAAAACTTTTAAAAGAGTTAAATAAATAAAAATTTTTTTTATAACAATAAAAAAATATCCTTATTACCAAGAAGTCATAACTATAAACTAGACCCCACACTAGATCCAGCCTGTCCTGTGGGGGAAAATAAAGATTATCCAAAGAGCAATACCCGGCCAAACGAGAACACAGCATCGTTTTGTTGCTATTATGAATTTTTAATAGTTATATGTTTTTTAGATGATAATAAATAAAAATCAAATATAGAAAGTCAACGCCAAAAGTCTTATCCATGCTATTCTACCCTGCACCCAGCATCTCAATCGTGAAATTGAATCCAGCGTGGCGTGGCATCTCCGCGCGATACGACCCGACGAATTGTAATGAGGGCGTTACGGGGGGTTTGTACTTTCTATGACTAAGTATTTAAAATATAAAGTCAAAAAAACATTGTTATTCACCCCTGTTTTTTTTTCCATATGACTGGCAAGCTCTTGGCCTTCATCTCACCTGATGGTAAGGGACAATAAGGCGTAAGGTGAAGCGAGCTTCACCTGTGATTCTCAACAACTGAGGAACTGGCTATCTTACCTCTGATTGCCGGAACACAACAATGCTATAAACATTGTTATTATGGCGACAGATTTAGGCTAGACGGAGGTAGCTATCCAGGCGGGCTTAGAAGCCGAAAAACCCCTTTCCCGGTGGGGAATCGACCCCGAACCTCCCAATCAACACCTGGTGGTATCAACCACTAACCCAGATAGGCGGTTCAATTTTTTTTTAATTTTGCACGTCTGGTTATGATATAATATAATCACGACATCATGCATATAATCACGACTAATATCCCCTAAGGGTTAGTCAGAGACTAGGCAAAAGCACCATGAAATTGGTGTTTTGTATGGAGATTTTGGGGATGTCTGCATTTTACATACTAACATTTTATCAGTTTTCTTCACAACGACAAATCCAGAGATAAAAATATTTGGCATGTATCATAAGACAAGCTTTAGCAATATGTGTGTGAACACGATTGATAAAAATTATTCATCGTTTTTATGTTAATGCAAATCAAATGATGTATCCGGGAGGCAGTTAAAAATAATTGTCTTTGTGTCTTATTTTAACACAATTAAACTTACAAAAAATTATCAAATTGAATAATACGAGCTCAAATATATGGTCTATTTTTAGAAGAGGCAATTATTGTAAAAGAATGTTCTGAAACTTAATAGTTACGGACAAATTGCTAAGACAGAATAAAAACACCAATTTCATAGGTAAGGACCCAATATAATAATCGTGATTATAATGTATGTATGTAATTTAATGCTCTTTCAAGCCTTTTCTATACAAACGCGGAAATTTGCTAAATAAATATTGTCAGGTGCATAACGTCCTACATGACTTCATGTTGTAGGTAGTTTTGAAACTGTGAATTTATTTTGATTGAAAAATATACGTATATTCTCCAACTAGCTGTTGCCAGTCAGCGGTTACTAAGGTTTTTATACTATACCCCGGGAACCCTTTAATTTTCGGGAATAAAAAGGATCTAAGATGTTGAGCAAGGATATAAGGTATCACCATGCAAAATTTCTTTGAAATCGGTCCAGCCTTTTCGGAGATTAGCCCGTAAAAACCGATAAACAGACAGAGAAACAAAAAAATAAAAGATTTTTTGGTATTTTCTCTGTTTTTACATCACTCTGACTTGGTTTTAAGAATTTTTTTATGTACAGACACTCGACCTCTTCAGTTTTATTATATGTATATGTATATTGTAGGAGTTCTCGTAGCCCTGCCCTCTCGCCCTTAAATCATTCTGAGAATATTACTCTTTTCTGTTTAATATCTTTTTGCGACAGAATCTCGTATGAATATATCGTTTGGGGCGAGAATTGATATTGATTCGTTCAATTCCGTGTTATTGCGTGTAGCAGATGTAGACAGATTGTAGAAGTAGGGGATATCTAGTCTGTGAGGTGTCATGTTTTTTAAATTGTTACCTACTAAAATGGTAAAATTTTATATTTCGGTGGTATTAGGTTAAAAGACTGTGTAATTATTTAAATAAATGACCAGGAAAGCCTGCTCTGAGGGCGCCAGAAATTTCTTGTTATTTTAACACCGAGTATACTTAAAAAAAAAAAGATTTTCCATAAAAATAATACTTACTAATTTTAACATCCTGACCATTACAATACACAAAAACAACAAAAATTAAATGAACTGAAACACTGAATTTTATGATGATTAAACTGGATTATGTAACTATTTACGCAACAGCCGATATTTCAATATTTTTTATTTATATAATATTGGGTCCTTACCTATGAAATTGGTGTTTTTTTTCTCTCTTAGTATTTTGTCTCTAACTATTAAGATTCAGAGTATTCCTAAAAAATAATTACCTCGTCTAAAAATAGACTATATTTTTGAGCTCTTTTGATTTGTTTTGATAATTTGTTGTAAGTTTAATTGTGTTAAAATTGGACACGGAGACAACTCTTTTTAAGTGCCTCCCGAATACCCTTTATTTGCATTCACTTAAAAACGATAATTAATTTTTATGAAGTGTGATATTACACATATTACTGAAGCTTGTCTAATGATAGATGCCAAATATCTTTGGATTTGTCGTTTTTTTAAGGAAATTTTTTGTATGGAAAATGCAGAATTCCCCAAAGTCTCCAAAACACCAATTTCATAGGTAAGGACCTAATACTTCTATCATAGCAGGCATGCGTAATACGATAGTGTATCCAAAAAATATATATTCCATTTAGCTATTATTTAAATTTAATATTACCAATTGAATTATATAACCTTAAAATATGTAATTAGATAATAAATTTATTTATTTATTTAAGCTTTCATGTCCATTACAAAAATAAAATGTACACATGGCGGACTTAACGACTAATATCGCTCTCTAACTGTCAACCATCAGGCAAAGCAGAGATCTGAGAGCGGTTTAATAAAATTAAGCCGCCACCAGATCATATTAAAATTCATTTTTAATTTCATATTCAATTTGATAAAAATTAACTAAATAAATTAATGATCAAGCAATTAATTTAATTTAAAATTCAATCAATTTACAATAAAATAATAATAACAGTCATATTCTATTTACACGTGATTGTATGTAAAAGTTGTGAATTCATTCAGATATCACGAAAATATGAAATTGTCGGATAAAATTGCTGTTGTCATTAAAATAAATTAGTTCCATTAATTTTCCGCAACAAGGTGAGGTATTTTATATTTCTGGCCAGGTATTCAATATAATGTAATTATTATTTTATTGAGGAGGTGGCGTAGTGGTTCCTTCGCTTTGACTTTCAATATTAAAAATAAAGCTACTATCGTTACCGTCAGTCCTTGGATGGGTGACCAAAACATTGTGAGCTTGAGTTCAAGCACGTTAGTCCCGGTTTCCATTGCAACCGTTTCTACCCATCAAATGGGCCAACATCTAACGCATAAAAAACTTAATTTACATAAGATTTATATGTATTTATTTTTTTTTTTCCATACATTATTTACATTTAGATATTTTTTTGTATTGTAGTCGCCTTTGTACAGTCACATTCAAAAGTCCACATTGAAAAACTAGCTGTTGTCCGCGACTTCGTCGGTTACTATGGCTTTTTAATTATCCCACGGGAACCCTTTAATTTTCTGGAATAAAAAGTGTCTTAGATGTTGACCAGGGATATAAGGTATCAGCAACATTTCATTGAAATCGGTTCCGCCATGAGATCAGCCCGTAAACAGACAGAGAAACAAAAAGTGAAAAAGTTTTTTGGCATTTTCCCCCTTTTTACATCCCCCTGACTTGGTTTTAAGCATTTTTAATAATGTACAGACATTCGACCTCTACTGTTTTATTATTATACAGATTATGTAGCAGGCAGAGCCCGCCGAAATACTATGATACAAATGCTTATAATGATAACTTCAAGTTTAAATTTATTTGAGGCGGTGTGTGGCTATGTATGTAATAGGTCTTAAAATATTATGATAGTATGAATGGCCTTTTTTCTACAATCAGCCCAGCAAATGACTAAGCACCACCTGATGGTAAGCAGTAGATGAGTGTATACGCGAAGGATGCTAGGGCAGCTGCAAAGGATGCAGGCCCAGCGACCTCCACCTTGCTGGCTCACAAGATGCCTTTTCACGCCTCTTTTGAAGGAACCCATGCTGTAGGAAGAAGGGAACACGTGTGCCGGTAGAGAATTCCATGCTCTGGATGTACGAGCAAAGTATGATTCCCTAAACCCTAAAAGAAAGAATGAAAGAAAGAAAGAAATAATCGTTCATTCAGCAATACACGTTAAAATTAAGTTACAGAATAGGTAGCAATAAAATGAAACAACATTACAACTTTGCTGGATCTTTTTCCCCTTCGGTAGCGGAGGTTGAGTGGACTGTATTTTTTGCGGTTTAAAAAAAGCTACAGCAGGCGCTTGCAAGAACGCGACCTATGTGTAGGAGTTTAGAAGAGCTGCAAAGGGCAGAAAAAAAGAAGCCACAGCTCTCTAAGGATAGGAAGCAAAATGCACACTTACTTGCATTTCTGGCGGCAGCTCCTGCGGACGCGCTAGCGGCCCAGGCTCGCTTGGCTGATGATGAGGCGGTGTAAGAACGGCGGTAACTTAGAAACCACGGCGGTAACCGACGGGCAACGGGCAGCGGAACTAGCAATGAGCAGCGGGTAACGTCAGCGGGTGACGAACAGCGGATGACTGACGGGGCGCGCCTCTTGCGCGCGTTGTTAAGCTCTTCAGTGTGCATTGCGGGTAGGGAAAGAAACATTGGGAAGGATGGCCTACGTTATTTTGCAAGTACCTGCCTTCAACTAATTAACCGGCAAATACAATCCACCAAACTTAAACATGTATCACTAAAATGGAGCCCACTCAGCATAGGTCAGGAGCCTAAACTGCCTGACGCTGGTCTTCCGTGAGCACCTCAAAACAAGAGCAGTACAATGCGCCGCAGCCCTACCTAATGATATATAAAAAAAAAGACGTGTGGCACTCGGGGACTGCCGCGGTAAAGCTATTGCATAGCATTTTGTATCAACTTATGCAATTATAATTTTATTTATTTATTTTATTCATGCAGTATTTCTTTTTCTTTGATATTAATTCAAGTTACACTTTTTGAGCGTGGTGACCGATAATGGTCAAACCGATGTTAATTGAAATTTGTATTCGTCTTGGACACGGTGTTTCATTTTGGTAACCACCTTGGGTTTTAACATGCACGGCCTTCAAGCCACACCTCCTTGCGCATCGGAGTGGGGAGCGTGAGGTTTTTTCGT
This sequence comes from Parapoynx stratiotata, assembly GCA_910589355.1. Classification (NCBI taxonomy): domain Eukaryota; kingdom Metazoa; phylum Arthropoda; class Insecta; order Lepidoptera; family Crambidae; genus Parapoynx; species Parapoynx stratiotata. The sequence continues at coordinate 5,388,252 of OU342476.1, read as the reverse complement.
TACGGAATTTCTGGATTCGGTCCCCGCGCTCAAGGCCCGCGATAGAAGCTATGCAATAGCTTAATAAAATAACAGTATCCATTACTACATTGCATACATATAATAAAATAGTAATACGATATAATACAAAGAGGAACACTTGAACGGGTACTCAGGCACTTTTGAATATGACTGTCCATTAAAGTACGTTACGTTACCAAAAGTCGACAATACCTGACAAAATCCTTATTTCCCATACCTGGGCTATTTTAAGCCCATTTGGAGTCATAACTAAATTTTCGTGCAGGGAAGGGTTGGGATGTCAATTAACTGCCGACATTAGAGGCACGCGAACAATTTACGGCGGGCATTTTGTACCCGAGATTTTAGGGTTAAGTGCGATGAAATTTCATTTCGGGATTTTTAATGTTACTGCTGTTATTTGAGTAGGGAAGGGTTAAAATAACGGTATAAATGAAGCGAGTTTTATGTGTTAAACTAAACTGGGCTGAATTTTGGATTATGGCTAATTGTCGTCCGTCCTCAGACTCTTAACGTTCTACTGCTGGGCTTAGCCCTGCCTTATGGAGAAACACATGAGAAGTATAAATAATAAATAAATATATTCAGACATTCACACCTATCAACTAGTCCCATTTTAAGCAACTAATGTTGCTTGTGTTACGGATACTAGATGACGGATATATATATTTAATAGATAAATGCGTAAAAATACCCTGAATATATAAATAATATATATTTATATATTCAGGGTATTTTTCTAAGACTGGAGAACATCTAAGACTGGAGAACAAATTTCTGTATTCATCACACAAACATCTGTTCCCAATGGGGATCGAACCCAGATTCTCCGGAGATGGCGACGCCTTGAGACCGGCGTACAGACCACTCGACCACGGAGGTCGTCGTAGTATGGGCCGTAACGCCACCATACTGGCCCAATGCGAGTTTGTGTGGAGAAACGGTTGCAATAGCGACCGGGACCAACGGTTTAACCTGCCTTCTGAAGCACGGCGGAGTTAGAAATGACAAAATTTTGGTCACCCATCCAAGGCCTGACCATGGCGAAGGAAGCTTTGTTTTTGACAACCACTACGCCATTAGATTATGTCTAATAATAGGTAGTTTTGTGATAATATCAATTCTTTTTAAAAGAAGCATTGTAAGGCTCTGCTACGAATCTTTCAACGTGTCGATCTTTCCATTTTATTGAAAATTCTTGTTAAATACATATATTTATTTTACTTTAAGTTTTTATTACTAACTCTGTGTGAGAGACACAACAAACTAGAACTCCTATATTATTAACCGACTTCAAAAAAAAGATCTTCTCAGTTTGATCTGTATGTATGTTTATTAGCGATTATTTCGCGATTGGCTGAACGGAATTAATGCCTTTTTTTAAATTCAAGCATCGTTTGTTACATATTTATTCGATACGTCGAATGGTAAGTGACGTACAAAAGATGGCTTATTCTAATCTAACTTTAATCTAATTAAATTGTTGTTGATGTGGTGACTAAATAGCTATGAAATTGTCAAGTCTACAATAAACTCCAAAAATAGAGTTAGGTATGTTGTTGTTATAAAATTCTCCCATGCAGGGAAGGCAAAGGGAACGGAGCCCATACAGCCAAGTCTTCAGTATACATTTCTTCAGTAGTTTGCATTGAAATGCTAGTGTAATGCATTTCAATGCATCTTGGGAGAGTTTGGCATCAAACGATCGATGGCAGACACTGTGGTGCTACTTGGATGAGGTGGATTACCACGATAAAAAACTCATCACTTTTCACACCACTTGACGTTTATTTCGATAATCCTCCATATTGCACATCATCACAGACACTTATTACACAAAACTACACTGATTTTACGTAACAATATCCACTCCGTACAATATTATAATTATCGAAATAAAAATCACGTCCGCCATAGTTGAATGCCGCCAAAACTCTCCAGAGTTAGGTATTGTTGTAAAATTATCTTTATTTTTTTTTGTAAAATTCTCCCGTAGGGAAGGCAAAGAGAACGAAGCCCATACAGCCATGTCTGCAATATATATATCTTCAATAGTTTGCATTGAAATGCTAGTGTAATGCATTTCAATGCATCTTGGGAGAGTTTGGCGTCAAACGATCGATGGCAGACACTGTGGTGCTACTTGGATGAGGTGGATTACCACGATAAAAAACTCATCACTTTTTACACCACTTGACGTTTATTTCGATAATCCTCCATATTGCACATCATCACAGACACTTATTACACAAAACTACACTGATTTTACGTAACAATATCCACTCCGTACAATATTACAATCATCGAAATAAAAATCACGTCCGCCATAGTTGACTGCCTCCAAAAACTCGAAATTCTCTTTATTATTATTTAATATTCAGTTTTACGGCTCTTGTTGCAGGACCTTTTGAGCCACACGTTAACAGTAGAACACTTTTCTTCAGTAGTTTGCTTTGAAATGCTAGTGTAATTTCAATGCATCTTGGGAGAGTTTGGCGTCAAACGATCGATGGTAGCCACTGTGGTGTTACTTCGATGAGGTGGATTACCACGATAAAAATCCCATAATAATCCGTTTTTCACACCAGTTGACGATTGTTTCAATGATTCTCCATATTGCTCATCATTGTTGACACTTACTACACAAAACTACACTGATTTTACGCAACAAGATCAACTCCGAAACAATATTACAATCACTGAAATAAAAATCACGTCCGCCATAGTTGGATGCCGCCAAAAACTGTAAAATCTCCCATGTAAGGAAGGCAAACGGAAGGAAGGAACGAAACCCATACAGCCAAGACTTCAGTATTTTATTTCTTCAGCAGTTTGCATTGAAATGCTAGTGAAATGCATTTCAATGCATCTAGAGTTAGGTATTTGAAGTTTACTAACACCCTCAAACACGGCATACACGATAAAACCAGCGTAAAACCACGGAACACATTGTCCAGTTTCTATTACATTTGACATATAAAGTGTTGACGCCAGCACGCCGCCGTCGGCGGCATCTGGCCAAAAACGAGAGAAAAATTACAGAGGGGTCTGCGAACAGTCAATTAGTGACGTCTACACGGTGGCACGGCCGCTACAATAGGAAAAGGAGACACAGTAGGACAAATTCCGTCTCACCACAAAAAACTTAAACATTTGATAAGCAAGTGTTTTAAAAAACGTTACCACAAGACCGTGTTTTACGATTGTCTAGAGCTAGACGCGGCTTAAACATCGTCTAAACGAAAATTAAACAGGCGTTGAACGCGTACTTAAACTTTAAATATTGTTTAGTTCAACAAGTGATAGATAACTGTTCTATTTGTCTTTTGTGTTAAGACGGATTGATTTTAACGAATAAAAAGCAATAGTGAATTTAGAATAGAATAGAATAAGGTGTACTTAATAAAATTTTATTAACACATAGTAAGAAATTACATAAAAAATAATCAAACATAGACAAAGGCAATACCTAATTTTTGTTGAGTACAGATAATCCATACTAATGTTATAAATGCGTAAGTAACTCTGTCTGTCTCATTTTCACGTCAAAACTACTGAACTAATTTAATCGAAATTTGATACACTGCCTGAGAAAGGTCATAGCTACCTTTTAGCCCGATATTCCCATGGGAACGGGTGCCATGCGGATGAATGTTAAAAAATTTAAATAACGCCTCTCAAAAAATGAAGGACTAATTTACGCCACTATGAACTTTGCTTTTAATAATAGAGTAGGAGTAAATTTTCAATTCCACCGATTGAGGCTACTGTTCCAATTTGGTAAAAATCTTTCAGTGTTGAATACCCTATTTATTGAGGAACGCTATGGGCTACATACCATCACACTATCTCAAAGTAACTATTCTACGCGGACGAAGCCGCGGGCAAAAGCAAAAGTATTATAAAACATTGCAACATATAGCAAATCTTGTAACACAAAGTGGACGCTTGCTTTATAACTATGATAAATAACATTGTACATAGAGATTTACATTTGGGGCATTTGTTTGTTCTTTTCTATAATGTCTTAATTAATGTAAAAGTAAGGTGTGAGTTAGGCTAAGAAACAAAAAATTTAAAAACAAAATAAAGGAATTAGTTAATTTATCCATGATTCCGCTAGTATAGTAGTGCTACCTAACGTAATAAGTCAAACGAAGGGGTTACAAACAAAAATAAGTAATAAGTTTTAGACAAACTAAAAACCCATGTATGGGAATAGCGATCTATACTACTTAATTTATCTATGCCATTAGCCAATCGGTGTTCAGCATCTCACCTCATCCGTGATCGGTGGCTCCGCCGATTAGCTCTCCAGTCGCATTCCTTACTGATGGGTGCGTCAATAGGTACCCCAAGCGCAGGTATTGACAGCTATCACCTACACATTAAAAACCGGCCAAGAGCGTGTCGGGCCACGCAAGAATTACGTATTTTTCAATTTCGTAAAATTTTTCAAAATCTGTTCAAAATAATTTTCCTAGAAAGTACTTTTTACTTTTAAGAATTTTTTCATATTTTTTGAACTTATGGTTCAAAAGTTAAAGGACGGGGACGACGACACATTTCTTTGAACTTTCGGAGCGATTATTTCAGAAAATATAAATTTTATCGTAAAATGATGTTACAAAATGATGCTATTCATTTTTGAATGGCTATCCAACGATATATCACACGTTAGGGTCCAGATGAAAAAAAGCAGTCCCATGTATGGACACCCCCCTAATTAATATTTTATTCCACTTTTGATTTGTGCACTTTGTCGGTGATATTGATATACATATTTATTCAAAATTTCAGCTCTCTAGTGCTAACGGTCACTGAGATTATCCGCGGACGGACAGACGGACAGACAGACATGGCGAAACTATAAGGGTTCCTAATTTACTACGGAACCCTAAAAAGGTTAATTTATATGCCGCTATACAGCTGTGATTTTATGTACTTTTCTTTGATTCAAAGGAAAATATTTTAAATATTTTTTACCTACATTTTTAAAGTTCAAATACCGTCATTTAGCCTACTGCCACCCCTACACTATGTAATATGTCGTAGACAAAAAAAGATCATGGCTTGTGTCAAGTAATTATTACGTTATTGAAGTAGAATTTTATGTGAGGCTGCTAATCTGGTTAGCTCGATTAAGATATAGCGTCGCCTGGAATCCGTCTCTATCTGTCGATATTGGTAGGATAAGGATAGCATCTTATTGGTCCTGACAAGTTGGAAATAGTAGATGGTTTCTTGTTTACATCTAGCATGAAATTGCCGTTTTTTCTCTCTCTCAATATTTTGTCTGAGACTATTAAGTTTCAGAATATTCTTAAAAAATAATTATCTAGACCATTTGAGCTCTTTTGATTTGTTTTCATAATTTGTTTTAAGTTCAATAGTGTTCAAATTGGACACGGAGACAACTCTTTTTAAGTGCCTCCCGAATACATCATTTTATTTGCATTCACTTAAAAATGATAAATAATTTTTATGAAGTGTGATATTACACATATTACTAAAGTTTGTCTAATGATAGATGCCAAATATTATTATCTTTGGATTTGTCGTTGTGAAGAAAACTGAAAAAATGTTAGTATGGAAAATGCAGAATTCCCCAAAATCTCCATACAAAACACCAATTTCATAGGTAAAGACCTAATATTATGTATTACATAAAATACCTAATAAATTACCTGTACAATATAACCCATACAAAGCCAGCGCTGGTCTTCAGTACGTTCAAAACTTTAGAGACGAATAGCTAAACAACAGTCAGTTTTCGAATTGGCTCCGTAAGTTTCCCAATGATAAAAATAAAACTTTACGTATAAAGACGAAAAAAGGAACAAATTAATGACTTAGGGCGTCTTGCAGGAAATTTAAATCGAGATTTAAATCTCGATTTCGTAATTCTTTGACAATTCTAGTATGGCTGAAGTGTCAAAAAATTACAGTTATATTATATAATACATATATGACAATATATGACAAAGTTATATATAAGTTATATTATATGATATATAATTATATATTTTTTTAGTACACGCGATTCAGTCTACTTCTCAGCATTTCTCCTATAGCAGGTGGGCTGGAGGATATATCTATTAGAAATAAGCCCTACCTTTTGTAATCGTCTTTTTATTTTATGTGTTGTATATTCTAAATTTTCCTTTTGTGTACAATAAATAGTTAAATTAATAAATAAATACGGTCGAGTTTTAAACTAGGTTTAAAATTTCCTGCAAAAAAAAGCAAGAAATCTTAGAATAGGTTCATCTTGTGTCGATTTTCCTCCCACGCATGCACGATGTTGGAAAATTTTAACACAAGTGTGAACAAAGTCGAAGAAAATATTGTCATGTTGTCAGATTCTGCCTAAGTTGTAATTGTATTGTGTAATACATTTTTAACTACGTATTTTGTAGGTTTTTATAGGTCAGAAGGGCTAAATTAAAATATGGAATTATGACGACAAAAAGTATATTCTCAATACTTTCACTAGGAAGCTTATACGACTGACTCCTAGCACAGCAGAATCGATAATAATATGGAAGTGATTTGAATCGGGTGAAGCGTGAGAATTAACGAATGATTGGCCATCGAATGAACTTATGATTGAGAATAATCAATTGAATTACTTCATTATTCTTTAATAATTTAACACTGTTTAATTACAATAAAATCACTTTTTATATTAAATTATTAATTTTTACAAACCAAAACAAACGTTAAATCCAACATATTTTTTAACACTTTATTTTTACTAATATTGTACATGTAAGTGCTTTTTTCGTAGATCTTTCAAAGCTGGCAACACTGTTAGTATCTATACGTATAATAAAACTGATGATCGAATGTCTGTACATAGAAAAAAATGCTTAAAATCAAGTCAGGGGGATGTAAAAAGAGGGAAAATATAAAAAAAAAAATTTTCTCTGTCTGTTAGTCTGTTTGTACGGGATTATCTCCGAAATGGCTTCTCTGTCTGTTAGTCTGTTTGTACGGGCTAATCTCTGGCGGGACCGAGATGAAATTTTGCATGTTGATACATTATATCCATGGTCAACATCTCAAATACTTTTCATTTCGGAAAATTAAAGGGCTAAGTTATATGTTAATAAAAGGGTTGAGTTATATGGACGATGTCGCGGGTAACAGCTAGTTTTCTATAAATTCGTCATTAAATCACAAAAAGACAATGTTCCTGACGTCTAATGAGGTCCGAAGGGGTCTGGCAATAAATAAAAGATATTCATCGTCGGTAATTGATTCGGTCCGCACCGGTCAGCAGCCGACCGCTGACGCACGGAATATGCTTTTAATTGTCTGTGGCCCTTCGATTTTTGGTTAATTTTTATGCCCTTTCAATGAGGTTGAAAGGGCGGTGTCGCCACGTCCGATTAAAAAAAGATAAATATTGGGTCCTTACCTATGAAATTGGTGTTTTTTCTCTCTCTTAGTATTTTGTCTGTAACTATTAAGATTCAGAGTATTCCTAAAAAATAATTACCTCGTCTAAAAATAGACTTTATTTTTGAGCTCTTTTGATTTTTTTTGATAATTTGTTGTAAGTTTAATTGTGCCTCCCGAATACATCATTTTATTTGCATTCACGTAAAAATGATAAATAATTTTTATGAGGTGTGATATGACACATATTACTAAAGCTTGTCTAATGATAGATGCCAAATATTATTATAATATAATAGATAAAATGTTAGTATGGAAAATGCAGACATCCCCAAAATCTCCATACAAAACACCAATTTCATAGGTAAGGACCTAATAGATTTTCTCGTGTCTATTCTCGAAATGACTGGGTTGTGTGTGTGTGTAATGAAAATCTGCTCGTACAGTCTCGTACCTTTGCGGATAGGGGCGTGATGATTATGTATGTATAGGTGTAGATGAGAGAGAGAGAGAGAGAGAGAGAGAGATGAGATGTTCTACACATAAACGGCTTGGAGACATGACAAAAAAACTTATGTCATTGTATCAGTGAAATGTCAAATTTCTTCGACTCGTAGAACAAGCGGCGACGCTATGGCCTCTCGCTACCACGCTTCATGTAGCTTTTTGGCGTAGCGAAAAATTCCTGATTCTATGATTCTACCGCTACTATCCATATCTATATACATACATACATAGAAAAAAATGCTTAAAATCAAGTCAGGGAGATGTAAAAAGTGGAAAATACCAAAATATATTGTATATGTCTGTATATACCTACTTACCAAGTTATATCCCCTATATAAACACTCCATCAACTAAAAGTTTAATATTCTAATAACGTTTACAAAATCTCGAGTCGACTTCAAAGGTATTCTGTCCCTTATCCGAACTTAGGGAGTGAAGGAGACGGCGACATCAAAAGGAATGATTAATGGCGCTTGAGAAACTTGAAATTAAAATCAAACAATACGTCTGTTGGATTATTTTTTGGGTTAAGTACAAGATTAATTATTATAGGGTTGATTTTTAGGGTAATTATGTTTTAACAAAGCTATTATCTAACAAAGCTAGTGTAGATAAAAATGTATTTTAATAAAAAAAAACTTTTCTTTTTCCTTAATCATCCCTTACAACATAAGTATTATTTATTTTATTCTGTTTGGGAAGCTAACATTTTTAAAATAACAATATAATCACAAAATAAAACACTACAAGCTAATAATAAGCTGCCACATATAGGAAACTACTTAGCTTGTAGTGTTTTATTTTGTGATTATTTTGTTATTTTAAAGATGTTATTTTAGTAATAATAAAGAGGACAATACAAAATATACCTATACTAATTTGATTCCAAATTATGGAATCAAATTAGTATTACAAACAATTGGTATTGGTATTAACTTTAATTTTAATTCGTCCTTAGCATATATACGTCCCACTGCTGGGCACAGGCCTTCCTCATGGAGAAGCACATGAGGAGTATGGGCCGTAACACCACCACGACCGGGACCAAACGGCTTAACGTGCCTTCCTAAACACGAAGGAGTTTGAGATCACAAGGTTTTGGTGCCTTCGATGGCCAAGGCCTTGGCGAAAGTAGCTTTGTTTTCGATTTCGAAAGCCAAAGCGTAAGCGGGCTAAACTCCAAAATGGCTGGACCGATTTGAAAGAAATTTTGCATGGTGATGCCTTGTATCCCTGGTCAACATCTTAGATACGTTATATTCCCTAAAATTTAAGGGTTCCCGTGGGATAGTTAAAAAAACCAGTGACCGCGGACAAAGTCACGGGCAACAGCTAGTTTAATTATTTTTACTTATATAATCATATTTATCTTTTTATATAACTTACATATAAAGGTTTAACCCACATATATACTTACACAACTATGAAATTATTACGACGCTTATAAAATTTTGTGGACATTCCTAGAAATAGAAATATTTTTTATTCAAGGCCGTAATTGATACATACATACATCCATATAAGTCACGCCTTTTTCCCAAAGGGGTAGGCAGAGATTACATCCTTCCACTTGCTACGATCCCTGCATATTTCTTTCGCTTCATCAACTCTCGTAATTGATAAGCAATTTGTTTTGAGATTAGAAAAATATTAATTACAATCGCTCCCCGAACCCTGAAAGAAAAATGAGACAAAAGGTTGTTTTTTTCGCATGTAGGAGCAGGTACCCCCCACCCCCTCTGTGAATATGGAACAATAACGGCCGCGGGTACAATCGACCCTTTGTCGTTTGGGTTAATATTTAAACAAGAAACCCGTAGTGATGTTGTGGTGTCGATAAAATTTGGTGTCGATAAAATATGCATTAAATTGTAATGTTTTGAGGAATTTGTTGGTAAACTATGAGTAATGTTAAACTTTTCTTTGTATAATATCTTTGTAATTTTTAGTATAATATAAGATACAAAATGTGTTTCATAATTTCGAGCACAGTTTTAGAATCATAAAATTATTATCCATAACGAATAAATTCCGCATAATAACATAATATATTGTCATACCTGTGTCAATGGTAGAGCGACCAGGTCTAATATTTACATATTTGAAAAACATAGACAATAGTTAGTAGATTGTAGGTATCTATGAAAGAAATCACTTCTCTTTCTTCCTGCCCTTTCCCCCTTCATGTTGCCCTCATTTTTATTTTACTTTGTCATTTGTCAGCTCGACATTCACACCTTTTTCTTTCATATAATGATTCACACATAAAATCTATCGCTTCTTCCGTGTCCCTCTTATCCAAGATCTCGGATCGGATCGGATGCAAATTTAGCACTTTTTACCTATGTGCCATAACGACTCGTTAATAAATCACCCCAGAGACACCAACTCAGCCTTTTTTGTTTACAATGACAAAATCATATTTGCGCATCACTGGTTAGGCGGTAGGCGTCTCTGGGTTTCTCTCAGCTGCTCGCTTAGAATACCAACTAAAACTCCCCGATAGCGCGAAGGGTAATTTTTTTAATTATCGATAACTAACTAATTCATCGACAGCCCCTCCTTAGCGTGCCCGCAGGCGACGACGCGTTCCAATTAGCCAGAACAAACACAGAGGTAGACTGTTATATTTTGAGAGGCAACAGAGTACCAAGATGGTTAGGATATACTATTCATATCTGTGTGGGACACCTGGAGAAAGATAGAAATGGTAAAATATCATACCTGAAGATACGCCAAATTGGAGTGTTTAGTGTAGTGTGTTAGTCCGATTTGGCTTTCGATCGAAAACAAAGCTACTTTCGCCATAGACAGGCCGTGAATGGGTGACCAAAACTTTGTGATCTCGAACTCCTCCGTGCTTCGGAAGGCACGATAAGCCGTTGGTCCCGGTCGTTATTGCAACCATTTCTATCCACCAACCCGCATTGGGCCAGCATGGTGGTGTTACGGTCCATACTCCTCATGTGTTTCTCCATGAGCAAGGCCTGTGCCCAGCAGTGGGACGTATATAGACTGAGGATGACGCCATATTTTGTTTGATATGTGTGAGTCTACATGTTTTGACGACCTCCGTGGTCGAGTGGTCTGTACGCGATCTCAAGGCATCGTCATCTCGAGGGAGCTGTGTTCGATCCCCGGTGGGGGCAAATGTTTCTGTGATCAGTATCATTTGTTCTCAATTGAAACGGACAACAATTGTTACCGTTAATTATATTTACGTGCCAATGTCCATGTAAAATGTGTGATTATTGAATATCAAATTCGGTAAGACGGCTTTTTTGTTTACCTTTTTGGCAACTTGGATTGAGACGTACTATACGGTAGATCTTCCACAAACTCGTACAATACTGATAATACGGTTTGCTGATTATTACATCGTTAGAACAGCAAAATGGTGGAACTCCTTGCCAGCATCTCTGGTCTCCATCTAATACAGTCCCTCCGTCCTCAGCCTATATACGTCCCAGTGCTGAAAAACACCTCAAAGTATGGGCCGTAACACCACCACGCGGGCCCAATGCGGGTTGGTGGGTAGTCCCACTGCTGAGAAACACTTGAGGAGTGTGGGCCGTAACAGCACCACACAGGCCCAGTGCGGGTTGGTGGGTAGTCCCACTGCTGAGAAACACGTGAGGAGTAAGGGCCGTAACACCACCACGCTGGCCCAATGTGGGTAGGTGCGTAGAAGCTAACGGCAACGAAAGCCAAAGCGTACTAACCACTACGCCACTGAGCTCATCATAATAATTATTGAACCTAAAGTAAAAGTATCTAAAAAATTAGTTTTACTATAAACACAGATATACAGAAACGAGTATAGAAACAATTTCATCACCAATTGAATCCGCGATCCAATTTAACATAGCAGCTTCGAAATTAGGGGTCTTAATTAAAAATAACAGAATTTGCCGAGCGATTGAGATGAGGCCAAGCGTGAATCCGCGCGGGAGACGGACTAATTACGGGCGGAGCCGGGGGAGCTGCTTGTCTCTCTGTATCTGTATTAAAATAGTTTTATTTTCAGGAAAGTTACTAATTTGAAAATATGGATAATTTGTTCACATGTTAAATCTATTTCTTAGGGCTTTTATTGTTTTATCTCCTATCTATTATCACGTAACGAGGCGCTATATCAGTATTAGCGATTCTTTGTTTTAATTGCGCTCTTCTTAGGATTTTTTCTCTTTGTTTCTGTTTTTCCTATTTTCATTGTTTTTGGTCTTCAATTTTATTCCTATCAGAATCTGGAGCGGTAGTATCCACGCAAATAATTATAAAATATTATAAAAATTAAGTGACAATAATAAAATTATATATAAATAAACTATAACGATAAATGATAGATAGATAGATAACTCATTTTTGTTAATACCATTTAATAACCATAATAATTGTCAAAAAATTTCAAATAACTTTACCAAGGCACTTTTGTAAGTTAACATTTGATAATATCTTTAGGTTTTATGTTCAGTGTTTTGTGAAATTTACCTTTTTATAAATTGTTTCAGAGTGCCTTAAGTTTTTAAAGATACATACCATAGTGACGACATCCGGGCTTTTATTTATCTCCGGCATCCCCAACGTCACAACATGTCTGTGTGTAACAGCCCCTTTAGATTCCAATTAAACCCAAACCATGGGATCCAGTGCTGACTTTGCGGTGAGTGAGAAATATTGAATTTTTATCCAAGTCTGTGTCAACTCAACACCATGGGTTAGATATGATTATTGAAAAAAAAGGAGGTTTTTTCTATGTTGACCTTAATTTAAATACAATAAAGCAGATAATTTCGGCTTAAATTCATGGTAAGTCGTCACTCTGATATTCCATTCCAACATGAGTTAACCCTTGTATTAATTCTTAGGGGTAACCCTGCAATGGCGTCAAGTTTTTAATTAAATATTAAAATTCTGAGTACACACCGAGATAAGAAGGCAGCCCTCACGGATGTACGGCGACGCAGTTGAATTGATACTGGGTGTAATGAAGTTCTTTAAAACAGATTATAAATGGAATAAAATGATAATAAATATTAAAAGCGTCGTGTGGAAGTGTCGTCGAGTCGTGTGGTAGAGGCTTATAAAAGAAGACTACCAACCCATCTCTTCTTTTGGGTGTCGTAAAAGGCGACTAATGGACTTAGAACTGCACAACCATCCAATAGCTTCTAGCGGCGACGGGCTCACCCCCTGTCACGCTGAGTGCAGTCACTGCTTGGTGAAGCGTGGTCTATGGCAGTGGACTGCTTTTGCGATGCTATTGCCGAGTCTTTGACTAACCTTTATGGGATAATAGTCGTGATTATTATGTACGTTTTTTATGAAATATCAAAACATGTTAAAGAGTAAGTACTTGAAACAGCAACATATAATATATATAACATATAACAATATCATCTCTTTTCACTTTTGAGTGCGGTCGGCAGTGGCGTATTCTTCTATTTTCTTAAGCATAACATAACACATCATCACGTCTCTTTCCCCGAAGGGGTAGGCAGAGGTTTTAACACCCACATTTCGCCAGGCACGTTAAGTCCCCATGTAATAGGTTGCGAGCGTGTTGCCATGCACCGGGCACAATTAACACCGTTGCCTACCCCTTCAGGAAAAAGGTATGTATATAATGTAATTTCCTCATCTGGGATTACCCGGCTATTTCTTACATGAGTGCCGTCTTTCCCATTTGCTTGTTGCTGTCTTCTCTGTTATATCTTTGACTAGCAACTGTAAAAAATATATCAAAGTATCAAACAATCTTTGTCGTAGTGTAAATCAGTGCGACTAACCGTCCGCCGAGGCGTAACGCGGCGCATTGTGCGACAAGTTGGAATAACGACACGGCATCAATTACTACGACATTTGTTAATTCAATCAGAAATAACGACACGTTTTTTTTTTTATTTTTTTTTGGTGTTATTTAAACGGTCAGCAAAATAATCGAATTTTGGTCAGTAGAAAAATACAATAACATACATACAATCACGCCTGTAATCCACGAAGGGGTAGGCAGAGTCCAAGGAGCACTGTGTTTCTTAAGACCATCTTTAGCTATACAATAATTGGGTTTGGTGAGATGAAAAAACGTGAAAGCGTAGTAACAAGTGGCTAGCTCATCGCCTACACGATCACAGACCCAGTACCCAATACGCCCTTAGTCGCCTTTTACGACATGCTAGGCAAGAAAAGCAGTTGATACAATATTTTTGTGTTCCGGACCAACACCGGTAAAAAACAATTGATCAGCAAAAATAAATAGTTATTCAGCCATTTATGGGCAGCAAATATTTCTAAATTGATCAGCAAAATAACTAATCGGTCAGCAACTTATAGGCAACCAATATTTCTATAATGTCAGCAAAATAACGAATTGGATAACAACTTAAATGTTTTCTCTGCTGCCAAATTGCTTAATATATTATGTTTCGAGACAAATATTGTTTTTTTGGATAATAAAAAAAATAACCTCAACCTATTATCTATCAGAACTATCCACATTTCTTAGGAATTGATCCGTGATTCTCCATTGATCTTACCATAGATTTTATACATTTCTGGTAACATTTATATTACTGCTCAAATAAGTATGCTGCCCAATTAATTATTCTGCTGACCAAATGATTTTTCGCCTGACCGATTTGTTGCTGACCAAATAATGAAATGGCTGCCTAATTAATTACTTCCCATTTTTTAAATAGACAACGCGTTTGTAGTAGTGGTTCGTACACTTTGGCTTTTACTTAATCTATCGTCGCCGTCGTCGTCCTCAGCCTATATACGTCCCACTGCTGGGCACCAGCCGTCTTTTTGGAGAAACACATGAGAAGTATGGGCCGTAACACCACGCCGGCCCAATGCATGTGGTGGGTAGGAACGGTTGCAATAGCGACCGGGACCAACGGCTTAACGTGCCTTCCCAAGCACGGAGGATTTAGAGATCACACGGTTTTGGTCACCCATCCACACCATGGCGAAGGTAGCTTTGTTTTTGATCGAAAGCCAAAGCTTGCTAACCACTACGCCATCGAGTTCCTCGTTTTAGTGATATACTTATATGAATAAAATTATTTAATTTGATTTTATTTCATTAATCGTATTACGGGCTCAGAGTAAACAGAACTGGAGTAGCCATTAGTCAATTTTTCAAACATTTTTTTCTGCCTTTTCTTGCGGGGGGTGAGGTTACCACTACACTCAAAGCCAGCACACATAAATAATAACTTTTACCGTTTTTACAAATGCACACATGCATAATTCGACGCACAAATTGAAATTTCTCGCACACACGCTTAAAATAGTCTCGTGCGGTGTGCGTTTTGACAACGTCACAGCCGCACTCCCCACGAGACTAGCGTTCGAAATTTGAAATCGTAGAATTCTAAAACATGAAATAGTGAAGTAAATAATCATAAAATCTTAAAAATTATAATTACAAATAAAAGGTGACACCATCTTTTAGCATACTCGATGTTTTCTATTTATTTTTACAACAAAACACAGCACAGGCAGGCATTTTTGCGGGAGCTCTGTTCGCCGCAACGTTTACAATGTTATGGCTGTCAAAATGGCGGCTCAACTAGTTTTATTAAACGTGCAAGCATCCGATGCTTGTGCATTCGGCTGAGGGGAATGTTAGACAAAGGCTACTTCAGTTCTGTTTACTCTGAGATTACGGGCCATCGATGTGTTAACGACCCTGGAACTATCTTTACAGCTAAATATTTAGACTGAAATACAAAGTGTTCAATATATATCCATAGACTAACTGTGATGCGTTTAGTTAAATGCCACTAACTGCGTTCGGTTATTTATAAGTCTATTAGTAGACTATGACGAACGGACTTGCTTATAGTGTTTGGGGCATACGGGCGCCTGGGGTATCACGCAGTTGTAATTAATTATGTAGAAAGTTTTTAATTTTGTAGGAAATTCAAAGAAGGATTTGCTTTTACAAAATCAAAAGTAGGTAAAAAAATAACGCCTAAAATAATTAATTAATAATTAATATCTTCAAACATTCACACCTATCAACTAGCCCTATTTTAAGCATCTAATGCTGCTTGTGTTACGAAAACTAGATAACGGATAAATATCTTTAATAGATAAATACAAACAAATATCCTAAATATATACAAATTTATATAAACATCCAAGACGAAAGAAGAGAACCCAGAACCTCTCGGGATGGCGACGCCTTGAGACCGGCATACAGACCAATCGACCACGGAGGTCGTCATGATTGACGGTGATTTAAAAAGTATATAAATCATTGTTACATGACAAATTGAACTTATATTTATTGGTTGCTGCTTCTGAATCTCCTTTATTTTCGTTTGTAACTTAACTTGGAATATTATACATATCAGTAGTCAGTTAGAATTATCTCGTTCATTCTCTCTCTCAAAATATCCCCGATATATCCACAATCGATGGGTATTTCCCCTTGTCTGTTGATTGGACTCCACGAGTACGTTTTCTAAAAAAAACAATCTGTGTAGCTAGATGGTCGAACTTCAGGAGTCCGGAGTTAATTGTGGCAAGCGCGTTTATTTTATTTATTTATTTATACAGCAACAAACAGTCATATATTAGGTCCTTACCTATGAAATTGGTGTTTTGTATGGACATTTTGGGGATGTCTGCATTTTACATACTAACATTTTATCAGTTTTCTTCACAACGACAAATCCAGAGATAATAATATTTGGCATGTATCATTAGACAAGCTTTAGCAATATGTATGTGAACACGCTTGATAAAAATTATTCGTCGTTTTTATGTTAATGCAAATCAAATGATGTATTCGGGAGGCAGTTAAAATATTTGTCTTTGTGTCTAATTTTAACACAATTAAACATACAAAAAATTATCAAATTAAATAATACGAGCTCAAATATATGGTTTATTTTTAGAAGAGGCAATTATTTTATAAGAATGTTCTGAAACTTAATAGTTACGGACAAATTGCTAAGACAGAATAAAAACACCAATTTCATAGGTAAGGACCCAATATATACAATAATAGTTAAAAAAGTTATCAAGAAGACCTAAAGTACATACATTAAATAGGTACAAACAATGTGCAATAAGTGACAGTGATATAAATATAAATACTTAAATAGTCAATTCAAGAACCCTCCGGTAACATAAAAAAAAAAATCTCCCATTTTTCGTTGAAAACATTAAGTGAAACAAAAACTATGTCTATTTCCTCTCCATCCATAAACTTATTATTGAAGTCACATGTTCGCCTAAGATGGTATTTTGAAGCACGCTCAACCAATTTAATTATTCATTACAAGATAAAAACTGGACTACTAACTCAATAAGCGGGAACATTACGAGGAAAGGCTTAGAACCCTACGTCTTCACTCCCTGGAGGAAAGGCGCTTAGTCGCAGATATGAAGTTCCTGTATGATGTGGTGAATGCTGTATTAGATAGCCCGGAATTAATTGAGCGCATTGGATTCCGCACCTTTACAATTCGATCAAGGCGTCGTGGGCCTATGCGCTGCCTTTACACAGGCTCCGCCAGGTCGAACTACACGGCTCATTCCGTGCTGCACAGAATCGCAACCACTTTCGAGGACAGGTTCAGCGACGTAGACATTTTCTTCTCGACACGTTCTAAATTTATGTCGCAAGTATTTCAGACACTGCGTCAACCCTAGTAAACAGAGCTTCACACTTCACACTGTACTCACATGCATGCGTACACATACACATACCCATACATTACACACACGGACAAAACAATAATTTTTGTGTTTTTAACTGACTTAAAAAAATGTACAAATTGTTTACTTTATACCGCCCGTCAATCAAAATTTAAGATGACAAACTTTTTAATTGGCTATGTAAGCATTTAAGTTTAAGATTATGATGTAAAATTTATAAGCTGTAAAGTTTGCTATTAAATAAATAAAAATAAAAAAATAATCATAGCTTGTTGACTGTTAGCTTGTGTGACGACACTAGCTTTAAATAAACTACCCTATTAAACATAAGAGATATCGTTATTCTAAAAATAGGCGCTGTTAACGTGCGGTTAAGAGGTCCAAGAAGACGCGACCCAGATGCGCCTATTCGCGCAAAATAAGAAAGAAAAAGGATTTATTCAGTGATCAAAAACAAAGGAATCTATGTAAATCTAAACTTAATGCCCAAGATCACCTAAAAGACATATACTCAGCTTATGTCAGGAGATCACAAGACCAACCCAACGCGAGTCTTCCGTAAGTGCCTCGAGTGACATACTCGTAATGCACACAGCAGGCACACACGCCTGCTGCGTGCACCAGATATCAGTAGCAACATCACACTGTATCTGATTTGCACGAAACATAAAAACAACAAACAAACAAAATATTAAAAACAATGATAATATTAGGTCCTTACCTATGAAATTGGTGTTTTCTATGGAGATTTTGGGGAATTCTGCATTTTCCATACTAACATTTTATCAGTTTTCTTCACAAAGACCAATCCAGAGATAATAATATTTGGCATGTATCATTAGGCAAGCTTTAGTAATATGTGTAATATCACACTTCATAAAAATTATTTATCGTTTTTAAGTGAATGCAAATAAAATGATGTATTCGGGAGGCACTTAAAAAGAGTTGTCTCCGTGTCCAATTTTAACACAATTAAACTTACAACAAATTATTAAAACAAATTCAAAGAGCTCAAAAATATAGTCTATTTTTAGACGAGGTAATTATTTTTTAGGAATACTGTGAATCTTAATAGTTACAGACAAAATACTAAGACATAATAAAAACACTAATTTCATAAGTAAGGACCCAATAATAAGAACAATAACAAAAATATTAACATAAATCAATTCTAAATATATAAATTAATAAGTAGAATTGATAGTGATAGTGATAGTGTAAATATCCGCCGAAGTTGAAAGGTTCTAGGGGAATTGTAGAGGGTATTCTTGGCGGTTAGCAATTTCTACACGTACACATGTAGGTATTAATCTCCTTAAAAAGGCTTACACAATATTTGCTCGCCAATCGAAGCGGCAGTGTGTCCCACACCTAGTACTTGTCACCGAGTATCTGTCAGTTTAATTGTTGGCACACGCATTGACAAGTTAATTAAGCAGGGGCATAGATCAGTAATAACATTTCTGAGGACTAATGGAGTGTCGCAAATAGTGCTAGGTGACAACGAACACAAAAGAAAAATGGCGGCGACTAATTATGTTTTGTAAATAGTAAGTCGTTAATCGTCGCTAGTTTTATACGTCCCACTGCTGGGCAGAGGCCTTTCTACGCGAAGCACGTGAATACGGAGCCCCACGCTGATTGGCCGGCGTTGGTTAGAAACGGTAGCATTTGCGACTGGAACCAACGGCTTTACGTGTCTTTCGAAGCACGGAAGAACTCGAGATCACAAAGTTTTTGTCACCGGATGGGTGACCATAGCGAAGATAGCTTTGTTTTCGAATGTCATCCCGGCACTTGAGTGACCAACGAAGTGCTCTACATGCCTTCCAATACTGTAGCTACGTAATATATTTTGATGCGGATTTTCTACCTTTTATCCCGTTATTCCCATGGGAACGGGTGCCATGCGGTTCACCCGCAAAAAAATTAAACGCCTCCCAGAAGAATGAAGGACAAATTTACGCCACTATAAACTTTGCTTCTAATAATAGAGTAGGAGTAAATTTCAATTCCACCAATTGAGGCTATTTTACGTGGACGAAGTCGTGGGCAAAAGCTAGTACATAATAAATAGTGAAATGATTAATGACCTATTTCACAATCGATAAGTAAAGTTCTAATTGAGCTACTTATAATACATAATTATTACTTAATTATTATATATAAATACATCTATACTTAAATAGACCCGGTCAGAACACCAGCGCTGGGTCAGTCCCTGCTGCAGCTTATGCTGTGGCCGGGTCCTAATTAACCGTTATTGTATAGTCTTATATAATTATTTTCTGTACTCTGTGTATGTTCGTTATTTATTTGTTTTTTATTCTATGTGTAATGTTTGTTGGTTAATAAATATTTTTATTTCTTCTACTTTGAACATAACTGCTAAGTAAACACCCATCTTGCGTTTTATAATCTCTGAGTAAGGCTAATCACCACATTATCTGTGAAACGTACAGCACGCTATTGGAGGGTTGTAAGAAGTAAATTATTTATCAAGTAACTAATTATGACTTTATATAACGATTGTGAAACAGGCCCATAGTATCAATTTGTAACGAGGCGCTATATCAGTATTAGCGACTCTTTGTTGTTATTGCGCTCTTCTCTGGCCATTTTCTCTTTGTTTCTGTTTTTAAACTAACCATCTGTCTGTTATTTTTCATTGTTTTGTTCCCGAAAATTATTCCTATCACGTCTGGAGCGGTTGGCTTGACGTTAATTATTGTAATACTCGTTGGTCGCGCCAATATGTTATAGAATCTTCGATGGTAAAAAAGTGGACTGTATTTTTGCATGGTACATACAACTGTAAGAGAAATGTTAATGCACGCATTGACCTGCTGGAGCCTTGGTCCAAGCTCGCTACGCTTCTTTATAATAAAGTATCGGCGGGCCCGCCTCTTCTCCAGGCAATGTCTTCGGAGATGGCGTGGTGGTGTAATTCTCTCTTCAATTGTATTTGCGGATGGCACGACGCATTTGTAGATTTACAAAGACTTAATGTCTGATTAATGCGGTTGCGGGTTATTAATTTATATTATTTTATAAATGCGAACAAAGTAATTTTCAACTCGCGCGGGGCGGATTTTTTTTTATGGCAATGCGTGCAAGGTAGGCGAAAGAAGTATGTACCATATTTATATATTTTTAATTTGGTAATTTAATTAATTGGCGTAACCACTCGTATTATATAAAGGTGATATTAATAAAATTATAAAAACTAGTAACGTTATAATTCAAGTATTAATGTTCACGTTTTATAAGTTTACCAAAGGCAATATCTTTAAGTTTTATATGAAGTGATTTGTGAATTTACCTTTTTTAGAAATTGTTTCAGTGTGCCTTAGTTCTTTATTAATTAAATACACAAATAAGTGACGTCAAGAAAGATTATTTTTCTTGACGTCACTTTTCCGGGGTCTACCACGTCACAAACTTGCACCGCTTACCGCTTGCCGCGCTTAGTAGTAGTGTTGTTTTGGCATAATATCGCAGCAACTTCCTCCAAGACCCAATCTACAACAGGAAGAAATTTTCAAATATATATTTCCCCCTAAAACCGAGCACTCATTAAGGGGAGCCAAAAAGCCCTCGCTGAGATAACAGACAATGTAGGTTTAATTCATTGAATATTCATGCTGTTGAATATTTTATTCAAAGGTATAAAAAGCTTTGAATATCTGATGTAAGGCCAGAATTAGACATGTTAAAGAATTGGCAATTTTTTTTATACAGTATGTTGATACAATTTAGAGGACCTCCGAGGCGTATGTTAAAGCTTTCAATATTGAAAAGCTACTTTCGCCAAAGTCAGTCCTTAGGTGTGTGACCAAAATTATGATCTCGATCTTAGTGCTTCAGAAGGCACCGGTCCCGGTCGTTGTTGCAACCGTTTCTACCCACCAACTCGCATTGGGCCAGCGTGGTGTTACGCCCCATACTCCTCATGTATTTGTTTCCTTAAGGAAGGCCTGTACCAAGCAGTGGTATATAGGCTGAGAACAAAGATCTAATTGTACAGAGGGACAGAGCGCGTAAAACGACTTAATCTTATATTAGGTCCTTACCTATGAAATTGGTGTTTTGTATGGAGATTTTGGGGATATCTGCATTTTACATACTAACATTTTATCAGTTTTCTTCACAACGACAAATCCAGAATAATATTTGGCATGTATCATTAGATAATCTTAAGCACACATATTGTGTGTGAACACGTTTGATAAAAATTATTCATCGTTTTTATGTTAATGCAAATCAAATGATGTATTCGGAAGGCAGTTCAAAATAATTGTCTTTGTGTCTAATTTTAACACAATTAAACTTCCAAAAAATTATCAAATTAAATAATACGAGCTCAAATATATGGTCTATTTTTAGAAGAGGCAATTATTTTATAAGAATGTTCTGAAACTTAATAGTTACGGACAAATTGCTAAGACAGAATAAAAACACCAATTTCATAGGTAAGGACCCCATATTATGTACTTTTTTAAATCTATATTGATATTATTAATGCGAAAGTCACTCTGTCTGTCTGTCTTGCTTTCACGTCAAAACTACTGAACCGATTGACTGAAAATTGATACACAGTTATTATAGAGCCTGAGGAAGGACATAGGTTATTCTTATACCGATATCCCCATGGGAAACGGTACCGCGCGGGTGTAACCGTGGTTATCAATATCTGCTCGACCTAGTATTATGTGACATATTCCGTCAAAATGTAATTTCATTTCGAATTTCAAAATTTTCTCGGCATTGTAAAATAAGGACACGACATCAGAGATCACCATGACAACAATTAATTAGATGACACTGATTAGAAAGTTATTTTCATTGTTTTAATAATTTGTGATTTAAGTTCAACTATTAACAATCAACATTTTGCTAATAAGAGGTAGGAATGTGATATTGAGCACTTGGTAAAATACAATGCAGTGTTAACAAACACACAAAAACTTTTTGTAAATTTTTATCGGCGTTACATCAATAGACACGCGAATGACGTCGCGGGCACAGCTAGTTTCATTTATATACTGAAACACAGCATCTAGCAGGTATATTAGTTTAGTCTTCACTATTTTTATATTAAGAAAAACATTTATTAACCACAAAAGATGAAACAAACAGTACAGAACATAGAACATACAAAAAATAAATACATACATATAGAATAGAATAGAATAGAGTAAATCTTATGTGACATCGCTATTGTAGCTTCAAATTAAAACTCTAGTCCCATTAGTGCTGTAGAGTAAGGATAATTAAAGAAACACGTCGTATATATGTATAACTAGCTGTTGTCTGCGACTTCGTTCGCGGTTACTATGATTTTTTTACTATCCCACGGGAACCCTTTTATTTTCCAGAATAGAAAGTATCTAAGATGTTGACCAGGGATATAAGGTATCACCAAGCAAAATTTCATGGAAATCGGTCCAGCCATTTCGGAGATTAGCGCTTACAAACAGATAGAGAAAAAAATCATTTTTTACCTAGATACCTAATTACATCGTGATGTGTACAACACGTCGTATCTATTATTAGATTCATAAGTGTATCATGGTTCTTAATAAAGTTTTTTTGTTTGTTTGTTTCTTTCTTCTTTTTTGGTATTTTCCTTCTCTTTCCAACCAAGTTAAGGGGATGTCCCTTAACTTGGTTCTAATCATTTCTTTTCTATTTACAGATATTCGACCTCAACAGTTTCATATCTATTCATTGCTATGTTGATGGTGCTCTATACAAACTAGAGTACAACCCCATAAAATTTTACGTCCGGCCACCGCCGGGTCTTCGGCTAATCTTTTGTTAATTAGAATTTAAAATCTTCCCTGTGGGATAGTCGCAGCTGTTAGTTAGGAAAAGCTTCGTGAATTAACATAATTACAGTTTGAAATCTATACATATAATAAAACTGTAGAGGTCGATTGTCTGTATATAGAAAAAATAATCTTAAAACCAACCCTTGTCTTGGTGGGGAAATACCAAAAACAGTTACAGGTCTTTTGAACAAAACTCAAACTGAAATCATTTATTCATTTTCAGTATTTACATGCTCTTATGAATGTCAAATAATGCCAACCGTTCACTAGCTACCGGAGGCCTTGTTCTGAGAAGAACGGGCAAGAAACTCAGCAAGTTGTTTCCTCTCTTTACAATTTTTTTTTTTAAATTTTACAGTTTGCTATTGCCAAGAAAGCAAAGAAATTGCTACTGCCAATAATAAACACAGACTTTTACAGACTGTAACATATTCCATTACAAAACGGAAAAGAAAAATACATTTCAGTACAGACAGTTTCGTCATCTTAAATAGTAGTTTATGAAACTGTCACATAATATAGGTTATTAAAGCACGAGCGTGGTCTTAAAAAACGGTCCTTGGCAAGTTTTTAATAGGATCACGCGAGTGTTTTAATACCGAGTCAAGTGCAGTTACATACACTACTTTATCTACACTCATTATTCAAAGAAATAAAACAAAAAAAATAATTATTTTTATTTATTGTTGGCTGCATGGAAAACACTTGTTATAGTTTTGTACGTTTTTAAGAAAAATAAGTGTTAATAATGAGTCCAATGTGTTGCATAATGGTCATTATGTTACAATTTCCATTTTTAAATTTTATATTTTATCATCTGTGTTAAAAAGTATGTCATTATGAGTTCGAGTCTTGAGTTCATAATTCGAACATTATAACATGATTGTAGATAAAATCCTTTACACAATAATAACCTTTTGAGATTCATGTATCTTTGATTCGCTTTTTGAACAAAGGTAATATATATTAGTTCTTGAAACCTTGTTGTAAAGTCACTTTTTCACTTTGTTCCCTAAAGCTTGGACTAGTTTGTTAGCTGATGGCTCCGCCCGCCTGCCCGCCAGCAATGTGGCCGTCGCTTTAGATAAAAGGTGCCGCCGCTAGGATAAAACAATTTTTGGCTCCACATCTAATGGCTCTGCTAGACGCTTTTAGCCAACCTTTTAACTAGACGGTGGGATTAGATTTTAGCTGAAATCTGTTAAGATTTTTAGGTAATCTTCAATTACTGTTACTTTATTTTAGATCTCTGTCGCCATGAGCAATACATGTCCATGCTAGGAGAATTTCAGACAAAACATATATATTAGGTCCTTACCTATGAAATTAGTGTTTTGTATGGAGATTTTGGGGAATTCTGCATTTTCCTTACTTAATTTTTTTCAGTTTTCTTCACAACGACAAATCCAAAGATAATAATATTTGGCATCTATCATTAGACAAGCTTTAGTAATATGTGTAATATCACACTTCATAAAATTTATTTATCATTTTTAAGTGAATGCAAATAAAATGATGTATTCGGGAGGCACTTAAAAAGAGTTGTCTCCGTGGCCAATTTTAACACAATTAAACTTACAACAAATTATCAAAACAAATCAAAAGAGCTCAAAAATATAGTCTATTTTTAGACGAGGTAATTATTTTTTAGGAATACTCTGAATCTTAATAGTTACAGACAAAATACTAACAGAGAAAAAAACACCAATTTCATAGGTAAGGACCCAATATTTTATGTAAGTAGAAATGTATAAGAGTATAATTAAATAAAAAAGAATATATCGTACAGATGTACGTTGAAGTTAGAATCACATTTCCGTTTCTTATTTTACACTATTGTATAAGTGAATTTAGTAACTTTGCTTCAGAGACATTTATAAATGAAAGTAATTATTTAGGCAGCCATTTAATTATTTGGTCAGAAAAAAAAGGTCAGCCGAAAAATCATTTAGGCAGCAAACAAATATTTTGTCAGCAATATAATTATTAGGTCCTTACCTGTTACGGTCAGTTTTTATAAAACCTTTTTACACATTTTGTCTATTGCTTTTATGTATTTTTTGATATGTCTGTCGTTGTCTTTTTATTATTACGTTTGAGTTTTGTCGTATTTTGTGTTGGGCAAACTATAGCAAGTTTTAAAGTTTCTTTAGTTTCATTGCTAAGAGTTCCAACACACGTATTCGTCCTTAACATTACCTATAAAATGGGTGTTTTGTATGGAGATTTTGGGAAATTCTGCATTTTCCATAGTAAAATTTTTTCGGTTTTCTTCACAACGACAAATCCAAATAATAATAATTTTTGTCATCTATCATTAGACAAGCTTTAATAATATGTGTAATATCACACTTCATAAAAATTATTTATCGTTTTTAAGTGAATGATGAGTGAATGCAAATAAAATGATGTATTCGGGAGGAACTTAAAAAGAGATGTCTCCGTGTCCAATTTTAACACAATTAAACTTACAACAAATTATCAAAACATATAGAGCTCAAAAATATAGTCTATTTTTAGACGAGGTAATTATTTTTTAGGAATACTCTGAATCTTAATCGTTACAGACAAAATACTAAGAGAGAAAAAAAAACACCAATTTTATAGGTAAGGACCCAATATTATTATTTGATCAATGAAGGATCAAGAATCAATTCCTAGAAAATGATATATTTTAGGTTAAGGTTATTTTTTTATGACCCATAAAAACAATATTTGTGTCATCAAAACATAAATATTAAACAACTTGGCAGCAGAGGAAACATTCCAGTTGCTCCCCATATAGTTATTTTGCTAACAAATTAGAAATATCTGCAGCCCATAAATTGCTGACCAATTAGTTACTGTAGCTGATCAATTGTATTTTTATGTTGACCAAAATTCGATAATTTTGCTAACCGTTTAAATAAACACAGATACATATAATCACGACTATTATCCCCTAAGGGTTAGTCAGAGACTAGGCAAAAAGGACCGCAAAAGCAGTCCACTGCCACAGTCCTCGCTTCACCAAGCAGTGACTGCACATGCACAGGTGGTGAGCCCGTCGCCGCTATAAGCTAATGGCCGATTGTGCAGTTCTTAGTCCATTAGTCGCCTTTTACGACACCCAAGAAAAGACATGGGTTGGTAGGATTCTTTTAATGAGCCGCTACCACACGGCTCTAAAAAAACCCATTTATAAATAAAGGAATACATTGAAATTAATTATTATTTCACAATTAATTTACTGTTACTAAGAACCACATAAGAATTGATAAAATAAATACACAAGTATCCTCTAACAATAATTCTTTCTATTCAAGATGGCTACTGTAAGGTGAGCCTGCCCTTCTTGTCAACAATACCGACTCGTTGCATCCATCCAATGAAGGCGCTATTTCTGGTCAAGTCCGCCTTCTGACCTCCCACACACTCCGCTAGAGGTCGCCGGTGCCACACTGAAAAAAATAATAATTTAAAAACCAACCAAGGGACAAAAAGAGCTCGGAGGCGTAGATGTGGTTAGTCATATCGAAAACTAAGCTACCTTCACGATAGACCATGGATGGGTGACCAAAATCGGATCAGGAGCTCCGGGCTTCGGAAGGCACGTTAAGCCGTTGGTCCCCGCTATTGCAATCTACATTCCAAACCGCATTGGGCCAGCGCGGTCGTGGTACGGCCATGGCGTGCATTAGGGAGGACGTATCTAGCAGTGGACGAACACGGGTCGATGATGATGCCGTTACAGGACATGCCTTCCTACATGAAGACACACGTTTTAACCGCCTCTCTGGTTTAGTGGCTAACACCCTCGAGTGTTAACCGGAGGTCCAAGGTTTAATTCCCCAGGGCAGGGGTTTTTCGGCTAGGTTTGGTTGACGGTAGGACTTCTAAGCCCGTCTGGCTAGCTACCGCCATCTTACTTAAATCTGCCGCCATAAAAACAATGTTTTAAAGCATTGTCGTTCCGACAATTAGAGGTAAGATAGCCAGTTCCTCAATTGGTGAGGATTACAGGTGAAGCTAGCTTTCACCTTCGGCCTTATCGTCACTTACCATCAAGTGAGATGAAAGCCAAGAGCTTACCTGTCATATTAAAAAAATGAGCTTCTCAAACGAGATGAAGATACGCACCTTCTCCACTGATGCAGGAGTTGAAATCCAGCTTGCAATGGTTCAGAAACACTCTCTTAACGCCTTCTACGGACACCGCGCACTCTGGCTCGTACTCGTTAGGGCACGAGAGGGGGCACGAGTGTGCGCAGAGCTGGCCGTTCATGTCTTTGTTCATTGATCTGTAAAAGTTTTAGATTACATTACATACACGCCACTGATCTCCTCAGTTGAACTTCATTCCGAACTGGGGCGTTCGGTGTAGTGGTTAGTACGCTTTGGCTTTCGATCGGAAACAAAGCTACCTTCGCCATGGTCAGGCCTTAAAAGGGTGAAAACATTATGATCTCAAACTCCTCCGTGCTTCGGAAGGAACTTTAAGCTGATCCCGGTCGCTATTTTTTTTTCTGTCACCTGATGTTAAGCAACTACCGCCGCCCATGGACACTCGCAACACCACTGGGGTCACAAGTGCGTTGCTGGCCTTTTAAATGGGAATACGTTCTTTTCTTGAAGGTTTTCATGTCATACTGGTCCGGAAATACCGCGGGCTACAATTCATTCCACAGTTTAGTTGTGCGGGGTAGGAAGTTCCTGGAGAAACGCACAGTGGAATAAAACCAAGCATTCAAACGATGGGACTGGATGTCATGTCGCGCTGAACGATGACGAAAAGTGGCGGCAATATCAAACCGAACAATTCCTCGGAACACTCCCCACAATATTGCAACCGTTTCTACCCACCAACCCGCTTTGGGCTAGCATGGTGGTGTAACGGCCCATACTCCTCATGTGTTTCTCCACGAGGAAGGTCTGTTCCCAGCAGTGGGACGTATATAGGCTGAGGGTGATGATGGTGATGGAAAGAAAAGAAAAATCCTAAAAGCCTATAGGCCTCAGGACTTTGCTACTGTACCTTCTAGATGCCGGCATTCTTCTATAGTTCACCGTGGTCGTGCTCATCTGGTCTGCTTGCGTTGACTTGGGCTGCTGGTAGAAGAATGGCCTGTCGCTGTAGTGGTGTGCTACCGGGTTGCACAAGAAGAGGGGAACCTGGTCGAATCCTGGAAAATGTGGTGTAATGACGGGGCCATACCGAAGAATTTACCAGATATTGGAGTAGGAGCAGTTCATAGGATAAAAGATAAGATTACAGTACATCAGTTACAGTTAAGGTTACAGCATAACTAACATTCTTGGGTTGACTGGAAGAGATCTCTTTCAGAAAGTCCGCCCTTGCAAACTGTGTAATGTAACATACATTTTAATTATTTTAAAGTGCAATAAAGAGTATATTAAGATTAAGTCGGTTCAAGGTTTCCATGATCATTTGAATGGCGATGGAGTATTGAATAAACAACAAACAATAACGCCAAAAAGCCTTAAATAATTATCGTGGGGAGCTCGGTGGCGTAGTGGTTATCACGCTATGGCTTTCGATATCAAAAAACTGCCTTCGCCACGGTCAGGTCCGTGCTTCGAAAGTCACGTTAACCCGTATAGGGCTAGCGTGGTGGTGATACAGGCCATACTCCACATGTGTTTCTCCAAGGCCTGTGCCCAGCAGGGACGTATTTAGGCTGAGGACGACCTACGTTATGTAAATAAAATGCCAAATATCATTTTGACTTTCCATTTTTGTTACAAATGGTACAGTCAGCATCAGACGTAGCTCATTACTTTAGTACTGTGTCACATTTTCCATGCACGACATTTTCCTAGACACATCATGTCATTTGCTTCGACATTTAATTCGAGAAGGTACTTTAACAAACTCTTTGCTACTCGCGCGTAATCTCGGAGTCGGGGTTGAAATGAAATATTCGTTTGTCTGTGGAAGACAATAGAAGCTTGAAAAAACAATGTATGTCGGTCCGCGGGTTGTGAAAGTGCGCGTCGTCGTCGCGCTCATATTGTAACGCGGAGTCCTGAAAATAAAGTGAACTTCAAGCAGTACATGTGTTTCCCTGCAACGCCTGCTCGATCCTGATAGTACTTTTGATGCTGACTGTACAGTATTAATCAAAATCAGAAATAATTTTATTTCATAGGCTAAACATACCACATAAAATGGTCAACATTATACTTAGTCACATTTGTTATAAAGTAATTCTAAATAATAACAAGAAAAAAAAAGTAATAAAATCCACTGCCGCGAGCGCTTGTAGCGAGTACATCCGTACATTGACGACCTCCGTGGTCGAGTGGTTTGTATGCCGGTCTCAAGGCGTCGCCATCTCGAGACGTACTGGGTTCGATCCCCAGTGGGGGCAAATGTTTGGGTGATGAAATTTCAGGCATTTGTTCTCCAGTCTTGGATGTTTATATATATTTCTATATATTCAGGTTATTTATATGTATTGGAACACAAGCAGTGCAGCTGCTAGTGTCCGGAACACAAGCAGCATTAGTTGGGTGAATTTCCCAAGTACGTTTTTGAGACGGCGAGCCTGAAAAGTTATGTGTAAAAGCAACATACAAAAACGTAAAATTTTATACAATAAAATTAAAGAGTCATCTACATTATACTAAAGTATTCAAAAGCATTCGATATATATATTTGTAATTAAAAATATATATATACCTAAAATCTAATTACGGTGCATTGTCCGGACTCCATTTGTAAACATATTTAAATTAATAAAAAACATTTGTTCAATTAAATTTATGACAAAGTACTGTTTTCTTAAATTACATTAAATGACGCTGTTTAATTTCAAATAAGAAGCATTTTAAATAAGTGTAACAGTTATAAATAGATCAATTAAAAATGTCCTGCAAAAAAATTCAATAACGGTGGCACATTTTCAACACTTTCGTGCTTGCCACGAAACGTTTTGGAAAGTACCTAGGTGTCCATCCCAGCACTGCTCAGTTGTGCTTTTGTTAACTGCATGTTAGGACCTGTGACGTGCTGCATAATTTTCCCGCTAAACACGTAAGTACTCACTGCGGTGGCGCAGGAATACAAAATTATATAATTCCGATGTCATGTGTATTACTAAAATCTTACAGCAGATTGAAACGAAATTTTACAGAGATTTAGATCAAAGGTATATAATATTAATTGTTAAGTAATTGCTAGCGTTGAAATAATAATGTTTTTTTTAAATAAAATTTTGACAGTAATTCTAAGTCCGGTGGTGTTATTACGGTGGCTCCGGTGGCATAAAATGCGCCACCGTAATTGAATAGAGCCACTGGAATTGATATTTTGTATTTAAATAGCAATATTTCCTTATGTATTTGTTTAAAAACCTATAACTATGATGAATGGAGAAGAACGTCTGGAAAAAAACGGTTAGCTGAGCGAGAAAGAAAAAAAAGTATAAAGAGTGATCCTGTACTATATGCAGCACTAAAAGAAAAAGATAGACAAAGGTATATTAGATTAAAGGAAGAAGGTAAAATAGTTCCAATAGCTGAAATGACTTCTCGGGATCGCAGGAATCTTCAAAAAAGAAATCGTATCAATTTTAAGCGATTTTATGATCTAAAAAAGGTTGTTAGCTAGAAAAGCCGTCCAATATGTTTCTGATGCTGCTCGAGTTACAGAAAGTGCTCAGCCAATTGTGCAGAATGATGTCTCTGATCTAACATGTGTTTTGCGTCCTCGTTTTACGAGCAGTCCTTGTCGAGTACCTTGTTCTGTATTGTCGTCACCTTGCATTAGCACTATACCCTCGCCTTCTTCTTCTATCTGCCTTAGCAGTCCAGGGTCTGATATCTCTATTCAATCAAACGTCTCTTTACGTACGAAATTCAAGAGGTACCAAATGCAAAAGGCAAAAGAAATATTATCCTTACGTAAAAAGATCATTCAATTAAGTAAAGATAAGGAACGCTATAGAAAAAGGCTGCAGCGTAATATCGATAATCCAAAATATAAAGGTGTTGACAAGAGACTATCAAACATAGTACAACGTTTTTATGAAGATAATGCCAATGGAAAAAAGGAATGGAAAAAAGAATGTATAACTAGAAACGGCTTAAAAATGCAAAAACGATATTTAACTGACTTCAACAAAAAATATTTAATGGCCGGAAACAAACCAATGAGTTATGTTGTATTTTCAAGATTAAGACCATTTTGGGTTATCAAGCCTGACGCCAGATCACGGAATACCTGTGTCTGTAAAATTCACCATAATATGGAATTTCTTGTGGATTCATTAGAAAAATATGAATTGATCAAAGAAGCAAATATAAATATTGTATTGCAGACCTTATGCTGAAGCCAGGATAATATTCAATGTTTACTACGACAATGTTTGCAATGCAGAAATAGATTTTTGACATATTTAGAGTTTACTAATGATAACAATGTTGTTTATTGGACCTGGCAAAAGGATACAAAAACTTTTATTAAAGACAATGTTAAAAGAACAACTAATATTATTAAAAAAGTAGGATACGTAGTAAAACCTAAAGAATTAATTTATAAATTTGAGACAGGCATTACTCCCTTTATGAAACACTGTGGCAACATAAGAAATCAATATTCCACTTTAAGTATTTTAAAACAAAATCTTTTGGTTAACGAATGCATTTTACACATTGATTTTAGTGAAAATTACAATACAAAATATCACGCTGAAATTCCGTCAATTCATTTTGGAGCAAATAGAAGTCAATTGCACACGTCTATGATGTACTACAGGTCTGTAGAAGATGGATTGCTAAAAAGTCAAGCTAATATTGCACCACCATTTGTACCTTCTTACGACATGATGCTGCAGCAATTTGGGCTCATTTAGTACCAATTTTACGGGAAATAGAAAGTTTAATACCTCATGTTTCCAGAATAACTATTGTGTCTGATTCACCAACTGGACAATATCGCAACAAGAATTTTTTTTATTTAATGAGTCAATTGATGTCATATTGTACTGACCTCACTCACGTTATATGGCATTATTGCGAGTGTGGTCATGGTAAAGGAGCACCAGACGGAATTGGCGGAGTCCTAAAAAGAACTGCTAATGATAGAGTCGCTTATGGTGACGATATAACAGACATTGAATCGTTAGTTCGTTGCTTATAAAATTCATATTGTTGAAGATTATGAAGTGATAGAAAAGGACTGGCTAATTCCAACTAATTTGAAAGCATTCAGTGGCACTTTCAAAGTTCATCAAGTTGTATGGACAAAAAAATCAAATAATCGTTTAAATAGCTCTACGCTCTCTTTCTTGTATCAAACCCAAATGTTTAAATGATGCAGTTGAATGCACACACGGATTGCATCTGGGTTTTTACGACTGGTGAAACCCAAGCATTGGTAAAAGAACAAAACCAAAATAAGCCCGATTTTGCAAGAGGCATCTTTCCAGTGTCAACAAAGTGTTCAAAAATAAACACAAAAAACCAAATTTTTTTAAAATTGAACGGTTTGAAGCAAGAAATAAGTATTTTTTAAATCAAAATATCTCTCGCCAGTGTCAACCAGCACGGTCAACATCTGGTCTATTTAACAAATCATTGACTTCAGTAGATGAAAATTTTATAAATGAGAATTGGGAGAATGTTACACCTTCCGTTTCATTTTTCGATAACTTAAATAGTGATGCAATTTCTCAATTTGACAAGAGTGTTGACTGCATCAAAACTAAATCTAAGCTTGATATTGATTCTGATAACAGTTAATTTGTTTTTATTAAAATGTAATTTTTTTACTATGATTGTGATAATAATT
The DNA here is from genome assembly GCA_910589355.1 of Parapoynx stratiotata. NCBI lineage: Eukaryota > Metazoa > Arthropoda > Insecta > Lepidoptera > Crambidae > Parapoynx > Parapoynx stratiotata. Next base: position 5,355,015 of record OU342476.1, on the reverse strand, counting down.
ATGAGGCTTAAATGTGATCTAGAATTTTATATCCTTGTTGATTTTTAAATTATATAAGTAACTTTAAGAAAAGTATTACGTATTACTATAACTCTAAAATGTTATTATCTTAAGCTACCTTTGTTTTAATTATGAACATATCTATGTTATGAAAATGAAGACTGATTATAGTGTTATTAGAGTTTATTATATTTTTTAGAAGACTTTTCAATTTAAGATAATCTGTTAGTTAAGAGTGGTTGTACCTTGTCTTTGATAAACAAGTAGCTCAAAATGTCTGCAATCTTTGATTAAGAAATTCAATCATAACAATGAAGACTGATAATAAAATAATAACTCTTGACTGAGAGCAACGTAACATAGTTTTGTTTTTTTATTATTATTTTTTAAAGAAAAAACTACCAAAGCTTAATCTAACTGTAAGAGTTAGTTAGAATTTAATTCTTACTAGATACAACTTAAATGATTACACTAATTACAAGTTTTCTACTTTAAATAAAGTATTTAAATATATTTTTTTATTATTTCTAATTCCCATGGCACTGGACAATTTCAGTGGACTGGATTTAAATTCCGGTGAGCTAAAGATAATTACGGTGGCGATTGATAATTTAAAATTAAAATATCTCATTAATTAATAACTTTTTCTTTATTCCTACTACATAGCAAATTTTTATTGTTAATTACTTAATATTTAAGACAAAAAATATTACTGTAAGTAGTAAATTTAAATTCGCCACTGTAATTAGGCAAAATTCCTGTTTGTTGAAATTGACCCAGTTGCTTAAAATGGGGCTAGTTGATAGAGAGGATATTATTATTATTATATTATTATTATTATCCACATAGCGTTTTTATTAAGATTATATTACTTACGATTTTCTGCATACTTAAAATTACAATTAACTTTACGGAAGTAGCACTCGTTCAAAAACTGCCTGTATCTCCATCGGCCATCTTCCTTTTTTCTCCCACACGTGGAATGTATTGTGTTATTACAGTCCAAGTTAGAACAATTTAAGATTATCTGTTTCTCCATCTTTTTCACACTCTTGTTGCCCTTCTCTTTTCTTTTCGGCGTCTCCACTGTACTTTCGCGTTCTTTGTTTTTTCCAGATATAAATAAGATGTCTTGTTTCTCTGTCTCTGGGAGGAAAAATAAATTGGGTTATACTGGAGATTATTAAAACAGTATTTTGCACTTTTAGTTTAGTACATTAATTATGTTATACCTACTAGCTGTTGCCCGCGACTTTGTCCGCGGTCACTATGGTTTCGCGGTAACTATCCCACGGGAACCCTTTAATTTTCCGGAATAAAAAGTATCTAAGATTTTGACGAGGGAGTGACCATGCAATTCATTCATTAAAATCGGTCCAGCTATTTCGGAGATTAGCCCGTGCAAACAGACGAACAGAAAGAGAAACAAAAAATGAAAAAAAAAAATGTTTTTTTGGTATTTTCCCTCTTTTTACATCTCCCTCACTTTGATTTTAAGCATTTTTTTATGTACAGACATTCGAGCTCTACAGTTTTATTATATTAGGTCCTTACCTATGAAATTGGTGTTGTGCATGGAGATTTTGGGGAATTCTGCATTTTCCATACTAAAATTTTTTCAGTTTTCTTCACAACGACAAATCCAGAGATAATAATATTTGGCATGTATCATTAGACAAGCTTTAGTAATATGTGTAATATCACACTTCATAAAATTTATTTATCGTTTTTAAGAGAATGCAAATAAAATGATGTATTCGGGAGGCACTTAAAAAGAGTTGTCTCCGTGTCCAATTTTAACACAGTTAAACTTACAACAAATTATCAAAACAAATCAAAAGTGCTCAAAAATATAGTCTATTTTTAGACGAGGTAATTATTTTTTAGGAATACTCTGACTCTTAATAGTTATAGACAAAATACTAAGACAGAAAAAAAACACCAATTTCATAGGTAAGGACCCAATATGAATAGATAACATATTATCATCAACGAATACTCAGATTGATGATATGTTTATTAAAAGAAGCAACCATGGAGGCGAACTTAACGTAACATATGCCCTTCTCAGCCTATATACGTCCCACTGCTGGGACAGGCCTTCCTCATGGAGAAATACATGAGGAGTACGGGCCGTAACACCACCACGCTGGCCCAATGCGGGTTGATGGGTGGTAGAAACAGTCGCAATAGCGAAGCGCGGACTATGGCAACGAACTGCTTTTGCGGTGCTTTTGCCTAGTCTCTGACTAACCGTTAGGGGATAATATTCATGATTATGTGTATGTGTGTTTATGTTTAAATTTTAAAGATAGGTACTCTAAATAATAAAAAAGCATACCAGTTTCCACCCAAATTTTTTTATCCTCCAAAATGTCCCCAATACTCTTCCCTTTCGTCAATATATCGGCTATGCTCAACTTATTATCTGGTGCAAGATAATCGTCAATCTCATGCCTCGTCACGGGCATATCGTTGGGTATAAAAACAATACTCTCCGTCTCTTCGATAAATGCCGGGGTCGTGGGCTCGTCGATGGTGTGAAGCGGCCTTTGAATGGTCGGAATAGTGACTGGTTTGGCGTCAATGATAGGTACAGCCGGCATCTCTCTCGCTTCGTGGTGTCCGGAGTACGTGACAATAACGTCAGAGTTGTTTTTTGGCGTGTGCCCGTATATTGTAACCAATACTGCTGGTATGATGATCATTCCATACCACATTGTGTGAGATCTGGAAGAGAAATGAATTATAATAATAATATAATAATAATATCCTCAGACATTCACACCTATCAACTAGCCCCATTTTAAGCAACTAATGCTGCTTGTGTTACGGACACTAGATGACGGATAAATATATTTAATAGATAAATACATATAAATAACCAGAATATATAGAAATATATAGAAATATCCAAGACTGGAGAACAAATGCCTGAAAATTCATCACCCAAACATTTGCCCCCACTGGGGATCGAACCCAGAACCTCTCGAGATGGCGACGCCTTGAGACCGGCATACAGACCATTCGACCACGGAGGTCGTCAAATTATATACAATTAATACAAACAGACTCCCGCCCGCGTGTTACCGGTTTCCGTATAAAAATCGGGATCTTATAGCTTATGTTACTCAAAGATAGTGTAGCTTCCGAACGGTGCAAGAATTTTTCGAGTTGCTCCAGTAGTTTTGGATTCAATACAAACAAACAATCAAATGTTTCCTCTTCATAATTATTTATTAGTATAGAAAAACACTTAAAAACAATATTTGTGCCAGAAAAACATATATAATAAGACGAAGAGGAAACATTTGAGTTGCTGCCTAATTAGTTATTTTAGCTGACCAATTGTATTTTTGCTGACCAAAACTAGAATACTTTGCTAACCGTTTAAATAACATCCTAGCTTAATGAAGCAGTGGGAAGTGGACTCAAAAATACGTTCATAAGGTTTATATTCTACGGAATCAAATAAAACGTAAATAGTGGGAATAATTAACACAAGTGCATTATTTACCCTTACGTAGGAATACTCCTTTGCTTACAATCCTGATTACGAGTATACGTGCCAAATATAAGGTCACAAATGTTCTCTTCTCCAAAAACCACAATCACCAATAGTTTTTATTAGTTAAAAAAATCCATCACTTAAATTCACAATAAGTAGATAAAAGAGTTAGCAAAACAAATAATTATTTTTTCAACACCTGAAATATCAGATAGAATTTTTTCTTAAACTTTACATACATTACATAGCCTAACTACCATTATCACGGTAAAAGAACAATGATTTTGAAACCAAACAATGGGTGGGTGTTATATGAACAATCAAATGGTATTAATTGATATTTTTTCTTTTTCGATCCTTTGCCTACTTTGCAAAATCTGATAATAGCGCCATCTATTAGATGCAGATTGAACTATGTTGTGTTGGAAAACTCGTGCTGAAAGCAGAGATTTTTCAGGAGGAGCTTTCCTTCAATTGTTTCTTAGAGTTTTGAATAGGTGGCGTTAGTGTATTTAGACGATTCTATGAATTTCACCATGTTTATTTCGAGGAATTTCACGAGTTATATTAATGTGGTGTGATTTTGTAAATAACAAAATAACATGCATAAAATCACCTTTTCCTATTAGCAGAGATAAATTATTAACACTTGCTGTATTATTTTGCGTGCTGAAGGTTCACCGAAACATGTTAAGCTTCTTTGTAACATACAGGTTGTACATACCTCTATGTTTTTTGCAAAATAAAGCATCATTATTATATTACTCGAAAATAATTAAGCAATTTTATCAAAATTATTTTTATTATCAGCCTAAACGTATCATGTTCGACCAAACTATTTTCTACAATAATATAACACCCTGGCAGTTTTTGATATGACATTTATTTGTATTTTGTATTCTCTATTATGCTGTCACATGTACATTTGTTTACTTCTCAAATATATATCTTGCAGTGCACACTGTGATTATTTTACTCAGTTATTTCCAATATATCAGATATCTTCTTTCATGAAAAAATCATAAAAAAAGGTCACAAATATTCATTGAAAGGAGATAACAGTTAATCTTAAAGGAGATAAAAGTTAGAGCTAATCGCCAAGAGACTCGAAATCACAAATTTTGGTCACCCAACCAAGTAATGCCAAACCTTGGCGAAAGTTAGATTTATCTCATTGCTCGATTACTCGCTGTACTACGATTTTCTCCTCCTTATGAATCTGGTACGTGGCTACGAAAATTATATAACTACTAGCTTTTGCCTGCGACTTTGTCCGCGTAGAATAGTTACTTTGATATAGTATGTTGGTATTGTATATTTTTTGAATTTTTTATATTTATATGTCTATTAAATAAAAAAACTTTTATTTATGTATATATCTATTAATATAAAAGGACTTTACCTATGAAATTGCCGTTTTGTATGGAGATTTTGGGGAAGTCTGCGTTTTCCATACTAACGTTTTCTCAGATTTCTCCACAACAACAAATCCAGAGATAATAATTTTTGGCATGTATCATAAGACAAGCTTTAGCAATATGTGTGAAAGCACTCTTCATTAAAATGACTTATCGTTTTTAAATGAATGCAAATCAAATTCCCGCCTCTTGCCTCCTTGCCCGCGCGTACTCAAAGGTTTAGGGAATCGTACTTTGCTCGTACATCCAGAGCATGGAATTCTCTACCGGCACACGTGTTCCCTCCTTCCTACAGCATGGGTTCCTTCAAAAGAGGCGTGAAAAGGCATCTTGTGAGCCAGCAAGGTGGAGGTCGCTAGGCCTGCATCCTTTGGTGCTGCCCTAGCATCCTTCGCAAATGGACTTTTCTACTGCTTACCATCAGGTGGTGTTAAGTCATCAAAGATGTATTCGGGAGGAACTTAAAAAAAGTTGTCTTCGTTTCAAATTTTAACACAATTGAACTTACAACAAATTATTAAAACAAATCAAAAGAGCTCAAAAATATGGTCTATTTTTAGAGGAGGGAATTATTTTATAGAAATATTCTGAAACTTAATAGTTACAGACAAAATACTAAGAGAGAAAAAGACGGCAATTTCATAGGTAAAGAAAGACCTATTATTTGTCCGCCATCTTTCTAGTATCCGTCACACAAGCAGCATTAGTTGCTTAAAATGCGGATAGTTTATAAGTGTGAATATTTGAAGTTATTTATAAATACTTACCACGGTAAGGAGTAGATGAATTCTTAGCTCCGCTGTTGGCAAACAATAGTTTTTTTTAATGTGCTTCTTTTTCTGACAATTCACTAGATAAGAGAATTAAGCAATAATAGGGAAAAGCTGCCTTAAGAGCCTTCTTTTGAATCTTGTCTCTTCTCCCTCCTTCCATTCCTTCCTTCCTTAGGGGAATTGTATAATACACGTAAATTTTATTAGGTTGTAGAACATATGTGAATGTAGGATGGAACCCTTGCAGAGTTTCTTGCCTGTATCTTCTCTAGACAAGGCCTCCCGGCAGTGAACAGGCCGAAAAAAAGTAGGGGTATTATCAATTTTAGGATAATTATAATTTTTTTTTTGACTTGTCAAAAGTGTATTTCATGTAACCATGACTTTGAGTTTGAGTTTTGTAACAACCCATAAAACCATGGATTTAAATAGAAAATGTATTGTTGAAATAGTTTAATAGTTTTTTCAAGATTATACAGCATTTATAACCATTTAAGGGATATGTTTCATCGCTGATTTCTAAAGTAAGAATAAAGTGACAAGCAAGACAAATTTTTCACGGATGTAAATTGGCTGTAATTGCCGTCCAGGCAATTGTATTTGAAATACGTCACGTCACAATACGTCGTCACATTACCTGTTAATTAAATAACATCATTCTAAAACAGTCTTACACAGGTAATTATGTGAGAAAACAAGTAGCTATTTTTTTCAGTGTAATTCTTATTATTTCTTTGTTAGAACTTCACAAAGATCCCATTAAGTTTCTAACAACGAAATATTATAAACCATGTCGCCCCAGGGCCCGGCCGGCGTGTTTCCGTTATTGTAATGACGTACCGACTTTTGTTAGAATGTAAAAACGGCTTTAAGCTGACGGAGCATTACTCGTTCGAGAGGCTGCGGGACTCACGGGTTCGATCCCACCGCCACCACTAAGTTTGAATAAACCTTGTGCACACTTGATTGTGAATATCACTTGCCTCTCATCGTGCCCGGTGCATGGCAACAGGCTCACCACCTGTTACATGGGGACTTAACATATCTGGTGAAAGGTGTGAGTGAACACCTCTGGCTACCCCTTCGGGAAAAGAGACGTGATGATAATATGTGTTATGTTATGTTAGAAGTATAGTTAACAAGGAATCGCTTATTTCATAAAGATTAGCGCCTCTTGTATATTATATACATCCATATAATCACGACTATTATCCCCTAAAGGCTTGTCAGAGACTAAGCAAAAGCAGTCCACTACCATCGTCCGCGCTTCACCAAGCAGCGACTGCACACAGCGTGACAGGTGGTGAGCCTGTCGCCGCTATAAGCTACTGGAGGTTGTGCAGTTCTAAGTCCATTAGTCGCCTTTTACGACACCCAAGGAAAGAGAAAGTTATCTCGAGTACAATGGATTTTTGCACGTCATATACGTTCAATATGTTCCATTTTCAAATACTAAAAAGTCTGTCATGTATAGTCGTCGGCGTTGCACATAAATTTTATTAAAGTAAAGTTCTCCTGGTATAACGGACACGCATACATCGCAACGTTACATCTCCTCAGTAATTAGTCGGATGTTGCCTCCGGGGCAGGTACGTTCTTGGACTGTAAGTAAAGTTATATTTGGTTTTGAACGAAAAAATATGGCTAACTACCTAATATAGGGAAACTATTAGTTTGAGATATTTCTTTGAATAAATTGGCCTGCTGAGTTATATTATATTGCTAATATCTAATCAAAATTTTGTCATTTATCAATGTTAGGAGCTCGGTGGCGTGGTGTTTAGTACGCTTTGGCTTTCGAAATCGAAAACAAAGTTACTTTCGCCACGGTCAAGCCTTGGGTGGGTGACCAAACTCTCAAGTTGTCTCAAAGTTGTCTCAAGTTGTCTCAAACTCCTATGTGCTACGGAAGGCTTCCGGGATAGAGATGCGAGTACACCTAAAATAAATTAAAAAAAAAAATATCTTCAGACATTCACACCTATCAACTAGCCCCATTTTAAGCAACGAATGCTGCTTGTGTTACGGATACAAGATGATGGATAAATATATTTAATAGATAAACACATATTATTGACCAGAATTTATATAATACAAGAATTTATATAAACATCCAAGACTGGAGAACAAATGCCTGTATTCATACAAACATTTGCCCCCACCGGGGATCGAACCCAGAACCTCTCGAGATGGCGACGCCTTGAGAACGGCGTACAGACCACTCGACCAGGAGGACATCAATATTGTGTAGGTAGTTGTTGTTGTGTAGTCAGCGCCAAAATAATCTACAGTAGTCAATACTATTTCATGTGCTATATTTCATATTTAATTACGCCATCAAAGAAATCATATCGTTCGATGCATTTTTCAATGTGGTCAAAATATCTAAGCACAGCAATGGCAATACAATAAAAATCTTGACATCAATAAAACTGTAATAAAAAAATACAAAAAAAATTACTTTGTGAAACAATGCACGAGAGATAATTTTGACTACTTTAGACGCTTCGATCAATTTGGCGCTACTGTACCTGTTGTTTTTCTTATAGAACAATTATTATTGTCACCGGGTATATTGTTAAGTAAGCGATGTTCATATAAAACTGTATTTTATTTTGTGTAAATGTCTCTTATTTTATGATATTTAAATAACACTATGTTGTTTTTTTCTAGACGTCCAATCCTGTGGTGCCTGTGGTTCTGCCAACGGCTACTGCGGCAGCGAAAGGTAAAATAGTTTATAATTAATCTCGACACCATAATTTGTACCTATAGGTACAGTCACATTCAAAAGTTCATTCATACATACATACAATCACGCCTGGAATCCCCGAAGGGGTAGGCATAGTCCAAGGAGCACTATGTTCCTTAAGACCACATTTAGCCATACCGAAATTGGGTTTGCTCAGATGAAAAATCGTGAAAGAGTAGTAACAAGTGGCCAGCTCATCGCCCACACAATCACAGAGCCAGTACCCAATACGCCCTTTGTCGCCTTTTACGACATGCTAGGCAAGAAAAGCAGTTGGCACATTCATTTTGTGTCCCGGACCAGCACGGGACCATTCATAGCCGGTAAAAATTATCGCATGAAGCAGAGCCCGCCGAAATAGAATAAAAATGCATTTAGTCTTAATTTACGAGTACGATAGCTTAAAGTTGAAATTTATTCGAGGCAGTTCATGACTATAGTGTGATTACCGTGCAAGCTATTATAGTTCTTAAAATATGATTATTTGAATGGACTTTTGAATATGAGTGTAACTTTTACCGTTTGTTTTTAATATGTAGATCTTCAGCTTACGTTTTACGGTTATCCATTTCTTTTTCATTATATTTACACACACACACATATCATCAGGCCTTTTCCCAGAAGGGGTAGGTGCTAACACTTACATTTCGCCAGACATGTCAAGTCTCCGTGTACCAGGTAGCGAGCCTGTTGCCATGCACCGGGCACAATGTGAGGCAAGCGATTCACAATCAACGGTACTTAATTTTTCCGATTTTCGTGTCCAACGCTGTCAACTGTCAAGCTGAAATTGCAATGAATAACCATTCATAGCAAAAATTAATCAATTTTGTTGAACCGTCTAATTTATGTGTGTATGAATCAATTTTGATACTTACAATCACGACTATTATCCCCTAAGGGTTAGTCAGAGACTAGGCAAAAGCACCACAAAAGCAGTCCACTGCCATAGTCCGGGCTTCACCAAGCAGTGACTGTACAATACTGTACATGTGCTCAGCGCGACAGGTGGTGAGCCCGTCGCTGCTAAAAGCTGTTGGAGGTTGTGCAGTCCTAAGTCCATTAGTCGCCTTTTACGACACCCAAGGGAAGAGATGGGTTGGAAGTATTCTTTTAATGAGCCGCTACAACAACGAACTCGACTCGACTCGACCAATTCTGATGAACAGTCTAATTTAATTTATTTTATTTTATTTTCATAAGTTGTGCTCGGTGGCGTAGTGGTCAGTGCGCTTTGGCTTCGATCGAAAACAATGCTACCTTCGCCATGATCAGGCCATGGATGGGTGACCAAGACTTTGTGATCTCGAGCTCCTCCGTGCTTCGGAAGCACGTTAAGCCATTGGTCCCGGTCGCATTTGGGACCGTTTCTACCCACCAACCCGCATTGGGCCAGCGTGGTGGTGTAACGGCCCATACTGCTCATGTGTTTCTCCATGAGGAAGGCCTGTCCCAGCAGTGGGACGTATATAGGCTGATGACGAAGTACAATAACAGAAAACAGGTATGGAACAAGACTTAGAACATATCAATCATTTTAAATCTGGATTCTATTAACTTTTACACAGCTTTGATGAAATATATAAATTTGCTTATAAACGTATTTCATTATTAATGATAGCGTTGTTCTCCTAATTTGACGTTCATCGTCAATAAAGACTTTTCATTTTCGGCATTTCGTCCATGATATATCGAAAATAAAATAAGAAAAATTCCGACTAATTTCAGCTTCGTGTCAACGTAGAATGATCGCCCACCGTGTCCGTTGAGCCGTAGTAAATCCGCGGCGGACTTTTTATTCGCGGAGTGTACATTTTTCTCCGCAGCGAATAGTCCTTCGTCTGCGCAGGCCATAAGACGTTTTTTAGAAAGCTCTATTTAAAAAGCAATAAAGAAAAGACGACTATAATTTGAATAAAATGTCTATTGTTCAACAATTTTTTATAAAATGTCCAGGCCAAAGCTTTCATACATCTTCGCCACCGAGCCGAAAATAGCGCTCCAAATTCTACGAAATATTCTTTCATACCAATGTCTGTAATATTTCTGTTTGCAATGTCAATACTATAGACGTTTAGCTATTAAATGCGTTCAAATTACTTTAGTACAATCACTCAGGAAACCCTAAAAAAGGTATTTCGCCTTCGTTTTCTAACATATATTTCATAATATTGGGTTTTTACCTATGTAATTGGTGTTTTTATTCTGTCTTAGCAATTTGTCCGTAACTATTAAGTTTCAGAACATTCTTATAAAATAATTGCCTCTTCTAAAAAAAGACCATATATTTGAGCTCGAATTATTTAATTTGATAATTTTTTGTAAGTTTAATTGTGTTAAAATTAGACACAAAGACAATTATTTTTTAGTTGCCTCCCGAATACATCATTTGATTTGCATTAACATAAAAACGATGAATAATTTTTATCAAGCGTGTTCACACACATATTGTTAAAGCTTGTCTAATGATACATGCCAAATATTATTATCTCTGGATTTGTCGTTGTGAAGAAAACTGATAAAATGTTAGTATGTAAATTGCAGACATCCCCAAAATCTCCATACAAAACACCAATTTCATAGGTAAGGACCTAATATCTTAATATATCCGGCGATGTAGATGTTAATCACTGCCTACCCCTTCGGGAATAAAAGCGTGATGATATGTTGTTGGTATATACTTATATACCTATCACATATAATATGTCTAATGTTGAATCGTCTCTAATGTTAAATCAAACACCTTGTTTAAGATTTTCCATCCAGTTCGCTTTATCATAGAACAGGTAACGATTTTGCTAATACAGGTACCAAGATACAGTAGTTAATTTTCTTAAATATACAATATAACGTGGAAACCGAATATATTATAATGAAATCTATCCCAAGGGGGATAAAGTCCAAATTCCTTTGCGAAATAACTCCAGTAAAATTTATGTGGTCGGCGTTGTAAAAGAGGGTATGTGAGAGGTTTCTGGTTTTTGAAATTAGACTCAAAGGGGAACAACCAAGGTTGGATTTCGCTTGGGAGGGTAACAAAGCTGTCAGAATTAAGCGATGTACTGAAGAGATAGTTAACGAGAAGTTCACCTGCTCAGGGATTAGGGTTGGGGCACAGTTATCGATATGTGTATTCGTATCTTTTTTAGTTTGAGAAATGTTGAGGAAGTTTGAAAGTAGCGTCAGTTAATGAATTGATGAGTAATTATGGGTTAGTGTGAATGATTAATTTAATTAAGAATAAATTTAAAAATAGATATAGAAAATCATCAAAAAAAATTTGAAAGAATGAGACATAGATATCATAGGCAAAAGCACCGCAAAAGCAGTTCACTTCCATAGTCCACGTTTCACCAAGCAGTGCACAGGTGCTCAGCGTGACGGGTGGTGAGCCCGTCGCCACTATAAGTTATTGTAGTATTCTCAGCCCATTAGTCGCCTTTTACGACAGCTAAGGAAGAGATGGTTTGGTAGTATTCTTTTAGTGCTACCACATGACTCAATGAATAAGATAATGACTGAGAGATTAAATGCATGCTGACCTAACGAGGACAGAAGAGAGTGAAGGGGAAAACATGGTGTGTCTACCACACCTAGAGTGGAAAGGCAAGAATGAGAAGAAGGCAAGAAGACCTGAGTAAGAGCTGTCGCGTTTAATTTGCGTCTTTCTGGGACACTGAAAATTCAGAAAATTTTATCTAAGGCGTTGCCTATCGACACCGTTTTTATACCTAGAAGACATGACCATAATTATAAATAATTGGGTCATAAAAAATCCCATTTATAACTTTAAAAAAAGTAGCATTATTGTTATCATGAAAAAAAAAATATTAATAATGCTACATTAATTAATTAATTAACAATAATGCTGGTAATAAATATGCTACAACTCTATGCCGTAAGTAAATAGTAAATAAATATTATTCGCTCTAAGCAATAAGATTGCCAATTGAACCGTTGTTGTGTAATTTGATATATTTTATTTTATAAAATAAATTAGTTTCATCTCATAATTCGGTGATTTTATCGATATCATCGACTCATCCACAACACTAGCAACAGGAAACACAAACGGCTGCGCAGTCCGCTGCAAAGCGTTGTTTATGTTGTTTCTCATTGAAATTCACTGAAATTAAGCGTATTTACAGACCGCCACCGCTTTGAACCGTGAAGGTCCAGGTTCGATGCTCGCGCTTCCAATTGGTGAGCTATTTGTAATTTTACATGCAATAAACTTAGCCTTGTTGATAGTATTTTTATTTATTTTAAGTAAGTATTTAGGTAATGGAGCAAGTTAATTAATTATGTGTGTATTTAATATAACATTACTACGCAACGCAACGCAACGCAACGCAACACAACATCACGCCTCTTTCCCCGAAGGGGTAGGCAGAGGTGTTACGAGTAAACACCCACATTTCACCTGTTGCCATGCACCGGGCACAATGTGAGGCACGCGATATTCAATGAACTGTACATAAGTTTTTTCAAACTCAGTGGTACAAGCGTTTCTCCCGGCCTTTTGAACGAGTAGTGCTTTGTCCGTCCCAAATCTGCTATCACTGCAAAATAATTATTTGGACAGCAATATAAAGAAATGTTTTAAATCTAGGAAAAGGATCAAGGATCAATTCCTAGGAAATGTATTCCGGTACTTATAAGGTTAAAGTTATTTTTTTATGACCCATAAAAACGGTATTTGTGTCATCAAAACAAAACATAAACACCAGAGAAAACTTTAGAATTTCTGCCCAATTAGTTATTTTGTTGACAAATGAAAATATCTGCTGCGCATAAGTTGTTGACCAATAACACCGTTATTTATCTTTCTGGCTTATCTTGTAAATAAAGTGTAATAAAATGTAATAAATATTATATAAACTGAGGAGGTTGATGGTATATTTATTCTTTTAAAAACATCTTAAAAACTTCTATTTCTAAAAAATTCTATTAAAAACATCTTGGATTCGTTGCACTTTTAATGCTCCTGTGAGTGTTCTAAAATTATTTTCTTTGCAACCTTCATTGGACATGAAACTTATGAGAATTATCGTAACACTAGCTTTTAGAGGAAACAAAATATCAATATCTGTATCCAAGAGTACAACACAAATTGAATATTAGGCATATAGAAATAAAAGCCACATTTGAGTGAAGATATGAACTAGAATAAAACTACAATATCTGTTATGATATTTTTTACATAGAACACAGCAATTTCGGCCAAATGTAGACAAATAACAATAAGTCACATAGGCTGTCCTTATCACGCCTTGTGCGAGTGAGAGAGACATGTAGAGTTGAGTAATTTTATGTAATAACAGGGTCCAAATGGTACGTCATTTTCGATGATAAATTTTTTGTTTTCTCACACTTTCAGTCTTTTTGTCTTGTGTCGAAGAGACGACAGTTTTGACAACATCTTTATATAACTTGTTCCTTTTGATAACTGTTAAGCCAGTTCTCGTCCTATATATGTCCCACTGTTGGGCACATGGCCGTAACACTACTACGCTGGCCCAATGCGGGTTGGTGGGTAGAATGTTGTAATATCGACCATCAGAGGCAGATCACAAAAAAATTTGGTCACTCATCCAAAGACTGACCATGACGAAAACAGCTTGGTTAAATGTGAAATTATTAGTGTGTTATTTTTGAACCATTGTGCTTGAACAAAACTTAAATACAGTTTATTGTGAATATCGCTTGCCTCACATTGTGCCCGGTGCATGGCAACAGGCTCGCCACCTGTTACATGGGGACCTTTACATGTGGCGAAAAGTGCGTGTTTAAATATTGTTGTGTATTGAAAGAGGTCAGAACCCAGTTATTTAATAGAAAAAATTTCACCTAATCATCTCAGACAAAACGTCCACTTAAGTATATAATAAATATATTTTACCTAAAACCAACAATATATATGGATCTAGATTGTTAAATTATGTAATTCCATCTATAGTCAAAATTCTTCCGAACAGTATTCAAGAAAAATATACCGACGGTAGTAAAAAATACAATGTAATTCATAAATATTGGGTCCTTACCTATGAAATTGGTGTTTTTATTCTGTCTTAGCAATTTGTCCGTAACTATTAAGCTTCAGAACATTCTTATAAAATAATTGCCTCTTCTAAAAATAGACCATATATTTGAGCTCGTATTATTTAATTTGATAATTTTTTGTAAGTTTAATTGTGTTAAAATTAGACACAAAGACAATTATTTTTATCTGCCTCCCGAATACATCATTTGATTTGCATTAACATCAAAACGATGAATAATTTTTGTAAAGCGTGTTCACACACATATTGCTAAAGCTTGTCTAATGATACATGCCAAATATCTCTGGATTTGTCGTTGTGAAGAAAACTGATAAAATGTTAGTATGTAAAATGCAGACATCCCCAAAATCTCCATACAAAACACCAATTTCATAGGTAAGGACCTAATATTTCTTGACTATGGATGAGGAAAAATAGCAAGGACAGATTAATTATTTGTGATTTTGTATGTTGAGATTGATTGTTCTTGAGTTGAGATGTGATTGATCGAGTCCTTACCCACATAAACCCTGTAACGTTTTTGGGTGAGCTAATTGTGTTTTTGTACAATTGTAACCTATTTTGGATAATAAATGAAAAAAACCCCTACCTACCCCTTCGGGGAAAAAGGAATAATGATATGTTTATGTTATGAGCTATTTTTAGTAGTGACTATATTTTAAAGAACTGCTACAGTTATACCTCGCTAGTCCAGTAGCTATTTGCGAAGTATTAAATAAACAGTAATACCTACTCACCTTTGTTTTGGACGACAAATAATTATCTCTTTAATTAAGGTTTATGTGTATCACGATGCCTTGGGTTCAACTCCCATCGGAGCTTAGTTTGTTAATTTAGGCTTTAATTATATACTTAGTTACCTACTTTTGCAACCACCAAACTTACCAATGATAATGATAGTTTTCTTTTAATTTAATTACAAAAAAATTCACATTACAACTTATATTAGTGCCATTTCTATCAGATTATTTTACACAAAATTTAGAAGCAGTCCCGTGTTGGTCCGGGACACAAAAAGAATGTACCAACTGCTTTTCTTGCCGAGCATGTCGTAAAAGGCGACTAAGGGCGTATTGGGTACTGGGTCTGTGATTGTGTAGGCGATGAGCTAGCCACTTGTTTCTACTCTTTCAAGATTTTTCATCTGACCAAACCCAATTTTTGTATGGCTGCATGTGGTATTAAGGAACACAGTGCTCCTTGGACTCTGCCTACCCCTACGGGGATTACAGGCGTGATTGTTTATATGTATGTATAGCAGCAATGGTAGCCGAGTTGGGAGGGACGGACATTGTTCGTTCGAGATCGCAAGACTTGCAAATTCGATTTTGAATAAAACTTATATACACAGATAGAGCCTGGAAAACGAAATAGGCTCCTTTTTATCCCGATGTTCCTATTGGAACTGGTACCACGCGGGTGAAACCGTGAGAAGTCACTAGTATTGTATAAAATTATATGTTTTTACTAGAGATACGCCGAATATTCGTTTTGTATTCGGTATTCGACGTATTCGGCATCATTTCCACTATTTTTATTCGGCTGAATTATTCGGTTTTTGTGCCGAATATATTCGGTTGTATTTTCTTGGCTAGTGACCGGGCGAAGAACAAAAAGACTATACTTCTTCTGTAAAATTTATGTTACTTTTATCAACTTAATGATTTCATAGGCTATTGGTAGTTCAGTATAGTCAGCTTTTATTTTAACATCGCCTGTAGTGATACGAAACGTACATGTTGTCTAAGTTGTTTGCTAAACAAAGTACTTGTAAACCGAAAAATATTCGGTATTCGGTTAATCAGCGAAACCACTTTTCGTCGCATTACTAGTTTTTACGTTATACTGAATAAAAAAAAAAAAAGAAAGTTTGGCGGCATTTGACTAATGGCGGACGTGATTTTTATTTCAGTGATTGTAATATTGTTTCGGAGTGGATCTTGTTACGTAAAATCAGTGTAGTTTTGTATAATAAGTGTCTGTGATGATGTGCAATATGGAGGATTATCGAAATAAACGTCAAGTGGTGTGAAAAGTGATGAGTTTTTATCGTGGTAATCCACCTCATCCAAGTAGCACCACAGTGTCTGCCATCGATCGTTTGACGCCAAACTCTCCCAAGATGCATTGAAATGCATTTCACTAGCATTTCAATGCAAACTACTGAAGAAATATATACTGAAGACTTGGCTGTATGGGCTTCGTTCCCTTTGCCTTACCTTGAAATGATTGTAAAGTAAGCCCGAAATAATGGAATATAGTAATCATAAGTTATTATCCGTCATCTGGTATCCGTAACACAAGCAGCATAAGTTGCTTAAAATGAGCTAGTTGATAGGTGTCTGAACACATTAATTTATAGTGTGGGTGTGTAGTACACGTCTGCTACCCCTTCGGGGATATAGGCGTGATGATATGAATGTGTTGGTGTTCTTAAGGGTGGTTTCATAGTTGGGCTAGCAGCCCGCGCTGCTTTACAATTACTTGACATACCTGACATGGTATCACAACCATACACGCGCGCATTACGTCCAAATGTATGGAAAGCTCGCGGCGCTGTTGGCTCGCGATGTTGGCCCGCGCTGGTAGCCAGCCAGTCCCTAAATAGACACATACATACATATTATCACGTCTATTATCCCCTAAGGGTAAGGCAGAGACAAGGCAATGACACCGCAAAAGCAATCCACTGCCATAGTCCGCGCTTCACCAAGCAGTGACTACACTCAGCGTGCCAGGTGGTGAGCCCGCCGCTATAAGCTATTGGATGTTGTGCAGTTCTAAGTCCATTATTCGCCTTTTACGACACCCAAGGGAAGAGGTGGGTTGGTAGTATTATTTTTTAAAAAAAGCCCTCCCACCTCCCCCTCCCTAATAAATAAATTAAATATTTCCAAGTATTTAAATTAAAATTATAACTACATCCCTTTGGCTCTGGCACAAAAGATCGATGAATATAAATTAGTACCGTCGTTAAAACAGCTGATAGGATTTGAAACATAATATTTTTCTTTCATTCACTCTCTGTTTTGAGAGAACAGACAATTACTTTGCCAATTACCGAGTGTTTTAAAAAGAAAAAAACGTAATAATATTTTGTTTGAGCCAAAAATCTGGGAATGTTTTTGCGGAAAAAAGTTTATCATAGGAAATGCTTTGTGGTAAGCAGTCTTATGGTAATTACGTGACACTCACACAGGCCTTCCTCATGGAAACAAACACATGAGTAGTATGGGCCGTAACACCACTTCTGACCTTAAGCGGGTTGGTCGGTAGAAACGGTTGCAACAGCGACCGGGACCAACGGCCTAAGTTTGAGATCACAAAGTTTTGGTCACCCACCAAGGCCTTTCCATGGCGAAGGTAGCTTTGTTTTCGATATCGAAAGTCAAAGCGTGCTAACCACTACCCCACCGAGCTTCTATGCGAACATAATTGTACGTACGAGTTATGGGTGATGGATGAAAGCGTGAAAAATTTACGTATGGGTGTTATTTCAACGGTTAGCGTAATATTCGAATTTCAGTCAGCAAAAAAATACAATTGGTCAGCTAAAATAACTGCTTGGCCAGCAACTTTTGCGCAGCAGATATTTCCTAGGTATTGATTCTTCATTAATTCTTTTCCGAGATTTTATAGATTTCCGGCAACATATATTGCTGTCAAAATAATATTATCACGTCTATTATCCCCTACATCACATTTCATAAAATGTTAGTCTCGCCAACCTGGACAACAGGTTGTTGGCGAGTATATTGTATATAGGCCGAGTACAAGGACAACAAGTCCCGCACCGATATTCACAATGAACTGTTCATAAGTTGTATTCAAACTAAATGGTGGCGGCGGTGGCATCGAACCCGCGATTCCCGCGGCCTTGCTAACGAGTAGTGCCCCGTCTTTCCCAGCTCGGCTACCAGTGCTTTTACCCAAAAACAAGCTGTTTATATTGGGTCCTTACCTATGAAATTGGTGTTTTTATTCTGTCTTAGCAATTTGTCCGTAACTATTAAGTTTCAGATCATTCTTATAAAATAATTGCCTTTTCTAAAAATAGACCATATATTTGAGCTCGTATTATTTAATTTGATAATTTTTTGTAAGTTTAATTGTGTTAAAATTAGACACAAAGACAATTATTTTTAACTGCCTCCCGAATACATCATTTGATTTGCATTAACACAAAAACGATGAATAATTTTTATCAAGCGTGTTCACACACATATTGCTAAAGCTTGTCTAATGATAAATGCCAAATATTATTATCTCTGGATTTGTCTTTGTGAAGAAAACTGATAAAATGTTAGTATGTAAAATGCAGACATCCCCAAAATCTCCATACAAAACACCAATTTCATAGGTTAGGACCTAATATTACATACCCATGTGAAGCTGCATCCAGATTATATAATAGTACAATATGATATAAGTGCGGTAAGTTGAAAATAACAGCCGAGGCGATACTGCTAGCCCGAGCCGTAGGTGAAGGCTATAAGAAGGCAGAGGCTGTAATTATCAAACCGCGCGTATGTCATACGACGTTTTATAACACATTTGCGAGGAGATAAATAAAACTCCTTCAGACATTCTTAAACTAATAAACATTTTATCACTTGTTAGAGCAGTTATAAAAATTTTAACAATTTGTAAATGAAATTAAAGAATTAAATGTTTGCTTATTATATTTCATCTCCCAAAGGTATTTTTATTAAGAAAATGTCGACTACCTTTCTGACATAAAAACTCTTTGCTAAGATTTAAAAAAGTATCGTTCGTTTTAGACAGAATATTATAAACTGTGCGTTTTACTTTACATTATCGCACAGGTACGTAATGTGATAGATTATGATATTGAAATTGGTGAAATATGAGACCCTTTACGAGCAAATGTGTTATAAAATGTTATTTACCTGTATATACCACTGCCATGCAATACAGTATTGCTTTGTGTTGGAGATGTTTCATTGGTATTGGACTGGCTAACAGCGCCGGCGAGATATCCATACATTTCCATACATACGACCTCCTTGGTCGAGTGGCCTGTACGCCGGTCTCAAGGCGTCGCCATCTCGAGAGGACTTGGGTCGATCCCCAGTGGAGGCAAGTGTTTGAGTGATGAATTTTCAGACATTTGTTCTCCAGTCTTGGATGTTTATTATATTCAGGATATTTATATGTATTTATCTATTAAATATATTTGTCCGACATCTAGTATCCGTAACACAAGCAGCATTTAGTTGCATAAATGGGACTAGTTGATAGGTGTGAATGTCTGAGGATATTTATTTATTATTTATTTTGACGTACGCTTGCGGTCGGCGTACCTATGAAATCACCCTTGGAATCCAGTACACTTTTGTTATAAGTTCCAGAGTAATATAACATGATACAAAATAACATTTGTTATTTGACGTAAGTTAAACTAAAACATGTGCATTTTAAATAAAAATAAATTCCATTGCCCACAGAAAAGAGTTCAAACGGCCCACAAATCTTAAAAGGAAATAAGCACCTCCTTTCCCAGATAAAAAAGGGGTTAACTGGCCATAACAGATTTAGGGCCAATTTTTTTGATCTGTAATTAAGTTAACCAAATGGTTACTTTTGGGTAATAGAGTCAATGATAATACCACCTACCATTAGTTCAAGATAGTCAAGTTTTCAGCTCATCATCATAATAATATCGGTGCGGTATTTGTTGTCCTCAGCCTATATACGTCCCACTGCTGGGCACAGGCCTTCCTCATGGAGAAACACATGAGGAGTATGGGTCGTGACACCATCACGCTGGCCCAATGCGAGTTGGTGGCTAGAAACAGTCGCATTAGCGACCGGGACCAACGGCTTAACGTGCCTTCCGAAGCGCGGAGGAGCTCGAGATCACAAAGTTTTGCTCACCCATCCACGGCCTGACCATGGCGAAGGTAGCTTTGTTTTCAATCGAAAGTCAAAGCGTACTAACCACTACGCCACCGAGCTCCTCATTACAGTACTTATTTTCAGCTAATAATGACATAATAATGAATAATTTAACCACTACATCATGCCTTACGAAAAATGGTGGATGTTGTAAAGAATTTCACAGTTGATGAGTATTGCCTTGAAAACGTAATTTTTTTTATTGCTAAAACCATTGGTTTTGATGTCACCCATTTCTATCATCATTGATGTCATTGACGGTATAGACGGCAGCGGTAGCCGAGCTGGTACGGGCGGGGACACTACTCGTTGAGGGCTTGCGAAACTCGCGGGTTCGATCCCACCGCCTGTACCACTGAGTTTGAATAAAACATTCGAGCAGTTCATTATGAATATCACTTACCGCACATTGTGCCCGGTGCATGGCAACAGGCTCGCCACCTGTTACATGGGGACCTAACATCGGGCGAAATATGGGTGTAAACCTCTCTGCCTACCCCTTCGGGGAATGAGGCGAGATGAAATGTTATGTTATGTTATTAGGAACTTGTATGGAAGCGGTTCTGAGAATACTCCCACCCCAATTTTTATAAATAGCTCAACAAATGACTCCACACTACCTGATGATAAGCAGTAGAGGAGTCCATTTGTGACGATAGCTAGAGCAGCATATTGTCGTACTGTCCTAGCCACCCTCAACTTGCCGGCCCAAAAAATGCTTTTCCACGCCTCTTTTGAAGGAACCCATATTGTAAGAAAGCTCATGGTTGGCACTGCCACTTTCGCTCATGGGTGTCATCTGTCGCCTTGAGGTCACCCAATGGCGGCGGGTAAACCACCAACAACAGTATTCCCAAGGAGGGTTGACGTCAGGAAGGCCGGTCATAAAACAACAGCCAAAAAAATAAATGAGCGTCATAGGTAAAGGCAATTGTGATCTTCATTAACTCCTTCTTGCGTATTTCCGCTAGCCTACTCTTAAAAGCAATACCGATCGATCGACATTGAGATTATGATCTATCTTACTCTTCTGTGCGACACCAGAGCCATAAATGGGTTCAAATTATGCGGCTATTGAGTGACTTAAATGACATTGAGCTTAGCTGAAATCAGTACTCCCGTACCGCATCTCTAGTCTCGGTATTTTGATATATTGGTTTGTGTTATTATTAAGTTTTAATTGAGATTGCGTTCGAGAGTAAGCTAGCTGATGATATGGTATGTTATTGATGCCAATTTTCAATATTTTGACCATTTGGTAAGCGTGACTACCGATCAATAAACTTGCCCAGTATATAATGTTGGCTAGTGATAGGTTGATGTTTATAATGTTTTATAGTGAGCGCACTGCAAGGGTCTTTGGGCGGAGGTAATTCGTAAGTCATGAATTCTGTAAGCCACCACGGGGTTTGGTGGGTTGTGTGAGTTTAGGGTGTGATGTAAGTGACAGGAGACTAACGAACGTGTTAAAAGTATTTATTTCTCGACCGATTTAACAAGGGCACAACCAGCAGCTTCTTAGCCTCTACAGCTCAAGTCATTTCCTGCGTAGAGGTCTTACGGATTAATCCGACAGTTCCAAGTCCAGGTCTTTATAGAGTAGCTTATGAGTCCTTTCTCACTCCTAGGTCTCTACCTCTGACTGGTTAGTCAGAGACTAGACCAAAGCTTAGGGTATGAAAGTCATGATTATTTGTAAGTATGTATGTATACTAATAACATACATGTAATGTGTCGATTACAATAACAATCAAAGGGTCGTGGTTGTACTTGATACAAGCGCTCGCGGTAATAAAAATTAATATTATGATTAATTATTATTTAAATTGTAAAAATTAAATAATAATTAATAAAATAAAAAAAATGTAAATTGTAAAATAATTATTAAAAATGTAAAATGTTGACGATTTTAAGTGCCAAGTTTGGCCTATGAAATAAAGTTATTTTTTTTAAGGTATTTGATTTTGATTTGATATTGCTCTGCAACTACTAAGGTCGCTAGGCCTGCATCCTTTGGTGCTACCCTAGCGTCCTTCGCAAATGGACTTATCTACTGCTTACCATCAGGTGGTGTTAAGTTATTTGCTGGTCTGATTATAAAAAAAACCGCTTCCGCTTATGCCTTACCCCACTTCCATTAGGGCCGGTAACAAGGGCGGGAGGTACTGAGAGTACACAGTGTGATTTCCCGGGCGGCGTAGTACGGAGAAATTTAAATTTGAAATTGAGACCGCAGCCGCTAAAGACGATGGTCACGGCTTAAACTTGGGGGTAGTTGCGAAACTCAAGGACAGAGGCGTTGGGTAAATGGCAACGTGAAAGGTTCGATTCCTGCCCTTGCTAGTGAATGTAAAAAATATATTGTACTAATAAAGCTCGGTGATGTAGGGGGATATGGAAAACAAAGCTACCTTCGCACTAGTGAAACTTTGGATGGGTGACTAAACTTGGTGAACTCCTCCGTGCTTCGGATCATTGGAATAAGCGTGGTAATCCACCTCATCGAAGTAACACCACAGTGTCTACCATCGATCGTTTGAGGCCAAACTCTCCCAAGATGCATTGAAATGCATTACACTAGCATTTCAATGCAAACTACTGAAGAAAAGTGTTCTACTGTTAACGTGTGGCTCAAAAGGTCCTGCAACCAGAGCCGTAAAACTGAATATTAAATAAAAAGAGAATTTTACAAAACATAAAAAAAAAACCAATGGGACACGTGATTTCTGATACTTTCCTCTAGGGGTGCTTTTCACGTTTCCCATACAAATTGACTTTCTCAACGCAAATAAAATAGTTGAGTTTTTACAATGAAAGCTTACACTAAGGGTATACTGATTACAGTCGTTATTACAGCCATCCAATAAAAATCTTTTAAAAACTGTAATTTAAAAAAATCTATAATTTTTAAGAGTATATGTACGTTTAATGCGTTTAATGATGTGATAAGAAGGAAGTGTGGTTTGAAAGTGGATGTAGTGATAAGAATAGAGAAAGGAATGCTATATGAATGGACATGTGGAAAGGATGGATGAATATAGGTTCACTAAAGGGATATATGAATCGGGTGTGAGTAGAGATACGGGACGAGGCAGACCTAGGCGAACGATCCTCGACCAAATTAAAGACGTTTTTGAGAAGGGCCAGGTCAAAAGTACCGAAATCGCCGAGCATGAATGAGGATTGTAATGAGAGTTGATGAAGCGAAATAAATATGGAGGCATCGTAGCAAGTGGATGGATGTAATCTCTGCCTACTCCTGTGGGAAAAGGCGTGACTTATGTATGTAGCTATGTACAATATATACGCATTAATCTAAATACATACATACATATATTTATATTTTGTCTGGAGGTGGGCGTTAGCAGCTGCGACACAGTTTATAACTTACGTAGCTTCTTCCGTACACACATTTTCATGTAATGTGCTTTTGAAAATAAAGAAAATTATTATTATTATTATAAAGCTGTAGTGGTCGAATGTCTGTACATAGAAAAAAATGCTTAAAACCAAGTCAGGGGGATGTAAAAAGAGAAAAATACCAATAATGTATTTTTTTTAAATTTTTTGTTTCTCTGTCTGTTTTACTATTTGTACGGGCTAATCTCCGAAATGGCTGGACTGATTTCAACGAAATTTTGCATGGTGATACCTTATACGAGTATCCCTGGTCAACATCTAAGATACTTCTAATTCTGGAAAATAAAAGGGTTCCCGTGGGATAGTTAAAAAACAAGAGTAACTGCGGACGAAGTCGTGGCCAACTGCTAGTTTGTACTACTAACCATAAGTAAAAACACTCAAAGCTGGAGAACAAATTACTTCGGGGAATCGAACCCGCGACCGCAAGGAGGGCGACACATTGAAACCTGTCGACCATTAATTACCATAGTCATGAAGTTATTAATTATTGTAATCAATTATTAAACAGCCATGTTAAATGTCTAAGATTATACAGAAGCAGGATTATGCTGGGGGCCGGTTATACTAAGTTTAGTTAACTAAACTCAGATTAACAAACATTTTTTTTAGTTATTTTTAATAAGATGGCATAGTTTGGCTTTCGAAATCGAAAGCAAAGCTACTTTCGCCACGTTCAGGCCTTGGGTGAGTGATCAAAACTTTGTGATCTCGAACTCTTCCGTGCTTCGGAAGGCACGTTAAGGTGTAGGTCCTGGTCGCTATTGCAATCGTTAATAACCACTAACCCGCATTGGGCCAGCGTGGTGGTGTTACGGCCCATACTCCTCATGTGTTTCTCCATGAGGAAGGCCTGTGCCCGGTTGGTCGTAATAGCGACTGGGACCAACAGCTTAACGTGCCTTCCAAAGCACGGAGGAGCTCGGGATCACAAAGTTTTGTTCACCCATCCACGGCCTGACCATGGCAAAGGTAGCTTGGTTTTCAATCGAAAGCCAAAGCGTACTACGCCACTGAGCTCCTCCGAATTTGAATAAATAAAATATCGTTATAATATATCTGTATCTCCGAATTCGGTCTACTCGGGTACACCCACATTTCGTCAAGTATTGAGGTCACTATGAAACTCCTTGTTTCACACATTAAGGGGGAGGGACAAGTCGGCCAAATGTGACATTATGTTACTATGGGGAGGGAGGGGTCGACCAAATGTGACATTGTGTGACTAGGGGGAGGGAGGAGTCGGACAAATGTGACATTGTGTGACTAGGGGGAGGGAGGAGTCGGCCAAATGTGACATTCTGTGACTAGGGGGGACGGGTCGGCCAAATGTGACATTGTGTGACTAGGGGGGACGGGTCGGCCAAATGTGACATTGTGTTACTAGGGGGGGAGGGGTCGGCCAAATGTGACATTGTGTAACTAGGGGGGGAGGGGTCGGCCAAATGTGACATTGTGTTACTAGGGGGGGAGGGGTCGGCCAAATGTGACATTGTGTAACTAGGGGGGGAGGGGTCGGCCAAATGTGACATTGTGTTACTAGGGGGGGAGGGGTCGGCCAAATGTGACATTGTGTAACTAGGGGGGGAGATCTCGGCAAAATGTGACATTGTGTTACTAGGGGGGGAGGGGTCGGCCAAATGTGACATTTTG
This sequence comes from Parapoynx stratiotata, assembly GCA_910589355.1. NCBI lineage: Eukaryota > Metazoa > Arthropoda > Insecta > Lepidoptera > Crambidae > Parapoynx > Parapoynx stratiotata. The sequence continues at coordinate 5,329,510 of OU342476.1, read as the reverse complement.
TGACTAGGGGGGGAAGGGATTGGCCAAATGTGACATTCTGTGACTAGGGGGAGGGAGGGGTCGGCCAAATGTGACATTGTGTGACTAGGGGGAGGGAGCGGTCTATAATTTCGTGACGTTACATTTCAAACTCATTTATATTTATTTACTTGGCCTTCCTCTCATTCTAGAAGAAAATACGTCTTGATTTGATTAATAGTTATAAAACTACTTAGGTAAACTCGCCTTCAAATATACCTATAATGAGTTATAGTGTTGCACTCCGGAAAGTGAATATTTGATCAGTATATTAGTGCTCGAATCCGGCCTGTGCACGTGGATAGGGAGTTACGGAGGTATTAAGGTGAACGCACACTAAGCCGAGGTAAACGCGTCGAAGTAATCAGTGCACACATATCCGCGGCGAAAGAGTTGACGGCGCTAAAAGCATTGATGGCGTCGAAGAAATCGGTTGCAGCTGTCATAACTAACTGTTAGGGCCAACGCTGCATTAGAAAGAAAAATTTAAATTAACTTTAGTGGGCACCGCCACGGGGTGAAGCGTCCTGAGCGTGTAGTCCGAAAACGGATGAGAATTTGGAAAAACTGTATAGAATCAAAGTTATAGAGAATTCAATAAGCTTTCATTTCATCTTAGAACATTTTTCGTTACAGCGCACCGTTTTTGGGATATTGGCGAAAAATCTAAAATTGGGACCTTTATCACCACCCTTTATCCCTCCGACTCCTAGACGTCGGGACTTTTAGTATGTTTTCTCCCTAAGCACCCTGAATAAGTTCCTGCAGAAATTGCTTAGGTTCACGCACTCTATACCCTACTTTGAGTCATTCCTAGACCGAACTATACGAGTTCCGGCTCGTTCGCGCTCCCAATTATGACGTTCGACACAGAGCCAGTTATACTCGCCTTAGAGGTACAATATAGGCCAGTCATCTGGGATCAATCATATGAGATGTATAAAGATCGGGATGCACGAGCAGCAGCGTGAAATTATAAGTTAAATTAAGTTATCCATTGACACGACTGTACATGCACAGCGTTAAGACTGTACTGCCTTAAGCGGGTTCCGACGGACCCCGTCGCGAGGCCCATTGCGGGCGACCGCGTCCTTAGGGTCCCAAGCTAAAGCTTATAATAAATAGCAACAAGCAGCAAGGGCAGCTGCGAAACATTTGCAGCAGCCGTACTGCTGAGTTCTTGCTTCCATTTCTTATAAATAAATTGGATCCCTCTAGACCTACTCTTAATAATCAAAATATGAAAAATAAACTTAAAGTATTGTTTCTGAGAGTATTTTTTTCTTTTTTTTTACATAATGACAGGTAAGCTCTTGGAAGTAATCTCACCTGATGGTAAGTGACGATAAGACCGAAGTTGGAAGCGAGCTTCACCTGTAATCCTCAAGAACTGAGGAACTGGCTATCTTACCTCTGATTGCCGGAACACAACAATGCTTAAAACATTGTTATTATGGCGACAGGTTTAGGTAAGATGGTGGTAGCTAGTCAGGCGGGCTTAGAAGCCCTATCACCAACCATACCGAGCAGAAAAACTTCTGCCTCCATGGGGAATCGAGTTTGATCCGGATAAGTGTGCGTCCACCCTTAGGCAGCGACTAGCGGTATTTGTGAGTAAATGGGAGCAAATTAGCAATTTATCAAGACTTTGAGTTTAAGAGGGAAATTTATTTTCGAAGCTTTTTTAAAGCACTGCGAATTAGTGATATAAGATTGGATGATTTGATGGTGTTGCTTTCTGTATCAAATGGTTACATAGTTGGAAAAAAGAAAAAAAATGAAATTATATACAATTATAAATATATATTTTTTACCGCGTAAATCCAAGATATGGAATCAACTGTCACTGACCTTCAAAATTTTAAAAAGAGAGCGTATTCCCTCCTTAAGGGTCGGCAACGCATCTGCTGGAGCGTTTATGTAATCTTTACTCTTTTTGGACAAAACGCTCCACGCTTTCTTTTTTTAATTGTTAGTGCGTGCTAAAAGCGTGCTTTTAAGTTTTTTAAACTATTATTTTTATTTTAAATTTTTTAGTCTTCTTATTGTTCAAACTAAATTTACTACTTGCGACGGCCGCCATGTTGGGTTTAGGTCACGTAATAATTTTTTTCGTATCTCACTCAGCAAACTCTTTCATTTAATACCCATATCACGGGGGTGCATTTTAAATAGCAAATCCGCCATCTTGGACGTCCGTCATATTGAATTTTAAGACACGTGACTATTTTTTTCGTATTTCTGACAGCAAACCCTTTCATTTGATATCCATTTCATGGGAGTGGATTTCAAACAGCCAGTCCGCCATCTTGAGGAGGCCGCCATATTGGATTTGTTATGACGTTTCTTAGCTAGTCATGTATTGTCATCAGAACTCAGAGCGTTTGCAAAATTTCATCCTAATCGAAGACCGGGCAGTGGGTCAAATTAAGATTCCAAAATTTTACAACTACAAGTGAAGCTAATAATAGGTTTTTACCTATGAAATTGTCGTTTTGTATGGAGATTTTGGGGAATTCTGCATTTTCCATCCTAAAATTTTTTCAGTTTTCTTTACAACGACAAATCCAAAGATAATATTTGGTTAAATATTTGGCATCTATCATTAGACAAGCTTTAGGAATATGTGTAATATCACACTTCATAAAAATTATTTATCGTTTTTAAGTGAATGCAAATAAAATGATGTATTTGGGAGGCACTCAAAAAGAGTTGTCTCCGTGTCCAATTTTAACACAATTAAACATACAACAAATTATCAAAACAAATCAAAACTGCTCAAAAATATAGTCTATTTTTAGACGAGGTAATTATTTTTTAGGAATACTCTGAATCTTAATAGTTACAGAAAAAATACTAAGAGAGAGAAAAAACGGCAATTTCATAGGTAAAGACCTAAATAAGCGTGTTTAAAGTCAAAAAAATATACATCATGACATCATACATAATATCAACTACGCCGTAGACCGACTACGATTCTACGTCGCTACGTCGCTACGAATATATTTTCCTTACTAAATCGAATGGTGAGCTTGAGATATTTAAGAATTTAAAAGCCTTGGTGTAAACGAATATTTTCTGCGGAGAATTCTTAAGTTGAGTGTCGTTATGTCTTAAGTGGAGTGACTGTGAAACATTTTTAGAAACAACTTCAAGAAAAAAATCTTTTAAGTTTTTTCTACAGTCGTTTTCTTAATGATTCTTAGTTTTGCAAAAATGCAGTAACTTCAACTGTGGTTGGGATTTGGATGGGAGACCATTTTTTTATTGGTATTGTAATAATTTGAACAGGATTGTCTTCCTGTGTAATAATCTATTTTACGTCAAGCTTTGAATGTACTGAATTTAGATTTAAGTAAATATTGAGAATGAATTTTAAGTTTCATAAAAACTATAGGCACCTATGCAATTTCCAGAGATAGTTCATGTGGTATATGTCAACATTTATTAATGTGACTATAAACAGTATTGAATTTTGTAGTTTGAATTGGTCACCCATCTAGTAACCAACCATAGCAAATCTTGCTCAGCTTTTAAAATCGATAGCTGACCGCGTGTCATTCCACAGATTCCGTGCTGGCTAGCCACAATATTCTAAGAGTGTCAAGGGAGAGTTTGTGAAAGTAGTGAGAATAAAATGTTCTGAATACGCCGATATAAGTATGTATAATCATATATTTTTTTTGTTTTTTTTTACGTAGTATATGTATATGAATGTCGTATATATATTGTGTGTATATTATATTCTATATTCATAAATATAAACTTAAAGTGGTAAATAGTGTAGGTATATTCCTTAGTATTCTTTTTTTGTGGATTTTTTTGCTTTTATTGTACCGACGTTTTAGCTCTCCTCACTCCGCTTTCCGGTGACTGGTAGAGAATTTCCCAAGGCATTAAGTCCGCCTTTGTACGTCGTGCGAGAAGAATACATAAATAAATAATAAATAACTGACACTTATTGAATCGGAAAATAACTATTCTATGCGGATTAAGTCGCGGGCAAAAAGTTAGTTAGATAGGTGTATAGGGTACAGATTGTACTCCAACAACTTACATGCGTCCTAAAATTTACAATGGTTCCGTGAAACTAATTGCAGACATAATGACTTATGTCAATAAATGACAAATCTAAAAATATATAAATAAATAGGTAATATATAAAAATATGAGGACTTCGGTGGCGAAGTGGTCAGTGCGCTTTGGCTTCGATCGAAAACAAGGCTACCTTTGCCATGGTCAGGCCATGGATGGGTGACCAAGACTTTGTGATCTCGAGCTCCTCCGTGCTTCGGAAGGCACGTTAAGCCGTTGGTCCCGGTCGCATTTGTTTCTACCCACCAACCCGCATTGGGCCAGTGTGATGGTGTTACGGCCCATACTCCTCATGTGTTTCTCCATAGGGAAGGCCTGTCCCAGCAGTGGGACGTATATTGGCTGATGACGACGATATAAAAATATAGGTATACTAACTGGTAATTTGCGCATGTATGCTGGATAAATTTTTATTCAATTGATTTCAACAAAAAAATTCGGTCTCAAACTTTCGTGGTCTTTAATGTAAGAGGAAATAACTTATTGTCGGTTATAAATGTTGTGTAGCCATAATAAATAAAGCGATCCATAGGAAGCCAAGTTCATTGAAGACAAATATTCATTCTTTCTGATATGCCAAATCCTAACTCAAGGATAGTGATGCAGTAACACAGTGGCTCTCAAACTATATTTATTAGGAAAACAAACGTTGGAGAGAGAGAGAGAGAGAGAGTAATATATTATACCTATTTTTGTATAACACTAGCTGTTGTCAGCGACTTCAGATTGTGACTGGTTTTTTCCATAATAACAAAAAAACGTTATTTCGAGAAAATTCCTTTAACAAAAATTGTATAATCTATTCATATAATAAAACTGTAGCGGTTAAATTCTATATATTAGGTCCTTTCCTATGAAATTGGTGTTTTGTATGGAGATTTTGGGGAATTCTGCATTTTCCGTACTAACATTTTATCAGTTTTCTTCACAACGACAAATCTAGAGATAATAATATTTGGCATGTATCATTAGACAAGCTTTAGTAATATGTGTATCACACTTCATAAAAATTATTTATCGTTTTTAAGTGAATGCAAATAAAATGATGTATTCGGGAGGCACTTAAAAAGAGTTGTCTCCGTGTCCATTTTTAACACAATTAAACTTACAACAAATTATCAAAACAAATCAAAAGAGCTCAAAAATATAGTCTATTTTTAGTCGAGGTAATTATTTTTTAGGAATACTCTGAATCTTAATAGTTACAGACAAAATACTAAGACAGAATAAAAACACCAAATTCATAGATAAGGACCCAATATTTACTTGCATATATTTCACATAATTTATATCTAAAAACAAAATAATCCAATAATTAGAAACATACTATCAATCCATGAATTACCACTAATCCCTATTCAATTGGGCTGACAAGTACTTTTTAACCCCTTGGGGGATACCGCGAATACCGGTATTCGTACGAATAGATGTTTCTTTTGTGTTTCGTTTTATGCCTCTTGACTAGATAATCAAAATTTAGCTTTATAAATGACTAAACTGTCAAATTCAATAAAATAACTTATTTGAACTATCCGTCATCTAATATCCGTAACACAAGCAGCATTAGTTGCTTAAAATGGTGCTAGTGAATAGGTGTGAATGTCTGAAGATGTTATTTATTTTATAATAATTAACATAATACAATACTTTTTATCTAATATAATCAAGCATAACATGTTTTAAAAAAGTTATTCTAATGTATTTCCAACTGCATCTTCTAGAAAGTTCTTGTTTGGAAAGACTAGTAATGATTGGAATTTATTTACTCTAATTATTGTTCTTCAAAAATCAGTTGTACTTTTATATGTATAAGGTTGTGTGTTACACGAGTCTTTTGTCTCGAAAAGTTATAAAACTGGCTACTATTAAATTAATATATTGTCTGTCCAATAACACAAACAGAATTGTTTTTCATCAACATCATAAAAGCGTATGCATGCATGATCGATCATGCAAAAATGCGTTATTTAATATACAAACCTTTGAGAACCGTTTCGCAACGCCAGCCAAAATTCGTAGCAACTAACGATAGAGAGCGAGACGGGTAGCGTGCGTGCGAAAGAGACGACTATAGGGAGAGAGCTACGCCTAATCAATGCATACAGCCTTCTGAAGCCTGCAGACACTTCAGTGTATCGTGCGACTCCCGGTAAGGCGGTATGTCCGTGCCTCTCGAGAAAAAAAAACAAAAAATAACACAAAAAACCAAGAAGATCCTAGTTTTTTCTACTACAAATAAAAACTGACGCTTAAATCTAAAATGGCGGCTTTCGCGATTCGAAATTCGAATTGAAACTCAAAAATCGAACGCGTCTCAACAAAAGATCGCGCAGGATTGTGGCCTTTTTAATTTGCGAAATACACCGGTGCCGAAATTTGAATTTGGAATTAGTGGTTTTTGGGGGTAAAGTTCCTGTGGTTTTGATTTTGGGGGTTTTGGGTGGAGTCTGGGGGTATTTTTCCTGTGGTAGGGAGGGGTGCATTCAACCATCCTTTGTTCGTACTGCACCGCTTTCCCGAGGACTGCGCAGTGCTAAAAGGCAGTAAGTTGAAAAGATACTGTTTTCCAGCCATTTTGTAACTTTTGCGTATATGCATGCATTTAAAAAATGCTTTTTTAGATGATAATTTAATTGGTTTGGTTTGCTTTTAACCAAACTGCGACATTACGCTTACCAGCTCTGTTATAGTATGAAAAGAAGATTTTAGCTGTAAAAATTTCTATTTTGAAATGAAACAATAAATTAAGTAAATAATGGTTCTGTTATCAATTTCCAATCTTTTCATAAGTTGGTTTTATGTGATTTTATTCTAAATCAAATATAAAAAATGTATTTTGTACTTTCCTGTATTTTTATGTAAATAATTGCAATTACTTTGAACTGCCAAAGTTTTGACAGTTCTTTGTTCAAAAACACATAATTTATTAACTTTCTTTTTCTTTTTTAAAGCAAATAAACCAATCTCTCTGTAAAGGCTAAAATGATTAACATACGTACATATAATCACGAAAATTATCTCTTAAGGGAGCCAGAGACTAAGGCACTGCAAAGCAGTCCGACAACCTCCGTGGTCGAGTGCCGGTCACAAGGCTTCGCCATCTCGAGAGGTTCTGGGTTCGATCCCCGGTGGGGGCAAATGTTTGGGTGATGAATTTTCAGGCATTTGTTCTCCAGTCTTTGATGTTTATATATATTTATATATATTCAGGATATTGATATGTATTTATCTATTAAATATATTTATCCGTCATCTAGTGTCCGTAACACAAGCAGCATTAGTTGCTTAAAATGGGGCTAGTTGATAGGTGTGAATGTTTGAAGATGTTATTGGAATTGTCATAGTCTGCACTTCACCAAGCAGTGACTGCATTCAGCCTGATCAACCTTTACAGAAAGTTGTTATTTTTTTGTCTAATTATTTGAACTGGCAAAGAACAGTGGCAAGTTTCCATACTAAGAATTGTCGTCCTAAAAAAAATCGCGAACACTATCGAAGTATATGTTGTACGATTACGCCACAACTCTAAATTCCATGTGAAGTAATTTTTAAGAAATAAAACCGGGAAACAAGATATGGCGGTTTTTTTAGGTTAGGTGTGTCATAAATGGGGAGCTCTGTGGCGTAGTGGTTAGTACGCTTTGGCTTTCGATCTAAAACAAAGCTACCTTGCCATGGTCAGGCCTTGGATGGGTGACCAAAACTTTGTCATCTTGACTCCTCCGTGCTTTGAAAGGCACGTTATAAACCGTTGATCCTAGTTGCGATTGCAACCGTTTTTACCCACCAACCCGCATTGGGTCAGCGTGGTGGTGTTAGGGCCTATACTCCTCATGTGTTTCACCATGAGGAAGGCCTGTGCCCAGCCGTGGGACGTATATAAGCTGACGACGAATTAACTAGACGATCTTTTTATTTAGACATTTATTTTGTATGAAATCTAATACTTATATTATAAATGTGTAATCCATACCTCCAAACTAATTATAAATGCAAAAGTACTTCTGTCTTTGCTTTCACGTCAAAACCACTGAACCGATTCAATTGAAATTTGGTACACAGATAGTCTAGACCCTGAAAAAGGACATAGGCCACTTTTTATCCCGATATTCCCATGGGAACGGGTACCGCGCGGGTGTTATCGTGGCTATCAATATCTGCTCGACCGAGTATTATGTGACATATTCCGTCAAAATGTAATTTCATTTCGAATTGTAAAATTTCTCGGCATTGTAAAATTTATCGACAACAGAGATTTATCACAATAATTAATTAGATGACACTGACAAGAAATGTTAATAATTAGAGGTTTTATTTCAACTATTAACAACCAACATTTTGCTAATAAGAGGGAATGTAATGTTGAGCACTCTGTAAAAAAATGCAGTGTTAACAAACACACAAAAACTTTTTGTAAACTTTTATCGGCGTTAAGTCAGTAGCCACACGAAAGACGTTGCGGGCACAGCTAGTATTGTATAGATTAACAATCTCTGTACAACTACTTTCTACATTCGAGTGTTATCTATTTACATAATACATATTCATAATGTCGTGAAACTAAACTGAGCATAAACTGGAATAATGAAATAAAACTTATAACATTAGCATCATGGGTGTAGGTATTTACACCCCTTTTGTCTGTAAAAAGGGAGCGAAACAGTGTGAGGCAAGCGATAGACATATGAAGCTGTATTTGAGAGCTTCATGAGTATCTCGATGGCTTCAGGCTTTCGATAGCGGAAACAAAGGTACTCTCACCTTGGTTTGTCTTTGGATGGGTGACCAAATCTTTGTTTTAACACCCACATTTGGCATTACCGAAGAGGTGATACTTTAAATCCCTATGTCAGAGGGGCCCATCGGGTGGCATGCCGGGCACAATGAGTACAGGCATTAACTTAACAGGCATGGGTTGAATCAATCACTTACATGAATTTCTCTACCGCCTAGTGAATTTAGAGTGGCTGACACCGGATGCTGATCTCCGAGGTCCGGGGTTCAATTCTCATCGGGGCCATGAGTTTTTCTGCTCGGTTTGGTTGCTGGTAGGGTTCTGATGCAGTTATGCTAAGACCGGGTCCTTATTGACCATTTTGTGTATTTGTTTCATTGTTTATTCTTCATTGTATCCTGTGTTTTCCATTTTTTTCTTCTTCTTTTGTTTTGCATGTGTATTTTTTTGACGTTTGTCCATTCATGAAGTCTCGTGAGGAGCTCGGTGGCGTAGTGGTCAGTGCGCTTTGGCTTCGATCGAAAACAAAGCTACCTTCGCCATGGTCAGGCCGTGGATGGGTGACCAAGACTGTGATCTCGAGCTCCTCCGTGCTTCGGAAGGCACGTTAAGCCGTTGGTCCCGGTCGCATTTGTGGCCGTTTCTACCCACCAACCCGCATTGGGCCAGCGTGGTGGTGTTTCGGCCCATACTCCTCATGTGTTTCTCTATGAGGAAGGCCTGTCCCAGCGGTGGGACGTATATAGGCTGATGACGAAGTCTCGTAATTAAAATATTTACATTTGAAGGAGCGAATTGCTGTTCTTTAACGTCAATATGTGACGAGCAGTTAGTCATAAAATTTGTCGAATGTATAATTTTAGGACACAAAAATTTATTACATTTATTTCTAAACTATATATATTAGGCTCGCGCAAATATTTATATTTTATTTTTATAAGATTATAATTATTGGTGTACTAATTTACCACACAACTCGCATTTGTTTTTCGAATATCAATTTTTTTTTAATGAAATCATAACGATCGTCATAAGAATCACTGGTCAGCACAACTACAACTTTTTCGAGAATAAATTGACATTCCACATTAGTATTGTAATATACCAGATACTGTTAGGTATCGGAGATAAATAAGAAGCCGAGCTTCCGTCTAACAGTTTTTAATAATTAGTAATAAAAAAGACGTGTGGCACTCGGGGACTGCCGCGGTAAAGCCATTGCATAGCATTTTGTATCAACTTATGCAATTATAATTTTATGTATTTATTTTATTCATGCAGTATTTCTTTTTCTTTGATATTAATTCAAGTTACACTTTTTGAGCGTGGTGACCGATAAGAAAACAAATTATATAAACTGTTGGTAGTTTGCATATACATTATTTCGTTCGGATCACTTATAAGTAAATTAAATCATAAAATAATTATCTAAAATAAATGTTTATAAACTAATTAATAAAATAACAAAACTCATAATAAACAATGTGTAATAGTTAGCTTATAAATAAAACCAAAGTGGCGTCTTTGTTAAAATTAGTTATTTGTTGTATCACTAGATGGCGCCACCTATCCTTTAAAACGCACTATTGTTTACTCTCATAGACTTATATGGTCAAACCGATGTTAATTAAAATTTGTATTCGCCTTGGACACGGTGTTTCATTTTGGTAACCACCTTGGGTTTTAACATGCACGGCCTTCAAGCCACACCTCCTTGCGCATCGGAGTGGGGAGCGTGAGGTTTTTCGTTACGGAATTTCTGGATTCGGTCCCCGCGCTCCAGGCCCGCGATAGAAGCCATGCAATAGCTTAAAAATCAATGTCAAAAAATGGCAAGAAAAGAATATAAGTCAAAAATTAAAGAAAACATAAATGTATCAAAAAGTATGCTACCTACAATGTGTCTATGGCCAGACCTGTAGCTAACAGAACTATGTCATAACGGCCATCATAGCGTGCCGCAACTATAAGATGGCAATAAATGATTTCCAACATACACACATACAATCACGCCTGTTATCCCCGAAGGGGTCGGAAGAGTCCAAGGAGCACCTTACCGGCGACTAACGGCGTATTGGGTACTGGGCCTGATTGTGTAGGCGATGAGCTAGCCACTTGTTACTACGAGTACCCTTTCACGATTTTCCATCTGATCAAACACAATTTTTGTAAGGCTAAATGTAGTCTTTTTCACACGGATCCACACCACCACAACCACACGATGGCTAACAATGAACATAAAAATTATCACAATACATTTTCTAAGGTTAAACAACTAAAAGGAGTGAAAAATGCTATACAATTATGAATTCTAATTCCTGAGCCTTAGGAGTCGGATCTGAATTCTTCCATACATCCACTATATCTTAAAGAGTAACTTATTTGGGTACAGGGTACGATATAGTGGAGTAACTCAATACTGACATTGACGAATTGAGGTTTAGTTCGCGGTCCATCTTTGTCATCTGTCGATCGAATATGGATATTGTATCAGAGTAGAAAGAAAATAAATTGAATGAAAAACATAACACTACTTTTGTTCGCGAGTTTTTTTGGTTATTATCAGTGATCGGAATAGGTACATTTAGGTTCATTGACCGCAAATGTTGATGTTTATATGGATATTTCTCGGGGTTCCAACTAATACTCCAGGATTCGACTTTTTTTATGGGATAGGGGGCAAGCGAGCTGACGGGTCACCTGATGTTAAGCAACTACCGCCGCCCATGGACACTCGCAACACCACTGGGGTCACAAGTGCGTTGCCTTTTAAGTGGGAATACGCTCTTTTCTTGATTATTATAATTATTTTATCAATAAGTATAAAACTGGTAGTTTTTTGTTTCAATAAGTAAATTATTTCGTGTTGGTAATTTTGTTTAAGATTTTATTGTATTTAAATACAAATAGTTTGTTCGTTACAATCATATTTCGATTTTTGAGATACAAATAATAATATATATGATATGTTCTTGTACAATCACGGAATGAAAATGTTAAATGATTGTTGATTCTTGTACAGTTATAATTAGAAAAAAAGAAAGAAAAATATATTTATTTCCATAAAATTGTGAAACTAAGGTTGAAACAAAAGAACTTTAACTTAGTGATCATTAAAAAAAAGCCCCAGAACTGCATGGAATGGGAGACCCAATTCAGCATTACGCAGAACAAAATGTTCTGACGCTGATTTTCAATAGGCATTAATTGTTTCATATCCATACTATTATATCATATGGCAAGTACAGTCACCGGCAAAAATATATGACGATTTTAGTACTCTGTCACATTATCATATCACCAGAATTTAGTCCGCAAAACAAATAATTTACTTTAAACCTTTAAATGACAAAGTACTAAAATCGTCATATATTTTTGCCAGTGACTGTACATAAAATAGCTCTACCTATTCCGAATACTGGTTATTATTTAATAAACTAGCTACTTGCTTCAGCTGCGAATTTACAAAAGATATACTGTTGCAGTCACGACTCTAATGCGTGAGCTTTTGTTTATGCATTTTACTCGACAAAACCCTTCTATAACTAAAACCTATCCATACTAATATTAAAAATGCGAAAGTAACTCTGTCTGTCTGTCTGTCTTAGTTTCACGTCAAAAATATTCAATTTAAATTTGGTATACTCATACCGTGTTATTCATAAAAAATATTAAAGGCTTAAAAACCTATTTTAGTTAAAAAGTGATTTGTCACTTTCTTTCTAACTTTGATTTGTGTTTGAAAGAAGAAAACAAAACACTCTGTAACTAAAATAGGTTTATTAAGGCTTTATTATTTTTTATGAATAACACGGTTAGTCTACAGCGTGAGAAAGGACATACGCTACTTTTTATCCCGATATTCCCATGGGATAAAATAATGACACGATAACAGAGATTTATCACCATGACAACAATAAATCAGATGATACTGACAAGAAATGTTATTTACATTATTTTAATGTCCAAAAGCTCGAGATTACAAAGTTTTGGTCACCCATCCACAGCCCGACCATGACGAAGGTAGCTTTGTTTTCCATCGAAAGCCAAAGCATAAACACTACGCCGCCGAGCTTGTCACTATAATACAATGTATAAATATTATATATGCCGGACTGTGACTCGAACCCACGATGAGTAAATGGGTCAGTCTTTATTTCGCCAACAGCCCTCTCGCTCTATAGGCGATGTTGCTGTCCAACTGTAGAACCGGCTCCTTTTGAAAGTGTCCAGTTTTATCAGTCAATATTGGCTAAATGTAGGTATAATAAAGATTGAATGTCTATTATGTTAATTGTGTAGATAAAATTATATTAACTGACAAATGCGATTATTTGAGCGGAATTACACAATTTATATTGGGTCCTTACCTATGAAATTGGTGTTTTTATTCTGTCTTAGTATTTTGTCTGTAACTATTAAGATTCAGAGTATTCCTAAAAAATAATTACCTTGTCTAAAAATAGACTATATTTTTAAACTCTTTTGATTTGTTTTGATAATTTGTTGTAAGTTTAATTGTGTTAAAATTGGACACGGAGACAACTCTTTTTAAGCGCCTTCCGAATACATCATTTTATTTGCATTCACTTAAAAACGATAAATATTTTTTATGAAGTGTGATATTACACATATTACTAAAGCTTGTCTAACGATACATGCCAAATATTATTATCTCTGGATTTGTCGTTGTGAAGAAAACTGATAAAATGTTAGTATGGAAAATGCGGAATTCCCTAAAATCTCCATAAAAAACACCAATTTCATAGGTAAGGACCTAATATAAGTACTAGCTATTAAAAAAAAGTACTTTTTTGCCTAATAGATGTCGTATATCTTTAGAAACGGAACGAATCTGGCTGTACGGTGTAGAATAAAAAAAAAGAAAATTTGTCTTTGACATTTGACAGTTATACGAGAAAAGGCAGAGATTCTGTCAAGTATTTCTGCTACAATAATTACAGGCAATTCAATACAATGAATTCAGGAATGAATTACAAGATGTCATAAATTACAATGACTAAATGACGAATGAAAAATAACGAGTTTTAGAAAAATGAAATAGTCTTTAAAATTATTAATACATATTTAAACCATTGAATTATTCTATCTATAAAAAAAACCGCACCAAAATCCGTCGAGTTCTTTTATCTTACATAAGGATAGACAACGTGAAGCAACTATGTTTTATATATACTATGTAGCTATATTGTACGATATTCATTTTTATATGATATGATAAATAAACTTCATAACGAGTTGCTGCGCTCTTCTCTGGCAATTTTCTCTTTGTTTCTGCTTTTAAACTAACCATCTGTTTTTTCATTGTTTTTGTCTCGAATTTTATTCCTATCAAAGTCGGCGTCTGGAGCGTTTGTCTCGACGTCAATAAATTATAAAGAAGTGTTAATAATAAAATTGTAGTATATATATTATTAAAAGACGAAAAATTTTCAAAAGTTTCAAACGACCTTTCCAAGACACTATTTGTTGATTTGCCTTAGGTTTTTATGAATATATACTATAAGTGACTACATCTGCGGGCTTTTTTATCCCCGGCATCCCCCAACGTCACAACTTGAGAGATTGGCCGAGGGTCCCGGTCCCTTGATTGTCCCATTCGGACCTCGCTTAACCCTTTGAGAAGGAAACCCAGAATGAAACTTGCGAAATGGGGTGGGTACCCGAACAGACACGGAGTATTTGTTAGTCGCTTTTTTTGTCCGTCTTCTGTTGCCGATTATTCAAATCTAACATTAACATACAAAAATGCAGCGGTAGCCGAGTTGGGATGGACGGGCACTCGTTAGAGAGGCTAGGAAATCGCGGCTTCGATTCCACCGCCTGTACCGCTGAGTTTGAAACTTATGTACAGTTCATAGTGAATATCGCTTGCCTCACATTGTCTGGCGAAATGTGGGTGTTTCCTCTGCCTACCCGAGGAAAAGGCGTGGTTAAATGATATGTGTATCTTACATGTGTAGATTTATTTAATTTATACAGATGTTTATTATTAATCTATATATATAACTCAAATGTGACTGACTGACATTGTGATCTATCAACGCACAGCCCAAACCACTGGACGGATCGGGCTGAAATTTGGCATGCAGGTAGATGTTATGACGTAGGCATCCGCTAAGAAAGGATTTTGATTAATTCTACCCCCAAGAGGATAAAATAGAGGATGAAAGTTTATATGAAACTTTGTCAATTTTAAACCGATCGGGTTGAGACTTTGAGAGAAAGTTAAAGGGTTCCCGTGGGATAGTTAAAAAACCATAGTAACCGCGGGTTACGAAGTTGTGGGCAACAGCTAGTATATATATGAAAATAATACCAAATGAAATAGCGGGACGAACAGCATAACTTGCCTTCCGGAGCACGAAGGATCTCGAGATCACAAAGATTTGGTCACCCATCCAGGGTTATTCCCTGGATGAGTGACAAAAACTTTGTGCATGCCGAAAGTAGCGTGTTCTTAATATCAAAAGCCAAACAGTACCAACCAACTCTAATGAGCTCCTCCAACAAAAAGTCGTCATCCTCAGCCTATATACGTCCCACTGCTGGGCACCTACCTCATGAAGAAGCACATGAGGAGTATGGGCCGTAACACCACCAACCTGGCCCAAAGCTGGCGTGGTGAAACGTACTTATTTATCTTCGTTCGCTTCATCCACTCTCATTACAGTCTTTAAACAATAAATAAGCTTAAAATAAACATGAGGAACTCGGTGGCGCAACGGTTAGTACGCTTTGACTTTCGATATCGAAAATAAAGCTACCTTCGCCATGGTCAGCCCTTGGATGGGTGATCGAAGCTTTGTGATCTTGAACTCTCGTGCTAGTACGCTTTTGTTTCAGAAGGCAGCTAAGGCACGTAAAGCCCGGTCGCTCTTGTAACCGTTTCTACCCACCAACCGCATTGGACTAGCGTGGTGGTGATGCGGCCCATCCTTCTCATTTTTTCTCCATGAGTAAGGCCTGGGCCGGCAATAAGACTTTATAGGACGAAATAAATAAGCAGAGGTGTAAAGAGTGAACCCACCCTATTGACTTAAGCAGAAATTGGTCGCACTAAACAGGAAATATATTCATTCATTCAAACAATTCCTTTGTAAATTCTATCCCGTTTAATTTATTTATTCAGTCGTTCATTTTATTGAATTCCAAAACAAAATGTTGCGTAACTGTCGATCGGGTGAACAGACGGTCCCGGTTCCGTCTTGTTGATGGGAAATTCTTGAAAAGTAATAAAATTTATTGCTTAGAAGAAAGTAGATTGAATTAAACTTACGTTTGACATGCGAAGTGATTGGCCCTTAGAGATGACAAAAAAGGAACTAGTAATTGATTGAAGAAACAACGTGTACAAAATAAATAATGCCGAATACATCCGCCCTCAGCCTATATACGTCCCACTGCTGGGCACAGGCCTTCCTCATGGAGAAACACATGAGGAGTATGGGTCGTTACACCACCACGCTGGTTCAATGCGGGTTGGGTAGAAATGGTTGCAAATAGCGACCGGCACCAACGGCTTAACCTGCCTCCGAAGAGTGGAGGAGAAATCACAAAGCTTCAGTCACACAGCGAAGGCCTGGCCATGGCAATGGTAGCATTGTTTTCGATGTCGAAAGCGAAAACGTACTAATCACTACGCCATCGAGCTCCACTTCGATGATATATAAACATACAAAATATGAATAATATTCATAATTTACTCAATACATAAAAAAATATGGATGAAAATAGATTGCATGTGGCCGAAATTCGTATGTTAAGATGGATCTGTGGGGTGACGAGGATTGATAGAGTGAGGAATGAGTGTATCAGGGGATGCTTGAAAGTGGAGCTACTTTAGTGATAGAGAAGTTGAGCGAAAAGCGGCTACCGTGGTATGGACATATTTTGAGACGAGAGAATGAGCATATAACAAGAAGAGCTATGAATATGAGAGTGGATGGAAATACAGGAAGAGGAAGACCGAAGAAGAGATGGATAGATTGTGTGAATGAGCACATGGCTAGAATGGGAGTGAATGTTGATATGGCGTGTGGAAGGGGAGAGTGGAGAAGAAAGACTCGTTGCGCCGACCCCAAATGAAATTGGGAAAAGGCTACGCTAATGATGAGTGATGATGATGGCTCAATACATAAATCATATAAGACCGGAGAACCAAACAACTTCTACATCTACAACCCGAACCCTGAGAAATGGCGAAAGGAGCAAACCTCGCTAGACGTTACCCTGACGTTCCAAAGGTGAACCAGTTCACATCCACTCTAGCCAAAAGACGTATGGAAAACGAAGAAAGGTGTGTGGTTTCATTATATCTCAAGCTGGACATCCAATCCAGATTCGGAGCAGATTCCAGCAGAGTAGTCGAGACTTCCGCTCGGCCCGAGGCAGATCGAGTGGGGACTATGCCGCGAGTCGAGGGTTGCCGCGACTCGAACCAAACTAGGCAGCCACGCAGCGAGCTAAGTATTATCGGGGGCCATGTTCAAAGACGCCTCAGTGTGAGTCGCGCGCTGAGTGGAGACGTTTGCACGTGTGCTGGGTATCGTGGCTCGGGTTGGGGCTTGCCGCTCGATACGACATTAATCAGCTCTAGTGGAGCCTCACCTTTTGTCATGAAGCTGGTCAAGAACATATTATCCAGCTATTTACAGATCTTATTGCAGTGGTTTGAAGCGGATTTGTCTTAATCTTACTCAGAGTAGTGTAATAAGAGTAAGACGGCCTACTGATTATCGTGCCATCGAGCGCGCTTACTGTCTTAATATCGCGTGTTGTAATAATAGTTAGACCACTCGCTCGTTTCAGTCGACGCGACGCAAGCGCAAGAGATAGATGTTCATCTTCACCTACTTACACTGTGCCGCTAAAAATGGCGTGTAGCAAAGAATGTAAAGTGCTGATTAACGTATAGCATTATAGGTATGTGATATGCTAAATTTATGGCAAAAACCAAAAAGAATACTTGAATAAATATATGCGGCTGGGCTTTTAGATGTGTACAAAGAATACGACGAAAATGCTACCCTACCCAACTTAAAAAAGAGATACATCAAACTTCAACTCGGACAAAGTTACTTGGAGATCACCTAAATTCTTATAAATACTTCTTAAATTTTGACTAAATAGTTAAATATGCGTGATTGTTATGCATTACGATAGCGAGGTAGGTACCGCGAACACGTGCTTGATCGACGATGCACGCCTTGCAAATGAGAACGCATGCGATATACAGACTGGTGTAAATAGTGAAGCTGTCGATTGGATTTCAAGGCAGTCTTAAAATCGTGTGGTTAAATGGGGGCTTTAATCCTTTTTAACGTTGAACGAAACACAAACGCATATAGGTTTTGGTCAGTTATCCAAGCTATTCAATTCCCATGTAAAAATAAAACAAAAATACCCACATTTTCAAATATTCAGCTTCGAACCTCGCAAAACCAATACCGCGGACTATTATTTCATGCTGCCCTCGAGGTCAGTTTTTATTTTAGCCGGTCTTTTATTAGCTTACCCAACAAAACCGCCCGGCCGTGGTAATTGCACACCCACTGTTTTGTACACTAGTTGCGGTGCAAATTGGAAATCCGACTATATGGAAAATGACCAAAATTCGTCGTTGTAGTTTTTGTAAAGGTTCGATAGAGCCCGAATCGGTGTATAGCTTAATTCTTCAAATAAATAAAACTAAAGAAGATAAACACAAAATGATAACTAATAACAAAAAATAAATAATGACCTCTTCTTAAATTAAAAATCTACATTACTAAATATGGCAGCCAGCCTGCCAGCTATCCTCAATCCACAACAGTTTTACTGCTTTAGTACCTACCGGTGGCTAGCCGGTAGGCGTGTGTGGGACTCACCTGCCATATTGGCGCTACCCACTAAAACTCCCCGATATACCCGTTCCTGCCCTTCTGTGGGAGCGACTCGGGGTCTGCCGGAGCAACTCTCCGAGCCGTTACGACTATAACCCCCTAAGAGTTAGTCCGAAACGAGGCAATAGCACCGCAAAGCAGACCATTGCTATAGTCCCCGCCACCAAGCTGTGACTGCACTCAGCGTGACAGGTGGTGAGCCCGTGGCCGCTATAAGCTATTGGATGTTGTGCAGTTTTAAGTCCATTAGTCGCCTTTTACGACACCCAAGGGAAGAGGTGGGTTGGTAGTATTCTTTTAATGAGTCGCTACCACACGACTCTTTCTTATTTAGGTGAAGGATAGATGTACCGAATGAATAAAAAAATTAAGCAAGTTTATTGAAACCAATGCGTCTTAATTATTAAGTGTCTACGGTGACGTCACAGCCGTCATTTTGTGACGGGAGATCCAAACTGATTAACGAATACCGATGCCGCGATGCTTTCTGCCGATTATCATGCAAGAGTCATTTTTTTAATTTTTGCAGCCGTTCGCGAGAAGACTAGTTAGCAGCAGCCAACCCCGACGTTTTGTCGGAGTTTTCGAACGCTCAGTACATGCATTTGTGCCATCTATGTAAATGTATATCTGTGTATATATCTCAAATCTTTATTCAACACCTTTAGTAATACAAGAGCAAGCAGTAGAAAAGGCAGCGGTAGCCCAGTTGGGACGGGCTACCGCTTTCAATCGAGAGCCCGCGGCAAACGCGGGTTCGATCCTACCGCCTTTACCACTGAGTTTGAATAAAACGTATGTACAGTTCATTGTGAATATCGCTTGCCTAACATTATGCACGGTGCATATCAATGGGCGCGCCACATTAGGCTGTTATATGGGGAGCTAACATATCTGGCGAAATGTAACACCTCTGCCTACCCCTTCGGGGAGGAAGCGCACAAAATGCGTATGAAAGGACTTTGAAGCCGAAATATATACATACATAAAATCACGCCAGTAATCCCCGAAGGGGTAGGGAGAGTCCAAGGAGCACAGTGTTCCCTAAGACCACATCTAGCCATGCAAAAATTGGGTTTGGTCAGATGAAAAATCGTGAAAGGTAGTTTACAAGTGGCTAGCTCATCGCCTACACAATGACAGATCCATTACCCGATACGCCCTTAGTCGCCTTTTACGACATGCTAGGTAAGAAAAGCAGTTGGTACATTCTTTTTGTGTACCGGACCAACACGGGATGTAAGATGCTTAAACATTGAACGATTCATACAATTTACAAAATGAACGTATAGATATCTATACGTTTAATAAAACTAGAGGTCAAATATCTGTACATAGAAAAAAAAATGCTTTAAATCTAGCCAAGGGGGATGTAAAAAGAGGGAAAATAACATTGTTTTTGTTTCTGTCTGTTTGTACGGGCTAATCTCCGAAATGGCTCCGATTTTAATGAAATTTTGCATGGTGATACTTTATATCCCTGGTCAACATCTTAGATACTTTTTTTTCACAAAATTAAAGAGTTCCCCTGGGATAGTTAAAAACCATAGTAACCGCAGGCGAAGTCGTGGGCAACAGCTAGTAAAATTTATATGTGTATGTCACGGACTTAAGGTTTCAGAACTAAAAATTTATATTTTAATTTACGATAACTTTAGTGTTAATAATTCGCTAAATTAATCATCTCTTTCAGACGCTTACATTTCGAAGCCGACAGAAAACACTTATCTCAAAACTTACTATTTACTTTATTATAAACCTTAGTAAACAAGCAATTGGGTTCAAAGTTACTTCGTTAGGATTAAATTTAATTGGTGCTTGTGATTCAATTAACTCTTCCCTGCAATATTCGACCTTACACCCCTAGTAAGAGAGTTGATTGTCCTTTCTCATACAGATCTTAAAATAGATTGAGGAGATGTTCGTAATTATAATTTTCGTGTCGTTCTGGTTTTATTTATATGACATAGTAACAGTACTGGTAATTACAATAACAAGGCAATTTGTGATGGCAAATTGGTTCATATTACGTAGGCAATATGGATAATGTTAGCTTGAGAGAGTTTGGGAACTCGATTAACACTAGGCTACTACATAAACTAGATTACGGACTTGTGGTTACAAGGGTTTTCAATTCGAGTGTAAAGAATGGATGAAGTTACTAAAAATTTTATAGGAGAACACTAAGGGCCGGCCGGTTTCACCAGCTCCTGATAGCCTACTACTATTTACTTGTCAGCTTGTTATCGCCCACTGCAAGGCATAAGCCTCCTCTCTGTTGTGCCAATTCCTTTGGGCCTGCGCTATCCGCATCTAGGTCTTTCCTGCTGCTCGTTCGACATCGTCGACCCAACGCATGATGGGACGACCTCGTCTTCTTTTTCCCTGCCTCGGCCACCATTCGGTTAAGGACTTACTCCACCTGACGTCCTTATATCTTGCCAAGTGTCCTGCCCACTGCCGCTTAAGCCTTACGATACGCTTACCAACATCTTGCACCTTGGTCTGTCGACGGATTTCAGTGTTAGGTATGCGGTCGATCAACCTGATGCCTAACATGGCGCGCTCCATTTTCCTATCGGTCACTTGAAGCTTCTTCATAATGTCTTTAGTAAGCGACCATATTTCAGCACCGTGAGTCATAGTTGGCAGGCCACACTGGTTGTATAATTGTATTTTGAGACATTGCGGCATTTTTCGGTCCTTAAGAATATTTTTTAGTTTGCTGAATGCCCAACCCAGCTGGATTCGCCTGGACACCTCGCTGACTTACACAGCCTACTTACATACATTATTATCACGCCTAAACAGAATGAAAAAAAAATATATGGGCCCTGGAGGGGATGTACTTTAAATATTTAAGATTGCTTAGCAAGAACGTGTGCCGTGTGTGCTAATACCTCTATCAACCTCTTCGGCAATGGAGACGTGATGAATATTATGTAAAGCTGTGACGGGGTGAAGCCGGGGATAAAGAAAATGCAGTTGGGTCGTCACTTATGTTTTGTAATTTATTATGAAGAATTAAGGCACAACTGAAAAAATTATATAAAAGAAAAGGTAAATTACACTGAACACAAAACAATTTTACATTTAACACTAAATATATTATAAAAAGGGTAGGGCTCCTTACAATAGTGCCTTAGAGAAACATATAGTCTTTGTTATAAATTAGGAACTGATATTGTGGTTTGTTGTAACTTTGTCTCAGCTTATAAAAATTGATTCACTTTATAAATATTTTACAATTATTGTTAGAAGGGAGTCAACCGCTCTACGCACTGACTCTCGTAAGAATGAGCTTCGAGAACAAAACAAATAAAAAGAGACAGACAGCAAATTTAAAATCGGAAACCAAGAGAAAAATGGCCAGAGAAGAGCGCAATGACAGCAACGAGGTGCTAATATAGCTATAGCGCCTCGTTACAAAGCTAGCTGTTGCCTATCCCATGGGAACCCTTAAATTTTCCGGAATAAAAAGTATCTAAAATGTTTATTTATTTATTTATTAAGGTATACACAACAGATTACATACAATAATAACGCCGCATACAATAGTAGTTATTTCACACACTAGCATGTAACCCAAAAACGTGTGATATGACACAGCATGATATAATTTTAGCACACAAACAAGTTGTCAGTTAAATAAGTGAAAAGGTAAAAGTTATAAGTATATTTTATCGAGGCGGAAACAAACGATACAAAAATTAAAATATCAGCACAAAAATGACGGGTTTAAGCTAACCGAGGATCCTTTTTTCTCGTAAATAGTTTACTGAACAAAGAAAATAAATATATTAAATTAAAATTAAAAAATATTTTATAGAAAATCAGTTACGTTTGGTATCGGAGGAATCAGGGTCTGCCCCCTTGGTGTTATCAAGTGTGTGCACGGCTCATTCACAAGAGTGCACTTAATCTTTAATTAAGATTTTGCTCTGATGTTATGTTTTCAGGTTGAATAATTGGAAAATAAACAGATTTTTTTTTACTGAAAATTTAAAGTTGACCTGAGATATAAGGTATCACCATGAAAAATTTCATTGAAATCGGTATAGCCATTTCGGAGATTAGACACTACAAATAGAAAAACAGACAGTAAAACAAATAATTTAAAAAAAATGGTCTTTGTACATCCCCCTCACTTGGTTTAATTTTTTTTCCATGTACAGACATTCGACGTCTACAGTTTTATTATATGCATAGATTACTAGGTGCCGACAATACATGTTCCAACCCATACACAAAGGTCACCGAACTCCGATCAATCCCATCAATCCAGAACCGATATAATCAATCAGATGTTTTCTCGTCTACGTCGCTGGCGATCGGCTAAATCGGACACTTGAGATATTGGCCGGGTGACAGATGACAGATTAGTGGCTTTTGACACTACACAGTTGTTGTTATCGGAAGCAGATACTTATTAAGTTGAGTTTGCAATTTGAGTCTGTCGCTGTGTTTTCTTTAATAAAACTGTATTAATTTATGGTATAGCCGTTTCCCGCGACTTCGACCGCGGTTACTGATTTTTTTAACAATCCCACGGGAATCCTTTAATTTTCCGGAATAAAAGTATCTAAGATGTTGAGCATGGATATAAGGTCACCATGCAAAATTTCATTGAAATCGGGCCAGCCATTTCGGAGATGAGCCCGTTCAAACATAGATAATAACAAGACAGAGAAACAAAAAATTTAAAAAAAGATTTTTTTGGTATTTTCCCTCTTTTTACATCCCCCTGACTTGGTTTTAAGCATTTTTATACTATGTATTGTATTATTTATATGTATTATTTATACTATACACTCGATCTCTACCTCTCCATGTATGTTATATATATTCTGAATAATTATGGGTATTTATCTATTTAATAAATTTGTCCGTCATCTAGTATCCGTAACACAAGCAGCATTTAGTTGCTTAAAATGGGACTAGTTGATAGGTGTGAATGTCTGAGGATATTTATTTATTTATTTATTTTTATAGATAGATAAATTGTTTCACCACCTTTGAATCATTTGAATTATTTACTGACTTTGAATTAGTTTCCTCTCATGGTGATATTTTATGAATTTTGCTAATAATCTAATTTACTATCTAATTGACAGTTGTTTTAAATATTGACAATTCTATTAAGACCACACCTCGTAATCTTTTCAAAAGGGCTACGACCACTTTCATTGAATAAAAGACTCGTGCTGACAAAGACAAAAGATATGACGTTGCTGTGTTAGGGAAGAACACCAAAAAGAGCGCACGTGTGAAAATAAAACGTCGTAAGCGACAAATTGGAAATAATTAAATAATAAAAAAAATATGCGTTATATGAAAAACGTTATTTAGAGAGTGTTGAAATAAATGTTTCTCTATTTTAATTAAATTAATTTTAGTTGTTAATACTCGATCGATCTGCTTAGAAAAGTGAAAAAACGGAATCGAAGGATGCATGCTTAGATTTTTTTCTATCGAGAAAATATTTTAAATTTATGTTTTGGTCTTAGCCAATGACTTTATTAAGGAGTAAACTTTAATATAATAAGTAAGAACAAAAACAATGGGTAGTATGGAAACTGCTGTAAAATCTAAATAAAAACATTGACCACAAAAGACAATTAGAACAGTTGTCTCTCACTTGGTTAACTAAACACCATTTAAAGTTTAAGTACGCGTTCAACGCCTGTTTAATTTTTGTTTCTTAGACGATGTTTAAGCCGCGTCTAGCTCTAGACAATCGTAATACACGGTCTTGTGGTAACGTTTTTTTAAAACACATGCTTAACAGATGTTTTAGTTTTTTGTGGGAAGACGGTGAATGTTTACGAGGTATCTCGAGGCGTTCTCATTTTGACCTTTATGTATGTGTGTTTATTCGCAATTATCTCGCGATTGGCTGAACCGATTTTGATGCGGGTTTTCAAGGGTTTTTCATGAAAGTATTTGTTACACTCATAAGAAGGTTTTAGTATTTTAATCGACTTCAAAAAACAAAAGAAGGTTCTTTGTTCGCGACCATCTCGCGTTTGGTTGAACTTGATGCTAATTTTGATGTGGTTTTCAGAAAAGTATTTGTTACACTTATTACCCACTTCCAAGGGCATCTTGCTGGAAAATTTAAAACTAGTTTATGTCTCGATATTGTAAATTTTTAACATTTTAGCCATAGTAAAAATGTCACAAAATTACTAAATTTAAAAAAAATCTCAATTAAAATTTCTTGCAAGACGCCTTAAGAGGTTAAATAATCTCCTGAGTGTAAAAAGTACTTTGGTGAAAACCGCATCGAAATCGGTTCAGCCAATCGCGAGACAATCGCTAATAAACATACATACAGATCAAACGAAGAACCTCCTTTTTTTGAAGTCGAAAAATAAAGAACTATTCACACTTAAGACTAAACGTACAGCATTAGACTGTCACCAACAAACCGATTTGAGAACTCTGAGTTGCCAGTGCCACACATGGAGCGAGCCATAATGGAGTACCCGACCCAATTACTTAATGGGCAACCAGGGTTGGCCCAGGAAATAGTTCTTCGGTGGCTTAAACTGCTGATTATACATCTGCTTTTTTTACACATGACAAGCAAGCTCTTGGCCTTCATCTCACGTGATGGTAAGTGACGATAAGGCCGAGGGTGGAAGCGACCTTCACCTGTATTCCTCAACAACTGAGGAACTGGCTATCTTACCTCTTATTGCCGGAACACAATACTGATAACATTGTTATTATGGCGACAGATTTAGGTAAGACGGTGGTAGTTAGCCAAACGGACTTAGAAGCCATACCAACCAGTATCGGTCACAAATATCATGTCATAAGAGAGTATGATCTGGTCACGAAGAATGTTATGGATTTAAAAATGGCTGGGCGTGTAGAGAGAAGCAGACCGAAGAAAAGATGGATGGATTGTGTGAATGATATGATGACAAAGGGAGTGCGTGTTGTGAACTTGGTCAGTGCTAGGAGATAGTGGAAGAAGAAGATATGATGCGCCAACCCCATACATATTTGAAAACAGGGTATGACAGAAGAAGAAGAGAAGAGAAGATTCAAATTATGAACTCAAAGGTAGGTTCAAATTGTGAACTTTAAGGCTTTGACGACCTCCGTGGTCGAGTGGACTGTACGCCGGTCTCAAGGCGTCGCCATCTCGAGAGATTCTGGGTTCGATCCAATCCAATGTTTAATAAAATATTTGCTGTTTTGGTACCTATACGTTAGTGTTGTTAAAATGACAAGCTACTAAATGGTAACATTTGTAACGAGGCGCTATAGTTATATTAGCGACTCTTTGCTGTCATTGCGCTCTTATCTGGCCATTTTTCTCTTGGTTCCCGTTTTTAAATTTACCTTTTATTTGTTTTGTTTTCATTCTTGCAAGAGTCAGCGCCTAGAGCGTCAATAATTTTAAATATAGTTATAAATAAGTGTTGAATAAGTTAAAAGTCCTCGTATACAGTAAAACAGTCAAAAGATACAGAATTCGGAATTGATCAATAATAACTCATATATAAAGTCTATAAGTTTTTTTAAGGCACTACTTCGTGCCTTTAATCTTAATATATATACAACCGCAAAAAGTAACGACAACTGAATTTTTATTTATCATGGGTCCACCACGTCACACATTCTGGCGACTCCAAACGTTTGACTGGCAGCCCTGCGTTAGTTTCGTTCGCGGGTTTGATGAACATCCAGTGCTTTGTGGCCGATGATAATGGAGTGCATATTGAGTGTTCCAGGCAAGCCTCCGTTCTGATTGAGCCGAAATAATGGTGAACGTTATTTTCCTCTTTTTACTTGCCCCAGACTTGGCTTTAAGCATTTTTTTTTCTATGTACAGACATTCGACCTCTACAGTTTTATTATGTTTAGATGATGCTTACAGGAGAAATTAAACCATCCATTCCCGTTTTTTTGTCGTTTCTCTCTTAATTACAATATTTAACTTTTAAAACTTTTCTCGATCGGGAATCGACGGATCTGATCTGAATCGTAATTTTTTGACGGGAAAAGACGAAAATGTATTTTAAATCTGCCATTATGACACTCCAAAGTTGCAAATGGTCTCTCAAGGGAATCGGCAAGCTTTGAAAATTCGTCTTTATATTGAAAGTTGTAAAGATGAATTCGGATTGCCTGTACATGCGAAGTTGAGTGTTTCCTTTGAATTTAAAATGCTTGAAGTTGTGGATGTAAAGTTTCGGATGGAACGAGGACTTGGACTGGTTTAAAGAAACCTCCGTGGTCGAGTGGTCTGTACGTTGATCTCAAGGCGTCGCAAGCTCAAGGTTCTGGGTTCCAAATGTATGTGTGATTAATACAGGCATCGTATTCATCACACAAAAATTATTTCTCCAGTCTTGTTTTATAATCTTTCTATACATATAATAAAACCGTAGAGGTCAAATGTCTGCTAATAAAAAAAATGCTTAAAACCAAGAAAAGAGCATACAACTTTCTAAAGAAACGGCAACGCATTTGTGACCCCTCCGGTGCAAATGGTCATGGGCGACGGTAATTTCGTCCCATCAGGTGAACTGTCTACTCGATTGCCCCCTAATAACATAAAAAAAGAATTTTAACAATAATACACAATTAATCTTAAATAATTAAAAATCACTGCCGCTAAATCACATTTCAAACTGTCGAATCTCTCTGACTAATTTACTAAGAGTCCATTTGACTCTAAATAATAATAATAATAAATAATAATTATCTTCAGACATTCACACCTATCAACTAGCACCATTATAAGCAACATGTTGCTTGTGTTACAGACACTAGATGACGGATAAATATATTTAATCGATAAATACATATAAATATCCTGAATATATATAAAAAGATATAGACATACAAATATTCAGAAAATATACAATTAATATATAAACATCGAAGACTGGAGAACAAATGCCTGAAAATTCATAACCCAAACATTTGCGCCCACCGGGGATCGAACCCAGAACCTCTCGAGATGGCAACGCTTTGAACAGACCACTCGACCACGGCGGTCGTCAAATTTTAGTTATGGAACTACTCTTTAAGTGAGGTATTGACCATGTCTCTAGGAAAATACTAACTATTATTTCTTATTGTCAGTACGTTACCAAAAGAACTTGTCCACAGAAGATACCGGCTACAATCCAACTAGGATTCCATTTTCTCTATTTTTTGAAGCGACGTTTTTGTCTAACCTAAAGTTTATTGAAAACTATTGTGCCTAACATCGCAATCGGCCATTTTGGAAATATAGACGAAAACCACTCACGTACACACAGCGATAAATAACTGAACATGCAGCAGCTCATGTTTACATTGCTAGCTAATTTGCCAGTCAACATTGATCTCAACCAGAGGTACCTTAGGTTGAAATTTCGTTGGAGGTCTTTCTAGTTTATGGCTAGAGTGACATGGCGTCTACAGTACATAGAACAATGTTCCTTATTGCTTTTGTAGTTATAAATTAGGGTTCGCATTGTACCTTTCAGCCGACATCAATAAAACGCAGTGTTTTATAAAAATATATCATAGTGAATTCAGTAGAGTACCTTTAGTCCGCATCGTTGTAAGCCTTTTTTATAAGTCCATTGGTTGTAAGATGAAGGTTATATTAGGTCCTTACCTATGAAATTGGTGTTTTGTATGGAGATTTTGGTGGATTCTGCATTTTCCATACTAAATTATTTTCAGTTTTCTTCACAACGACAAATCCAAAGATAATAATATTTGGCATCTATCATAAGACAAGCTTTAGTAATATGTGTTATATCACACTTCATAAAAATTATTTATCGTTTTTAAGTGAATGCAAATAAAATGATGTATTCGGGAGGCACTTAAAAAGAGTTGTCTCCGTGTCGAATTTTAACACAATTAAACTTACAACAAATTATCAAAACAAATCAAAAGAGCTCAAAAATATAGTCTATTTTTAGACGAGGTAATTATTTTTTAGGAATACTCTGAATCTTAATAGTTACAGACAAAATACTAAGAGAGAAAAAAAACACCAATCTCATAGGTAAGGACCCAATATTTTAAGCTATACGTTTAGCAGCACATCTCTAAAACAACGTTCAATTAGCCTTTAAAAGTTAATGTTGATAGCGGACGACACGCAGCAGCAACAAATGACGCGTCGCGACATTGCTGTTTTTTTAATTTTGTCTCTCTGTCTGTTTGTCTGTATTTACGGGCAAATCTCCGAAATGGCTGGACCGATTTCAATGAAATTTTGCATGGTGATACCTTATATCCCTGGCCAACATCTTAGATACTTTTTATTCCGTAAAATTAATGGGTTTCCGTGGGATACTTAAAAAACCATAGTAACCGCGAACGAAGTCGCTGACAAAAGCTAGTGTAACATAATCTGGACGCAGCCACACCCACATCTAATTTGAATTTGAATACAGGTAAAAACAATAGTTCAGTTTTAAGTTTACCGAAAATTAAACCCAAAACTAACTTGTTTTAAATAATTAATGTCCTTATCTGGAATTAGATTTACGGCGCACCGGACCCGCTGAAACGGGACTCTAAGTTATGACGCCATTTTGTTACAACCAATTGTTCCAATTGAACGACGATATTCAATTTCGTGGTATTAGGAATAGTGGGCGAAGGCAGGAAGGCAGCGAAGGCATTTTATATGTAAAGCTGAAATTAAACGTTTCTTTTTTGCTTTCATTTTCGATTCATCATCGATAAAATGACGAAAATATTAGGCATTTCATTTTGTTATACGTCGAAGTGATGAACGTCATTTTAGAAGAAATTCATCATTTACAATTCATTACAAAAATGAATTATCAAATTTGTTGAACCGTCTTATTACAGCTTTAAAGCATTCTGTAAATACCTTCATTATCCGTACTAATATTATAAATGCGAATGTAACTCTGTCTTGCTTTCACGTCAAAGTCAAAACCGTTTCAATTGAAATTTGGTACACAGATAGTCTAGAGCCTGGGAAAGGACATAAGATACTTTTTATCCCGATATTCCCATGGGAACAGGTACCGTGCGGGTGTAACCGTGGTTATCAATATCTGCTCGACCGAGTATTATGTGACATATTCCGTCAAAATGTAATTTCATTTCGAATTGTAAGATTTCTCGGCATTGTCAAGTGTAAAATAATGACACGACAACAGAGATTTATCACCATGACAACAATGAATCAGATGACACTGACAAGAAATGTTTTTTTTCATTACTTTAATAATTAGAGGATTTCGTTCACCTATTAACAGTCAACATTTTGCTAATAAGAGGTAGGAAATGTAGGAATGTAATGTTGAGCACACTGTAAATAAACAATCTAGTGTAAACAAACACGCGTTAAATCAATAGTCGTGATTATATGTATGGATGTATTTACAAAAAAAGTTACATAAATACAAAAACAATACAAAGGTTTTGATTTTTCTTCTGAAATATAGATAATTATTTTTAATGCCGTCCCATTCATTACGATTCATGCCTTGTTATTATATTCCATGTATTTCCGTCTCATTGGATTCCATTATTATTCCATTCCATTATTCCATCATTCCATCCGTTATTTGGTTTGTATGGAAAGGAATCCATTGCATTCCATTCCTTTTCACTGTGTTTTCTCATGATGGTGCTGAGACCACTGACAGAATCTTTAGAATCAGAACCTTTAGAATCTTTTACAGCTTTCACTTTCATTGGGTTGTTGATTCCCTTCTCTTCACTGCATTGGATGCATTTCTATTCCATTATATTCCACCGCATTACATGTTTTTCTATTCCATTCCATTTCACAGTATTCCATTCCATTCCACAGTATTCCATTCCATTCCACAATATTCCTTTCCATTCTATACAATAACTGTGTAACTTATTGCCACACTATTGTAGTAAATTCTATTCTAATACAAACACAGTTCGCACAACTTTCTGAACTATTTCATTGCTGTTTTGAAGCGCAATCAGAGTTATATGCAGACGGACTAAACTTTACAAACAGTCACTACATCGTATTACCGACTACAGAAGTGTTAATAGAAATCTGACAGTAAAATTCACCCTAATATTATAAATGCGAAAGTTACTCTGTCTCTCTGTATGTCTCACTTTCACGTCAAAACTTCTTCTTCTTTGTTTAATGGCGACGGGACGGGAATCGAGTGGTTTGAGTTTTCATGTTTATGGGTTTGGGAATGTAAGGAGGAAGAATGTCATGAGATATGAGATATAGGGGCAATTAAAGAAGATATGGTCTATCGATCCTTCGTCAAGCCCGCATTCGAAAGGACATAGGCTACTTTTTATGCCGACATTCCCATGGGAATCTTAAATCGAATAGACTTGATAGAATTTTAACATTACTCGCATAAAAGCCATTGTGTTAACTATTAGGTCCTTACATATGAAATTGGCGTTTTGTATGGAGATTTTGGGGAACTCTGCATTTTCCATACTAACATTTTTTCAGTTTTCTCCACAACAAAGAATCCAAAGATAATAATATTTGGCATGTATCATTAGACAAGCTTTAGCTATATGTGTGATATCACACTTCTTAAAAATTATTTATCTTTTTATGTGAATGCAATGCAAATTATGTACTCGGAAGGCACTGAAAAGGAGTTGTCTCCGTGTCCAATTTTAACACAATTAAACTTACAATGAATTATCAAAACAAATCAAAAGAGTTCGAAAATATGGTCTATTTTTAGAGGAGGTTATTATTTTTTAAGAATACTCTGAAACTTAATAGTTACACCAATTTCATAGGTAAGGACCTAATATATTGCGCGCGGAACTCGTTGGCCGCGCCTTAGGTGGTGACTCATCTTGCTATTGCAATCTCATGTGCGTTTTGTTTAAAGTAGCCGGAACTTTCAATGCGTGTTGCCGTCGCGAAGTGCGGCGCCGAACTGAGTAATGACAGCAAGCGCCCCCCGCCTTTCTGTCCCACCGCTCACATACCTAAGGCGCGGCCAACTAGTTCCTTGCACTATACCATGTAATTGAAATAGTTTTTCACGATCAATATTCTAAAACTATCGCAAAATGCTTTTAAATCAATATAATGATGTGAGTTAGAACACCAATTTCGAACATATTCACCAAATGGTACAGGTCTAATTTATAAAATTATTACCGACTCCATTTTCCTCATATACAAATTGGCTAAGGCAAAACCGGGTTAGAAATAACCATATCTCGCATTGGTAGACAATAATAGACCTTTTGTTATGGTAATTAGATTCAATCTAGCGTTGGACGGATGCCAACAGCCGTTGCACCTGCTTTTGCTTCCTTTGAGGGTAGAATTGTTTTTTTTAACCATTCCGAACTTACTTAGGTAAACTATTTCTAATATGGAACGATATAGTCATAGCATACTAGCTTTTGCCTGCGACTTCGTCCGAGTAGAATAGTTACTTTGAAATAGTGTGATGGGTAGTAACCTTCACCTTCACCAATAAAAAGCGTATTTAACACTGAAAGAATTTTTCAAATTGGAACAGTAGTGGAAATGAAAACGTACTCCTACTTTATTATTAGAACCAAATTTCATAGTGGCGTAAATTTGTCGTCCATTTTTCTGGGAGGCGTTATAATTTTTTTTTACATCCACCCGAATGGCACCCTTTCCCATGGGGATATGGGATAAAAGTTAGTTAGTCCTTTCTCACGCTCTGGACCATCTATGTACCAAATTTGGGTTGAATTGTTCAGTAGTTTTGACGTGAAAGCGAGACAGACAGACAGAGCTACTTTCGCATTTATTATATTAGTATGGATATGGTTATAGTGGCAACATATGGGTTGTCTTTGTTGCCTTATAAGCAATATTGTTTGTTTCTACTTAAGCATTTTGCAGTAGGGTATGAGATTACCAGTGATCGGAGTAGGTAGAGCTTTTTTATATACTTGCCATCCGATAGAATAATATTCATATGTAATGTTTTTAAAGATTTAAACAGTAATCAATAATCATTTAACATTTTTATTCTTTAATTATACAGGTACATATCATAAAATTTATTATTTGTTTCTCAAAAATAAAAACATGATTGAAAATAACTATCTGTATTTATCTACAATAAAATATTAAGCAAAATTACCAACACGTTTAAGCAATAATTTACTTAGGCCCGATTTCTCAATCCTCAGATAAAATTATCTGTCAGTCAAATGTTAGCTTTGTCCCTTTTCTTTTTATGACTTTAGAAAGAGACGGTGATAATTTTAAATGACGTATAATTTTATCTGAGGATTGAAAATTGGGCCTTAGTGGAACAAAAAACTACAATGAACCTAAATAGGTCTACGTACTCCCGATCAGTGGAGATTACAGATCCACATGCTACGATCCTGCTACCCCTTTTGCTTCAACCGCGTTTTTTAGTATCCATGCAAACCTGTTGGTTAAAAGTGCTTTTGACCAGGTCCTTCTGAAAAAATCTTCGATTTGTTTACGTATCGTCTGCCTAGCTCATTAATTCCCAAAGTGGTCCAGGTGGACCCCTAGGGGTCGACGGGCGACTCAACGGGAGTCTTGTTGTCTTCACATGTTCACATTTTTTTCGAGTTTTGGGAATATGGTAGAAATAAAGCTGCTGGGGGTCCACCGGTACCAGATAAATCATGAAAGTGGTCTGAGAAAAATAAGTCTGGGAACCTCTCAAGCTGGACCACTCTTGAAGTATCCTGTTCACACCATAAGCTTGCCTCGTTAATCTTTGTTTACACACAGATTAACTTGTTTGTTGTTTTAATTTGTTTCCAACCATCCAAGCATCTATATTTCGTTACTTCCTGTTATAACATTAAATGACAATATATATTTTATTATTTTCATTGTTAAGTAAAGACAGTAACTAAATTTACTCTTATATTTAGTTTTTTTTTTGTTTTA
This sequence comes from Parapoynx stratiotata, assembly GCA_910589355.1. Classification (NCBI taxonomy): domain Eukaryota; kingdom Metazoa; phylum Arthropoda; class Insecta; order Lepidoptera; family Crambidae; genus Parapoynx; species Parapoynx stratiotata. The sequence goes on along the minus strand of OU342476.1, from coordinate 5,295,846 downwards.
GCTAGGAGATAAGCTTTTTTTGTTGAGTTTTCTTTTCTTTTAGTATTAATTCTGTAAGAATCTGTATATAATACAGTACACATTATTATTATCACGTCTCTTTCCTTGAAGGGGCCAGACGTCTATTTTTACTATTTCGGGTGAATTCGACGAAATCCCGTGTTACTACACGAGGGTACGAACACCAATAAATGCTTAAAATTCATTGGTAGAATCCGCTGTAATGGAGTCCTGCGTACTCGGCCGAATTTTGGCCGTGTACGCAATGTACGCATTTGTCAGCTGAATTTGGTTATCGAAAATTGGTCGAATTCGCCCTTAGAGAGGCAAAAAATAACCTTAAACAGCAAACTCAAACTCAAAGTCATTTAATCAAATTGGTATCATCAAACACACTTTTAACAAGTCAAAACAAAATAAATTATAAGTAAGTATCCTAAAATTGACAATACCACTACTTTTTCTCGGCCTGTTCACTACCGGGAGGCCTTGTCTAGAGAAGATACAGGCAAGAAACTCTTCCATCCTCCCTTACATATGTTCTACAACCTAATAAAATTTACGTGTATATTTACCCTTAGTCACATATGACACTTGAAAATGAATTGAATGAAAATTGATTATAATATTATAATATCGCTTGTCCTACATAGTGCCCGGTGCATGGCAGTCAAACCACTTGTTAGGGGTCGTAACAGATCTGGCAAAAAATGGGTGTAAACAGCTCTGCCCTCCTCTTCGGGGAAAGAGGCGTGACGATAAATGTGTTTTGTGTGTGTAGAGAGATAATAGAACGGTGTTTTTGATATTTTGGCTATGGCTAAATGTTGCGGGAAAATTAAATCCAGATTTTAACTAGATTAAGGCCAATTTGCAGGATGTATTAACATACATATATATGAGGAGCTCGGTGGCGTTATGGTCAGTGCGCTTTGGCTTCGATCGAAAACAAAGCTAACTTTACCATGGTCAGGCCGTGGATGGGTGACCAAGACTTTGTGATCTCGAGCTCCTCCGTGCCTCCCGGTCGCATTTGTGACCGTTTCTACCCACCAACCCGCATTGGGCCAGCGTGGTGTGTTACGGCCCATACTCCTCATGTGTTTCTCCATGAGGAAGGCCTGTCCCAGCAGTGGGACGTATATAGGCTGATGACACACACATATAATCACGACTATAATCCCCTAAGGGTTAGTCAGAGACTCGGCAAAAGCAGTCCACTGCCAAAGTCCGCGCTTCATCAAGCAGTGACTGCAGTCAGCGTGACAGGTGGTGAGCCCGTCGCCGCTATAAGCTTTTGAATATAAAGCAGTTCTAAGTCCATTAGTCGCCTTTTACGACAACCAAGCAAAGAGATGAGAGATAGGTCCTTCTACACAATTTTAGCTCTCCTCACTCCGCTTTCCGGTTGACTGGTAGAGAATGCCTCAAGGCGAACAATGAAATTTTCATACAAAAGTAATTCCAAAATCATTTTCAATTTGACAATACCTGGACAAATCATTGCTGTTATTCGGATTAAGAAAGTATTTTTCTCTGTTTCTGTTAAAATTACATAATGATTAATTGCGTTTTTTAATATGAAACAAATAAGCGGAAAATATGTCCGAAAACGTCGAAAATAAAATCGCCTATAATAAGTTATTAATATTTTGAACAAATTTTATTTAACAGAAACATAGAAAAATACTTTCTTAATCCGAATAACAGCGATGATATGTCCAGATATTCTCAAATTTAAAATGATTTTGGTATTACGTTTGTATGAAAAATTCACTGTTCGCCGGACCCTTAAGTCCGCCGTTATACGTCGTTCAAAAAGAATAAATAAATAAACCTAGCTTAAACCTACATTTAATTTTCCTGCAAGTGGACATGCATGTTTGTGAAATAACCTTAACTTAAAGTCTTATGTTACAACTTGGCAGCGGACTCAATGCTACCTGTAGCAGATGCAAGAATATGAAATAACTAAAGTAGGTCACGTCTAACCGATTGTTGCTTTACCGTCCTCAGCCTATATACGTCCCACTGCTGGGCACAGGCTTTCCTCATGGTGAAACACAGGGCCGTTACACCACCACTGGCCCAATGCGGGTTGGTGGGTAGAAACGGTTTCAAGAGCCACCAGGACAAGAGGCTTAACGTGCCTTCCAAACGGACGCTCCAGATCACAAAGATTTGGTCACCAATTCACGTCCTGACCATGGATAAGGTAGCTATGTTCCTGAATGTAATAAGAACGAAAGAGTTTATTTATTTATTTCAGAAACAAACAGTCAATATCCCTTTGGTAGGCGCGCGAACCTTGCGGTATTAAAACACAAGTCTGTCGGACGCCACGTGAGCCTATCGGTTCGCGCGTGTTAGATTCGAAAAGGAGACAAGTTTATACATAAAGCTTCTATTCGCTTACAATAGAACCAGAACCAGCATTAGTTTAATTATAATACTCTTTGTACAATATAATATCACAGAATTATAAATTATTGCTCTAATGATCACAACATTGGGTATGTACCGTTTTGACAATTATTACTGAATTGGTGAAACTATAAATTATATAAAAAAAAAACAAGGAAATGAGGAGCCCCTAACCCGCCCCTCATGATGGGTGACAACCATTCTTACACTCTCTCCTTCCAACCAACAGGAAGTTCCTTGCCATAGCAACTATCACAAAGTCTTACTTCATACCATCATAATAATTATTATCAATATTAATACATCCCAGAAACTATTAAAACATAAAATCATATCTTTGTAGCAACCACTGCAATATAACAATTATGATGTATCGCCATATACTACGTTATAACTTTTACCATGTAGATATTCTTTAACTTGAATACTGAGCAGCGTTTCGTCGAGAAAGGCTGTACAATAATGATCCCGTCGACCTAGTGCTAGGCTTTATAAATCGTAGCATGGCGCCAACCACCCGGGGCGGGGAGAAATTGACCAATCACAGAGCAGCATATGCTACTTTATTATAAACACAGTTAATTCAATTTAAATATAAAATGTAATGAATCCAATAATTGTATTGCATAAATTTAACGATTCAAAGGCCTCTAGTCTATTCTACTATTAGTCTCAATACTGCTTAGTGAGTATAATAATATGGACCAATCTGAAGTTAGCACAAATTGAACTATTTTTAATAACAACAGAAAGCAGCTTAGAAAATAGTTAAACTATTTCTTAAATTTTATATCAAATTAATAAAATAATTTATTAATGATTAATCCCAATATTCTTATTTCGATGTTGATTATTATAATCAAGTAACTTTTATGACTGTTGTTATGGTACAGAAACATTTGAAAAATTATTCAACTAACAACATTTATCACAAACTGAAGCATTATAGAATGTTAATTATCATCACATATATTTATGTTTTTGTAATAAATATATTAATCTAACACGCGCACCCGTACGTAAAACAAAAGTCCATAGGCAAGTTCTAACAAAATCAAAATGAAACAAAAAAGTATGATTTTATGTAGTTTTTTGTTTTTATTACAATTTTATTTTTATAATAACACAAATAGAATATATTCACAATATGTAAAATTTTAACAGAATGTAGATATATTATATGGTATACAAATATTTTTGCTTACTTCGAGAGAGGGGTTATACTCATACTCGTATTATAATAATAGGTAGTTATAACTGTTTTCTGTTTTATTAAGTACCATTAGCGATAAATAAATTGTACGTACCAAACTCTAATTTATTTAATTGTAATCGGCTTACAGTTAAATTAATATAAATTCAATTGATTAAGAACACGCAATTAATTAAGACCCATTGAATCAGTTCGCAACTATCGCTGATTGAGCTTTTAGCGATATTCGACGAAATTAAATTTTCATACCATTCAAGTGAAACTGGGGCGCAATCAAGGAATTAAAATTGGTAGTGACATACGTTATAACTTTGTATAGGGGGTATTGAAAGTATATTTGTTCAGGCCCTATAGTTCATAGTTCGCCAATAGATGGCGCTACTCTCCTTTACATCGCGGCAACGAAGTTTTTTAGTTTATAAGGTCTTAATTATTTTTAGTTCATAAAATAGATATTAGATGGAGTTGCCTTACGATACACCGCGCTATCAAAGGCTACGTACAATATTAGTGTGAATTTACAAAGAATTGGGGGTATAGAATGTATGAACGTGAGATTTCGAAATGATTTTTTTTCCTTTTTTTTCATGTATGTAACATATCGACCTCCGTGGCTGAGTGGTCTGTACGCTGGTCTCAAGGCGTTGCCATCTCGAGAGGCTCTGGGTTCGATCCCCGGTGGGGGCAAATGTTTATTGTGAAGAATACAGGCGTTTGTTCTCCAGTCTTCGAAGTTTATATATTAATTGTATATTTTCTGAATATTTGTTTGCATATATCTTTTTAGTATATTTATCCGTCATCTTGTATCCGTATAACAAGCAGCATTAGTTGCTTAACATGGGGTTAGTTGATAGCTGTGAATGTCTAAAGATATTTATTTATTTATATCATGACGCCTCTTTACATAAAATGACTGACATGACATGACATGGGGTAGGCAGAGGTGTTAAACACCCACATTTCGCCTGATATGTTAGGTCCCCATGTAACAGATGGCGAGCCTGTTGCCATGCACCGGGCACAATGTGAGGCAAGCGATATTCACAATCAACTGTATATAAGTTTTATTTAAATCCAATGGTTTTATATTATAAGTATATGACATTCTTTCATATCTTATAACAAAGTCCAGGAGTTAGATAAGAGGGTTTGAAAACTTCGATATTTAACAAGGCAACTGTAACACATGGGCTGTCCTTGGATCGGTGACCAAATCTAGAGTTACTCCGAGCATTGAAGGCCTGTTAAGCCGTCGGTCCAACCGTTCCTGCCCACCAATCCGCAGTGGCAGCAGTGGCAATGACGATTTCAAGCTAAATACCAAATACATATATTTTTAATATAGTTCTAAAAAACGTTATCGTTCTTTTTTAAATAGAATGATATACAAAATCCAGTACAAAAATCTAGCACAACTATCTATGCCCCGTTCTTCACGCAAATTGTCTCTGTCTGTCTTATTCTATTAACAAACTAGCAGCTTCGTAGCACATTACTGTACTTAAGTGCTACAAGCTACGAGCTTCGTAGTCTCCGTAGCACTCGAAACTGTTGTAACGTGAGCGTAGCGCTCTTATCTGAGTTCGTTGACCTTGCTACGACTTGTAGCGTGTTGCTAATGTACTGTGGCACTCATACCAAAGGTGTCAGTTAATTGGATATTATTGACCGCACAAACTAAATAATTAGGTGAGGTGTGGTAAGGTAATATCTAATAATATTAAGAATAAATAGAGAAATTAAGTACAAGTATAAAAATAACCATAACAATCCATACTAATATTATAAATTTGAAAAAAACTCTGTCTGTCTTGCTTACACATCAAAACTACGGAACCGATTCAATTGAAATTTGGTACACAGATAGTCTAGAGCCTGAGAAAGGACATACTTTTTATCCCGATATTCCCATGGGAACAGGTACCGTGCGGGTGTAACCGTAGTTATCAATATCTGCTCGACCGACTATTGTGTGACATATCAAAATGTAATTTCATTTCGAATTTTAAAATTGCTCGGCAAAAAGAATGCCACGACAACAGAGATTTATCACCATGACAACAATTAATCAGATGATACTGACAAGAAATGTTATTTTCATTATTTTAATAATTAGAGGTTTTAGTTCAACTATTAACAATCAACATTCCGCTAATAAGAGGCAGGAATGTAATGTTGAGATGTTTGTAAAAAAACAATGCAGTGTTAACAAACACACAAAACCATTTTTAAACTTTTATCATCGTTAAATAGATAACCAGGCGAACGACGTCGCGGGCACAACTAGTAATGTTAATATGCTTAAGCTCCTATCATCATTGTCATCTTCAGCTAATTTTATGTATGTTAACTCGTAAGTTACTCAGGTTTTGCAGCTGGAGTTATATTATTTACGATAATTTACCAAGATAATAACATAGATATTTAATAGTTATGTGCGTTGTTGTCATTGTTATTAGTATTAAGTAAGCTTACTACATACTGCATACATACATACATACATATACATACATACACACACGCCTGTATTCCCCGAAGGGGTGGGCAGAGTCCAAGGAGCATTTAGACATACAAAAATTAGGTTTGGTCAGATGAAAATTGTGAAAGAGTAGTAAGTAACAAGTGGCTAGCTTATTGCGTACATGATCACAGACCCAGTACCCAATACGCGACCATACAGCCATACAGCCCTATACAGTCTTATAATCACGACTATTATCCCCTAATAGTTTATCAGAGACTAGGCAAAAGCACTGCGAAAGCAGTCCACTACCATAGTCCGCGATTCACCAAGAAGTTACTGCACTCAGCGTGACAGGTGGTGAGCCCATCGCCGCTATAAGCTATTGGACGTTGTGCAGTTCTAAGTCCAGTAGTCTCCTTTTACGACACTCAAGGGAAGAGATGGGGTTTTTATTTGTGGATAATAACAAATCTTCAAAAAATCTAAAGCATAACTCAAATCATCCTTCACTTGACCAGACAAATAAAAATCAATCGATTAAATATAATGACTACACAGAACCCCGAAGAAATATTATTGACTTAGCCATTAGCATAAGTTAGACAAGCATGAGTTGACCAGACACCGACAGCACTTGTTCACAGGCATGACACATGAATCAGCCATCGCTTCACTCAACCAATTTTTAGGGACTAGATTAGTCAAATACATAAAAATATTTTCTCTCCTCTTATTATCCTCACTCTATTTATATACATCCCACGGCTGGGCACAGGCCTTCCTTATGGAGAAACACATGAAGAGTATAGGCCGAAACACCACCACAGATGCCAGGGTGATGGTGTTTCGGCCCATGCTTCTCATCACCAAACAACACCCACGTTTCAACTGTCAAAGTTTACACATTTCATAGCTTAGAACTCTATAATAGTAAAGCTGTGATACTTAAAGTACAAGCCAGGAGTCGAACTGAAACCCCCACGTTATCTAGAGTTCATTGACCACCAATACGGCTATAAATATCGAGTAATTCGCTCAACGAAGTGAAATTTTCATACCTGCCAAAGTAATTTGGATCTTATCTCAATAACGGCAAGTTACAATCTCGCTCGCGGTATCGCCTATAGAAATATTTACTTAAAGAAAATTGAATGGGCCGGTATTGAAATGTATCTTGGGAGTTTTCTTAGCCATAGTGTAGGTAAGGAGCAGTATGCCAAAAGGCTAGTTGAATCATATCAAAAGTTATTGAAATAATACTTAATTCACATACTTAGTATTTAGTACATGGGTACGAAAATATACCAAATTCAATAAATATAATTAAGGCATTGCTGTAGAAATTCAATTTAAATGTTTTATTTTTACTTTTTTTTCATCCCCAAAAAACGCTATCCACCATGTTTGTGAAGTTGGTGAAGTAACGGGTCATGTAAACAATTACTACGCAAGATCAAAATCCGTCAAACGCCAGTCACAGCCAATCATGCATGTCTGTCGGTTGCGTCAGCCTGTGTCACGCAAGCGTATTGATATATCTAAAATAGGCTAGTTGACCCTTTTTTTTATTGGGCCCCAAATGATTAATTACTGATAGCCATTACCATAAAAAATAATACAATATTTTTCTGACCCTATAACACAATAAATTTTAAATTATAAATTACGTTTTTGCTTAAAAGTAAAAAACACCTTTGGTTCTGATGGTCTATGAATTCTCTGTGCCGTAGCATCACGATTATTGTAAACAATTCAATACGCATGCGTGACATAGCCGACAGTTTTACTTGATTGGTTGCGACTGGCGTTCCGACGGATTTTGATCATGCGTAGTAATTGTTTACATGAAGCGTTACTCAACTAATTTCACGAACATGGTGGATAGCGTTTTTGGCAGATGAAAAACCAAGGAAAAATAAAACATATTTAAATGTAATTTCTACAGCAATCCCGTATTAATATTTATCGAATTTGGTATATTTCGGACCGTTGCCGTTGTACTAAATACTATGTGAATGACACATTATTTTCATTACTTTTGATATGTGTCAACTAGCCTATTGTGACCTCGCGGCACAGTTAATTCATAGGCCCTCATGGCCGACTGCGTTTTTGCCTTAAATTTTATAGTCTTATAGGCCTCAAAAAAATTATATTATTTTTTTATGGTGATGGTTAACATTGATGATACATATAATACCAATAAAAACAGGGTCAACCAGGGTTTTATTCAAACTCAGTGTTACAGGCGGTGGGATCGAACCGCAGCCTCTCGAACGAATAGTGCGCGAGGGAAAAATACTTTTAATGGTGATACCTATATCTCTGGTCAACATCTTAAATACTCTTTAATACAAAAAATTAAATGTTCCCGTGGCATAGTTAGAGAACCATAGTAACTGCGGACGAAGTCGCGGGCAACAGCTAGCTAGTATTGTATAATTTTAATGCTCATTATTCACGTTATTTAATTTAGGTCTACTGTTAACGCCTACTCTGTGGTCTTGCTCTATATTTTCAATATAATGAGCAAGTTACTTCATCCGAACAGTTCGGTGAACAAAATTTACGATTGTATCTGCTAGAAAGAGAGGGCTTATTAGTAAGGGACGGAAGATTTATTGTGTTTTTGGTAGAAATTTAAGAATTTATTTGCGAGAAAAACTGCGTAGGTTCTTAAGCGAGTGTGCTATGTTATTCGGAATGGATTCCTATTTTTTTGTCAAGGAGAAGTACTGTAGTGATTCGGCCATCATGGTAGGTTTACATAGAAAATAGTAAAGAATATTGCTAATCGAGTAGGTCATGCTTGCTTTTTGTTTCTAGAGAGTTGTTAAATGTAGTTTCTAGAGTGATGTTGCGAAAATTTCAATTTGAGCGCTCGCGATAGTGAATTTTGATAGTCTTTTTTTTTAATAAATGTGACTATGTGTTATGTTAACGATTTTAAGTGCTAAGTTTAGCCTATGAAATAAAATTATTTTTGATTTGATTTTTCTGTTTAAATATAAAAAATCGCACGTATTCGCCGTATTTTATTAATCGATCCCGACAGTACTATATACGTGCTTTTTATCGCAGATAACATTGCCAGCCAGCACTGAGCTTGAAAAAAACTAATGTACAGTTACTTATAATCCGACCTATATATGTCGACCTCCGTGGCCGAGTGGTCTGTACGCCGGTCTCAAGGTGTCGCCATCTCGAGAGGTCCTGGGTTCAATCCCCAGTGGGCAAGTGTTTGGGTGATGAATTTTCAGACATTTGTTCTCCAGTTTTGGGTGTTTATATTTGTATTATATTATTTATATCTCAATAATTATATGTATTTATCTATTAAATATATTTGTCCGTCATCTAGTATCCGTAACACAAGCAGCATTTAGTTGCTTAAAATGGGACTAGTTGATAGGTGTGAATGTCTGAGGATATTTATTTATTTATTTATTATTTATTATAATCGCTTTTATCCCGTAAGGGTTTGTCAGAGACTGGAAAAAAGCACCGATAAAGCAGTCCACTGCCATAGTCCGCGCTTCACCTAGCAGAGACGTACATGAGCTCAGAGTGACAGGTCGTGAGCCCGTCGCCACTATAAGCTATTGGATGTTGTGCAGTTCTAAGGAATATGTAAAAAAAAAGGAAAATACAAAAAAATATTTTTTAAATTTTTAGTTTCTCTTTTCTCTTTCTGTTTGTACTGGCTAATCTCCGAAATGGCTGGACCGATTTCAATGAAATTTTGCATGGTGATACCTTATATCCCTGGTCAACTTAAATACTTTTTATTCCGGAAAATTAAAGAGTTTCCGTGAGATAGTTAAAAAAACAGTAACCGCGGACCAAGCCACAGCCAACAGCTAGTTAAATATAAAAACACACTTCTTCAGAGTTCTTTCTTCGTTTTAATGCTCTTTAAATAATTTTACCTACCTATCCCTTCGGGGAAAGAGGCGTGATGATATGTTTGTTAAATAACTTTCACGGTCCATCGCTCTTATATTTCCATATTTTCGCTCCAATCGCTAACATCCGAGTTTCGTGTTGAAATGTACGAAATAAGCGTTTTACATCAAAGAGAATGTATTCATGGGACGAGCCTGATCTAAGGAACGGGCGGTCCAAACGTCAAAGCTGTTGCTTATTATAATTTTATACAGAGCAAGCTAGACAAAAATCATGTGAATTATATAACAAAAATATATCTATACATATAATAAAACTATAGGGGTCGAATGTCTGTACAAAGAAAAAAAAATGCTTACAACTAACTACAATGACACATCAAATAGTCATCAAAATTCAAATTGTCAAAGTCACAAACAAAATATACACAATATAAGACGGCAACTATTACAATCTCATACATTCGTTCCTGCAGTAGTTTTGAACGCCGCCAAGAGATGGCGCCACCAGTACCCTGCAACGCGCTAACGTTTACCACCGAAGATTTACATAAGTAATTAGACCGATGTTGTACAACTTGTCAGTTTTCCTGCGCCCTGTACTGTCGTCCCACCTCCCGCTGCGCGCCGCCTCACGTATGCCTCTCCAGCGTGGCATGTACTGACCGCGGAAAGCCACCGCACTCAGTGCGCAGCAGTCGCTCGCCCTACGCACCGCAGTAGACGTCCCTCGCTTCATGAGGAACGACAGGATCCCTAGGGATCATCTGCGCATGGAGAGTCTCGACGACGACTTCATCGGCCGCCTGAGCGCCAACCTGTTCACCCGCACCGCTGGGTCAACCTACCAGCACCTTAGGGAGCTTGCGCCATACCATCGGCGCCTCCCAGACAGACCGCTGCCGCGGGACCTAATCCCCGCCGCAGCCTCACCGGACCAACTCGTCGATACCGGCTGATGGGCGCTTGCTGGGAGTTCTCTCACAGCAAGATCGACCTCGCCGCCACCCCGAGAACCACCATACCAAGACCAAGCCGCCGCTAGTTCGAAGACCGCTCACTGGACCTCCCCCCTTCCGGAGAGCCCTGCCAGCTGAAGTCAGGTCTCGCTTGCGGCGTGATGAAACCCGGACTCGACACCCGGATATGACACCACGTGGCCTAGGCCACGTGGTGTCATCATATCCACCCATCGACCCGCCTGTCTCTGCAGGCGGCGTTGACAGCCAGTGAAACGGGCCAACGCCCGCAACACTTTCCCCCCGGATCCCCTAGGGGACCCGTGAGATGACCTCGAGCTTCTACAAATTGTCTGACTTTCTGACAGGACGCACTTAAGGAGCATGCTAGCTATTGTTTATTCTTTGGCCCATCCTCTAAATAGTCAGTCGACACCTAATTTGCTTCCACGCTCGTGAGACATTCTGGGTCCGGCTCACATTTCCAGCTCACGTTTCCAGATAGGATTCTCGTCGGGAATTTTCACATTTATTAGTTTACTTTTTAATTTATGACCTTTGTTAATATTTTATATGAAACACAAACTCAAAACCTTTTAATTAAGTATTTTCATTGTGTATTTATTTCAACATTAATAAAAGAACAGCTAACTTTTAAAATTGTAACGGAAAAAATGTCATCGCCATCCGTATCGAGAAACTCTTTCATATCGTCGATAATTGTAACATCCCTAATAAAGTTCTAGTTTCAACGTGTGTCTACAGGCCAGTCGTAGGTGACAACTGATCTTGGTGGACGTGTGTGCATTGCTAGAAAAATTATTTACGTTCTTTACCTTGTTGATAGTGTTTCGTCCAAAAATCTGTTCATTACATTCCTGCAATTTCTCAAGGCATTTTAACAAGTAGATTATTATATTTACCCCATATGTTCTTCTCTATTAATAATTATATTCCCATATTAATATAAAGTTTATAATACATTTTGTAGCGAAATTATTAAAATAAATGTTTAAATTTCTCATTCATCTCCATCTCATTACCATCCGTTCCTTCCACCTTTCTTGCAGGAAGGTAATGAACTGTTTCGGAAGGTAATGAAGTATTTGTACTAGAGTCAACTCTAGACACATTTTTAAAACACAATCTAAATATTACAGTACAATTTGAAGCTATCAAACAACGTAAACAAAATTTAAAAGACAAAGAGATACTCGTGCACGTAGGCTTTAGCGAGAATTATAACCTGAAGTTTAATGAAGAGATACAGTCCTTTAATTTCGGTAGAAGTAGAAAACAAGTATCCCTACATACTGGAGTTCTATACTATAAAGATAGTAACGCAAATAATAAAACTAAATCATTCTGCACTATTATTACCCTAATATAACTAAGGTCACATGGAATTATCAAGAATCCGGCCAAGGCAAGGAGCTCTGTATGGGATTGGTGCCGTCGTCAAAAGAACTGCTAACAATTTTATTAAGCATGGCGGAGATGTTGGTTGTTATGAAGATTTTTGGGCGTTAGTTACTAAAAATGTACGAAATGTACATGTTGATATGGTAACAGAGAGTGATATTGAAGGTAAAACATTTCCGCCCAACATTCCAACATTTAAGGGATCAATGCAAGTTCATCAATGCGTCTGAGCTGCTGATAATAATAAAAAATTAACATTTAGTAGCTTCGATTGTCAAGGTTGCACTTATTGTATACATAATAAGCATAATTATAGGCTTTCTTCATTCTGATAATTACGGCGATATGGAGAGAGGTCAATCCAATAATCAGTGTGATAAAATCGAAGCCTCTTTTGACAATCAGTCAGTATTAAGTATAGATACAACAACAATTTTGAACAACATGGATGAATTAGATATTTACAGGGTCCAAGCGACTTACAGCTCTCACCGTTGATAAATGTATATACATCTTCTACTACACCAACATCTCCTACATCCAAAATTTATCTGACGTACGTTTGAGTTGAGAAACAATAAATTTTATAAGATACCAAAGAAAAATCGAAACCCAAAACAACTAGATGTAGTATGTAAAACTTCTGAACACCAACAGCAATTTGAGACTTTCATTAAATCAACTCCATCAGAAAAACAATTTTAAAAGCACACTTTTTTCGACGACTCAGATGATAGTGATGATTAGGTACAACATACTTTAGAATAGTTAATAATATGTAATGAGAAAAAATTTATAAAAAATAATAAAAGTTTATAGACCGTGTTGATTATGATAATAGAAGTGCTAAGTGATAAAGGATTTTTTAATATTTTTTTTTGTTTGTAAGTATATTATTATATTGTGATTTGCACTCTAGCTTAAGCTATCCAAAATTACTTTTATAGATGTGTTAGTTGTTTTTATGAGTAAATACTGTGATAATGCGACAACGACCCAAAACACTACTTAAGTTCCTATTACTGGGTATATATTATTATTATATTCAATTCAATTCAATTTATTTATTGCGAATACAGGTATTATATATCAGAAAATTATAATAAAGGTAAGGAATATTGTTTTTAGTTTGTATATTGTGATTTTGCACTCTCTAGCGTTGAAAATTACTTTTATAGAATTGTTAGTTGTTTTTTAAAAATAAATATTGTGAGATTGTGTTAGTTAGTTGGCTACTATATGACATTCTTTATTTAGGTTACTATTCGAGACTGAATTAAAAAGCTGAATAGTAATAAAAAACGTTTATTAATAAAATAGTGCTGTTTTGTTTTTCTTTCATAAATTACCGCCTTTTATAATTCATTATAATCCCATCTAGTTACAGTACTGTTCTGCGGTATTTCATTACCATCCCGACATAAATCATTACCATCGCTTGCAAGTTCATTACAATCCTTACAGTTTTCATCACCGTCCATCTGGTAATTTTTAATTGTTATTTTCTCCGTATCTTAATAAGATAGAAAAGTGCCTTTCCGTTTTTTAGAATCTGGGGATGGTCTTAGATGAATCAATAAAAAAAAACAAAACTTAAGTCTATATTTTTTTTTATTCCACGGAACGGTGTTTTTTGCGCGAAACGGCGGAATCAACCGGGTGTCGTAAAAGGCGAATGAACTTAGAACTGCACAACATCCAATAGCTTATACTCGAAGCGGCGACGGGCACACCACATGTCGCGCTGAGTGCAGTCACTGCTTCGTGACGCACGGGCTATGGCAATGGACTGCTTTTGCGGTGCTTTTAGCTAGTCTCTGATTAATCCTTGGAAGACAATAATCGATTGTTACTTTTTTATTTCTTTAGACACAAATACACTATTCCTCTTTTACAATACTTAATTGAACCCTTGACAATTAATATTAAGAAACACTATATATTAGGTCCTTACTATGAAATTGGTGTTTTTTATGAAGATTTTGGGGAATTCTGCATTTTCCATACTAACATTTTATCAGTTTTCTTCACAACGACAAATCCAGAGATATTAATATTTGGCATGTATCATTAGACAAGCTTTAGTAATATGTGTAATAGCACACTTCATAAAAATTATTTATCGTTTTTAAGTGAATGCAAATAAAATGATGTATTCGGGAGGCACTTAAAAAGAGTTGTCTCCGTGTCCAATTTTAACACAATTAATCTTACAACAAATTATCAAAACAAATCAAAAGAGCTCAAAAATATAGTCTATTTTTAGACGAGGTAATTATTTTTTAGGAATACTCTGAATCTTAATAGTTACAGACATAATACTAAGACAGAATAAAAACACCAATTTCATAGGTAAGGACCCAATATTTAATTTCATCAAATACAGATGTCCTTCTTTCACATTACCTTTTTGAAGGTTCATCGACCACATGAAAATAAAAACTAAAAAAAAATTCAAAAACTGTTTTCCATTATTTTTCTTTTAACTGGTTACTTAAACGGTAACCAAATTGGTCTGTACCGTTATAATTGGTTATTTTAACTAAAATTCAGCCGTCGGCGGCAAAACAAAAGGCGGGGAGATCAAAGGGAACTTTGAGAGGCCACATTATAGGGCGGGGAATTTAATGCTGTATTTTGGGAATGTTAAAGGTTTTTTAAACATTTGAAGTAAGGGGGAGACTGACAGACGGCCACGGATAGGCTAGCATGAGCCAAACACGATATGATAAATCGGATTTTCTTGACACAATACTGGTTTAGGTTTAAAGATCTTTATTGTGTATATCTTATTGTTGTGTAGAAATATTATAATTTTTGTGTTAATTATCGGCATTTTCAGGTGAAACATTTTTGTCGCTATCGCTGTCGTGCACCGCAGAGTTTGTGTGTACAATATTTCGAGAAAGAGAAAAACTACGCCATCCGTTCACAAAAACTACCAGGAGGCCTTGTTTTTAGAAACACGGGCAAGAAACTCAGCATGTTTCTACCCTCCTTTTACATTAGCATCATTTAAAAAATGTCATAAACTACAGCGTCATTCAAGTTTAAAAATAAAAAAGATATATAATTTGAGTAATTTTCTGCAGTTTACCACAATTTTTATTGAAACATGTACTGATAGTCTTAAGTATCTACAATTACAATCAATAATTTTCACCACCTGATATGCCACACGGTCCCGAACCAAATTTCATTGGTTAGGCTACTTCTACTACGAATCAGGTAAGCATGAGTTGACCAGACACCGGAAGGTGGCACCCGTTCACAGGCATGACGCATGAATCAGTCATCGCTTCTCTCAACCATATTTTAGGGAACGCAACGACCCGACGCACGACACCACAGCAGATATCCACTCAAACTGTACTTAAATTTTATTCAAAGTCAGTAGCACAATCGGAGACCGATCCGACGGCCTCGCATAGCGCCGTCCGTCCCAACTCGCCTATCGTTGCGAAGATTAACTTATCTTACTTAAAACACTTAAGGACGAACCCTGATTACTTTGATGTTAACTTAGGCGATTCAAGGATTGTGTGATCAAAGGGAACGCCGCTCTGTTATTGTTGACAGTTGAAGGCGAGATTTAACGTCAAATGTATAAAGCAGTTTAATATCAAAGAACGGATTTATCTTACAGTGTATCAGGCGATTGCCATACTGAAAGGGCGGAGCGTTTGTGAGGATGCGTGTCCGAACGCACATTTTTTTAATAAGACAGGTAAGATCTTGGCCTCACATCTCTCCTGATGGTAAGTGACGATAAGGCCGAAGGATGCGAGCTTCACCTGTAATCCTCAACCACTGAGGAACTGGCTATCTTACCTCTAATTGTCGGAGAACAATGCTTATAACATTTTTATTATGGCGACTTTAGGTAAGACGGAGGTAGCTAGCCAGGCGGGCTTAGACCTACAAGCAAACCGAGCAGAAAAACCCCTGCCACCGGGGGATCGAACCCCGGACCTCCCGATCTACACCTGATGGTGTCAACCACTAGACCAGAGAGGCGGTTAAAGCACATACGCGCGTAGATGCGTTTTGACAGCTCTGACTCATTTCATACAAGTTGTTCAACCTTGCGTCAGCCGCACTCACGCGCAGGTGCGTGTTTCGCCGTAAATATAATAGGTGTGCATGCGCGTTTTCTATACAAAAGGCGATACTTTCATAAAAAAGTATTTTACTTACTAAAAAAGTACTTTCCTAGCAAAGTATTTTGTCGTCAGCCTATGTAAGTCTCACTGCTGGGCACAGGCCTTTCTCATGGAGAAACACATGACGAGTTTGGGTCGTAACACCACCACGCTGGCCCAATGCGAGTTGGTGGGTAGAAACGGTTGTAGTAGTGACCGGGACCAACGGATTATTAGTGTAGGAAATTAGCGGACTGTATGGCTAGTAATTAAAATAAACTAATATTTGCACAAAAAGATGTATTTACAGAACTATGGAACAAAGAGACAACGTCACATCATAAACATTTATCAAATATTAAAAAAGAATATAAAATTATAATTAAAACCTTTAAAGAGGTCGGATTCCCAACAATTAGAGTTATTGACTAGTAAGTTGTGATAGCCCATCCAAGGCCAGACCATGGCGAAGGTAGCTTTGTTTTCAATACCGAAAGCCAAAGCGTACTAACGAGCTCCTCTCGCCGGCTTTGCAAATTACATAATACTTCTGTCGCATATTATAAAAGATTTATGAACAAAGAGTAATCAGTGCCCAGACAAAGTTGACAGCATCCAATGTTGGGTAACTAAAGGATGGAGGCCTGATTAATTCAGAACAAGTTAAGAGAGAGAGCGTTTGACAATCGACCTTATTCTTAGACTAGTATATTATTAATTGGAATGATAATCTCGATGTCTAGTTCGAGCTTTGGTTAGTAAAAGTCAAGCAGCCTTTGGTATGGTTCCACTTTGGATAGGTAACCAAAGCTCTACGGAAAATTTATATATTTTTGCGGTGCAGGTAGATCTCATAGACACAGTTATAATTAAGAACTTATATCATCATCCATACCAATATTATAAATGCGAAAGTAACTCTGTCTATCTGTCTTGCTTTCACGTCAAAACTACTGAACCGATTGAATTGAAATTTGGTACATTGATAGTCTAGAGCCCGAGAAAGGACATAGGCTATCTTTTATCTCGATATTTCCAGGAGAACGGGTACCGACCGAGTATTATGTGACATATTCCGTCAAAATGTAATTTCATATCGAATTTTAAAATTTCTCGGCATTGTAAAATAATGACACGACAACAGAGATTTATCACAATGACAACAATTAATCAGATGACACTGACAAGAAATGATATTTTCATTATTTTAATAATTAGAGGTTATAGTTCAACTATTAACAATTGGTCCCGTGTTGGTCCGGGACACAAAAAGAATGTACCAACTGCTTTTCTTGTGTAGCATGTCGTAAAAGGCGACTAAGGGCGTATTGGGTGCTGGGTCTGTGTTTGTGTAGGCGATGAGCTAGCCACTTGTTACTACTCTTTCACGATTTTCCATCTGACCAAACCCAATTTTTGTATGGCTAAATGTGGTCTTAAGGAACACAGTGCTCCTCGGACTCTGCCTACCCCTTCGGGGATTGCCGGCGTGATTTTATGTATGTATTAACAATCAACATTTTGCTAATAAGAGGTAGGGATGTGATGTTGAGCACTTTGTAAGAAAACAATTCAGTGTTAACAAACACACAAAAGCTTTTTGTGAACTTTTATCGGCGTTAAATACTAGCCACGCGAACGACGTCTCGGTCACAGCCAGTCTCATAAAAAAAATGAATGCCCATTTAATTTTCTTGCAGTTGAGGTAAGTTTGGGCAAATATACCATGTTCAATAAATATTAATAAAGGATTGCTGTAGAAATTCAATTTAAATATGTTTTATTTTTACTTCTATTTTCATCTGCCAAAAACGCTTAACAAAGTAACGCTTCATGTAAACAATTACTACGCATGGTCAAAATCCGTCAAACGCCAGTCGCAACCAATCAAGTGTAACTGTCGGCTATGTCACACATGCGTATTGAATGGTTTACAATAATAATCGTGACGCTACGGCGCAGATAATTCATAGATCATCAGGACCAAAGGTGCTTTTGACATTTAAGCAAAAACGTTATTTATAATTTAAAATTTATTGTGTTATAGACTTCAGAAAAAAAATATTGGGTCCTTACCTATGAAATTGGTGTTTTTTTTATTCTGTCTTAGCAATTTGTCCGTAACTATTAAGTTTCAGAGCATTCTTATAAAATAATTGCCTCTTCTAAAAATAGACCATATATTTGAGCTCGTATTATTTAATTTGATAATTTTTTGTAAGTTTAATTGTGTTAAAACTAGACACAAAGACAGTTATATTTAACTGCCTCCCGAATACATCATTTGATTTGCATTAACATAAAAACGATGAATAAATTTTTATCAAGCGTGTTCACACACATATTGCTAAAGCTTGTCTAATAATACATGCCAAATATTATTATCTCTGGATTTGTCGTTGTGAAGAAAACTGATAAAATGTTAGTATGTAAAATGCAGACATCCCCAAAATCTCCATACAAAACACCAATTTCATAGGTAAGGACCTAATATATTATTATTATTTTTTATGGTGATTAATCATTTGGGGCCCAATTAAAAAAAGGGTCAACTAGCCTATTGAAGGTACCATGTCACGGTCACAGAGCTAGCATTGAATCGATCTGCCACTTATCCCACCTAGTGTTGTTTCCCAGGACCACTAAGTGATTCTTGCTAAAGGCAATTACATTAACCACGTAGCCAGCGTGGTGGTGTTACGGCCCATACTCCTCGTTCTCCATGAGGAAGGCCTGTGCCCAGCAGTGGGACGTATATAGGCTGAGGACGAGGCAACACTCAATATTCTAGGCAACTCTTGCTTCTGACATTATTTACTAATACCTTATAAATATTAGTTAATTTATCTTTTAACAAGTCTGTATAAGTCCACAACAAAAAAAGTCAGTAAAATAAACGTTTGTCCATTTTTTCTCCTATGAGCCGTGTGGTAGCGGCTCATTAAAAGAATACGACCAACCCATCTATTCCTTTTGGTGTCGTAAAAGGCGACTGATGGATTTAGAACTGCACAACCATCCAATAGCTTATAGCGGCGACGGGCTGAGTGCAGTCACTGCTTGGTGAAGCCGGGCAATGGACTGCTTTTGCGGCGCCTTAGCCTAGTCTCTGACTAACGCTTAGGAGATAATAGTCGTGATTTTATGTATTTAGTACACGCGATTCAACCTTTTTCAGCATTTCTCCTTTAGCCGGTTGGCAGATATTTCTAATACAAATGTATTTGCCTGCTCATAATTTAAGTACGATAAATCTATACTAATATTATAAATGCGAAAGTAACTCTCTCAGTATGTCTGTCTCCCTTTCACGTGAAAACTACTGAACCAATTTAACCGAAATTTGTCACACAGATAGTCTAGAGCCTGAGAAAGGACATAGGCTACCTTTTATCCCGATATTCCCATGGGAACGGGTGCTATTCGGGTGAATGTTAAAAGATTGAAATAACGCTTCCCAGTAAAATAAAGGACAAAACGCGACTATGAACTTTGCTTCTAATAATAGAGTAGGAGTAAATTGTCAATTCCACCAATTGATACTACTGTTCCAATTAAAAAAAACTTTCAGTGTTGAATAGAATATTTATTGAGGAAGGCTATAGTCTACACACCATCACACTATCTTAAAGTAACTATTCTACGCGGAAGTCGCGGGCAAAAGCTGGATGTTATATAAAAACAAGTCTTCTACGTCCACAAACCCAAAATCAAACGCTTGTTCATTTTTTGTCCTATTAATATGCCTAATTGCTTCGGTCGGGATGAAGTTCCCGTCAACCCATATCTCGCCGCCGCTCCTAGATTAAGCCACGATGACACAGATGATCGTAGCCCAAACGACCCCTATTGTCAACCCAACAGCTATGTTGCAAAGTTCTGAGTTACCATTTTGTTGGACTAATTAGCTTCGTAATGCTGCTTCATCGCCATGGGTTTTCCTTTCATCCTGTTTGTTTGAATTAATAATAATAATAATAATCATTTCTTTTTCTCCACAATATTGTTACAATAAAGTATAACTTATGTTACTTAAGCCAAAAGTTATAGTATGGTAAACAGTTTCAATATTGTGGGAGACTGACGCCTAAACTAAGCAAAAAGAGCTTGTGTTTCAGGTCATCAGGCCTCCCCCCCTAGAAGAAAGAAAGAAAACCATAATTTATAGCAGAGTATGCAGGAGAAGTAAAAACACTTGAAATTATGTATGAAAATAACAAAACTTTCGAAAATCTGTCTATTTTTTTACATATAATAAAACTGAAGAGGTCGAATGTCTGTACATACATAGAAAAAAATGCTTAAATTAAAACCGTGGCAAGGGGATGTATAAAAAACTACCAATTTACCTGCCCTATCCCGATTTCATTTGAAGTCGACGCAACGTGTCATTCTTTTCCACTCTTCTCAATCACAAACCAAATCACGTTCACTCCCATCCATGTTCTCATTCACAGAAACTACCCATCTTTTCTTCGGTCTTCCTCTCCCTACATTACTTAATGGTGTCATATTCGTGCCCATGACTGTACATACATATAGGACTTCAGGTATCGGGTCTATAAACTCCCCATCAGTAAATCGGGTAAAAAAGACGTTTCCGACGCTAACCGTGTTTTAACTTTCATATTTTCGTAGTTTTGTTTGTGTTCACGATAAAGTACACGCAATATTAACGACATGTTAAGTCTGTTGGCTACTGGCAGCTAAACGGTAGATATACTATTTAGTTCACTTCTATATCAACATAGGTAAACCTTGCCAAGCTTTTATAACATATTAATAATAAAGGATGTTGTTTATTTATTTAACTATTTATTGTACATAAAATTGAGAGTATACAACACTTAAATTAAAATGACCTGTAAAAAAGAAGGGTTTATTTCTAATAGATATGAAATTGGTTTTTTTATTCTGTCTAAGTATTTTGTCTATAACTATTAAAATTCAGAGTATTCCTAAAAAATAATTACCTCGTCTAAAAATAGACTATATTTTTGAGCTCTTTTGATTTGTTTTGATAATTTGTTGTAAGTTAAATTGTATTAAAATTGGACACGAAGACAACTCTTTTTAAGTGCCTCCCGAATACATCATTTTATTTGTATTCACTTAAGAACGATAAATAATTTTTATGAAGTGTGATATTACACATATTACTAAAGCTTGTCTAATGATACATGCCAAATATTATTATCTCTGGATTTGTCGTTGTGAAGAAAACTGATAAAATGTAAGTATGGAAAATGCAGAATTCCCTAAAATCTCCATACAAAACACCAATTTCATAGGTAAGGACCTAATATCTTCCAGCCCGCTTGCTGTAGCAGAAATGCTGAGAAGTAGACTGAGTCGTGTACGTACTAAATAATATAAAGTTTGTGTGATGAATACATGCATTTATTGTTTTCCAGTCTTGGAATAATATACGTATTGTATTTATTTTGAATATTTACAATTATTTATTTATTAAATATATTTATCCGTCTTCTAGTATCCGTAACACAAGCAGCATTATTGCTTAACATGGGGCTAGTTGATAGATCGCTCATTTGGTGCAACAATGGCGTAATAACACTTTTTGAAATTTTACAGGAAATGCAATCAAAGTTCCTATTAGAGGCATAGAGCATTTGGAAGATATTCAACTTGTTTTTTAGAGAAAGCTCAAAATGTGCTGGGAGTTTTCTGTGATTTATCAAAGGCCTTCGATTGTGTGAATCATGATACTTTAATTTGCAAACTTAACCATTATGGTATAAAAAACAAAGCTCTTGGTTTAATATGCTCTTATTTAAGTTGTAGAACTCATAAAGTTGATATAAATGGGACGAAATCATCAGGATCTCATATGAAAATGGGAGTCCCGCAAGGCTCAATACTAGGACCATTCTTATTTCTAATTTATATAAATGATTTGCCTTCTTTTGCAAAGCTATTTTGTGATATTATTTTGTTTGCTGATGATACGTCTCTAATCTTTAAAGTAGATAGAAATAAGACAAATTTTGACGATGTGAACAATGCACTTACCAAAATAATGTCCTGGTTTTCTGTGAATAATTTACAATTAAACGCCAAAAAAACAAAATGCATAAATTTTACTTTACCAAATGTAAGAAAAACAATGATAGAATTAAAACTCAACGGGGAAATATTAAGCTTAACTGAGTCTACTGTATTTCTGGGTATTACTGGGGACCATAAGCTTCAATGGAATCATCATATCACAAAACTTTCGGATAAACTTGGTTCTGCGGCCTATGCTGTCAGAAAAATAAGGCAACTTACAGATGAGGAAACTGCCAGATTAGTTTACTTTAGTTATTTTCACAGCGTTATGTCTTATGGTATCCTTTTATGGGGTAAAGCAGCAGAGATACAATCTATTTTCATTCTGCAAAAACGAGCTATAAGGTCAATTTATTGTTTAAAAGCAGGTACTTCACTTAGAAACATATTCAAAAAAATTAATATTCTGACTGTTCCTTCCCAGTATATTTACAACTGCATCCTTTTTGTGAGAAGTAATATTAATTCTCTTTTAAAGAACAGTGACATTCACAATAGGAATACACGAAATAAGGGAAAGCTTCTTCTGCCGTCCTACAGGCTGCAGAAAATCAATAGTTCATTTGTGGGCCTTAGTATACGCTACTTTAACAAGATCCCTAGTGAAATTGTCGAATTGCCTTTGCACAGATTCAAGACATATATTAAAACTAAATTAATGTCTAAAGGTTACTATACCGTCAATGATTACCTAGAAGACAAAAATGCGTGGCAATAATTGTAATGTAGATACTATTTTTTAGATTATAATTTAGACTATCACCGTACATGTTTGTAATGAAAAATGTGGTAAACTGCAGAATATTACTCAAATTAGATATCTATCTTTTTATTTTTAAACTTCAATGACGTTGTAGTTTATAACATTTTTTAAATGTTGCTATGTAAAGGGAGGGTAGAAACTTGCTGAGTTTCTTGCCCGTTCTTCTCAGAACAAGGCCTCCTGGTAGTTTTGTGAACGGATGGCGTAATTTTTCTTTTTCACGAAATATTGTAAAATGTTTATGACATTCATAAGCATGCGCTAAGACGCATATAAACTGAATAAATGCTTTTGATTTTGATTTTTGATTTTGATTTTTTAAAAAAAAAGTGTAATTATGACATTGTTGCACCAAATGAGCGAGGTGTGAATGTCTGAAGATATTTAATTGTTTATGTTTCTCTAGAGGTAGTGAGATGTGCTTTTGACCGCATATTGCTTATGGAATAAGGATATGATCTTAAGAATTCACATGACCGACTCTTTTGTGGTCGGCATCTTCTAATATCCTTTTTACCCGCTCAAATGGTTGTACCAATAAAAATAAGTAAAACAAAGTTCTCTTAGCTTTGGTATAACATTTTCGCTGGAACTTTGTCCAACTTTGTATAACAGTCCAATGAGCTTGAACTAATAAGTTTATTAATCTTATAATCGAATCAATAATCTTTGTAAGTGAAACATAGGTTATTGTGGCAGCGATACCTTAGTTGAAAAAAAGTCACGAAATGTAACAGATTGCCGGATGATTCCTCGCCTTTATGAAATATAAAGGTCATATAAGCATTTGCGCGCGGGCGAAGGCAGTGTACTGCTTTTGCGGTGCTTTTTCTTAGTCTCTGACTAATACTTAGGGGATAATAGTCGTGATTATATGTATGTATTCTATGTATGTATATAAGCATTCGCGTTTGTGGAACTCTACAAATTCGACTCGCTGATGAGCTTTCACATGTAATGTAACATATTGTTTAGACATTAAGCATTTAATTACAAATGGAACACATTGAGGTTTCTAATTAAATCAAGTTTTGAATATGTAAGCATGAAAAATAAAATCCTTACTTAATCAGGTAACGAGTAATTATACTTATGTCGCGTCAAAACATAAAATTAACAAACAACAACCTCTACAATTTTTCTTCCTGTTCACTACCAAGAGGCCTTGTCAAGAGAAGATACAGGAAAGATACTGCAAGGACTCTGTTCTCCTCATCCATAATTTAACTACGCAAATACTAAATAACTCCCACTGCTTGCATGTACAAATACGTATATCTTATTGGAAAAGGATATTGACCTCCGTGGTCGAGTGGTCTGTACGTCAGTTTCAAGGCGTCGCCATATCGAGAGGTTCTGATTTTGAGCCCCGGTGGGGGCAGATGTGTGTGTGTTGAATACATCCAGATTTGTTCTCCAGTCCACGATGTTTATAAACATATTGTATATGTTACCGTACAATTGTAAATAACGGCAGATTATAGGTGTAAGATGCTCAGAGTAAACAGAACTGGAGTAGCCATTAGTCAATTTCTCAAACATTTTTTTCTGCCATTTCTTGCGGGGGGTGAGGTAACCACTACACTCAAAGCCAGCCGTTTTTACAAATACACACATGCATAATTCGACACACAAATTTAAATTTCACGCACACACACGCTTAAAATAGTCACGTGAGTGTGCGTTTTGCAACGTCACAGCCGCACTCCCCACGAGACTAGCGTTCGAAATTTGAAATCGTAGAATTATAAACATGAAATAATGAAGTAAATAATCATGAAATCTTAAAAATTATAATTACAAATAAAAGGTGACACCATCTTTTAGCATACTCGATGTTTTCTTTTTATTTTTACAACAAAAAACAGCACATGCAGGCATTTTTGCGGGAACTCTGTTCGCCGCAACGTTTACAATGTTATGGCTGTCAAAATAGCGGCTCAACTAGTTTTATTAAACATGCAAGCATCCGATGCTTGTGCATTTGGCAAAGGGGAATGTTAGACAAAGGCTACTCCAGTTCTGTTTACTCTGAGGTAAGATGTGATGTGTGAAGATATTTATTTATCAATATCTAATGACCGCACTTCAATTGGCTTAGCGTCTTCGCGTTATCGTTGTGTTTTTCCGACTTTGCCCAAATAAAAAAATCAATCCAAATAACCCATCTACCTATATACTGTTATCTGGCAAACAACTCAAATAATCCTTTGATGTGTGATCAAAAACCGACAACGACGGAAACATTCGTTTGCACATTCGTCCAAATATTGGGTCCTTACCAATGAAATTGGTGTTTTTATCCTGTCTTAGTATTTTGTCTGTAACTATTAAGATTCAGAGTATGCCTAAAAAATAATTACCTCGTCTAAAAATTGACTATATTTTTGAGATTTTTGATTTGTTTTGATAATTTGTTGTTATAAGTTTAATTGTTTAATTGTGGTAAAATTGGACACGGAGACTCATTTTAAGTGCCTCCCGAATACATCATTTTATTTGCATTCACTTAAAAACGATAAATAATTTTTATGAAGTGTGATATTACACATATTACTCAAGCTTGTCTAATGATACATGCCAAATATTATTATCTCTGGATTTGTCGTTATGAAGAAAACTGATAAAATGTTAGTATGGAAAATGCAGAATTCCCCTAAATCTCCATACAAAACACCAATTTCATAGGTAAGGACCTAATATTTAAATAGCTTATATACATGGCTGTTTTCGGACAAACGAAGCAAATACGCGAACAAGTGCCGATACGATACGCCAAGTGATGTGTAGGCATGGGAATGATTGCTACTTTTCATTCATTATCATTCAATGAAATGATGAATTTTATGATATGATTTCACATGGGATATTTCACAGGTATTTTTGTTTCGCAGTGGCCTCATGTCACACTTGCTAGTTGCTGTTTCGTAATGAAATTGAAGAATATCCGGTGTCGTTCCTCACGAATATGTTCGTCTTATTCTAGCATTCACTGTTCTCTGATGCACAAAAATCCTACTTTCCTACTTGCTCGCTCTCGCGGGGCACATCGCATTCATTCAACAGCGAATGAAATACCATGCGAACTATCTGCGATTTCACAGTGTGAATGAAATACTGCAGCCTAAACTGAAGCGACGTAGCAGGTGTGACGTTGGAAATAAAAATCAGTGCCGGCATAGCAAAACAATAAAGTACATCTTCAAGTGTACTAACAGCATAGCTTAGTGAAACGCCCGCACGCGAGCTTACTCACGGAACGATTTCATTGTTTTTTAGGTCTACACCCTGTTTTGCTTTCAGTTATTGTGACTACTTTTGAGGACTTGAAAAGGTAGTAGTCGAGTAGGGAAAGATGCACACTCGTCAAGAGGTCACGGGTTGGATCCCACCGCCTGTACCACTGAGTGAGAGTAAATCTTAATAAATAAATATCTTCAGACATTCACACCTATCAACTACGAGTAGCCCCATTTTAAGCAACTATTGCCGCTTGTATTACGGATGCTAGATGACGGATAAATTTAACTAAAATATATACACTTTAAAATATCCAGAATATGTACAATACATATTTAAACATCCAAGACTGGACAACAAATGCCTGTATTATTCACACAAACATTCGACCCCACTGGGGATCGAACCCAGAACCCACGGAAGTTGTGAAATCGCGATGATAATATAATAATATTTTATGTTGTTGTTCATCATCATTCATCTCAAGAGGTTCTACTGTTTGTGTGATGAAAATAGGTATTCGTTCTTCCGTTTTGGATGATTAATGTGCTATGAGGAGCTCGATGGCAAGTGGTTAGTACGCTTTGGCTTTCGATGTCGAAAACAAAGCTACCTTCGCCATGGTCAGGCCTTGGATAGGTGACCAAAACTTTGTGATCACGACCACCTCCGTGCTTTGGAAGGCTCGTGAACGAGACACAACAGAAAAACCTATTGTATGCGCAGTGCCCGCCAAAGGGGTAAGCCTTTGGTCCCGGTCTCTATTGCAACCGTTTATACCCACCAATCCGCATTGGGCCAGCGTGGTGGTGTTAAGGCCCATATTCCTCATGTGTTTCTCCATGTAGGAACTAATTAATAGGCTGGTAGGACCGCTTATCCTCGGCCTATATACGTCCCATAGCTGGGTACAGACCTTCCTCATGCATAAATACATGAGGACTATGGGCCGTAACACCACCACGCTAACCCAATGCGGGTTGGTGGGTAAAAACAGTCCCAATAGCGACCGGGACCAACGGAGGAGCTCGAGATCACAATATTTTGCTCACTCATCCACGGCCTGACCATGGCGAAGACAGCTTTGTTTTCAATCGAAAGCCAAAGCATACTAACCACTACGCCACCAAGCTCCTCTTAAAGGTAGGACCGTTTAAAGCACGTAAAATATTGATTCTATAGAAATGTTGGACAGCGTGCCCAGTAGACCGCTCTGTCACCAACCAGCACTGTCATCAATTTCTCAACACGGTATGCCCACTGGCAGAGACACTTAACTACGACAATCTTCAAACGAAATATAATTTCCGTTCCTATCACAGATACATTTAAGATAACGCAAGTATAAAGATTTGTATTGAAACCTAGTGTTAAGAGACAGACAGTCGTTTGAGACGGGAGATCTTAACTGATTGAAAATTATCAATGCCCCTCCACCAATTATCACATGATGAGGCTTTCTTTAAGTTTTGCAGCCATTCGGACTCGTGCAGAATAGTTACCAGGGGTTTTCGGATATGAGCAGTACATATTCCATCGTCCATGTGAATATCTCTGTGGTTCCTATTGAATAACAACCACAACCCCAAATAACCTGAAATTCGAACTGAAAGATTGATGAAGAGACCTTGTCTCTCAAATAACCCATTAAAACCCGAACAGAAAGAATTCATCATTGAACAGGGACTTGTTGCTTGCTAACATGGCGAGCTGTCAAGTTGACATTTGACAAATGCGACCACCCCGCCCCTGAGATCATTTAAAAAAAGATCACGTCGCTACCAATAGACCGGGCTAAATGAAAAGCTTTTGGGAGAATTTGAAAAAAAAGGGAATTTCCCGTTGATTTTAATAATTTTCGGTTACAAGCTCTCAGTATTTTTTTTTGTACTTCACACTTAATTAAAAACCTACATAGTTTTTTTTTATTTTACAATGGAGTGAAAAATAAATAGATAAAAGTCATCAGACATTCACGCTTAGATATCAACTAGCCCCATTTTAAGTAACTTATGCTTCTTGCGTTCCGGATAATAATTATTTTTAATATATATTAAAAACAATTATTCGTCATCTAGTATCCGGAACGCAAGCAGCAGTCGCAATACTTTTATCTATTTATTTTTCACTCCATTGTAAAATAAAAAAAAATAATAATAAACACAGAAACATTTTCTCCAGTATTCATATATTATTATATTTTTGATAATTGCCAAATCTTTCTTTCTTTCTTTTCAGCAGAATAATTGATTGGGCAGCAAGGTAATTAGTTCAGCTGCTAAATAATTATTAAGGCAACAATATATACATAACAGGAAATGTATAAGATCTAGGAAAAGGATTTATATTATGTAAAACCCTCTGTACAACCCATCATACGCAAATAAAATGATTTGATTTGATTTTTTGATCTATGAAAGATAGATATTAGGTCAAGGTTATCAAAATCAAAATTCAAATCATATATTTAACAATTTGGCAGAAGAGAAAACATTTGAGTTGCTGCCCAATTACTTAGTTTGCTGACAAATTAGAAATATCTGTTGCCTATAAGTTGTTGACCAAATACCTATTTCAGCTGACCAATTGTATTTTTGCTGACCAAAATTTCGAATATTTTGCTGACCGTTTAAATAGCACCCTTTAAAAACTAACACGAAAAAACCTGAAAGTTACAAAAACTCCTTTGAGTTAACTAAAATTATAAAAGAAACTTATTTAATTTGAACAATTACTACACAGAGCAAACCAACTTCACCCAGAATTACCTGCCTCATAAAAAATTCTATAAAAAAATCACTCCCGTATAATGGGTCACGAGTAAGCGGACTTGTTTTCAATCGAATATGATCATTATGCCAATGTGCTTGTGAGCCATTTTTCGTGTCGCTCATTATTGGAGTTTCAGGATTCCGTGAGGAGAAAATTTTGGCAATTTTTTTCATTCACTTTTTAACGACCTCCGTGGTCGAATGGTCCGTATGCCGGTCTCAAGGCGTCGCCATCTCAAGAGTTCGATCTCCGGTGGGGGCAAATGTTTGGGTGATGAATACAGGCATTTGTTCTCCGGTCTTGGATGTTTATATATATTTATATATATTCAGGATCTTTATATGTGTTTAACTATTAAATATATTTATCCGTCATCTAGTGTCCGTAACACAAGCAGCATTAGTTGCTTAAAATGGGGCTAGTTGATAGGTGTGGATGTCTGAAGATATTTATTTATTTATATAGACGACCATGATGACCTCCGTGGTCGAGTGGTGTGTAGGCGTCGCCATTTAGAGAGGTTCTGGTTTGATTCCCGGTGGGGGCAAATGTTTGTGGGATGAATACAGACATTTTACCTCCAGTCTTAGATTATTTTCCGTCATCTAGAAACAAAAAGAATGTACCAACTGCTTTGCTTGCCTAGCATGTCGTAAAAGGCGACTAAGGGCGTATTGGGTAGGTACTGGGTCTGTGATTGTGTAGGCGATGAGCTAGCCACTTGTTACTACTCTTTCACGATTTTCCATCTGACCAAACCCATTTTTTGTATGGCTAAATGAGGTTTTAAGGAACATAGTGCTTCTTGGACTCTGCCTACCCCTCCGGGGATTTTATGTAGGTATGTATGTATCTAGAAACAATACATGCGGCATACTATGCAGCGAAAATTTGGGAGTTATATAGACATTGTAATCTAATGTACAAGTAAAAAAGTTACGTTTCAATCAAATATAAACCTTATGTCGTTTGGAATAGAAAAGACTTTTAGGTTAGCGTCGCCATTGTCCACCATTTTGCGCCCGGTCGACGACCCCATTTAGCAAGGATTAGCACAAATTCTATTTAAAACGTCCAATGGTCAGACCTTGGATGGGTGGCCAAAACTTTGAGAACTTTAACTCCACCGTCCTTCGAAAGGCACGTTAAGCCGTCGGTCCCAGTTGCTATTCCACTAATCCGCATTGGGCCAGCGTGGTGGTATTATGGCCCATACTCCTTATCTATATCTCCGTGAGGAAGGCCTGTGCCCAGCAGTGGGACTAATATTAGGCTATGGACAAGAGTCGAAGGTCTAAACAGCCTATATAACGATTTATTGTTATATGTCATTGACTTTTCTAACAATTTATTTTTAATTGGGTAATTTCCTTA
Source organism: Parapoynx stratiotata (assembly GCA_910589355.1). Classification (NCBI taxonomy): domain Eukaryota; kingdom Metazoa; phylum Arthropoda; class Insecta; order Lepidoptera; family Crambidae; genus Parapoynx; species Parapoynx stratiotata. Next base: position 5,265,093 of record OU342476.1, on the reverse strand, counting down.
AAATACATTCAAACAATTTTTATCAAATAGAACAAGTTAGGAGCTGTTTGGTAGCGGCTCATTAAAAGAATACTACCAACCCATCTCTTCCCTTGGGTGTCGTAAAAGGCGACTAATGGACTTAGAACTGCACAATCTCCAATAGCTTATAGTGGGGACGGGCTCACCACCTGTCACGCTGAGTGCAGTCACTGCTGGTGAAGCGCGGTCTACGGTAGTGGACTGCTTTTGCGGTTATTTTTTCTAGTCTCTGACTGACCTTGTAACGAGGCGTTATATCAGTATTAGCGACTCTTTGCTGTTATTGCGCTCTTCTCTGGCCATTTTATCTTTGTTTTTGTTTTTAAATTTACTGTGTCTCCTTTTATCTTTCGTTTTGTTCTCGAAGTGCATTGCTATCAGAGTCAGCGTCTGGAGCGCTTGGCTCATTGTAAATTGCTATCATTGTAAATATTTTAATATTATAACAATAAAGTGTTGTTGACAAAATTATAAATCTTTGTTAAAAAGATGTTACAATATTAGCAAGTTGCAGGTTGGACTATATTTATCATGTTTATAATTTTACTAAAGGCACTATTGGAAGTAGACCTACCTTTCTTTAAGTTTTATAAGTGAAATTAAATTTGTGTGATTTGTGAAATTTACCTTTTTTATATAATTGTTCCAGTGTGCCTTAGTTTTTTAAATATACGTGACGTGAAATATAAGCGACGTGAGTTGAGATTTTCATTTAATCACCGGGTCCACCACGTCAAAACTTTTAGGAGTTAATAAGCGTGATTATATCTATGTTAGATAAGTTATTATGAACAGACATTACATAATCTTGTCTGAAGATTGGCCAAATAAATACACTCAGAAAAAACAGCACTCACCAAAAAATTATCAGGAAAACGGCGTACTTGGGGAAATAAAAATGTACCCGAATAAAGGAAACCGCCCGCGCTGGGAAATTGCAGGAGATCTTGAAAACACTCAACTCTAAAGCACTAAGTAATGATAATACCAAAACACTACTTATTTTGTCTGCTTTAAGCTCCCGGAACACTATTTAATACAAAGTCATGTGGTAGCGGCTCATTAAAATAATACTCCCAACCCATCTCTTCCGATGGGTGTCGTAAAAGGCGACTAATGGACTTAGATCTGCAACATCCAACAGCTTATAGCGGCGACGGGCTCACCACCTGTCACGCTGAGTGCAGTCATTGCTTGGTGAAGAGCGGGCTTTTTTATGTGTTAATAGAAGGCAATCGAGCTGACGGTAATAACCATAAACATATGAGGAGCCAAGCCATAGTAGAAACCGGAGAAGCCATATAAGGAACCGCGGAACTCGGTGGCGTATTGGTTATACCTTCGCCATGGTCAGACCGTGGATGGGTGACCATAAACCTTGAGATCTCGAACGCCTCCATGCTTCGGAGCTCATTAATCCAGCGTGGTGTTACGGCCCGTACTCATGTGTTTCTCCATGAGGAAGGCCCAACAGTGGGACGTTTGATCTATTGATCTAGCAAACTCTTACAAATAGTGGCCCTCCATCCTCGTTCGGCTTTTCTTAATAATACTCTTCATCATCTTATCTTAAATAACATACTCATTATGTTAAATATTATACTAGCTGTTGCCCATGACTTCGTCCGCGGTTACCTTGGGTTTTTTAATAATCCCACGGGAACCCTTTAATTTTCTCTCAAAGTCTCAGCCCGATCGGTTTATTGACAATTGGAAAGTTTCATGCAAACTTTCATCACCTATTTTATCCTCTTGGGGGGTAGAATTAATCAAAATCCTTTCTTCGTGGATGCCTACGTCATAACATCTACTTGCATGCCAAATTTCAGCCCGATCGGTCCAGAGTGATTTGGGCTGTGCGTTGATAGATCACTATGCCAGTCAGTCACCATTGAGTTATATATATTTAGATTAGCCTAATGGTTGACTGGTAGAGAGCGATATTATTCGTTAAGTCCGCCATATGTACATTCCTATTGTAATGGACATTAATGTTTAAATAAATAAATACTGTCGTATAATATTATTACGTATTTTAAAATGTAAATGCTAATTAAATAAGCCAAAGCGTTTGAATTAAGCAGGAAAACTCCAGATTTTATTATTCAGAGCAGTCCGTATTTATTATTTGGGGCACCATGTATACGTCCAATATAACATCGAAACTGGAGGGACATTTGTGAACGCTCAAAACGGGACCTTTTTTACGGCGCCATTTAGAGGACCCTGTATATATATACTTTATCTATACACCCTGTGTATATACTACGCACGGTGGTAATAACTCGAGTGTCTCGATTGTAAATGTAAAGTGTCTTTAGCATTGGGTAAATTTGGGATGGTGATCGTTATTGTTCCCTTTCTGAGTAAAAGGAAGTTATGAATAATTCTAAATTAATATTCTAGCCATATAAATATATCTTTCGATACATATAATAAAACTGCACAGATCGAATGTCTGTACATAGAAAAAAAATGCTTAAAACCTACTCAGGGGGATGTAAAAAGAGGGAAAATACTTTTTTGTTTCTCTGTCTGTTTGTACGGGCTAATCTCCGACCGATTTCAATGACATTCTGATCAACATCTTAGATACTTTTTATTAAAGGGTTTCGTGGGATAGTTAAAAAACCATAGTAGCCTCGGACGAAGTCGCGGGCAACAACTAGTTATATTAAAAAAGTATATTTGATTATTTTTCCCTCATGTTCCCAAACACAAAACTAATAAAAAAAAATTATAAAACACAACAATAACGGTTTGTTTAGCTCACCTAACTGCGTTAAGCAATGTCTATTTATATATGTAAATTGCTCGGTCCTTCGACCCTCGAATTTATGTGAGCGTCAAAGGGTTGCGGGCATTATTGGCACCCTCCACTTCGCAAGAGCGGACGACCGTTGAATACACTTCAACTAGAAAATTGGTATAGTGTTTTCACTTAATATTTAACCTTCGAACTAATAGCACTTTACAACACAGCACATATCATCACCCCTTTTCCCCGAAGGGGTAAGCAGAGGTGTTAAGATTTAAGCACAAGCCTTCCTCGTGGAGAAACACATGAAGAGTATGGGCCATAACTCTACACAATGCTTTAGTCACCCATCCAAGGCCCGACCATGGCGAAGGTAGCTTTGTTTTCGATATCGAGCTCCTGCATAAAAATATTAATTACAGAGAAATTCCTAAAAAAAACTTGTAATTACTAAAATGATTTTTGTGTTATATGTAATAAATCATTAAAAAAAACAGCAAAACCCTCGCAAAATGAAATGTTATTATTATTTTGTTTCAATTAATAGGGAAGTAATTAATTGGGCGGCCGAAAAATTATTTGGGCAGCAGACAAATATTTAGTCAGCAATATAATTTGAGCGGCATGATATTTATTTGGTGAGCAGAATTAAACAATACTACACTGATTTTACTTAACAATATCCACTCCGAAACAATATTACAATCATCGAAATCACGTCCGCCATAGTCAAATGCCGCCAAAAACTCCCACGCCATGAGCTACAAGACAAAAAACACAGACAATAAATACAAATTATTCTTGAATTCTTTCGAGTCCTTGTGCAAATTATGCAAAAACACAACCAATTCAATAATAGGCTAGTTGACCCTTTTTCTTATTGGACCCCAAAGGATTGATAGCCATCACCATAAAAAATAATACAATTTTTTTGAAGCCTATAATAAATTATAAATTAAGTTTTTGCTCAAATGTCAAAAACGCCTTCGGTCCTGATTGTCTATGATTATCTGTGCTGTAGCGTCACCATTATTGTTAACAATTTAATATGCCTGCGTGACATAGCTGACAGTTAAGCTCAATTGGTTGCGACTGGCGTTTGACGGATTTTGTTTTGCGTAGTAATTGTTTAGGTACATGAAGCGTTACTCAACTAATTTCACGATCATGGTGGATAGCGTTCTTGACAGATGAAAAAAGTAAAGTAAATATAAAGCATATCGTCGGCCTAATTCGTTTACCTGCTAAGTCCATTTTGACATAGCTATTAATTTAGAAAATAAAATTATGAAAATCCCGTTGGTTTCTATAATATTTCTTGATATTTTAACAATATGTTTAGCAGCATAACTTTAATGTTTTATGAAATCTAAGAAAACAAATATTTTGCAGTTTATCCGTGTGAAGTTTCAATTAGATATTAGATTGAACTTTTAGCTTGTATAAAATATAAATTTCGCCCAAAAATGGACTTAGCAGGTTAACGAATTAGGCCGACGATATTTAAATTGAATTTCTACAGCAATCCCTTATTTATATTTTTCGAACTTGGTATATTTCGGACCCTTGTACTACGTACTAGGTGAATGACACATTATTTTCATTACTTTTAATAAGAGTCAAATAGCGTATTATGCAAAAACATAGCCAATTCAATAATTTATATATTTTTCATATACCATACCACTTAAATGTTGTAGAGTAGATGCGATCATCCTCTTTATGAGGCATTCGCTCGGATGAAGCCAATTTATTGTAATAAAAGGGCACTCCATATTCTTAAAAGAGGTTGGAGTACTTTGAATTTCTATAATAAAATTTTTAACTCATCAATATTTAATTAATAGCTGTGCCCGCGTCGTTCCCGTGGCTATTGATTTAACGCCGATAAAAGCTTACAAAAAGTTTTTGTGTGTGTTAACACTGCATTATCTTTTTACAAAGTGCTCAACATTAGATTCCTACCTCGGGCCACTTGCAGGAAATTTTTAACCTGGTTCAAATCTTGATTAAGAAATTTTTTGACATAAAAGACATAGTAAAAATGTCAAAAACTGACAAAATCGAGTTTTAAATATCGGTATTAATTTCCTGCAAGACGCTCTTATTAGCAAAATGTTGATTGGCAATACTTAAAATAAAAACCTCTAATTATTAAAATAATGATAATGTAACATTTCTTGTCAGTGTCATCTGATTAATTGTTGTCATGGTGATAAATCTCTATTGTCGTGTCATTGTTTTACAATGCAGAGATATTTTTTTGAAATGAAATTACATTTTGACGGAATATGTCACATAATGGTCGGTCAAGCAGATATTCATAACCACGGTTACACCCACGCGGTACCCTTTCCCATAGGAATATCGGGATAAAAAGTAACCTATGTCCTTTCTCAGGCTCTAGACTATCTGTGTACCAAATTTAAATTGAATCGGTTCAGTGGTTTTGACGTGAAAGCAAGACAGACAGAGTTACTTTTGCATTTACAATATTAGTATGGATGGATGCTAAATTTTAATTACTGGCTTTGCATTTACTTACCAAAGGTAATTGCTGATTTTCTGTACAAAATTTCTTTATAAATTTTTAAAGAGATTCTGTCTTAGAAAACTCGCCTTGAAAATATCGAAAGTGTGCCCGGATTGTAGGCATGATGAACTATTCTACGCCGACGAAGTCGCGGGCAAAAGCTAGAAAAACCATATTTTTTAATGTGTGTAGATATTGCAATAAAGGAAGACGAATAAATCGTTCGACTTTAGACTCTATCTTAAGGTGTTAGGAGCGTAGCCACTCGCCATCATAAAATGCTATAACTATACCTAGAGTAAGCTTAATCGAGCGGAAAGCGCTACGACCAAAACCACTGCTACGAGAGTTACGAATTCGCTACGTGTGCTACGAATTATCGTAGTACATGTTTGTGCAGTACTTTTATTTATATTTTTGAAATAGTAAAATTAAACCATTACATTTTATTATGCATCACATTTTATATTAAGTGGTATGAACAGTGGTTTCGCCAAATAACCGAATACCGAATATTATTCGGCTTAACCTTTACCGAACCGGATATTTGGCCGAATTATTCGGTTTACAAATACTTTGCTTAGCCACGGAAACAACTTAGACAACACGTACTTTTTGTGTCATTAAGGCGATGTTAAAATAAAAGTTGATTATACTAAACTATCAAAAGCCTGTGAAATCATTATGTTGACATGAGTAACATAAATCTTACAGAAGAAGTTCGCTTTTTGTTCTACATCCGGTCATCTAGGTAAGAATATATTCAGCAGAAAAACCGAATAATTCGGCCGAATACAAATAGTGGAAATGATGCCGAATACGCCGAATACCGAATAATACAAAACAAATATTCGGCGCATCTCTAGTTTGAATTAAAAAGTGATTATGCATTTTCTGTAGCGCCCGGTAACGTCAATTGGCTAGCCCCTATTACTTGGGACCTACGAAATTACTGGCATAGAGTGGGTGTAGTGTACCTCCGCCTACACATATGGGGATATATAGGTGATAAATAATAAGTCTTTACCTATGAATTTGCCGTTCTTTCTCTCTTAGTATTTTGTCTGTAACTATTAAGTTTCAGAATATTCTTTAAAAGTATTTACCTCCTCTAAAATAGACCATATTTTTGAGCTCTTGATTTGTTTTGATAATTTGTCGTAAGTTTGATTGTGTTAAAATTAGAAACGACGACAACTCTTTTTGAGTGCCTCCCGAATACATAATTTGATTTGCATTTACTAAAAAACGATAAGTAATTTTTATGAAGAGTGATTTCTAATGATACATGCCAAATATTATTATCACTGGATTTGTCGTAGTAAAGAAATCTGAAAAAAATTTTAGTATGGAAAATACAGACTTCACCAAAATCTCCATACAAAATACCAATTTCATAGGTAAGATCTATTATTATATCTGTTAACATAATTTTGTAATTAATCAATATGATAATTCAATGTTCTGTGTGCACTTTGCATAGTGATAAAATGTGTCGCAATCAATTTCCATACAGATTAACGTACTGATTTCTGTCAATTTACTGTAAATCTACAACAAATATTATACATTTTTGTACCTTGAAACCTTGTGAAATCAAAGTATTTACATTAAAAAAAATTAATGTAATAAATACGTACGTTAATTGGAAAATATTTACGAGATACTAAAACAGATATTTCAGTTAATGTAATAAATTAATTATTAAGGTCAATGACGACGTTCGTAGTCAATTGGTTTGTATGCGACGGCTTTAAAGCGTCGCCATTTCGAGAGATTCTGGTATCGATTCCCAGTCGGGACAAATGTTTGTGTGAAGAAAGCGTTCGTTCTCCAGTTTTGGAGGTTTATAAATTATGAATTGCATAATTATCTATTTCTATAAGTCAAACTGAATTTAATATAAAGCTGCATAATTTATTAAAAAATATGTATATTTTGAAATAAGTATCATTTTTTTTTTATTTTAATATGTGATATCATCAGCCTATATACGTCCCACTGCTGGGCACAGGCCTTCCTCATAGAGAAACACATGCGGAGTATGGGCCGTAACACCACCACGCTGGCCCAATGCGGGTTGGTGGGTAGAAACATTCGCAATAGCGACCGGGACCAACGGCTTAACGTTCCTTCCGAAGCACGGAGGAGCTCGAGATCACAAAGTTTTGGTCACCCATCCACGGCCTTACCATGGCGAAGGTAGCTCTGTTTTCGTACTAAGCACTAGGCCCTGAGCTCCTATATGCTCCTAATATGTGATGCATACATAGATTTCACCCCTCTTTCCCAGAAGGGTAGGCAGAGATAACAGATCTCCACTTGCTACGATCCTGGCACACATCTTTAGTTTCCTCTGCTCTCATTACTGACTTCATACAGGCCCGTCGGCCTGCGGTGGATTTGACCTGGCTTATATTCAGAACGTCGCCGATTTGGTCAAGATACGTTCGCCTAAGAGTCCACCTCCAACTTTCCCATTCACATTGCAACGAGGCGCTATATCAGTATTAGCGACTCTTTGCTGTTATTGCGCTCTTCTCTGGCCATTTCCTCTTTGTTTCTGTTTTTTTCAAACAAACCATCTGTCAGGTCTATTTTGTCATTGTTTCGGTCTCCATTTTTCGTTACTAATTTATAATACAATACGTAAAATATTGGGTCCTTATCTATGAAATTGGTGTTTTTCTCCTCTCTTAGTATTTTGTCTGTAACTATTAAGATTCAGAGTATTCCTAAAAACTAATAACCTCGTCTAAAAATAGACTACATTTTTGAGCTCTTTTGATTTGTTTTGATAATTTGTTGTCAGTTTAATTGTGTTAAAATTGGACACGGAGACAACTCTTTTTAAGTGCCTGTGTGCTCTTTTTAATACATCATTTTATTTGCATTCAATTAAAAACGATAAATATTTTTATGAAGTGTGATATTACACATATTACTAAAGCTTGTCTAATGATAGATGCCAAATATTATTATCTTTGGACTTGCCGTTGTGAAGAAAACTGAAAAAATTTTAGTATGGAAAATGCAGAATTCCCCAAAATCTCCATACAAAACACCAATTTCATAGGTAAGGACCTAATATATCATATATAAATTGTTCCTTTTTTTATGTTATTCTATTAATAATATGCCTATGTCACCTAGTAAACCATAAACAAATAAACTGATCTATTCTACACATACATATATAAGTCACGGCTTTTTCCCACAGGGGTAGGCAGAGATTAGATCCTTCCACTTGCTACGATCCCTGCATATTTCTTTCGCTTCAACTCTCATTACAGTCCTCATACATGCTCGGCGATTTCGAGTACTTTTGACCTGGCCCTTCTCTAGAACGTCTTTAATTTGGTCGAGAAACTTCGCCTTGGTCTGCCTCGTCCCGTATCTCCACCCACACGCGATTAATATATCCCTTTAGTCAATCTATTCTCATCCATCCTTTCCACATGTCCAAACCATCTTAGCATACCTTTCTCTATTCTTGTCACTACATCCTCTTTCAAACCACACTTCCTTCTTATCACATCATTATATATCCTGCCACTAAATTTTACTCCAGCCATGCTTCTCAAAGCTCTCATTTCTACCGCATTTATTCTACTTTCGTGTCTCTTCTCCCATACCCAACATTCACTCCCGTACATCAGTGTTGGGACTAGCATCTATTCTATTCCATTGTAATTTAAAAAACAAAATGTAAATTAAGAAGATTGGCTTACACAATTATAACTTGACATAACTTGTGCAATACCCAACAATAAACCAATATGATTATTCATTAATTCATTCAAAAACTTGCGAAACGAGTCTACCGAAGTCAAACATTCGCCTCAAATAACTGTGACATTTGGAGTTTTGCAATAAAATTTGTAATTAACATTAGGCTGAATACTTGGTTCTTGTATTATGGAGTTACATTTACAACTTCCACATAGGACCCTTGGCTCGGGTAGCCGCCATGACAGTTTTATTAAATGCTCGGACGAATAAAGGTTGGAATCAGAATTATACAATAGATATAGAGGTTACGATGAATATATTAGGGGAAGTCTGAAAGTTGCGCCGATCGCTGATAAACAGAGAGAAAACGACTTTTCTGTTAAACCCTAGCACGGGCCGGAGAGAAAACGTCTCCGAAGACAAAAATCTCATGCATTATTCTTTGTCTTCTAATAATTCTAATAATAGAGTAGGAGTAAATTTCAATTCAACCAATTGAGGCTACTGTTCCAATGTGAAAAAACCTTTCAGTCTTGAATAGCCTATTTATTGAGGCTACATACCATCGAACTGTTTCAAAGTAACTATTCTACGTGGACGAATCCGCAGGCAAAAGCTATTATCAAATAAATCGTTAAAATCACACCTTTAGGTACTTTAAAAATGGCAACTTCGCGCTTTCTTACCATAAAAATTCATCCAGACGCAGTTATAAATAAACATGATGTTTTCAAAATTCAAATAATTAAATTACTTATGTCATAAAACGTCGCAAAAATAAACATTAATTGAGTTGAAAATTTTTGGACTAAATTAACTCGACGATATCTTCGAAACTTCGTTTTTGGACTACAAAATGTAGGGCATTTTTTAATCTTAAAAGTAACCTTAAAGTTTAGAGATATTAACGGGAACTCGGTGTAAAAATAATATATCGTGCTGCTCATGCTATTTAGGCGGATGTACCCAGGCTATCTATCTAAAGATAAACTCGTAAATGTTTATGTATGTGAACATTTTTTATCGAACGTTTCGCTAAAGAGGTTTGTTTAGCTCCTACTCCCAATTAAAAACATACACTTACGGATATACCTATACAATATACAGAGTTCTCGTACAAATTTATGAGTATATCTGTCCCGCTCACGCCCGAACAAGTTTATACGCTTCGACCGTTTGCCCGTCTCTGTCTCCCCACGCATGCGCGATCCATTTCTCTTTGTTCCGAGAAAATATAATACACGTATGTTTTATATATGTTTAAATGCAGCAACTATCGCAATGGATTCGTAGTGATTATGAGGTGTCTCATGAATATACAATGAGAGTGTGAATTAAAACTAGTTTTGTTGGCGACAATCTACTAATGTTTCTTTTGAGAAAAACTCTTAAGACATCCTTGCAATAAATTTAAAATAAGGTTAGTAAGCTTTGGCTTTCGATATCGAAAGCAAAGCTACCTTCCCCATGGTCAAGCCTAGGATGGGTGACCAAAACATTGTGATCTCAAACTCCGCCGTGCTGCAGCACGCTAGGCCATTGATCCCGGTCGCTCTTGCAACCGTTTGTTGTTACCATACTCCTCATGGGGAAGCCCTGTGCCCAGCAGTGGGACGTATATAGGCTTAGGACCGGTCCATAATATTAGGTCCTTACATATGAAATTGGCGTTTTGTATGGAGATTTTGGGGAACTCTGCATTTTCCATACTAACATTTTTTCAGTTTTCTTCACAACGACAAATCCAAAGATAATAATATTTGGCATGTATCATTAGACAAGCTTTAGCTATATGTGTGGTATCACACTTCTTAAAAATTATTTATCTTTTTTATGTGAATGCAAATCAAATTATGTATTCGGAAGGCACTGAAAAGGAGTTGTCTCCGTGTCCAATTTTAACACAATAAAACTTACAACGAATTATCAAAACAAATCAAAAGAGTTCGAAAATTTGGTCTATTTTTAGAGGAGGTAATTATTTTTTAAGAATACTCTGAAACTTAATAGTTACGAAAAAAATACTAAGAGAGAAGAAAAACACCAATTTCATAGGTAAGGACCCAATATTATAATAATAATAATAATCTTTATTTCTCTTCACAATAAAATATAAAGCATTCAAGCATTGCATTTTTCTTTCTTTCTTAATACAAAGCATACCTAATACCGCCTCTCTGGTCTAGTGGTTCACACCACCGGGTGTTGATCGGGAAGTCCGGGTTCGATTCCCCATGGGGGAAGATGTTTTTCTGCTCGGTTTGGTTGGTGGTAGGGCTTCTAAGCCCGCCTGGCTAGCTACCACCATCTTACCTAAATTTGTCGCCATAATAACAATGTTTTAAGCATTGTTGTGTTCCGGCAATTAGAGGTAAGATAGCCAGTTCCTCAATTGTTGATGATTACAGGTGAAGCTCGCTTCCACCTTCGGCCTTATCGTCACTTACCATCAGGTGAGATGAAGGCCAAGAGCCTGTCATATGTAAAAAATTTTTTATTAAAGTTAAGACAAAGGCTTTTTTAACTAATGTATGGATTACAGTTTCTGTAGTAGGTATAAAATAAACTTAAAGTTTTATCAAAATCAAGTACAACTTTCGGGAATCAAACCTGTACAATTACTACAGTATCCCCTGCTATCACTACCTAGGGGAAAACGAAAGTAATTTAAAGTATAGTGGGGTTGATTTTCCAACCAACCATTTAGAAATGTATCTGGCTATTGCTTCCAAATGTTGGTTTAACTATATTTGGTCAGTAACTGGTTTAGTTCTAGTGGAATAACGCCGTCATTAAAACTAATAGTTTAGGAGTCACATCGAATTTAAACTGGTTACCTACCATTACATGCAGATTAGAAAATTGAGATTAAGTCGGAATTACATGGAAGTTTATAGTTTGCAATAGCCATAACTAAATTAAAACCTATTTATAATAGTAATCTTTTTGGAGTTGTTTATTTTTTTATCTCGTCTGTGAGCTGGCTGATTTCTGCCAGGGCACTGACACTAACACCCAGTTGCAGAAACGAACTTTAAAATTTAATGTCGGCATTATCCCTAATGCTCCATTAAATTTATTGATTGAAGTGTCAAAAGAACACCTTAGCGTAGTTTTTACGTTGCACAAAACGACATTAGCACCCTATCAATGCTAAAGAGACATTAGCTAGAACTATTTTGTGTTCCAATTTTAAATTTAATGAACTTTAAAGTTTTAATGTCTCATTACTAAATGTCGTCTTTAAAAAATCTTTGTGCAACTGAGCGTCAGTTGCACATTTTAAGCACTAATGCTTTAAGCGCATTTTTGAGCTCGATTTATGGTTTATTAAAATTTTTAACATACACTCGCATGGGACCCGTTCCCATGGAAATATCGGTATAAAAAGTAGCCTATTTCCTTTCTCAGGCTCTAGACTATCTGTATACCAAATTTCGGTTAAATAGGTTCAGCAGTTTTGACGTGACAGCGAGACAGACAGAGTTACTTTCGCATTTATAATATACATACATACACACAATCACGCCTGCAATCCCCGAAGGGGTAAGCAGAGCCCAAGGAGCACTGTGTTCCTTAAGACCACATTTAGCCATACAAAAATTAGGTTTTGGTCAGATGAAAATCGTGAAAGAGGAGTAACAAGTGGCTAGCTCATCGCCTACACAATCACAGACCCAGTACCTAATACGCCCTTAGTCGCCTTTTACGACATGCTAGACAAGAAAAGCATTCTTTTAATATCATTATTTATAATATTAGTATGGATTAACGTGTTGAGTGTTTTAATATGCATTAACAGGAAACATCAATGACTTATTTATTCTATTCAAATAAAACCTTAAACGACCGTGAGCGGCAACTGTGGTTGCCAATAGCAGTTGTTAGCTTTACGTAAGTTTTTGAGAGTAAATAATACTCGTCTTAGATACTACAAAACTAATTCCAAGTCATCAGTAACCATGATAATACGTTCAACATAATTGAATTCCAGTTACTGAGTTTTACGAAATTCCGTGGCAAAAATCAGCCATCACGGAAATTCTCACGGAAGTCAAGGAATTGTTTACCCTGTCGTGTGGGTATTTGCAAAATGACAGCTTACGGACGAGAGGAGAGTGTTTTTTTATAATCATTTACAGAGGATTTCATTACAAATGAGTTTCTTGTGACTTATGAATTACATCACTAACAGTAACAACGAAAAAATGTACAACATTGTTTACAAACCGATTGACGACCTCCGTGGTCGAGTGGTCTGCACGCCTCAAGGCATCGCCATCTCGAGAGATTCTGAGTTCTGGGCAAATGTTTGTGTGATGCATTGACAGGCGCACATATGTGTGTAATTGACAGGCATTTTGACAGGCGTTTGTTCTCCAGTCTTGGATGTTTATATATGTGTTGTATATTTTCTGCACATTTATATGTATTTATCTATTAAATATATTTATCCGTCATCTAGCATCCGTACCACAAGCAGCATTAGTGCATTAGCAGCATGGGGCTATTTGATAGATGTGAATGTCTGAAGATATTTATTCATTTATTTATATTTTATTGTTTACAAAGATTATGAGCAGTGATTCCCGGCTTGTGTTATAGTTGATTTTTTTTTATTTCAAGCGATGGTTCCTTAGAGTGGTTTGAAAGGCCGCATGCGCAGGCCACGTGCGTTCGCTTTCAATTACAAGAGATACCTGACATGATTTCATAACCATACACGCGTGCTTTACGTCAAAATGTATGGAAATCTCGCCGGCGCTGTTGATCAGCGATAGGCGACCAGCCAACTGTGAAACCATCCTATAAACCAGTTTTCGAAACCACTCATAGTTTCAGATTTTTCCACCCTATACATACATACATATAATCACGACCCCTATTCCCGAAGGGTTAGTCGGAGACTAGGCTAAAACACCGCAGAAGCAGTCCATTGCCATAGTCCGCGCTTCACCAAGCGGTGACTGCACTCAGCGTGACAGGTGGTGAGCCCGTCGCCGCTATAAGCTATTGGATGTTGTGCAGTTCTAAGTCCATTAGTCGCCTTTTACGACACCCAAGGGATGAGATGGGTTGGTAGTATTCTTTTAATGAGCCGCTACCACAAGACTCCATCCTATAACGACGTTAATAACATAATCAAGACCATAATTAAGCCAATAATTCCTTAAATTCCTCATCACGTTATGTATTATACAATTAAATATTAACAAGTGTTCTCTTTTGTTACAGATAACAGCGCTGTAATGTTCAAAGGGAAGGATACAGGTGGCTAAATTTTAATCTTTCTATCACACAAGCTCAAAAAGCCCTATTTGGGGGCGTTTAGGCCTTATTTATATCTGACAAACATGTTAAAGGGGCTTTAGGGCGATAACAAGTAACCGCACGTCAGTTATTTTTGCCAACCATGTATATAAAAAATATAGAAGTATATAAAAGAGTTGGGACGTACGGGGCACTACTCGTTCGAGGCCGCTGGAAACGCGGGTTCGATCCCACCGCCTGTACCACTGAGTTTGAATAAAACTTATGTAGAGTTGATGGTGAATATCGCTTGCCTCACATTGTGCCCGGTGCATGGCAACAGGCTACACCTTCGGGGAAAAAGGCGTAATGTTACTTTATGTTATTTTTAATGAATCAACACCCTTGCATCACTAGGTAGCTAACGCCATAAATAACAACATTAGTTCTAATAATTTTGATAATTGGACACATTTAACTTTCATACTTTTAAAGATATCGATTTCTGAATGTTCTTAGCTCTGTGCGGATCGCGTGCGTTAGCGTCGCGCGTGTCGCCTTTTCGTATGAACGAAACATAGACTTACTAATGTAACGACAGTACATTAAAAGCTTGTAAAATCATTTTTGGTTAAGTATACTGAGTAAAGACAGTGATACCCGTCCACAAGCCTACATATACATCCAGACTTTAATATATTGGGTCCTTACCTATGAAATTTTGTTTTTTTTTCTCTCTTAGTATTTTGTCTGTAACTATTAAGTTTCATAGTATTCCTAAAAAATAATTTCCTCGTCTAAAAATAGACTATATTTTTGAGCTCTTTTGATTTGTTTTGATAATTTGCTGTATGTTTAATTGTGTTAAAATTGGACACGGAGACAACTCTTTTTAAGTGCCTCCCGAATACATCATTTTATTTGCATTCACTTAAAAACGATAAATAATTTTTATAAAGTGTGATATTACACATATTACTAAAGCTTGTCTAATGATTGATGCCAAATATTATCTTAGGATTTGTCGTTGTGAAGAAAACTGAAAAAAATTTAGTATGGAAAATGCAGAGATCCCCAAAATCTCCATACAAAACACCAATTTCATAGGTAAGGACCTAATATTAGGTAGAAAAAGATTTGTAATCCAAACAGTAATTGATTTTTCCAGGTCGGAAAGTAAACTTTTAAGTGGTGAAATAAAACTTTCTAACTCTGAACCATTTGCTTTCCAATACTTGCGCTGGTACACTTCAGCTAGTTTTTACTACGAAGACTAATTTAAAAAACTTAGGTTCTTACTGTAGAAATAATATCAGTGTCACTTTTATTAGGAATTTAAGAAAACGGTATTTTATCGCATGTAATAACATCAATGGTATGGCTAAGAGCTCTGGTAACTATTGGATCTGGTGTCAATATTGAACAAAGCTATGTTAGCTTGAACTTTGGATGGGTGACCAAAACTTTATGATCTCGAATTACACTCTCTTTGCCCACCTTAGCTGTGCATGTGTGTATGTGCGTGTACGAACTCACAGTCAGTCGGACAATCATATTATATAAATCTTGAGCTATATTTTTTATCGTCTATCATTTAATATAGGTAGAGACGTTATGACACTCGTTATGAGACATATTTATATTGAAGAAATGTATAGATTCATCATTATCTTTATAAAATTACTTTTGGCTAGTCCAGCCAGTCAGTCGCTGAGACTGACTTAAGATATAAGTTGTTATGTCAACCTAGTGAAGGTATCCATTTAGTATGACGACCTCCGTGGTCGAGTGGTCTGTATGTCGGTTTCAAGGCGTCGCCATCTCGAGAGGTTCTGGGTTCGATCCCCGGTGGGGGAAAATGTTTGGGTGATGAATTTTCAGGCATTTGTTCTCCAGTCTTGGATGCGTACATATATTTAATGCAATTTGAAACAATAAATTTATTTTTATTATTATAAAGACTAACAGAGGTCCAAGGGTCGGAACTGTTGAAAACTCTTATATAATTTTTTCCTTTTTTTACTTGACTGACATTGTGTAAAATATCAATAAAACAGTTGCTGATCTATCTTGGTGTGTGCATTTTCTTTCTCTAAAATAATCACGTAAATATGCCTAAATCCCTTGCAAAAACGGCGGCTCTGGCCCCACAGGAACCGTTATTTTAAATAACGTTTTTAAAACTTTCGAACAGTTCTTCGTTTTGTGTTCTTTGCATGGCGTTCTAAATGAAAACGAAATGGGAACGTTTTGAAAAACCGGTTAATTCACAGGGGGCGGTCAGTGCAAGTCCGGCAGCGGACCACCGCCCGCCGCGGCGACAAATATGACCGTTTTTATTTAATCAACAACGTTTTAGGAACGAAATCTGTGTATTTTTTGTTCTTTATAAACTTTTTTTTATAACGTTCCGTTCGAAGAGAATCGAAACTTAAAGTTCTTTAGGAATTTAAGCCGATAACGTTTTTAAAAATATACCGGTATCCGACGAGTTTAAACGTAGAACAGACTTATTCTTATTCTTGTGATTTGGCTGAGATTACTCAGGGCACTTCGACCCTATAGGATCTTTTGTGCTTCCCCTTTCCTATTATACTATATATCCCTCCCTGCCATCACCCAAAGTGTCCTGGATGAACGTTGTGATGTTGGCTGGAGGCATGCCTATAAATTCCTCAGGTTTGGGATAAGCCACCCCCAGAATCCGTAGTCGTTTAATTCCTAAAGCATCGCATTCACATAATAAATGCTCCATGCTTTCATTGTTTTCACCGCACAATCTATAGGTAGGGTCATCGCCTATAGAGTACAGATGCTTCCTTGTGTTAAAATGTCCAGTCAGGGCCCATTTACAGGGGCCATTATGTTCAATAGGGCACCCAGAAGGCAGCGGATTTGACATCTGCTAGTTCTCGAACAATCTAGTCTAATCTAATCTAATAGTTAAATCGTTTTAAGATTCAACAACAACGTGTTTCACCAATTATAGTTCATTCTTACTCATTTATCTCAGTAGCAGCTTGCCTGGAAATACGTCGAGCATATTTGCGAAGACACGGGCGCCCTCTATCCCAGCGAGAGGCCCTTTGAGAACAAACAGAATTCGTTATGACCCGGCTTCGTGTAGGCGGCGTGAATAAAATATTTATTATTAATAGAATTTTGATGCCTCTGTTAATGATATTAGGATGTAAAATAGCCTAAGAGGCTTGCTTGTTGTGGATTTCAGGAGTTGTAGGAAACAGATTTTTTTGACAAATCAAATTCAATTAAAATTAACTTAAATAAATCTTAAAGTCGCGCCCATAATCCACACAGGTTTGTGTTGACGCAACCTAAAACAATAGTATTAATATTAATTACATCAATTTTTGATTCAATTCGAGTATTAAATGAAAATAAAAGAAATGTTCTAATCCAAAAGGATTCCAATATACTCATATCCACATTTATTTTATCGTGAAACCATGTTTTTGTTTCACAAATTTTCCAAAAAGTATTGTTAGTTTTTATTTATCTTTTAAATAAACTTACTAAACTAAACGGAAGAAATATATCATCCGAGATATTGGCGATTTCGCCCGCGTAGAATAGTTACTTTGAGATAGTGTGATGGTATGTAGCCTATAGCCTTCCTCAATAAATAGGCTATTCAACACTAAACGATTTTTTCAAATTGCAACAGTTGCCTCAATTGATGGAATTGTTGGAATTGCTCTATTATTGGAAGCAATGTTCATAGTGGCGTAAATTTGTCCTTCATTTTTGGGAAGCGTTATTTAAATATTTTAAACATTCACCCGCATGGCACCCGTCCTCATGGAAATATCGGGATAAAAGGTAGCCTATGTCCGTTCTCAGGCTCTAAACTATCTGTGTACCAAATTTCGGTTAAATTGGTTCAGTAGTTTTGACGTGAAAGCGAAACAGGCAACAGAGTTACTTCGCGTATATAATATTGGGTCCTTACCTATGAAATTGGTGTTATTTTTCTCTCTTAGTATTTTGTCTGTAACTATTAAGATTCAGAGTATTCCTAAAAAATAATTA
Source organism: Parapoynx stratiotata (assembly GCA_910589355.1). Taxonomy (NCBI): domain Eukaryota; kingdom Metazoa; phylum Arthropoda; class Insecta; order Lepidoptera; family Crambidae; genus Parapoynx; species Parapoynx stratiotata. The sequence continues at coordinate 5,246,749 of OU342476.1, read as the reverse complement.
CCTCGTCTAAAAATAGACTATATTTTTGAGCTCTTTTGATTTGTTTTGATAATTTGTTGTAAATTTAATTGTGTTAAAATTGGACACGGAGACAACTCTTTTTAAGTGCCTCCCGAATACAACATTTTATTTGCATTCACTTAAAAACGATAAATAATTTTATGAAGTTTGATATTACACATATTACTAAAGCTTGTCTAATGATAGATGCCAAATATTATTATCTTTGGATTTGTCGTTGTGAAGAAAACTGAAAAAATTTTAGTGTGTAAAATGCAGAATTCCCCAAAATCTCCATACAAAACACCAATTTCATAGGTAAGGACCTAATATTATAAAAAATGCTCCAATATAGGACACGAAACCCTAAACAAGTGAATACAATTACTTTACAAATAAAACTAAACCAATTTTTTAAGATTTTTAACTCTCCACTCAATAACCCAATATTATTTATACATGACGAAAGACTTAAATAACATTCCGTACAAAATTGTCCTCTTACTAATTTATATATCATACAAACATAATCTAATACGTCGCAAGTCATAGCCTATATGAATTCGCGCAAAAATACTAAAGATTTATACACGGGTGATTTGATATTCAAAAGAGAACCCTCTTGCATACGAAATAAGGAAATAAGGATACAAAATTGGCAATGTGACACTTGGGAACAAAATGTATGGAGTAGGCGGACGTAATTTTTTTTAGTGACTCATATGTGGTTCTTAGATTTTTAAGTATACTGGATTTTTAAGGAATATAATAATATGCTATTTCAATTAATTAATTGCTTTTATTCTTATCACATTATAGTTTTCTTGCATGAGTAACACACAATTTAATAAACAAAACATAACCATCAACAAATGAATATACCTACCTATATTCATCCCATTGCTGGGGGACCAACGGCTTATCGTGCCTTCTGAAGCACAGAGGAGTTTGAGATCACAAAGTTTTGGTCACCCATCCACGGCCTGACCATGGCGAAGATAGCTTTGTTTTCGATATCGAAAGCCAAAGCGTACTTAATACTGTGACGTGACGAGCTTGATGAAGAAAATAACTATTCTATTGACTATTCTATCTACTTCTATTGATATAAATGTTCTCTATCTATAACTATCTATAACTATTCTACTTCTATTGATATAAATGAAAGCACAGCTGGAACAATTTATAAACAGGTAAATATCCCAAATCTCTGAACACAAAACTTAAAGAATATTATAAAAGTAGGGCTACTTACAATAATGCCTTGGAAAATTATTTAAGTTCTTTGAAATTTTATTGTTTGATATGTAATTGATTTTATTACGGATGTTATAACAATTTAAAACTATAATCAAAATCAAAAGCATTTATCAGTTTAGATGCGTCTTAGCGCATGCTTATGAATGTCATAAACATTTTTCAATATTTTGTGAAAAAGAAAAACTACGCCATCCGTCCACAAAAACTACCAGGAGGCCTTGTTCTAAGAACACATTTCAATAAAAAAAATATCTCCACTACCTGCTGTTCACAAGCATGACGCATGAATCAGCCATCGCTTCGCTCAACCAAATTTTTTATGAAGGCATATTTTTTAATTTAAATATATTTAGGCGTCGAGACAACCGCTCCAGACGCTGACTCTGATAAGAATGAAAAATAGGAGACCAAAAACAATGATAAAGAGACAGATGCTTGGTTTAAAAACAGAAACAAAGAGAAAATGGCCAGAGAAGAGCGCATAACAGCAAAGCGTTGCTAATACTGATAATCGCTCAACCAAAAGAATATTGACGTAATTACGTTTTTGCGATTTTTCAGGAGAGCGTTTTAAAAGTTTGACATCGAAAATATTGTGTATTTCCAATCTATAATAATTTATAATCATTCTATTGATATATTTTAAAAAGTTTGCGAGAAAACTTAAGATAACTATTTGAAAAAACGAAATAAAACAAACCAGACGTACATTTATGACATTTTATACATCAAATAATACAATTATGACATTAAACTAGGTTTGGATATGGGAATAAATCATAAATTTAAACAACATTATATTCAATTTTAGTTTTATTTTTATAAATCTGTCTACATTTTATAAACTTTGTCGATGTTTCCGCGTATCCTTTCGAAGTATAGGCCAACACCATGACGGCAGTGACTCTCTCTGTCGGAAACTAATGGAACAACAATTCTGTCGTTTTCACCGTAGATAAAACGTGCAAAACATGAAGTTATGGCATCAAAAACTCATTTTCGACTTTTTGGTAATTATGTCAATATTCTTTTGGATGAGCGAATATAGCGCCTCGTTACACCACTAGTCACCGCGCTGTCGTTTATCCAATCACTTTTAAATTTATATTTCGCCTTTCTTTCGTTGCATCCTCTGTTTGTATCAATATAATCAATGCCGATATGTCCTACAGATGGGCACTTTTTGACATACTCCTGTACTATAATTTACGATAACAAATTATAATATCCCTTCACTGTCTTTAGCAGCTCACTTACTTTATAACGGACTCAGTCCTTCATTTCTAATTGCCGCCATTATGTAACTTCATCTCATAAAACACCAAACGTAACTTCTATCAATTGTTCAGTCCTAATACTACTTCTGAAAACTTTTTAACGATGACAACTTCGGCCGTGGAATTGTTTTAACAAAATTTTTTAAGATAGAAAAAATCTGGGCGTAGAGTTCGCCTCGTTATTTTTTCTTAAAACTTCCTGATGAACGATCTGAAGAATTGATCTGTGAATTTAAGTAACAGATTGGTAGGGGTTGAACATACATAGTATCACGTCAATCCCCAAAGGAGTAGGCAGAGGTATTACAACACTGTACGCGAGTAATTCAATCGCCTCTCTGGTCTAGTGGTTGACACCACGGGGTGTTCATCAGGACAGGAGGTCTGGGGTTCGATTCCGCACGATAGCAGGAGTTGTTTTGCTCGGTTTGGTGGTAGGGCTTCTGAGCCCTCCTGGCTAGCTACCGCCGTCTTACCTAAATCTGTCGCCATAATAACAATGTTATGGTACTATTGTGTTCCGGCAATCAGAGGTAAGATAGCCAATTCCTCAGTTGTTAAGGATTACAGGTGAGGCTCGCTTCCACCTTCGGCCTTATCGTCACTTACCATCAGGTGAGATGAAGGCCAAGAGCTTGCCTGTCATATGTAAAAAAATACGTCCCACGTAATAGAGAGCAAACGCTATTGCCGTTAGGGCGCTACCACTCTTTCAAACCATAATTACGACAGCCAGGACAGCCCTTTCTCACGGAGAAACGTGAGGAGTATGGGCCGTAACACCACCACGCTGCTCCAATGCGGGTTGGTGGGTAAAAACGGTAGCAAATTCGACTGGGACCAACGGCTTAACGTGCCTTCGGAAGCACGGAGGAGCTCGAGATCATCTAGTTTTGATCATCATCTATTTAAAATACACATTAATTTCGCAAAACAGACATAGAATAATGCCGGCGCCAGACATGTGCGCAAAGATGTGAGGCACGGGCTTTTGTTGATACTTATTTGCAAATAATTGCGCACATATACGCGCTTTGCAGTTCCATGTCGGTTTTTTAGCGCACATCAAAGACATCGCCGTGGAGAGCTGTCGTGCGTAAACAACCAAACGTACTAACGATGGAGTGGAATAAAGAGAGTGTTTTCGAGTTTATTTTCATACAAGGTGATTACTGATTAGATGTATGGGATCCAAAACGCAAAAGGGCATAAAAAAAAAAAAACTTAAATGAATAACATCATCATATTAGGTCCTTACCTATAAAATTGGTGTTTTGTATGGAGATTTTGGGGAACTCTGCATTTTCCATACTAACATTTTATCAGTTTTCTTCACAACGACAAATCCAGAGATAATAATATTTGGCATGTATCATTAGACATGCTTTAGTAATATGTGTAATATCACATTTCATAAAAAATATTTATCGTTTTTAAGTGAATGCAAATAAAATGATGTATTCGGGAGGCACTTAAAAAGAGTTGTCTCCGTGTCCAATTTTAACACAATTAAACTTACAACTAATTATCAAAACAAATCAAAAGAGCTCAAAAATATAGTCTATTTTTAGACGAGGTAATTATTTTTTAGGAATACTCTGAATCTTAATAGTTACAGACAAAATACTAAGACAGAATAAAAACACCAATTTCATAGGTAAGGACCCAATATAACATCCATTCACGTCTCCGTTTTGGTTGTCTTTGTTTATTTATTTGCACGTGTAACAAAAAATTACACGCACTTATAAGCAAAGTGCGTCGTCTGAATCGTTGTCCATGTTCTGTGAAGTCTTTATAAAAATTGTGAGCTCAAACATGTGATAATACATTACTGTACACAGATCTGGCAGTGTCGCAAATCTTTGAGCAGTCTTGCAAAAATGTGTGCAAATCTTTGCGCACGTGTCTGGCGCCTTAAGGGCAAGTGTTTCAAATTTGAAACATTCGCAAAAGTCGGCAAGTGTGTCAAATTTGAAACATTCGTATTACGAAGTTTTATTATGATCCCAGCTGGTGAAGATAAAGCAAATCAAGAGTGCCGTTCAACCATTTGAATTTCGACTATATCCTACCGCATTAAGAGCGTTGACAGGCGCAAAATGTAACAACTGAAGAACCACTAAAACATGGAGATGGGAATGGAGTCAGATTAAGTTTATTTTATCATCCAGATGCAGTGTCTTATGCTCAAATTATTTTGTCTTATGTAAATACACAAGTTATTGACGGGCTTAACTTGTCTTTCGAAGCACGGAGGAACCCGAGATCACAAACTTTGGTCATCCATCCAAGGACTAACTATGGTGAAAGTAACTGTTTTCAATATTAACCGCTCACCAGACACGAGATCCAATAGCTAAATCTATTGTTCATGACATCCCGAGGGTTCCTGTATATCTGTATAGAGGGAGGTTTAGAGGGTATATCTGTTTGCATAAAATTTTCAATTCATAATATGAATTAGCATAATGGAATACACAAAATATTTTTACGCATAATTGATTTTGGCATAAAATTTTATGCATAACATATTTTCGCATAATTACAAATGGCATAACCATCTTAAGGCATAATTAACCATTCGCATAAAATTTTTGAAATGATTACCAATAAAAAAACTGGTTCTGGCTCTTCGCCGTGCGCTGCCGCGGCACGCTCGCGCGTTAAGGGCACAGTTCTATCTAACACTCCTCCTCACTTCGCTTGTCGCCGTACTTAATCGCCTTTTCATTATGCCGTAAACCATTACGCGGAATAATACTATGGATAATTACATTAGTTATTAGTAACTATGCGAAATAAATATTGTGCCAAAAGAAAATTATGCTTAAGTTATATTATGCGAAACAACATTATGCCAAATTCATTTGACAAAGTATATTATGAGTAACATGAGACATTATGCAAAAAAAAAGGATCCCCATCGTGACAAGCCATCCGGGATTTTAAAGCCAACGCCTAGGAAGCACTGCCCCAAGGAACAGTAGGTATACTCGAAGTAGGGACAATGTAACCTGAATAACCCCATAGGAACAATGCTTAGCACGTGTGGGCTTTAGGGCTTAAGGGTAATATAGGAGTCTAATGGGACTTAACGTACTTAAAGTGGGTTCCAGGGGTATTGTTGCTTTAACTTTGACAGAACCCGCGTCTCTACGAGGTATCATTTCATTAAAACACCTTAAAAGATTTTAAGGCAAACTATCGCCATTCTCCAGCCTATTTATTCAACGTTATTTTTAATGAATCAACAACCAAGACTAGTCTTTTTTTTGGTAAAACAATAGACGGTCGATTTTTTTGCACACGACACGTAAGATTACGAATTATTGTGACACAAATTTTTGTACGTTCTTCTTTTTTAATTCTCAACCTCGACCTCAAGAACCTATCAATTATTCTACGTGTTGACGCATCATAGTTATTTACAAAAAAAGTGCCACTAACTTTTCTGACCCGGTGGCGGGTGTCACTGTTGTCGAATTTAGTCGTTAAAAACAACACTCAAATAATAACATAACTTGTTTCGTTCACTGCATAACTTGACATTGACAACACAATCATAATGCCGATACTTATTCGGATTGTGGTCCTGTAAGTTGTATTCAAATTCAGGGGTAAAGGTAAGGAGCATACCGGCAATTTTTTCTGCGAGCATTGTATTTTTTCCATACATTTTTCATGTTGACAATCTGAAAAATTACTAAGGTCATATTCCTTTGCATATAACAATACTTTATAGTATCTATGATCGTGACGAATATCGACGATGATACAAAGGAAACTGGTCCTTATAAAATGGTTCCACTATTCGACTCAAAGACTATCGGGTTCTCTGTCATCTTACCATTAGTAAATCGTATAAGCCAACTTGAAAAGGTTTTCTACCAAAAGCTTCCTCTATTGTTTAACGTATAACAATTGTACTTATGACGCAGACCTTTAGGTTTATTTTTCTTTACCTACCACCAATTTTTGTGTTTCATTATAAGAGTTATACCGAAACCTATGTAAATACCGCATGATTGGGAATTTCTATTTTTCCTTCGTTTAAGCAGAAATGTTTTGGTTTCATTAAAATGTGCTTTCTGAACTATTATGTTTAATTTTTAAATCATAGATGGCGCTGAATATGGTTGCTTTTGTTTTAAGAGTTTCAGCAATGGTAATACGGACTATTATTAAATACAACGTTTTCTGATTCATACAATTAAGAAAGTGATTGGATATGAGTGGGTAGTATTGATCAACGAAAAAATTGAGAGTTTATTATTCCCATTGCTTCCATGAGGTATCTCCATAACATTACATAATCATTACGTTTCTGTTCCCGAAGGGGTGGGTAGTGGGAAAACATCATACGGTTATGATGTTTTTTTTTTTACTTTAAATTTAAGTTAATATGTATAATATTTCTCCTCTCCATTGTTATTGTGCCCGACAGGGTGCACAGTGATCATAAATCTATTGTAATATATGTAACCACACTGTGAATAAGGAATTGAGTATGGAGTATCTTCGCGCCGCGCCGCCGCACAGTGAATGGATAGAGCTAATGAATCCTAACAATAGTTTCCCCGTGATTTTTTTACAAATCTAGATAATTTAGCTCGAAAAAAATATTAATATTTTTTTGTATGGAGCAAATTGTATAATCCTGAATCCCGGGGTCCCAAGTTGGTCCCTATGTTTTACCCACTGTGCGACGGCCGTGCGACGAAATTGTATGTGTCACCGTAAAATTGTAAATAACGTTAGTTTATAATCTATCTCGCGAGATTGTAAACTGCCGAAGGATTCTGAACCGTAACATGCTGCTTACCATTTAACGTATTATTATTCGTCACAATGTAATATATCGAAGTGAAACTGTTAAATTGTCAACTGTCCGTAGGCTGTCCCTGATTAGTCGGCCTTACAGTAGACCGTTCTATGTTCATACAGTTATGAATAAAACACACTTGTCACAAATATTGTTTTTATGGGTCATAATAAAATAACCTTTTTCCTAATATCTAATAATAATAATATCTATCAGAATACATTTCCACACGAAATTAATTTATAATCACCAAAACACATTCGATAACAAAGGAATCAACAAACAAATATGGCGGCGCGGGCATATGTCGTCCAACCAATCATTTTTTTTTTTATTCTCCCATGTAGGGAAGGCAAAGGGAACGAAGCCCATACAGCCATGTCTTCAGTCTCTTATTTCATTTTGTGTAATGCATTTCAATGCATCTTAGGAGAGTTTGGCGTCAAACAGTCCATGGCAGACACTGTGGTGCTACTTGGATGAGGTGGATTACCACGATTAAAAAACGCTTATTTCGATAATCCTCCACATTGCACATCATCACAGACACTTATTACACAAAACTACACTGCTTTTACGAAACAATATCCACTCCGAAACAATATTACAATCATCGAAATAAAAATCACGTCCGCCATAGTTGAATGCCGCCAAAAACCGTTCAACCAATCAGCGCGCGAGGTACGTTCCGTTTTACAATTTGACGGTTTTGCATCGATAGATTATAATCTACCGAAGAATAATGCGTTAAATTGTAAGCAATAGATTCGGTTCACAATCTTTCGACAGTTTACAATCTCGTGAGACAGGTTATAATATGACGTTTTTTACCAATTTAACGGTGAGATATGCACAACGAGAGGCAATCGATATTCACAATGAACTGTACATAATGTTTTATTCAAAATCAGTGGTACAGGCGGTGGGATCGAACCAACCACCAAATCAACCAAATATTGGGTCCTTACCTATAAAATTGGTGTTTTTATTCTGTCTTAGCAATTTGTCCGTAACTATTAAGTTTCAGAACATTCTTATAAAATAATTGCCTCTTCTAAAAATAGACCATATATTTGAGCTCGTATTATTTAATTTGATATTTTTTTGTAAGTTTAATTGTGTTAAAATTAGACACAAAGACAATTATTTTTAACTGCCTCCCGAATACATCATTTGATTTGCATTAACAAAAAAACGATGATTACTTTTTATCAAGCTTGTTCACACACATATTGCTAAAGCTTGTCTAATGATACATGCCAAATATTATTATCTCTGGATTTGTCGTTGTGAAGAAAACTGATAAAATGTTAGTATGTAAAATGCAGACATCCCCAAAATCTCCATACAAAACACCAATTTCATAGGTAAGGACCTAATATAATACCTACCACCACCTATAACATTCAAACCAGTAGTTATAATCAGACGTGGCGTGAATTCAAACTTGATTCAGCGACCTTCTTGCACGAGTTGCCGTCTATCCCAACTCGGCTACCATTGCCCCTGACAACAAGAGAAAAAATTTATTAACTCAAGTAATGTTACATAAACCTTTTTTTAGGACCTCGCTTTCATAGTCAGTTACAAAGTTAAAAAAAGGATATTTGCTCTCCTAAAGGATGAAGTTAAAAGAATAACTTTCGCAAGTGCCTCAGGGAATATTCCACCTTATAAATATATAACTAAAGTTCTTTTTAATTTCAATCAGCATGACCAAACAATTGTGGAATTAGTTTTTTAATATTTAATTTGGTTTTGTATGATAAAATAAATATTAGAAACAAAGGATTCCCCGTGAAACAATTAGTGTATCATTTTAATTTATTGTGAAAAAGCTTCTGAATGGAAAAATAATTGAACGCGCACAGATTACTAAAAAAGAACATCAGACAATTACTATTTAATATTGACTTTTTAGAAGCTTGCATTGGCTTTCGATATCAAAAACAAGGCACTTTAGCCAAGGTCAATCCTTGGATGGGTGACCAACTTTTAGATCTCGCGTTTCGAGAGAGTTGAAGGATTCCGGTCGTTGCAACCGTTTCTACCCATAAATCCGTTCAGCGGTGGTGGTACGACCGTACATGTGTTTTTTTCATGTAGAAGGCCTGTGCCAAGCAGTGGTGGGTTAAAAAGCTTAACGACCATCTTGATATTGTATAGCAATAGCCACACTCTGAATACAGTACATAGCACTACTAGACATTTAGTCCAACCAATTATATTAATATCGTCATACAGGCCCCGAGAGGTTCGTAAAAGCCCTTTCTAGTAGCTAATAATAATTCTAATGTACAGTGCATTAGGTTACATTGTTAAGAAATCGTGGTCCAACAATATTTTGACGACCCGCACCCTGGTCTCAAGGCGTCGCCATCTCGAGAGTATCTGGGTTAGATCCCCGATGGGGGTAAATTTTGTGTGATGAATACAGGCATTTGTTATCCAGTCTTGAATGTTTATATATGTATTATTTATATTCTGAATATTTATGTATTTATCTATTAAATATATTTATCCGTCATCTAGCATCCGTAACACAAACAGCATTGTTTAAAATGGGGCTAGTTGATAGGTGTGTGTGTCTGAAGATATTTATTTATTATTATAGCTGTGGAACTATTTTGCTTCCTTTTTTTTTGGTATTTTCACTCTTTTTACGTCTCCTGACTTGATTTTAATCGTTTTCTTTCTATGTAGGGATATTCGCCTCTACTGTTTTATTATGTGTATAGATGTAACGAAATGTATTGAGATGTATCGTGCTTTAATAATACATTTATGTACATTACATCTGCCATGTGTGAACTCCTAAAACACTAGAATCAATTATTATCAGTTCAAGTGTATTTGTCTAAAGAGCGCTACACAAGAACTCTTACCAAGGGGACCTTACTCTTATAACATCAACCTAACGTTAAAAAAACTTGAAATAATTCCAACCCCTGCACCAGATAGGTCAGTCTTCGAAATGTTTGTGCACTACCTAGCGTTTGAGCTCGTAGATGTTTATCGCAGCGTATCAAATAATATACTCGTACTTTCCACTCTTTTTTAAATAAACGTAGATTCTATTACATTAAAAAGGCCACAATCTTCATAAACTAAATGGAATTTTAATCAATAATTTCAACTCAAGATTTTAAAAACAAGGTTACACTAACGCGACTACATGCGACATACTTTATGTAGTATATAGATACTACTTACTGCCCGACGTTTCGGCTGGGTTACACACTAAACTAACAGTATCTGGGTTGGTTTGTAAAGGTTCAGTCCGCGGCGTACACTTGTTAATCACTGGATTCCACGCTGATGACAATTTAAACCCGTCCTCCTGATAGATATTCTTGTATTTCTTTATCTCAATCGCTTCACGAACAATTCTTGTATGATAGTGGCGATCATTGGAGAGGATTTTATCGCGTGTAGTCCCGTTAGTGTAACCTTTATATACAATGCAACGCGAAAGTTTAAAATCTTACTTTAAGAAGAACTTGGGAACGTTAAATAGGCAAATAAAATAATTTACTATTCTTAAATTTTTATTATCAACAAAAATATTTTTCTTTTACCTGAAAAAACAATATACCCTAATAATTTCGTATCATTTGATCAAGTGAAAATCACAATAATGATAAAAAATTACCCTACTGAAAACTTTTAACCTAAACCAAAAAGAATCCACATTGGGTTATATATTTTAAAAGTTTAATAAAACACCAAATATCCATTAGTGCAAATAATGAACCCATGAAATAATACATGTGCTTATTAATCGGTTACGGCATTTTTAAAAACATAGTTAGGAAGATACAAGAAGAGCGTCATAACATCTTCATCTTTAAAAGAGATCAAATTATTTTGTATGACAACAACGTATCATATATGATACATTACAAATTACAGTGTTTTTTTTTTCAGACGCGTCCATAGATTACCATAGATTAGATTAAATATTAATTAAGGAAACGAAAACCGAATCAAAACAAAAACTTGTAAATAAACTATGTGATTATGAAACACCAACTCTTAATATACAATTAGATAAACATACAAATATAGACTAACTTAAGATAGAAGTGGTGAGAAGTAAAATGAAGCAGTGAAGTGATCAAAATGCTCACGATGTCAACATTGATGATGCCTGCAGCGACAATGACGACAATGACGAACGCAGGGCCGATACCGGTGGCAGCGGCAACGAAGCTGGAGCCGAAATTGCTGCAGTTGCCTCACCCGGCACTAATGCCGCAGATGCCGCAGCAGCCGCAGCCGCAAACCCACCACCATCAGCATCAACATAACAATAACAAGTTGGGTAAGTTGAAGATGGTCATTTGATTTTTAACAAGTTAATAACATCTAATTGAAAAAAATTAGATGCCACACCTCATGAAGTAGGTATGTGCCTCATAAGGTGCAGGATTTCGAAATATTTAATTTTTTACGAGCACGATATCAAATCGAATAAGTTGAATATTATTATGGTCTTTTGATTTCAATTTTAAAGTGTTAACCGAAGTCGTGACATCAAATTGAATTATTTGAAGATTATTATTATTATTATTTAGATGTTCTATTTTTTAATGTTTCATTTTACCAATTACAACAAAGTAGCTCGATGGTGTAATGGTTAGTATGGTTAGGCTTCGATATAAAAAAGTTGGGTGAAAATGTTTGCCATTTTCGAGGATATAAGTATTCTTCTTTATTTTTTACCACCTTAACAATAACAAATTGATTAAGATGAGGATTTCTTCTGCTAATCTTACATTTTTAAATACTTTCTCTGTTCCTGATTCTATTATTTGGGGTCGGCGCAACATGTCTTCTTCTTCCACTCTCTTCTACTACTCGTCAAGTCATCACTCACTCCCATCCTCATCACATCATCATTCACACAATCCATCCATCTTTTCTTTGGTCTTCCTCTCCCCGCACGCCCATCCCCTTTCAACTCCATTACTTTCCTGGTGACATGTCATCAAAAAAACCAGACAATTGAAACATCTATCGTTTGCGAACACCGGTGTTCACGCTGACCGCCTGGGGGTTAACATGTCTTCGGCAGCAGGGTGATTTCTCATTGTATCTGTAATGACATTTTTACACGTGAAAAAAACCTTAAATCTAACTTAGGAGCCGAAATTCTTTATCGTAAGCAGAAATCCGCGACCGCCTCATAAAAATGGGAAATCCATTATCATCGATGTGTCACCGAGTAAATGGGAGCGTAGAACGCAGGCCATGAGGCCAGCGAGCGGGCGGGCGAACAAGCGAGCATCGTATCGTCTTTTCGTGTTTCGTATTCTCTTTTCGAGACGTGCAAAAGTATTTCATGTAAATCCAATTACAGAATAAATGATTTCATTTCGTTTCATTTCGTTTCATTTCGATTCATTTCGTTTCATTTCGTTTCATTTCGTTTCGTTTCGTTTCTTTTCGTTCGTTTCGTTTCGTTTCGTCTATTTCATTTCATTTCGTCGTTTGATTCACACCGCGAACTACAGCAACCATAGCATAAGTTAGTCCTCAGCCTATAAACGTCCCACTGCTGGGCACAGGCCTTCCTCATGGAGAAACATGAGGAGTATCGGCCGCAACACCACCACGCTGGCTCTGCGGGTTGGTGAGAAGAAATAGTCGCAGTCGCGTTCCTTCCGAAGCACGGAGGAGCTTAAATCACAAAGTTTTGGTCGCCAATCCACGGCCTAACTATGGCGATGGTAGCTTTGTTTTCAATCGAAAGCCAAAGCGTACTAACCACTACGCCACCGAGCTCCTGGGTAGTGTAAGTTATTATTGTAAAAACTTAATATTTTTTGTTGCGTTAAGAAGTTCAATTTCTATGGGAAACGTGAAAAGCGGCCCTAGCGGGAAGAATCAGAAATGACGTTTCTAATTTCACCTAATTTCTCATACCATGTCGTAAAATGTCGGTGCTATTGTTTTATAAATGTTTAAAACAACATGTGATTGAATAGTACATTATGATATAAGTGCGGTAAGTTGAAAAATACAGCCGAGGCGATATTGCTAGCCCGAGCCGTAGGTGAGGGCTATATTCTTATAGCCCTCAGGCAGAGGCTGTAATTATCAAACCGCACGTACACATACGACGTTTTATAACACATTTGCGAGGAAATAAATAGAACTCAAAAGAAAAGTGCGCGGAATAATTTTAACTTTTTCACAAATTAGCGATGCGCGCGCGTCAGCTTTTTTAAGGCAAAGAAACAAATTACAGCCAGTGTTACTAATAAAGTAAATTAATATTTTTGTGCATTTGTTATCGATCCATGGTTGTAATTAGTTGTCAAAATAAATGAAATTAAAGAATTAAATGTTTATTCATTATATTTCATCTCCCAAAGGTAATTTTATTATGAAAATGTTGACTTCCTTTCTGACATAAAAACTCTTTGCTAAGATTTTAAAAAATATCATTCGTTTTTAGACGGAACATCATAAACTGTGCGTTTTACTTTACATTATTGCATATACATAAACTTAGTGTACCTACTTCTATTTGTTTTCTGCACCACCCAATGGTTGACTGGTAGAAAATGCTTTTGGCATTAAGTCCGCCATGTACACCAAATGTACTAAAGTTTTAAATAAATAAATAAATAAATATACGTTATGTGATAGATTATGATATTGAAATTGGTGAAATAAGAGACCCTTTACGAGCAAATGTGTTATAAAATGTATTTATTTTAAAACTGTAATGATTACAACTATAGATTCTTAACAACGACGTACAGGAACACAACATTAGACTAAAAAGACTAAAACAGTCAGCTAGACCAATAGTCCATCTTTCAGGTATTATTCCAGTTAACTAATCATAGACAATTAAACACAACACAATGCTGTGATTAGAAAAATGGCGGCTGGCGGCACAGCTGATATATACGATAAATGATGGACGATAGTCTAGTGCAAACAAACGCGAGCCGCAAGCTTTAGTCGTAAAGGTTTACTGCGATTAACGTCAATCTAAACATTTCATTTTAGGTATAAAGACTTTTATTTCATTTTAATTCATATATTATGTTCACTTATAATGAGATATATACAGTTCATAAAATAAAGATATCATTAACTTTTTGCCTCAAAGAATGCCAGAAGTAATAATCACAAAGTAAATAAATAATTTTTAAGTTTTGTCTTAAAAGTAATCACATTATCACAATTCTTGATATTGTTTGGTAGCTTATTGTACAGCTGTACTCGCTCAAATAATATCGTCTTCTTCCCGTAATTCATGCGCGTAGGCAACTGCAACTTTCCCTCATTTCATAAATTGTGTGAAGTAATTTTTTTTGAGAATTGTAAGTGAATGGTATTTGTATATTTTTGATAAATATGCAAGTGTAGTAGTTGTAAAGTTGTGTAATATCTTGTAGATTTTCGGCGTTTCATCGAAGAAGCATCGAAATGAAAGCAAAATAAACCGTAAAATTTCAGTTTAATTCTGTTTGCGGTGAAAACAAAATCACGTCAACAAGTGAAGGCACACTCAATTTTGTCGCTCGCCCGTTTGCAATGTGGCTCGCGCTAAGCGTCGCTTTGGGCCCATTGACTTAACGGCCCAACTGAGTGTTTATAGTCAAGACTTACCCTTAAAACTACCGTTAGGGTATTAGGAAGCAATGACGTTACTTAATTAGGTATTTGGGAGCAACAAAGACAAAAGATCGCGCGGTCGTACACCAACGAGTTAAAGTGGAAAAGTCCTCGTCCTCCAAATTCCACATGGTTATGAGACGTGCTGGACAAAAACCGGTGGAGGATCATCCCGTTTTGATTTAAGAACCGGTGGAGGATCATCCCCTTTTGATTCAAGAACCGGTGGAGGGTCATCCCCTTTTGATTCAAGAACCGGTGGAGGGTCATCCCCTTTTGATTCAAGAACCGGTGGACGGTCATCCCCTTTTGATTCAAGAACCGGTGGATGGTCATCCCCTTTTGATTCAAGAACCGGTGGAGGGTCGTCCCCTTTTGATTCAAGAACCGGTGGAGGGTCATCCCCTTTTGATTCAAGAACCGGTGGTGGATCATCCCCTTTTGATTCAAGAACCGATGGAGGATCAGCCCCTTTTTATTCAGAACCGGTAGAGGATCATACCCTTTGATTCAATTTGACTGCTGACCACGATCCTCAGATTGAGCGACCGACTACAGAAAGAGATCCCGCCAAAAGTCAGTCTCGCGCAGGTAAAGGTAGGGACTTGACGAGAGTGTTTACAGCCGACAGAGGCCTACCCTATATTTATATTATCAACCAGATACATACATACATATATTCTTTCCCAGAGAGTAACGAGTAGAGTTTCCCAGGGTAGGCAGAGATTACTGATCTCTACTTGTTACTATCCCCGCACATATCTTTCGCTTCATCTGCTCTGCCCTTCAGTTTCAGTGAATTTGACCTGCTCCTTTTTCAGAACTTCGCCGATTCGGTTCAGGAACGTCCACCTCCAACTGTCCTATTCACATCTGCCTAACTGCCACAAGTCTGCTTTAATCCCCCCAAAACGCACCGAACCAAACCAACTAAGCATCCCTTCTCTATTTTTTGTCACTACGTCCTCTTTCACAACACACCTTTCTCTTATCCCACTATTTGGACGACCTGTGCGACCTGTGACCCGTGGTTGAGTGGTCTGTACGCCGGTCTCAAGGCTTCACCATCTTGAGAGGTTCTGGTTTCGATCCGGGGAAATGTTTGGGTGATGAATTCAGGCATTTGTTCGCCGGTCTTGGATGTTTATATATATTCAGGATATTTCTATGTATTTTTATCCGTCATCTAGTATCCGTAGCACAAGCAGCATTGGTTGCTTAAACTGGGGCTAGGCGAAAGGTGTGAATGTTTAAAGATATTTATATTTATTTCTAATCCTGTCTTTCAAAGAGGCTCCACAGCATGATAACATAGCTTTCCATCACGCCTCTATCCCCGAAGGAATAGTCCCTGATGTTAATACGCACATTTTGCCTGGCACCCCTGACTACTCCTTCGGAGATGCTAGACCAGCTTGTTGATGTATGTTAAGAGAGCTGTATTTCGTGATCGAATATTGTAACCGCATTGCGCATTTTACTTAAATGAAAATTATGAAATTGACACCCACAGCACTCAAGCTAATTTTGTTTGTATGATAAATAATTATATCAAGGCAAATGCCTGAAATACGCACCACGTTTAAATTTTCGAAAATTTTTACAACTTCGAGTAAAAGTATTCAAGACATCAATAATATATTACAATATTTTGAAAAAAAATTCCAGTATATCAAAAATATTCTTTAGAACCAAAAAAAATATTTCTTAAAAACACTATCCTACTTTTCCCCTCCTCGCTGTAACGACTGACCCTTGCAGACACGGGGATTTAAGGGACATTTACGGACCGATCCCGGCTCTTCAGTGTGTAAATTAATTCTCAATAGCAAGGGACTGGCGTTCTGCATACTATGTGTAACGAGAAACGTAAAAATAGATTAATGTCCAAGATATTTTTTTGAGCAAGGTCGGAAGCGTAGTGTATACTACGCTTTGGCTTTGGATATCGAAAACAAAGCTACCTTTGCCATGGTCAGGTCTTGGATGGTGACCAAAACTTTGCGTTGTCGACCTCCTCCATGCTTCGGAAGGCACGTTAAATCGTTGGCCCCGCTGGCTATTACGGTCGTTACCCACCAACCCGCAATAGGCCAGCGTGGTGGTGTTACGGCCCATACTCTTCATGTGTTTCTTTATGACGAAGGCCTGTGCCCAGCAGTAGGACGTATCTAAAGAAGATATTTTTGCAATATAAAACAATATAAACAATATCGTAACCGTACAGGTGTATACAATATACACTTACGACGACAGGTCAAAATTGGTAAAAGAACTTATATAAAAAAGAAAGTTTTTTATACATACATATAATGAAAACTATACCCCCCCTAAGGTTGGCAAAAGCAACCCACTGCAATATTCTGCGCTTCACCAAGCAGTGACTGTACATTTTTACGCGTTTTTTATACCATTAATATCGTCCTCAGCCTATATACGTCTCACTGCTGGGCACAGGCCTTCCTTGGAGAGAAACACATGAGGACCGTAACACCACCACGCTGGCCCAATACGGGTTGATGGGTAGAAACGATTGCAATCGCGGTTGATATATTTTAACTAATTCATCTATGGAATTTAATTCTGAAATAAATGAGTATTATTATTGTATTATTATTATTTTATTTTATTTATCCACCTGATGGTAAACGGCTATAGCAGCTGCCTAATAGCGCTTGTGGCACTCAAGCATTGAATCCAATGAACCTGTGTGAGACAATTGCTACGATGTCTACGAAGTAAAGCTACGAATTTCGTAGCACCGTAGCTCTACGACAACTGCGAAAGCAAGCTACGATGATGGACTTCCAACTCATAGGATTGCTCGTTGAACAGTGGTGGAACTTAATTAGGTGGCCCTGAAATCGACTACTACTCTACATTCTAAAAATCGTAACGATTTTGCATACTATTGTTTTTTGGTAAACTTCTCCCTATAGAGCGATGGCTAAGGGATCTAAGCCCATAACAGCCATGTTTTTCGTAACTATCTCGTCAGTAGTTTACATTGAAATGCTAATATAATGCATTTCAATGCATCTTGGGAGAGTTTGGCGTCAAACGATCGATGGCAGACACTGTGGTGTTACTTCGATGAGGAGGATTACCACGATAAAGATCTCATAATTTTTCACACCACGCTTATTTCAAAGATCCTCCACATTGCTCATCATTATTGACACATTACCCAAAACTACAATCTCGGATCTCGAAAAAATCTCGTCCGCCATTTCTACCAAACAGGCTGCCAAAGTGGAAGATAAGTACTAATTACAACTGTTTTATGAATAAGAAAATCTTACACATTGCTTAAAACTTAATTAGTTGATTAGCTAAATAATGCTTAAGTAGCTGATTTACGTGTTTTTATGAATAAGCTTGTAACGAGGCGCTATATCAGTATTAGCGACTCTTTACAGTTATTGCGCTCTTCTCTGGACATTTTCTTTTTTTTCTGTTTTAAAAGTAACCATCTGCCTCTTTTTCATTGTTTTTGGTCTCCAGTTTTATTCCTTTCCTATCAGAGTCAGAGTCTGGAGCGGTTGTCGCGACACCAATAAATTATAAAAACGTTAGGTATAAAATTAAGTGTTGATAATAAAATTATAATTTTTGTTAATTAACTATAACGATAAATGATCAAAAGTTTCAAATAACTTTACTAAGGCACTATTGTAAGTAGTTATTAGTTAGATGTTAGATGATATCTTTAAGTTTGATGTTCAGTGATTTGTGAAATGTACCTTTTTATATATATATATATACTCTTTATTGCAATTTAAAAACACATACATAAAACAGGTTGTTAACATATATATTGTTTCAGTGTGCCTTAAGTTTTTTATAAATATTAGGTCCATACCTATGAAATTGGTGTTTTGTATGGAGATTTTGGGGAATTCTGCATTTTCCATAATAACATTTTATCAATTTTCTTCACAACGACAAATCCAGAGATAATAATATTTGGCATGTATCATTAGACAAGCTTTAGTAATATGTGTAATATCACACTTCATACAAATTATTTATCGTTTTTAAGTGAATGCAAATAAAATGTTGTATTCGGGAGGCACTTAAAAAGAGTTGTCTCCGTGTCCAATTTTAACCCAATTAAACTTACAACAAATTATTAAAACAAATCAAAAGAGCTCAAAAATATATTCTATTTTTAGACGAGGTAATTATTTTTTAGGAATACTCTGAATCTTAATAGTTACAGACAAAATACTAAGACAGAATAAAAACACCAATTTCATAGGTAAGGACCCAATATAATACTATAATTGACGACATCTCCGAGTATTATTTCTGCATCTCCACCTACCACGTCACAAGCGTGTTAATATCTGAGCAAAAATGCTAATATTATAAGTAATAAGGTAAACCGCGTTAACATTCATAAGCGTATCAGCTCTACCTATTACAATATTTTTTTATGTGTTTGCACCTCATGTGAGAACATCATGACTTTAATGGTGTTTTTATGGAACAAATATATAAACGTTAGCTTTTTAGACTAAGCTTATGTTCTACATTACATAATAAGTACCAATATTTTGTGCATACTAATAATATTGTATTGCTTGTGTATATTACCAATGTTACATTTAACGGGAAAGAAATTTTTTTTAAATTCAAATTCAAAATTCAAATCTTTTATATCTTACCAGATACATCAAAAAATTGTTAGTAAAGAGACTTAAAAACAATTGTTAGTATTGACAAATAAATAAATTAATAAATATTTCAGTCTTTATGTGCCTATGAATGACTATCACGAAAAAGGATTCTGTCTGCTGTCTTCAGGATGCTATTGGGACTGTTTCTCACTCTCTGTTTCTCATTTTATGTACACACCAAGTAATTAGTTACATGTAATAATTTACACGCCAACCCGCATTGGGCCAGCGTGGTAATGTTACGGCCTTCCTCATGTGTTTCATATATAGGCTGAGGGCAATAATTTATACAATAGCACAATAGGCAGGCTTATCGCTAACATTGATCTCTTCCACCTTTGAAAAAATAGGCTTATGTGTAACATCTATGAATGTTATAATCCAGACTTATTATTATAAATGCGAAAGTAACTAACTGTCTGTCTCGCTTTCACGTCAAAACTACTCAACCAATTTAACCGAATTTTTGGAACACATATAGTCTAGAGCCTATGAAAGGACATATGCTACCTTATATCACGATATTTACATGGGAGAGGGTGCCATACGGGTGCATGTTAAAAAATTATATAACGCCACCCAGATATTAGTTCCTTACCTATGAAATTGGTGTTTTGTATGGAGATTTTGGGGAATTCTGCATTTTCCATACTAACATTTTATCAGTTTTCTTTACAACGACAAATCCAGAGATAATAATATTTGGCATGTATCATTAGACAAGCTTTAGTAATATGTGTAATATCACACTGCATAAAAATTATTTATCGTTTTTAAGTGAATGCAAATAAAATGATGTATTCGGGAGGCACTTAAAAAGAGTTGTCTCCGTGTCCAATTTTAACACAATTAAACTTACAACAAATTATCAAAACAAATCAAAAGAGCTCAAAAATATAGTCTATTTTTAGACGAGGTAATTAATTTTTAGGAATACTCTGAATCTTAATAGTTACAGACAAAATACTAAGAGAGAGAAAAAACACCAATTTCATAGGTAAGGACCTAATATATGGAGGACCAATTTACGCCACTATGAACTTTGCTTCGAATAATAGAGTAGGAGTAAATCCTCACATAGGATCGCAAAACTACTATGCGTACTTTTTTCGAGAATAAATTGACATTTCCCATTACTATTGTAAATGTCAAAACGGCCATCACACCGTGCCGCAACTATATCGAATAAAAAACCAGTCTGTATTGTAATAAGTGCCTTAAGCAAACGAATCCTACTAATAATTCACACAACTTCGCTTGTACTAATACAGAAGTTGCCCAAGTTTAGCGAATAACCACTGAAATACGCCGTAAGTCCGTAAGCTGGTAACTCTGTTTGTTAATCTGACGATCAATAGCTGGACTTATGTAAGTTGGTCATTGTGACTATACGTTAAAAACAATAATATCTTATTTCGAGTCGAGTGGCGTAGTGGTTAGTAAGCATCGGCTTTTGATCGAAGACAAAGCTACCTTTGCCATGGTCAGACCGTGGGTGACCAAATCATTGTGATCTCCAGACCCTCCGTGCTTCGGACACGTTAATCCGTTGGTCCCGGTCGCTATTGCGACCGTTTCTACCCACTCGCATTGGGCCAGCGTAGTGGTGTTACGGCCCATACACCTCATAAGTTTCTCCATGAGGAAGGCCTGTGCCCGAAGCAAAATTTCCGAAGCAGTTCTGCTGCGTTTTTTGACTAAAAACGTTTAAGCGAATATCTTTTAAAATATATAGAGGACTTTATTATATATAGTTAAGATATTCTGTAAAGTTTTTGGTTAACTTAAGTAATATAATTAAACAGTATGATGGTTGTACATACTTGGTTATAGTAAACGCTCTCATTTTCACATTTATTCTATTCTCACTTCTGTAAATAAGATATCGTCGTCCACAGCCTATATATGTCCCCCTACAAATATCATTATTATGGATAGTTTTTTCACATGTTAATGACGAAAATATATTTACATAGTACGATTATTGTATTAGTGTATAATATAGTTTATATATTAATACATATATAGATAAAATCACGACTATTACCCCCTAAGGGTTAGTCAGAGACAAGGCAAAAGCACCGCAAAAGTCCATTGCCATAGTCCGCGCTTCACCAGCAGTGACTGCACTCAGCGAGACAGGTGGTGAGCCCGACGCCGCTATAAGCTATTGGATGTTGTGTAGTTCTAAGTCCAGCCAGCCGGCCCATACACGTCCCACTGCTGGGCATAGGCCAAGGAAAAACAAATCAGGAGTACGAGCCGAAAACCAATAGCCCAATGCCGATTGGAGGGTAGAAATGGTTTGCAATACGATTGGCTGTAAAAACTTAAAAGATGACTCGTTGTGATGATTGGTGAAGGGGCATCAGAGGCATCTGTATCTTTTAACCAGTTTCAATCAGTTCATTGTAAAACTAACCTCCATTTCACAAATAAATAAATGATTATGATTATGATCTCCCGTCTCAAAATTACGGCTGTGACGTCACATACATAAAATCACGCCTGTAATCACCGAAGGGGTAGGCAGAGTTCAAGGAGCCCTGTGCTCCTTGAGACCACATTTAGCCATACAAAAGTGGGGTTGGTCAGATGAAAAATCGTGAAAGAGTAGTAACAAGTGGCTGTAGTAGTAACAAGTAACAAGTGGCTAGCTCATCGCCAACACAATCACAGACCCAGTACCCAATACGCCCTTAGTCGCCTTTTACGACATGCTAGGCAAGAAAAGCAGTTGGTACATTCTTTTTGTGTATCGGACCAACACTGGACGTCACAGTACACGTTAAAAAGTTGACGACGTTTCTATAATGACTGTAACTACAGTTGGGGCACGCTATGATGGCCGTTTTGACGTTTGTCCGCTCATGAAGTTTCGTAATTTAATATTTACATTTGAAGTAGCGAATTGCTGTTATTTATTGTCAATAGTGACGTGCAGTCAGTCATAAGATTTATCGAATTTATAATTTTAGGACACAAAATTTATTTATTATACATTGATTGCTATACTATACAGAGCGTACCACGGCCATGCCACATGGAGGGAAAGTATATTAAATATTGAAGATATGATGTTTTACTTAAAGAAGACATCATTTTATTTTTTATTTTATGTGGAACTGCATTCATAGATTTATTTAAAGTCGCCTGCCTCTACCGGGAATTGAACTCACGAAATGTGAAAAAAAAACTCCATGTACTTTATGATAACCGTCGAAAGAGTTAATCACAAGGATTATTTGTTCTTAAGGAACATAGCATCTTCAATGAAAGGAAAAAAATTTTCGTCAGGAAAATTTCGTCTGACTCTGCCGTGTTTTTTATAACTAACATGATCATTTCAAAGTATTTACTACATACTCACTTAAGAATACAAGATTTCTTTGTTATAAGTATGTCATAAAAATAACAAAACGATACACATACCGTTTGTAATATTTGAATACTTTTTTTTTACTAATTTCAGCCAGCCACATTGTAATGGCGTGCTCATAATGTTATAGGAAACACGGCAAAGTCAGACGAAATTTTCCTGACGAAAATTTTTTTCCTTTCATTGAAGATGCTATGTTCCTCGGGAAAAAATAATCCATATGATTAACACATTCGACGGTTATCATAAAATGCATGGTGATTTTTTTTTCACATTTCGCGAGTTCGATTCCCGGTAGAGGCAGGCGATTTTGAATAAATCTATGAATGCAGTTCCACTTCTTATAAAAAATAAAATGATGTCCTCTTTCAGTAAAATATCCTACCTTCAATATTTAATATACTTTCCCTGCATGAAGCATGGCCGTGGGACACACTGTATACATTAGAGTCCCGCAAACATTTATATTTTTATTTTTATAAGATTTCAATTATTGGTGTACTTATTTACCACATAAATAGGCATTTGTTTTTCCAATATCAATTTTTTTTTAATATGAAATCGAATACGGTTTTCACATAGATCGTTTAACTACTACTTTTTTCGAGAATAAATTGACATTTCCCATCACTATGCACTATTGTAATATGTCAAAACGGCCATCATAGCGTGCCATAACTATAGTTTTAATCATATTTTTATCATACATTTTTCGATCTAACCATTCTACTTGACACGAACACTACCGTCGCTTCTTATAAACACTACGGATTAACAACCATCCAAATCACTGACCATGGCGAAAAAAACTTAGTTTTCAACATTGAAATCCTACCAACGAATTTAAGCACTGAGGAACTCGTCACATTTTTGGTCACCCATCCAAAGACAGACCAAGACGAAAGTAGCTTAGTTTTCCATATCAAAAACAGTAAAAACTGACAGCACTCAATTGAGTACAAAACTGGAATTACTTCCATTTAAGCCCTTTTATGCTGACACAACCCTAGACTTTACCTGAAAAAATCGACCGGTCGCTCCCCACCCCGTTCCACCCCTTAGGGACACAAGGCGTCATAAATTTTACTAATTATAACTGACCCATATAGCGACTGGGGTTATTCTAGCGAAGTTATTTCATAAAGGAAATATTATTATGTATGTACGTTTCAGTGGACAACGGACGCATTTTTCATTATAGCTTTTATTGTTTTAAAACTTAAATAGTGGAGAAACGTCCTGGGAATTTTCTAATTCTATGGGAGTATTCCCGAAAACTCCCAAAAACTTAGAAGTATTCAAAAATAATACCATAAGTTCGTTACATTTAGTTGAATAATAATAGGTAAGGACCCATATAATACGTTTAATGTATACTTTAAATATAAAGTTAAGGAAAGAAAACGATGAAGCGGCTTCTATTTAATTTTGATTGATGACAATAAAAATAGGTTATTAATTTGTAATATTTATTATTGAGCAATAGTAACACAGTAATTTTCAAAGTGTCCCCAATATTTAAGTCAATAATCTGTCTTGAAAACTTCCAAAGTTGCTTAAAAATTTGGAAGTTCTTAAAAATACTTCCGGTAGTATTCCTGAAATATTCCAAAGCTTCGGAAACGGAATGGAAGACAAGACATGTTGTGCCGACTACACTTAAAATGGGAAATGGCAGGAAGAAGAAGAAAAATCAATCAAAATCAAAATCAAAAATAATTTTATTTCATAGGCTAAACATAGCACTTAAAATCGTCAACATTCATACATAGTCACATTTATTATACATAAAGTAAATTTAAATAATAAAATTGACAAAAAAGACTTAAAATTCACTGCCGCGAGCGCTTGTAGCAAGTACATCCACATAGCGCTTTGACTGTGGTTGTAATCGATACAAGCGACCGGATTCCGAGAGTAAGGCATTTCATGAGAAGAACCCGGTAAGAAACTCATGAGCCACTTTTTTAAAATAGCCAATCATACAATCTATTAGTCACAGTGTTACATTTTTTACAATTAGAAATTATATGTCAGTATATAATCAAAATAAGATTAAACATTGTTATCTCTTATTACATTAACTTGTATGAATGATACATGTATTAACGTCTCATTACTTTAAAGTGGCAAATTAAACTAAACATTATTAAGATTAAGCAACGGATGTCCACACATTCCTATCATCTAAATAATCCTGAACTTTGTAATATGCCTTTCCCATGAGGGTTTTCTTAATATGCGGTTTAAACCTGTGCAACGGCAGTTCAGTTACATGTTGTGGAATTTTGTTATATATTTGTATGCACTTTCCCATAAATGAGTGACTAGTTTTACGTAGTCTAAAACCTGGAACAGCAAGCCTGTTCCTGTGTCTTGTGTTTAGACTGTGACCGTCGCTGCATTTTAAAAATGTTTTTATATTTTTATAAACGTACATAATGTTTTCATACACATATTGGGATGCAACTGTCAAAATATTTATTTCTTTAAATAATTCCCGTAGTGAATCACGAGGTTTAAGTTTATAAATAGAACGTATTGCTCTTTTTTGTAGTACAAAAATGTCGTGAATATCGGCTGCTGTGCCCCATAACAGCAGACCATACGACATGACACTATGGAAGTAACTAAAATATACAAGTCTCGCCGTTTTAACATCCGACAACAATCTAATCTTTTTTACGGCATAAGCAGCCGAACTGAGTCTTGCCGATAGGGTGTTAATATGAGATCTCCACTGCAAACGAGAATCCAGGGTGATCCCTAAAAATACCGTTGTATCAACACATTGAATTATCTCCTCATTAATTTTAATTTTTGTACTGACCTGCTTTACGTTAGGCAAAGAAAATTTGATACACTTTGTTTTTTTAGAATTTAATAATAAGTTATTATGAGTAAACCAACACATTACTTTAGAAAGGGTGCTATTTACATCGTCAAAGTCTTCTACGTTTCTATTGATTTTAAAGATAAGAGATGTATCATCTGCAAATAATACCGTTTCACATAGGTTGTTTACATAGGATGGAAGATCATTTATATAAATAAGAAATAGTAGTGGTCCTAATATTGAGCCCTGAGGTACGCCCATTAGAATTGGAGCCCCTGAAGACTCAGTTTTATTTATAATCACCTTTTGTAAGCGATCACTTAAATATGATTTTAATATATTTATCGCATTTGCTGAGGCGCCATAATGGTGTAATTTTCCTAATAATGTTTTATGTTCTACACAGTCGAAGGCCTTGGAAAGATCACAGAAGACAGCTAACGCATCCTGCTTATTTTCCCAGGCATCAAATATTTGCTTCATGAGCTCGACACCCGCATCAGTAGTACTTCTACCTTTAGTAAAACCGAATTGCCTATTATGAAATAATTCATTTATTCTAAAATGAGAAATCAGCTGATTGTAAATGACTTTTTCAAATATTTTGCTCAAAGTTGGTAATATTGATATTGGGCGGAAATTTGAGGGGTCTGATTTGTCTCCAGATTTAAATAATGGAATAATTTTACTATATTTCATGAGATTAGGAAACACCCCATCGTCAATACATTTATTGAAAATAACCGCTAAACAAGGAGAAATATTTTTAATTATTCCTGAGATAACTGCCATTGATAAACCCCAAAGGTCCTCAGTTTTTTTCTTATTCAAGGATTTAAATGCCTTAATTATGCAATCAGTTGTAATTTTATGGAAATCAAAAGGACTATTAAATTTATTGACACTACATTCTAAAAGTGAAAGTGCATATTCTGTAGACGAATTCAGGTTACTTGTGATTTTCGCGGGAATTTCTGAGAAAAAAGACTCCATAGCATTTGCAACAGCTTTGTCTGTTATTATTAATTTGCCATCAATGTTAAGTTCAAAAGAGCCATCTTTAAATGATGTTTTGCCGGTTTCTTGATTAATAATTTGCCATGTAGTTTTAACTTTGTTGTCGGATTTTCTTATTTTATTACTAAGAAAGTTTGCCTTTGCAATATTACACACTTTTTTAAATATTTTAGAATAATTTCTGACATAGTTTATAAAAGACTGGTCGGTTGATAGGGACTTTTCATAATATAAATCGTAAAGTTTTCGTCTACTAATATAAATACCTGGAGTAGCCCAATCACTGAATTTCTTTTAGTAAACTCTGCATTGATATGGTGGCATAGATTTTCATACAGTTCATTTATATCACTAGTATTTTTTAAAAGGTGGAGTCTGTTCTCAATATTATTTTCAAAGCTCTTTAAGCGACTGTCTGTTATTGGCCTAAAAGTAATTTTAATATTTTTGTTAGCTTTATGGCGCTCAACAATTATTTTCAATTATATAGTTATTTCAATATGCGATCAAGTTTATTTTTATTTGCAAGTACAACTTTTTCTTATAAATAACGATATTCACACCTATCAACTATCCCCATTTTTACCAACTATCAATTAATGCTGCTTGTGTTATGAGAGTAACACACTATTAAATAGCTATATTTATTTATCTAATAAGTACTGTCACATTTCATTTTATTTTACACAATAACAGTTCCGTCAAAATAAACGTATCTGATATGTAACACAATTCGTACATATCTCACACAATAACTTCGATATTATTTTATGTTTGTGTGGATAAGCTATATAATTTTATAAACGAAATTCATGCTGCTAGAATTAAAGTTTTAAATTGGAAATTGAAGAAGACTTTCACGGCAATGATGTGCTAATGGAAGGGTATAACCTATTCCTAAAGGTATCCTAAAGGCAAAGAGATATATATGTTGCAGTCAAAACTCTTAACCAGTCAAAAGTACTATTGACTAGCAAAATTAGTCAAAAGTACTTTTGATTAAACAAATTGGTCAAAAGTGGTTTTGACTTAACATTAATGGTTATTAGTACTTCTGACTACAAATTTGCGGTTAACAGTACTAACCTTTTTTTTGATATTTTACTTTTGACAAAACAAATTGATCAAAAGTGGTTTTGACTGAAAATTATTGGTTATTAGTACCTTTGACTACAAATTTGCGGTTAAAAGTACTAACCTTTTTTTTGTTATTTTAGTCAGAAGTATTATTGACTAAAGCATACGGTTAAAAGTACTTTTGACTGATTTTGCTAGTCAATAGTACTCTTGACTGGTTAAGAGTTTTGACTGCAAGGTAGGTGTATGATACCTAATAAAAAACTCCAATAAACATTCTTGAAACTTGACAGATACTTCACCAATGGCAAAACATAAAATGTGAGCACCATTTCAAGTAATTGTCGATTTACGTCTATATCATTTGGGAAATGGGAGTTTAAACGAGTTTACCATAACTTCGCTTCAGTTTTTCTATGAGGATAAGTACGAGTGGTTGCCATACCACGTAATTTTATACACATACATACAATCACGCCTGTAATCCCTAAAGGAGAAGGCAGAGTCCAAAGAGCACTGTGTTCCTTAAGACGACATTAAGCCATACGAAAATCGGGTTTGGTCAGATGAAAAATCGTGAAAGAGTTGTAACAAGTGGCTAGCTCATCGCAGACCCAGTACCCAATACGCCTTTAGTCGCCTTTTACGACATGCTAGGCAAGAAAAGCAGTTGGTACATTCTTTTTGTGTCCCGGTAATTTTATAGGTGTTATAATATACTGTATATTATTTAAACGGAGCCTACCTCTCATAACACAGGGTGACCTTATATGAGAGCAGATCTTATCATCATCTTCATCTTCAGCCTACTCCTGTCCACTGCTGGACATAGGCCTCCCCTAATGCACGCCACCGCTCGCGATTCTCAGCCGTTATCATCCAGCCCACTCCAGCCAACCGACGAATATCGTCATCCCGGTCACAGGGCGTCCTACACAACGTTTTCCGAAACGCGGTCTCCACTCGAGAATTTTACGGCCCCAGCGGCCGTCAGCTCCGTCGGGTTTTGACCTGGCCCTTCTCAAGAACGTCTTTGATTTGCATGTACACCAAATCAAGTTTTATTCTAACTCAGTGGTGCAGGTGGTGAATCGAATCCGTGACCTCTTGGATGAGTAGTGCAATTTTTTTCAAATAAGCTAACAATCAGTGTCAACAGTTGCCCTAAAATGTTATTCACATTTTTTTCAAAATTTCATTTGATGATAAATTTAAACATACTTATATTATTATCACGGCTCTATCCCCGAAGGGGTAGGCAGAGGTCTTAACGCCCACATTTCGCTTCATACCTTCATAATATAGTTAAGTCCCAGGAGGCCATGCAAGCGATAAGTAAAAAAATAATAATAAATAAAACACCACATCACCACGCTTAACGTTTTCCGAAGCACGGAGGAGTTCAATATCACAAGGATTTGGTCACCCATCCAAGGCCTGACCATGTCGAAAGTAGCTTTGTTTTCATATCAAAACTTACAAACCACTACAAGTCGTGTACAGGTCGTACAAGTATTTTTTTATAATGCCTCATCTCTTTTCTTAATGTTGCAATTCCTCACTTGATCCACTCTTGCGACTCATTAGCCATAATTGAATCATTTGTCGGCTCTTTCTGAAAACACGACTGCCTGCTTGCAAATAAATCTAACTTTTTCTTGGATTATTTGACATGAGTCTCATATAACAGAGAGTTCTTGTTTATATGAATCATCGAGTTAATATTGGGTCCTTACCTATGAAATTGGTGTTTTTTTCTCTCTTAGTATTTTGTCTGTAACTATTAAGATTCAGAGTATTTCTAAAAAATAATTACCTCGTCTAAAAATAGACTATATTTTTGAACTCTTTTGATTTGTTTTGATAATTTGTTGTAAGTTTAATTGTGTTAAAATTGGACACGGAGACAACTCTTTTTAAGTGCCTCCCGAATACATCATTTTATTTGCATTCACTTAAAAACGATAAATAATTTTTATGAAGTGTGATATTACACATATTACTTAAGCTTGTCTAATGATACATGCTAAATATTATTATCTCTGGATTTGTCGTTGTGAAGAAAACTGATAAAATGTTAGTATAGAAAATGAAGAATTCCCCAAAATCTCCATACAAAACACCAATTTCATAGGTAAGGACCTAATATGTTATTCCCTTTTACCACTAAACAACAACCATCACGTCTCCCCGAAGGGGTAGACAGAGACGTGAACACCCACGTTTCGCCAGACATGTTAAGTTCCCCTGTACTTCGAGCTTCTTGCTGTACCGGGCACAATGTGAGGCAAGCTATCATAATGAACT
The DNA here is from genome assembly GCA_910589355.1 of Parapoynx stratiotata. Lineage (NCBI taxonomy): Eukaryota > Metazoa > Arthropoda > Insecta > Lepidoptera > Crambidae > Parapoynx > Parapoynx stratiotata. The sequence continues at coordinate 5,216,451 of OU342476.1, read as the reverse complement.
CATGAACTGTCCTATCCTATCCTCAGCCTATATACGTCCCACTGCTGGGCACAGGCCTTCCTCATGGAGAAACACATGAGGAGTATGGACCGTAACTCCACAACGCTGACCCGATGCGGGTTGGTGGGTAGAAATAGTCGCAATAGCGACCGGGACCAGCAGCATAATGTGCCTTCCGAAGAACGGAGGAGCTCGAGATCACAAAGTTTTGGTCACCCATCCACGGCCTGACCATAGCGAAGGTAGCTTTGTTTTCAATCGAAAGTCAAAGCGTAACCACTATGCCTCCAGCTCCTCATGAACTGTACATAAGTTTTATTCAAACTCAGCGGTCCGCCCCGTCCGCTGCCTTTGTTTTCTTTCAATTATAATAAAGAAACAATTTAAAAGCCATCTTTATTAGTGCGTGTACAACCCTAACCTGTTTACCTTTAATAACCTATTTGGAATTCGTTACAGACTAACCCTGCATTTTGAAATTAAATTCGTCGAAGGAGTGGCGAACTTATTAAGCGGACAATATACGTGATGGCAATATCGTGTCATGGTTTCATTATATTTTAGAATACGGGTAATAAGGTCATTATACCTGTATACTTAAAATGGAGATTTTCTGGCATATTTTACCAAAATAATGTGTTGGCTACAGATCTGGCCATAGACACATTGTAGGTAGCATACTTTTTGATACATTTATGTTTTCTTTAATTTTTGACTTATATTCTTTTCTTGCCATTTTTGACATTGATTTTTTATTACTAATTATTAAAAACTGTTAGATGGAAGCTCGGCTTCTTATTTATCTCCGATACCTAACAGTTTCTGGTGTCAGAAGACTTGTCAACCACATGTTTTGAAACATGTGCGTTCCGTTCGCGATCTTGGGCTCTCTCGTCAGTCTTTATCGAGATGCGATACTAATTATTAAAAACTGTTAGACGGAAGCTCGGCTTCTTATTTATCTCCGATACCTAACAGTTTCTGGTGTCAGAAGACTTGTCAACCACATGTTTTGAAACATGTGCGTTCCGTTCGCGATCTTGGGCTCTCTCGTCAGTCTTTATCGAGATGCGATACTAATTATTAAAAACTGTTAGACGGAAGCTCGGCTTCTTATTTATCTCCGATACCTAACATAATGGTTTTGAGGAAAAAACGTAGATGTATCTATATGGACGTGTGGTAGCGACTCATTAGAATACTACCAACCCATCTCTGCCCTTGGGTGTCGTAAAAAGCGACTAATGGACTTAGGGTCGTTTTCGCAGGCTCGGAGAGTTGCTCCGGCAGACCCCGGGTCGCTCCCACAGAAGGGCAGGAACGGGTATATCGGGGAGTTTTAGTGGGTAGTGCCAACATGGCAGGTGAGTCCCACACACGCCTACCGGCTAGCCACCGGTAGGTACGGTCCGTAAATGGATTTCTCCTCGTAAAAAAAAAAAAAAAAAAAGGGTCGTTTTCGCAATCGCCAGATAAAACTAACTGTCAGTCAAATGTTAGCTCTGTCCTTTTCTTTTTATGACTTTAGAAAGTGACAGTGATAATTTTAAATGGCGGATAATTTTATTTATTTATTTATTTAAAACTTCAGTACATTTGGTGTACATGGCGGACTTAATGCCAAAAGCATTTTCTACCAGTAAACCATTGGGTGGTGCAGAAAACAAATAGAAGTAGGTACACTAAGTTTTTAGAAATATAACAAAAACACATTTCAATATGAATATAATATAATATAGAATTAATATATAAGTATAAAATAAAATAATAATATAATATATTGTAAATAGGCTATAAATATACTATATATAATATATCATAAACACATACATGCATAAATATATTTATTCCTACATAATACCATATCTTTCAACAGACTAGACCATAATAAATTCATGAATTTTATCTGAGGATTGAGAAATCGGGCCTTAGAAATGCACAGCATCCAATAGCTTTTAGCGACGGGCTCACCATCTGTCACGCTGAGTGCATGTGCAGTGCCGTCACTGCTTGGTGAAGCGTTGGCGGTGGACTGCTTTTGCAGTGCTCTTTCCTGGTCTCTGACTTTCGGCACAGGCCTTCTTAATGGAGGAACACAAGAAGAGTATTTGCCTGTAACACCACCACGCTGGCCCAATGCGGGTTGTTGGGTAGAATCGGTTGCAATAGGGACCACGTGCCTTCTGCGTCCCTTAGAAACTCGAGGTCACAAGTTTTGGTCACCCATCCCAGGACTGACCATGGCGAAAGGAGCTTTGTTTTCGATATCGAAAGCCAAAGCGTACTAACCACTACGCCACCGAGCTGCTCGATAATAATAATTATGTACAGTTATGTAAGACTGTTTTCGCAACTAATACAATATTTTGTAACGAAATATTATATGAGAGTTTACTTTAAGTAGCTGCCTGACTGCGAAATTTACGTAATTTATGTAAATTTAATGTAATTTATGTAAATTTACTTAATGTAATTAGAGGTAAGTTTGTATCGATCGTGGGTTCTAGTTCGTTGTGGTTTAGCAAGTGACCGTTGATGTGAGTGAATATGAGAGTTTTAGTACTTTGTCAATCTAAGGTATAGAGTGAATTATTTGTTTTTGCAACCCTATATTCTGGAGATTTGAAATGACAAGGTACTGGCATGTCATGATATCCGTGTGTCGTGCTTTATATCATAACATATTATTATCACGCCTCTTTCCCCAAAGGGGTAGTACATATCTATTGAAATGGGTGTAAACACCTCTGACTACCACTTTGGGGAAAGAGGCGTGCTAATTAATATGTTATCTGTGTAATGTTAGGTCCTCCCGTAACCGGTGACGAGCCTGTTGCAATACATGCTGTGGTTAGTACGCTTCGGCTTTCGATCGAAAACAAAGCCACCTTCGCCATGGTCAGACCTTGGATGGGTGACCAAAAAAATTTTTATCCCGTCTTCAAGCTTCGGAAGGCACGTTAAGCCGTTGGTCGCGGTTGCTATAGCAAAGGTTTCAACCAATCCGCATTGGGCGTGGTGATGTAACCTGGAAGGCCTGTGCCCAGCAGTGGGACGTATATAGACTGAGGACGACATAGTATATAACAAATTCGCTTCCCAATGTCTGTCCCTATGTATAGAACTTTGGAAATATGCGACGAATTATAATGCAGTTTTTAAATAATAAATAGAGTGATTCATGAGGATGGTTTAAATGTATAGAAAAGTTACTTTGAGGTAGTGTGATGGTATGTAGCCTATAGCCTTCCTCAATAAATAGGCTTTTCAACACTGAAAGATTTTTTCAAATTATAGCAGTAGCCTCAATTAGTGAAATTGAAAATTTACTCCTACTCTATTATTAGAAGCAAAGATCATAGTGGCGTAAATATCTACTTCATTTTTCTGGTAGGCGTTATTTAATATTTTTTAACATTCACCCGCATGGCACCCGATCCCATGGGAATATCGGGATGAAAGGTAGCCTATGTCCTTTCTCAGGCTCTAGACTATCTGTGTACCAAATTTCGGTTAAATTTGTTCAGTAGCTTTGACGTGAAAGCGAGACAGACAGACAGCTACTTTCGCATTTATAATATTGGTATGGATTAAATATAATATACGCATAAACAGTTGACACGCTTGATTTCAAATCGTTACATTTGCGTTATCTATTTAAATGTATATTCTGTAGTCTAATAAGACAAAAACAGTAATGTGACAGAGTTGCAATGAAATGAGAACAACAGAAAACATGCTTTGGCAGAATATCCGCTAAAACTATTTCATTTTAATAAAGGGTTGGCGATACTGAAAAGTACTTACAGACTATAATAGAGAACGCTTCCTCCGACAAGGTAAATGTTATTATTTTTTGTCCCTCTCCCACTCACTCGTGCGAAATAACCGACCCGCTAGGAGGTGGTGTAAGGCGTAAACTGAACGATGGAAAAAAGCTATTTTCATTTAAATATTGGGTTCTTAACTATTAAGTTTCAGAGTATTCTTAAAAAATAATTACCTCCTCTAAAAATAGACCATATTTTCGAACTCTTTTGATTTGTTTTAATAATTCGTTGTAAGTTTTATTGTGTTAAAATTGGACACGGAGGCAACTCCTTTTCAGTGCCTTCCGAATACATAATTTGATTTGCATTCACATAAAAAATATCACACATATAGCTAAAGCTTGTCTAATGATACATGCCAAATATTATTACCTTTGGATTTGTCATTGTGAAGAAAACTGAAAAAATGTTAGTGTGGAAAATGCAGAGTTCCCCAAAATCTTCATACAAAACGCCAATTTCATATGTAAGGACCTAATAAATGAAAATATTATTTTTGTCTTTTTTTTTGTACTTGCCAAAGACGCTATTTCAATCGTCTCTACCTATTCACATTAAAAACACGGTTCGGAGGAAGGTTGCAAATTATTATTTATAATATTTTTTTGACGACCTCCGTCTCAAGGCGTCGCCATCTTGAGAGGTCCTGGGTTCGATCCCCAGAGGAGGCAAGTGTTTGGGTGATGAGTTTTCAGACATTTGTTCTCCAGTCTTGAATGTTCATTATATATTATAATATTATGTATATTCTGAATAATTATGTGTATTTATCTATTAAATATATTTGTCCGACATACAAGTAACACAAGCAGCATTTAGTTGCTTAAAATGGGACTAGTTTATAGGTGTGAATGTCTGAGGGTATTTATTTATTTTATTATTGTGAACACAAAATTTCCCACTATTACTATTTTTTTTCTGTGCACAATACTTAAAGGCTATTTAAATAAAAGATGTTCCTCCATGCGGTTCCTGTATTCGACTGATTTAATAAAATAAAATGTTAGTTAGACCCGGAAGAGATCGTTTGAATGCGTGAAGAATTATATTTATTTATTTAACAATTTATTGTACACACACAAAAAAAATAAAATTAAGCAATACAAAAGAAGACAGGTAACTGAGTACAAAAGGTAGGGTAGGGTATTAGAATAAAAGGAGTAGATGTAGAGCTGATGAATTACAGAGGAGAATGGAAGAATATATTTTGTACAGAATTTTAGTTGGAGACGCAGCCGCTACAAATATTAAATGGTTCTTGTTTCTCGGATCTATAACAACAGAAACTATAGGCGGCGCAGATTCACTGATTAGAATGAACATCTCAGATTACTGTGTGAACTGTGTCTGTCGGCGACTGGCCGCAAGGCTCTACTTTTTTATAGCAATTTGTCTTTATTTTGATACTGTCACATTTGTACTCATCATTCTGTCTGTCACCTCTTCTTTTTATCATACTATTGTTCTGTCGTTGTATATTTTTATTATTATTAAATCCCTTGTATATTTTTATTATTATTAAATCCCTGTTACCTTCAATTGGCTTCTATTTCCATCAACATCCATACAGTCCACCATCACGCTCTCCCACTACTATCAATGTCCCTACACGGGTAGTGTACAGATACGTACGCTTCGGATATCGATATTGAAAATTACCAATAACTGCCGCCATGGTCTGCACATGGATGGGTTACCGTTAAGCCGTTCGTCCCGAATCAGATTTCGGGTGGTGTTTTATAGCAGATTGTGTCAATGCCCTCTGTGGCGGTGTGGCTGGTTTCAATGCATCACCATCCTTTAGGTCCCGGAATCAATTCTCGAAAAATGTTTGTTTAACTATTAGAAACATCAGTTTTTCAGTCATGATATTTTTCTTAATATTGGGTCCTTACCTATGAAATTGGTGTTTTTTTTCTCTCTTACTATTTTGTCTGTAACTATTAAGATTCAGAGTATTCCTAAAAAATAATTACCTCCTCTAAAAAACGACTATATTTTTAAGCTCTTTTGATTTGTTTTGATAATTTGTTGTAAGTTTAATTGTGTTAAAATTGGACACGGAGACACCTTTTTTTAAGTGCCTCCCGAATACATCATTTTATTTGCATTCACTTAAAAACGATAAATAATTTTTATGAAGTGTGATATTACACATATAACTAAAGCTTGTCTTATGATAGATGCCAAATAGAAAGAAAACTGAAAAAAATTTAGTATGGAAAATGCAGAATTCCCCAAAATATCCATACAAAACACTAATTTCATAGGTAAGGACCTAATATAAGCTGGTAAATTGACTATTTCATAATTTGAAAGTAAGAATTTCATTTAGTGCGTCCTCGTGCAGAGAATATCTATTGTATGCGTACATGGGATTTGTTATTCCATTAATTTTTTAAAGTTTTATCCAAAAATTTGTGTAAATTAATACGCCAACCCCATTTGAACTTTATTATCAACTAGCTGTTGCCCGCGGCATCGCGGTTACTATGTTTTTTTAACTATCCCAGGGGAACCCTTTAATTTTCCGTAATAAAAAGTATCTAAGATGTTGACCGGGGATATAAGGTATGCAAAATTTCATTGAAATCGGTCCAGCCAATTAGGAGATTGGCCACTACAAACAGACAGAAAAACAAAAATAATAAAAAATCTTTTTTTGGTATTTCACTCACGTCAGTTTAGAATAAGGAGGCTGAAGGGGCTATACGCACAACTCGAGTGATACTTGTACTTGTACAGGTGGCGGGGATGGATCCAGTGACCTCATGAAGTGACGTCCATCGTAACTCGGTTATCACTGCCCTGATCACACAGTTACATACATTATTATCACGCCTATATCATTGAAAGGGACGAAAGAAAGTGATCAGCGGAATGATAGAAATTATGATGTTATAGTACATTATGATATAAGTGCGGTAAGTTGAAAATTACAGCCAAGGCGATATTGCTGGCCCGAGCCGTAGGTGAGGGCTATAAGAAGGCAGAGGCTGTAATTATCAAACCGCACGTATGCCATACGACGTTTTATTTATAACACATTTGCGAGGAAATAAATAAAACTCGGACATTCTTAAACTAATAAATCTATAATTACTTGTTAAAGCAGTTATATAAATTAAAAACAATTTGTAAATGAAATTAAATAATTAAATGTTTATTTGTTATATTTCATCTAATCTAAGGTAATTTTACTAAGCAAATATTGACTACCTTTCTGACACAAAAACTCTTTGGTAAGATTTAAAAAAGTATCATTCGTTTTAGAAGGAACATCATAAACTGTGCGTTTTACTTTACATTATCGCACAAGTGCGTAATGTGATAGATGATTATATTGAAATTGGTGAAATAAGAGACCCTTTACGAGCAAATGTGTTACAAATATCTTTTAAGAATCCAAATTCACCCCATGAGACCTCTTTATTTAAAAAACATGTACCTTCGTCAAAATAAAGCCAAATGTAATTATAATAAATTTAAATCTGCAAAAAGTCAACATAAAACATATTTCACGAAACAACGGCCATGTCTGCAGGCGTAAACCAAACAGAAAGTGCAAACAATTCGCGAACACTTTAATTTGCTTAGGATGACCCGCTTTTAGGAGCTGGCTTGTGTAATGGTTCATCCGCTATGGCTTTAAAATCGAAATGGTAAACAAAACTTCTTTCTCATGTGGACGAAAACCGCTTTAGCCTTAGACCACACGCTAAGGGTTCGGCTAACGAACCGAGAGACGTCTGATGCCATAATTTACATATATACAGGGCGCTCCACAATCTTGTAATTAATTTCCTTTTCCAACATTAATTAACAGGTGGCACGTAGTTTTTAATTTTACTTAATAGCTATTTCAGGCTCCGGCGTGTAATTTTGGGATTTTGTTACCTTTTTTGAGTATAGGCTTAAATTTGATGCTTAAATTATCATAAACAAAGCAAAAAGTAATTTAAAGCTTGAGCTATGGATACGAGACGCAAAGATGCGAGTATCAAGTAATTAGTATTAAAATTATGTGTACTACCCTACCCACATACCAATCAAACTGCCAACGACATAGCTTATAGAAAAGAGCCTCAAGCCTTTACTCCCGATCGTCCCCACTCTGTCGTTCTCACTGGGTACGAGTGGAAAAAAAATGTTTCGTTCGTTTCCAGTGGTGACGATTGCAACGTTTTATTTCCCGCTCGTTCCGCTATAGACAGATAGTCAACATAAATGGGTATTTTAGTAATAGATTTCACGGATTGAGTTTCTGAGCAAGACTGAACAATGTTCATTATTTTAAAAGACTGAGGTAATTAGTACAGAATTATAGAAATTCCAAGGATTATTAGTTTTACGGTTCGTATCACAGATATAAGTATTTGATTCATTATTTTAAAAGACTGAGGTAATTAGTACAGTATTATCGAATTTCCAATGATTATTAGTTTTACGGTTCGTATCACAGATATAAGTATAAGAACTCAAGCCTTTTTATTGTTTTTAACTAGGTTGTTTATGTTGACTCTCGATCTATAGCGGAACGAGTGGGAAATAAAAAGTTCCAATCATCACCACTGGGGACGAACGAGACCTTTTTTCCCACTCGTAACCAATGGGGACGACGGAGTGGAGGCGACCGGGAATAATCCGACTCAAGTGGCAGTGTGTAGCACATTGCCGCGGAAATGACGGCCCTTGGGATGGGAAAGAAGAGTGGTGTTCACATACTTGGCTCGACGAAAACCAGGTAGACCGACTCTCTGGCTAAGGTCGAAGGTCTCTGGATGTAGACCGCGCAGATCCGAAAGATATAGCACTTTTTGGAGGAAGCCTTTGTCTAACAGATATAAATAAATACCATTAACCTTGGGGGGCACCGCGAACACTGGTGTTCGCAAACAATAGATGTATCTATTGTGCCCTTTGACTAGATAATTATCTAAAAAGTATACACAAGTTGGTCAGATATATATTATATCATAATACATGTCATTGGCAGCGATTCCAAATCTCCACTTGCTACGATTGGCATCCTTCTAATTTGTTGTCCTCAGCCTATATACGTCCCACTGCTGGGCACAGCCCTTCCTCATGGAGAAACACATAAGGAGTATGCACTGTAACACCACCACGCTGGCCCAATGCGGGGTGGTGAGTAGAAACAGTAGCAAGAGCGACCGGGACCAACGGCTTAACGTGCCTTCCGAAGCACGGAGGAGCTGGAGATCGCATAGTTTTGGTCACCCATCCACGGCCTGACCATAGCGAAGTTAGCTTTGTTTTCAATTGAAAGCCAAAGCGTACTAACCACTACGCCACCGAGCTCTGAAGTAATTTATATACAAATTATGAGTGTTTTACAGTACTGCCAATAGATTTTCGACCTTATAAGGTTAGACATGAAAAACAAAAATAATATTTAGAAAAGATGACAGTTCGCGTTACTCTGACAAGCTTTTGCTGCACCGAAAATTGAACCTATTCTCTATGAGCTGAAGACACAAAGTTCCCTGTTCAGTACCGAACTTCACATGAGTGGAAAAGGAATTTTTTAAACGGGGTGAACGGGCATATATTAGATTTGATGAAAAGTGATCACCGTCATAGACACCTGTGCCACTAAATGAATTACAAATGCATTCCGTTCCTCTGAGAACTGTTTGCTCTTTTCTTCTTGTGTAGTAACGATACAGGGCAAGAATTATTTGATTGAATTATATGTGAGTGGTTGAATAATTATGTGATATGGTTAAAGGTATTTATGACCAGTAGAATTTTTTTAGGAAGTGTTTTAAAAAAAACGATCAAAGTAAATCAGTAATAACTTAAACTAAATATCTATTTGGTTGGATATTTTTATGATAAATACTTTTGCTTTTTTTATTTCCTTTACCATTCATAACATAATAATATCTATATCTATGCATAATAAAATTGTAGAAGATTGTCTTTACATACAAAAAAATGGATGTGAAAAGAGGGAAAAATCCCAAAAAAAATTTTTTTTAATTTTCTGTATTTCTGTCTTTATGTCTGTTTGTACGAGCTAATCTCCGAAAAGACGGGACCGATTTCAATGAAGTTTTGCATGGTGATGCCTTATATCCCTGGTGAACATATTAAATATTTCTTATTCCGGAAAATTAATGGGTTCGAACAAAGTCGCGGGCAACAGCTAGTAATTGATAAATTGTATATTTGTTCCCAAACATATGAGGACAAAGACATCAAAACGTATTGTTAAAGTGTTTTCTCTATAGGAACTCTAAAGGGATCAGAATGAATGAATAAAATTTTATATTCAACTAGCTATAAAAAGTATCTAAGATGTTGACCAGGGACATAAGTTATCACCATGCAAAATTTCATTGAAATCGGTCCAGCCATTTCGGGTATTAGCCCGTACAAACAGACAGAGAAACAAAAAAATTAAAAATATATATTTTTGTTCCCTCTTCTTACATGCCCCTGACTTGATTTTGAGCATTTTCTTTCTATGTAGATTATAATAAAGCCACCAAAAAATCTTTTATCAAAATATGTAAAGAAGTTCGTAATGAACGGCTAGCAGGGCGGTAACTTTATCAGATTCTATCTTCATTTTCTTTTCAAATAACGTCACGTTTAACTAATTGCAACGTTTCTGCCCGTCCGACATTTATGGGCCTCGTACGTTGTATAAAAACACCTTTAATCCATCATAAAAACTTACAACGCCAAGTCATCACTACACAGCATTTTAGTTGAAAACGTCGACACCTAAACAACGAGTCGTTACATAAAAAATTCAACACCCTGTGTGAGAACCGAATCCTCGCCCTATTTCACAGGATTATGGACCGTATTGACGAACGGCTTCGACTCATTCTTGCTTGCGGCGACCGGCCAAACACAGCGATCTTAACTCAATAGTTTTAAGAGGCAATTTTCCTTGCACGCCACACATTCCGGTACAGCCGAGATGTGGAAGGAATTAAACCATATTTCGTTAGGCGTAGGGTGTGTTTTTGTGTGAATCTGTTCTCTTTTTCGTATACGCTTTCTAGAATATTGCATGGCTAAATGTAAGAAGATAAATACTTTACTAGGGTCACTGAACCCGATTCAGTCGACTCTGAAATTCGTACCGCTATGATCACATAAAGATTGGGATTAGGAAAAATGCGTCACATTTTTTTGTTATTAATAATAATCTTATTATATATTTTTACCAACATAGTAATAGTGCATTTTTAATCGTATACGACGCTTTGACTATCGATATTGAAAACAAAGCTTCTTTTGCTATGGTCAGCCCTTGGATGGGTGACCAAAACGTTGTGATATAACCCTGACCTATTATCTTTCAGAATTCATTTCCTAGTAATTCATCCTTGATCTTTCATTGATCCTTTACCTAGATTTTTTACATTTCCGGTAACATATATATTGCCGCCCAAATAATTATATTGCTGACAAAATATTTGTTTGCTGCCGAAATGATTTTTCGACTGAACTTTTTGTTGCTGACCAAATAATTAAATGGCTACACAATTACTTCCCAAAAGCCAAAAAAAACTAGCCACAGAATAATTTTAACAATGCCATTTCCAATTTCTCTACGTATTTTTTATTAATAAAAATAGTGTTAGTAATCAAGTAAACTTGACCCACCGAAAACATTCTGTAAAAAACTAGCCAAGTCTCAATGGAGCTGCAGCTTATCTCTAAAAAGTAATGAAATCTAGACAAAGTCGTGCCAAGGCTAAGGTTCCTTGCTGCGATTTCTTTATTATTATAGTTAATGTTGGGTGACCAGCTGAGGGTTCTTCATCAGATATTTCAGACCTTCGATTTTTGACATCAAATGAAGCGGCCCACCAAGTTGAATATTTTTTGTAAAGGCGGTATATGTCAATCTCTAATAGTTTGGTTGGGCTCTTGTGTTTTCTGACAGGGTCACCAGGTACTCCAGTTATCCTAGTTTTAATAGTTTTCCCTTTATGTGGCCATTAAAACCTAACTTTGTACCAAATTTCAGCTCTCTGAGTTTATGGGAAGTACTAGTTCTATTATGATGATCATGAGTGAGTGAGTGAGTGCGTGAGTGTCGTAAATGCGAAACATTGATTTCGCTTAATTCGGAACTAAATGACCCACAGACTTCAAATTTTGGATTTTAAGTATGTGATTATAGCTTACTGGATGACGAAAATTTCTGCTTTCTGGTCTTAACCAGAGGTTCTCAAATAGGGGCCTGATAATGTGGCGAAATGGTTCCAGTAAAGGATGGTACGGCAGTGTTTGCTTCGCGCACGACTTGGCGGGGTCACTGCCGTGTCCTTCGATAAATAATTATGAATGTATCTTTGCATTTTTTAATGATCGAGAAAGGTATCAATTATTGTGTTTGAGCCTGGGAATAATCATGATAAGTTCATGAATAACAATTTATTATTAACCAAAAACAGGTCGATTTGGCAGGATCTTCCAAATCGACCTGTTTTTGGTTGAGTTTTGTGGGTGATAACACCCCTCCACACCGCAACAGGTGTGATAAAAATTTTTATTTATTGTCTATTCTATTCTATTCTATAGAAATAATTTTTATTTTATCGCCTTCAGAAGGAGGTTCTTAATTTGTCGGAATCTTTTTTATTTGTTGTCCGATCATTTTTTTAATCAATTAAAGTTTCAAATTGAACTTAACAAGTAAATATTTTACTACTTTGTTCTCTCATTAAGTCATGCATAAGTCATGCAACAAATCCATACTAGTCCATACTAATATCATAAATGAGAAAATTGCTCTGTCTGTCTGTCTCACTTTCACGTCATAACCACTGAACCAATTTAACCGAAATTTTGTACACGGATAGTCTAGAGCCTGAGAAATGACATAGGCTACTTTTTATCCCGATATTCCCATCGGAATAGGTACCACGCGGGTGTAACCGTGGTTATCAATATCTGCTTGACAGAGTATTATAAGACATTTTCCGTCAAAATTTTTTGGCATTGTAAAATAATGTCACGACAACAGATTAATCAGATGACACTGACAAGAAATGTTATTTTCATTTTTAATAATTAGAGGTTTTAGTTCAACTATTAACAATCAACATTTTGCTAATAAGTGAATGTAATGTTGAGCACTTTGTAAAAAAACAATGCAGTGTTTACAAGCACACAAAAGCCTTTTTGTTAACTTTTATCGGGCACAGCCAGTATTTTAATGTAAGGTAAAGTGACCCTATTCTAAAGTATTTGGCCTCAAATTGCCCCAAGCCAGGCTCAGTTTAATCGCATTTTAACTGCGCTAAAGTTCCGTAGCATCAAAAGTCACATTGTTAAGCAAACCTTACATCGTCGTATCACGACAAAAAACTCATTCACGCTTCGGGAAACAGTCTGTAGTGGTAAGAGAATAAAAGCTATTGTTGTTTGGCAAAGAAACGAGGAAAAGGTGTGTGCTATTTCCGCTTCGCTTCCTTATATTTCTTTCAGTCTTTGTTTTCCGGTTTTGATTCTTCAAAGGAACGTTGAGCGATCATTTACGGGTTTGTTTTTTGTGCTTATAAATTGAAATAGAATAATTCTCTTCGAGAGGAGCTCGGTATCGTGGATAGTACGCTTTGGCTTTCGATCGAAAACAAAGCTACCTTCGCCATAATCAGGCCGAGGATGACCAAAACATTGTGATCTCTAGCTCCTTCGTGCTTTGGAAGGCACGTTAAGCCATTAGTCCCGGTCGCTATTGCGTTTCTACCCACCAACCCGCATTGGGCCAGCGTGGTGGTGGGCATACTCCTCCATGAGGCCTGTGTACATAGGCTGAGGACGATTCTCTTCTTCACTTTCTTCACGGATGCTTTGTTGTATTGGGCATGTTGAAAAAAGGAGAAAGATTGGGAGAAAACAGATTTTATGTATGTTATATACTTTCAACATAGCTGAATTATATAATACTAGCTACGAGTACTTTGAGATAGTGTGGTGTATATAGCCTTTCTCAATAAATAGGCTATTCAATACTGAAAGATTTTTTCCAATTGGAACAATAGCCTCAATGGGTGGAATTGAAAATGTATTCCTACTCTATTATTACTCGTAGAAGCAAAATTCATTTTTCTGGGAGGCGTTATTTCAATTTTTTAGCATTCACCCGACTGGCACCCGTTCCCATCGGGATAAAAGGTAGCTTATGTCCTTTCTCAGGCTCTACACTATCTGTGAACCAAATTTCGGTTAAATTGGTTCAGTAGTTTTGGCGTGAAAGCGAGACCGATAAACCGACAGAGTTACTGTCGCTTTTTTTAATACTAGTATGGATTATGAGGCATTAACTTATATGTTTTTTATTTAAGAACCAGAAGCCTTGTCCAAAGTTTGTGCATTATAGTTCCGACCTATTTTTCTCAGTATCTGTGGTAATAATTTATTCTAAATCTAATATTTCATCAAACAATATTATTTCTATAAGTATAAATATAAAATGTATGTCTTTTCTCTTAGCATTGTGGCAGTATTTATTCAAGAGGAAAATATAACTCGAGGAAAGGATCGCAAAATAAACATTATCTTTAGAGCGGGACAAAAGCGTTTGTCCTATTCTGCCCCTCCTCCGTCAAAGGAATTCTTTTTTAAATCTCGCCTCATTGGCAAAGGCATTTTCCGGCGACTGAAAAAGGAAATGTTAAGTGGTCTTTCATTTATGCGGACATTTTCTTTTAGTTTTTAGTTTGGCTGTGACGTCAGTGTTACTTTCTAATTTCATGCTCAAGAGCTCAAGATCAGATGAGTAGTTTGTGGCTCATTTCTTATGAGCGTATATAATCACTTAATAAGTATACTACCAACCGATCTCTTCCCTTGGGTGTCGTAAAAGGTTAGGTTAGGACATAGAACTGCACAACGTCCAATAGCTTATAGCGGCGGCGGGTTCACCACTTGCCACGCTGAGTGCAGTCACTGCTTGGTGAAGCGCGGACTATGGCAGTGGACTGCTTTTGCGGTGCTTTTACCTCGTCTCTGACTAACCCTTTTGGAATAATAGTCGTGATTATATGTATGTATGTAATCACTTCTTCTGTCGTTATCCCACCTTCTTGCCAGGGTTCCTGCTTAACCTTCTCTGCTTTGTCTGGTCTTCAGCATCTTCTGGTGTACATCATACTCCCTCATGTCTTCTATAGTGTATAAGGGTTTCTTTATCACAGAGAAAAAAAAGTTTTTAGTAATTGTAGTAAAATAATAAGAGGAGCCGACCGGCTCCGATTGCGTATTCTTTCTCGCTCGCGCAGCCGATCGGCTCCGATTGCAATCCGATCCGCTTTCAGATCTCTTCCAGCTGGTCTATGAGGAATAGTTGGCGGCTCCGCTCCGGCCAATTCCGAGCGTATACGATCCTGTCTGTGTAAAAAGAGAAATCCGAGCCGATGCTCTCCGAGCCGGTCTGTGTGAACGGACCCTTAGTGTATAAAAAAAATTCTTTTATTTCGGGTTTTATACCCATATTCAAATAGACTTACAAATAGACAAAAATCCAATTTTAATTACATAATAAAAATCCGAAAGACTTACAATTAAATTACAAGCTTAAATTAAAATGTAAAAATATATAGAATTAAAAGCCAAAAAAGCCAAACAACTAAAATCAAATCGAAATATAAAAGTATAATAAAAATAAAAATGTGTGATAAAATAAGTTACAAATAATAATACAAATTTGTTTAATGACTTAATTCAAAAAAAGGAAGTGTATTCCTCAGCCTATATAAGAAAGAAAGAAAGAAAAATTGTTTATTTGGCACTAAAACTATAAAATTTTAAGGACATTTAAATGGTTACTTAAATTATTACCAAAAAGGTCTCCGCTCAGCAAAATGTCGGAGACTAGAAGCCTCGACGCTGGTTTTATGCGGATGCCTTCGAGAATACGCAAATTTCAAACAAAAAATCATTAAAAATGGCGACAGTAACAATACATGGTAAAAAGAATATATTCAAAGTTAGTTTCTATACGTGCCGCTGCTGGGCACAGACTCTTCTTCTTTTTCCTACCCTGTTCCCAATTCTATTTGGGGTCGGCGCAACATGTCTTCCCCTTCCACTCTCCTCTATTACTCGTCAAGTCAACACTCACTCCCATCCTCATCAAATCATCATTCACACAATCCATACATCTTTTCTTTGGTCTTCCTCTCCCCACACGCCCATCCACTTTCAAGTCCATAACTTTGCTGGTAACATGATCATTCTCCCTTCTCATTACATGTCCATACCAAGAAAGTCGTTTTTCTCTCAGTTTATCAGCAATCGGGGCAACTTTCAGACTTCCCCTCATATATTCGTTCCTCACTCTATCAATTCTCGTCACACCACACATCCACCTCAACATTCGCATTTCAGCTACATGCAATCTTTGTTCATTCGCTGCTGGGCACAGACCTTCCTCATGAAAAAACCAATGGCTTCCAATTGCGACCGACACCAATGGCTTCACGTGCCTTCTGAACTGAGATGTTCGAGATCACAAAGTTTGGTCACCCATCCCAAGACTTACCATGGCGAAGGCAGCTCTGTTTTCGATATTGAAACTAACCACTACTCCACCGCACTCCTCAATGTTGCTTTAGTTTATAGAATCACTAGAATTTAAAAAATGTGTGTGGATGTTTATTACGTTGAACGAATACGTCACGACAATAAAATATAGAAAATTTTTGTCGAAGAGAAGGCCAAGCACTACAAAACACTACAAAATAGATTTAAAGCTTTGTCCGAATGGACCCCAATCTGGGGCCCCTTGGCAAAGTTTCCCCGGGTAACATGAACATTTTTAAATGCCACTGCTCTTAAACCCCCAATCCGTCGTCTTACGCCTTCTTAGGGGGGCCCGATTCGATATGCAAATTTTATTTTAATCGTTACTCTCCTGAAGTTTGTATAATGGGTCCTTACCTATGAAATTGGTGTTTTTATTCTGTCTTAGTATTTTGTCTGTAACTATTAAGATTCAGAGTATTCCTAAAAAAATTACCTCGTCTAAAAATAGACTATATTTTTGAGCTCTTTTGATTTGTTTTGATAATTTATTGTATGTTTAATTTTGTTAAAATTGGACAGGGAGCCAACTCTTTTAAGTGCCTCCCGAATACACCATTTGATTTGCATTCATTTAAAAACGATAAATATTTTTTATGAAGAGTGACATAACACATATTGCTAAAGCTTGTCTAATGATACATGCCAAATATTATTATCTCTGGATTTGTCGTTGTGAAGAAAACTGAAAAAATGTTAGTATGGAAAATGCAGAGTTCCCCAAAATCTCCATACAAAACACCAATTTCATAGGTAAGGACCTAATACTTACAGAGAGTAGATATAGGATTATTTTAGCTTCGACTTGGAGAATTGCCCGCCGCGCGAAAGATTGCGCGATTTGCGACTTGTACGGCGGGGCTGGCACTATTTAGTACTGTGGGTTTTAGTGAGTATAAAGAGTCTCACATATCTTTGCGACGGCCCCTGATCGTCGCAGAGTATGCATAAAGCATTTCCCACAAAAAAAAATTGAGAATCGCTTCAGCAGGACCCGAGTCGTTCCCATGATAGGGCACGATTGGGTATATCGGAGTATTAGAGGGTATTCTCAGCGAGCTAACCGGGTCCCACACACGCCTACCGTCTAACCAGCGGTAGGTACAATCCTTAAATACGATTTTTTGTCACGGAAAATAAAAATAAGGTTATTTTCGCCTGTTGGTTGCCGTCACCTAGAAACATGACCCTGCTGGGCACTCGCCACAGGCACGACCCATGCTTTCCGAAGCACGGAACAATACTACAGGGTGAAATTGAAATCATTCGACAATTTTTTACAGGACATTTTAAACGTTATAATAATCAGTATAATAACAATTAATATCGTAATGAAACATTATGTAAGCAAATACAATAACGCAATTATTAGTTGCAGCTGTTATTGAATGAAACACCTGTACATTTGTAAACAAAAGTGTGTATCGAATTAAATATATTTTTCTTATATAAA
Organism: Parapoynx stratiotata; assembly: GCA_910589355.1. Classification (NCBI taxonomy): domain Eukaryota; kingdom Metazoa; phylum Arthropoda; class Insecta; order Lepidoptera; family Crambidae; genus Parapoynx; species Parapoynx stratiotata. The sequence goes on along the minus strand of OU342476.1, from coordinate 5,198,586 downwards.
TTTTACATGTAATTTTTTATGGCTTATGTTTTTAATATGTATATTTACCAGATTCGAGTAAAAGCAACTGAAAATTTAGATTTTTTTTGCAAATTAAAGTTATTTTCCCTCACAAATATAATGTTTAATAGCACTAGAACCCCCCATAAAAATTTGCAATTATTTTCGATTTCACCCTGTAGATGACAATGTTTTGGTCACCCATCCAAATTCCAACCATTACGAATGTTTCGTTGTTTTCATTCAAATCAAAACGTCTTTAAATACTATATGGAACATCAGTAAATGTCAAAAAATAAATTACGGCCACCCATCCCAATCCAAACCACGACCACAAACTGTTAAAAATTCCAAAATACCTCGAGGCGAAAAGTTGTGCGACTCGTAGTCTACATGGGAAGATTTGAGCGGGAAATGAAATAAAAAATACAAAAGCATTAAAAAAAACAAAGACGTGAAACTCCGGTACGCTTCGGTGGACTGTGGGGCAAGGCATAAGCGGACGCGAGTTAAAAAAAAAATTATTTTTCCTTCGAACATTATTTATGTACAAATGAAAATAACCTAATGAATAAAATTGATAGTACTTTTAACACATTAATTAAAAGGTGTCGGTGCGGGTGTGTAGGGCCTTTTTCTGCCCCTTCGGGAATGTCGACGTCATGATATCGTATTCAACCTATAGACATCCCACTGTTGGGCACAGGCCTTCCTCATGGAGAAACGCATGAGGAGTATGTGCCGTAACACCACCACGCTAGGACCAACGGCTTAATGTGCCGTCCGAAGTAAGGAGGCGTTTGGGATCACAAAATTTTTGGTCACCCCATCCAAAGCCTGACGATGGCGAAGATAGCTTTTCGATATCTAATGTAAGTACTTAAGTAATTATGAAAATAAAGCGAAAGGTTTTTTTAATCTATAGTTTTTAATGTATCGTCCCGTGTTGGTCCGTGACACAAAAATAATGTACCAACTGCTTTGCTTGTCTAGCGTGTCGTAAAAGGCGACTAAGGGCGTATTGGTTACTGGGTCTGTGATTGTGTAGGCGATGAGCTAGCCACTTGTTACTACTCTTTCACGAATTTTCATCTCACCAAACCCAATTTTTGTATGGTTAAATGTGGTCTTAAAGAACACAGAGTTCGGGGATTACGGCGTGATGTATAGATGTATGTATAGTTTTTAAGGTGTTTTTATCCATAGGATATGTCAACCTCATTGTACCTTATCCTTAATTCTTCTGTTAAATTTCTATGTGAAGTTTCATGTGAAGGTATTGTTACCGTGTGTGACCGACACCAATTGACAGCGTTTTTGCTACTTCCAAACTAGGATCTGACAAAATACTCTGTACCAAAGAAGCGAAAGGTATTTTCCAGGATCATGGCAAGTGCAAAAATATAATATCTGCTTACCGACCGAGAAAAATGCATGAATGTCTTCTTCTGCCTAGCGTTTTCTCTTGCTTTGGATATGTATTCTTGCTTATTGAAGAATTAAACACGAGTAACTGGGTATATAATTTTTAATATAGACTTTAAACTACATATATGTATATTTATATAAAGGAGCGACAAGAGAAAAAGAAGAGTGTGTGACACTGACACAGTGTGTTCTCTAAATTTGAAATGAGGTGTGCCCACATTGACAGCAAGTAGTTTCAACATTGCTGAGGCCATGAATGTATATGTTTGATTATTTTACATTCACGTAAACATTTAATTATTTATTGACATACTTATTAGGTCCTTACCTATGAAATTGGTGTTTTGTATGGAGATTTTGGGGAATTCTGCATTTTCCATACTAACATTTTATCAGTTTTCTTCACAACGACAAATCCAGAGATAATAATATTTGGCATGTATCATTAGACAAGCTTTAGTAATGTGTGTAATATCACACTTCATAAAAATTATTTATCGTTTTTAAGTGAATGCAAATAAAATGATGTATTCGGGAGGCACTTAAAAAGAGTTGTCTCCGTGTCCAATTTTAACACAATTAAACTTACAACAAATTATCAAAACAAATCAAAAGAGCTCAAAAATATAGTCTATTTTTAGACGAGGTAACTAATTTTTAGGAATACTCTGAATCTTAATAGTTACAGACAAAATACTAAGACAGAATAAAAACACCAATTTCATAGGTAAAGGTCTATAATTTATTCTACGACTTTTGATAATTTCACACATTTTATTTTCATACAAAAACAAATATCAATTCCTGAATGATCCTAGCTATGTGCGAATCACGCGTGGGAACATCGTGCGTGTCGGAACATGCATTGACAAATGTCACGACAGTACGTACATTACAAGCTTGTAAAATCATTTTTAATTAATGTATTGAGTTCTTGTATAACTCGTAGAACAAAATTAAATGCTGTTATGTAAGTGACAATATTTTTATCATAACCCGCTACCGCTCGTGCCGTGTCCAATCGCAACTCCAAGGATCCGGGGACTGAAATAAAAAAGTAATTGAGCGCCTCCCCCCTCGGGGACGGCTAATGTCCTTCTATCGTCTTACTTGGAATACCTACCATTTGGGATTATGTCGGAGAACATACTTGTTTTAATTAGAAAGAGAATTATTTTAATGAAATGACGGTAACATGTAGTCTTTATTGAAAAAGAAATTTATATGAAAAGGAATGTTACGAATGTACAGAAGCGTCTATAATAGTCAAAATTATCTCATGTACGTTATTTCATATTTATCTACGCTATCAAATTAGCCCATATTATAGATAAATTAAGAAATGTAGATCGCTATTCCCATGGTCATGGCCAATCCCACGCTATTCGCATGGGTTTTAGTTCGTCTAAAACTTAATAATAATAAGCTTGTACCCCTTCATTCGACTTATTACTTTAGGTGGCGGTACTGTACTAGCGGAATCATAGATAAATTAAGTAATTCCGCTAGTATAGTAGTCCACTGCCATAGACTTTCGCCGCTATAAGCTATTGGAGGTTGTGCAGTTTTAGCAAATGATGATATTAGATATAAAATTAATAACATTATCTTATATTTATAATTAATAGAAGAATAATCTTCTAAACAGAAAAAAGTATGACGTTCAGTGTAAAATAGCGAAGGTTACTCACACTAAGCCGTGTCTTGTTTTTTTTAGCGAAAGCTCTAGATAAATCGTCGCTTGAACGAAATCTCCCGAGAGATAAAAATATAGGGTTGCCAAAAAACTTGAAAAACATCTTGGAAAATATATGTAATACTAACTTATTTACGAGACATCAAATACTATTGCAAGTGAAGAGTTCCGTGATGCAGTAGTGCTCCGTGATGCAGTGGTGCTAACGTTTTAGTTTCTATGTTAAATAGAAAGCAACTTCCACTATGTTCAGATTTTGGATGGGTGACCGAACCTTTTTTATCTTACTTCTTTTTCTTCTTGATCTTTGTCTTTTATTTTGATTTTTGATCTATTTGACGACCTCCGTGGTCGAGTGGTCTGTACGCCGGTCTCAAGGCGTCGCCATCTCGAGAGGTTCTGGGTCCGATCCCCGGTGGGGGCAAATGTTGTGTGATGAATTCAGGCATTTGTTCTTCTCCAGTCTTGGATGTTTTTATACCTATGTATTGTATATATTCTGAATATTTATATGTATTTATCTATTAAATATATTTGTCCGTCATCTAGTATCCGTAACACAAGCTAGTTGATAGGTGTGAATATCTGAGGATATTTATTTATTTTATTAACTAACCATTATGAGCTACGCCACCGATCTGCTCGGTGGCGCTTCGGCTTTCGATATCGAAAACAAAGCTACCTTCGCCATGGTCAGGCCTTGGATGGGTGACCAAAACTTTGTGATATCGAACTCCGAGCTGCGGAAAGCACGGTAAGCCGTTGGTCCCGGTAGCTATTGCAGCCATATCTACCTACTTATTTGTTTGTCCATGAGGAAGGCCTGTGCCCAGCAGTGGGACAAATATAGGCTGAGACATGTAAAAGTGACACCCCTGCATAAAAAGATATTACTGGGGTCCAACTATACTTCATTTGTTGTTGTTCCCCGTAAATATAAAACAATGCGCGGCTGTCGAAAAGATAAGAAAATTACCCTCAATTCAGAAGAACAAGTTAACTGTAATATTTTAAACGTGACTTCCTTCTTGAATTAATGATGCAAGAATAAAAAAGGTGTCCTCATTTTCTGGGGAGGTTCTTTGTTTCTCAAACAATTCAACTATTATAAACAGTCACATAGAAATCGTCGAGAGCAGAGTCGTGTGGTAGCGGCTCATTAAAAGAATACTACCAACCCATCTCTTCCCTTGGGTGTCGTAAAAGGCGACTAACTACTAGAACTGCACCAACATTCAATAGCTTATAGCGGCGACGGGCTCACCACCTGTCACGCTGAGTGCAGTCACTGCTTGGAGAAGCGCTACGGCCCATTTTCCTCATGTGTTTCTCTATGAAGAAGGCATGTGCCCAGGAGTGGGACGTATATAGGCTGAGGACGACAGTTTGTTGTGAATATCGCTGTGCCCAATGTACCACATTGGGACTAAACATATTATTATCTGGCGAAATATGCGTGTTAACACTTTTGTCCACCCTTTTGGGGTTAGAGTGATGCTGATATTATTTTATGTGATTTATGAATGATATTTAGAGTAAAAGCAAATTCAAAACGATTGCGATATTGACCAGGATGTAAGAAATCAGGTCTCAAAAGCAACGAAGGGAAGATCTATAAATCCGTCGTTAGACTAGTCGTATCGTATGGATCCGGGTGTTGGGCAACGAAAGCGATGGATGAAAGAAAACTGCACTCAGCAGAGATGCGAATGCTGCGATGGATGTGTGGAGTCACAAGAATAGACAAGATCAGGAATGAGTATTTTAGAGGAAGTGTGAAAGTAGCGCCAGTGACAGAAACGATTAGGGGGATAGGTTAGCGTTGTATGGACATGTGATAAGGAGGGATGAATGTCACATTACAAGAAGGATGCTGAGCATGGATTTGGACGTACCTAGAGTGAGAGGAAGACTAAAGAAGCGATGGATTGAATGTGTGAAGAATGATATGAGAATAAAAGAAGTGGATGCTGAGCTGACGAGTGACAGAGGGAGAAGACATGTTGTGCCCTAGAGTGGGAAAAGGGCAGGAAGAAGAATTACGAGTAAAAGCAAGTAATAAAAAAAGTGTCTTGCTTTAAAAAAAACTGCAAACCCGTTGTCGAAGTACAAAAGAACACGAAAACCAAATACCAAGGATTTTTTTTAGTTTTCTCGACTTAACATTAATCTCCTAAAGGAAAAACAACCTTAATTCTTTCTTATTAATAATCATAATGCGACAAGCAAAATTCCATAATCTGCTGGATTAAAGACCTTTGAAATGTCCCTTTTACTGTCTATGGCCTCTCTCAGGATTACAAGAAATCTATAAGCTCTCGGCTTTAAGTATAAAGGTTATTTTTGGATGCACATTTTTGTGAGGTCTTAGTCTCGTAGTGACTAATACGCTTTGGCTTTCGATCGAAAGCAAAGCTACCTTCGCCATGGTTATAGCAAAAACTTGGTAATTTCGAACTTCGCCGTGCCTCAGAAGGCACGTTAAGCCGTTGGTCCCGGTCGGTATTGCAACCGTTTCTACCAACTTGCATTGGGCCAGCGAGCGTGGTGATGTTACCCATTCTTGTCATGCGTTTCTCTGAGGAAGGCCTGTGCCCAGCAGTACGACGTATAAAGGCTGTGGACAGGACGAAATATATTTATACGCTTACTTTATGTTCAGTTGCTCTGACTACAGAGATTAGGGTTCGAATTACAGAAAGGTTATGGACGGGATCCTTACTTTGGCATTATATGACCTAAGCATAATTTTCTTTTGGCATAATATTTATTTCGCATAATTATAATTTAGTCTAATGTAATTATCCATAATATTATTCCGCATAACGGTTTACTCGTACGGCGTAATGTAAAGTCGATTAGGTATGACGACGAGCGAAGCAAGGAGGAGTGTTAGGTAGAACTATGCCAGAATCGATTTTTTTATTGATAATTATTTCTAAAATTTTATGCGAATAGTTATGCCTTAAGATGGTTATGCCATTTGTAATTATTAGTAAATAATTATGCATAAAATTTTATGCCAAAATCAATTATGCGTAAGTATATTTAGTGTTGTGTTTAGTGTGTGTAGTTAGTGTGTGGTGTAGTAGCGGCTCATTAAAAGAATCATCCCATCTCTTCCCTTGGGTGTCGTAAAAGGCGGCTAATGGACTACACAAACATCTCACAGCTTACATTGGGCTCACCACCTGTCACGCTGAGTGCAGTCACTGCTTGGTGAAGAACGGACCATGGCAAAGGACTGCTTTAGCGACTGCTTTCTGACTAGCCCTTAGGGGATAATAGTCATGATTTTATGTATGTTGTATGTATGTACATTTAGTGTAGATTCCATTATGCCAATTCATATTATGCTTGAAAATATTATGCAATCAGATAGGGAACCCTACTAGAGACGTGCGGCAGCCTATACCTACCCCTTCGGGGATACACGCACGATTATATGTTTATATAGGAAACGCTTCTTTGCACCAGCGCATAAAATAAAAATTTACAGAAAAAAACAAGTGATTGCTCAAATATATAAAGGTGTGTACACAAGAACGACAAAATTAACCTAAATTAATGAATAAGGCGCAGTGTTCACGTACGTGTTTCATTATCCCCCTCAGAGTAAAAAAAACTGGCGTTCGTGAACTGAAGATATAAAAAGGACCTTATCGCTAGTTTAATAGCTTATAAATTAAAATGTCGCGTGACAATCCTGTAATTATTAAGGTTGTTAGGAATATACGCGTTGATACAGCGCGTTGGAAACGCGATGGGTATTATGCTTTTGGATATCAAATTACATATTTCTGTATTTGACGACCTCCGTGGACTGTACGCCGGTTTCTAGGCGTCGCCATTTCGAAACGTGGATTCCCGGTGGAGGCAAATGTTTGTGTGATAAATACGGGTTGACTGGATCCCTACTAGAGATAAGTCCTCCCTTGTATACTTCTGCTATTCACATTGTTTCTTTTTGTTTATGTGCAATAAAAGAGTTAATACATACATGTATTCGTTCATCAGTCTTGGATGTTTATATATATATGTATATTTTCTGTATATAAAATTTATTAAATATACTACTTATCCGTCATCTAGTATCCGTAACACAAGCAGCATTAGTTGCTTACAATGGGGCTAGTTGATAGGTGTGTATGTCTGAGGATATTTATTGATGAATTTACTGTAATACTGAAAAAAGAGAAGTAATCAACTTCGGACCAAATTTTTAGCATCAAATATAACACCAAAGTGTGACGTCAACTTGACCAATATGTTTATGAATAATGTAGCTATACTTTCTATTTCTAATATTTGGAGATCTTTGACAATTAATTTCATTTATAACTTGACCAGGAAAATAAAAACCTGTTCAGAAAATTTTTGCTATTGCAACACTAAGAATACTGTTTTTTAAAGTAAATTTTTCCATATTCCTCTTTTTCTATTATACATTAAGCACAAAAACGACGAAAATGAAAATAAATTAGGTTGTATAATTCTCCCATGTAGGGAAGGCAAGGGGAACAAAGCCCATACAGCCATGTCTTCGGTGTTTTTATTTCTTCAGTATTTGCATTGAAATGCAAGTGTAATACATTTCAATGCGTCTTGGGGGAGTTTGGCGCCCTTTCCTTGGACAATCCAATTGGATAATGGACAAAAACTCAACATTATTCACCCACTTGACGGTTATTTCGATGATCCTTCATCACAGGCATTTATTACACAAAACTACGCTAATTTTACATTACAACATCCACTCCGAACAATATTACAATCATTGAAATAAAAATCACGTCCGCCATAGTCAAATGCCGGCAAACACTGAAAATAAATAAACTGTATTTAGGGAAGGTTAAAATGGGTCTAGTTGATAGGTGTGAATGTATGAGGATATTTATTTATTATTATTTATTTATATTTATTTATAAATTGGGCTTGCTAAACTTGAAAGCGATTTTATTCTTACTAATATTATGAATGCGAAAGTAACTTTGTCTGTCTGTCTGTCTCGCTTTCACGTCCAAACTAATGAACCAATTAAGCTAAAATTTTATACACAGATAGTCTAGAGCCTGAGGAAGGACATAAGCTACCTTTTATCCCAATATTTCCATGGATACGAGTGAAGTATGAGTGAATGTTAAAAAAATTAAATAACGCCTCCCAGAAAAATGAAGGACAAACGCCACTATGAACTTTGCTTCTAATAATAGAGTAGGAGTAAATTTTCAATTACACCAATCGAGGCTACTGTTCCAATTTGAAAAAATCTTTCAGTCAAAGTAACTATTCTACGCGGACGAAATCGCGGGCTAAGGCTAGTCTCACTTACATAGAACTAAACATATCATGAAACATCTAATCTTCTTCAGCAAATATTGGAAGATATTGTAACGTTATTCATTGATGTAATTCAACAACCATATTTGTAAAACTCCAATAAAATATCTTGAAAGGTAAACATATTTAGCGATTCCAATCGGCTGGTAAGCTCTCGAGGGAAATCTCTCGGTCCAACGAATGAATTTATTACATTTTTGTCTCCTGCGACCACAGGGTTGTAGTCTTAATACAGTGCGAATTTTAGAATACATCTATGGTAACGAGGCGCTATATCAGTATTAGCGACTCTTTGCTGTTATTGCGCTCTTCTCTGGCCATTTTCTATTTGTTTCCGTTTTTAAACTTCACGTCTCTTTTTTCATTGTTTTTAGTCTCCAATTTTATTCCAATCAGAGTCAGTGTCTGGACAGGTTGGCTCGATGCAAAAAAAATATTATTTCTCAAATACGCTCCGAGTGAAACCTTTAATAAAAACCGCAAATAGTACATTATGATATAAGTGCGGTAAGTTGAAAATTACAGCCGAGGCGATATTGCTAGCCCGAGCCGTTGGTGAGGGCTATAAGAAGGCAGAGGCTGTAATTATCAAACCGCGCGTATGTCATAAGACGATTTATAACCCATTTGGGAGGAAATAAATAAAACTCCGATATTCTTACACTAATAAATCTTTAATCACTTGTTAATGAAATTAAAGAATGAAATGTTCATTTATTTTATTAAGAAAATGTTGACTACCTTTCTGACATAAAAACTCTTTACTAAGATTTAAAAAATTATCGTTCGTTTTTAGACGGAACATCATAAACTGTGCGTTTTACTTTACATTATCGCACAGGTACGTAATGTGATAAAGTATAATATTGAAATTGGTGAAATAAGAGACCCTTTGCGAACAAATGTGTTATAATAGTAGTTTATGTAACTGTCACTTATTAAAGGTTATTAAAACACGAGCGTGGCTTAAAAAAAAGGAGCCATGACGAGCTTTTTAATAATATCGTGATATTATTATATATCGAGTGTTTTAATATCGAGTTATGTGCAGTTATATACACTACTTTATACACTCATTATTCAAAGAAATAAAACAAAACATTTAATTAATTTTATTTATGGTTGGCTGTCTGGAAAACATTTTCCATAGTTTAGTGCGTTTTTAAGAAAAATAAGTGTTGCATAATGAGTCCAACCTGTTGCATAATGGTCGTTATGTTACAGTTTCCATTTTTAAATTTTCGTTCTTATCATATGTGTTAAAAATAATGTCATTATGAGTTCGAGTCTGAGTTCATAAATCGAACATTATAGCATAAGTGTAGATAAAAACCTTTATTAACCGGTATTTTTGTAACCGGTTGTAAGCCCTGTTACATATAGCGACTATTAAGCACTGTTAGAGAGGGATGGCGCTATTGATCCCACACAGCGCCATCCCTTTTTAACTGCGCTCAAGCAGAGATCTGCGCTTGAGTTTGGTTCCGTAATACGGGCCTAATGAGCGCCCCGTGGGCGGGCACACAGCTAGCGACCGCTTCGCGACTGTACTCGAATCGATGCAGATGTGCTGTGTAAAGTCGCCGTGGGCGAGCGCTCTTAAGTTGAGACATTTACTGTGCATGAATTTTATTTAAATAGATTTTTCTATTGTCTCGTTATGGACACGTGAACGGTTGTGAGAAATATCAAAACTTCTTAGTTACTATGTTATTTTATTTCAATTAGACTCTTTTTCCATTAAGTTACTATACTCCCCTCCCCTCGTAATAATATCCTATTAAACAGACAGCATTTGACAAAAGTAGGCAAATGTAAGAACACAATCAAGGAAATTAAAAAATTCAATACACGTAATCGTGTTACGTTTGTTACATTTTGTTACCACCTTTTTGTTATTTTGGACAAAGAAATATAACTAGGTCAATTTAGGAATGGGCTAAACCCAAATGCAACATATATGCAACTAGCTTTTGCCCGCGGCTTCACTCGCGTGAACAAGTATTATTATTAATTAGGTACAGTTTTTGCGGCTTTGCTTTTGTATGGCGTGTGTAAAAATTAGGGCCTACAAAACTTCTTTTTCTTAACTAATCTCTTTCATCCCCTATTTTATCCCCTAAGGGGTGGAATTTATCAAAATCCTTTATCAGGGGATGCCTACGTCATAATAGCTTTATGCATGCAAAGTCTCAGCCCGATCTGTTTAAAATTGACAGTTTCATACAAACTTTCATCCCCTATTTTATCCCCTTGGGGGTAGAATTAATCAAAATCCTTTCTTAGCGGATGGCTACGTCATAACATCTACCTGCATACCAAATTTCAGCCCGATCCGTCCAGTAGTTCGGGCTGTGCGTTGATAGATCACTATGTCAGTCAGTCACCTTTGAGTTATCTACATTTAGATTGAGTACTGTGCTTTTGAAAAATGAGGAGTATGCCGTAACACCACCACGCTGGCCCAATGCGGGTTGGTGGGTAGTAACGTTTGCAATACCGACCGGGACCAACGGCTTAACGTGTCCGAAGCACGGAGGAGCTCGAGATCACAAAATTTTGGTCATCCATCCGAGGCCTGACCATGGCGGAGGTCGCTTTGTTTTCGATATCGAAAACCAAAGCGTAGTGGGAACTATATAATAAAACTGTAGAGGTCGAATGTCTGTACATAGGAAAAAAATGCTTAAAATCAGGTCAGGGTGTTAACAGAGGGAAAATAAAAAATTATTTTTTTGTATCTCTGTTCTGTTTGTACGGGCTAATCTACGAAATGGCTAGACTGATTTCGATGAAATTTTGCATGGTGATACCTTATATCCCTGGTCAACAACTTAGATACTTTTATTCCGGAAAATTAATCAGAGGTCAATCAGAGGTAAGATAGCAATCAGAGGTAAGATAGCCAGTTCCTCAGTTGTTGAGGATTACAGGTGAAGCTCGCTTCCACCTTCGGCCTTATCGTCACTTACCATCAGGTGAGATGAACGTCAAGAGCTTACCTGTCATATGTAAGAAAAAAAAATTAAAAGTTTCCCTTGGGATAGTTAAAAAACCAGTAACCGCGGATAAAGTCGCGGGCAACAGCTAGTCCTTAATGAATTATCATCATAACTTACCCTTAAAACTAACCATAACTCTTTATAAGCCGTGCGAAATGAACGTAGTAAGCAATTTTTTTGCCCGACTTTATTATGCAAACACGTCATTATGGGAGCACACGGCGGCGACCCGAATACATACATTTACTTAAATAAGACTACAGTACAGTGATATTCCTGCTTCTATTTAGAGCCTGCTTTATATATGGACAAATTTAAATAATACTACGGCCTCAGACCTAATGTAGTTGGTAAGGGTCAGTTCTTGATCCGTTGTCAGGTTGGCCTGGGAACATTGGCCGTAACTCTGCTGGCCCAATGCGGGTTGGTGGGTACACGTGCCTTCCGAAGCACGGAGGAGCTCGAGATCACAAAGTTTTGGTCACCCATCCATGGCCTGACTATGGGGAAGGTAGCTTTGTTTTCAATCCAAAGCCAAAGCGTACAACTAAGCTGCCCAGCTCACAGGTAGACCAGCAGGTTAAAAAGTGGAACAATGGCGAAAACGAATGATGTCGTGATATGACAGCAGTCGAATTTTCAAATATTGGGTCCTTACCTATGAAATTGGTGTTTTTATTCTGTCTCAGCAATTTGTCCGTAACTATTAAGTTTCAGAACATTCTCATAAAATAATTGCCTCTTCTAAAAATAGACTATATATTTGAGCTCGTATTATTTAGTTTTGATAATTTTTTGTAAGTTTAATTGTGTTAAAATTAGACACAAAGACAATTACTTTCAACTGCCTCCCGAATACATCATTTGATTTGCATTAATATAAAAACGATGAATAATTTTTATCAAGCGTGTTCACACACATATTGCTAAAGCTTGTCTAATGATACATGCCAAATATTAAATAATCTCTGGATTGGTCGTTGTGAAGAAAACTGATAAAATGTTAGTATGTAAAATGCAGACATCCCCAAAATCTGCATACAAAACACCAATTTCATAGGTAAGGACCTAATATTACTATAGTTACAAACATTTACTTTTTTTATTCATTTGCCAAAAACGCTATACCATGTCATGTTCCCGCCATGTTCGTGAAAATAGTGAAGTAACGCGTCTTGTAAACAATTATTATTATTAACATACATACAATATTTAATTAGGGTATATAAGAACATACGGTGCATACATAAACTTAAGAAAGTTTTTCCGTACACCGACATTCGCGCGATCACTGTGCTGTCAAAAATCAAAATCAAATCAAATCAAATCAAAAATAATTTTATTTCATAGGCCAAGTTCGGCACTTAAAATCGTCAACATTTTACAATATTATGCATTTTACAAATAAATAGTTTATTATAAATTATTTTAAAACTACAGTATTAAATTATACCATTGTATTAAATTCATTACCGCGAGCGCTTGTAACACATCCACAGGACAGTACAGGTACTTCGTTGACTGTGGTTGTAATCGATACAAGCGGCCGGATTCCGTGTTGAGTAGTTAGTAGTAGTAGTCTGTGTTGAGTAGTGCGCGCGAGTGAATAAAACTACACTACTTGTCTCACACCGGTTATCGGCGGAGACTGTAAGTACATTTGTTAGTATACAGACTGTTGCTTTTGTAGCATTATTATGATGCAACAATAACATGATATTGAAGTAGACAGTACATTAAAAACCTTGAAAAAACAAAAAAAATGTGATAGTATTACGTTTTTTTTTTTTTCATTTATTATAGTTAAAATATAAAACGTATCTAAATAATATAAAACGTATACAAAATATTATTATTTAACAATTGACGACCTCCGTGGTCGAGTGGTCTGTATGCCGGTCTTAAGGCGTCGCTATCTCGAGAGGTTCTGGGTTCGATCCCCGGTGGGGGCAAATGTTTGGGTGATGAATTTTCAAGCATTTGTTCTCCAGTCCGTATATGTATATGTATTTATCTATTAAATATATTTATCCGTCATCTAGCGTCCGTAACACAAGCAGCATTAGTTGCTTAAAATGGGGCTAGTTGATAGGTGTGAATGTTTGAAAAAAAAACAAAAAAAATACAATAAGCAATACAAAAGAAATCAGGTAACTGAGTACAAAAGGTAGGGCTTATTCCTAATAGAAATGAAAAATATGTTGAAAATATATTGCGACCATTAATAAAGTGTTTTTTGAGTACTAAGCATAAATTTTTTCCATTAATTTTTTTGATATCTTTAGGTAACGTGTCTATCAAGAAAGGCATCTTAAACTCCAGCATATTTTTGCCGTACAGATAATTGTACTTGTGATAGATTAGTTGAGGTTCATGCCCCTGTCAGAGGGGTACGATGGCTGCATAATTTTATTGAAATTATAGACTATTATAGATTTTTATTTTTTTAGTTATAGGCGTTTTGATATTGCAATGTTAAATTTCCCTCCTACTCTACTCATCAACTAAAGATTTTACAAAAATAATAAGACAAGATGCCAAAAACTTTATTTATTAATTAATTGGAAATGTAGTCATCATTATTATTACAAAATTTTTGAGAGACATTTGACAAAAAACGACTACGGAAACATTAAAATTGCCCAAAACTCTAATTCGAGAAGGACGCCCGCCGGTCGTTTCATAAAGAAACTATCTTTGTATATACTGACTAGGATGTTTTGACACGCGAAACTATGGTTTTGTCTATGCGCCACGATCAAGGTGGATCAATCTAGTAGATTAAAAACAAATTAAAAAGTTAACGTTGGCGTAAGAAATAGACATAATAATATACTATTTTAACGATGTAAACAAAATTAAACAAGCAAACATTTGTGATTTCAGAAAACTCTGATGTCTTTAAGTGGATTAAAACGTTTATAAATAATAAGAAGAAAAAAGTGTTACAATATGTATGTCATGCTATAAATAATTCAACAAATCCTATTAAATTCGATTACTTTAAATAACTAGATGCATTAATCCAAAGACGCGATTGATTCGATTGAGCCTTCAAATAGTTATCTCGAGATGACATCGAGAGCTTAGCGGGCGCAGCTCGGAAAATCTGCATTCAAATAACCTCGTAAGCATAGGAAGGTGCGTAGATGAACTAGTTCGAAACAAAAATCTTTTGAACTAACGTTCAAAGATATATATAAAAGCGGAAATAGTTCGTTCAAAGATCGCTCTGAACTCATTTAAATTAAAAAAAAACGTACAACTGGTCAATCTAACTAGTAAATTTTTACATATTTCAGCTCTACAGACACTGGTTTAGAACGTTAAGAAACTACTAATTTAAAACCTATCTTTGGTATCTCTATCTTAAGGCATTACGGAAGACTACTGAAATGCTGAATTTTTTTTTGTAAATAACCATTAAGTATTTTTATTATCACAAGTTATTTTCTATTTTATTCATTGATTTAGCAAGCATAAACAGAGAAATACAAATAGTGTTTTTCGTCTCATATAAGAAACTCACGCGTTCATTTAAATCTATTTCTAGATTGGTGCTCTGAACTAGAGAATATAAGTACCTATTGGTTTATAAATCATCTTCTTCGATAATAACATACCTTTGACTTTATTATTCACTATAGTTACATCACAGTATTTAAACTCGCGCCTTTTATCTTCAAATAAGTAGTTTAAAACTTGTACAGCTGTAAACACATTTCACTGAACTAGTTCGAAATTGAACTACGGTGAACGATTCCGTAGCTCGGTTTGTTCGCCAACACTAAAGTTTGAGATAGCTGTCCGATTTTAGAATACCACTGCTGGATTCGCGTCAATATTATCTCGCAGTCGGGGAAGAAACTTATTTCATTGGGATTTTCTGAAATGGGAGGGAGGATTACTGTTGTACAATCGAGCATGAATATGTGTACATCTTTGATAGTAAATCTGTTCTGCTGCAAGGGAGCTTCATTGCTTGAGTGTACACGTTTATATTTGTGTACAATAGGCAACAAGAGTATGATTTTGAAATTAAATGAAATGACATTTATTCACATAAAATAGATTAAAATGAAGATGTTACAGTAAATTAAGTTCATCTATTGATATTTCTGTGATATAAATGCCCTATTTAAATCTGTTTAGTTCCCCAAAGCAGTATATACGAACCGCGCTTACGCTGTCGTGTGACATATAGTAATTCTTACAGCTATCAAATGTATTAAGTATTACTGTAAAAGAGGCTGCCCACCATCAGACAGGCCGTTTACCTCTATTTCCCGAACTACCAAATCATGGCAACTTTTACAAGCTCATACATTCGTAATTCGTTCCTGCAGTAGTTTCGAACGCCGCCAACAGATGGCATCACCAGTACGCTGCATCACGCTAACGTTTACTACCGAATATTTATTAAGTAGACCAATGTTTTTCATATTGTCTTCTTCCGCTAAAATATGCACTAAATTAGCAAGCAAGCTACTTGCTTCTTTATTTTTTGGTTTCTTGAGAAGCCCCTAAACTGATGCCTCTGGGCACTGACTCTCTGACGGCTACTCAGCTATCACCGGATTTTTTAAAGGCGAGAACTGAGGTGGGTCCTCAAGCCTGTAGTGGCGAACCACCACTGAAGGGGTTCTCTCTGGAAGGCATCCCCTTATGGGGTCCCGCTTCCAGGGAGAGCCTCCAGGGCGCTTGGACCGGATTCGGTGATCGGCAGACGTCCTGAGGGTGCCTCTAAAGGCGCGGGCGGACCTCGGCTCAGGCGTGCCGGAGGAGGAGTTGCGAGGGAGCAAGCGGAGCGCCGCGAGTGTGACCCGGGTCTTCGCAACCTTGTACTATGAGTGTTGCTTTTTCTTGATCCTTGATTTTATAGTCGCCACCTAATTTGCTCCCACGCTCGTGAGACATTCTGGGTCCGACTCATAATTGTATTAGGTGATCTTGCCGTACAAAATAAAGACCATAACAGTATACTCGTCTCGTTATTCAGCGGAGACGCGCTGTCAAAATCCCAACTGCTCACCAAGCCCCTTTACAGTACTATTATTAGAAGGAAATAGGTTAATAAGGATTGTCACGTCACCTCTAAAATGTGTATACAACTTTTGCACTCGACTCTACAGTCGAGTGCAAAAGTTGTATATAACCAAATTTTTCTGTAGTAACATGAAAGATTAAACAAGCACCCTATAATAACCTTTGCAATATGTCCGAGACGCTTTCACTGTATAAAAATTAAGTTTTTATTGAAGCCGAGAGAAAGGCTATCGCAAACAAGAAATTAGACGCTAAATATTTAATGAAAAGGGTCCGAGGGGCCGAGGATTCGATAAAAACGGGCAAGGCCGAATCGGTTCGGATGTGGGTTCCGTTTAATATACATAAAATTATGAATAAATAATAATAATAATAATTATAAGTCCTAATTAATAAATAATAATTATTAAAGCTCCTCTATGGGCAACGACAGTACCTCCTAAGAAAAACTCATTTATCATGTTTGCAATAATAATGGTCGTATTTTGAGACCATAATATAATTATCCCATTGATTATAATTCCATCTCTTCCATTGAGTGTCGTAAAAAGCGACTAATGTACTTAGAACTGCTCAACCATCCAATCGCTTATAGCGGCGATAGGCTCACCACGTGTCACGCTAAGCACATAAGCAGTCACTGCTTGGTGAAACGCGGGCTATGGCAGTGGACTGCTTTTGCGGTGCGTTTGCATAGTCTCTGTATTATAGACAGACCTTAAGTGATAATAGTCGTGATTATATGTATGTTTGTATGTATAAATACATTCAGGCAAGGCATTTTGGTCAAGGCTGTATGAGAAAGGATATTCTAAAAAATAAAACTAGTCATTATACTTTAGCTTCATAATTCAAAAGAATAAGTACAATCTTTATTATTTTTTGGTAATGTTGATTTGCTGAACCACAGAATAAACTTTCATTTGTTTTTGAGAAATTTTCTAATCACGCCATAGTTTATGACATTTAACGATATAAACGGAGAGGGCGAAAACTGGCTGATTTTTAAACCTTCCTTTTCTCTACTTAATTTTTTTTAAATACAAATTTTTACCTATTCTTGAAGAACCCAAAATAAAATTCAAATAAAAAGCCCTGTTTTTGTAATTCAACTTTGTCCAAATTATTATTTATTCATATGCTTTTGAAAGGTTTCAAATGAAAAACATCTGGCTCACTGGCTGTGCCTAGCCGAATCTCTCACTCTCTCGCTTTGAAAACCTCCTGTTCTAGAAATTCACGGAAAAAAAAACTTTTTAACAATAATTCGTTGTTCAAAATTTTGCTGAAAACCATTCATTTTAGTCGTAAAAATATTGTACACTGGGTCTCCGCGGTTTCACCCGCGTGGTACTCGTTCCCGTAGGAATATCGGGCGGGTAGCTTCCCAAAGGTGAAAGAATTTTTCAAATTGGTTCAATAGTGACGGAGCTTATTCAATATAAAGAAACAAACAATCATATCATTCTTTATATTTCTTTATTAAAGTATAGAAAATGTTTACATACATACATGTAAATACGACTATTATCCCATAAGGGTTAATCAGAGACTAGGCATAAGCACCGCAGAAGCAGTCCACTGGCATAGTCCGCGCTTCACCAAGCAGTGACTGTGCTCAGCGTGGTGAGCCCGTCACCGCTATAAGCTATTGGATGTTGTGTAGTTCCAAGTGCATTAGTCGCCTTTTACGACACCCAAGGGAAGAGATGGATTGGTAATCTTCTTTTAATGAGCCGCTACCACACGACTTTTTAAATGTTCACGATTTATATGATTAGTTACCATTAAGAACAAAATTAATGAGACTCAGTGTCGCAGTGGTAAGTACTCTTTGACTTCCGATATCGAAAACAACCTTTGCCATTGTCAGGTCTTGGATGGGTGACCAAAAATTCGTGATCCCGAAATCTACCGTGTTTCGGAAGGCACGTTAAGAAAAATGCCTGTTGCATAGCAACTAGCTTGGCTCGTTACAAAGAAAAAGATATCACACGAAATATGACAATACCACGGCCAAACCCTTCGGGATACAACCCACAATTTACATGAAGACGAAACAAAAGAAAACTGTAATGGAAAACAAACAATGAAAGCCAAAACTCACTTCGCACAATGAAAATAAGATTAAAACCAGCAATTTATTTAAATAAACATAATACACCGAAGTTACAATTTACCTATTAAATATTAATACTCCAATCGAGAAAGGTCCATGTAAAGGCGCGTTATACAAAAGGTCCGGGCTGTAGACTTATGTTTGTGTTTTGAGCAAAGGATCTTGCATTCTATTTGTAGGGACGTAGGGTTGTGTTTGTATTAATTGTATTTGTTTAACCTAACTTTCTTGGTGGAGATGAAGAGTAAGTTAGTCCCCCCCTCTTCCATAATACGCCTAGTGGTAGGCAGAGAGCCGTATAACATAACTGCCCCAATGCATTTTTTTTGGTATTTTCCCTCTTTTTACATCTCTCTGACTTGATTTTAAGCATTTTTTTTCTATGTACAGGCAATCTACCCATACAGTCTTATTATATATTATGTATAGATGTAGATATCAAGAAAATTGCTTTAAAAGAAAAATTGTTCAATAGCTACAAATAACAAATACCCTCTCCTCAAAAGTAAAACGGAAATCCATTGTTTTCGTATTTTTTTAAATTCTCTGTTATTTTACGCGAGAAAATTTGTCAAAAACTTTAGTCTTAAATAATATACTATATACAAATGAATTTTAAGAACTTTTTATTGTTCCAGAACACTACCACATTTTCGTCGGCGATTTGAGTCCAGAGATCGAGACGCAGAGTTTGCGGGATGCGTTTGCGCCGTTCGGAGAAATATCGTAAGTATTTTTTATAATTTTTTTGAAGTGATAACTTCATGTGAAGGTGAACTGCTTTGTTGCGTAACGCGTTAGGGCTTTAGGGTGCTTACATAATTTGTGTCGGTTGGTACCGATCGGTGCAGGTGAAATATTTCTTTAAAATAAAAAAAAATTAAAATATTTTTTTTTCATCAAGCATGTAATACATTTAGTTACGCATTGATGGAGCTTTCTAGTAACCACTACGCCACTAAACTCCTCAATAGGACCATCCTCATAGTATTTCCGATAGGAATAGGAGAGTCCATTTACAGAAATAGCCAGGCACACAAAGAACAGTCAGCCCTTGCTGGACCATCAAGTGATTTCACGCCTTTGAACGAACCTTCACGCTTCTCCCGAAAATTGGCTCCAACTGTGCGCCGCAGATAGCCCATACAGTTTCGGTGATGGCGAGATGAGAACAGGTAGAGGCAGCTGAGTTGGAACGGGGTCCTACTCATTCGAGAGGCCGCGGGACTCGCGGGTTCGATCCCATCGCCTGCACCAATGAGTTTGAATACAACTTATGTACAGTTCATTGTGAATATCGCTTGTATTCACATTGTGCCTGGTGCATGGCAACAGGCTCGCTGCCAGACGAAAGTGGGTGTTAACCTCTACCTACCCCTTCGGGGAAAGAGAGATGATTTGTTTATTCTGGTCGTCAATATTGCGAAAACAGTCGAAATAATTTTCCTAATCATATCTGGAAATAAGACTAAATGGGCAAATTTTGACTCGAATTTGATCCGACAGTTCAATCTGAATGCTCTGAAATACTCTAAATAATCGCAGCATCGCGTCGTATCTTTAAAATTGTGTCACCAATAAGTATCTGACCATCTTTTGGCGAGACGATACAGAGTCGGCTGCGGTTTGACGTTCAGCGAAGGCGGAATTCATTCATGTCTTTTCACTGCACATTCGACCTCTACAGTTTTTTTATATGCATAGAAAATCCATACATATAATAAAATTGTAGAATGTCTACATAGAAAAAAGTGCTTAAAATCAAGTCAGGGAGATTTAAAAAGAGGGTAAACTTAGAGATAAGTCCTCCTTTGCATACATTTGTTTATAAATACCTGTATTCATGTTTATTGGTGCAATAAAGAGTTTATACTCACAAACAGGGATATAAGGTATTTTAAGCCCGATACACAGACAGAGAAACAAAACATTCATATTCATAAGCATGCGCTAAGACGCATCTAAACTGAATAAATGCTTTTGATTTTTTTTTTATTTTGATTGAAAATAATTTTATTTATTAGATTCCCAGAAAATTAAAGGATTCCCGTGGGATAGTTAAAAAACCAGTTACCGCGGATGAATTCGAAAGGCAACTAATAGTCCTAAATATGCATGCATGCAAAATGAGAGTAGATGTAATGCAAAATCATGCAATGTTTCATCATGCAATCATGCATGCAAAATTTCATTGAAATCGGTCCAGCCATTTCGGAGATTAGCCCGTACAAACAGACAGAATAATAAAAAATTTCTTTGATAAAAAGAATCTTTGATATTTTACCTCTTTTTACATCCCCCTAACTTGGTTTTAACCATTTTTTTTCTATGTACAGACATTCGACCTCTACAGTTTTATTATATGTATGGATATATCATTACATACTTAGGATACCTAGTTGAATAAATCATTCATATTTTTAAAGGAAAGATAAAACGTAGGTATCTAATACAATTGCTATATAAAACAAAAATAAAACTCTGTAACTGGAAATTATATTTTATTTAAAAGTGTTTTTTCTCTAAAGACCTGGCACATCGTTTTGTGACACGGCTTTGCTACGAAGGACAATTTCAAAACGGACCAACATACATTTTTTTTTGACTAGCTTTTGAGGATATATAAAAAAGAATAGAATAGAATATTCTTTATTGTACACCAGAAAAGAAAATTATAACAAATAAAACAATAAAACATAAAATGTACAAAGGGCGGTCTTATCGCTAAAAAGAGCGATCTCTTCCAGACAACCTTTGGATGGACAGGAAAGACTATAACTAATTAGGGAAGTTGTAGGTGTACTATAAATGCATAATAATATTAATATTATGATATCACTTAATTAAAAAAAAAAAGGTAAAAAGGCTTAAAAAGGGCTTAAAAAGGTTATATATAACTCGTTGAGGACCAAGCGAGTGCTGGCGTTTCCGTACAATATACGTTTTTATTATTATTTCTTACTATTATTATTTATTATTTCTTACTTTGTGGCCATTGAGAGGTTAACAAATAAAAGTTGTCTCGCAACTGCAGACGAACAGGTTGCCAATTCATCATAACAGTAGCCAAACTTCTAACCTAGTAAGACATTCGGCAAATAGGACATAGAAAAATCAAATCTTTATTACTCAATAAAAAATATTCTTTTATCCACACTCACGTTATAATGTTCGAATTATGAACTCAGACTCGAACTCATAGTAACATACTTTTTAACACAGTTGATAAAAACGAAAATTTTTAAATGGAAACTGTAACATAATGACCATTATGAAACAGGTTAGACTCACTATGCAACACTTATTTTTCTTAATAACTAATTAAAGAATAGTAGTTTATGTAACTGCACATACTTCCGTATTAAAACACTCGCGTGATAATATTAAAAAACTCGGCAAGGCTCGTTTTTTAAAACCACGCTTGTGTTTTAATGACCTACTTATAGTGTGTGACAGTTAAATAAACTATTATTCTTTAATTATCTTTTCCCCTATAGATTTTATATAATTTCCAGATTGGACCGCTAAGAAATAAAGTACGCTCATCTTTCTCTGTCTTTGCTTCACTTATAAATCGTTCCCCGCTGTCAGTAAGGCCGCGGCCGCTGGCGAGCAGCCAAATGCTCCAGCATTTGTTTTCCGTCCAGTCATGCTTTGTGTCGCGAATGTTTTTTATGGATGCATTTCGTAGATTAGTTTCTTGTGCCTATCAAATATTTTATGCCTCTAGTCCACGGCGTAGTTTGGACTGGCTGTTTTGTAATCTGTTATAGATAGTCCTCAGCCTATATACGTCCCAATGCTGGGTATAAGCCTTCCTCATGGAGAAACACACATCAAGAGTATGGGCCGTACCACCACCACGCTGGCTGGAGAACCGGTTGAAGTAGCAAAGTTTAACGTGCCCTCCGAAGCACGGAGGAGCTAGAGATCACAAAGTTTTGGTCACCCATCCACGGCCATGACCATGGCGAAGGTAGCTTTGTTTTCGATCGAAAGCCAAAGCGTACTAACCAATACGCCACCGAGCTCCTCTATAAATTATATATTTATACATATTAAACACTTCTGTTAACATTTCAAGAAGTTATTTCACTCGAACCTAGAAGCGCGTTATCAGCGAAACAGGGGCCCATAAAATTTTATGTTTGTCATTAAAAATTCGAGCACCCCGTAACAGGAGGGAGGGAGAGGCACTATGTTTCCCCTAAGAGAAAAAGAGACGGAACCATGCCATATATAGCCTTGTAGGCGGCGTTGAAACTACATTTTTTATACTGCAACGAAGGAAATGAGGTGTTTTGTTGATTAACTTGAAATGGAAAGAGAAAGTCACTCATTATTGTAAAAATATTACTAATTTTACTGCAAGAAACTAGAGCCTAGATACCTAAGCAAGAATCAGACTTATCCTTATCCTTATTCATAAATATTAATTAAGGCAGAGGTAGCAGAGTTGGGACAGAAGGGGCACTGTTCGATCCCACCACCTGTACCACTGAGTTTGAATAAAACTTATGTACAGTTCTTTGTGAATATCGCTTGCCTATTGTGCCCGGTGCATGGCAACAGGCTCGCCAACTGATACGTGGGTCCTAACATATCTCGCGAAATGTGGGTGTTTAACTCTGCCTTCCCCTTCGGGGAAAGAGGCGTGATGATATGATATGTTAATATTAATAATTAACATCACTAATAGTTTTGGTATTGATCTTCCAATTTGGCAAAATACAAGACTTATGGTTTATTATCATGACTGTCAGTTGCAGCCACTTATGGCGTTGTTAACCTATAACAGTGCGTGCGTCCTACCTGTCATGACTTACAGTGCTGAGACGTTAACACTCACGGCTCGACTAGTCCACCAGTTTAAATGAGCAATAACTGCGCATGCTCAACGTGGCGGTGAGTCCATCGCCGCTATAAGCTATTGGATGTTGTGCAGTTCTAAGTCCATTAGTCGCCTTTTACGACACCCAAGTGAAGAGATGTGATGGTAGCATTCTTTTAATGAGCCGCTATCACGCTGTGTGTTTTGGTGTATTTAGGAGCCTTGTAGAGAACTGTACCCATAACGAGTAAAAAGGTTCCTACCTACTCATTTTTACAAAAATTTTAGCCAAACCTTTTTTAAAATAGAAACCTGGCATAAGTGGAACATTAGACAAAATTAAAAGAAAAATCAAAATTCTAAAGCGTTTATTCAGTTTAGATGCGTCTTAGCGCATGCTTAAGAATGTCATAAACATTTTACAATATTTTGTGAAGGAGAAAAACTACACCATCCGTCACAAAACTGCCAGGAGGCCTTGTTCTGAGAAGAACGGGCAAGAAACAAGGCAGGTTTCTATTCTCCCTTTACATTAGCATCATTTAAAAAGTATCATAAACTACAACGACATAGAAGCTTCTACATTCTGCAGTTTACCACATTTTCCATTAAAAAAAAGTAGAGATTTATTTTATTATTTTATTTTATTTTGTTTGGGTAGCTAACAGTTTTAAAATAACAAAATAATTACAAAACAAAAAACTACAAGCTAATAAGAAGCTATCGCATATAGAAAACTACTTACTAACTAGTTGAAATAAGGAGGACAATGCAAAATATACCTAAAAAGATGGAATCAAATTGGTATTTCAATAGACTGCATCCGTATCAGAGCATTTTTTATAGATAGTTTAAAGTATAATCTAAAAAAGTTGTATCTACTTAACTATCTTCAATCTTGCCGTGCCATACCAAAAGAGTTCTTCTTGCGATAGGATTTATGTAATTTGTCGAATAAAACCGAAATAACATATTTTTTTCATTATTTACAGAGACTGTCGAGTAGTGAGAGACCCACAGACCCTTAAGTCGAAAGGATATGGCTTCGTTTCGTTTTTGAAGAAATCAGTAAGTATTTTTTAACGATAAGTATTTGGTCAGCAACAATAAGGTCAGCCGAAAAATCATTTGGGCAGCAAACTAATATTTTGTCAGCAATATAATTATTTGGGCGGCGAAATAATTCATTGAGCAGCAAGATAATTATTTGGGCAGCAATAATATTACCGGAAATGTATTAAATCTAGGAAAAGGATCAGGGATCAATTCCTAGGAAATGTAACCTGATATGACCCTTAAAAACAATATTTGTGTTATCAAAATATATTAAACAACTTGGCAGCAGAGAACACATTTGAGTTGCTGCCCAATTACAATAGTTATTTTGCTGACAAATTAGAAATATCTGCTACCCATAAGTTGCAGATCAATTAGTTATTTTAGCTGACCAATTGTATTTCTTTGCTAACCGAAAATTCGAATATTTTGCTGACCGTTTAAATAACAATCTTTTTTAACTATACGTGTCTTCATAATTTATTTTATAAAAAATTGGCCGCAATCTTGCCTGATAAATGCGGCGGTGTGACCTAAGGTTGAGCACGCGCAAGTAATGTCTGTTCAATGGGAGATTTAAGGGTTTTTTTACATATGATAGGTAAGCTCTTGGCCTTCATCTCACCTGATGGTAAGTGACGATAAGGCCGAAGGTGGAAGCGAGCTTCACCTGTAATCCTCAACAACCGAGGAACTGGCTATCTCACCTCTGATTGCTGGAACACAACAATGCTTTTAACATTGCTATTATGGCGATAGATTTAGGTAAGACGGCGGTTGCTAGCCAGGCGGGCTTAGAAGCCCTACCACTAACCAAACCGACCCGAAAAACTTCTGCCCCAGTGGGAAATCGAACCCGGACGTCCAGTTCAACACCCGGTATCAACTACTAGACCAGAGAGGCGGTTGAACGCAGAGGAGTTACATTTGTCCTATGATGTAATACGCTTTTGGGGTTCTAGGGTCTTAATAAATCCACAAATTGTCTAGTTGACTATCATTGTTTAATAACCATAACAAACACAAACTAAACCGAGAACAAGTTATTACAAATTTTACAACCCTTACAACGAAAATTCTTGACAGCTAATAAGCTTGTTCACAGATTATATGTATTACTAGCTTTTGCCCGCGGCTACGCTCGCGTTAAAAAGTATTATTATTAATTAGGTTTTTATCCGCTCAGGGGTGGAATTTATCAAAACTACCTACGTCATAGTAGCTTTATATATGCAAAGTCTCAACCCGATCGGTTTAAAATTGACAAGTTTCATACAAACTGTCATCCCCTATCTTATTCCCTTGGGGGTAGAATTAATCAAAATCCTTTCTTAGCGGATGCCTACGTCATAACATCTACCTGCATGCCAAATTTCAGCCCGATCCGTCCTGTGGTTTGGGCTGTGCGTTGATAGATCACTATGTCAGTCAGTCAGTTACCTTTGACTTGTATATAATTTAGATGTCTAGATGCGGCAAAAGGTCGCGTTCACGTCGTAAACAAAAGTATTATTTAATGCGTTCATGACGCCACGGGCTATTGTGTTATTAACTTTTATTTCTCGTTTCAGGAAGCAGAATCAGCCATCACCTCGATGAACGGCCAGTGGCTGGGCTCCAGGTCGATCAGAACCAACTGGGCCACCAGAAAACCGCCTGCGCCAAAAAATGAACGTAAGTAAGCTGTAATTCTTAAAATAAGGGCGGAGTTTTTGGTGACACTTGACTATTATTTTTATTTTAATAAATATATGTATAAACATCCAAGATTGGAGGACTAGTCTTGGATTTTTATTCATATATTTATTTATTTTTGTTGATACATAAAGATATTTATATCCTTTATATCTATTAAAAATGGTTATCAGTCATCTAGTGTCAGTAACACGTGCAGCATTAGTTGCTTAAAATGGGGCTGCTAGTTGATAGGTACGACTGTTTAAAAAAAAGACACTTATTACACAAAACTACACTGATTACGAAACAATATCCACTCCGATACAATATTACAATCATTAAAATAAAATGCCTGAAAATTCATCACACAAACATTTGCCCCCACCGGGGATCAAACCCAGAACCTCTCGAGATGGCGACGCCTTGAGACCGACGTACAAATCACTCGACTCGAAATAATCAACAACCTCCGTGGGTTGTCGATTATTTCAATGAATAAGCTTCAAGTGGTGTGAAAAGTGATGAGTTTTTATCGTGGTAATCCTCCTCATCTAAGTAGCACCACAGTGTCTGCCATCAATCGTTTGACGTCAAACTCTCCCAAGATGCATTGAAATGCATTACACTAGCATTTCAATGCAAACTACTGAAGAAATTAAATACTGAAGACTTGGCTGTATGGGCTTAGTTTCCTTGGCCTTCCTAATACGGGAGAATTTTACTAAAAAAAACAAGTGGCTAGCTCATCGCCTACACAATCACAGACCCAGTACCCAATACGCCCTTAGTCGCCTTTTACGACATGCTAGGCAAGAAAAGCAGTTGGCACATTCTTTTTGCGTCCCGGACCAACACGGAACCACTGGTTCATAATAGTGTTAAATAAAAATAAAATGTTAAAAAAATATCCCATTCAAAGTAAATCAAAATAAACGGAACCCAAACCTAAAGCCGGCAACTACGGAAGGTATTAGCCTCGAATCGGAAATTAGTAACGGCAGAAGCTATAGCGTTGTTAAAACCGCACGGAAATTGTTTGAGCTGTTACAATTACATATTGATTTCTCATGCCCTAGGTTACAGGAGTGCAGCTACTCGTACGCTTTTGATATTGAAAACCAAGCTACTTTCGCCATGGTCTGTCTTTGGGTGGGTGACCAAAACTTTGTGATTTCGGGTTTCGGAGACTTCGGGGGTACGTTTAGCCGATTTTGTTGCGGTTGGGCCAGCATGGTGGTGTTACTGTACTTCGTGTGTTTCTTCGTGGAGGACGACCTGAGACGTGGCAGGCCTTTGATGACAATGTCTTTATTTCAAACCATCATGTACACAATATAATGGAATAGACTCCGCCTGGCAGGTAATCAGCTGTAGAAGAGAATAGGATGCATGTTTTGCGATACTATCATAAAGTTTTGGTCACCCGTCCAAAAACAAACCATGGCGTAAGTAGCTGTATTTTCACTATCACTATCGAAAGCCAAAGCGAGCTCTAACCCCGTAAGTCCATTGCAAACTCTCATGTATACAATATAATAGAATAGACTCGGCCTGGCAGTAAATCAGCTGTAGAAGAGAATAGGATGCATATTTTGCGATACTACTATCATAAAGTATTGGTCGCCCATCCAAAAACAAACCATGGCGAAAGTAGCTGTATTTTCACTATCGAAAGCCAAAGCTACGCCAGGGAGCTCTAAAATTTCGTCTGTTTTACGTGTTTTCTTTTTTTAATCCAATTCACTTTTATACTTTTTTACCGAAGTGCCGAAACGCCGACATCGTCCAGATACATAAAATACTAATCTCATTTCGCTGCTCACATAGTTCTGCATTGCTTCGTTATTGGTATAAATTGAATCGAGTAGGGTTGACGAAAACTTTTTTTGATGGGTACAAAATACAATTTAGTATATAGAAAAATCTCGTTATGTTAAATCAAATCAAATCATTTATTGCATTCCTTATGTAAATTAGAGCTGACAATAATTAATACTCTTTTATTAAATTACAATATTATAAAATTAAACACTTGATTATTACGACAAAACTAAATCTTGCTTATGGACTAATGACAAACACATAACATCTCATCACGCCTCTTTCCCCGAAGGGGTAGGCAGAGGTGTTAGGTACCCACATTTCGCCAGAAATTTTAGGTCCCCATGTAACAGGATGTGTGGACTAATGAGTCTGTAGTAAATGCTTACAATCTAATAATAATATAATCTGATATATATCTATATATAACTCAAAGGTGACTGACTGACATAGGAATCTATCAAAGCACAGCCCAAACCACTGGACGGATCGGGTAGATGTTATGACGTTGGCATCCGCTTAGAAAGGATTTTGATTAATTCTACTCCCTAGGGGATAAAATAAGAGATGAAAGTTTGTATGAAACTTTGTCAATTTTAAACCGATCGGGCTGAGACTTTGCATACATAAAGCTACTATGACGTAGGCAATACCTAATTAATAATAATACATCTTAGCACAAGCGAACCCGCTGGCAAAAGCTAGTAACAGTATAAACCTCAAACATTAGTAACATTTTTATAATAGGTTACAAATTACGGTCTACGAGCGCTCCACGGAAGACCAGCGTAGTGGTGTTCTACGCCCGACATACGCCGAGTACGACTCTTATTCAGTGCCTTATCCTGTATTGGTTGTTATGTAATTATATATTATAATTAATTGTCTCTGTTTGATTATTGTTTTATGTAATTTCTTACTATAGGTGTACTGAATACAATTTTATTCTATTTCCGCCCCGACGACCGTCAGTTCTACGAGCAATGTGCCCTGCCCACTGTCACTTAAGGTTCGCAATTCTGTGGGCTATGTCGGTGACCTTGGTTCTCTTTCGGCCTTATCGTCACTTTCATCTGCTGAGATGAAGACCAAGAGTTTGCCAAGAGCCTGTATCCTCATTTGGCGTATGCAGTAGTTCATACATTTAATTTACCATATTGAAAGCATAATTACTCGCGAAATTGTCAGTCCTTAGAAGGGTGACCAAGTTGCTATCCCGAGTTTCTACATGCTTCATGAGCCAGTGCTACAGCCCATACTCCGCCCAGCAGTGGGCTGAGAATGTAAACATAACGAAAGAGACAAAAATACATACAAGTAAAAATAGCCATTAAAACAAACCAGCTTGTAAAACAATAACTATGATTAAAAATTCAAAGGGTGTATATTAAACCTTGTAAAAAATTCGCAGCATCGCCAACCCTATTACTCCCAAGGGATACCCCGCTATTTAGATGTCAGAATTACGAACACACAGCCTGTATACAGTCGACACTCGCTGAAGCCCATGTTGCTGTAAAAATATAAGTTTCGGCTTACTTAAATCGATATGAGTCTCGTTGCTTCTCCTTTTTTAAATAAAGTTTTTGAGTTGACTTTTCTGTGAAAACCGTTTCGCACATAGACTTGAGCTCGGTGGTGGTAGTGGTTTGTACGCTTTGGTTTTCGATATCGAAAACAAAGCTACCTTCGCCATGGTCAGGCCTTAGATGGGTGACCAAAACTTTGTGATCTCGATCTCCGTGCTTCGGAAGGCGCTTTTGCAACCGTTTCTACTCACCAACCCGCATTGGGCCAGCGTGGTGGTGTTACGGCCCAAACTCCTCATTTGAAGGCCTGTGCCCAGCAGCGGGACGGACTTAGGCCGCGGGAAGCGCGGTTGCGATCCCACCGCCTGTACAGTCGAGTGCAAAGTATGCACGTTTGACAGTAAATGATTTTATTGCAAGGGAATAAAGACCTGTCAAAATTGCATTCATATTTTCAAAATTGACTGTACCACGGAGTTTGAATAAAACGTATGAAATGAAATGAAATAATTTATTCTGCAATTGGATTTACATGAAATACTTTTGCACGTCAAAATTTTTTTTCCTTCTAGCAATTCGACGTGAATGGCCTGTTGAGAAGAAGTGCCGCAAGAAACTCAACCGTTAGCCTTTTTGAAACAGCCATAATAACAAAAGGAATTTAGAACATTTTAAATATTGTAAAATGAGTATGTACAGAGGAGCAAATTAAAGTAGCCACGAATTTTTATCTTTAAAATAATCTATCTTGTAATACCCCTTTTTCATTAAACAGCTTTTAACAGTTGACTTAAATTTATGCAGGGGCAAGTCAATAAAACTTTGTGGCAGCCTATTGTACATTCTTATGCTTATTCCTATAATACAATTAACACTCTTGTGAAGTCTGAGGCTTGGAACGGCGAGCTTAAAGGTATAGGGTAGATCGGACAGTTTCCGCAACTCGACGTCTAAGCGCCTTTTGTGCGTGTGTGGAAATGATGCTCCTATTCTCGCTAGCCCAGCTCATCCAGATACTTCAGCAGGTTCTTCAACTTACCGAAGGCCTCTGGTAGTGAGCTCGGTTGTCGAAGATGTCTTACCCGGTAGTCCGCCACACCTGGACACTCCATGATCACGTGTGCAGCCGTTTCCTCCGCCGCCATGCACGCCCTGCACATCGGGCTGTCGGTTATACCTAGGTTGCAAAGGTGTTTGTTAAATGGTCCGTGGCCTGGTATAGCCGCGATTACCTGACTGAGCTGATTCCTGTTTAGTTTGAGGACATTCTTTGAGAGACGGGTGTTGATTTCTGGCAAGGAAGCCTTTGTCTGTTGAGCTTATGCTTATTTCTGGTGTATGTACCTGTTCATTGTGAATATCGCTTCCCTCACAGTGCCCGGTGCATTGCAACAGGCGCGCCACCTGTTACATGAGGACTTAACATATCTGGCGAAATGTGAGTGGTAACACCTGTGCCTTCCCCTTCAGGGAAAAAGGCGTGATGATTTGTGACCATTGAGGGCTAAAATTTAAGCATCTTCTAACTTCCACTCTCTCCAATTCCAGTGAACTCCAAACCTCTGACCTTCGACGAAGTCTACAATCAGAGTTCTCCCACCAACTGCACCGTCTACTGCGGAGGTCTCACCACCGGGCTGACCGAGGAGCTGATGCAGAAGACCTTCCAGCCCTTCGGGACTATACAGGAGATACGGGTGTTTAAAGACAAGGGATATGCTTTTATCAGGTTGGTTGGAGATCTTACTTGAAGCATTCATACCTCTTATTAGGTTGTGGGTTATCTATTATAATAAAACAGTAGAGGTTGAATGTCTGTACATAGAAAAACATGCTTAAAATCAAGTCTGCGAGATGTAAAAGGGTTTTTTTCTCTGTCTGTTTGTGCGGGCTAATCTCCGAAATGGCTGGACCGGTTTCAATGAAATTTTGCATGAATCCTTATATCCCTGGTCAACATCTTATATACTTTTTATTCCGGAAAATTAAAAGGTTCCCGTGGGAAAGTTAATAAAACCAGTAACCGCGGATGAAGTCGCGGGCAATAGCTAGTATGAACTATTAGGCCCCAAATAGTTCATACTAGCTTGACGTGAGCCAAGTTTTGACGTGAAAGCAAGACAGACAGGGTGACTTTCGCATTTATAATATTAGTATGGATTAATTAACCCCTTGGCGGGTGCTGCTCGCTGCTCGCAAATAATAGATATTCCTATTGGGTCACGTTTTGAGCCCGTTAATTAGGTAATGTTGTGTTACTTAATAAAATTATTTAAAGAATTTCATAACGTGAAATCAAACAACCATTTTCATATCTCCATGACAAATGAGTTGACAGATTTATTTTTCTTCGTGCCTTCGTGACGTTCAAAAGAGTTTTTACTCATTCTAATATATCAATACAACAGGTAATATTAGTAGTTTATGTAATTGTCACATAATATAGGTTATTAAAACACGACCGTGGTTTTAAAAAACGAGCCTTGGCGAGTAGTTTAATAGTATCACGCGAGTGTTTTAATATAGAGTTATGTGCAGTTACATCTTTATCTACACTCATTATTCAAAGAAATAAAACAAAAAAAAATATTAATTTTATTTATTGTTGGCTGTCTGGAAAACATTTGCCATAGTTTTGTGCGTTTTTAAGAAAAATAAGTGTTGCATAATAATTCCAACCTGTTGCATAATGGTCATTATGTTACAGTGTTACAGTGAGTTCGTAATTCGAACCTTATAACATGAGTGTAGAAAAAGATAATGACACAATACATTACTGTTGCTGGGTAAATAATAGTAGATTAGTAGCCAAGGGCTGTAAGGCATCAATTGCAGCCCGAGATATTTAGGCGCACGAGCGCAGCGAGGACGCTTATAGTTCGAGGGTGCAATTGATGCTTACACCCGAGCTAACTACTCTGCTTTACATCTCGATTGTGAGGTAAGTGGAAAAAAAAGCATTACAAGAATAAATAAATTTATTTTCAAGAACTAAATTTAGCTTCGCCGTTCGATATTCAAAATTAATGAAAATAGCGAAGCGACCTCTTTTGTCATTGGGCTGAATGCATGATGTCTAGTGCCAGTAAGATGGTTAGATGTACGCGAACTATTTGAAAGAGTTTTTTTTTTAAATACTTACCGCCCTAGGGCGTTTCTAGCTACATTATTAACCTAGGGCGGTAATTGATCACTTACAACCCGCATCAGGGGGTATTAAGGACCTACTTACCGAACATGAGAGATGTAAAATATTTTTATTAATTTTCCGCAATATACCGAGGGCTTTTATCCTCCTTGAAGCTAACAGTTGTACCAATGATCCAATTCTCCATCTTCTAGATTCTCCACCAAAGAGAGCGCAACCCACGCCATTGTTGCAGTCCACAACACGGATGTGAACGGCCAGCCCGTCAAGTGTTCCTGGGGGAAGGAGTCCGGGGACCCCAATAACGCTCAGGGGCAAGGGCAGGTAAATTATACCCAACATCAGTTCAGGCGTAAACTGCTGAAATCTATCCCTTGAAGTCGAGTTTTTGTTCGGGTTCTTAATTTTGTTTATATTAGGTCCTTACCTATGAAATTGGTGTTTTGTATGGAGATTTTGGGGAATTCTGCATTTTCCAGACTAAATTTTTTTCTGTTTTCTTCACAACGACAAATCCAAAGATAATAATATTTGGCATGTATCATTAGACAAGCTTTAGTAATATGTGTAATATCACACTTCATAAAAATTATTTATCGTTTTTAAGTAAATGCAAACAAAATGATGTATTCGGGAGGCACTTAAAAAGAGTTGTCTCTGTGTCCAATTTTAACACAATTCAACTTACAACAAATTATCAAAACAAATCAAAAGAGCTCAAAAATATAGTCTATTTTTAGACGAGGTAATAATTTTTTAGGAATACTCTGAATCTTAATAGTTACAGACAAAATACTAAGAGAGAAAAAAAACACCAATTTCATAGGTAAGGACCCAATATTAAGAGATGTTTTGTTCATTCTATTATTGTTATATTCTGCAGTAAATGTTTTGTACACTTTTCAGTAGCAAGCATTTAACGGATGATTTTTTGTGTTATTTATATGTGTTTTATATGTAATGCTGTAAGTGTGCTTACTGAATAAATAAATAAATAACATTGTGACAACTAGTAACGCTAGTGCGACCACAGAACCCCTATATAACATATGATAACATAACATATCACGCCTCTTTCCCAAAAGGGGTAGACAGAGGTGTTAAACACCCATATTTCGCCAGATATGTTAGGTCCCCATATAACAGGTGGCGAGCCTGTTGCCATGCACCGGGCACAATGTGAGGCAAGCGATATTCACAATGAACTGTACATAAGTTTTATTTCAACTCAGTGGTGGCGGCGGTGGGATCGAACCGGGCGGCGTTTCCCGTGGCCTCTCGAACGAGTTGTACCCCGTCCGTCACAACTCGGCTACCGCTGCCTTTTTAAACACTATGATAATAAATATATCGCCATGAGCTGTCAAAATACGTAAAGAATAAATTTCAAGATGGTAGCTACATCAAAGAATTCAAATTGAAAAAAAATATTTTTATCATTTTATCATATCGTGTTTCACTGGACGTGTTAGCGAGCCTAGGTGTGCACAGAACAGTGCTAAGAAGTAGGGACAGTTAAGCTTAAACCTTACCACATGTTATCATGACGAGGATCCCAAAAACCTACAACGACATGCTTTAGCATGAACACCGCATTACGATTTATTTCGCGTTTTTATCACGTTCAATTGTCAAAGTATTGTGTAATCACCGACCGTGTGACGACCTCCGTGGTTGAGTGGTCTGAATGCCGGTCTCAAGGCGTCGCCATCTTTAGAGGTTCTGGGTTCGATCCCCGGTGGGGGCAAATGTTTGGGTGATGAATTTTCAAGCATTTGTTCTCCAGTCTTGGATGTTTATATATATTTATATATATTCAGGATATTTATATGTATATCTATTAAATATATTTATCCGTCATCTAGTGTCCGTAACACAAGCAGCATTAGTTGCTTAAAACGGGGCTAGTTGATAGGTGTGAATGCTTGAAGATATTTATTTATTTTATTTATCTGACAACTGGGATTGATAAAAACGTATTAAGTATCATATCGCGCTTCTCATGCTACTTAGGCAGGGTTCCCCTGATCGTTGGCTGTTTGGTCTAGTTAGAATCACTAGTTCTGTCTAGTTAGAAGCGTGATATTATCCCCTTTATCGGGCCTATTTAAATAAACATATATATTTAAATAGGCCCAGTCAGAACACCAGCGCTGGGTCAGTTCCTGATGCAGCAAATGCTGAGGCCGGGTCCTCATTAACCGTTATTGTGTAGTCTTATGTAATTATTTACCGTACTCTGTGTATGTTTGTTCTTTCTTTCTTTTTATTCTATATGTAGTGTTTGCTGGTTAATAAATGTTTTTCATTCTTTCTCTTTCCTCTGTGTTATTACTGTGTTGATGTAATGCCTGTCTTCGTGTCCCAGCTGGGCGGCACCGCATACAGCCCCTTCAGCGCGTACACGGCGGGCGGTGTGCCCCCCACGTCGTACTGGTACAACAGCTACCCGCAGCAGCTCGGCGGGTTCCTGCAGGGCGTGCAGGGGTACTCGTACGCGGGCCAGTTCGCGGGCTACCAGCAGCAGTATATGGGGTGAGTGGGGATAGGAGAGTTGAGGACACAGATAAAGTCTGGCCAAAGGCGGATCCAAGGGGGGGGTCATGGGGGTCATGACCCCCCCCTGAGCCGGTTCCAGGACTTAGGTGGACCATTATTTGAACATAATGATTTTATTTATATATTTTGTTACCATACAGATTTTATGTAATTACATACCTTCAATATTTCAATCAATCAATCAGATTATTGTCGTCCACTGCTGGACATAGGCCTTCCCCAATGATCTCCAAAAGTCGCGGTCCTGCGCCGCCTGCATCCAGCGACTTCCTGCGATCTTCACCAGATCGTCGGTCCACCGCGTTGGGGGCCTCCCTACGTTGCGCCTCCCAGTACGTGGTCGCCACTCGAGAACCTTTCCGCCCCAACGGCCGTCAGTTCTACGAGCAATGTGCCCTGCCCACTGCCACTTCAGGTTCGCTATTTTGTGGGCTATGTTGGTGACCTTGGTTCTCCGAATCTGCGAATCTCCTCGTTTCTGATTCGATCACGCAGAGAAACTCCAAGCATAGCCCTCTCTATTTTTCTTTGAGTGACCTTGAGCCTTCTTATGAGCCCCATTGTAAGCGGACACGTCTTAGTACCGTAAGTCATCACTGGCAACACGCACGAGTTGAAGACTTTTGTCTTAAGACACTGCGGTAGATGAACCGAGAATACGCTGCGTAGCTTCCCGAACGCTGCCCAGCCGAGTTGGATTCGTCGATTGACCTCTTTCTGGAAATTGGACCTACCTAGTTGGTCTACTTGACCCAGGTATACATACTCGTCAACAATTTCCAGTGTAGAGCTTCTAACCTTCACAGGAGTAAGACCTCCAGGTCTTCACCAGGGTCTCAGCTATGACCACGATATCATCAGCAAAACGAAAGTGAGTCATTTACTCACCGTTTATGTTGATGCCATGTCTTTCCTAGTCCAGAAGCTTAAACACGTCCTCCAATTTCGGCGATATGACGTCGCTCTGTCTCACATCTCGCTGGAGTGGAATTGGTTTTGAGTTCTGGTCCTGAAGACGAACAGACATAGTGGCGTTTTCGTACAATGACTACAACACTTGGATGTATCGATAGTCTATTCGGCACCTCTGGAGCGACTGTAACACGGCCCAGGTTTCGACAGAATCGATGGCTTTCTCATAGTCCACAAAAGCTAAGCACAATGGCAGGTTATACTCTTCGGTCTTCTGTATGACCTGCCGCAGCGTATGTATGTGGTCTATGGTACTTAAGCCTTTTCAGAATCCGGATTGTTCGGGAGGCTGGAAGTCGTCAAGCCTGCGCGCGAGATGATTCGTTAGGACTCTCGACAGCTTGTAAACATGGCTAAGGAGCTGTAGTTCTTCAATTGGGCCCTGTCACCTTCGTCAAGAATGAAGAACAGTGACACCATGCCCATATGCCATGCTTTTGGCGTTTTTCCCTCAAGTATGATGGATTTAAATAGCTCAAACTCAAAGTCATTTAATCAAACTGGTATCACCAAATACATTTTTGACAAGTAAAAATCAAAATAAATTATAATTATCCTAAAATTGATCCTCTGAAACTTGGCGTCTGAAGAACTTTCAGAACCGCTCTTCCACCGGAATTTAAAAGCTCTGCTGTAATTCCATCATCACCCGGTACCTTGTTGTTTTTAAGCTGTTTGAGAGCTAAACTAATCTCGTACAGGCTGACGTCCGGGATGTCTTCGGTGTAGTTTCGGGTTAATTTGGCTCAAGGGTCTGTAGCCTGAGTGACAGGAGTGCTCGATGTCGCATAAAGCTGTCCATAGAAATTTTCAATCTCCGCCAAAAGTTCAGGTCGGGATGCAATAGTTCTGCCGTCCTCTGTCTTCAACTTCGTCAGCAGACTCTGTACAAGTCACAGATCTCTTGCGAAAACTTTGGAGCTTTTTTTCCGCTCGATGGTTTCTTTTATACGCTCAGTATTAAATCGGCGTATGTCGCGAGTCAGTGACTTCGAGATCTGTTTGTTGAGCTGCCGACATAGAAGAGTATCATCTGATGACCGCAGAACCATCTCGTTCATCAACTTTCCGCCATCAGCTTAAGTGTTTGCTCGGAGATTTTCTTTCCTCTTTTGGTACGACTGGGCTTATAGAACTTTTCACCCACGTTTCCACGTACCTGTCATTATATCCACATCTGTGCAGTCCTCCAGGCAATCGAAGCGATTTTGCAGTTCGAGTTGAAAGTGTTCAGGGTTCTGAATTTGGATGGCTTCAGGACGGAGCGTGGACTTCATCAGTCGATACCTCTCAGATTTCAAGTTCAGATTTAATGCGCCTCTTACCATTCGGTGATCGCTCCCCTTGTTTAACGAATTGATCATTTTCAAGTGTACAATAAAGAATAAATATTTTTAAGTACAGTAATTACGTACATTATTAAAATACTTACTTTTTACTTGTATCTATTGTTATCAAAATTAAATTATAAGTTATTGACTTGACCACGACTATGTGACCCCCTCCTGGCGCCAAAGCTGGATCCGCCCTTGAGTCTGGCTTCATCTCTGTCTGCCTGCGGACAGATTACCATCATCACCAGACTAGAGAAGATCTCTATGAAACCAGGACATGGGATAAGCAGCAATAATTGCTGGGTGAAAGGTCTTCCCGAGGATCTTTAAGAGCAAGTGCCTGGAAAGCTATCATTATCATCAGCCTAGAAACACCGACTGCTGGCCATATGTCTCCCACAGTGATTCTTGGCAGGCCAAGGCTTGGAACCACCCGTTCCAACTATCATTATCATTAAATCTAGAGACACTCACTGCTGGTCATAGGTCTCGCTCAAGGACTGAAGGTAAGGCCTGGGACACATGACTAATCCCATCGTTCAGCTTAGAAACTCTCACTGGAACCCAGGGTTTAGGATAATAAGCTATAAGATATTTATTATTTAATGGTGTAAAATAAAGTTTCTTTTTCTTCAATTCCAGCATGGGCGGAGTGCAGCTGCCCTGGGCGCTGGGCGGCGGCGTGGGCGGTGTGGGGTCAGTGGGCGGCGTGGCAGCCATGTCGCAGCCGCCGCAGGTGCTGCACTACCCCGTGCAGCACTTCCAGGTGCAGCCAGTAAGTGTCCGACTCACCAGCTGATACATCAATGCGCAGGTTTATTTAAAAACACTTGTGCGTTAGGACGCCCGACAGGAGTGATAGCTCTATCCATAATATAGAATGCTTAAAGAAAAGAAAGCCACGCAGACTGACACCATAACGTAATGGGTTATGCCAAGTTCGTGCGCATCAGCGCAGAACTGTCATCAGCGCCATAACTGAAATCGGTTGGAAGAGTCATCATTAACATATACATCCCAATGTTGGGAAGACATTCAGCCCGGGTCAAGCGTTAGATGAATTGACAAAATTCTTTCGTTGCAAAAAATGTTTTGCCTTACACTACTGCTATACAGAATGATCAATCCAAACGGGTCAGTGTGAAGAATTCCGAAATTATGAGAATTTGATCATTCTGTATACAAACACTAATACTTGGACCTGGATTGGAAACAATCCGGTGATAGCTGAGTAGCCGTCAAAGGTATCAGTTTAGGGCAACTCCAAAAAAATTTAGATTGGCAGGTAGAAACGGTTGCAATAACTAGCGACAGAAACCAACAGATTAACGTACCTTCTTCGGAAAAACTTGGGAACTTCAGATCACAAAGAAGCTCTGTTTATAATATCGAAAACCAAGACAGACCGCTACCCACTACTCACCGAGTTCATTTTGACATTGGGAATTATTGTCGACAAGGGCCAGTTTAAAAGCCTACGCAGACGACGGACTTCTCCGTGGCGAAGAAAAAAGTACGTATGTAAAAATCCGCAGCAGATTTGCCGCGGACTCAACGCACACAGTGTGTGATCGTTCTCACATCATCACGTACGTCACTCTCGAGTGCACAGCGTGGATAAAGGTCCGCCATGTGCGTTGCTTCGCAGTCACACGAGTTTTATTTTTTTAGGGACTCTCCCGTACTTTAATTTATTTATTTAATGGATCACCAACATAAGATACAGCATTACAATGGTGTTGTGAGTTAAAATAACAATGGATCTTACTGCGCTTACAGTTACAGGTAATCACAACATGCGAGTACTAGTAAAGTTTTTTTTAAATATATAGGTATTTAAGAAAAAAGAAACCAAATCCTTATACAGTTAAAACACGAAATATTTTTTTTTTAAATAAATACGTACATTGTCATGATACGTCATCCCGTCCGCTCTCATGTCCTCGGGTTATTTGGGCGACTTTTTGTAGGCACTACTTTTAATCCCTCATTTGCGTTACTCGATACAGTTGTAAGCTCTATTTTAGCGTACAAGAAAGTCCGTCGTAAGCGCAGGCCCTTAATCTGTCTTATTATCTAGAACATTCAAAAATAATAAGAAAACATATCTTAAGATTTTTATTTTTTTAATATATTTATTTATTCCATTCCACTCCAGTAATATTCTCATCAATCGCACTATATTAATCTATTATTTAACAAACCAGTTAAAATTTCCTTCAATCCCTTCCAAATTTGTTTACTCCGTTCAGAATTTACTCAAGCCCATTTTGTTTCTTTTAATCTATTAAACTCTCCTCTATTCCATTGAAAATATCCTCCAATCACCACTTATATTTTGCTCTAACCCATTAAAACTTTCATCCCATCTATTAATATTAAAAATAAATATATTACACAATATGTGCAATATATTTAAAATCGACTTCAGTCCATTTAAAAGTTATCTCCAATCAATTAAAAACATATTATTTCATTGAAACTTATCCGGTACAAGGAAAACTCCTTCAATCCATCAAATATCTACTCCAATCAATTAGAACCCCTACCCATCCACTCCAATCCATTCCCACCAGTAAAATGGTGTTCAAAATCTAATTTTTAATAGGATGCCATGTCCGTAGATCAGTGAGGATGAGTGGCTGGCACCCAGCCTCCTGGTGTGAGGTCCCCGCGCCGCCCCGCCCGACTGCTGCTGTCCACACAAAGACTGGTGAACCAGTCCATTCAGAACCGAAACCTTCACACAGTCTGGTGAAAACCAGTCCATTCATAACTCAAATCTTCATTACGAGCGTTCAGTGCGAGCACAAAACTTTATCTTTTGACAGTGAAATTCGACATAAATGATTATTCGACAATTTTATCGATGTAACTTCATTAAACTTTTTTTGTCGAATTGATAAGGTCGTATTTTACCGACAAGCTTGATGGCACTTTTGACATAAATGATAGATAAAATTTCGTTTGATTGACGACCTTTTATCGGTCTTTTGTTAGAATAGAACGATCAACAAGTGCGTCGACTGTCAAGTTCTATGCTCGCATTACTTCTGAGAGACTTCATTTAGCATGAAACTTTTTGTTTCATACAATATTTTAGTTAAACTGATAACTGTGGCGGGTTGGCAATTGACGGCGGATGTAAGTGAAACTTTAATTTTTACGGGTATTCTCAAATGATGGAAAAATGTGAGTCACTCGTTTTCGTTTGTATCGCTTGATTGCGTAATGCGTTAAGTTAAAAATAAAATACTTTTAGAAGATATATAGACTTGGATTAAGTATATTATTGTTAGATAATAGAGTTAAGGTAATATCAGTGAACACGCGGGCCAAAGATGGTTACGATGTCTTAGGGAAAGAGGGAAGTATTATGGTACCAAACATCAGCATAGCACAAGTTAAGATAAGATTAGTGGAAAAATATGTAGATTTTTGGAGACATGTTTAGTAGGAAACGTAGTTGATAGAAGATAGAAGAGGATCACATCAGTGAGTGAGAATTTTTTTAAGACACTTTTATATCCAGACGCGTTTGGGAGTGCCAGGAAAGAAAATAGAAATATGAGAAAACTATACGGATAGCGACTCGCTGTGGCGTTTCTAGTCATTTTACTTATAGCAATACTACAGATTTCCGGGTTATTGCCAAAGAGACAACAAGCATACATGATACCTAAACTATTTAAAACTACTGTTATAAAAATGGTTGTGTCTAAATGTAAAGATACACTTTAAAAACTTTCGAGGAAAACCGAAACGTAGTGAAATATTAGATTTATTTATAACTAGCATAATAAGTGAAAAGAAAAAATATTTATTACGTAGTTCGTATTTAAGATGCATATAATCCTTTACACTAGTTAGTTAATGGAAAGTGTAATAATTCGTTTGGTTTCTCTCAAAAAAATGCGTCGAATTGTTTTTGGGATCCTCGGGCTGTTTTTTTTTTCCTTCTTTTCTATTATGAAGGTTTTAACTGCGGCGTATGTGACAGTTGCGTTAGCAAGGTTCACTTTAAGCTTTGGAGCTATCAAATAGACTAATGGTAGTAGCAAGCCCACGTATTGTGACTTCCGTTCATTCGAATTCGAACGCTGTGTATTCATTGATGACGAATTTGTCTCAGAGTAAACAGAACTGGAGTAGCCATTAGTCAATTTCTCAAACATTTTTTTCTGCCATTTCTTGCGGGGGGTGACCACTACACTCAAAGTCAGCACACATAAACAATAACTTTTACCGTTTTTACAAATGCACACATGCATAATTCGACACACAAATTTAAATTTCACGCACACACGCTTAAAATAGTCTCGTGGGGTGTGCGTTTTGATAACGTCACAGCCGCACTCCCCACGAGACTAGCGTTCGAAATTTGAAATCGTAGAATTCTAAAACATGAAATAATGAAGTAAATAATCATAAAATCTTAAAAATTATAATTACAAATAAAAGGTGACACCATCTTTTAGCATACTCGATGTTTTCTATTTATTTTTACAACAAAAAAAAAAGCACAGGCAGGCGTTTTTGCGGAAGCTCTGTTTGCCGCAACGTTTACAATGTTATGGCTGTCAAAATGGCGGCTCAACTAGTTTTATTAATCGTGCAAGCATCCGATGCTTGTGCATTTGGCAGAAGGGAATGTTAGACAAAGGCTACTCCAGTTCTGTTTAATCTGAGCGAATTTGTACATGTTTGCAAATAAAATTATTCTCTCAACAGTCTTGTATTGAGAAGATCAGGCAAGAAATTCAGTAAGTCGGTTCGTCCATTACCTACATTGATTCTAAGTTCAACGTTAAATCAAAATTAATAATTTTTCATTATTCGAAGCTTAGACATTTCTAAGAAGAGTAGAGAGAAGAAGAGTTCTGTATTTTGCAGTGAGTAATACTTCTTACAAGGTCGCGAAAGTATGTACAATATTTCAAGTAGATATTATCTACTGCTCGGCAAGCTTTGTTGCTAAAATAGTTTAAAGCATTTCTGTCATCAAGATTTCAAAACAAGAGCCTATCTGGGAAAAAGAAACTATACTGAGTCGTCTTCTTATTCTTTTATTTTGCCAATTT
This sequence comes from Parapoynx stratiotata, assembly GCA_910589355.1. Lineage (NCBI taxonomy): Eukaryota > Metazoa > Arthropoda > Insecta > Lepidoptera > Crambidae > Parapoynx > Parapoynx stratiotata. The sequence goes on along the minus strand of OU342476.1, from coordinate 5,155,947 downwards.
CTAAAGAAAAAAACGGTTTTCTTGTTGCATTTCGGCTTTGAAAATGATCCGAAAAAGGTTATGTAAATTTTAATAAAATGACGGCTGTCCAATACAACACAATTTTTGTTTTTACATAGATGATGACATAATCAAGTTATTTTACAACAATGTCGTCTATGTATACTTTTGGTAAAGTAATGGCTTTACCATCTGGTGAGAAGTCTGTTTGTTAGACATGTGTAAGAGATGACTATGTCTTACTTTTTAGCTCCAAAGTTTCAAAAGAAACACCGCTACCGTATTATAACAGGTCGATAACCTGCGTTCGAGTGACCCCTTTTACCGGGGTCAGTTAGTGTTCTATTCGAGAAATATATAAATGAATATTGTAGATTGTACTAAAATCTTTTTTGGAAACTTTTTGGGCAGCGACGATCGCTACCAACGTTACCTGATCTATAAAATATTTTGTATCAATTGTATTTTATACATTGTATTGAAATCTATCGTTTGACTGTAGTCTTGTTTCATTGATTCTATTTAGCATTATAATTTTGAGCATGTAGTGAAAAATTGAGAGACATATCGCTAGAGACTATATTAAGATATTTATATTATATAAATGATAAATATATAGTTTATTTCTGCTAAGTAACGAATTGTGGAGTCAATTTTGTCATTCTGTCAATCGAAACGATCGTGGTTTTCTCAGAGCGAACGCCTCAGTTGTGAAGTATGAAGTAAATTTTGGAATGATTATTGTGTAAGGAGGTCAAATTTCAGAATTTGAACTAGGAAAATCACGATCTAAACTTAAAGAGGTAGGACTTCTTGAAATAACTGAATTATATCACAAAATTATTTGACAAACAGATAGATAGTCAAATTTAGTTATAATCAACATATAATGATGCTAGTTATTAGTGAAAATGAAAATCATTTTTGCCTATTGCTTGAAGTAGTTAAATATGATAAGCGTAAGTATATATTCGATTAGTTATAAGCCTTAATATTAAAATAAAGTATATACGCCGACCGTCTATCTAAATGAGGGGACTTGTGATGTTTTAAAGACTTGCGCATATGAATGTCATAACTAAAATTCACTTTAACCTAGAAAGACAACTGAATCAAATTAATTACATTCTATAACTCTATCTTTGAAATTAGTATTCTGGCGCAGAATAGTCGTATTTATACTTCCTCTCACTTCTTATATTTCTTATATTTCATCGTTCGAAGAGTCAACAATTTAGCTAAGATGTCCCATTTCTGTATAATACATGAAAGCCGAACGTTTCGCTTGCGTAATTGGGAAATTCAGTTCTTTTAATAAGAAGATTAGAGATATATACAAAGAGCTAATCTTTATCTCTTACCTATTGACCATGGACGTTCGTGTTTAGATCTGATTTTTAATTTTTAATTGCAAGATTATAATAGTCAGTTGACGTTGATAAGGAAGATTCAGTCCTGAGTCGTCAGTGCTATCTCTAACGTTTCTGTTCCTGTTGCCAACGGTGCTTACAGGACTGTGTTCCGATTTGAAAGTTAATACAGGACATTAAATAACAGAGTACTGCTACATTACATCTGTTCACAGGCAACAGGGACCTCTATAGGATATACTAACAGGTGAAATTCTACTAATACAGATTTTTTGATAATAATATAAGCTTGAGTCACAGAAAAAGAGATTTCCAGTAGAAGTCTACCGGCTGATATGAAAACTTCTTAGTTTTAGTTTTAGACTTGATGAAGTCAGACAATAACAAGTGTTCTGCGAGTTATGACAATGATATTTAATATTTAACCCTCATAAAAGTAAAAAATCTTTGAATATAACGGTATGTCAAGGCAACTGACTACCCAAATGACATTTATGCGTAAGTCAAAACAAGTGCCCATCTCAGACGAGTGTTTGCCTTTCACACTAATGTAATTTCCTTCTGACTACATAAGGATACGCATATATGAATAAAGTTAACGATTAGGCTTCGCTATTCCACTAGAGTAAGTCTAACTTAAGGAACGAACCCTTCATTATAAAATGAAGGGGAAAATTAGCTAGGAAAAATTACAAGATATAAAGTATAAAGTATATTAATATTATATATATACAAAATTATTATGGAATAAGACATTTAACATTATATCTTTTAGATAGGCTATTCAAATTTTTATTGTTATTCCTTTTACTTTTAAGTTCTTGTGTTTAGTAAATTCCATTGTATTTAGGTATATTTTAGGTCCCAAAAACACCAAATATTTATATGTAATGCGCGGCATTATATATTTGTAATATGTAGAATTGGCGGTAATTATGAGATAAAATCCAATTTTTAAATAAATCATTAAAATGCCTTATTCGAAATCTATCTCTGTAATTAATGTTATTTTTTTCTTAAATGTCACTGTGATAAGGAATGTATGTTCATTTAGTCGAAAACTTTAGCAATATAAATAATTTTAATGATATGATGAATAATGATAAAAAATCCAGTTCAAAACAAATTATCATTAATGTAATTTCCATGTTAGACGAAAATTTATAAATAAATGAAGGCACAAATATCAAATCGTTCGATATTTTTGAATTAGGAGAGGAAACATCATTAAAATCTAAAATAGTTGAATGAATGTTGAAATTTTCAGAAAAATATTACCGAGTTGATTTTAACAGTGAACATACAATTTTTACACAACAAGTGCCAAAACTTTTCTTTAAATTTTCGCGATTCTCGTCTTTCCGAAGGATAACACCAATTAGGCAAACTCGGGTTTACAACTAAGAAGAAAATATTTTGTGGTTTTCATCGGTGACTTTCACAAATAATCCAAAATTACTTCAGTATCCTCCAAAAATAACTTCTTACAACCAACACAATTTTTTTAGACCAAAATAATAATGTAAAGGCTTCCAAATAACCGCTCTCTTCTTGCAAAATATTAGGTACAACAGGCAAGCTCATGGCCTTCCCCTCACCCTCGTAAGTGAGAACGTTGAGAACAAAGGTTGAAGCGAGCTTGACCTATATTCCTCAACCACTGAGGAACCGGCTAACTTACCTGTAATTTCCGGAACACAATGCTTTATAACATTGTTATTATGGCGACAGATTTAGGGGAGACGGTGGTAGCTAGTCGGGCGGGCTTAGCCCACCCAGCAACCAAACCGAACAGAAAAGCTTTTGCCCCCATGGGGTGTCAACCACTAGATCAGGGAGGCGGTTAAAACTTGTAGACCATCGCTTCCATTACTTACTTCAACTTCATACAAGTTTAAGTTTGAGGTGAATTTGACCTGGAACTTTAGAGCGTCCTTGATGTAATGAAAGAACGTTGGTCCCCTTCAACTTTCCTAGCTCAACAGCTCGTCAAGATATACATTTCAACTACGAAAACCACTCTTATTGTCAACGAAATAGACGTTTTCATGGTTAGTATTGTCTGATTAACAGTGAAAAAACTGAAAGTCACCGATGAACTCGCAAAAGATCTGCCCTGTTATTCGGAACTGTCGGTCAAATCGAAACACAGATTCGATTAAGAAAGTCTCGTTCCGACTTGCTCTGATTGGCCGCAATAAAAAGTGACAGGTATAGTTTCGGTCGGTTCGTATCCGACAGTTCAGAATATTGGGCCTGAACTGTACAGTAGTGAATCGTCTATGTGACTTGTTGTCTTACGTTCAGTATAATCGTAGTGTTGTCTTTATTTTCATAGGAAATGCTAGAATTTCGATGTTTTTTAGTGTTAAATGGTCCCTGAAATCGCATGCTTAGGACATCATTGTTTTAGTACACAAATGATAAAAATGATATTTTTTGAAACATGTAAAGGATATTTTGTATCCTAAGTCTTTAGCTTTGAGGTTGTTTTCGTTTGTAGTAGTGCGTGGTTTTGATGTCAGTCTGTTCTTGTCTAACTTGTGATTTATCTTGGTTTAGCAATATCTATTATAATGTATCTACTAATTACTAATAAAGTTTGTTGTGAGAATCGACATTGGGGCGGGAGTAGTCAAAGCGATTTGTTATCTGTGGCTAAAACTACTAACATAACTGTTGAACTAACCAAAATCCTTTAAGTGAACATGTGTAATTGTATTTATAATCTTTAACGCTCAAATGTTTCAATAATTTCATCAGTTTTAAGCTTTACAAAAAACGTGGTTTATTTGCTCTTAGTTAAAAACAAAGAAGAAACAAAGCATGAGCAATGCGATATGATATTTATCCGGTTTTTATCACGCTCAATTGTCAAATTCCATAGTACTTTGACAGTTGAAAGTGATAAAAGCAGGTTAATTATCATAATGCGGCGTTTATGCTAAGAGAGCTGAACAGTTATAGTTATCGTTAAATAATACCTATTATTGTTTATGCACAAATTAACGTGTTGTGATTGAATAAATAACATAAGTACAATTCTTTTAGAGATGTAGTGATTCGAACACTATTTTGTCTGGAGTCGTTTGCCTAACTTCCTTAGAAAGGTGTTCTAACATATATAATATCAAACATTAAAAATGTATTATATAATTTTCTATTGTTTAGATATTTATGTTAGAAATCCTACATCCAATTATGTGCTATATTCTCTATTAACTGTCGGATCACGGATATGATTCGTAGTATCATGCCGTCTCGCTTTGAATCGGTGCATTAAATAGGGACAGGTTTCGTGATTTGATATGTTTTCCGACAGTTGTGGATGCGGGGAAAGCGGGAAAGGCTTTTTTTTTGTTTTTGACCATGGAAACAGAGTCCTCCAATCGTATACATTGTGTGTAGTCTAGTCTTTAGTAGTAATAAGTTTTCATTTGCATTGAAATGCAAGTGTAACACATTTTATTGCATCTTGGGAGAGTTTGGCGCCAAATGGTCGATGGTAGACACTGTGGTGCTACTTTGATGAGGTGGATTACCGCGTTATAAAACTCATACACACTTTTCACACCACTTGACGCTTAATTCAATGTTCATCACAGACACTTATTACACAAAACTACACTGATTTTACGTAACAATATCCACTTCGAAACAATCACGTCCGCCATAGTCAAATGCCGCCAAAAACTCTGATTATTTTTTAATTATTATTTGACACAGATAACAAATTGTAAAAAGTAGTTATGCATACTAATTCTAAAAAGGTGACGTGTTTAAGATTAACAATGTCGATTATTACAATAATCTCATACAAATATTTACAGCAATAATAATGCAATAGATGTGTAGTAGATTTTTATTTGATGTAATGCTAGTTCATTATTAAAGATGTCTTGTTTTGAGTCTTAATTTTACATGTAACTAATAAAAATGTTTAAAAGTTATTTTAAATAACCAAATTGTGACTGTACGGACTGCGAGAGTGTACGTGTTTACAGTTAATACACAGCATGAATTCAATGTCTCAACAACTAGGTATATTCCAAAATAGTCCGCTTGTGTATTTTTAAAATGGTAAAACCCTCATTTTCAAAAGCATAAATCCACTGGTTCTAGAATTTCTCGCGTACAATTCGTCGCAGTCCTTGCAAGTGTACGCGTGTCCATTTGTACGTCATTGCGTACACTGGTCCGTGTTGATTTTCGCACTCTTTCACTGGTGGGTTAATGCTGTAAGCATATTCATGGTGTGTCAATGGGCATGGGGTGTCAATTCTTCATGAAAAAGTTGTAACTTCATTCTTTTATTGAAAAATCACAAAGAATTACTAGGTACTATTTTAGAAAATCATCTAGTCACTCTCTAGTCTAGATAGTCTGTTTAATAGGAATATCACATCCACATTTCAGATGATCACAATAAAATAAAACTACCTTAGCCACTTAATTTTCCTTTGGTCCATGAATTTCCCATGGACAGTGAAGGCCATTAATTTTCCCATGGTCCATGAAGAAACCCAAGACTTTTACCATGGTTCATGAACCCCATGAATATGCGATAACTGTACGATAACCACACCACTAGCACAATTATGCACATAAATGATTTCCCTTCTTTTTTCTACCGTCCATTGGTGTTGTAACAGACTAGAATAGGTAAGTTTTCTTAACTCCGGCTCAATAGATCTCAACAACGCACACAAAAAACACTCTTAAGTGAATACCCTGAGCTTTTATTTTTGTGTAAACCTATGTGATCATTCGAACTTAATATGACCACTGTGTTAGTGATTTTATCTTCCCCCGTTTTTGATATTTTAATAAAATACCCCTACGCTGTGTATTTAAAAAAAATATTAATATTATCGTGATAAGGTGTTACGCTAAAATTGTTGTTTTGTAATTTTGAAAGTTTCGGAATGAACACAACAAAGATTTCTTATATAATCTATGGCGTGAACTCCGCCTTTCAAATTTACAGCAAATATGCCGTGTTCTTTTAACATTACACCCCTACTAAGTTTTTACGTGTTTTTTTTAATTCGCATTAATTAGTGAAATGTAGTTTTACTGGCATAGAGTTAAGTATACATACGTATAAGTATAATCGCTTCTCTGTTATGTTTAAGACTGTTATTTCTTGTTTATGTTTCTTTTCTGTTGTCTATGGCTGTTGTTATGGCGGGGGGACGTGGTTAATGGCGGCATAAATGTTTTGGAGACAACAATGTATATAAAAATAACAGCAAAAGCCACAAATCCCAAAAATTATTAATAAAATACTTTCGCCAAAATAAAACAGTGTTTTAAAGTTTACCACAACGAATCATAGATGGCGCTGTTTGACAGTTGACACTTACAAGATGGCGCTCATGACGCGTTTTCCCGCCAACTCTGTTGCACGTTGATTTACTGTTTCTCGACTTACAAGTTAAAAACGAGGTGAAATATTATTTATAGGTATATCACGATATACTCTGTACCTACCTATAGGATTAAATAGTTATAATACATACATATGACATATAGATAATAAGGATGATATGATGCGAAATAAAAATATAAAGGTACCTTGTGTTTTATTTCATAACCTTTCTCCTTAGAATTAATAAAATTCGGCGCTGCATGTGATGTGCATTTAGTCGCCAGTTCGAATCCGGCATACTCGAAAATAAACCTACAATGAATTAAGCTACTATAACTCAAATCTTATTATTATTATTCTATAATCTCTGCTCTCTTAACATGACACCACAATATTAAATACTAGGTTTTGCCCGCGACTTCGTCCGCGTGGAATAGTTGGTTTGTGATAGTGTGATGGTATGTAGCCTATAGCCTTCCTCAATAAATAGGCTATTCAACACTGAAAGATTTTTTCAAATTGGAACAGTAGCCTTAATTGGTGGAATTGAAAATTTAGTCCCACTCTATTATTAGAAGCAAAGTTCATAGTGGCGTCTTAAATTTTTCTGGATAAAAGGTAGCCTATGTCCTTTCTCAGGCTATTTACCTCTGTTAAATTGGTGCAGTAGTTTTGACGTGAAAGCGAGACCAGACAGACAGAGTTACTTTCGCATTTATAATATTAGTATGGATAGCTCGTTATCACATTCAACTATCAACGTACTATGTATTTATTTAATTAAGCGTATTAATAACGTGATAATTATATCGCGCTACTCTAAGCTGGTCAGATGTTACATACTAAATAGAATCGCCAGCGAGAATGAACTAAAAAACCTTGTAAATTTAGTTGGTAAAATGGAAATAACAAATCCTCATAACACTTTATTAAAAGCAAATAAAACCCATGTTTAAATAGAACTATATCAATATAATATAATAATAATAATTGTGTATGTGTCCATTTTAAATTCTTTGCACGTGACCCGGTTATGGCTTCAGTCGCTTGTATGTGGCGAGGTGACTGTTAAGATGTTGTGCTAGCTGATCTGCGCGAGCGAAGGAAGCCTGTAACAAGCGAATAGGGTTTAAAATACAATGGCAAGTTTTTTTTTTTGGAACAAACAGTTAAAAGTATTAGGTCCTCACCTATGAAATTGGTGTTTTGTATGGAGATTTTGGGGATGTCTGCATTTTACATACTAACATTTTATCAGTTTTCTTCACAACGACAAATCCAGAGATAATAATATTTGGCATGTATCATTAGACAAGCTTTAGCAATATGTGTGTGAACACGCTTGATAAAAATTATTCATCGTTTTTATGTTAATGCAAATCAAATGATGTATTCGAGAGTCAGTTAAAAATAAACAATTGAACTTACAAAAAATTATCAAATTAAATAATACGAGCTCAAATATATGGTTTATTTTTAGAAGAGGCAATTATTTTATAAGAATGTTCTTAAACTTAATAGTTACGGACAAATTGCTAAGACAGAATAAAAACACCAATTTCATAGGTAAGGACCCAATATTTATTACATAAGTATTTGAAAAGTATATTTTAGTGTATATATTTGATAATCGGTGTTATTGATTTATATTAGTAACCGAGTAGAAAAATTTTTGCCCACAAGGAGAATCGAACCCGGACCTCCCGATCAACATCCGGTGGTGTGAACCACTAGACCAGAGAGGCGGTAAATTTGCTGGAATTACTAACATTTCGAAGGTTGTAGTGTGTTTAGGACTTCTTATTGCCTGACCAGATATAAAAAAAACTTTCATTTAACAGCGAGTAAATTTTGTTTTGTTACTATATGTCCGTATATTTTCGTAAAAGTAAAGGTCGTAAAGGTTGAACAGATTTTCAAAAAATGCTCCATGTTTAAAATGCTGTAAAGTCAGAGACATTATATCACATACCATTTCACCTTATACATCAAGCATCAGCTAACTAATCCCTTATCTAATACCTAGACATTTTAAACGCACATCGTAAAGGTGCTTGACCTTGAAAATTGCGCCTGATAACTACCGTAAAAATGACCAACCTTGAAAGGACGTCCATATACGCCTGTAAAGATGACTGATCTTGGAAAGACGTTTATATACGTCCGTAAAGGTGACTAATCTTGAACAGTCGTCCGTATACGTCAGTAAAGCTGACTTACCTTGAAAGGACGTCTATATACGTGCGTAAGGGTTACTAACCTTGCAAGGAGGTCTACATACGTCCGCAAAGGTGTCACCATTACGGACGTATACGGACGTCTTTAGAAGGTAAGTCATCTTTCTATATAGATAGATAGAGATAGATGACTAACCTTGAAAAGACGTCCATAAAATTCCGTAAAGATGGCTAACCTTGAAAGAACGTCCGTGCACGTCCATAGATGAGTGATCTTGAAAGGACGTCCGTGCGTGTGGGTAAAGATGAGTGAGGTTGAGAAGGCCGCTCCCGGCGGCGGGGCTAGATGAGGCTGTAACACGCACCTTGCAGACGACGCAGCGGTACAGCTGCTTGGCGTGGTTGTGCATGTGGCGCGTGAGCGAGTGCGCGTGGCCGAAGCGCTTGCCGCAGGTGGCGCAGGCGTGCGGCAGGCGGCCCCCCGCGGCGGCGTGCGCGCACGACCGGTGCCGCCGCAGCTGCTCGAAGCGCGAGAACGTCGCGCCGCACTCCGAGCACCGCCCTAGACACACGACACCGTTCATTGGCCGCTACCACACATCGCTCATCCAAAAGAATAATGACAATTACCAAAAAGTCGAAAATGAGTTTTTGATGCCATAACTTCATGTTTTGTACGTTTTATCTACGGTAAAAACGACAGAATTGTTGTTCCATTAGTTTCCGAAAGAGAGTCATTGCCGTCATGGTCCATGGTGTTGGCCTATACTTCGAAAGGATACGCGAAAACATCGAAAAAGTTTATGAAATGTAGACAGATTTATAAAAATAAAACTAAAATAGAATATAATGTTGTTTAAATTCATGATTTATTCCCATATCCAAACCTAGTTTAATGTCATAATTGTATTATTTGATGTATAAAATGTCATAAATGTACGTCTAATTTGTTTTATTTCGTTTTTTTCAAATAGTTATCTTAAGTTTTCTCGCTAAATTTTTATGTTATATTATTGGTAGTAAAGTAACACAACATAACTACTAAAATATATCAATAGAATGATTGGAAAAACACAATATTTTCGATGTCAAACTTTTAAAACGCTCTCCTGAAAAATCGCAAAAACGTAATTACGTCAATATTCTTTTGGATGAGCGACATATACATTTACGTATACATATACATTTACACAACCTGCGCGTGAGGCCTCACGCCTGTAATAAGGGGTAGGCAGATTCCAAAGAGCACTGGGTTCCTTAAGACCACATTTAGCCATACAAAAATTGGATTTGGTCAGATGAAAAATCGTGAAGAGTAGTATCAAGTGGCTAGCTCATCGCCCACACAATCACAGACCCAGTACCCAAAACGCCCTTAGTCTCCTTTTACGACATGCTAGGCAAGAAAAGCAGTTGGTACATTATTTTTCTGTCCCGGACCAACACGCGGTTATTATATGGATATAGATTATACAACATACCAGCCCTCTCGTCCGGCGTGTGCGTGCGATCATGCGCCGCCAACTCCGCGTCGTCCTCGAAGCACTTGCGACACACTTCGCATCGAACTGTCATCGAGCCGCGGTGGGCTTCCGCTCTGAAAGACAATACATACTTATATATAATCACGACTATTATCTAGTCTGCACTAGGGGTACTTAAATAGTATATTTCATTACGACTTCGGAAAGGTGGGGTTGCGCCGAATAGTGATTTCGCCGAATAACCGAATATTATTCGGTTTAACCTTTACCGAACCGAATATTCAGCCGAATTATTCAGTTTTAAATTACTTTGATCAGCCACGTAAAACAACTTAGACAACATGTGCGTTTCGTGTCAGTATAGGCGATGTTAAAATAAAAGTTGACTATACTAAACTACTAATAGCCTGTGAAATCATTATGTTGACATGAGTAACATAAATCTTACAGAATCAGCTATGTCTTTTTGTTCTATACCCAGTCATCTAGTCCAGAAAATACAACCGAATATATTTGGCACAAATACCGAATAATTCGGCCGAATACAAATAGTGAAATGATGCCAAATACGCCGAATACCGAATACAAAACGAATATTCGGCGCATATCTAATACTTATATATGATCACGACTATTATCTAGTCTGTACTAGGCCGTAGTTACATAGTATACTTCATTACGAGTGCGGAAAGCCTGTCATTGCAAAGAGTTCCGACAAATGTCTTCCCGAACCGGGGCGCAGCCGAAGGTGAGGGTTAAACAATTAAACAAACCATTTATTAAAATAATAAAAACATAATAAACTCAACTAACTAATCATTTATTTATGCAGAGATTTCATTTGTTTTCTTCACCCATTCTGGGTAGGCAAAGCGAACTATGCCCATACAGCCAAGGCTTCAGTAGATTTTTTTTATTGATATGAAATGACAATGAAATTTAATGAAATGAAACCTAACCTAACTCATTAAATCAAAGGATTAAATCTGATATTGAAACAAATTAGTAGCTTATTTTTAGAAATATTTGCATGAATCATAAAAACTTTTTTTTTAGTAAAAACTTCGTGGTTGGTTTTTCTCTTTAAAAGACATTATTTTAACAGTTGGGAAAGAGAATGCACGAGTTCGGAAAAGGTAAAGAAAAAGCTCGATTACAATAATAGCCCACATCCCGAACGCTATACGTCACTGCAATACGCCACTTTTGAGCAACTGTATTAAAAATTGATTTATCTAAACTCATGTTATAATGTTCGAATTATGAACTCAGACTCGAACTCATAACGACATACTTTTTAACACTGATGATAAAAACGAAAATTTAAAAATGGAAACTGTTACATAATGACCATTTTGCAACAGGTTGGACTCATTATGCAACACTTATTTTTTCCAGATTCCTTTTCCAGACAGCCAACAATAAATAAAATTTATTAAATATTTTGTTTTATTTTATTGAATGAGTGTAGATAAAGTAGTGTGTGTAACTGCACATAACTGGCCAAGCCAAGGCTCGTTTTTTAAAGCCACGCTCGTGTTTTAATTACCTATATTATTTGACAATTATATAAACTACTATTTTAGGGGTGAGTTTTAAAACATCGTGTATAAAAAGATCTAAGATGTGGTGCTGCCGCAGAATGGTAAGTATTTCTTGGACGCAACGCCTAACAAACGAGTCAATCCTCAATGAACTAAATGTTAAAACACGTCTCTCTACAATCTGCAGACAGAGAGTCCTCAAATTCATCGGACACACAGTCAGACGTGACCCTGACAGTCTCGATAGACTGATCATCACTGGCTGCGTGGAAGGAAAGAGAGGTAGAGGACGCTCTCCTACCAGATGGACGCACTTGACGCAGGACGCTACTGGTGTAACGAGGCGCCATAGCTATATTAGCGCCTCGTTGCTGTCGTTGCGCTCATCTCTGGCCATCTTTCTCTTGGTTTCCGTTTTTAAATTTGCTGTCTGTCTCTTTTTATTTGTTTTGTTCTCGAAGTTCATTCTTACGAGAGTCAGCGCGTAGAGCGGTTGACTCCCTACTAACAATAATTGTAATATATTTATAAAGTGATAATCAATTTTTATAAGCTTAAACAAAAGTTACAACAAACCACATGATCAGTTCCTAATTAGTAACAAAGACTATAAGTTTCTTTAAGGCACTATTGTAAGTAGCCCTGCCCTTTCTATAATATATTCAAGTGATAAATGTGAAATTGTTTTGTGTTCAGTGTAATTTACCTTTTTTTTATATAATTGTTTCAGTTGTGCCTTAATTCTTCATTATAAAATATACGATACATAAGTGACGACCCAACTGCATTTTCTTTATCCCCGGCTTCACCCCGTCACACTGGGGCTACCCTAATGGCATCCATAGAGCTGGCCCAGGATAGATGCGTTTCTAGGCGGGAACTGGTGGCCAGGGCACCATAGTCACGTCCCTCAGTCATGACGATACGACGAAGAAGAAGATAAAAAGATCACTCACTTATGTTCCCATAGTTTCTCTCTGCGACTGAACGTCTCATTGCAGCAATCGCATTCGTATCTGTCCGGTACTCTTGTACGAGATTTTGAATTGCCGCCCCCTCTGTTTTGGTGCACACGTCTGTGGATTCTGTGAACAAAATACATACGTCATCACGTCTTTTACACCCACTGGAATATGTGAAAATTAAAAAAACTTTAATGAAAAAAGGCTATTATAAAATCCAAGATTATCTGAAGGATAAAGTGGTGTGGAAATGGTAATTTACTATCGTTCGTTCTCATAGAGGCATGTTATTTTGATGGATTAATGGAAATTATGTAAAACATTCAATACTGACAATAATTATAAGACTGGCTATTAAAAAAGTGGCTCATGCTTTTATTGCCGGGTTCTTCTCACGAAAAGCCTTACTCTCGGAATCCGGTCGCTTGTATCGATTACAACCACAGATTAAGATCTGTGGTTGTACTTGCTGCAAGCGCTCGCGGTAATAAAACTTAATTTAGAATATAATTTCAATTTAATTATATAAATTTTTAAATTTCTAATTGTAAAATATTGTCGTTTTTAAGTGCCAGGTTTGGCCTATGAATTTGTTTGTTTGTTTGGAACATGTGAACAAAATTGTGATTTTATTACCGCATCGCGTCTGTGTGACCTGACCCTTACTCCAGACAGCCACCAGCAAAAATTCAAAAAAGAAAAAGAGTTTGTATGGAGTTTGTCAGTCACTTTATCAGGGACTACCTAGAAGTGGTGAAAATACCCGTTCGAATACATAAATAAAATAATATATTCTTTTTTGATGCCTGTAACACAATTAATTTTAAATTACTTTTTTTGGCAAAAACGTCTTGCGGTCTGACAATGTTTTTCTCCTAAGCGCCCTCTATTGTTCTTTCATAATTTTAAATTATTTTCTTTTTCCAACCCCAAGTCTACGCGCGTGTAGCAAAGGGTTTGCCACAGAACCATTAGCTACAGATAAGTCCATAATTTGGTCCAACATTGTCACAATTACACTTTTAAAAAAAAAACAAGTTGAATATTTTCAAAATGCTATAACTTTTAATCGGAAACTTTGATTACATTTTCTGTAAAATTTCAAAAAGTGTAATTACGTCATTGTTGCATCAAATGAGCGATATAGCCAACTCAAGTAGAGTAACACTGCCTACAGATAACTCCATACACTTACTTGAGCGTGACTCTAGTGGAGTACCACTTGCGACAGATGTGGCACTGGAACGACTTATCGGCCGACTCGTTGTCGGACTCGCTGATCTCGTCCTGTTCCCTCGGTAGGGGCAACTCCGACTTCTCTGGGTCAGAGTCGGACTGGTTGCCGCTGTACGACCATGAGCCGTATGATCTGGGCGATAGAGGTGGGTTTTGAATGTAAGTTGAGAAAAAGGTATAACACACAGGTAGAGATCGGATATTCGGATGCATATTTATCGAAAGTTTAGATGTTAGCTAATGTGGAAAGCACTTTTTTTATCGAAAATTAATAAATATTTTGTAATGGTTAAATATGGATTTTAGGTTTAATAAAAAAAATTATATTATATTTTATATTTAAATAAAAAAAAATATAAAACAATATTTTCTCTAACACCTTTCATCAAATTGTAACCTACTAAGTATGTATCTTTTAAGCACTTGAAAGGTTTTTTAAAATTTAACGCTATATATGAACTGATTAGTTATGCAATCCCGGAATCCCGGGGTTTTTTTTTAATAAAAATATTTTAAGAAGCCGCTTCCATAATATGTGAGCTTAAAATGTACTTTAGGTTAATATGCATCCGAATATCCGATCTATACACACAGGTATACAACACATTTTACAGTTCTTTGTACACTTTATTGAGAACACCGGCGATATCACACTACACTTGTTGTATGATAACCACTGATCGGAGAAGATAACTATTTAGGTTCATTGACTCTATACATTGATGTTAATATGGATATTCCTCTGGATTACGACTAATACTCCAGGATTCGATTATTAAAATTATTTTTATGTATAAGTATAAAAAAATAGTTATGCTTTTGGTTTAATTAAGTAAATTATTGTTTAAGCGTGTTGGTAATTTTGTTTAGGATTTTATTGTGGTTAAATACAAATAGTTTGTTCTTTTCAATCATGTTTTGACCATGGCGAAGGTAGCTTTGTTTTCGATAACTAAAGCCGAATCGCACTTACCACTACGCCGAGGACCATAATTCTTCTTCTTCTTGCCCTTTTCGCACTCTAGGTGGTGTCGGCACAACATGTTTTCTTCTTCCATTCTCCTCTGTCACTGGTCAGCTCAGCATCCACTCTTTTATTCTCATATCATTCACGCATTCAATCCATCGCTTCTTTGGTCTTCCTCTCACTCTAGGTCCGTCCACATCCATGCTCAGCATCCTTCCTGTAATGTGACATTCATCCCTCCTCATCTTATGTCCATACCACGCTAACCTATTGCTCCTAGTCTTTTCTGTCACTGGCGCTACTTTCAAACTTCCTCTAGTATACTCATTCCTAATATTGTCCATTCTTATGACTCCACACATCTACCGCAGCATTTGCTGCTCTGCTGAGTGCAGTTTTCTTTCATCCATCGCTTTCGTTGCCCAACATTCAAGGACCATAATCTACCCTTAAAAAAATTGTCAGCTATAAAAATAAGGAATGCAATAAAAAATTGAATGAACAACTCACTGGTCATCCTCATTGATATTATTCTCCTGTGGTTGTGGCTCAGTCTTTTTCTCGTCTTCCGACTCGCTGTCCGAACTGTCCGAGGAGCTGGAACTGCCTGATGATGAAGAGGAACTGGATCCAGAACTTGAACTACCTGGGAAGGGAGAGATTTGGTTAGGACAAGGGGGTAAGGTTAGAACTGGACATTACATTAATCAGGTCCAAGTCATGATAATCTTGCATTGTCATCCGATTCACACATGCATGCAAAATTTCAGCTCAATCGGTTAAAGATATCTGCTACAAAATTGAGTTGCATGATTTTGCCCGAACATACATATAATGCAAGTTAAATAAATAGTTTACTTTATCTACACTCATCATTCAAGGAAATAAAACAAAAAAAATGATTAATTTTATTTATTGTTGGCTGTCTGGAAAACATTTGCCATAGTTTTGTGTGTTTTTAAGAAAAATAAGTGTTGCATAATGAGTTCAACCTGTTGAATAATGGTCATTATATAAAAGTTTTAACACCGGGACTGCACGCGACGTACATAATGTAGTATATAGATACTACTTACTGCTCGACGTTTCGGCTGGGTTACTCCAACCGTGGTCCCGAGCTGATGGCGCGCGGCGTCGTCTGCTCGGGCGGGTGCATCTTCTTCTACCCGCACATTATTAATATCCCAGTCACTACGGCATACCACACTAACAGTATCTGGGTTGGTTTGTAAAGGTACAGTCCGCGGCGTACACTTGTTAACCACTGGATTCCACTAAACCCGTCGTCCCGATTGAAATTCTTATATTTCTTTATCTCAATCGCTTCACAAACTATTCTTGTATGATAGTGACGGTCCCGGTGTTATAACTTATATATACAATGCAACGCGAAAGTTTTAAATCCTATAATGGTCATTATGTTACAGTTTCTATTTTTAAATTTTCGTTTTTATCATCTGTGTTGAAAAGTATATCATTATGAGTTCGAGTCTGAGTTCATAATTCGAACATTATAACATGATAATAAATAAAAGCAATTTTGTACACACCCGATCCAGAACTACTGCTATCCGAGTTTGAACTATCTTCCAATTTCTCCACTCTCGTGTCCAACTCTTTGACAGACGCACAGCCTGAAAAAAATACTGGATTTAAGCCAACAACATACATACATATAATCACGACTATTACCCGAAAGGGTTAGTCAGAGACTAGGCAAAAGCACCGCATAAGCAGTCCATTGCCATAGTCCGCGCTTCACCAAGCAGTGACTGCACTCAGCGTAACAGGTGGTGAGCCTGTCGCAGCTATAAGCTACAGTGGCGGAGCGTCCGTATAACCCGATTCCCAACAGCCGTACCAAACGAGCGAGCATAAAAAAAATACCTAACTATAAACAAATTTGTGTTGTTTCATTACTATAATGCAGGTACAAAACCATTTTATAAACAAAAAAAAATCAATAAAATCTTATCATGTAACAGTAAAACACGCGCGCGAAACAATACGCACAAGTTCCAATCACTCACACATCGCTCCCGCTCTCTAGATTCCTTCAATTAACTCGTAAAATCTCGAGTTGTGGACGCCTGCGATACAACACGCACACAGACAAGCGTTCTCTTGTCACGTCTGTGTAGGTCTCTCATAGGCGCACGCAATAGAGAAATAGTACCTAAAGATTGCCTAACATGCCGGCTTTTCGCGGCCTACGAGCCTATCCATCGATACACTACGACACACGCACACATTAGTAATAAACTCTCACATACGTTTCGAATGCAAATTTAAGAAGTAAATAATTTTTTATCTTATGACAATAGCCATAAGTGCGGAATTTCTTTCGTGTAACTCATTAAATATCGCGACCGTTCGCCGCCTGAAATGCTGCCACTGACCGGCTTGTATCGCCCTTCTCTTTCTAACTCAGCCAGGTTTATAATGATCACTCTTTCTAGCCTCGCTATGAAATTGCGGTTTATACCGATGCCGTGCCGAGTTGTAGATATTCTGTCTTACTTAGCCGGTATATTACCGTCTCAATTAGTTTATTTTGTTTTGAAATTCGCTTGCACTCACATAAACTTAACGTAATTAATTAGTTTTATTGTATTTTTAGCAGTAATTCAGTGAAATAGTAAAATTTAACAAGCTGTGTGTTGTTGTTTTAAAGGTGTATTGTGAATTGTGTAGCTCCGCAGGGATTTAATTGGTAGGTTTTAGTTTTTAATTAATTTTGGTTTATTCTCTCTCGGCACAATAATGGCCGCTTTGATGCACATAGATTGTTGTCTTACCGATTTCTTGCTAAGTGAAGGAAAGCAGTTTTCAAAGTTGTCCTTTGAAAATAAAAAATATGTCATACAGTTAGGTCGAGCTCGTCCAAACATGTCAATAGATTACAAGCGTAGAGACGGTTTTTTCAAGCATTTTCACAGTTCTCTTTATGATAAATATAGTTGGCTTACAGGCAGTTATTTATTAAATAAAATGTTTTGTTTTCCGTGTCTTTTGTTTTCTGATTCAAGCAGCGTTTGGAATCGAACGGGATTTTCTGATGTTAATAATTTATCAAACTCTGCTAAAAACATGTTCAATGTGAGAAACATATACGTAGTTGCTTAGCGTTGCATGAATTTGGAAATAGTTGAATAGAAAACTATTTTAACAATAATTTTGAGGCTAATAACCGCAAAGTCGAACGTAATCGAAATCTGTTAAAACGCTTCATAGACACAGTTGTTCTCTTAGGTAAACAAGAATTAGCGTTTCGCGGGCACGACGAAAGTATACATTCGGATAATCGTGGTATTTTTAAAGTATTGTAAATGGTATGTTTTTTCTTTGTTTATCGCACACTGTAGACCCGTCCACAAACACAAACACATGCACTACATACACAGACCAAATTACCCATTTTTTTGTGGGTGTTAATTTTTACTGCGGCTTGCCTAACTTTTTTTTTCACGCCACGCCACTGATAAGCTATTGGTTGTTGTGCAGTCCTAAGTCCTAAGTTACGACTCCCAACGGAAGAGATGGGTTGGTAAATAAAAATACAAATTAATGACGCCAGTGGCATTAGTGTCAATTTCATTTACGGGCGTGCTTTTCTTGCCTAGCATAAAGTTGTAAGTCGTAAAAGGCGACTAAGGGCGTATTGGGTACTGGGTCTGTGATTGTGTGGGCGATGAGCTAGCCACTTGTTACTACTCTTTCACGATTTCATCTGACCAAACCCAATTTTTGTATGGCTAAATGTGGTCTTACGAAACACAGTGCTCCTTGGACTCTGCCTACCCCTTCGGGGATTACAGGCATGATTTTATGTATGTATGTGCTTCCTCTCGCTCGCTAGAATCAGCAGATGTTTTTTTCGTAGAAATAATAGCGTAACATCTCCTTTCAAAACAAAAAAGAGGTTAAATGCTGTAAGCAAAAACCTTATCAATAAAACTTCTTTACAATATTAACTATTTAAAAAATTTATGGCACGGCAATCAGTGAAGATAGTTATTTATAATTATGTAGATACTACTTTTTTAGATTATACTTTAGACTATCTGTACATGTTTGAAAATGTGGTAAACTGCAGAATATTACTTAAATAAGGACCTATCTTTTCTTTTCTTTTTTTAACTTCAATGATGTTGTAGTTTATCACATTTTTTAAATGATGAATGTAAAGGGAGGGTAGAAACTTGCTGAGTTTCTTGGCCGTTCTTCTCAGAAAAAGGCCTCCTGATAACTTTAGTGACGGATGGCGTAATTTATCTTTCACGAAATATTGTAAAATATTTAGACATCCATAAGCATGCGCAAAGACGCATCTAAACTGAATAAACGCTTTTGAATTTGAAATAAAAAAGTAAATACCTTCAGAACTCCGAACAGACAACACTTCGTCGTCATCTCGCAACCTTTGGACTTCGGCCGGCGGCTTCTTGAAGTTCGCCGCCAGGAGGTGAGCTTCGTACAAGTCGTCCTTGGGAATTAATAATAATATTAATAACCTCCTCTCCCCCTACTCTCCCCCCCTCCCCTCCTCCTCCCCCTCTTTGACTAACCCTTGGGGGATAATAGTCGTGATAATATGTATGTACACGCACTCACACCTCACATCTAGATACCGCTACACAATGGAGCATGTTAGAACCGTTTCAACCAAAAAAAAACTTTTTCTATAAAAATTAGATTATAGGGCCAGCGTGATGGTGTTATGGCCTATACTCCTCATGTATTTCTCCATGAGGAAGGCCTGTGCTCAGCAGTGGGATGTATATAGGCTGATGATTCATAATTTTTGTCTTCTCAACACACCCATACGCCCATAGTCTCCTTTATGTCAATTTCTCCACAGTTGGTGCTACTTTCAGACTCTCCCTAATACACACACACACACACATCATATTAATTCAATTCATCATATCAATTATATACTCATTAAATCAATCCACTCTTGTAACCCCATACATTCACCTTAATATTCATATTCTAACCAGCCCAAATAGTACAGAATGAAAGAAAACCTCTGTTAGCCTGCTTGTATACTAACCTGTAAGATATTAAGACACAGAATAACATACCTTATCAATATTAGCGTATTTCTCGTGTATGTGTCGAATCGCGCGCAGGTTTTCGTCTAAGCTTAATGAATCTGATGCTTGACTCGGTGAACCTAAGGATAAAATATTTTGGAATAAAAAAATTTGGTGAAAACTGCAATTTTGCACAGGCAGAAAGGCAATAATGCTAAATTATCAATGTGTTGGCCCGGCTTGGCCCAAATAATAAAATTCCAAATAACCCATCCACCTATTGTGATCCTTAATCCTTTGTGTGATTGTTCAAGAGCAAAGTGCTTATAAAATGTTAATAAGGAAAATCAGTTCCGTTTTCATTTATTTTGAACCTTATGAAAGTTTCTTTGGTTTTATTTTGAACCTTATGAAACCCCATTAGTAATGAGTAGCCACCCAGTACAGACCATACATTGGTCCAAACATGATCAAAAATCGACAAATGGACGAAAGCTTATTTTCGCTATTCGCATCGTTTTCACCATTCGTGCAACTACCGTCCACATGGCCGTTTTCGGACACACATAGCAAATACGCCAATGAAGTACAGTCAGGTACTCACCTAAATCCGGTTCATCGTCACTGTCTAAGCTGATCGGTTCTGAGTTTACCGGCATTAAATTACTTCTAACACGAATTTCTGGAACAAGCACAAAATTAATTTAAATGTAAGGAAGTCAATACCAAAAAACCTCCAAAATCTAGCGGTTTAAAATGTATAAAAACACATATCACATAACATATCCAAGGAGTTACACAATCGGGTTTTTCGAAAGCTCATTGTTGCAACCACTTTGTACGAGTTTGTGGAACTTCTACTGGAACAGTTAGTGACTCTTATTAGATGGGAATAAAGACCGTCACCTGTCAAAAGGCTAGTTGACTCATATCAAAATTATGAAAATAATGTTTAATTAACATAGTATTTAGTACAAGGGTTCAAAATATAAGTAAGGGATTGATGCAGAAATTCAATTGAAATTTGTTTTTTTTTTCTGCCAAAACGCTATCCACCATTTAAGTGAAATTAAACGCATTATCAAAATCCGTCAAACGCCAGTCGCAGCCAATCAAGTCTGTCACCTGTGTCAGCCTGTATCACGCATGCGTACTCATTGTTTACATAAATAGTGACCTCACGGCACAGATAATAGATATTGCCTGTCAAGCAAAAACGTAATTTAAAAATTTATAATTATTTGTGTTATAGGTCTCAAAAATATATTAATTTCTATGGTGGTGGTTAACAGTAATGAATCATTTGGGGCCCAATAAAAATAAGGTCAACTAGCCAATAATAATAAGGTATCAGTGACGGTAATGTGAGTACAAATATAACGAATACTTACTAGGCTGTTGCGCAAGCTTCGACGCTAACTGATCGGCCTTCCGCGGCCTTCCTCGTTTGCCTTTCACACGTTCTGTGTTCGGGGCCTAAAAAAAAAAACATTGGGGAGTTTTGGCGCTATTCAACTATGGCGGACACTCAGACCATAAGTCGTATCACCTCGCACTGGTTTGTGGTTTCCCCCTATCGTAATTATAAGTTCCTGCGTGAACAACTCAGCCTAATAAATAAATAAAAAATAAAAAAACTGGCGGACGTGATTTTAATTTCAGTGCTTGTAATATTATTTCATGTTCATGTTGCGTAAAATCAGTGTAGTCTTGTGTAATAAAGTGTCAATAATGATGAGCACTATGGAAGATCATTGAAATAATCGTGTGAAAATGATGAGATTTATATCATGATAAACCTCATCGAAGTAACACCACAGTGTCTGCCATCGATCGTTTGACGCTATACTCTCCCAAGATGCATTGAAATGCATTACACTTGCATTTCAATGCAAATACTGAAGACATTAAAATACCGAAGACTTGTCCTTATGGGTTCCGTTCCCTTTGCCTTCCCTACATGGGAGAATTTTACAACACAAAAAAAAACATTGTCATTATCTCATAAGCTCAAGACCGAGATGGCCGCGCACTGTGGACGCCCCCTGCCCCATCTAGTGCCTTTGGAAACGATTCTATTCAAATAAAATACAAATGGTGAATTCAACTACACAACCAGACTTCTTTCAAATTAATTAATCGATTTCTATTTATGAGTATAACAGTTATTATGAGGACAAGACAATGACAAAGACAGACAGTAAATTAAAAAACAGAAACAAAGAGAAAATGGCCAGGGTAGAGCTTAATAACATCAAAGAGTCGCTAATACTGCTATAGCCTCGTTACAAAATGGCAGCAGCTGGCAGCGGCGCGACTGCTCGCGGCCGCCGGCGACGGCTCGCACCCGACCGCGACTTGCCTCGTGTTATTTCTATGCGCAGTTAACATTCAACATTTAACAAGGAATCTTGTGTGTATCTGTCAGTGAAAATTAGTGTTTTGAATTTAATTGTTATTTCACGTATACTTGAAGAAGAGAAAGAGGAAAGGCGGGAAAAGTCTTAGAAGAAAAAGAGTATTTTCTTCAATCAGCTGTCGGTACGCGCATCGGGAAGTTAGTTTCGGTGCTAAGAGTTTGACGCGCGATCGAGAGCTTTTGCGTACGCCGCCGTGCGCGTGCGCATAAAAACGTCTGCGTATTATGTGTATTGTATTTATCAATTATTATTCTAATTTACCTGAGTTACAGCTTAAGGTGTTTTGAATATGTAAGTATTTAGTACTGCTAAAAACAAAAGTAAATAATACATAATTTATACTCGTACATTACAGTTTTTTTAATCAAATTCGAGGCAATTTTTTATATATTTTGTAAAAGGGGTTAAATAAATTGCATATAATCCACCAGCATTGAGTTACCTTTTTAATTTTGTTTGTAAAAGTTATATGTAACTTTTCAGATTTTTATATCTCCACCAGTTGATTTATTAATGAGATGAACAATGGAAAACCAATTGAAGGACTTCAAAATTGTCTTAAATATCTCAAAACAAAAAGAATCAAATTGATAACTTCGACATAAGCAGAGTCGTTCATTCCTCATTCAAATGTTTGGGTGCAGACACTCAGCAGCCACCCGCGACTGCACGATCAGTCGCGCGCGTCCGCAAAATTCTCCAAGTTTCTCAAGCGATACTATGTATTACAATAATGAAGATAAAGTTTAAAATCATATGACACTGAAAACGCTCGTCAGTGCTGCCTACCGCTGCCATTTCAGTGTGATTTGAGCCGTAGGGTGCTCCCCTCCACTGCCCCGATGTTGCCCCAACATTGACTCTGATTTAAGGAGCGTGAACGTGAGTTGACCCCTGAAGTCAAATCATTTCTTCGTCCAAACTTGATTTAGCTAAGTCATATACTATACCTACTTGTTTGAGGACATCTTTAACTTGGAGTCACCATCGTCATCACCTTTTTTATTCAGTATTCCTCAGTTTTTTTGATCCATTGTTTTTTATTTATTAAACAACTAGTGAATTTCGCGGTTTCACCCGCGGAATATCGGGATAAAAAGCAGCCTATGTCCTGTCCTGTCACTGGCTCTAGACTATCTGTGTGCCAAAATTCGATAAAAAAGTAGTATTGACGTGAAACCGAGACAGAGTTACTTTCGCATTTATAATATAATTATGAATTTATTGTACACATACCGCACACAATAAATATTCTTCCGTATATTTCTGTGTTAGAAAGAGAAAAAGAAAGACATTAGTCCAAACAGGATACTTTTTTGGCATAATGTTGTTTGGCATAGTATAAATTTCGCATAATTTTTGACTAATGTCAAAATTATATTTATACGAAATATAATTAAAATATCATTCTGCATAATGATTTACAGCATAATGATAAGTCGTTTAGGTACGACGACGAGCGTAGCAAGGAGTATTAGGTAGAACTGTGCCCTTAAACACGCGAGCCGAGCGAGCATAGCGAGCGTGACGCGGCAGCGGCCGGCGATGCGCCAGTATCGATATTTTCTTATTGATAATTATTTCTAAAATTTTATGCGAATAGTTAATTATGCCTTAAGATGGTTATGCCATTTGTAACTATGCGTAAATAATTATGCATTAAATTTTATGTCAAAATTAATTATGCGTTTATATATTTAGTGTAGATTCCATATGCCAATTCATATTATGCCTGAAAATTTTATGCAAACGGAAACCAGTCCAAAATATAGGGCTTTCTCTTTGGCCATATTAAAAATAGCTGGCTGACTACCAATACTAAAAAAAAATTGTACTTACGTCATTCTTCTTTGCACTCGGCGCCCGTTTCGTGTATTTACGCTTAACTCGTGGTGTGCTTTCGCCAGCTGAAGAAGACGCGGCTGAATCTGTTTATTATACGATAAATAAATAAATATTAAACAAAAAACACTGCGGGACATTTCTATTTTGGAAGAAACTCTGTCTTGTACGCCTTAAAGAAGCTTGTGAAAGAATCTTCAGATAGTAAGTAAAAAAGCTACACGAGGCAGAACTAATTTCTTTTATTATTTTTTAATTATAAATACAAAGGAGTAACCATATAATTTTGTGTATTGTATTCAAATTTTATATAAAACTACTCTGCTCTTATACCTGTAGTCACAAAATGAAGGCAGAACAACATTATCTATGGAATTATGAATATCCATTTGCTGAATTAACCTTTTTCTCGCTTGAGAAAGTCTCTTTGCTTTGACGGTAGACAGATAGCTTCTCCCAATTTACAGATACTACTAGTGAAACATCCATTATATTACCTCACATTTCACTTTAAACCTCAACCTTTTGACATGCATCTAAGATTACAAAATTAAATGACAGGCCACTAAATATTTAACTACCAACATCAAAAGTTCAGCCATACATAACGTATGCATTATTATAATATTCCTACAATAAACATTCAACATACGAGTAAAGTGGCGTAAAATTAAATAACAATTCAACAGGCTGATATTCGAGGCCCCTATTAGAGGGCGCAGGCCCTAAAAATAGTTAGGGTCAAAATATATTTTGTCTAAGGACTAAGGCACGTAGCATCATTGAACGAGTTACGAAAACCGTCTGTATTGTGTAAGTAAGTACTAAGTACTACATGGTCCTTAAATAACACAGGATAACCATTGAACCCGTTGAGATATAAAAGCATATAACTTTGGTGTTGATCGTTAGCCAATCGGCGCTCAGCATCTCATCTCATCCGTGATCGGCGGCGCCGATTGGCTCTCCAGTCCACAATCCGTCTTCCTCATTAGTGTGTCAGTACACCAAGCGCAGCTATTGGCGGCTTCCACCTCCACGTAACGGTCACGCCCACGCAACACCAAAGATAAATGCCCTTACTTATATCCGTATTATGGTTACCATTACTTAGAACATCTCCTAAGTAATGGTTACAATAATACAATTCCCTCAAAATTCGAATTCAATTCACAATCATTCTCATTTACTATTTTTCATGCAATTGACGTTTCTTTACACTAAGTACGACTACAAGCATGCGTCCTAAATTAGATTTTATGTATAATGCTTAGGGTGGTTATTACGTTACGCAGATTTCTTTGCATGTGTGGGTTTTGATTTTGTGATATGACGTGATCATGGTTGAAAATACAGGGCGTCCCACGGCTATGCCACATGGAGGGAAAGTATCTTAAATATTGCAGATGGAACATTTTACCGAAAGAAGACATTATTTGAATTTCAAAAACAATTTAAACGGCATTTATAGATATTTAAATAATTACATGGTTGAACCGGAAAACGAAACGAGCATTACACGAGAAAAATAATTACCTTCTAACTTTATCATACCGATCGAAAGCTTTCATCGTTAGGATTATTTTCTGCAAAATAACATAGTATCAGAAATAAAAGGAAGACTATGAATTTTATATATTTTTTTAATTTTTTAATTCAAATAAAGTCTTCATTCAGTAAAATGTTTTATCTGCAATATTTAAGGTACTTTTCCTCCATGTGGCATAGCCGTGGGACGCTCTGTATGGTGCATATTATATTTTAGTGTCCTATTCAGCATTTTATACATATAGGCATTTTAATAAAGAGATGAAAAAGTTAATAATAGGTGAGGTTTTTTTTTTATAATGACGTAAGGCAAAATAACTAAACAATATAAAAATTTGGAATTGTTTCTCCTGCCTAATATCTGAAGGTCTAATAGATTGAACCAATGTGGTGATTTGGTAGTTTATATTTTGTTACATTGATAATATACATAGGTACTTGAACATGGTTTATATTTTCGCGTTGAATGTGATCACAGAATAATTAAATGGTAAAAAATATTATTTACGTATAATTTTCGATCATATTGTAGCTGACAAATATCACTATTGAATAAAATAAAACTAATTGACAGAACTAGATGCAGGTAAGTCTATCAATTCATTAATAAATCATTCATACCCACAACGACACAAAGACGATAAAAAAGGTTCCAATTATAACCAATAATAAAATAAAACATGTCCAGAACTACAACATCAAAGAATTGCCGAATAAAAAAGATTACTAAAATTACCATTCTTTAAAAAAAATTGTACCATTCACATATCTACTTTTTTACATGCATGAATCCAACGAAAATAAATAGCTGTAAATTTAATATTATTCGTCTATTAAATATCATATTAAACAAACAAATGTATAAATTTTACTGCCAATACTAGAGTTATATCACAGAAATTGTTTTCACTGTGCCATAACATTTACTAAAGGTGTTACATGTTCAGTATAAAATATAATAAAAAATACCTAGGAACTATTTATAGGATTACCTACCTAGGAATTATTTAGAAAATTAAATGACCCCGAGTACAACCCTGTTCAGTCATATGTTCCAAAGATTGATGTTATTGGATAATATACGGTCAATGAGCGAATGAGAACGCGCCAACAAATGTGTGCCGTAGATTGCACTGCGTGCAGTAAGAGGACGGATTCAGTAATTTAATTTTCGATACTGGATTCTTGGGAGGTCATAAATCTTGATCTTGATCTTGGTCTGGATTCTTGGGATATTTAAGATATGGCTGACATATATAATTTAATAAAAGTAAGTAATCCATGTATTCATTATAGTGAAATTATATTACTTACAGATAAAATTAACAAAACTACTATTTTTCACTCTACACTGAACATAAGGAAACCATTAGGAAATGTTATAGGATATTAAACTCTGCATTACAATGAGCTGAATAAGATATTTAGTAAATATTATCACTTAAGACATGTGCCAAAGTGATTTGTTTTATTTATTCTACACTTTATCAAAAAAATTATTTAATCAATTTTTAATCAATGGTTAAACCAAAAACAATTTGTCAATGGCAACATTCAAACAAAAATGTTTATAAATTGGCAACATTTAAAAAATTAGATTAACTTTCATATCTTTATATACAAAGACAGATTTTTAGATGTCTCATTTTGAACAACCAAGTTAAAAAAAATATTTCCTATTTCATAGCAATTCCCAACTACACATATTTTATTAATCAAATCTAAAATACCAGATCTATCATTCGTAAAGCAGAGTCAGCCTAATTTCTGTGATGTCTCAGTTACCTTTTCTCCTAATAAATTTCTGGTTTCGTCTTATAATTGCTTGCTTATCGTTCGCTTTTCTATTTGTTCCTAACTGCGTGGTCTTTCGAAGATTGGGTATCGCTTTTTTGGCGGTCTGTAGTTTTTTAACTCGTTGGCTTACTTTAACTGTGGTTTTAGCCACAGGTTTTGCTGTTGGCATAATACGGGCGTTGGTTATGAAATTTTGAATAAAAATTTTTCAAACCTTGAAAAACTTTCTATTGTACTTGGTAAAAAGTGTAGAAAAGAGACTATATACTGTATATAGCAACAGAAACTTAAGAATAGTAGCACCATACATACATACACATATAATCACGACTATTATCCCCTAAGGTTTAGTCAGAGACTAGGCAAAAGAACCGAAAAAGCAGCCTATTGTCATAGTCCGCGCTGTACTCAGCGTGACAGGTAGTGAGCCCTTCGCCGCTATAAGCTGTTGGAGGTTGTCCAGTTAGCAGCATTTACTTTTAAAACGGTCTTCCAAATACGCCGTTTCCCTCCATCAATCGAGATTAGTAATTTGTCATATTGTTGTTGAATTTTTGCACGTGTAATATTTACAATAGGTATCTTAATAGGTTCTTAATATCGAGTAAAAGGTAAACCATGTTATTCATAAAAAAATATTAAAGGCTTAATAAACCTATTTTAAGCGGTAAGCCTACAGCTAGGCGATTGTTCCCATACAGAGTGGCACGACGGAACGTTTTGCGTTTTCTATCGCACCAAGGTACCTGCGGGTGCGGTGATCGCATCACCGTGCGCGATTAAACGTAGCCACACGCTTAGATACGTTTTACGGCTCTGACTCCTGTCATACAAACTGTTCGGTGGCCTAGTGGTATAGTGAAAACAAAGCTACCTTCGCCATGGTCAGGCCGTGGATTGGTGACCAAAATTAAATTGTGATTGTCTTTAAGACACTACGTGTATATTGTGATCTCGAGCTCCTCCGTGCTTCGGAAGACACGTGAAGTCGCTATTGCGACTATTTCTACCCACCAACCCACAGCGCCAGCGTGGTGGTG
The DNA here is from genome assembly GCA_910589355.1 of Parapoynx stratiotata. Classification (NCBI taxonomy): domain Eukaryota; kingdom Metazoa; phylum Arthropoda; class Insecta; order Lepidoptera; family Crambidae; genus Parapoynx; species Parapoynx stratiotata. Next base: position 5,127,150 of record OU342476.1, on the reverse strand, counting down.
TCACGGCCACGGTCTCTGAACGTGGCTATTGTCTTTCGTTGTCACATGGTTGCACCATTTTACATTATGAGATGCAAAGTATTCAAATTTGATTTCTATAGCTTAGCATTTAAAAACTTTAATATATTAATAAGCTATAAAGGTACAAAAATCGTTACTTCATGTATAGACACAAAAAATCTACTCTATTTGAACAATACCATTCAATTCTCATTATGAATGGTATATTTTGACAGTTAATACAAAATGGCGGTGATAAATCGGTTTTGCATATCATGTTTCGCTAATGAGCTATGCTCCATGAGCTAATATAATTACAATTTCCCTTTCATCTTCGCAGAATAACTTCTCAAATAGTTTCCCATTGCCATAATACAAAAACATTGCCATAAGTAAAAAAGGCATTTTATTATGGCAACATTATGCATTATCTTTTCCAGACTTTCTTACCAAGCATTGTGATGTGATATTAAAAATATGTATACAATGTTAATAGTTATTTTAAATCATATTACACATGGATAACTGTTTAATTGTGCAACTAATACTTCTACTATGTGATTGAAATTATGTATACATATTTTAAATAAAAGCAATGTAATCAAGATTTTACTTATATTGTTTAAAAGTCTAAAATAAAGTGCATAGTGGGTTTAAGCGCATAATAAACACGATTTTTAATATTAAATACCTACACACAAATATTAAATACCTCTATCTCTTTTTTATTAAGTAAATTAAGAGATATAGAAGAGGACAAGTGTAGAAAATCAACTCCGTATTAACAATAACAAGTAAGAATTGTACAGTCAAATCAGTGTGTGCAAACAGTCAAAAAATATCTACACTTTAATTTGAAGAAAGACAAAAATGAAGTTTATGCAATAAATAAATTGAATTGAATTGAAGTCATTAAATGATGTAAATGACTTTATTTGAAAGAAAGATTCACTGGTGAACTGTTTATGTTTTTTACCAACTCCGTGATAAGAAGTAGGTAGACATCACCCAGTTATTTCTTTCAATTTTATTAATATTCTTGTTGTTGACTGTATAAATTTTAATACTTTTATTTTAGTATAGATAATTAAAAATCATATTCTTTGACATGCAACATTAGGACTATTCAGTTGCCAGATAAAAAAAAAACTATCGAAATATTTCAATCTGAGCTTTAAGTTAATCGCTGTAGGTACATTTTACAATTGACAGATTATTAGTAAGCGTTATCGCGATCATCACAGGGTAAGGGTGCCTTTCCACCGCTGTGTAGTATGTAACTATATATACTGTGGGCGAGGGATAAATAGACCATTAGGATTATTTTGTTTCACGTGGCTCGAAAAATGGTGCCGTCCTATGGTCTATTTTTCCTCGCACACTGCTAGCTATATATCATAGCTCCTGTGGATAGGCACCCTAAATCACATCTGAAACAATATATTGTTAACATCTCCACCTACCCCTTCGGGGATAAAAGCGTGATGATAAGCATTATATATCGGACTACTTGAACCCGAGATAAGAAGACAGAGATAGCCTAATGTTGCATCTCGTAGCGTTTAGATCATGCGCCAAAACCGCAATGATGTTAATTAGAGTAACGGTGAATGTGCTGCTAAGCTCTGCGCACACCGGAGCTTACCATGACCGTATTAGGAGCGTTTCAGGCCCGTAAAATATTCTTTGTAAAGAAATCTATAGGAATACTCGGACTGTGGAATTCTCACTGCAAATTCTATTAAGTGGGATGTAACATCAGTCCTGGCTGTTGGAATTTTGAATAGGCTATTTGACAGTATCGAAATTATAGTGTTTTTTATTGCCATTGGTCTTGCATTTGGGCAACACTAACTGAAAATATTTTTTTTCAGAAACGGTCCTAGCGCTATCATAGTACGCTCCGGTGTGTGCAAAGACGTAAGGCTGCGTGTCCACTGGAACGGAGGGGAGAAACGGAGTTTGAGCTGTGTCAAAATTAACCAATAGCATCGCTTCAAATCTCCGCTTTGCTGCTCCGATATCTCGATTAACCAATAGCGTTTCTTGAAACCCTCGCTCCGCGTTGGTTGACAGGAAGCCTGTGGCTTAGTAGCTTTGTTAGTATATTAGTATATGTTTAATATACAGATACATATCATACCTGCTGTACTTCGACGTTTGTACTCGCGCTTCGCCTTCCTTTCCAATGCTTCTGAAAGCAATGCGAACAACATATAAGCACAGGTAGATAATAAAATAAGGGTGAGTTTTTTGATCCGTATAGTCACCTCAATAGGTAAAATCTAGACCAATAGCGTCAACGGAAACGCCAAAATGTATGTTGCAATTAAATTTCGAAGCAATATACATCAGCTGTGCCACCAGCCGCCATTTTACTAATCCTAGCAATCTAGCATCGTGTGGTTAAATTGTCTATGATTATTTAACTTTAGTTATAATTGAAAAATCGACTATTGGACAAGTTGTCATATCACATGATCCGTTTTCGCCATTGGTTCATATTTAAACCTACTCAACCTGACCACGGATAAAAAAACTGACCCATAGTCTGAATAATATTATATGCCGCGTCCACCGGTTTGCCAAACCTCAACAAGCCGTAGCCAATTCAAAGTGTAGTTTGCTGTGGTTTGTGCTTTGGTGGCGAGCTGTTGCTCACTATTTTGTCACAAATCAAAGAGATTTGCCGCAAGCGCTTGCGACGCGTCTACACGTTAGTGCGTTTGTAGAGGTTTGGTTTCGCAAGGCCAAACGTGCAGACGCAGGATTAAAATGTGTTCTTATTCCGTTAATTCCAAACGAATCGCGATCTCTATGTTGTGTGGTGTATTTTTTAAATTTCAAATCAAAGTAGTTAACATTGTATCTGAATAAGTAGCTTCTGACATTCACTTCTATTAACTATCTTAATGTACACAGCTTTCGAGCTTCTTATGAATACTAGTTGACGGAATAATATACTCGTACATAATACTATCTATTACAATAGGAATATAGAAGTTTATTGTGCAGTTAATTGAAGGACTAGAGTCAATCGCAATTTTGCACTTCATACCCATCACTTTAAAGTTGAATTTGCCAGTTTTAAAAAGTCTGTCGTACCATTGATTGAACGTTCAATATACCAGAAACTATTGTCTCAGATCAAAACTTCACGCCTTTCACTTTAGTAGCGAATTTGCCAGCTTTATTTAGTGTGTTATGTCGCTGATTTAACATTAAAAAACCCTCAATTAATTTTGCACTTTACGCCTATCTTTTAAACGTCGAAATTGCCCGTGTGCAGTTCCCATTGCCCACTTTCTTGCGTTACTCTGAGCTACTCTGATATGTCGTGCTGTAAATTAAAAGACTACTGCGAACTGTCAAAACCCTCAATCAAATTTGCACTTTACGCTTATCATTATAAAGATGAATTTGGCAGCTAACGCAGCGTCCTATTGCGCGATTTGGATGCGAACGCGATGCGGCGCGGTGCGGTACGATAACTATAGAAGTGTTCTACGTGACTAAAGACACGTAGAGTACCGCTCGGATACAAGCGAACGCGATCAGTTTTGATATTTTCGCGCGAATGTGACGCGGCAGCGATTGTGACAGTGTCGTTTTGTGGCAGCGGTGTGGTTTTCGCGCGCATGTATATCAAAGTATTCCCATTGTATTTGTGGAAATCGCTTCGAAAAGTTTCGCAATTCCTTCGCTTTTAATCGCCTACGTAGGACGTAGCTTTAGCGTAATTTTAAAATCCGTAGTAATAGTTACCTCAATAGTTAAAATCTACACCAATAGTGTAAATGGAAACGCCCAGTTGCGTGACGTCAGCTTGACAAATTAATTTTGCGATGAAAATTCGAAGTGATATACATGAGCTGTACCGCCAGCCGCCATTTTACTAAACCCTGCATTGTGTTGTGGTTATTCTATGATTATTTAAATATTTAAAAATGTATACGTTTTCGCCATTGGTACATATTTTAACCTACTAGTCAATCTCACCACGGATCAAAAACCGACCCACACTAAGGGTCTGTGTCACACTAAATGTGCTTGAAGTTAAACATACAGTTCACGCCCTTCTCGCCAGAAACTCTGCGCTAGTCTAATATATTCTGCTGTTGATTGAAAGTCTATTGTAAAATATAAAATAACCTCAATTATCTAAGGGCTTAGAACTCTCGCCCACGTCGACTTTTTGTAGCGATGCAGTAGCGATACTGTCACGTGTCTGCATCGATACAGTCGCGAAGCCGTCGTTAGCTGTGTGCCCCCGCCTACAAGGTGCTCAGATTCAGTCGCGATGCAAACCCGATACAGTCGCTTCCTCCACCCTCCCTCCGCTTTCTCCCAGATGTTTCTCCGACACGGTCGCGCGTTTGCATATAATTCAGTCGCGATACAGTAGCGCGTTGGCATCGCTACTGTAGCGCGTTGCAAATGCGACTAACATGCGTTAGTATCAATGTTGTCATCGCTACAAAAACTCATCGTAGGTTAGCGCGCTTAAGGTCGAATTTGCATTGTGTATGTGCTAAGGCTGTTGCAAACTATAAAAAACCCTCAATATTCTTTGCACTTTATACCTATCGCTTTTAAGTCGAATTTGCTAGTTTAGTGTATGTGCTGTGGTCAACGCACCGAGTTCCCTCGCCCGCTTTCTCGCCAGATACTCTGGGCTAGTCTTGTCCACTCTAGGCCGTCCTCGCTTCCGTTTCTCCCCGGTATCGTTAGAAGGCGTCCTACTATTCATAACGGCCGCTGCAACAATGGAGACTGGGTAAAATCACCCTTATTTACTCTTCACTTAAGACCCACAATTGAAGAAAAGGTTTGTTAATAGACCCAAAACCGTAAGGTTTCATAATACTAGATGACTTGTTAAAATCACCCTTCAGACATAGACTCAAAACCCAAAACAGCTTTGAAAGATTTCTCTGATATTAGTAGGTATATAGATACTTAGCCACCACCAAGAATAGAGTGCAAGATATCCCATAGGAGTTTCGAGTATCAATAACATTAATCCTTTTACATCAATACATAAAATCACGCTTCTTTCATAGGGGTAAGGAGATTAAATGCTACATAATTTAAAACACTGTCTATTCTCATTACATGTATTACTTTTTTCCACTTTCCACTTATAATTCTTTCGCTTCGTCCACTTTCATAACTCTTCTTTTTCCTGCCCTATTCGCAATTATATTTCGTGTCGGCGCAACATGTCTTCTTCTTCCACTCTCTTCTATCACTCTCCAAGTGAACACTCCCTCCCATCCTTATCACATCATCATTCACACAATCCATCCATCTTTTCTTTGGTCTTCCTCTCCCCACACGCCCGTCCACTTTCAATTCCATAACTTTACTGGTGACATGATCATTCTCCCTCCTCATTACATTACAGTACCTAATGGGCCTCATAAGGCTCAAGGTCACTCAAAGAGCAATGGAGAGGGCTATGCTTGGAGATTCTCTGCGTGATCGAATCAGAAATGAGGAGATTCGCAGGGGAACCAAGGTCACCGATATAGCCCACAGATTTGCGAACCTTAAGTGGCAGTGGGCAAGGCACATTGCTCGTAGAACTGACGGCCGTTGGGGCGGAAAGGTTCTCGAGTGGCGACTACGTACTGGGAGGCGCAACGTAGGGAGGCCCCCAACGAGGTGGACCGACGATCTGGTGAAGGTTGCTGGATACGAGCGGCGCAGGACCGCGAGTTGTGATCATTGGGGGAGGCCTATGTCCAGCAGTAGACGACAATAGGCTAACAGATAGAGGTTTTATGCTATCGGAAACAGACGTCGGGAGTGAATAAAACCCTTTACTTTTTTTCCATTTCATGGGTACTCATGCTAGACGACTGAGAAAAGTTTCCTTCTAGTAAATTCCAATTACAATCCATGATACCATTAAATACTATTATCAATCCATTTTGATCAGAGACAAAAAGTAAACAAAGAATTTATGGTTCTCAAAATTGATGCTATCATCCAAATGATACTAATTATGAATGGAAATAAAACAATGAGGTTATTCATAATATTATGATAATGTAAGTTCAAGATGTCATAAAAATGTCATGATGTCATTTTTCATCTTCATTTGGTTTTATTATAAATACATGAAAGTTTGAGAATAGGTACAATAAATGTATTCTCAAAAGTGTAAAACTACCGAAAATTATTAAGAGTGACAAGAAATTTTTTCATTATCTTAATTTAAGAAGTTTGTAATGAAGAGCGGAGGTAATGAAGTAATGACATCTTAAAGAACCCTTTTAATGGACTGTTTACCTTTTGCCTCAGATCAAAATGGATAGACTATAGGAATATAACATCGTCTTTCGCAAGTCCATGAGGGTGGTCACACCCGTCTGTTGAAAGTGCTTTTGATCTGGCCATTTTAAAGCACGTCCTCGAATTGGTTGTGGTACGTTTGCCAGTTCCATCCATAGAGTTTCTCATTCACATCTGCCTTAGACAGGTTTATTTTTAATGAATCAACAACCTAGCAAGACCAGGTAGCTACATCGTAAATAACAACATTTGTTCTTAGAGTTAGAGAGGCAAGACTAGCTAAGTCTTGCCTCGTGAGTCTACTTTCATTCATCCTCACAACATGCCCACATCGTTCAAGCATCCCTTTCCCTATTTTCACTACGTCCTTTTTCACACCATATCCCTTTAAATACTCACTATGATGTTTTTATTTAGACCCAAATCCACAATTAGCTAATATTTTTTCTGAAGGGTCTCCCCATACTTATCGACGCGGAATCGGCTTAAGCCGAGTGCGTATCACCACACTACTCGGCTTAACGCCGCCGATCAGCAGTTGCGACTGTTGACATGCGATCGGCAGTCGATTCCTCCGAACGGCCGTCACGACGGCTGTTCACTTACATTCGACAGTCGACAATAATTTTATTTACAATTAATCATTCGACTTCTACCCAACGCTGTTTGGCTACCATCGGAGATGGAGGCATGCGAGCGGATCATTCAACTGCCGTCCAACGCCGTTCGACCGTCTCCGGCGCCGTTCGGCATCTGTCGGAAACGTTCCGCTAGATTCAGCGCCGTACGGATGCAATCAGCTATAAACGACACGGCTCGTTTCGCCGTCGATCGGCGCTGCAAGATGCGAGCCGATGCGAATGACATAACACCCTTGTCATAGAAATAAAGATTCCGCGTCGATAAATTTGGGCAGACTCTACGCCACAACACAATATAAAAATTAAATGAAATAATAAAATATATACAACTAATTTAAGCTGTCAAAAATAAGACATTAATTCCAATTGAAACATGCGTGACAATTTGTTTTAGAGGTTTTTTTTATCCCCTGCTTGTGAAAATTTATTTCTCATTTATGTGGTTTCACTATACTTTCATTCAACCCCTCAACTTGCCAAAACCATCCAAGCAACCGTTATAGTACTATAATAAGAAAATCAGTGCCATGATAATGCAATATGAGTGTGAAAGACTCTTTCTTTGAAAGGAATTTGCTAGATTGACATGCTTTACAATTCAAAGGTGTTATCCTCCTTGAAAGCATATCTCGTGTGAACAGATAGGTGCAGAAATGATAATGAGTACTGATCTGTTACAATGACAAACCCTAATTATGAGAAATCTTCTAGGTTACGTGCGACCAAATAGGTGCAGATATAAAACCTTATAGCATTTGTTATTAAAGAACATTTAACAATTTTAACAATTTATTGCACACACAAAAAAACACAAAAGCAATACAAAAAAAAAGAAAAGGTAATTTAGTACAAAAGGTAGGGCTTATTCCTAACAGAAATGTCTTCCAACCCACCTGCGAAGGAAAAATGCTGAGGAGTAAACTGAGTCGCGTGTACTTAACAATATATACATATGAAATAATAAATGAAATAATATATATAAATATAAAATAAATAATATTATACCGATATATAAATAAGTAACAACACATAATACATAAATAAAATTAAACAAACAAAAATTAAACATTATTCTGCATCGACGAGAAATCCTTAATTGAAGAAACCTCATTGGAAGACCAAGTCACGTGCGATTAGCAAGGGGAAGAATTGAAACCTTATGAGTATAATAATAATGAACATTGTTCTGTATCAATAATCCTAAATATTAGAAACCGCCTTGGAGTCATGAATTTCGTGCGAACAGATAGATGCAGAAATGAAACCTTATGAGTATGATAATAATAAACATTATTCTGTATCAATATTCCTAAATATTAGAAACCTCCTTGGAAGCGTCCCGTGCAAATAAGTAGGTGCAGAAATGAAACCTTATTGCATATTAATTAAAGATTATCATTATGTATGTTTATGAGACCAAGTCTCGTGCGAACAGATAGATGCAAAAATTAAACCTTATGAACATGATAATAAAGAACATTATTCTGCATCTAACGAGTAATCCTAAATGTTAGATCCTCCTTGGAGAGCCAAGTATCGTGCGATTAGATAGGTGCAGAAATGAAACCTTATGCGTATAATAATAAGGAACATCATTCCCATCAGACATACCCATCTCTTTTGCCTGTTTCCTTGCCGCGACATTGGCAAGATATTCCGGACTTGTCTTGTCAATTCTGGGCCTCCCGCGTTTTCTTTTCACCGGTGTACTAGTACTCGATTCCGCTGAGAAAAAAAAATAAAAAAGGGGGTTGTAAAAAAAAGAAAAAATAAAAAAACGCCATGCTAGGTCGAGTAAGATTGGGGAGAAAATAGCACAGTTAAATAATCATGCTTAGTCTACAGTTCTACATAGATGGAAAAAATGCGATAAAAAAAAATAGGACGACATAATACATAACTGCTTTTCTTTTTTATACTTTCTTTTTTTTTTCTAAGGTGGCAATCAAGCATACAGCTTACGGGTAAATGGACAAAATAAAATTAATAAATACGTTTATTCAAAAAAGATTTGAATAAAATAAAAGTGCGTAGTCAGTACCCAAAATAAGTTGATCTTTGATGTTCATGGTTAGCCTACCACAGAGCTCAGAGAGCAAAATTATACTTTTGATTTAATAATAACAAAAGCCCCTAAAATGTCGTCTAAAGTCCTCTTCATTATCATTATCAGCCTATATACGTCCCACTGCTGGGTACAGGACGTCCTACATGGCGAAATACACGAGGAGTATGGGCCGTAACACCGCCAAGTTGGCCCAATGCGGATTGGTGGGAAGATATGGTTACAATGGCGAATAAAGTGCCCCACACACGGTGCGATCAGACCATCTGATGCGAAGGATCCCAAACCGTAAACGATTTACTTAATCGAAGACGATATCGGAGATCGCATCACGATAAATCGCCGGTGTGTGATTCGTTGCGATCAACGATTCTATTTTTGTCTCAGTCTGCAGCCCGCCTTAATTATTTTAAAAGATTTACATGCGAATACTGATTTCGCTTAAACAACCATGTTTTAACTTACTCTTTTATAGGTTTTCTCTTTTTCTGCAACCGAATCAAAGATACAACCACATAGATAAGGAAAAGAAGTTCTTTTTCCATTTTATAGCACAGGTATTAATTATTTGAGCACTTCTTCTCGTTCCGCTTCTGACAAATGAATGATGACCGTAACGATTTATCGTCACGATGTATTGTAACGACGGATCGCACCGTGTGTGGGATCCTCTTAAGAGAAGACAAATAGGTTCATACAAAACTAGCATATTATAAATAAATTTGTTAATACTCGTAAGTCATGGAGAAGGATAAGGTTATTAATAATAATAAAAATACACTCGCGTTCAAGTTTTTATTTCATCAGAAATCAGACTATCATTGATGTACAGTTGGGGTAGGAAACGGATCGACAGTTTTCAAATTGAATAATTTATCAGTCTAAAGAGCCTATTTAAACTGAATCTCTAAATAACTGCATACAAAATTATGCCTAATAGGCTAGTTGACTCATAACAAAAGTAATGAAAATAATATGTCATTCACATAGTATTTATTAAGTACAAGGGTCCGAAATATACCAAGTTCGTAAAAAATATAAATAAGGGATTGCTGTAGAAATTCAAATTAAATAATTATGTGTTATTTTTTAAACGCCAATCGCAACCAATCAAGCATAACTGCCGGCTATGTCACGCATGCGTATTGAATTGTTCACAATAATCGTGACGCAACGGCACAGATAATTCATTGACCGTCAGGACCGAAGGCGTTTTTGACATTTAAGCAAAAAAATTAAAATTTATTGTGTATAACAAAATAATTTTAAAATTATAAATTACGTCTTCAGAATAAAATTGTGGCTATCAGGCTATCATGGCTATCAGTATTTAATCATTTGGGGCCCAAAAAAATGGGTCAACTAGCCTATTGTTATGCAGTCAAAGATCAAAAGAACTTCCGTTTTTAACTGACTTCAAAAAAAACATGAGGAAGTTCTCAATTAGGGTTTTCACTACTTTTTCTGCCACCAGGAAGAGCTACGTAAATGTCGGATCCAACAGCATTCAGATAGCACAGAGTCGTACGATTCTACATCTATAGTCGTAGGTATTGGATCGGAACTGACAATCCGCCGTCCGCCAGCTGATCCTGGACCCGCCTTTACAGTGCTGCCATCTGTCGTAGACCGTTTTTAGAAAACTCTCATACGACGATAACTTTTATTATATTTATACTTGCACTAGCTTTCGCCCGCGACATCGTCCGCGTAGAATAGTTATTTTGAGTATGCAGTAGTTATTATCTTGACTCTATATACCTATATAAACCACCACCACCACCACAAAATCTTAAACACTTGTGTGACGGGTTGACTAAAAGACCTGTCAAATGTCAGACATATTTTTGAACTCGACTGTATGTGTATTGGTGCAATAAAGAGGTTAACTCTTCGAAGATATAGAGAAGATGATATGTTATGTTACATAAAATTTATAATTAATTAATTTTTTTATCACATTTGTATCTTTTGTGTAAAAGCTGCTTACTTTAGGGTAATTCAGTGAGTGTCAGAAGTTATCTTCAGATCAAAATATCCCAGTATAATTTCTTACGTGTATTAATCTGAAGTTATCTTAAGATCAAAAACATGTGAAGTTTACACTAAACAGGGTCTACTGTACCGTATTATCAGAGTTATTATCGTGTTCACAAACCAATAATAATAATGCAAAGGGCGTGCCCTAACAGTTCTTCACTCATGTTATGAATTAGCAAACACAAAACACCCGGGTCTAAATAGTTGAGTGTCAGAAGTTATTTTCGTTAGATGCGTTCGTTAGTTCTTTTTGTTCGAGTGTGTTAAACCGTGCTGTTCCGGGACAGTCCCGTGCTGGTCCGGGACACAAAAAGAATGTACCAACTGCTTTTCTTGCCGAGCATGTCGTAAAAGGCGACTAAGGGCGTATTGGGTACTGGGTCTGTGATTGTGTAGGCGATGAGCTAGGCACTTGTTACTACTCTTTCACGATTTTTCATCTGACCAAACCCTATTTTTGGATCGCTAAATGTGGTCTTAAGGAACACAGTGCTCCTTGGACTCTGCCTACCCCTTCGGGGATTGCAGGCGTGATTGTATGTATGTATATAAGTGAACGACCATTTTTGTATGGGTTTTTTTTAACCCATTTTGTTGTACTTGAAACATAGAAGAATAAATTTATTTCGTCCGAGCTTCTTTTACTCTGAAATTCCACATCTACCAGCGGCGAATATCAACAGCAGCCCACACCTCTACCGTTAAAAATCGTAGTATTTCTAAACATTCGGTTTCACTCAGTCTAAGTACTTAGCATGAGCACCTTGATTTAGAATTTATAACGTTTTTATCACGCCCAATTGTCTAATTCTATTGTTCTTTAACACTTGGACGTAAACAAACGTGATAAATATATCGCGGTGCACATGCTACTTAGGGCGCTCTCTTAGCACACACACACACATGAACACAGTATTATGACATTTTCGTGTTTTTATCACGTACAACTGTCAGAGTACTATGGAATTTGACAATCGGGCGCGATAAACAGTGATAAATATCATATCGCACTCACGCTACTCATGCTGCTAGGTAGAATAATTCTCTACTCCGAGTAGACATTCGTTTAAGAACGCACCCTAAATCAGTAAGGCCCAATTGCACGATCGAGAGTTAGCGCTTAACCCAGGGTTTGCCCATATATTTGCCCCAGGGATAGATGCTAACTCTCGACCGCGCAATTGGGCTTAAGTGTGAGTTATCTCCACATTAAAATATCTTACTATATTTACTTACGTGTATTAATCTGTTCCGACTTGTGTCTGGCGGCGTATAGCTCAACGGCCGGCGGGACGAAGTGGGACACCGGGGACCGATAGTCTACGTTCATGGGGAGACCACCCGGCACTAGAAACAAGAGATATATTATACAGGTTAAACTGGAAAGAGGAGCTCGGTGGCGTAGTGGTCAGTGCGCTTTGGCTTCGGTCGAAAACAAAGCTACCTTCGCCATGGTCAGGCCGTGGATGGGTGACCAAGACTTTGTGATCTCGAGCTCTTCCGTGCTTCGGAAGGCACGTTAAGCCGTTGGTCCCGGTCGCATTTGTGACCGTTTCTACCCACCAACCCGCATTGGGCCAGCGTGGTGGTGTTACGACCCATACTTCTCGTGTGTTTCTCCACGAGGAAGGCCTGTCCAGCAGTGGGACGTTTATAGGCTGATGACGAGACTGGAAAAAGTAATTTTACCTTAAAGGTAAAGATAATTTTATTTGTCAATAAATACGTGTACAAAAGCATTATAGCTACGACCTTAAGCTACGATCTGTGCCCAGCAGTGGGATGTATATAGACTAGTGACGATAGCCAGTTTACTTGAAAAATCGATCAGACAGTTGTATGCAGCTGCCGCACAAACTATTCACAATAAGTCATTGACTGCTACTGAATATTACGTCCTCAACCTATATAGGTCCCACTGCTGGGCACAGGCCTTTCTCATGAGGAAACACTTGAGGAGTATGGGCCGTAACACCACCACGCTGGCCCAATGCGGGTTGATGGGTAGAAACGGTTGTTGAAATAGCAACCGGGACCAACGGCCTTCCGAAGCACGCAGGAGTTCGAGATCACAAAACTTGGTCACCCATCGCAGGCCCGACCATAGCGAAGGTAGCTTTGTTTTCGATATCGAAAGCCAAAGCGTAATTACCACTACGGCTCTGAGCTCCTCAATAGATATATACATTGTTCTCGAAGGCCGGCGTTCGCTTGGCCCTCTAATACCACTGTATGGGTGGAGAGTATGTATCTCTTTCGCCTACTAGATATCTACTAGATCGAACTCAGTGGAGTTTAAATAGAACTGACCTTGAATAAAACTTATACGATTCGGACATCTTAAATCCTGTTGCATGGGAATTTGAGCATATCCGGCGAAACATACATGTTGGCTCCTATGCCTACCACTCCAGGGAAAGAGGCGTGATGATATGATATGTTATGTTATGTATAGATCTGTATGGGAGCATGCCCAATAGACCGCTCCATCACCAACAGCATCGTCCCTAGCTCAACACGTAGCATTAAAAACTTCTTTTTTTTTTTTCTTTTTTTTTATAGTGGCTTTAGTCACACTTAGTAACCATGTCAGCCTCATAGGAAGACTCAAATACAGCATAACAACTCTCCCTATAAATTCTCACAAAGCAACTTGTTGACGTTCACTGTATGGGTGTTTAACAAATAGATAGATTTGTATGGCGTCCCTACAAATGGGGTTATTTAAAATCATATTAATGTCACCAATTCTCAAGTTGCATGGGAAGAAACCTTTGTCAATTGCACTGAGTCAGCTTGCATTCCATTCCGTTACTTAAAAAGTATAATATAAAAGGCGACCAATCACCTTTATCCAACCCATATATATCTCCGTTCTCCAGTTTTGGTTTTTTCTCCGGGGACTCTTTGCTCTCTTCTCCGCTGCTCTGTTGTGGCGATGACTCTTCACGTTTTAGCTGTGGCAGAGCGGAATCTAGCTGACTTTCACACAGTGCCATTTTGTGAACGGAGTTTGTAGATCTGAAATTGAATATTAGGTAAATATTTAGAAAGATAGAAGTTGATATTGCAAAGTGTATAGTACATGACTTTGGTTTGATTCAGATTTTTTTCTAGAGTTATTGATTGATTAAATATAAATTTCTCTATTCATTTAAAGGGATATTGGGTCATATGTAGGCTATGTTACTCCCAAAAGTACACAAATATAACATTTAACAGACCACTGAACACGAGCAGTCGCACTATCTGTGATTCCGCAACTGTGTGTCTTTATTATGAGAACTAATAGATATTATTGTCATTTTTATATTTGTTTATTTATAATGGTTAAAACAACAGTTCAAAAAACCTTTAAAAAATTCTGTTTCGACACAAATCAACTTTATAAATGAAATTTTCTCAATTTCGACTATAAAAAAGAAAATTATTTCTAGTAGCAGTATCTTTGGCAAAATAACAGTTTATACAGGCTTTAACTGCTTAGGAATAAAATAATTTAAATGGATTTCTTAACTAGTCAAGGGTTACAAAATGAGACCTATTGTTTGCGAGCACTGGTATTCGTGGTGCCCTCCAAGGGGTTATGAAAGATGGCATTTTTCATGATATTATTATGATAATTTCTACTAATACTTTGAAAATATGGAATGGGGAAGTCTTAGGTGAATATTTTTAGACCATACATTCTGAAGAGCCAGAGCCAGGACTGCAATGAATGAAGACAGCACGAACCTACAAACACCGACTAGCTAGTCAAATAGGAAGCCAAATTAGAAAAAAAAATTAAGTAGATGAAGCGAAAGAAATATGTAATTTAGCAAGTGGAAAGAAGTAATCTCTGTCTACCTCTATCGGGGAACCTATTCTCCATGATTTTCTACAATTATCCATAGTCACATTATCTTTAATTTATTGTTCATTACCATTTAGGTAATTAAAACTTAATAGCCAGCATTGAAATTTTGAAATAATTGACCTTTTGTCTGTACATTTATTAGCAAATAATAAAATAGTTCCCAAATAAAAATTGTCTCAAAAGTTTAAAAAGAATATGATTGATCTTACATGCATCTGACCATAGGCTGGCTTTATGCAACCTTTTTTACATGGCCTATAGTACCAGTTAGTCAAGAAGACCAAAGAGAATATACTCCACGGACACCTTATATAGATCATAATAAGGCTTTGTTTCATTTTTGCCCAACTCTTTAGGATTATAAGGGTAATAGTACGTTTTTCTGTTCAAATGTAAGAATGGAACTCCTCTTAAGCAATAACAAATACATTAAAAACGGAATTAATCTTATTTAACAACATAAACACAGCATGTCATTTTTTGCTACACAGTAACATAAAAGTGAAAATTAGAACTTTATTAAAGCAATTAACATTGCATAATATACTGTTGCTGTGTGAGTGAAAAACTAGTACAATGATTTAATAACTTTTACTTCATAACAGTGATATCAAGTAAACATTCTACTCTAATGTTATTGATTAAGCTGAAATTTAGAAGTGTGCAACTGTTGCTTTCGCTTCAAACATAGCGTAGTTGTAATTACAAATCTTATCAACAAAATGTGAAAAGCAGTAACCGACACAACTCACAACAGAAATGTCGTATGTCACCTACCTGTACGTTCACCATGAAACCATTTTGTTTCAAACGACTAATAAAACACTATTGTACACTTAAAACCTCGTAAAACTTACACAATAACAATTATAATACAATTTCAAGTTAATAAAAACTTAATATAACAACAAAAATCGATTTTAAAACAACATACGAAAGGAAAAAATTATACTACACTTCTTAGAGCAATCAATTACACTAGCAGCAAGTGGTGTACATAAAAGACACGTAAAAATACATAAATAACACGATTTCCGTCAATATTAAATGCGCGCACTACATCCTCGTGCAAAGTATTCTATTTTAAAAGTGATTACAAAAGTTTTCTATGGAGATTATCGAAGATATAAACAAAAATCGCGAAGCCTAAATACTGATCCGACGTCCATTACTGTTCCAATGAACTTACGCGACTGCCTACGAAAAGTGTGATAAAGACGAAAATATTTTTGTGATGGCAACATTTTGAATTACTTGACCTTTTTACCGTTATGTGGCGTCGGTGTTCTATTGCGGTCCGATTCTCGTTCCGATGCTGTAGTAGATGACGTCATTCCCACTTTGTTCATACATTCATGTGACAGCTGAACTGTTTATTTGACATTTCTTAGCGTGTTTATTACGATTCGGAACTGTATCCCAAGTTTACCGTATAACGCCACAGACTACTGAAATTGGTAGCATATTAAATAAAATGGGATAGTCATCAAAAAAATATATGAGTTACTATTATATATTGCATATTCAACAGAGAGTCTGAAAAGTAATAAAAATTTAATTCGTTTTGCGTTAATATTTTAGTTTTCGGCGAGTAAGCGTGCAACATTAATATGGGTGTGGGGTAAGAGTGTAGAGGAAGACAGTGTAAAAAAGCGATAGTTATAGGTAGGTCGAGCGTCGAGTTGGCATTGTATTATTACTAAGTAGACGTCGTCGTTATCGCCGCTTGTGCTATCGCGCGCCGAGGTTATCTATTGTGCGGCTTCACCTTGTAGTCTCGATTATTCGACTCTGAACGTTTGTATGGAATACATTAATTTACGTGTAACGACCAGCATTTAAATTATTTAATTTAAATTTTAAGTGTTATAAACTTCTTACAAACAAACTATTTTTAATGTTAAAAACTTTTTACATATAATTTTTTCTAACGTGAAAAGTTGATTTAGAAACAAAGGAATATAACAGGACATAGGTAATTACCACTTGAGTCCACAACTAATTAATAAGTACTTAAGTAACAGATATCGACGTTCATTTGAATGGTTTCAAATAATTACCGTAATAAACATCGCAGGAAATTTAAGTGAAATGTGGCTATTTAAAATTCTAATGAGTCGAACTGCAATTTTCCTCAAGGAAACGTATTTGGAATAACTGAAATAATAATATACTTTTTATTGTTATTGTACTCACAATAAAATAACAAGTTTCTCTTCAAATTTAGTTTTATTGAAACATTTTTAAAGTTGGAAATATAATGTCAAATTACTTTACACAACTAAACTTATATAAGTACTTATTTATCTATATTAACACAGGGTTCATGACACAATAGTTTAATGATTGATTACACGCTCTTAGGAGGTCATGGGCTCAAGTTTGGTGGAGAACGTGGTATTTTTAACTTATAATTAAGTGTGGAGCAGTTCATTAACAATATAAAAATAATATTCATTTATTTAACCATTTATTGTACACAATAAAATATTCAGTTTTATTTACAGAAAATACTTATGATAAAAGACGAGTACAAAAAGGTTAAATAAAATTTCTAATATACAAAAATGATTTACAAAAATGAAAAAATATTAAATATTAATGAAATAAAATCCAAAAAATCGCTTTAATCACATTTTTTACAATCACGCCTTTCCTCAACTGAAAAATGCTTTTGTAAAAAAAAAGTTTTTTTTTTATAGATAACTTACCTACTTATTTTAATTTTCAATCAGTTAACCAGTGGTACAATAATAGACTTCATTTGTGATCATTACAACGATTGTTTAACTTTAACTCAGCTTCCAGGGCAACATCGAAGAACATAGGAGGACCACAGTTTTGGTAACCCATCTAAGGACTGACCAACATGAAAGTAGTTTTGCTTTCAAGCTCCTCCAGTATTAGTATGCTTTAATGTAATCCATATTTTTTTCCTGGCATTTTCCGCTAAATAAGTTTTATAAGTACAGTAACTAGCTTCTAATTGGATCTTACCTGGAAGTTTTAATAGATTCTTAAGTTTGGTGTTTAATATTACTTAATTTTATTCATTACATACCCACTGCTATCCACAGGCCTTCTCTATGGGCCGTAACACCAACTGGTCCAATGCAGGTTGCAATAGCGACCGGGACCAACGGCTTAACGTACCTTCCGAAGTATGGAGAGCTCGAGATCATTGATTATCCCAGTTAATTTAAGGCAGTAAATTTACTGGGATAATGTAATTATAAGATTAAATTAAGTCTTAGAACCAAAGTATTTTTCTTCAAAGTTGAAATCATTAACATACTTACTATATTTATGTACTTAATAATTACTATATAGGTACTTAGGTCCTTTGTATAGGTAGTAGGTACAGCTAGGTAGTCCAATATGTTCAGCTTTGTAAAGTGTAAAAGTAAACCATTTTCTGTTTTCTAAAAAATAGATACCTTATAAGAAATTGTATTGGATAGAATAATAATATAATATGAACCTAGTTTCTTATTATCTGCCTGATCTCACATCAAGATCATCGACACGTTAATGCAGCAACAAAGGGATTATCGATCGGTGTCTATGACCTACAATGAATTAATCAATACTTTTGCAAGGCGTGGAGTATATCGATTATTAGAGAGGGACAGTACGATATTTAGTTTAAGTACTAAATATAGCATATCTGAATAGGTTCTTATTTATCACAATTATCCCCAAAGGGTAGGCAGAGCCATTTCGCCTGATAAAATGGGATAAAAGTCGTGATTATATGTATGTTTGTAAGTATGTTTATAACATTGAGAGGTGTTAGCTATAGTTATTGTAGTGACGTTGTCTATCACTTGATCTTTATTCTTCTCAGTCTTGTCTTGTAACTTATAAAGTCGTTTAGCCGCATCAACTATTGTTATACTACCTACGTAGAAAGATGCCAAAAACTTGTACAAATTAGTTATGGAAGCTATTAGAATAAGAAGTATACCATAAGGTACTGTGCCCTGTAACTATGGGCAGAACATGTTCATTTTGAACTTATCCTTTCAATAAATATAAAAAAAAGCTATTGTTATAAGAATAATAATAGCTTGTGCTCAATAAGATGCCTATCATAACAATGAAATAAGGGTATGTGCAACATGATTCACTTTTTATAATTTTGTTGGATTATGCCGAGGAATTTAGCCATAAATTTTTCGTCCCATCTCTCCTTTTCATCACAGGACCACTCGTTCTGCCCCTTTACTTGGAACTGTAGAAAAGCATCAAGGAACGAATCAAGGAACAATCACGGTCAAAAATATGTGACGATTAGTACCTTGTTACATTACCATATCACTAGAATCTAGTCCGTAAAACAAATAATTTACTTTAAACCTTAGAATGACAAGGTACTAAAATCGTCATAAAATATATTTTAGAACCCCATACTTGTCACTTTTAATTGCGGCAAGTCTACGAACACGACGTGACGTTCCAAATCGACTTCGTGGGCCGACATTTGGAATAATCTTCCGTGTCGCCACCTTCCTGTGGCCATTACTCCAGTACCGACTAAAAACAAAACGGTCACTCTTTTCTTTGTTGTTATCTCTAACCGTGATGATTATGAACAATTGTACCTAAAAATACTAAACAGTACCTTCACAGAGTTAAATTGTGCCTAAACCGTTTGAATGAGATATAGAAAGCACTTCTTCGGGGGAGCCCCTTACCTAGACACGTTAAAAAAATCAATAAATTCGTTAAAAGACCAAGCAGACTGCTCGCAAATATAAATAAAAATAGAAAGTCTCTTAAGGCAATGGGATATAAGGTTTTTAGCATTAATTTCCTTTGGATTCCACTTTTAGATCCCGATTTTTTTATATCAACGATGGATCCCAATTTTGCTATTGGCGTTGAATCCCATGCTATGGACATCATGAGTACTTTTCAGAAGAAAGGTTAAAATTAAGTAATAAGTAAGTATGGCGAATAGTGTGTATAATTACTAAAAATTAAAACGACCGCTGGTTCCACTGCCTAAATTCAGCCAAAAGAGTTTACATTTAAATTTTTGTAACGTTAGCATGAAACATAACAGAAGATACGAGTAGGTACTTATAAAACTTCATAAATAATAATGATTTATAATCATAATCTTTATTGCTTCATATTATTAGTACATATAAATATAGATCTTAAATTAAGCAAAAGTTCGCAATATGAACCCTGCAAGGGTGTCGTAAATCTTAGTGTTAAGACAATTAAAATATTTTAACATTCAACAAGTATTATAAAAATAATATGTAAAAAAGTAACATATTAATTTAAAAATTCTTTAAGGTGTTAACATTTTTCACTCAAGAATTCTCTTAGTTTCTTTCACAGGTTAGAGAGATATGTCTAAAGGTTTCTCTTAAAACATATTATTGTTTTCCAATTGTTGGATATGGTTGGGTATTTTATTATATATTTTTATAGACATATAATAGGTTCCAGAGCGGATATACATAATTTAGGGAAAGGCAAAGCTTATAATTTCTATTTCATAAAGAATATGTCATGTCAGATAGTAAGTGATCAGGTTGTATGTACGGAAATATTTTCATATTAATATCTCAATTTTACATTCATTGCCTATAATTTTGTCCCTAACTGATTATGATTTCGGAGATTCAGAGGTATAAATCCAATAATATTCTCTAACTGATATTTTTATTCTGTGGTTTCCTTAACATGATTATAATTACTCATATAACAACATAAGAGATTTTGGCGCCATTTAACTATGGCGGTATTTAGTAATTTTTATTTTTGAAGTAATATTGTTTCGGGATGGATATTGTTACGTAAAATCAGTGTAATTTTGTGTAATAAGAGTCTGTGATGATGTGCAATATGGAGGATTGAATTGATTGAAATAAGCTTCAAGTGGTGTGAAAAGTGATGAGTTTTTTATCGTGGTAATCCACCTCGTCAAAGTAGCACCACAGTGTCTCCCATCGACCATTTGGCCCAGGATTGTTCTGTGCCCAGGATGTATTGAAGTGCATTACACTAGCATTTCAATCCAAACTACTGAAGAAATAAAAATACCAAAGACTTGGCTGTATAGCTTCGTTCCCTTTACCTTTCCTTTCCAAGGAGAATTTTACAAAAAAAAAGTTTTTGGCGCCATCAAACTTCGATGGCCGACGTGATTTTTATTTCAGTGATTGTAATATTGTTTCGGATGGTTCTTGTTGCGTAAAATCAGAGTAGTTTGGAGTAATAAGTGTGTTCTGACGGGCAATGTGGAGGATCATTGAAATGATCGTCAGGTGGTATGAAAAACGATGGGATATTTATCTTGGTAATCCACCTCAGCGAAGTAACACCACAGTGTCTGCCATCGATTGATTGACGCCTAACTCTCAAAAGATGCATTGAAATGCACTATGCACTACACTAGCATTTCAATGTAAACAACAGAAGAAATATTACGAAAGATATGGCTGTATGGGCTTAGTTCCCTTAGAAATTTACCAAAAAAAAGATTTAACTTCACACATCTTAAATCATCACGCCTCATAGATATACATATACTGATGTCTATGTCACGCCCATTCCCCGAAGGGATAGGCAGAGGTGTTAGTTAACACCCACAATTCACCAGATATGTTAAGTCCCCATGTAACAGGTGGCGAGCCTGTTGCCATGCACACTGTGAAGCACAATGGGCACAATGCTCAGAGTAAACAGAACTGGAGTAGCCATTAGTCAATTTCTCAAACATTTTATTCTGCCATTTCTTGCGGGGGGTGAGGTTACCACTACACTCAAAGCCAGCACAACGCACAACGTTTTTACAAATGCACACATGCATAATTCGACACACAAATTTAAATTTCACACGCTTAAAATAGTCACGTGGGGTGTGCGTTTTGACAACGTCACAGCCGCACTCCCCACGAGACTAGCGCTCGAAATTTGAAATCGTAGAATTCTAAAACATGAAATAATGAAGTAAATAATCATGAAATCTTAAAAATTATAATTACAAATAAAAGGTGACACCATCTTTTAGCATACTCGATGTTTTCTATTTATCTTCTGCGGGAGCTCTGTTCGCCGCAACGTTTACAATGTTATGGCTGTCAAAATGGCGGCTCAACTAGTTTTATTAAACGTGCAAGCATCCGATTCTTGTGCATTTGGCAGAGGGGAATGTTAGACAAAGGCTACTCCAGTTCTGTTTACTCTGAGGCACAATGTGAGGCTGGCGATATTCACAATGAACTATAGTTACAAAAGTTTTATACAGTGGTACAGGCGTGGTGGAATCGAATCCTCGATTCCTGCGGCCTCTTGAACGAGTAGAACCCCGTCCGTGTAAGGTGCCAACAGTGCCAACTGGGCTACCGCTGCCTTTTTTAGGGTTCCGTAGTAAACTAGTATAGCGAATGTGGTTCCTCGCACATCGGCTCGTGTGCGAAGACCACCGGCGCGCTACCGCTCGCCTTAGAATATAACCTTTTTATATATTTTAGTTTTCTTTTTATTTGACGTAATGTTCTTTTATTTTTTTTCCTGTCTGATTGCTTGGTGTTGTTATGAAAGTTATTTGTGATTTTATTTGCAATATAGTTATTTTACACAGTTTCCTAGGAAGTTTCATTCCGAATATCAGCGACCATGCTAGACTAGGAACCCTTGTAGTTTCGCCATGAAATGAAATGAAATCATTTATTCTGCAATTAGATGAAAATAATTTACATGAAATACTTTTGCACGTCAATATTTGTCAATACATGTCTGTCTGTCTGTTTGTCCGCGGATAATCTCAGTGACTGTTAGAACTAGAGAGCTGAAATTTTGAATACATATGCATATTAATAACGCCGACGAAGTGCACAAATCAAAAGTGGAATAAAATATTAAATTAGGGAGGTGCTCATACACGTAATATAGGGCACTGATATTTTTTCCTCTGGACCCTAACGTGTGATATATCGTAAGATAGTTATTCAAAAATGAATAGGGGTTTTCTAACAACATTTTACGATAAAATTTATATTTTATGAAATAATCGCTCCGAAAGTAAAAAAAATGTGTCCCCCCCTTTAACGTTTGACCCATAAGTTCAAAAAATATGAAAAAATTCACAAAAGTAGAACTTTATAAGTACTTTCTAGGAAAATTATTTGGAACATGATGGGTTTAACAGTTTTTGATACATTTTACAAAATGTAAAACTACGGAACCCTATACCTGAGCGTGGCCCGACACCCTCTTGACAACAAGTATTATAAAGTTATCTATCCTTTGTCTAAGATTACAAAAGATAAAGTCAGACAGTTGTTTGTAGTGAGATCAATCGATTCCCAGAATGTTCCCAGAAATGTAAATAGTCCATAAAGCTCATCTGTCAAAATGCACCTATAATAAAATTATTCACTCTGCAATAGGGCCGATTCCGTTGTCACAAACCAAAACTAAACTAAATAATGATGGAAGATGTCTCTTTTAGGGATAAGTCATAAGTCCACCATTGTAAACAATATTACTAAATGTTTTGTATATTTTTTCAAATGCAACAAAGAGCATTGTATCTGTTCTTCTCTATCTTTATTTTTTGGCGTTATTTTAGCGCCATTCACAAGGCGGATCTGATTTTTATTTTCATGATTTATTGTTTTGAAGTGCGTAAAATAAGTGCAGTTTCATATAATATATCATTTAATGATCATTATTTGCAACTTATGTAAATTCAAAATCTATGCATATCTGTGTCTGTGTTGAAAAATAATATGGAGTAAATAAGGAGGAGTATTGAAATCGTCATAGAGCATTTAGCCCACGGATTTAGCCTCTGGAAATCAAAGATGAAGAATATATAATATCCGTCGAAGTGGTATGAAAAACGAGGCGATGAGATTTTATCGAAGTAGCACCATTAAGCTTATCAATTTGGCGCGAAACTTTTTACATTTTTAAACATGAGGTTGTATGGTCTAAGTTCCCTTTGCCTTCCCTGATACGAAGACTATTACATGCAAATGACAGTGACACTGACATTACTGACAGTGGACCGTAGACAGAGAAGAGTCTTCTCTGTCTACGCAGTGGACTTTCTAACCTTTTTCTAACCTTTGGGAGAGTTTGACGGCAAAATATATTAATTATTCGTTAAAATTAACAGATAAATAAAAATATCATTAATAGTCAATAATTGAAATCAACATTAACTGATAAAATTATCATTATTCGATTCGGACATCCCGGCACCTTACCACGAGCGGTTGAAAATATTAGTTAGGTATATCAACGGACCGAGCTGAGTGAGTGAGCCGACGAGAGCCCATCCGGCGCCCGTTAGAGCGAGACGGCAGATGACCCAGGCGCATCGATGCCTGAGCTGATCAACTGATGCGATCGAATTTGATTTCAATTGCCTTCTCATTAAGCATGTTTTTTTTCATGACAACATTAACAATTTTTGATTGCACTCGATTCTAGGTTCTGTTGCTTTTGGAATAAGTATTAAAATTAAATGGTATTGGTGATCGAATAATGATAATTAACAGTTCATTTCTTACTGATATTTTGTTCGATTGAATATTTTAATTTATTAGTTGCAAGTAGTCAGTTCAAGCGTACGTATGTGATTTCGTTGCGGAACTGTTTTGTTGGTGCTTATTTTTCATGTCAAGACGAAAGGCTGAAATTTGGACACATTTTGAAAAGTGAACTGGAGATGAAAAATTTGCATGTTGCATGTACTGCAAAAAAAATATATCGTTTAGGCACTATCAGTAATCATTTCAGCAACACGGTACTGGATAATTTAAGCCTGTAAAGTATGAAAGCAAGTTCATTGATTCATTCTACGCTTTCATATAATAATATTCATTGGCTACGTTTAAATTAAAAACCAGTTTATTTAATTATTAGATTGAAAATATCAACTAATATTTTCAACAGATAAAATTAACTGTTTAAAATATTTATCATTTAATTTTTAACAGATAATTTTTTTAAACAGTTAACACCATCTCTAACTTAGACATATCTCTCTAATCTGTGCTCACTACCTCTAGCATTTCGTTCTATGAAGATTGACTGCCGTGCTTATGTTTTGTTTTCTGTGTTGTGTTGGAGTTTTGGCGGCATTCAACTATGGCGGACGTGATTTTTATTTCGATGATTATAATATTGTACGGAGTGGATATTGTTACGTAAAATCAGTGTAGTTTTGTGTAATAAGTGTCTGTGATGATGTGCAATGTGGAGGATTATCGAAATAAGCGTCAAGTGGTGTGAAAAGTGATGAGTTTTTTTATCGTGGTAATCCACCTCATCCAAGTAGCACCACAGTGTCTGCCATCGATCGTTTGACGCCAAACTCTCCCAAGATGCATTGAAATGCATTACACTAGCATTTCAATGCAAACTATTGAAGATATATATATTGCAGACATGGCTGTATGGGCTTCGTTCCCTTTGCCTTCCCTACGGGAGAATTTAAAAAAAAAAAAAAGGAGGTTTTTGGCGGCATTCAACTATGGCGGACGTGATTTTTATTTCGATTATTGTAATATTGTACGGAGTGGATATTGTTACGTAAAATCAGTGTAGTTTTGTGTAATAAG
This sequence comes from Parapoynx stratiotata, assembly GCA_910589355.1. Taxonomy (NCBI): domain Eukaryota; kingdom Metazoa; phylum Arthropoda; class Insecta; order Lepidoptera; family Crambidae; genus Parapoynx; species Parapoynx stratiotata. The sequence continues at coordinate 5,101,647 of OU342476.1, read as the reverse complement.
TGTCTGTGATGATGTGCAATGTGGAGGATAATCGAAATAAACGTCAAGTGGTGTGAAAAGTGACGAGTTTTTTATCGTGGTAATCCACCTCATCCAAGTAGCACCACAGTGTCTGCCATCGATCGTTTGACGCCAAACTCTCCCAAGATGCATTGAAATGCATTACACTAGCATTTCAATGCAAACTATTGAAGATATATATATTGCAGACATGGCTGTATGGGCTTCGTTCCCTTTGCCTTCCCTACGGGAGAATTTTAAAAAAAAAAAAAGGAGGTTTTTGGCGGCATTCAACTATGGCGGACGTGATTTTTATTTCGATTATTGTAATATTGTACGGAGTGGATATTGTTACGTAAAATCAGTGTAGTTTTGTGTAATAAGTGTCTGTGATGATGTGCAATGTGGAGGATAATCGAAATAAACGTCAAGTGGTGTGAAAAGTGACGAGTTTTTTATCGTGGTAATCCACCTCATCCAAGTAGCACCACAGTGTCTGCCATCGATCGTTTGACGCCAAACTCTCCCAAGATGCATTGAAATGCATTACACTAGCATTTCAATGCAAACTACTGAAGATATATATATTGCAGACATGGCTGTATGGGCTTCGTTCCCTTTGCCTTCCCTACGGGAGAATTTTACAAAAAAAAAAAAAAAAAAAAGGGAGTTTTGGCGGCATTCAACTATGGCGGACGTGATTTTTATTTCGATAATTGTAATATTGTACGGAGTGGATATTGTTACGTAAAATCAGTGTAGTTTTGTGTAATAAGTGTCTGTGATGATGTGCAATGTGGAGGATAATCGAAATAAACGTCAAGTGGTGTGAAAAGTGATGAGTTTTTTATCGTGGTAATCCACCTCATCCAAGTAGCACCACAGTGTCTGCCATCGATCGTTTGACGCCAAACTCTCCCAAGATGCATTGAAATGCATTACACTAGCATTTCAATGCAAACTACTGAAGATATATATATTGCAGACATGGCTGTATGGGTTTCGTTCCCTTTGCCTTCCCTACGGGAGAATTTTACAAAAAAAAAAAAAAAAAAAAAAAAAAAAAAAAAAAAAAAAAAAAAAAAAAAAAAAATGTGTTGTGTTGTCCTTTTGTTTTAGGTGGCTATGTGAACATAATTAAATCTTAATTATGTTAATATCCTGTTTGCGTTGTGAAAGCTCCACAGGTGACATTGGCGGGACAGTGTAGGTACCCTAAGCGGTTCTCTCGGTACTCCGTTCGGACGCCACTAATAGAAGAAGAAATCTTTTGTTTACTTTTTTACTTCGCCCTTGTTAGATTTACGACTGATTATCAAATAGATTAAGGATAATGTTTGTATAATTTTGTGATTAAGACGCCCATAACTATTTAAACAATGAATCGCTGTGACTTTAAAGTCGTTTTATTAGGAAGTGAGAGTATAGGGAAGACTAGTTTGGTGCACAGGTTTTTTACATGTACATTTAATGAAGATGTTCCACACCAAAACGTAAGTTGTTTTAATCATATCTGAGAAAAAAACCTGAAAAAACAGAGTATTTACAGCTCAGAGGAAAAAACTAAACTGTCTTATTTTATGTGTCTAGTTTTGAGACGGATTTGCGTACATTATGTTATATTTTGTGAAAATTCCAACAATGGATTTTACTGAGTCATAGATCAGTTGTAATTATAAAGTTGACGAAACTTTAAATGCATGAATTAAGTACAACAAATCTATTTATATGTCTGTTTCTTGGTGATATAAATATTAAGTTAATTTATTGTTTTTTTTTTTGTTTTCAGACACTCGGAGCATCATTGCGCTCTAAAGCAATGATATCCAATGGAAAAACCTACAATATTGGCATATGGGATACCGCTGGAAGTGAACGGTATGTAAATGTACTCACAATAGGATTTGTAACCTATTAACCATTAAACACCAAAAACGTAAGAATAAACAAGATTGTCCTACCAGCAGATAGTTAGACTTCGTATCTTCAATAACAATCACTTTTTATATCAATATCACCCGCTCCCCGCTTCCACTTCCCCCCTGTCCCCTTCCGGCCCCTCCCGCTGCGCACTAACATTTTTCCTGATTTGCAGAAAAACTGTCCATAATCTTAACAAACGGATTTTTGGAAATCGACACTGGTGAAAAATGGAATCGTTTGAGACCAATTTTATCAAAATTTTCCGAAAGACCTAATCCCATGTATTGTGTGCTGGGTCCTTTAACAAAAAACAACTTTAACAGCAAGTGCACAAGAAGAAAATATTTTTCCAAAACATTAGATATATACACAAAGTCTGTATTTAATGAACTCAAAGACACAACTATCACATTTAGGTATATAGACTGAGATTTAAAAATTCCCTCATTCCAGATTCGTCTCAATGATGCCAATGTACTACAGAGACGCGCACGCCGCCATCCTTTGCTACGAGCCGTCGAGCAGCGAATCGTGGACACGACTGAGATACTGGCTGTGTGAGTTGAAGAGTTTTGTTGAGGTAAATAATGATAAATGTATGGGAGAAGTAATGAAGTAATTGCCTCAGGAGGGTCTGGGTACATTGAATTTACATTTTAAATGGTATTCCTTAAAACATACGTGAATGCTAGCTTTGCTCAGATTTTCATGTACTTTTTTATGTACCTTTATTTTTGGCTTCCTGAGAAATGGTCTATACTAGTGATACCTTAACAAGACAACTTCTCTCAACAAATCAACTTTGCTGAAATGTCGTAGATCTGGGTATTTGTTCCTGATTCGTCATATTCTTATTTGGTAATCCTTATACTTATTAATAAGCATCGCAATTAAATTTGTCTGTACAATGACGAGTCAGCAATATGACCAGTTAGGAAAGTGTCGCATAAAGTATATGATGATATATATGATGCATAAAGTATAAAGCATAAAGGATATGACCAAGTAGGAATATGACCAATCAGGAGCAAATCGATCTGAGGCGTCCGGGATTTTAGTCTATGTGTAACATTAATTAACCCAAATAACGGGGACAGTCGGTCAGAAGTTTAACGCATAAAAACATACATAACGTATCAACACGCCTCTTTCCCCGAAGGGGTAGGCAAAGGTGTAAACACCCACATTACGCCAGATATGTTGAAGTCGCTGTTGAAGATAAGAAAGATTAGTAGGAAGACTGATGAAGGAAAAGGGAAGAAAAGTAAAAACTGGTAATAATTAAAAGGAAATAAAAATCTCTCGTCTTCGTGTAAAATTGAAGTATAATCAAAACGTCAAAAAAAAAATCTTAAAAAGTTTAAAAATAATAGTCTTAAAAAAGTATAAATATCTATAAAATAGGTTGCTAGCTTAGCATCGGCAACAGTCGCCATGTAACAGATGGCGAGCTTTTTGCGATGCACCAGCTTTATATGATTGATATGCATTAATATTTTAATATTAAAATGTGAGAATATCTTTTGATAAGTTAAATCTTTTTCTTTTACAATCAGCGCAGCAAATGACTTAACACTATCAGATGGTAAGCAGTAGATGTATCTATACGCGAAGGATGCTAGGGCAGCACCAAAGGATGTAGGCCTAGCGACCTCCACCTTGCTGGCTCACGAGATGTCTTTTCACGCCTCTTTTGAAGAAACCCATGCTGTAGGAAGGAGGGAACACGTGTGCCAGTAGAGAATGCCATGCTTTGGATGTACGAGCAAAGTATGATTCCCTAAACCTTTTAGTACGCGCGGGCAAAGAGGTCATACGTGGCTCCGTAATCCGGCACGCGCGCTCCTTAGGAGGAGGGGAGAGTGGGATGAGGTCGAAAAGCTCTTCAGAACATTCCCCCTGGTACATCTGCAAAAACGCACAGCTGAGTTTTCTTAGTATTGAACTCAACAAGGTTTTTGTATCTCCATTCGAAAACGAGGTCTCACACCTCATTGAGCTCAATAGTAAGATTTAGTCCCTCACTCTCTCTATCTACACGCCCTCACGTTGGATGGCCATAGTATCCCTATGTACAGTGCTGTCATCCGCATAACAATGAATGTTTTGTAAGGAAAGCATATCATTGATATTGTATAATGCGGACCCCTGAGGGACGCCACAGACACAAACCGCGAAGCTCATCCATCACACAAAACGCGGATTCTGTGCTCGTGAAGGAAGCCAGTGATCCGGTTACAGAGTTGAAGAGCGGATGGATTCTGTGCTCGTGAAGGAAGCCAGCGTTCAGCTTGGAGAGAAAAGCTTTGTGTACCCAATCAAAGGCTTTAGCGATATCAAGGCTGATAGCCATGTTTCGCTATGCCTGCCATTAGCTTCACCCCAAACATGCGTCAAGTACGCTAAAAGATCACCAGCCGACCGTTTCGGGCGGACGCCATACCGACGATCGTTAATTAGGCAGTGATCTTCCAGGTATCAGATCAGCTGCTTGTTATTAACGTTCCAAAACCTTGCATGGAACTGAGGTGATAGCTATTGGACGATAAATGTTGAACATTTTCGTAGACTAATGCTGGAGCGGGCGGGCGGGGGCTTCGTCGTCGGCATTGCACACGGCGCCTCCACTGCCGGGCGACGATGGCTCAACTCTCTTGGCTATCGTCGCGCCCCCTCCCAGCGCCGGGAGGGGTGATGCCGCACCCCCCACCTAGGGCGGGCTCCGCCGGGGAGGCTGACTGGGTAAACCTTGGGTGCCGGTCTCCTCTCCACTCCGCGGATAGGAGAGTCGCTGTGGTTTTAGTGAGTATGCCCCCCTGGTTTCGTCCCAGGGGGAGAGTCTCACAGTATTCGCCCATTCCCCCGATGGGCGTTTCTGCGTAAAGCATTTCCACAGCGTAAAAAAAAGGCGCCAGTAATTACGACCAAGCGTTTGGTGCGACAGTAATTCCTGACCAACTCGTGCAACACTGGGCATCGGCTCTAATGAAAGCCCTCATGTAAGCCTTGGTGGCAAATTGTCGCGCTTCACCAAGCAGTGACTGCACTCAGCTTGACCAGTGGTGAGCCTGTCGCAGCTATAAGCTATTGGATGTTGTGCAGTTCTGAGTCGATTAGTCGCCTTTTACGACACCCTAGGGAAGAGATTTCTTGGTAGTATTCTTTTAATGAGCCGCTACCACACGGCGTTTACGCTTATTGTTGTTATTCTGTAAACCATTCCAAATTTTGATAAAAAATCAATTATCGTTATATCTCAAAATAACTGAATTTTTTTGTCAAAAAAAAACTTTAAATTTCATTTTCATTTCAAATTTCATTTCATTTTGGCGTATTAGGAGTTTTGCCTTTCTAGTGTCGACACAAACATCTGCTCCTACCGGGGATCGAGCCCAGTCGGCTGCCCAGAACCTTTTGAGATGACGACACCTTGAGACCGGCGTACAGAACAATCAACCACGGAGGTCGTCTTATTTTATATAGCAACGCTATAGAAAACCATTTCTTTTTTCAGGACTGCAACGTCTACCTATGTGGCACAAAGAAAGATTTGCTCGATTCTGGCGTCTTGCAGAGGCAGGTGCCCGAAGACACAGTTGCGACGTATTGCCAAGACCTTAAAGGTCATTTTCTAACGTCAAGTGCCACAGGAGAGAATGTTGGTAAGATGCGAGTAGTTTTGTTTCGTCGCCAGCCTATATACGTCCCAATGCGAGGCACAGGCCTTCCTGGCGGAACACATGAGGAGTTCGGCCGTAAGCTGGCCCAATGCGGGTTGGTGGGTAGAAACGGTTGCAATAACGACCGGGACTAACGGCTTAATGTGCCTTCCAAAGCACGGAGGAGTTCGTGATCACAAAGTTTTGGTCACCCATCCAGAACTGACCATGGCAAAAGCAGTGTTGTTTTCGATATCGAAAGCTAAAGCGTGCTAACCACTACGTCCCCGAGCTCCTTAGTCCAAACATTATATTTTGTATCTTTATTTGCAGAGGCAATGTTCCAAAAAATCGTCGAAGACTGCGTAGCAGACTGCGAAAGAGCGATGAAGGAGGATGAAGAAGAACGAAGAATACTTCTAAGGAAATCAGAGAGTGATAAAAAAAGGACCTGTGCCTGCTGACTTGGCCAGGATACTCCATTATGATATCGGATTTTTATCACATTCACGCCCATACAGCCAAGTCTTCAGTATTTTATTTCTTCAGTAGCTTGCATTGAAATGCTAGGGTAATGCATTTCAGTGCATCTTGGGAGAGTTTGGCGTCAAACGGTCTATGGCAGACACTGTGGTGCTACTTGGATGAGGTGCTACTTTTTTTTCGCGGTAATCCACCACGATAAAAAAATCTCATCACTTTTCACACCACTTGACGCTTATTTTTCATTGCACATCATCACAGACACTTATTACACAGAACTACACTGATTTTACGTAACAATATCCACTCCGAAACAATATTACAATCATCGAAATAAAAATCACGTCCGCCATAGTTGAATGCCGCCAAAAACTCCTCATATTTTTTATTATACACGTAGTTGGTTAACAAATTAGAACCATACAGCCAGCCATTTCCATTACTAACTAAATACGACGCTTAATAGGCAAAGGAGTAGTTTTAATTAATTTTTTTTTAAGAAATCGCCGCGCTCCGCTATACGGACCGTGCCACTTCCGCCATACTTGAGTAATTTGCCATTGGCAAAATTTGTAAATTTCAAGAAATAATATTAAGTGGTATTCTAAGTTAAATTTACTTTAGATACATTTATGAACTGACACCAAAATAAAATGCTTTAAAAAAAGGCTGTTGCTCGCGAGATTTATGCGTAAAATTAAGTAGGTACTTAAACGCGAACTGACATAAAATTTTTGAACAGTATTTTTTAATCTACTTACTGTAGACTATAGACAAGAAAAGACTCGACACTTGTATTTTTTTTCTATAATTTTGATCGTAATTATTTTTATTCTTATTGTCCACACATCCTTAATCTAAAACGACGTATTAAGACATATCATCACGCCTCTTTCCCCGAAGAGGTAGGCAGAGGTGTTTACGCCCGCACTTCGTCAGATATGTCTTGTCCCCATGTAACAGGTGACGAGCCTGTTGCCATGCACCGGGCACGATGTGAGGCAAGCGATATTCACAATGAACTGTACATACGTTTTATGCATGATAGCAAGTGCAGAGCAGTGTTGGCAGCGCAGCAGCGGCAAGGGACAGGACAGCAAATAAAAATATCACCATTGGTTGATAATATTTGTGTTTATTTAACTTAGTAAATATTGCACAAATACACCGTGTCAAATATAAGATTAGGATGCAAAACAATTAATTAAAACAATCAATTTATGATAATGTCTAGATGTCAGAGACACACACCGGAAGGAAGTAGTCCGAGTCAGTGTGATCATAGAACGTCAAAAAATTAACTTAATCTGACAAAGGAATTAGGATTATACATACTAATTTCAACACTTCCCCTTAATCCTAATCCACTTTAAGCTATACATGCTTAAAACAAAAAAAACAAGTATCATACATTACATGTCAGAGTCAAAACAAAAAATTATAATTTTCACAATCTAATTGTCAATACATAAACACAGATATGAAAAAAAAATAACTCTATCTACACACTGGCTTTACATTTAAATCCTGGCTGAATTTACAGTGTTTAGTTATACATAAGGGCTTTGTTAATACATCAGCTGTCATTTCCTGTGTGGGCAAATATTTAACAGTAAGAATATCTTTACAAACCAAATCTTTTACAAAATGATATCTCAAATCAACATGTTTAGTTTTCTTATGGGAATATTCTTTAGCTAACAATAACTTTTGTGCACTCTGGTTGTCATTAAATACAACTATACTAAAGTGTTTATTAACAATTTCCATTAAGAAGTTCCTAATAAAACACAAATCTTTCGCAACATCACTTATTGCTAGGTACTCAGCCTCAGTGCTGGACAATGCAACACAACGCTGCTTCCTTGATTCCCAATTAACAACATTCTTACCTAATTTCACAACAAAGCCTGAATATGACTTCCTATCTGTTATGTCATTACCCCAATCAGCATCAGTCCACGCAGTCAAGTTAAAACAATTATCACTTTTATAAAAATACAAACCATGATCAATAGTACCTTTCAAATAGCGTAACACTCTTTTTGCTGCCAACCAATGAGTTTTATCAAAGTTTGTAACATACTGACTGAGCTGACTACATGTAAATGCTATGTCAGGCCTTGTGCACACAGATAAGTACATTAAACAGCCTATAAGCTCTCTATAAGGATATTCAGTACCATAATTATTATCATTGTTATCTGACAATACTAATTTGGTATTAAGCATCATTGGTGTGGACACTGGTTTACAATCAGACATTCCAAATTTACTCAGTACTCTATTTATATATTCTGATTGATCCAGTATTAAAGTATCTTTATTTCGTGTTACACGCATACCCAAACAACTTGTTAGTGAACCCAAATTCTTTACATTAAAATTACTTTGTAACAAATGAAACAAATCATCGGTATTACAATTTGAAAAAATATAGAAGTCGTCTACATATAGTGCAATCACTGTAATATTCCTCTGATCCTTTTTCACATATACACAAGGCTCACACTTGCTTTGCATATAACCATCTTTACACACTACCTCATGGACTTTCAAATTCCACATGCGACTTGCTTGTTTCAGTCCATAGATACTCTTCAACAACAAACACACCTTGCTATTATCAGATACAAAACCAGTGGGTTGCTCCATATAAATTCTTTCATTCAGATCGCCGTTTAAAAAAGCTGTAGTCACATCAACATGTCGTATACACCAATCATTCTGATGTGCTAATGAAAATAATATGCGCATAGTTGAATGACGAACAACTGGAGAAAACGTGTCATAGTAGTCAACACCTTCTCTTTGACTAAAGCCGCGAGCAACTAAACGGGCCTTATAGCGATCAAAACTGCCTGAGGTATTATGTTTTATTTTATACACCCATTTACACTTAATGACATTAGTATTAGATGGCCTGTCTACGAGTTTCCATACCCCATTCTTGAGTAGCGAATCGTACTCCAATTGCATAGCTTTCTGCCATTCTTCAGAATCACGAGATACGACTGCAGCCTCATAAGAAGTAGGCTCATCAAATAAAACAGATGTAAACATACCCAATTCATAATCCTCATACTTGCTAGGTAATTTGTTCCTTGTACTACGCACGGTTCGTCCAGGAGTAGCAGACAGTGGCTGCGCTGTCACGTCCACATCCTCTACTGGACTCTCCGTCTCACTGTCACCAGTGCAGTACTCCTCGGAATCTAATTCAGAACAATTTGAAATTAATTCATTTTCATTACAATTTTTACTATTACTATCATCAAAATTATCAGGATTTCCAATATTCACTAATTTATCATTACAATTTAATTCATTATGATTATTCAATTCATTATTATAATCTATTAAAGGCATAATTAGACATTCATTATTTTGACTAGACTTCAAATTGTTATCACAGATAAAATCTTTATAAAACTTTCCTTCCATAAAGTTCACATTTCTAGACATAATAACCTTATACGGATTAGATGGCTCAATTAGTCGGTAACCTTTTACAGTATCTGAATAACCAACAAATATGCACATCTTCGCCCTAGCATTCAACTTAGATGTACGAATATGCTCAGGTAACAAATGGTAGGCAATGCAGCCGAAAACACGAAGATGTCCGAGACTAACACTTCTTCCGGACCAAATCTCTTCAGGCACACGTCCTGCTAACACCCGAGTGGGGCTCCTGTTCTTCAGATAGAGAGCAGTCATTACTGCCTCACCCCAAAAACGGTTACAGAGACATGCCTCCCTCAGCAAACATCTAACCTTATTCATGAGGGTGCGATTCAATCGCTCCGCTACACCATTTTGTGGAGGACAATACGGTACAGACAATTGATGAATAATACCTTCCTTAGCTAAGTAATTGTTAAACTCAATACTACAATATTCACCACCATTGTCAGAACGCAGGCATTTCACCGTAAAACCAGTCTGTTTCTCTACAAGATTCTTAAAATGAATAAAGCATTTACATACCTCTGACTTATTCTTCATAAGGTATCCAAACGACTTTCTGGTGTAATCGTCGGTCAACGTAAGTAAGTAACGTGCTCCATTCCAGCTTGAGTCCATGGGCCCACATACATCTGAGTGGATGAGTTCCAGCGGATGAGACGTTTGTATCGCTTTGCCTCTGGGATAAGCCTTGGCCACCGGCTTCCCCCCAAGACATGCAACACAATTTTTGATATCTTCTGTTTCTGAATTATTTATCTGAAATAAGATATCATTAGCACCTCTATCACGCAGAACACACATTCCTGTCAAGCCAAGATGTCCAAGCCTTTTATGCCACATATTAGCACCCACTTTAGAAGACTCAGCATACTTTGCAGTCTGTACATTCTGCACTTCATGCAGAAATGCCGAGGACCGCCCCTCAACACGTATACCTTTCAACTTATAAATACCATGACACAACTCAGCAGTCATAATTGGTTTGCTTTTCATATTACATAGACTATCATAAACGCTGCATCCATTCTTATCGAATACCACCTTTAAACCTTTTTCAACCATTTTACTCACTGACAACAGATTTGCGGCTAACTGGGGAACATACATAACATCACATAAAGCTCTATCAATATTATTAATTTTTACCTTTATGTCACCCACACCAATGCTTGACAATAAGTTTCTACTATCAGCCCCTTGCACTTGAATATTCTTGCTTTTAAAGTTAGTAAAGTAATCTATGTTATTTGTCATATGACTTGATGAACCACTATCGATGATAAAATCTGTCTTGTCGGCCATAGCGATGAAACTTGACGCGATGAGGCTGTTGCTAACGGCGCTGTCCTTGCTATTCCTCTTCTCCCTTTTCCATTTGAAGCAACGGGATTTTATATGGCCCTGCTTTCCACAAAAATGGCATTTGATAGGCTTCGAAGACTTTGCAACAATAAAAGCAGCATCACCATTTGCACCTCCATTCCGTCTATAATCCTCTTGTAAAAGTCGGGTTCTCACGACCTCACTTGATATGTTTCCGCTAAGAAAAACTGTCTCAAGGCCAGATACCAAATTATCAAACTCTCTTGGAAGACCAGACAATAAGATTTCTGCAATTTCTTCATCTTGAATTGTTTTTCCAATATCTTCCAATTGTCGAACAAGAGTCATAACCGAGTCAACATACATAGTCATGTTTTCATAATTCGAATACTCTATACGGTGCAATTGACGCAGCAACACGACACGTCGATATATTCCTTTGTCAGCAAAAATGTTACTTAATTTTTCCCATGCTTCCTTAGAAGTTGAACAACTATGCAAATGCTGGTACAGTGCTGGTTTCACGTATAAAGCTATTCTTGCTAGAGCTTTTCTGTCTTTTTCAACATCTAGAACAGTCGTATTTGTGGGTTCAATGCAATTCCATAGTCCATCCAGTATAAGCGCATTTTTCACAGCAAATTTCCATGTGGAATAATTGTTCACGCCTTCCAATTTCTCGACGTAGAACCCACTTCTGTCAGTGCTTCCGTTATCAGCCATGGTTCAATCGGTGTATGAGATTCACAGCAATTATTCACACCAAGTGATATTTGCGTCCTAATCAAGTCCCTGCCTTTTATTAACGAGTCTGGGCCCATAACCTGATAGCAAGTGCAGAGCAGTGTTGGCAGCGCAGCAGCGGCAAGGGACAGGACAGCAAATAAAAATATCACCATTGGTTGATAATATTTGTGTTTATTTAACTTAGTAAATATTGCACAAATACACCGTGTCAAATATAAGATTAGGATGCAAAACAATTAATTAAAACAATCAATTTATGATAATGTCTAGATGTCAGAGACACACACCGGAAGGAAGTAGTCCGAGTCAGTGTGATCATAGAACGTCAAAAAATTAACTTAATCTGACAAAGGAATTAGGATTATACATACTAATTTCAACAATGCAAACTCAGTGCTACAGGGGTGGGATCGAACCCGCGACCTCTTGAACGATTACTCCTCATGATTTGTGCGTCAGCTACCGTTTTATAGGATATACAAACTCCATTCTCTTTGCTATGTTACTAGCTTTTGCCCGCGACTTCGTCCGCGTAGAATACATTTATTAACAGACACTGAGTTAGTCTGTTGGTATGTAGCCTTCCTCGATAAATTGGCTATTCAACACTGAAAGATTTTTTCAAATTGAAACAGTAACCTCAATTGGTGGAAATTAAAATTTACGCCTACCCTATTACTAGAAGAAAATTTCATAGTGCCGTAAAGTCTCTAATTTTTCTGGCAGGCGTTATTTAATTTTTTTATCATTGTCCCGCATGGCACCCGTTCCCATTGGAATATCGGGATAAATGGTAGCCTATGTCCTTTCACAGGCTCTAGACTATCTCTGTACCAAATATCAAAACTATCTGTGTAACAAATTTCGGTTAAATTGCTTCAGTAGTTTTGACGTGAAAGCGAGACAGATAAACGGACAGAGTTACTTTCGCATTTATAATATTAGTATGGATAGACTATGCAATAAAATTTGCCCCGATAACGGCACACAACCTTACAAGTGCCCGGCGCATGGCAACAGGCTCCCCCCATGGGGACTTAACATATAACGCGATATGTGGGTGTTGTTACCCCTGTCTACGATTGTAGATGTGATGTTATCTTAGTATAGGTGTGTATACATTTTTTATATATTTTTAGTTAGTAAGCAATGTTAATCGACTTATTAAAACGTTATTGGATTTTGATTTATGGTTAGTATGTGATCAAATCGAAAATCGTGTGAATATTTTGGCATGAAAAAAATATTTTTGACCTTGTATCGTACACTAAAAGATCGCTTTTAAATTAAAGTGAAATTGTTTTGACCGTGTATAGAGTAATACTTATTATATCTTTATATAGGATAATTATTTTACTCAAAGGTATTGTGATAATGAGGTTTTTTAGATTTTATTGCGTAACACTATATTGTTGCGTATGATTTTTAATTGAAGAGTGATTTTTTTTTATATTTGTGTTTAAACAAATGTGCCATAGAGTTTTTGGTTCTTCATTGTATTGTGATAAAAAAGACAGCTGTATATTGCTAGCGTAGATATGAAATCAAATTATGATAGACTATTTTAATATTAATTTAACAAATTCATTTAACTGATGATTTATATTTGTATAGAAACGATTCAGATATAAAATGCATTTATACAGGATTTTTATTAATGAATCATCTATTTCGCAGAAAGAAAATGTAAATAATTATGTAAATTAAAAATGAATTCGTACTGTCGTGACATTTGTAAGTTTATGTTCCGTTCATACAAAAAGGCGACACGCGCGACGCACGCGCTCGCGATCCGCCCAGAGCTAAGAACATTCAGAAATGGGTATTTGTTCTGTGAAAGTAATGTGTCAAATTATCAAGACATAGAACAAATATTATTATTTTTGATGATAGATATCCAGTATTGCGTCGTTGTTGATTTATTAAAAATAACCCTATATCACTTATGACAATTTAAGCTATTCATCTTCAAGACGTAATGTACACTAAGAAATGCGCGCAATAATGTTTACGCCGAATAACCAACTACCGAATATTATTCGGATTAATCTTTGCCGAACCGGATATTCGGCTGAATTATTCAATGAATACAATTAATTACTTTGCTTAGCTACGAAAACAACTTAGACAACATGTACGTTTCGCGTCACTATAGGCGATGTTAAAATAAAAGTTGACATAATAATGAGACATACATGAGTAACATAAATCTCACAGAAGTTATGTCTTTTTGTTCTCTACCCGGTCATCTAGCTAAGAAAATAACCGAATATATTAGGAACAAAATACGAATAATTCGGTCGAATACAAATAGATATTCGGCGCATCTCTAATTAATATACATTATGACTGCCGTCCTCAGAGTAAACAGAACTGGAGTAGCCTTTGTCTCACATTCCCCTCTGCCAAATGCACAAGCATTTGATGCTTGCACGTTTAATAAAACTAGTTGAGTCGCCATTTTGACAGCCATAACATTGTAAACGTTGCGGCGAACAGAGCTCCCGCAAAAATGCCTGCCTGTGCTGTTTTTTGTTGAAAAAAATAAATAGAAAACATCGAGTATGCTAAAAGATGGTGTTACCTTTTATTTGTAATTATAATTTTTAAGATATCATGATTATTTACTTCATTATTTCATGATTTAGAATTCTACGATTTCAAATTTCGAGCGCTAGTCTCGTGGGGAGTGCGGCTGTGACGTTGTCAAAACGCACACCCCACGTGACTATTTTAAGCGTGTGTGTGCGTGAAATTTAAATTTGTGTGTCGAATTATGCATGTGTGCATTTGTAAAAACGGCTGGCTTTGAGTGTAGTGGTAACCCCCGCAAGAAATGACAGAAAAAAATGTTTGAGAAATTGACTAATGGCTACTCCAGTTCTGTTTACTCTGAGTTGCCGTCTGTGAAGTCGTTTAGACTATACAATACCATAGATAAATTAAGTAGTATGATCGCTATTCCCATACATGGGTTTTTAGTTCGTCTAAAACTTATTATTTTTGCGTGTACACCTTCGTTCGACTTATTACGTTAGGTGGCGCTACTATAGCGGAATTACTTAATTTACAATACTCAAAATGTAATAGATTTTCAAGCTTTAAGGTCTTTATCATGACCGTTATAGGACCGTTTCGTAGCAAAAAGTTCTTTGTATAGAAATGTAATATGAGGAGTTCGGTTGCTCGTGGATTTCGATATCGAAAATAAAGGAACTTTCGCCATGGTCAATCCTGAGATGGGTGACCAACACACGGTCTCGAGTTCCTCTCGGCCAAAACTCCTCACGTGTCTCCTTGTAGGAAGGCCTGTGCCCAGCAGTGGGACGTGTACAGGCTGATAATGATGAGAGCATACCCACAAAACCGTTCTAATACATACCGGCAGACCGTCATACACTTCTACACGGTTATTTTTAATGAATCATCAATCTCACAAGACTAGATAGCTCACATCGTAAATAACAACATTTGTCTACGAGTTTTACCATAAATCAATAGGTACATTAATTAAAAATGTTTTTACAAACTTATAATGCACTGTCGTAGGGTTGCCATCACCAAATTTTTCGGACGCCGGAAAACACGGCAAAATCCCGGAATACATACATACATACAAACATATAATCACGACTATTTTCCCCTAAGGGTTAGTCAGAGACTAGGCATAAGCACTGCAAAAGCAGTCCACTGCCATAGTCCGTGCTTCACCAGCAGTGACTGCACTCAGCGTAACAGGTGGTGAGCCCGGAAATTTTAGCGAAATATAGATTTTTCTCCAGACACCTCTGAAAAAGTTTTTTGGAACATAAATAACATACATACATACAATCACGCCTGTAATCTCCGAAGGGGTCGGCAGAGTCCAAGGAGCACTGTGTTCCTTAAGACCACATTTTGCCGTATAAAAATTGGGTTTGGTCAGATGAAAAAAACAAAAATAAAAACATCGTAATTTTTTTTTCGAGAAACACGTGTGCGTTATATTTCAAATTATTGCGTATGTATAAAAAAAGGGGATTCACCAAGCAAAACTGTCCGCGTTTGTCCCGGATAGTTTTAAAAACCCCTGCCGGACGGCCTCCGGACACCCTTCAAACTAGGACATTTCCAGGGAAACCCGAACGGATGGCAACCCTATACTGTCGTGACATTAGTAAGTTCGTACGAAAGGCGGCACAACGCGCGCGCGATGCGCACAGAGCTACGAACATTCAGAAATTGATATTTATTTTTGTATGAAAGTAAATTGTGTCAAATTATTGGAAGTCGCAGAACAAATGTCGTTATTTATAATGTTAGCTACCTATTCTTGCGAGGATGTTGATTCTTTAGAAAAACCCTGTATATAAATAAATACGTTGTGAATATCACTAACCTCGTTCTTAGTAGGGCATGACGCATGACAACAGGCTCCTCCCCTTGACATGGGGACTTAATATGTGGGTGGGTGTTCTCACCCCTACCCACCCCTTCGGGGATAAAGGCTGCTGATATGTATTTTGTCTGAAACGACAAGTAGGCACTTTAATTTGTAAGATGTAAGGTGCTATGTAACAAATGCTGTCTCAAGGAATATTTTTTGTAAGACAAATAAAATTATTTATATTTTGATATCATTTGTTGTATTATTTTTGCCCTCTATCTTCAGGAAGAAGGTAAGTTGCTCGTAGACAAGAGCTCGTAGACAAGCCACTTTAACACAAATCACTGAACACAGTTATTGTGTAAGGCCGTTTGTCCCACAGTTATCGCTATTTCCGTCACTAATCTATATACGTCTCACTCTTGAAAAACATGCCGAAGCACTTGGAACTCGAGATCACAAAATATACGACCCACTGCTGGGCTGGCTTCCTACATGGAGAAACAAGAGTATGGGCCGTAACACCACGTTGGTGGGTAAAAACTGTTGCAATACCTACCGAGACAAAGGGCTTAACGAGCTTTCGAAGCATGACGTTACTCGAGATCACCAAGTTTTGGTGACCCATCCAAGGACCGATCATGTTCACAATAGCTTTGTGTTCATTGTTCAATATCGGAAATCAAAGCGTTGCAACCACCTTTAACGAGTTATCCTACCTTTGTTTAATTTTTGCGGTATTTTCTTTATTTTTACGAGTAATTTCTAAACAACCTGTATAAGAAAAATAGTAGTTCTTCATAATTACCTACTTCTTTAACTCACAACCTTACGAGTGATTACCATTATTTTTCTTACAAACAAAAGGAGATATAGATAAATTGATAATTACGTATTTATCGACTTCCATGTTCACGATTAGATTATTACTAATACGAATTAATTTAAAGCACGCCATTGTCATTATATTGGTGTTAAAAATGAAGGAAGTCGCTGTTCTGGTGTTTCTGGTGGGGATTCTGGCGGTGTCAGGTAAGTTTGCATACATATATATAATCACGACTATTATCCCCTAAGGGTTATTCAGACACTAGGCAAAAGCACCGCAAGAGCAGTCCACTGCTATAGTCCGTGCTTCACCAAGCAGTGACTGCGCTCAGCGTGACATGTGGTGAGCCCGTCGCCACTATTAGCTATTTAATGTTGTGCAGTTCTAAATCCATTAGTCGCCTAAGGTAAGTAAGCCGGTAAGCAGCTGTTCCCAAACTTAATTTTCTTACATACTTACCACTTTTAAAATTTTGCTGGGTCCTATTGACCCCCAGCACTACCATCATAATTTCCCAAAACTCGACAAAAAGTTAAGAATACTATGAAATTTTGCGCTGTGGCTGAGTTTTAACGACATAATTATTAAGTTTTCGAAAAAATAGTTAAGAAATGATAGAGATATTTTATAATTAAAATCAATTAAACATAGGTAATATTAATAAAAATTGTAACCTGTTGATTGAATAAAATGTCATAAAAACACAATGGCCATTAAAATAGTGACTCCATCCAGCTTCACCTTTGATTTACAGCACAAGATACTAATTAATTCTTACACATTTTATTTAGAAAACTTTCATGTAAAATTTCATGTTTACGAATAGTGGACCCCATTTCTTGTCACGCCCAATGTGGTCCCCGTGGACCCCCAGGGGTACACTTGGACCACTTTGGGAATCAGCGGCCTAAAGTTTATTTGGTGTCAAGAGACAAGAACAGCCGATTTGGGACAGACGGCTTTACACCTACCGATCACTTAATTTGAATATCACAGTGTTATTTAAACTCAGCCCGGTCTACATGCGCAGGCACCTTTCCGATGGACCGTAGCATGTATCAGCCTGCAGTTTGTGATAGTTACCCTTGCTATGCTACGCCAGCTTGCTGCTATCCCGCCCGATCGCTAGCAATGCGCCTGCGCATCAAAAGCAGGTTGAAAGTTTGAAACAAATTATGCCGATTCTTTTAATGAGACGCATAAGACGCAGCGTCACTTGTGAATATTGCCCGTACCTACCTTTACCTTTCTCCATTTGTATAGAAAACACGCATTGGATGCCGCGCACTCATGCACAGATGAGAATCGCAGTAATATTTATGACCTATGAAATTATGGAGGAGCTCGGTGGCGTAGTGGTTAGTACGCTTTGACTTTCGATTAAAAACAAAGCTACTTTCGCCATGGTCAGGCCGTGGATGGGTGACCAAAACTTTGTGATGTCGAGCTCCCCCATGCTTCGGAAGGCACATTAAGCCGTTAGTCCCGGTCGTTATTGCAACCGTTTCTACCCACCAACCCGCATTGGGCCAGCTTACGGCCGAACTCCTCATGTGAGCCTCCAGGAAGGCCTGTGCCTCGCAGTGGGACGTTTATAGGCTGGCAACGAAACAAAACCACTCGCACCTTACCAATATTTTCTCCTGTGGCACTCGACGTTAGAAAATGACCTTTGAAACGAAAATCATGAAGAAGGTCTTGGCAATACGTCGCAACTGTATCTTCGGGCACCTGCCTCTGCAAGACGCCAGAATCGAGCAAATCTTTCTTTGTGCCACATAGGTAGAGGTTGCAGTCCTGAAAAAAGAAATGGTTATCTATAGCGTTGCCATATAAAATAAGACGACCTCCGTGGTTGATTGTTCTGTACGCCGGTCTCAAGGTGTCGTCATCTCAAGAGGTTCTGGGCAGCCGACTTCCCTATCTAATTTGCAATCTCTTTATCATAAAATATGCCGTTCTCAAATGTACGAGTAAGTGTTGACAAATGCTATCTGTTGATTACACTTATTACTAAATTAATCCGTTTGATAGCAAGTCCATACTAGAAGCGGATAGGACTAGGCAAGTATTTAGTATTCATTCTACCTAATTCTGCATTGTCATATTTTTATGGTGCCAAAAAATTTGAGAGACAAGTTCTTCTTCTTCTTCTTGCCCTTTTCGCACTCTAGGTCGGGTCGGCACAACATGTCTTCCTCATCCATTCTCCTCTGTCACTAGTCAGCTCAGCATCCACTTCTTTTATTCTCATATAATTCTTTACGTGTTCAATCCATCGCTTCTTTGGTCTTCCTTTCACTCTAGGTCCGTCCACATCCATGCTCAGCATCCTTCTTGTAATGTGACATTCATCCCTCCTCATCACATGTCCACACCACGGTAACCTAATCTTTTCTGAGAGACAAGTTACTGTTACCTAATTTTGTTTTAATTACGCTGTGAGAAAAAAAAGGAAATAAAAAAAATAAAAAAAATGTGACGAATTGTGATAGGTAGGACTACAAAAAAATTTGAGCTCGGTGGGGCTCCGGTTGATATTGCCACCGTTTGTACCTACCAAGCCGCATTGTGCCAGCGTGGTGGTGTTACGGCCCATCTCTTCATGTATTTGTTTCCATGAAGGCCTGTGCCCAGTAGTGGCACGAATAAGGCTGAGGACGATACAAAACATTTTATTTTTTTGCCTTTTTATATAATGGTACGGAACTCTTTGTGTGGGAGTGCGACTCGCACTTAGCCGGATTATCTAAAGTATAAGTCACATGGTTAACACCTGCCTGACCTTAAAAAGGTAATTCATAGACTGTGTGGACTTTGAATTTTTGCAGGTGGCCAATAATCTTAATCTTCGATTAGTTTTCTACTAAAAGTTTACTATTGATATTTATACAGTCACTTGACTATCTAACAGATAAAATAAGAAGCCAATAGAATCTGGTTTTGCGAGAGTTCGTTGGCGTCATAGATAAATTAAGTGGTATAGATCGCTATTCCCATACATGGGTTTTAAGTTCGTCTAAAACTTATTATTGTTGCTCGTACCCCTTCGTTCGAGTTACCGTCAACCATAGATAAATTAAGTAGTATAGGTCTCTATTCCCATACATGGGTTTTTAGTTCGTGTAAAACTTATATGGTTAGCATTAAGTTGAACGAAGGGGTACAAGCAACACACAATTTTTAGACGAACTAAAAACCCATGTATGGGAATAGAGATCTAGACACTACTTACTTTATCTATCTTTGGCTTTCGATATTGAAAACAAAGCTACTCAATCCCTATTTTCGCTATGGTTATAGTTTATTCTCCCTTAGATGGGTAGCTGAGGCCCGTTTACGGAACCAGCTCAAGCGTGAATGAAATGGCGCCATTCATTCCCACATATCGACATCCCTTTCTAGCTGTGCTGAAGCAGAGATCCACGCTTTAAGTTGGTTCTGGTATACGAGCCTAAAACTTTGAGATCTCAAATTATTCGATGCTTCGGAGGGCACGTTAAGCTGGTCCCGGTTGGTATTGCAACCGTTTTCACCAATCCGCTGGGCTACCGAGATGGTGTTGTGACCAGTTGCGTCATGCAGGAAGGCCAACGCTCAGTAGCGGGACCTTTAAAGGTTGGAGAGCTTAGCTCACCGATAACCCAAAAATTTGCGAACCTTAAGTGGCTTTTAGTACCTTACAGCAGAATCGACAATGCTTCGATGGAATGGTTTTCGACTTCTCGAGTGGTGACCTAAGTACTGGGAAGCGAATCTTTTTATTTACCTAAGAGGTGGGGAAGGGGGAAAGGTCAGAAGGAACACCTGATGGTTAACCTTCAACTTTTTATGTCTCCAGGTCTCCCCAAACCAGACCCTGTGCTGCTTAAGCTAGACAGCCTCCGCTACCAGTACCAGGAGGACTCTGATGGCCGCATCCACCTGGCAGACCACTGGCAGACAGCCGGCGACTTGGCGAGGGCTGCAAGGTTCGACGCTGACCGGCAGATTGTCTACCATCTGTATACCAGGTTTGTGACTTGCCTTTTATGGATCTTGCGACACGGTCACACATTATAACACAACACACACACACATAACATTCCCCGGTAGGGAGTAGAACTGTAGTAGAGCGGGGGTAGAGCTGTTAACACTCACATTTCACCAGATATGTTAACTCGATGTAACAGGTAGCGAGGCGATGATTAGTCGAGAATCAAGCAATGGCGCGGTTAGTGCAGTTGTAGGATCCAAGCTCATCTTTTGTGTTTCAGCCTCCGATCCACCCTCCTTGCTCTTGCACGGGAGCGAACTAGGGTCTGCCGAAGTAGTTCTCTTAGCTGACCCAGGGCCTCCCGACCTAGTCACAGACACTAGGTCCAGGTTTGCGCTGAAGGGGATTCGTATCGCTTCGGGCATTTTTACACATCTAGTTTTTTATAGCATAGCATTACATACATACGCCATGCCATTACAATCACGCCTGTAATCCTCAGAGTCTAAAGGAGCACTTGTTCTTTAAGACCACATTTAGCCATACAAAAATTGGGGTGTGAAAGAGTAGTAGCAAGTGGCTAGCTCATCGCCTACACAATCACAGACCCAGTACCCAAAACGCCCTTACTCGCCTATTAGGTACGACATGCTAGGCAAGAAAAGCAGTTGGTACATTCTTTTTGTGTACCGGACCAACACGGGACTCCCGGACCAACACGAGAGGCATTACGTAGCATGTTTAATTTTCCATTTACCCCCTGGACTGACTGAGTAATCCTGTTGTGGATGAGACTATTTTTCTATTGTGACTATAAACTTATCAGGTGATGAGTTATACATATAAGCTACAAGATCAAAATATTTACGCTGCGTTCTTTTCTTCTCAGGGGCAACCCCACCGTCAGCCAGCCCCTCCTGATCGGCAGCGAAGGTCTTCTGGGCATGACCAACTACGACGCGAGAAGAAGGACCATCTTCCTTATGCACGGATGGAGGGTAGGAGCTACTGCTGCGATGAATACGCTTTTGGTGCCAGGTTTGTTGGCTACTTTACCTCCAAGGGTCAGAAATCAGACACAACTGAAACATCTATTGTTTGCGAAAACCGATGTTCACGCTGACCCCCAAGGGGTTAATTGTTTGACTAAATAGTATATTAGTAATACTGTTGAAAAGCTCGGTGGGGTAGACGTGGAGTGCTTCTTTCGACATGGTAAATTATTGGATGTGCGACCAAAACATTATGATCTCGAATTTTCTTATGCCTCGGAAGACACATTAAGATGTTGGTCCTGGTCGCTATTGCGGCTGCTTTCACCCACCAAACCGCATTGGGCCAGCGTGTTGCGGCCTTCAGAACGTTACGCCCATACCCCTCATGTGTTCCTCCATGTAATAAGGCCAGATCTGGAGTGGGATATTTACGGGCTAGTGACGGATCTATTTCTTTACCTATAATCGCCTCTTCGGTCTAGTGCTTCACACCACCGGGTGTTGATTAGGAGGTCCGGGTTCGATTCCCCATGGGGCAAAATTTTTTCTGCTCGGTTTAGTTGGTGGTAGGGCTTCCAAGCCCGCCTGGCTAGCTACCACCGTGTTACCTAAATTTGTCGCTATAATAATAATGTTATAAGCATTTGTTGTGTTCCGGCAATCAGAAGTAAGATAGCCAGTTCCTCAGTTGTCGAGGATTTACAGGTGAAGCTCGCTTTAACCTTCGGCATTATCGTCACTTGCCATCAGGTGAGATGAAGGCCAGTAATCTCCGTTTAATGATAATTATTATGACTATGTTTCAGCGTTCCTTAGCGCTGAGGATGTGAATGTGGTCGTCGTGGACTGGAGCGCAGGCGCAGGCGACATCAACTACGCTAACGCTGTTACGAAAACTGTCACCGGAGGTAATAACTTGTAAATGTTTGACGTCATATTGTCTAATGGGATGGTAGCTTCGTAACGTAACGTGTCACAGGCTGACACAGCCGACAGCCGCATTGATTGGTTGCGACTGCCGTTTGACGGATTTGACAATGCGCAATAATTGTTTACATGACGCGTTACTTCACAAATTTCAAGAACATGGTGGACTAGCGTTTTTGACAGATGAAGAAAAAAGTACTTAAACATAAAACACATTATTTTATGTATACTTAAACACAAACTTAAACTTAAACATATACTTAAACATAAACACATTACATCGAATTTCTACAGCAATTTTTTAAATATTTTTTGAACTTGGTCTATTTTGAACGCTTGTACGAAATATTATGTGAATTAAACATTATTTTCATTACTTTTGATATGAGTCAGCTAGCTTATTTCCGGTGTTAATAGACCAGTCCACCAAACTCCAACTAGCGACAGCAGTAGGGTTACTATCCATAAATGCCATCCTCGTCAACAGAAAATGTTTCCAGACCAATCAATTGATAGTCGATCGATGACATGGATCTATGGTAAAGAGGCAAGTCGTCATCGATCGATAGATTCTACCATACGATTAATTGATTTTATATTAATGATTTTTTCAGGGGAAGGTGTAGCTCGCTTCGTCAACTGGCTGAACCTGGTGACCGGCGCCAGGCCGATCAACTACCACCTCATCGGGCATAGCCTCGGCGCACATATGGCTGGTATCATCGGCAGGAATGTTGATGGGAATATCGCTTATATTACAGGTACGTCTATTTAAAGAGCTTTATAAATACACTAGCTTTTGCCCGCGACTTCGTCCGCGTTTATTGGTTTTTTAACTACCCCACGGAAACTTTTCATTTTCCGGAATAAAAAGTATCTAAGATGTTAGGGGTATAAGGTAAATCGGTCCAGCCATTTCGGAGATAAGTCAAACAGACAGACAGAGGAACAGACAGAGAAATAAAATATAAATTTTATTTTTTGTTTTTGGTATTTTCCCTCTTTTTACATCCCCCTGACTTGATTTTAAGCATGTTTTTTCTATGTACAGACATTCGTCCTCTACAGTTTTATCATATGTATAGATTTAATAAAGATTTTGGTTTCAGCTCTCGAAGCCGCGCTTCCTGGCTTCATCACTAATGACCACACCTTCAGAGCAAGTGACGGTAGCTATACCGAGGTGATTCACACGAACGCCGGGGCTCTGGGGTACGTGACTCCTCTGGGACACGTGGACTTCTATCCCAATGGGGGTTCTGGGATGCCAGGTTGCGACTCGCAGGACTGTGATCATTCAAGGTAATTTGGAAAAAAGGGGTCCGGTACCATTAACATGGTTTTACCTTATCAACTTGATAGAAGTTTCTTTTTTTTAATACAACTTAATGTAACTGTCACAGTAAAGTATTTTAAGTAACTGTCACACAATAATTGTTTATATAAGGTCCTTACCCAAGAAATTGGTAATTTGTATGGGGATGTCTGCATTTTAAATACTAACATTTTTTGAGTTTTCTTCACAACGACAATTCCAAAGATAATAATATTTGGCATGTATCATTAGACAAGCTTTAGCAATATGTGTGTGAACACGCTTGATAAAAATTATTCATCGTTTTTATGTTAATGCAAATCAAATGATGTATTCGGGAGGCAGTTAAAAATAATTGTCTTTGTGTCTAATTTTAACACAATTAAACTTACAAAAATTATGAAATTAAATAATACGAGCTCAAATATATGGTCTATTTTTAGAAGAGGCAATTATTTTATAAGAATGTTCTGAAACTTAATAGTTACGGACAAATTGCTAAGTCAGAATAAAAACACCAATTTCATAGGTAAGGACCCAATATAACTGTCACATAATTCTCGTTATTAAAAAACGAGCGTGTGTATAAAACGAGCCTTGGTGAGAATTTTAATTGTATCATGCGAGTGTGGGTGAAATGTGGCTATTACACCTCTGCCTACCCCTTCGAGAATAGAAGCCTTACGTTGAGTTTTAATACCGAGTTATGTGTAGTTACATTTACACTTCTATAGTACACTCATATAATTATTCAAATAAAACCAAAGCGGGTAAAAGTTGGATGTATTAGGCTTGTGACGACAATAATAAACTAGCTAACCGCCCCGGCATCGCATGGACAACCCCCTTTTTATCCCCTTAGGGTGGGAGTTTTGTAAAATCTGTTCTTAGCGGATGTCTACACCCTTTAAGGAACCTACCTGCCAATTTACAAGATTGTAGGTATGTGTGTGTATAGTTTCTGAGATTTCGTGATTAATCAATGAGCGGTATTTCGTTTTGAAATAATAGATTAAGATCATACCTACATACATGAAATCACGACTATTATCCCCTAAGGGTTAGTCAGAGACAAGGCAAATGCGCCGCAAAAGTAATATTTCATATAAGGCCGAAGGTGGCGGTGGTAATATCCATCACCACCGCCACCTTCGGCCTTATCGTCACTTACTATCAGGTCAAGAGCTTCCCTGCCATCTTTTCCTATGAAATTGGTGTTTTTTTCTCTCTTAGTATTTTGTCTGTAACTATTAAGATTCAGAGTATTCCTAAAAAATAATTACCTCGTCTAAAAATAGACTATATTTTTGAGCTCTTTTGATTTGTTTTGATAATTTGTTGTAAGTTTAATTGTGTTAAAATTGGACACGGAGACAACACTTTTTAAGTGCCTCTCGAATACATCATTTTATTTGCATTCACTTAAAAACGATAAATAATTTTTATGAAGTGTGATATTACACATATTACTAAAGCTTGTCTAATGATAGATGCCAAATATTATTATCTTTGGATTTGTCGTTGTGAAGAAAACTGAAAAAATTTTAGTATGGAAAAAGCAAGAATTCCCCAAAATCTCCATAGGTCCAAGGACCTAATATATTGCTTCCCTTACATATCCACCCGTTTCCAGGTCCTACTTCTACATGGCGGAGTCCATCTCCGTGGGGGGGTTCACGGGGCGGCGCTGCGCGTCGTACCTCAGCGCGCTGGTCGGCAGCTGCTCGCTGCCGGGCGCGCTGAGGATGGGAGGCCTGGTGCCGAAGACCGGGTATGGGATTGTTTAAATACTATATGTAAGGCAGCGATAGTAGTGTCATGACGAATGTTTGGTGTTTCGTGGACCGAGCTTCACATGAACGTCTCGATAGTTCAACAACTCTTCATCAAGTGTTTATTGTCCCGCATCCTTACATTCGGACACGTTTCTCGAAGTGGCTATCAGTCTACAGAACGTCAGGTTCATCCACACTGTTGAATGGGTGCCTTAAACTTTTTAATCTCGATCTTCTCTGTGCGTCGGAATGCGCGTTAAGCAGTTGGTCCCGGTCCCAATTGCAACCGTTTTTACCCACCAACCCGCATTGGGCCAGCGTGGTAGTGTCGAGAACCTAAAGGCCGTCTTCTGTATCAATGCGTCATGTCCTATGCACTTTATATGCCAAAATATTTTTATTTCAGATCTTCCGGAGTTTATTACTTGGAAACCAATTCTGGACCACCCTTCTCAAGAGGTTAAAAAGGGATTTCTTTCCAGTATATGAATTGAAAGTTAACTGTTCTGTGCTATTCAATTACACCTTTACTCATATTATACTTATATGTAACGAATATATATTTTTAACGTACTTTCCACTTCTTATGTAAAATGTTGTTAAATATACTTTCATTAATTTTCACCATTATCTGGTGAGTGTAAGAATCAAATGTCTGGAAACTTTAGAAGTTACCTCTCAATGCATTGTCCATAGTACAAAATAACAGTAAATTGTAACATCTCTGAAAACATAAACTTTGAATAAATCATCTAATAATGACATTGTTTTCTTTTTCTTCTTGCCCTTTTCCCACTCTAGGTGTGGTCCGCACAACATGCCATCCTCCATTTCACTTAGTCACACGTTAGCTCAGCATCTTTCTTGTTATATAACATTTATCCCTCCTCATCAGATGGCCATATCACCGTATCCTTAATAATATGCATACCGTATATCCTTTCTAGAAAGTATTTATTTCAGTAGCAGCAGCGTTTCAAATCATCACTCCTTATCGGGGAGTATCATTGATTTCATACTTTTCTTGCATCTTAAATTACCTTGAATGGGAGACTAAGCTTAGTTATATAAACCCTGTTTGTATTTGGCTAGTACATTAAGTATATAGATTGAGCTGAAAGGGGGCAATAATTGAACCCTGTGGAACACCTACTGTGACCATTAATCAAGAAAACCTCTTAGTCTTGATATCGATCTTCTGAATTCAGTAGGTCAAACTAGAATTAAAAATAGTCGACAGTCTACTTCGTAGTTGTGCAATTTCCTGCCAAGCACATAATGTTATACACATTCAAAAGCTTTGGATAAATCTCATACCACCCCAAGCGTTATAATCAGTGATTGGAATAGGTAGAGCTATTTTATGTACTTGCCATAATATGATATCCATACTAGGATATGAAACAATTAATTATAATTACAAAAAAATCAACAATCATTTAACATTTTCATTCCATAATTATACAAGAACATATCAGAATATATTATTATTTGTATCTCAAAAATCGAAACATGATTGAAAATAACAAACTATTTGTATTTAACTAGAATAAAATCCTACCAACACGAAATAATTTATATTGAAACATAAAAAATACAATTTTTATACTTATTGATAAAAAGAATTATAATAATTGAATCCCGGAGTATTCGTCGGAATTCCGAGGAATTCCGGTCACTGAACATAAATACCTCTACCTATTCCGATCAGTGGTTATAACTAGTAAAAATATTTACGTAATATTTTGGCTAGAGCAAAATCACAAGTGCACTATTTCAAATAGCATTTATCCGTACTAATATTATAAATGCGAAAGTAACTCTATGTGTCTGTGTCGGTCTCGCTTTCACGTCAAAACTACTGAACCGATTTAATCGACATTTGGTACCCATATAATATTTTTTATTCTGATAATCCCATGCTACTAGTAATAAATAAATATCATCAGGTAAATAGTTGGACACGCAAGTAAATAAAACTAGTACAATTTATTTAAATTTATGCTTTATTATATAAGTTTTAAGAGTTTGATCATTTAAGACTGGTTGAAGGGCGAGTTGCGGTTGGTGCGAAGGAAATAGACGCCGGTTGCTCTAAAACAAAAATATAACTGATTAGCATCTACCTTCATACATATTATCACGGCTCTACTGCCCTAAGGGGTTGACAGAGCTCTTAACACTCACTATTCGCCAGATGTGTTAAGTGCCCATAAACAGGTTGCGAGCCTGTGGCCATGCACCTTGACCTTGCACCATAAGATGCCTTTTCACGCCTCCTTGAAGGAACCCATGTTGTAGAACCGGTAGGGAATTCTGGCCCAATGCGGGTTGGTGGGTAGAAACGGTTGCAATAGCGACTGGGACTGGGCTTAACGTGCCTTTCGAAGCATGGAGGAGTTCGAGATCACAAATTTGATCACCCATCTACTGCCTGATCATGGCGAAGGTAGCTTTGTTTTCGATATCGAAAGCCAAAGCGTACTAACCACTACGCCACCGAGCTCCTCAGAGCTCCTCAGAGTCTTTTTCTCTTCAGTCCGTGGTCTTCTGGAGTCTGTACAAAATATGATTCGTAAATCATTACCCTGGCTTAGGAGCGCGTCCTCCCATGTTGAGCCTGCCCGGCAAGGTGCAGGACCCGATGGAGGCAGCGTGGTGGTTCTGGCACTGGATGCCGATGAAGATCGGGCCACTGGCTCTTACAGACTCCGCCATGTACTCGTAGGATCTGTGAATAGACGCAGTGTGTTAGAAATGGCGGCCTTACAATTTTTTGTTGGAATTCATGCATTTCGTCATCACTATTTTTTTTTCTAATAGATTTTATGTCGCCAGTCTACCTTTATAAGTCCAATTGCTGGGCACAGAGAAACAGCAGGGGGAATATACATTTAGGCTAGTGACGCTGTTCAGCAGTGGTTACCTCTGGTGGTCGCAAATAATGTTGACAACAAGGCAGCCAGGCATGGTGTTGCCTCCGTTGGGGTAGAAATCAACCTGACCCAAGGGCTCGGTCCAGCCGTTCACGCCAGCGCTGGTGTGAATGACCTCCACGTAGCGGGCGTCAGTAGGACTGACGACCTCATCGATTTCCCAGCGGGAGGCAGGGTCCAGACCTGTGGAAGATTTTATGAGATTGAAAAGCAGAATCTTAAAGGCTATTTGTTCATCCGAGCAGTGACGTGTCTGGCCGTGACACCAACGGTGTGTCACGTTGAAGCCGAGGATGTGGAACAACACAACAACAACAACATTAAAATTGCCCAAAACACTTATTCGAGAAGGACACCGGTCGATTGATACAAAAACTATCTTTGTATATACTGACTAGCCTGTTTTGATACGCTAAACTCTATAGTTTTGTCTATGAACCACGATCAAGATGAGTCAAACTCGTATTTTAAAAACAAATTAAAAGTTTAAATGACATAAGGAATTGACATAATTATGCAATTTTAACGATGTAAACAACATGAAACAAACAAACATTTGTGATTTTACATAACTCTGATGCCTTAATATGTAATTATGACGTTAATAATTGATAATAAGAAAAAAAAGTGTTACACAGCGGTGTGTCACTCTGAAGCCGGGGATGTGGTACTGGGAGAGGGAGGCGTCGGTGTAGTTATACAAATTATATATTACCAGTTACGTAGTCAACCTCCCCGGTGACGTGTCTGGCGGTGATGCCAGCGGTGTGCCCACCAACGCTAAAGCCGAGGATGTGGTACTGGGACGGGGATGCCCCGGTGACGGCGTTCACCCAGTCGATGAAGCGGGCGATACCACGACCTGTGGAGAGTATGAAAAATTTTATTTATTTAGTTATCCTGGTACTTTTTTATGTCGTTGTTTTTTTCACTTTCATGTACTTACTAACTTTTGTAAAACGTTTATGTATTTGAATTGACTTGCAAAAATCTGTGTAGTTACATAAGTTCAACATGCAATACTGGAAAACAAATGCCTGCATTCATCACACAAATATTATCCACACTGTGAATCGAATCCAAAACAGAGGAGAGGGAGAGAGCGACGTCTTGAAATTAGCGTACAATCCACTCGACCACGACGGTCATCATTATAGAGTCATCGTCCTCAGCCTATAAACGTCCCACTGGGCACAGGCCTTTCTCTAGGAGAAACACATGAAGAGTATGAGCCGTAGCACCATAACGCTGGCCCAATGCCGTTTGGTATACATACATACATATAATCACGACTATCATCCCCTAAAGGTTAGTCAGAGACTAGGCAAAGCACCACAAAAGCAGTCCACTGCCAAAGTCTGCGCTTCACCAAGCAGTGGTTCACCAAGGGATTGTTGTGCAGTTCTAAGTCCATTAGTCGTCTTTTACGACACCCAAGGGAAGAGATGGGTTGGTAGTATTCTTTTAATGAGCCGCTACCACACGGCTGGTATACATTATAGAGTCATATAGAGGCAGACCTGGAAAAATATGTGAACTAGTACTATAAGTTATGAAATCTAAAACTTTAATTCTGTTTTGTTAACAAGAAGAATGTAAAGCATGGATGTAGATGGAAGTAGAATAAGAGGAAGACCAACGAAGTGGTAGATTGAATGTGTTAATTTGGTTTCAGAAGGAAAACAGTGGATGCTGAGCTGACGATTGACAGAGGATAAAGATACGTAGTGCTGACTGTATATTAAGAAGGAAAAGGGCAGTAAGAAGAAGAGTTTCTTACCAGCTTGGATACCATTGAGACCCCAGAGAGCTCCTCTGCTCCAGTCCACGACGATCACGTTCACGTCCTCACCAGCCAAGAAAGCTGAAGAAGAGAAAACAGATCTTTGAGCTATAAACTATACAAGCTGACTAGGCGATTTTCGTGTGTCGCCTAATAAAA
Source organism: Parapoynx stratiotata (assembly GCA_910589355.1). Lineage (NCBI taxonomy): Eukaryota > Metazoa > Arthropoda > Insecta > Lepidoptera > Crambidae > Parapoynx > Parapoynx stratiotata. The sequence continues at coordinate 5,070,980 of OU342476.1, read as the reverse complement.
AATTGCAGAAATACATTCTGCATGTTTCAAGGACGTTGGATGACGAGAAATTTCAATTCCTTGCTGTCTCACTATCAGCAACTTTGAGTCACGAGGATCAGCCTAGATAATGAATAGTGAGATATGATGTTTGTCATGATTTCATCAAGCCCAATTGATAAATTCCATATTACTGTTACGGTTGAACGTAATAAAAAGGAGTGAGAGCTATTACGCTTTTTTTAATATAAATGACAACGATGCTGCTCGCCACTTTATGTCATCATCTTTAATGATCCTACCTGGAACCAGTTTTTGGTTGGAGTCAGCAGTGCCGGATCCAAGGAAACCGTGGATGAGGACGATGACACGCTTGCTGATGTCGAAGTGGGAGTTCCTGAGACGGTCAGCATCTCCAGGGACGATTGGCTGACTGAGAGTTGGGTTTAGCCTGTTGAAAATAACAACGTACTTAGGTTTAGAAAAAAGAAAATATGCTCATTTGGCAATAATGCATTGGCCATTAAAACTTTTACCGCCTCTCTGAACTTGTGGTTGACACCACCGTGGGGGACAGGGATTTTTCTATTCTGTTTGGTTGGTGGTAGGGCTTCTAAACTTTTTGTGTTAGGCAATTAGAGGTAAGATAGGCAGTTCCTTAGTTGTAGAGGAATACAGGTACAGCTGGCTCCCACCTTCGGCCTTATCGTCCCTTACTATCAGGTGAGATGAAGGCCAATTGTTTACCTATCATATTATGTGAAAAAGCACGGTCATAACTAGTCCTATTCGGGTAGAGACCTCAAACAATACGAAATTGCCAGTACATGATACTGTTATGGCCCATGTATAAGCATAGGTCGTCCTATTTCGTAACAAAATTTGTAACGATAATAAAATGCATAATAAAATGTACCCCTGGTGGCTATAACGATAATATAGTAATATTAACAGCAAAAACATAAGGACACAAATTTTTGCCTTTGGCGCCCAAGCAGGGACTTTTATGGAATCTCATATCATTGTGATATCGAGTTCCTCCGTGCGTAGGCACCCAGTGTGGCAAGGCCAGCTTAAGCCCTGTGCCCGGTTGGATGTAGAAGTTGATGAAGTTTCCATTTCATTAATTATTTAAATGTTGGCAGCGGTAGCCGAGTTGGGACAGACGGCGCACTACTCGTTCGAGAGGACGCGATAATCGCGGATTCGATCCCACCGCCGTACCTCTGAGTTTGAATAAAACTTATGTACAGTTCATTGTGAATATCGCTTGCTTCACATTATGCCCGGTGCGTTTCAACAGAGCCTGTTACATGGCGACTTAACATATCTGGCGAAATGTGGCTTTTAACACCTCTGTCTACCTTCGGGGAAAAAGGCGTAATGATATTATGTTATGTTGATTACTCATAATAATTTGTCTTACAAACATATTTATATACAGATAATCACGTCTATTATCCCCTAAGGGTTAGGTTAGGCAAAACCACCGCAAAAGCAGTCCACTGTCATAGTCCGTGCTTCACCAAACAGTGTTAGCACATGTGCTCAGCGTGACAGGTGGTGAGCGCGTCGCCGCTATAAACTTTTGAATGGTTGTGCAGTTCTTAGTCTATTAGTCGCCTTTTACGACACCCAAGCAAAGATATGGGTTGTTAGTATTCTTTTAAAAACAATTAGTGTAATATTCTCAAACTCACCTAGTGAACAGATGGTATTCATTGTCAGTGTCTGGGTTGTACCTCGCACTCTTGGCCAGGTCACTGACCTTAACCCAAGAGTCGACCAGCTGGATGCCATCCTCAGTCTGCGCGTAGTTGAACCTGATGCCGTCAGGGACCAGCTTCCTGATGACTGGGTCGTCGGCGGGGAAAGCTGGGAAGCAAAGATTGTACTATCAGTCAGGTTGGGTGAGGAGCTCGTTGGCGCAGTGGTTGTACGCTTAGCTTTCGATATTGAAAACTTAGCTACCTTCGACATGACCAGGCCTTGGATGGGTGATCAAAACCTTATCTGCACAAAACGTGAAAGAGTTCTTGCAGATAAAGATGAACATTATAGCTATGTAGAAGCAAAGAGTTTCAAATTGTATCTTCAAGCGAGACAATGCCCGGCGGCGGGTTACTGGCAGAAGCGGACACGCATTTTTGTTATTTAATTAGGTTATTCAAAACATTCATTCATGGATTTACAATTGTTTTAGTATTTTTAGAGATTATATGACCAGATTATTATGTTGCCCGCGACTTCGTCCGTGGTTACTGGTTTTTAACTATGCCACGGAAACTCTTTGATTTTTCGGAATCATAAGTATCTAAGATGTTGACCGGGGATATAAGGTATCTCCATGCAAAATTTAATTAAAATTGGTGCTGTCATTTCGGAGATTAGCCCGTACAAACAGACAGATAATCAAAAATTAAGAACATTTTTTTTTATATTTTCCCTCTTTTTACATACCCCTGACTTCGTTTTAAGCATTTTTTTCTATGTACAGACATTCGACCTCTACAGTTTTATTAGTATAGATATGATAGTGCGTGGTTATGCAGGGTGAGACAGACTGAAGAAATTACGGACGCCATTCTTAGTTGAATGGCGCCAAACCCGTTATACTTTAACATAGATGACGCAAATACATGTTACGGAGTTGGCCTCCGCAAACTAGACTGCGCGCGTCCGAATGGCTAAAAAAAAACAAAAGAAAACGTCTCGTGTGTTAATTGGCGGAGGTCTCTGAGTAAACAGGACTGGAGTAGCCATTAGTCAATTTCTCAAAAAAAAATTTTCTGCCATTTCTTGCGGGGGGGTGAGGTTACCACTACACTCAAAGCCAGCCGTTTTTACAAATGCACACATGCATAATTCGACACACAAATTTAAATTTTACGCACACACACGCTTAAAATAGTCACGTGGGTTGTGCGTTTTGACAACGTCACAGCCGCACTCCCCACGAGACAAGCGTTCGAAATTTGAAATCGTAGAATTCTAAAACATGAAAAAATGAAGTAAATAATCATGAAATCTTAAAAATTATAATTACAAATAAAAGGTGACACCATCTTTTAGCATACTCGATGTTTTCTATTTATTTTTACAACAAAAAACAGCACAGGCAGGCATTTTTGCGGGAGCTCTGTTCGCCGCAACGTTTACAATGTTATGGCTGTCAAAATGGCGGCTCAACTAGTTTTATTAAACGTGCAAGCATCCGATGCTTGTGCATTTGGCAGAGGGGAATGTTAGACAAAGGCTACTCCAGTTCTGTTTACTCTGAAGCGGAGGTACATCGGCGTCATCAGTATCTTTCAATCAGTTAAGATTCCCCGTCTCAAAATTACGGCTGTGACGTCACAGTTGACGTTTAAAAAGTTGACACGCTTGGTTTCAATACAAATCGTTATACTTGCGTTATATATGTAAATGGATATCGTTATTGTCTACGAGGCCTTTCTCTTTGGCCCTTTCTAGGCCTACAGGTTGACGTAGTGGATAAAACCGCGGTTTTTTATCCCTGAAAAAAAATCTATTTCGAAAATACTGACGTACTTAAATGACAAAATATTTATTATCAGAGTATTAAAACTAGTTTAATCTTAAAGCGCGCCTTCTCATCAATTAAAATTTATCGTGTATAATACAATCTAGTCACGGTCGAGTAAGTAAAATACATTGTTTTTTTATCATGGATTAGATAGATTCGTTTTTAACCGCTTAGAAGTACAATAAACAAAACATCTTTGTCAGAGTTATTTTTAATGCATTAACAACTTCACAATACTAGGCAGCTAACATCATAAACCACGACTATTATCCCCTAAGGGTTAGTCAGAGACTAGGCAAAAGCACCGCGAAAGCAGTCCACTGCCATAGTCCGCGCTTCACAGCGTGACAGGTGGTGAGCCCGTCGCCGCTAAAAGCTATTGGATGTAGGTAATTCTATGTCAATTAAGTAGTCGTCTTTCACGAAACTCAAGGGAAGAGTTGGGTTGGTATTCTTTTTTCTTCATTTGCCAAAAACGCTATCCACAATGTTCGTGAAATTAATGAAGTAAAACAATTACTATGCATGGTCAAAATCCGTCAAATCCCAGTCGCAACCAATCAAGCATTATATCTGTCGGCTGTGTCAGCCTGTGCCTCGCACGCTCATTGAATTGTTTACCATAATCTTGACTTTACGGTAAAGATAATTCATAGACCATCAACCGAAGGCGTTTTTCACAGATAAGCATAAATGTATATTTAAAAATTTAACATTTATTGTGATGTAGGTCTCAAAAAATATATATTATTTTTTGTGGTGGTGGCTAGGTAATTAATCATTTGGGGCCTAGTAAAAATAGGTCAACTAGCCTATTATAAGCGCGCGCTTATAAAGGTGAGTGTAAGTAGACATTGTTTATATTAATTACCTGCAACAGCAGCGAATAAAGCACAAATCACTACTAAGAAACGCGCCATTTTGAAAGCACACTTAAAATGGCGTCAATTTAACCAAACAGCTGACTGCTTCCCCGTTATATACTAGGGCATATCTATCAACTAAATATAATTTATCCTTAATTATTTTAATCAACACATGTGGCCACAAATTAATCATTGATTTACACTAGATAATCTTAATGATAATTGATAATTAAATCTGTTTACGTACATAGTTCAAAACATACAATCTGATGAAGGAAGTGAATGAAAAAGTGACCCACTGTTGGACGTAAACTTTATTGGGTTACTTGCATTGAGTCCAGCGTTACTTGCATATAAAAAAAACTTTATCTAATCATTTAGGTAACCAGTTACACTTATGACGCGTCAAAACAATAATACAAAATTAACATACAAATTATTTAGGTATACAATTATTCTATTTGGTCACCTCTACATTTTTATCTTCCTGTTCACGACCGCAAAGCCTAGCCAAGAGAAGATTCAGACAAGAATCGCTGCAAGGGTTCCATCGTCCCTTTTTACATAAAAATGTCTAACTTCTAAAATGTATACATATAATTACAGTCAAGTCAATTCATATCCACTATGACTGGTAAAATATTGACTCTGCTTAATAAAACTTATTATATCATCGCGACTATAATTATCTTCGAAGGTGTAGATCCCGTGTTGGTCCGGGAAACAAAAAGAATGTACCAACTGCTTTGCTTGCCTAGCATGTCGTAAAAGGCGACTAAGGACGTATTGGGTCTGTGATTGTGTAGGCGATGAGCTAGCCACTTGTTATTACTCTTTCACGATTTTCCATCTGACCAAACCCAATTTTTGTATGGCTAAATGAGGTCTTAAGGAACATAGTGCTCCTTGGACTCTGCCTACCCCTTCGGTGATTACAGGCGTGATTTTATGTATGTTTGTATGAGTAGATAGAGTTGTTCACTTGTGATTCACACCCATATTTCACCAGATATGATTAATCAGTAACAGGTGGCGAGCTTGTTGACCAGGCACATGAAATGAAATAATTTATTCTGCAATTAGATTTACATGAAATACTTTTGCACGTCAATATTTTTTTTCCTACAAGCACTTCGACGTGAATGGCCTGTTGAGAAGAAGTGCCGCAAGAAACTTAACAGTTAGCCTTTTTTAACAGCCATAATAACAAAAGGAATTTAGAACATTTTAAATATTGTAAAATAAGTATGTGCCGAGGAGCATATTATAGTAGTCACGAATTTGTATCTTTAAAATAATCTTCTATCTTATAATGCCCCTTTTCATCAAACAGCTTTTAACAGTTGACTCAAATTTATGCAGGGGCAAGTCAATAAAACTTTGTGGCATCCTTTTATACATTCTTCATTCTTAAGGTGATTCCTATAAAACATTTAACAGTCTTGTGAAGCTTGAGGCTTGGAACGGCGAGCTTATGCTTATTTCTGGTGTTGATGCTTAGCAGCACAATATTCACAATGAACTGTACATAATTTTTATTCACACTCAGGTCCTATTTGTTTATGGTCATAATATTGGGTCCTTACCTATGAAATTGGTGTTTTTCTTCTCTCTTAGTATTTTGTTCGTAACTATTAAGTTTCAGAGTATTCTTAAAATAAAGAACTCTTTTGATTTGTTTTGATAATTCTTTGTAAGTTTTATTGTGTTAAAATTGGACACGGAGACTACTCCTTTTCAGTGCCTTTCGAATACATAATTTGATTTGCATTCACATAAGAAAGATAAATAATTTTTAAGAAGTTTGATATCACACATATAGCTAAAGCTTGTCTAATGATACATGCCAAATATTATCTTTGGGTTTGTCGTTGTGAAGAAAACTGTAAAAATGTTAGTATGGAAAATGCAGAGTTCTCCAAAATCTCCATACAAAACGCAAATTTCGTATGTAAGGACCTAACATGTAATGATGTAACAAACGACACGTGCCTTGTGTCACGTTTCTATCGATTGATCAAATAAAGGCAAGACCAACAGTCTTATTCCTTATCGCTTATTTGATTTTGGGTGTTATTTATACGGTTAGCAAAATATTCGAAATTATGTCAGCAAAAAAAAAATTGATCAGCTAAAATAACTAATTATACTCAGCACTTTAAGGGCAGCAAATATATCATTTTTTTTAGCTAAAGAACTAATTGGGCAGCAAATATTTGTGATTGGTGAGCATAATAACTAATTGGGCAGCAACTCAAATGTTTTCTCGGCTGCCAATATCATTAATATATGTTTTGATGACACAAATAATGACTGTAAGAATCATAAAAAAATAACCTTAACCTAATATCTATCAGACAAAATACATTTCCTAGGAGTTGATCCTTAATCCTTTTCCTAGATTTTATAGATTTACGGCAACATTTTATTGATGCCCAAAGAATTGTTTTGTAGCTAAATTAATTATTTTGTGCCCAAATAATTACCTTGCTGCCCACTTAATTATTCTGCTGACCAAATACATATTTTGCTGCCAATCCGATCCAATATTTCGCCGTCCAAATACCTAATTATATTCCTGATAAAATATTTTTTTGCTACCCAAATGATTTTCCGACTGGCCTTTTTGCTGCTTAGCAAATCATTAAATGGCTGCCTAATTTATTACTTCCGTTTGATTTTTAAATGAACTATCTTAAGTATTAATTAATAATTCTATTCAATACTCAAGAATGAGCCGTTTTGGCTACGGATGACACCTTTTTTTACTTAATACATGGCAAATATTGGGTCCTTACCTATGAAATTGGTGTTTTTATTCTGTCTTAGCAATTTATCCGCAACTATTAAGTTTCAGAACATTCTTATAAAATAATTGCCTCTTCTAAAAATAGACCATATATTTGAGCTCGTATTATTTAATTTGAAAATTTTTTGTAAGTTTAATTGTGTTAAAATAAGACACAAAGACAATTATTTATAACTGCCTCCCGAATACATAATTTGATTTGCATTAACATAAAAACGATGAATAGTTTTTATCAAGCGTGTTCACACATATTGCTAAAGCTTGTCTAATGATACATGCCAAATATTATTATCTCTGGATTTGTCGTTGTGAAGAAAACTGATAAAATGTTAGTATGTAAAATGCAGACATCCCCAAAATCTCCATACAAAACACCAATTTCATAGGTAAGGACCTAATATTTTAAATTCTTTATTATGAACTAAGGGCCCTTCGCACACGACGTGCAAACGTAGGCGAATCGTAAGCGTATCGTTACTGTACGCGTACGATACTTGCAGTGTTCTACAATCGAATCGTTGCATATGTCTGTAATCTCTGGCTACCCCACCTGGGAAGAAGGCATGATGATGAAGGGAAGAAGGCCTGGGAAGAAGGCATGATTAGCGTCCATTGAGGAAGTTCTACCGTTGCCGTACACGCGAATATCTTTTTAAAGCCAACACTATCTGCTTGGCCGTGTGGTAGAGGCTCATTAAAAGAATACTACCAACCCATCTCTTCCCTTGGATGGGTGACTAATGGACTTAGAACTGCACAACATCAAATAGCTTATAGCGACGACGGGCTCACCACCTGTCACGCTGAATGCAGTCACTGTTTGGTGAAGCGCGGACTATGGCAATGATCTGCTTTTGCCTAGTCTCTGACTAACCCTTAGGGGATAATACTCGTGATTATATGTATGTATATAAAATCTGATTTCCATTTTGGCTGGTAACCAACCATTTTGGTATTCCCTACACTCATCCACATCATACGCAACATACTTTGCTCGTACATCCAGAGCATGGAATTCTCTACCACACGTGTTCCCTCCTTCCTACAGCATGGGTTCCTTCAAAAGAGGCGTGAAAAGGCATCTTGTGAGCCAGCAAGGTGGAGGTCGCTAGCATATACTACCATTAGGTGGTGTTGAGTTGTTTGCTGGGATGTTTAAAAAAAATTAACTTAGGATTTTTGCCTATTCAACGCGCTTTTGACTGTACATTTAAGTTGATGTTCATAGATAGATTTCACATTCTCGATTTCTCTTTGATACCAACGTAATATCACGACTTACGTTTTTTGTTATCCTTTTACGCACACAACACACGTGTTGATTTACATTGGTGATAGCGCGGGTTTTTTTGAAGCATCTGCAACATTTATTTATATATTTCAGAAACAAACAGTCATTGTACAATAATAATAATAAATGAACTCTTAAAATAGCATAACTGGACCTTTAGTTCTCCTAAATAATGTTATGGTCGTGATTAACAAACAAGATAAGTTATTCATGACAACAATGACATTCAATAACTTAAGGTTCCTTTTGAATTTTGACAATGAGTAACAAAAAGCATCCGCATCAGTAAAGTTCACTTGATCGCCTTATACAGCTATTGCCAACGAAACGCTTACAATTTTTTTTATATTGAGAACAGATATTTTTTAACACAAGTCCTTTCATTTCTTCGGGGTACTCTGATCTGTGATAATATCATTATTACAGTCGGTAACATCATTATTTTAAATAAATTAATAACATCTATATAATCACGACAAGTTTTAAGTGGTGCAACAAGGAGCAAAAATAAAGGGAATGTGATCAGTTTTCGTACAAAATTGACTGCAAACGTTCGGCTTCAGATTAGGAGAGTAAGCGTTCTTTCATACAAATGTTTATCGAGGCTGGGTCATTAGCCTATATACGGCCCACTACTGGGCACAGGCCTTCCTTATGGAGAAACACATGATGAGTATGCCGTAACACCACCGCGCTGGCCCAATAGCGACCGGGACCAACGGCTTGACGTGCCTTCTGAAGCACGGAGGAGTAAGAGATCACAAAGTACAATAATATAAAATACACAATACAAGGCAGCGGTAGCCGAGTTGGGACAGACGAGGTGCTACTAGTTCGCTTGGCCGCGGGAAACACGGGATCGATCCCACCGCCGCCACCACTGAGTTTGAATAAAACTTATGTACAGTTCAATGTGAATATCGCTTTCCTCACATTGTGCGGTACATCGCAACAGGCTCACCACCTGTTACATGGGGACCTATATCTGACGGAATGTGGGCGTTTAACACCTCTGCCTACTCCTTCGGGAAAAGAGGCGTGATAGTATGATATGTTAGAATACAAGGTGTTGTAACTGCACGCATATAATTAAGGTTTGTCCATACTAACTTGTCATATTTTGTAAACAATCTTGACACTTTTTTATTGAAATAGCACAATAGAAAAACAACCGATAACTAGATAGAATAGAATAGTTTATTTGCCAAAAACATGGTTTACAACGTGACAATAGGCATATTATTAATAGAATCACATGTTTTACCATACCGGCATGCAAGATTTACATGAATCACATTAATTAAAAATGTCAAATTAGTTTATAAAATAATATTAATAATTTTAATGTCAAGTAAGAATTTTACATTCTATAATAATTGTTTTAATTTACATGTCAAGTTGTTGCTAATACATATTATTATTGTTACATTTATCATTAAAATATTCGGCAATACGAGTATTGTAGTAACATTTTGCAACTAACCATCGACGGAGTCCAGTGGTAAATAATGTTATAATTCTCTCATTGCAATTGGAAGAGCATTATATTCTGATTGACATTACATAGCAATTCTTGTTAATAAAAGTAGACTGATTTGAAGGCATCAGATCTGGTAGCAATCCATTAATCGTAATATGGGATTGACAGTAGGTTTTTTATAAAATTCTGGATTAGTTTTAACAAATAAAAAAAAAAAAAATTGGTTTTGGTTTTGGTAAATTGGTTTTTGTTGCACTGAATTCATTTATAAGATTAGTATAAGATTTTTGTATTATTATAAATAATAAATAAATAAGCAAATAATAAATATCAATAATAAATATCCTTAGACTGCTCGAATGCACTCTTTGTGCATGACAAAAACATTCTGTATGTCTGTCGAGTTGCCCCATATTATTAACCCATTCCTTATAACAGAGCAAGCATAGCGATAGTATGATAATAATGCTATTTTTTTCGTTTGCTATACTTCTTAATCGTTTCAATGCACATACAAAGCTATTCAAAAGTGTTTAGTCCGGAATAACGATATTTTAGTAAAGATTATTGACTTAGTTATTATATTATTTTTAAATGAGTGATTTTGTTTAAAACGTGCTCTTTTTTAAATAAGCACGCTTTTTATGAAAATCCATACTAGTATAACAAATGCGAAAGTAACTCCGTTAGTCTATCTGCCTGTCGGTCTCGCTTTCACGTCAAAATACTGAACCGATTTAATCGATCTTTGGTACACAGATAGTTTAGAGCTTGAGTTAGGACATAGGCTTCTTTTCATCCAGATATTCCCATGGGAACGGGCATCGCGTGAGTGAAACCGCAGGATGTCACTAGTCTTTAATATGTGACAGTTACTTATAGGTACTTATAATAATTATTTTACATTTTCTGTATCTTTAAGGAACATACATTTTTTTTTCTATATTATATGTCTAATTATTTGATAAGTTATAAAACTGTCACTTTTTAATGCACCAAAATATTTATCATGATGTATAATCGTAATTAAGGTAGGGTTGGCAATTTATACTTTATACAGATAATAAAACTATATATATTTCCACAGTATTATGTCATATGGTTTACTGTTGTGGAGGACAGCAGCTGATATTAAAGATATATTTATTTTGCAAAAAAGGGCTGTGCGTGGTGTCTACCAACTTAAGCCAGGTGACTCACTAAGATATCTGTTTAAAGAAATAAACATATTAACTGTTGCATCCCAATATATCTTTGATAATTTTTTATATGTTCAGAAATATTTACACATTTTTAAAAAACAATGTGATGTTCATAATGTCAACACTAGGAATAAAAATAAACTCGCTGTTCCAAACTTTAGACTTCATAAGACATGTCGGTCATTTATGGGGATATGTTTACACATTTATAATAAAACACCACCAAATTTAACTGAACTGCCTTTACACAAATTCAAACTATGTGTCAAACAAAATTTAATAAAAAAGGGTTACTATACAGTTCAGGAATATTTGGACGATAAAAATGCGTGGACAGATTGACACGTCTTTATGTTACATATTGTGCTGACTCGTAATGTGGGATGTTGCCAGTCGCTTTTTAATTAATTAGTTTTTATCTTAATTGCTTAGCGAATTTCAACATCGTTCATTGATTCAAGTGCTCATATATTCTTCCTGATTATAATGCTAAAAATCTATGTTCATAAAGGTCCTTACCTATAAAATTGGTGTTTTGTATGGAGATTTTGGGGAATTCTGCATTTTCCATACTAACATTTTATCAGCTTTCTTCACAACGACAAATCCAGAGATAATAATATTTGGCACATATCTTTAGACAAGCTTTAGTAACATGTGTAATATCACACTTCATAAAAATTATTTGTCGTTTTTAAGTGAATGCAAATAAAATGATGTATTTGGGAGGCACTTAAAAAGAGTTGTCTCCGTGTCCAAGTTTAACACAATTAAACGTACAACAAATTATCAAATTAAATCAAAAGAGCTCAAAAATATAGTCTATTTTTAGACGAGGTAATTGTTTTTTAGGAATACTCTGAATCTTAATAGTTACATACAAAATACTAAGACAGAATAAAAACACCAATTTCATAGGTAAGGACCCAATATCTATGTTCACCCACTTGATTGTACTAGCCTAACATTTATAAAAAACAAGAATTGTAAAAAATGTGAAAAAAAGAGCAACCCTCGAGTTTCTGGCTCGCTCTTCTCGGGGATGTCTGCATTCCGAGCGAGTGGTAGATTCACTTATTCATAAATTGACGTTTTTAAGTGTTTGTATATCAAGCCTAGAAAATAAAGATATTTTTGATTTTGATTTGGATTTTGATTTATAGAGGTCGAATGTTTGTACATGAAAAAAAAAACGTTTACAATCAAGCCAACGGAATTTTTTTTTAATTTTCTGTTACCCGCGACTTTGTCCGCGGTTACTACGGTTTTTTTAAATATCCCACGGGAACCCTTTAATTTTCCGGAAAAAAAACTCTATTAGATGTTGACCAGGGATATAAGGTATCACCATGCTAAATTTCATTGAAATCGGTCCAGCCATTTCGGAGATTAGCTCGCACAAACAGGCAAACAGACAGAGAAACAAAAATGTTTTTTGTTTGTATTTTCCCTGTGTTTATGTCCCCCAAACTTAATTTTAACAATGTTTTTCTATGTACAGACAAACGACCTCTACAGTTTTATTATTTGTTTAAATGTGAAAAGTGAAAATGTGAAAAAAAGAGCAACCCTCGAGTTTCTGGCTCGCTCTTCTCGGGGATGTCTGCGTTCCGACCGAGTGGTAGATTCACTAATTCATAAATTGACGTTTTTAAGTGTTTGTAATAGGTTGGGGAAAAAGTTTCTTCGCATTTTTTAAGAAACGACTTTTTCCCAACCTAATATTAGGCTATAGGAACCTAATATATTATATCAAGCCTATAAAATAAAGATATTTTTGATTTTGATTTTGTATAGATAACAGGTAACTTAAATACATCATCAGTGCAAATTATAACTGTCTATCATGGTTCGTGAGATAGGTAAGCCTGATGACTGGTGACAGACGAACAGTCGGACAGCGGAGTCTTAGTAGTAGGGTACCGTTTTACTCCTCGGATACGGAACCCTTACAGATAATACATGTAGACGACAGCCCTATTCAATTAAAGTTGTTAAAGTATTAATATTTTATTTGTAATTTAATTTTACCAAGTGAATAAAATTCATGGACTTTGATTTTCATTACCATTCTGCAAGATGTTCGTGGTACGGTGCGCTCTCCTGGTGGCGGCAGTGATGGGGGCCTCGGGTGAGTGATAATCCCCGAAGGGGTGGGTAGAGGTGTATTTCATACCCACATATTGCCAGTAATTTTGAAACCTTCAATCCTGGCACATCTTTCGCTTCCTCTATTCTCTACGACCACGTTTAACCTGGGGGATGGTAGTAGTGATTATATTTATGTATGTTTTGACGACCTCCGTGGTCGAGTGGTCTGTACGCCGGTCTCAAGGCGCCGCCATCTCGAGAGGTCCTGGGTTCGATCCCCAGTGGAGGCAAGTGTTTGGGTGATGAATTTTCAGACATTTGTTCTCCAGTCTTGGATTTTCATTATATATGTATAATATTATGTATATTATGAATTATTATGTGTATTTATCTATTTAATATATTTGTCCGTCATCTAGTATCCGTAACACAAGCAGCATTTAGTTGCTTAAAATGGCGCTAGTTGATAGGTGTGAATGTCTGAGGATATTTATTATTATTATTCTTATTTATTTATATTCAATAAAAAAATATATATATAATATATAAATTTTTTTTTTAAAAAATGTATGTAACTTCGTTTTCCGCTGTTGATGAGTGACAGGGCAGTGTGGGACTCTAGCGAGATTGCCGCTAGCCTATCCCCTAAACCTAACCTACCCTGGCTTGGGACTTTTTGCCCCGTTACACCGGCTCGGCATCAAATCGAAGACGTTCTTACGAAGGACCAGGTCCAAAAAACCTTTAAAGGACGGGTGTGGGTGAAGACAATATTAAAATTGTGAAACGAAAAGTGTGTTCCAGGATCGTAACAAGTGGAAGGCTGCTGTCTCAGCCTACCCCACCAGTGTTAAAGCGAGAATATATGTATGTATATGTAGACCCACTCAGGACAGTCAGGACCTTCGCACGCGCTGCTTAAGGCGAACTGCAGATACCAGCAATACTAGAGGCATGGGGAGTCCTGAACAAAAAGAACCCCACTGTCGCAGACTTCTTCTTCTTCGTGTCAATAGGCTAGTTGACTCATATCAAAAGTAATGAAAATAATGGGTCATTCACGTAATATTCAGTACTAGGGTCCGAATATACCAAATTCAATAAGTATAAATAAGGGATTTCTGTAGAAATTAAATTTTAGTATGTTTTATTTTTACTTTTTTTTTCATCTGCCACAAACGCTATTCACCATGTTCCTGAAATTAGTTGAGTAACGCTTCATGTAAACAGTTACTATGCATGGTCAAAATCCGTCAAACGCTAGTCGCAACCAATCAAGCATAACTGTCGGCTAAGTCACGCATGCGAATTGAATTGATTACAATAATCATGACGCTACGGCACAGATAATTCATAGACCATCAGGACCGAAGGCATTTGAGCAAGAACGTAATTTATAATTTATTGTGTAATAGGCTTCAGAAAAAAAAGTATTATTTTTTATGGTGATGGCTATCAGTAATTCTTCTTTTGGGTCCCAATAAAAAAATTTCAACTAGCCTTTTGGTCAAATTTCATACGAATTTCGAATTTAACTCCTCAGTTGTACAGATACCAGTGAACGCGAGTGGTTGTTAACCCGCAGACAATGACCCGACCACCCGCTGGCCCCCATTAGGGCTTGAGAGGTTGGTGCCACCACCTCTTGGCCTCTGGTGCGAAGGAGAGCTCTTCACCGATGAGATCTCCTTCGCGGTGGAGCTCAACATGTTCGTTCGACTCCAACCCAACCCAACCACTAACTTTCCCATCAACAATTCTGTCCTTGCACCTAAAAAACTTATTTGTTTGATTAAAAGATTACAATACGATGGGTTTGTGATAACATTACAATAACATTTACTCCATTTAATACAATTACACAAAATTGGGTTTTTATAGGATTTTATCGCGATTATTTTTCACCTTATCTTCGTTTGCTAATTGTGATTATGAAAAATGATTCGACTGATAGATATTTGTCTCGTAACGGTGACAAATAATAAATAATAAACAAAATTTACGCATTCACAAATTCCGTCCTTCTCCTGCTCTACTATTATTTCTCGTCAGCTCAACATCCACAAAAAAATCCACTAAAAAGGCACCGGTAGCCGAGTTAGGACGGAAGGGGCACTAATCCGGGACTAAGGTCGCGGGAATCGCGGGTTCGATCCCACCGCCGCCACACTGAGTTTGAATAAAACTTAAGTACAGTTCATTGTGAACAGGCTCACCACCTGTTACATGGGGACCTAATACTGGCGAAATGTGGGTGTTTAACACCTCTGCCTACCCCTTCAGGGAAAGAGGCGTACTGATATGTTATTTTTATGTTAACAATGTCAACAACACTTCTTTCCTTTTTTTATCAGAGTTCATACATTCAATCCATCGCTTCATGTCTTCTATGGTGCCCTGTAACGGCAATATGCAAATTACAGGCTCAGTCTGGGTGTGTGACCTGCCTACCCCTTCGGGGGTATAGGTGTGATTATGTGTGTAAATAGCAGACTCGGGTGCCTCATCTCATGTCTGAACCAGGTCATTATACTCTTTGCATCATGCAGCATTGCCGAGTGACCCGGTGCTGATGAAGCTGGTGCCCGATGACCGGCGGTTCCAGTACGTGATGGCGGATGATGACGCCGGGTCATTGCACATGGTCGACACCTGGGTCAAGCTCAGTGACCTCGCACGCCAGGCACGGTTCAATGCTGACACGCAGACGCAGTACCATCTGTTTACCAGGTTTGTATTGAAGTTTTGTTGGGATTTGAAAGTGGATGGGCGTGAAGGGAGAGGATGACCGAAGGCAAGATGTATGGATTGTGTGAATGATCATTATGGTGAGGAAAGGAGTGAGCGTTGACTTGACGAGTGATAAGAGAGAGTGTAAGAAGAACATGTTGCGCTAACCCAAAATAAAAGTATTGTGAAGAAGATGAACTTCGAATAGCCTTCCTGTAGGTCTAACAGGCTGGAGGGATATACCTATTAGTCCACGGAGACAAAATTACTTCTCCAGTCACGCCAAAGTGAGAGGCAATAAGTAATTTCTGAAGACTGTTTCTTCAGACCTCCTGAGGCTTAGCGTGAACTGAAGAGATAAAGTCCCACCATTACTATACTCTCTACTCATGGTGGAATTAAGGGCAGGAAAAGCGACAATAGTCTCCTTTTGGCGTACTTTTATATAAAATAATCAGTGCACTTAGACTTATATAACATCTTCATAAATAACACTTGTATCATAACTTCATAATAACACCTATCACAGTAGACGAAGTGAAGAAATTTCAGCCTACCCCTCTGGAATAAAAGCGTGAATGTATCTCTGTAGACTAAAGAAGCGATGGATTGAATGCGTGAAGAATGATATGAGAATATAAACACTGGATGCTGAGCTGATGAGTGACAAAGGAGAATGAAAGTAGAAGACATATATGTTGTGCCGCCTATAGTGGGCATAGGGCAAGGAGAAGAAGGGAGTTTTTTTTACATATGATAGGTAAACTTACCTGTCATATGTAAAAAATGGCTTTCATCTCACCTGATGGTAATTGACGATAATGCCGAAAGTAGAGGCGAGCTTCACCTGTAATCCTTAACAACTGAGGAACTGGCTATCTGGCTGATTTGTTTGTGTTCTTGCCATATTTAATAAAAAATTTAAAGCTATTTTCAACTTCCTTTCATAGTCTTAGTAATCTACCTACATTTACATGTAACTACTTTTCTCGATCCTCAGACAAAACCCGACGAACAGTCAAGTCCTGATCCGCAACAACGCGGCGTCTATCACCAACAGCAACTTCAACAGGAACAGGAGGACCACCATCCTCATCCACGGCTGGCTCGGATCTGCTACTGCAGGATCCAATTCTGTTTTGGTACCAGGTATATCTTCACCAGCCTATATTCGTCTGGGTACGGGACGTAGAGAAACACATGAGGAATACTGACCGTAACAATCCAACGTCCAAAGCGGGATTGTGAGTAGAAACGGTTTCAATGGTCACCGTGGAAAGCGCCTTAACATGAATAACAAGGGCTCGTCCTCAACCTATATACATCCCACTGCTGAACACAGGCCTTCCTCATGGAGAAACACATGAGGAGTATGGGCTGTAACACCATCACGCTGGCCCAATGTGGGTTGGTGGGTAGAAACGGTTGCAATAGTGCCGGGACCAACTGCTAAACGTTTCTTTGGAAGCCCGAAGAAGTGCTAGATCACTGAGTTAATGTCACCCATCTATGGCCTGACCATGGCGAAGGTAGCTTTGTTTTCGATTGAAAGCTAAAGCGTACTAACCACTAGGCCATCGAGCTCCTCATGGCGAAATAATATCGAATTTTGTTTTAATATCGAATTGTGCAGACTATAATAAAAATTGTAACACGTCTGTATATCTGTACCTGCAATGATATGTATACACTTGTGTCCTTGTTATAAGGATCATAATCGAATAATATTGTAAACATGTAAGTGCTCGGTTCTGTACCACAGCTGAATTTTGCAAATAAAAATATGTAATTTGGTAGTAGCGTTAACCACTTACCTGCATTGGGCCAGCGTGGTGGTGTTACGGCTCATACGGTGGTGTTTCTCCATGCTGAAGGCCTGTGCCCAGCAGTGGGGCATGGGACTCAGCATCGATTTTTCCTGTATGAGATTCCCTTTTTAATATAATATTTCTGATGGTTTCAGCTTATCTGGCCGGTGAGGACGTCAACGTTATCGTCATTGACTGGAGTGCAGGTTCAACCTGGGGCCCGAACGCACTGGATGTTGGTAAGGTCTTATTTTAACACGGGTCGGACACCGGTATATTTTTTGTTAACGTTATCGGCCTAAATACCTAAAGAACATTAAGTTCCGTTTAAGTTCGAACGGAACATTACGAGAAAAACGTTCCTGTTAAATATACCGATTTCGTTCCTAAAACGTTTTTAAACCATTTTTATTTAATTTTTTGTGTCCGTAACATGTCTCAAAAGATTGTACCAACTGCTTTTCTTGCCTAGCATGTCGTAAGAGGCGACAAAGGGCGTTTTGGGTACTGGGTCTGTGATTGTGTAGGCGATGAGCTAGTAACTTGTTACTACTCTTTCACGATTTTTCAACTGACCAAACCAAATTTTCGTATGGCTAAATGTGGTCTTAAGGAGCACAGTACTCCTTAGACTCTGTCTACGGGGATCACAGGCGTGATTTTATGTTTGTATGTATGTATGTATTTATGTTTGTATGTATGTATGCGCTCCGATTGCAATGCAAAGAAGACATTACGAAGAATTGTGCGAAACGTTTCTAAAACGTTATTTAAAATAAGGTTTGCGTCTCTCGTTCACTTTTATAATCTTCAAAGCATTATTTATTTTTAGCGAAGGCTTAGATTGATTTGCATAATACAATCTTATTGGGGATGAGTACATAAAGAGTTAGGACGGACTCGTGCAGAAGGTCGCGTGTTGGATCCCATTTCCTGTATATAGAGGTGTCAATCTTTATTTCCTTCTAGAGTCATTTACTGTCAAAAGTGAATACATATTTTTGGAGTTGACTGTACCACTAAGTTTGAATAAAACTGCTGTACAGATTATGACTATCGCTTGCGTTACATCGTGCCCGGTGCATGGCAATGGGGAATTAACATGTCTGGCGAAATGTGGGTAAACAATTCTGCTTACTCCCGCGGGGATAGGCGTGATTACTAAGTTATGTCTCTCTCTCTTCTCATTCTTAACGTCATCAGGCCGTGCCGTCGGCAGCTTCATCGACTGGCTCAACTCCGTGACGGGAGCGACCCCCAGCCAGTACCACGTGATTGGATTTAGCGTGGGCGGTCACGCCGCTGGAGTGGTCGGCAGGAGTGCTAGCGGTAACATCGGGTACATTACTGGTAAGTGGTGTCCAGTCCTTACCCTATATACGTCTCACTGCACAAACACATGAGGAGTATTGGCCATAACACTACCACGCTGGCCCAATGCGGGTTGGTGGGTAGATGGTTCCCATAGCAGCCGGGACCAACGGCTTCACGTGTCTTCCAAAGCACGGAGGATTTCGAGATAACAAAGTTATGTTCACCCATCCATTGCCTGACCATAGCGAAGGTAGCTCTTTTTCGATACCGCAAGCCAACGCGTGCGAACTACTACGCCACCGAGCTCCGCTCCTCAAAGTAAGTGGCTAATAACTACTAATAGGTGTGGCAAAAAAAAGAAGAGATAAGTAGGTTTTATTTTCATAAAAGGTTTATTTGGTCTTTACATTTTTTTCGTTGTGATTGGAGAATTATATCGTCTAAATGAGGAGCTCGGTGGCGTAGGGGTCAGTGCGCTTTGGCTTCGATTGAAAACAAAGCTACCTTCGCCATGGTCAGGCCGGGGATGGGTGACCAAGACTTTGTGATCTCGAGCTCCTCCGTGCTTCGGAAGGCACGTTAAGCCGTTGGTCCCGGTCGCATTTGTAACCATTTCTACCCAACAACCCGCATTGGGCCAGCGTATTGGTGTTACGGCCCATACTCCTCATGTGTTTCTCCATGAGGAAAGCCTGTCCCAGCAGTGGGACGTATATAGTCTGATGAAGAAATGGTGACCGCGATTCGCGATGCAACTCTCAGCTCTTTTTAAGCCAATTTTCATGGCATCCTGTAACATTTCAGGCTGAATTCCTTAAATTTTGTGAAAAGTATTGTTTTTAAGATGTTGAATGGTTGGGAGGCCCATTCACATAAACTTTTGATTTTAAAAAACCCCATAAGAAAAAATCTCGTGCTGTTAAGTCCGGAGATTTGGCTGGCAATGCCAAATCACCATTTCGCGAAATTAGTTTTCGTGGAAAAATGTCATTTAATAATTCAAATATTGTCACTATTTCTGCTCGTTCTTGTGGCGTATATTTATCTACTGGAAAATTGGGGTGTCTACACTACACAATGCTTATAGTGAAACTGACATAAACCTCACATAACCAATCACGCGCAATCAAAATGGTAGCGGGACATTTGCCACACCCGTTACTTTGAAAGTACTACTGGTTACAGCAATAAGGAATATAGAAGATTAGTAAGCCTGAATCACGATGGTAGAGTTTCCATGATAGATTAATATACACAAGTTCCGACCGAACAGTAGGACCGCGGTACCCGAGCGCAAACCTGGCTCAGCGGATGATCTTCTCTATTTGCTGAGGGTGCAGCATGCTTTCCCGCACTCCTCACTGCAATCACGAAAGCATGAAGCATATCATCCCAGGGCTGACCATGGCGCATGTAGCTTGCCACTACTCCTACACACTCCTCGTGTCTTATCTAACTCTTACCTTATTTTTCAACAGGCTTGGACCCTGCTGTCAGGTGGGAAACCAACCAGGAGTTCAGGCCTAACGACGGAGCATACACAGAGGTCATTCACACCAGCGCCGGGGTCAACGGGTGGCAAGCGCCCCTCGCTCAGGTCGACTTCTACCCGAACGGAGGGACCAACATGCCTGGATGTTTTCTGAGTCCTGTCTGCGATCATGATAGGTTTGTAAATTTTATTTTTTTTAGCAGATATTTGAGCGCGTTGTGTAAAGTAACGGTGTGGACTCCACTAGATATTCAAATAATCTATACACCCACAAAAAACATTCTGTAAAAAACTAGCCAAGTCCCGATGGAGCTGCTTATCTCTAAAAAGTAATGAAATCTAGACAAATTCGTGCCAAGTCTAAGGTTCCTTACTGCGATTTCTTTATTATTTAGTTAATGTTGTGTGAATTTCATGGTCTTACTTTCATTGAAGACGATCTATGTTCCTTAGGAAAAAATAATCCTTATGATTAACCCTTTCAACGGTTATCATAAAATACATGGTGTTTTTTTTTCCGATTCGATTCCCGGTAGAGGCAGGCGATTTAAAAAAAATCTGTGAATGCAGTTCCACTTATTATAAAAAATAAAATGATGTCTTCTTTCTGTAAAACATCCTACCTTCAATATTTTATAATTTTTCCCTCTATGTGGCACGGCCGTGGGACACCCTCAACAAATTATTTTGCTGCCCAAATGATTATATTGCTGTCAAAATATTTGTTTGCTGCACAAATGATTTTTCGGCTGACCTTTTTGTTGCTGACCAAATTATTAAATAGCTGCCCAATTTTTACTTCCCTCTGTTTTTAAGTCGTTGAAAAAGACTTGCTAAGATTCTTTACCAAATAACAAGTTAGAATGAGCAGACTGTGTTTACACATTTGACAGTTGGTAGTCCCTATTGGCTTGTAAAAACCGTCATTAACGGTCAAAACTGTATACGTATCTTTGCACGTGACTGTACATGTATGTATAGATATTACTATATTCTCCCAGGTCATACCACTACATGGGGGAGTCTCTAAGAACTGGTGGATTTACTGGCGTCAGATGCAACACCCACTGGGACGCGTACCTCGGGAACTGCAGCGGAGCCAGGCTGAACATGGGCGGGCGTACTGCCAAGACTGGGTAAGTACATCGTTTCCTATGGGGAATTCAATACGTGATAGGCCTAGACCAAAAAGATAGTCCATCCAATGGTTGTCTCGAAGAAAAATGGTGTGCTATCAACAAATTTGTTTTTTGACCCATTCTGACAATAAATCGATTACAACTGTCTAATGCACTTAGAACGTTTTTATTATTACTTAGTTGCGTCAATGTAAAGCTTACAGTTTAGTTGACTAATGATCTTTTTTTTCAATGCAATAGAAAACGTTAATTAATATAAGTCATGTTTTGCATTTCGAGTTAGCTCTCGCATATAAAACCTTATTAAAGAAAAAAAATTGCATTGCTTCGCAATTAAAACCTTTTTATGATAAAAAAATTGCTTAAAATTATGAAATGTGTCAATATCTAGTTGTCAATTTAAAGAAACTCAGTCAGTGCCGGAAAATAATAGGTAGGTTACCAAGGAACCGGAGAATTTTATTTCATTTTATTTAAATTAAATGCCACGGGAAAATGACCTTAGTGGGGGTTAGAAAACATTTTAGTTGATTTGTAAAATAAAGTTTGTTCTCATTTCATTTCATAGTCCCCAGAGAGACACTGAGACACCGGACTGACAATTTGCATTGAAATGCAAGTGTAATACATTTCAATGAGTCTTGGGAAAGTTTGGCGTCAAGCAATCGATGGCAGATCTCAGAGTAAACAGAACTGGAGTAGCCATTAGTCAATTTCTCAAACATATTTTTCTGCCATTTCTTGCGGGGGGTGAGGTTACCACTACACTCAAAGCCAGCACACATAAACAATAACTTTTACCGTTTTTACAAATGCACACATGCACAATTTGACACACAAATTTAAATTTCACGCACACACACGCTTAAAATAGTCACGTGGGGTGTGCGTTTTGACAACGTCACAGCCGCACTCCCCACGAGACTAGCGTTCGAAATTTGAAATCGTAGAATTCTAAAACATGAAATAATGAAGTAAATAATCATGAAATCTTAAAAATTATAATTACCAATAAAAGGTGACACCATCTTTTAGCATACTCGATGTTTTTTATTTATTTTTACAACAAAAAACAGCACAGGCAGGCATTTTTGCGGGAGCTCTGTTCGCCGCAACGTTTACAATGTTATGGCTGTCAAAATGGCGGCTCAACTAGTTTTATTAAACGTGCAAGCATCCGATGCTTGTGCATTTGGCAGAGGGGAATGTTAGACAAAGGCTACTCCAGTTCTGTTTACTCTGAGATGGCAGACCATTGGCAGACACTGTGGTGTTACCTCGATGAGGTGGATTGCTACGATAAAAATCTCATCGTTTTCGCACCACTCAATGATCCTCCATATTGCTCATCATTATTGACCCTTATTACACAAAACTACACTGATTTTACGCAACAGGAACATTTTTACAATCACTGAAATAAAAATCACGTCCGCTATAGTTGAATAGCGCCAAGAACTCTTTTTTTTTTCATTTTGATTTTAGAAAAAGTTCGCGGAGACAAAATTACTACCTCTCCTCTCATTTCAACGCGAAGGAAGAAGCGAGAGGCAATGAGCCATTTTGTCTCCAGGAACTTTCTTCGTCGCAGGTCCAATGCATTTAGCTGAAAATAGACAGTTCATCAAAATTTATTCATTTTTGCAATGAATTGTGAATGATGAACGTCTTTGTTCTAAATAGACGTTCATCATTCCGATGAATGTCACTTTAGACATTAATTATTGGCATTTCATCGATGATGAATCGTGTCGCCTTTTAGCATGTCCTAAAAGGCGACTAGGGGCGTATTGGGAACTGGGTCTGTGATCGTGTACGCGATGAGCTAGCCACTTGTTACTACTCTTTCACGATTTTTCATCTGACCAAACCCAATTTCTGTATGGCTAAATGTGGTCTTAAGGAACACAGTGCTCCTTGGACTCTGCCTACCCCTTCGGGGAACTGTCTAATTTCAGCTTTAGCTGTTCTTTGCAATGTTTCTCTCTAAAATGAGGCACTGCTAATTAGAATGATCGTTTAATTTCAGAGCCCAGGGCGTCTACTACGTGAAGACGAACTCCGGTCAACCCTTCTCTCAAGGATAATCCTTAAGCTTCCCATGATAAAAGATTAAGTATTCACAATAAACTCCAAAATTCTTTGACAATGGCTTTGATTGGCAATACTAGGCTAGTTGACCCTTTTTTTTATTCGGCCCTAAAATAATAAGAACTGATAGCCATCACCATAAAAAATAATAAATTTTTTTCTGAAGCCTATAACACAATAAATTTTAAATTACGTGTTTCCTTAAATGTCACTAACGCCTTCGGTCCTGATGGTCTATGAATTATCTGTGGCGTAGCGTCACGATTATTGTAAACAATTCAATACGCATGCGTGACATGCCAGATAGTTATGCTTGATTGCGACTGGCGTTTGACGGATTTTTACCTGTGGATAGCGTTTTTGGCAGATGAAAAAATAAAATATATTTAATTTAATTTTTACAGCAATCCCTTATTTATAATTATCGAACTTGGTATATTTCGGACCCTTGTACTAAATGCTATGTGAATGACCCATTATTTTCATTACTTTTGATATGAGTCAACTAGCCTATTCCCTTCATATGTTTTGTACAATGATATAATAGTTAATGTAACTGTCACATAATATAGTTTATTAAAACACGAACGTGGTTTTAAAAAACGAGCCTTGGCGAGTTTATTAATATTGGGTCCTTACCTATGAAATTGGTGTTTTTATTCTGTCTTAGTATTTTGTCTGTAACTATTAAAATTCAGAGTATTCCTAAAAATAATTACTTCGTCTAAAAATAGACTATATTTTTGAGCTCTTTTGATTTGTTTTGATAATTTGTTGTAAGTTTAATTGTGTTAAAATTGGACACGGAGACAACTCTTTTTAAGTGCCTCCCGAATACATCATTTTATTTGCATTCACTTAAAAACGATAAATAATTTTTATGAAGTGTGATATTACACATATTACTAAAGCTTGTCTAATGATACATGCCAAATATTATCAGTTTTCTTCACAACGACAATCCAGAGATAATTCTGGATTGTCGTTGTGAAGAAAACTGATAAAATGTTGGTATGGAAAATGCAGAATTCCCCAAAATCTCCATACAAAACACCAATTTCATAGGTAAGGACCTAATAGTATCACGCGAGTGTTTTAATACCGAGTTATGTTCAGTTACATACACTACTTTATCCTCATTATTCAAGGAAATAAAACAAAAATTAATTAATTTTATGTATTGTTGGCTGTCTGGAAAATATTTGCCATAGTTTTGTGCGTTTTTAAGAAAAATAAGTGTTGCATAATGAGTCCAACCAGTTGCATAGTGGTCATTATGTTACAGTTTCCATTTTTAAATTTTCGTTTTTATCATCTGTTTTATAAAGTATGTCATAATGAGTTCGAGTCTGAGTTCAAAATTCGAACATTATAACATGTGTGTAGATATAGGTATACACATAAGACAGATAATTATATACATTTCCATAGATAACGCAAGTTTAACTATTTCTATTAAAACCAAGCGTATATTTTTTTGGTTGATTCCGCCATTTCGTGCAAAAAGCAATTCCATGCGAATTTCCCTATTTTACATGTTTTTGTCTTAAATCTAATTTTTACAGTAAGAACAAACATAAAATCCTCAAAAGTTGCATCGTTAATATTTCAAATTAATCAGTTAGTTTATGAAACAAAAATAAAAAACTACCTCAAAAATCATTCCTCTCTGTTTCCAGATAGGATTCTCGTCGGCAATTTTCACATTTATTAGTTTGCTTTTTAATTTATGACCTTTGTTAATATTTTATATGAAACCTAAACTCAAAACCTTTTAATTAAGTATTTTCATTATGTATTTATTTCAACAATAATACAAGAACAGCCAACTTTTAAAATTGTTACGGAAAAAATGTCATCGCCATCCGTATTGAGAAACTCTTTCATATCGTCGATAATTGTAACATCCCTAGTAAAGTTCTAGTTTCAACGTGTTTCTACAGGCCAGTCGTAGGTGACAACTTATCTTGGTGGACGTGCGTGCATTGCTAGCAAAATTATTTACGTTCTTTACCTTGTTGATAGTGTTTCGTCCAAAAATCTGTTCATTACATTCCTGCAATTTCTTAAGGCATTTTAACAAGTAGATTATTATATTTACCCCATATGTTCTTCTCTATTAATAATTATATTCCTATATTAATATCAAGTTTATAATACATTTTGTAGCGAAATTATTAAAATAATTGTTTAAATTTCTCATTCATCTCCATCTCATTACCATCCGTTCCTTCCACCTTTCTTGCAGGAAGGTAATGAACTGTTTCGGAAGGTAATGAAGTGTTTGTATTAGAGTCAACTCTAAACACATTTTTAAAACACAATCTAAATATTACAGTATAATATGAAGCTATCAAACAACGTAAACAAAATTTAAAAGACAAAGAGATACTCGTGCACGTAGACTTTAGCGAGAATTATAACCTGAAGTTTAATGAAGAGATACAGTCCTTTAATTTCGGTGGAAGTAGAAAACAAGTATCCCTACATACTGGAATTCTATACTATAAAGATAGTAACGCAAATAATAAAACTAAATCATTCTGCACTATTATTACTCAAATATAACTAAGGTTACATGGAATTATGGAATTAGCTCTGTTTGGGATTGGTGCCGTCATCAAAAGAACTGCTAACAATTTTATTAAGCATGGCGGAGATGTTGGTTGTTATGAAGATTTTTGGGCGTTAGTTACTAAAAATATACGAAATGTACATGTTGATATGGTAACAGAGAGTGATATTGAAGGTAAAACATTTCCGCCCAACATTCTAACATTTAAGGGATCAATGCAAGTTCATCAATGCGTCTGAGCTGCTGATAATAATAAAACTTTAACATTTAGTAGCTTCGATTGTCAAGGTTGCACTTATTGTATACATAATAAGCATAATTATAGGCTTTCTTCATTCCGATAATTACGGCGATATGGAGAGAGGTCAATCCAATAATCAGTGTGATAAAATCGAAGCCTCTTTTGACAATCAGTCAGTATTAAGTATAGATACAACAACAATTTTGAACAACATGGATGAATTAGATATTTACAGGGTCCAAGCGACTTACAGCTCTGACCGTTGATAAATGTATATACATATTCTACTACACCAACATCTCCTACAGTCAAAATATTATCTGACGTACGTTTGAGTTGAGAAACAATACATTTTATAAGATACCAAAGGAAAATCGAAACCCAAAACAACTAGATGTAGTATGTAAAACTTCTGAACACCAATAGCAATTTGAGACTTTCATTAAATCAACTCCATCAGAAAAACAATTTTAAAACACACTTTTTTCGACGACTCAGATGATAGTGATGATTAGGTACAACATACTTTAAAATAGTTAATAATATGTAATAAGAATTTTTATAAAAATTAATAAAAGTGATAAAGGATTTTTTAATATTTTTTTTTTGTTTGTAAGTATATTATTATATTGTGATTTGCACTCTAGCTTAAGCTATCCAAAATTACTTTTATAGATGTGTTAGTTGTTTTTATGAGTAAATACTGTGATTATGCGACAACGACCCAAAACACTACTTAAGTTCCTATTACTGTATATATTATTATTATTTTCAATTCAATTCATTTATTGCGAATACAGGTATTATATATCAGAAAATAATAATAAAGATAAGGAATATTGTTTTTAGTTTGTATATTGTGATATTGCACTCTCTAGCGTTCAAAATTCCTTTTATAGAATTGTTAGTTGTTTTTTTTTTTAAATATTGCGAGATTGTGTTAGTTAGTTGGCTACTATATGACATTCTTTAATTAGGTTACTATTCGAGACTGAATTAAAAGGCTGAATAGTAATAAAAAACGATTATTAATAAAATAGTGCTGTTTTGTTTTTCTTTCATAAATTAACGCCTTTTATAATTCATTATAATGCCATCTAGTTACAGTACTGTTCTGCGGTATTCATTACCATCCCGACTTAAATCATTACCATCGCTTGCAAGTTCATTACAATCCTTACAGTTTTCATCACCGTCCATCTGGTAATTTTTAATTGTTATTTTCTCCGTATCTAAATAAGATAGAAAAGTGCCTTTCCGTTTTTTAGAATCTGGGGATGTTCTGAGATGAATCAATAAAAAAAAACAAAACTTAAATCGATATTTTTTTTTATTCCACGGAACGATGTTTTTTGCGCGAAACGGCGGAATCAACCTTTTTTACACAGCCGTAATTTTGAGACAAACTGATTGAAAGATACCGAAAGCGCTTACGCCTACGAGGCATTTTTTAACTTTTTTCAGAGGCGCACAAACTAGTTATGTTTTTTTATTTATTAATATACATTGATCACAGTTGAGGGTTGAAGTTCAGAATTCGATTTATAAGTTTCACCACAACACTAGTACAAGAAATCCGTTAGAAAAATTTGTGTAGGTATACAAGAGAACGAGCAACTAATTTGTTAGTTTACCATTAAATAATAAAGGGTTTCTTTCATTTAATTTATGAAGTTTGTTAGAGAGATTTCGTCTTTATAATTGACCCTAACGATTGATGCAATAAAAGTAAAAATTACATCCTGTAATTTTTATAGATTTTAGTTGGTTCGATTCCCGGATGTGGCAAGCTAATTTTGGAAAAATAAAGGAATGTTTCTTTTGAATAAAATTTTCGTTGTACAGTATTAAGGGTATTTTCCTTTCAGGTGGCATTACAAAATAAAAATACTTACTATGATAGAAAATAAAGCTCCAAATAGCACAACATCGTATTTTTTGTAATTCTGAACACCTTCCCACTGCTGCACACAGGCCTTCCAACATGGAGAAACACATGACGACTATGGGCCGTAACACCACGCCGGCCCAATGCGGATTGATGTGTAGAAACACGGTTGGAATAGCAACTGGGACTAACAAGTTGACGTGCCTTCCGAAATATGGAGGATCTTGAGATCACAAAGTTTTGGTCTCCCATCCTATGACTGACTAGGGCGAAGGTAGCATTGTTTTCAATTTTGGAAGCTAAAGTGTATGAACCACTACATCATCGAGCTCCTCACTAGGTTTTCCTACATACTTAAATAATAAAGGGTTCATAAAGCAAAATTGAAAAATATTTTTTATTATTATTTCCCTTTAGCCTTTGTCTTCGTTTTCTGGTTCTGTAGACCCTTCGCTCTGTACTTAAAGTACGAGTCTTCTTTTGGCTCCTCCGTTGGTGGTGTTTCGGCGTCTTCGGGAGGAGTCGACTGTAAATCAAAATATAATAATAAATAAATACATACATAATATAATCACGACTATTATCCCATAAGGGTAAGTCAGAGACTTGGCAAAAGCACAGCAAAAGCAGTCCACTGCCATAGTCCGCGCAAGGGCGGATCCAGCTTTGGCGCCAGGAGGGGGTCACATAGTCGTGGACTAGTTAAGAACTTATAATTTAATTTTGATAACAATAGTTACAAGTAAAAAGTAGGTATTTTATTAATGTACGTAAAGTACCGTACTTTAAAGTATCTATTCTTTATTGTACACTTGAAAAACTTAACACATAATAACTTGTACATATACACGTACTACATATTGCAAGTGTGGCGCGGTAAAATTCAAATTTTCGATGCGTTCGTTCCCAAACGTTTGCCATCATACAAAGTTATGATATTATATTAAATTAATTAAATATTGAAGGTATACATATACATGCTTCCAGGACTCACTATTGCGTTGTCATGGGAGATTTCAACGCAAGGCTAGGTAAACGTAGCGACGATGAGCTGAAAGTGGGGCCATTTGGATTTGAAACCCGGAACTACCGTGGTCAAATGCTAGCCGACTACATGGAGAGGGAGGGACTCCACACGATGAACTCTTTCTTTACAAAACGGCTGCAACGAAAATGGACCTGGAAAAGTCCCGATGGTCGACTAAGACTCAGATATTTAATGATGTCTCAGTGATCAATTCGTTAAACAAGAGGAGCGATCACCGAATGGTAAGAGGCACGTTAAATCTGAACTTGAAATCTGAGATGGTTCTGCGGTCATCAGATAATACTCTTCTATGTCGGCAGCTCAACAAACAGATCTCGAAGTCACTGACTCGCGACATACGCCGATTTAATGCTGAACGTATTAAAGAAACCATCGAGCGGGAAAAAAGCTCCAATGTTTTCGCAAGAGATCTGTGGCTCGGACAGAGTCTGCTGATGATGTTGAAGACAGAGGACGGCAGAACTATTGCATCCCGACCCGAGCTTTTGGCGGAGATTGAAAATTTCTATAGACAGCTTTATGCGACATCGAGCACTCCTGTCACTCAGGCTACAGACCCTAGAGCCAAATGAACCCAACACTACACCGAAGACATCCCGGACGTCAGCCTGTACGAGATTAGTTTGGCTCTAAAACAGCTTAAGAACAACAAGGCACCGGGTGATGATGGAATTACAGCAGATTTTTTAAATGCCGGTGGAAAAGCGATCCTGAAAGCTCTTCAGACGCCAAATTTAAGAGGATCAATTTTAGGATAATTATAATGTATTTTGTTTTGACTTGTCAAATATGTATTTGGTGATACCAATTTGATTAAATGACTTTGAGTTTGAGCTATTTAAATCCATCATACTCGAGGGAAAAACGCCAAAAGCATGGCATGTGGGCATGGTGTCTGTTCTTCATTCTTGACGAAGGTGACAGGGCCCAATTGAAGAACTACAGCTCCTTAGCCATGTTAACAAGCTGTTTTCGACAGTCCTAACGAATCATCTCGCGCGCAGGCTTGACGACTTCCAGCCTCCCGAACAAGCCGGATTCCGAAAAGGCTTAAGTACCATAGACCACATACATACGCTGCGGCAGGTCATACAGAAGACCGAAGAGTATAACCTGCCAATGTGCTTAGCTTTTGTGGACTATGAGAAAGCCTTCGATTCTGTCGAAACCTGGGCCGTGCTACAGTCGCTCCAGAGGTGCCGAATAGACAATCGATACATCCAAGTTTTGTAGTCATTTTACGAAAACGCCAATATGTCTGTTCGTCTTCAGGACCAGAACTCAAAACCAATTCCACTCCAGCGAGATGTGAGACAGGGCGACGTCATATCGCCGAAATTGGAGGACGTGTTTAAGCTTCTGGACTGGGAAGGTCATGACGGCAACATAAACGGTGAGTACATGACTCACCTTCGTTTTGCTGATGATATCGTGGTCATGGCTGAGACCCTGGAAGACCTGGAGGTCCTACTCCTGTGAAGGTTGGAAGCTCTTCACTGGAAATTGTTGTCGAGTATGTATACCTGGGTCAAGTAGTCCCAACTAGGTAGGTCCAATTTCCAGAAAGAGGTCAATCGACGAATCCAACTCGGCTGGGCAGCGTTCGGGAAGCTACGCAGCGTATTCTCGGCTCATCTACCGCAGTGTCTTAAGATAAAAGACTTCAACTCGTGCGTGTTGCCAGTGATGACTTACGGTACTGAGACGTGGCCGCTTACAATGGGCCTCATAAATAGGCTCAAGGTCACTCAAAGAACAATAGAGAGGGCTATGCTTGGAGTTTCTCTGCGTGATCGAATCAGAAACGAGGAGATTCTCAGGAGAACCAAGGTCACCGACATAGCCCACAAAATTGCGAACCTTAAGTTGCAGTGGGCAGGGCAGGGCACATTGCTCGTAGAACTGACGTCCGTTGGGGCGGTAAGGTTCTCGAGTGGCGACCACGTACTGGGAGGCGCAACATAGGGAGGCCCCCAACAAGGTGGACCGACGATCTGGTGAAGATCGCAGGAAGTCGCTGGATGCAGGCGGCGCAGGACAATGAGTTTTGGAGATCATTGGGGGAGGCCTATGTCCAGCAGTGGACGCCAATAGGTTGATTGATTGATTGAAATATTGCAGGTATGTAATTACATAAAATCTGTATGGTTACAAAATATATGAATAAAATCATTATGTTCAATTAGTGGTCCACCTAAGTCCTGGCACCGGCTCAGGGGGGGGTCACGACCCCCATGACCCCCCCCTTGGATCCGCCGTTGAGTCCGCGCTTCACCAAGCAATTACTGCACATGTGCTTTGCGTTACAGGTGGTGAGCCCGTCTTCGCTATAAGAAATAATAAATAAATATCTTTAATTATTCACAACTATCAGCTAGCCACATTTTTACCAACTAATGTTACGGGTACTGCATGACGGATAAACATATAAAAACATACAAATTTCCAGAAAATATACAAGGCATATATGTAAACATCCAAGACAAATGCATGTATTCATCACACAAATATCTGCCTCCAGAGGGGATCGAACCCAGAACCTCTCGAAATGGCGACGCCTTGAGACACCACTACCACCACCACTCGACCACGGAGATTATCAAATATGTATAAAATGTGTATTAACAGTGTGAGGGGTAAATATACCCCTCACACTGTTAACCACAGTTCCCCTCAATGGAAGAAATGTTTAAAGCGCTGGGCCTCATAAGAAGGCTCAAAGGGCAATTGAGAGGGCTATGTTTGAAGTTTCTTTGTATCTGTCCACTAGAAATGAGACAATCCGCAGGAAAGAAGTTCACCGACATAGCCCACAGAATTGCAAACCTTAAGTGGCAGTAGGCAGGACCTTGCTCGTAGAACTGACGGTCGGACGGAAAGGTTCTCAGCCACGTGCTAGAAGCCGCAATGCTGGAAGGCCACTTACGATTATCGAGATCTTTTGGAGAGGCTATGTCCACCAGTGGACGTCTCTGGGCTGATGATGAAGTGATTCATAAAATGCAATGGTTATTTTTGTATGTAGGACAATAATGGATAGAGTAGGAATGGGTATATCGGGGGAAGTCTGAAAGTAACAACAATTGCAGCGAAATGAAAAAGGGTCTGTCTGGGTCTTCTTCTTCTTCATCCTGCCACTTTCCACTCTAAGTGGAGTTTGAACAATATGTCTTCCTCTTCTTTTATCCTCTGCCACTCGTCAGCATCCTCTTCTTTTTATTCTCATATTGCTCACGAACTCAATCCAACGCTTCTTCGGTGAAGCCCCATCCACATCTATGTTCTGGGTATGGGTATGGTAAAAAGAAGAGAGAATTGGCGTGTGACCAGGAAAGTGATGAATATAAGAGTGGCTGGCTATGCAGGGAGAGGGAGGCCGAAGAAGAGAAGGGATTGATGTTGTGAACGATATTATCGTTAAGAAAGGACTGAGTATATAGAAAGTTTTAGAAGAGACGGAAGTAAAATAAAATAATTTGCAGAAGGTCTGGAAAATGATGATGGTTCGGTTTTATTCTTATTACTGCAAAATATTTTTTCCAAGCTACCGTGATAGTATGATCATGTTCTGTCATTGGTGGATGTTTCTGCTTGTCCTCGCCGCCATCTCCCGAAGGGTTCCTTGTTGACTTCACACCAGAATCCTCATCTGCCATATTCTTTATAATATCATGGATAACTTTTCTGTAAAAACATTTGAAAAGATTTCATGAATAGAGCTGATTGGAATTTAAAGAAGTAATGCTTTTAATAAATATAAAGTTTAAGGGTGGTTTCAGAGCTTCGCCGGTCATATTAACATCATACATATCACGTCGACATTATGTAGCATCGATTTAGGGTGGTTTCATAGGTGCCGGCCACGCGCGTGCGCTTACAATTACAGAGATATCTAACATACGAGTAGTTTCACAGCCACAGGAGTTATTCTGCTCGGTTCGGTTAGTAATAGGGTTTCTAAGCCCGCCTGGCTTGCACTCACCGTCTGTCGCCTTATTAACCGTACGCTCTCAATGTTTATACTTAGCATGTGTTCGAGCAATAGACTAGTTGATTGATATCAAAAGTAATGAAAGAAAGAAAGAAATAATGAGTTTATTTATGTATTTGCATATATAATGCAAATATATAATATTGGGTCTTTACCTATGAAATTGGTGTTTTTATTCTGTCTTAGCAATTTGTCCGTAACTATTAAGTTTCAGAACATTCTTATAAAATAATTGCCTCTTCTAAAAATAGACCATATATTTGAGCTCGTATTATTTAATTTGATAATTTTTTGTAAGTTTGATTGTGTTAAAATTGGACACGGAGACAACTCTTTTTAAGTGCCTCCCGAATACATCATTTTATTTGCATTCACTTAAAAACGATAAATAATTTTTATGAAGTGTGATATGGATATTACACATATAAGTAACTAAAGCTTGTCTAATGATAGATGCCAAATATTATTATCTTTGGATTTGTTGTTGTGAATAAACTGAAAAAATTTTAGTATGGAAAATGCAGATTTCCCCAAAATCACCAACTTTATAGGTAAGGACCTAATACATAATATAAAACAACAATAAAAATAAAAAATAAACTGTATAAAAAATAATGTTATAATAATGTAATAATGTTATCTGAAAATAATGTTTAATTCACATAGTATTTAGTACAACAAGGGTCCGAAAAATACCAAGTTCAATAAATATAATGAAGGGATTGCTGTAGAAATTTAATTTAAATATGTATTATTTTTACTTTTTTTTTCATCTGCCAAGAACGCTATCCACCATGTTCTTGAAATTAGAGACCGCATGTAAACAATTACTACGCATGCTCAAAATCCGTCAAACGCCAGTCGCAACCAATCAAGCATATCTGTCGGCTTTGTGAACCTGTCAAACTTGTTTACCAACCTTGTGATTTAACGGCACAGATAATTCATAGACCATCATGACCGAAGGTGTATTTAACAGTAAACAGTAACATTTATATATTTTTTTATTGTAATGGCTGGATGGATGGAACAGTAACAGAAATTTTGGGCCCAATAAAAAGTGACTCAATTAGCCTATTTGAGGTAAGATTGCAGGTTCCTCAGTTGTTGAGGAATACAGGTGAAGGTCGCTTCCTCATTCGGCCTTATCGTCACTTACTATCAGGTGAGATGAAGGCCAAGAGCTTGCCTGCTATCTTACACTGTAAAGGTCGAATGTCTGTACAGAGAAAAAAGTGCTTAAAACCAAGTCAGGGGGATGTAAAAAGAGGGAAAATACCAAAAAAAAATTTTTTGTTACTCTGTCTGTTTGTCTAACCATGTTATATGACATGCTTTGTCTAATATGTCCGGATGCTGGTTACTTAAGTAGTACATACATACAATCACGCCTGTAAATCCCCGAAGGGGTAGGCAGAGTTCAAGGAGCACTGTGTTCCTTTTAAGACCACATTCAGCCATACTAAAATTGGGTTTGGTCAGCTGAAATTTTGACATTTGTGACTAAGGGTATTGATAATACACAAATAAAAAAAAAGACGTGAAGCACTCGGGGACTGCCGCGGTAAAGCTATTGCATAGCATTTTGTATCAACTTATGCAATTATAATTTTATTTATTTATTTTATTCATGCAGTATTTCTTTTTCTTTGATATTAATTCAAGTTACACTTTTTGAGCGTGGTGACCGATAAGAAAACAAATTATATAAACTGTTGGTAGTTTGCATATACATTATTTCGTTCGGATCACTTATAAGTAAATTAAATCATAAAATAATAATCTAAAATAAATGTTAATAAACTAATTAATAAAATAACAAAACTCATAATAAACAATGTGTAATAGTTAGCTTATAAATAAAACCAAAGTGGCGTCTTTGTTAAAATTAGTTCTTTGTTGTATCACTAGATGGCGCCACCTATCCTTTAAAACGCACTATTGTTTACTCTCATAGACTTATATGGTCAAACCGATGTTAATTAAAATTTGTATTCGCCTTGGACACGGTGTTTCATTTTGGTAACCACCTTGGGTTTTAACATGCACGGCCTTCAAGCCACACCTCCTGGCGCATCGGAGTGGGGAGCGTGAGGTTTTATCGTTACGGAATTTCTGGATTCGGTCCCCGCGCTCAAGGCCCGCGATAGATTTCATTAAATCACTTTGAGTTTGAGTTTAGAAAATCGTGAAAGAGTAGTAACAAGTGGCTAGCTCATCGCCTACACGATCACAGACCCAGTACCCAATACGCCCTTAGTCGCCTTTTACGACATGCTAGCCAAGAAAAGCAGTTAGTACATTATTTAAAATAGTAAATAAAAGAAAATAACATACCCAGTCCTTTCAAACCCCATATCCCTAAAATGATTCCTTTCTTGTACAGTAAGGCGGTGTGCATTTATTATAGAATCCAATAAATTTGTGGGAGATTCTGTAATTTCTTCTTTCTTTTCTTCTTCTTCCTCTTTCTCTTGTCCCTCTCTAGCCCAGTCATTTCTGCCAGAAACTTGGGCCAACCTAGGAATGAGGGATGTTAAGGGGAAACTTGTGTACCTTTATTTTGACGTTGCTACTACACAATAAACTTTATTATTTTTGCTATTTTAGTGTGGTTTCATAGCTACGCCGGTCACTGCCGGTCCCTTAGAAACATTTAAATCTTTTTACATTTAAATTTTAAGTAGTTTTTTTTCAGATAGTAAACATTAAAAAATGGGGCGGTAATAAAGGCGATATTCAGGGGGTCGTTAATATTGGGTCCTTACCTATGAAATTGGTGTTTTTATTCTGTCTTAGCAATTTGTCCGTAACTATTAAGTTTCAGAAATTCTTATAAAATAATTGCCTCTTCTAAAAAAAGACCATATATTTGAGCTCGTATTATTTAATTTGTAATTTGACTTATTACGTAAGGTGGCGCTAGTTAATTTATCTATGACTCCGCTAGTATAGTATTTTATCTATGCCCCCAACGAGGTGGATCAAGAATTTTGTACTCTATATGGATGCCAAACTCCCATACAATAACATGAGGCAAGGTTCGGTCTCGATCAGTAGGTGTTCCCTCTCATTCAATCACTATTTATGAATGAAGGCTAACCGTGGGATATCCTCTTCTTCTCTTTCTATCCATTGTTTCTGTCTCACCTGTCATATTGACGCCATTTTGACGCCTAGACTGAAAATTGTTACAATTTTTTGTAATCCAATATTTTAAATAAAAAAATATAAAACTGGTGATGACGTGCGTTGTTTTATGTTGTGTAAGTGAGTGGTATCCTGGATGTACCTTATCATTTCACAGGTGAGTTAAAAATCACATATTAAATGAGAGTGTTTGTTTGAGAAATTTGTGTGTATTTTTGTGAGACGTCATTAGTAGTAATAGAAAGCTTTACTACGAAATGTCAAACTCATTCAATAAAGTGATAGAATGAGAGGGAACACCTACTGATCGCGATAAAACATTGTTTCATGCTATTGTATAGGAGTTTGGAATCGATCAGAAAGTACAAAATTCTTGAGGTGGACCGACGATAGTCGCTGGATGTGGGCGGCGCGGTACCGGTCGTTGTGGAGATCTTTGGAGAAGGAATATGCCCAGCAGTGAAGTATAATTGGCTGATAGATTCTTACCCTGTTCGCTCAGCAGCTGGTACGCCTTCCTTTTCTAAAATCATATCAGATATTCTTTCATCTTCTTTTGTTTTGTGATATCGTATAATACGTGATGCTGTATCTTCGAATTGACTATGAATGCCCTGTAACTACAACAAAACATAAACATACATATAATCACGACTATTATCCCCTAAGGGTTAGTCAGAGACTAGGCAAAAACACCGCAATAGCAGTTAATTGCAATAGTCCCTTCACTAAGCAGTGACTGCAGCGTGACCGGTGGCGAGCTCGTTTTCGGTTTAAGCTATTGGATGGTTGTCTTTTCCGACAGCCAAGGGAAGAGATGGGTTGGTATTCTTTGAATGAGAGAACGGCTCAACAAAAAATTTTTTTTTTAATATAGGGTCCTTACCTATGAAATTGGTGTTTTTATTCTCTCTTAGTATTTTGTCTGTAACTATTAAGATTCAGAGTATTCCTAAAAAATAATTACCTCGTTTAAAAATAGACTATATTTTTGAGCTCTTTTGATTTGTTTTGATAATTTGTTGTAAGCTTAATTGTGTTAAAATTGGACACGGATACAACTCTTTTTAACTACCTCCCGAATACATCATTTGATTTGCATTCACTTAAAAATGATGAATAATTTTTATGAAGTGTGATATTACACATATTACTAAAGCTTGTCTAATGATACATGCCAAATATTATTATCTCTGGGTTTGTAATTGTGAAGAAAACTGAAAAAATGTTAGTATGGAAAATGCAGAATTCCCCAAAATCTCCGTACAAAACACCAATTTCATAGGTAAGGACCTAATATTCAGAACACATTTGTTTTACATACCTGTAAAGCGAATGGACGAACAAAGATTGCATGTAGGTGAAATGCGAATGCTGTGGTAGATGTGTGGTGTGACGACAATGGATAGAGTGATGAATGAATATATTAGAGGAAGTCTGAAAATTACCCGATTGCTGCTTAGCTGAGAGAAAAACGACTTTCTTGGTATGGACATGTAATGAGAAGGGGAATGATCATGTCACCAGGAAAGTTATGGATTTGAAAGCGGATGGGCGTGTGGGGAGAGGAAGACCAAAGAAAAGATGGATGGATTGTGTGAATGATGATTATGATGAGGGTAGAAGTGAGTGTTGACTTGGCGAGTAATAGAAGAGAGTGGAAGAAGAAGACATGTTGGCCGACCCCAAATAGAATAGGGAACGGCAGGACAAAGAAGAAAAAAAGAAAGATTTGTTTTACATCAATCCTTTCATGAAAATGAAGGCAAATATAACTTAGGTCAAATAGCACATTGTCAGCACGCAGGCGGGCTCGGGCGATTTGGTATTGCGGGATGCGTCTAAGAAGTCTGAACTTGGAGTAAAGGCGTAAAAATATATCGTTACTAGTTTTTGCCCGCGACTTCGTCCGCTTAGAATAGTTACTTTGAGATAGTGTGATGGTATGTAGTAGTTCCTCAATAAATACGCTATTCAACACTGAAAGATTTTTTCAAATTGGAACAGTAGCCTCAATTTGTGGAATTGAAAATATACTCCTACTCTCTTATTAGATGCAAGCTCATAGTGGGGTAAATATGTCCTTCATTTTTCTGAGCGGTGTTATTAAATTTTTTTAACATTCACCCGCATGGCACCCGTTCCCATGGGAATATCGGGATAAAAGGTAGCCTATGTCCTTTCTCAGGCTCTAGACTATCTGTTCAGTGCACCAAGTTTTGGATAAATTGTTTTAGTAGTTTCGACGTGAAAGCGAGACAGACAGGCACAGTTACTTTCATAATATTAGTATGGATAAAAAGACACACACGCAACCACACAAGCCGTTGGTCCCGCTCGCTATTGCAACCCACCAACCCGCATTGGACGAGCGTGGTGGTGTTTCGGCCTATACTCCTTAGTGTTTCTCTATGAGGAAGGCCTGTGGGACATAAGGCTGAGGACGACGACGATATGTTACCAATTTAGTACCTTGCCATTTTGACATTACTAGTGTAAGCGGTAGCTGAGTTGGGACGGACGGGGCACTACACGTTCCAGGCCGCGGGAAGCGCGGGTTCGATCCCACCGCCTAAACCACTAAGTTTGAATAAAACTCATGTACAAACTGTACATAAGTAGTGAATATGGCTTGCCTCACATTGTGTCCGGTGCATGGCAACAGGCTCGCCACCTGTTACATGGGGACCTAACATATCTGGCGAAATGTGTTTAACACCTCTGCCTATCCCTTCGGGGAAAGCGGCGTGATGATATGTTATAGCGTTGCTTGAAACCTCTACTCCTTTCCCTCGATCCGGTGGATCGCAGAGATGAAGGGAGAATTATCAAAGGCAAGCCGGGTAAAGATGGGTAAATGGGTAAAATGATGCCGCTACGACGGAAACAGGATTATTTGTGACCTCCGTGGTCGAGTGGTCTGTACGCCGGTCTCAAGGCTTCGCCATCTCGAGAGGTTCTGGGTTCGATCCCCGGGGGGGAAATGTTTGGTGATGAATTTTCAGGCATTTGTTCTCCAGTCCTGGATGTTAATACATATTTATATATACTTATTCAGGATATTTATATGCATTTATCTATTAAATATATTTATCTGTCATCTAGTGTTCATAATATAGCGGCATTAGTTGCTTAAAATGGGGCTAGTTTATAGGTGTGAATGTTTGAAGATCTCGGCCTACGCCTTAGGGCCCTTCACACCTGTAAGTTGGGCGAATATTTTAATACCCGTTCGCTTGGTAAGGTTACTGAGAATTGGCTTGTATGGAGGCTTCGCCACTGGTGGACAAACAGCCCTATACTTATTTTCTACCGCCTCTCTGGTCCCGTGTTGGTGCGGGACGCAAAAAGAATGTACCAACTGCTTTTCTTGCCTAGCATGTCATAAAAGGCGACTAAGGGCGTATTGGGTACTGGGTCTGTGATTGTGTTGGCGATGAGCTAGCCACTTGTTACTACTTTTTCACGATTTACCATCTGACCAAACCCAATGTTTGTGTGGCTAAATGTGGTCTTAAGGAACACAGTGCTCCTTGGACTCTGCCAACCCCTTCGGAGATTACAGGCGTGATTGTATGTATGTATGTACGTCTCTGGTCTAGTAGTTCACACCACCTGGTGTTGATCGGGAGGTCCGGGTTCAATTCCCCATGGGGGCAGAAGTTTTTCTGCTCGGTTTGGTTGGTGGTAGGGCTTCTAAGCCCGCCTGGCTAGCTGTTACCGTCTTACCTAAATTTGTCGCCATAATAACAATGTTATAAGCATTGTTGTGTTCAATCAGAGGTAAGAAAGCCAGTTCCTCAGTTATTGAGGAATACAGGTGAAGGCCGCTTCTACCTTCCGCCTTATCGTCACTTACCATCAGGTGAGATGAAGGCCAAGAGCTTACATGTCATATGTAAAAAAAATGTGTATATGTGCCCTCTGCTTCAGCTATTACCTCGTCCTCCAGAATCTTCATGTAGTCCGGAGTTCTTCTGAACCTCTTTAAAACATGGTTAAAATCTTCTCCATATAACTTTTGTGATTCCTCCTCCATGTCATATTTTCTTGCTTCTGTTTGCAGCGTTACTGTAAATGGTTATATATAACGCTAACTGATTCCCGCGACTTCGACCGCGGTTATTATAGTTTTTTAACTATCCCACGGGAACCTTTTAATTTTTCGGAATGAAAAGCACCTAAGACGTTGACCAGGGATATAAGGTATCACCATGCAACATTTCATTGAAATCGGTCCACCCATTTCGGAGATTAGCCCGAACAAACAGACAAAGAAACAAAAAAAATTTTTTTTTTGTTATAATTGCCCTCTTTTTACATCCCCCTGACTTGAAATTAAGCATTTTTTTCTATTAACAGACATTCGATCTTTACAGTTTTATTTTATGTGTAGATAACATGTCAATTTAAATATCAATTATCGTTTTATTGCCGATATGTGCCGATAATGTGCGCCGGGCCTAAGCCGTTGGTCCGGGTCGCTATAGCAAACCACCACCCACCAGTCCTTGGGCCAGCGTGGTGTTACGGCCCATACTCCTCATGTGTTCGTTTCCATGAAGGCCTGTGCCCTGTGGGACGTAATAGGTAACGATAACGAGTCTTACCTGTCGTAATAAGTATAAACAATGTTGAATCCATTGATCACTTAGCACCAAAACAATAGTATCCGAAACAACGTAAGATCAAGTTCTTGTCGTTTTTATTACAAACTTGTTTATTGTTAGGTTTTTATTGCAGTCCAGATATATTTGGCTTTATCAATATAATGTGAATGTAGGGTGATAAAAAATTTATTGATTTTTTGATTTGAAACAACTGAATAATTGAACCGTCTACATTTGGTGTTCGTTTATTTGTTTACCATTTACCAAGTATTTAATAACTTACTTTCTTATTTAATAGTTAGTTAGTTTTAATAACTTACTTTCTTGTCCTTTGTCTCTTTGTTTGTCTGGCTGGATTTTAGTATACCTCAATTTTAAGCCTCTTTCGGACTAGCTATCGGGCTGTAACTTTGGTAATGGTAGAGCGGTGACAATACAACTTGCAACTACTTTCAACTTTTTACGAGCACTTTCAGGTAGTTTCAACAACTTTCAAGTTTTTGTGTGGAGTAGTTGCCCGGTGCATGGCAACAGGCTCGCCACCT
The DNA here is from genome assembly GCA_910589355.1 of Parapoynx stratiotata. NCBI lineage: Eukaryota > Metazoa > Arthropoda > Insecta > Lepidoptera > Crambidae > Parapoynx > Parapoynx stratiotata. The sequence continues at coordinate 5,029,093 of OU342476.1, read as the reverse complement.
GTTACATGGGGACCTAATATATCTGGCGAAATGTGGATGTTTCACACCTCTGCCTACCCCTTCGGGGAAGGAGGCGTGCTGATATGTAATGTTATGTTTAGTATTGCATACATTTAGACGTATAAGCGCGCGCGTGTAGCTGTAAAACGATGTTAGTGGCTCCGTGTAATTGTAAGCGCACGTGGTCGGCCCGCCTACCTATGAAACCACCACTAGGTTTCACACGTTGATGATGACACGTTGAATTAAAAATGAGACTGTTAAATTCAAATATATTTAATCAAGTAGGTACAATTATTTACAGTTTTGAGGCGACAAAATATTATAAAATTAAGAATAGAATAGAAAAGAATAGAATAGTCTTTATTTGCAACAAACATGAGTAGGTATGCACAGAGTTAATGCAGGTCTTATAACAAATACAACGTTCTTACATGTTCCTGCCGTCACAAACAGCATGCAAATTTTAAATAACATTATTATGTCTTTCAAGATTAAAAATATCTTAAAGTAATGAGTATAACGTTGTATTTGTTATAAGACCTGCATCTACTCTGTGCATACTTCTGTTTGTTGCAAATAAAGACAATTCTATTCTTTTCTATTTAAAAGGTAATAATAATTAAACCTATTACATGTTAAATTATAAATTACTTTTTTGCTTAAATGTCAAAAACGCCTTCGGTCCTGATGGTCTATGAATTATCTGTGCCGTGGCGTCACAATTATTGTAAACAATTCAATACGCAAGCGGGACATAGCCGCCTGTTATGCTTGATTGGTTGCGACTGGCGTTTGACGGATTTTGACCATACGTAGTATTTGTTTACATGAAGCGTTACTCAACTAATTTCACGAACATAGTGGATAGCGTTTTTGGCAAATGAAAAAAAAAGCAAAAATAAACATATTTATATTGAATTTCTACAGCAATCCCTTGTTTATATTTATCGAACTTGGTATATTTTGGACCCTTGTACTAAATACTATGTGAATGACACATTATTTTCAATACTTTTGATATGAGTCCTAGTCAACTTGCCTATTTCAAGACACAAAAATCATTCAACAGATACTATGTCAGAAGTATTTTTATTTGTCAAAATATATGTCACTTTAAAAAAAAAAATTCTTTTAAAATGTAATAGTTTCTATTCAGTAAGAAATAAATGATCCTTCAGTTTTCTCTTGAGCATGGCATGGTTATTCTCTTGGCATGAACTAAATAATATTAAATACAATGCTGCTTGTTGACTTCAACATTTTTTATTATTGTTCACTATCGGGAGGCCTTGTAAAGTAATAAATTTGAAAATATTTGTTGAGACATCGAGAATATATTTGCAGGTTTACTGCGTTGTTAGAATTGAGGCACGGCGTTGTATGGTAGGTGGAAAGGCGCGAGGAATCTGTTAATAAAAACCACGAGTCATGAAAAAGGTTATAAAATAGTACAGTCGAGTTCAAAGAATTTAAGTAAAACATCATTAAAAACTAAATTTTATTCCTGTAATGGACTAGTTTGAACTCTATTTATACCCAAAAAAGGTTTAAAATAAAGCAAACCTGGTATATCACTCTTAGTTAAATAAAAACTTTAATAATTACTAAGGCCCTCTTGCAGAAAATTGAAATGGAGATTAAAACTAGATTTTGTCATTTTTTGACAATTTTACTATTGCTCTTATGTCAAAAATTGACAAAATCGAGATTTAAACTAGGTTTAAAATTGGGAATAAATATTATGACTACCAGAAAATACTTCGATACCCTAAGGCCCACTTGCAGGAAAATGTAAACCTAGCTTAAAACTCGATTTTGTCCGTTTTTGACAATTCTACTATGTCTGAATCTGAAATGTCAAGAAATCACTAAACCTAGTTTTAAGGCGAAAGGTGAGGCAAATGACTTTGAGCGTTTGGCGTAATCGAAATTGAGCGACAGCGACATCTATTGAAAACTTGAGGTGCGTCGCAAAGCACATTGCACCGTAGCGCCATGTTTTGATAGCTATGACGGCTAGTGTTTATCACAGAGTTATTTCACCTACAGAGAAAAATGGCTTTCGCAAGGGCAAGGGAACAATGGATAGTCTAAGCATTCTAACTTCTGATATACGTTTAGCATTCTCGGAAGGAAAACATGTAGTTGGAGTATTTTTAGATATTACCTCTGCATATATATGATCCTGTCAATCTTCCTCTACTCAGGCAAAAAATGCTCTATCTGAGTATTCCAGAGAGGATTGTTAATATAATTAACTGCAAGTTTTTGGGCCGTTCGGTAGTTATCCGCTCGAATGGTTCCATAACTAGTCCCCGGTGCTCAGGTCAGTGCTCAATCCTCTTCTATATAGTCTTTATACGCACGACCTGGACACCTCTGTAAATTGTTTCTGCAAAATTCTTCAACACGTCGACGATATATCCCTGTACGCCTCCTCAGTAGTATTTAGTCGTAAAAGACATATTCCGGATATAGACATTCACATTGAAGACCAGAATATCTCTGTTAATGAACAAGTAAAATTTTGACTCAAAGTTGTCCGGGATTCATCATCTTAATTATATTTGCCAAAAAGCTGAAAAAAGTATAAATGTTATACGTGCTCTTACTGGAGTCCAATGGGGATCTCATCCCTATAATCTAAAGCTCATTTACAATGCTTTAATAAGAAGTAATTTTGATAATGGTAGTTTCTTGCACGAACCATGCAACAAAATAGCTTTGCTAAAATTAGACCGGATTCAGTCCAAGAGCCTTCGCACAATAGTGGGGGCTATGAAATCATCTCCCTCAAACGCCCTTCAGGTCGAGTGCCTTGAACCGTCTCTTAAGCTCCGAAGACCGTACCTTGCAGATCGTTCTTTCTTCAAAGTTCTCCCACAGGCATCCCATCCCCTTTTGCCTATCCTCAGTTCCCTATTGAAACAAGTCTCTTCCTCACCATACTGGGCTCACAAAGACCATCCTCTACTCATTAATAGTTTAAAAAAAGTAAAAGATCAGCGCGTTTTTCAACTCCCTTCCTATCCATTATTTGTAACCCCATTTGAAGCATTAATACACTCTCCTTCAGCCGTTCTCAATTTCGGTATCAGCAAATCATGCCTTGAAGCTAACATAAAATTTGTAACTATTATCCAAGAGAAATGGCCTGGTTGGACTACTGTCTACACAGACGCATCAAAAGATCCTACCTCCATTAAGAAAGTAGGCTCGGCAGTATGGATTATATAACGTAGATATAACGTAGCTTATAACGTAGCTTTGCTCGGCAGATATAACATAGCTTTGAGTTTTCAGTCCTCTCATACTAACTCCATATATACAGGAGAAGCTATTGCTATCTTGGAAGCTGTTCTTTACATCCTTTCTCATCGCCTTAATAAATGTTTGGTGTTCCCAGGATATATCTAAATACCCTTTCCACGCCAAAGACAATTTTCCGCCGACACTCCATATTAAGAAAGTCCCTTAGAATTGCTTTTGTTCAGGGTTCCTGGTCACGCAGGCATCAGAGGTAACGAGATTGTGGACGGTTTCGTGAAGTGTACTTGTGACACTGGTATGATAAAATATGAAAGATGCCTCTCCCGAGACCTTCAAACAACAGCCAAAACAGATCTACTTTCATCTTGGAAGAATTTGTGGAAAGAATCGAGTCAAAGAGTAGGTAGATTCTGTGCTAGTCTTCAGCCAGAAATACCCACTAAACCATGGTTTTTTTACACCGCAAACTCCCCAGAAAAAATTATATCTGCGATTATTAGATTGAGACTCGGTTTTGTTTGCTCACCCGTATTCTTGCACAAAATCCGAATTCGACATCTCTCTGTGCGAGTGTGGCTTAGCGGAAGGTACTCTTCATCATATATTTTTTGAATGTCCGAATTAACAGTAAAATTTTATATGATATAATCCCTTTTGACCTCCCTCGACCTATTAATCTAATTTCTAAACTCTTGTGTTCTCCAAACATATCTATATTACTTGTAAGTTTATTCATTTAAACAACTTATATATGTAACCCACTAACTGTGTTGTCTCTTTGTTATAGATCCTCAGCTGCGTTAATTCAGTTTTTATGACAAAATCCTAAAACAAAAAAAAATAACAGTGTGTTTTTCGAACTCTGACGTTGGCAGAATCACCGTCAAAAATCGGTGGAGCCACTCAAAAAAAAAGAAAAAGAAGAATTTGCTCGAAAATTTTAGTTCATTTTACTTTGTTAGTCTTGTTACACCATGAATGGTTTTTTATTTTAAGGTGTATTAAAAAATTAAATGTTGTCAATTGGATTTCATTGAAAAAAAATACAATGTTGTTCTTGTCGCGTATCGATATATCATGTTTTGTATATAATTATGTTTTATGATACAATTTCCTTTCTCCAAAAGTAATACTATAAGTAAAAAAAAAAAATTTGTGAGTGCTGTTAACAGTTCTGACTGCGAATTTACGAAACCTATACTATTTCTCTCAGAAGCCAGACTCTAATAAGAGTAGATGAGCTTTTGCTTGTACATTTTACCCAACCTAATCTAGTTGGGTAATAAATTTGACTCCAGTAGATTGATAGAGTGAAGAATGAGTATATCAGGGGATGCGTGAAAGTTGCTCCAGTGATAGAGAAGTTGAGAGAAAAGCGGCTATCGTGGTATGGGCATATTTTAAGAAGAGAGAATGAGCATGAATATGAGACGATCCACTCTCATATTCATAACTCTTCTCGTCTCTCGAAGAGATGGACAGATTGTGTGAATGAGGACATGGCTAGAATGGGAGTGAATGTTGATATGGCCTGCGATAGGGGAGAGTGGAGGAGAAAGACTCAGTGCGCCGACCCCAAATGAAATTGGGAAAAGAGCAGGCTAATGATGATGATGATGAGATTAGCTTTTTGTTTTGATGCCGTCAAACAAAATGCACGGGCAAAACCTAGTACTATTTAAGTCACGAATCGGACTATAATACCTATGAGCTTTTGTTAATGCAAACTTGACAAAACCTAATCTGGTCCGGCAATCAAATAGATTAGCTTTCTGTTTTGATGTTATCAAAAAGTCTTGGCGGTATTACTGAGATTATAATTAATGTCTGTTGTTCACAGACGATATTCATCTATCTTTCTACGTGACTTGACCTTGAATCATGCAAAAACCCAAGAAACTTGAAATGGATTTTTTTTATAAATCTGTTGGCCTTTTTTGTCTAATAAAATTACCTTAAGTTATCGGTGTTTTGTTTGGAAGCTGGTCTGGTATATAGGCTGAGATACCACCATGGAAGCTCTTCGGGCAGCACCGAAGGGACGGGAAGGATGCCAGGCCGCTCCTGCAGCCACTTCAGCCATTTAGGGTTTAGGAACGGGAGCTTTCCCATCTCAGGTTGTTTCTGTATCCAGAACATTGTACTGACGTAGACATCCACCCATTTCGCAATTCTTGGGTGTTCGACTAGCCATTCCATCCATCTAGGAATTTCCACGCCTTCTTGTAAAATTTCTTCTAAAAGGTCTCTAATAGCGTCAAAATCACCTTGTAGTAAGAGGTTTTTCAAGTGATCAATGTTTTTATTACCTTCTTCAAGCTTATCTTGGTTGATAGGAGTTTCAATTTCATTTTCCTCGGAATCTGGTCCCGAACCGTATGCTTCTTCATATTCATCTACGCTGGTCTCTGGCTCTAGTTCTTCTTCATTTTCGATTTCCGATATCACTTCCTCAGTTTCAGATTCCTCAGGGAAGAATAAATCCAAATTTTCAGGAATTTGCAATGCTGGTAAGCTACCGTCGTAGCTACCTAGAATAAAACATATACTATGAATTCTGAAACACACATACATACATATAATAACGACTGTTATACCCTTAGGGGTAGTCAGAGACAAGGCAAAAGCACCATAAAAGCAGTTTACCTCCATAGTCCACGCTTCACCAAGCAGTGACTGCACATGTGCATAGCATGATGAGAGAGGTGGTGAGCCCGTCCCCGCTATAAGCTATTGGATGGTTGTGCTGTTGTAAGTTGATTAGTCTCCTTTTACCACACCCAAGAGAAGAGATGGGTTCGTAGTATTCTTTTAATGAGCCGCTACCACACAATCCTAATTATGAAAGTAGATAGTAAACATAAACTACACGCAATAAGAGTAATAAATTGTTAAGTTACCAATACAATAAAAAAAATATTCAGAGAATTAAGTATAATTGAATCGTATTAGATATTTTTTTTGTCTCCAGCTGGTACGTTCATGGGTCCTAGGAAAATACAAATCTTAAATGTTGTGTCTAGGGAATCACCAGGACGTTTGACACGAGAGTACGGAGCGTCAGCAGTCCTGAGGATGCTCCTAATGGCCTCGCCCTCGACTCAATTGATCCTCACCGTGAGAATGTGGAGCTCAGTGGCGTTGTAGCCAGTATGCATTGGCCATGAATATTTAAAAACAAAGGTGCTTTCATCCCAGAACTTCTTGAAAGGTGTCCAAAATTTTGCGGCCTCGTTAAGCCATTGCACCCGTTTCTAGCGACCAATTTGCAAAGGGCCAGTGATGGTTGAACCTTGCTCCTCATGTGATTCTTCATGTAAGAAGGCCTGTGCTCAACAGTGGGGCCTTTTTGTGTTAGGTATATACAAACATACATATAATCACGTCTATTATCCTCTAAGGGTAAGTCAGAGACTAGGCAAAAGCACCGCAAAAGCAGTCCACTGCCACAGTCCTCGCCTCACCACCACCGCTGAGAGCAGTCAGCGTGGCAGGTGGTGAGCCCGTCGCCGCTATAAGCTATCGTTGTGCAGTTCTAAGTCCATTAGTCCCCGTTTACGACACCCAAGGGAAGAGATGGGTTGGTAGTATTCTTTTAATGAGCCGCTTCCACACTGCACAGCTATGATAGGTGTAGGCTGGTGATTTTGTGGGAAAAGTGTTTTGTTTTACAAGCTTTTATTTAACTTGCAATGTATAATATGTTTGTGTGTACGGGTGGAATCTTACAACTAAATTTTAAGGCACTTGCCCTCAACCGATTGTGCTGAAATTTTGCATGCATATGCAAATCAGATGACAACACAGAATTATCATGACTTGGAGCTGATTTGTTGATAGAGCTGGAAGGTGGCCATAGGTACTCAGTAATTAAACACCACAACCCCATCGAATTTGGGCTCGTTTAATCCATCTTGACGAGTACTTTTGTGTTGTATGGTAACCATGGTCAGATGATGGAGATGGAAGGTGGCCATAGGAACTCAGTAATTAAACAAAATAACCTTATCGAGTTTGGGCTCGTTTAATTCGTCTTGACGTGTACTTTTGTGTTAAATGGTAACCAAGCATTCGTGGCCTTAAGCAGGATTAAAACTTTAGAAGGTCTTCTTATTGAATAGCTTCACTGTTCCAAGTTAACCGGTAAACGACCTTGCAACAATGATGCGATAGTCACAACTAAGGAGTAAAAAATAAAAATAAAAATAAAAAAACCTTCTTTAAAAACAAGCTTTTCTTTAAATGCGCTAAAATGAAAAAAATAAACTTATACCTACTAACATTTACAGTTAGCTTATAACGGCATTTCAAATTTAACACATTTAATTTTGACACAATTTATATGTTATAAAAGCTTGTCGCAAAATTTAAGTAAGTACTCGTTACTTTCTTAATTTTAAAATTGTAATAGGCAGCAAGTAAATACGAGTACTTAAATTACAAAATGCTGAGCTCAAAATAAAGCACATAATTACATTAGACTTACTGATACTGATCAGTTGCACAGGCGAGGCTGTGGAAATATAAATATGTTAGAAATTACAAATAAACAAAATAATTCTAGGTAGTCGGAGATTTGATCAAGATAAGAGTCGCTTAACTTATGCAATTATCATTCCTCACCGGACAAGGATTTGAATGGCCTGATTATCTAGAATTCTAGAGGTACCGGCCTAAATTCCAATACATTTTTTACTAATGACAGGTAAACTTGGCCTTCTACTCACCTGATGGTAACTGATGATAAGACCGAAGGTAGAAGCGAGCTTCACCTGTATTCCTCAACAACTGAGGAACTGGCTATTTTATCTCTAAGTAGAAAAACGCTTGCCTCCATGTAAAATCGAACTCTGAACCTCGACAACACGTGGTTTCAATTCCTAGATCAAGGAGGCGGTTAAAATAATTCACATACATACATAAATCACGACTATTAATCCCTAAGGGTTAGTCAGAGACTACGCAAAAGCACCGCAAAAACAGTCCACTGCCATAGTCCGCGCTTCATCAAATATATTTGTCAATCAATAAATGCTTAGTATTATATTAGGTCCTTTCCTATGAAATTGGTGTTTTGTATGGAGATTTTGGGGATGTCTGCATTTTACATACTAACATTTTATCAGTTTTCTTCACAACGACAAATCCAGAGATAATAATATTTGGCATGTATCATTAGACAAGCTTTAGCAATATGTGTGTGAATACGCTTGATAAAAATTATTCATCGTTTTTATGTTAATTCAAATCAAATGATGTATTCGGGAGGCAGTTAAAAAAAAATGTTTTTGTGTCTAATTTTAACACAATTAAACTTACAAAAAATTATCAAATTAAATAATACGAGCTCAAATATATGGTCTATTGTTAGAAGAGGCAATTATTTTATAAGAATGTTCTGAAACTTAATAGTTACGGACAAATTGCTAAGACAGAATAAAAACACCAATTTCATAGTTAAGGACCCAATATTACATGCTGTATGTAAAGGGTTTTTCAATAGGGACGCTCGAAATTCGACAGTGCATAGCGGCCTATCTTGGTAATGCGATAGCTGTCAAATTAAGCATGAATATATATTTAGTCGTGACATTTCACCATGGAACGCTACACGCTTCAACAACGCGTAGAAATTGTTAAAATTTATTATAAATGTTGAATTTATTGAATGAGAAGTTCGAGAGCTTAGTCATCTCGCGTGGTGGCGATATTAATTGGCCGCCGAGATCGTGTGTCTTACCACCGCTCGATTACTTTCTGTGGGCTACGTGAAATCTCTAGTGTACGCATATAAACCACAGTCAATTGCCGCCCTAAAGGCCAACATAACTCGCGTTCTTCGTGATGAAATTTGGCCCCATTTATGCGAAGAAGTCCTCCAAAATTGGTCCACCAGAATACACCATCTCCATCGGAGTCGCGGTGGCCATTTGGCTGATATTATTTTCCACACTTAATGTCACTGAATATTCATTAAAATGTAATAAAAATTGTGGTAATACCGCTCAAACAGGTTGTTTTATTTAATTTCAAAGTTCGAGCGCTCTTAATGAAAAACCCTTTATAAGCTATTTATAGTCAATCTAACGAACCTGCACAAACAGCCAGCCCCAGAATAAACACTATCACTTTACAGCCCTCCATGTATGTAATGTAGGTATTGCAAATATCCTCAAATTGAATAGTATTTATAACAACATTTAGGTTTATCTTTACAATTGCAGCTTAAATGCAGAAATCGATATTATCTATAATATTTAAATAACACTATAAGCACATGATAGCATTCTCTGATAATTTTATCAAAGAATTTAGAATTTTTTCTTTCGAAAAGCGAATGTATGATTCATTATAAAAAATACCCAAATCGCTTCAAATGTGCCTATAAAATTTGAGGAGGACCCTCGATTTCTCCTGGATTCCATCATCAGAATCCAAATCCGATCATTACACCAAGAAGAATTTACCAAATTGGTTCCGCCGTCTTCGAGTAATCGGAATTTAGAACATATAGTACGTCTTAATCAAAGTTGCCAAAAAAGTAAACAAAAAAGCCGACTTACCGAATTTGTTATTCAATAATCACACTTTTTACATGGACATTGGCACGTAAATATAATTAACGGTAACAATTGTTGACCGTTTCAATTGATTTCAATTACGTACAGTCATCACAAGACATTTATAGATGAAACATTACCTTTGTTTTGTTTACCTTTTTGGCAACTTGGAATGAGACGTACTATAGTATCATTCATAGAAATCGAACACGAATTGTTCGAATTACTGGCTATACTATCCATTTTGATCTGAGACAAAAGATAAACAAAGAATTTGTGGTTATCAAACTTTTTATTCAATTCTGGGACAAAAAAAAATATTCGCTTTAATTTTATAATTTTATAACAAAATAGGTGTAGCTATACTTATAATTATTATACTAATATCGTCATTGAATATAAACATTATTTATTTGTGAAATGAAATAATGTTTTACGGTGTATTGCGTAAACAGCATTTAAACACAAGCTATATTGCTTTCATCAAAATGATACTAAATATGAATGGAAATAAAACAATGAGGTAATTCATAATAGTATCATGATAATGTTAGTTGAAGATGTCATGATTTTTCATTTGGTAGAATTTTAAATGCATAAGAGTTTGAGAATACCATTCTTTTGTGTCTTTTTAAAAGCAAATATTAATTTAGTAATCTAAACCCTACTTCAAAATGTATAACATTGATGTAAAAATACCGAAAATTAAAAGTGACAAGTAATCATTTCATTATCTTAGCTAATTTTAAAAGTTTGTAATAATACAATATTGAATACTCGTAGTCGTAAACCTTACGTAATGAAGTAATGAAATCTTAAATAATCCTTTTAAAGGGTTGTTTACCTTTTGTCTCAGATCAAAATGGATAGACTAGTATGTATTCAATTACCACGAAACTGTCATAGTTTATTTATTTATTTAAACTTAAAGTTTTAAGTTCACTAAAAAAGGAATGTACATATGGCGGACTTAACGACTAACATCGCTTTCTACCATACCAGTCAACCTTTAGGCTAAACAGAAAGTTAGGATGAGGAGGAGGAGTTAGTTAGGAGTTAAGATAAATAACTTAAAGGTCACTTTAAATCCTACAGTTTAAATTTTTCTTTCTAAGCATTATTTGCGGATTATTGAAGCCCACCATGCAGTTTTCTCCCCTCCCCCTGTTGAGCGTTGTAAGGAAACGGGCACAAAGCCCTCGTTTCCAATAACTCCTGCTGATAAAATTCTACAGTAGAGATTTTAGTTGGATTTAATTGGTTTAACTATCCTAAGCTTTAGACTCAAAAATCACCCTTAAAATTTGAGCTTCCGTGCTGCTAAAATGCAACTTTAAAAATCGTACGTGAGGCGAAATTTTCAGAATTATTCCTAATATACATCCGAATGCCTTAGTTAGTTTTCACCCCGGTGACTAAAGAAAAACCAATTAATTTTATGTATTTTCTCTGTTTTTATGTTGGAAATAATTGGTACATTAATTCTTCACAAATTTTTTTTCGTTTTCTACAGTTATCTATCCACCTACGTACTATCTCATATTCTGTGGTTCAGTAGTTATGACGAAAGCGAGACCGACAAATAGAAAAACAGACAGAGTCACTTTTGCATTTATAATATTAGTAAGGGCGAATTCGACCAAATTGAGATTAGTAATACGGGAATAGTAATACTAAACTGAGTTCACACGATTGGTCAAATCTGCCCTAAGGGCGGAGCCGATTAGCTATCCTAGTTTTTTCATGTTTGGTTACACGCGAGTAATATTATTTTAACGGAGTACGCAGTTTTTCGCGCACGAATGTGTCAATGTCTCGTTTGACACAGGGCATATTCGACCAATCGTTTCAGCTCAGTTTGGTATTACTATTCCCGTGTTACTAATCTCAATTTGGTTGAATTCGCCCTAAGTAAAGTAAGTAAATGCGGGTAGTATGGATTAGAAGTTGTTGTCTGCTAAAATCACCATGCTTGTTTTGAACTACATAAAATAATCTCGGAATCTATTCCAAAGTACACATAATTTATCTTATATTTATTGTGCTTTTCGGTCGGCATAATTATTATAGATTTAAGTACTTAAAGATAATAATTAAACATCTATAATCGTCTGAAAGGTAGGGCTGGTGAAACCGTATTAAAATAATGAATTTTTTTTTTAATTGCAATTGTATTGTTTTCTATTAGGTCCTTACCTATGAAATTGGTGTTTTGTATGGAGATTTTGGGGATGTCTGCATTTTACATACTAACATTTTATCAGTTTTCTTCACAACGACAAATCTACAGATAATAATATTTGGCATGTATCATTAGACAAGCTTTAGCAATATGTGTGTGAACACACTTGATAAAAATTATTCATCGTTTTTATGTTAATGCAAATCAAATGATGTATTCGGGAGGCAGTTAAAAATAATTGTCTTTGTGTCTAATTTGAACACAATTAAACTTACAAAAAATTTTCAAATTCAATAATACGAGCTCAAATATATGGTATATTTTTAGAAGAGGCAATTATTTTATAAGAATGTTCTGAAACTTTATAGTTACGGACAAATTGCTAAGACAGAATAAAAACACCAATTTCATAGGTAAGGACCCAATATTTCACTTATGTTCGGTGCCACTAGGATTGGCTCTCAATCGACTCGAGCGCCTGAAGTTGATATTTGGCGGAGGTAGCCCAACAATATGACCGTACGAGAATCCGCTCCAGATGCATCCACGATCCTCAGACATGAGGCATGGATGTCAGATGCATTCTTTTTTTACATTGATTGTTTAGTATTATTTATCTAATAATATTAAACAATGAGGAGTAGCGCGAGGAGCTCGGTGGCGCAATAGTTCGTACGCTTTGCCTATTGATATTGTAAACAAAGCTACCTTCACCATGGTCAGGACTTGGATGGGTGGCCTGAACTTTGTGATCTCCACCTCCTCCGTGCTTTGGATGGCACGCTAAGCCGTTGTCCCGAACGCAGTTGCAACCGTTTATACCCACCAAGCCACATTGGGCCAGCGTGGAGGTGTTACGGGCCATGCTCCTCATGTGTGTCACCATGTAGGAAGGCCTGTGCTCAACAGTGGGACGTATATTGGCTGAGGAAGATTTTTCCAATATATTCAAAGGCCCTAAAACAAGATGGAGAGATGATCTACGAAGAAGCGCAGACGCTGGATGTAGCAAGACGGAGACAGGGTAAATGACGCTCATTACGGGAGGTCCATGTCCAGAAGTAGAATTATGTGAGCTGAAATGGATAGGTAAACTCCTACTTTTTTATATTTGTCCTGAGAAGAAAGTTCAAAAGGCTTTTTTCACATATGACCGGTAAGCTCTTGGTCTTCATCTCACCAGATGGTAAGTGACGATAAGGCCGAAGGTGGAAGCGAGCTTCACCTGTAATCCTCAACAACTGAGGAACCGGCTACCTTACCTCTGCTTGCCGGAACACAACAATGCTTAAAACATTGTTATTATGGCGATAAATTTAGGTAAGACGGTGGTAGCTAGCCAGGCGGACTTAGAAGCCCTACCACCAACCAAACCGAGCAGAAAAACTTCTTCCCCTACGGGGAATCTAACCAATAGACCAAGTTGTTTATAATTGTCTGAAAATTGTCATCTAAGCTATAAGTACAAAGAAGAAGCCTAGTTCAAGATAAAAAGTCTTTTCATGTAGCGTAACATAGTGTCAGCCCTATTTTATGACAATTAAAAACTCATATATCATTTTTTAAATCCGGCTAGTGGATAAAATGAGTCCACTGTAATTTCGATAACCATTCTGCAAAATGTTCGTAAAGTGTGTTCTTCTGGTGGCGGCGGTCATAGGGGCCTCGGGTAAGTTAATCCATACATACATTAATCAAGACTATCTTCTTAAGGTTTAATCAGAGACTAGGCCAAAGCACAGCATAAGTAGTCCACTGCCATAGTCCGCACTTCACCAAGCAGTGTCTGCACATGTGCTCAGCGTGACAGGAGGTGAGTCTGTCGCCGCCTAATGCTTTGGATGTTTGTGTTAGATGGTTGTGGCAAGTTAACAACAAAACATAACACCACACCTCCGGAATGGCGAAATGTGGGATACATTTCGCCTATACTCGACTCAACTTAATAAAACTCTATAAGTGATGGAATTAAGTAAAATCAAAGGGTGAACAAAAAATATTGGATCCTTACCTATGAAATTGGTGTTTTCATTCTGTCTTAGTATTTTGTCTGTAACTATTAAGATTCAGAGTATTCCTAAAAAATAATAACCTCGTCTAAAAATAGACTATATTTTTGAGCTCTTTTGATTTGTTTTGATAATTTGTTGTAAGTTTAATTGTGTTAAAATTGGACACGGAGACAACTCTTTTTAAGTGCCTCCCGAATACATTATTTTAGGTGCATTCCCTTAAAAACGATAAATAATTTTTATGAAGTGTGATATTACACATATTACTAAAGCTTGTCTAATGATACATGCCAAATATTATTATCTCTGGATTTGTCGTTGTGAAGAAAGAAGAAAACTGATAAAATTTTAGTATGGAAAATGCAGAATTCCCCAAAATCTCCATTCAAAAAAACAATTTCATAGGTAAGGACCTAATAATGAACGTCATTTTGTTTGGGTACGTTAATGGCGTAGTGGTAAGAATGCCTTGACTGAAAGTCGATATCGAAAACTAAGCTACCTTTGCCATAGTCAGACCTTGGATGGGTGACCAAAAATTTGTAATCTCGAACTCCTTCAGTTAAGCCGTTGATTCCGGTTACTATTGTAACCGTGACTACGTGTTTTCTACACACTTTGGAGGAATATAATAATAACTTTCCTTTGAAAAGTGGATGAAATGAATAAAAGTTCATGAAAGTGTATGAAATCCTACGACCTCCGTGACCAAGTGGTCTGTACGCCGGTCTCAAGGCGTTGCCATCTCGAGAGGTTCGGTCCCTGGTGGGGACAAATGTTTGTGTGAATACATGCATTGGTTCTCCAGTCCTGGATGTTTATATATGTATAGAATATTTATATGTATATATCTATTAAGTATATTTATCCGTAATACAAGCAACATAAGTTGCTTAAAATGGGGCAAGTTGATAGGTGTGAATGTCTAAAGATATTAAAAGAAAAGTGTGAAAATGCTTTGTTCACTTATTATATTTTGTACAAAATATTACGCACGCAAAATAGTGTGGTAATAATTTTACACGCACGCGTGTACAATGTATAGCAGTGTGTGCCTAAAAACCCAGGAATAAAGCTCACATTACGAGCAAGTGTTTAATAGTAGTCTATTATTGATCTATTTGGAGAACAGTTCCCGTCCTAGCAGGCCCAGTGTAAATTGGTGGGTTGTTGCATTAGCCTCTAGTTACCTTTCTTTCTTTTTCGCATTGCACCTGCCAGTACATGACCGCCATGTTGGAGGCTGTAATAGGCCAGTTAATTAATACAGGTTGGTTTATAAATAATCTAGTTATGACGCATGTCACTTTTATATGTAGAAAGCATCGATGGTAGAAAGTGTATAAATCTGTTTGTGCGATTGTCAATAACAATGTCTTCTAATAAGACGTTGTTTTGGATTTTCCGCGTTTTCTTCAACTAGCGATTGGTGACTTCCATTACGCCACTTGAGAATCTTTCCACTTCACAGGGCGTCAGTTTTTCCCGCAATGTTTTATAATGGTTAAAGAAGTAACCGTCTACTATTTAAGGCAGTAGCCCCACTGCCGCAACTGCCTAACAAAAGCACATTCAGTCTCGTTCAGTAATTCTCTCTAGTGGTTGAAACCACCAGGTGTTGATCAGGAGGTTGATTCGATTCTCCATGAAGGCGGAAGTGTTTCTGCTCGCTTTGGTTGGTGGTAAGGCTACTAAGCTGGCTACCTACCACCGTCACCGTTATTGTTTTTAAGCATAGTTGTGTTCCGAAAATTAGAGGTAAGATAGCAAGGCCCAGTTGAGGAATTCAGGTCAAGTTCGCTTCCACCTGCAGCCTTATCATCGCTTATCCTGGTGAGAAGAAAACCAAGAGTTAGTCTGTCATATGTATAAAGACACGTCTCAAAAACGCTCACCGCTTCCATCCATTCATCAACTTATAGACGTCCACTGCTAGACGTAGGCCTCCCCCAATGATTTCCACAACAATACATCCAGCGACTTGTTGCAACCTTCACTTGGTGATCGGTTGACTTTTGTTGGGAGCCTTGCTCCCAGCAGCTTTAATGTTTATATTCAGGGTATCAGTGGTACCGCACTTATAACATTAGGGGTGTTTATCCTATTTCAGCCATGCCGAGTGACCCGGTGCTGATGAAGCTGGTGCCCGATGACCGGCGGTTCCAGTACGTGATGGCGGACGACGACGCCGGGTCGCTGCACATGGTCGACTCCTGGGTCAAGCTCAGCGATCTCGCACGCCAGGCACGGTTCAACGCTGACACGGACACACAGTACCATCTGTTCACCAGGTTAGTAATTTCAAGACTATCTTGAAAACATATCGTCACACCTCTGTCAGAGGTGTTTACACTCACATTTCGCATGGGGCAAGCCTGTTGCCATGCACCGGGCTCAGTGTGAGGCAAGTAATATTCAGAAGAACCTGTTCCTACTGTTTTTTTAACTCACTGGTAGCAACATCGACAGTGAGATTGATCTAGGGACTATTCTTCGGCCCTTCGCACATGGCGGCGTAGCATAAGCGTAATAAGCGCGTCCAACGAGAACAATATGAATTAGGTATTATTGAACAGATTAAAAATTCAAAGTGGGGAACTCCTGTAGTACCTGTTTTAAGGTAAGATAATACTATTCGTTTACGAGCTAATTATAAAATTGATGGTAATAAATGTTCTAAATTAGATTTAAAAAATGCATTTAATCACTTAATTTTGGATAATAGCATAGGTGAATTATTTGACATGGAGTATACCAAAAGGAATTTACAAACTAAAAAGGTGGCACAAAGCTAGCAAGCTCTTTTAAATATCTTTCAAACCAAATTAGAAAAAGTTTTACGGGGAGCTAAAGGTGACTCTAAACTATCATAGTTTTGACGTGAAAACAAGACAGGAGTAACTTTCGCAATTATAATATTAGTATGGATACAAATAATGGAGAAATAAATGATAACATTTAGACGTTCTAGAAGAATTAGAAAAGCGCCCCATTAAGTAGACCTTTAAGGGGGGAGGTATTGTTATATATTAGGTCCTTACCTATGAAATTGGTGTTTTGTATGGAGATTTTGGGGAATTCTGCATTTTCCATACTAAATTTTTTTCAGTTTTCTTCACAACGACAAATCCAAAGATATTTGGCATCTATCATTAGACAAGCTTTAGTAATATGTGTAATATCACACTTCATAAAAATTATTTATCGTTTTTAAGTGAATGCAAATAAAATGATGTATTCGGGAGGCACTTAAAAAGAGTTGTCTCCGTGTCCAATTTTTAGACGAGGTAATTATTTTTTATCTTTATAGTTACAGACAAAATACTAAGAGATAAAAATCACCAATTTCATAGGTAAGGACCCAATATTCAAATTATAAAAATATATGTAATTGACCACTTACTAATCTATGATGATTGTAGAAATAAAATATGTTTAGTGTATGACACATCCCTTTCCAATTTCCTTTTTTTGACTATGGCGTACCCGCCAGTTAATTTGTTATTACATTTAAATAAATAGTGATTGATATTTCAAGTCTCTCACTCTAAGACAACAAAAAATTTAGGTGATAACATCTGCCTTCCCCTTCGGGGAAAAGGCGTGATGATATGTTACTGGTATGTTTAATAACAACAATACCCGGCTAAAAATATTGTATCTGTAAAATTCGCACCTAACAGCAGATAAAGATGATACGGATATTGTATTAAGATAAACGTTCTCATTATTTGATAAATAAAGTTGACGACTAAAAATATTTTGATAATACAAGTACTATTATCTATTTTCGAGTTTTCATGATTGCTATTTATTACGCGAGTCAAAGACAACGAAAGCAAAACGTGAATAGCGCCTCTAGCGGAACGTAACGCATACTAAGGCCTAAAGACCTAAGGACCTAAGTTTCCCATACAAATTGAGCTCTTAACGCAACTACAATAGTAACGTATTTTATACTCAAAAACTTACACTAAAGCCTCAGATAGTTTATGACGACCTCCGTGGTCAAGTGGTCTGTATGCCGGTCTCAAGGCGTCGCCAACTCGAGAGGTTCTGGGTTCGATCCCCGTTGGGGGCAAATGTTTGGGTGATGAATTTTCAGGCATTTGCTCTCCAGTCTTGGATGTTTATATAAACAGGATATTTGAATGTATTTATCTATTAAATATATTTATCCGTCATCTAGTGTCCGTAACACAAGCAGCATTAGTTGCTTAAAATGGGGCTAGTTGATAGGTGTGAATGTTTGAAGATATTATTATTAGTTAATTATTATATTTGCTGCTATTTATACTTTGCAAGCTTAAAAACAGTTTGATGAAACTCGCAACAAAGAAAATATGCCTTATCTATTATTCATTACTTACAGGTACAAATAGATAAGGTTTTGTTTCAATCACAGATACGAGTATATATAAGTTTACATAGATAACGCAGGTATAACGATTTGTATTAAAAAGATTGAAACCAAAATGTCAACTTTTTAACGTCTACTGTGACGTCACAGCCTTAATTTTGAGACGGGTAATCCAACTGATTGAAGGGTACCGATGCCACCAATGCTCCTCCGCCAATTATCACACAACGAGGTATTTTTTTTAGTTTTTGCTGCCATTCAGACGCGCGCAGACCGGGCCCTGATCGCGCAGAATAAGAACGGATTTACCAGAACCAAACCAGCTTCAATCACCAAATAAATCACGAGGCGACACGAGACAACGCGATTACAAGAGTAGGTGGAGTAGGGGGGGGGGGGGGGGTTTAGGGGGGCAATGATCGTTCGCTCGACCGCGGGAAACGCGGGCTCGATCCGCCGCCTGTACCACTGAGTTGAATACTACTTCTGTACAGTTCATTGTGAATATCGCTTGCCTCACATTGCGCCCGGTGCATGGCAACAGGCTCGCCACCTGTTACATGCGGAACTAACATATCTGGCGAAATATGGGTGCTTAACACCTCTACTTACACCCTCAGGGAAAGAGGCGAGATGATCTGTTATATTATGTGGGGCTCAGTTAGCAGCTGCCAACCTCGACGTTTGGTCGAGGTTTGCAAACGCGCAGTACATGTATAATCGCCATCTATGTAAATGTATATATGTGATTGGTCCCAATAGCCGTCTGATTGAGACGATAGAAGCTTCCTTTTCAATGTAGAAAGCCAAACCACTACGCCTCCAAGCTCCTCAATCCTGGCTGGTAACTAACTGATTTTCATCAATCCTCAGACAGAACCCATCACAGAGTCAGGTCCTAATCCGCAACAACGCGGCGTCCATCACCAACAGCAACTTCAACAGGAACAGGAGGACCGCCATCCTCATCCACGGCTGGCTCGGCTCTGCTACTGCTGGATCCAACACTGTTTTGGTACCAGGTAATTTATATCTTTACCAGCCTATATACGTCTGGGTAGGGGACGTGGAGTAACACATGAGGAATACGGACCGTAACAACCCAACGCCCAAAGCAGGATTGAGAGTTGAAACGGTTCTAATAGTCACCGTGGAAAGCGCCTTAACATGAATAACAAGGGCTCGTCCTCAGCTTATATACGTCCCACTGCTGGACACAGGCCTTCCTCCATTGGATCCAACACTATTCTTGTACCAGGTATTTCTTCTTCTTATGGTGCCATCTCCTATTCCGGAGGTCAGCAATCATTATGGCTGGATCTTGGAGAAAACCGAAACAGGGATCGTATAGATGGATCTTGGAGAAATCGGCACGGAACAGGGATCGAGTGTTCATTTTGAACCATGTTCTTTTAATGGGTATTTACCAGGTATTTTATAACATTTTATTCCAAACCTTCGGCAAACTTCGTTACCAGCCTAGTTACGTCCTACTGCTGGGCGTAGGCCCTCTTATATGGAGAAACACATGTGGAGTATGGGATGGGTTGTAACACCGCCACGCCTGGCCTAATGGTATTCGTGGGTAGAAGCTGTTGCGCGACCGGACCAACGACAACCGTACACGAATCATATCAAATCAAAAGTAGTCTTATTTCATAGGCCAAGCTTGGCACTTAAAATTGTCAATACTTTTTTTACATATGACAGTCAGACAGCCTTCATCTCACCTGATGGTAAGTGACGATAAGGCCGAAGGTGGAAGCGGGCTTCACCTGTAAATCCTCAACAACTGAGGGACTGGCTATCTTACCTCTGATTGCCGGAACACAACAATGCTTATAACATTGTTATTATGGCGACAAATTTAAATAAGACGGTGGTAGCTATCCAGCGGGCTTAGAAGCCCTACCAACCAACCAAAATTTTACATTTTACATAATTTCTTACAGTATAAATAATGATTGTGATCGCGATGAGTTGTGTAGTAGCGGTTCATTAAGAGAATACTACTATCCCATCTTTTCCCTTGGGTATCGTAAAAGGCGACTAATGGACTTCGAACTGCACCACCATCCAATAGGTTATAGCGGCGACGGGCTCACCACCTGTCACGCTGAGTGCAGTTACTACATGGTGAAGCACAGACTATGGCAATGGACTGCTATTGCGGTGCTATTGCCCAGTCTCTGACTAGCCCTTAGGGGATAATAGTCGTGATTATATGTATGTATGTAAATAACGATTAAAAAGTGTAATATTAGGTTGGGGAAAAAGTCTTTTCGCATTATAGTATGTATAAACTTGTAATACAATCTCTTTGGCTATACTATTTGTATCTGGCTGGTTTTGGTATCATTGAAAGTTTAAATTTTAAAGAACATAATTCCAAATTCAAATTAGGAAAATGTGTGATTTTCATTAGTTTTTCGTACCGCCAAGATGAGTGAATCTAATGAAGAAATTCGATACATTTTAAAATTTTACTACAAAAAAGGTAAAAATGCAACGCAAGCCGCGAAAAAAATTTGCGATGTTTATGGACCTAGTGCAGTGTCTGTGAGAGTAGCACAAATATGGTTTAAGCGTTTTCAATCCGGAAATTTTGATGTCAAAGATGCACGTCGCTCTGGTCGCCCTATTACAGATAAAATGGATGCCATTTTTGAAAAAGTGGAGCAAGATCGGCATGTCAGTAGTTACGACGTAGCTGAAGAACTGGGAATTGACCACAAAACAGTTTTGGCGCATTTGAAAAAAACTGGGTACACAAAAAAGCTCGACATTTGGGTACCTTACGAGCTCACTGAAAGAAACCTAATGAACCGTGTACTCATTTGTGATTCTTTATTACGACGTAATGAAACCGAACCATTTTTGAAGAAGCTGATAACTGGTGATGAAAAGTGGATCACGTACGACAAGAACGTGCGAAAAAAGTCGTGGTCAAAGGCCGATCAGGCTTCACAGACTGTGGCGAAACCCGGGATAACTCGCAACAAGGTGATGCTGTGTGTGTGGTGGGATTGGAAGGGCATTATTCATTATGAGCTGTTACCACCAGGCAGGACCATCGATTCTGAACTCTACTGCGAACAACTGATGAGATTAAAGCAAGAAGCTGAGAAAAAGCGGCCGGAATTAATCAACAAAAGGGGTGTGGTTTTTCATCATGATAACGCTAGACCTCACACATCTTTAGCCACTCAGCAAAAATTAAGAGAGTTTGGCTGGGAGGTGTTAATGCATCCGCCGTATAGTCCTGACCTTGCACCTTCAGATTTCCACCTATTTCGGTCTCTTCAGAATTCTTTAGGCAGTGTCAGGTTAACATCACGAGAGGACTGCCAAAACCACTTGTCGCGGTATTTTGACCAGAAGTCCCAAAATTTCTATAGCAATGGGATCATGTCCCTACCTACAAGATGGCAAAAAGTTATCGAACAAAATGTTAAACTTTAGTTAAATGTAAATAAACTATATTAAAAAATGTTTTGAATTTTCTTAAAAAATGCGAAGAAACTTTTTCCCCGCTTACAGCAAGTACAACCACAGCGCTTTGACTGTGATTGTAATCGATACAAGCGGTCCGATTTTTGGAGTAAGGCTTTTCATAAAAAGAACCTGGCTCACGTGCCACTTTTTTATACATTTAATTATGGTCAGTAGCTAATTTTATATTTTTACATTTTTTCTTCTTTTTCTATTAATCCGTCAAAATAACATGCCTTAGATAACGCTAGCAAATAAGTATTGCCACTCCATTTAATCCTCTAGATAATCTTGGATTTTGGAACCACGGAGGAACTCGAGATCTTAATGTTTTGGTCACCCATTCCAAGACTGACCATGGCCAAAGTACCTTTGATTTCGATATCGAAAGCAAAAGCGTGTGAGGCCGGGATTACCCGATCTCCTCTCTAATATAATGTTTCTAATTGTTTCAGCTTACTTGGCTGCCGAGGATGTGAACGTTATCGTCATTGACTGGAGCGCTGGCTCAACCATTGGCATCAGAGGTCAAGAAGTTGGTAAGACTGAATTTTTATTCAAATCTATGGTCTCTGCCCACTACATCAGTTCATACCTGATCGTACAACCCTGACCTTTTCTGTTTTTTTTGACGAGAAGGGATACATATAAGAGCCTGTCTACCGCTGGCTGGACGGTGGGTAGTTGTTTGTGGGACTTAGCAGAAACGCCAGCACTACCCTCAAAAACTCCCCGATGTACCCATTAAGCTCTACCGCGGGATCGATCTCTGTTCTTCCAGAGCAATATTCACACTGTTCCCGGGGCGTTTGGCCCTAATGTTTAATGTTTGATGTTTATCGGCGAGTTTTGGTGGGTTCTCATAAAGTAGCTGAATGATCACATTCTCATACATGTTATTATACAGGTTATTTTGAATGAATCAACAACCACGTTAGACTAACATCGTAATTATAACAATTTTGCTGCGGCTTTTAATAATTGACATATTCTTCTTTCATACAGAAATAAAAAAAAACAATTTCTAAATGTTCTTAGCTCTCTGCGCGTAGCCGCGAGCATCGCACGTGTTCCCTTTTCGTATGAACGGAGCATAGACGTACTAATGTCTCGACAGTACATTATTAGCTTGTAAATCATTTTTAATTAATGTATTGGGTTATGGTAAAACTCGTAGAACATATGTTGTTATTAACGATGTTAGCTGTCTAGTCTCGCGAGATTGTTGTTTAATTAAAAATAACCCTGTATAGAATATTTAACTCACCCGAAATGGTCTTAATATGATCATGTTAACGTGTATCCGCCAATGAAATAGAACCCTTGCAGAATTTATATTTTGCAAGCCTCTTCTTACGTACACACAAAAACCTCATCTATTTTAAGAAGTACGCTTCCTTTTACAGTTTTAACAGTTGCATGCATTTACTTGTACCAGATCTTTAACCACTTCGGTTAAAGTTACTGTCGCCATGGACAGCCCTGGGATCTCAAAATAAGAAGGCTCGTTAAGCCGTTGGTCCCGGTCGCTATTGCAAGCGTTTCCACCCACAAATCTGCAATGAGCCAGCGTTGTGATGTTAAAGCCCATACTCCTCAGTTTCTTCATGTAGGAAGGCTTCTAGCAGTGGGACGTTATAGGCTGGTAACCGATCTGCTTCAGGTCGTGCCGTCGGAGCCTTCGTGAACTGGCTCAACGGGCTGACCGGTGCCACGCCTAGCCAATACCACGTCATTGGCTTCAGTGTTGGAGGCCACACCGCCGGCGTCGTCGGCAGGACTGTCACCGGCAACGTTGGGTACATCACTGGTAAGTGGAATTACTGTTACAGATTTTACAAAACATATCATCAACACACATCAGCTTTTATCCGGGAACCAAGTTAAAGTCTCACATTTCGCTTGATATGTCTAAGTCCCTATGTAACAAGAGGCGAACGTGTTGCAATGCACCGGGCACTGTGTGAGGCATGCGATATTCGATTATATTATTGTTCTTGATTTTTGCGACTTCATGCGGCAAGCCAATCGCTCGACGCGCCGATTTAATGTATGAGTTGAAAGTAGAAAAAAACAGCTGTAAGCATAATGACCTACAATTTTCTGTCATAAAGGGTAAACACTATCTCGGTTCATCATCATCATCATTAACAACCTCTGCTCATCCATTGCTGGACATAGGTCTCCTCTAATGCACGCCACCGCTCTCGATCTTCGGCCGATCTCATCCAGCCCACTCCAGCCAACCTACGAATATCGTTATCCCATCTTGTCACAGGGCGTCACTGCGTTTGCCGAGTCGCGGCCTACACTCAAGAACTTTACGATTCCAACGGTCGTCAGTTCTACGGCTGATGTGACCAGCCCACTGCCACTTTAGTTTGCTAATACGGTAGGCTGTGTCAGTGACTCTAGTTCTCTATCAGATCACATCATAACGGTCCTTCAGATTTACTCTGAGCATCGCCCTTTCCATAGCTCGCTGAGCAACTTTATGCTGGTGGACTAGTTGAGCCGTGAGTGTCCACGTCTCGGCACCGTAGGTAATGGTCTATCTCGGTTACTGCAGACTTTTTGTTTTTGTATAAGGGCAGTGGGCCCTATAAGTCAACGCTCTATCGAGAGTTAAATCCAGGTATGGCTGGTTTGGGCAGTGCTGAATATTCACGCCTTGCCAAGAAATTTTCGGGACCCTCCTCGCTTCGCCATTTCGTAGGTGGAATATGCAAGACTGAGTTTTAGTGGGACTAGCCCTCAGAGCATTCGCATCATAATTCTCATCCAGTGCATCCTAGTAAGCCACGTTAAGCTGTTGAAGGATATACGAAATGCTTGGTATTGAGTGCTGCCTCGGTTACTGTTCTTGCTACTGGTGCCTCACGACATACAACATAAATTACAGTCTTGATAAATACGAGTATTGAAATATTATAAAACTTGTGACAT
The DNA here is from genome assembly GCA_910589355.1 of Parapoynx stratiotata. Lineage (NCBI taxonomy): Eukaryota > Metazoa > Arthropoda > Insecta > Lepidoptera > Crambidae > Parapoynx > Parapoynx stratiotata. Next base: position 5,004,268 of record OU342476.1, on the reverse strand, counting down.
AATGTGGACGCGCGTAATATAACACATTACTTAACACCCAACCACGCCTACGACTTCGTCCGTGGTTACTGGTTTTTTAACTATCCCACGGGAACCCTTTAATTTACCAGAATAAAAAGTATCTAATCTATTGAAATCGGTTCAGCCATTTCGGAGATTAGCCCGTACCAACAGACAGAATAACAAAAAAAAATTTGTTCTTGGTATTTTCCCTGTTTGTGCATCCCTTGACTTGATTTTAAGCATTTTTGTCTATATACAGACATTAGACCTCTACAGTTTTATTATAGTATAGATGTAACATAATCTGGACTAACCCTTTCATCATTATAATGATTGTTTTTCAATCCACAGGTCTGGACCCGTCAGAGAGGTGGATCACCAACCAAGAGTTCAGGCCCAACGACGCAGCCTACACCGAGGTCATCCACACAAGCGTCAACGACAATGGCTGGTTCGCTCCCCTCGCCCATGTCGACTTCTACCCCAACGGTGGGATAGATATGCCTGGGTGTATTACCACCGTCTGTGATCATGAAAGGTTCGTTCTCAATTCAACTTCTCTCTTGTAAGAACATTATACTCATTAGAAAATACATATAGAACGCACGTGACATATACAAGCCTTAATATCACGCTGGTCCGTTCCGGATTAGTGAATATTGGATTAGGTAATTAAATGCAACGACCTCAGTGGTCGAGTGGTCTGTACGCCAGTCTCAAGGCGTCGCCATTTCGAGAGGTTCTGGGATGATGTCTGTGTGATGAATATAGGCATTTGTTCTCCAGTCTTGAATGTTTATATATGTGCTGTATATATTCTAAATATATGTATATATCTATTAAATATATTTATCCGTCATCTAGTATCCGTAACACAAGCAGCCGCAGCGAGGTGTACCGCTGAAAACTAGCGCCATGAGCAGCCGGCTCACGTACTTTGTGCCATTTAGCAACTTGCGGCTTATTAAATGCTGAGCGGTGCTTCATTTTGTTTTTTATTTTATTTTATTTTTATAAATTTTAAATTTTGTTACTTTTATTGAAGTTTCTTAGTTTGCAACAACGTGAAATATCATCCTATGCATATCTCTGTCGAACCGTAAGTTAGGCGGTCGCGTGACAGACATGAATTTTGAGCGATTGTGTTTTATAACAACTAGAACCACCGGAAGGTCGTTGAATTATTACTATTCTATTCTCTTCCAGATCTTACCACTATATGGGAGAGTCGCTAAGAACTGGTGGATTCACTGGCAACAGATGCAATTCACATCTAGACTTAAACAACTGTACCGGAGCCAGGCTCGCTATGGGTGGACGTCTGCCCAAGACTGGGTATGTTGAGGAGAATGGAAGAATGTCAGACTAATGAGTTGGGAAAGCTTCGGGGGAAAAGGCATGATGATATTAATTTACAATCGCGTCGCCCGGGAGGCGTCGATTTTTTCTACAGTGATATTTTTTTTTACATATGACATGTAAGCTCTTGGTCTTTATCTCACCTGATGGTAAGTGACGATAAGGCCGAAGGTGGAAGCGAGCTTCACCTGTAAATCCTCAACAACTGAGGAACTATCTTATCTCTGATTGCCGGAACACAACAAATGCATATAACATTGTTATTATGACGACAAATTTAGGTGACGTTGGTAGCTAGCCAGGCGGGCTTAGAAGCTCTACCAACCAAACCGAGCAGAAAAACTATTGCCCCCATGGGGAATCAAACCCGAACCTCCCGATCAACACCCGGTGGTGTGAACCACTGGACCAGAGAGGCGGTTACAACAAGGATTCAAGAGATAAGTGCGTAAAAAAATGAAAAAAATAAAATTGATCTATTTGTTTCAGATCTCAAGGCGTCTACTTCCTGAGGACCAATATTCGTACTCCGTTCTCCCAAGGATAAGCAGCCTCGACTCATCACCTCTGTCTCCTATTCTCAACTAAAACAAATGAAGCACGTAATCTCTACCTGTCCCTTTTATTGCGCCGTATCAGTGCGAGATGCGACGTGACTTTCGAATCGAATCCTGAACCGAGAATTGAGAGTTTGACCACAAAACACTTAATAAGTAAACTTGTATACCTACAACCGCTATCTTGAAGTTGTTTTTTAATACCGTTACCACGATGAAATAAATAAATCTATACTTATATTATGGGTGTTATTTAAACGGTTAGCAAAATATTCTAATTTTGGTAAACAAAAAAAACAATTGGTCAGCAACTTATGGACAGTAAATATTTCTAAATTAGTCAGCAAAGTGACTAATTCTCTCTGAAATTTTCTCTCTGCTGCCAAATTGCCGAATATATGTTTTGATGACACAAATGTTGTTTATAAGGGTCATAAAAAATAACCTTAACTTAATATCTGTCAGAATACATTTCCTAGGAATTGATCCTTGATCCTTCATTGATTTTTTTCCCTAGGTTTTAGACATTTCCGGTTACAATATTATAATTATATTGCTGGCCAAATAAATATATTGCAGCACAACAACAGTTCATTGTGAATATCGCTTGCCTCACATTGTGCCCGGTGCATGGAACAGGCTCGCCATCTGTTAAACGGTAAATTCTAGTTTTAGCACATTTTTCTCATTAGGAAAAACGTGTGTATCTTAAAACGGGTTGTAACTATAACATATAAGACACACAAGGCAAGCTATATTCACTTTTCCGCGGCCTCTCGAACGAGTAGACCGTCCGTCCCAACTCGGCTACCGCTGCCTGTAACATTTAATATAGCATACAAATACAAAATTTAAATCAATGTGTTGGTAAATGTCAAATTTGTTCGTCTCGTAGAACAAACGGGGACGCTATGGCCTCGTACTACTCGCGAAAACATAACATACTGACAACATATCTCGAGCCCGAGAGAAAAAGAGAAAGCGTATGAATGACTCATTCGCCTTCTCTTTTTCTCTCGGGCGGTTTGTAGTTTGTACTTAAATCCTAAATCTATGGACATCCTCAACGATCCGTCTCGTGAAATGAAACTCATTAAATAAAAAGTCTTATTAAAAGATTTTAAAATTTATTTATATTTACAAAATTTGTTGGCCTTAAATTTAACCTCTTGAGAAAGGTGGAGCCGCATTTGTTTCCAAGTAGTAGATGCCAGTTGTCCTGAAATAAAAAGGTTAGCCTATTACTCATAATTTTTACCGTTGAATGTGGGTGTTTGACTCCTCTGCCAAAACCTTCGGGGAAAAGGTGTGATGATAATTTATGGAAATCAAAGGTTTAAAATTTAAAGAAATAAAAATAAAATATATATACTATGAGGAGCTCGGTGGCGTAGTGGTCAGTGCGCTTTGGCTTCGATCGAAAACAAAGCTACCTTCGCCATGGTCAGGCCGTGGATGGGTGACCAAGACTTTGTGATCTCGAGATCCTCCGTGCTTCGGAAGGCACGTAAAGCCGTTGGTCCCGGTCGCATTTGTGACCGTTTCTACCCACCAACCCGCATTGGGCCAGCGTGGTGGTGTTACGGCCCATACTCCTCATGTGTTTCTCCATGAGGAAGGCCTGTCCCAGCAGTGGGACGTATATAGGCTGATGACTTATATGTCCTATATTGTACTACATTTAAGGTTATCGTTTATAGTTTTAACTGTGACAACTTGTTCTGACAAAATCGCGCTTTTTGGTGGGAATTAGGATGCGGATCGGAACGGGCGCACGCGCTGCGTCAGATTTGAGAAGATATTATAGCCTGGGAAAGATGATGTGGTCAGCGTGGTGGAAGCATCTACGAACCCAGATATACATTAACAAGATGACGCAAATGCATGGACTGCACGTGCCCGAAACCCCTGTGACGTGGTGGGCCCGGTGATAAAGGAAAGGTGCAGGGCGTCACTTATAGATATAGGTATATTTTATTAATTATAAACTAAGGCAATAAGAATTTATTAAAGGAAAATGACACAAAACACTGAATATAAAAAAAGAGATGATTATAAAGGTAGGTAGGATACTTTGTAATAGCGCCTTGACAAAGTAATTAATTATAAGCAGCGCATAAAACTTATAACATCAAAAGGAAACTGTGCATATACATTTATTATAATAATATTTCTATGGATTGTAAGCTGGAAACCAAAAACAAATTGATTACACACAAATAGACTAAATAGATGGTTCGTTTTAAAAAAGAAACAAAGAAGGAAATGGCCAGAGAAGAGCGCAATAATAGCAAAGAGTCGCTAATACTACTATAGCTCCGCGTTACACCCCTCAGAGTAAACAGAACTGGAGTAGCCTTTGTCTAACATTCCCCTCTGCCAAATGCACAAGCATCGGATGCTTGCACCTTTAATAAAACTAGTTGAGCCGCCATTTTGACAGCCATAACATTGTAAACGTTGCGGCGAACAGAGCACCCGCAAAAATGCCTGCTTGTGCTGTTTTTTGTTGTAAAAATAAATAGAAAACATCGAGTATGCTAAAAGATGGTGTCACCTTTTATTTGTAATTATAATTTTTAAGATTTTATGATTATTTACTTCATTATTTCATATTTTAAAATTCTACGAATTCAAATTTCGAACGCTTGTCTTGTGGGGAGTGCGGCTGTGACGTTGTCAAAACGCACAAACCACGAGACTATTTTAAGCGTGTGTGCGTGAAATTTAAATTTGTGTGTCGAATTATGCATGTGTGCATTTGTAAAAACGGTAAAAGTTATTGTTTATGTGTGCTGGCTTTGAGTGTAGTGGTACTCACCCCCCGCAAGAAATGGCAGAAAAAAATGTTTGAAAAATTGACTAATGGCTACTCCAGTTCTGTTTACTCTGAGTTACACCCCGACCAAACGTCTGCTAACTAGTCTGTGCCAGTCCGCGTACTATGGAGGAGCTAAATGCGGCAAGACCTCGAGCTGTAGCCGTCGCCGAACACTGGCAGCATTAATCTGAGCCAATGACTCGGAGAAGAAGAAGAATGGACGTGCTTCTTACCCAGTCTTGGGCACAAGGCCGCCCATCGTCAAAGAGCCTGGCAGCAGGCAGTTGCCGGTCATAGCGCCGAGGTAGGTGACGCAGGCGCGCCCGGCGAAGCCGCCGGTCAGAAGCGACTCGGCCATATAATAGTAAGCTCTGAAATCATCAATTATTTATTTTTATTTAAACGAAAACACATTAACTTTAACATAAACATAACATAACAAAACTAAATACTTTATAAATAAATAAGTTATTATTATTCGTTGAATTAATTATAAATTTAAAAAATGTCCTCAGCCTATATACGTCCAACTGCTGGGCACAGGCCTTCCTCATGGAGAAACACATGAGGAGTATACCGTAACACCACCACGCTGGCCCAATGCGGGTTGGTGGTTAGGAACAGCCTCAATAGCGACCGGGTTCAACGGCTTAACGTGCCTTCCAAAGCACGGAGGAGCTCGAGATCACAAAGTTTTGGTCACCCATCCATGGCCTGACCAAGGCGAAGGTAGTTTTGTTTTCAATCGAAAGCCAAAGCGTACTAACCACTACGCCACCGAGCTACTCCTCGACTTTAAAAAATTACTCTAACTTTACAAAATGTAAAAATATATTTTTTCAAGTCGCGAGGATATTTTGGCTTCTTCTGGGTAAGCTCGTTCCATCATCGACATCATCTTTGCCTTCAGCTAGATTGAAGATTGGCTTTTAAAAATCATGAGTTTCTGGGCTGATATACCTCGATATACATACGCCAGATACGTCGACGGACGTACGCTCACCTGCTATGGTCGCAGTCATTAGACTCGCACCCTGGCATCTTTGCCCCTCCGTTGGGGTAAAAGTCCACTTGCCCCAGAGGTACGACGAACCCCAGAACTCCAGCGTTGGTATGCATAACCTCGGTATACCTCCCATCAGTAGGTTTGAAGGCGTGGTCGCTATTTACCCAGCCTGGCAAAGCCGGGTCTAGGGCTGGAAAATGAAATATACACAATACGAGTATAATAAAACTGTAGAGGTGGTGTAGGTGCATAGAAAAAAATGCTTAAAGCCAGGTTAGAAGAATGAAAAAAAGAAGAATACTACAAAAAAAAAAATTTGTTTCTCTCTCCGTTTGTAATCTTTCATACTTTTTATTCCGAAATATTAAAGGGTTCCCTTGTGATAGTTAAAAAACCAGTAACCGCGGACAAAGTCGTGGGCATCAGCTAGTATATTAAACACATATAAAATTACATAGTTTATCATAAATGCTATAATATCCGGTATAAATATTTTATTTAAAAAAAGGCGACTAAGGGCGTATTGGGTACTGGGTCTGTGGTTGTGTAGGCGATGAGCTAGCCACTTGTTACTACTCTTTCACGATTTTTCATCTGACCAAACCAAATTTTTGTATGGCTAAATGTGGTCTTAAGGTACACAGTGCTCCTTGGACTCCGCCGACCCCTTCGGGGATTACAAGCGTGATTGTATGTATGTAAATATTTTTGCTGGTAATAATTTTTAATTGATATTTTTATAAATAGGTTAAGTTTAATTTGTCTATGTCCATTTAGTTTACTCTACGGCTCGCGCGATTTTTAAAATGTTGTCAATTTGTGATCAGATTACTTAGAAGAAAATATTCTTTAATGTTTTTAGTTTTTCATGGTTTTTATTAGAATATACATCCGTGAAGAACTGTAAAAGTGTTTCATTAAATCTGTGAGGTATTAGGTTTTCACACAGTAAAGATCACCCACAATTTTATTTGATGAATATATTCTTACATAAAAAGCAAAAAAAAAAGGCGAAGATTGATATGTGTGTACCCCTCCCGTAAAAGTTGAAGGAAATGGGTATGGACGATTGGTGTATCTGTGGCTTTACCTGTAATGTAAGCAATAGCTCCACCAAGGTTCCTCCCCACAATCCCCGACTGGTGGCCGCCCAGGCTGTGCCCCACGATGTGGTACTGCGCAGGAGACGCTCCAGTCGCCCGGTTCAAGGTGTCGATGAAGCGGGCTACAGCTTGACCTAGACACATTGGATTAAACTTTAAAAATGCATGTTTATTACAATATGCACCTGCCACTGCTGGTGAAGCGCGGACTATGGCAGTGGACTTTTGGGGTGCTTTTGCCTTGTGTCTGACTACCCTTAGAGAATAATAGTCGTGATTATATGTATGTATGTAGAATCTCTACAGCCAGAGCACAAGCTTTAGTGTTAATATGACTGACTAATGCCTTCCTGTGGTTTTACCCGCGCGGTACCTGTTACCGTAGGAATATCTGGATAAAAACAGCCTATGTCCTTTTACATGCTCTAGACTATCTGTTTGCTAAATTTCGACAGACAGAGTTACTTTCGCATTTATAATATTAGTATGGATATAGATTCCGACTATCCCCATAAGGGTTAACACCCATATTTCGCCAGATATGTTAAGTCCATTCGTAATAGGTGGCGAGCTTGTTTGTTTACATGCACCGGGCACGATGTGAGTTTAATTCAAACTCAGTGGTCGCCACCACTGAGTTTGAATTAAACTCACATCGGTGGGATCGAACCCGCGAGTCCCGGAACCCTTCGTCTGCTCTTACTCGGCTGCCGCTGAATGCTCATGAAGGCTGATGTAGTTTGAGAGTACCTGATGCGACGGTGTTGGCGACAGCTGCAGCATAGTTGACGGTACCTGCGCCGACGTTCCAATCCACCACAATAATATTCACATCTTCAGCGGCGAGAAAAGCTGTGGAAAGAGATAATTTTTTTGCAATAATTCTTTTGCGTGACTACTTATGTTTCGTCTTCGGCCTATATACGTCCCACTGCTGGGCACAGGCCTTCCTCATGGAGAGACACATGAGGAGTATGGGCCGTGAAAACATCACGCTGGCCCAATGCGGGTTGGTGGGTAGAAATGGTCTCAATAGCGACTGGGACCAGCGGCTTAACGTGCCTTCCGAAGCACGAAGGAGCTCAAGATCACAAAGTTTTGGTCACCCATCTATGGCCTGAACATTGCGAAGGTAGCTTTATTTTCGATCGAAAGCCAAAGCGTACGCCACTACGCCACCGAGCTGCTCACTACTACTAGTGTTTGTCAGTGACAAATAAGAAAAATATCAATATTTTTTCTTCTTTTTCAAATAATAATAATTTATGTGAAATGCACCGAAAAAATTATTCAGCCTGTAAAGGTGAGTATAAACTATGTAACATGTTATGTAACTTGTATTCTATAACACGTCCACATTATGTATCCTTGTTATTCAACATTGCAACATAAAACAATCTAAGAGGTTCTTCAATACCCGGTGGGGACAGATGTTTGTTTGATGTATATAGGCATTTGTTCATCAGTCTTGAATGTTTATAATATATCTCGCTCATCCAAAAGAATATTGACGTAATTACGTTTTTGCGATTTTTCAAAAGAGCGTTTTAAAAGTTTGACATCGAAAATATTGTGTATTTCCATTCATTCTATTGATATATTTTAATAGTTATGTTGTGTTACTTTACTACCAATAATATAACATAAAAAGTTTGCGAGAAAACTTAAGATAACTATTTGAAATAACGAAATAAAACAAACCAGACGTACATTTATGACATATTATACATCAAATAATACAATTATGACATTAAACTAGGTTTGGATATGGGAATAAATCATGAATTTAAACAACATTATATTCAATTTTAGTTTTATGTTTATAAATCTGTCTACATTTTATAAACTTTGTCGATGTTTCCGCGTATCCTTTCGAAGTATAGGCCAACACCATGACGGCAGTGACTCTCTCTGTCGGAAAATAATGGAACAACAATTCTGTCGTTTTTACCATAGATAAAACGTGCAAAACATGAAGTTATGGCATCAAAAACTCATTTTCGACTTTTTGGTAATTATGTCATTATTCTTTTGGATGAGCGATATAAGTATTGTATATTTTCTGATTATTTATATCTATTATTAAATATATTTATCCGTCATCTAATACCCGTAACACAAGCAGCATTAATTGTCTAAAATGGAGCTAGTTGATAAATGTATGTCTGAGGAAAAAAAAAACGGTTTTAGCACGGTCATGCGTGGAATCTGTGGTAGTCATGACGTAGATTTGTATTATCGGGACTATCGTGTTTTGTAAATTTTATATAATTACTTTCTTTAACAGCATCGGTAGTTTTAGCTACCGGTTTTATAAATGCTGTAGTGTCATTATCAATAAAAGATAATGGCGTATCAGCTTTACAATGAATACCAACCATTAATCCATAAAGATAAGCTCAAGCATTCAAGGTTGCACGATCATTAATCACTTTAATGCCAACATCGCGCACAATTAATTTGTCTTTGCAAACACAATATTATCCGCAACCCACAGTAAAAAGAACATGTGTTCCTAACATATTATATAATGTATGTATGTATGTATGTCTTCTTCTTCTTGCCCTTTTCCCACTCTAGTTGGGGTCGGCACAACATGTTTTCTTCTTCCATTGTCCTCTGTCACTCGTCAGATCTGCATCCACTTCTTTCATTTTCATATCATTCTTCACGCATTCAATTCGTCGCTTCTTTGGTCTTCCTCTCACTCTAGGTCCGTTCAAATCCATGGTCAGCATGCTTCTTGTAATGTGACATTCATCCCTCCTCATCACAAATCCATACGAAGATAACCTAATGCTCCTAATCTTTTCTATTACTGGCGCTACTTTCAAAATTTCTCTTACACTCAATCCTAATCACAAGCAGCATTAATTGCTTAAAATGGGGTTAGTTGATGGGTGTGAATGTGTTTGTTAGGTGATAGGTGTGAATGTGAATGTATTGATTTATTCAATTAACTGTAACAATTGCTGTCCATAGCAATTAATTTCACTTATTGTTCTCACAAAATTCCAATTCTCTGCAGTCCGAGCATGATGACGATGATGAGATAAAAATATTTTAGTTACCTGGCACTAATACAGCGTTGAACTGACTTATAGCGGAGCTCATCCAGCCATGAATGAGGACAATAGTCCTTCGTCGAGGGCTGTAGTAGCTCAGGCCGTGGAGGACACCGTTCTCCAGCAGGAGTGGCTGGCTGATAACGGGGTTCAACCTGGAAAACAAAAGATAGTATGCTTATGCAGTTGTTGAATTCTATAACAGCAGTTGACTTAACGCCTTGAGATACATTAATTACACTAGCTGTTGTCCGCGACTTCGATCGCGGCTACTGGTTTATTAACTATCCCACGGGAACCCTTTAATTTTCCGGAATGAAGTATCTAAGATGTTGACCAGGGATATAAGATATCACCATGACCAGTTTCATTGAAATCGGTCCAGTCATTTCGGAGATTAGCCCGTACAAGCAGACAGAGATTTTTTTTGGTATTTTCCCTTTTTTTACGTCCCCCTGACTTAGTTTTAAGCTTTTTTTTTCTATGTATAGACATTCGACCACTACAGTTTTAACAAATGTATAGATATCATCACGCTTCTATTCCATGGGGCAGGCAAAGCCTAGCACCAGAAGGCCTAGCACGGGCCGGAGAGAAAAAGTCCCCAGAGACAAAAATCGTCATTGTCTCTCGCTTCTTCGTTCGCGCGGAAGCAAGAGGCAATGAGTAATTTTGTCTCCGGGGACTTTTTCTCTCCGGCCCGTGCTAGGCCTACAGAGGTGGTAAACTTCAACATTTGCCATCTCCCCAAACGCGAAATCGGCTTAAGCCGAGTGCGTATCACCACACTTCTCGGTATAACGCCGATCAGCTGTTGCGACGGCTTCTTCACATCCATTCGGCCGCCAACTCTAGTCCGTAAACTCTTCCGAATAGTGACGGCTATTCGGAAGAGTTTACGGACTATAATTTTATAAGATTTTTCATTTCATGCAGAGAAAACAAATACCGGAAAGTCCTAACTCGTTGAGTTGATTAAAAACCGGTAAAGAGTAACCAACTGTGACTTCGTGTGACAAGGGGGCGGGAAGGATTTTAGTTTGACACGTCACATTTCAAAATATGGTTGATGATGATGATAAAGTCTAGGACAATCCAGAACGTTCATAAAAAACTGCTACAAATTTTTTTACCATAAATCCAAGCTACGCTATAAAAAGGCCGTTATTTTAAAGTAAAGTATGTACCTTGTAAAGAGATGATAAACATTGTGAGCATCAGGGTTGTATCTGGCTACATCAGGTAAGTCGCTGGTCTTCAGCCACAGGTCAGCCAAGCGCAGCTCACCATCAGAGCCCTCCACGTACTGGTAACGGAGGCCTTCATCTGTCTTTCTGAGCACCTGGTCGACAGGGAGCGCTGAAATTGAAAAATTATTCAAAATTGGTAAACTGTCATCTAAATATATAGACGCCAGTTCCGTTAGACCTAGTTCTTGATGGTTATCTAAGAACTAGGTCTAAAGGAACTGTCTTCAAGCCATAAGGCGCGGCCGAAGATTAAAGTAGAAGTAGAGGGAGGTTGGACCTCAGTCTTTCTGACTGTCTGACCTATAACATGTTCTACAAAATTTCGTCAGCTGCCTTAGACGTCCTATTGATAGTCACAGACCTTCCTACATGGAGAAACACATGAGTACTACGCGCCGCAACACCACGCTGGCCCAATTCAGATTGTCGGGTAGAAACGGTTGCAATAGCCGGGACTAACAGCTTATCGTGCCTTCCGAAGCACGAAAGAGCTTGAAACAAAGTTCTGGTCACCCATTCAAGGAGTGACCATGGCAAGAGAACCTTCAATATTGAAAGCCAAACCCTACCTCTACCTACCCCTTCGGGGAAAAAGGCGTGAAGTTTAAAAAAATATTTAAAGGGGTAAAAATTTAAATGACTTCGAAATACTAAGGACTTGTTTCATTAGGTGAGTGTTTAGAACCTCAGCCTACCCTTTCGGGTATAGAGGCAACGTCATGACTGTTTTCTTTTTTTTTTCAACCATGACAGGTAAACTCTTGGCCTTTATGTCACCTGATGGTAAGTGACAGTAAGGCCGAAGGTGGAAGAGAGTTATCGTCATAAGTTTTATATTTTTATGAAGTTTCAACATCTTCAGATAGCCACAATCCAACAGAAAACTTAAAAATGAACTAAATTATCTGTCAGTTAATTTATCACGAAAAGCTTATCAGAATCTCTACAGCTGTCACTTTTTATTGCGGTTAATCAAAGCGAGATGGGACGAGACTTCCAAATCGAATTCCTGAACGGACATTTGAGAATAGGGGTCCAGATGAAAATGAACATAGACCAATAAGTGAACGTACATCATTGTACGAATATTGAAAATTAACAGTTTAGTACTATTAATTAATATTGAAACGTAAAATATAATAACTTGACGTGACATTCAATTGTGTATTTTAATTCTACAGATTTTTTCGATGAAAATCTAATTACTTAGTCAAATGTTTAAATAAAATGTAAATGATGAGAATCGTGATGTGATTTAAATGTACAAATAAAATAAATAATCAATGTATGTAATGAAAAATAAAAACGATGTCTAATATTTGAACTAGCTGTTGCCCGCGACATCGTCCGCGGTTAGGAACTGGTTTTTTTACTATCCCACGAGAACCCTTTCATTTTCCGGAATAAAAAGTCTAAAATGTTGACCCGGGATACAAGGTATCACCATGTAAGATTTCATTGAAATCGGTCCAGCCATTGATGTATATAACACTAGATCTGTAGTAACCGCGTAAAAGCGTAGCCACTTGGCATATGGCCACAGCCATATACGAGGCTTATGTCAGCTAGTGCTCTGTGAGACGTCAACCAAGTGAAACGGGACGAAAAAAAATTTATTATGGGTAAATGTGCAGTCAAAACGTGCGAATCCAGGTTCCAAAAACATAATAAAACCATGGGTGTTACTTTCCACACGTGAGTTTGTTTTTTTATACTCACATTTACGTAAAATCTAATTAAATTGTAAAATGTTTTAAAATTGTTTCGGTGCTGCCATTAAAAACTCATTTTTGGTTTCCCATATTTATGGGAGAATGTTGTAATTTATGGAATCAGTGATTTTATGAAGGTTTTTAAATAGTAACAAATTTGCACATTGCCTAAAAATGCAGCAAGCCGGGATAGGTGGATTAAAAATATCAGATTGCTGCGGAAGGAGACAGACTGGCTTCCAACAAAATCGACAATCATTATGTTCGAAGCACTTTCCTGATGAAGACAAAATATGCCGCAAAAGTGGTCGTGTTTATTTGTCTCATGAGGCAATTACAATCGTTATTGTAAGTGATGCTTTTATATAGACTTAATAAAGGTAAAGTTTGCGATCTTACAAGTTTATGATGTTGCAGGGAATAATCTCTGGATCTACCGACTCGATTTTTTAAATTATTTTACAAAGAGAAAGCTAGGTTATCTGTTCATATTATCAGCAGTTTTGAATTCTTATTTTTACATTTTACAGTACATCAAGTTATTAGGACATCAATTATTATAGTATATTTCATTACTAGTACGGAATGGTTGTCATTGCAAAGAGTTCCGACAAATGTCTAATAGGTTGACAGTCGGAACGAGTTGCAATGACGGTTCCGTACGTGTACTGAACGACTATTTTTAATACAGTTGCGAAAAAATGAAGCAATTTAATCAAATTATAAAAACACAATTAACTCAATTAACTAATCATTTATTTCTTATAAAAGTTATAATTCACATATACATTGAAATTGGTACAGTTTTTTATACTAACTGGGGAAGTTTTACGTTGCATATTTACTGTTTGAGACAAACTATTATTAATTTCGTATGATTGTTCATGTATATTTGTCATACAATGGCGTTTGCTAGTTGATGGAATTGGATCTGATGAATTATCATTATCAACGAAGGTACTCGTAGATGGACGAACGTTCTCTTCAGCATGTGAAGGAGACGGACTGGACCTTAAATTAATGGATTGTGTGATCTTTTTCCCAGTTTCTAGTTTGTTGTTTAATGAATCACCAATATAGCTTTCTGCAACTTTGTCCGATTTCCAACCACCTAGTCGCTTTAAGGACGTCAAATTGGCTCCTGAATCTGCCAATAATGTAGCAGAGGTCCTTCTGAAGCTGTGCCCAGTATAACACTCAGCATCCGGCAGACCAAGAAACGTAGCTATTTCTTTTGGCATATTACCAAATTTGTTTATGCCGATTACTTGAGCTGTACACTTCCCTTTTTGGAAATTTTGAAAAAAACGGTCGGATTTTCCTTTTTGGGACCGCTGGTTCATATATTTTTTCACTATTGTGAGAAAATCTCCTTCAACAACAAAGCTTCGCGGTATCTTATTTTTTGTGTTTGGAATCTTGATAAGTAGCATTTCTCCATGGGCTTCAATATCTTTTAAAGTAATATTGGCTAACTCCTCTCTGCGGCAAGCTCCAACAACGCCAAAAATCAGAGCAACCTAAAAAAAACGATTTGATTCATATAAATAATGTATTGACTGTATTTTGCGATTTTGTAAACTGAACACTAAAGAAAAATGTAGATATGTATACTTATTAATAAATTACCTTTGTGGCTAAATAACAATCATCGGGAGCTTCTTTCAAAAACCTTTCCACGTCATTCGATGTTAATATTTTCGACTTTTTACTGGTAAACCCGTCTGATTGTCGTTTTAAGAAAGAATTTAATTTTGGATATTGACTTATATCCACGTTGTTCCTTATTTTCAGCATACTTTTTATCATCGAAAACCTTGACCATAACGTAGAAGGTTTTAATTTTGCTGAGAGTTCGGAAAAGTATGCCAACATAACATTTTCTGAAAAACTATTTGCTTTTTTCTCTTCTTTCCACGCAATAAATTCATCGTATGTAGATATGTAGCGAATTTTTGACTTTTCCGGTAAAATATTCTCCGAAACATTTTGTGCAATTATACTGAGTTCCGGTGGAGTTAATTCAAAAAAATTTAGGTCGATATTACTCATTTTGTGTAAAAAACAACTAAACTCGCAAAGAAAATTTCGGAAAATGGCGCCAAACGTAGAATGTAAGCAGTTTTTTTTTTCACCCATTCTGGTAGGCAAAGGGAACTGCCCATACAGCCAAGTCTTTAGTACTTAGTATTTTTTATTATAAGAAATGAAATTGAAATTTAATGATATGAAATGAACTGAAACCTTACCTAACTCATTCAATCAATTAATTAATTCTGATATTGGACAAATTAGTATAGGTAGCTTCTTTTTAAAAACAAATAAACCTATTTGCATGAATCGCAAAAACTTCTATAATTTTTTTTAGTTAAAACTTCATGGTTGTTTTTTTAATAGAAATAATTTTGACAGTTGGGAAAGAAAACGCACGAGTTCGGGAAAGGCAAAAAAAAAGCACGAGTGTGAAATAGCCCAGATCCCGAACGCTACACGTCCCTGCAATACGCCACTTTTTGAGCAACTGTATTAAAAAGTATATTACGACGTATTTACTCGTATGGTCGCCGGTTCATGGCAACAGACTCGCCACCTGTACTTTTGCATAATAAATAATAATAATACAAAAATCTTTTTTATTTTATTATATGTAAGATTTAATTTTGCTTAATGAATTATTTATATTGAAATTATATAAAATCGACACGTCTTACACTCATGACAATTTTTTCTAATACTTTTTACTTCCTTTTTATATAAGTATTTGCATTGCTCTCCAGCCCATAATACCTTATTACCAAAACACGATATCTTTAAGCTTGAATAAATACATCCAATAAGAAATAAAAAATATTAATGTCATTATTTAAAAATAATAATATAAAAAAAATATATACTTATATAACAAAAAAATAAAAATAGGGTAAAATTTCACGAGCAGGGAACACTTCCACCATTGTACTTTGACATTGCGATATGTCTAATCCAGTCTAATTTGAGCAAGACGGTACAGTCACAGAGCTGTAGCTTTTGCGACTTGCGTAAGTGGGATAGATATATGTTTATCTTTTCAATGTTTAGTGGTTTCAAAGCTACGTCGTTGAGTTTCGGAAACGGCTACGCTTTTTTTGACGCAATTTAATGCAGTTTGCAAATCTATTGTTATATACATCAATGGGTCCAGCTATTTCGCAGATTAGCCGGTACAAACAGAGAATCAAAAATTGTTAAAAGTTTTTTTTTTGTATTTTATCTCTTTATACATCCCTCTGACTTGATTTCAAGCATTTTTTTTTCAGACATTCGACCTCAACAGTTTTATTATATGTATAGATGTGACTGAAATCGTATCCTGAGTAACAAATACTCAAATAAAAAATGAGAAGTATTGGATTGGAGCTAGGTTTTGGTAAAGCATAATTTGAGATTTCGTTCGTTTACCCTTCATTGATTTGGTTTTTGGTGTTTCGAGATCTGATTTCACATTATTTGAATGTCAGTCAGTTAGTCAGATCAAAGTTTCACAACCATCAATTTTCCTTTATCGGTTGGACCCGGTGATAAAATAAAAATCTTCCTTGACGTCACTTATTGTAAACTTTATTTAGAAAACTAAGGCACACTGAAACATTTTTTAAACATACATACATAAAATCATGCCTGTAATCCCCAAAGGGGTAGGCCACATTTAGCCATACACAAATTGGGTTTGTTTGGAATAAAAATCGTGAAAGAGCAGTAACAAGTGGCAAGCTCATCGCCGACACAATCACAGACCCAGTATCCAATACGCCCTTAGTCGCCATTTATGAGGCAAGAAAAGTAGTTGGTACATTCTTTTTGTGTCCCAGACCAACACGGGACTCAAAAAGAATGTACCAATGCAATATACATACATGTAATTTATAATAAAGGTAAATTTCACAAATCACTTCATATAAAACATAACGATATTATCAAGGGCTACTTCCAATAGTGCCTTTGGTAAACATATAAACTTGAACAATATACTTTCACTATTATCGTAACAGTCACAATACAGATTTATAATTTATTACCATAACATTTAATAATATTTATAATAATTAAGTTAAGCCAACCGCTTCAGACGCTGACTCTGATAGGAAATAAATTCGAGAACAAAACAATGAGAAATAAAAAGAGACAGTCGGTAAATTTAAAAACAGAAACAAAGAGAAAATGGCCAGAGAAATGCGCAATAACTGCAAAGAGTCGCTAATACTGATATAGCGCCTCGTTACAACCCCTTAAACAACGCGAACACTAGTCTTTACAACTGTTTGCAACTAAAAAAAAATTATAACTATTAAAATCTACCTGCAACTGCAGCTAGCCCCAAAACAATGAAACAACCGAAGCGCAGCATGGCTGACTGTTATTTGCAAAAAAAAACTAATTTACACGATTAATTACAAATGAATGATAATCCTATCTAATCAAGACATGATTGTCTTGTGTTATTTGATATTTAACAATTTTTTGCGCAGTTATCTTTATTTCAAATCTATATACATCCTCGTAGCTAATAGTTTAGAATGGTATGAGTGAGTTTTGAATTTGATGTTCGTGGTTATACTAACACAACCTCCTTTTTTGTAAAAATCTCAGCAAATGACTCCACACTACCTGATGAAAAGCAGTAGAGTCCATATGTGAAAGTAGCTAGTGCAGCACGCTGACATACTGCCCTAGCCACCCTCACCCTCTCCTTATTCTCAAATGTCGGTTCAGGGATATACCATAGCCGTATAGTATATCAAGACCAACCGGGATGACGCCGCACTGTGGAGATATAGGATACTAAGTCTAGTATAGGCTTTGGTGTAAAAAAAAATGTTATAAGGGTTTTTCATCACTCATGCTCCCTCATCTTCTTATTGCCCTTTTCGCACTCTAGGACCAGGTGGGGTCGACACAAAATTCAAAAAAAAAATTCAAAATCATTTATTCAGTTTAGATGCGTCTTAGCGCATGCTTATGAATGTCATAAACATTTTACAATATTACGTGAAAGACAAAAAACTACGCCATCCGTTCACAAAAACTACCAGGAGGCCTTGTTCTGAGAAGAACGGGCGAGAAACTCAGCAAGTTTCAACCCTCCCTTTACATTAGCATCATATTAAAAAATGTCATAAACTACAAAGTCAATGGAGTTTAAAAGAAAAATAAAATTTTAAAATAATATTCTGCAGTTTACCACATTTTCCATCACAAACATGTACACATAGTCTAAAGTATAATCTAAAAAAGCAGTATCTACATATCGATAAATAACTATCTTAACTACTTGCCGCGCCATACTGTCCCGAAGCAAATATTATTAATTAGAGAATTTCTACCAATCAGACAAACATAAGTTGACCAGACACCGACAGTGGCACCTGTTCACAGGCATTACGCATGAATCAGCCATCGCTTCACTCAACCGTATTTGAGGGAATGTTTGAGGTGTCTTTGAGGTGTCACAACATGTCTTTTTCTTCCATTCTCCTCTGTTACTCGTCAGCTCAGCATCCACTTCTTTTATTCTCATATCATTCTTCACGCATTCAATCCATCGCTTCTTTGGTCTTCCTTTCACTCTAGGTACGTCCACATCCATGCTCAGCATCCTTCTTGTAATGTGACATTCATCCCTCCTCATCACATGTCCACACCACGCTTACCTATTGCTCCTAATCTTTTCTGTCACTGGCGCTACTTTCAAACTTCCTCTAATATATTCATTCCTGATCTTGACCATTCTTGTAACTCCACACATCCATCGCAACATTCGCATCTCTGCTGAGTGCAGTTTTCTTTCATCCATCACAAGGAGTACTTTTCGTCTCTAGGGACGAAAAGTAACTGACAGCTAGCTGTCATTCGTAACCTGTTTTATCGTCACATATTCAGCAACTAATAAGATTGCTTCACTAAACCATGTATATGAAGATATAAATACAAAGACTTAGTACAAAATCTATGAGCAGCCCAAGGAGGCCGATATGATTGTTCTGTTTTGCCGAGATGGTAAAATCGTTTTCATACTTCCATGAGACTTCCATCTATTTTGTCCACATGTAACGATATATTAGGTTGGGGAAAAAGTCTTTTCGCATTATAGTATGTATAAACTTGTAATAAAATCTCTTTGGCTATACTATTTGTATCTGGCTGGTTTTGGTATCATTGAAAGTTTAAATTTTAAAGAACATAATTCCAAATTCAAATTAGGAAAATGTGTGATTTTCATTTGTTTTTCGTACCGCCAAGATGAGTGAATCTAATGAAGAAATTCAATACATTTTAAAATTTTACTACAAAAAAGGTAAAAATGCAACGCAAGCCGCGAAAATAATTTGCGATGTTTATGGACCTAGTGCAGTGTCTGTGAGAGTAGCACAAATTTGGTTTAAGCGTTTTCAATCCGGAAATTTTGATGTCAAAGATGCACGTCGCTCTGGTCGACCTATTACAGATAAAATGGATGCCATTTTTGAAAAAGTGGAGCAAGATCGGCATGTCAGTAGTTACGACGTAGCTGAAGAACTGGGAATTGACCACAAAACAGTTTTGGCGCATTTGAAAAAAACTGGGTATACAAAAAAGCTCGACATTTGGGTACCTCACGAGCTCACTGAAAGAAACCTAATGAACCGTGTACTCACTTGTGATTCTTTATTACGACGTAATGAAACCGAACCATTTTTGAAGAAGCTGATAACTGGTGATGAAAAGTGGATCACGTACGACAAGAACGTGCGAAAAAGGTCGTGGTCAAAGGCCGGTCAGGCTTCACAGACTGTGGCGAAACCCGGGTTAACTCGCAACAAAGTGATGCTGTGTGTGTGGTGGGATTGGAGGGGCATTATTCATTATGAGCTGTTACCACCAGGCAGGACCATCGATTCTGAACTCTACTAAGACAACTGATGAGATTAAAGCAAGAAGTTGAGAGAAAGCGGCCGGAATTAATCAACAGAAGGGGTGTGGTTTTTCATCATGATAACGCTAGACCTCACACATCTTTAGCCACTCAGCAAAAATTAAGAGAGTTTGGCTGGGAGGTGTTAATGCATCCGCCGTATAGTCCTGACCTTGCACCTTCAGATTTCCACCTGTTTCGGTCTCTTCAGAATTCTTTAGGCAGTGTCAGGTTAACATCACGAGAGGACTGCCAAAACCACTTGTCGCGGTATTTTGACCAGAAGTCCCAAAATTTCTATAGCAATGGGATCATGTCCCTAGCTACAAGATGGCAAAAAGTTATCGAACAAAATGGTACCTACATACTTTAGTTAAATGTAAATAAACTATATTAAAAAATGTTTTGAATTTTCTTAAAAAATGCGAAAAAACTTTTTCCCCAACCTATTAGATGGCGCTGCTATACCAAGGAAGCCGTTATAAAAAGAGTTATATTTTATTAAAAAAGGTTAGCTGTGCTGCTTGCTAAATATTATATTTCTTTTACTAAGTAAGTAAGTTTTTATTTTATTTAAGTTTTAATTTAAGTTTTTATTTCGACTTTCCTCGTCTTCGTAATGAAAAGTACAGTGTTTCCCTCGGGTGAAATACTTATTTATTTCCTTATTATTAGACCCATCGCTACGCTCGGGCGCCTAGACCCGTCTCGGGACTAAATAAGTTACTTTCAACCCTTGTAGAACAATGTATTATTTGAACACCATTACAACTACCTTCAGAAATCAACTACCAGTAAAATTTGCGAACTTATCGCTAAGAGCGATTTAAAGATGATTGATGATGTTGTAAATTAGATTTTAGTAAAAAAACACTTGAAAATGTCAAATAATTTATCTGTACACCTGTTGCGTTATCTTGACACCGGAAATTTCACAATAATAACATATTATTGTCTAGTATAATTACCTCATTCGATCGTTTTTATCTATAATTTCAGACAATTATTTTAAGATATTATCGCCGTCAACACAAGAGTATAAAATAACCATTTCTAGAAATGTTTTTAACCGCCTCCCTGGTCTAGTGGTTCACACCACCGGGTGACGATCGGGAGGTCCGAGATTCGAGTCCCCATGGGGGCAGACCCGTCTTACCTAAATCTGTCGCCATAGTAACAATGTTAAAAGTAGAGGTCGGATATATACGGATGCAATTTTCCTAAAGTAGGTACATTTTTGGTTAACATATTATGCAAGCGGTTTCTTAAAATATTTTTATTAAAAAAAAAATTCTGGGATTTCGGGATTCTTAACCTACAATTTGATAAAGGGTGTAAGAGAAAAGACGGTGTTATAATAATATTTAAAAATTTAAAAAAGTTATTAAACTCGGTCCTCCTTACAAAATATTTATTAATTTTCGATAGATAAAGAGCTTTCCACAATAGCTAACATCTAGGTAAATATGCATCCGAATATACGATCTCTAGTTATAAGCTTTGTTTCGTCAATTAGAGAGTGAAGATAGAAGTTCCTCCGTTGCTGAGGAAAATAGGTGAAGCTCGCTTTCACCTTCGGCCTTATCGTCACTTACCATGTGAGATGAAGGCCATGAGCTTATTATCTAAAAAAAGAGAATCATAACAAATTATCACGCCTCTTTCCCTGAAGGGGTGGGCAGAGGTGTTAAAACCCAAATATCTCCAGATATGTTAAGTCTCTATGTAACAGGTGGCGATTCAGTGGCCTGGTACCGGGCACAATTGAGGCAAGCGATATTCAAAATCAACTTTACACAGGTTTTATTCAAACTCAGTGGTGCCTCTCGAACGAGTAATGCTCCGTTCGTCTCAACCCGGCTACCGCATTAGGTTGCCTCCTAAATACTCGTATTTCCCAACAGTGACCAAATAATTGTTTTTTGATCCGATGTTATTGTTACGGTATAAATTTTTATTGAGACCGTGCTTATTGAAGTAATCGCTCGTAAAAAGATAAGGTAAGTGCAATGTCGGTGGTATAGTGTGCGAATATGTTTAAAATTTTTATTTTGTTAGGTGGGTATAAACATCTAAATTTTTAAAAAATTCGGAGTTTTTGACCAAACGCTGGGGAAATAAAATATATTTATATTTCTTTTAACTAAAACTATTTATATTTATTATGTCCTATATTTCCACTAAAATTAACCTGCGCTAATTTGACATTACTAACAATCTTAAAAAAGTTTGACGATATAACCTGTCTTCTCAAATTATCAAATAGCTAGGGCCTCTTCTACTATATCGTAAATCATTTGTCTTTCTTGACTCGACTAAAAGAGATATTTTGAATCTCCAGTGATATTCATCAAGATACAGGACAATGATGCGAGTGTACCAAGTAAAGACGCACGAAGGGTTGACAATTTCATGGAAAAAAACAACAGAGACCAGCTAGCAAAGTTTGTGGAGTACCTTAATGATGACACAGAGAATCAAGAACAAAAACTGGATGAGAGGGATGAAGAGGACAACAAAGGTAAGCAGTAAATCTTAAAAGCGAAATACCACTCACTGATTAATCGCCAAATTTCAGAAACTATCGTCCTCTTGTATAGGGCAAGGAGACTGCCTCCTTTGGTCTCCTTTACAGAGAATCTGAGTCCGGACTATTCTCATATAATCTCTCTGCGGTTTCCTTTTGGGCTTCTGGCAAAAAAGAATGTTTAAAAAATTAACAAATCCTTTTTTAGAAAAGTTCAAGCTGGAAGACGTGATAAAACTGCTTCAGAAGAATTATGACGCCGAAACAGAGAAGAAAAATAAAATACCGAATGTTCGGTTGCATGTCATAAAAAACCCTAAGGTTTTAGAGCAATACCTAAATGACTTGAGAAGGAAGTATGTACTAGAGTAAATTTTCTAGCACTATTTGAAAGTCCGTTAGTGACAAAGCATTTTCACAAGCTAATTTAACTAAATGACTTTATTGATAAGTGGCTTAAGTGGCAGCGGTTGCTGAGTTGGGACGGACGGGGCACTACTCGTTCGAGAGGCCGCGGGACTCGCGAGTTAGATCCCACCGCCGCCACCAGTGCGTTTGATTAGGATGTATGTACAGTTGATTTTGAATATCGCTTACCCCACACAGTACCCGGCACAGCAACTGGCTTGCGACCGTAACATGGGGACCTAGCATATCTGAAAATATGAGTGTTAACAACTCTGCCTACCCTTTAAGGATAAAGGCGTGATGTCAAAAAGTTATAATTACAAAAAGTAAATCAAATACATATTTCCTCCATGAAGAAAACTTATCTACAAAAAAAATTATATCTCCTCTCTTTCTACAGACATTCCTCTTCAACTTCTGACGAAAGCAGTGATTCAGATTATGATAGAAAAACAAATGATCATGCAGATGTGAGAAGGAATGCTGAATTTAGGCTTATTAAGGGTAAGAACGTAGTGTGGGATGCAGAGTGACAAGATGGGATGACGATATTCGTAAGCTGGCTGGTGAGATGGATGGGCTGGATGAGAACGGCCGAGAATCGAGAGCGGTGGCGTGAATTAGGGAAGGCCTATGTCCAACAGTGAACAAACATAGGCTTATGATGATGAAGGGTAAGAAAAGGTAGTTGTGTCAATAACAAATTTCAAAATGTGATACGAAACCACATATAAATCTTTAGAGATTATTTTTTCTCTTGACTCCATTTCGGTTTTAAATATTCGAATTATTTTTCACCTCATCATGCAAAAATTAGTTGACTATCATGTTCCGTATTAAATTTAAAATAAATTAAGTTATTTTTCAGATTCAAATGAAATCGATGATGTAAAACTACCCAAGCTAAAAGTGAAGACAACAAAAGGTAGTGATATTTCCATGGAAGGCCAAATCACTCCTTTTAAAATTAGGACTCATGACGGCAGTTCTAAAGGAGAAAAGAGAGGAAAAGACCCGAAGATCAGAGATAGAAGCAGGGATTTTAAGAGATTTGAACAGGCTAAGAATAGGGATGAAACTGCGGATGACACTTGGGATATAATCACAAAGAAATTTGACTGGAAGAGCGAGAAGGAAAATGATTTTGACGGTGATCAATCTAAGACTAAAACTAAGAAGAATCGGTGGAGTGATGATGAATACACCACGAAGAGAGCGAAGAAAAGACTGCCTAGACCAGAGTGGAAGAAGAAGATAAGAGACGACGAATTTGTTCAGAAAAGAATTACTAACCAACTAGAACTAGATGATACGACCCTGAAAGTTAGGAACGATTGGGATGATCCAAAACCTAAAAAGAAATATTTCAACACAGACTGGGATACTCCTAAAACGAATAAGGAACCTTCTAACAATTGGGATAGTGTTGGAAAGTGGAGGGATACTGAAAAATCTTCTAGGAATACCTGGAGGCAAGTGGAAAGAAAGAAAAAAGCAGAGCATTCCTTTAAGCCAAGATTACCTAAACGGGGAGCTGGTAGGGAGAGGGAAGGTGGCTTTCAGGGCAGAACACCAATACCTTTTGTAGGAAGGCAGGGAATTTATGAAGACAAATAAAACATTTATAAAATTTAAGTTTCTTTTTTATTTCTATAAAGTAAAAGTTCATTCGATCATTCTTCTTTCCCGTCGTTCATTAGTTACTTAGATGCATATATATAATCACGACTTTAATTCCCTAAGGGTTAGCCAGAGACTAGGTAAAAGGCCATTTTCCGCGCTTCACATGCGCTCTGCGTGACAAGTGGTGAGCCCGTCGCCGCTATAAGCTATTGGATGGTTGTGTAATTTTAAGTCCATTAGTCGCCTTTTACGACACCCAAGGGAAGAGATGGGTTGGTAGTATTCTTTTAATGCTTCCACATGGTTCAGCCGCTTCCACACGGCACGGCATATTTATTTTACAGCAACATAATATCACCACTCCTTTTCCCCCCAACGAAAATCGAATAACTTTTGTAAAAATTGTCAAAAAAAAGTTTAACTATATACATACTAAGGTGGCTCCGTAGTCCATGGACGGTGCTAACACACCTGGGGATCTTACTTTCTAACTTGTTCGTAGCCAACCAAAGTACTTGGCATGCTCTCACACATTATCAGCCTATATACATCCCACTGCTGGGCACAGGCCTTCGGGCCATAGCAGGCTGCTGGCCCAACGTTCCTTCCAAAGCACAGAGGAACTCGTGATCACCAGGTTTTCATCACCTCACCCATCCTAGGACTGACCATGGACAATGTAGCTTTGTTTTGATATCGAAAGCCAGGGCATACGAACAACTATCCCACAGGAGGAACTCTTTTACGTTTCTATATAAAAAACGGGTGTAGGGAGGTCCGGGGTTCAATTCCCCACGGGAGCAGGGGTTTTTCTGTTCGTTTTTGTAGGTGGTGGGGCTTCTAAGCCTGCCTTGCTAGCTACTACCATCTTACCTCAATCTGTCGCCATAATAATAATGTTAAAAGCATTGTTGTTTTCCGGCAATCAGAGGTAAGATAGCCAGTTCCTGCCTTCGGCCTTAACGTCATTAACCATCCGGTGAGATGGAGGCCAAGAGCTTACCTGTCATAAGTAAAAAAAAATACGAATATGGTACAGTGGATATAGACCTTAAACCAAATTTTATTGTTCCTTGATTAAAATATTAAGATAGCTGCATGAAAACCGATAAATACCTAGTAATACCAATAATGCCATCTGATTAGATAGATGTTAGAAGTGTTGAGTTTTTTGGGTTGCAATTAACATTCAGCCATGTTGGGAGTTCGTTGTTTCGTTTTAGGATTAGCTGCAGTTGCAGGTAAATTTTTATAATTGCATTATTTAAAATTACTTAAGGTCACGCCATTCTCCCATAGGGGTAGGCAGAGATTGCGTTAAGGCATCTTTCAAACTAATCTAGTTTTGTTGAGTTGGAATCAAGTTTTTCATTATTCAGAAAAAAAAAATATACATATATTATTTTACTCATGAACTGTTTTTGATTATTCTGCTAAAAACACCATAGATCATTTTTTTATTATCTATGGTGTTTTTTTTTTTAATTTTTTACATACATACATACAATCACGCCTGTAATCCCCGTAGGGGTAGGCAGAGTCCAAGGAGCACTGTGTTCCTAAAGACCACATTTAGCCATACAAAAATTGGGTTTGGTCAAATGAAAAATCGTGAAAGAGTAGTAACAAGTGGCTAGCTCATCGCTACACGATCACAGACCCAGTACCCGATACGCCCTTAGTCGCCTTTTACGAAAAAAGCAGTTGGTACATTCTTTTTGTGTCCCAGACCAACACGGGACGGGCCATTTTTTATTTGAAGATTATTAACATAAATAAAGAAATACGCAAAAAAAATGGAAATGACAATGTCTAAGTTATCTATATAAGGCACACATGAAGATCATTGAAGGCTGTATATCAAAATATGTAATAAACATTCTAGCAGCCGTGTGCGAGTTTTCCAATATTCGGTTCAACAAATTTTTTTAAATGCGTCCACACTATCCGTAACCAATATCACGGGGTATCTGGTGTAATGTTTGTATGTGGACCGGCCATTTTATCTCTAACGAGCTGTTTTCCGCAACTTCGTCCGCGGTTACTAAGGTTTTTAACTATCCCACGGGATCCTTTAATATTCCGGATTAAAAAGGATCTAAGATGTTGACCAGGGATATAAGGTATCACCATGCAAAATTTCGTTGAAGTCGGTCCAGCCATTTCGGAGATTAGCTCAAACAGACAACAGACAGACACAGAATCAAAAAAATATATATTTTTTAGATTTTAGATCCCCCTGCAATTCATTTTAAGTTACATTCAACCTCTACAGTTTTATTATACGTATAGATTAGTATTATGCATTTTGCCTACTTCGTACATATCATACAGATATATTAATAAACCCTTAAAAATTAAAATAAATATTGTATGTACTCGTATACCTAATGAGAATTTTTTTTATAAAAAGCTCAGCAAATGACTCTAAACTATCTGATGATTAGCAGTAGAGGAGTACATAATGTAAAGATAGCTAGTGCAGCATACTGACATACTGCCCTAGCCACCCTCACCTTGCCGGCCCAAAAATGCTTTTTCATGCCTCTTTTGAAGGAACTCTTATTGTAAGAAGGAGGGAATACGTGAGATATACTTTTTCCTCGCTCAATCCATCCTTGTCCACAATCATTTCGGCGACATGTTTCGTTTACTTGAATTTTCAGCGCTCCCTACTGACCAGGTGCTCGGAAAGAATGAAGGTATCCGTTACCAGTACGTGGAGGGCCCTGGTGGTGAGCTGCGCCTGGCGGACCTGTGGCTGAAGACCAGCGACTTGCCAGATGTGGCGAGATACAATCCTGACGCACATAATGTGTACCATCTCTTCACCAGGTTCGTAACATAACTATCATCATAATCTCAACACAGGGAGCCGTAATAGTCTACCAAGATAAATAAATATCTTCAAACCTTCACACCTATAAATTAGCCCCATTTCAAGCAACTAATGCTGCTTGTGTTAAGGACACTAGATGACGGATAAATATATTTATTTGATGAATACATAATATATAAATATCCTGAATATATTGGGTCCTTACCTATGAAATTGGTGTTTTTATTCTGTCTTAGCAATTTGTCCGTAACTATTAAGTTTCAGATAAGATAAGATAAGATAAGATAAGATTTATTTGTGAAAACATGAGTGAAATTACATAGGTATTTTAATATAATAATTCATCCAGTTCTACATGTTTTGCCATGAAGGCGTACAAATTTTTATAAAATTTAAGCACATACGTAATCAAGATTTAAATAATCACAAAATTAATTAAACAATAATAATTATTTGATTTTTATAATGATTTTAAACTAATAAAATTAATGGTTACATGTCAAAGTAAAATATAGAAATTAGAAATTTTAATGAATAAAAAATATTAATGTCACAAGTAAGATAAATAATGTCATAATTTAATAACACACAAGACTCAGCACATAAATCCAATGTCATATTTTATACTTTATAATATTTAGCAATTGAAATAAAATAAAATCATTAATAGAAAAAAAAAAATTGTCATTAGAGATATTCGTCCTCAAAAAATTCTTGGATTGAGTAGTAACATTTCTCAATTAATAATTTAGATAGTTTCCTTTTAAGCAGTGAGAGATTTAATTGTTTAATTGCTGCTGGTAATCTATCATAAATTTTTGGAGCCATATTAGATAAATTTTTTGATGTGAGTGAAGTCCTACAAATATTTTTGTAAATTCTACTTTTTTTTCTTAGAAATAATGGCCGTTTTTGTACTTTAAATAAATTTGGATTCGATTTTACAAAAATTGCTACTTCATAGATATATGTAGACGGCAATGTAAGAATTTTTAGCGACTGAAAATAAGGCCTACAACTCTCTGTTGATTTTAATCCACACATTGCTCTAATACATCTCTTTTGTGCTTTAAACATAGTCTCACGTTGTGTTGAATTGCCCCAAAAAATTATTCCATACCGTATAATGGACGCCACAAATCCATGATATGCCACTAATACCGCTTCCTTTTTTACCGTCTTAGAGAGTTTATATAATGCAAAAGATATTTTATTGAGTTTTTTACAAACTTCATAAGAATGGGTTTTCCAAGACATATCGCTATCTATGTGGATGCCTAGAAATTTTGTGACATTGACGGTTTCAATCATATTGTTATTATAGGCTATTTTCATTGTATTAATTGGCATTCTTTGTGTAAAATGCATTATTTTTGTCTTGTCTATGTTGATTTTTAGGTTGTTGTGGTTTAACCAGTCAATAATTGTTTTTATTGTGTCATTTATTCCTTGTTCGTAGTCATATTTAATGTCAAATTTTATAATTACTGTGCTATCATCTGCAAATAGAACCATAGGGTGATTAACATGTTTTGGGAGGTCGTTAATATATAGTAAAAATAATAGTGGACCTAGAACACTACCTTGGGGCACACCATATTTAACTATCCTTGATCTAGACCTAAAATTCTTTTCTTTGCACGATTTTGTGCAAATTATATTAATGTCTGTATATTGTTCTCTATTGCTTAGGTATGAATCTATTAAACTAAGTGAGTTACCCCGTATGCCATAGCTGTTCAGTTTTTTTAATAGAATATTGTGATCTACGCAATCGAATGCCTTAGACATGTCCATGTAAACTGCACAAATCGGGTTTTTAATGTCAATGTTTCTAAGTATCGGTAGTACTAGATCATATATTGCTAAATTCATATTCTTGTTTTTTCTAAAACCATTTTGTTCGTCTACTAAAATCTTGTTTTTATCTAAGTATGCATAAATAGAATCGTATAGAACCCTTTCAATAATTTTTGATATAACTGATAACAATGCTATGGGCCTGTAATTTTTTAAGTCATGTTTGTCACCTTTTTTTAGCAGGGGTATTATAATAGAGGTTTTAAGGTTTTGTGGAAATATTCCGGTATTAATGCAAATGTTGGCTATGTGGCTGAGAGGAATTACAATAAATGAAGCAACATATTTGACCACTTTGGTGCAAATTCCATCAATTCCTACAGAATTTGTATTTTTTAGTGATTTTATTATTCTAAGTATGTCATACGGTGTCGTCGGTGCTATAAAAATTGAGTTGAGATGATTAAATTTTGTGTCAATAGTGTTGTTTTCAGTAACAGCTATTACTTGATCTACAAAATAGTTGTTAAAAGTGTTAGCAATTTGTTCTGGATCTGTAATATAATTATTGTTGTGTCTTATCTTAGTTATTGGTTCTTTAGGTAGGCTAGATTTATTTTTATTCACGATATCCCATGTCGCCTTAGATTTATTCTTTGCTATATTTATGTAGTAGTTATTTTGTGATCGTTGAGTTAATTTTATTACTTGTTTCAGCTTATTGGAGTAGTATTTATATGCTTGTTTGTTTTCTGGTGTGTTTTTAGTTCTCAATCGCCATAGCATTTCTCTTTTCTTTTTACAACAGATTTTTATACCTTTAGATATCCATTTAACTTTCCTACGCGTTGTCATAGTTTTATTTTTAAGAGGAAAACATAAGTCATAAAAGGTCTTAAACGTATTCAAAAAGAAGTCAAGCGCCTCATTAGCATCATTGGAAGCTAATACGTCAGCAAAAGTCAAATTTCCAATACATTCTTCGAATTTTAATAAATTTTCCTTGCAATAGTCTCTGCGCTTAATGCGCCACGACTTAAGTGTACAAGTTTTCTTTACTGGACATTTTAAAAGTTGTGCCGTGTGGTCTGACAACCCTAACTCAACAACCTCGCTTGTGCAACCCCTAATGTTGTGGATAATATTGTCGAGACATGTTCCACTTTTTAATCTTGTTGGTTCTTTAATGGCCATCTTTAAATTATGACTAATTATATGATACTCAAATTTACGTGATTTATGATCATTTTTTAACATATTTATGTTGAAATCACCACATAAAATAATTTTTTTATTTTTGTTGTCACAAACTTTATGTAATATGGACTCTAACTTTTCGTGAAAAATATCTAAATTAGATCCGGGAACCCTATAAATACATAATACAATAATCATATGTGCCGTTATATCTACAGCGCAACATTCAATCAAATTACTTATAGAAAAGTTTTTTATTTCATCCAAAACTCGGTACCGAAGTCCCAATCTTGTCAAAATACAAGCACCACCTCTTCTTGTGTCCCTTGAAAAACTAGTCGCCAATGTGTAGTCTTGAATATTTAGGTACTCTTCTGTGTCCGGGGTCATAAAGTGTTCCGTCACGCATATAATATCTACCGACTTCTCGCAATCGCGAAGTTGGTTTAAATTAATAGCTAATTCATCTGATTTTGAGAGCAGTCCGGCTATATTCTGGTGTAAAATATATAAGTATTTATATACGAAAAAACTGTGATCTTCTGTCAATATCATGGTACTCCTCTATAGCCGCAATTTTTATTTCGACTTGCTGTATTATGTTTATCATTCCACGATTGTTCAACTGACCGGTTAGTATTGAAAACATTTCATATGTAAGATTTTTATTAGAATCAATCAAAAGTCCGTATTTAGATGTTTGTATGTCAAGATTCAATTTCGTATTAAATGTTTCCACTCTCCAATTAAATATAGGTGCGCCGCATATATATGTTGGTGTTAGTATTAAAATGTTTGTGTTGGTGATTTCTTGAAGTGATTGCCGTATTTCATCTATTAAATTGTCATAGTTTTGGTTCCTTTTAAAGTCACGATCCCCCAACATCAGTACACAGTAATCATTTTTCGTGTAATCATGTATCTTGTTTTTTATTCCTTTTAACAATGTATTTATCCCACCATTCGAAGTTATGTAATGGCAATATTTAAATCTAGTAGGTAGGTTACTATTCTTAAGTATATTTAATATTTTGTGCTTATTATTATTGCTTAGTATGCATAATTTATTTTTCAGATTTTTTTCTGGTTGGAAATTCTTACTGGCATCATCTGTTATTTGTTGTTGTAAAGTTCCACAGGTCGATTCTTTGTTTGGTGATTCCTGACTTGATTGAAGGTTACTGATTTGTCTAGTTCTGGACAGCTATTATTTAATCTACAATTAGGTGACTGAGAAGGATAGCTATCATCCTCCTGATCCGAAAGAGATTGGAAAGAATTTTCTGTAGGAATATTAATTTTATAGCGTGATGAAAGCGGAGTGCAGTCGTTTCTTGCTTGAGAATCAATACTGGTATTCATCGTCTCCATTATTTATCGTGTTATTATTATCCTACATTTTTTTGCTTATAATATTTATATTAATAGTTTCTTGTGTGCTCGTCTGTCTGTTCTAATTTTACTTAAAAATTATCAAGTAAAAAACGAACGTTGCCTGAGGGTTTGAACCCGTGATTACGGAGACTTGTAGACGAATTCTAATGTGGTATTGCAGTTCGGCCAGTGAGCATTAAGCGATAGTGACAAAAATTAAGACGATATTAGATAAGCTGCTTTCTTGTGTTTGTTTATTTTAAATTGTTTACTCTAGATGTCGTTACTGTATTGATGTATTATTATGGACCATTGTGGAGTACTAAGAGTCCAAAGTTCAACTTATTGTCAATACTGCGCGAAGTAAATAATTTGTAGTTCGTTATACAACCTTATAAATTGCGCACCTTTGTTTGTCACTTTATTGTTATTTATTTCACTGAATGTTTATCTCATATACTGAGAATATTTATTGCACTATTTTTATATTATTTTATGGGTTTATTGAACCTTGAAGAAATTATTCTTCCACTTAGATGAATTTCATAAAATTTTCACTTTAAGGAGTGAAGTTGATATGCGTTGACATGGTGAAGTTAATATGCGAACTTAAATACTTTATACATTTTTTAAAAATAATTAAAATATAGAGAGCAAAATTTTATGTCTTATTACTTTGGAGTCTACCCTCAGAACATCCTTATAAAATATTTGAGCTCGTATTATTTAATTTGATAATTTTTTGTAAGTTTAATTGTGTTAAAATTAGACACAAAGACAATTATTTTTAACTGCCTCCGGAATACATCATTTGATTTGCATTAACATAAAAACGATGAATAATTTTTATGAAGCGTGTTCA
Source organism: Parapoynx stratiotata (assembly GCA_910589355.1). Lineage (NCBI taxonomy): Eukaryota > Metazoa > Arthropoda > Insecta > Lepidoptera > Crambidae > Parapoynx > Parapoynx stratiotata. The sequence continues at coordinate 4,971,834 of OU342476.1, read as the reverse complement.
CACACATATTGCTAAAGCTTGTCTCATGTTACATGCCAAATGTTAGTATGTAAAATGCAGACATCCCCAAAATCTCCATACAAAACACCAATTTCATAGGTAAGGACCTAATATAAATATATATGAAGAAGAATAATATAAAGAAGATTCTCGTTGAATACTCGTTGAGGACAGACGTGTCGCTGAGTTGTGTAGATTTTGGATGTTTTGCTGATTATTATATTTGAGTGCTTCGAGGCTTTGCCCCTCAGACGTTGGGACTGTGCCACAGCTGCTCCGAAGTCCCGGTGAGAAATTTATATAGAATAATTTTATCGAACATTGCCGAGAATCGAGCCTGACCCAGCCGAGATCCACCTGAGCCGCTGGACAACCGAGCCACAAACTCTGGGGACGCAACACCGAAATTTGTATACGCGTTGCGCACTGTAGTGACAACAAAAAGTTGACAGATACACGTGTGTTATTTCGGCGCCCAGACGAACGCCGCCGTGGCCTAGCGGTATCACACCGGCCCACAATAGAATCCTGATGTTCAAATCCCGATATTAACGAAGTGATATTTTTCCTCCTGAAAATTCATCACCCAAACATTTGCCTCCACCGGGGATCGAACCCAGAACCACTCGAGATGGCGACGCCTTGTGACCGGCGTACAGACCTCTCGACCACGGAGGTCGTCAAAGGTACCTGAACAACTGCTTTATTACCACGAGGATGGATGCCCCGAAACCTGAGCACTTCACATACCTATTCGCTCGCAGGCTCAACGACTCAACGATCCGGGATTATTGCGCCCGGAAGTCGTTGTTGAGCGCAACGGGTGCGCCATCGGTTTATACCAGGAAGAAGAACTTTGAACCTTCTGTTTTTTATTCTTTTTTATCCTTTTTTTATTTTTTATTCTTTTTTATCGTTTTTTATCCATCTTCTCTTTTTTAGGTTGAACCCCGTTATCAGCCAGCCACTACTACTGGAGAATGGAGTGCTCCATGGTCTCAGCTACTACAGCCCTCGACGAAGAACAGTATTCCTCCTTCATGGTTGGCTGGACTCCGCTTTAAGCCAGTTCAATGCTGTCTTGGTACCAGGTAAAAAAACCAGCCAAGTGCAAATCGGACGTTCCGTATAAGAAACTGCGTCCAGATTATGTAACCCTTGTTGAGTTTCTTGCCAGATTCTTTTCTAGCCAAGTCCTCCCGATAGAAAACTGGCAAAAGGAAAGTAGTGGTATAAATAAGGGTGGTTTCACAGGTGGGCTGGCGGCTGGCCAACGCTAGCGGCCAGCCCTCCCCTTATAATTTTTATTTTTTATATAATTTTTGCACCTATTTTGACTATACCAGCATCATTAAATCATCATCATCATAATCATCGTTTTCATTAAATGACATTGTATTTGTTTCTAACATGTTAAATAACTTTGTTAAATAACACGCTCTAAGCATTGTGTTACATTTTGGGCAACTAGGCGTGAAGTTAGGGTGGTATGGTCATGTGATGAGGAGGTATGAATGTCACATTACAAGAACACTGAGCATGAATGTGAACGGGCTTAGAGTGAGAGGAAGATCAGGGACGCGATGTTTTGAATGCGTGAAGAATGATATAAAAAAGTGGATGCCGAGCTGCCGTGTGTCAGAGGAGAATGGAAGAAGAAGACATGTTTTGCCGACCCCACCTAGAGTAGAAAGAAGAATAGATATGTAAAAAATTGGTGTGTTTTCATAGCCTTCCTCGCAGCTGAAGACGTAAATATCGTCGTGGTGGACTGGAGCGCCGGCGCTGGTACCATCAACTATGCCGCGGCAGTCGCCAACACTGTCACATCAGGTATGTTAAGCGGTGACATGAATCTTGTCCTCAGCTTATATACGTCTACTGCTGGACACAGGCCTTCCTCACGGAGAAACTCATGAGGAGTATGGGCCGTTTCACCACCATGCTGGCTAATGCGGGTTGAGGTAGAAGCAAACTAAATAAATATCTGCATACATTCACACCTATCAACTAGTCCCATTTTAAGCAACTAATGCTGCTTGTGTTACGGATTCTAGATGACGGATATGGGTCTGTGATTGTGTAGGCGATGAGCTAGCCACTTTTTACTACTTTTTCACGATTTTCCATCAGACCAAACCCAATTTTTGTGTGGCTAAATGTGGTCTTAAGGAACACAGTGCTCCTTGGACTCTGCCGACACCTTCGGGGATTACAGGCGTGATTGTATGTATACATATAAATATTGAGATTTTATATAATTCATATATAAACATCCAAGACTGGAGAACTAATGCCTGTATTTATCACACAAACATCTGCTCCCACCGGGGATCTAACCCAGAACCTCTCGAGATGGCGACGCCTTGAGACCGGCGTACAGACCACTCGACCACGGAGGTCGTCGAAACAGTAGAAATCGACCTGAACCAAAGGCTAAACGTGTACAGAGGAACTCGAAATCACAAAGTTTTGGTCACCCATCCCAGGACTGACCATGATGATATAGCTTTGTTTTCAAATCCTTGTTTCTAGGTCAAGCTGTAGCCCGCTTCATTAGTTCGTTGAACTTGGCTACAGGAGCGAATCCTGCGCAGTATCACATCGTTGGACATAGCCTGGGGGGACACCAGTCGGGGATCATCGGGAGAAACCTTGGCGGAGGCGTTTCTTACATTACCGGTAAGGAGATAACGCAAGTATAACGCTTTGTATTGAAACGAAGCGTGTCAACATTTTAACGTCAACTGTGACGTCACAGCCGTTATTTTGAGACGGGAGATCCCACAGATCACTGAGAGCCGCTTCGCTTCTTCATTTATTCTATGGGAGATCCGAACTAATCGAAAGATACTAGGATGGACGGTCTACGCGCTCATTTAGGTATTTCTTCATATTATTAAAATAAAAGAAAGAAAAATCCAACGAACGGACGGTAAAGATTGTATCAACTGCTTTTCTTGCTTAGCATGTCGTAAAAGGCGACTAAGGGCGTATTAGGTATAAACAGAACTGGAGTAGCCTTTGTCTAACATTCCCCTCTGCCAAATGCACAAGCATCGGATGCTTGCACGTTTAATAAAACTAGTTGAGCCGCCATTTTGACAGCCATAACATTGTAAACGTTGCTTCGAACAGGGCTCCCGCAAAAGTGCCTGCTTGTGCTGTTTTTTGTTGTAAAAATAAATATAAAACATCGAGTATGCTAAAAGATGGTGTCACCTTTTATTTGTAATTATAATTTTTAAGATTTCATGATTATTTACTTCATTATTTCATGTTTTAGAATTCTACGATTTCAAATTTCGAACGCTAGTCTCGTGGGGAGTGCGGCTGTGACGTTGTCAAAACGCACACCCCACGTGACTATTTTAAGCGTGTGTGTGCGTGAAATTTAAATTTGTGTGTCGAATTATGCATGTGTGCATTTGTAAAAACGGCTGGCTTTGAGTGTAGTGGTAACCTCACCCCCCGCAAGAAATGGCAGAAAAAAATGTTTGAGAAATTGACTAATGGCTACTCCAGTTCTGTTTACTCTGAGGTCTGTGATCGTTTAGGCGATGAGCTAGCCACTTGTTACTACTCTTTCACGATTTTTCATCTGACCAAACCCAATTTTTGTATGGCTAAATGTGGTCTTAAGGAACACAGTGCTCCTTGGACTCTGCCTACCCCTTCGGGGATTGCAGGCGTGATTGTATGTATGTATTAAAATAAATACACATTTCCATTGAGTTAAAGTAATAGTAGTTCAATACACATTTCGACAATATCGCCAATATACGTTATAGAAAACATTTAGTTTTGTTATTATTCGAAAGCTGATTACTCTCCGTGAAGCACTTACGCCGTACAAAAGGTTTATATTTTTTTAGAGGTATCTTTGGTATTTTTTTATCAAGCCAGCTAGGAGCCTATAAATCAATATGATTTATAGAGTGTGTAGTGTTTGTATCTAAGTACTAGATATAATACGCTGTCTCACGCACATAAGTGTAGGCCGTCTATTGTGAGGTCTTTGTTCTCTGTGACTGTCAGCTGTGGGTCTATAGAGATATACTCTGTGGAGGACACACTGCGCGGGACGGAGGAACGAGCTGACGGACCACTACGGGTACTGTGGAATACACTTGGTGTGTAGGTGAGCCAGTGGTACAATACTTTGACGATAAAGTAGTAAATACGTTTACTACAGAGTGAATCCCTAAATATGTTGCATGTGAATTACATAATTATAGCTCTAGTAATAACAATACAACAAGGGCACCAATGAACGCAAATATAGCGCTAAAGCTTTCGATGCACTTGGAATGTCGATAAAGAATTTGTAATTCACCTGTCAGTTCAAAACATCCTAATCCTCATTCTTGCTTACCACCAGGTGAGATAGGGTCATTTATCTGGTTCATCTATAAAAAAGGGTGTTATTTTAACGGTTACAGAATTTTCAAATTATGGTCAGCAAAAAAATACAATTGGTCAGCTAAAATAACTAATTGAGCAGCAACTTGTGGGCAGCAGATATTTCTAATTTGTCAGCAAAAAGTAATTGGGTAGCAACTCAAATGTTTTCTCTGCAGCGAAATTGTTTAATTTAGGGTTTGATAACACAAATATTGTTTATAAGGGTCAAAAAAAATTACTTTAACATTTCATCTATCAGAATACATTTACTAGGAATTGATCCTTGATCCTTCACTGATCCTTTCCCAAATTTTATACATTTCCGGTAACAAATATACCTATTGCTGTCTAAATAATTATTTTGCAGCTCAACTAATTATTTTGCTGCCCAATTACCAAATCAATATTTTGTTGCCCAAATGATTTTTAGGTTGACTTTTTTGTTGCTGAACAAACAATTAAATGGCAGCCCAATTAATCGTTTCCCTAAAAAAGGTTCTGCCTTGGGACGAAAAGTACTTTCACATGGCTTTTCGAGGACTGCAGATCTCTACTTTCAGAATAGGTATGAGTGCGAGATTTAATGTTTTATTTTAAAATTCTTTTTGGTTTCCCAGCTCTAGACCCTGCATTGCCGGGCTGGTTGAATAACGTCGCGGCTTTCAGTCCTGCTGATGGGAGGTACACCGAAGTAATCCATACCAACGCTGGGTATCTCGGTGCTCTGGTTCCTCTGGGGCAGGTGGACTTTTACCCCAATGGTGGGAGTGGCATGCCAGGCTGCGATTCGAATGACTGCGACCATAGTAGGTAAGAATAATCTTAAAGAAAAAACAACATAATAGCACATTATGATACAAGGGTGTAAAGTGAGTGATTACAGCTCAGGTGACATTGTCTTAAGAGAGCCGAGGACGGTAATCATCAATACACATACATCATACATACATATAATCACGACTATTATCCCCTAAGGTTAGTCAGAGACTAGGCAAAAGCACCGCAAAAGCAGTCCATTGTCATAGTCCGCGCTTCACCAAGCAGTGACTGCACTCAGCGTGACAGGAGGTGAGCACGTCGCCGCTATAAGCTATTGGATGTTGTGCAGTTCTAAGTCCATTAGTCGACTTTTACGACACCCAAGGGAAGAGATGGGGTGGTAGTATTCTATTAATGAGCCGCCGCTATCTGTATCGTACGCGGTTTCTGAACACACATTATAATTTGAAATACCTACTTATAAAATTTCATTGGGCTACAAAAATTACGCACTAGGGCGGTAATATTTTTACGCACACGCGTGTATAATTTATGTAACTTACTGCCTCAATCAGAGTCCTTCATTAAATTTAATGGTTACTTAGACCAAAAATTAAACACTTATTTCAATACCCATAAAGACAATTTTTAAATTCGACAATGAACAATAGGTCAAATGTATCTGAGTGCGGCCTTAAGGGCCTAAAAATCCAGGAATAAAGATGGAGCTGGGTGGCGTAGTGGTTAATACGCTTTGGCTTTCGATCGAAAACAAAGCTACCTTCGCCATGGTCAGGCCGTGGATGGGTCACCGAAACTTTGTGATCTCGAACTCCTCCGTGTCTTCCGGTCGCTATTGCGACCGCTTCCCGCAACCCGCATTGGGCCAGCGTGATGGTGTTACGGCATACTCCTCATGTATTTCTCCATGAGGAAGGCCTGTGCCCAGCAGTGGGACGTATATTGCCTGAGGACGAGTTCGCAGAGGTGTCATTTTACCTGATGTGTTACAACAGGAGGCAGTAAAGAAACCTTTTTATATTAGATCTCATTTTTTAATAATCCTGGCAGGCTGTGATAGCCTAGTTGAGAAAGATACGCTACTACAAAAGGTCGAAGGTTCGATCCCACCCCCGTACAATTGAGTTTAAAAAACTTATGTACAGTTTACTGTGAAAATCGCTTGTCTTACACTGTGCCCGGTGCATGGCAACAAGCCCGACCCATGGGGACTTAACAGGCGAAACGTGGGTGTTTACTATCCCTTCGGGGAAAGAGACATGATGATTTCTTATGTAAGGAGATTATCTTCAATACTGTTTTGTGGTTCAGATCCTTCCACTATATGGGGGAGTCGCTGTTGACCGGAGGCTTCACCGGGCGCGCCTGCGCCACCTACCTGGCTGCCTTGACCGGCAACTGCCTGCTGCCAGGCTCTTTGAGGATGGGCGGACTTGTACCTAAGACCGGGTAAGAACTAATACCACGTGTTACATGAGGAGCTCGGTACCGCGCGGGTGAAACTGCAGAAAACCACTAGTCACCCTTAATGTTAAGTAGTAATGGTATGCATATCTTGACTCACTGCGCCGGAGCATCCTGATCGTGCTATGATCGTAAAATATTCCTGTATAGAAATGTATGAGAATGTACCGGTCGGAGAGTTAACGAGCAAACTGGAACACAGTCGGGGTAAAACAGGTTGACATCATAACAATAAGCATAATTTTGTATGCAGTCATGCTTTTTCTATGACTGATACCCTCAGAGTAAACAGAACTGGAGTAGCCATTAGTCAATTTCTCAAACATTTTTTTCTGCCATTTCTTGCGGGGGGTGAGGTTACCACTACACTCAAAGCCAGCCGTTTTTACAAATGCACACATGCATAATTCGACACACAAATTTAAATTTCACGCACACACACGCTTAAAATAGTCACTTGGGGTGTGCGTTTTGACAACGTCACAGCCGCACTCCCCACGAGACTAGCGTTCGAAATTTGAAATCGTAGAATTCTAAAACATGAAATAATGAAGTAAATAATCATGAAATCTTAAAACTTATAATTACAAATAAAAGGTGACACCATCTTTTAGCATACTCGATGTTTTCTATTTATTTTTACAACAAAAAACAGCACAGGCAGGCATTTTTGCGGGAGCTCTGTTCGCCGCAACGTTTACAATGTTATGGCTGTCAAAATGGCGGCTCAACTAGTTTTATTAAACGTGCAAGCATCCGATGCTTGTGCATTTGGCAGAGGGGAATGTTAGACAAAGGCTACTCCAGTTCTGTTTACTCTGATCATGACATCATTTATCAGTGATAAATGATGTAACTGACAACGGAAAATTAACTAAGGTTTTTCTACTCCGAATCATAGATAAATTAAGTAATAGGCTAGTTGACCCTTTTTTATTGGGCCCCTAATGATTAATTACTGATAGCCATCACCATAAAAAATAAACCGATTTTTTCTGAAGTCACTTAACACATTAAATTTTAATTTATAAATCTATGGATTATCTGTGCCGTAGAGTCTCGATTATTGTAAACAATTCAATACGCACGCGTGAGACAGCCGACAGTTGTGCTTGATTGGTTGCGACTGGCGTTCGACGGATTTTTACCATGCGTTGTAATTGGTTACATGAAGCCTTACTCAACTAACTTCACGAACATGGTGGATAGCGATTTTGGCAGATGACAAAGAAAGTAAAAATAATACATATTTAAATTGAATTTCTACAACAATCCCTTATTTATATTTATCGAACTTGCTATATTTCGGACCCTTGTACTAAATACTATGTGAATGACACATTATTTCATTACTTTTGATATGAGTCAACTAGCCTATTCCGCTAGTATAGTAGCGCCACCTAACGTAATAAGACGAACGAAGGGATACAAACAAAAATAATAAGTTTTAGACAAACTAAAAACCCATGTATGGGAATAGCGATCTATACTACTTAATTTATCTACGTACGAATGCACAAAGAATATTTTTTGCCGGAAAACGGTTTCGCATGGTTTTATGCTTATATATAGTGGACAGAGGCCTTGAAATGTAATAATAATATGACTTATTTCAGAACAACTGGCATCTACTACTTGCAGACGAATGCAGCTCCTCCATTTTCAAGAGGTTAAAATTGGAGCATGAAACCTATTTGTTTCAACAAACGTCACTCACAATAGAAAAAAAAACATACCGATCAAAAGGACCCCGCACTCAATATATGGTAATAGGACATCAATAAACGATTCCGTTTTTCACCCGTTTCGATTTCCAAAAATCCGTTTGTTAAGATAATGGCCAGTTTTTCCGCAAATAGAGGAAATGTAAGTGTGCACCCGGAGGACAAGGGGGGAATTGGTAGCGGGGAGACCAATTTTATCAAAATTGACCGAAAGACCTAATCCCGTAAATTGTGTGCAGGGTCCTTTGACCAACATAAAGACTTCCTGATGGACTTTCTTCCATTGATTATTAATGTTAAATAAACAGTTATGTTGAAATATGAAAAGAAGTCAACAATTTCCACAAAAAGTATAAAATTCACAATAGGAGGAATAAAAGTGTCATCTGGAACACTTATTTTATTTGAAGCAAGTGTGTTTTCTTTGCACTGTACGAAATCTATATTAGCGAACAATTCTGCCAACCTAAAAAGTGAATTAAACATTCAATTGGCATAAGGGACCAGTTTGAAACCGGATTGGCAGGTGTTAAAGACCTTAACAGTATTGCGATCAGGCCAGTGTGTGTGTGTGTGAAAATTTTACTCATAATATACCTACTTTGGCATAAAATGAATTTGGTGTAGGTTAGCTACGTAGACGAGCAGTGTTAGGTAGAACAGCGGTCCTGCCGGTGGCCGGCGAAGCACTAGAAGATTTTTTAAAAATTCTTTAGGTATTTTAGTAAAAATATTTTTGTAAGGAAGTGTGGTTTCAAAGAGGATGTAGTGACAAGAATGGAGAAAGGAATGCTAAGATGGTTTGGACATGTGGAAAGGATGGATGAAAATAGATAAAATAAAGGGATATATTAATCGGGACATATGAATACGGGACGAGGCAGACATAGGTAGACGTTTCTCGACCAAATTACCGACGTTCTAGAGAAGGACCAGGTTAAAAGTACCCGAAATCGCCCAGCATGTATGAGCACTGTAATGAGAGTAGATGAAGCGAAAGAAATATGCAGGGATCGTAGCAAATGGAAGGATTTAATCCCTGCCTACCCCTGTGGGAAAAAGGTGTGACTTATGTATGTATGTATTTTGGAGGCATGTTTTCTCCTATCAGCCCTTGCCTTTCTTAGATAAGTAAATTGCCATTGTAAAAATCGGCCGTGTACACAGGACTCCATCATTACAGCGGATTCGACCACAATATTTAAGCAGCACACGGAGTATGGTCCCTAAGAATTCGCTCTAAGAACAATATTGAAATGAAATCACTATTTCATTTTACAATTTACATAATCGTAAAATATTCAATAACTCACGTTCAGTTAATCTCGAAGCAATTGAGCAACTAGTGCGTGCGCAAGATTATGTTTTGCGCAATAGTTATCTGGCTTACATTTTTTCAAATATTATCGTATTCAAACGCTAAACACCTAAGAATAATCGGCGGTAGAGATGCGGACAGAGAAGTCTACCAGGTTGTAGTCCGGCTGGAATATTGGACAAAAAATCCAGGAGTGATCTTACCCGGATGTTCGGGCTGTGCTGTGAACCCCACTTGGGTACTAACTGCAGGACACTGCCTAAATGATTTGATGGCAACAGAAAAAAGATTTTCGGTAAAAATAACGAAACAAGTCATCCGATACGGAAATGCAATGGGGCACCCTTGGGACAAGCCAAGCTATAGCGACGTACTTGATCGAATAACACATCCGTCGTTTTACGGCGATGAAGGTACTGGTATTCTTACAAATGATATAGGGCTCCTGAGAACTACAGCGATAAATTTAAATCATTTTGCAAAACTTAGCGCGGTGGATTACAAAACACTGATCGGCCTGCAGGTGGTAGCAGCGGGTTATGGGATGACTACATGGGACAAAGGCCTACGGACATTCACTTTGCATATGAATAAATCATTACAGATTATTGACGTCGTCGTTAATAAATGTCCAAAATTTGAGCTCCAATGGCAGATCCGAATGGCTTTCCCAGTCATTTGTCTTTCGAGTAGGTGTAAAAATAAGAGTTATATATATCTCGGCGACTCGGGCGGGCCCGTTATGCATTCTTCTGGAGTCATAGCTGTCAACTCATTGAGTGTTGGAGATAAATTCTCTGGTGGCGTTACTCCTATCAGTCCTTACCTTGCGTGGATACGTGGTGTTGTAAATAATGTTTTCATCACTCCTGCTCGGAAAGTAGGTCAGTGATCCCGGGAAACCGTGGTGACACTGGTACTTTTGTCCCTAGGGACGAAAAGTAACTGACAGCAAGCTGTCTTTCGTAACCTGTTTTATCGACATATCAAGCAACTAAATGGCGCCACTAAGCCAAGGAGGTCTATAGACTTAGCCAAAATGTATTAGGAGGCCCAAAGAAACATTATCATTTTTCTGTTTTACCGTGATGGTAAAATCGTATACATACGAGGGTGGATTGAAAAGTAGTCGGCCTAACACTGATCCATTTAGTTCTAAAAATCAAATCTACCCACATTATTTAGTCCAATTCAGACCTGTTAATTGTGTGAAGTTTGAAACGTATGAGATAATTAGTTTTAATTTTATAAATTTATTAACAAAGCAATCTGACATCATTTTCGCAAATGGAGCAAATCGAGCAGCGTGCCGTCATTAAGTACCTCCATAAGAAGGGGCTGTCATCAAAAGCCATCCATGATGATATGGTCAGTACATTAGGGGATTGTGCTCTTTCATATTCATCCGTCAAAAAATGGATTGCAGAATTCAAGCGTGGTAGAGAGAGTGTGCAAGACGAACCCCGCTCTGGAAGGCCTTCGACATCCACTACTGACGAAAATGTTAAAAAAATACTCGACTTAGTTATGGGAGACCGCAGATTGAAAATTAGAGAGATAGCCGAGATTATAGGCATCTCTTATGAACGTACTCAAAACATAATAGTCAACGTGTTGGGTTTCCACAAGGTGTCTGCGAGGTGGGTTCCGCGACTGCTTTCAGTTGAGCAAAAAAGGATGCGATTGACTATTGCACGCGACTGTTTGGAGTTATTTGAAGCTGATGAATGTGATTTTTTTAATCGTTTTGTTACTATGGACGAAACATGGGTTCATTACTGTACACCAGAAACAAAACAACAATCAAAACAGTGGAAAAGACATGGTTCACCACCCCCCAAAAAGGCTAAGTCGATTTTGTCGGCAAGTAAGGTGATGGCTTCAGTATTCTGGGACTCGAAGGGTGTGATTATGGTTGATTATCTTGAAAGGGGTCAGACTATAAACTCTGATTATTACTGCACCTTACTACGTCGTTTACGAGAGGAAATAAAAGAAAAACGTCCAGGAATGATCAGAAGAAAAGTCCTGTTTCATCAAGATAACGCTCGTGTTCACACGTCTGTTCAATCAATGGCAGAAATTCACAACTGTGGCTTTGAACTGTTACCGCATCCACCTTATTCACCTGATCTAGCACCGTCAGACTTTTTTCTGTTCCCTAACCTAAAAAAGCACTTGGGAGGTCAAAGATTTTTGACAAACGACGAGGTCAAAGCAGCAGTAGACGCATATTTTGACTCTAAGGAAGAATCATTTTTTTTCAACGGGCTAAATGCTTGGAAGAGAAGGTGGCAAAAGTGCATTGAACTTGATGGTGATTACGTTGAAAAATAAAAATATATTTCAATTATTATATATTTATTTTCTTGGTTAGGCCGATTACTTTTCAATCCACCCTCGTACTTTCATTTTGTCCACATGTAACAAGATGGCGCTACTATACGTTATATACGAAAAGTATTATGTTTTAGTAAAAAGGTGAGTGTTGCTGCTCGCTAAATATAGTATTTCTTTGACAATGCATTTTATTTGTTTTTTACTTTGAACTCACTTTCACTCGGGTTATTTAAACTCTCGACCAATTGTCAAGCCCCATCTCGGAGCGATATACCTTACTTTCGACATTTGTAGAACAATGCAAAATTTTAGTCCATCGTGTGATTAAGTCAAGTCTCCGTGCGCGAATTGGGGTCTTATTGATTTAATAGCGGTAGCGGCTCATTCAAAGAATACTAACAACCCGATCTCTTCCCTTGGGTGTCGTAAAAGTGGTGTCGACTTAGAACTGCACAGCCATCCAAAAGCTTATAACGGCGACGGGCTCACCACCTGTCACGCTGAGTGCAGTCACTACTTGGCGAGGCGCGGACTATGAGAATAGACTGCTTTTGCTATGCTTTTGTTAGTAAATATGTGGCAATTATGTATATATGTTACGATCAAATATCAAAAACGTTGTGAGCGGAAAAATAGCTCACAACACGTTGTGGTCACAGTAAAACATCCACATGGCGAAATTCGTGTGAATAAATTCGTATTTGTTATTCTTTGATATTACTTTATATTTAAGAAAAAATCAACGTCTGTCTATTTATCTATCAGCCTATTGTCGTCCACTGCTGGACAAAGGCCTCCCCCAATGATCTCCACAACTCGCGGTACTGCGCCGCCCGCATCCAGCGACTTCCTGCGACCTTCACCAGATCGTGGTTCACCTCGTTGGGGGCCTCCCTACGTTGCGCCTCCCAGTACGTGGTCGCCACTCGAGAACCTTTCCACCCCAACGGCCGTCAGATCTACGAGCAAAGTGCCGCCCACTGCCACTTAAGGTTCGCAATTCTGTGGGCTATGTCGGTGACCTTGGTCCTCCTGCGAATCTCCTCGTTTCTAATTCGATCACTCACAGAAACTCTAAGCATAGCCCTCTCCATTGCCCTCTGAGTGACCTTGAGCCTTCTTATGAGGCCTATTGTAAGCGGCCACGTCTCAGTACCGTAATTCATCACTGGCAACACGCACGAGTTGAAGACTGTTGTCTTGAGGCACTGCGGTAGATGAGCCGAGAATACGCTGCGTGGCTTCCCGAACGCTCTCCAGCCGAGTTGGATTCGTCGATTAATCTCTTTCTGGAAATTGGACCTACCTAGTTGGACTACTTGTCCCAGGTATACATACTCGTCAACAATTTCCAGTGTAGAGCTTCCAACCTTCACAGGATTGGGAACAACATGGATATTAGACATGATCTTTGTCTAATCCATGTTCATTATCAGGCCCACTTGTTGAGAAGCTCTACATAGGTCGTCGAGCATCACCAATAAATAAAAAAAATTTACTTAAATTAATCGCTTATATTAGAAATTACCATAATTGTGAAAAATCTGTATTTGATTGCTATTTATTTTATATTCAAATGTGCATATTAGTCTATGGACGGTCAGGAGGAGGCTTCTCGCTGCCAATATACGCAGTCACCGCCTGGCCCGCGGCCCCAAATTACTCCGTGAGCACCGACTTCACAGACTTAGGTTCGCTTATAAGTATTGATTGGTATTTTGGGTTCCATTTTATATTCTTGGAGCGACACTTGCACTTTTGATCAATACAGTATCTTTTGCAGTGGCACATTCTAAACCCTCGCTTACTTCCAGATAATAGCATAGATGCTGAGCGATGTGTTAACGGCGAAGTTGAGGGCACATCACAAATGTTGATAAAGTTTGTTTCAGAGAGTATAAACTTATTACGTTGGAAAGGAAGTACGAAAGGAAGGAATAGTACACTCGATAGACTATGCGTCTATCGAATGTATGTAAAATTAGGATAAAAGGAAGTTACATTTGATAGATTATGCGTCTATCGAATGAACCTTCCTTTTTTCCTAACTAGTAGTAACCTGATGGATTAATGCTCATAGCTCACACATGACATTCGTGGGTGCTGCACGAATGTGTCATCCTGTCCGTCGTTATATGGTTAAAACAATGAATGCTCAGAACGCGTCATGGCTTTTCTTCATTGTAAGAACACGTTGAGATCGAATAGAATAACGCCACGACACGAATTTCGCTATTTGGTCATTCTGTGATTGCCACAAGCGTCGTGCGCGTTTTCATTTGAGCCATTACAAGAATTTTGCCATGTAGATGTTTTACTGTGACCACAACACGTTGTGAGCCATTTTTCCACTCACTGAGAGTTTTTGATCTTTGAGCGTAAAATTGTACTATATAAATTCGGTTAAAAGAACAGCAAATTCTAACAATTTCCAATTTACAACGAAACTAGACAATAGGAAATAAGTTAATGTATATTTTCAATCAATGAGTAGCTCGGTGGCGTAGTGGTTCGTAGGCTTTGGCTTTCGATTGAAATAAAAGCTGCTTTCGCCTTGGTCAGGCTGCAGATGGGTGACCAAATATTTGTGATCTCGAGCGCCTCCGTGTTTGGAAAGCACGTTAAGCCGTTGGTCCCGGTCGCTATTGCGACCATTACTACCCACCAACCCGCATCGGGCCTGCGTGGTGGTGTTACGGCCCATACTTCTCATATGTTTCTCCATGAGGAAGGCCTCTGCCCAGCAGTGGGACGCATATAGGCTAAGGACGGATATTTTTAATCAGAAATCCGATTTCAATCCATTAAAATATGTTAAGGGTGTAGCGCAGCGCAGGGCTCACAGCAGTGATAAAATGTTTATTTTTTTCATCAATTGACTCAACAACAAATACATACATACAATCACGCCTGTTATCCCCGAAGGGGCAGGCAGAGACCTAGGAGCACCGTGTTCCTTAAGACATTTAGCTATACAATAATTGGGTTTGGTCAGATGAAAAATCGTGAAAGAGTAGTAACAAGTGGCTAGCTCATCGCCTACACAATCACAGACCCAGTACCCAATACGCCCTTAGTTGCCTTTTACGACGTGCTAGACAAGAAAAGCAGTTGGTACATTCTTTTGACTCAACAACACCTGATGGTCAGTGGGAGGGTCCAATTGCGGAATAGCTTAGGCCACAGAGAACAGAAGCCCCTTGCTAGCCCATGAGGTGCTTTTTCACGCCTCTTTTGAATGAACCCATGTATTAGGCCTTAGGGAATTCGTCTGCTGGAAGCGAGTTCCATACACGAGATGTGTTTGTTTGTAGTAAAACAACAACACGGGATAATTAACGAAACATTTATTGCGACATGAGTGTATTTCTAGTTCCAGTTTCAATCGCCTTCATCAGACCCTCACACCTTTTCAAAACTGAGGCAACGCGTTGTATGGTAAATAAAAAGGCGCGAGATATCTGTAAAAGAAAATAACGAATCAGGATTACGACTGGATTTTTTTTGGTAAAGGAGAATGGTCATCTGTGACCCTGGCCCGACACGAAAAAGACCTATCTCATTTTTTTCATGTTCAATGTAACATAAATATGTAATTTTTATATTCAATATTAGTATAAATATGTTGCTTTGTATTTTCCTCAGGCGTAGTATGAAAAATTTATAAGGAAACAATTTTTTCTAGATTTTCTCATGTCTGGAGGTTTTGGAATAACGCGCTAGGTCACAAGTTATCATTTCGTGCTCATATCACAGCCAAAACAACAATAATTCATTTTTTTACATCCTTTTTAGACTGCGCCTGGTGAAAAAGCACAGCAATGTTTTCTCGCAGGCTCAAAAAGACGTTTAGAAACGAATTTTTGTTGGTTGGGCTGTAATATGAGTCCTAAATGTTAACTTCTAACCAGGGACATCACATCAGAACACCCAAACTTGAGACAACCTAGAAAAATTTGTTTCCTTAAATATTTTTCATATTGAAGAAAAGAAAGAATGAAAATTGTCGTGGAAATGGTCGTGTAGTCGTGGTTTTTTTTTTTATAGTTTTCTTACTTTTTGTTTGTTGTTACTGTTATTTTTATATTGTTTTTGTTTTTGAGAATTTTTATGATTTTGTGTCATCTGTGCTGTATTTTATTTAATTATTATATATACATATATATATTTAAATAGGCCCGGTCAGAACACCAGCGCTGAGGCCGGGTCCTAATTAACCGTTATTGTGTAGACTTATATAATTGTACACTGTACTCTGTGTTTGTACGTTCTTTTTTTTAGTTTTTTTATGTTTAATGTGTGTTTGTAGGTCAATAAATATTTTCTTTCTTTTTTTAATTCTTTCAAAATAAATTTATTCGTCAACAGACACTTTACAAGAAATAACAACACAAGAGAGAAATATTGCGCCTAAGGAAAAAACAAAGCAACATATTTATATGTTAGCCACTGATATTGTATATAAAAAATACATATTTATGTTACAGGAAACATAACAAAAATAATGGGATAGGCCTCATTCTTGTCGGGCCTGGGTTAATTTTGTATGGGCCGTGACCATTCTCCTTTCTTCCTATAGTAAGGAAACTGAGCCTATAACAGCCATGTCTTTCATAAATATGTCTTCAGTAATTTACATTAAAATGCTAGTGTAATGCTTTTTGAGACGCCGTCAAACGATAGATGGCAGACGCTGTGGTGCTACTTTGATGATGTGGATTGAATTTTGGTGTTTTAATAAAACTTATGTATAATATCTGTTGCCATGCATCACTCACATTGTGTGGCAACAGGTTCGCCACCTGTTACATGGGGACCTAATATTGGGTCCTTACCTATGAAATTGGTGTTTTTATTCTGTCTTAGCAATTTGTCCGTAACTATTAAGTTTCAGAACATACTTATAAAATAATTGCCTCTTCTAAAAATAGACCATATATTTGAGCTTGTATTATTTAATTTGATATTTTTTTGTAAGTTTAATTGTGTTAAAATTAGACACAAAGATTTATTTGCATTAACATAATAACAATGAATATTTTTTATCAAGCGTGTTCACACACATATTGCTTAAGCTTGTCTAATGATACATGCCAAATATTATTATCTTTGGAATTGTCTTTGTCAAGAAAACTCAAAAATGTTAGTATTTAAAATGCAGACATCCCCAAAATCTCCATACAAAACACCAATTTCAAAGGTAAGGACCTAATAATAATATATCTGGCGAAATGTGGGTGTTATTAGCACCTCTGGCTACCCCTTCGGGGAAATAGGCGTGATGATATGATCATGATGTTGGTATTTTGACAATGTCACACAAATAAATATATAATAAATAAATATCTTCAGACATTCACAGCTATCAACTAGCCCCATTTTAAGCAACTAATGCAGCTTGTGTTACGGATACTAGATGACGGATAAATATATTTATTAGATAAATACAAATAAATATAATAATCCAAGACTGGAGAACAAATGCCTGTGTCCTTCACACAAACATTTGCACCGGGGATCGAACCCAGAACCTATCGAGATGGCGTCCCTTTGAGACCGGCGTACAGACTACTCGGCCACGGAGGTCGATATATTACTTATATTATGACTATTTGTAATTTTAGTTTGATATTAAAATTTCAGCAATACACATAGTTTTAATAATAAAATCCTTTTGGAATAACGAAAATTACTTTAAAAAAATTACCTTGAGTTGGCGGAGTTTTTGGTGGGGGCAGTATACTGGCTAAGGTACCACCATGGAAGTTCTTCAGGCAGCACTGAAGGCACGGGAAGGTAGCCAGGCCGCTCCTGCAGCCACTTTAGCCATGCGGGGTTCAGGAAAGGGAGCTTTCCCATCTCAGGCTGTCTCTGCATCCAGAACATTGTACTGACGTACGCTTTCAACCAACTAGCGACAGTTGGGTGGTCAATAAGCCATTTCAGCCATTTGGGCATGGCAGGTAACTCTTCTGGGAGCATTTCTTTAATGGATTCGATAGATATCTCCATGCCTTCAGGGAGGTTCTCTTTAATGGAGTCAATGGTTACTCGCTCAGGGAGGGGAACTGGCCACTCAATAGACCCTGTTTCAGGATTGATAGTCGGTAGTGCGATATTACCTGTCTCGGGGTTTATGGGTAGTGTAATGGTGCCAGCTTCCGGGTTTAAGATAGATCCACCTTCCGGGTTAATCGGTAGTGAAATAGATCCAGTTTCAGGGTTAATCGGTAGTGAAATTGATCCGGTTTCCGGGTGGATTGGAAACAATGATGAGATAGAGCCGGGTTCGGGGAGAGGTATAGTTATAGTTCCAGGATTTTCTTCTGGATTTATTTCGGGAATTTCTGGTCTGATTGGCCAAGGAATAGATATGGTTTCGGGAAGACTAGGGGTATCTTCGGGCTTAGGTTCAGTGGGTTCTGGCCTGATTGGCCATGGGATAGATCCGGGAAGAGTCGGGACTTCAGGCTCAGTCTCTGTAGCTTCTGGTCGAATCGGCCAAGGAATAGACCCTGGAAGACTCGGCGCTTCTTCTGGCTTAGGTTCAGTAGTCTCTGGTCGAACTGGCCATGCGACAGACCCAGGGAGAGATCCCACTGGCTTAGTGTCCGCAGGCTCGTTATCAGATCCAGGACTAGGGGAAATTATGGATGGGATTGATTCATTTTCAGTTTCTAATATGTCGTCAGGTTTCATCGGCAAGAGTGACTCCAGATTTTCAGGAATTTGCAGCGATGGCAGAGAACCTCCTATACCAGCTGTAAAATTACATAATTTATTAATTCTATGATTAATAAGCCGATGGTGACCTTCTTACATGGAGGAGTACTATGAGCCACTTAGTTGTCCCAATGCGGATTGGTGGGTAGAAACGGTTGCAATTCTGAAGCATGGAAGAGCTAGAGATAACAAATTTTGGTCACCCATCCAGGGACAAGCCATAGCAAAAGCAGCTTGGTTTTCAGTCTTGAAAGCCAAAGCGTATCAACTACTACGCCACCGAGCTCCTGTTGGCTAAAATGTAATACCTACTATTTAAGATTATGGGGGTTTTTAAGATAAAATATTTGGTTTGGCCTCTTTCCCCGAGGGGCTAAGAGGAGGTGTTAAATACCCATTTTTCTCCAGTTATAATGTTAGGTCCCCATGTGACAGGTGGCAAGCCTGTAGCCATGCACCGGGCACAATGTGAGGAAGGATGGATATGATATAATATTAGGTCCTTACCTATGAAATTGGTGTTTTGTATGGAGATTTTGGGGATGTCTGCATTTTACATACTATTATTTTATCAGTTTTCTTCACAACGACAAATCCAGAGATAATAATATTTGGCATGCATAATTAGACAAGCTTTAGCAATATGTGTGTGAACACGCTTGATAAAAATTATTCATCGTTTTTATGTTAATGCAAATCAAATGATGTATTCGGGAGGCAGTTAAAAATAATTGTCTTTGTGTCTAATTTTAACACAATTAAACTTACAAAAAATTATCAAATTAAATAATACGAGCTCAAATATATGGTCTATTTTTAGAAGAGGCAATTATTTTATAAGAATGTTCTGAAACTTAATAGATTCGGACAAATTTCTAAGACAGAATAAAAACACCAATTTCATAGGTAAGGACCCAATATGATATATTGCAAGATAGGACGTCATGAATCGAAATTTACTTCAATCAAGGTATCCTTATTTTTGGATATTTCTATGCCTAATCTCACACAACTGTAGTACCTAGATAGGAACTGGTGAATCACTTAACAAAAAAATTTCTAATAACAATGAATCGCAAAAACGTTATCCCCATAATTAAAGTTATCTTGAACTGATAATGAAATGAACGGATGAATCTCATAAAACTTTAGCTTATAGTCATTCAAAGGGCATTAAAGAAGTTTATAAGGGATTAAAGTTTTTGTCGAATTGAGAGCCTTCTCCTAAGGATATTTTGTTATTGAAAGTAACATAAGCAAGCGCCTCATTGATTCAATATTTAGCGGTTATTACGTGAACTAACTTTCTATTGTCTAATTTTTTTTTACATAAGTACGACAGGTAAGCTCTTGACCTTCATCTCACTTGATGGTCAGTGATGATGAGGCTGAAGGTGGAAGCGAGCTTCACCGGTATTCCTCAACATCTGAGGAACTGGCTATCTTACCTCTGATTGCCGGAACACAACAATGCTTAAAACATTGTTATTATGTCGACAAATTTAGGTAAGACGGTGGTAGCTCGCCAGGCGGGCTTAGAAGCCCTACCACCAACCAAACCGAGCAGAAAAACTTCTGCCCCCATGGGGAATCGAACCCGGAACTCCCGATCAACACCCGGTGGTGTGAACAACTAGACCAGAGAGGCGGTTACTTTCGTTACAAATTGGAAATGGCTAAAATTTGCTACTCTTTATCCGATGACGGACAATGGCCACGCAATCCAATATTCAATCCCAGCAGAGGTTCCCAGACTTATTCTTCTCATAGACCACATTCAAAATTTATCTGGTTCCGGTGGACCCCCTGCAGCTACATTTCTACCATATTCCCAAAACTCGACAAAAATTTAAAGATGTGAAGACAACAAGGCTCCCGTCGAGTCTCCCGTTGACCCCTAGGGCTCCACCTGGACCACTTTGGGAACTAATGCTAGCATTAAATTCGGTTAGACAATACTGCCCTACTAAGCGCAAAAGCGGTATCTCAAAAGAAATCGTACATTTGGTTTTTACGCCAACGGATAGCTTTTAAAAATACACATCTAATGGACTTACACCCAGTTGCAGAAACGAACTTTAAAATTTAATGTCGGCATTATCCCTAATGCTCCATTAAATTTATTGATTAAAGTGTCAAAAGAACACCTTAGCGTAGTTTTTACGTTGCACAAAACGACATTAGCACCCTATCAATGCTAAAGAGACATTAGCTACAACTATTTTGTGTTCCAATTTTAAATTTAATGAACTTTAAAGTTTTAATGTCTCATTACTAAATGTCGTCTTTAAAAAATCTTTGTGCAACTGAGCGTAAGCCTTTTAGCGCTATCTTGTTTAAAACATATAAAAAAACCCTAAAAAAATTTTATCTATCTCATAAACTGAGATAGATAAATCTTTTTTAGGGTTTTTTTTACTTTAAATTACTAGGGTATTAGAGGTATATCAATATTACGTGGGCAATCAGCAGAATTTCTATTGTGATAACAAGAAATCAGAAATCAGATCAGAAATCAGAAATTTTTATTTGCATAATTTTAGGTACATGTATTGTGATATTATAATTTTTAGAGAGTTTCACTAAAATTTGCTTTATAATTACAAAGCGTGCAAATATTATAATAAAAAGTTATACAATTAATTAATTCAAACATGTGTCATTCAAAACAATTTAAAAAGTAATTAAACGCAACATTATACCATTAAAGATGTCAAATAAAATATATATTATTAACACACAATTGAATTAGGATTAAAATTAAAAATAATAGTTTTTCCATTTATATAATAGTATGTCTACTGAAGTATTCAGTCAGCGAGTAAAATGACTTTTCCATGAGCCATGAATGGAGTTTGGAATTAAATAGAGAGCCATCAAGAGCTCTTAAGTCATCAGGCATTGAATTAAATACCTGGATTGCCATTTGAAACGCGTTTTTCTTTACCAATGTCAACCTAAATGCAGGTCGTTGCAGCATATTTGCAGGACGTTTTCTTAGGAATTTAGTTGCAACTACGTGTCTTTCTGAGAAATAATAAGGATTCTTTTTTACGAATATACATATCTGTTTAATATATAAGCACGTAAGGGTTAGTAGTCCCATTTTTTTGAACAATGGTCTACATGAGTCCCTATAGTCTGCAAGTAGACCTAATATAATATATCAATTCATTTTATTAAGCAAAAAAGACAATATATAATGTAAAATAAAGTTATTTTTACATAACTTCAAATATCTCAAAACACGCTTTCATTGAGATACCGCTTTTGTGCTTAGTTGGGCAGAATAGCAAATGTTAGCAATTTCCAATTTGTAGCTGACATAAGGAAGTAGAATATACACATAATAACTGCTTAATATTGAATAAATGCGGCGCTTTGTTACTTTCAAAAGTGTTCCATGTTAGAAATCCATTGAAATTTTGTTAGAGAGTGGTTCAGCAGAAACGAAGAAGTCTGAGCTTAAGTTTGCGTCTGTAACTAAATAAAACTCAGATGTAACGCGTCAAATTTCGATACAGCTTGACGTACAAAGGCGCGCGCGTGTCCGACGCTGGCAGAGAAACGCTGCTAACTCCCTATCTTTTATTATAAAGGGCGCGTGGCCAGCCGGCATGGCTATGAAACAATCCTAAGTAGGTACTAATATAACTTTATATTTAAATGGAAAACTGCCAATATCCTTCAACTTTAACATGCCGGATAATTTTGCCGGATCCAAATTGTATAGTAAATTTCGACCGTCTCGCAAGCTGATGATGAGCTGTTTTTTAGAACTTACCACTGATTTGAGGCCTGGGCAGAGCTGTGGAAAGAAAAAAAAACTCAGTAAAAACGTCAGTTAATAATTTTAATTGTATAATAGCAGTTTATGTAACTGTCACATAATATAGGTTATTCAAAAACGAGCGTGGTTTTAAAAAACGAGCCTTGGCGAGCTTTTTAATAGTATCACGCGAGTGTTTTGATGCCGAGTTATGTGCAGTTACATACACTACTTTATCTACACTCATTATTCAAAGAAAGAAAACAAAAAAAAAATTATTGTTGGCTATCTGGAAAATATTTGCCATAGTTTTGTGCGTTTTTAACAAAAATAAGTGCTGCATAATGAGTCCGACCTGTTGCATAATAGTCATTATGTTACAGTTACCATTTTAAAATTTTCGTTTCATTATGAGTTCGAGTCTGAGCTCATAATTCGAACATTATAAAATGAGTGTAGATAAAGAAATCTTATTTTATAGAAAAAACGCACAGTACAACACACTGAAAACGCACCTACGCGAGTAGATGCGTTTCCCGCGCCTACATGCGGAGGAACAACGCACTTAAACTCATGAGTGCGCAAGGTATGGCACACTGACGCTCAGTTGCACGAAGATTTTTTAAAGACGACATTTAGTAATGAGACATTAAAACTTTAAAGTTCATTAAATTTAAAATTGGAACACAAAATAGTTCTAGCTAATGTCTCTTTAGTATTGATAGGGTGCTAATGTCGTTTTGTGCAACGTAAAAACTACGCTAAGGTGTTCTTTTGACACTTCAATAAATAAATTTAATGGAGCATTAGGGATAATGCCGACATTAAATTTTAAAGTTCGTTTCTGCAACTGGGTGTGAGACGTTCGTAATTTGCCGAACAGTTTGTATGACATGAAGTGATCGGAATAGGTAGAGCTATTTTATGTACTTGCCATATGATAGAATAGTATGGATATTAAACAATTAAATATATTTATACAATGAAATGAAATGAAATTCTTTATTTAATCATTTAGGTAACAACAAGTAGTTACACTTGTGACGCGTCAAAAACAATGAAACTTAACAAACAAAATAGTTCTACTTGTTTACCTCTACAATTTTTTTTCTTCCTGTTCACTACCGGGAGGCCTTGTCAAGAGAAGATACAGGCAAGAAACTCTGCAAGGGGTCCATACAAGTATTGTTGTTTTACATTTTCATTCCGTGTGGATATTAAACAATGAAATATATTTATACAAGGATCAACAATTGTTTTACATTTTCATTCCGTGATTGTACAATAGCATATATATTATTATTTGCATCTCAAAAATCGAAACATGATTGAAATGAACAACCTATTTGTATTTTACTACAATAAAATCTTAAACAAAATAACGAACACGAAATAATTTACTTATTGAATCAAAAAATTACCATTTCTTATACTTATTGATAAAATGAATTAAAATAATCGAATCCCGAAGTATTAGTCGGAATCCCGAAGATTATCCGTATTAACATCAATATATGCGGTCAATGAACCTAAATAGCTTTACCTATTCCGATCACTGCATGAGTCAGAGTCCAAGCGTTTCGATGATGCGATCGACGCACGCGCAAGTACGCGGATGAGAGTACCTGATCCGCGCGACGTTCCGTCGTGCTTCTCAGTGTGGGAACTGCCTTGACGTACCTTCTGAAGTTCTCAAAGTTGTCACCCATCCAATGACAGACAATGGCAAAAGTATCTTAAGGTATGGTACCGACCAACTCAAATTAAACAGGTTGGATTTTAAATTAGGTATTATTAATAACAGAAACTAAATACGAAGGGAGCTCCAGAAACTTCATCTAAGACCCCAGCAATTTTACTTGGGAAGTAATTAATTCGGCAGCCATTTAATTATTTGGTCAGCAACAAAAAGGTCAGCTGAAATCATTTGGGCAGCAAACAAATATTTTGTCAGCAATATAACTATTTGGGCGGTCAGCAGAATAAATATTTGACCAGCAAGATAATTATTTGGGCAGAAAAATAATTAATTGAGGTGCAAAATAATTATTTGGGCTATATACGTGTTACCGGAAATC
The DNA here is from genome assembly GCA_910589355.1 of Parapoynx stratiotata. Classification (NCBI taxonomy): domain Eukaryota; kingdom Metazoa; phylum Arthropoda; class Insecta; order Lepidoptera; family Crambidae; genus Parapoynx; species Parapoynx stratiotata. The sequence goes on along the minus strand of OU342476.1, from coordinate 4,947,234 downwards.
AATAAAAGGATAATGAAAGGATCAATTCCTAGAAAATGTATTCTGATAGATATTATGTTAAGGTTTTTTTATGACCCTTTAAAACAATATTTGTTTCATCAAAAAATAATATTAAAAAAATTGGCAGCTGAGAAAACATTTGAGCTGCTGCCCAGAAGTTGCTGCCCGATTAGCTATTTGGCTATCCAATTTTAAATAAGTATTTGCTGCCCATAAGCTGCTGACCAATAAGTTATTTTAATAGACCAATTTTATTTTATTGCTGTCCATAATTAGTATTTTGCTAACCGTTTATATAACACTCATTTTATTTCTAGAAAGTGCATAGTTATATAGAAATGATTTTTAAAAAATTACATACCTGCTGAAACAGCAAGCCACGCAATTAAGACTATCACATTACAGCCCAACATATCAGCTAAGTATACCACAATTTCCGGTAAATTATATAGTTTAATTCGGTCAGTTCGGCTTATATAGTTTATTTTCGGTGTAATCTTTATTGCTCTAGTACCTATTCTTATTGATGACACCTATCTATGACACAGCATAATTATGTAAATAGGTAAGAATTTGGAAATAATAAACAACTGAATACTTAGTTTTATTTTTTATCCAACTTCAAAAAAGAGGATCTCAGTTTGTATATATTATATGTATAATGTTTGTCCCCGATTAACTCGCGATTGGCTGAATTGTTGCGGTTTTCAGAAAAGTATTTGTTACTTAAGTGTAACAAATAACCACCACTAAAAGTATGAAATAAAAAAACATAAACATGATGATTTAAAAAAATAAACTTATTTGAAAGAAAGGAACAGCCTTCAAAAAACTGAACTACCGAAATGCACAAAATACATACAATCACGGCTCACCAAGGAGCACTGTGTTCCTTAAGACCACATTTAGCCATACAAAAACTGGTTTTGATCGCATGAAAAATCGTGAAAGAGTAGTAACAAGTGGCTAGCTCATCGCCTACACAATCACAGACCCAGTACCCAATTCAGCCTTAGTCGCCTTTTACGACATGCTAGGCAAGAAAAGCAGTTGGTACATTATTTTTGTGTCCCGGAACAACAAAATAACAAGCACAAAATAACTCTGTTAAATGAAATCAGCCCCAACCCAAAAAAAACAAACGAAACCGACATTGGCATCGACTTCAAAATCTAAGTAGCATATAAGTTATTTTGTGCTTTTCAGTAGTTAAGTTTTTTATTAAACTTTTTCACAGCTGTTCAGAAATATCGTTTGCCTGACATTGTGCCCGGTGCATGGCAACAGGCTCGCCACGTCTTTTTCTTGACCCGGGGAAATGGCCGACCCAAACCCGCCTTCGGGGGAAGGACGGGTTATGTGGGGCTCAGCTGGCTGTCCCTGGAGGGGACGAGCCGCTCCATGCCACGCTCCGTACGTGCCGAGCGATTGCTGACGAGCCGTGCAATGTGGGTGACTGCCTCCAGACCAAGGACCCCCGTCTCATCACCCGCGTAGCCCTGGGCTCAGGAAACACCTTGATAGGCATTGCCAACATCGCCCTGTCAGAAGCAAGGTCGCCGGGCAAACGCCCCGACGCGACTTCGCTGCCGGGCAAATACCCCGTCGCAGTTCGCTGCCGGGCAAATGCCCCGACGCGGCCTACCACCGGTCAAACGCCTCGACATTGCTCCTCTGCTGCAAGACGCTTCTGGCCTCCGGCCAGAGAATCATTATCATGACCTAGATTGAGCCAGGCAACGACAGATCCGGCCCTATCGTGCTTGCAAGATCCATGCGCTGGCGCCAAAATGCCGGACAGTGCACTAAGGTGTGCTGAGCGCTGTCCTCATCATGCTCGCAATGAGCACACGCACGGGTCGCCTCCATACCAACCCGATATATCTGCCGGTATAACTACCGAAACAACCTTGATTATTTAGTAGCTGGACCTTATAGTATGTAAGTGGCCCGTGTGCTTACGCCGCACCCATTTTGACAGGGATCTTCTGTGGTAGTTGTACCATAGGTTGCGGTAAAAAACTTCTCTGCCCAGTCGACCAGACGGCTACTGATAGCCTGACGACTCACGCGTTCGTGGTCGTATGGTGCCCTTGTACTGCGAGACTCTACTTTTACCTGGTAGATCCCCGCCAGTACTTCCGCCTCCATCTCCCATGGGGATGTTCCGGCTAGTGCGCATGCGGCATCAAAGCCCTCGGTACAGTAAACCCGTATGATCCTGTTGGCAGCAAAGACTCAGATGGGACTACCGTACAGCGCCATTGAGCGCAAAACCCCGTTACATGGGGACTTAAAATATTAACAACACCTCTACCTACCCCTTCGGGGAGAAGTCGTGATGATGTTTTATGTTTGTTTTTGCTAAAAAAAAGGAGGAGGTAATCAATTCGTCAGAATCTTTTTTTATGTATGTTTCCCGATTACTTGACGACACCTGAACCTAATTCACCAGGTTAGGATCTGATGATGGAATCCAGGAAAAATCAAGGGAACTCTTCAAATCTTAGAGACTCGAAGCGATTTGAGTATTTTTAAAAGTTACTTGTTATACACTCGCCTTTTTATAAAGTATAATTGAGTCTTTTTATAAAGTAAAAAGTATAATTGTGTGAAGTCAGGAAGGTGGATATATTGCAACGCTTTATCCTCAGGTAATATGGAACGCGCTAGAATAAAAAAACGTATCTCTGTTTTGTCATACTAAGCTGCGCCTGAGGAATAAACGTTGCTTTGGTTTTTTCGACGGGCGCAGTATAAAAAGCATACATACATATAATGACGCCTATTATCTCGTAAGGGTTAGTTAAAGACTAGGCAAAGGCACCGCAAAAGCAGTCCACGCTTCACCAAGCACTGGGTGCACTCAGCGTCACTGGTGGTGATCCCGTCGCCGCTATAAGCTATTGGATGTTGTGCAGTTCTGAGTCCATTTATCGCTTTTTACGACACCCAACGATGAGATGGTTTAGTACTATTACTCATATTATTATAACCCAATTAAATAAAGTTGTAACGAGACGCTATATCAGTATTAGCGATTCTTTGCTGTTATTGCGCTCTTCTCTGGCCATTTTTCTTTTGGTTTTTGTTTTTAAAGGACATTGCCGATTTCCGCCCCAACGCCAACAACGATTTCAATTTTGTCATAATTACGTGTATATTTTTTAACACTCATAACAATTTTAGTTATTTAACGGACAATTCGAAAACATTAAACAATTTTTAAAAGTATCATCGTCGGAAATGAAATTAAATGCCAACAGCGTTGAATAAGGTTGTACCTGGGTGTATTTTTTTCTACTCGAACCCAACTAAGGCAAACGAATTAAATCGATTCAAATCATCGACAACAAGTAACTTGTAAACCTTATTGTGAATAAAATAAACATTTATTATTGTTATTATTATAAAATCTAATAAAGTTAAAATGGTCACTCCAGAGTACATATACTTTAATTCAAATCTATTAGACCGAGCTTTCATAGTAATAATAAAAAACAAGGTCCTTATTGATATATTTAATATTACTGTCATATTTATTTCATAATTATTATTTCATGATTATTATCAAAAGTAAGTTTAAATCAAAGATAAGATAAGAAGGTAAGAATTATTTTTCGAATTAGTAACGATTGGTTTGTTATCGATTCTAAACATATATCGATTCCTACTACTCACTTTTCCAATCGATAAATCTAGTCGCATCACTCATTCGGATTCTCTGTTCGTATGTTCGTTTGTGATTTTGTTTTGTTGGCTTGGGTTTTTTTCCGGTTGATCGTCAGCTTGCGCGGTCGACATTTTTTTCGGGAGGAAAAATACTTTTAGAAAATTGATCAAAGTTGTTCAAAATAGCGCATTCCATGTGTTGAAGTTGTGTAGAAAGTTGGTTGTACTGCTGTTGTGTAAGTATTTAGTATTATTAGTGTAAATTTTCTTGTAAATAATAGTGGTAGTCTTTTGTTTCTGTGGAAAATTTTCTGAAATGCTATAATGGCGGCCTCCTCTGGGGGTGCGGAGCCCTCAGGAGTTGATACCTTTGAACTACATGCTGACGCAGTTCCTTCTCCTGGTGGTTTTGTTTCGGTGGAAGATGATTCGTCCTCTTCCAGTAGCCATAGCCAAGTCCTTGTATCGTATCACGATTTTACATTGGCTCAATCGAAGAAGCGTAAATCGGCCTCAAAACGAAAAAGGGCTAAGAGGGCCCAACTTTCACATTCCCCTTCTACTTGTGATATTGTTCCTGATCCTATTCCAACACCTGATTCAGACAAAATCCCACTGGGGCAAAAGACACCGGGGTATGGTGTTGTCAGCTCTGGAGTGACTGATTCACTAGCCTCTCCTGATCGCTCCGTGCCCCAGACAGTTTCAGTGCCCCTGCATTCCCCTTCGGGAAGGCAGGAGTATTTACATACGGATAAGGGTCCCTTTGTGGTCCATGTTCAGAAGCTTGAAGGTGAAGTATCCGCCTCCTATCTGCATCCAGTAAACTTTGGAAGGTTTTTGGCAAAAAATAATTTTGTCGGCATCGTAAATGGCAGCATTCAAAGTATAGGGAGGAATAGAGTGACCTTAACGTTCTCTAGTGTTATCCTTGCTAATGATTTTATAAAAAGTGTGACCTTGAAGAACCATTCCTTCAGAGCTTTCATCCCTTCATACAGCACAATCCGTCTTGGTCTAGTTAAGGGCATTCCTACTGATTGGAGTGAAGATGAAATAGTTGCCAATGTTAAGGTTCCTAAAGGTTGTGGCCCTGTTATTAAGGCCAGGAGGCTAAATTTTAAGACTATGGTTGAGGGTTCTGCAGTTTGGAGACCTTCCCAATCCTGCGTTCTATCATTCGATGGACAATCCCTTCCGCCCAAAGTGTTCCTGTTTTTTAATTCTTTGGTGGTGGAAAGGTATTACTACCCTTCCGTCCAATGCTACAACTGCTGCCGTTTTGGCCATGTCGTATCTAACTGCCGTTCAAAGCAGAGATGTTATAAATGTGGTAATGATGGTCATGCTGGAAATTCTTGTAGTGTTGATAAAGCCCAGGCGGTGTGCTTATCTTGTTCTGGTTTCCACTTCGCCATTGATAAAGCTTGCCCAGAATATGCTAGACAGAGAGCCATTAAAATAACAATGGCCGATAAAAACATTTCTTATGGGGAGGCCTCATCTTTGCATAGCCCAGTTGTAAAGAGTTTTAGTGATGCCGTTAAGACTTCTTATGCCCAACCTACTAGCTCTTCGGTTTCGTATAAGAAAACTATGACTCTTAAACAGAAACCTCCTCCTCCTCCTCGCTACGGTTTTGATAGGGTTACCCATAACAATCTTATCAGACCCCCGACAGTTCCTAATGTTAACGGTGTCCCATCTGCTCCTGAACCCTCTCTTTTTACTTCTACATTATCAGAGATCATCCAATCCTTAAATAATCTGTTGCATATTTTTGTACTACCGTCCAACGCTGCCAATGTTTCTGCTGCTTCTTCTTTCTTACCTCAGTATGGCTCTAGCAATCCAATGGAATTGCCAAAGTGTATGGGCGAAGAAATCTGACCTCCTTTTTATCTTACACAAATTTTCCCCAGTTGCTGTTGCTATCTCGGAAACAAGGCTTAAGCCCGGGTCCTTCCTTAGGATCCCCGGATATGTTTGTTTCAGAGATGATAGTCCTGATGGGTATGGTGGCTCCGCCATTCTCATCAGTACAGCTGTAACTGGTTCTAGAATCAACGTTACCCCAGCAAATAACTTTTCCTTAGTTGTAGTCAAAATTAAGTCTATAAATTATATTTCATTGTATATACCTCATCCTAACCTCTCTATAGTAAGTAGTCTATCAAAGATCCTTTTAGGCTTACATGGTCCAATAATTATGATGGGTGACTTTAATATTCACCACCCTGCTTGGGGCTGTGAGAAAAAAGACACTCTTGCTGATCATTTATTCTCAATGATGGACCGTTTTAAACTTTGCTTCTTAAATGATGGCAACCCAACTCGTCGTACTAGACCATCTGAAAGGGTAAGCGCGGTTGATCTTACATTTGTGTCCGCTTGTTTAGTTCCTTCGATGTCATGGCAGGTCTGTAGGAGCACCTTCGGTAGTGACCACTTCCCAATTGTAATAGAACTTCCTTTCTCCAAGCCTATTCATAAAATTGTCAAACCTCTACTGAAATACAAACTTGGGAATGAATTGTCTTGGGCGAAGTTTACCATGCTTACGGAATCCCTCTCTGAATCTCTCCCACCAATCTCTCCAGATCCAATCTCTTTAGATAACTGTTTCAATGACTTTGTAGCATGTGTTGGTAATGCTGCTGACCAATCATTCACTTTAAAGTCAGAAATATCAAAAAAAAAACATTCTCCGCCTTGGTGGGACAGTGACTGCTCGGCTGCTATTAAAAATAGAAAAGTTGCTGAAAAAGCTTACTGTGTTAACATGTCTAGTGAAAATTTTTCATCTTTACGTTCAACAATGACAAAAACTAAAAATCTCCTTCATAATAAAAAGAGGAAAGGCTGGCAGAGGTTCTGTGAGTCGATTACTCCTGACATACGCCCTTCATGTGTCTGGAAGAAAATAAGAATGTTCCGAGGGTCTTTCAAAGATCCCACTCCTCAATACCCTTCCAGCTCTAACTGGTCAGATAATTTTCTTGATAAGCTAGCCCCTCCTTTTGCTCCAAATTTTTACGATTTGCCTTGTGTAGACATCTCGGAGTCCGACTCATTAGAGCCTTTTAGCATGGATGAATTGCGTTTAATTCTTCCCTTCCTTAAGGATTCCTCTCCAGGCCCAGATGGCTTTCCTTACTCATTCCTTGTGAATTCGAGTGAAAATTGTCGCGAGTATTATTTAAAACTTGTAAATATGTTTATTAGCTCAGGCCACATCCCTGAGCCACTAAAAACGCAAATCGTTTTACCTATACTTAAACCGGGTAAAGACGCTGAAAGCGTCGACAGCTATCGGCCAATCGCAATGTCCTCCACCCTTATCAAAGTGGCTGAGCATCTTGTGAAAAATAGGTTAGAATGGTTGGTAGAAAACCAGGGAATTCTACCAGGCTGCCAATTTGGTTTTCGTAAAGGCAAAAGCACACTTGACAGCCTTGCAATTTTCATAACGGACACGAGGCTCGCGTTTTCTAGGAACGACTCAAATGTTGCTGCATTTGTGGACATTTGCGCAGCTTACGACAGTGTCTGCCTACCAATTTTAAAAGAAAAGCTATTACAGTTGAGGGTGCCCAGAAAGCTTATTAATTTTATTTTCAACCTTTTTTCTAGAAGATGTGTTTCCTTAAGGATTGATGGCGAGATATCAGCCTCGAGGACTATTTTTAAGGGTCTACCTCAGGGATCAGTTCTTAGTCCCCTATTATTTAATTTATATACTTGGGACTTGTACAAGTCTGTCGTCCCTTTTTGTAGGATTTTGCAGTATGCAGACGATATTGTTCTCTATGCCTCAGATAAAAATATCGAGACTGCTGCGAACTGCGTTTCGAAAGGGATTATGGCGTTAGTAAAGTGGCTGAACTCAAATTGTCTATCTCTGTCTGCAGAGAAAAGCTCGATTGTAGTTTTTACAAGAAAGCGACTGAGGCCACGTATAGATATAAGTATCGAGGGGATCAGGATACCGGTCAGGAACGACATGAAGTTTTTAGGGGTAATTCTTGACTCTAAACTTACATTTGCTCTTCATCTGGAGTACATTGTGGTGAAGTGTGAGAAAAATCTTAATATTCTGAGGTGCCTAGCTGGTGTTTGGTGGGGGGCACATCCCTTTTATCTAAAGCTATTATACAACGCTATCATACGTAGTATATTAGATTATGCATCTTTCCTTCTTGAACCAGCCTCTAAAACACTCTTGGCGAAAGCGGACAAAATCCAATCTCGTGCGCTAAGAATTATTTGCGGTGCTATGCAGTCGTCTCCTATTAATGCGCTGCAGGCTGAGTGTGCTGATCCTCCACTTGATCTTAGACGTCAATTCCTTTCAGACAAAATCTTAAACCGGGTCTATCAACTGAAGTCCCACCCTATTTTTCCAAAATTACAGCTCTTATCGAGATACACGTCTTCCTGTAAGTTTTGGGTTAGCAAAGTAGCCCCATGTTTGGTAAGAAGTTATCAGCGTCTGATGCTAGTGAAATTCCCTGTTAGCAGGATGGAAAAAATTCCTCTCTTTGAATTTCAATATGAAACATTATTATTTAAGCCAACTGTTTGTCTCTCGCTGGACCTAGCAAAAAATGATCCTGCAACTCCTAGGAACTTCCTCCGGCTAAAAGATCAATACTGGCCTGGGTGGCATGACATGTACTCTGATGCTTCAAAAGAAAGTTCTCTTGGTTGCGTAGGGGTTGGGGTCTATCATAAGAACTATGACATTATCCAGAAAATCAAATGCCCTCCTGGAACGTCTGTGTTTACTGGAGAGTGTAGAGGTATCTTGGAGGCCATAAAGTATGCTCTTCTAATGAAGTTAAAAAAAGTTGTGATCTTTTCCGACTGTCTAAGTGCCTTGATTTGATGGAGAGCAACCCTTTCAAGTCGTGTCACAGAAATGAGCTTGTTCTAACTTGCAAACAGCTTCTCTTGCAGTGCTCCCAGCTCGGGTGTAATGTTGTACTGGCATGGATCCCGAGCCATAGCGGCATATACGGAAATGAGAGAGCGGATTTGGCGGCGAAGCAAGCCATTACTTGTGGAGATAGAGTCCCGTTTCGAATTTTCCCCCCTGACTTGCTAGCGTTCCCCAATCAGTCTCTTAGAGCTGCATGGTCTAAAAGGTGGTCAAGTAGCAGTAAAAGTAAGGGCTCTTATTATTTTAAACTTCAGCCTGAAATCCCGTCAAAGCCATGGTTTTTTAATTTCCGCGTATGTCGCAAACTATCCTCTATCATTACGAGGCTACGTCTAGGTCACTGCTGCCTTCCCTTCCACTTAAAGAGGTTACATATTCTGGACTCTTCGCTATGCGAGTGCGGTTTAGGGGAGGCTGATGCTAACCACGTCTTCTTTTCGTGTAGGAAATATGATCAGGACAAGTTCTATGAAACATTACTTAAGTATAAATACCCATTGCCTTCTAGTATTGAAGTAATTCTGTATAAAATAGACTCATCCTCCATAAATTTAGTTGCTTCTTTTGTTAATAATAATGATATAAACATTTAGTTATGTTTAATGCTAAATAGTTTTTTTTTTTTAATGTTATGTTGTGTTGTGTTATTTAATGTACTATAATGTATTCCTAAGTCGTTTGTAGTTTTGATGTATATCAGTATTTTTCCTTTGTTTCAGGCTGGGGCGCCTTTTAGTTTTTTCTTTAGTCTCTCGTTTTTATTTTCTTTATAAATAAGCTGACGTGACGCTGGCAAAATGTTTTTTAAAAAAAAAAAATGCTGCCACTACATCACATACTTACTTACTTGTTGGCTTGATTTGTGATTGTAATTTCTTTCAAAATATCTGCGGCTTTATTTACGGACTCTTAGATTCAATAACGATGGCTACCCTTGGCTATTGTAATACGGATACTGTGAAACTGTGAACTGTCCTAACGATAACCTACTGGCATTCTAATTGGACATGTGTGACAATCTCTACTAGTGGCTCGGTGGTATTGAAGAATGAGCAAGTTCTCGAATGCATACGACAGTGGACAGCACCTGGGATGGTAAGCATGTTTTTACTCTTTATAAACAAGCATCACCGCCTTTGAACTTGCGCCGTCACGCGTCGGCTGTCAACGGGACTCGACCTTGTTGTTGTTCATTTTTTAAACATCCGGACTCATTTATCCCTAACACGTTTCAAGTGCAACGATAACAAAATAAAAAACTGCACATGTATCGCGTGCTATACGAATTCGCTTCTACATGACGTAGCCAATATCTGGCTGCTTGCCTGTTTAGGCTTTTTGGAAGCGGCCAAATTGTGACCGCTTGCCAGTTTATCGGTGTTTTTTCATTTGCTTACGTACTTTCATGTATCTCTTTATATCTCAACACATTTAGTTATAGTATCAAACTTGCCTGTTTATAATAAAATTAATCACAATTAAAAACAAATGTTGCTAACACAACACACCATGAAAATACAATAAGTATATATTTACTTTCAAATTATTTTCAGGTTGAACCGCATGATCTTGTTTGCACTATATATTTAGTCAAGAGCTCGAGAAGAAACACAGGCATCAACAATAATTCTTACCAGAATACATCACATTAATATTAGAAATATCATTTTAGTACGCCCGGCTCCATTAGAGGTAATACATACAATTTAACAGACATACTAATGATACAATTATTATTTTTGTTAAAGCTTTTTAATGGCCTTTAAATTTTTTTTTCAGATGTGTGCATCTCACTATGTTTGCCATCCATGCTGGCAAAGAGCTGATCGTGCAGCTGTACATTATTCAACTCCATTAACATTTAGGGTGTCTTCAACAGCAAGGATTTATCCACTAAGAGGTGCTAATTGTGGCATTAATTTACTAAGAGAACGCCGACACATTGGGAATAATATCACATTATTTCACAAGTTTTAGATTTTTTTACCGATACATAATTATGTTACTTTAAATATAGTTGTCATAATTTTTCTGTATTCTATATTTTAACATTTTATAACATTGAGTTAATTTCTTTTTCTCAGGTTACATCAAATGATTACATTTGTAGACCTTGTCACATGCATTTCGAAGGAGGTTTTCAGGATACCGTTGGTCATAAAAATGTATGTGTGACATGTGGCTGCTCTTTGAGACATAACAGAAGTCATTGTATCAGCACAGAAAGTAATCAGCATATTTTAGCAGTTACACAAAAATGGATTGCACCAAGAGAGGTATATAATTCCTAAAAGTGCTTTATTAACTCAATAACTATATAGACATTAGGTATTGATAGAAATCTATTAAACAAAATCACTATTTTATTTCTAAAATAAATATGATTTAAATTTTTAGATGGGGTCATCAGTTTATGTTTGTCATGTGAGCAGAAACAGCTAGCAGAAATATTGAATTACCAGTTTAAGAAAATATTACCGATTAACAACATGCTGGTACTTAAGTTATGGGAGATATCATAATATCAACCCCCTGCACAATTTTTGGATGCAATATTGCTTACAAATACAGATAGGGATTATGAATAATAAAATTAATTGCAATTATGTTTTTTATTAAAAGGTATTTGGTGCCTGTAATGTGCACTATAACTAAGTGTGCTATGATTAGGATTAGAATAATTTAGTAACAAATATCGGCTCGTAGCTAGCATCCGCGCGTCTTCCCTCACTGCCGTCCACCGGCTCTCTGCCTCGCCCGCGACACCGCGCGCGCGCTGCTCGAGACGACAGAGTTATCCACAACTATAAATGTCTATACACTACATCCCTCCCTTATTATTGATTTTTTCAAATGTAAATATAGGAACCTAATAAAAATATACAATTAGGGAACAGTGAGCAGGTTAACGTACAAATTAAATACATTCTTATTAATCAACCAATATAATGTAATCTAGTAAGCATTTTTGTTTTTCCATGAGTATCTATATCAATTACGATCAGCAAGTCTTTATTTAAGTTATATTTAATTACTAATTTCCTCATTGTTGTCCATTAATTTAATTACTCGAGTTCTGATTGATTTGCATCGCAATTATCATTTGTTTGACCATCTTTACCCTCATCACCTAGGACCTTCCATTGTCCTTCCACTCGTTTTAGGTGTACAACGTTTCGTCTGATTCGCTGACCACTTTCATTGTTCCTAAGGCTTACGTCTCCACCTTTGTTCGCTTCGATGGTATGTGTTTCGGGTTCATAGTTTAAGCTCAGCTTGTTTTGTTTATTCATGTTCTTGACGTATACTTTATCTCCAACCCCCAATTCACAACCAGTAGCTCTTCTCTTCATGTCTGCATATTCTTTCCCTTTTTCCTTTAGCTCTTTGTCTCTGTCCCGCATTTCAAGGTCCTCCGAGAGGTGCGTCATATCCTGAATCATTGGCAGCTTGTCACGGAATTGTCGTCTAAAGAATAGTTCTGCAGGTGTTTTTCCTGTAACTGTGTGGGGTGTACTGTTGTACATCACCATGTACTCACGAAGAGCCTCCTTCCAGTTCTTTTTCTCTACTTGAGAAATCTTGAGACGTTTGAGGATATCCCTATTTTGGCGCTCCACCTCTCCATTTTTTTGCGGCCAGTAGGGAATGGTATTTTAGAGTCGTATGTTCCTCTCTACACAGAAAATTTTGAAGTCTTCGCTGGTAAATTGTTTTCCGTTGTCTGCTGTAAGCGAGACTGGATTGCCAAGTCTGCTAAAAATGTCCTTAAGCATTCCGATTATTTCGGAGCTAGTTATGGTTCTGCATGTTTTTACCTCCTTATATCTGGTGTAATAATCCACAACTACCAGGATATAATCTCCACTAGGTAAGGGGCCCATGAGGTCAATTGCTATGTCAACCCATGGTTCGGAAGGTAGGTCTCTTCTTTTTAATGGATTTGGGGCGCTGGGTGCCGAAACCAGGATGCATCCTTTACAAGCTCTGCATATGTTTTCAGCATCTTTGTCGCACTTAGGCCACCATACCTTAGTCCTCAATCTGCCCTTCATCGCGACTATCCCCGGGTGACCTTCGTGCGCAGCTTCCAATACTCTTCTGCGTAGTTTGGTTGGAATTACAATTTTCGTCCCCCTGAGGAGAATATCGCCATGAAAACATAATTCATTTTGGAACAGTTTATAGTTTTTAGTCGTTTCATCCCAGTTTCCATCGTAAAGGCCCTCTCTAACCTTCTGTATCTCTGCATCTCCAATAGAACTCTCAGTGATCTCTTGCAATGGAATGGCCACTGGTCGTGCAGATTCGGTAACCGCTTGTACATGGTCTTCAAATAAAGCTGTTGGGTTTTTTGCCACTTCACAGAGTCTCGATAGTGGATCGGCTATGTTCGATTTACCCGGGCTATATTTCACCTTAAAATTATAGGATTGCAGCCTTAACACCCACCTTTCAATGCGAGCGCATGGTTTTGCTTTCGGACCAAATATCACCTCCAAGGGCTTATGGTCTGTTACTAAATCGAACACCTTGCCATACAGGAACATGTTGAAGTGTTCAACTGCCCAAACCAGGGCTAAGGCCTCTTTTTCGGTTTGACAGTAACGACGCTCACAGTTGCTGAGGGTTTTATTACCAAATGCAATTATTCTCGGACCGTTCTTATTAATTTGCACTAGCACTGCACCCAGACCCACTGGGCTTGCATCTGCAATCACAACAGTCTTATCATGAGGATTGTAGTAACCTAAATTGGGTACCTTCATGAGTGCCGCTTTGAGATCATTAAATGCGTTCTTTTGGGCGTCGCCCCAATCATCCTGAATATCTGTGTTTCTTCCCATTCTTTTCCGTAACAGCTGCTTGAGGGGCTCTGTTACCGTTGCTAAATGGGGTATCCATTTTCCCACATAATTCACTAAACCCATAAAGCTTTGCAATTCAGCGATATTCGTCGGGGCTCTAAATCCCTTTATCGCCAAGATATACTTGCCTAGTGGTTTAACTCCCTGTTCTGACAGTTCATGGCCTAGGAAGTGGACTTTCTGCATTCTAAAGATGCACTTGTCACTCCTTAACATCACGTTATTTTCCTCTAACACTGCCATAACTTTTTTAAGCCTTAAGTCATGTTCTTCTACGTCTTTACCAAACGTCAATATGTCATCTATAAAGTTGATGACTCCTTCGCAACCTAAAAGGATTCGTTCTAGTGTTTTCTGGAAAATCTCCGGCGCACATGAGATGCCAAACATCATCCTTTTGTATTGGTACAATCCTTTGCTGGTAATGAAGGTTGTTATGTGTCTTGAGTCTGGGTGAAGTTCAATATGATGGAATGCATCTCGTATGTCCAACTTACTAAAGATTTTGGCTTCTCGAACTTTTGGCAACAGTTCTTCCATCGTTGGCAGTGGATGGTTTTCACGTTGTATAGCCGCATTTGCTCGGCGCATATCGACACATAATCGGATGTCCCCTCCGTCTTTTAGCACAGGTACTATAGGTGAGATCCAGTTAGAAGGACCTTTCACAACTTCTATAATGTCCCTTTTCAGTAATTCTTCCAGTTTCTTTTCTACTTTTTCTTCGAGCGGGATGGGAATCCTCCGATATGGCTGAGTAACAGGCTTCACTGAATTGTCAATCGGAATGGTAACTAAAACGTCTTTAAATTTTGGAAATGCTGCGGTTTGAACTTGGTTGATATCCAAATTGATCCGGAGCACTCCCAATGAGGTTGCCGTCACACGTCCAAGTAGGTCACGCGTACCGTTTTCGATAACGTAGAATGTTGTGCTGTCTTGTGATGTTCCGGCAAGTTTTATCGTGGCTTTGAATGATCCTAACAGCTTTAGCGGTGTAGCACTCCCGTAAGCTACGAACGTTTTGTCTGGATTCGGATCTTGATTGGTGACTTGAGCGTTATTTTCCTTCATTATTTTCCAGGTTTGGTCCGTAATAAGATTATGCTTACAGCCCGAATCTATCAACATCTCTACGTTGCTTCCACCGATGTTACATATAACTTTTGCGTCATTCTCGATATTGAAAATATAGTCAACTTTTCTTTCATCCGTGCTTATGTTTGCAGTTTCTGTAGAAAATGCGTGAGAACGTGAAAAATATAACAAAAATGGGAAAAAAACGACCTTTTCAGCAGATGACATATATTCGAAGACAAAAAACTTTTGACAACAAAAAATTAAGAAACAAAATAAAAGGAATTAACAAAAGAGTTTTTAACAACTTCCACACGAAAAAAAATAATAATAATAAACTTCAATCAACTTCTAGTGGAAACAGGCGCTGTATTGGTCGTACTAGCATACGGCCATCCTGCGTCTTTATTTCTGCCACCCGTGGCCATCCATCCACCCCTTCAATCAGTTTTTGGATTCTCCCAAGTGGCCAGGCAGCTCTCTTTGCGCCATCGTCCAAAAGAACTAAATCGCCGATCTTCAACATGCGAGCAGCCCTCCGCCCGCGATGAACCAAACTGGCTAAATATTCTTTTGTGAAACGTTCTTTTATATCGGCTCTCAGTTTTTGCAAGAACTTAACTCTTGACCTCAAATCTTTCGCCTCAATCTCATTTAAGCCGGGCATGTCAGTAGAGGGCAGTTCTTGGAGGTATAAGGATGGTGTTAAAGGTACTAACTGGTCTGATTCCCCAATGTAAGTAAGCGGTCGGGAATTAATTACTGACTCAGCATCACACATAATTGTCAGTAACTCCACATAATTCAAACGCGAATCACCTAATACACGTCGCAAAATACCTTTCAAAATTCTGATGATACGTTCCCACCAGCCGCCCCACCATGCTGCTGTAGGAGGATTAAAAATCCATTTTATCTGCTTTGTCGCCGTCTCGGCTTCTATCTTTGTCCAATCTAACTTCTTGAAAAGGTTATTCGCCCCTGTAAAATTAGATCCGTTATCTGTGTATATGGTGTGCATACGTCCCCGTCGTGCAACAAACCGCCTCAAAGCCATCAGGAATGCTTCAGTACTTAACGACTCTACTAGTTCCAGGTGGACAGCTCGGAATACTGCGCACGTGAACAACACAACGTACGCCTTTTCGCCAGACTTCAAATATAACGGCCCAGCCAAATCAATGCCTGTGGTTTGAAATACAGCCGCACTAGCATTAACTCTGTGAATAGGTAAAGGTACGAAAGGAGAATCCGCTGGTTTTGCCGTAAATCTCTTACACACGACACAACTGCTAATCACCTTCTTCGTCAACCTTCTTACACCACATTTCCATACTTTCCGCCGAAGATTTGCTACTACAGTTTGTAAGCCAGCATGAAGTAGTATATGATGGTAATACCTCACCAATAATTCCGCAACGAAATGCTTACTTGGTAATAAAATCGGTTTCTTAAAATCAGTACTTTCTTGAGTTAATAATAGCTTTTGTATACACTCTTATAATTCCAACTTCATCCGTAAAACAATGCAAACTCTTATCTGTAAGCAACTTTCCATTGTAAGTCTCTCGTTGCATTATTTTATAAAGCTGTGTCTCAGCTTGACTGTACTCTTCATAATTAACATATTTACAAGTCTTCCTATTTTTATTTTTACAGTTAAAACAAAATCGTCTTATATATCCCAACACTCTAACTATTTTTGTAAAACTACTAAATCTTGAAAAAACATCTGTAAAATTATCTTTCAGTATATCAATATTTATTGTTGTTATTGATGTTTTTACGTAATTATCTACGTTTTCACAATCCATTATCGAGGTGTTAGGCCAAGTATTCTTATTCTGCTTCAACCACGTAGGTCCTTCCCACCATCTAGACTGTAATAATGTTTCTGGATTGCAACCACGACATACAAAGTCAGCCGGATTTAGTGAGCCCGGAATGTGACGCCAATCACAGACTCTTGTAGTTTTTCTTATTTCGTCTACTCTGTTCTTTACAAATCTGTCCCATTGTGCCTCTCTTTTGATCCACGTCAAAACTACGCTTGAGTCTGTCCAAAAATACATGTCGCATACTAAATTAAATGACCCCTTCACTAAATCACTCAATCTGGTGCCAATCAACGCTGCTAACAACTCTAATCGCGGAATTGTCACCAATTGTTTCGTGGGAGCGACTCTGGCTTTTGCTGTTACTAATTGGACATAAACTCGGCCTTTATGTTCCGATCTTAAAAATATGCAAGTTGCATAAGCTGACATGCTTGCATCACAAAAAATATGTAAACTTCTTTCACAGTCATTAATTGGTTCTGTAGTAAGCCGTCGTGGAATTTTCAAATCCTTTAATATATGAACCTTATTCGACCAAGTTTTAAATTCTATAGCTAGGTCATCTGGTAGTTGATCATCCCAGCCAAAGTTTCCTTGCCAAGCGCGCTGTAAAATCTTTTTTGGTATTAACGATGTTGGCGCAGTAAATCCTATAGGATCAAACAAACTATGTGCTATTGATAGTAGAGCTCTCTTAGTAACTTTTCCTTCTTTAGCAATCTTCAAGTTTTCCACGTTGCACCCTAACTCATCCGAGTCTGTATACCATTGTACACCCAGAATAGACACAACATCTCTTTCCGGTTTTAGCTTTGACATAGGTGCCGTTACCCAGCTTCTTAAGTCAAACATTCCTAATGCCATAATATTACGAGCTTCTGTAACAAATGTTTGTACTTCCTTCTCTTCTAAGCTCGTTATACAGTTATCAGTGTAAAAACATTGTAATAATCTCTGAGCTGTAGCTTTCATTGGACCGTCGTAACTGTCAAGGTGATGTCGTATCGTGCCAGCTAATAGAAATGGGCTGCAAGTCAAACCAAAAACTACTCTGCAATGTCGAAAAGTCATTATTTCCTTTTGGCTCTCATCTTTCCACCATAAAAATTTGAGGTATTTTCTATCTCTCTCTACCAGTGATATTTGAAGAAATGCCTTGGCAATATCCGATGATATCCCCACGGCGTACATTCTAAAACCAATCAACAACTTAGGAATCAGCTCTATCAAATTCACTCCTTTCTCTAGACAAGCATTTAATGAGTATGAACTTTGTGAGCTTTTGGCAGATGCGTCAAATACCGGCCGTACCTTAGTCGTTAGTCTTGACTCTCTTATTACGGCGTGGTGAGCTAGGTAGTGGCCGGTTCCGTCATCGAACTCGACCTTTTCAATAATACCCAACTGTAGCCATTCCTTAAATACATCGTCATATGTAATTAATTTGTTCAACTTATTCAAACGTTTTGTTGTTGAAACTAGACGTTTTTCTGCTAAATCTCGATTGGTACTAAGAACACTTTGATCATGCTTCCACGGTAAAGCAACCTCGTATCTACCTTCGTTATTGACTATTAAGTTAGCTCTGAAGTTTTCCATTTTCTCCACATCATTTACGCTGAAAGGTGCATCACGTATTCCAATCGTCTCGAGATCCCATAAATCCGTCAAATTAACTTCCATAGTTGAGAATAGAACTGTAATCATATTAATATCTGTATTTACATTTGTACAATAAACTCCACTCTCTTTGCCTTGTAAAGTCCACCCTAACTTAGTTTTAATAGCGACTAGCCCTTCCTCGATTTGAACAAACTCTCCTGTATGAAGATGACTCGTATAATCGGCTCCAATCAATAGTCCAATGTCTTTGATATTACCACGATCGGTTGCATTAATATTTAGTACCTTCAACCTACTTATTAGGCTATCTGTAATGATAGGGATAGAACCGCATATCTTCGGCTCATCTAAAGCTGTCATGTTAAGCTTGTATGATCCGTCTAAGTTTTCAACACAGAAGTTATACATCTTATGAGTTTTCATAGCTCTCTCCATGCCTCCGAAAACATAATGCATTAGTGCTTGCTTACCTTCGACTTTCAAGCCAAGCTTTTCGGCTAGCTGTTCTTGAATATAAGACCGTTGTGCTCCGCTATCGATTAAGGCTCTGGTTGGAGTTCTCATGTTGTTCTTTCCGACTATGTAAACCACAAGTGTCTGTAGCATCGTGACAGCGTTCGCCTGAGAATGAGACATTATGGCACTAGTGTTGGTTATTTTATGCTCTTCTTTCGAATCATCTTTTTTGTCAGTTTTATTCACATCAGGACACATAACTGTACTATGGCGTCTAGAACAAATAAGGCATTTTATAAACAGCTTACATGCTTTGGCGTGATGTCCTACACGTAGACAAACGGCGCACGCTTTCTTCTTTTTGATTACGATTTTTTTATCATCGTATGTCATTTTATTTAATTTTGTACATTCAGCACTGGAATGGGTCGACCTATCACACCATATACACAAACGATAATTAATTTTACTATCCCCCGCTAACAAACAAGAAGCAGTTGGTTCATTATAGTTCTGACTGCCATCCATAAATGAAGTTCTGGCAATAGATATTCGCTCATTACTCTCTACTTCTTTTTGTATGAATGTAAGTAAACTCGAAAGTAATTTACCTGTGTCATCAGTGGTGGTAGACTCATTATTACGATACCTTTCGTAAGCCTTGAGTGTCTCGTCGGGCAAAGCAGATTCCACCAGTGGCAGCAGCATAGCGGCGTACTTATCTGACGTCACACCCAACGTCTCTAAGGCACGTAGTTGCGTTGTAAGTTTGTCATATAGCGCCATCAAAGATACTTGCTGACTCTTCTTGGCCTGCGATAAAACAAGACTTAGCAAATCACGCACGTAAACATCGATCAAAAGGTTATCTCTAGCGAAACGCTCTTTGAGTTGATCCACGGCTTTTTTATAATTTTTCGCTGACGGTGGAAAGCTCTCAACAAGGTTCCTGGCTGAAGTGTTTTCCTCCATAGCTTGTAGTAGGTATTGGAACTTATCGTAATCGTCAATGCTAGGGTCTGTGTGGATTTTCTCAAATTGGCCCCAGAAACCAATCCAGTTTCGTACATTTCCGTCAAATTTTCGTAGTTCCAATTTTGGCAAATTAAAATTACGTCTATACGTATCGCATTTACTGTTGCAATTGCTCATGGTTTCAAAATCGACCAACGAACTACTTATATTACTTTTTGGGCTACATACAGTATGGACTTCATGCTTGTAGGCTAATCTGTCAACTTTCCTTTTAGCTACAATCCATCTGATGCGGTAAGTATCCACTTGGTCCGACTCGTCATCAATGTCCTTTTCTTCCGCGCCACTTTTTACCAAAAACTCGAAGATTCTCTGGTCTAAATCGAAAATAGCTTGGACGCGAGGCTCCAACACTTCTATGATCGCAACCACATTATCGGAGTCGACAGCTTCATTCTCCAATAGTTTTGTTACTTCGTTGATTTTTCTGGTAAATATCCGGCGTAAATTAGCACGTTCTTTTTTAGCTTCTTCCATAATTACAGTCACGGTCGCCACTTGTAGAAAATGCGTGAGAACGTGAAAAATATAATAAAAATGGGAAAAAAACGACCTTTTCAGCAGATGACATATATTCGAAGACAAAAAACTTTTGACAACAAAAAATTAAGAAACAAAATAAAAGGAATTAACAAAAGAGTTTTTAACAGTTTCTTCGATATTATTTGTTGTCCTACTTCCTTCGTACCTTTTCTTCTTTATTCCCTGGCTGTTCGATGATGATTCTCCGTCCAATTTTCTTTTCTGATTTTGTCTTGTCCGACATTGATTCCTGAAATGTCCTAAGAGCCCACATTTGAGGCAAGCTTTTCCTTTTGCCGGGCAGTTGTTGTCACGGGCCAAATGTCTAGAACTTCCACATCTACTACACTCCAGTCTGTTTTTTGGCTTCTCTTTCCGTGACTCTGTATCCACTCTGTTGATTGACTGACTTTCCACAAGTTTATTACCAAAGTTGCCTTATTGACGGTCTATGGCTTCCAGTGCATTCGCTTCAAAGATACTTGCTGACTCTTCTTGGCCTGCGATAAAACAAGACTTAGCAAATCACGCACGTAAACATCGATCAAAAGGTTATCTCTAGCGAAACGCTCTTTGAGTTGATCCACGGCTTTTTTATAATTTTTCGCTGACGGTGGAAAGCTCTCAACAAGGTTCCTGGCTGAAGTGTTTTCCTCCATAGCTTGTAGTAGGTATTGGAACTTATCGTAATCGTCAATGCTAGGGTCTGTGTGGATTTTCTCAAATTGGCCCCAGAAACCAATCCAGTTTCGTACATTTCCGTCAAATTTTCGTAGTTCCAATTTTGGCAAATTAAAATTACGTCTATACGTATCGCATTTACTGTTGCAATTGCTCATGGTTTCAAAATCGACCAACGAACTACTTATATTACTTTTTGGGCTACATACAGTATGGACTTCATGCTTGTAGGCTAATCTGTCAACTTTCCTTTTAGCTACAATCCATCTGATGCGGTAAGTATCCACTTGGTCCGACTCGTCATCAATGTCCTTTTCTTCCGCGCCACTTTTTACCAAAAACTCGAAGATTCTCTGGTCTAAATCGAAAATAGCTTGGACGCGAGGCTCCAACACTTCTATGATCGCAACCACATTATCGGAGTCGACAGCTTCATTCTCCAATAGTTTTGTTACTTCGTTGATTTTTCTGGTAAATATCCGGCGTAAATTAGCACGTTCTTTTTTAGCTTCTTCCATAATTACAGTCACGGTCGCCACTTGTAGAAAATGCGTGAGAACGTGAAAAATATAATAAAAATGGGAAAAAAACGACCTTTTCAGCAGATGACATATATTCGAAGACAAAAAACTTTTGACAACAAAAAATTAAGAAACAAAATAAAAGGAATTAACAAAAGAGTTTTTAACAGTTTCTTCGATATTATTTGTTGTCCTACTTCCTTCGTACCTTTTCTTCTTTATTCCCTGGCTGTTCGATGATGATTCTCCGTCCAATTTTCTTTTCTGATTTTGTCTTGTCCGACATTGATTCCTGAAATGTCCTAAGAGCCCACATTTGAGGCAAGCTTTTCCTTTTGCCGGGCAGTTGTTGTCACGGGCCAAATGTCTAGAACTTCCACATCTACTACACTCCAGTCTGTTTTTTGGCTTCTCTTTCCGTGACTCTGTATCCACTCTGTTGATTGACTGACTTTCCACAAGTTTATTACCAAAGTTGCCTTATTGACGGTCTATGGCTTCCAGTGCATTCGCTTCTGCAACTATCTCATCCAAAGTAATATTGTCCCCTGTTTTCAATATCTTCTTTCGGAGTTCTTCTGTATTACCCTTTTCTGTTATTTGGTCTATGATATGCTCGTCTTCTTTTTCACCAAACTGACACTTCTTGGCTTGTAGTCGGAGTCTGACAAGAAATTTTTCGAACTTCTCATTCTGTTCCTGTTTTAAGAGGCGAAATATATGTCGCTCATACACTTTGCTCTGTTTAGGTGCAAAGTAGCTATCTAATTTCCCGATTGCGATATTAAAAAGTTCGCCTTCAGTTGCATCAGCTCCCGGGATGTTGTAGAAGATTTCTTGTAACTCGGGACCACCGAAATGTAAAAGACTAGCTCGTTTCTTTGCCTCGGTGTCTATGCCTGCCGCCTCGAGGTAAATGTTCAGACTTCTTTTCCATCTTTCCCAACGGACAGAGACTGAACCAACTTCCCCTTCACAGTCGAACTTCTCTAATGTGTACAGTGCCATTGGGACTGCCTGTTGACAAAGTAAGTAACTATGTTGCATATTTATGGATTTTGACACGCTATTGCAATCTAATGCTAGTAATAAGGTGTGTACTAATACGTAACTGTATAATTAGTACGCTACGCATTTGTCTATGCCCGCAGTACACATTAGTACTGTGGTGAGTGAGTATCACAATGCCATACAGGTAAATACAGGTAACTCCGCAATTTAATGCAAGTTGTACACTAGGTATTCATCGATATCCGCAATTTAATGCTTTTTTTTTTTTTTATGTCTCATACTTAAGCCTTAGTGTACCTAAATGCTCAATCGCAATTGAATGCCAAGTCGCAATTTAATGCCAAGTCGCAATTTAATGCCAAGTCGCAATTTAATGCCAAGTCGCAATTTAATGCCGAATCGCAATTTAATGCAAAATCGCAATTGAATGCTACTCACCGCACAACACTTTCGGTAACTATCGAAGAACTTTTATTTTAATAAGTACCTAGGTGCATATGGTTATCAATTGTTATGTAAGTAGGTACCTATGTCACTAAAATACTCTTATAAAAACTAGGTTACCTAAAACGTGAACAAAATAATACCTACGCATACGTAACTCACTGTATCTATATTTCCTTCTATTCTTTCTAAGTCACAGATTGTTATATTAAAACCGTTAGGTTACTATGATAACAGTAAATACACACTTCATTTTGTAGGTAAATAACTAATAAATACACTTTAGACCAATGCGTAAAATTTTGAAATCTAAATTAGTTAGGTAAGTACCTAATTTGCTTTAAAAAAATAGTGAGACTATTACCGTGATTCATTTTACCTATTAAATTTCTTACACAGCTTTAAGCATACATCATCTGATAATTACTGAAGCACAAATTACTAGATATGTAACTTGTAGGTTATTTGGCATTCAACAAAATAGAACAAACATCTGTGAAGAAAAACCTACGTAATAATCATATTCGTAAAAGCTTAAAGTAGATAATACCTATAATATCTCGTGGTTTGTAACTTATTTAGTTATATAACCATTATAATTGGACAGTTTATGTATCTTATTTCCGTATTTTCTTTTTTTTTCCATTTCTTTTGTTATTATTACCTACATGTACAATTTATTTTAAGTACTCACAGTTTATCTCGTCGCCACATGTAATGTGCACTATAACTAAGTGTGCTATGATTAGGATTAGAATAATTTAGTAACAAATATCGGCTCGTAGCTAGCGTCCGCGCGTCTTCCCTCACTGCCGTCCACCGGCTCTCTGCCTCGCCCGCGACACCGCGCGCGCGCTGCTCGAGACGACAGAGTTATCCACAACTATAATAGTTATTTATTATACAAGAGTGGAAAGTTCCTTTTTAACCGCGTGCTCGATTTGGATGACCGAGCAAGCGAAGGATTCTTAAGTTGAATCACGAGCGCAGCGAGTGATTCTAAATTAGAATCCTGAGCGTCAGCGAGGGAAACAAACGAGCACAAGGTGAAAAATCTTTCCACTCGAGTGCAATACGTAACTTTTCATCCCACCTCAGCGAGGAAATGACAAAATGAAAAAGAAAACAATTTATAATGACAAAATATTTTTTCACAATTTAAAAAGTTCTAATCATAAATTTGGCACCATAGAGGTTACATTAAATAGGTTTAATGACGTTTTGAATTTACAATTATATTGAGTACTCATTATATGTGATGTTCTAAATTCAAATCTACTTTGCCGCTCAAGCGAATAAAATAGAATTTTCCAGCCAGATTTCGAAGCGCAAAATTACACTTTCCGAGGTGGTGGGATGAAAATGTCTATACACTACAGTGCCTTCCTATTATTATTTTATTATTTACATACATAGAATATTATCAAGCGGAAGGTTTGCCGTTACCGTACAATATAAAAAAATCCAGAACCACTCATTTGTAAATCAAATCATTTTCCAACAGCCAGCACAGATGTTATATACCAAATAAATACTATCTGCTGTTCCACTTACGTATATAGAAACAACAAGCTAAAGTATATCCTAATTTATATATGCCTACATAATGTTAATAATTGCCCATTATGGAATCCATTATTTTTATACTAGTCTTGCCAAACACAATCATTAGACTCGTTGTAATTTATGCAGATGCTATAACACTGTTAAACCCACCATACACTAATATAACCTCAAAACCCGATTCATTTAAAATAAATCGTTTTTTAGTATGTCCGCTGTAATTTTTATGTTGATTGAGAACTTATATATGTTTAATTACACAAAAAGTCCTGATTAATTGCTGTTGGTTTTGGGGCGAACAATGTATGGACGCTGAGCAATGTCCTTTGATAATTTCCTTTGTTAGGGGCCATGTTTGGCATCCATACAACAGTGTGGGCAGAACAACAAACTCCATAGCCTTCTTTTTTAATGTGAGTGGAAGTTTCGCCTTAAATATGTCTTTTAGGACCAGTTTTTTCCCCAGGCTAATTTGATTCTTCTTTCAACATATAAAAGTTTCTTTTAATTATCCTAGTTGTTCCTTTAAAATAGAACTTTAAAAATAAAATAGAACTTTAAAAATGAACAACATTCTGAAACAAAAAAACAAATTATTGCATACATTTTTAAACTGATTACAAAGTGACTTTATACTTAGTTATGAACCCCAAATAATAGAAAAACATGATTATGTACATGTATGTATGGCACATAGGGGTTCCGTTTAGAGTTAGATTAGAGGAGGGCAGACTGCATTAAACACTCCAAATTTGACTACGCAGATGTAGCCTCTAGGTAATGAGTTTTAGTAGATAAATTCACATTCACATTGATTTGATTTGAGCGGCTGCGCTCCTCACCCTTAAAATTGTTTATCTTTTGTAACTAACGATGTTTATAGGAATTTCAAAATTGTATTTATAATTGCAGTATACTTAAAAATTTTTCTTAGGGATTTCACTCATTTTCTTTCTTCCAAAAAACCTTTTGAATTTTATTCAACATCTTCAATGAGTATGGTTTACTGCCAGAACTATTGATAAGTTTGTCAAGTTCATCTAATTTCTTTTGTACATTACTTTTAATATTATGTAGTTTGGACGCCGTGCTAGCTAAATGGAAAGAGAAGGTGGGATGGACAAAATTTTCTCCACTCCCCGGAGACATTTTGTCTTCGTGCCGTGCTAGGCCTGCTAGACCACTTTGGGAACTAATGCTTAAAGCAACCAAAAAAGAGAAGTTTTTTAAGATGGCAACTTACTCTACTACTAAGTACTCTGTGCAGTGTTCGACTCCCAATGGAGCCAAATGTTTGTGTGTTCTCTATTATTGGATGTTTATTATTTATTTATCTAACAGTTTATTGTACGCAGAACCATTATACAGAACACATAAATTAAATAGAAAGTACAAAGGGTGTGGCTTATTCCTAAAGACATCTCTCTCTTTATGTTTATGTATGTATTGAGTATATTCTATATTTACATATATGTAAGTAGTGGGGTAGTCGTGTAGTAGCGGCTCATTAAAATAATACTACCAACCCATCTCTTCCTTGGGTGTCGTAAAAGGCGACGAATGGACTTAGAACTGCACAACTATCCAATAGCGTATAGCGGCGACGGGCTCACCACTACGGCAGTGGACTATTTTTGCGGTGCTTTTGCCTAGTGTCTTTCTAACCCCTAGGGGATAATAGTCGTGATTATATGTATGTATGTAAGAGTCCCGTGTTGATCCGGGACGCAAAAATAATGAACCAACTGCTTTTCTTGCCTAGCATGTCGTAAAAGGCGACTTAGGGCATATTGGGTACTGGGTCTGTGATTGTGTAGGCGATGAGCTAGCCGCTTGTTGCTACTCTTTCACGATCAGATCTGGCCTTAAGGAACACAGTGCTCCTTGGTCGATAAGGCACATGTGATGGGAGGCGAACGTATCTTGACCAAATCGGCGACGTTCTGCAAAAGAGCCAGGTCAAATCCACCGCAAGCCAAAGGGCATGTTTGCAGTCAGTAATGAGAGTAGAGGAAACGAAAGATGTGTGTCAGGATCGTAGCAAGTGGAGATCAGTTATCTCTGCCTACCCCACTTGGAAAGAGACTTGAATTTGACGACCTCCGTGGTCGAGTGGTATCTATGCCGGTCTCAAGTCGTCGCCATCTCAAGAGGTTCTGGGTTCGATCCCCGGTGGCGGCAAATGTTTGGGTGATGAATTTTCAGGCATTTGTTCTCCAGTCATAGATGTTTATATATGTTCCGGATATTTATATGTATTTTTCTATTTAATATCTTTATCCGTTATCTAGTGTCCGTAACACAAGCAGCATTAGTTGCTTAAAATAGGGATAGTTGTTAAGTGTGAATGTTAAAAAAAAATATGTGTGGGAGTCACCAAAGCTGATGGGACTCACCATAAGAGGGAAAAGGTTTAACTTTCCTCTGTTGCGCGTAAAAGTTGTTGAACACGTAGTTTTTATACACGGTTTATTACACAGCAAGACACAGGACACAGAAGGTTAAGTTTGTTCAAAATGTTCTTGGTTTTACAAATTAGAGAGATTATGTCTCTTGGCTTCTTGCTAGGCTCGTCATAAGTCGCGGGAAAAACTTTTCTTGTCACGACAGGTTTTATGTACAGGAATGAACAAGTTTTTTACTTTCTAATGACCTCCGCGAGGCAAAGGGGTTAATGTGTCATTCTGCCACATTTGTATGAGTGTACATGTAATAAGAGTCGTTTACTGTCAAAAGGGGTAATATATTTTTGAGTTGACTGTACTAGATTTTAAAGATAGAACTACTTGTGTACTTGTGTTTACTACTTAATTAAATATTAGTTATAATCCATGAAGATAAAAAGGAATTAAGTTGTAATCTTGTAGGTATAATTATTTGAAATCTCCTAAATACTATTGATTAGGTTTTATATTCTTGTTGTTGTATATCTTTACTCTCTCATAATTTTTGAAAGTAAAATCAATGTTATTTTAATATGTAATAAAACTAACATAATATATTATCATTATAATGTACCTAAGGCAATCGAAATTCACAATTAACTTGAAATTTTATTCAAACTCAGTAGAACAGGTGCTCGGTGGCTAGTGCAAGTCACGCAACTAGTGCTGTCCCCGTGATAGTAGCCGGCTCATCTGCGCGCGCGCACCACAACATACCTACCTACAATGTAAAGTTAAGCAAATAGACTTTTCAGTTTTAAGCAATAGCTGGCATAAAATTTGTCAGACTGTTATTCAATCAAGAGAAATCACCTCATTAAATTGAAATATTATCAAAATACATTAATTGTAGTGCTGGTGAGCCGGAAAATCACATCAGTTACTTTTCACTTGTTTAAATCGCATAATTCATACTCATTAAATACCACCATTCGCACGTAATTGTTATTTACTGTCAAGCAACTTTCATGGTGTACTATTTATAATTACGACTTATTCGTACGTTATTATGTTAGCAACCTCAGAGTAAACAGAACTGGAGTAGCCATTAGTCAATTTCTCAAACATTTTTTTCTGCCATTTCTTGCGGGGGGTGAGGTTACCACTACACTCAAAGCCAGCACAACGCACAACGTTTTTACAAATGCACACATGCATAATTCGACACACAAATTTAAATTTCACGCACACACACGCTTAAAATAGTCACGTGGGGTGTGCGTTTTGACAACGTCACAGCCGCACTCCCCACGAGACTAGCGCTCGAAATTTGAAATCGTAGAATTCTAAAACAAGAAATAATGAAGTAAATAATCATGAAACCTTAAAAATTATAATTACAAATAAAAGGTGACACCATCTTTTAGCATACTCGATGTTTTCTATTTATTTTTACAACAAAAAACAGCACAGGCAGGCATTTTTGCGGGAGCTCTGTTCGCCGCAACGTTTACAATGTTATGGCTGCCAAAATGGCGGCTCAACTGGTTTTATTAAACGTGCAAGCATCCGATGCTTGTGCATTTGGCAGAGGGGAATGTTAGACAAAGGCTACTCCAGTTCTGTTTACTCTGAGTTAGCAACTGATATTCGGACACCGGTTCTGCTAAGATGCCGCACATACCATCGCCGGCCGGCAGGCAGGTGGCGAACCAGTGAGCTGTTACACGAGAAGTGCCGCTCTCTCAACTGGTCTATCGCTGTTATTTAATATTCAGTTTTACGGCTCTGGTTGCAGGACCTTTTGAGCCACACGTTAACAGTAAAACACATTTCTTCGTTAGTTTGCATTGAAATGCTAGTGTAATGCATTTCAATGCATCTTGGGAGAGTTTGGCGTCAAACGATCGATGGATCAATTTTTGTATGGCTAAATGTGGTCTTAAGGAACACAGTGCTCCTTGGACCCTGCCTACCCCTTCGGGGATTACAGGCATGATTGTATGTATGTATTCCCGCGGTCTCTCGAACTAGTGCCTTGTCCGTACCAACTCGGCATAATAACATTGGATAAAGACACACATTAAGTCCTCCTTTCTTAACTTTTTTTTATTTACTGTAATTTTGTTTATTGGTGCAATAAAGACTTTAAAATGTAATAAAATAAAGCAGAATATATTATAACTTGTAATCTAAAGTACGGTCGAGTACAAATATATGTATACACATTTTAGAGATGACAATCATTCAGAGTCATTTACTGTCAAAAGCGGTTAAATATTTTTGGAGTTGACTGTACAGCTTTTAAAACAAACATTCTCACACTGGTAAAATACGAGTAAAATAGTGGATTATTGAGTTAGTAAACATTTATTGCGATTGCATCGTGGCTGCGTCTTCAGCTTCGGCTAATTTTCATGGCAATAAGACCAGATATCTGTAAAGAAATTAGATGTTATTATTAACGTGTAAACTGAGCTCAGTGGCGTCGTGGCTCGTTTTGAGTTTGATATCGAAAACCAAGCTGCTTTCGCCATGGTCAGTCCTGGGATGGGTGACCAAAACTTTATGATTTCGAGTTCCATGCCATGTTTATTATTGCTTAAACAAAGAAAAGAAGCACTTTGTTTAACCATTTAAACCACGTTAAACCATTCCGGTATTGCAACCGTTTCTACCCATCAATCTGTATTGGGTCCGTATTCCTTCCTCTTTTAGTCAATGTAGGAGGGCCTGTTCCCAGTTGTGGGATATACAGTGTTTCTTTTTACTGGGACAGTATGGGGAAATCCAAAACCATAGAAGATGCAGAGAAACGGCCTTAGGAACCATTTATTCTTTTTTGTGAAAAAAATTGGCATAGTAATCTTTTCGGTCAAGCGTGAGTTGTCCATAGAAATACCGAAGTCATTTTGAAAAAACAAATTTTGTTACGGATCGACCCAGTCTTAATATCAGTTTATTTGTGATTCATCAGGGCGTTATCCAAAAAAGACTCATTTCTATGGACAACTCTCGCTTGACGAAAAAAATATTTTACCAATTTTTTTTTCAAAAAGGAATTAATGGGTCCTAAGGCCGTTTGCCCAGTAAGAAAGAAAACCGTTCGAAAAAAACACTAAGTTATCCTGTAACCTACAGCATTATTTTTGCAAATTTAAAAAAGTATCTAATATGTTGACCAGGGATATAAGGTATCACCATGCAAAATTTGATTGAAATCGGTCCAGCCTTCGGAGATTAGCCCGTACAAACAGACAAACAGAGAAAAAAAAAATTAAAAAATATATTTTTTTTATGTCTGTACATACCACCTCTACAGTTTTATTATATGTATAGATAGTATAACAGGTGATTAGCATCTCTGTCTTCTCCTTTGGGGGATTTATTTCATTTTATTATCGGTATTTTTAAGTAAAGTAGTAAGTTCAATTGTGTTAAAATTAGAAACGAAGACAACTCTCTTAAAGTGCCTCCGAAATTACATCATGTGATTTGCATTCATTTAGAAACGATAAATAATTTTTATGAAGAGTGGATATCACACATATTGCTAAAGCTTATCTAATGATATATGCCAAATATTATTATCTCTGGATTTGCCGTTGTGAAGCAATCTGAAAAAATGTTAGTATGGAAAATGCAGACATCCCCAAAATCTCCATACAAAACACATTATTCTTTTTCTAAAGAAATAAGTTAATAAAATAACCTTGAGTTATCGAAGTTTTATGCGGACGAGGTATACTGGCTGAGATACCACCAAGGAAGCTCGTCAGGCAGCACTGAAGGCAGCGGAAGGTAGCCAGGCCGCTCCTTCAGCCACTGGAGCCATTCGGGGTTCAGGAACGGGAGCTTTCCCATCTCAGGTTGTCTCATCATCCAGATGGTTGTATCCATGTACATTTTCAACCATTTTGCAATTTTTGGGTGCTCATATAGCCATATCATCCACCTTGGTACTTCTACATCGGGGAAAAGGTCTTTAATAGAGTCAACGGTTACTCCATCTGGGAGTTGGATTGGCCATTCGAGATTACCAGTTTCTGGGTTAATTGGAAAAGAAATTGAACCGGTTTCTGAGTCAATCGGCAAATTAATAGATCCGGTATCAGGAAGCAATGAACCAGAGCCAGATTCAGATTCTGGTCGAGGCCAAGTTATAGAGCCTGAGCCGGATTCAGATGAATCTGGTCGGGGCCAAGTAATCGATCCAGTCCCGGATTCAGATGAATCTGGTCTGGGCCAAGTAATCGATCCAGAGCCGGATTCAGATGAATCTGGTCGGGGCCAAGTAATTGATCCGGGAAGGGATGGGGTCTCTTCAGGTTCAGGCTCTTGAGGCTCTGGCTCTGCAGCCTCGGGGCGGTTAGGCCACGGTAATGACCCTGGTAGAGATGGGAGAGAAGGGAGAGATGGGTTCTCTTCAGGTTCTGGCACCAGCTGTTCTGGCTCTAGAGGCTCTGGCTCTAATGGCTCTGGCTCTGCAGCCTCGGGTCGGTTAGGCCACGGTAATGACCCTGGTAGAGATGGGAGAGAAGGGAGAGATGGGTTCTCTTCAGGTTCTGGCACCAGCTGTTCTGGCTCTAGAGGCTCTGGCTCTAATGGCTCTGGCTCTACAGCCTCCGGTCGGATAGGCCACGGTAACGACCCTGGGAGAGATGGTAGAGATGGGGTTTCTTCAGGTTCAGGCTCTAAGGGCTCTGGCTCAAGAGGCTCTGGCTCTAGAGGCTCCGGCTCTAGTGGCTCTGGCTCTACAGCCTCCGGGCGGATAGGCCACGGCAAAGATCCTGGGAGAGATCCAACAGCTTCATTTTCTTCAGGTTCGATATCAGGAGATATTACGGCTGGGATAGAGTCCAGTATCGCTTCGTTTTCGGTTTCAGCTAGTTCATCATCATTCTCAGGCTTGACAGGCCAGAGGGATGGCCGGTCTGATTCTGGCAGAGTCTCCAAGTTCTCGGGAATTTGCAACGACGGTAGGGAGCCGATGCCAGCTGGGAAATAGAGAAACAAATATTTTAATTTAGTTATTATGGTAGTGTTATACAGATTCAGTTCAGTTGATGTTTTGGTACACACATTGGAAACACATGTATCAATTGGTTAACGTTAGATGTTTGTTAAAGGAAGCAAAATAAGAAAAAAAAATTTGGATAGGTATTTAACGAACTTACCGCTAATTTGTGGAGTGGGCAGGGCTGTGGAAAAATAAATTAAAAATTAGTAAGAAAAGAAAGAAATTAATGGGAAGTAATTAATTAGGCAGCCATTTAATTATTTGGTCACCAAGAAAAAGTTCCAAAAAATCATTGGGGCAGCAAACAAATACTTTGTTAGCAATATCACTATTTAGGCGGCAAAATAATTATTTGGGGAGCAGAATAATTATTTGGTCTGCAGAATAATTAATTGGACAGCAAGATAATTATTGGGACCGCAAAAAAATTAGTTGAGTTTAAAAATTATTATTTGGGCGCATGTATAAAATCTAGGAAAAGGATCAATGGAGAATCAAGGATCAATTTTATTGCTCGGAAATAATTTCTGATAGATATTAGGTTAAGGTTATTTTTTTTCACCCTTAAAAATAATACTTGTGTCATCAAAACATAAATTAAACGATTTGGCAGCAGAGAAAACATTTGAGTTGCTTCTTAATTTGTTATTTTACTGACAAATTATAAATATCTGCTGCCCATAAGTTGCAGCCTAATCAGTTATTTTGCTGATCAATTTAGAAATATTTGCTGACCATAAGTTGCTGAGTGATTAGTTATTTTAGCTGACCAATTGCATTTTTGCTGACCAAAATTCGAATATTTTGCTAACCGTTTAAATAACGCCCGAAATTAAAGTAAATTGAACTGTAATTTGAGAAGTAAGTTGGTGTAGTGTAGAGGTTCCCAGACTTATTTTGTCCCTGCAGCTACATTTCTACCATATTCCCAAAACTCGACAAAAATGTGATGACAACAAGGCCCCGTCGAGTCTCCCGTGAACTCCTAGGGTGGTGACGTGGTACGCCTTGGCTTTCGATATAGAAACAGAGCTACATTCGCCATGGTCTTCTTGTGGTCTTTTTCAGTGATCAAGTTCCTTTAAGCTTTGGAACACCACCACGCTGGCCCAATGCGGGTTGGTGGGTAGAAACGGCTGTAATAGCGACCGGGACCAACGGCTTTACGTGCCTCCCGAAGCACAAAAGACTTCGAGACCTCATGTTTTGGTCAATACTCCGGGGAGTGTTCAGAGGAACAGTTCCAATAGGAATAGGTAGAGCTATATTATGTACTTGCCACAATTCAAGAATCAACAATCATTTAACATTCTCATTCCGTGATTGTACAAGAACATATCATATTATATTATTATTTTTGACGACCTCCGTGGTCGAGTGGTCTATACGCCGGTCTCAAGGTGCGGCCATCTCGAGAGGTCCTGGGTTCGATCCCCAGTGGAGGCAAGTGTTTGGGTGATAAATTTTCAGACATTTGTTCTCCAGTCTTGGATATTCATTAATTCATTATATGTGTATAATATTATGTATATAAATATTCTGAATAATTATGTGTATTTATTTATTAAATATATTTGTCCGACATCTAGTATCCGTAACACAAGCAGCATTAGTTGCTTAAAATGGGACTAGTTGATAGGTGTGAATGTCTGAGGATGTTTATTTCTTTATTTTAATTTATTTATTTGTATCTCAAAAATCGAAACTTGATTAAAAATAATAAACTATTTGTATTTAACTACAATAAAATCTTAAACAATATAATAAATTTACTTATTGAAACAAAAAAAAAACGTTTTATATACTTATTGTTAAAAATAATGATAATAATCGAATCCCGGAGTATTAGTCGGAATCCCGAGGAATATCCATATTAACATCAACATTTGCGGTCAATGAACCTAAATAGCTCTACCTATTCCGATCAGTGGTTCCAACTCACACCGGCCGCTACCTTCCGTCACCGGGCTTCGCGACATCAGATTCATCCCCATAGTTTGGATGGTTAGCTGTGCACGAGCCTTCTTTTTTCACGTCATTTTTTGCCGCGTACATCCAAGCTATGGAATCGACTGTCACTAGAAGTGTTTTCAAGCAAATACGACCTTGAAAGTTTTAAAAAGAGAGCGTATTCCCTCCTTAGGGGTCGGCAACGCATCTGCTGGTGTTGTAGATGTGCGGCCGTCTGCCCATTTGCCCCCTGTTCACATAAAAAAAATCCACGGCCTGACACTGGTGAAGGTGGCCACGTTTGTTGTTACCAGCCTATTTATGTCCCGTTACTGGACACAGGCCTTCCTACTTAGAAGAACACATGAGGAGTATGAGCCATAACACTAGCACACTGGCACAATGTGTGTGGGTGGGGTGCCCACCGTTTTGGTCACGCTTCCAAAAACTTACCAAGGCGATAGTAGCTTTGTTTTTAACACGTTCGTTGACACTCGGCCTTATTTTGTAACCCAACTTTGACGCTTAATTTTTGTATGGAATGCTATAGACGCACCGTCACTGGTAAAAGTTACTAAGTACTTTTAAATAAGCACACTGAACCAATGCGACAAAGTGCGATCGCATGAGATTCGCAGTTACGCACACAAATGGGCGAGTAGTGGCATGTCTCGGTTTGGGGGCACTTTATGATGAAATATACGGTACAGTAGAGAAAATCGTCTGACTTAGCAGTTGTGCCTATGGAGTGCGACAAAAATATAAGGCTATAGCCGGCGCGTCACCCTTAGTCGTTCGCCGAAGACTGCTATCACCGGCGCATCCGCGAACGTCTTTATCCAAGGTCGAAGCGTACGAACTTCTTGTATAATGTAAGCTTTAACTAATACGCGTGGGTAATTAAGGATGTAAAATATATATGTCAACGTACCTGTGGAAACAGCCAGACCCACTATAAAAACAATCACTTTATTGGCCAACATCCCTGAAATGTTTACAAAAGCCAGCGCAATAAATGCTTTATAAATGGTCATCAATCTAATCTTTAAAGCCATAATATTATTATCGATAACATCTACATAATCGTAATACATTATAAAAAAATTATTTCACGTGTTTTGTATTTTTGTTACTACGTTTTTCTTGACTCACTTTATTGTTTGAAAAGAAAAGAAAATAATGTACCAACTGCTTTTCTTGCCTAGCATGTCGTAAATGTCGTAAAGGGCGTATTGGGTACTGGGTCTGTGATTGTGTAGGCGATGAGCTAGCCAATTGTTACTACTCTTTCACGATTTTTCATCTGACCAAACCCAATTTTTGTATGGCTAAATGTGGTCTTAAGGAATACAGTTCTCCTTGGACTCTCCCTACCCCGTCGAGGATTACAGGCGTGATTGTATGTATGTATGTATGAACTTTCTTGTTTCTCTTTGTTGTTTTAAGTATTAGGTTCTTATATCTCTTGAGGAGCTTGGTGGCGTATAAGTACGCATTGGCTATCGATACGAAAACAAAGCTACCTTCGCCATGGTCAGGACATGAATGGGTGACCAAAACTTACTGATCTCGAACAGGAATTCAAGAGCCTTCCTTCTAAGCCGTTGGTCCCGGTCGCTATTGTTACCGTTTCTACCCACCAACCCGCATTGGGCCAGCCTGGTGGTGTCCTCGAGCATTTCTCCATAAGGAAGGCCTATGCCCAGCAGAGGGATGGCATATAGGGTGAGGACAAAAGGAATAGACCATATTTTTATTTTTAAGCAGTCAAGTATATTTTCGCCACCTGATACATCGGGAACTAACATATCTGGCGATATGTGAGTGTTTACCTCTGCCTACCCCTTCGGGGAAAGAGGCGTAATGATATGTTATGTTAAGTCATTAAGTATAATTTTTGTTGATATTTTTTTTGTAAGACCCCAAATGAAATTTGGAAATGGGCAGGCTAATGATGAATATATGGTAATATCTAAAAATTTTACTATTGGTCAAACTGTCATATCACGACATCATACGCTTACGCCATTGGTCCATTATTTAATCTGGTCTACCTGATCATGGATCAAAAAACTGACACTTTCGACGAGCCTAATAACCTTAAAATGCTGCTATTTATAGCACAATTATGTCTTCAACCTGAAAATAACCAAACAATAAAGTACCTGCGTAAAATGACGTTACTCTTGTTAATATGCGATTGTGTTATTTTATCTAGAACACCATAAATTACCTTAAGTTTCATATCGTAATCAATTTCCGTGATATCATTATTTAAATATCGCTTTTGATATTAGGAAACAAAGGTCGATTTTATAAATATAAAATTATTGGGATTTTTTTAAAGCTTATCAAATGACAACGTTAATAGCATTTGTTGTGTTCCGGCAATCACAGGCAAGATAGCTCCTCAGTTGTTGAGGATTTACAGGTGAAGATCGCTTTCACCTTATCGTCACTTACCATCAGGTGAGATGAAAGCCAAGTGAGCTTTCCTGTCATATGTAAAAAAAGATACAATTTCCGACCAACTTTTAGAACAATGACCTTGAATGAGCGAGAACCGTTTTCAGTACATTTCACTTGGGTACTCCAATTGTGAGAAGGTTAGGCTATATGTGAAAGTAGCTAGGGACGTTCGACCTTCGCCTTGTGGCCTTATTTTAAGGTGCTCGGACTGCAGAGATTAAACATTTGTCCTGGTTGTTTTGATTTGATGCCCGGTTACGGCAAATAAATTCAACCTTTTTTACACGGCTTATTTTTCTCATCTCGAAGCTATAGATATACTCGTGAAAAATTAAAAAACAAGAGATCGAGACGATCGGCGCGGCCTACGAGATGAAAGAGAAATCGAGTTGGTCATGAAAATTTTCCAGAAGGAATTCAAAAAATGTGTTGTTAATATTGGGTCCTTACCTATGAAATTGGTGTTTTTATTATGTCTTAGCAATTTGTCCGTAACTATTAAGTTTCAGAACATTCTTATGAAATAATTGCCTCTTCTAAAAATAGACCATATATTTGAGCTCGTATTATTTAATTAGATAATCTTTTGTAAGTTTAATTGTGTTAAAATTAGACACAAAGACAATTATTTTTAAATGCCTCCCGAATACATCATTTGATTAACATTAACATAAAAACGATGAATAATTTTTATCAAGCGTGTCCACACACATATTGCTAAAGCTTGTCTAATAACATGCCAAATATTATTATCTCCGGATTTGTCGTTGTGAAGAAAACTGATAAAATGTTAGTATGTAAAATGCAGACATCCCCAAAATCTCCATACAAAACACCAATTTCATAGGTAAGGACCTAATATGTACACGTAATATTTATTATTTTTTTAAATACAATGAGATGACCTAAAATTGAACCGTGTAAAAGATGATAGAATTTATAAATATAATATTGTACATATCCTTATGAGAACGAGTGTGTATTTGTTGTTACAATGTTTTGTTGCGCTAATATCCAAATTACGTAGTATGAAAAATATACAAATTAAATCATTAGCTTGCCCTTTTCCCAATTTTATTTGGAGTCCGGGTGAAATGGGTGAATGTTGATATCACACGCCATATCAACATTCACTCCCATTCTAGCCATGTCCTCATTCATACAATCTATCCATCTCTTCTTTGTTCTTCCTCTCCCTGCATTACCATCCTCATATTCATAACTCTTCTCGTTACATGCTCATTCTCTCTTCTTAAAATATGTCCATACCACGATAGCCGCTTTTCTCTCAACTTCTCTATCACTGGAGCACTTTACAAATTAAATATAAATGAAAAAGTACACCGATGTTCTGTTGTCGACTCTATAGGAGCAGATTAAAGAAACAAAATACGGTAAAACTGTTTATTGAAAATTAAGAAGATAAAATCATAATGGTGGAACTGTCTTTCATATATTACATGTCTCGCACTGTTACTTTATTATTGAATTGCTTAGCCGGTATCTGTAAAGGAAAGCGAAATATTAATAACATCCCATATTTGTCATATCTCTATCAACAGGCAGCGGTAGGCCGGTAGCCGAGATATGGCGGATGGGGCGCTTCCTCATCCCACCTCCGCCCCCGCCGCTGACTTTGAATAAAACTTATGTACAGTTGATTGTGAATATCGCTCGCATTTCATTGTGTCCGGTGCATGGCAGGCTCACCACCCGATATGGCGAAATGTGGATGTTTTTGCCTACCCCTTCGAGGGAAGAGTCGTGATGGTATGTTATGTATCTCTATCCCCGAAGGGGTAGGTGGTGAGTTGTTAATATCCACATTATATGGGGGGGCTCTACTATGCGCGAGTCAACAAATTTCTTCTAGACAATCTCTTCTTCTTAGGCTGCTAAATCGCTTTTCATATGGGGAATAGTGGCCAAGCGTGAACCTATCAAATGTAAAAAAAATCGCCTGATATGTTTGAGTAATCATGTAACAGGGGGTGAGCCGGTGGGGGAGATCTTTGTCCAGCACCCCAATTCTAATATTAGGTCCTTACCTATGAAATTGGTGTTTTGTATGGAGACTTTGGGGATGTCTGCATTTTACATACTAACATTTTATCAGTTTTCTTCACAACGACAAATCCAGAGATAATAAGATAATAATATTTGGCATGTATCATAAGACAAGCTTTAGTAATATGTGTAATATCACACTTCATAAAAATTATTTATCGTTTTTAAGTGAATGCAAATAAAATGATGTATTCGGGAGGCACTTAAAAAGTGTTGTCTCCATGTCCAATTTTAACACAATTAAACTTTCAACAAATTATCAAAACTCAAAAATATAGTCTATTT
Source organism: Parapoynx stratiotata (assembly GCA_910589355.1). Classification (NCBI taxonomy): domain Eukaryota; kingdom Metazoa; phylum Arthropoda; class Insecta; order Lepidoptera; family Crambidae; genus Parapoynx; species Parapoynx stratiotata. The sequence continues at coordinate 4,908,806 of OU342476.1, read as the reverse complement.
TTAGACGAGGTAATTATTTTTTAGGAATACTCTGAATCTTAATAGTTACAGATAAAATACTAAGAGAGAAAAAAAACACCAATTTCATAGGTAAGGACCCAATATAAAGGAGATGTTTACAAAAATGCCAAGACCCTGTACAGTTATTGAATTTTTTTTATAAATAACGTACATTCACACATATCTATTAAAAATTTTATACACTTTTTTCGTTTTTTTGTAGGAAAAACAATCATCAATGTTTATTCTGCTAAGCATTCTTTCTTTGAACGCATTGGGGTGCGAGACATAGATCTCCCCCAACTATTTCAGCAATGACCAGTCCTAAGTTGCCGGCTAACGTTTTCCAGCACCTTGCCTTAGGTCTTCCTACGCTTCGCTTCCCTGTTCGTGGGCTCCATTTGCAAGAGCGACCGGGACCAACGGAAAGTAAATAGCTACTATTTACTTAAGTTTCTGACAAGCAACCTGTCCATTTGACTGGCTTTTTTACACATGACAGGAAAGCTCTTGGCATCTCACCTGATGGTAAGTGACGATAAGGCTAAAATGAAGGCGAGCTTCAGCTGTAATCCTCGACAATTGAGGAACTGGCTATCTTAGGTACCTCTAATTGGAACACAACAATAAATTGTTATTGTTATTATGGCGTCAGATTAAAGTAAGACGGTGAGCTAGGCAGGCTTAAAAGCCCCACCACCAACCAAGCCCAGCAGAAAAACTCCAAATCGAACCCCAGGCCAACACCAAGTGGTGTCAACCACTAGACCAGGGAAGTGGTATAGATATTTCCTCCCATTTTCTTACCGTTGCGTGCAAGGTCTTGGTATGGATTAAGCGCCTGTTAGAGCTGTAACATGAAAACATCAGTAATTAGTATTAAAATAACATCCATCCCCGGAGGGGTAGGCACCCCTCAAAGGAGCAGGTGGGTGTTAATATACATTTCGCTTAAAATGTTAAGTTCTCATGTAACCGTCACTCCACATGTGTGTCGATATAACCAAATTTCTTTGTTCTGCTCTGTTTCCAATTTTATTTGGGGGCAGAACATGTTTTCTTCTTCCACTCTCTTCTATTACTCGCCAAGTCAACAGTCGATATAACCTACATAACTACCTACATAAAATCATAAAACATAATATCATATCTGTCTGTCTTCAGCCTATATATGTCCCACTGCTGGGAACAGGCCTTCCTCATGGAGAAACACATGAGGAGTATGGGCTGTTACACCACCACGCTGGCCCAATGCGGGTTGGTGGGTAGAAACAGTCGCACTAGCGACCGGGGCCAACGGGGCCTTCCGAAGCACGGAGGAGCTCGAAATCACAAAGTTTTGGTCACCCATCCGCGGCCTGACCATGGCGAAGGTAGCTTTGTTCACAATCGAAAGCCAAAGCGTACTAACCACTACGCCACCGGGCTCCTCCCAACTTCGAACTTCGACAGTCGCCATATTTGATCGACAAAAGCATCCGTCCTTTTCATTCCTTGGCGTTAATGACGAATTTATAAAATTTTTCGAATGTCGATCTTAGACTTAATTATCCAATTACACCAAGTAATAGTGTCTTGTACAGGCCGGGATCGAACCGGGGACCTATTGTACGAGTAGTGGCGTTTCGCCGACTTTGCTCTCGCTGCGTTTGTGCCTACGTGCGTTTTTGTGTCTGTGTGTGTGTGTGTGTGTGTGTATGTATGCGTGTGGTTACCTAATTCGGAAAACATACCTTTCTCTGCCGTTTTGACGCCTGAAAAATTAAAGAAATGAAAATATTAAAATCTTATTTTAAATATTGATGTAAGGAAGGACTTAACCAAAAAACTATTAATAGCTCGAATATATTTTATTTATAAATACATATAAATATCCTGAATATATATAAATATATATAAACATCCAAGACTGGAGGAGAATTCAATTGAATTGAATTCATCACCCAAACATTTGCCCCCACCGGGATCGAACTCAGAACCTCTCGAGATGGCGACGCCTTGAGACCGGCCTACAGACCACTCGACCACGGAGGTCGTCAAATATTACGAGAACTTCATTTCATTCATATTTATCTTGCGTTCGAAAAATCGAAATTAGTTACATTTTTTTGGGGAGTTTATTGTATTTTTTTTATCACTGATTTTTTGTTTACATTTTTTATTTCCTTGGTGGCCATACTTTAGTGCATTCATTCGATCGTCAGAGTTCTAACACATAACAAAACACGTTTTGTTATACATATAATAAAACTGTTATGGTCGAATGTCTGTACATAGAAAAAAATGCTTAAATCCAAGTCAGGGGGATGTAAAAAGAGGGAAAATACCAAATAATGTTATTTTTTTTGTTTCTCTGTCTATTTGTTGACTTGTTCCGGCTAATCTCCGAAATGGCAGGACCGATATTAATTAAATTTTGCATGGTGATTTCTTATATCCCTGGTCAACATCTGAGATACATTTAAATCCGGAAAATTAAAGGGGGATAGTTTAAAAACTATAGTGACAACAGCTAGTGTGACATAAATAAACTACGTGCTACGTATACCTTACCTGATTCGAGTGTGTCCTTTGCTTTTTCAACTGAAACAAAAAATAAAATGATAAGTTATTTTTAATCATGAACTTCTGAAATGCCACAAAGCAAGATAAAATAGAATATGATTCGCAAAGGCAAGTTATTTTACTTAATCATGAACTTCTGAAATGCCACAAAGCAAGATAAAATAGAATATGATTCGCTAAGGCCGGCGTTTGCGTGACACAGACCCTCAAGGACTAACGCTCAGTTGCACAAAGATTTTTTAAAGACGACATTTAGTAATGAGACATTAAAACTTTAAAGTTCATTAAATTTAAAATTGGAACACAAAATAGTTCTAGCGAATGTCTCTTTAGCATTGATAGGGTGCTAATGTCGTTTTGTGCAACGTAAAAACTACGCTAAGGTGTTCTTTTGACACTTCAATCAATAAATTTAATGGAGCATTAGGGATAATGACGACATTAAATTTTAAAGTTCGTTTCTGCAACTGGGTGTAAGTCAATAGGTAAGTATTTATTTGCCAAGAATACATTATTTTTACATAAATGTTTGAGTTCTGATCTTAGGTCCCAACTGTGTAAATCCCAACTGTGTATTCAGTCCTACCACTGCAGACGTGCAAATATTGGGTCCTTACCTATGAAATTGGTGTTTTTATTCTGTCTTAGTATTTTGTCTGTAACTATTCAGAGTATTCCTAAAAAATAATTACCTCGTCTAAAAATAGACTATATTTTTGAGCTCGTTTAATTTGTTATGATAATTTGTTGTAAGTTTAATTGTGTTAAAATTGGACACGGAGACAACTCTTTTTAAATGCCTCCCGAATACATCATTTTATTTGCATCCACTTAAAAACGATAAATAATTTTTATGAAGTGTGATATTACACATATTACTAAAGCTTGTCTAATGATACATGCCAAATAATTTTATCTCTGGATTTGTCGTTGTGAAGAAAACTGATAAAATGTTAGTATGTAAAATGCAGAATTCCCCAAAATCTCCATACAAAACACCAATTTCATAGGTAAGGACCTAATATTTGTACATTTAATATAAAGTCAGTTGATATTTGTTATCGTTAAAATTGTGAGTTAATAATTAAAATTTTAAAATTAAACGATGATTATGATAGCAAGTCATAAGATAATAGATAAATAAATTTGAGAAAGGTATGTACAACAATGTGAAATAATTAAAGATATTAAGACATTCAAAGCAAAACATATCATCGTCACACCTTTTTCCCCAAAGGGGTAGGCAGAGGTGTTAACGCCCACTTTTCGCCAGATATGTTAAAAATAGAAACAAAGGGAAAATGAAGAAGAGCGCAATAACAGCAAAGAGTCGCTAATACTGATATAGCGCCTCGTTACTAGTTTAACAATAATCAAATAAGATAAAGTTCAAAAATCAATACAACGATTTGATAGATAGTTCCTTTAATATTTCAGTTTCTTTTCGAGCAGTTCATGTGTAAGCTTTAAAAAACATAAAAATTAAATCCTGTAAAAAAAAATCTGTAGCTAGTGCGATTTTGAACTAAGCCATCGTTATGTAGAGATAAAAGATTAAGCTTAAACAAAAATAATTCATGTACGTCTTTATGTAGATATTTCCAAATCACCTTTTTGTTTTTGTCTCAGTATCTCAGTATGTTCGGTAGGATCGCAAACCTTGTTGTCTGATAAAGATTATCAATGAAATATCTAGTGCTTTACATTATTTACATATTAAGGAAATAATCGATCATTGATTACTGTAAGAACTTAATTCTTTTAAGCCATGCTCTGTTGATCTGTTTAGCAACTAACTCGTGCACGATATATTTAATTTATTCTATACTACTTTTTCAATGAATCAACAACTTCGCAATAGGCTAGTTGACTCATATCAAAAGTAATAAAAATAATGTGTCATTCACATAGTATTTAGTACAAGGGTCCGAAATATATCAAATTCGACAAATATAAATAAGGGATTGCTGTAGAAATTCTATTTAAATATGTTTTATTTTTATTTATTTTTTCTGCCATAAACGCTATCTACCATGTTCGTGAAATTAGTTGAGTAACCATTCATGTAAACAATTACTACGCATGGTCAAAATTAATCGATTAGTCGGTCGGAGTCAGACACAACCTCCGGTCGGCCGGCGGGTATCCAATGAGGGATTCACCTCCTCCTCCCCCCGCATAAGGAGGTAAAGACCCTCCCAGGATCGGAAAAAACCTTTTACATACATAAAATCATGACTATTATCCCCTAAGCTTTAGTCAGAGACTAGGCAAAAGCACCGCAAAAACAGTCAATTGCCATAGCCCGAGCTTCACCAAACAGTGACTCAGCGTAACAGGTGGTGAGCCCATCGCCGCTATAAGCTATTGGGTGGTTGTGCAGTTCTTTTAGTCGCCTTTTACGACACCCAAGGGAAGAGACGGGCAGTATTCTTTTAATGAACCGCTACCACACCGCGCCGCGGCAAAAAACCTTTAACGTAATTTTAATCTTAAAAAGAAGTGAAAATTATTAAATATACTCACCACCAGAAGTTATTGGTTCCATTGGTGCTGGAAAAAGAAGAAAACTCATATAAATACTCAGTCCATACTCATATTACAAATGTGAAAGTAACTCTCTCTCTTGCTTTCACGTCAAAGCTGCTGATTCGATTTAATCACATTTTGGCGCAAAGTTACTTTTTATTCCGATATTCCCGTGGGCCCGGGTGTCGCGTGGTCACTACAAACGCCAGGTAAAAAGATATACGGTTTTTCAATACACACATCATCCTCATATTAACCGCCCACTGCAGGGCATAAACCTCCACTCTCTTGTGCCAATCCGTCGCTTCCGGGAAAGACCTGGGCAATCCATACATACATATAATCACGACCATTACTCTCTAAGGGTTAGTCAGAGATTAGGCAAAGGCACCGCAAAAGCATTCTACTGCCATAGTCCGCGCATCACCAAGCAGTGACTGCACTCAGCGTGACAGGTGGTGAGCCCGTCGCCGCTATAAGCTATTGGATGTTGTGCAGTTAGTCCATTGGTTGCCTTTACGACACCCAAGGGAAGAAATGGATTGGTAGTATTCTTTTAAGGAGCCGCTATCACACGAATATATGTCATAATTTACCTACTTTGAAAGTAGGTAAATTCGTAGCGGTCGTAGCGAAAAGTTGTAAGATATCATCATAATCATTAACCACATTAGTCCAGCTCTTTGCCGCTGCAGCTTTGGCTTTCGATATCGGAAACAGAGCTATCTTCGCCATTGTCAGGTCTTGGATGGGTGACCAAAAATTTGAGATCTTGAACTCCTCTGTGCTGCGGAAGTCACGTTAAGCCGTTGGACCGGTCGCTATTGCGACTGTTTCTGCCCACCAACCCGCATTGGGCCAGCGTGATGGTGTTACGGCCCATACTCCCCATGTGTTTCTCCACGAGGAAGGCCTGCCCAGCAGTCGGACGTATTCAGCCTATTGGCTGAATTTAATTTAAATACGTTTTTTACGTTCTTTCCTGCGTTAATAAGTTGTGCGACAGAATTGGCTTGAATTAATAAATTACGAATGTGACGTCACAGTCAGATCGTTACACTTGCGTTATATATGTAAATGTATATCTGTAGTCTAAAGTCTAGATTTTTATTTTGTTTTTTTAGACTACTTTTAGCTACCAACAACATTGGTAGAACACTATTATGACTACATAAGTATATGTCTTGAAAAGTTTTTTAAAACACTTACCCACTTGCGCGGTCGAGAGTTAGCACCTAACCCTGGGGCAAATATATGGACAAACCCTGGGTTAGGCGCTAACTCTCGAGCATGCAATTGGGCCTTAGGGCGAGTTTTTTTATCCTTAGTAATAGTAACCACAACAGTTAAATTCTAGACCACTAGCGTCATAGTAACGCCAAAATGTGTGACGTCAGCTTGACAAATTGTTGTTTGCGATGAAAATTCGAAGCAACATACATCAGCTGTGCCGCCAGCCGCCATATTACTAATACCAGCATCATATTGTGGTTAAATTGTCTATGATTGACTTCGTCCGCGGTTACTGGTTTTTTAACTATCCCACGGGAACCCTTCAATTTTCCTGAGTATCTAAGATGTTGTTCAGGGATATAAGGTATCACTATGCAGAATTTCATTGCAACCGTCCAGCCATTTCGGAGATTAGCCCGTACAAACAGACGAACAGACAAAGAAAAATTTATTTTGTATATTCCCTTTATTTACATCCCCCTGACTTGATTTTAAACATTTTATTTTTATATTATACAGACAATCGACCTTTACACTTTTATTATATGTAGAGTTATAGTAATATATATAAAATTTGACTATTCCACAAGCTGTAATATCAGGACATCATACTTTTTTGCCATTGGTCCATATTTACCCAACTGATCAACCTGCCCCTTACTCTAAACTGTCGGATCACGGATTCGATTCGGAAAGTCACGTCCCGTCTCGCTCTAATTCGCCGCAATAAAAAGTGACAGGAATGGAGATTCCGAGATTCGTTTAGTTTCCGACAGTTTAGAATAAGGTACAAAATCTGACCCTATATGACTATTTAGGTTGGTTACCTGCGCCGGGTGCAGAAGGAGGCGCAGATGGTGCTGCGGGTGGGGCGGCCGGCAATCCTGGTATACTGTCAAACACTGTAACAACAAACACAGAATTATTATAATAGGTCTTACCTATGAAATTGCCGTTTTTTTTCCCTCTCAGTGTTTTGTCTGTAACTTAAAGTTTCAGAGTATTCTTATAAAATAATTACCTCCTATAAAAATAACCATATTTTTGAACTCTTGATTTGTTTTGATAATTTACTGTAAATTTAATTGTGTTAAAATTGGAAACGGAGACAACTCTTTATACTTATAAATATATCATTTGATTTGCATTCACATAAAATAGATAAATAATTTATATGAAGTGTATTATCATACACATTGCTAAAGCTTGTCTAATGATACGTAACAAATTTTATTATCTTTGGATTTGCCGTTATGAAGAAAACTGAAAAAATTTGAGTATGGAAAATGCAGAGTTCCCTAAAATCTTCATACAAAATGGCAATTTCATAGGTTAAGACATTTAATCACGTCATTCCAAGAATCTCTTTCTTTGCTATGGTGTTTTCTAATTTCTTTCGCTTCATCTTATCATTATACTACATTTGACCTGGCTTTGTCGAACCTCGTCCTCAGCCTATATACGTCCCACTGCTGGGCACAGGTCTTCCTCACGAAGAAACACATGAGGAGTATAGGCCGGGACCATCGGCTTAACGTGCTTTCCGTGCACGGAGGAGCTTGAGATCACAAAGGTCACCCATCCACGGCCTGATAATGGCGAAGGTAGCTTTGATTCAATCGAAAGCCAAAGCGTAACCACTACACCAATCTCCTCGGGTTTGTCACACCAAAGGCCAGAAATCAGGTTATCGGAGTCCCACATGGTTGGTTTCATGATCACTCCCTGCCCAGCATATTGAGGGCTATGCTGGATAGGGAAACGGCGTGATCGGCCTTCTCGCTCTTTTGCGAGGAGGTGATGGCAGCGAAGGAGGCGGCAGAGCGCACACGATGGCTCAACTCTCCTGGCTATCGTCGCACCCCTTCCCAGTGCCGGGAGGGGTGTTGCCACGCCCCCCAATTAGGGGGACTCCGCCGGGGAGGCTGACTGGGTAAACCTCGAGTCCCGGTCTCCTCTCCACTCCGCGGATAGGAAAGTTGCTGTGGTTTTAGTGAGTATGAATGTCACTGTCATCGATGGTGATCTCCATTTTACCTAGTCGCAGAAAAAGACTCCCCACAAATATATCTCAAGAGCATCATCTCTAGTCTAGAAACTGCTGGACACACTCCCCCAAAACGGTCGGTTCTGCGCTGTTCTGTGCTTCGGAAGGCACGTTAACCCGCTGTTCCCGGTGGCAACTGTTTCTACCCACCAACCCATTAGGCCAGACGTTACAGCCCATACTCCTCATATGTTTCTCTATGAAGAAGGCCTGTGAACAGCAGTGGCACGTGTAGACTGCTTTGCCCACAGCGATATTGCCACCTGGGCCAGTCTCTTCTCAACAGTCGGTAAACAACAAGAAGCACAGCACTGTCGGCAGCAGTGTCTTTTGGAATCGAATCCTTGAATCTGACAATTGGGGGTGAGGTGTTTCAGTTACAGCCTACCATTCGAGACCCACGAACTCCGTTGTCGAGTGGTCTGACCGCGCTCACAAGGCGTCGCCATCTCGAGAGGTTCTGGGTTAGATCTTCAGTGGGAGCAAATGTTTGTGTGATGAATACAGGCATTTGTTCTCCAGTCTTGGATGTTTATATGTAAATAGATACATACATACATATAATCACGACTATTATCCCCTAAGGGTTAGTCAGAGACTAGGCAAAAGGACCGCAAATACAGTCCACTGCCATAGTTCGCGCTTCACCAAGCAGTGACTAATGGCCGATTGTGCAGTTCTTAGTCCATTAGTCGCCTTTTACGACACCCAAGGAAAGATATGGGTTGGTAGGATTCTTTTAATGAGCCGCTGCCACACGGCTCTAAATCGATAAATGATGAAGTATATTCATCTAGTATCTATTTAAGCGGCATTAGTAGCTTAAAATGGAGCTAGTTAAATTTCTGTGAATACACAATTATGCCATTTGGTACCTTTTTACATAATATAACATAAGCCTACTTCCCCGAAGGAGTAGGCAGATGCATATTTACGCCTCTCTTTATTTGCAAAGTCAGAAAATACAAAAAAATCACTTACGACCAGGTTTTGGGTGACACATGGCCAGCGAAACCTGAAAAAAAAAACGTTCAATGATGCATAATATGTCGTTACAAATTGGTTATTGCTAAAATTCGCCACTCTTACCGATGGCAGACTATGGCCATCCAATATTGAATATAGTGTCAAATTCGGTTAAATAATAGGTCCACAATGAGCTTATTTCTTAAGATCTTAAGCTGACATCCTCCAGAACGTCAGTCTACCAACGTTGCTCCTAAAACGCGACTTCCAGACCTTGGAGTAACTCGATATCGATAATAATATCACAAAATTTTGAGGTAACAACAACTAAACCATACTATACTAAATTAATAAAAAAATTGCAATATTTCTTCTTTTTTTTATCTAACTCTCTGGAGATGGGAAGGATAGATGCACAATTTTATTCCTACGGTTCAATATTGTTTTTCGAAAGTCAAAGCGTACAAACCACTACTCTTAGCTACGTCTAATAAGTGGTATTTTTACATCGTATCACAACACCTAACTACGTCTAGTGTTTAAACATTATAACTAATAATAAAAATATTACCAGAACGAGGAGAACGAAGACCGATTTCATCTTGGAAATATTGGGGTTGTCGGTAATAATATATTGTATTATGGCGATTTCATTATGTTTTTTTGCGTTTTATACTCCAACCGTGACGGATTATCGTCTATTGTGTGGCTTAAATTTATTGCCAAACATTCGGGTGCTTATTTCAATAACGTATGTCTGTATGAATTTCTAAAATTTAATAATATGTTTTTTATATGGTTATTATTATATGAGGTTTTGAGACTGGAAAGTTTGTTTGGCCTTGTAAAAAGAATGAGACCACACGTTTGTATAGCATGTATATTCTCTTGAATTACTGATTGAAACTTTGGTTCAATTATTATTGAGTGTTATTTAGACGGATAGCAAACCGATTTCGTTTTAAGTGACTCGCAAAATGGCGCAATCCTATGGTCTATTTTACCTCGCAAACCACTCAGCTACCTCGCATGGCTTTGGTGAAAGAGCAAAGATCATATATGTTTGCTGAGTCGCGGTCTCCACTCAAGAACTTTACGACTCCAACGGTCGTCAGTTCTGCGGCTAATGTTACCAGCCCACTGCCACTTCAGTTTGCTAATACGGTAGGCTATGTCGGTGACTCTACTCGAGGTTCTCTGTCGGATCACATCATACCTAATACGGTCCTTCAGAGTTACCCCGAGCATCGCCCTTTTCATAGCTCGCTGAGCGACTTTAAAGCGAGCGGTTAGTATTATTTATAAATTTCTATGAACATGCGCGCATTACATCAACTCTGTGTCATTAACGAATCGCCTCGCTCGCGAGCTGTTGACGCGTGACCCGCGGGTGGTCCAGTAACCACCTGCTGCTCGCACGCTTACTCATTGTTGACCACTCGTTGATCATGTGACGTTTACTATTTGCCAACGCGGTGTCCACAGATGGACAACGAGTCGAAGCGAGGTGGCTCTAATGAGCTATGACCTTAGGCTTGTTAACCTTTGATCCCTTTGGTCCCTAAATTTACTTGAATTAATGTTATTAGGTACTTCAAAAAAAATATCGTATAGAACACAAGTAAAGCAAGAAAACAAATATATATGAGTAGTATATTTTTCTTATTGACAAAAGACAGACGCAATTTGGCGCGTGCAAATTTGAACAGATGCTTTTAAAATTCACATTATTAACTATAATATAATAACGGTGATGTTTCCGTATAGAAAACAAACAGACAATATGTTATCTGGTAATCTGCCATTTAAAGTAAATTTGAAATAATGTTTAAAGTTTGTAAACGCTGTTTTTATTCGTTTTTGCGAATTTCTTAACAAAAGATATAACATAAAATATAATCAATACATATATGAAAGTCTGTAAGGTCGAATGTCTGCACATAGAAAACAAATGCTTAAAACCAACTCAAGGCGTTGTAAAAAAAGGAAAAATACCAAAAAAAAATATTTTTTGATTCTCTGTCTGTTTGTCCGTTTGTACGGTAACCCGTACGTTTATCCGTTTGTACGGTAGCGTAAAAATATCTCCGAAATGGCTAAACCAATTTCAATGAAATTTTACATGGTGATACCTTAAATCCCTGGTCTACATCTTAGATACTTTTTCCCGTCCCGTGGGATAGTGAAACAACAGTAGGTAACCACGGACGAAGTCGCGGCAACAGCTAGTATATAAATGTTTTTTTTTTATTGAGCCGCAGTATGAGAAAGATACGAGGAAACAATTTATTATAGATTGTCTCAAGTGTGGGACGTTTCCCCGGTTAGAAGTTGGTAATCATATTACAGCCCAAACAACAAAGAATTAAAAAATAAATAAATATCTTCAAACATTCACACCTATCAACTAGCCCCATTTTAAGCAACTAATGCTGCTTGTGTTACGGACACTAGATGACGGATAAATATATTTAATAGATAAATACATATATATAAACATCCAAGACTGGAGAACAAATGCCTGAAAATTCATCACCCAAACATTTGCCCCCACCGAGGATCGAACCTAGAACCTCTCGAGATGGCGACGCCTTGAGACCGACATACAGACCACTCGACCACGGAGGGATTGTTCCTTAATATATTTTTTATACTGCACCTGAGGAAAAAACGTTGCTCTGTCTGAGGAAAAATCGTTGCTCTGTTTTTTGTAGTATGTATCAACAGCCCCTTATTCTAAACTGTCGGAAACTAATCGAATCACCGAATCTCTATTGCTGTCACTTTTTATTGCGATGAATTAGAGCGAGACGGGACGTGTCTTCCCGAAGCGAATCTTTGATCCGACAATTTAGAATAATGGGACTGATCTGTCCTGACTGTTGAAACTTGGGGTTGAATTACAGAGTACTGAGAGATTTTCTTTAGTGCCCGATAACGCAGTAGGCTTATCTTACCCCCTAATAACAAAGGAGATAACGGACAATGTGTGGGTAAGTAATGCACCTTCGCCAACCCCTTTGGAGATTATATGAGTGATAATATCTATGTGTGTAACGAGGCGCTATACCAGTATTAGCCACTCTTTGCTGATATTGCGCTCTTCTCTGGCCATTTCCCTCTTTGTTCCGCTTTAAAAAAACGAACCATCTGTCGGTTCTGTCTATCTCCACATTGTCTAAATCTCCAACAGAATAATTGTTGTATTAAGAATATTAAATAGGTAATTGAAATCGATGTATTACATTGAAAGAAGTCTGGTTGTGTAATTGAACTCATCATTTTTATTTTATTTGAATAGAATCGTTTTCAAAGGCACTTTTGTAAGTAGTTTTATAGTTATCTCTTTGTTTTTATGTTCAGTATTTTTGTAATTTACCTTTTATAAAATATGTTCCAAAGTGCCTTAGTTTTTATATAATATACCTTTAAGTGGCGACCTGGGACTTTCATTTACCGCCGGATACCAGGTCACATGTACGCCTCCTACAAAATGACCAAAATATTGTTGTTGTTATAGCATTGTTGTGTTCCGGCAATCAGTGGTAAGATAGCCAATTCCTCAGTTGTTGAAGATTACAGGTGAAGCTTGCTTCCAACTTCGGCCTTATCGTCACTTACCATCAGGTGAGATGAAGGCCAAGTGCTTACCTGTCATATTTAAAAAAATATATATTCGTCTAAATGTGGGTTGTTCAATCCAACCTTCAAGGATGCACTTTATTATTATTTGGGGTAGTCGGGGCTGTTTCGCATCACTGCGACCTAATAAGATCTATTGTGACCAGCCTCCTATACAAGTTCTATTTAAGGCCCCACAGTAGCTCCATCAACTGGGCACTGTCTAAGAAGGATAAGATGTTCCCAGTTTTGATTGTTTTTATTTCATCTGGGTTAAGAGTGTGTTTCCCCAGGTGTCTGCACTTGATGCACTGCTATAAATGTATTATCGTGTTTTTCATTACTTTCTCTCGAACACTTGCAACAATATTAATTAACATGTTGTTAATAAGTTTAAAAATATAATTATCAAAACACCAATTGTCATTGGAAATCGCAAACTATAATAAGCCTTATTTATGTCTTGTGATAAGTGAAAATCGCATTGTTGAAATATCGTATGTGGATAATTTTATATGCGCTTATGACGTCAACTCATTTACATTACACACTCAGTAAAATAAATAAAGCATATTAGTAGTTGAAAGTTACAAAGATAGTTTAAATTAAACTTTTAATGTCTGTAATTTCCTTATAAAAAATTGAGCTATCTTTATTATCGGAGACTGGAAGAGTGGAGGAGAAAAGAAAAGAAGAAGGAATGTCAAGAAAGGGAATCGAAAGAGAAGAATCAATTCAAAATTAAAATTATTTGTAGTGAAGAGATTGTGAGTAGATAGAACTAAGGTAGAACTAAACATCGTATTGTCAATACCTACGATAGAATTAAAAATCATGTTTAACTTCTTTTGGCCGACCAAGGTTGTATCTAAAGGGGGTATTAAGAAAAATAAAAATGTAACAATAATAATGGTTTAATTCAATTAACACAGATCCATATTAAAAATACAATGAACTTCTTCACTTTTCAATAATTTATTTCGTAGTTACATTGTTGATATTTTACAAAAGCCAGCCATGTTTGTTTTTCAGAAGGCGTTCATTTGTTTTAACATTATCTCCTGGTTATGTGGGGATGTAGGGTTAATTTACAAATTATCTAACTGTAATGGCTATTATTCAAAATAGTGCTAGTAATGCCCATTATTACTAATACTTTTTAGTCTGTTATAATTACTGTTAAACGCAACATTGCTTTCATCATTATTAACATTGAAATGTAAGGTATATAACAAAACTAATTCTAGAACTACTACTATTATTGCTGTTTACATTCTTGTAAGTATAATGAATGGTTTCAGCGTTGCTAGTGTGATAATTTTGATTATTATTTCTATTTTCGTTACTTAAATTACTCCTATAAATTTATTATTAACAACGCCTTTGAAATTATTTATAACTGTTTACACCGTTGTTTCTATTGCTATTAGTTTGATAGGAGTGTTGTTTATTACTATTTCTAGACGCATTATAATTAATAACTCCAGCTCTATTATTATTATTGTTTGCAGATCCGCTATTATTATTTTCAGAGTCATTATTATGTCTATTTCTGTTCGCACTTTGGCTATTTTCGTTATAATTATGTGTTTCGGTTTCCCCAAAGAGTTGGGCGCCAATAAACGCTTTGTGGAGGGTCGCATAAAGGGCAGGGGTGTTAGGGGCTCCACAAGCTCTTCCGAGTGACGTTACAGCAACCACACGCCACGTGCAGCCATCTTTGATTTGAGCTGGGCCGCCGGAGTCACCCTGAAATTTAAAATGAAAATCCGAGTCAATGCAGTTCTAGTTACACCATTTAAAAGACTATTTAAAAGAATTTAGGTTTACTTCTTGTTTGTGTGCACCAATCATATAATTTAACTGTAGAGGTCAAATGTCTGTACATAGAGAACCTAGTCAGGTGGATGTAAGAAGAGGGGAAATAGCAAAAAATTATATTTTTTTGTTTCTCTGTTTGTACGGGCTAATCTCCGAAATGGCTGGACCGATTTCAATAAAATTTCGCATGGTGTTACCTTATATTCTTGGTCAACATCTTTGATACTTTTTATTCCGGAAAATTATGATTCCCGGGAGATAGTTAAAAAACCATAGTAACCGCGGACGAAGTCGTGGGCAACACCTAGTTACTTATAAAATAGATTATGTAGGTACCTAAAGCTGTTTCATAATAGGGAAATTAATCCAAGTATTTAGTTTGTATGAAAATAAAAAAAAGAATAAATAAATAATGACCAATTTAAAGGTCTGAAATTTTCTTTGCCAAATTTAATAGAACGCGGTGTATAGTTAAAACAACATAGGCTTGTTTTCTGTACAAGACAAACGGGCAGACGTTTCACCATAAAATGTTCTGGGAAAGATTAATCATTTCGTTACCTGACAGGTATCCTTCCCTCCTCGTCTGTCCCCAGCGCAAATTTGGCTTTCGGCTGAAGGACCAACTGGCAGTTTTCTAGAAGTTCCTAGAACTTGACGACATTCTTCAAGGTTCCAGATGGGAACTGAGACACTGCGCAGCACAAAAGACTGGTTTCCCGCTGTGGGATTATTATGAAAAAGTTTTTTTTAATACAGTTGCTCAAAAAGTGGCGTATTGCTGGGACGTATAGCGTTCGAGAAGTGGACTGTTACATACTCGAGCTTTTTCTTTACCTTTTCCGAACTCGTGCGTTCTCTTTTCCAACGGTCAAAATAATGTCTATTAAAAAGAAAAAGCCAACCACGAAGTTTTTACTAAAAAAATTCATTAAATTTTTTGTGATTCATGCAAATATTTCTAAAAAGAAGCTACTAATTTGTTTCAATATCAGATTAAATGATTTCATTCAATGAATTAGGTTAGGTTTCATTTCATTTCATCTTATTAAATTTTATTTTCATTTTATATCAATAAAACAAATTCAACTGAAGACTTGGCTGTATGGGCATAGTTTCCTTTGCCTATCCAGAATGGGTAAAGAAAACAATATTGCGGTTGGCGCCATTTTCCAAAAAAAATCTTTATTAAATTGCTTAATTTTTTCGCAACTGTATTAAAAATAGTTGTTCAGTACACGTGCGGAACCGTCATTGCAACTTGTTCTGCCATTTGTAGGAACTCTTTGCAATGACAGGCTTTTCGCACTCGTAATGAAATATACTGTATTTATACCATTAATTAAAGGTTAGTATTTACTTACATAATATGTTCTTAGGTTAATTTTTAACCAGAGTCATGCGAGGTAGCTAAATGATGTGAAGCAATCCAATTGGACTATTTTTCCTTTACACACCACTTAGCTACCTCGTTAGTGTTGTGGTAGAAAAGTTTTCTATGAACGCCAACCGTTGAGCTCTGCCAGAAAACCAGTGAAAAGAACGTTCTTAGCAAGTTTACTTCCATCCACTCTTCTTTACTGGTGATTCCCTGTTCATACATACATATAATCACGACTATTATCCCCTAACGGTTAGTCAGAGACCAGGCAAAGGCACCGCAAAAACAACCTGTCGAAGCCGCAACTATACGCCTTCTCCACAGGCCGAACACTTCACGATCATTTGCCTTTTGTTTATAACAAGACAAGATTGGAGGGGGAACGGGCTGTCATCTCGCTACCATCTAATTAACCTTGTATTGTAAAACCTTTTTTCCAATTATACTAACTTCATTCAAAAACTCTAAATTCTTATTTGTTCGCCTAATTTCCCGAACACAACCCACTGCCATAGTCAGCACTTCACCAAGCAGTGATTGCACATGTGCTCAGGGTGACGGGTGGTGAGCCCGTCGCCGCTATAAGCTATTAGATTGTTGTGCAGTTCTAAGTCCATTAGTCGCTTTTTACGAGACCCAAGGGAAGAGATGGGTTGGTAGTATTCATTTAATGAGCCGCTACCACACGACTCGACGAGTTTCAGATTATAATAATGTATCTATACATACATAGATACAGATACAGATAGATAGATAAAATTCTTTATTGCAACTAATAAAAACTAAGAAATATAAAAGAAAAAAAAATACAATGCAACACAGGCGGCCTTAAAGCTAAAAGCAATATCTTCCAGGTAACCTTTGCGCAGAGATAGAATGAAAGAAAAGGTAGGTGTAATATACTTACATATATAAGGTGCATATATAAACTACTATATATAAATTACATAATATATTATATACATATACATGTATAAAATAACATACTATATCATAAGTGCTATAAACCTGTGCTATTATAATACATGTAGTAAGTACTTACAAGTCTTGGTCACCCCCCAGCCCGTCGCTATGATGGATTCGTCCGTGCCTGGCGGTGAACCTAGGCATGCTGGTCTAATCACGTCTGAAAACCTGAAAAACAAACAATAATTACTTACATAGCTTCCTTGAATTTCTTTTTCCGAAATATATGACTCATATTAAAAGTTATTTCACATTGTATTTAGTACAAGGGTCCGAAATATACCAAGTTCAATAAATACAAATGTCCTGTAGAAATTCAATTGCATGTTTAATTTTTTCTTTTTTTTCATCTGCCAAAAACGCTATCCACCATGTTCGTGAAATAAGGGAAGTAACGCGTCATGTAAACAACTACTACGCATGGTCAAAATCCGTGAAACGCCAGTCACAACCAATAAAGTATGTTTGTTGGCTGTGACACCTATGTCACGCATGCGTATTAAATTGTTTACCAAAACTGTGACCTTTCGGCACAGATAATTCATAGACCATCATGGCTGATGGCGTTTTCGACAGTTCAGCAAAAATGTTATTCCTCAAAAATAATTATTTTATTTTTTCGGTGATGGCTCAACAGTAATGAATCATTTAGGGCCAAATGAAAAAGGGCAGGTCAACTAGCCTATGGGGGTGCCGTTCTATTTAACTTTTACTATTTTCGCAAAGGGCCTCTTTTACCATCAGGTAGAGAGAGTCATTTGCTGGGTGGCTACTCTTATTGTGCTGTTTCCATCTAGACTATTTCCAGCCTGTAGACGTCCACTGCTGGACATAGTCCTCCCCTAATGATCGCCACAACGACCGGTCTTACGTAGGTCGCCCAGATCCAGCGAATTGCCAGATCCTCCCCCAATGATCATAGGCCTCCCCTAATGATCGCCTATGCCTTGCGACAATCGCCAGATCGTCGGTCCACCTCATTGGGGGCCTTCCTGTCCTGACCTGTCTTGTCTTGTTTAGCCCTAGCATGGCCCTAGCAGATCCGTAAAAGGCTCTTATACTGCTTACCGTGATTCTGGGTTATTTGGTGTGATTTCTAGAAAAAAAAACTCACGTAACATCCTTGTTCAGCCTCAGCATCGCGACGTCGAAGTAAGACCTCGTTCTGATGTACTTGGGATGTCGGATGACGGTTTGCACACCAACCAGTAGGGCGTTCTTATCGTCCATATAGCTTGAACCAAACTGCACTATCCTTGGAGCTCCTCTGTAAAATTCACCAATAAATTTTTTCACCTAAACCACTAAGGCCTGTACCAAAAACCCAGCAGAGTTAGGAAAAGATGATGCGATCCATCAAAGGAATGCATCATCCCTCGGCTCATCATGGTTAGTACGCTTTGTATTTCGATATCGAAAAAAGCTACCCTCTCCATGATCAGGTCTTGGATGCGTGACCAAAACATTGTGATCTCGAACTCCATCGTGCTTCGGAAGGCAAGTTAAGCCGTTGGTCCCGGTGACTGGTTCACCCACCTACCCGCATTAGCCTAGCCGCATGGAGCGTGGTGGTGTTACGGCCCATACTCTTCATGTGTTTCTCCATGAGGAAGGCCTGCGCCCAGCAGTATGACGTACGAGTATATAGGCTGAGGACGAATATATCGGATGTAGAAACACATGAGATGTATGGGCTATAACACCACCACGCTCAATGCGGATTGGTGGGTAGAAACGGTTGCAATAGCCAACGGGACCAACGGCTTAACGTGCCTTCCGAAGCATGGAGGAGCTCGAGATCACAAAGTTTGGTGACCTACCACGGCCTGCCCATGGGGAAAGTAGTATTTGTTTTCGATCAAAAGCCAAAGCGTATTAACGATATTATTCATAGCGCCGTATATTATTCGCTAAAACCTTACCCGACAACCGTATCGTCTGTGTCCTGGTAGGTGCAGTGGCTGGCTGTGAGGACGTATCTCTCACTGATCAGCGACCCTCCGCACTTCCAGGAGTAGCCGTCACCCTGGAACATTACAGGAACGGAATGGTAAACTGCCTTATGGTCGTAACACACTTATCAAGGGATCGTCACCGTGTGGCCTCGCTGTCAACAGCGGCAACTCGGCTACGGCTAGGCGACGCCGCACTTACGGCTCGCCAGCCGCTGTTTGACGGCTAGAAGAGGTGCCGCGCGGGTCATTCAGTATCCGAACGTAAAGTATAGTGGAGAGTCGTAAGAATGCGGTGAGACGTAAGAGCGGGAACGGCAATTCGTGAGCTTTCTCCGTTAAGATTCCGGTTAGTGTGCGTTGCAGTACGAAGTTTCATACAAAGAATACTGAACTGCTAGAGTTGAGTTGATATGTGTGCTACGACCATTATACTGAACTATGTATTCACTGATTGGATTTAGAAAACCCCGTTCCGTCTCGATCTATTTCGCCGTAATCAAAAGTGACAGGTATACGATCCCGTGATTCCTTTGTTTTCAGATGCTCGAGAACAGAGGTGCGGGGCGAAGTGGAGAGCTTTTGAAGCAGGTCAGCCGTTGCAAAAGGAGCCCATTTTTTTTGGGTTAGGGGGCAAGCGAGCATAAGGATCACCTGATGTTATGCAATTACCGCCGCCCATGGACACTCACAACATCAAAGGAGTCACGACTGCGTTGGTGGCCTTCTAAGTGGGAATATGCTCTTTTCTTGAAGGTTTGGATATCTATATTCGCAATGAAATTAAGTGCTAAAGTTTTATTCTAATTAAAAATTTTATTCACAGAGATCAAACTGCTGACCTCTTGCACAAGTAACGCCGTCCGTCCAAACTCGGCTATCGCTGGCCATATTATTATGATATATAGAAAAAAAAATATTGCTGATTGAAACGATTATTGGGAAATTGGCGATGTATATTCTAACCTTCAAGTTATTCCAGCCCAGCAAAGCCATGTGGGGGAAATCCTGGATGGTCGCGACACTCCCCCCTACCACCAGGGGAACCTTCGATGGGAGGCACGACGACACGTTGACTTGTACCGGCTTTGGTGACGGAACTAGAGGAATTGCTTGTACCTTCTCAACGTTGAATGACTTGAAGGTGGAACACACTGAAAAAGAATAACCACAGTATCTTTGTGATCCATACTAATATTATAAATGCGAAAGAAACTCTGTCTGTCTGTCTCACTTTCACGTCAAAACTACTGAACCAATTTAACCGAAATTTGGTACACAGATAGTCTAGAGCCTGAGAAAGGGCATAGGCTATCTTTTATCCTGATATTCCCATGGGAACGGGTGCCATGCGGGTGAATGTTGACAATTTTAATAGCGCCTACCAGAAAATGAAGGACAAATGAACGCCACTATGAACTTTGCTTTTAATAATAGAGTAGGAGTAAATGTTCAATTCCACCAAAATCTTTCTGTGTTGAATAGCCTATTTATTGAGGAAGGCTATAGACTACAGATCATCACACTATCTCAAACTAACTATTCTACGCGGATGAAGTCGCGGGCAAGAGTTCGAAATAAATGGAAAAACAAGTGCAACATAAAACTATTACACTTAATAACACCAAATTTGCACAAATCTGGAAGATATTATAAAAATAAATTAATAATAAACTATTTTCAATCATGCACACATTTTCGAACATAACGTGAGGAGCTCGGTGGCGTAGTGGTTAGTACGCTTTGGCATCTCGAACTCCTCCGTGCTTCAGAAGGCACGATAAGCCGTTGGTATGCAACCGTTTCTACCCACCAACCCGCATTGGGCCAGGCTGGTGGTGTTACAGCCCATACTCCTCATGTGTTTCTCCATGAGGTCGAGCTGTGCCCAGCAGTGAAACGTATATAGGCTTTAAAAAATGATATACATATAAACACTCATAATATATTCATAACTTATCTAAGAGAGAAAAGCCAAATGCCTGTATTGAACACACAAACATTTGCCCCAACTGTGAACCAGAAGCCAGGACTTTTGAAGATTGTCAAATGTTATTTTAAAAAGTCTTAGTCATGAAAAATTAACGTACTTTTCTCCAACATCTCCTCATATCTTCTCTTTTCAGCAGAGCTCATTTTTTCTTCATCTGGACCCATTATGATGTCAGGATTCGTCACGTCTTCTCTGTTTTTAACAGGAGTGTCAATAATGAAGTCTTCATGCGGCGGCCTATTTGTAATTGGAGGTTGGTTGGTGTCCACATTTGCTGGTTTGACACCAGGTCTGATTGTACTAGGTGGTGTGTAGTACGAATTCACATCGGTAGGAGTAGAACGTGTAGTTTTCGCTTCATTGTAAGGCTTAGTCAAGTCTGGAAAAGCGCTATCGTAATAACTTGCAGTAGGCCTAAATTTTGAACTAGCGGATTGAAACACTAGTCTAAGCGTTTCCAAATGTGATTCTGTAGTTCCTTTTAGTCTTTTATCTGGATTAGCATTAGCAAAATTAGGTGTTGGTGAAGTTCTAGTTCTGTTAATAAAAAAGTTAGTCTCAGTTGTTTCAAATTTAGGACGAGTTGATACGAAATCGGGTCTTTTAGTCGCAAGCTTCGGTCTAGTTGTAACAAAATTGGATTTTGTTGTAGAAAATTTTGGTCTGGATCCAATATTGTCTTGTTCATTTACATCATCGCCAAACCAATGCCTTTTATTGTTAGAATTTAGTTCTTTTCTACTTGGCTGAAGTTGACTATCGATTCTAGAATTTTTTTCACTATTCGGAAATTGAGAATCACTATCTACGTAAGCATTTTGAGCTCTTTTGAGATTTGGCTTAAATGTAGTGAATAAGTTAATGGAATGTAGTTGATTCGTTGTTTTCTTCATGAAATCATCTATTCTACTGTTCAAATCGAGTGAGATAGAAGACGTTTTATCTCTGTTCCTCTGAATGTGTTCATTTGTGATTGCTTCTATTTGCGGTTGGAGCATGAAGTTTGATACCTTTGTATACGGTGGTAAGAAGGGCTGATAGCCCTGGAGTATATCTGTAAAAAGATTTTTTAAATTTAATTTTCCAAACGCTTGCCATTTTTTTAATAAATAAAATAGGTACCTTATTGTTGCCGTTCCGTTCGAAAATAATAAAAAATAGTGACGACTTTGAACACTAAATTAACATGGATGGATTTATGCATAAAACCTTAATTGTGAGAAGTACGAAAGAAGTCTAAAAAGGGATAAAAGATAATTGACGTTGAATACTGAATATCTAGGTATACCTGCTGGTTACGCCAATTAATTAAATTACCAAATTAAAAATATACAAATCTGGTACATACTTCTTTCGCCTACCTTGCACGCATTGCCATTAAAAAAAAAAAAGATTCCCGCCCCGCGCGAGTTGAAAATTACTTTGCTCGCTTTTATAAAATAATATAAATTAATAACCCGCAACCGCATTAATCAGACATTGAGTCTTTGTAATCTACAAATGCGTCGTGCCATCCGCAAATACAATTGAAGAGAGAATTACACCATCACGCCATCTCCGAAGACATTGCCTGGAGAAGAGGCGGGCCCGCCGATACTTTATTATAAAGAAGCGTAGCGAGCTTGGACCAAGGCTCCAGCAGGTCAGTGCGTGCATTAACATTTCTCTCACAGTTGTATGTACCACGCAAAAATACAGTCCACTTTTTTACCATCGAACACCATACCATTCTATAACATATTGGCGCGACCATTATTGGTCCTTCGAGCCGGATTAACCGTTTTGAGGCCTTTTCATTATTGGTTTTTTGAAACGGATTTACCATTTTATAATTCATTATCCACCGCCCTTATTAGAATACTAATTGATTAGGCTCTAATGAGAGATACGACCAATTACATATTTTTATTTTTCCGCATGACATTGCGTCATACAAATTGTATTGCAACTTAAATTTTTCATTAATATTGTTATTATTCTGTGTTATACAATTAAGTTAAGCAGCATAATAAAAGTATTAATTGCATAGCACATAGTAATATAACATAGGCAATTTATTAAATATTGTTAGTTTTATTTTGTGAAAATTTTATTTAGCCGCATTATTTTAACGCTGGATGCATTATAACCCGACCGTGTTTCGCAGTCACATTACCGCGTATTTGTTTTGACCTAATATTCCGCCATCTTAATTTTTCCGCGTTACACTTATTTAATTTATTTTAACGTTTGGTTTGTAGTTCGCAGATAAAAATGCCGCGTAAACAACATACCGATGGTAATGATTCCGAATATGAGGAATGTGTTAACACTGACTTAATAATATTATCTGCGAAACGAGAAGCGATTTTCGAAATATTGCAAAATATATACGATTTATCTTCGAAATGTCATTCGGACGATACGATACGGGAAAGTTTTCTTGACCAGTCTTGTAATATTGAAACGCTTCGTGATGACTTTAAGAAAGTGTTAGACGAATATAATTCATGCCTTTTAAAAATAGAGCCTTCCGCAAAGCCTGAATTTCAAAGTCTTATTACTTTCGAGTCTTTGTATAATAGAATCAAGCGAGTTCGTTCTGAATACTCACAGGTACAGTCATCACGCCAGATTGGTTCTAATGCTCCTATAAAAACTAGACCATCTTTGCCGCCGATAGAACTGATGTCGTTTAATGGTGATATACGCTCATGGCCATTGTTTTATGCTAGCTTTAAGTCCACTATTGACGATAATCCATCGCTCACAGATGCCGAAAAGTTGTACTACCTTTTAGGCAAGCTGACAGGCAAAGCTCAATCGGTGTGCGCCGGTATATCTCCGTGCGCCGATAATTATAAGCTGCTACTGCAGTCACTAATTGATAAATATGAAGACAAGCGTATGCTTGCGTCGACATACTTAAATCAAATATATAATTTTAAATCATTTCACTCTGGTACCGCGAATAATTACGATTTATTTACTGATAACTTTGTTAGTGCAGTGCGCGCTTTAAAAAATCTGAAATTAAATAATTTGACTGATTTTATTTTACTCCATGTAGCTCTTAAGAAAATAGATCTAGATACGGTACGAGCCTTCGAGTTGAGTTGCAGCTCGAATATTCCTACCTTTGATGACCTAGTCGAATTCATTAAAATTCGAGCTAAGGTCTTAGAACGATCTCAGATGACTTCTGCTGTTAGTAGTGCAGCTAGTCCATCTTTTAGTCGTTCAATTAACCGCAATGCTGATAAAAACCCGCCGCCTAAGTATCAAACCTATGTGAGTACTATGGCTGTCTCTTCTAAACTTAAATGTCTTTGCTCGAATATTGTACATCAGCATTTATTTAAATGTACTGAATTTAGTAAGATGTCCCCTGAGGAACGTTTTAAATGTGTGAAAGAGAACAATGCATGCGTCAATTGTCTTAGCTTAACACATCGTATGTCTAGTTGTTCCTCTGCTTCATACTGTCGAGTGTGTAAACTAAAACATCATACCTTGTTACACTTCCAACGCTCAAGCGAGTCGCGCGCTGCCACTGCGGTTCGTGCTGCGGCGCCCGCTTCTGCGACCACGCCACAGGCACAGCCACAGCGCGTAGACTTCGCACCCCCCGCGCCCGCTTCTCTCACTCCCGCCGAGACCGTGCGCTCGGATGTAGCTCTGTGTGCTACCACGAAGCTCACCGATATTACACCAGCTTGTAATAATAAGCCGACGACAATTTTATTGTCGACCGCTCAAGTCGTCGCTTATGATTACACCGGTAAGCGACACGTCATTCGCGTATTATTGGACTCTGCATCACAGAGTAGTTTCATACGGAAGGAGTGTTGCGATAGATTAGGTTTTCAGCTTCAAGATATTGATCGTACTTTAGTAAAGGGGTTCGGTGGAGCTGAAAAGCTTATTAAATATAAATCAGTTAATATAAAATTGTATTCCCGCTTTGATGATAATGTTTCCTTTGATTTTTCACCATTCGTCGTCGATCAAATAACTGATTTATTGCCAACCGCTCTGGTAGACACTTCAGTCTTACCACATCTTTCTGGATTACCGCTTGCTGATGAGAGTTACGCAGTACCCGCAGAGATAGATGCATTGATAGGTGCTTCTCTCTTCCCGCATTTATTGTGCCCCGATGTAGTTCGTGCTCCTCACGACTCATCCACACCCGTAGCGTTACGCACCGTATTAGGCTACGTGGTGATGGGCTCTGTACCCGCGATACATACACATCACACTTTGACGTGCTGTGTAGTTCAAGAACCTCCCTGCGTTGACAGTTTAGTCAAGCGCTTTGGGGAGCTTGATAAGTTACCGCTCTCTCCGCCCATTCAACATCACGTTGATGTTGAATGTGAAAAATTTTATAATTCCACTACGGTCCGTGATTCTGTTAGTGACAGAGCCATAGTTGCTCATCCATTTAAAAATGACGCTTATTTTCCCCGCAACTCTTATGGTATTGCTAATAGTTCTTTCTTGTGCCTGGAAAGAAAACTGGAGTTTTCTCCTAAATTAAGAATGGCAGAGGTTGCAGGTTCCGTCCCTATTCACTTCAAACCACTTCTCGGTGTTACCAGTGAAGATAGGACGTCATCTCGCCTTCGTAAAATTTTAAATTAGTTCAATTCAATGATTAACTTAAAATTTCCGCTTATATGCTACCGCTATTTCCGCTTTTGCTTTCTCACTGACTGCGGACAGTAGTCAAGAGTTTCTGCATATCATTGTCCGCGAGGAAGATCAACACTTCCAATTTATTATTTATCGTTTTCAACCGCGAGGTCCACTATTATTGTGCCGATTTACGCGCGTATAATTCCGTTTGTCATGTAGTTCGTACCATGCACTGCGCAGTGTGAGGTAGCTTGTCTATAATGACGGTTCAAAGCACCCGTTGGCGAGTACTATTGTTCTTTCGTCTCTAAATGAGAAAGAACTAGTTACCTCGCTCTCCAGGGAACGAGCATCAGCCGCTGCATCTCAGTAATACACTGAGATGTACAAGCACAGGCAGTTCAACAAACCCGAACAACCAAAATATTGGGTTACAATTGATCTACCAGAACTGACACCTTCTTGTATAAAATTACCGCTCACTTTGTTGTCTTGTGTAATCACGCTGTATACACGCCTTTAAAGCAATGTGCTTTATATGATACCTTGCTTCGTTTGTCCTTGTGGAGTAAGTTTATTTGTAAAAGTCGTTTATAAGTTAACAGATCTATTGCCTCGACGCAGCACTAATACAGTTACAGCGGCTGACATAACTTTCGTTAAAAATAAAACATTACGCTCCTTTCAGAGAAAACATTTCTCTGTGAAATACAGTAACTTTTCAATTAATAAAACTTGCTCATCCGCTTTAAATCGATTAAAACCTATCATAGATATCGATCTCATCCGCGTCGGTGGTAGTATTGTCTATATTTCATTGTTTTATACTCATGAGCATTTAATCATCCTACCGCGTAAAGATCATCTAGTTCACATGATCATAGATCGTTTTTATGACAAATATTTACACGCCGGGCTAGATTTAGTTATGTCCCTGTTACGACAATTCTCGACCCTGTCCGCATGCCGCATCTTGAATTTCATATTGATTTTAAGTTATTTTTTACATATCGCGTCACAATTATGACTCGCCGCGACGAAAGTCCATTCTGATACTGACAGTTTGCTTAATAGGTAAGTAGATATAGGTACAGTCTTAGTTTGGATAACGGTAACTTGCCACCGCTGGCATGGCCATTAGCCATCGTCGATAAACTTCATCCTTCTAAAGACGGTGTAGTGCGTGTGGTGACTGTTCGAACCGCCAAGGGAACTTACCTTCGTCCTGTTGTCCGTTTGTGTCCTCTACCGAGGCAATCAATACCTTTCTTATTTTGTTTCGCAAACACATTGGTTAATTTTATTACATTATTTATGTATAGATTCTAAGTATCTCATATATTATTTATTCGCATTCCGCATTTATCTTAGTTAAGTTTTAGGATAATTATTTACGCTGCGCCATTATGGCGCTTGAGTCCAATCTTATAGTTTATGGTTGTCTTTTAAAGGTGACCCTTTAAGGGCGGGTGGAAATGGTTACGCCAATTAATTAAATTACCAAATTAAAAATATACAAATCTGGTACATACTTCTTTCGCCTACCTTGCACGCATTGCCATTAAAAAAAAAAAAGATTCCCGCCCCGCGCGAGTTGAAAATTACTTTGCTCGCTTTTATAAAATAATATAAATTAATAACCCGCAACCGCATTAATCAGACATTGAGTCTTTGTAATCTACAAATGCGTCGTGCCATCCGCAAATACAATTGAAGAGAGAATTACACCATCACGCCATCTCCGAAGACATTGCCTGGAGAAGAGGCGGGCCCGCCGATACTTTATTATAAAGAAGCGTAGCGAGCTTGGACCAAGGCTCCAGCAGGTCAGTGCGTGCATTAACATTTCTCTCACAGTTGTATGTACCACGCAAAAATACAGTCCACTTTTTTACCATCGAACACCATACCATTCTATAACATATTGGCGCGACCACCTGCCTCTTTTTATTCCGCAGAATCAAAGCGAGAGATGTGAGTTTTAGGATCGTATAACTAGGCAAGGGAGTACTAAGTATAAATTTTCTCACCATATATACCAGCTTGGCTATTTGCTAGAGTTATAAAATACAGGATCACAATAAAATTCGCCATATTAACATCATCAAACCTGAAAACAGAAGAAAGAAGAGTTATAATGAGCATATAATTAGGTATATGTTGAGTGGTAGCGGCGCATTAAAGGAATACTACCAACTCATCTCTTCTGTTGGGTGTCGTAAAAGGCGACTGATGGATATAGAACTGCAAACCACCGAATAGCTTATAGCGGCGACGGGCTCACCAACTGTTACGTTGAGCAAATGTGCAGTCATTGCTTGGTGAAGCACGGATTATGGCAGTGGACTGCTTTTGCTGTGCTTTTGCCTAGTCTCTAACTCACCCTTAGGGATAATAATAGTCGTGATTATATGTATGTATTTGCTTATGTACAGTTCATTGTGAATATCGCTTGCCTCACATTGTGCCCGGTGCATGGCAACAGGCCACCTGTTACATGGGGACCTAACATATCTGGCGAAATGTGGGTGTTTAACACCTCTGCCTACCCCTTTGGGGAAAGAGGCATGATTATATGTATAATTAGGTATGGTGAGCCACCCGGGTCCATCCCGATCGCCTGCACAACTGAGTATAAATAAAACTTTTGTACAGTCTGTAGGTACATCTGTACGTCTGTCTTGTTTGTTTTAAGGAGCTCGATGGCGTAGTGATTAGCTTTGGCTTTCGATCGAAAACAAAGCTACCTTCGCCAGTCAGGCTGTAGATGGGTGACCAAAACATTGTAACTCGAACTCCTCCGTGCTTCAGATGGCACGATCGATCAATAACCATTTTATAAAAGTTAACTTTTTAAGTAAACTCAAACTCAAAGTCATTTAATCAAATTGGTATCATCAAATACACTTTTGACAAGTCAAAACAAAATAAATTATAAGTAAGTATCCTAAAATTGACAATACCATAAAATATTAATATACCTACATACATCAATCCCGACTAATATCCCCTAAGGGTTTGTCAGAGACTGGGCAAAAGTACCGCAAAAGCAGTCCACTGCCATAGTCCGCGCTTCACCAAGCAGTGACTGCACTCAGCGTGACAGGTGGTGAGCCCGTCGCCGCTATAAGCTATTGGATGCTGTGCAGTTCTAAGTCCATTTGTCGCCTTTTACGACAGCCATGAGAAGAGATGGGTTGGTAGTATTTTTTAATGAGCCGCTACCTCACGGCTTAATACCTAATACTTGCAGATTTTAATTACCACGGCAATATCTGCGTTCACCATATAAAAAATAAAAAAATAAAAAATATAAATATCCTCAGACATTCACACCTATCAACTAGTTCCATATTAAGCAACTAAATGCTGCTTGTGTTACGGATAATAGATGACGGACAAATAATAGGTTGGGGAAAAAGTTTCTTCGCATTTTTTAAGAAAATTCAAAACATTTTTTAATATAGTTTATTTACATTTAACTAAAGTATGTAGGTACCATTTTGTTCGATAACTTTTTGCCATCTTGTAAGTAGGGACATGATCCCATTGCTATAGAAATTTTGGGACTTCTGGTCAAAATACCGCAACAAGTGGTTTTGGCAGTCCTCTCGTGATGTTAACCTGACACTGCCTAAAGAATTCTGAAGAGACCGAAACAGGTGGAAATCTGAAGGTTCAAGGTCAGGACTATAGCGCGGATGCATTAACGCCTCCCAGCCAAACTCTCTTAATTTTTGCTGAGTGGCTAAAGATGTGTGAGGTCTAGCGTTATCATGATGAAAAAGCACACCCCTTCTGTTGATTAATTCCGGCCGCTTCTTGCTTTAATCTCATCAGTTGTTCGCAGTAGAGTTCAGAATCGATGGTCCTGCCTGGTGGTAAAAGCTCATAATGAATAATGCCCTTCCAATCCCACCACACACACAGCATCACCTTGTTGCGAGTTAACCCGGGTTTCGCCACAGTCTGTGAAGCCTGACCGGCCTTTGACCACGACCTTTTTCGCACGTTCTTGTCGTACGTGATCCACTTTTCATCACCAGTTATCAGCTTCTTCAAAAATGGTTCGGTTTCATTACGTCGTAATAAAGAATCACAAATGAGTACACGGTTCATTAGGTTTCTTTCAGTGAGCTCGTGAGGTACCCAAATGTCGAGCTTTTTTGTGTACCCAGTTTTTATCAAATGCGCCAAAACTGTTTTGTGGTCAATTCCCAGTTCTTCAGCTACGTCGTAACTACTGACATACCGATCTTGATCCACTTTTTCAAAAATGGCATCCATTTTATCTGTAATAGGGTGACCAGAGCGACGTGCATCTTTGACATCAAAATTTCCGGATTGAAAACGCTTAAACCAAATTTGTGCTACTACTCACAGACACTGCACTAGGTCCATAAACATCGCAAATTTTTTTCGCGGCTTTCGTTGCATTTTTACCTTTTTTGTAGTAAAATTTTAAAATGTATCGAATTTCTTCATTAGATTCACTCATCTTGGCGGTTCGAAAAACAAATGAAAATCACACATTTTCCTAATTTGAATTTGGAATTATGTTCTTTAAAATTTAAACTTTCAATGATACCAAAACCAGCCAGATACAAATAGTATAGCCAAAGAGATTTTATTACAAGTTTATACATACTATAATGCGAAAAGACTTTTTCCCCAACCTAATATATTTAATAGATAAATACATATAATTATTGAGAATATACATATTATAATACATATATAATGAACACCCAAGACTGGAGAACAAATGTTTGAAAATTCATCACCCAAACACTTGCCCCCACTGGGGATCGAACCCAGGACCTCTCGAGATGGCGACGCTTTGAGACCGGCGTACAGACCACTCGGCCACGGAGGTCGGAGGTCGTCATATGTTTTGATTTATCTATTATGCAAATTGTAACCACAATAAACTTAAGACGGGGAAATTATAACTATAAGGTATGTATTACGCGCGGCTATTACGCAACAATCGCTTTAGATTTATAAGGAAAAATAACACAATTATAAACAAATACAAGGCTACCCATCGCTGGAAGAATACCGAGCGTGTCTATCCACAAATCCGCATTGGGCCAGCATGGTGGTGTTTCGGTCCGTACTCCTCATGTAATAGGTACCTGGGACGCCTGCTCGGTCTAGTGGTTCACACCATCGGGTGTTAATCGGGGATCCGGGTGCGATTCCTCATGGGGGCAGAAGATTTTCTGCTCGGTTTGGCTTGGCTACCATCGTCTTAGATAAATTTGTCGCCATAACGATGTTGTAAGCATTGTTGTGTTCCGGCAATCAGAGGTAAGATAGCCAGTTCCTCAGTTGTTGAGGATTACAGGTGAAGCTCGCTTCCACCCTCGCTTATCGTCACGTACCATTATGTAAGATGAAGGCCAAGAGCTTACCTGTCATATGTAAAAAATACTATTTATATTTCATAGTATCCATCCTCAACCTATATACGTCCCACAGACACACACACAGGCCTTCCTCATTAAAAAACACATGAGGAGTATTGGCCGTAACCACCACGCTGGCCCAATGCGGGTTGGTGGGTAGAACGGTTGCAAAAGCGACCGACGGTTTGAAAAGTTTATATTTCCGTTCTATGGACGGAGATAATTCAGATATTTCAGCACCATAGATCATAGATAGAGAAAATTGACTACTAATTCTCGGCATCACTCCCCGATAGGCGATCTCTGAGACTACACACATCCGAAGAGGTATATAGGATTGACGATATGTTTAATATTAAATATTTGTTTCTCGTATTCAATCAAAAAAAAAAAATTAAAACATACGTAGTTTCAATGGCAACCATTTAAATATTCTTGTGGGACCCCGGGACCCACCACTGTAAAGCCGTAATTATTTTTCACTACTTTAGTTAAGGGTTAGTATTATGTATTTTTTTTCTATCATGAAAGCCAAGGTACTTGATAAAGGAATAACTAACAGAATATTTAGCGGACATCATTTATTCCAAATTCCTTTAAAATCAAAACCAAATCTTTCTAAACTAGAACAAGAATCAAATTTTGTGGTTTCCGAGGTCCAATAAACACAATAATAGCGGTAACTGATCCATTACAACGGTTATGTTTAACCGGTGGAGAAATGAAAAAAATAATCTATAGCGGTAGTGGTTTTATTTACAGACGTTGAAAACAATTTGATTTTTTATTATTAACTTATAGAATGGAATAGAAAATAAGTTCGATTATTTGGTACCATAATGACTTAATATAACACATACAAAATAAAAAAAATACATATAAAGTAAATAGTATTTAGTACATGAGTCCGAAATATACCAAGTTCATTAGAGATAAAGGGATTGCTGTAAAAATTCAGCATGAGTCGCGCATGAGTATTGAATCGCTTACCAAAGTCGTGACCTTACGGCACAGATAATTCATAGACCATCATGGTCGAAGGTGTCTTTGACAGAAAGACACCAAAAGATTGAAATCAAAAGATTCAAATCTATTGTGTTATAGACCTCAAAATTTTTAAATGGTAATGGCTAACTCTTTATTGCATGTTATGTTACAATACACAGTTTCAAGGGCGGACTTATCTCTGAAAGAGATCTCTTTCAGTCAACCCATGAACGTTAGTGAATGCAAGTGTTAACTATCAAAATGCAAAATAAGAAAAAAAAATGTTACCTTACAATTAAAAACTTTATACATATACATATCAATATACATACAAAATATACATACGTTTATAATAAAAATAATAACAATATATTACCAAAATAGATATGAAATGATAAACTTGCAAATATTATCAAGAGACTTGTGATAAGTAGTGCTTTTTAAGTCTGGTCTTAAAGCACGCGATAGACGGACTATCTTGAACTACAGTTGGGAGACTGTAATGAATCATTTTGGGCCCAATAAAAAAAGGGTCAACTAGCCTATTGTTGTTTATTTTAACTCTCCAAGTAAAATAAATTAAACTCTTTCTACAAAGAGATGTTGCTATCATAGACTTAACTGACCCATGTCACATAATATAATAAAGAGGTAGGCAGAGGTGTTCAACACCCAAATATCGCCAGATATGTTAAGTCCCCATGTACCTAACAGGTGGTGAGCCTGTTGGGCGATGATGACAATGCCAATTGCCACTCAAGGTGTTGCCGGAGCCCAGGACCCACCACCAACCCGTGGTCTTGACTCCTCCCGTGCTAAAAGCGTGCCTAACGGTGTGCCAGGAGTGCGCGAACTCGCGCAACGCGTTCCAATTGTTGCGGCTGCAAATGAGGTCCTGGTGATATATGGGGCCAGTCTCCGCTGTTTGCACAAGATCCAACTTTTTCGTATTTGCCGCCGCATACAGCGAACACTCCCAGAGTGCATGGTCTCGGCTCTGGTCAACGTCCTCTCCACAGGGACACAGTGCTGATTCGCACAGCGTAAGCTTGTGTAGGCAAGCAACCATGTCCTGGTTCAGCACTGTCGAATCAGCACTGTGTCTCTGTGGAGAGGATGTTGACGAGAGCCGAGACCATGCACTCTGGGAGTGTTCGCTGTAACTGGGAAATGACTGAGCCCAGGACCATCGCGGGTGATGGGACGGGAGGTCTGGAACTGGTCCTTGTTGTGGAAGCAGTCACCCGCATTGCACGGCTCGTCAGCAGTCGCCCCCGTGGCACGGTGCAGCTGGAGAGGAACCTCCAGGTACAAGCCGGCTGAGGGCCGAAAGGCCCTGTCCGCGGTCTGCATCGGTGCCTACCCGAGTCCCCGATGCCGACACAAACGAGGAATGCCCCCGGGGCTTAGTGGATTCGAGCCCCCATAACCCGTCCTTCCCCAGAAGGCGGGTATGGGTCGGCCATTTTTTTAAAGAATCAGCTTTTATTTAATCTAGTTAAGGCAGAGCGCTTTTGACTACGCTCAAACTTTAACTGCGTGTTTTTATTTGTAGTTACCAAGTGATTTTATTGTTTGCACGATGTTTTATTGTCATTTGGTAAAGCAATAATGTAAAATTAAAGTTACTTTTTAATGTGTACTGAATTATCTTACTTTTTTTATTTGTTTTATTATTGAACAATTACTTGTTTAGAACTTTTGATGTGCATAAGAAAATGAAAACAAATATAATTTAAAGGTTAAACACATATATATTTTTATTCAAACATAGATACATTTAGGTATTGTTAAGTGATTTTAAATCTGAAGAGATATTGCTTCGAGTATCCATGGCCTGTGTGACTGAAAATGAAGGAAATACTTTGGATAGAAATTTTTGAAGTGTTTTGTAGTCTGGTAACATCTTTTTAGTGTACAGGCAATTTTCGGGTTTATTATATATAGTTGTTCTTTGCTTTCCTGTAATTTTAAATCCGCTGATTTTTCAATCATTTTTGTTGACACAGATTATATAGAAATAACAAGGCCATGACATTAAATTTTTTTCCTGTTTCGAATTTGGTAAGGGGGAATCATTATTCCTCCGTATGTATGACGTCACGCGTACGATTTTTCAATTTTTCTCGATAACTATACAACAAAAAGAAATATTTCAATGTTTTTCGGGGTTTATCCAAAATGTAGAAATGGTGTTTTTATTATAGGGTGTATTAAAAAATGAAATGTTGTCAATAGAGCTTAATTTATTAAACATATTATTCAAAGGTTGTCGCAAAATTGAACGGCTTGCAAAATATTCAAATTTTGGTCAGCAGAAAAAAACAATTGGTCAACAAAATTACTAATTGGGCAGTAACTTATAGGCAGCAGGTATTTCTTATTTGTCAGTAAAATAACTAAGTAACTTTAATGCTTCTCTGCTGCCAAATTGTTTAATATAGTAATCTCATTTGGTGCAACAATGGCGTAATTACACTTTGGAAATGCAATCAAAGTTTCCGATTACAGGTATAGAGCATTTTAAAGATATTCAACTTGTTTTTAAAAAAAAGTGTAATTATGACATTGTTGCACCAAATGAGCGAATATGTTTTTATGACACAAATATTGTTTTTAAGGGCCATCAAAAAACCTAATATCTATCAGAATACATTTCCCAGATTACATCTATACATTTTTGTAACATACCTACATTGCTGGCCAAATAATTATTTTGCAGCTCAACTAATTATTTTTATTGCCAAAATAATTATCTTGCTGCTTAATTAATCATTCTGCTCACCAAATAATTCTTCTGCTGACCTAAGAATTATTTAGCTGCCCAGATATTTGTTTTGCTGCCCAAATGATTTTTCAGCAGACCTTTTAGTTGCTGATAAAATAATTAAATGGCTGCCCAATTAATTACTTCCCTTAACCAAATCTTCACCTTTAAAATTGTAAAGATCGGTCTCACAACTTCCGGGTAAGCTTTCGAGAAGTTGACTGGCAGAGAATTCAATACGCATTCTGTTCCAACTTTTATGTAGCAATAATCCAGCCTATAAGTCTGTTATTGTTTTAAACTTTAATAAAAAAAAATCTTACTGTAAGTGTGATCCCAATTGACGAACTAATTTAAACCTTTTATTCTATTGGGTTGAAAAATTCCACTGTTTTAATACTTTTATTTTCATTTGAACTTTGAACTTAATACACTTGGCCTATGAACTAAAAAATATTAAAATTTCGCGAAATCACTGAATACATAAGTTCGCAAATATTTAAAAAATTTTGTTTTTTAATCCTTGCCGTTTTTTCCTTCAAGAACAAGTTAATGGACTTTCTTATGCACTTGCAAAACAAAACTGAGAATCTTGGAGTCATTCAGTTGTCAAGAACATGTATAGGGTTGTCACTAACCATATATTTTTTTTATATATCTTTTTTTCAACACAAACTTTTTTTATTTGTATTTTAGTCTCATTTAATTTTGTATTATAAGCAAAAAGTAAAATGTAATGTAAAATTAGATTCATTATCAAAATAATAGTATTTTTCTTTCTTAGTATTTTGTCTGTAACTATAAAGTTTCAGAATATTCTTATAAAATAATTACCTCCTCTAAAAATAGACCATATTTTTGATCTCTTTTGTTGTAAGTTTAATTGTGTTAAAATTAGAAATAAAAACAACTCTTATTAAGTGCCTCCCGAATACATCATTTGATTTGCATTCACTTAAAAACGATAACCAATTTTGTGAAGAGTGATATCACACATATTGCTAAAGCTTGTCTAATGATACATGGCAAAAATTATGATCTCTGGATTTGTTGTTGTGGAGAAATCTGAAAAAATTTTAGTATGAAAAATGCAGACTTTCCCAAAATCTCCATACAATACGGTAATTTCATAGGTAAAGACCTATTATTATGTTACTTCAATATTACTTTAAATATGACAACTGAAGTAATTAAATTTTTCAAAACATGCACAGCACAATTTTGAGGTTCATATGTGCTTGAAAACTCGTCCATAAAATTATTACATATACAGGAAAATGTTGAACAACATATATATATTCTCTCGAATAAATATTTTATAGATCAGGAGATGATTTAAAATTTATGCCTACATAAAAAATAACCCAAGTACATTTTTTTTTCTCAAAAGTCGACAATGGACACAATTATAAATAATGAAATTATTGAATGTGAATGTGTGTTCCACAGTGTTTTTGGGTATTACATTGGATTCAAGATTACAGTAGTATCCTCATATTTCTTCCCTCTCTGGAAGACTCAGCTCCGCGGCTTATGGTGTAAAAAAAATCAGATCCTTATGTGATGTGGATACTGCAAGACTTGTTTACTTTAGTTATTTCCACAGTATTATGTCATATGGTTTACTGTTGTGGGGGACAGCAGCTGATATTAAAGATATATTTATTTTGCAAAAAAGGGCTGTTCTACCCAATAATGTTATCATGTAGGTGACTATTTTGTCTTAAGTGATAATAAAGATCATTAAACCTAAAAGTGCCAGCCCTGTAAACCGGTAGCCATTAATGGCTATGCGATATTCCCGCGTGCCGTGACGTCAACAACAATCAGAGATCTAGAACCTTTGTTGCAGGAAATAAGTTATCAGGTTTTAAGCACACGACTACTTCGTCAGGATTCACTTTCTTTCATTATTCAACATATAAAAATTGTTACTTTATTTAACCCTTAATTTGGCAAAGAAAAACATGAGCTACAAAGTAAAATGTTTTATTGAAATTAGGTTATAGACAATAAAAGACATTAGAGAAAAATAGAGAAAAAATAAATTATACTTTAGTTTTCCGGAAAATCAATGTATGCTCCAGCATACATCGATTTTCCTACA
This sequence comes from Parapoynx stratiotata, assembly GCA_910589355.1. Classification (NCBI taxonomy): domain Eukaryota; kingdom Metazoa; phylum Arthropoda; class Insecta; order Lepidoptera; family Crambidae; genus Parapoynx; species Parapoynx stratiotata. Next base: position 4,871,840 of record OU342476.1, on the reverse strand, counting down.
CCTTGACTAAGCTCGCACGTGATAGTGTAGTTGACAATTTCTTGAAGGCATGCTCCCGAGCAAGAAAATCCCGTAGTTCATCTTCAGGCAGTCCAATAGAACGCCCGGTTTTGGATATTGCGTACGCATATGTTTGCTCTACTATATCTCCTAAAATATCCAGTTAAAGAATTTATAGAAATAATCCAAAGCAGATAGATCTTAAACATCAATGTAAGTGGAGTCTTCTTCTATAGTACCCCTGTGCCGAAAACGAGTTTTCTTCCATTGGTAACTCAAGACTGAACTTTGTAATTCGTCTAGGTCGTTTAGGGACAGAAACGATGGGTCGACGTTGTGATCTTGTGTTTCTAGGCAAGTGTAACCTGGAGGAGGTAACTTGAACATTCATGCGTGAGGTAGCAGGGTGACTTGTTGTTAGTAAAGGTAATGCAGGGGTTAATGGATTTGTTGGGGTAGCAGGAGTTGCTGGGAGTGACGGTATGTCACTGGTACTTTGTTACAATTTGGTCCTAGAGAAAGACTTCAATAGACAGTTTGAAAGATTGGTGTGAGTTAAATATTTTCGCTGGTGGAGTCTTCGTCATGGTCTTAAATGTTAAGCCTTTCTAAAGAAGAATCAATAGCCGGTGCTGGGGAAGTAGAAGCAGAAAGCGGGGTATGTACACGAAATTCCTCTTCAACATCCGAAAGCTCACTATCGTCAGAGGGTGCATTTTGAGCAGGCACAAGAGCTAATATTCTACCACCACTAATTTCAAGCAATTGCTAGCAACAAAGAAAAAAACATGCTCAAACACAAAATAACAAGCTATATATAAGTCATACAAACAAAATCAAGGGTCTTTCACTACGAGTTTGGTAATATATGCCACCACATACATCAGATAAGTAACCAAAATAAACCTATTTTACAAGTTAGAATTCACAATTGCCTTTCCAACTCATTTTATTGCACTATAATGTATAAAATATATTCATAACATCCATCATAGGACATGTATTATTAGTCAAAATAATAAAAATTTAGGGTTTATGATTTAATGCACTGATTATTTTCTAAGTGTGCTCTTTTAGTTCATTACTTTCATTGTTTATTTGTGTTTTATCTTTCACTTATAATGTATTTTTCTCTCGTTTTTTAGATTAGTTAACTAAACTTGTCATGTTTTATTTATTTAAGAACGTACTATTCTTCGTTTGTAATCATATGTAGGTAGGTATTGTACTGTACTGTACTGCATTTTTATTGGCTGCGCACCGACTTCATAAGTTGTAAAATTTATGAAGCCACGAACCGTCAGCAAAGTTACTTAGCTATTTACGAGAGCAGAAATTATATTTTTTCTTTTGAGTGTTTAGTTTAGTTTTTTTTGGAATCGGTTTGTTTTTTTTTTAAAAACAATATTTATTGATTTTTAGTGATTTCAAGTGCGCTCAACTTTTTTTCTGAAATGTATAGCTATATAAGTTTTCAGGGATCCCTCATTTTCTCCAGGGTCCCATCATCAGATTCTCACCTCACGATATTGGAAATCCTAAGTACTAACCCAAAAATGTTAATGATATTTAAAGAATGATCTCTGTACTCATAATGATTGAGGAGTTATACAAATCAATAACAAAATTCCACATCATGTGTCTGAACTGCCGTTGCACAAGTTTAAACCGTATATTAAGAAAATCCTCATGAAAAAGGCATATTATAAAGTACAGGATTATATAGATGATAGGAATGTGTGGACACACGTTTAAGTTTATGGCCACTGTAAAGTGTGAGACACTAGGACATGTATCATTCGCTCTGTTAATAAAGTTTGTAGTTTGTATAAAAATGCGTGGCAATAATTATGTTTTTCTTGCTGTAAAATTCTGTGTCCTACAGTCACTTCGAACTAAATTATCATTTCATTACTTTAGTATTTTTTTGTTTAATAATCAGAAATCATGGGTGTGTCATGCTCACTAAAATGACTCTGCTGTGGTGTCACGTGCGTCGGGTCGTTGCGTTCCCTAAAATATGGTTGAGCGAAGCGGTGAACCTATCCTGGTTTTGTATATACTACGTTTTCAATTTCTTAATTTTATTTTATTAATGTAATATTTTAGACTACTTGCATTTGTAATGAAAAATGTGGTAAACTGCACAGAATTTATAACACAGATATTTATTTATTTTTTTCTTCTAAAACTTCAATGACGTTGTAGTTTATGACATTGTTTAAAAAAAAAAAACAATGTTAAGGTAGGATAGAAACTTGCTGAGTTTCTTGCCCGTTCTTCTCAGAACAAGGCCTCCTGGTAGTTTTGTGAACGGATGGCGTAGTTTATCGCTTTCACGAAAATTTGTAAACTGCTTTTGACGTTCATAAGCATGTGCAAAGACGCATCTAAATTGAATGAACGATATTGAATTTTGAATTTTGAATACCTTCCATCAACAGCTCAGCACTATAATTTGATGACTACCTGACGCAAATGCTCGAATAATTCACCTTACTCACCTTTAAAATTCTAATTCACCTTATGTTATCCTTCGAGTCAGAACATAGCAATGCAACTGCCATGCGTATCATAACAGCTTCTATATCACTTACTTGTTCTTAGCCTATATACGTCCCACTGCTGGGCACAGGCCTTCCTCATGGAGAAACACATGAGGAGTATGGGCCGTAACACCACCACGCTGGCCCAATGCGGGTTGGTGCAATAGCGACCGTGACCAACGGCTTAACGTGCCTTCCGAAACACAGAAGATAAATACTATTATGTATAATTCTACCATACTAAACGCAGGTATTAACTCGATAGTCAAAAATCTGCAGGTATTACAGAGGTAAGTATGTAATATCATTGCAGTTTTTTTTAAATCGGTCTTTCATAAAAGATTTACTTTTAAATAAAATTTGCCTGTAATTGCTTAAAACTACAATAATATTACATCACATACCTCGGTAATACCTGCGTTTACCTTACATACGGAATGTGATGTGAGGACCAAAATAAAATAAAAGTACGCAATGATTTTTCAAATATTTAATAACGTAGGAAATTTATGGAAAGCAGAGGAACTTTCAACAGGTATTTAGTCTTCAGTCTGATGGCCAGAGTCTATCTTCGGGCCACCATGAGGGTCTCTCTGGCCAGTTGATATTGGAGAGTTGTGGCAGCCAGGACCAGTTGTCAGGCCGCCAGGTAGGCCTCTCAGGCCACTCGCGATTCTGGGCGTTTCGTGGGCCAGGCCCAGCCATCAGGACAGAAGAAGGCCTTTCAGGTCACTCAGTAAGACGCTGTGGCGGCCATACCCACCTTTCGGGCCAAAACGGAGGCCTTTTGGGCCACTCGGTAGGCCACTCTAGAAGAGGCCACAGGATCCAATCAGGGTGCTGAATCGACTCGGGTCGTTACGGGGGCCATGACCATCCTTCAGGCTAGAACGCAGGCCTTTCAGGCCACTCAGTAGGCCGCTGGAGTGGTCAGGACCATCTTTCGGGTCAGAATGATGGTCCATCATCCTTTTTTTCTATCCTTTCCACGGGTGCCGGGAGAGCTGAAAATATAAATTATATAAGTCACGAGTTCACATTTGACTAAATTGCTAAAGATTGATCAGCAATGATTTCGAACTCCAAGATAAATGGTTCCATGTCACTTGATGTCAGTCACAGAAACCCAATGCAATATTAAATTGTGCGGCAAAAATATGCCTCGCTAACGACCTAGTGGAAGCTTAATTTGGACATTTCATACTGATTCGTTGACATAGTAGGAATTAGTATGAATGTGGGCTTAGAGAACAAGGCGATGATTTATAGAAACTGCAATTTCACATCTTACGTCACGCTGGGAACCGACACTGTGATTATTATTATTTAATATTCTGTTTTACGGCTCTGATTGCATGACCTTATGAGCCACACGTTAACAGTAGAATACTTTTCTTCAGTAGTTTGCATTGAAATGCTAGTGTAATGCATTTCAATGCATCTTGGGAGAGTTTGGCGTCAAACGATCGATGTTAAACACTGTGGTGTTACTTCGATGAGGTGGATTACCACGATAAAAATCCCATCGTTTTTCACACCACTTGACGATTATTTCAATGATTCTCCACATTGCTCATCATTATTGACACTTACTACACAATACTACACTGATTTACGCAATAAGATCAACTCCGAAACAATATTACAATCACTGAAATAAAAATCACGTCCGCCATAGTTGGATGCCGCCAAAAACTCCCGTACACTGTAATCTTTGTAGGTGTTGCAAGTAAATGCAATTAATATTCTTACAATAGGGGAGCCTGGGAATGCGTGAAGAATGATATGAGAATAAAATAAGTGGATGCTGAGCTGACAAGTAACAGAGGAGAATGGAAAAAGAAGACATGTTGTGCCGACCTAGAGTGGGAAAAGGGCAAGAAGAAGAAGAAGACAATAGGGGAGCCTGGGTTCAGTTGAAACGGTTTTGAGAAAAACGGCTTGTGTGACTTATAAGAGTATTACGCATCTTCCTCTTTTGGTGAATTGTCTAAATAATAGGAAATTGCCTATGAAATTGCCGTTTTTTTCTCTCATAGTTTTTTATCTGTAACTATTAAGATTTAGAGTATTCTCAAAAAAATAATTACCTCCTCTAAAATGGACCATATTTTTTTGCTCTTTTTGATAATTTGTTGTAAATTGAATAGTGTTAAAATTGGACACGGAGACAAATCATTTTAAGTGCCTCCCTAATACATCAATTGATTTTCATTCACTTAAAAACGATAAATAATTTGTATGAAGTGTGATATCACACATATTGCTAAAGCTTGAATGATACATGCTAGATATTATCTTTGGATTTGTCGTTGTGAAGAAAACTAAAAAAAAATTAGTATGGAAAATGCAGTTCCCCAAAATCTCCACACAAAACAGCAATTTCATAGGTAAAGACCTATTATTAGCTACAATATCCGGATACATGGTTACCTAATCAATTTTACAACAACTGTGTTCATGAAGTAGATGTAAGCTATTCAGTAAACCTCTAAAAATGTTTCAATTGACCTCAAACCAGGGTCAATGATTATTAGATTGAGGAGTTCGGTGGCGTAGTGCTTAGCACACTTTGGCTTTGGATATCGAAAACTAAGCTACATTCGCCACGGTTAGTCTTTGGATGGGCCACCAAAACTTTGTGCTTGGGAAGGCACGTTAAGACTTCGCTATTGCAAGCGTGGTGGTGTTACGGCCCATACTCCTCATGAGTTTTTCCATGAGGAAAACCTGTGCCAAGCAGTGAGTCGTATATAGGCTGAAGATGGACTATTAGATTAGCAGTCTTGTCAATCTTTAAACTGTTTCTTAAATGTGAACATCCGCTATGAACGGATTTCACCAAACTACACCCCTAACAGGGCAAAACGAAGGTGTGCGAAGTTGAGGTGGGTTGCTTGTTTAGGTTAAAAACTAAATGAACGTCTGCTGCTGAAAGTTCACTTTCAGCCAAGTGTACTGGCTGAAAGTGAACTTTCAGCTACAGACGGAGTAAGAGTTGTGATTGGGTGAATTATATTCCAAGGAATTAGAGCCGTGTGGTAGTGGCTCATTAAAAGAATACTGTCAACCCATCTCTTTCCTTGGTTGTCGTAAAAGGCGATTAATGGACTTAGAACTGCACAACCATCCAATAGCTTATAGCGGCGACGGGCTCACCACCTGTCACGCTGATAGATAGATAGATAGATAGATAAAATTCTTTATTGCAACTAATAAAAACACAGAAATAAAGTAAAGAAAAAAATACAATGCAACACAGGCGGCCTTATAGCTAATAGCAATATCTTCCAGGCAACCTTTGGGCAGAGAGAGAATTAAAGAAAAGGTAGGTGTAATATACTTACATATATAAGGTGCATATATAAACTACTATATATAAATTACATAATATATTATATACATATACATAAATAAAATTACATACTATATCATAAATGCTATAAACCAATTTAAATATTTTATTTAGCTGATTGCAATCACTGCTTGGTGAAGCGCGGACTATGGCAATGGACTGCTTTTGTTTTTGCCTAGTCTCTGACTAACCCTTAGGGGATGTGTGTTATATGTAGTTGTATATAATTAAAGACTACGAGAGATCTTCATCGGTGGAATGTGAGTTTGAAGTATGTATGTGTATACATATAATCACAACTATTATCTCCTAAGGGCTAGTCAGAGACTAGGCAAAAGCACCGTCTAAGCAGTCCACAGCCATAGTCCGCGCTTCACCAAGCAGTGACTGCACTCAGCGTGACAGGTGGTGAGGCTATTGGAGGTTGTTCAGTTCTAAGTCCAAAGAAATTTGAAGTATTAACCAAGGAATTATGGATTGTTTGTAGAATAAACAAAAGAATAAGAGACTCACGGCGTTAGCGCCAAGCCGAGGAGTAGTAGAGCCCGACCACCATGGTTGTGCTGCACTGCTGCTGTTATAACTGTCACAATCCACTGACCTTATATACCACTAACAGAAAACATTCCGCGCATCAATCATCTCTAATCTAATAATTAAGATAATTCAACCTCATACAAAGGTTCATTGATTGAATGAAATAATATCTAAGAAGATATCTTTAAAAATTTCGATAATCCGGTGCATGGCAACGGAATTGGCTCATGGTTTGCATGTCTTCGTAGAAACATGATAAATAAATAAAATAAATAAATATCTACAAACATTTACACCTATCAATTAGCCCTATTTGCTGCTTGTGCTTCGGACACTAGATGACGGATAAATATATTTAATAGATAAATACATATAAATATAGTGAATATATTTAAATATTATAAACACCCAAGACTGGAGAACAAATGCCTGAAAATTCATCACCCAAACATTCCATCACCGTTAAAATTACATAATGATTAATTGCGTTTTTAATATGAAACAAATAAGCGGAAAATATGTCCGAAAACGTCGAAAAATTTACGAAATATAATCGCATATATTTATAAGTTTATAAATATTTTTAAACTTTTTTTTTAACAGAAACATAGAAAAATACTTTCTTAATTCGAATAACAGCGATGATATGTCCAGATATTCTCAATTTGAAAATTATTTTGGTATTACGTTTGTATGAAAAATTCACTGTTCGCCGGACCCTTAAGACTAAATCACAAGCCAGTCAAATAGAGATGGAGGTGAGGATGTCGCTTGCCACACATTGTACTCGGTGAATGACAATAGACTCGCCCCCAGTTATATGGTGTCAGATCTCCAACATCAACTGGCCCGAGAGACCGTCATGGTGGCCCGAAGATAAACCGTGGCCTTCAAACTCACGATTATCGCTCCCAGAATCCATTCCGGAGTCGATTGATCACCCCGAATGGATCTCGTGGCCTCTGGAGCGACCTTACTGAGTGGCCGGAAAGGCCTTCGTTTTGGTGTCTTAATATAACATGTTGGTGTTACAACCCAACCAACGTGACTTAAAACCCAAAGCCTGCATTATCAGACACTAAGAGATTAAAGCGACGTTAATATTTCTTAACTTTATCATTGCACTCAATCAATGCATTTATTAATAGCCGAATTATCTTGTTAATTTGCGGATAAGAGAAGACTGACGTGACCAGAGTCGTCGTATATAAGGGCTGTGATTGTGACAGTTGGGACAGCAGCAGCAGTGTAGCCATGGTGGTCGTGGGTCTACTACTTCTCGGCTTGGCGCTAACGTCGGGTGAGTATCTGATTCATTGCTTCATACTTCAGTAACTTAATAATTCCTTGGTCAATAATTCAGTTACATTCCAATGATGAAGATCTAAGCTTGTGACGGGGTGAAGCCGGGGATAAAGAAAATGCAGTTGGGTCGTCACTTATGTTTTGTATATTTATAATAAAGAATTAAGGCACAAAATAGTGCCTTAGAGAAACATTTAGTCTTTGTTATAAATTAGGAACTGATAAAGTGGTTTGTTGTAACTTTGTCTCAGCTTATAAAAATTGATTCACTTTATAAATATTTACAATTATTGTTTGATGGGAGTCAACCGCTCTACGCACTGACTCTCGTAAGAATGAGCTTCGAGAACAAAACAAATAAAAAGAGACAGACAGCAAATTTAAAATCGGAAACCAAAAGAAAAATGGCCAGAGAAGAGCGCAATGACAGCAACGAGGCGCTAAAATAGCTATGGCGCCTCGTTACAAGCTTACTTCCCTAAGATACTCCTGGCTCTCCTATGGTCAGCTCAGCATTTGTTCAGCAATGTCTATCCTTGCTAAAAATAATTTGCACAGAACAACCCCCATATTCCGTATACTGCTGATAGTCTTTATGATTCACAAGGCTCCTAAGCTTAACTTTTGTCAGACTCCTTATTCTCAACTGCCAGCTTAAAAATTCAATTTGAAAAGTCACATCCTGTCTATCTCTCTGATTTGCTGCAATAAAAAATGACAACTATACAGATCCCGTGATTCCCCGGCAATTGAGAAAAGAGGGCTGTCTTCCTAAGATCAGCCCATTAGGTGGCACCAATAGTTCACTATCAAAATTTAGCATACATCGATACCATTGCGCTAAGAGATTAAATTTATATTTTCAGCTCTTCCGGCTCCCGCGGAAAGTATAGAATGGCCTGACAGGCCCTCATTCTGGCCCGAAGGTTGGTCCTGGCCACCACAGCGACCCACTGTGTGGCCCGACAGGCCTTCTTTCTGGCCTGACGGCTGGGCATGGCCCCCACAACACCCTGAGTCGATACAGCACCCTGAATGGATCCCATGGCCTCTAGAGCGGCCTACCGAGTGGCCTGAGAGGCCTTCATTTTGGCCTGAAGGATTGGCCTGGCCACCACAGCGTCCTACTGAGTGGCCTGAAAGACCTTCCTTCTGGCCGGAAGGCTGGGCCTGGCCACCAAAACGTCCAGAATCGCGACCTGAAATCGAATGGCCTGAGAGGCCTACCTGGTGGCCTGAGAAATGGTCCTGGCCTCCGCAAATCTCCAACATCAACTGGCCCGAGAGACCGTCATGGTGGCCCGAAGATAAACCGTGGCCTTCAAACTCACGATTATCGCTCCCAGAATCCATTTCGTGGCCTGAAAGGCCATCATTCTGGCCCGAAGGTTGGACCTGGCCACCCCAGCGGCCTACTGAGTGGCCCGACAGGCCTTCAGTCTGGCCTGAAGAATGGGCATGGCCCCCACAACGTCCAGAGTCGATTGAGCACCCCGAATGGATCTCGTGGCCTCTAGAGCGACCTACTGAGTGGCCGGAAAGGCCTTCGTTTTGGCCTGAGGACTGGTCATGGCCACCGCAACGCCCTACTGAGTGGCCTGAAAGGCCGTCCTTCTGGCCTGAAGGGTGGGTCTGGCCGCCACAGCGTCCAACTGAGTGGCCTGAAAGGCCTTCTTTTTGGCCTGAAGGATGGGCCTGGCCACCAAAACGTCCAGAATCGCGAGCTGAAACCGAATGGCCTGACAGGCCTACCTGGTGGCCTGAGAACTGGTCCTGGCCTCCACAGCAAACCAACATCAACTGGCCCGAGAGACCGTCATGGTGGCCCGAAGATGGACCCTGGCCTTCAGACGAATAAACCCTTTACTTGACCTAAATAATCTCCACGGCGGCCCTCTGCGAAAAATACTTGTGTACGAGTACCTTTGTTTATGTAAATATTTAATTTTTGTTTTGCCTTAGAACACAATCTATGTTCATAATGATTTAAAATATTTAACTCTGTTTCTTCTTTATTTTACTATTATGATAATAAATATGTCAGTGTGTATTTTATAGTTTTATTTTGCTCTGAAACTCTGCACGTATACAATGAATAATGTAGAATGCCTTAAAATATTTATATTTTGTATTTGGTTTGATGGGAAGCGAAACAATCCCTACCTACTAATATTGTAATTGCGAAGTAACTCTGTCTGTCAGTCTCGCTTTTACGTCAAAACCACTGAACCGATTTAATCCAAAGTAAGTACACAGATAATCTACTCGTGGGACATAGGTTATCTTCTCCCCGATATTCCCATGGGAGGGAGCCACTAGTTCTGAATCAATAATAAGGGTTTGCGACTATCTAGCTTGTGTCATATATCCTAAGGGTTCCTGGAAGAGATCGCTATTATATCGATAATGCCGCCCATTGTGCAAATGTTTGTACATCAATCTATCAATCAAAATAAAAAATAATTTTATATCATCGGCTTAATAATGTGTGCTCGCGGTGGCAAGCATACAGTCCTGCGCGTGAGTTCATCTGTGGTGAGTTCTGAGCGAGTGTTATATTACATAGCTCTTGTCGCCACAAACTAGTGCAGTGAGCGCCGGCGCAGTGTAAACCGTCAGCGATCAACTATTTGTATATGCATCTCTTTTGTTTATATGGAATGTAGGTACTTTTGTTAGATATTAGTCGATAGTTTGTCCTTTTCTCGCCGGCAGCGGCGGTGGGACAACTGCCTAAGTCCTCATGTACCATACTCTAGTGACCATGACTGGTCACTTCAAGTTAAACAGACACCTTTACAACATGAAGCTAAAGGACACTGACACTTGCAGATTCTGCGGACAAGAGCGTGAACACCAATGCACCTCTTGTGCTACTGTGAACCGCTGATTCACAAAAGAAGCAGACACCTGGGGAAACACACCCTTGACCCAGATGAAATAAAAACAATCCAAACTGGGAGCATCTTATCCTTCTTAGACAGTGCCCAGTTGATGGAGCTACTGTAGGGCCTAAATAGAACTTACATAGGAGGCTGGTCACAATAGATCTTATTAGGTCGCAGTGATGCGAAACAGCCCCGACTACCACAAATAATAAGTCCCCAGGTAAACGGGGGCGATATAGTTGCCATGCTCCGATCTTAGGCGGGCAGTATTCAGAATAACAAAGCAATTAAATAATATTAGGTTGGGGAAAAAGTCTTTTCGCATTATAGTATGTATAAACTTGTAATAAAATCTCTTTGGCTATACTATTTGTATCTAGCTGGTTTTGGTATCATTGAAAGTTTAAATTTTAAAGAACATAATTCCAAATTCAAATTAGGAAAATGTGTGATTTTCATTTGTTTTTCGTACCGCCAAGATGAGTGAATCTAATGAAGAAATTCGATACATTTTAAAATTTTACTACAAAAAAGGTAAAAATGCAACGCAAGCCGCGAAAAAAACTTGCGATGTTTATGGACCTAGTGCAGTGTCTGTAAGAGTAGCACAAATTTGGTTTAAGCGTTTTCAATACGGAAATTTTGATGTCAAAGATGCACGTCGCTCTGGTCGCCCTATTACAGATAAAATGGATGCCATTTTTGAAAAAGTGGAGCAAGATCGGCATGTCAGTAGTTACGACGTAGCTGAAGAACTGGGAATTGACCACAAAACAGTTTTGGCGAATTTGAAAAAAACTGGGTACACAAAAAAGCTCGACATTTGGGTACCTCACGAGCTCACTGAAAGAAATCGTGTACTCATTTGTGATTCTTTATTACGACGTAATGAAACCGAACCATTTTTGAAGAAGCTGATAACTGGTGATGAAAAGTGGATCACGTACGACAAGAACGTGCGAAAAAGGTCGTGGTCAAAGGCCGGTCAGGCTTCACAGACTGTGGCGAAACCCGGGTTAACTCGCAACAAGGTGATGCTGTGTGTGTGGTGGGATTGGAAGGGCATTATTCATTATGAGCTGTTACCACCAGGCAGGACCATCGATTCTGAACTCTACTGCGAACAACTGATGAGATTAAAGCAAGAACTTGAGAGAAAGCGGCCGGAATTAATCAACAGAAGGGGTGTGGTTTTTCATCATGATAACGCTAGACCTCACACATCTTTAGCCACTCAGCAAAAATTAAGAGAGTTTGGCTGGGAGGTGTTAATGCATCCGCCGTATAGTCCTGACCTTGCACCTTCAGATTTCCACCTGTTTCGGTCTCTTCAGAATTCTTTAGGCAGTGTCAGGTTAACATCACGAGAGGACTGCCAAAATAACTTGGCGCGGTATTTTGACCAGAAGTCCCAAAATTTCTATAGCAATTTGATCATGTCCCTACCTACAAGATGGCAAAAAGTTATCGAACAAAATGGTACCTACATACTTTAGTTAAATGTAAATAAACTATATTAAAAAATGTTTTGAATTTTCTTAAAAAATGCGAAGAAACTTTTCCCCCAACCTATTATAATCATGTTTTAGTAGTAAATGTTTGAGGATTATAAATATTATTATTAATAAGATTATACATATTATAATTATAAAAAAAATATTTTGTCAGAAATATAATTATTTGGCCAGCAGAATAATTTATTGGGCAGCAAGATTATTATTTGCACAGAAAAATAATTAGTTGCGATGCAAAATAATTATTTGTGTTGCAATATAGGTATATGTAACCGGAAATGTATAAAATCTAGGAAAAGGATCAATGAAACATCAAGTATCAATTCCCAGGAAATGTATTCTGATAGATATATTAGGTTATGGTTATTTTTTATGGCCCTTCAGAACTATATTTGTGTCATCAAAACAATTTGGGAGCGCAGAAAACATTTGAGTTCCTGCCCAATTAGTTATTTTGTTGGACAATTTAGAAACATTTGCGGCCCATAAGTTGCTGACCAATTAATTATTTTAGCTGACCAATTTTATTTTTGCTGACAAAAATTCGAATATTTTGCTGACCGTTTAAACAACAGCCATAAAATACTTAGTAGTATGATTAATATGATTATTATTCCACATTATTTTGCTACGAGCACAGCTACGAGCACGTTTCTACGTCCTTAGCTATGCGTATCGTAGTCGTAGCTTCCTCTGTAAAAAAGTCAAAGCACAGGTCAAAGACTATGCAATTTTGATCTAATTGATAGCAAGTGCTGTGCGGGTTGCAGACCAAGAGCTAAGCTAAGTTAGTTTAGCTTAGCTCGCATAGCTGACACAGTTTTCCATACTTGCATGCACACCGCAAACTATGCGAACTATATGGAAAACTGCGTCAGCTATGCGAGCTAAGCTAAACTAACTTAGCTTAGCTCTTGGTCTGCAACCCGTATAATAAATACCTTTTTGAAAAGCTAAAAAAATGTAGAAGTATTTAACTTTTTAAAAGTATCTGCACAATATTTTGTTTTACATTTTTTTAGCAAAGCTCCTCAAATTTAATAACACTATTAGATAACTCTTTAATTTCTACCATTTCGAAGCAGTTTTGTTCAAGCTGTTAGAAGTAGGTAGTTTTTGGTGATCAATTTTAATAATCAATCTTTAGGTTTAATACACCATAACAGAAACAAATCTACCAGAAATGATCTGAAAAATAACATTCTTTAATAATCAGTACGACTTTCCCTGTAATCCTGTATATTATTATGTAACATAACATATCATCACACAAGGGTAGTCAGAGGCGTTAAACCCACGTTTCGCCAGATATGTTAGGTCCCCATGTAACAGGTGGCGAGCCTGTTTCCATGCACCGCAACATGTGAGGCATGCGATATTCACCATCAACTGTACAAAGTTTTATTAAAACTTAGGCCCGTATTACAGAACCAAACTCAAGCGTAGATCTCTGCTTGAGCGCAGTTGATTTGAAACAGGGATGGCGCTGTGTGGGATCAATAGCGCCATCCCTCTCTTACAGTGCTCAAGCAGAGATCTACGCTTGAGTTTTGTTCCGTAATACGGGCCTAAGTAGCACAGGCGGTGGGATCGACCCGCGTTTCCCTCGTATACCGCTGCCGCTGTATATGTAGAATAGGGAAAAGGACAAGTGCAAGGTATGCAATCAAGCCGGTAATCGACACCGGAAAGAATTACTGCAATTAAAAAGATATTAATCATTCATTGATTAATCAAAATGGGGCGATGTTACTTAGGGTCAGGTTTTTTGATCCGTGGTCAGGTTGCACAGTATGCTTAAATAAGGACCAATGGCGAAAACGTATGATGTCGTAATATGACAGCTTGTCCAATAGTCGAATTTTCAAACATAACGTAAGTTAAATAATCATAGACAATCTAACCACAACACGATGTTGGGATTGGGAAGATGGCGGCTGGCGGCACATCTGTATATTAAAAATAAAATTAAAAAAAAAATTAAAATTTTTATCGCAAACTTACTGTGGGGTCTTTAGACTACACATAATGTGATATATGTTGAAAATTGATAGATGATAGCGGATTATAAATGATACGACCGAGTCGGTTGCTGTCTGAGCTCACACTCTTTAATTCATATATCATTCGTCGCGTCGTTGTTACAGTGAAGTAATACACAATGCAATTACATGAATAGGCCTAAGATTAAATATAATTTATTATTCATTATGTGCGATGTAAACCCTTACTTACTTACACTTACCAATATGCCATGCTGACGTCACACATTTTGGCGTTTCCTTTAACGCTATTGGTCTAGAATTTAACTACTGTGGTTACTATGACTACGGAACAAAAAACTCACCCTAAGTTAATTTATCATCTCAATCTTATCATATTCACAAATAAAATAAATTGTTAGCCTTTATTCAAACATCTGTTGATATAATTGTTGTTATGAATGGTTTTTGTGATTTAAAATAACACTTGAACTTGAACACTACTTCATCTTGTTGTATCTTGACATTATTGATAAATTATACATAATCCCACGTTACTTAAGTCGATAAACATAAACAGAACATGATTTACTTTTATTCTGATAATTAGGTATTTTTAGTTGATACCACTAGGTATTGATCAGGTCTCCACGGGGGTTTCTAAGCCCGCCTGGCTTGCTACTACCGTCTTACAAACGTCCTCAGCCTATATACATCCCACTGCTGGGCACAGGCCTGTCGTGGAGAAACACATGAGGGCTATAGGCCTAACCACCACCACACTAGCTAGCTGGTGTGTACAAATTCGAGGACCAACGGCTTAAGGTGCCTCCCAAAGCACGAAGGAGGTTGAGATCACAATGTTTTGGTCACCCATCGAAGGGGACACCATGACTCACCCTAAGTCAATATTTGACCCTAAGTTAATATTTGATTTTGTGTGTGGTGCTACGGTTGGCCCGACGTATTCATGTGGTTCTCCATGTGAACCTTTTTGGTTTCATTGTTTTATCACCGCCCACTCGGCCAGACATTTAAAAAAAAAACTGAGCTAAGTATACTATAAATTTATATAACAAATAATAGACCATGTTATGCCAAATTGCAAAGGATCCAATGCATGGACGCTGAAACTACAACTGTCACAGGTGCGCTGTACGGTTTAGATCCCTCTTCCTTGCAATACATGACATCCACATGAACATGACACTGACATTGGCGTGTCAAACAATTTTTGTTTATTTTCGTTGATTTTCTTTTCTTTTCCCGATTATTTTCAGTTTTCTTGTGTTGATTTTAATTTTATTTAGAAACAAAAATGGCTCAGAAAAATGGTGCCAAATCACAAACGAACAAGGAGGAAAGAGTCTGCCATATTTGTTCTAAAACGATATTAGGGAGCGTTTACAAATTTAATTCCCATTTGTATCAGCACAAGGCTTTAGCCTCAAGATTCAAGTGTGAGTATTGTGCAAAAGAATATTTTAGAAAAGATACGTACAAAAGGCACATGGAGGTGCACACAGGGAGAATTAAACGTTTTGTTTGTGACTACTGTGACCGCGATTTTGTTGACAAGAGAAACTTAGTTGTACACTTGCGAATTCACGAGGATTTCCGCTACAACCGTAGTAAGTACTCTTGTATGGCATGTGGCGTTCATTATTGCGAAGAAAGACTGTTAAAATACCATATTCGGAAAGAGCATTTCAATTTGCAACCAAAAGAGCTAAACGTCGAGAAAAAACCATTGAATGAAACGTGGTTCGAGCGTGTTTTGGAGACAGATGTTTGCGTGCAAATGACGAAGGTGAATAACAACGTTATCACCATTAAAAAGTGTGGAACAATCAAGGAAGAACACAATAAAGATAATGATGAAAAATCTAATGGGTTTGATGAGTATATACATTCAGTTTTTGCGAGTACCGACAAATCGCAATATTCTAAAGCTGTGTGTGATTATTGCAAGAAGGAGATGTTGAAGAAGAGTCTACAGAACCATATAAGAGAGAAACATTTGCAGGTTTGTATTATTTTGAAAGAGGAACTGAGTTTTCTGTACCATAATGGCTTGTAACATCTACCCCGGCTGTAATTCAAATCAAAACTTAATTTTGGTTTGAATTACAGAGAAGTTATGGATTTTCTTTATAGGCCGGTAACAGCTAAAGGCTTTCCCTCACTGGGACCAACAAATTACTGACAAAGTATTTATTAAGGTGGAATTATGTGTATCGATTCCACATTTTACGATAGAGTATGTATCTTATGATGCAATACTTCATCACGGCAGGAGATAGCAGCTGTGTCCAATGTTTTGCAGACAGTCCATTAAAAAATATGTTTAATCATATTGTTTGGGTTATGCCACAGGAGATAGACTACAGATATATTAATACCAGCTTTGGCCCGCCCGCAACTTCGTCTGCATAGAATAGTTACTTTGAAATAGTGTGATGGTATGTAGCATATATCCTTCTTCAATAAATAGGCTATTCAACACTGAAAGATTTTTTCAAATTGGAACAGTAGCCTCAATTTGTGGAATTGAAAATTTACTCCTACTCTAATATTAGAAGCAAAGTTCATAGGCATTCAAGTTCATGCCGTCAATTTGTCCTTCATGTTTTTGGGAGGTGTTATTTAAGTTTTTCAACATTCACCCACATGGCACCCATTCTGGGATAAAAGAAAGCCTATGTCCTTCCTCAGGCTCTAGACTATCAGTGTACCAAATTTCGGTTAAATTGGTTCTGTAGCAAACTACTGAACCAATCAACGAGATCGTCGATCTTGCTTTCACGTTTTGACTTGAAAGCAAGATCGACAGAGAGTCAGAGTTACTTTTGCATTTATAATATTAGTATTGATCATAATATCAAAAAAACTATAAAACCTTTGTTCAAAATTTCAGGTGCGAAGGTTCAAGTGCAGCGAGTGCAAATCATGTTTCTACCGTCACTACCAGCTGATTAATCATATGTGTGGTAAATTCAGACAGCGAGGAAAGAAGCAACATGCTATTTAAAGTTTGCATATTGTACAAAATAATTAAACTCCTTGGTGGTCTTTGCGCAATAGATGTTGCTATTTCATAGAGAGATTTAACATATTTTTTATAATACTTCTTTAATAAGGGAAGGCAAAGGGATCTGAGTCTATACAGCCATATCTAAAGCTCTATATTTTTGTAGTAGACACCTTTAAGGCAAGCATTTCTGTTGAATGGTTTATAATAATGTTAGTTGTTATTTCTGCCATATGTACATAATATGTCCACTATATTATGAAATGATATTGTCGGCTAATAACTAAGGGTAAAACAGTTTATACCCCAAATATCTTATGATATTGCATGCTTATAAAATTACTTTCGTTATATTTGCTTTATTTATATGGTAACTTTGTTTTTTTGTTAATTAAGCTCAATTGTTAGTTTTATTTTGTACAAGGTATAAATTAGAGATGCGCCAAATATTCGTTTTGTATTCGGTATTCGGCGTATTCGACATCTCTTCCACTATTTGTGTTCGGCCGAATTATTCGGTTTTTGTGCCGAATATATTCGGTTGTATTGTCTTGGCTAGAGGCCCGGTATAGAACAAAAAGACATAACTTCTTCTGTAAGGATTATGTTACTCATGTCAAGTCAACAACGATTTCGTAGGCTATCAGTATTTCAGTATAGTCAAGTTTTATTTTAACATCGCCCGCAGCGACACGAAACGTACATGTTGTCTTAAGTTGTTTTCTCGGCAAAGCAAAGTAATTGTAAACCGAATATTTCGGCGTATTCGGAATATTTCGGCACTATTCGGCGCATCTCTAGATAAATTTCCTTTTGCATGACAACTTGCAATTGTTAAGTATTAAATAGGTAAGTATAAAATTTCTATGCCTAAATTATTGACTTTGGTTTTGATTTTGGTTTTGGTTTTGAAATTATTGAATTTGAAGCAACGGGATTTTATATGGCCCTGCTTTCCACAAAAATGGCATTTGATAGGCTTCGAAGACTTTGCAACAATAAAAGCAGCATCACCATTTGCACCTCCATTCCGTCTATAATCCTCTTGTAAGAGTCGGGTTCTCACGACCTCACTTGATATGTTTCCGCTAAGAAAAACTGTCTCAAGGCCAGATACCAAATTATCAAACTCTCTTGGAAGACCAGACAATAAGATTTCTGCAATTTCTTCATCTTGAATTGTTTTTCCAATATCTTCCAATTGTCGAACAAGAGTCATAACCGAGTCAACATACATAGTCATGTTTTCATAATTCGAATACTCTATACGGTGCAATTGACGCAGCAACACGACACGTCGATATATTCCTTTGTCAGCAAAAATGTTACTTAATTTTTCCCATGCTTCCTTAGAAGTTGAACAACTATGCAAATGCTGGTACAGTGCTGGTTTCACGTATAAAGCTATTCTTGCTAGAGCTTTTCTGTCTTTTTCAACATCTAGAACAGTCGTATTTGTGGGTTCAATGCAATTCCATAGTCCATCCAGTATAAGCGCATTTTTCACAGCAAATTTCCATGTGGAATAATTGTTCACGCCTTCCAATTTCTCGACGTAGAACCCACTTCTGTCAGTGCTTCCGTTATCAGCCATGGTTCAATCGGTGTATGAGATTCACAGCAATTATTCACACCAAGTGATATTTGCGTCCTAATCAAGTCCCTGCCTTTTATTAACGAGTCTGGGCCCATAACCTGATAGCAAGTGCAGAGCAGTGTTGGCAGCGCAGCAGCGGCAAGGGACAGGACAGCAAATAAAAATATCACCATTGGTTGATAATATTTGTGTTTATTTAACTTAGTAAATATTGCACAAATACACCGTGTCAAATATAAGATTAGGATGCAAAACAATTAATTAAAACAATCAATTTATGATAATGTCTAGATTTTTTTTTTTTTTGTAAAATTCTCCCGTAGGGAAGGCAAAGGGAACGAAGCCCATACAGCCATGTCTGCAATATATATATCTTCAATAGTTTGCATTGAAATGCTAGTGTAATGCATCTCAATGCATCTTGGGAGAGTTTGGCGTCAAACGATCGATGGCAGACACTGTGATGCTACTTGGATGAGGTGGATTACCACGATAAAAAACTCATCACTTTTCACACCACTTGACGTTTATTTCGATAATCCTCCATATTGCACATCATCACAGACACTTATTACACAAAACTACACTGACTTTACGTAACAATATCCACTCCATACAATATTACAATCATCGAAATAAAAATCACGTCCGCCATAGTTGAATGCCGCCAAAAACCGTCCTGATAATGTCTAGATGTCAGAGACACACACCGGAAGGAAGAAGTCCGAGTCAGTGTGACCATAGAACGTCAAAAAATTAACTTAATCTGACAAAGGAATTAGGATTATACATACTAATTTCAACAAACGTTGCGGAGAACAGAGCTCCCGCAAAAATGCCTGCCTGTGCTGTTTTTTGTTGTAAAAATTAATAGAAAACATCGAGTATGCTAAAAGATGGTGTCACCTTTTATTTGTAATTTTAATTTTTAACATTTCATGATTATTTACTTCATTATTTCATGTTTTAGAATTCTACGATTTCAAATTTCGAACGCTAGTCTCGTGGGGAGTGCGGCTGTGACGTTGTCAAAACGCACACCCCACGTGACTATTTTAAGCGTGTGTGTGCGTGAAATTTAAATTTGTGTCGAATTATGCATGTGTGCATTTGTAAAAACGGTTGGCTTTGAGTGTAGTGGTAACCTCACCCCCCGCAAGAAATGGCAGAAAAAAATGTTTGAGAAATTGACTAATGGCTACTCCAGTTCTGTTTACTCTGAGATGTTCCGGCTACTTTTAACAAAACACATGAGATTGCAATAGCGAGATGAGTCACCGCCTAAGGCGCAGCCAACGAGTTCCGCGCACTATATCATTGCATGCTTATGGTATATCCACATTGGCGCGGCGCGACATATTTTGACATTTTGGTGAATCTGTCGCGCCGCTCCGCTACCGCGCAGCTCCAGTGCGGTATAAGCCTTAGAAGTTAAGTTTATTTCATCTAAACATATTATCTATTATACTTGTGTGCTTGAAATGCTGCAACAAGTTAGTCTTATATAAAATGGTTAATAATTCGAATAAAAACATTAGTTTTGTTTCGTTACGAAGCGCACAGAAAACAATATATTGTTCCTACAATTTATACAATTAAAGGCACCGGTAGCCGAGTTGGGACCGGGGCACTACTCGTACGCTCGGCCGCGGGAAACGCGGGGTCGATCTACCGACTGTACCACTGAGTTTGAATAAAACTTATTTACAGTTCATTGTGAATATAGCTAGGTTCATATTGCTGTGTCGGGGTGTGTTGGGGCGCCGTCTGTTGTGTCGTGGAGAGTTCACTAATGTGTTGTGTTGTGGCGCCATATGTCGCATTTTTAGATCATTCTCGTGTCAAGTGTTGTGGAGTGAATACGTCTTTAAAATGGAAATCTCTGACAGTGACTTCGTGACAGGAATTTCTTTTATTAATGACTCATCTAAAGAAAAATTAAAGGAGATATTGGGTTCATCCAACAAAATCTATCAAGAGAAACTCCAGGTGTATTTCACTGTCTTGTTCAACAATTAGAAAGTGATGACGAAAGATTCGAGACGAACAATAATTGCTATGAACTGCTTCCCTCGCAATAACGCGTTGAATGACTGATTCACATTGGTGTGGCGCGACAGATCCCCCACCGCCGCTCTGGCGCAGTCGGTGGCGAGCAGTCGGCGCCACGACAGAACGCGCCACAACACAACACAACCTACTAATGTGTCTCTAGTCATAGTAAATGAATGTAAGCGATCGCGTTCTAGAGCGCACCCCGACACAGCAATATGAACCTGGCTTATCGCTTGCCTCACATTTTGCCCGGTGCATGGCTACAGGCTCGCTATCTGTTACATGGGGCCTACCATTTCTGATATGTTATGTTATGTAATTTATACAATTGTAAAGCAGGTTTAAATCGTGCAAGTAAAGTATTTTTTCCAGTTTATTTTGGTGTTTAATTACTCTGTGGGATAAGCTTCATTGGCCATCCACGTGTCCACGAGGCGACACGAGAGAACGCGAATACGAGAGTAGGTGGTTCGCTTATTTTTTGCTTGAAAATACATGTTAACATTTAGTTTTGATTTAAATTACAGTTCATCTAAAAGCATGAAATATGATTCATAGAGAGATCACCGTAAGAAATAGGATCCGAGGATTTTCCATACAAAATGTACAAGAAATGTTTTTGACGATTTCTGTCATTTCTAGTAGGTACTTATACCTTAAATGGACCCATATAGAGTTGTTAAATATATTAATTATTCGTTAAAATTAACAGATAAATAAAAATATCATTAACAGTCAATAATTGAAATCAACATTAACTGATAAAATTATCGTTATTCGATTCGGACATCCTGGCACCTTGCCGCGCGCAGTTGAAAATATTAGTTAGGTATATCAACGGACCGAGCTGAGTGAGTGAGCCGACGAGAGCTCATCCAGCGCCCGTTAGAGCGAGACGGCAGGTGACCCAGGCGCATCGATGCCTAAACTGATCAACTGATGCGATCGAATTTGATTTCAATTGCCTTCTCATTAAGCATGTTTTTTTCATGACAACATCAAAAATTTTTGATTGCACTCGATTCTAGATTCTGTTGCTTTTGGAATAAGTATTAAAATTAAATGGTATTGGTGATCGAATAATGATAATTAACAGTTCATTTCTTACTGATATTTTTATTCGATTGAATATTTTTATTTATTAGTTGCAAGTAGTCAGTTGAAGCGTACGTATGTGATTTCGTTGCGGAACTGTTTTGTTGGTGCTTATTTTTCATGTCTAGACGAAAGGCGGAAATTTTGACACATTTTGAAAAGTGAACTGGAGATGAAAAATTTGCATGTTGCATGTACTGCAAAAAATATATCGTTTAGGCACTATCAGTAATTATTTTTAATTAGCAACACTGTACTGGACAATTTAAGCCTGTAAAGTATGAAAGCAAGTTCATTGATTCATTCTACGCTTTCATATAATAATATTCATTGGCTACGTTTAAATTAAAAACCAGTTTATTTAATTATTAGATTTAAAATATCAACTAATATTTTCAACAGATAAAATTAACTGTTTAAAATATTTATCATTTAATTTTTAACAGATATTTTTTTTAAACAGTTAACACCATCTCTAGACCCATAGCGTCTTTTGATACCTGCATGAAACAGCGATCCTTTTAGGCATACAAAATTTTTTTTTGCTATCTTGGCATTTTTTGCTGACTAACATTTTTCCAAAATCTGTGAATGCAGATCAGAACATCTTAAAAAGTTATGGATGGTTGCATAACAATGTTTTCTTGTAACTATAACGGTTAACGTACCTGCCCTTTAAATACCATCTCAAAAATCCACCTTGTATACGTCCCACTGCTGGGCATGCACCACGCTGGCCCAATGCGGGTTGGTGGGTAGAAACGGTCGCAATAGCCCGGGACCAACGGCTTAACATGCCTTCTGAAGCATGGAGGAGCTCGAGATCACATATTTGGTCACCCATCCGCGGCCTGACCATGGCGAAAGCAGCTTTGTTTTCAATCGAAAGCCAAAGCGTACTTGCCACAAACATCAAAATACCTACATGATTTGTATGATTTCAGCAATGGAACGCCCTTAACGCCTCAGTTTATCCCTTGGGGGTTGAGACGTGATGACATGCTTGTTTGACCATCGACAGTAACTAGACATTATGCGGAGTTTTTAACTGTTATTGTTTTTAACACATTGAATTGTTTTATACTTGTAGATGGCAATAACAGCAACAATCGGTAATGACCGTTCCGATGTACTAAATAAATGTATTTAGGTTTCCTGTACATTGTAATGATTATGTGTGAAACTGTAACTATATCTTTTTCATTAAATAAAATAAAATAGACTAGATATCAGTAAGTACCCCTCGTGTGTACCCACTTTGGGCAAGTGCCGAGAGCCCCGCAATCGACAGGGGCCCCCCCTCAGATCAAATACAATAAAATGTCCGCCAAGTCCGCCATGTACATACACCAAATGTACTAAAGTTTTAAATAAATAATAAATGTCCCTAGTTCCTGTCAGATCACCAAACGACCAATATTTCTTCTTCTTTTTCCTGCCCTGTTCCCAATTCTATTTGGGGTAGGCGCAACATGTCTTACTCTTCCACTCATCCCTATTACTCGTCAAGTGAACACTCACTTCCATCCTCATCACATCATCATCCACACAATCCATCCATCTTTTCTTTGGTCTTCCTCTCCCCACACGCCCATCCACTTTCAAGTCCAGGAAAGTTATTCCTGGTGACATGATCATTCTCCCTCCTCATTACATGTCCATACAAAGTCGTTTTTCTCTTAGTTTATCAGAAATCGGGGTAACTTTCAGACTTCCCCTAATATTGGGTCCTTACCTATGAAATTGGTGTCTTTATTCTGTCTTAGCAATTTGTCCGTAACTATTAAGTTTCAGAACATTCTTATAAAATAATTGCCTCTTCTAAAAATAGACCATATATTTGAGCTGGTATTATTTAATTTGATAATTTGTTGTAAGTTTAATTGTTTAAAAATTGGACACGGAGACAACTCTTTTTAAGTGCCTCCCGAATACATCATTTGATTTGCATTAACATAAAAACGATGAATAATTTTTATCAAGCGTGTTCACACACATATTGCTAAAGCTTGTCTAATGATAGATGCCAAATATTATTATCATTGGATTTGTCGTTGTGAAGAAAACTGAAAAAATTTTAGTATGGAAAATGCAGAATTCCCCAAAATCTCCATACAAAACACCAATTCCATAGGTAAGGACCTAATATATTCATTCCTCACTATCCATTCTCGTCACACCACACATCCACCTCAACATTCGCATTTCAGATACATGCAATCTTTGTTCACCCATCCGCTTTACAGGCCAACATTCCGACCCATACATGATGACAGGTCTTATTGATTTACAAATTTTTCCCTTCAGTCTTAGGGCAATACGGGGGTCACACCACACGTAGTTCCCGTAACTTGCCGCCATTTTATCCATCCTGAGCAAATCCTTCGCTTGACGTCTCGGTCAACATCTCCAACCTGCTGAAGTAGCTCAGAGTAAACAGAACTGGAGTAGCCATTAGTCAATTTCTCAAACATTTTATTCTGCCATTTCTTGCGGGGGGTGAGGTTACCACTACACTCAAAGCCAGCACAACGCACAACGTTTTTACAAATGCACACATGCATAATTCGACACACAAATTTAAATTTCACGCACACACACGCTTAAAATAGTCACGTGGGGTGTGCGTTTTGACAACGTACACACAGCCGCACTCCCCACGAGACTAGCGCTCGAAATTTGAAATCGTAGAATTCTAAAACATGAAATAATGAAGTAAATAATCATGAAATCTTAAAAATTATAATTACAAATAAAAGGTGACACCATCATTTAGCATACTCGATGTTTTCTATTTATTTTTACAACAAAAAACAGCACAGGCAGGCATTTTTGCGGGAGCTCTGTTCGCCGCAACGTTTACAATGTTATGGCTGTCAAAATGGCGGCTCAACTAGTTTTATTAAACGTGCAAGCATCCGATGCTTGTGCATTTGGCAGAGGGGAATGTTAGACAAAGGCTACTCCAGTTCTGTTTACTCTGAGTGAAGTAGAGATCCTAGCTAACGACTAATATTTATTACCAAAAAACTTTTTCGAAGAAATGCTAAAAGAGTTATTTTGTGGACTAAACTACTTAAATAATTATCCATTCGTTTCATGTGATTGTCAATAAAAATAAATATTTACCCTTGTTTATCTACTTTTTTTTTCTATTCTAACAAAATAGTGTTCCGTATGTCTTTTTCGTGTGTAATAATGTACTCTGTGGGCCTCATTACCCTAATATGCCCAGCTTCCAATCTCAGAGTAAACAGAACTGGAGTAGCCTTTGTCTAACATCCCCCTCTGCCAAATGCACAAGCATCGGATGCTTGCACGTTTAATAAAACTAGTTGAGCCGCCATTTTGACAGACATAACATTGTAAACGTTGCGGCGAACAGAGCTCCCACAAAAATGCCTGACTGTGCTGTTTTTTGTTGTAAAAATAAATAGAAAACATCGAGTATGCTAAAAGATGGTGTCACCTTTTATTTGTAATTATAATGTTTAAGATTTCATGATTTTTACTTCATTATTTCATGTTTTAGAATTCTACGATTTCAAATTTCGAACGCTAGTCTCGTGGGGAGTGCGGCTGTGACGTTGTCAAAACGCACACCCCACGTGACTATTTTAAGCGTGTGTGGGCGTGAAATTTAAATTTGTGTGTCGAATTATGCATGTGTGCATTTGTAAAAACGGCTGGCTTTGAGTGTAGTGGTAACCTCACCCCCCGCAAGAAATGGCAGAATTTTTTTTTTGAGAAATTGACTAATGGCTACTCCAGTTCTGTTTACTCTGAGCTTCCAATAGATTAAAGACGGTCTTGCCATCGGACATGCTTGATTGGTTGCGACCACAGAACAATTATTGTTCTGTGGTTGCGACTGACGTTTGACAGATTTTACCATGCGTTTACAATGAGGAGCAATACTAAAAGCTCGGAGCAGATGGCGCTCTAGACGACTGGTCTTTATAGTAGATATTTCGTTTTAATCTGTGTCTGTGCCTTGTTGACTTCTCGTGTCAAGTGTGTTGCGATTTTTATTCATTTTCTACCAGATTTTCTACGAAAATACGTTTAAAATGTATTCCTTTTGTCTCTACGTGAGTTACAAATTGAACTTAAAAAAAAGAAATGCGTCGGTAGCTAGAAAAGAAGCTGATCTGGTAGAAAAGTAATATTGTAAGTATTGTATCATGAGTCGTTATTTCAATGATTGTTCTGTGATTTTCGCTGTGAAAATATAGTTTTTTTCTTTTAGGTCAAAGGCTTATGATAGAAATTAGAACTTTGGTTTGGTATTAATACGCAAGAAGACCAATCGTATGTTTGCCCATTCACCTGATAAATACAAAGACGTCAATGCTGATTTGCCGCTTCCAAAAATATCCAGACTTAGTATACAAGATTATTTTCAAAGGTAAGCTATTAAGTGCATAAAAACATCACATAATATTCGTTTACATTCAAATGGTGTATAACTTACTTATATTTTTTGCAGATTCAACACTATTGATAGTGTTGACTCAATCTAAGGGTGTACTTCTTTATGAATCGCGACATCTTTTATCCGCTCGGTTCTGTTTCGAAAATAATTATACGTATTTACGAGGGCAGTACAAAGCGAGCATGAAGAAAGTGGTTTATTTATTGGACATAAGAACTAGCCAAGATGATCTTATTGAAGAATGTCACTGCGAGTATTCAGCTGGAAGTGGAACCTAATCTAGCTGTAAACATGTTGCTGTTTTGTTGATAGGTGTTATAGTTGATGAATAAAGTTTATCCATGTAATAAATATATTTGATACTGTTGATTTACTCACAATAAAGAATTTACCAAGTTCGGAATTACATTTATTCTGCCTTAATTTCATTATTGTAAAAAAAAAATTATCCTCTGCCGATAAGTTTATTACATTGCTACGATAATGTTGTTTTTAGTGAACCATCGGCCTAAGAGTTGAATATACTAGATGAAAATTTTTATAGGATTCAAAACCAGTATAAAAATAAAATTGTTTTGTCATCCTTTTTATACCTATTTATAGATCCAATATGCACATGATCAATCTGAGTGCTTTTTGAGGCATTTGCTGGTATAGGTATTATACTGTCTACATCTGCACATATTATTTGTTCCTAGGTCTATGGGTAAAGTCAAATCATTTATATTATTTTGTTCATTGCTAGTTGAAGGTTATGTTTGTGAGTCTAATGAGTCTAGTTCCTGAAATAACCTTTTCTATGTTCTCTTTTCAAGACGAAGTTGTCGTTCAAGAGATGCAGGAGTTTCTGGCTTTACTCGAGTAAAATAAAATATGCCCGGTACCGCTGTTTTCTATACAAACTTTGCCAATGGTTCATGACCTAAAAATAATAAAAATATATTTTTTTGGCATTGGTACAACACCAGTAGTAGAAGAGTAAAAAGGTTATTACTTATTATGTATGAATACTCCTCCCAAAATAATCACTTTCTATAAAATGTGCTGCACACAATTGCGCAGTATTATTTGCCATGAAATTTTTTATACGCAAAGCATTTTCCCACTTTCACTTCGTTTTGGATCCTTTGGAAATAAATAGACTCCTAAATTTTTACAAAATTTTGCACAACACTGGGTCATTTTGTAAGTAAAGTGTTTAACTGAGATGTTTACAAAACTTTTCAAACTTTCCAATGACAGCTACAGAAAGTACCACAGATTAAAGATAATACGAAAGTACACTTACTCCTACGCCACCTATCGGGATAAAAAGTCAGTACTGCTCCTCATTTTACAATTGTTTACATGACGCGTTGCTTCACTAATTTCGCAAACATGGTGGATAGCGTTTTTGGCAGATGAAAAAAAAAGTTTTGATTGAATTGAATTTAGAGCAATCACTAATTTATATTTATTGAACTTGGTATATTTCGGACCCTTATACTTAATACTATGTGAATTAAACATTATTTTCAAATGGTACTTTTGATATGAGTTAACTAGCCTAATAAACTCTAATTTTTAGTTGCGTTACGAATATCAATTCCTAAGAGAAACTTGATTTCAGCTCTTAGAGTAAACAGAACTGGAGTAGCCATTAGTCAATTTCTCAAACATTTTATTCTGCCATTTCTTGCGGGGGGTGAGGTTACCACTACACTCAAAGCCAGCACAACGCACAACGTTTTTACAAATGCACACATGCATAATTCGACACACAAATTTAAATTTCACGCACACACACGCTTAAAATAGTCACGTGGGGTGTGCGTTTTGACAACGTCACAGTCGCACTCCCCACGAGACTAGCGCTCGAAATTTGAAATCGTAGAATTCTAAAACATGAAATAATGAAGTAAATAATCATGAAATCTTAAAAAATTTTATTACAAATAAAAGGTGACACCATCATTTAGCATACTCGATGTTTTCTATTTATTTTTACAACAAAAAACAGCACAGGCAGACATTTTTGCGGGAGCTCTGTTCACCGCAACGTTTACAATGCCGCCAAAATGGCGGCTCAACTAGTTTTATTAAACGTGCAAGCATCCGATGCTTGTGCATTTGGCAGAGGGGAATGTTAGACAAAGGCTACTCCAGTTCTGTTTACTCTGAGTTTCAGCTACATTTCGCTAGGGGCGCATTTCACGTTTCCAATAGAAATATGATAGAAATTGACATTCGAAATATTTAGTTTTTACAATGAAATGTATACACTAGATACGTTAGACATATCTACACAAAAACCGATTCTTCAAAAATAAAGTATTTTCGAATGCCGATTTTTTTTCCTATTTTAATAAGGAGCGTCTGCTTCGTCAGTATATGTATATCTATGGTCTGCCTTCCCCCAAGGCGGTCGGCCACCTTCATTGAAAAAAGTACTATTATATCTGGCAAAAATGTTTGTTTCCCATGCCGTAACATTTGTGGAAGAAATAATAATAATTATGATGGACAGGTTGACACTTGGGTTGACAGAATGAATGATGATCTTAAGTGTTGTGCATAAAATTTTGTAACATTAATTTTTAAACTTGTTATCGTAAACAATAATTTTAGTATCTTAATTTAATATCGAATTTATTTTTATATTATAATATAAAATTTTTATTTTTAAATTTTATATGTAACCATAAAATTAAAACCGTGCGTTCAAAGTTTCAAACTAGAACATTGTGATGTAAAGGCAATTGGCTAGTTCAAGACAAGGTCATGCTTAGTGCAATAGCCGAATGATTATTGTATGACTGATTCTGGATTTATTATTATTAATATTAAAAAATAATGAAACTATTTTTCCACAAAATTCTCTATTTTATGAATTTATGTCCATAATCATTTTCACCAACGTAAACTTCTTCGTAATCTTCTGTACTTATTTGCTTGCTTAACTTTGTACAAGGTGAAACTGTGTGAGCTCTAAGAACAGCCTGAGATGGTGCTTTAGGAGCTTTATGAAGATATTTATCTTTTTTTCGTTTGTTTCTTCTATGACTCTTTTTATTCGTTCTATTTAAAGCTGAGTCATTAAATACTTTTAATTCGGTCTCAGGTTTATTCAAATCGGTTGATAATGATTTGATGTTTACTTTTTTTGCCTTTTGATCATAAATGCCACAGTTCGTAATGCAGTAATAGTTTTTCTTGTTGGGTTTCATAACTCTTGAGTAGATAATGTTATTGTTAGATTTTATCAGTCTAAATATTATTAAATCATTGAAAATCTGTAAACACTAAGAATATTAGTACCTATATATTTATGAAATATAAGTTAAATTAAATCTTGCTAAAAGATGTAATAAACGCACCATATAAAAAGTAGTTATGTTACAAAAATATTTATCGCCACAAATTGAATCGAACTGCTTTTGATTTTTTGTATTAAATATTTTCTTTAATCGATATTCTGTTATGATTGGATTGTCACAAGTCTTTGATACATCCGTGAATGTAATGACAGTGGGACACGACTTCTTTTTCTTGTATGGCTGAGTAAAATTTAAGACACACATTTGATGGTTATTTATCATTGATAAAAACTCGAATGGGCAAGGACAATTTTCTTCAATATTCTGAAAATGTTATTAGTTGTAATGCAAATCTGTTAAAATAAACTTAGAAAAGATGATGTACCAGACAGTGGAAGTAATTAGTTTGACTCTAACGTACACACCAAGTCATAAATGAATGAATTCAATTTTGATCTTAGTTAATGCAAGTTCTTGTCAAGTGTAAGATAAAAATCTCAGTTCATTATTTGTAGTTGACATAATAATTAGATATGATTTTCATCACAATTGTTAATAATATTAATTGTTTATTTGCGAGTATATGGTAACAATGATCTTACAAATATAATTTTACCAACATATTCTACTGAATATCAGTGTGCAAAAATTAGGATACAATTTATAAAAATCAATATGAGGATGAACATGTTCTTAATTTATACAATCAGTCATCACAGAAGTTACTGCCAATTCCAATTAAATAATTATCATGCCAATTAAATAATAATGTTTTAAAATTTAATTGTTATCGAGTTATAGATAGTTTGGTAAATTCTTATTTTTCTCTTAAAGAAAAACATAAAATTTCCTTTCATTAAGTACGTTCATTATATTTATAATAAGGTATCTTTCAAGCTGACTAATAAGATTAACCATCTAACTGACCAAGATATATTGGTATGGCTTTAAATTATCCTTACAATATTACTCTTGTTACATAACAGCTTACTCGGATATTGGTGTATTGTAACAGCTGACTAACGAACTTCAACTCATAATATTTTCACAATGTGTCTTTTGGTATTTACTTCTTTTCAATGAACTAAGTAAACGTGTCTAGTCAAAAATACATCTAATAATACGCACCCAAAACCGTCCACAATTCTTGCAAGTTGCATTGACAAATCCATCGCATCTATAACATATTACTTTTTCGTCATTTTGATAAGTTATTCTTCTCCAAGTTCTCCAAAAATGGTCCCTTTTGTAAATATACTCCACATTTTCAGCTGCTAAAATTTTATCAATATCCAATGTCGCTTTGTTAACCTTTTCCCAGTCATAATAATAGCCATTGTTGCTTTCATAATGCGGTATACCATCTACTAATATACTAGTATTGTTCTGGAAATATCCATGCAAGTGTTTCCTTTCATTTTTTGGTCCAACTAAAATATTTTTCATATTTGATTTGTGCTCAAAATTTCTTTGATAATCATACTCATGTAATTGTATATCTTTTGCAATTAAGGAGCCTCTTTTTAAGGCAACGCATATTGAGACGGTATTAATTGTTAGAATCACGTACAAATTCATTTGAAAAATTGATTGAATTTTATCTTATTGCTGGCTGGACTTTATTATGGTTGTTATTGTTTAATAACATTTTCGTAAAATCTATTTTGTATAATTCATATAAAGTATGTTAAAAATAATTGATATTATATTGACACCATTTATACAGCCACAGTGTGAATGGAAATCCTAAACTAACCAACTGATGAAAAAAATGTTTGGTTTGGTTTTTTGGTGTGCTTATAAGAATGTTTGTAAACAAAGAACCGATTAGAGTTTTACGCTTATCTGGATGTAGGAACTCCATCGTTTATTCTGAAAGTAGCCATAATACTATGCTTTTTTAATTATATAAATAGTGTTATCTGTGTTTTCATGAAGTACATACGTTACAATAAATTCTAAATGAACTGCTCGTCAAACCTTATATTAAAAGTAGTTCTTAAAATTGTGGTCACACTACTCGCAGTAAAGCTGTAACCTGCTTTCTCATTTTATCTTATTAGCTGCATTGTATGTTTAAGTTAAAAGCAAGACGTTTGCTGTTATATTTATTTTTGGTAGTTTCTCGAATAACGAAAGAAACAAAAAGCTGTTTTAACTGGTTTAAAAATAACATTCGTTAAATAAAATAATGAACTGACAACATGTATCCCTCACTATTTTTTTGACAAATGACAGTTGTCTGTCACTTTTACGTTCATTCATCGGTCTCTCACCCAGTCGCCATCATTTCAATTTCATTCAATAATTATTTCCTCCATAGTTGAAAGGAAAAGCATGGAGGTAGACCGTTGTTATTATTTTCAATTTGTATCCCAATGTCAATTATTACAGGCATTAAATTAAGTAGACAATTATGTGACAAGATTTTGTGTGATCGCAAGTGTTTGTTTGTGATTGTTCTCTTTGTGGATAAAATACTTTTGGTTGTAGTCTTGTGTCTAAATTGGTTCGACAGATCGGTAAGTTGAGTCCAAGTTATTTATGTTATTTATACGCAATTTTTGTACTTGCAGAATAACAATGTTTGCCTTGTTACTTCGATTATAACCTTTTTACAATTACCTTCTCGCTTCGAGTAGGTACATGAAAAATTGGAAGTTCTAACGTTGAAATTATAAAACTAATCGTATCTTACTTCAAAGAGGAATGTTCTGTTATCATTGTGTTGTTGTAATGACGAAATACGTCTCACATTTACATTGTATTAAAAAAGTCGCCTAATTGAATAAAAATTGGCCACAAATTTATTTAAATCATTCCTTAAGATGATCACCCATAAGATGATTCATTTATTTAACATACCTTTCCCTCAAGACCTCTAATTTTTGTATAGTACAGGCCTTGCATATTTTAAGACAACAACAAATTGCTTTATCAACGAAAGGATAATCATTAAATATAGCTTACATTGTGCCTGGTGCATGACAACAGGTTCACCACCTGTTACATGGGGACTTAACATATCTGGCGAAGCTGGGTGTCAACACCTCTCCCTACACCTTTGTGGAAAAGGCATGATTCTGTTACGTTTTAAAAGGATTCTCGTTTGACATTGAGAGGATGAATAATATCAGATTTACGAAGCAAGTGTTGTTTACAGATGTGCAAGAGAACTAGATGACTAATCCTATATTATCAACTAATTGTTTTAGCAGTGTACAGATAGAATTTGTTATTTACTCTATAAATGATGTGTTGAAGAACTGTCTGTAGCTAACAAATCATTTTGGAAAATAGAAACCAGGCATTAGGCTACCTTGATGCATGAATTTATATTGAGAGAATGTATTAGCTCAATTCTATATAATAAAGCAAATGAATAAATGATAACTTGTGGTAAGAGAATGGCTTTTGAAACTGCGTTATGAATGATGTTGAACTACTACTTAATTATTAAGGTATAAAAACACACACACATACACTATCCCACACACTCACACTCACACTCACACACACACACAGTCACAGACTAAGGCCCGTATTATGGAACTAAACTCATGCGTAGATCTCTGCTTGAGCACTGTTAGAGAGGGATGGCGCTATTGATCCCACACAGCGCCATCCCTTTTTAACTGCGCTCAAGCCGAGGTCTACGCTTGAGTTTGGTTCTGTAATACGGGCTTAAATGCAGTTGTTAACATTTAAAACTCTATTTGTATGAATTTATTGTTATAGCCCCTTGGCAATCAATGTGAACATCCATGATTGCAAACAAAAGATGTTTCCATTGTCTTGTTTTCTGACCGTTGAGTACGCAAATAAAGATTTATTATTTATCCTTCCATTTGTATAATAAATTATGTAATATTAGAATGGTTAGAGGTCTTGGTGACTTGTTAAATTTACACAAAATTCACATGTTTCTCTCTAACAAAATTTGTTTTACTGTCAAATAACTCTTAAGACGTGACTAAGTTTTGGACTGTTATTTTACTGTGTGTGGTGGCACCAGATGTGCCTTTTGCTTCAGTAACTTACTTACATACCCTATTAATGAATATCTTCACAAACTCGATGTTGTTGAAATTGTCGGATTTGATATAAAGATAGATCAATAGAAATAGTTTAAGATAACCTAATATTCTGCCTAATTTGTTTTAAAAAAACTATTGGTTCTTCACATTTCACACCTTTTTTCCACAGGGGCAGGTAGAGATTTCTTCTTTCCACTTGCTACAATCCTTATATTTCTTTTATTTTTGACCTGCCCCTTCTCAAGAATGTCTTTGATTTAGTGGACTTTTTTATGAAGTTCTCTATAAGTTTGTTTAACATTTTTTAGACCTGCATCCGATTTGGTTATATATTTTACCTTAATTGAATTTAAAAAATACACTAAGCATTTGTATCGGTATTTCTATCGTATTGACAAAAAGGCATATTGATAGGGATGCCCCTAGCATTTTTATATGTATATTTGTGCAACATTTTTAATTAGACTTTATTTTAATCTGCATGCAAATAACCAATATCTTTTCTGTCTGTAAGTATTATTATTTGTAAAATAATATTTCTTATTAAGGATAAAATTAACATAAATAGAGTAGGTTTAGTTGTTTTTTATGAGCGCTCTTAACACCTTAAGATAGAGTCTAAAATCGAATTATTTAATCGCCTTTTGTTTATGGCAATATCTACAAGTTTTCCTCAGTACTATAGCTACTAACACAATGCAATAAAAGGTACAAGATATAAACTATTTCCTTTGTCTGGAATTAACAAACAAATTGACATTTGAACATTGATCACATAGTTGTTTTCCAGGATTTCAATATTCATTATTAATTATGTACCAGTATGTTTATCGTGTTGGTCCGGGAAACAAAAAGAATGTACCAACTGCTTTTCTTGCCTAGCATGTCGTAAAAAGCGACTACGTGCGTATTGGGTGCTGGGTCTGTGATTGTGTAGGCGATGAGCTAGCCACTTGTTCTACTCTTTCATGATTTTGCATCTGACCAAACCCAATTTTTGTATGGCTAAATGTGGTCTTAAGGAACACCCTTGGAGTCTGCCTAACCTTTCGGGGATTGCCGGCGTGATTGTATGTATGTTTATCAGTTTACCTAGAGAGACTTGTTATTATGTGCCAACAACAAACCACTAATATGTCAACTGACTACTATGGCAGTTCACTATGTGGCTCACCAAGAAATATTTATTAGAAAAATACAATTTAGTTCACAGTTTTCAGTGTTTCAAACAATAGTGATAATAAAGAGTCCTATGATCTGGTTTGATCCCACCGCCTTGTAACGAGGCGCTTTATCTATATAAGCGACTCTTTGTTGTTACTGCACTCGGTCCTGGCCATTTTCTCTTGGTTTCTGTTTTTTAATTCACTGTCTGTTTTCTCATTGTCTTGCTCACCAACATAACAATTAACATATTATATTTATAAATTTAAATCAATATCTTGTACTGCATTTGAAGAACTTTGTTTCATGGAGATGGCTTGTATTTAAAGAACTGCGTCTTCATAGGCACTATTGTAAGTAGCCCCATTTGTATAATTTTATGTTATTTTTATGTTCCGTGTTTTTGTTATTTACCTTTTTAAATTACCTTGTTCCAGAGTGCCTTAGTTTTTGATATATAAAATATACACCTATAAGTGATGACCCAGTGCATTCTCATTTAATGCCTTAAAATAAAAGTTTCCGATTTGGGACGGACAGAGCACTACTAGGAGGCCGCGGGTCGTGGGTTCGATCCCCATGTACATACCACTGAGTTTGAAAACTTAAGTACGGTTGATTGTGAATATCGCTTGCCTCACATTCTGCGGTGTATGGCGACAGACTAGTCACCTGGGGACTTAACATATCTGGCGAAACGTGGGAAGCTAACACCTTTTCCTACCCCTTCGGGGAAGGAGAGGTGCTGATATGTTAAGTTTATGTTGTCTACTGGGCACACCTCCAACCTCCGTGGTCGAGTGGTCTGAATGCCGGTCTCAAGGCGACGCCATCTCGAGAGGTCCTGGGTTCGATCCCCGGTGGGGGCAAATGTTTGGGTGATGAATTTTGTGCATTTGTTCTCCAGTCTTGGATGTTTATATATATTTATATATATTCAGGATATTTATATGTATACCCTATTAAATATATTTATCCGTCATCTAGTGTCCGTAACACAAGCAGCATTAGTTGATTAAAATGGGGCTAGTTGATAGGTGTGAATGTTTGAAGATATTTATTTATTATTATTATTATTACAGGCCTTCCTCACTGAGGAACACATGGGGAGTATTGGCCGTAATACCACCACGCTGGCCCAATGCGGGTTGGTGGGTAGAATCAGTCGTAATAGCGACCGGGACCAACGGCTTAACATGCCTTCCTAAGCACGGAGGAGTTCGAGATCACAAAGTTTTGGTCACCCATCCACGGCCTGACCATGGCGAAGGTAGCTTTGTTTTCGATCGAAAGCCAAAGCGTACAAAGCACTAAGATAACCCTTAACTTTGTTCCTTTATACCTTCTATAAAAGTGAACGTTCTTTGTCAGTCTTGGCATTCCTCCCATCTGTGTATGGAAATATATACATATGTGCATGCATCAGCTTATAATTTTCCAGAATGTCTGGATTTCAGTGAATCGTGTGTTTGGATTACCGCCAACTGAAGTGGGGTAATACGGTTCAAGTTCTTTTGGAGTTAATTTTGAATTGTCGTCACCAGCCACCAGCCAGTCGACATCTCTTCAACTGTGGCGGCCATTTTCCGCTGTGTCGCGCTTCTTCTGCTTTAACCGCGAAGCGCGGACTATGGCAGAAGACAGCTTTGTCGGTGCTTTTGCCTAGTCTGATTAACCCTAAGGGGATAATAATTATGTATGTGTATACCTAAATACCAAATTCCCACTAAGTATGCAGTGTATGTATGTGTGTCCTCGTGAGTTCGCTTTGACTTTCGATCGAAAGCAAAGCTACCTTCGCCATGGTCAGGTCGTGGATGCGTGACCAAAACTCTGTGGTCTCGAACTCCGTGCTTCGGAAGGCACGTTAAGCCGTTGGTCCCGGTCGTTATTGCAGCAGTTTCTACCCACCAACCCGCATTGGGCCAGCGTGGTGGTGTTACGGCCTATATATCTGATGTCATAACATGTTCATGGTGAGGTGTGAGCAGTAGAATTTCTTCCAAATGTAATACAACAGTTCCAAAACCATTAATCACAATTAAGTGTACCAATTACGCATAACTGGCTCGCAATGGCGATATTTATTCAGTTTCTCGAAGTTTTCAAGATAAACTAGAATAAAAAATAATTGTGCTAAGGTCGTTGAGCGCGTGACAACTTTATAGAGGTTGAGCCGATGATGATGACAGCACGCTGCGTCTAAACGCTATGAACAAGTATAAAAAATATATTATATGGTTTTCTTTCTCTTGTACAGTCAGTCTTTATTCCCTTTTATTTATGAGTTACTAACTGTCAAGGTACGTAGTCGTTCTCAAGAATTTTGTACTATAAGATGGATGCCAAACTCCCATACAATAACATGCCCTCTCATTCTATCACTATTTATGAATGAAAGCTATCCGTGAGATATCCTCTTCCTCTCTTTCTATCCATAGTTTCTGTCTCACCTGTCATATTTACGCCATTTTGACGCCTAGACTGAAAATTGTTAAAACATTTTGTAATTTAATATTTTAAATAAAAAATTATAAAACTGGTGATGACGTGCGTTGTTTTATGTTGTGTAAGTGAGTGGTATCCTGGATGTACCTTATCATTTCATAGGTGAGTCAATAATCACATATTAAATGAGAGTATCTGTTTGAGAAATTTGTGTGTATTTTTGTGGGACGTCATTAGTTGTAATAGAAAGCTTTACTACGAATTGTCAAACTCATTCGTTAAAGTGATAGAATGAAAAGGAACACCTACTGATCGAGACAGAACATTGCCTCATGCTATTCTATGGGAGTTTGGCATCCATCATAGAGTACAAAATTCTTGGTCGTTCTGGCTTTCGATTGAAAACAAAGCTACGTTCGCCATGGTCGGTTCTTGGGTGACCAAAACTTTGTGGTGTGGAGGTCCTCCGCGCTTCGGAAGGCACGTTGAGCCTGGTTTTCTACCTGCCAATCGGCGTTGGGCTAGCATGATTATGGCGGACTCCTCACACTACGTTCCTCCATGTAGGACCTGTTTTGCGACCTACTGAGATCTATTGTGACAGAATAAAATTTTATTCAATACACACATAGTAAGAAATTATATTAAAAAATAATCAAATATACCTACATATTGGGTCCTTACCTATGAAATTGGTGTTTTTATTCTGTCTTAGCAATTTGTCCGTAACTATTAAGTTTCAGAACATTCTTATAAAATAATTGCCTCTTCTAAAAATATATTTGAGCTCGTATTATTTAATTTGATAATTTTTTGTAAGTTTAATTGTGTTAAAATTAGACACAAAGACAATTATTTTTAACTGCCTCCCGAATACATCATTTGATTTGCATTAACATATAAACGATGAATAATTTTTATCAAGCGTGTTCACACACATATTGCTATAGCTTGTCTAATGATACATGCCAAATTTTATTATCTCTGGATTTGTCGTTGTGAAGAAAACTGATAAAATGTTAGTATGTAAAATGCAGACATCCCCAAAATCTCCATACAAAACACCAATTTCATAGGTAAGGACCTAATAATTATAAGATAATTATTTTGGGTCACTGTTTTCTTAACTACCTATTTCATTTACGTTCTCAAGTCTTTGTTCGTATTATATTTAGATTTCTACTTCTCCAAGGCATGAGTAATGCTTTGGAGGTAGAACAAAATAAACTTTACTTTTGTGACGTCATCGTATCTTTGTGTCGTTGCTATGGTAACTTGAGGATAAGGAAATATCCATTACTCAAGACGACCTGCTTACGAATATTTTACAAACACGTGTCGAATGTAAGTAATGTATGGCTTTAATAAATTTTTCCACTTACACATACTAATATTAGAAATGCGAAAGTAACTCCGTCTGTCTGTCCACGTCAAAATTACTGAACCAATTTAACCGAAATTTGGTACACAGATAGTCTAAACAAACAAAAATAACTTTATTTCATAGGCCAA
This sequence comes from Parapoynx stratiotata, assembly GCA_910589355.1. Classification (NCBI taxonomy): domain Eukaryota; kingdom Metazoa; phylum Arthropoda; class Insecta; order Lepidoptera; family Crambidae; genus Parapoynx; species Parapoynx stratiotata. The sequence continues at coordinate 4,833,043 of OU342476.1, read as the reverse complement.
ACCTGGCACTTAAAAACGTCAATATTTTACAATTTATAAATTTAAAAATTATATAATTAAATAAAAAGTATATTTTAAATTAAGGTTAATCTCTGCGAGCGCTTGCAGCAAGTACAAGTCTAGAGCCTGAAAAAGGACACAGGCTACCTTTAATCCCGATATTCCCATGGGTGCCGTACGGGTGAATGTTAAAAAATTTAAATAACGCCTCCCAGAAAAATGAAGGACTACGCCACAATTCTAATAATAGAGTAGGAGTAAATTTTCAATTCCAACAATTGAGGATACTGTTCCAATTTAAAAAAAAAAACAGTGTTGAATAGCTTTTTTATTGAGGAAGGCTATAGGCTACATTCAATTCTAATAATAGAGTAGGAGTAAATTTTTTAATTCCAACAATTGAGGATACTGTTCCAATTTAAAAAAAAAACAGAGTTGAATAGCCTCTTTATTGAGGAAGGCTATAGGCTACATTCATCACACTATCTCAAAGTAACTATTCAACGCGGACGATACGATACGAACCGATTGATCTGTAAATCTTTCAGTGTTGGATTGCCTATTTAAAGAGGAAGGCTCCATTCACATACGATCACACTATCTCAAAGTAACTATTCAACGCGGACGATACGAAACGATTGATCTGTACGATCCCTCGTTTCAGACCGACTGAAACAAAAAGGCGGTGTTTGTCTAAATCGTGAACGATTTACTTAATCGAAGACGATATACGGTTAAAGCATCGCTTCTCGTCTCCAAATCACTAATAGTCGACGAAAACAGACGACATTATCTTGAATGAATGAAATACAAAGACGAGTTCCTTATTATCTCCTCCGCTATTTAATTACTCTGTTAGATAGCGAGTAGGTATGTATGTACACAGACAATGATACGGCAATCATACTGCGTTCGTTCTGAGGCAGGGTTGGCGATAAAAGAATTGTTGAAAGCGAAAAATGTGGCTCATGAGCTTTTTGCCGGATTCGTATGACCCATGAACCTTACTCTCAAAATCCGACCATTGGTAATTATTAGAGATGCGCCGAATATTCGGCGTATTCGGCATCAATTCCACTATTTGTATTCGGCCGAATTATTCGGTTTTTATGCCGAATATATTCGGTTGTATTTTCTTAGCTTGATGACCGGGTATGGAACAAAAAGACATAACTTCTTCTGTAAGATTTAAGGATTTAAGTTACTCATATCAACATAATAGATTTCATATCAACATAATAGATTTCATAGGTAGTTCAGTATAGTCAACTTTTATTTTAACATCGCCTGTAGTGATACGAAACGTACATGTTGTTTAAGTTGTTTCCGTGGCTAAGCAAAGTAATCGTACCCGAATAATATTATTCGGCGAAACCTCTATTCGGCGCATCTCTAGTAATTATTGGACCCAGTCTCATTGGATATACATGCTTTTTTATTTGATTTTAAAATAGATACTTGTATTGTTTGCCCTATGCCGAAAGCGTGGCAACAGGCTCATGAATAATCAATCTCGCAAGACTAGCAAACTGACACAAATATCGTAACATCATTTGTTCTACGACTTTTAATAATTGACACATTTTACTTTCATACAAAAATATATATCAATATCTTAATGTTTTTAGCTCTGTGCGCATCGCGCGAGCAAGTGTCGCGTGTCGCCTTTTCGTATGAACGGAACATAGACTTACTAATGTCTAGACAGTACATTACAAAGACAGTACATTTTTAATTAACGTATTGAGTTATGATAAAACTCATACGACAAATATTGTTACTTACAATGCTAGCTATCTAGTCTTGAGAGGTTCTTGAGTCATTCAAAATGACCCTGTTTAAGTACTAGAACCTCTCTTTCCTTTTAGTACGTGACCCCAATGCTGTAAATCGTAATCGTAAGCTTATGGCATATGATGTTTCGTCATTAACTCCTAATTATGTCCTTGACCAATTCCCAATTTTATTGGGGTCGGCGTAAATCTTCCGCTGCTTCTCTGCAATATCAAATGCAATCTCTTTATGTCCTAACAAAACAATCTATCTTTTCTTCGCCTTTCCTCTCTCTCGTCCTCAGCCCCACTGCTGGGTTTAGGCCTTCCTCATGGAGAATCACATGAAGAGTATGGGCCGTAACACCACCAGGCTGGCCCAATCCGGGTTGGTGGGTAGAAACGGTTGCAATAGCGACCGGGACCAACGGCTTAACGTGCCTTCCGAAGCACGGAAGAGCTCGAGATCACAATGTTTTAGTCGCCCATCCACGACCTGACCATGGCGAATTGATCCTTGATCCTTTATTGATCCTTTTCCTAGATTTTATACATTTCCGGTAACATATTATTGCAGCCCAATCAATTACTCTGCTGACCAAAAAATTATATTTCCCTTCAAATGTGATTTTTTAGTACACCCTTTCAAACAAAAAATGAATTTTCCGATTTGGTTCAGGCGTCTTCGACTAATCGGGGAAATAAAAGAAAAATTCAGAATTGAGAACCTCCTTTTTTTTAACATACACATATATAACATCACGCCTGAAATCCCTGAAGGGGTAGGCAGAGTCCAAGGAGCACTGTATGCCTTAAGACCACATTTAGCCATACAAAAATTGAGTTTGGTCAGATGAAAAATCGTGAAAGAGTAGTAACAAGTGGCTAGCTCATCGCCCACACAATCACAGACCGTACCCAATACGCGCTTAGTCGCCTTTTACGACATGCTAGGCAAGACAAACAGTTGGTAGGTACATTCTTTTTTAATGCGGTTAAAAATGAGTACTGGCAACCCTACTATGTCATTGACTCGAGACTATTCCCCCAATTGAACCGAATGACGACAGTCGACGTTTTGCGGGTGTGGTCTCCAATGAGGTTACATTACATATCAATACACGCGAATAGTTTGTCGTTGTCCGCATTGTAAACAAGTTGCTGTGAAAGAGATAGCACTAGCGCCTCTCTGTCACACGTTACAATCAATCAATGTTTAATAAGTATTGTTATGCGGATGTTTAGTTAATTTTGGGGCAAGGTTACTTGGAGCCCGATGGCGTGGTGTACGTTTGGCTTTCGATATTGTAAACAAAGCTGCTTTCGACTTGGTCAGTTTTTTGTGACCCGGGCTCCGATCGCGCTAAATCTATATATCTATATGTATACATATGTATAATATAACTGTAGAGTTCGAATGTCTGTACATAGAAAAAAATGTCAGGGGATGTAAAAAGAAGGAATATACCAAAAAAGAAAATTTTTAATTTTTTGTTTCTCTGTTTGTCTGCTTGTCTGTTTGTACGAGCTTATCTCCGAAATGGTTGGACCGATTTCAATGAAATTTTGCATGGTGATACCTTAGATCCTTAGTCAACATCTTAGATACCTACTTTTTTTATTCCGGAAAATCAAAGGGTTAAACCTCGTTCGAAGTCGCGGGCAACAGCTAGTATTTAAATTAATTCACGAACGCAGCCGCGCGGAATAGGCGGTCTAATTTTTGTTCTATAAGCCGGTCTTAAATTCATAGCTGACTTTAGGATTTAAAAATGAGGTTTCTCGGTAATTATAGAGTGATTAGATTTTTTTTTCTAATGACAAAAGTAACCTGATCAAGGTTAAGCTTAGGCTGTTTACAGACGGTACGACATTTGGTCCGTTATTTAGTTGTAAAATTATGAATTTCTTTGTACACCAATCAGCCTAACGTTACCCAAAGTAAACACGGAAATCTATTTGATCCAAAGTTCCAACATCCGCAATTTAGCGCATCCGGGGGAGGTTCAGAAGCACCTTTGGAGCTTAAAATGCCACGTCTAGTCGGACTTCATCCAACCGGCAGAACACCTGCCGCCGGGCAAGGGCTTGCAGTGGCCCACCTGGCGAACACTTAAGGGTTTTCGCACGGGGGTGGGTCGCTGTAGGTCTAACCTCGTCAAATGGGGATATTCCACGAGGTCCGACTGTGACTGCGGTGCTCCGAGCCAGGATATGGAACACATACTATCCTGTCCGTGTACGACCACCTGCGACAAACGCGACCTCATGAAAGGCACGCAAATGCTCAAAGTGTGGCTTTTGGGAGGATTAAATTAAACAACAGCCATTGACACGAAAAGAAGAAGAAAGTTCCAACGTCCGAGACGAGAGGAGACGGGATGATTGGATTGCGAGGAACGCAGGGGCACCGCTCATTTGTAGAAAAGAACTCAGCCGACATTGACAGCCAGGCAGCGGACGGGCAAAAGAGGCTTAGACTAGCGAGGTCTTCTCAGATATTTGTCTGAGGCACGGGCCTGCGAGGAATACCTCTTCCGAGCTGCTTCTCGGGGGCCACCTAGACCCCCTACGAAAGATGCATATCGATGGAAACTATTAAAAAAATATCCTCTGACATTCACATCTATGAACTAGTCTACCTACCTGGCGAGCGAGTGGTAGATTCACTTATTCATAAATTGACGTTTTTTAAGTGTTTGTATATCAAGCCTATAAAATAAAGATATTTTTGATTGATTTTGATTGATTTGATAGCAACTAAAAGCTGCTTGTGTTACGGATACTAGATGACGGACAAATATATTTAATAGATAAATACACATAATTATTAAGAATACACATAATATTATACATACATAACATCCAAGACTGGAGAACAAATGTCGGAAAATTCATCTCACCTAAACACTTGCCTCTACTGGGGATCGAATCCAGGACCTCTCGAGATGGTGATGCCTTGAGACCGGCGTACAGACCACTCGACCACGGAGGTCGTCATAATAACTATTATGGCCTCTCTTGACGAACTTCGGCAAATGTTCAAATGTGGGCTATTCGTCTACGTTTTTGCTGCTTTGTGGCCACACGAAGCGGCGAAGATACACAAAGAAAGACAAATGAAGACGAATTGCCCTCAATATTTGAACATTCGCCGATGTTCGTCCTATGTGAAGAGGAGCTATTACAAACTATTCCTATCCTCAGCCTTTATACGTCTACTTGGCACAGGCTTTCCTCATGGAGAAACACATGAGTTTGGGCCGTAACACCACCACGCTGGCGCAATGCGGGTTGGTGGGTAGAAACAGTCGCAATAGCGACGGCTTAACGTGCCTTCCGAAGCACGGTGAAGCACGGGAACCCATAAATTTTCCGGAATAAAAAGTATCTAAGATGTTGACTAGGGATATAAGGTATCACAATGCAAAATTTCATTTAAATCGGTCCAGCCATTTCGGAGATTAAACTAATTTATTTTTAATGTTTTTGTTTCTCCGTCTGTTTTTTCGCGTGGGATAGTTAAAAAACCATAAGATACTATAATAGGTTGGGGAAAAAGTTTCTTCGCATTTTTTAAGAAAATTAAAAACATTTTTTAATATAGTTTATTTACATTTAACTAAAGTATGTAGGTACCATTTAGTTCGATAACTTTTTGCCATCTTGTAGGTAGATACATGATCCTATTGCTATAGAAATTTTGGGAACTCTGGTCAAAATACCGCGACAAGTGGTTTTGGCAGTCCTCTCGTGATGTTAACCTGACACTGCCTAAAGAATTCTGAAGAGACCGAAACAGGTGGAAATCTGAAGGTGCAAGGTCAGGACTATACGGCGGATGCATTAACACCTCCCAGCCAAACTCTCTTAATTTTTGCTGAGTGGCTAAAGATGTGTGAGGTCTAGCGTTATCATGATGAAAAACCACACCCCTTCTGTTGATTAATTCCGGCCGCTTTCTCTCAACTTCTTGCTTTAATCTCATCAGTTGTTCGCAGTAGAGTTCAGAATCGATGGTCCTGCCTGGTGGTAACAGCTCATAATGAATAATGCCCTTCCAATCCCACCACACACACAGCATCACCTTGTTGCGAGTTAACCCGGGTTTCGCCACAGTCTGTGAAGCCTGACCGGCCTTTGACCACGACCTTTTTCGCATGTTCTTGTCGTACGTGATCCACTTTTCATCACCAGTTATCAGCTTCTTCAAAAATGGCTCGGTTTCATTACGTCGTAATAAAGAATCACAAATGAGTACACGGTTCATTAGGTTTCTTTCAGTGAGCTCGTGAGGTACCCAAATGTCGAGCTTTTTTGTGTACCCAGTTTTTTTCAAATGCGCCAAAACTGTTTTGTGGTCAATTCCCAGTTCTTCAGCTACGTCGTAACTACTGACATGCCGATCTTGCTCCCCTTTTTCAAAAATGGCATCCATTTTATCTGTAATAGGGCGACCAGAGCGACGTGCATCTTTGACATCAAAATTTCCGGATTGAAAACGCTTAAACCAAATTTGTGCTACTCTCACAGACACTGCACTAGGTCCATAAACATCGCAAATTTTTTTCGCGGCTTGCGTTGCATTTTTACCTTTTTTGTAGTAAAATTTTAAAATGTATCGAATTTCTTCATTAGATTCACTCATCTTGGCGGTACGAAAAACAAATGAAAATCACATATTTTCCTAATTTGAATTTGGAATTATGTTCTTTAAAATTTAAACTTTCAATGATACCAAAACCAGCCAGATACAAATAGTATAGCCAAAGAGATTTTATTACAAGTTTATACATACTATTATATAATGCGAAAAGACTTTTTCCCCAACCTAATACTTATGCCAAATCGACGCTATCCGTCAGACGAGATTCGTAAATTTTATATTAAAACAAAAACACGTACAGTCTAAGGTTACCTTTAGTGCCTCGAGGAATTCTCAATTCCGTAAATTATCTAATTAGTGCCAGTCTGACTTTTATTACGAGGAAAAAACACTAAACTAAATAAATACAGTAAATGGTGATGTCTTCATATTTCGCAAAGAGCGACTTCTTGGAATTTCAATTTTTTTGTTTGAGTAAAAAAAATTTGTTTTTTCTCTGTACTAGTCACATTATCTGTTTGTTAAATTCTACGAATAACATTTATCCGATTTTTAAATTCTACGATAACACATAACATAACTTACCATCACGCCTCTTGTCCCCGAAGGGGTAGGCAGAGGTGTTAAACACCCACGTTTCGTCAAATATGTTAGGTCCCCATGTAACAGGTGGCGAGCCTGCTGCCATGCACCGGGCACAATGTGAGGCAAGCGATATTCACAATGATCTGTACATAAGTTTTATTCTAGCCAGTCTAGCCAACAGTTTTCGATAGCTAAAAAATTTAAAATAATAATCTGATATTATTAGGAATTAGCATAGCAATAGCACGTAGCATGCTGAATGCTAAGAATTAGCATTCAAATGAAATAATGAAAATTAGCAATAATTGCCATTACTAGACTGCAGTAGCAACCAGGACCAACGGCTTAACTAGCCTTCCGCAGCACGAACTCGAGATCACAAAGTTTTGGTCACCCATCCAAGGCCTGACCATGGCGAAGGTAGCTTTGCTTTCGATATCGAAAGCCAAAGCGAACTAACCACTGCGCCACCGAGCTTCTCATAAGAATTAAAGAGTATTTTAAGAATTATCAGATAAGCTATACTAAGTTAATTACCCCGTTATCAGCTGTTTGAGTGATATGTGTGTTCAGCCAACTCATTAAGTACTTCAATTGAGGCTATCTGTGCAAAACACGGTGAAGTCACTATGCGGCTTATTATTGAAAATCCTAGATACCGTATCGTACTGTAGGTGTGTCCCATTCAACCCAGAGACTCTACTGGAGATAGCATGAAGCATGAAACCGCTTCAGAAGTTCCTGTTTCCACGGATCGAAAAAATTATGTCCACGGGGAAAAAAATGAGTTATTTTGTCTCCGGGCACTCTGTCCGGCCCGTGGTAGGCCTACGGGAGATTTTCTGAGATAAAGAATTTCTATTTTAGACGGTACCCTACAAAACATACATACAAATTCAATCACGCCTGCAATCCCCGTAGGGGTAGACAGAGTCCAAAGAACACTGAGTTCCTTAAGACCACATTTAGACAAAGTTAGAATGTACCAAGACAGTTGGTACATTATTTTTCTTTTTTCTTCATTCTTTTTCTTTTCTTTCTTTTTTTGGTTGGTACAAAACATATAATATAAGAACCAGCTTTGCTACTATGAGGTGTGAGGTATTTTTGGTACCTTTTTTTCGGGCTACCCGAGGAACGGCCCAACTTTCAAGCTAGTGGATTCGCATACCTCTTAACAAGACAGGTACACTAAAAATTCTCAAAATTTCAGCTTTGCAAAAATCACGTAGGTTTTGACTCTGACTCTGGGATCCCTGGTCTATAATTAAACTTGTCTTGACCTGTATGAAGTTATATTGTTTTGTCATGTTTGGTACATAACAAATTTTATCGCCACACCTACTGAAGGATCGGCTGTGGGAATACCTACCGTGTTCGTGTAACCCAATTTTGTAACTTATCGACAATTTTATTATTATAACTTTTATCATGCGTTTGTCATGACTAAAACTCATCAGACGACCAGAGACATAAATTTACACAATTATATAAAAACAATAACATTAACACAAGAAATAATTCATGTTAACAATTTTAAAGTCTGCCAAGCAGTGCAACTGTTGTCGGCAGTGGCTCCCGCGGATTTCAAGTTGTTTTAGAATAGAATAGAATAGAATAGAATCATTTATTTCTTATAAATATGGTACAAAATTAGATCTTCAATACATTGATAGGTTCACATATTTTGCCGATTTATAGGCATAGAAATGTCAAATGGTATTATTATTATTATTATTAATATTTTATAGGTTAGGTTTTTTTTCTAAATCATAGTTATTAAACATAAGTAAATATTAGTCCTCATTGCTCATCGGTCAAAAATTGTGAGATTGAATAATAGCATTTATTAATTAAAAATAATGTCAGTTTCTTCTTAAATAATTGTAATGTCATGTTTCGTATGTCTATTGGTATTTTATTATATATTGCTGGGGCCATACCCATTACATTTTTGGTCAACAGAGCTGTGTTGAAACCACCAGTTACGAGGCGATCTTGATATTGAGTCCTCACTGGTTGTTTTCTTGTGTTAGCATAGTTTATTAACCTGAATCTAATCTATAATCTAAGAACAAGAATATAAATCTAATGCTTATATTACTTATTATAATTACTTAATTTCTTAACTTATTATCTACGATAAATAATTTTTTATATATTATTTATAGTCCCGTGTTTTGCCGGGACACAAAAAGAATGTACCAACTGCTTTTCTTGCCTAGCATCTCGTAAAAGGCGACTAAGGGCGTATTGGGTATTGGGTACTGGGTCAGTGATTGTGTAGGCGATGAGCTAGCCACTTGTTACTACTCTTTCACGATTTTTCATCAGACCAAACCCAATTTGTGTGTCTTTTATGTGGTCTTAAGGAACACAGTGCTCCTTGGACTCTGCCTACCCCTTCGGGGAAAGAGGCGTGATGATGTGTTATGTTAGAGATTTCCAGGGATCCTCAAATTTTAATAAATCTTACCAATTAACTAACTAAAACTGTTTACTAATTATCTTGTTATTGTATCGAATTACAAGGCCAAGGTCACTTACTTTTTCTAGAGGATCTCTGCCGTGAGCCCGATTGCATAATGGTCGGCATGTATAACGATTTGTATTGAAACCAAGCGTGTCAACTTTTTAACGTGTGCGGTGTCGTCACAGCCGTAATTTTGAGACGGCAGATCCAAACTGATTGAAAGGTACCGATGCCGCCGATGCCACTCCACTAATTATATCACAACGAGGCATTTTTTTTAGTTTTTGCAGCCATTCCGACGCGCGCTGTCTAGTTAGCAGCGGCAAACCCCGACGTTTTGTCGGCGTCATAGCAAATGTATATCTGTGTCGGCGACACTACTTTTCACGGCATAGGCGTGTAGCTCCCTCGCACTGCCAGTCCGCACGAAGACATGGTCGATACAGGATGCCACTCTTCGTCCAGTGCGACCTCTCACATATGTCGCGCACACCACACTGCAATCCCAGTTTACATGTCCTCAGCCTATATACGTCCCACTGCTGGGCACAGGCCGTTCTCATGGAGAAACTTTTTTTGACTCTGTTATTTCTTTCCGATGATCATGACTCTATCCTTGTGGAAGGCAAGTGGTCGCCCCTCAGAGTAAACAGAACTGGAGTAGCCTTTGTCTAACATTCCCCTCTGCCAAATGCACAAGCATCGGATGCTTGCACGTTTAATAAAACTAGTTGAGCCGCATTTTGACAGCCGTAACATTGTAAACGTTGCGGCGAACAGAGCTCCCACAAAAATGCCTGCCTGTGCTGTTTTTTGTTGTAAAAATAAAAAGAAAACATCGAGTATGCTAAAAGATGGAGTCACCTTTTATTTGTAATTATAATTTTTAAGATTTCATGATTATTTACTTCATTATTTCATGTTTTAGAATTCTACGATTTCAAATTTTGAACGCTAGTCTCGTGGGGAGTGCGGCTGTGACGTTGTCAAAACGCACACCCCACGTGACTATTTTAAGCGTGTGTGTGCGTGAAATTTAAATTTGTGTGTCGAATTATGCATGTGTGCATTTGTAAAAACGGCTGGCTTTGAGTGTAGTGGCAACCTCACCCCCCGCAAGAAATGGCAGAAAAAAATGTTTGAGAAATTGACTAATGGCTACTCCAGTTCTGTTTACTCTGAGGGTCGCCCTCATTTCGCCTGATATGATACTTTAAGTGAAAAAAACCATAATATGAATAAACATTATAAATAAATATGTTATATGTAAGTATGAGTACTGTGATGTGAGTGAATGAAGCCAAAAAAATATATATGTAGGGATCGTAGCAAGTGGAAAGAAGTCTCTCTTGCTTACCCCTTCGGGAAAAAGGCGTGACCTAAAACTTATGTACTTGAATGTTAAATTTAAGTATTTTTCCTCCTTTGTTTCAGATCCAAGCCAGCCAATACAAAATAAGACTGAGTAACGCTATGTTATAGTTTAAGAAGAAAAACAAAGCCAACATTCCAAGAAGTATGTTCTGACACGGCGGCCATTTGCTGACGCGACGCCATCTTGTAAACTCAGCCCAAAATGGCGGCCACTCCGATCAAATCGGTGGCCGAAGAGAGGGACGTAGACGACGAGGCGGAGGAGAAGCTGCTGGGAAACAAAGTGTTAGTGCTGCCTGTCGCCGGGCAAGATGAAGGGCTACTGTCTGTCAAGTCGTCCAAGAAAGGTAGGAATTGTACTGATTTGGTTCAGTTCTCACACACGTCGATAAACATACATTCAGACCCCCAAGTTTTTTTTACATAATATGACAGGTAAGCTCTTGGCCTTTATCTCACCTAATGGTAAGTGACGATAAGGCCGAAGGTGGAAGCGAGCTTCACCTGTATACCCTCAACAACTGAGGAATTGGCTATCTTACCTCTGATTGCCGGCACACAACAATGCTTAAAACATTGTTATTATGGCGACAAGTTTAGGTAAGATGGTGGTAGCTAGCCAGGCGGGCTTAGAAGTCCTATCACCAACCAAACCGAGCACAATAACTTCTGCCCCCATGGGGAATCGAACCCGGACCTCCCGATCAACACCCAATGGTGTGAACCACTAGACCAGAGAGGCGGTTTAAGTGTATGTTATCATTGTAAAACTTTTCACTTTTTAGTTGCGTTAAGAAAGTAAAGTAAATCACGTTTCTCATAGAAATTGATATTCATAACGCAACTAAAAAAGTGAAGTTTTACAATGATAACGTACGTAGGCATAGATAGATTAAGTAGTATAGATCGCTATTCCCATACATGGGTTTTTAGTTCGTCTAAATAGTCTAAAATTTATTATTGTGGCTTGTATCCCTTCGTTCGACTTATTACGTTAGGTGGCGTTACTGTATAAATATAAATATCTTCAAACATTCACACCGAGCGAGCGATCATACTACTTAATTTATCTATGACTTGGGGTACAGTACAGGCCTTGAAGAGAAAATAAAATATTCCCATGAACGAGCGTTATGTAATTGAAAACCATGTATCTTTGTGTAGCGGTTTATTTAACCCCACAAATAATATTTATTTTTAATGCCTTAAGTATTTAATTAAAAGTAATTATTACAAATTGACTAACTGTCAAAACGCGTGCTCAAACAAAATGGCGTCAACCCGAAAGGTGGTGTCTCAAAACATTGGAAAGCAAGTCGAATCGAGCGTTCTGTTATTTATTTTGAATGGCAGACAGAGGATGTACTTAAATACTTCAATCTAAATCGTACGTTAACGAGGAAAATAATGGAAAGTCGATCACACGGGGAGGCGATGACAAAATGTTGTTTATTTACAAAATTCTGACGTCATACAAAATTCAGCCAATCAAAACCGTTCACGATCATGTGATTTCAACTCCAAAGGAATTGAAATTATTTTAGTATTTTTTTGCGATAGTGATTATATTTATAGTCATAATTATTTGTATTAAATACTATCGAACAAGCAAGGCTGCGTGGCTGGTAATTCTTTGCTTGAACCAAAAAAGGTAAGTGAGGGTAGTAAAAAAATAGGATACAATTAACTAATCAGGTAATGATGGCCTAAAGGACGAGTATCCAGACCAGTAAAGCAACAACAAAAAACTTAGGTAATGTGGGTAGTTATCATTGAATGCGTCTTGCGTTGTGTGTGAATTAGTTTTGTTTTAATAGTGTTTCAAATTATGAATAAGGAAGGCAAGAGAAAATACAAACGGATAAAATCTTGTAAGTATTCCGTGTGAAATTTGGAATATTGAATACCTATAGTATTAGTGTCAAGTTCGTAGATTTTAGTAAGAAACAACGATAGTTAAACAAAAATGTGAAATTTATCTTTATTGTATTCCGATGTAGTTTCATAATCGCTTGAATAAAACTGTGTCTAAAGTCTGAATAACTTAATAGGTGCATTTTGACAGATGAGCTTTATGGACCATATATTATATTTATATATAGGCACACATACAGATTATTATTAATGCAATTTCAACATACAAGATATCTTAATAATTTGAAAGGCTAGACAAAAATCCACTAAGAGCGTACACAACATGATTAAGATTATATATCAATAATATACATAATAGGTCTTTACCTATGAAATTTGCCGTTTTTTTCTCTCTTAGTATTTTGCCTGTAACTATTAAGTTTCAGAATATTCTTATAAAATAATTACCTCCTCTAAAAATAGACCATATTTTTGAGCTCTTTTGATTTGTTTTGATAATTTGTTGTAAGTTCATTTGTGTTAAAATTAGAAACGAAGACAACTCTTTTAATGTGCCTCCCGAATACATCATTTGATCCATTCAGTCCATTCATCAATTCAAATTTTATGAAGACATCACACGTATTGCTAAAGCTTGTCTAATGATACATGCCAAAAATTAATATCTATGTATTTGTCGATGTGGAGAAATCTGAAAAATTTTAGTATGAAAAATGCAGACATCCCCAAAATCTCCATACAAAACGGAAATTTCATAGGTAAAGACCTACTATAAAGCTGACCTACTATATTCTATATAGCTGATTATATACATATCTACTAATTAATTTACGAAAAAGAAAAGATCAGTTACAAACCTCTTGTACCGATGGAAATTTTCGTTTTTACATTGGTATGGGAATCGATTTAGGTATCTCAATACAAACGACTGTCTAAATGCACCTATTAAATTATTCAGACTAGTTCATGGCTTCGATTCGTCCGCTGTTACAGAAATAGGTAATTAAAGTCTGTTCAATCAATAATACAAAACAGACTTAAGGAGAGGGCTCGGACTAAGAGGAGCTCGGTGGCGTAGTGGTTAGTACGCTTTGTCTTTCGATTAAAAACAAAGCTCCCTTCGCCATAGTCAGGCCTTGGATGGGTGACCAAAACTTTGTGATCTCAAACTCCTGTATTCTTCGGAAGGCACGCTAAACCGTTGGCCCCGGTCGCTCTTGCAACCTTTCTACCGCATTGGGTCAGCGTGGTGGTGTTACGGCCCATACTCCTCATGTGGGACGTATATAGGCTGAGGACAGACTGAAATCTTTTGAATCTAGTTAACAATTGATTTTATATGGTGTTTTTTCAATAAAAAGTAGTGACAAGATTGCTTACCAAATAGGCCAAGCTCAGATGAACAGGCTTTACTTAAGTTACCGAGAAAACACAGTTTTGGTCACCCATCCAAAGACAGACCATAGCAAAAATAGCTTTCGTTTCAATATATCGGAAACCAATGCACTACGCCACGGGTATAATTATAACTTATGGTCTAATTAATTAACAAAACGCACACATTAATTTAAAGAAAACAAGAAACTTGCTTTTATATCGTTTTTTCGTACTTTTCCAAGGAAACCTGTCTACTTGTTAATATAAATGCTACGGCAAAATTACCACCAGGTCAGAAATCTATTTCTTCGATAGAACAATGGACGGTCTTATCACAAGGAGCGATGTCTTCAAGGCAACCTTGGAATGGACAGGAAATAGGTCATCGGAAGAGGAAGGTTGTAGGGCTCAGGGTTTTCAGTGGTCAGGTTAGTTAAAATATAGCAGGTATATTAAAATACTGGCGAAAGCGTATGATGTGATAGGACAGTTCGTCCAATAGTCGAATTTTCAAATATTAGGTCCTTACCTATGAAATTGGTGTTTTACACCAAAGGAATAGACAGGTGTTTCCACCCACTTTTCGCCAGATAAGAATAAAATGTTGTAAGATGTTGATCTGATGATGTAAGGTGTCACTATGCGAAATTTCATTAAAATCGGTCCAGCCATTTCGAAGATTAGCCCCTACAAACAAAGACAGAGAAACAAAGAATAAAAATATATTTTTTGGTATTTTCTCTATTTGCATCCCCCTGACTTATTTAAAGCATTTTTTAATAAATAAATAAATAAATATCTTTAGACATTCACACCTATCAACTAGCCCCATTTTAAGCAACTAATGCTGCTTGTGTTACGGACACTAGATGACGGATAAATATATTTAATAGATAAATACATATATACATCCTGAATATATATAAATATATATAAACATCCAAGACTGGAGAACAAATGCCTGAAAATTCATCACCCAAACATTTGCCCCCACCGGGGATCGAACCCAGAACCTCTCGAGATGGCGACGCCTTGAGACTAGCGCGCAGACCACTCGACCACGGAGGTCGTCAACAATAATGTACAGACATTCGACCACTACAGTTTTATAATATGTATAAATAGTACCTACATAATATTGGGTCCTTACCTATGAAATTGGTGTTCTTTTTATCTCTTAGTATTTTGTTTGTAACTATTAAGATTCAGAGTATTCCTAAAAAATAATTACCTCGTCTAAAAATAGACTATATTTTTGAGCTCTTTTGATTTGTTTTGATAATTTGTTGTAAGTTTAATTGTGTTAAAATTTGACACGGAGACAACTCTTTTTAAGTGCCTCCCGAAATCATCATTTTCAGTTTATTTGCATTTACTTAAAAACGATAAATAATTTTTATGAAGTGTGATATTACTAAAGCTTGTCTAATGATAGATGCCAAATATTATTATCTTTGGATTTGTCGTTGTGAAGAAAACTGAAAAAATGTTAGTATGGAAAATGCAGTATTCCCCAAAAAAAATACTAAGAGAGAAAAAAAACACCAATTTCATAGGTAAGGACCTAATACCCACTTAGACAAAATAACATGTTTCTGGGCTAGAATTTGCAGTTCTATCTTAAAATAATCTTAAAAAATCTTCCCAAAGAAACCGTTTAACATTTAAGCAATTAGTTTTTAATTAGCGATAATTTATCAGTTTACTCTATGAAGACTGTTAAGGATGTATACCAATTATTTAGTAGCACGCTAATCGTTGAACCGTTTTGAGGTATCGTGGTCCAATGTTATAAAGAGTGTTATGACTGAAAATAATATTGTGAAAAACGATATTGGTAAGTTAATTTAAACATTTCTTAACGCACCTCAAAAGTGAGAAGTATTTTACAATCCAAACTTACAATACAATAATAATCTATATCTATACATACATATTATGAAACTGTAGAGGTCGAATGTCTGTACAAAGAAAAACATTCTTAAAATTAAGCCAGGGGCATGTAAAAAAAGGAAAAATACCAAAAAAAAATGTTTTTTTTTGTTTCTCTGTCTGTTTGCTGACTTTCATGACTTTCTGACTTTCTGAAAGACTTTCATGAAAATGTATTTTCAACTTGAAGGGTTGAACAGTTTCAGAAAAATTTTACAATATAATTTCTGAACTAATTTTATAAATTAATAGCTTTAATTGAAAGCATTTTTATTCATCTTAGTGAACATATTTTATTATACGAAACTTAATAGAAATGGAAAAAACAAATCGGAGGAAATACATATGTACAGTCAACTCCAAAAATATGTGACTACTTTTATTACAAGGAAATAAAGATTGTTACCTCTAAAACGTGTATTCATATTTTTGTAATCGCCTGTACAAAAAAATTGATGCAAAAAATTGATTTGTTGATAAAAAACCGAGACGTTACTCAGTTCTTTCTTCCACTACAAAAGTGCGATTTAAATAACAACATCTTCTGGTTACCATGTCATTGGCTTACTCTTCAACAAAGCTATATGATGGATATTTCTTTCGAAGATTACTTGTTCAAATATGTCCCTGTAGCTTCGCAAATCCTAAGGTTGGCTCATTGCCATTACCGTGTCGAATGACTCTTATTCCTTCGAAATTTTTATGGAGAAATGTAGGGTTCACTGTCCAAACACGTTTGAATGGTTCTGGCTCTTCCGTCTTCCATTCTAACGGCTCGGCCACGATAACGGGCGATACATGCAAAATATTATTATCTTTGGATTTGTCGTTGTGAAGAAAACTGAAAAAATGTTAGTATGGTAATGCAGAGTTCCCCAAAATCTCCATACAAAACGCCAATTTTATATGTAAGGACCTAATATAATAATCAAATCAGTGAGTAGTATTTCAATTAGTGAGTAGAAATAGATTCTGTTCTATTTTTTATGAGTATTCCATTATTTATGTAACTTAAGCAATATTTCTTTAAAAAACTTGTATCAAATGCCGAAATCGTGGGACAGAAATTCAATATTATTATATTTTCTGTGTAAATTGAAAGGCTTTTATGGCGTTTTAATAATGTATGTAATAAGAAATTTAATCGAATGTGAGAATATTATGATTGTTTTTCCTAAGGGCAGCCGCGCACTGGGTCACGTTATTTGACATAATGACATAACATATCATTACGCCTTTCCCCCCAAGGGGTAGGCAGTGGTGTTAACACTCACATTTTGCCAGATCAGTGTGGTAGGACTTTCGTAACAAATCAAATCATAAATCGCTCATCCAAAAGAATTTTGATGTAATTACGTTTTTGCGATTTTTCAGGAGAGCGTTTTAAAAGTTTGACATCGAAAATATTGTGTATTTCCAATCATTCTATTGATATATTTTAATAGTTATGTTGTGGTACTTTACTACCAATAATATAACATAAAAAGTTTGCGAGAAAACTCAAGATAACTATTTGTAAAAACGAAATAAAACAAACCAGACGTACATTTATGACATTTTATACATCAAATAATACAATTATGACATTAAAGTAGGTTAGGATATGGGAATAAATCATGAATTTAAACAATATTATATTCAATTTTAGTTTTATTTTTATAAATCTGTCTACATTTTATAAACTTAGTCGATGTTTCCGCGTATCCTTTAGAAGTATAGGCCAAAACCATGACGGCAGTGACTCTCTGTCGGAAACTAATGAAACTGTCTGTCGGAACAATTCTATCGTTTTTACCATGGATAAAACGTGCAAAACATGAAGTTATGGCATCAAAAACTCATTTTCGACTTTTTGGTAATTATGTCAATATTCCTTTGGATGAGCGAAATATCTTTATTTCATAGGCCAAGCTCGGCACTTAAAAACGTCAACATTTTACATACCTTGGCTACAAAATAAATAGAAAAAATAAATATTAATTTGCTCAGTACCAACAAAACATTGGACTCTCCAAATTACTGATATTGTGGGTTCGAAATGCACCTCAGCTTATCCCTTCGGGGATAAAGGGTGTTATTTATTAAACGGTCAGCAAAATATTCGAATTTTGATCAGCAGAAAAATACTATTAAATACTATATTAGCAATATGGGTAGCAATTATTTCTAAATTGGTCAGCAAAATAACTAATTGATCAGCAACTTATGGGCAGCCGATATTTCTAATTTGTCAGCAAAATAACTTATTGGGCAGCACCTTAAATGTTTTCTCTGCTGCCAATATGTTTAATATATTTCGATGACACAAATATTGTTTTTATATTGGGTCATAAAAAAAATAACCTTAACCTATCAGAATACATTTTCTAGGAATTGATCCTTGATCGTTCAATGATCTTTACCTAGATTTTATACATTTCCCATAACAT
The DNA here is from genome assembly GCA_910589355.1 of Parapoynx stratiotata. Classification (NCBI taxonomy): domain Eukaryota; kingdom Metazoa; phylum Arthropoda; class Insecta; order Lepidoptera; family Crambidae; genus Parapoynx; species Parapoynx stratiotata. Next base: position 4,814,620 of record OU342476.1, on the reverse strand, counting down.
ATTGCTGCCCAAATAATTATTTTGCCGCCCAAATAATTTATTGCTGACAAAATATATGTTTGCTGCCCAAATGATTTTTCGGCTGATTTTTTTGTTGCTGACCAAATAATTAAATGGCTGCCCAATTAATTACTTCCCGGGGGTAAAGACGTGATAATATATAATGTATGTATTACAGATATTTAAGTAATTCCCCTTCAGGGCCCATTGTTTTTTCCACCCAGTGTAATTGGAATTATGATTTCAAAGGCGAATAATTGACACGAGTAAATAAACAAATATTTACCATGTGTGGAACGAGTAACCTACATAAGAACGGAAATACCAACCCAATTAACAGTGAAGATGTTATTATTTTCGGTGAATCATTTTGTGTTTATATAAAACTGACAATGAAATTTGAACTGTACTATTAACGTAATTAGGTGGTCCTTCCGGTTGAGTCTTGGTTGAACTCTGATGTTGTTTAGTATTTGCAACTGTAAGTAACATTCATTAAAAAAATGTTAGTACCTACTACTTGTATACCCGTGTTGGTCCGGGACATAAAAATAATGTACCAACTGCTTTTCTTGCCTAGCATGTCGTAAAAGGCGACTAAGGGCGTATTGGGTGCTGGGTCTGTGATTGTGTAGGCGATGAGCTAGCCACTTGTTTCTACTCTTTCACGATTTTTCATCTGACCAAACCCAATTTTTGTATGGCTAAGTGTGGTCTTAAGGAACACAGTGCTCCTTGGACTCTGCCTACCCCTTCGGGGATTATAGGCGTGGTTTTATGTATGTACTATATCGCCTGAGACTACTTCCATTCTCCTCTGTCACTCGTCAGCTCAGCATCCACTTCTTTTATTCTCATATCATTCTTCACGCATTCAATCCATCGCTTCTTTGGTCTTCCTCTCACTCTAGGTCCGTCATCTTCTCGTATCATCTACATCCATGCTCAGCATCCTTCTTGTAATGTGACATTCATCTCTCCTCATCACATGTCCGCGGGTGTTGCCTCCTGAGGATAGATGCGTATATATGTATGTATATACTTTTATGTGTTACTAGCTGCGCCCGCGACGTAGTTCGCGTAGCTATTGATTTAACGCCGATAATTGTGTTTGTTAACACTCCATTGTTTTTTACAAAGTGCTCAACATTAAATTCTTACCTCTTTTTAGCAAAATTTTAATTGTTAGTAGTTGAACTAAAACCTCTAATTATTAAAATAATAAAAAAAAAATCTTGTACGTGTCATCTGATTTATTTATTTATTTATTTAAGCTTTCATGTCCATTACAAAAAGAAAATGTACACATGGCGGACTTAACGACTAATATCGCTCTCTAACAGTCAACCATCAGGCAAAGCAGAGATCTGGTGGCGGCTTAATAAAATTAACATATGCATAAACTTAATATTAAATAAAATTACATGTTACTAGATAAATACCCAATATATAACTAATAAATAGTTAAATTAATAATAATATATAAGTATACATAAATACATACATAATAAGATGATGATTCGTTATGTAGAAACAGATAAACTAGCATTATACATGTTAGAGAAGTAATCACGAACTTTTGATCTGAAACTTAACTTAGAAGTAGCAGTTCTAATATAATAGGGTAGGGAATTCCAAAGCTCGATCGCTTGTCCAGTGAATGAGTCAGACATAAAACCTGAATGTTGAGAAGGCACAGAGAGAGTAAGTAATCTTGAGGATCGGAGATTTCGGTTGCTGACATCAGTGTGAAAATGAAATTTAGACTTCAGGTAGTCGGGAGAATTGGGATCAAACAAAATAGAGAAGAGAGCACATAGTATCCTGACGTTCCTACGATATCTTATTGGGAGCCACTTAAGGCGAGCACGAAAAGAAGATATGTGATCGTATTTACGAACCCCAAATATGAACCGTATTCCATTGTTAATAAGGCGCTCAAGTTTATTTAGTAAGTCCTCGCGGATTCCAGAATAACAGACATCTGCGTAATCAATATGCGGGAGGACAAGTGATTGGACCAGGAGGGTTTTGGTGGCTATGGGTAAAAAATTTTTAAGCCGATAAAGAGATCTCAGGGTATACGACACCTTGCGGCTGACTTCAGCAACATGTCATGATTAATTGTTGTCGTGATGATAAATCTCTGTTGTCGTGTAACTATTTTACAATGCTGAGAAATTTTAAAATTCGAAATGAAATTACAATATGTCACAATACTTGGTCATTGATAACCACGGTTACACCCGTGCGGTGCCTGTTCCCATGGGAATATCGGGATGGAAAGTCGCCTGTGTCCTTAAGCCGGGCCAGCGGTAGCCGGGTTGGGACGGACTAATTCGAGAGGCCACGGAAAATGCGGGTTCGATCCCACCCACTGAGTTTGAATAAAACTTATATACAGTTCATTGTGAATTTCGCCTGCCGCACATTGTGCCCGGTGCATGGCAACAGGCTCGCCACCTGTTATATGGGGACCTAACATATTTACGAAATGTGGGTGTTTAACACCTCTGTCTACCCCTTCGGCGAAAGAGGCGTTATGATATGTTTATGTTGTATGTTATGTCCATTCTCAGGCACTACTATCTGTGTACCAAATTTCAATTGGATCGGTTCAGTAGTTTTGACGTGAAAGCAAGACAGACAGACAGAGTTACTTTTGCATTTATAATATTAGTATGGATTATAATTAAAACCTCAAAGAACTATTTTGATTTTGTAGCTTAAAAGATCTTCAGAGGTATACAAACTACCATAACTTTACTGTTGGATCAACGCGAATCTCCATGGGTTTGGTCTAAATATACCAATAAGACCCCACTCCGGTTTAATTTACTAGACCAAGCATAAATCTTTGTAATATTATGCCTCCTCTACACGTACACAGACGCGTCTGCAGATGTCTCGTCCGCCGACGTGTAGAGGAGTCGATTTAGTCATCTGTGGTATTAAGCGTCGGTTGATGCGTCTGGCGTAAATCCATTTGTTGTCGGTTTTTGTGGCACGGATCAAGGGGAATCACCGCGTGACCGCGCGTTCCGTCCACACGTCTGGCGAACGCGTCAGTTTTATCGGGTAGCTAATGCTTTTTGCAGTTCCTTTTTCGTTCTTTCTTTTTTTAACTTGTGAAAATGACTGACATGATTAACGAAATGTAGATGTTTCTGACCATCTCATGTGTTCCTCCATGAGGAAGGCCTGTGCCCAGCAGTGGGACGTATATAGGCCGAGGACGACGAAATTTCATTCATTGACTCCTAATAACTGTTCAATATAAATTCAAGTTTTTTGTTCCCATTTAACATTGTCTCTTTGCCCACAGTGAAACTGCCAGAAGATGAAGCGGGCGTTGGAGGCCGCTTCACGATCGGGCCGGCGCCGGAGCCCGACTGGGAGATGGTGCCCCCCGACGGCAAGTGGGGCTGGTGTGTGCTCGTAGGTAAACGACACTGGCTCTTACCACAACATGAATAAGGCTGACTTTAGATGAAAGACTGGGAGTTGGTGCTCCCAACGGCGAGTGGGGATGGGTTCCCTATCTATTTGCATAAAATTTTCAAGCTTAATATGAATTGGCATAATGGAATCTACACAAATTTACGCGTAATTGACTTTGGTATATAATTTTATGCATAATTATAATTACCGATGGCATAACCATCATAGGGCATAAAAATTAATTATTCGCAGTAAATTTAGAAATATTTATCAATAAAAAATATCGATTCGAACACTTTCTACCTAACAATCTTCCTCGCTTCGCTTGTCGTCGTACCCAATCGACTTTACATTATGCCGTAAACCATTATGCGAAATAATATTATGGATAATTACATTAGTCTAAATTATAATTATGCGAAATAAGTATTTTTCCAAAAGAAAATTATGCTTAGGTTATAATATGCCAAACAACATTATGCCAAATTCATATGCCAAAGTATATTGTGAGTACTAACATTATGCCAAAAAAGGATCCCGTAGGACTTGTCCGTGCTCGTAGGTAAAGAATACTGGTTCTTACTTCCTCATGAATTAGGCTCATTTTTGAACACATGTAAACATGACGAAGAAGATCATGACAAAGAATATTTCATATGCGCTAGATGGTTCCGGTGTAGTGGGCAGACAAAAAAGACGTTCGCTATATTTCGAAAGAGATAATTAATTACAAGACAAAACTGGACTAATAATTTTATTAATTATCGGTTGTTGCCGGCGGGCTCACCACCTGTCACACTGAGCAAATGTGCAGTCACTGCTTGGTAAAGCGCGAACTAGGTGGAGCACGCGCACGGCGCACATTATCGGCATCGGCAAGGAAAGGACTCCTTCGTCATCCCTACATGCAAGCGCACACTGTCAGCAACTATTCCTTGGCATGCTGCAACGTCCTTAGGGATGACGAAGCTTGCTCAAGCATGCCGTACCGTCCCGTTACCGTTACTTTATTGCCATGAAGTTAATGTATAATGCTATAAATCACCTAAAACCCTCAGTCACGCCGATGCCGATAATGTGCGCCGGGCCTTAGGGGACAATAGTCGTGATTATATGTATGTGTTGCCTGTTAACTTGTGTCGTCACAAGTATTATTTTATTTATGTAGACACACAACAGAGTACAGTTACATAGTTCATATAATAAATTTGCTATAAATATAGGGTACAGACTGTACTCCAACAACATGCGTCCAAAAATTTACAATGGTTCTGTGAATCAAATTTTAGACATAATGACGGATGTTTACATAAGTTGCCCTATAAAACTTGAGAGATATCGTAATTCTAAAATCACGAGCGGCTTAAGAAGATCCCAGAAGAAGCGCGACACAGATGCAAATGGCCGCCACAGTTGAAGGGTTATCGAGGAAAAAATATTGGCGGAACCAAACTATATTTGACAAAGACTTCACATAGATTTGTCTATTCAAACTACTGCTATTGTATTTTAGATCTAATCCCCAAGAATTTAAAGCTGAATTTATCCCTTTTCAGGAGCGACACTGGTGAATATCCTCATTCCTGGCACCATAAAGTCTTTCGGAGTCCTTCTGGTGGAGTTTAAGGATGTGTTCAACACCACACCCTCTATGGCTTCGGGCATTATAGCTCTATGCTATTTCTTGTACAGCAGTTTGGGTAAGTTCTGTTATGACACAATGGGTTTTCAATACAAAATTTTAGTGGAGCTAGACCCTCAGCAGGTTGCGTTGGATATGTAGCGTCAAATAAAAGAGTGGAATGTATGAAAACAGGTACTTGTTGGGTACTACGTAACGTATTGGTCCCAAGTGTGTGACGCGCCGCCGGGGTCCGTCGCGATGTGTGGCCCTCTCCCGCGCTCCTTCTTCATACCGCGGGCACCGGCGGCGTGGTGTTGTCACCACTAAGTTTATTATAATCTATATCACACAGTCGTGTGGTAGCGGCTCATTAAAAGCATACCAACCCACCCCTTGGGTGTCGTAAAAGACGACTAATGGACTTAGAACTGCTCAACATCCAACAGCTTATAGCGGCGACGGGCTCACCACCTGTCACGCTGAGTGCAGTCACTGCTTGGAGAAGCGTGGACGCGGACTATCTGACTAACCTTTAGGGGATATAAGTCGTGATGATGAGTTCGGTGACAGGAGGGCAGATGGGACTCTTCACACACTTAGGCACCTACGCCTTGAGCGTTTCGACGACTTTGACTCATGTAATACAAACTTCAGATATCTTTAACATCGGAAGTCACGTTAAGCCGCTGGTCTCGGTCGCTATTGCAACTGTTACTACCCATCGACGAATTGGGCCCGCGTGGTAGTGTTACGGCCCATATTCCTCATGTGTTTCTCCATGAGGAAGGCCTGTGCCCAGCAGTGGGACGTATATAGGCTAAGGACTTTGTTTGGAGCTTGTTCAGCTTCCATCGATCAGTTGGCGCCAAACTCTCCCAAGACGTATTGAAATATGTTACGCTTGCATTTGAATGCAAATACTGAAGACATAAAAATACCTAACACATGGCTGTATAGGCGGTTCCCTTTGCCTTCCCAATATGGGAAAATTTTACCAAAAAAAGCTTTTCATTATGGTTACGTGTTTAATTGTTCGTGTTTCAGGTCCCCTCTCTTCCATCCTGTCCGTGAAGTGGTCGTATCGGACGGTCGTGTTGATCGGGGGGAGCTTCGCCGCCTTTGGGATGATCCTCAGCAGTTGTGCCTTCTCTATCACTTATTTATATTTTAGGTGAGTGTGAGAGGGACAACAATAGAACAAGATTTTGCGGAAATTGACTGGCTGTCGGTAGTTACTTTCCAAAAGAAGGATGTGTCGTCCAGTGTTTTTTTTTTCGATAGTCGTTCTTAAAGTTAATGGTGCCAGATGAAATCCTAAATAAAAATGCACGGCAGGCTGTTCATAGAGGAGTGCTAATCCCGTGTGGTAGCGGCTCATTAAAATAATACTACCAACCCATCTCTTCCCTTGCGTGTCGTAAAAGGCGACTAATGGACTTAGAACTGCACAACATCCAATAGCTTATAGCGGCGACGGGCTCACCACCTGTCACGCTGAGTGCACTCACTGCTTGGTGAGGCGCGGACTATGGCAGTGGACTGCTTTTGCGATGCTTTTGCCTAGTCTCTGACTAACCATTAAAAGTAATAGTTTTACGTATGAAGCACTTCTGGAGTCCCTTTGAAAGATAGGATTAGAAATAGTGAGATGAGAGAAAGGTGTGCGAAAGAGGACGTAGTGACAAAAATCGTGAAAGGGATGCTGGATGTTGGTTTGGGCACGTTGAGAGGATGAAAGCAGACGACGCAGGTATACAAGGCAGATGTGAATGAGAAGATTGGAGGTGGACTCTTAAGCTAACGTGCCTTGACCTAATCGGTGACGATCAAATCCACCTCGAACGAAGGGCATATATGTAGTCAGTAATGAGAGGAGAGCATAATGTTTTTACTCATTATTAGATTAGGCACGACGACGGGAGGAGTGTTAGGTAGAATTGTGCCGTCATCGCGCGAGCCAAGCGAGCAAAGCGAGCGTGCTGCGGCAGCGGCCGGCGAAGCGCTAGAATCGATATTTTTTATTGATAATTATTTCTTAAATTTTATGCGTATAGTTAATTATGCCTTGTGATGGTTATGCCATTTGTAATTATGCATAAAATTTCATGCCAAAATCAATTATGCATAAGTATATTTAATGTAGATTCCATTAAACTGATTCATATAATACTTGAAAATTTTATTCAAACAGATAGGGAACCCTTTTATCCCACTCTAGGTGGGGTCGGCGCAACATGTTTTCTTCTGCCATTCTCCTCTGTCACTCGTCAGTTCAGCATCCAATATTTTTTCTCATATCATTATTTCATCATCCATGGCTTTGGTCTTCCTCTCACTCTAGTTCCGTCCACATCTATGACATGTAAATGGCAGACGATATTTATATAGATTTCATTTGGGGTGCATGGTTATTTCTTAGCTAAAATGCTGGTTCCAGCTGCTCTTACGGGTTTTACCAGTGTGTGGTGTTTTGAGCGTATCAGATGAAATGTGGGTGCCTAACACCTCTGCCTTCTCTTTCCCTTCTCTCCTCCTTCTTCTTGCCCTTTTCCCACTCTAGGTGGTGTCGTCACAATATATCTTCTTCCATTCTCTTCTGCCACTCGTCAGCTCAGTATCCACTTCTTTTATTCTCATATCATTCCCTATCATTCACTCTCTTCTCCTGCTATTCTCCTTCTATTTTTTTCTCTCCTCTTCACCCTTCCCTACTCCTTCGGGGATAGACACGCGATATTGTGTTATGTGGTGTGTTTGTTTGCTACAAGTATTATTGTTTATTTATCTAATAATCATTTCTTTCAGTTTCGGCGCCATGGTAGGCACGGGGGCGGGACTAGCCTTCCCCCCCACCGTCTACATAGTGACGTCATACTTCGTTCAGCTCCGCGGACTGGCCAACGGGATCTGCATGTCCGGATCAGCGTTCGGCAGCATCATCCTACCTCCCATTCTGAAGTACCTGCTTGATACGTATGGGTATAAGTGAGTATGGATTATAGTTATTTATTACTAGGAATCATAGATTAATTAAGTAAATCCGCTAGTATAGTAGCGCCACCTAACGTAATAAGTCGAACGAAGGGGTACAAGCATCAATAATAAGTTTTAGACGAACTAAAAACCCATGTATGGGAATAGCGATCTATACTACTTAATTTATTATTATTATATTAATTTATTATTTATGGCAATAGTCAGGCCTTGGATAGGTGACCAAAAACATTGTGATCTCGAACTCAGTACTTCGTAAGGTACGTTAAGCCATTGGTCCCGGTCGCTATTGCAACTGTCTCTACCCACCAACCCGCATTGGGCCAGCGTGGTGGTGTTACGGCATACTCCTCATGTGTTTCTCCATGAGGAAGGTCTGTGCCCAGCAGTGGGACGTATATAGACTGACGACGACGATATGTACCTATATATTAATTTATCTTCTCTCTTCAGGGGAGCAGTTCTCGTCTTAGGCGGTATAATGCTCAACGTTTGGGCAGCGGCGCTTCTCTTCCAACCAGTAGAAGAACACATGGTGAAAAGGTATAAAGAGCCGGCGGAAGAAGAAGAAGAAGGACCTCAGGTTAGTGGAGAAGTTCATGACTTCAGGCTTTATATGAATTTGTGTTTTACGTCTATGCAAGTAAGGTTGAATTTCATTTGACACTAAGGTATTTCAAAAATACAACATATTATTAGAATTTGTGTGTGTATGTTCCACTGGAGCAATACCTGGAGTTACAAGCCTAAGGTTAAATAGGAGAATTATGTTCCAATTCTATTGCACTAAGGTAGAATTTCGTTTGAGGTATTTGAACAGACCGTTTTAATAGAAATTAACTTAACTAAACTGTGGAATGAATTGTCGTCTGCGGTATTCCGGACCAGTACGATATGAAAACCTTCAAGAAAAGGCCGTATTCTTACTTAAAAGGCAGCCAACGCATTTATGACTGCTTTTGTGTTGCGAGTGTCAATTGGCGGCGGAAGATACCTCCCATCAGGTGACTCGTCTGCTCGCTTATCCGTATCCAATAAAAAAAATAGTTTCATTAGAAATTATGTTCTCGTTAAAACCATTGTATAGTTGAAATTTATTCATTCATTGCCACAATTAGGAATTTCAACATTGATTTGATACAAATAAGTTGTTTCTTCCATCGGAATTTGTATTGTACAGTCTACTGCACTAAGGTAGAAATTCATTTGACACAATCATCCCTTTATCTGGCAATACATGGAAAGCTGTAGAGTCCATAAGCTGTCCATAAGTGCTTTGATGGAAATAAATATATTTTCTTTCTTTCTTTCATAAGTCATCGAAAAGTTGTCAAAGATCAAACAAGCGTAGACTGTGCAGTAGGTCTCAAAATTCACACGAAAGTTAAAGAAGTTGAAGCATGTTGAGGAATATGCACATGCATGATGGTTATTAGGGTTTCTGAGATTATGTTTATTGCATAATTTTTGATGGGAGCTTTAAGGTTTTTTGGCTCAACGCAATAAGGAATTGCACTTTTCTCGCGATTGAAGTATCTGGAAGCATTATTTTGCTTATAAACTTTCATATACTTCTGCTGTACACCGGTGCAATGGTTTTGGAGTGATTTTTGAAAATGAAACCTGTTCATTTTGTATCAGCTACATCGGACTCACATTGCATACAAAGTAAGCGACAAAATTTTTCTTATATGTAATTTATGTTTGTTTGTATGCCTTTCACGCTAGCACGGTGCATGGTGTTATTTCATTCACATAAACTACGAAATTGTGATGAAGGATACTCGAGTCCTTTAGTCTTTTATTGTAAGACTGTTACACGAATTTGCACTAAAATTTAGACGAGTAAAATTTCATGACCAAACCGCCTCCTCCTCGGGTCCTATATTCTGAAGCAATCTTTTATTCGGACAGTTCGTCAAATTACTGGCAAAGTGTTGTGTGTGTTGCCCATGCCCCTGCATACCCCTTCGGGGATATAGGCGGGGTATGTATGTAAATATGTAGCCAACTCGTTTTGGAGTATAGAAACTGCGTACAAGGCGATTAAAACGTGGTTCGTTAAAAATAAGACGTCTTTATTATAAACCTCAAAGGACCGACTATCTTTCACCACTAAACCGAAAAGAAGGCTCCGGAAAACAAAAATAGTTGCCTCTCTTTTCTTCGTTCGCGTTGAAGCGAGAGGCAATGAGCAATTTTCTAGCTATTACTTCAATTGGTATTAGACTTCTGGATGTGACATTATTACTTTTTTTAGTTTATAATATTTGAAAAATATCCCATCCTATACGAATATCTTCACTTGCTTCTGAAAGACTAACAGAAAGTAGGCACAAAACTCAAGTAAAAATGTCCCATCTGTTCGCAATATTTTTCCTGTTCGCTTGTGTTCTCTATACAATCAAAGAGTAATTTCGCTTTAACGAATAAGAAGAGACTCGTTATTACTTGGTCAAATGCATGATTACTTAATTTTATACCTGCCCCTAAATATTAAAAGGGAAATAATACTTTTCTAGATTTTCCGTTTTCGATTAATATTATTTACTTATAACCTTGTTCGCTTTCACAAACATCAATTAATTTTTTTATATATAAAACAAATGAAGTCAGCGGTAGCCGAGTTAAGCCTCCCAACTCGCGGGTTCGATTCCACCCCTCACCACTGAGTTTGAATAATGATCGCTTGCCTCACATTGTGCCCGGTGCATGGCAAGTTTCGCCACAAAATGGGGACTTACTTAACATGTCTGATGAAACGTGAATGTTAACCTAGCCTACCCCTCCGGGGAAAAAGGCGTGATAAAATCAGAGCGAAACACCGTGAGTCCGAGTCGGAATTGAAACCGTGAACCGATGGTTTAGACAAGAAAATGGGGGTATCCAAAATGAGAACTGGTATGAGAGTGGTTGCATCGAAAGAAATATGTGAGGATCCTAGCAAGTGGAAAGAAAAGAATATATTTGATTTGCAGCGTTATTATGAACTTTCTAATAGGCTTGGCCCCTATTACGCGGGACCTACGAAATTTCTTCCAAAGAGTGGGTGTGTCACCTCTGCCTACCCCTATGGGGATATAGGTGTGATAAAACGTATGTGTCATGGAAAAATTTATTGCCTTGCTATATTTTTCGATAAAAACCAAATTTTAATTTGGTCTTATCCGACCTTTTGCCTTCGACAGTGCTTCAAAGCTTGACATCTCACTCCCTCTCCACGCATGTGAGTGAGATGCATAAAACCACGCCCATCTCAATTCCATTCTTCATATGGCTCGCTGCTATCATTCGAAATACAATATTGTTGCGTAGAACATAAGACTTTCATTGCATTTGGACCATTCAAAGTGTTTCATGATAGTTTCATTTTCAAAATTCACTTCGATAATTGCATTATGAGTTGTATTAGGTTGTGTTAAATGCTAATTTGGCGTGCTCGTTTCAATTAAATAATTTAATATGTTTTGTTTTTCAAATTGTATAGTTTTTTTTTACGGTAGCGAATTTTTTTTTAACAATGTCTTTTTCTTTGTGAATGTTAAAAGGATACCATTTTAACAGGCTACAATTGAAAAAAACCTTATCCAACCTGTAGTATCCCACTGAGATAATCAGAGTTATCCCGATATTTTTTTTGTATTATATTTAATTGTGCCCGGTGCATGACAGCAGGCTCGCATCTTGTTAAATCGGGACCTGGACATATGTAACAAAATGTGGATGCCAGCATCTCTGCCTACCCCTTCGGGGATATAGGTGTGATTTTTATGCAGTCATGTTGAGCTGACTCCAAAGAAAATTGTGAATAGCGGGAAAATGATGATTCTTATTCCCAGACTCGAAATTATGATGTCGTCTTCAGCTTATATACGTCCCACTGCTGGGCACAGAACTTCCTTATAGAGGAACACTTGGGGAGTTGGCCGTAACACCACCACGCTGGCCCAATGCGGGTTAGTGGGTAGAAACGGTTGCAAAAGCGACCGGGACCAACGGCTTCCGAAGCACGGAGGAGTTCGAAATCACAAAGTTTTAGCCCACCCATCCGAAGCCTAACCATGACGAAGGTAGCTTAAGTATCATAAATCATCATGCCTCAACCCCCGAAGGGGTAGGCAGAGGTAGGTTCACAAATGTTGAAGCAGAACATTGGAAAATTCGGGGTTTTTAAATATGAATATTAAATGTAATTCCTTTGCGTCAAAATTATTATTTGTAAATACAGTTTTTGTTCATTAAATGCATTTCGCCAAGTAATAGTTTTTGATAATCAAATATGATTTAGACCCCACTGCAGTAAAATTATTTAAAAAAGTTCACAGACTGCAGCTATAATATAAATGAATAAATAAATATCCTCAGACATTCACACCTATCAACTAGTCCCGTTTAAAGCAACTAAATGCTGCTTGTGTTACGGATACTAGATGACGGACAAATATATTTAATAGATAAATACATATAAATATCCTGAATATATATAAACATCCAAGACTGGACAACAAATGTCTGAAAATTCATCACCCAAACACTTGCCTCCACTGGGGATCGAGCCCAGGACCTCTCGAGATGGCGAAGCCTTGGGACCGGCGTACAGACCACTCGACCACGGAGGTCGTCCAATATAGTTTAATGTATATTATAGCACAAAAATATCTTAATACATTTTATGATACCTTTCCATAGAAATCATCCAGGATAGACTCACGACATTTAATTGGATGGACACACGGCTTTTATTTATACATTTTCATATCTTAAGGATGCTAAGACAATTGAAAGCAGACTCACGGTACATGAACGTAAGGCGTACTATTGTATGCGATTCTTAAGACCTTTAAAAGCTATATATCTCGAAATGGTATTTACATTAATATACATTATAGTTGCCGTCTGTGAAGTCTCGAATTTGTTTAATGTGTTACACATTGTAAATAGGTGTTATTTAAACGTTCAGCAAAATATTCGAATTTCGGCCACCAAAAAATACAATTGCTCAGCTTAAATAACTAATTGGTCAGCAATTTATGCGCAGCAAATATTTCTAAATTGGTCAGCAAAATAACTAATGGATAGAATATCGAGACTCTGCGATTATGTTCGCTAGTTGATATTGACATTTATCTGTATGATATCAAAGTAAAAAATCGTTTAAATAACATGTAAAGATTTATACAAATCTGCGCTTATCAGCATATCAGGTTAGTAAAGTAAAAAACATCTCAGGCTATTTTAAGTTTAACGCAAAAACTGTAAGGTTTTAAATTCATTGGAGAATTATTTTTAAAACCTGATGTGTTGATATTGCCGTGTTAGTATGTAATTTATCGCTGGGTATACGGAAGGCGATTTGATCGCTCGGAATCTGACAGTCCCTTGTTTATTATAATGATTTTCGTCTGTTTGACACCAATCTCGCCTGATGGAAAGCTATGATGAGGGCTAAGGTGGACTCAACTCACATAATGCCTATTCACTCTTACCATCTTTCTGACGAAGTATCTCAAGGTAGATTGAATTGGTGAATATTATTTAAAAAAATATCTTAAAATTAAGGTCCCACGAGGTTCTCCAATCTTTCGGCGAGGGTCTTTTTAGATTCGGTCTTAGGTAAAGTGGCCGAAACTCTACACAATAGTCTTGCCCGCCTGGCTTCCACCGTCCACCGTCTGCTACCACTTAAATTTGTCGCTATAATAACAATGTTATAAGCATTATTGTGTTCCGGCAATCAGAGGTAAGATAGGCAGTTCCTCAGTTGTTGAGGATTACAGGTGAAGCTCGCTTCCACCTTCGGCCTTATCGTCACTGACTATCAGGTGAGATGAAGTCCAAGAGCTTACATATCTGATTAACAAACAAATCATAGGCTCGCCTACCGTGTACCCAGCTAAATGCTTTTAACATTCGTAAGCTAAAGTAGAAATAAAGTTAACATCTGTTTTCGTGTCATAGAAACATGACTTGTGTTTAAAAGTATATTTTCTTTCAGGACGATATTCTCTTCGAAGAAGAAGAACCTCCGGAGTCATTCAATATGACAGAACAGCCAGAACCAGAGAAGATCAATGGAACGAAGGATTTGGAGAAAACTCTTTCTCATCCACATATTAATAGTCAAAGTTGCATGCCATCGTTATCTTCACAAAACCAGTTGAAACACAACGCCTCTAAGAGAAGACTGTCGCGGCATATGTCGAAGACGCATAACAGCTCGGCCTCTATTAGTTTAGATAAAAAACTAGGTTCACAAGATACCTTTGGTAGGAGACTAAGCACGACAGGTCCGAAGCGAAATTTCTCTACATCCAGCTTCGCGTACGTCTCGACGCCTTTCCACGGATCCACCCTTTCAGCTTTCGAGCAACCCAATGAGTTCGCTTCTCAATTCTCGCTAAAATCTATAACGGAAAGCGTGGCGGACGTCGCTTACTGCTGCTTCTGCTGCAAGCGTAAGCGGAAAGCGAAAAAGGAACCGAATAAGTTCTTTGATTTGGGCCTTTTGACTGATCCGACCTATTTAGTCATTCTTATATCTTCAAGTACAGTAGCCATATCGTGTACTAATTTTATCATTCTCCTACCGTCATACGCGGAAAATATAGGCTACGATAAAGCGAGAGGAGCGTATTTACTCAGTACGGTATCAGCGTTAGACCTAGTCGGACGTATCGGCGGTTCCGCATTATGTGACCTCAATTTAATTCCTAAAACCTTTTATTTCGTTGGAGGACTTCTATTTTCCGGAGTAGCATTAGTGGTACTACCATTTTTGTATAATTCCTACACTATGACGAGTGTATGCTGTGGGTTCTTCGGATTGGCTTCTGGGATTAATAATGGAGTAACCGCGCTAGTTATGGCAGAGATGCTAGGAGTAGAGAGACTGATGTCGACGTATGGAGTTAGCTTATTCGTTAACGGGATATTACAGCTCATAGGTCCCCCAATATGCGGCCTATGGTTCGAATACGCGAAGAACTACACAAGCATGTTCATAACGTTCGGATTCATTTTCATCGGTGGGTCGTCTCTCTGGATATTAATGCCGTTTATAAATAGGAGAAAGGCGAAACTAGAGGCAGATAAACTTAAAATCAAAGCTTAGCAGGGTACAAAAAAGTGCTGTTATTAAGTAGCAATAAGTGAGTTTCTAATACGAATTTTGTGGAAAACTCAAGTGACATCTTTCTTGTTCACTTCAGGGTTTTCGAAAGTAGACAAATATCAAAAAAGTACCTAAGTACAGTCGACCGCACATCAAGTATAACAGTTGATAACCTCCTAGTACAAAATATGTAATGTGGAATTCAGTGCTCCTAGTATTTTAAAAGTTTCGAGGGTAAACTATTCGTAAATCGCAATGTTTTTTTCTCTATAGATTTACCTGAGTTCTATACAGTGTTATTTTTATTGAATCAACCACCTCTCAGTACTATGTAGCTAACATCATAAATAACAAGATTTGTTCTATGAATTTTGTCAATTTCTGAATGTTATTAGCTCTGTGTGCATCGCGCGTGAGTGTGTCGCGCCTGTCGCCTTTTCATAGGCACGTAACATAGACCTACTAATGTCAACAGTACATTATAGGCTTGTAAAATCATTTTTAATTAATGTATTGAGTTATGGGACAACTCATAGAATAAATGTTGTTATTTAAGATGTTAGCTACTAATTCTTGCGAAGTTGTTGACTCATTAAAAATAACCCTGAATAGTTGCCTATATTGTCGCTGTTAGTAAATGTATGGAGAGGACAAGGCGATTGTCGTATAGTTATACAATCTCATACAAGGAGCGCAGATATATAGTGCATTCCAAAATCAACTCTAAGCATGTAATTATAATCATCAAATTCAATCGAAAGTAAAACAATTCCAACGAAAACAGTGACGGCGTTTGCTTTTGCAAATTCTACTTTAAATACATACATTATGACTTAATTTTGTGTATCGGGTACTTACATTTATAATCGAAAATATTTTTTATAATTTTTTTCTTTATTAGTGATTTTTTGTAATTTTTTGAAAAACTTAATTTTGAATTTATCTTATTAGAATTATTTAAATGATATTTTTAAAATAAGTATTCTTTTGAAATCAAAGTATGTTACTAATTATTAACCAAATCACAATTATGTAAGTTAGATTTCTTATATCACGTTAAAACAGCGGTCTGTCCTTGGATGGGTAACCAAATCATTCTAATATTATTCCTCCGTACTTCGGAAGGCACGCTAAGCTTTTGGGCCTGGATGTTGCAATAATTTCTAATTGGGCCATTGAGGTGTTACGGCCCATACGAATTGTGGCTACGAATTAAGAGCGCTGTTTTACGTGATATAAATATTTCTATTAATTTATATTAACAATAGGTGAATTAGTTCATAGTTTGCTGTCATAGATGGCAGCACGTAAGCCAAAACGTTTTTTTTTTATACTAACGAATTTTACCATTTAATGTGTGATTTTTATTTACTCATTGTTTTTAATTTAGGGTCAGTTTTTTGATTCGTGGTTAACCAACCAATGGTTAAAATCTAGGTCAATGGAAGCAACACAATGTGTGACGTCATCTTGGCCAACGAATTTTACTAATCCCAGCATCGTGTTGGGTTAAATTGTCATGATTATTTAACTATTAATGTCTGAAAATTTTATTATTGGTCAAGCTGACATAATATCACGACATACGCTTACGCCATTGGTCAACATTTTAACCATCTGGTCAAAGTGACCACGGATCAAAAAACCGACCGTTAGAGGGTAATAGTCACTCGCCAAGAAATCATTTTATTTCCCTTGCACAAAACAAGCGAAAATGATCATTACCTTCTTATTAATAGAGTATTTTATCGAAGTTTTCAATCTTAATTAAGTAAATTGTAAATAATAATTGTATTTAAATGTTTTACTTGTTATATTGTAGTGAATCTTTTTTTATAGTAAATTTTAAGAAACCTATTATACATACAGTTCAACTAATAATTGAAAGACACAAGAATTCCTTAAAATGTTTTCAATCCTTCATACTTCAGGACCTTTTCACACTATACACAAGGTTTATATTGTAATAGATAAATTAAGTAGTATAGATCGCTGTTCCCATACAAAGGTTTTTAGTTCGTTTAAAACTTATTATTGTTGCTTGTACCCCTTCGTTCGACTTATTACGTTAGGTGGCGCTACTATAGCGGAATTGCTTAATTTATCTATGATATTGTGGAGTTTTGAAAATTTTCTGCAGACCAATTGTAGAAAATTTTCAATTAAATTTTAAATACATTAGTGATCAATGTTTGGGCTACTGAATCAGATATGCATTCACATAGATGACGCCAATGCATGTACTGCTCATGTTCGAAAACCCCGACCAAACGTCGGGGTTGGCCGCTTCTAACTAGACAGCGCGCGTCCGAATGCCTGAAAAAACTAAAAAAATGCCTCGTTGTGTGATAATTGGCGAAGAAGCATCGGCGGCAATCGGTACCTTTCAATCAGTTCGGATCTCCCGTCAATTACGGCTGTGACGTCACCGCAGACGTTAAAAAGTTGACACGCTTGGTTTCAATACAAATCGTTATTGCGTTATCTATTTAAATGTATATATGTGGGGCTACTAAAGTTATTTATTAAGAGTTCAAATTATTAGCTTGCCACCTTTTCGCTGAGAAGTGAAAAGTCTTCTACACGGGGTAGGTTGAGTGACTGCGGTAAACAGTGATACCTCTGCCTATCCTATTAATAAAATACCTAGTATAATTTAACCAGATGTACCCAAATAATTGTCCAACATTGAGTTTTTGGGACGCTTCAGAGCGACGCCGGCGCAGGCTTCAGCACTATCCACACGCGATTATACGTTAAAATTAGAGATGCGCCGAATATTCGTTTTGTATTCGGTATTCGGTGTATTCGCTCAGAGTAAACAGAACTGGAGTAGCCTTTGTCTAACATTCCCCTCTGCCAAATGCACAAGCATCGGATGCTTGCACGTTTAATAAAACTAGTTGAGCCGCCATTTTGACAGCCATAAAATTGTAAACGTTGCGGCGAACAGAGCTCCCGCAAAAATGCCTGCCTGTGCTGTTTTTTGTTGTAAAAATAAATAGAAAACATCGAGTATGCTAAAAGATGGTGTCACCTTTTATTTGTAATTATAATTTTTAAGATTTTATCAATATTTAAATTTGTGTGTCGAATTATGCATGTGTGCATTTGTAAAAACGTTGTGCGTTGTGCTGGCTTTGAGTGTAGTGGTAACCTCACCCCCCGCAAGAAATGGCAGAATAAAATGTTTGAGAAATTGACTAATGGCTACTCCAGTTCTGTTTACTCTGAGCACGGATCAAACTTCCGTTTGATTCGCCGCGTGACCGCGCGTTCAGTCCACACGTCTGGTGACGCGTCAGTTATTGAGATGTGAATGCTAGCAGTTTCTTCTCCTTCTTTCTTTTTTATTTACTTGTAAAAATTACTAACAAGAGTATTATCGAAATGTACGTATTTTTGGAGCTGTTAGGTCATAGATAAAGTAAGTAGTATACTCGTAGATCGCTATTCCCATACATGGGTTTTTAGATTACGTTAGGTGGCGCTACTATACTAGCGGAATAGGCTATTTAACAGTATTGAAATTATGGTGGTTTTTTATTGCCATCCCGGTGAATTAAGGTTTTTAAATGCAATTTCCATGATTATATATTAAAAATATTCAATATTTTTGACAAAATCACGTAAATAAATTCACGTCTTTTGAGGTAAATACGGTGCGATTGAAATACTGAAAATTTTATTAAATAAATATTACTTAAAACTCCTTATACTTTACCAAACAATGTGAGATAGTTTTCAAAAACTAGTCAAATAGCCCATTACTTAATTTATCTATGATTCCGCTAGTACAGTAGCGCCACCTAACGTAATAAGTCGAACGTAGGGATACAAGCTCAGAGTAAACAGAACTGGAGTAGCCTTTGTCTAACATTCCCCTCTGCCAAATGCACAAGCATCGGATGCTTGCACGTTTAATAAAACTAGTTGAGCTGCCATTTTGACAGCCATAACATTGTAAACGTTGCGGCGAACAGAGCTCCCGCAAAAATGCCTGCCTGTGCTGTTTTTTGTTGTAAAAATAAATAGAAAACATCGAGTATGCTAAAAGATGGTGTCACCTTTTATTTGTAATTATAATTTTTAAGATTTCATGATTATTTACTTCATTATTTCATGTTTTAGAATTTTACGATTTCAAATTTCGAGCGCTAGTCTCGTGGGGAGAGCGGCTGTGACGTTGTCAAAACGCACACCCCACGTGACTATTTTAAGCGTGTGTGTGCGTGAAATTTAAATTTGTGTGTCGAATTATGCATGTGTGCATTTGTAAAATGCTGGCTTTGAGTGTAGTGGTAACCTCACCCCCCGCAAGAAATG
Source organism: Parapoynx stratiotata (assembly GCA_910589355.1). Classification (NCBI taxonomy): domain Eukaryota; kingdom Metazoa; phylum Arthropoda; class Insecta; order Lepidoptera; family Crambidae; genus Parapoynx; species Parapoynx stratiotata. Next base: position 4,795,124 of record OU342476.1, on the reverse strand, counting down.
GCAGAATAAAATGTTTGAGAAATTGACTAATGGCTACTCCAGTTCTGTTTACTCTGAGGATACAAGCAACAATAATAAGTTTTAGACTAACTAAAAACCGATGTATGGGAATAGCGATCTATACTACTTAATTTATCTATGATTAGGTATCCGCCTAGCACTTACATAGGCTTCAGATGTGTGGACGCTTTGCGATCCACTTGTGGATGCATCAGCCGCAGACATCGGACGCATCTGTCCACGTGTAGAGAAGGCATGCGATATTGCGCATCTACTGCGGTATCATTTTATAGAGGTCCCAGTCTATACACAATTGTGGGACTTTTATAAGCTAACAAAGAATTTTTTCCCCAGTTTGTGGTTGAAATGTTAATTCTGGTCAAAAGTGGGGATCTTGCACGAACATTGATTTGTTTCATTCGTTCTGTTAGATCGAAAAGAATCCGAGTTTGTCCGTGACTTTTTCTCTCGCTGAACTATTCCTCCTATTCCTGTCTCTTCCTATTTCAGCGAATCAGAGCGAGACGGGATGTGACTTACTCAAAAGAATCCGTGAACTAACAGGTGGGAAAGAGTAAGAGTTTGTGAATGCTTATAGTCAGTCTTTTAAGAGTTATAAGTCAGAAATCGCAAAATAACATTACTCGTCATAATGTGGATACGACTCTAGAATTAGTTGTTTAATCAATTTCTAACGATATTTAAGATTAATTTAAAGAATAAAAACTAAAATATTTGCTTACGTTTATTTAATAAATTTATGTTTTTAACAAAATAACACATATCATTACATGATCACGCCTCAAAACACAAACCTGTCCCTGTGTAATTATTTAAAAAATCAAATTTATATATTATCTTAGAAATTAAATAAATTATAAATTCATCATCATCATCATTTGCCTGTCCTTTTCAGCGTCAGTTCACTTCGAATCTGGCATAATTCTAAACTGGCCTCCCATTCTAAAGCAGTTGTGGGACTTCCAAATTATTGTTATTATGCACCTCAAATTTTTATGTAGCTGCATGTTACAGTTTGTTTCACTATTATTTTTGGAAATAAACGTATTTTATTTTCTTTCTTTGTTTTACTAATTTCATTGGGGGTTGGCGCAATGTGTCTTCCCCTTCCATTCTCCTCAATCACACGCCACATCAACATTCACACCAATCCTTACCATATCCTGACTTAATCCATCTTTTCTTCTGTCTTCCTAACCATCCACTCTCATATTAAATTTATTTATTTTTTATTTGATTAATTTTGGGGTCATATCCACATTAAGACGAGTAATGACGCCAAATTTTGCGATATCTGGCTGTAACAAACGCCAAAGAAAATTTTTGTGCAAGATCCCCAAAGTAATGAGTTTTAAATGTTATTTAAGCCATCCAAAAATAAGTGTAATTCGAAATGGAACAAAGAAATAAATGTGATATATTGTATTATTTTGAAAGCCATTCCAGAGTGTTCGCTTTTTATCGAATTCTGAGTTGACACATTCACTACCTTAAACTCTAGGTCATTATCAACCTCTGCTCGTCCACTGCTGGTCATAGGTCCCCCCCTAATGCACGCCACCGCCCTCGATTTTCGGCCGTTCTCATCCAGCCCACTCCAGCCAACCTACGAATATCGTCAACCCATTGTCATTTGTCAACTTGTCACGGGGCGTTCCACACTGCGTTTGCTGAGTCGCGGTCTCCACTCAAGAACTTTACGACTCCAACGGTCTTCAGTTCTACGGCTGATGTGACCAGCCCACTGCCACTTCAGTTTGTTAATACTGTAGTCTATGTCGGTACCCTATAGTTATCCAGGTAGTCTCTAAATCTTTTAGTTCTCCCTATGCTCTAGGTATTAAGAACAAAATTAATTATTTGGGCTGTGTCATGTGCTTACTGATTCTTGAACCACCAAAAAGTGGACATTTTTGTCATTATTTTGACGATAGTCAAGTGGTCTGCACGCCGGTCTCAAGGCGTCGCCATCTCGAGAGGTTCTGGGTTCGATCCCCGTGTGTGAAGAATACAGGCATTAGTTTTCCAGTCTTGGATGTTTATATATGTATTGTAACTTTTCTGAATATTTATCTATTATATATATTTATCCGTCAATTAGTATCCGTAACACAAGCAGCATTAGTTGCTTAAAATGGGGCTAGTTGATAGGTGTGAATGTCTGAAGATATTTATTTATCTATTATTATTATTGACAATATTAACGCATTGGATAGTCACAAAGGTAGCTTCTCCTAAGTAGGTAGTGAATGTGTTAACTATTTCATAGCTGTCCCAAAATAATAGAAAATATGTTGTAGTACCACATAAATAAAGATCATATTGCTTTGATTTTCATGTTAAAAACTTGTTATTTTTAGTGTGAATGTGTTTGGTGTTTAGTAAATTTTACCTTTTATTAACTAAATAGGTACTGTAAAATACTATAGTTTGAATTTTTATAGTATTTTTTATAATTATTAGTTACCTTATTTACGTGTATTTTGTCGTGAAAAATATATTTTTGATTGTATTATTCAGTAAGAGAAATTATTGTCAATATTGTCATTTTTGTCAACGTTGATATTATTGACAATAGGTATGGGTCTAAATGAATTTTTGACGATAAGTTTGTACGATTTTGGACTCTTTGCCGATAGTAATCGAGTTTATTTTGAATGGTAATGTTGTATCCTGTATTTTGTTACTTAATTTCAGTGGTATAATTAAAGTGATATTGTCTTTATTCGTATTTTTATTTTTATTTGATGAACCTTATAGAAACTATTTTGATTTCATTTACTTCACATATTATGTAGAACTAGAAAATATTAATACACTGCGAAGGCTTAGGAGATATTTGTGTATGTCAATTTATGCCCGGTTTCTGAAACGTCAGATATGTTCTCATAGTTGTTGATTAAGGAATAAGAAAATCGCCAGATAAGTTTATACGGCGTTTGACAGACATTGCGATGTCTAGAAACGCACTTCAAGGAGTTATTGAACCAATCAAGTCAAAGATGTACTTGTACTGTGCTGTGGATGTACTTGCTACAAGCGCTCGCGGTAATGAACTTTAATACAATGTTTAATACCTACTCTAATTTTAAAATAATTTATAATAAACAATTTATTTTGTGAAATGTTGGCGATTTTAAGTGCCAAACTTGACCTAAAAAATAAAATTATTTTTGATTCTGATTTTTTGATTTTAATAGCACTATCAAATCTATAAACTGACCTTAAAAAAACCTCAAAAACGGGGCATTAGTCATTGGTCACTAGAAATTCGTAACCACTGACTAAATTGTCAACAATCGATATAGACTACGCCCATCACTAGTGACTAACGGCCGCACTCAGAGACGTCATTTAAGCTAATGTTCCATTAACGAATTTAAATTCGTCTTTAAGCGTATTAAAATAAGTGTCAATTTTTTAATATAAGTAACCATTAAAGGTAATGAACGACTGAGTACGGCAGTAAGACATACAATTCATGAAGTCACTAGACAGTTGACTTTGATCTTGATGTTAAGTAAGTATGAAGCCGCAAAATGCAGCGCTGACGCGTGGGACAACGTTCAACAGTGTCCAAGTATGGGGTGATGACAAAAATGTTTTAGTATTTATAATTCTTGATATCCCTTGGACTGACACTGATCCTGTTAACTAATCAAGGGACACAAAACATCTATTATTTACGGTCACCGGTGTTCGCGATGCCCTCTAAGGGCTCGTTTATTGACACGCGGTGCGTCGAGCGGCGCGTGCGGCGTGGCTTCCCGCGGCGCGTCAGGCGTTTTTACCGATGCGGCTGTCACACACACTGTCACTGTCATAAAAGCAATCAATCATTCTTGCTTGCCGCGGCATCACCCGCTGCTTCAGCCGCCGCGTCTGACGCGGCATCGCTCGCCGCATGTGACGCTATAACTCAAACAAAAGCTTGCGAAAACGCGTCTTCTTGAACGCACCAATACCTCGCCGTATGTTTGTTTTTCTGGCGGCGCCGCGCCGCCTGACGTCCCGCGTCTCCTTAAAAGAGCCCTTAGGGGTTAAGGACGAAACAATTATTTTCCTATTGTGTCTACAAACGTAGATGATTAGTTATTTGATACAAAACAAAAAATATCCTTTGTTATTTTTTTCTGCAGGGCCCTAGGCAACATGTCTTGTGGATTAATACTGAACGAAAAATTTCCCACACTTGACATAAGCTACATCACGAAAATAAGTTGATGTCGCAAATTATTCATAAATTTTGGGGCAGCGCGAACACTGGCGTTCGCAAACAATAGATGTTTCTGTGTCTGATTTTCTGAATATAGACAGGTTAAGACTATAATATTAGGGGTTAAAGTATGAAATTGCCGTTTTGTATGGAGATTTTGGGGAAGTCTGCATTTTCCATACTAACATTTTTTCTCCACAACGACAAATCCAGAGATAATAATTGTTGGCATGTATCATTAGACAATCTTTAGCAATATGTGTGATATCACTGTTCATAAAAATTATTTATCGTTTTTAAGTGAATGCAAATCAAATGATGTATTCTATTAGTATTTGAAAGAGAGTTATCTCCGTGTCCAAAAAACACTCTGAAACTTAATAGTCACAGAAAAAACACTAAGAGAGAGAAAAACGGCAATTTCATACTTTAACACCTATTATATTTGTTTGTTTGTTGCTAGTGTCTAGGCTCGGCTGGCCCGGCCAGATTGACTTTATCAGGCGAAATGTTAGTGTTAATCTCGGCCTACCCCTTCAGGGATGAAGGCGACTAATGATATATAAAATATTTCTTCTGATAAAGAGGAAGAACTGTGACCGATAATGTTGTCAATCATTTTCTAATAAATCTTTATTTTTTCTTCAGCTGGAAACCTTCGCAGAGGAAGAATCTGAGGCTGCGCAAGACCCGATTTTGCCACGGCTCATATACACTGCCGAGGTGCCAGAGAAGCCTCTCAACGGGTCTCCGCCCATCTTCAAGAACAAATCCAACGCTAACCTCGAGGACTCCCCCAACAAAGACTTCATAAGATCCGCAAGTGCCGTCCAAGTCGCCACTGATAAAACCAGAAAAAACACTCCGGTATCATCGAAACATGGTCTCCAAAAGATTACTAGTAAAAACCACTTACCTAGCAACCCCTCGCTGCTAGAATCTGTACCAGAAGGTAAGAGCAGCAGGGTCAACTCTACAGACGCGTTTGGGAAGAAACTCGCGGTGCCGAAAACCCCTAAACGGAGTCCTTCTACTTCGTCTTTCCAGTATATGTCGACACCATTTCATGGATCCACACTGTCGGCTTTTGAGAAACCAAGCGAATTCGCGTCGCAATTCAGTCTTAAGTCTATCACAGATAGTTTAGCACCTATAACGTATTGCTGTGGATGCAAAAAGAGAGGCGACGAAACCAAAAAGGAACCAAGCAAGTATTTCGATGTGGAGCTCTTGAAGGATCCAATTTACTTAGTAATTTTAATTTCTAATTGCACTTGTGCTATTTCGTATACGAATTTTATTATTTTAGTGCCGTCCTACGCGGTGGAGTGCAACTTTGATAGGTCATTAGGGGCGTACCTTTTATCGATAATTTCTGTTTTTGATTTGGTGGGGAGAATCGGTGGTTCAGCTCTATCTGATATAGTAGTGACACCTAAGCGTTATTTCTTCATTTTCGGCTTACTTTTATCGGGTGTGAGTTTAGCAATGATACCTCTGGTATCAAGCTATACAGCCGTTGCGGCTTTTTGCTCGATATTCGGTATCGCGTCTGGTATAAACGTGGGTGTTACAGCACTAGTTATGACTGAGATGCTAGGTACAGAACGGCTTATGTCCTCATATGGTATAAGTTTGTTTATGAATGGGATTTTACAGTTAGTAGGCCCACCAATATGTGGGTTTTGGTTCGAATATACGAAGTCACATAAATCCTTATTTGTGACTCTAGGGTTTATTTTAATATCCGGGGCGTGTTTATGGGGTTTAGTGCCGATTATACATAGGAGACGAAAGCGTGCCGAGCGCAGTAAAAAGCACGATAAGTCCTAAAGGAATTATATATTGTATAGTCTTTTATATTCTGGAACGTAGAAGTAATTTAAGCACTTTTTAAGGGATTTTGTAAAAGGCGTAGCCGTTTCTTTAAGTGTATTCACAATTTATTCTACAGGTTGATGTTTCATGCATCAACAACATTGCAAGCTAAAATCATAAGCAATAACACTTGTTCTTCGATATTTAATTTGACACATTTAACTTTCATACAAAAATAAATATCTATTTATTTTACGTCTAAATATTCTTAGCTCTGTGCACGTCGCGCGTTTCGTTTGAAACATAAGACTTAAAAACGTCACGACAGTACAATAATAGCTCGGAAAATCATTTTTATGTAATGTATTGAGTAATAGTATAACCTGCCATTGTGCAAGAGTATAACCTGCCAATGTGCTTAGCTTTTGTGGACTATGAGAAAGCCTTCGATTCTGTCGAAACCTGGGCCGTGCTACTGTCGCTCCAGAGGTGCCGAATAGACTATCGATACATCCAAGTGTTGCAGTCATTGTACGAAAACGCCACTATATCTGTTCGACTTCAGGACCAGAACTCAAAACCAATTCCACTCCAGCGAGGAGTGAGACAGGGCAACGTCATATCGCCGAAATTGTTCACAACTGCGTTGGAGGACGTGTTTAAGCTTCTGGACTGGGATGGACATGGCATCAACATTAACGGCGAGTACATGACTGACCTTCGTTTTGCTGATGATATCGTGGTCATGGCTGAGACCCTGGAAGACCTTGGCACAATGCTCGACGACCTATGTAGAGCTTCTCAACAAGTGGGCCTGAAAATGAACATGGATAAGACAAAGATCATGTCTAATTCTCATGTTGGTCCCACTCCTGTGAAGGTTGGAAGCACTACACTGGAAATTGTTGACGAGTATGTATACCTGGGACAAGTAGTCCAACTAGGTAGGTCCAATTTTCAGAAAGAGGTCAATCGACGAATCCAACTCGGCTGGGCAGCGTTCGGGAAGTTACGCAGCGTATTCTCGGCTCATCTACCGCAGTGCCTCAAGACAAAAGTCTTCAACTCGTGCGTGTTGCCAGTTATGACTTACGGTACTGAGACGTGGCCGCTTATAATGGGCCTAATAAGAAGGCTCACGGTCACTCAAAGGGCAATGGAGAGGGCTATGCTTGGAGTTTCTATGCGTGATCGAATCAGAAATGAGATTCTTAGGAGAACCAAGGTCACCGACATAGCCCACAGAATTGCGGACCTTAAGTGGCGGTGGGCAGGGCACATTGTTCGTAGAACTGACGGCCGTTGGGGCGGAAAGGTTCTCGAGTGGCGACCACGTACTGGGAGGCGCAACGTAGGGAGGCCCCCAACAAGGTGGACCCACGATCTGACGAAGGTCGCAGGAAGTCGCTGGATGCGAGCGGCGCAGGACCGCGAGGTGTGGCGATCATTGAGGGAGGCCTATGTCCAGCAGTGGACGACAATTGGCTGATAGATAGATAGATTGAGTAATAATGAAACCCGTTGAACAAATGTCGTTATTTATGATGGTAGCTACCAAGTCTTGCGGGGTTGTTGATGAATTAATAATCAGCCTGTATATTACTTACACTCGTAACACAAGGAATTTAAAGCACCCATTTATACCAGTTTCACATTTAATATTGCGCTTATTAGTCAATTTACGTTAGTGCCATTAAAAAAAATCGAACAATAAGCCTTATTTTTCAATAATTTATTAATAATTTTAGAAAGTCTACACAGTTGGGGTCTCTTGTGTCGATGTTCATACAATTTTCTACTCTAGGCTATAGGCTTTCCAACTCAGTGTCTAGGGCGTCAGGGAGTTCTTACGAATTTCTGTAAAGCATTGGCTAGAAGACACCCATATATAACGTAGTATACAGGATGTTTCATCCTAATGGAGTGTGAAGTATGTAACTATGAGAGTAAATTACGAGTCTCATAGTTTTTTCGCTATCTCTCCTAGTTTTGGATTTTTTTCACACTGACCATTTTGGATTGGTCACTCTGTATAACTTATCATCTGTGACGTTTGAAGACACAATAGTGTTGTGACGTATCAACTAATAAATGTATGGTATTGTTTCGGAGTGTATTGTTACGTGCGTTGTTACGTAAGTGAAAGTATTGTCACAAAAATTATCTAGTCAAAAACAAATCGAAATTTTTAGTGAAATCAATGATTAAAATAGGTAGATATGTATTTTTTTGTAGAGAAATACGAGGTTCGTTTTGACAGTTATATCACAAAATACATCGTCGTTATATTAAAAGCATTAGCATTGAGCTTAAAACAAGTGGAGGGAAAATAAAATGATTGGTGTCTGCGGATTGTCAGACGTTTCGGGTGCCTGGCCGCCATTACATGCGACCAGTGATGTAGCACATGAGCTGTCAAGACTAAGTTTTGTAGGTACTGAAAATTATCGATATCGACATAAAATTGAGCAGGTAACAACATAATGCTCCATACAAAAAGCGGCCATTACATGTGCCGAACTGTCAAACGTTGGCACCCTGTCTGTGTAAATATTTCGGGTCCATAGGTATTTATGGTCAATGATTATTAGGTCAATGTATTTTTTCTTTCGAAAAATTCATTTTAGGTATATCTTACGTGTAATGTTGACATCTATTTGATTGTATATTATTGTATAGTCATGATGATTTAACATTTTGTTAAAATTGATTCGTCGCGTAGGCTGCTTAATTTAGGTTATAGTTATTTATTTATTACTTTAAAAATCATCATAATTATTGTCAAGACGAGCCTCACAGTTCCCTACAATTTTCATGATAGTAGAAGTTATCATTGTACAAAACTTAACTTAATTTCTATGGGAAACATGATTTCTGATACTTTTCGCTAGGATATATCGTTACCCATACAAATTGAGCTTCTTAACGCAGCTAAAAAAGTAAAGTTTTTTACAATGATAACTTTGCCTAGGGGTGCTGTAGATCTGAAAATCTGTGATTAGAAATTGTCAATTGTTTTATCGATTGTGTATTATGGGTGAGTTTTGATCCGAAGTCATGGTAACCACAATAGTTAAATTCTAGACCAATAGCGTCAATGGAAACGCCAAAATGCGTGACGTCAGCTTGATTATTTTTTTAAATTTGCGATGAAAATTCACAGCAATATACAAGAGCTGCGCCGCCAGCCGCCATTTTACTAATCCCAGCATCGTGTGGTTAAATTGTCTATGATAATTTAACTATAGTAATATTTGAAAATTCTACTATTAGACAAGCTGTCATATCACGTCATCATAAGTTTTCGCCATTGGTCCATATTTTAACCTACTGGTTAACCTGACCACGTCAAAAAACTGACCCTTAGACATGTTTGGTATGAGTGAGGGAAGGGTTTAAAGTTATGCGATTGAATGTCGCTACTTAAGGTAAGAATATTAATTCCAGTCAGTAAAATAACATTTCCAGTGTTGCAGGTTTTTAGTCCCAGATAAATAGTGATGTGGTAGAATCGAGTTATAAAATAAATGTTAGTCGAGATTACATTTTTTTTATTCAATATCAAATTGCCTTTACATAAATAAAAATATGTTTGTATCAGTGACAGTTGCATTTGTCATTTTACTGACTGGAATTAATAATTGTACTTTACACTAGTACATACCAAGACCGTTTATTATATATTATTTGTATAGAAATATATGAGAGCATGTCCACAAGACGATTCGTCACAATAATATGTTGCGCAGTTCTAAATCCATTAGTTGCCTTTTACGACACCCAAGGGAAGAGATGGGTTGGTAGTATTCTTTTAATGGGCCGCTACTATACGGTGGCAAAAGAGTTAGTCAATAGAAATTTACTGTCAATTTGTTATCGCAATTTTGGCCTTGAATGACGTCACATAAGTTTTTTGTCTCTTAAAAGTAAAGGACAAGAATCCTCAGGACAAAATTTTATCTTTTTATCTATTGTGTGTTATGTGTAAGCTTCTCGATATATATTAATTCGCGAACATATTCTGATTGTAATACAAGTGGCGCCATCTATGACTCGCCAAGATATATCACTAGAAACTTATTCAAGGCTGCAAACCTTGTAAAATTTATACAAAGTTGTAATTTTTATTTATATAGGCTATTGTATACCTTCCTGCATCAAACTCAAACTCAATGTCATTTAATCAAATTAGTATCATCAAATACACTTTTGACAAGTCAAAACAAAATAAATTATAAATAAGTATCCTAAAATTGACAATACCACTACTTTTTTCTCGGCCTGTTCACTACCGGGAGGCCTTGTCTAGAGAAGATACAGGCAAGAAACTCTGCAAAGGTTCCATCCTCCCTTTACATGTATTGAATTAAAGATGGACCAGAGAGAACATCTCTGGTCCATCTTTAATTCAATACAATTTAGTTACAACTAAACGATCAAATCAGTATCAATATGATAAAATACGTATGTAATTATAAATGGTATTCAGTTGCGAATGCAAAATATTCTTTAATGTTCAAGCTCGTTCCTACTTCTCGGGTGTCGGATCCGTTATTAATTGGATCTCGGAGATATGTGAACAAGTCACTCAAAAACGGTTTCCGACAAGTGTAAATAGCTATAGCCTGCAGGAATATAAAAAACCTCGCCATATTGCGGAAAAATGATGGAACTAATTTATTTTAATGGCAAAATTATATCCGTCTATTTCATTTTGAAACGTCAACTGTCACGTATTTTGTAGACTGGATTAGGCATCAGTCTAATCAACATAAAATTCAGTACAATTAATTTGTTTTTCATTGTTTTTGTGCATTGGAATGCTCAGTATGTATAAATTTGATATTGCTTTCGTGGAAAAATATATTGTACAAAATTTTACTTCTTTTAAAGTATGCTTCTTGTTGCAATATAACATGAAAATTTCAGGTTTTTTTTATATTTCTGGTCCGGCTATACATATCAATTGATCTGCCACTGGAAACCTCCGATTAATATACGGATCCGACACCATGGGGATGAATTATAATATTATTTTACATATTTGAATGAAACAATCGAATCTAAATAGCATCAGATGCTTTAAACGTGTCTTATATTTTAAAAATAGACTTCCAGAAAATATTATTCGTACAAAAGTTGTTGTTACGCTGTGTACTGTCGAATGTACTTATACTTTTTGTATGAGAATAGTATTATTTGAATCTGCTTGTTCAAATAAAGAATAGTATCTAGTGTCGCCTTTGCCTTATTTGCGATAAAAAAGAGTAACCGGGGAAGTACCCCGCTTTAGGTTATTCCCCGAAAAACAAATGAAGGGGCTTTTGTAAGCTTTTCCTTATTTCTTATGTTAGAAAATGAAGTCTTTGCAGCAATGTTCAAAATCTATCTTTATTTGAATAGGCAGTAATTTAGTAAAATATTTATACGGGATCCAGTAGTTTTTATACAACGCAATCATGTCTGTAAGACTTAGTAATACCTACTTACTTATTGTAAAATAAAATATTTTTATTCAAATGTGGTTTTGATTTCTTTACTACCACTCAAACCACACTGAGATTCATTACTTTATGACATGCTATTGCTTGAGAAATTGTCTTTTGAAGTTACTCAAGCGATATACGGCGAAGAACAGAGAGAGAAGAACCCAAACGAAGGATGTTTCATAGGTACGCTCTCCGCCAGCGCTCGCCAACAGTGCGGGCGAGATTTCCATACATTTTGTCGTTTAAACGCACGCGTGTGGCTGGCGCAGGTGGTCAGCGTTCCTATGAAACCACCCTGAGGTGTTTTCTTTACTTTTTCTGCCACCAGGCGGCGCTACGTAAACGTAAGAGCTTATTATGTGTTCTCAGCCTATATACGTCCCACTGCTGGGCACAGTCCTTCCTCATGGACGCATGAGAAGTATGGACCGTAACACCACGCCGCCCAATGCAGGTTGGTGGGTAGAAACAGATGCAATAGTGACCGGGACCAACGGCTTAACGTGCCTTCCGAAGTACGGAGAGTTAGGTCAGAAAGTTTTGGTCACCCATCGAAGGCCTGACCATGGCGCTGCTAGTTACATCGAGAATATAATCCAACATCATGTCATCCCATTTGGACACAGAATTGGTGAAAACTTCGTCTCTATGTTCGTCTCTATATCTATATTCATGTCATACTCGTGAACATACGGCAAGTTTGTATCACTCGGAGAGCAGTCAGATGCCAATAATAATATTACAGTACAACCGTGGCTAGCCACGAGCCTCGATCTCAACCCCAAAGAACATATATTAATGAAAAATAACCCTGAAGTCCAAATTTAGTGAAGTAATAGCCGGCCTTATAAACGCCCTTAAAGTCTGCTGGGAGCTCAGAGTAAATAGGACCTAAGGCTGGGAACGACCGAACGAAAACATCAACCATCTGATTGTGAGTATCCCAGATAGACTGAGTGTATATATACGGAGTTGCGATTTTTTATCAATATGTGCGAAAATCGTGACAATCTTCAAACTTTAATTTGCCATTTAATTTGTGTAAATTTTCTTAAAAAATCGTTATTACTGCATTATTCACAAAAAGCTACTAATTGTTAGGTACTGTTGTTTATATTCACACCATTTCGAAACCCCAATTTTAAATACTCCTACTAAAAAAAACTTTTCACCTTGGATTAAAAAAAAATATAGCTGTAAAATAGGGTGCCTCTATTTCGCTTTTGAGCATGTGTTTTGACAGTTCATGGAGCTGACGCATAGTGCTGGCTGTCACCTGACACACGTGCCGTTTCAGAAAACCCTCATCATCCAATTAATTTGAAGTTGCATAGGTAATGATTTGATTGTAAAAATCTCTCCCATCCGGAACTGACACAGAATAAGCAGAAAAACTTAAATGTCTCGAAAAGGGGACGTCGTAGTTAAAAAGTAACAAAATTTTTGCCCCCTTGAACCCCTAGCAGAGCAGCAGGAATCCATTGCAGCATTTTGAATTTTTGGTCACCCATCCAAAGTCTAACCACGGGGGAAGTACTTTGTTTCTCAAATAAAAGGGCAATCGCTACTAAGTTCCTAAAATAAAAAATGTGTTGAAATAGCTAGCTATATCTAGTATGCAATGTGTTCTTTAATACTAACCGAATCTAATTGATTGAAATACTGCGAGCATATGAAGAAAAAATAGGTAGTACAAATAAAATCACATACTCATACAAATTCAGAGTATATTTATATAATGTACATTAACTATATAGTACAAAAAACAGCATTTAAAAAAGATCATAAAACAATGTCATTCAAAATTGAACTTTATTTGATTATAACAAAGTCATATATGTTTAGGCGCTGAGTTGCCTTTTCATTTACATACATTGTTTAAAAAAAGAGCAAGTTTTTTGATCTGTAGTAATAGTTAACCAAATAGTAAAAATAAATAAATATCCTCAGACATTCGCACCTATCAACTAGTCCCATTTTAAACAACTAAATGCTGCTTGTGTTACGGAGACTAGAGAACGCACAAATATATTTAATAGATAAATACATGTCAATATCCTGAATATATATAAATATCCAAGACTGGAGAACAAATGTCTGAAAATAATAATAAAAAAAAATAAAAGAAAAAATAATAATAATTGCCAATAAAAAAATTTCTTTCTTTCTTTCAAAATTCGTCACCCAAACACTGGCCTCCACCGGGGATCGAGTCAGGACCTCGAGATGAGACGCCTTTGGACCCGCGTACAGACCACTCGACCACGGAGGTCGTCAAAAATATATGACATCAGCTTCACCAATAGTTAACGCAATGATAATAAAGACATTTGCGAAACAATATAAATCAGCTGTGAAATCTTTTTTAACGTGCCATCGCGTTATGGACAAATTACGGCATTGGTCAAAATTTTAACTATTGTTTAACTATTACTAGCGATTAATAAAACGCCCCTAAGAAAATTATCACAATAAAAAGATATGTGATTTATTGCATAACTTATCTTTACAATAATATGCGATACATCACAATGTTCTTAGCTTGCTAATAAATAAAAACCTATGTTGCCAATAAATATATTAAAAATAAATTTACAGAGATCACTATGGAATTGATCAAGCGCAAAATAAATCCAAATTGTTCAATTTTAATTTCGGGGACAAATGGGAATTTTAGAGGATCCAATAGGATTTTGTTTTCCCAGTTGTCCCCAACACTGTACCCTTTACATATTTATCAAAAATAATATAAAAGTAAATATTATACATACATACTATTGTTTTTATTATTATTATCACAATAGCAATTGCTTCAAGTCACTTACAGATTACACAATATACGAGTAGTACTAAATTCCCTAAAAATGGGTTTTTGATCAAAAAATCTTATATTTTATAAGGACGTGTTTGGTTTCTTTGACAAAAAGGACTTTTTAAAACTCACAGAGCGCGATTCTTAACATAAATCAGTGTTGGTTTTGTAAATATCATTACTAAAATAGGTATTACAGAACCTTCACAAACACCACAAAATATCGTAAAAGCAAGAAGCTTTGAAATTTTTATTCCAATTTTATATATTGGGTCCTTACCTATGAAATTAGTGTTTTTATTCTCTCTTAGTATTTTGTCTGTAACTATTAAGATTCAGAGTATTCCTAAAAAATAATTACCTCGTCTAAAAATAGACTATATTTTTGAGCTCTTTTGATTTGTTTTGATAATTTGTTGTAAGTTTAATTGTGTTAAAATTGGACACGGAGACAACTCTTTTTAAGTGCCTCCCGAATACATCATTTTATTTGCATTCACTTAAAACGATAAATAATTTTTATGAAGTGTGATATTACACATATTACTAAAGCTTGTCTAATGATACATGCCAAATATTATAATTTCTGGATTTGTCGTTGTGAAGAAAACTGATAAAATGTTAGTATGGAAAATGCAGAATTCCCCAAAATCTCCATACAAAACACCAATTTCATATGAAAGGACCTAATATATTTTAAATTGATATGTAGCTATTTACTTACCTATCATGTACATGTACAATATACAATAACAAATCCATACAATATAACTGCCAAATCCATCTAAGGGTTGTCAGGAAAACATCGCTTTCAGCGATAGGGCCGCCTATTGTACTACGATACGATAAAGAATATTTTCATTTCATTTTATTTTCAAGAATATTTCTGGCGACCTCAGAGCCGGTTTTTTTATTTTCCTGGTCTCGCTATAATTTGGTTTTTAATGGAAAATATCAAAATGTCTCAATTTCTTTGCTTTTCAGTTTAATATAAGAATATTAATTATGAATATTAGCTATTCAGAACATTACGTATCAATATCCACCATTTGCTTTATTAACCCCTATGACAGGGACAAAACGAGACACAATTTGAAACATATATAAAATTGTTTAATAAATATATAACATAATAAAACGTGACCTAAATTTACCGATCTCAAATAATAATGAGAATACAATTGGTTATTTGGGGTATTAAGGGAAAGTTTCAAGAAATCTATTATTTCAATACAATTGTTAAAACGTCAAAAAATTTGTTAAATCAGTGAAATAACGCAGTTGGCATCAAAAACATGTGATGTCTGTCTACAAGATATGTTTCTATGGCATTTATTTATTATTTTATTTATTTGTCTTAATAATATTTGTACCTCTACTGATTTTGCAAATAATTATTTTTAACATTTAATAAAAATATCACAATGTATTGTAATCTAATAAATTCTTTAAACCTTCCCAATTGACCTCTGAGTGTGTAATTTGAGATTATGACCACACTTGCGGAGCTTAATTCAGTATTTTATCTGACTGACACCCAGTTGCAGAAACGAACTTTAAAATTTAATGTCAGCATTATCTCTAATGCTCCATTAAATTTATTTATTGAAGTGTCAAAAGAACACCTTAGCGTAGTTTTACGTTGCACAAAACGACATTAGCACCCTGTCAATGCTAAAGAGACATTAGCTAGAACTGTTTTGTGTGACAACCTTAACTTTAATGAACTTTAAAGTTTTAATGTCTCATTAACAAATGTCGTCCTTAAAAATCTTTGTGCAACTGAGTGTGAGTTTCGTATAAAATAAAATGGGACCACACGAGAACTCGTATATGAACCATTATGAATATAAGAATTATGAGGAAACACATAAAAAGATACAGTTGAATTGAAAACTTCCTCCTTTTTTTAAAGTAGTAAATTTTTTTTACCATATCAACTAAAACATTGGTTTTTTGTTAATGTTTGATAATTGATAACATAACTTTAGACAATTCTCTTACAAAATGTATGTTTTAATCCTGCTATTATCTCACCCAAGGCCGGATGAAACTGTTTAAGAAAAATTATACAGTATCCATACCATATTTTCCAAATATTTTGCTTAAAATATTCATGAAGCCTTCATGAATATTTCTGATTGTATTTGATTTCATTAGTCTAATACTCATACCTTGTCCTTTCTTAAGCTCGCAAATATGGTTATATCTTAATAAAAATAACCCAAATATACACACTAAGTATGTACTGGTGATAAAATATGTGCTTAGCATTTATTATGACAATCTATGAATAAAGGGCTGTATGGGAAAATAAAGGGTCTAACGGGAATTCGAGAATGGGACTTAAAACAATGTACGGTGATTTATAAAACTGTTGGTCTTACTTTTTTTACATATAGAAACACTCCAAATTTTTTCAGTGTGAACATAATTTGTATAAAAAAATATATGTATATTTTTTCATATATATCTTGTAGAAAAAGTATGAAAATTCAAAAACCTCTACAAATATACTACAACAGATGTGTAAATTTCGTCTAAACCAGCTAAATTATTAAAATTTTACAAAATAAATAGGTACATATTTTTTTTTAATAATTTATCAAAAGTGAATATGATGATTTGCTACTAAACTATTCGACATAACAAACAATTTTAGATTCTAAGAACTGAATACATACATTTAATTTTGACAATGGTCATAATGACATAAGATGGTCAGACTTTACCATTTGGTCAAAAATACCAAAGGTATCTGAAACCTATGTGAAACGTTGACCCAACCCATAACCAAAAAATTTGGTTTAAAGTGACCTCACATTAGATTTAGTCAAATTTTTAAACTACCTGAAATCATCGCCATTTGGACTAAAATTTGTCAAAACTGACTAAACTTGATCAAAAAATTTTACAGGTAAATTCTAATAATTATAATTTCATGTATAGATTCCACTCTTCAATATATTACAATACAAAAACATGAAAATTTGACACTTTTTATGCAAACGTTAATTCCGAATCACAAATTAAAGATGACTTTTTATTACACTTTTAATTCTTCTATTAACTACTATTGTATTTTCAGGACATAATTCACTTAATAGACAAGAAGTATGTGCTTATATGACAACCTTTTTCCTTAATAAAACTATAATACAATGTGTATATGTTTGTACTTAACTGTACAGACGTATCTCTATAAATGGTGCTATTTTCGATCTTATGATATGTATTCATAATGTATAATTTTGTTAATTACTTTAAAAATATTTTTGAGATATGCAGAGATTATTCCGTATAATTTGACCGAATATGGTCTTTTATGACATCAGATGGTCAAAAGTGACCAATGTGACAAACATGGTCAATAGTTACAAAAGTTGGTGAGATTTTATTTTTAATTTATCCTGCACCAATTGTCAAATCCATCATTAAACGCGGTCAAAGCTGGTCAGATCTAAAAAATCTTATACCAAACTTATACTTATATAAGATTAAAAATTTGGTCAATTTTTAAAACCATCTGAAACTTTGGTCACAAAAGTGACCAATGTTACTTTGTGGATTCAAAGTAACATTAGTCACTTTTGTGATATTATTTATAATATTTACATAAATATTTCGTAAAATCCATTACTAAATATGGTCATAAAATGACTAACACAGTCAGATTTTGAAGCCATCTGAAACTTTGCTTGGTCACAACGTTGGTTAGACTGTTGAATCAATTTAAAGGCTATATATTGGGTAAAATTAAGATTACGAAATTTGGTCAAAACGTCAAAAGATCTGATTGACTTTGGTCCAACTATGTTGGACCAAAGTCAATCAGATCTTCCACATAAACATAAGCTTTTGTATAACCATAGTCAAATTTGGTAAAAAAGTCGCCAAAGTCACTTTGAACCCGTTAAGACCGTTCAAAAGCTACCAAAACTCGCATATCTGTATCCTAAATATGCAACCTCCACGTATAAAGACATTGCAAAATGGGTCCTTTGTCATCTATAATAGAGTATTATTCACTGTGATAACAGCGCGGAGCTATATAAAATCTAAGCCTGCCATTAGGTCGAAAATTAGCAAAATTTTAACATGAACACGTATAAACCCAATCAAAAGTGGGTCTTATCTCATGGAGAGCAGAGTCTTATTTGCCTTGATAGCAGCGCGGAGCTTCTTGACTAGAACCGACGGCTGGATGAGCACGGATACTTCTGTGCCCGTCATGCTGAGCCTCAGCAGTTCTTCTTCACCACCCTGAAGAAAAATTAATATATATTTCTATTTTTAACCGACTTGAAAAAAAAATGTAATTTCTCAGTTTCGCCCGTATAAAGGAGATGTTTACAAAAATGCCAAGACACTGTACAGTTATTGTAAAAATAGTATAAATTACGTACATTCACACACATCTATTTAAAATTTTATAAACCTTTTAGTTTTTTTGTCGGAAACAAAACAATTTTCACTGTCCTGGCAGCTCAAGGAGCAAAAACTATTGGTCTATAGCTGTAAAGTTCGTAATCAAAACTTTTATCTGTCAGTTTGACAGTTATATTCGTCGAGTCTTCCGTGGAGTTTGGCGGCATTTGAATAATGGCGGACGTGATTTTTATTTCGATAAAAGTAATATTGTTTCGGAGTGGATATTATTACGTAAAATCAGTGTAATTTTATGTAATAAGTGTCTGTGATGATGTGCAATGTGGAGGATTATCGAAATAAACGTCAAGTGGTGTGAAAAGTGATGAGTTTTTTATCGTGGTAATCCACCTCATCCAAGTAGCACCACAGTGTCTGCCATCGATCGTTTGACGTCAAACTCTCCCAAGATGCATTGAAATGCATTACACTAACATTTCAATGCAAGCTACTGAAGAAATAAAATACTGAAGACTTGGCTGTATGGGATTCGTTCCCTTTGCCTTCCCTAAATGAGCGAATTTTACTAAAAAAATCGAGTATTCCGTCTGTTTCGTCGGAATATTACATTTTAAATACGAATAATAAGCTATTCTAAATAATTGTAGACAAAATAGTAGTGTCTTTAGTTAACCTACCTACTGTACACCATTCTAAAACAATTTAAGGGTTGACACACGAACGAAGTGTAAATATCAATAATTTCACACACTGCCGCTATCATGAAAAGTATGGCTATAGTAAAAATATTTCAAAAGGTTCCTACACAAGCATTTTACATTTATTACAAGAAAATCGTGTATGATAGGGTCAAGGTTTAATTACGGTATTTTTTACACGTGTTGGCATTTTCGTCCTACAAAATTAAACATCTCCTTTATGTAAATATCTCCGTGACTATCTCGCGATTGGCTGAAACGATTTGATGCGGTTTTCCGACAAATCGGGATAAAAAGCCTAGCCTATGTCCTTCTCAGGCTGACTATCTGTGTACCAAATTTCAATTGAATCGGTTGAGTAGTTTGACGTGAAAGCAAGACAGACAGACAAGAGTTGCTTTCGCATTTATTATATTAGTATGGATTAGAGATCCGCCGAATAACCGAATACCGAATATTATTCGGTTTAACCTTTACCGAACCGATATTCGGCCGAATTATTCGGATCACAATTACTTTGTTTAACCACGGAAACAACATAGACAACATGTACTTTTCGCGTCACTACAGGCGATGTTAAAATAAAAGTTGACTTTACTAACCTACCAATAATAAATATAATAATAATAAATAAATATCCTCAGACATTCGCTGCTTGTGTTACGGATACTAGATGACGGACAAATATGTTTAATAGATAAATACACATAATTATTCAGAATATACATAATATTATACATATATAATGAACATCCAAGACTGGAGAACAAATATCTGAAAATTCATCACCCAAACACTTGCCTCCACTGGGGATCGAACCCAGGACCTCTCGAGATGGCGGCGCCTTGAGACCGGCGTACAGACCACTCGACCACGGAGGTCGTCAACAATAGCCTATGAAATCATTATGATGACATGAGTAACATAAATCTTACAGAAGAAGTTGTCTTTTTGTTCTATACCCGGTCATCTAGCTAAGAAAATACAACCGAATATATTCGATATAAAAACCGAATAATTCGGCCGAATACAAATAGTGGAAATGATGCCGAATACAAAACGAATATTCGGCGCATCACTAGTATGGATATTTACCTTGACTAAGTTGAGAGGTCGGTTATTGACCTCAGTGACGGCCCACTTGCCCGGGGGGGGCAGCCCCGCCCTCCCCGCGGGGGAGGTGGGGTCTACGCTCACTATGTTGCATTCATTGTCTAGTTTGATACCTGCAACAAATACATTTATTAAAAATATTTCTAACTCTTTTACATACCTACAATCACGCCTGTAATCCCCGAAGGGGTAGGCAGAGTCCAAGCACTGTGTTCCTTAAGACCACATTTAGCCATACAAACATTGGGTTTGGTCAGATGAAAAATCGTGAGAGTAGTAACAAGTGGCTAGATCATCGCCTACACAATCACAGACCCAGTACCCAATACGCCCTTAGTCGGCTTTTACGACATGCTAGGCAAGAAAAGCAGTTGGTACAATCTTTTTGTGCCCCGGACCTATAGATAAATTATATGAGAATCTCTTTAAATTGATTAATATTAAGCTCATGAGGAGCTCGGCGTTGTGGTTAGTACGCCTTGGCTTTCGATCGAAAACAAAGCTACCTTCGCCATGGTAAAGCCGTGGATGGGTGACCAAAATGTTGTAATCTCGAACTCCTCCGTGCTTCGGAAGGCACGTTAAGACCACTGGTGCAACCGTTTCTACCCACCAACCCGTACCCCACCGTGGTGGTGTTACGGCCCATACTTCTCATGTGTATGCCCGGCACGAAGGACGAAATCCATTAATACATACACATACATACATACATATAATCACGCGAAAGCAGTCCATTGCCATAGTCCACGCTTCACCAGCAGTGACTGCACATGTGACAGGTGGTGAGCCCGTCGCCGCTGTAAGTTATTGGATGTTGTGCAGTTCTATAGTCTATCCATTTTGATCTGAGACAAAATGTAAACAAACCATAAAAAGGGTTCTTTAAGATGTCGTTACTTATTGTCGAAAGGTTTTATCAAAAACATACGATTATTTAATATTTTATTATTACAAATTCTTTAAATGATGTAAATTAAGTAATTACTTTTCACCTTTAATAATTTTTGGTATTTTTACTTCAATGTTATTTTTTTAACGTAATTTTAGATTACTAAATTAATCGTTGCTACTAAAAAAGAACTAAAACGCATAGTATTCTCAAACTTTTATTATGAGTATAGAATACTTCTAAAAGAAGATGAATAATCATAACATGTTCATGACACCTTGAATCTACTTTGAATTTAATTGATATAATATATTTCATATTTAGTATTATTTGGATGATAGCAATGATAGCTTGTTTTTAAATACATTAAACATACCTAATACTCGTAAAACATTACTTCATTTCACAAATAAATAATGTTTATATTCAATGACGATATTGGTATATTAAGTATGGCTAAAAAAAATTAGAGCCCATATTATTTTGTCCCAGAATTGGATAAAAAGTTTGAGAACCACAAACTCATTGTTTACCTTTTGTCTCAGATCAAAATGGATAGAGTATAAGTCCATTAGTCGCCTTTTACGACACCCAAGGGAAGAGATGGGTTGGTAGTATTCTTTTAATCCATTAATGATTTATTTAAAGTACCAAGCGAGTGAGCTGAATTCATAATCTACGTGAGTCTACGTGAGTAGAGTAGTGCCTATAAAATTATGCATAACCCAAAAATACTGTATCACTCACCTATGCTTTCATGGTCCCTTTTATTTAAAACGTAAATCTTCCCAAGTGGCACCCGATGAAACAATATGTCTACCTGCAAAACAGTAAAATTTTGTCAATTGTGTACAACAGCTCTATTCTGTTTTAGAATGGGAAGTTATTAATTGGGCAGCCATTTAATTATGTGGGCAGCAAAATAATTAAAAGTTATAACACCGGAACTACACGCGACGTACATAATGTAGTATATAGATATATACTACTTACTGCAACGCGAAAGTTTAAAATCTTATATAGCAAAATAATAATTTGGTCAGTAGAATAATTATTTGGACAGCAAAATAATTTGTTGAGAGCTGCTAAATAATTATGTGGGCAGCAATATACAGGCTGGATTTTTGAGATGGCATTAAAAGGGCAGGTACATTAACCGTTATAGTTACAAGAAACATTGTTAGACAACCATCCATTATTATTTAAGATATTCTGATTTGCATTCACAGATTTTGGAAAAAGTTACAGTCAGCAAAAAAAATGCCAAGATAGCAAAAAAAATTTTTATGCCTATCGATCCTGTTTCATGCAGGTATCAAAGACGATATGGGGCCATTTAAGGTATGAGTACTAGAAATGACAGAAATCATTTGTATGGAACCACATACATTTTGTATGGAAAATCCTCGGATTCTATTTCTTACGGTGATCTCTCTTTGAATCGTATGTTTGGATCTGAATGTTGGGCAATTAAAGCGATGGATGAAAGAAAACTGCACTCAGCAGAGATGCGAATGTTGCGATGGATGTGTGGAGTCACAAGAATGGACAAGATCAGGAACGAGTATATTAGAGGAAGTTTGAAAGTAGCGCCAGTGACCGAGAAGATTAGGAGCAATAGGTTAGCGTGGTGTGGACATGTGATGAGGAGGGATGAATGCCACATTACAAGAAGGATGCTGAGCATGGATGTGGACGGACCTAGAGCAAGAGGAAAACCAAACAATCGATGGATTGAATGCGTGAAGAATGATATGAGAATAAATGAAGTGGATGCTGAGCTGACGAGTGACAGAGGAAAATCGAAGAAGACATGTTGTGCCGACACCACTTAGTGGGAAAAGGGCAAGAAGAAGATCTCTCTATGAATTACATTTTAAGCTTTTAGAGGAACTGTAATTTAAATAAAAACTAAATTAAATAATGTTAACATGTATTTCCAAGCAAACGAAAAAATATCTAATCGATTTATGAAATAAATTGGTCAAAATGTCCGCCGCCTTCACGAATACATAAGTTTACTCGCTTTTGTACTGAGGATGTAGCAGCTGATAATTTTCTGGGACGGATGTTATTTAAAATCCCACAGGGGTAGGCAGAGATCACATCCTTTCACTTGCTATGATCCCTGCATATTTCTTTCGCTTCATCAACTCTAATTACAGTCCTCATACATGCTCGGCGATGACCTGGCCCTTCTCTAGAAATTCTCTAATTTGGTCGAGAAACGTTCGCCTAGGTCTGCCTCGTCCTGTATATCAAATTGTTTTACCTATATATTGTGTTTCTGCTTTTGTGTATATTTAACGGAAGTAAATTAACAGTGAGCGATCTGGATTTATTTATTTACACCGACCTATCACACTCGCTAAAGATCGATCACCCTGTATACTGACCACGGGTGTGGGGGACGTCTTAATAAGCTGTCTGGCGTGATGCACGTCGCGGGGTTGTGAACCCCGAACCGCCACGAGCAGGTCCCCGCTGCGGCCGCTACACCGCGCGCCGCCTACTGACCACCACGCTATCCTGTACAGGAGAAATATTTAGTAGTTGAATGACGCTAGCGATGTTTCTCTAAAGAGTGTATATGCCTTTGCTTAATACCAAATTAAATGTGTTTCGTCTGAATGAATGTTGTCTTTTTATTCAGTATAGTACGTCTCAATCCAAGTTGCCAGAAAGGTATACAAAACTAACGTAATGTTTCATCTCTAAAATGTTTTGTGATGACTGTAGGTAATTGAAATCAATTGAAACGGACAACCATTGTTACCGTTAATTATATTTACGTGCCAATGTCCATGTAAAAAGTGTGATTATTGAATAACAAATTCGGTAAGTCGGCTTTTTGTTCACTTTTTTGGCAAGTTGGATTGAGACGTGCTGTATGTATGTGTATGCTCACCAGACTCTGTCGTCGTGGTCGGCCAGCAGCGGCGCGTTGTGCGCGGGCACGGGCGCCGGCAGCGTACTGTATGTATGTGTATGTATGTGTATGTATGTGTATGCTCACCAGACTCTGTCGTCGTGGTCGGCCAGCAGCGGCGCGTTGTGCGCGGGCACGGGCGCCGGCAGCGTACTGTATGTATGTGTATGTATGTGTATGCTCACCAGACTCTGTCGTCGTGGTCGGCCAGCAGCGGCGCGTTGTGCGCGGGCACGGGCGCCGGCAGCGTACTGTATGTATGTGTATGTATGTGTATGTATGTGTATGCTCACCAGACTCTGTCGTCGTGGTCGGCCAGCAGCGGCGCGTTGTGCGCGGGCACGGGCGCCGGCAGCGTACTGTATGTATGTGTATGTATGTGTATGCTCACCAGACTCTGTCGTCGTGGTCGGCCAGCAGCGGCGCGTTGTGCGCGGGCACGGGCGCCGGCAGCGTACTGTATGTATGTGTATGTATGTGTATGTATGTGTATGCTCACCAGACTCTGTCGTCGTGGTCGGCCAGCAGCGGCGCGTTGTGCGCGGGCACGGGCGCCGGCAGCGTACTGTATGTATGTGTATGTATGTGTATGTATGTGTATGCTCACCAGACTCTGTCGTCGTGGTCGGCCAGCAGCGGCGCGTTGTGCGCGGGCACGGGCGCCGGCAGCGTACTGTATGTATGTGTATGTATGTGTATGTATGTGTATGCTCACCAGACTCTGTCGTCGTGGTCGGCCAGCAGCGGCGCGTTGTGCGCGGGCACGGGCGCCGGCAGCGTACTGTATGTATGTGTATGTATGTGTATGTATGTGTATGCTCACCAGACTCTGTCGTCGTGGTCGGCCAGCAGCGGCGCGTTGTGCGCGGGCACGGGCGCCGGCAGCGTACTGTATGTATGTGTATGTATGTGTATGCATGTGTATGCTCACCAGACTCTGTCGTCGTGGTCGGCCAGCAGCGGCGCGTTGTGCGCGGGCACGGGCGCCGGCAGCGTACTGTATGTATGTGTATGTATGTGTATGTATGTGTATGCTCACCAGACTCTGTCGTCGTGGTCGGCCAGCAGCGGCGCGTTGTGCGCGGGCACGGGCGCCGGCAGCGTACTGTATGTATGTGTATGTATGTGTATGCTCACCAGACTCTGTCGTCGTGGTCGGCCAGCAGCGGCGCGTTGTGCGCGGGCACGGGCGCCGGCAGCGTACTGTATGTATGTGTATGTATGTGTATGCTCACCAGACTCTGTCGTCGTGGTCGGCCAGCAGCGGCGCGTTGTGCGCGGGCACGGGCGCCGGCAGCGTACTGTATGTATGTGTATGTATGTGTATGTATGTGTATGCTCACCAGACTCTGTCGTCGTGGTCGGCCAGCAGCGGCGCGTTGTGCGCGGGCACGGGCGCCGGCAGCGTACTGTATGTATGTGTATGTATGTGTATGTATGTGTATGCTCACCAGACTCTGTCGTCGTGGTCGGCCAGCAGCGGCGCGTTGTGCGCGGGCACGGGCGCCGGCAGCGTACTGTATGTATGTGTATGTATGTGTATGCTCACCAGACTCTGTCGTCGTGGTCGGCCAGCAGCGGCGCGTTGTGCGCGGGCACGGGCGCCGGCAGCGTACTGTATGTATGTGTATGTATGTGTATGCTCACCAGACTCTGTCGTCGTGGTCGGCCAGCAGCGGCGCGTTGTGCGCGGGCACGGGCGCCGGCAGCGTACTGTATGTATGTGTATGTATGTGTATGCTCACCAGACTCTGTCGTCGTGGTCGGCCAGCAGCGGCGCGTTGTGCGCGGGCACGGGCGCCGGCAGCGTACTGTATGTATGTGTATGTATGTGTATGTATGTGTATGCTCACCAGACTCTGTCGTCGTGGTCGGCCAGCAGCGGCGCGTTGTGCGCGGGCACGGGCGCCGGCAGCGTACTGTATGTATGTGTATGTATGTGTATGTATGTGTATGCTCACCAGACTCTGTCGTCGTGGTCGGCCAGCAGCGGCGCGTTGTGCGCGGGCACGGGCGCCGGCAGCGTACTGTATGTATGTGTATGTATGTGTATGCTCACCAGACTCTGTCGTCGTGGTCGGCCAGCAGCGGCGCGTTGTGCGCGGGCACGGGCGCCGGCAGCGTACTGTATGTATGTGTATGTATGTGTATGTATGTGTATGCTCACCAGACTCTGTCGTCGTGGTCGGCCAGCAGCGGCGCGTTGTGCGCGGGCACGGGCGCCGGCAGCGTACTGTATGTATGTGTATGTATGTGTATGTATGTGTATGCTCACCAGACTCTGTCGTCGTGGTCGGCCAGCAGCGGCGCGTTGTGCGCGGGCACGGGCGCCGGCAGCGTACTGTATGTATGTGTATGTATGTGTATGTATGTGTATGCTCACCAGACTCTGTCGTCGTGGTCGGCCAGCAGCGGCGCGTTGTGCGCGGGCACGGGCGCCGGCAGCGCCGCGCGCCGCCGCTGCTCCGCGCGCAGCGCCTGCGCCTGCCGCCGCCGCAGCGGCACCAGCGCTCCGGCGGGAGGGGGGCAGGGGGGGACGGGGACGGGGGCGGGGGCGGGGGGCGACTGGCCTGCGGACACATCGTCATCAGTCTATACGTCTCACTCCTGGGACAAGCCTTCCTCATGGAGAAACACATGAGGAGTATGGGCCATAACACCACCACGCTGGCCCAATGCGAGTTGGTGGGTAGAGACGGTCACAAATGCGACCGGGACCAACGGTTTAACGTGCCTTCCGAAGCACGGCGGAGCTCGAGATCACAGAGTCTCGGCCACCCATCCACGGCCTGACCATGGCGAAGGTAGGTCTGTTTTCGACCGAAGCCAGCTCGAACCGAGCTCCTCGAGTACACACACACTACATCAAAACATACACATCACGACTACGAGTCGTGCGGTAGCGGCTCATTAGAGAATACTAATAGTAGATTATTGCAGAGGCAGCGAAATAGGCTATTGTAGGTCGAGTATGAGTTTGAAGGCCGAGCCGCAGGCGCGGACTTCAATGATACGAGACAGGCAACCCAACAAACATTTATTGGCTGAATAATTTTTGTATAAAAGCAACTCGACTGACTTTAAGCTGCATGGGTTGAGGTAATAACGTCTGTGTAAACGCTTATAGAGACGATATTCAAAGGGTTTGGGCACATTTTATCTTGCTTTAATTTGGATAACCGCTGATTAATGGCCACATACTATCTGAATAAATGTACAACAGGTTGGATATCTTCTGAATAAATGCTGAACTACCTCTAATCCAGCACCTATAACTTAATTATCCAGTAAGTAATATTTGACCTGAGATATTCAGTTTATATTAAGACTTCAGATGTAAATTGTAATTTTATAAAGAAATAGTGCAAATAAAATTAAGAAAATGACAGTTTTGCGAGTGTGATTTGGATTTCTAGTAAATTTACAACAGTTAACAGCGAAAACTGGTTAGTAGTTTTATTTTACGTATTCCATGAATTAGAAGTGAATTTGTAAACGCATGCTACTTTACGGTGAATATATATATAACTTTATTGTAAAATTTTCATGGGCCACACGATAAACTACTTTAAAGTTAATTATTATTTTTTATAAGGTAAATATTTTCCATGCATTCTTAATATTTTAGTACAGGAAAATAATGAGGCTATATTGTTGGTAACCTAAAGTATTTTTACTTCGGGAATCTATGTGTTTGATGAGTAATTTTGCTTTATTTTTATTAAAAATAGGTTAGGTAATGGCGATATGTTTATCTTGATTAAGATCCGCTCGTTCAGTGGTTTTTTTGCTTATTTCTGTGTAATAGTTCGTTAGTGACTATTTATTCAGGTATAATATAGTTAAAAGTACAATAAACATAACTTTTTTGAAAAACAGTTCTAAAATTACCCACATGTCAACTTTTACACAGTTTATTGGGGACCATTTGGAAAAAACATGATGTCCGTGTCATGTTGAGTTACCATGTCACTTATGAGATAATTCTTCGAGGAATGATCCTTCCTCTAACAGTTAATTGATGGTAACATGATTTGAATTTAGATTCTTAGAATTAATATTTAATTGAAATTGCTACCTGACCAATACTAAAAATTCTTTCACCGTTAAATGTTGAAAAATTATGGTATTGAATATTTGTTTTTTCTTTGTATAATGTATTGTATAATTACAGATTGATTCCGAAAGTACGTGTGCAGTGACAGAACATCCTTTACTTGAAACTCATAGCACGAACAGTCACATGACAATGGTCAAAGTAACATATCAAACGACCAACTACGAACGCGGGACGAAGTGCGAATGGGACGAAGTGCGCATAACCATATTAAATTTCAAAATACATACTTAATACCCACTAATTCCATATAAGTTTAATATCTCGTTTATTTATTGGAGTGTTTGATTTTATAAGAATTGCAAATAAAACTTATACTTAATAAAAACTTACTTCGTTTTATTTTACATCGATCGTTTCCAAGAGATGTCTATACCTACTAAGTCAAATGGCAGAAAATTTATAACTATGCTTCTAGTGTATGTAACAGAGGAATAAAATATAGATTATTTTTGTACGAGGTGACCACCAACTTATGACTGATTTTATCAAAGTCTATATCGACTATTGTACGGTTCGCGTCAGGTAAACTTGCTTTGAATACGAGTATATTTAGATAAGACGATTTTAGAGGAGTTTGTAAAACTTCGGATAGATTTTCAAATCTATAGCCTTTAATACTTTTATCAGATATCTCTTTCATTTCTATAATTTCCTTCCGTAGCTGTAAAATATTTGTCACGATCTTTATGTGAAATTATAAATGTCTCCAAGTTTACTATATTGTAAAGTCTACTTTTTGTAGTATTGGGTAGTTAGTTTTGAGTCCAGTACTCTTACATTTTTTTTAAACAACCCATTTCACTGCTTTGTATCACTTATTGCTAGATTTATTTCCGCTGTTGAACAGATATAACTTTTTATCATGTGGTACTCCTTTAAATACATTCTTCTTATCCCTCCCGTCCTTTTACTCTTTTTCTATGAATTTGAGGCACTTTTATTAAATCTTTGTGTTATTTAATCACATATAATTGGCTCGTTTTAGATAAAACCATTTGATTCCTCCAATAATCAGGTACTATCTGCATAAAAACCTTCAATTAATATATGTTAATGCTGTAAGCTGGATATAGAGGTGTTGTGCGCTTCTATCGCTGAAAGTTAGGTAAAAGACCGTACTCATTTACAATATATGCAATCGTTTGCTGCATAAAAGCTTAAAAATCAGAAAATATCCAGCTTCTGTATAATAAGAATAATTCAATGTGTTGTGCAACTTACAGCAAACAACAAAACGCATATACAGAAATAATCTTTATAATTGAAATGATTGTCAAAGTTAAACAGAGCAATGTGAAACCTCCAGCTACTATTCAGATGTAAGCTGTCTCATTTGCTTCAATTTGAATATAGTTTATTTAACAATACTACTTAAGACCAGTATTCAGTTTGGATAAAGATTATCAACCGTATACAGAATTTATCAAGCTCATAGAATTATTATTGTTCAGAAACTCTGTTATTCAACATAATGCTCTCACGTCAGCTGAAATACAAATATTTTGAAGCTTTAAATTGCCTGTTGCCGCAAAAAGTTGCTGTTATGTGACTTAAATGTTTGTTGGGAATTGCCATTTCGGCTGAGGCATTTATAGTGCTTTTCTTTAAAAAATGCAAGGAAATAAAAAAGGGCCAAAGAAAAAGAATTTTAACCGCCTCTCTAGTCTAGTGGTTCACACCACCGGGTGTTGATCGGGAGGTCCGGGTTCGATTCCCTATGGAGACTCGAGTTTTCCTGCTCGGTTCAGTTGGTGGTGGGACTTCCAAGCCCGCCTGGCTAGCTACCACCGTCTTACCTAAATTTGTAGCAATAATAACAATGTTTGAAACATTCACAGGTAAGATAGCCAGTTCCTCAGTTGTTGAGGATTACAGGTGAAGCTCGCTTCCACCTTCAGCCTTATCGTCACTCACCATCGGGTGAGATGAAGGCCAAGAGCTTACCTGTCATGTGTAAAAAAAATTCTACCAACCCATCTCTTCCCTTGGGTATCGAAAAGGCGACTAATGAACTTAGAACTGCACAACAGGCTCACCACCTGTCACGCTGAGTGCAGTTACTGCTGGTGAAGCGTGGACTACGGCAGTGCGCTGCATATCACGACTATATCCTAACCGAGGTGTTAAACACCCACGTTTTGCCTGACATGTCATGTCCCCGTGTTACAGGTGGCGAGCATATTTCTATGCGCCGAGCATATAACAGTTGCAGTCATTTGCAGGCAAAATTTAGAAATTAATACGTCTGCCTACGACGATATTTTTTTTAACATGGGACAGTATCGCGAAATGTAAAACCATGGTCGTTTTTGTCAAAACATGTTTTAACAGAGTAATTTTTTTGCTGTCCATAAAAATTTATTATTTTGAGATAAAAAAAAATTACGCGGATCGACTCATTTATATTTTACTCTAGGTGTTGGAACAAAAATTTGAGCAGCAGAATTTTGTCAATAATTAATTCAAGCCCATATACCTACATTCCTACATTATCCGTATTTTTGTTTAAGAAACGTCGTACCCTTTGAATGCGATGTTGAAAATAAAAAGTCTTTTGTAGCAACCTGTATATTTCAATACTGTTGGTTAAATAACTTACCATTACTCAAGCTGCTGCTTCTCCGCCTGAAGTTATCCGTTCTTCCTTCAGTTCTAGATCTGTGTACTACTTTGACAGATGACGTCACATTTCTGTAAACAACATAACCTTAAATAAGTTATAAAAACTTTTCGGTCAGTTTTGGCTAGAACGAACAACTTAAACGATAACGACTTTTGATAATTTGACACATTTTACTCTTAAGGTTAAACCGCACTTGATCTACGAGACATAGGCTTCAACATAAGATCTACGAGTTTTGCTATAACTCAATAAATTAATAGTAGTTTATGTAACTGTCACATAATATAGGTTATTAAAACACGAGCATGGTTTTAAAAAGCGAGCCTTGGCGAGTTTTTAATAGTATTACGCGAGTGCTTTAATAATGAGTTATGTGCAGTTACATACACTACTTTATCTACACCAATTATTCAAAGAAATAAAACAAAAAATTTTATGAATTTTATTTATTTTTGGCTGTCTGGAAAACATTTGCCATAGTTTTGTGCGTTTTTAAGAAAAATAAGTGTTGCATAATGAGTCCAATTGCAAACAAATAAAAATAAGTGTTGTATTAATGTATTGTTGCATAATGGTCATTTTTTCATTATGTTACAGTTTCCATTTTAAAATTTTCGTTTTTATCATCTGTGTTAAAAAGTATGTCATTATGAGTTCGAGTCTGAGTTCATAATTATTAACATTATAACACGAGTGTCGATAAATGGTTTTACATGCTCATAATGTACTATCGTGACATTGTTACTTTACTTTAAAATAGCTTTGTGGTAATCAATGTATTGATTTATCTCATACCTTGGCATGTACTACATTCTTGTTTACACTAAACTCAGCAACTATGAATGGGCTTATTGTGTAAAAATGTTTTTACATTTTAATACAATAGACTCAATATCCTTGTATTTATTGCAAACATGTCTCATGGTCAATTGTAATACGGTTGGTTATACTATGGCGAGAATCTTGCCTTGCCGTAACACAGTCCTCGGGCTAGCGCGGGAGGTAAAGAACGTTGTCCGTATACCCTCATTTTATATTATTTATTGCACCTATTTGGCTATTTGAGAAAATAATAATATGTTGATAAGTTTCTTCGTTATTAATACAAAATGTTTGTATTATGGTTTTTAACTAAACTGGTGAATTACTACTGTTGCATCTAGCAACATTAATTTCAATAGTGTTTTGTTCTAAGCTTTTTTGCCGTGTTGCACACTTTTTCTGTCTTTTTGTTCGTGCCCTGGTGAACAGAATACAAGCCTTAATCAAGTGCTGCCGTTTTATTCAATATTGAAGCCACCAGTAACCACAAAACAGTACAGTCCACAGTAAATGAAAAAACTACCACAGTGTATTAAGTGTACAGTCACCAGCATAAATATATGACGGTGGTACGGCCGTGCATAAATATATAATCATCCATGGGCGCATAAGTATATGACGATATTACCTCGGTAAAAATATGTGATGCTTCGTGGCCAGCAAAAACATTGTTACACACTATCCGCATAAATATCTGGTCGAACAAAAATCAAATTTATCTAATCAGTGTGTTAGCAAAAATATCTGATGACGGAGGGACCGCATAAATATCTCACACTTAAGAAAATCATAAATATGTCATTCATCTGCAAAAACAAATCTTATCTATTTAGTATAGAGCCGTAAATTTCTTACGAAGTGTTTTGACAATTCACGAAAGGACTGCAGATTTGTCATTGCATGTCTGTTTCACATTAGGAAAACAGTTGTTGCCGCTTTTTCGAAACAAGAACAACGGCAACGACGCTTATTCTTAAGATGAAATTTGTAATAATTTCAATTTTTCAAAATGCATCCATAGATCTGAAAAGGCATAGAAAGGTATAGACCGCAAGTGAAAAATAATAAATATTTCTTTTCCATGATTTTGTGATGATGATGAAAAATTTTACTTAATTTAAATTTTCTCAAAATGTAATAAGTTTTCAACATAATGAGTTAAATATTGGTTAATTTAATAGTTTAGGGAAAAGAATGGTGTATTATATTTTAGTAACAGAAATTAATAATTTTACATCGAAAGTCACCAGCCTATATACGTCCCACTGCTGGGACAGGCCTTCCTCATGGAGAAACACATGAGGAGTATGGGTAACACCACCACGCTGGCCCAATGCAGGTTGGTGGGTAGAAACGGTCACAAATGCGACCGGGACCAACGACTTAACGTGCCTTCCGAAGCACGGAGGAGCTCGAGATCACAAAGTCTTGGTCACCCATCCACAGCCTGACCATGGCGAAGGTAGCTTTGTTTTCGATCGAAGCCAAAGCGCACTGACCACTACGCCACCGAGCTCCTCATCACATTACATCGAAAGCTTCTCATTATTTACAATAATTTTAGAATCAAAACATCTGCTATTTGGCCTATACTGGTGCCGCTTATAGGCACAGGCCTTCCTACAATGAGAATTAAATTTTGGTCACCTATCCAACGCGCAAAAATAGTAAAGGTTGCTTTTTTTCTAAAATCGAAGCCTAAGCGTAATAACTTCTACTGAAGAATGCTAGGCGTACACAGAAATTTAATTTGAGATTACAATTTTTTGGTTACCCATCCTAGATATAACCATGGCGAAAGTTACTTTTGATTCTAAAATCAAAGCTGAAGTTTACTTTATCACTATAAAAACCAAGTTTCTAGTACAAAGAATTTGATTTGATTTAAAAACAGCAATTATCGCTATGGTAATATCGAGGATGGGTGACCAAAAGTTTGAATCTCAAATATATTTTTTTAATTCTACATCAGTATGAAAGTGTTCTAAATTCCAATCGCTTTCAGTGAATTGTCAAAACACTTCGTACCTATATCAAATAGATAAGATCTGTTTTTGCAGATGAAGATATTTTTAATTTTCTATCGTGTCAGATAATTATGCGGTCAATCTGTCATCATATGTATTTGCTGACAAGCTGGAAAGATACTTATGCCAGTTTTGGTGTACACATAATTTTGATTTTTGTTCGATCAGATATTTATGCGGGTAGTGAGTAACAATGTTTTTGCCGGCCACGAAGCATCACATATTTTTACCGAGGTAATGTCGTCATATACTTATGCGCCCATGGATGATTACATATTTATGCACGGCCGTAAGCCGTCATATATTTATGCTGGTGACTGTACAGTGTACTTTGGTGTACTGAATGCTTAATTTTGCAATAAAAATTTAATCTTTTCTATTAGTAAGTCTATGTTCCGTTCCTACAAAACGGCGACACGCACGCTATGCGCACAGAGCTTAGAACATTCAGAAATGGATTGTGATGTTGATTAATTAAAAATATAAATGTTACATACCTATCTATGGGTTCAGATTCATGTCTCGGTGGACTCTCATGCCTCTTCGCCTGACCGATGCCTCGTAATCGAGTTAGGAGTGATAGCTCCGTCAAACCACGCTTCCATATCGGCTTTGGTTGTGCTGATTCAGATTTATCTGAAATAATAATAATGTTAATGCCGTGTGGTAGCAGCACATTAAAAGAATACTACCAGCCCATCTCTTCCCTTGGGCACGGCCGTAGCGAGGAGGGGGGGCGGGGGGGGGCATTGTGGGGCTATGTCCTACCTTAAAAATATCAAAAACTAAGATAAATACTTGCTTATAATTAAACTCTTTGTTCATAGTTTAAGATAAAAAAAATTGTAGCAATAGGTATCAAAATTTTTACAAACATATTAGTTTGTGTCATTCATTTCTAAAATAATTCTTTGTTCTGTGTAAAGATGGCATTTAGGTGCCATCGCATGAAGCGATGGGTCTATTTAATTATAATATCTATGATACAGAGGGGATTCACCGTAGATATGCAATATGCGCTATATTGCTATCTATGGTACGGGAAATCACTTTTTCGAAACAGCTTGACGGATTTTAATGAAATTTTTGGTGTAGGTACATACATCACTGACCTAGAGGTCAGTTATGATATTTTTTTTACTTCCGCCCTACCTATAACCAATGCTGACCTACTTCGAATTCGACTCTAGCTACAGCCCTGCCCTTGAGTGTCGTAAAAGGCGACTAATGGACTTAGAACTGCACAACATCCAACAGCTTATAGCGGCGACGGGCTCACCACCTGTCACGCTGAGTGCAGTCACTGCTTGGGGAAGCGCGAACTATGGCAATGGACTGCTTTTGGGGTGTTTTTGCCTCGTCTCTGACTAACCCTCAGGGGATAATAATCGTGATTATATGGATGTATGTATGTTGGTAATTATCCCTTCAACTGTGGCGGGCATTTGGCGCGAATAGGCGCATCTGCGTCGCGCTTTTCTTGGATCTTCTTCTTTAGACGCGCGTTTTTAGAATTTACGATAGCTCTGAAGATTTATAGGGAACCTAAAATAACACTTGTGTCATCGCACAAGCTAACAGGCTACAAGCTATCTATACATATAATAAAACTGTAGAGGTCGAATGTCTGTACATATAAAAAAATGCTTAAAACCAAGTCAAGGGGATGTAAAAAGAGGGAAAATACAAATTTTTTTTTGTTTCTCTATCTGTTTGTCCGTTTGTGTGTTTGTACGGGCTGATCTCCGAAATGGCTGGACCGATTTCAATGAAATTTTGCATGGTGAACGGGTTAGTGGCGTTTCCATCCGATAAAATATCATTATTTATGTTCCCGATTCCACCCGTTTTTTGAAAAAGTACGTTTTTTGATACACATAATTATTCAGAATATACATAATATAATACATTTATAATGAACATCCAAGACTGGAGAACAAATGTCTGAAAATTCATCACCCAAACACTTGCCACCACTGGGGATCGAACCCAGGACCTTTCGAGATGGCGACGCCTTGAGACCACTCGACCACGGAGGTCGTCAAATTCATTGGTTGTGCTAGTGGTGAAGGTGAGGTATTATTACTTAAGACATAGCCACCATCTTGAATTTTTTCCTTAACGTGTGTTGACAAGTCACCGCGATAATGCTAGGCCTAATAACCGCCAAAATCGATAACTCATTAGATCTAACTTACCATTTCTCCCATCTCTCTTCGGACTACTGTTCTGCACTCTTCTCCTTACATGCTCTCTCACTCTATTTGAATTATCATAGGTATTCTGACTGTGTGACCGTTCAACATTGGTCCTTAAAACACGGGCACTAGAACTTAAATTCACATGGTTCACTTGAGGCACTTCCGTACGGTCGCCGTTAGAGTTAACTTCCTGACTATTATCACTGTTCACTGTAACCATTGTGTTTCTATTATTATCACTTGGGAAGAGGCATTCATATGTTGTTTCCGATGACATAGCTACATCTAAGTTAGGCAGCGAAGATTTCCTAACTCTGTCCATATTTTTCACTTTAGACACATGAGTTTCATTCGATGTTGACGCTAGACACAGACGCTCGTATACCCCATCTGTCACTTTGACAGGCTCTTGTGTCACTTCGTTTGGAGTTTCAACGTTCAAATCTGTCTTTGTAACGTTGACTGTAGTAGTCAGACTAAGATGTCCATAGTCAGATTCTTTAGTAAAGACCGTTCCGTAGCCATTTTCGCTTTTGACATTGACCTCGGTGTTGACTATGTTGACGAAACTCTCCGGTTGGTGGAAACTGAAGTCAAATATGTCTGATTGGTGGCCCATGACAGGGATAGCTGTGTGTGGAGGAGCCTTGTTCGATACTTGGATAACTGTGACATTTGAAGGTTGGTTTTCACTGGAAAAAGAAAATATGATTATTCTTATTGTGCATTGACATGCTGGCAGTTGAAACAACAGATGGTCGCCTGTCTCCTATTATTCAAAGTCAAAGTTATTTGTGTTATAAAAATATAGTACTTCACAACTTAAGTTGCCTTTAGCAGGCACTGCAACATTACAGAATAGTGAATTTTCTTATCCACTATTTTATTAACAGTGATATGATAGAATAGTATGGATATGAAACAATTAATTATATTTATACAAGAATCAACAATCATTTAACTTTTTCATTCCTTGATTGTACAACATATCATATCTTCTACATGCCCTTTTCCCACCCTAGGTGGGATCCGCACATGTCTTCTTCTTCTATTCTCCTGTCACTCGTCAGCTCACCATCCACTTCATTTTTTTTTCATATCATTCATCACACATTCAATTCATCGGTTCTTTGGTCTTCCTCTCACTATAGATCCGTCCACATCCATGCTCAGCATCCTTCTTGCAATGTGACATTCATCCCTCCTCATCACATGTTCACACCACGCTAACCTATTGCTCCTAATCTTCTCTGTCACTGGCGCTACTTTCAAACTTTTTCTAATATACTCGTTCCTGATCTTGTCCATTCTTGTGACTCCACACATCCATCGCAACAATCTCAGCTGAGGGCAGTTTTCTTTCATCCGTCGCTTTTTCAGATCCATACATTACCGGGCACAATTTGAGGCGTACTCACAAGAAACTGTACAGTTTTAATCAGATTCAGTGTGTTTCATTCTGCTATCGTCGTATAAAAGAAGAACATCATTTATAAATACCTTTGATTCTCATCGCTTCTCTTCTCTTCTGTCACCACCAGAGTCTGCTTATAGCTTAAATCCAGATCAATATTCTCAATCGAATCACTTATCTTATCGATCTCATTGAAGAACTCTTCATCGCTGTCCGTCTCTGTGTTCCTTTTCAATATTGATCCGTCCAAACAAATATTTTGCCCGCAGATCTTGGCTACACTTTTCTGTACATTCTCTTCTTTTCTCACTTCTGTGGGGTTTTCCTGGCTTGTGCTAGGAAGAGGAGAGTCCTCCCAATTGGAAATGTCTATTTCTGGTTGTTCCGGAGGGACTTCTGGTGGTTGTTCGGTTTCTTGCACTGGCTCTTGTCGAGGAGTTGGTATTGTGAGCTCGATGCCGGGTACCCTATAAAGAGATATAGGAAATGTTAGTGCCCATTCCAGTGCCCATTTATTGAGGAAGTCTATAGCTAATCACGGTATTCCACGCGGACAAAGTCGCGGACAAAATAACATTATCACGCCTATATTCTGAAGAAGGCAGAGAACACCCGCACTTTGCTAGTGACTTCGCCTGTCCTCGTAATCCATATCAACTCTTTTAATTTCAATTAAAACTCCAAACAGCCAGGACAGATGTAACATACAGCTAAATAGAATGACTGCAGTTTGAGCAACTTCTAGTAAGACTTTACAATTAGAATTAAACTATTTGATTGATTATTATGGAGCATGACAAGGCCGGCAGTAAAGGATTGTCATGACTATGGATCATGTCATTTTAACACGAACTATAGTCTATTTATAAGGAATAATATTATAAAAAGTAATGGGCTTTTTTTTATGGGATAGTGGGCAAGCGAGCAGACGGGTAACCTGACCTGGTCACCTGATGATAAGCAACTACCGCCGCCCATAGACACGCGCAACACCAGTGGGGTCACAAGTGCGTTGCCGGCCTTAAAAGTGGGAATACGCTTTTTTCTTGAAGGTTTTCATGTCATACTGGTCCGGAAATACCGCGGGCGACAATTCATTCCACAATTTGTTTTGAATGGCCACTGTTGGACAGGTACGCTATCTCCGAGTGACATAGGCGATATTTGCTCCCCACCATCCCACGGGAACGGATACCCCGCCGGTGAAACCGCAGAGAGCCGCTAGTTTCTAATAAAATAACAAGTCACCTATCAGGCGGCACAGGAGGCGTAGGCGGTAGGGGGCTGGTAGGGTCCCTGGCAGCCGCCCTAGGCGTAGGGGCGGCGGGGGCTGCGCAGTATACGTTCTCTCCTTTAGACAGTATTCGTAACTCGTGGAGTTTGTTACGTAAGGTCAGCACCCAGTCTTGCATCGAGTCCCTGGAAGACGAATGAAATTAAATTAAATTAAATTAAATCGAAATGAAAAAAATCATTTATTCTGCAATTAGATTTACATAAAATACTTTTGCACGTCAATATTTCTTTTCCTACTAGCACTTCGACGTGAATGGCCTGTTGAGAAGAAGTGCCGCAAGAAACTCAACTGTTAGCCTTTTTTAAACAGCCATTTTACACCTTTTACACAGCCAATTTTAAATGATACCAGCAACAATTCACATGATCAAAAGTGATCACCGGCCCCGACTTCTAAGACACCAGAAAAATAATAGAAATAAAAGAATTGTAGAATTTTGAGAAATTTATTAATATTTACGACCTTTTTACATTTCTGTAGCACACACAATTTAGTTCTTGTTGTTATTTATATTTCTATTTTTGTGGGTGATGGAGAATTTTTGAGTAAATAAAGATTTCATAACTATCTATTTTCTTTATAATACAATAATTAATATAATCACGCCCATATCTCTGAAGAGGCAGGCAGAGATGAGTTACAACAAGTAAGTAATTTTGTTACAACATATAATAATGCTATTTGCATCAAACAAAATTTTAAATATTGTAACAAAAAGTGGGATGCTTAAAAGCGATTTTCTCTCTAAGGACCTTATCTGTTCAGTGTCACGATTTTTTTTGACTTAGTTTTACCCTACGTTCCACTGATTCGAGTAGGTCTAGCACACCGGAGAAAAGGCATGGGGAGATAAAATTACTCTCTTTCTCTATCTTAGCCCCTCGCTTAAGCAAAATATCTTCATTCCATCTAAAAATTATTTAACAGCAGTATTTGTACATAAATACTAGAGATGCGCCGAATATTCGTTTTGTATTCGATATTCGGCGTATTCGCCATCTTTTCCACTA
The DNA here is from genome assembly GCA_910589355.1 of Parapoynx stratiotata. Classification (NCBI taxonomy): domain Eukaryota; kingdom Metazoa; phylum Arthropoda; class Insecta; order Lepidoptera; family Crambidae; genus Parapoynx; species Parapoynx stratiotata. The sequence continues at coordinate 4,755,233 of OU342476.1, read as the reverse complement.
TTTGTATTCGGCCGAATTATTCGGTTTTTGTGACAAATATATTCGGTTGTATTTTCTTATCTAGAGACCGGATATAGAACAAAAAGACATAACTTCTTCTGTAAGCCGAATATCCGGTTCGGTAAAGGTTAAACCGAATAATATTCGGTATTCGGCGTAACCACTATTCGGCGCATCTCTTCTAAATAAATACCTTGACTCACACCACCTTGATTAATGCTCGAATTATGAACTCAGACTCGAACTCATAATGACATACTTCTAATCAGACACAGATGATAAAAACGAAAATTCAAAAAAAGGAAACTGTAACATAATGACCATTATGCAACAGGTTTGACTCATTATGCAACACTTATTTTTCTTAAAAACGCACAAAACTATGTCAAATGTTTTCCAGACAGCCAACAATAAATAAAATTAATTAAATTTTTTGTTTTATTTCTTTGAATAATTGGTGTAGATAAAGTAGTGTATGTAACTGCACATAACTCGGCATTAAAACACTGGCGTGATACTATTAACAAACTCGCAAAGGCTCGTGTTTTCAAAACCACGCTCGTTTTAAAAACCTATTTTATGTGACAGTTACATAAAGTACTTTTTTCACACTCACCAATCCGGCGCGATCATCCTGACGGGCCCGTGGTCGGTGTCCACCAAGAAGTCATACTCCGTCCCTGCGTGCGGTTTGACGCTGGCCGTCACGTGCCTGGCCGTTCGGAGACAGGCTCTCCATACTGGCTTATGGGCTAACGTGGCCGGGCACTCCGCTAAGGGATACTGCTCCAGGTATGGCGAGCGACCGTTGTGCACACAGAATAAGGTCCACATAGGTTTGAGAGCTGGTTTCTGGAAGGAATAAAGCGGCAAGTGTTGGTCCGGGACACAAAAGAATGTACCAACTGCTTTTCTTGCCTAGCATGTCGTGGGTAGAAGGCGACTAAGGGCGTTTTGTGTACTGGGTCTGTGATTCTGTAGGGGATGAGCTAGCCACTTGTTACTACTCTTTCACGATTTTTCATCTGACCAAACCCAATTTTTGTACGGCTAAATTTGGTCTTAAGGAACTCAGTGCTCCTTGGACTCTGCCTACCCCTTCGGGGATTACAGGCGTGATTTTTTGTGGGTATGTATGTATAAAGCGAAATTTCAAAGACATCCTAATTACAAAAGACCATGCTCTTAGCGATAAGGTTGTAATGTTGTCTGTTGTTGAAATGGTGTAGTCTGAGCGAAAAAAAGGACCGTTGCGGCAAACAATGGAACAAACATTATGATCCAACTCGGCAATGGTTTTTTTTACATATGACAGGCAAGCTCTTGGTCTTCATCTTATCTGATGGTAAGTGACGATAAGGCCGAAGGTGGAAGCGAGCTTCATCTGTAATCCTCAACGACTAAGGAACTGGGTCTCTTGCCTCTGATTGCGGGAACACAACAATGCTATAACATTGTTATTGTGGCGACAGATTTAGGTAAGACGGTGGTAGCTAGCCAGGCGGGCTCAGAAGCCCTTCCACTATTATCCCTGGCCAACTTCTTAGATACTTTTTACCCGGGAAAATTAAAGGGTTCCCATGGGATAGCTTTAGGCTTTGGCAAAAGAGAACTATTTTTAATTGAATTGCATGAGGACTTTTCCGTATTGACTGAATTGACCAGAAATCCAGACATACATACAATCACGCCCGTAATCCCCGAAAGGGTAGGCAGGGTCCAAGGAGCACTGTGTTCCTTAAGACCACATTTAACCATACAAAAATTGTGTTTGGTCAGATGAAAAATCGTGAAAGAGTAGTAACAAGTGGCTAGCTCATCGCCTACACAATCACAGACCCAATACCCAATACGCGCTTAGTCGCCTTTTACGACATGCTAGGGCAAGAAAAGCAGTTGGTACAATCTTGTCCATTACTGTCCCGGACCAACACGGGACCACGGGAACACCACGAGAACACGGGAAATCCGGACAGAATAGAAAAATATATTGTTTGCGATCACCGGTGTTCAAGGGTTTAAGGAATGCAATAAAAAAAATATTTATTCATCGGACGACAATGATCCATCAGCGTTAGTAACAAAAAATTAGTATTAATAGTAATAAATATATTGTTTGAATTAATGTTTAATAACAAGGCGAACATGCAGCACTGATTGAATTGTGATAATGTAATAAGATCAATCATAAGAATGCAATACTACAATTACAAAATTATTTGCGGAATTTATGACACAATACATTGTGAGTTATTAAGTTTGTAATAGATAAGCAACTGTAACAAGCTATAGATAGGTAAATAATGATAAACATTAAACTGTAACATATTAGGTCCTTACCTATGAAATTGGTGTTTTGTATGGAGATTTTGGGGAATTCTGCATTTTCCATACTAACATTTTTTCAGTTTTCTTCACAACGACAAATCCAAAGATAATAATATTTGGCATCTATCATTAGACAAGCTTTAGCAATATGTGTAATATCGTTTTTAAGTGAATGCAAATAAAATGATGTATTCAGGAGGCACTTAAAAAGAGTTGTCTCCGTGTCCAATTTTAACACAATTAAACTTACAACCAATTATCAAAACAAATCAAAAGAGCTCAAAAATATAGTCTATTTTTAGACGTGGTCATTATTTTTTAGGAATACTTTGAATATTAATAGTTACATATAAAATACTAAGAGAGAAAAAAAACACCAATTTCATAGGTAAGGACCCAATATCTAACTTATTGAGAATTGTTATGCAAACAAAAGCTGATAGTTTATATGTTAATAACATAACACAAGTCAATATTCTCTGAGCAGGTGAGTGTTATTCCATTTTTATTCACACAAAACATATAAAACAAATTATATTATTTAAGGAAATAAATAATTGGGCAGCCATTTAATTATTTGGTCAGCAACAAAATGGTCAGCCGAAAAATCATTTGGGCAGCAAACAAATATTTTGTCAGCAATATTATTATAATTGTTTGGTCAGCAGAATGATTATTTGGTCAGCAGAATAATTTATTGGGCAGCAAGATTATTATTTTGGTAGTAGAGTATTTACTTTAGTTGCTAAATAATTATTTGGACAAGTATATGATGTTAATGGAAATGTATAAAATCTAGGAAAAAGAACAATGAAATATCAAAAATCAATTCCTAGGAAATGTATTCTGATAGATAAACATTATATTTTTTTATGACAATAAAAAACAACATTTGTGTCTTCAAAACATATATTAAACGATTTTGCAGCTGAGAAAAACATTTTATTTGCTGCCAAAATAGTTATTTTGTTGACAAATTTGAAATATCTGCTGACCTAAGTTTCTGGCCAATAACACCCTCATATATTCTTAACACTCGGTTTTGGAATAGCCTAGATTACAATTAGAGATGCGCGAAATATTTTTTTGTATTCGTTATTCGTTGTATTCGCCATAATTTCCACTATTTGTACTATTTATTATTCGGTTTTTGTGCCGAATATATTCGGTTGTGTTTTCTTAGCTAGATGACTGGTTATAAAACAAAAAGACAGTGATGTCTTTTGTAAGATTTATGTTTCTCATGTCAACATAATGATTTCATAGGCTATTGGTAGTTTAGTATAGTCAACTTTTATTTTAACATCACCTGTAGTGACACGAAACGTACATGTTGTGTAAGTTGTTTCCGTGGCTAAGCAAAGTAATTGTAAACCGAAAAATTCAGCCGAATATCCAGTTCGGTAAAGGTTAAACCGAATAATATTCGGTATTCAGTTATTCGGCGAAACCACTATTTGGCGCATCGCTAATTACTATGTGTCACTGTGAACACGTTGTTCCATAATTATGTCCTGTGTTGACCATAAAACTTTATTATCTAAATTAAAACATTATGGTGTTTCAGTAAATTCACTAAAATTAATAGAGTCATATATGAGCGACCGAAGTCAAACAGTTGTTATTAATAAAGCTAAGTCTTCGGGGACCCCGATGTTGATGGGCGTACCTCAAGGTTCAATACTAGGACCTCTGTTATTCTTAATATATATAAATGATTTGGCGTATTATACTAAAGATCTATGTAAAACGGTACTATTTGCAGATGATACTTCACTAATCTTTGACATTAATAGATATGAAAAAAATTGTGACAATGTTAATAGCACTGTTAGTAAAGTGATCACTTGGTTTAATAATAACAACCTATGTTGTTAAATTAACGAACAAGTGTTAGAGTGTGTTGATTCCACACTATTTTTAGGAATTACGCTCGATTCACGCCTCCAGTGGAATCCGCACATACTGACCTTAGCAGAAAGACTTAGCTCTGCTGCCTTTGCAGTTAAAAAAATCAGACTCTTATCTGATGTTGATACGGCAAGACTTGTCTATTTTAGTTATTTTCATAGCGTAATTTCATACGGCTTGTTATTGTGGGGGTCAGCAGCTGATATTGAGACTATCTTTATTTTACAAAAAAGAGTTGTACGAGCCATCTACAGACTTAAGCCACGGGACTCACTTAGAGAATTATTCAAGGAAATTGATATATTGACTGTTGCCTCCCAATACATCTATGAAAATATTGTATATGTTTATAAACATAACCACACGTTCATGCAAAAAAAAATAAGGACTAACTCGCTGTGCCTGTTTTCAGACTGCGTAAAACAAATCGGTCATTTATGGGGAAATGTATACAGTTTTATAATAAAATCCCACCAAATATAACAGAACTGCCTTTTCATAAATTTAAACCTTATATTAAAAAAACTTTTAATGAAAAAAGGCTATTACAAAATTCAAGATTATCTTCATCACTTACGGCGGTAGCGCAACAGTGGCGTCAGTCTAAAGTAGCTCCATAAAATAGTATAGAAAAATATATTCAAAGTGTATTTTGAGTGATAATTCTTATAAATAAAGTTTCTAGTGACAATTGTTTGTATTATAAACTATAAATTGGTGCAGTGTATTACGTATTTTAGCGAAAATTTAGTTATTAATTTTCCTATAAAATCTCATATACCCTCATTAACATTTAGTTGAAAAAAAAAACATCTTTTTGAATATGGATTCAGCAAGTGACGAGGAAGATGATCGGGAGTCTGAGCTCCCATTGGAGTGTACACCAGATACCGTAAATAGGATAATATTTGGATCGGATTTGGAATGGGACACTGGTGATATGATAAGTAATTGTGAAAATATTTTGCAAGAAAAAAATGCTAATACTAAAAGAGGAAGACAAACATCTACATCGGAAGGAGCCTCTGAACAATCATACACACTGGTAAGCAGAAAGAAAAAGAAAATAAGGAAAACTGTGGTGCCTCCAAATCCTAACTGTGAAATATCGATGAAAACTGAACAAGACATAGTAATAAGCAGTAAGGAACCTCTACCCAAACAGTTTGGGATGGCCAAACTGTTAAAAAACGAGGGGATCACAGATGTCAGCAAGGTAAATTACAAAAGTCCATATAAATTAATAATTACTGTTAAAAATGAAGAAATGGTGAACAAAGTTTTGAACCTACAAACATTTGTATCTAATGGTTGGACATGCAGAAAAACTAATGAAGTTAATTATACATATGGTATGGTAAAAAATATTGATTTAGAGGCAGAAGATGAAGAAATTAAGAAGGAATTTAAATGTGAAGCTTTGATAGTTGGTGTAAAAAGACTAAACAAAAGGGACAGAGAAGGCAAATGGATTAGGAGCGAAAAAGTCCGTTTGTGTTTTAAAGGTACTGCTCTCCCTTCATATGTATATGCATATGGACTTAGGATAGAAGTGGAACCTTATATATTTCCTGTAACACAGTGTTCCAAATGTTGGAAATATGGACATATAAGGAATTTTTGTCCATCAAAGAAACAGATATGTCCAAAATGCAGTGGAGATCATGAAAATTGTGAGTGTCTCCAATACAAATGTGTGAATTGTAAAGGTAACCATATGGCAGTAGTTAAAAGCCTGTGTCCCACATTCCAAAAAGAAAAAAACATTAGAAACATAATGTCTCAATACAATTGCACATACGGAATTGCAATAAAGAAAATGAATGAAGTGTCGTCTTTAAATAATCAGGTGGAAATGATAAGTGAAGCTGGACCCTCACAGTGTATGGAAAAAACTCTTGATTCCACACAAAATTATAAATCATATGCTCATATTCTACGGACAGCTAATTCCAGAGAGAGTACTGGTGAACGCTCTATAGGCACTATGGAGAAACATGCTAAAAATGCAAAAACCAGAATGGGAGAGAAGAAGGGATCAGAACATAAGGAAATCATAACACCGATCGATGAGAATCCTATAGAAGTAACTCACAATAGTAAAAGTGATGAAAGAATTATAAATGGAGAGAATTCGGGTGAAGAAAGAGGAAAATTGTTAGAGAGATTTTACTTGAAAATAAAGGACATTTTAGTATCAAAGGAACAGTTTAACAATAAAGTAATATCAATTATTTACTATATTATAGAAGAAATTAGTAATTTTTTGAAGCAATATCTCCAAATTGATAAAATTATAGAGCTAATAGGTATTATTCATAATGGAAAGTACAACAAATAACATTAATACACTGGGCATACTTCAATGGAATGCAAATAGTATTAAACCAAAACTCACAGAACTTGAGAATGTTTTACTGCAAGAGAAAATTCATATCTGCATCATTAGCGAAACATGGCTTTCAGAAGAAGACATTGTAAAAATTAGTAATTATAATATTTTGAGAGCTGATAGAAATGATTCTTATGGGGGACTATGTATTATCAGCCACAAATCTGTTAATATACAAAAATTTGATTATTTGCCAAGTAATAGACAAATCGAAGTACTAGTTGTAAAAGTCTTAAATGTTACAGGCTTAAAAAATATTGTGTCCATATATTGTCCACCATCAGTGACCACTAGCCAGAATGATTGGGATGACATTGCAAACCTTTTTAGTAGTGAAGCGATTATTTTGGGTGACATGAATGCACATCACTCTCTATGGTCATATAAAACTGATACAAGGGGAGAATGCTTATATAAAGCTATGTTTGATCAAGATTTTATTTGCCTTAATGACGGAAGTCATACTAGACTCAAGATGGTGAATGGACTATTACAGAAATCATCACCAGACATCAGTTTTGCTTCGGTTGATACAGCAATAAAATTTATATGGACAGTAATTAATGAATCTCTAGAAAGTGACCATCTCATTATTAAAATGAAATATGGTTATAATAAATCTGGGACATATACATATAAGAGAAATTTTAAAAAGGCTAAATGGAGAGAATACTCTGAAAAAACTGACAGTTATTTTTCTAATATAGCTTTTTCTGATGACCTGCAAACTAATTATGATCATTTTATAGACGGTATCAACAAAGCAGCAAATGAAACTATTCCATGGATAAAAAATTGTCCAGAACCCTGTAGTAACTTTACACCCAAATCTTATTGGAACGCTGATATTTCCAAAGCTGTAGCGGAAAGACGTCTGGCTTTAAAAAATCTAAGAAAAAACCCTACACCACAAAATTATGACATGTTAAAGAGGAAAACTTCTCAAGCAAAAAAAATCATTAAGAAAGCAAGATCCAAAGCGTGGAAAGAATTTTGTACGAGTCTCGGCGCTGAAACGTCACCATCTGATATGTGGAGGAAGATGAGGTGGGCGAAAGGAGGAAGATCAGGAAGCAACATGGTTGACCCCTTAAAATCCATTGAACTGCTCCAATCATTGACTCCAGATACTACAAATTATCCTTTACCAAATTTTCAAAACAATACTAGTATATTAGATCAACCTGTAATTATGGCTGAATTTAAAAATTGTGTAAAACGAAAAGATACTGCTCCTGGTGTAGATAACATTTCATACTCAATGCTTTTCCATTTGCCCATGATTGCTAGGATATTTTTACTTAATATTTATAATCAAATTTTAGAGACATGTAAGGTACCTGAACAGTGGCGAGTAATCAGAGTATGGCCTATACCTAAACCCGGAAGAAATGTAAATTCAGTTTCATCTATTAGACCAATTTCATTAATGAGCTGTCCATGTAAGTTATATCATTTAATTATTATGAAAAGATTAGAGTGGTTTGTCGAGAGTAAAAATTTGTTTCATCCTTCAATTATTGGCTTTAGAAGAACTCGATCCAGCTTGGATTGTTTAGTTCAATTGGTCTCCACTGTTCAGATGGGATATGTGAGGAAAGTATCGACTGTGGCTTGTTTTATAGATATAGATAGTGCCTACAACAATGTAAACATTATTTGTCTTATACAGAATTTACAAACAATAGGGGTGGGTAGTCGGATTTGTACATATTTGTGGAACTTTTTGTCAAACAGAAAATTACAGATAGCCATATTAAATAATGAAATTGTGGAAAGATATACCAATATTGGAATAGCACAGGGAGATCCTTTGTCCCCTTTATTATTTAATATTGCAACAATGCATTTACATAATTCTGTAACGGATATTTCTATCTCACAGTATGCTGATGATTTTGTCTTATATTCTCACTTGAACAATGATAATTCATCTATTTCTAGCATCGAAAATTCCATTCAGACGTTTGTGACAAATTTAAGAAATATTGGTTTATCAGTATCGGAAAGTAAGTGTAGTTTATGCGTATTTAACAGACGTAGGAAAAGATTAACTGATAATAGTAATATGTCAATTAACATTAATAATCAAATTGTAAAAGTAGTGCACAATGTAAAATATCTGGGATTATGGCTAGATACGTCCTTGACATGGGGCAAACATATTAATGAACTATGTGAAAAAGCATACAAGTATTTAAATGTTCTTAAAATATTAGCTGGAAAATCTTGGGGTGTCCATCCCATACATATGAGAAGACTATATATATCCCTCATCAGAAGCAGAATAGATTATGGTAGCATTCTGTTTGGGTCATGTGCTAAAGCTCACTCAAAAAAGTTAGACATACTACAAAATCGGGCACTCAGAGTCTGTGGAGGTTTCATTAGGTCGACACCCATACATGTAATGCAAAATGAACTGTGTATACCACCCTTATCTATTCGAAGAGAATGGCTTGCATCCCGATTCTGGTTTAAAATATCTCCCTTTTTAGGAGATCCCACTAGACAAAAAATACAAGAACTTGCTTTTGAATGTGATAACAGATATTGGACTAATAAGAATAAACCTATCTTAAGTGGTATTTATAATATGTATAAAAATGAAGACATTCATGAATCAACTCTGTTAGAAATGTATACGGTTGGTACATGGATATCTAATATAGACATAACCCCATCAATATGTTTGTATGTAGATGGCATAAATGATAGTAAAAAGACTCATCAACCAATATACCTGAGACAACAAGTATTAGCAATGTTAGCTTGTAAATATAAGAATATGTATAAAATCTACACTGATGGATCTAAAACTGCCACGGGTGTTGGAGCTGCATTTTTCGACCCACAAAATAATATGTATCAAAACTATAAGTTGCATCAAGAACTGTGCATTATGAGAGCAGAGTTAATTGCTATTTATAAGGCCCTAAAATATACTGAGGCACTCCCTAACAGGAATGTCGTCATTATAGTTGATTCTAGAAGTGCACTTCAACATCTGGCTCGATGCAGCTCGGGCTTCCGAGTTGCACCGATAGCTTATGATATTGTGAGCCTTATGCATTCATTGGAGAATAGAGATTTTAATGTTAAACTGCAATGGGTACCTTCCCATATTGGCATATATGGAAATGAGCATGTGGACCAGTTAGCTTACCTTGGTAGTAGTATTGGAGAATATTTGAACTATAAACCTTATTCTGTAGAAATAATGAGTAAAGTAAAAGAAAAATGTTTTAATATGTGGCAAGAAACCTTTGACGATATATCAACATCAAAAGGAATTTGGTATTACTCCTTTACACCCAAAATATTTAAAGTGCCCTGGTTCTGTGGTACTGACCTCTCCAGGGAAATTATTATTTCAGCTTTTAGAGTACGATCAGGTCACATCCCACTAAATAAATTCCTGAACATGATGCGAATTAAGCCATCCCCTTTGTGTGTTGAGTGTAACAAGGTAGAAGATTTACTTCACTTTTTAATGGAATGCAAGCTGACTCAGTGCAATCGACAAAGGTTTCTTCCCATGCAACTTGAGAATGGTGGCATTAATATGATTTTAAATAACCCCATTTGTAGGGACGCCATACAGATCTATCTATTTGTTAAACACTCATACAGTGAACGTCAACAAGTTGCTTTGTGAGAATTTATAGGGAGAGTTGTTTGATTTTTATTTTTATTTGAGTTGTTTTTATTTGAGTCTTCCTATGAGGCTGACATGGTTACCAAGTGTGACTAAAGCCTCTATAAAATAAAAGATTAAAAAAAAAAAAAAAAAAAAAAAGATTATCTTGAAGATAAAATGGTGTGGAAATAGTTATGTACTACTGTTATCTTATGCATGTTATTTTTATGGACTTACGGGATTAAAAAAATAATGTAAAAACATATTTAAAAGTGACAAAAATTGTTTATGATGTGCTATTTCAAAAAGTGGCTCATGAGTTTCTTGCCGGGTTCTTCTCATGAAAAGCCTTATTCTCGGAATCCGGCCGCTTGTATCGATTACAACCACAGTCAACGAAGTACTTGTACTGTCCTGTGGATTTACTTGTTACAAGCGCTCGCGGTAATGAAGTTTAATACAATGGTTTAATGTAATACTGTAATTTTAAAATAATTCATAATAAACTATTTATTTCTAAAATGCATAATAATGTAAAATGTTGACGATTTGAAGTACCGAACTTGGCCTATGAAATAAAATTATTTTTGATTTGATTTGATTTGATTTAACATATAGATATACTATTGTCTCGTTTCCTGACCACTGAGAGGTTAAGATAACTTTATAACAATTTCTACATACCTTATGCCCCAATGGTCTAAGTTTGCTTCCACTGCTCTCATTTGGTATCCGTTTGAGGTAAGCATTCTTCTGAATCTCTCTGTAGTACACTGGGCCTTCATCATGACCGTAAGACATTGTGTCCTCACATACAGTTTACCCTGAAATATATGAGTTTACATACATATAATCATGACTATTATCCCCTAAGGGGAAGGGAAAGACTAGAAAAATGCACCACAAAAGCAGTGACTGCACTCAGCATGACAGGCGGTGAGCCCGCCTCTGCTATAAGCTGTTAGTTGGTTGTGCAATTCTAAGTCAATTTGTCATCTTTTACAACACCCAAGAGAAGAGATGGGTTGGTAGTATTCTTTTAATGAGCCACTACCACAGAACTCCTTGATATATGAGTTTTATTGGTGAAAATTTAAATGTTGACAGAAAATAGTAACAATACATTTTAATTCTTTATTAATTTACTAATTATGAAACCTTTATATTGTATCTTGGTTAATTACCTAATTACCTTATTGCTTAAATCAATCAATTCATCAACATCATCAATCAATCATTCATCAATTCTGTATGGCTAAATGTGGTAATAAGGAACACAGTGCTCCTTGGACTCTGCTTACCCCTTCAGGGATTACAGGCGTGATTTTATGAATGTATGTATGTGTCTGTTTAAAATGGTTCACACAATAAAAAGGTCAAGATCTTATTTGAGAATTTTTCTCTTAAAAACAACCTATTACACCTTGAAGCCTGAAGGGGTAGACAGAGGTATCCTCATGTAGCAACTAGCAAGGGCCTGAACTGATTTTATCTTTTGGATGAAATAATCTATATTTGCTGAAGTTACTCAATAAGCAAAATATTCATAATACTTGAAAAAGGAAAACTTTAAATAAAATAAGCCATACAAAGATTCTGAAACAAATATGTATAACATTGCATCTACAGTTTAAGTAATATATACAAGAACATATGAGCAATAATCAAAGAATAGTAATGGATAGATAACAAAATTAACTTGTCCAGCATGGTAACAATTTTAATTGAAACTTGTGGGTTCAAAATACAACAGAAAAGTGTGTTTTCGTAGCACTACTATGTCTTGTACTTGACGCAGTTTACATAGGCAAGGACTCATATCAATTACAGATTCAATTACAGTTAAATCATGACTCAAACATTAAATATGCACCTACACCCCTATAAGGACCACGAAAAGTATAACGCGTGAAGAAAGTTCAAACTTTCGCATAAATTCCGTGCTCGAAAAAGGAAATGTTGATTTTATCCACTAGAAAGTGTGTAGGAAGTAATTTACACGCAATTGTCTCTAAATCGCAATAAAAACAAAGAGGAAACTAACTGTCTTACCTTGTACAAACTGATGTTAACACTAAAGATATATAATGTAACTTTCAACCATCAACTATCACATCTAGTAAGTTGAACTGATAGCTACAGTCACTGTTTTCAAGGTCACTGCATTAAAAATAATTCATAAAATACGTAACATTCAGCAAATAATTATTATCTCAAGAGTACACAACAACGAACACAACGAATAGGCGCCATATTGTCTCTTGATGACATTAATACTTTTAATTACAGATTATGCAACAGTCTATTACTTATTGCTGTCATCCAACATCCAAAGCTTTATATGCGAGGGCATTCAGGGTTTTTTTGGTGGCATTTGATTACGGCGGACGTGATTTTTATTTATATGATTTTTGTTTTTAGTGGATATTTTTACATAAAATCAGTGTAGTTTTGGGTAATAAGTGTCTACGATGATGTCAATGTGGAGGATTATTGAAATAAGCGTCAAGTGGTGTGAAAAGTAATAACTTTTACTCTCTTAAGACGCATTGAAATCTCAGAGTAAACAGAACTGGAGTAGCCTTTGTCTAACATTCCCCTCTGCCAAATGCACAAGCATCGGATGCTTGCACGTTTAATAAAACTAGTTGAGCCGCCATTTTGACAGCCATAACATTGTAAACGTTGCGGCGAACAGAGCTCCCGCAAAAATGCCTGCCTCTGCTGTTTTTTGTTGTAAAAATAAATAGAAAACATCGAGTATGCTAAAAGATGGTGTCACCTTTTATTTGTAATTAAAATTTTTACGATTTAATGATTATTTACTTCATTATTTCATGTTTTAGAATTCTACGATTTCAAATTTCGAGCGCTAGTCTCGTGGGGAGTGCGGCTGTGACGTTGTCAAAACGCACACCCCACGTGACTATTTTAAGCGTGTGTGTGCGTAAAATTTAAATTTGTGTGTCGAATTATGCATGTGTGCATTTGTAAAAACGGCTGGCTTTGAGTGTAGTGGTAACCTCACCCCCCGCAAGAAATGGCAGAAAAAAATGTTTGAGAAATTGACTGATGGCTACTCCAGTTCTGTTTACTCTGAGATTGAAATGTAATAAAGAGTAAAATTTATATTTGAATAAAAAAAGGTAATCCAACGTAACACTATTTTTGTGGTTTGTTTTACGGATTATTTGAGCTGATGTCTTTTTACTTTGAGATTTTTTCCTACTCTTTTAAAGAAATATCTAAGAACACCGTTTCCTTTGCGCACACTTTTATTTATACATAGACAATGTTGCACATTATCTGGTAACCCAATAATTTATTTGTGATGGCAGCATTCTTCTTCTTATCAATAGTCTGATTAGTGGTGACTCTTTGGCGGGAAGTCAATCAAGGCGCGTGAATTTTTTTGATTTGAATTTAAATCACGAGTTTTTGTTGAATATTAAGCTAAGAAGGGTCATCGGCGAATATTAAAAGTATTGAAGGGCGCCCCATTTGTAAAAATGGGGACGCAGAGCGACGGGGAGCAAGACTCCGGTGGCGATAGGAAGAGAAAGTACCAAAGGCTCGCTTCTGAGGACACGGACAGGTACAAAATGTACTTTAAATCTAATTATACAAGGCTTTTTCTCGAAAACAGCACAGTGGACTATACAGTGTATGTTGAGTCTAAGGAAAAGGAGAAACTTGGTAATAAAAATCCAATCAAACTAACACAATTATTTACGGACAATATCAAGGGTATAACTAGTGTGTACCGTATTAATGCCTATAAAATAGGTGTTACATTCCAAAAAGCTGCGGCTGCGAACAGCTTCCTAAAGCTAGACTACTTTTTAAGCAAACACAAATTTCGTGCATTCATTCCGGCACATTTAGTAGAAAAGACAGGTATAATTAAATTCGTACCTATAGATTTATCGAATGAGGAGATATACAAAAATATCACCTGCGATGCTGATATTATATCAGTTAAAAGATTCATGAAAAGAGACAGCAACAGCAAAGAACTTGTGCCATTAACTACCGTAGCCATTACATTCTCCTCAACCACACTGCCCAAATATGCTTTTTTGAATTTATTTAGATACCAAATTCAAAACTATATTCCACCCTTGATACAATGTTTTAAATGTTTCAAGTTCAACCACTCAGCAAAAGTTTGTCGTGGCACACAGATGTGTTCGTCATGTTCTGGGGCCCATCTTTATAAAGAATGTGATAGCGAAACTTTGATTTGTATTAATTGCGGCGGTGGTCACCTGGCTATCTCAAGGGACTGCCCAGTAAAGATGAGAAAAATGGAAGAGAAACGAAACCAGAGCTTAAATCAATCTCGTTCTTTTGCCTCTGTTGTAGGTAGTACTAGAAATAAGACAATAGATATAGATAGTAACAATTTCCCTGTTTTAAAACAAAAAGTAAATGAACAAAATAATGTAAACAAGATTAATGATTCTTTTACTGTACTAAAAGTGAAAACACACAATAATAGCACTAAACAAAATTTTGATATAGAGTCTATTGCTAATAATGAAATAGTAATAAATGCATTAGTTAAGTCTTTAGTAATGTTGGCAAATTCTAGCAGTAAGGATGCGGTCACAACAAGTAAAATAAAAGAAATTCTGTATAGTAATTTACTTTAATTATATGTCTTCAAATGTAACACCAAACATGAAAACTTTAACAATTGCCCAATTTAATATACAAAGTGTAAACAACAAAAAACCTCTACTGATAAATTTTCTTCAGGAAAAAGATATAGATATATGTATGTTAAATGAAACCTGGTTGAAACCAGGGAGTAACTTCACTGTTCCGAATTATAAAATTATACTCCAAAATGGACCCAATGGTCATGGAGGTGTAGCAATTTTAATTAAAAATATTTTTAAGTTTTCATTGGTCCAAACTCCATATTTTGAGAGTCTTCAAACAGTTGCCATAATTTTGAAAACAAACATAGGTAATCTATCCTTGTTATGTGCATATAGTCCTCCTAGAGGTGGTCTCTTGAGCTGCAGAAAACTGAAACAGATAATTAATAATTTGCCTAGGCCAATCATGCTTTCTGGTGACTTAAATGGACATCATGTTGCTTTTGGTTGTCATTCATCTAACTCCAGAGGTAATTACATATATGATTTACTAGATGAATTTGATCTTTGTATATTGAACACAGGGTCTGCTACTACTGTAGGTACTATAAATCATACTCCTTCTGCCATTGATATATCTTGCATAAGTTCTAATCTGGCTTCATTGTGTGATTGGAAGGTCCATGATGACCCAATGGGTAGTTATCATTATCCAACCTTAGTTAATATCCATACATCTGTCCAAAAGTATATGATAGGCTCTCCAGCAGAACGCTTTAATTACAAACAGGCAGACTGGTCCAAATATTTTTCTGAAAGTGAAAAAGCATTTGAGAACATAAGTTTTGATAGGGAAAATCCATTAGATGTATATAACTCATTTTGTGATATATTAGATAAAATTAAACAAAACTGTATTCCTAAAATTGTAAATAGATTTCCATTTATAATGAAAAAGCCAGTGCCTTGGTGGGATGATGAATGTGCATCTGCAGTTAAAAATAGCAAACTAGCTTTAAGAAATTACAAAGAAACACCAACTATTTACAATTTTATAGAATATAAGAAAATAGATGCATATAAAAAGCGATTGATCAGTCAGAAAAAGAAGGATAGCTGGAGGTCTCTGTGTGAGTCATTCAATAGGTACACACCAGTTAGCATGATTTGGAATTATATTCGTAGGTTCAAGCGTGTTGGTGGCACAAAATCTTCCAAAAATGATGAGTGGATACCATCCTTTTTAAACAAATATGGCCCAGTATCTCCTCCTGAAAAAGAAGTTAACATAACATGGTTAAACTGCATTTTTGAATCTGTTGGAGATAATGAAGCTAACTTCTTAATTGAACCTTTTAGCATCAATGAATTGAAAACATCACTGCAATCAAGGAAAAACACAGCACCAGGACTAGATGATTTCTCATACATATTGATCCAAAAACTTCATCCTAATGCTCATAACATTTTATTAAAAATTTACAACATACTATGGGAATATGTATGTATTCCAGTCACATGGAAAACTCAATGCGTCATCCCAATTTTGAAACCAGATAAACCAGTAAATAATTGCAATTCATATAGACCAATTTCATTATCATCTTGCATAGGAAAACTCTTTGAAAACATGCTGAAATTGAGACTTGAATTTTACTGTGAGAGGAATCATCTCTTACCTGAACAGCAATTTGGCTTTAGGAGAGGTAAAAGCGCTGTAGAAAATTTCATATCTCTCATAACAGATATTAAGAACTCTTTTCATAGTCACTCATTTACAGCTTGTGCTTTCCTTGATGTCTGTGGTGCTTTTGACAATGTTAGCCCATCTATACTTGTTAAGATTCTCAGTAACATTGGTGTCCCAGGAAAAATCTGCAAATGGGTATTTAATTTTTTATATGACAGGTTAATGTTTGTTAAATTCAATAATAATCTACATGGTCCAAGACAGGTGTATAAGGGTACTATGCAGGGATCAACTATTTCTCCTTTATTATTTGGGCTCTACACATCGCAGATCAATAGGTATTTAACCAATCCATTTGTCAAATGCCTTCAATTCGCTGATGACATTGTTGTATATAGTGTAAATAAAGATGTAAATATAGCAGCTAGAAATTTAAATATAGGAATGTCACAAATTCATAATTTTTACCATACTTTAAAGCTAGAAATTAGTGTAGATAAAAGTGGGGCAATGATTTTGTCCAAAAAACATATAGATATAGATGATGTACCCATAATTAAATATAATAATGAAAACATTAAGTGGTTACAAACAAAGAAGTTTCTTGGTGTGTATTTAGATTCACAACTAACATTTCAAACACATATTAATTACATAATTAAAAATGCAAGTAAGGGGTTAAATATTCTACGATCCTTAGCTGGAGTACATTGGGGCTCTGATCCCCAAACCCTATCAATGTTGTATAAAAGCATTATCAGAAGTCATTTTGATTATAGTTCTGTAGCATATATGAATGCAAATGTTACTTTTTTGAGAAAATTAGATATTATTCAAAACAAGGCTCTTAGAATTATTACAGGAGCTATGTGTTCCACTCCAATTAATGCGATGGAAGCAGAGTCATGTATAATACCTTTGAAGCTCAGGCGACTCCAGATAGCAAAGAAATTGTGCCTTAAACTATTAGCAACAGAGAACAGTTTTGTTCTAAATAGAATTTTACCAAATCAAAATCTTCCTACTAGTTTCACAGATCATACAGAAATTTGTGTCAATGAATTAATTTCAGAACATTTGCCTGGAATGTTAAAAATAGTCCTAAATGTGAAGAATAATTATAGTTCTATAAAATCTTCCCAACTATTACCAATCTATAATGTAGGATACCATGCAGTTATTACTAACCATTTTACAATTGACTATGAAAGGATTTCAAATCAATCTGAGTTTTTACAATTCTTAAATAATGAGGCCAATGTTTACACTTTGTATACAGATGGTTCGAAAACTACAGAGAGTGTAAATTCTGCTTTTTATGACCCACAAAATAAAGTGACTAAATGTTTCAAGCTAAGCTCGAATTGTAATATATTTACAGCTGAATGTTACGCTATTTATAGAGTTTTGTTGTATGCTATTAGTATAAATAATGTTAATTTTCTGGTAGTAACTGACAGTAAAAGTGTATTATTAGCCCTAGATGGAAATTTAATAAGATCAAATGTAAATTATATTTTATTAGATATTAAGAAATTAATATTAGAATTAACTAGCAGAGGCAAAAGCATAAAATTTAAGTGGGTACCTTCTCATTCTGGAATCACTGGCAACGAAGTGGCCGATCAAGTGGCTCGAGGAGCAATTGATGAAGATGTTTCCGAAATAACTGGAGTTCCTTTTACTGACTTTCACCAGCACTTAAACCAAAACATTATCACATTATGGCATGCGTATTTCAATAAAGTATCAGAAGAGAAAGGAAAATGGTACGCTTCTATACAGATTACCCCGCCGCAAAGACCATGGTACCATAGAAGGAATATCAAGGCAGATTCAAGGAATTTTATCACTTCGATAAATAGATTGAGATTTGGCCATTGCAGAACACCAGCCCACCTTGCGAGATTACGCCTAGTAAATTCAGCATTGTGCGAATTTTGTACTAGCAACGAAGTCGGTGATCTAGAACACATATTAATGAAATGTCAAAAGTTCAATGCCCAACGGTTAATTTTTGCATCTGAAGTTCAAAGTGTCAGTGATGATATTAATTGTGAAGTGCCAACACAGTTAAAAAAACTTTTATCTAACAGTTTATATTTTAGACATATATTTAATTTTATAACTTCTAGCGTAGGAAAATTGTAGTTTGTAAATTAGAGAATACTGTAATGTAAATAAGTTAGGCATAAGGACTTGTATCCAATTGCCAATAAATTAAAAAAAAAAAAAAAAATATCAATAGTCTATGAATCTATGAATTTAGTTGACGTTTCGTCCGTGACTGTGTTTTTTTAGAAAGTGGCTGAATATCTTGTATCACTGTAAGTTTTTTTCAAATTTCCTCAATGCTACAATTAAATCTTGATTTTTCGTATCCCAATACTTACAATGAGCTCTATCTTTAATAATAAAAAAATACAAAGAATTTACAAAATATTAGAAACATATAAATGTCAAAATATTTTTCTTTTTTAATTTTAATTCTACATTTGGACACGGGTAGCGCTAGTATCGGTACTTATTTTGGTCACGTGACTATTTCAACCGCCAAAATAATTGTCACTTTTTCTGTGATACCGCAATTTTTACCGTGTAACCTGCAAAAAAAATCGTGTTTTTCGTTGTAAATCAAACATTTTGTAAGTTTAAAGTTAATTTGGAAGGCAATCAGACAGTTCTTCGGGGAAAAAGAGTGTTGGTGACTAATCGGAATAATGGCTAAGGTGCATATAACCAACGTCGTAGTTTTGGACAATCCTAGCCCGTTTCTCAATCCTTTTCAATTCGAACTCACATTTGAGTGCATAGAAGAGCTAAAAGAGGACTTAGAATGGAAAATGATATACGTTGGATCTGCTGAAACCGAAGAACATGACCAAGTTTTAGATACGATATACGTCGGACCGATTCCTGAAGGGCGACACATGTTTGTATTCCAAGCGCCACCACCAGATGTGACCCGCATACCAGAAAACGATGCTTTAGGAGTGACTGTGGTGTTACTAACGTGTTCATATCGTGGGCAAGAGTTCGTGAGAGTTGGCTATTTTATAAATAATGAGTATAGTGAAAATGAGCCGGAGTTACGTGAGAATCCGCCGGCGAAGCCTCAGTTTGACAAAGTAGTGAGGAATATTTTAGCTTCTGAGCCTAGGGTTACAAGATTTAAGATAAATTGGGCAGAGCCTGACGCGGCAGCGGCTGCAGACAGTGGTGATGGCAACTTAGAGACGTCACACGCTCCAAGTAATGACTCCTACGGTGCCTCCTTCAATGCGGACAGTCAGATCAGTGGTATAGAGTTCCAGGGAAGTTTAAGTGGATATGGTGATAACTCAAATTCAATAGCACCTATGGAATGCTGAAGTGAGTTCTGTTTACATTACTAATTCAGTTGGGGTGCATTCCAAAACAGTAAAATTTCACTCAACTGGTAAAAAAAAGCTTTTGCCAGTGTGCATTCTATACAGTTGCACAGTTTGGGACAGCCTAAGACCCTTATTCTGTAAGATATCTGCCTGAGTACAGTAGAAAGGGATAGTGTATTGTGGGGAGGAATAACGCCATATAATTTTTACAATATCCAAGCAGAGATCTACACTTTAGATTTCTGGAATACGAGCCTAAGATTACATTTTACTCTTGAGTTGATTTTACTGATTTAGGGAGCACCCTTGTCCTGTTATTCATGTAAGTACCATCACAAGCAAGACATATTAGTAGTAAATACAAATAAATGCAATAAAACAAGAGGAGCTATGTGGCGTGATGGTTGAGGACCTCGGTAGCACAGTGGCTAGCACGCTTTGGCTTTTGATTTAAAACAAAGCTACCTTCGCCCTGGCAAGGCCGTGGATGGGTGACCAAAAGGAAGGCATGTCAAGCCGTTGGTTCCGGTTGCTATTGCGACTGTTTCTACCCACCAACCCGCATTGGGCCAGCGTGGTGGTGTTACAACCCATACTGCTCAAGTGTTTCTCCTTAAGGAAGGCCTGTGCCCAGCAGTGGGATGTATAAACGCTGAGGACAGGACAATAAAACAATTGACAATGATAATATCTGAGCTACTAATATGTAATATGAAATAAGCCACTTAAAAGATTATTTATTAACTTAATTTCCAATACATTCAATTGAAATTATTATTATTATTATATTATTATCAGGCAGGCAGTTGGTGCAACTGATAATGCCTGTATCTAAATATACATTATTATTTTTTTTTTTTTTTTTATGTATCTGTCCAGCCTGTTTTTAAATTGGTATATTAAATATTATCATTTTATAATTGTATACTGTACACAAGATAGATATAACAGTAATTTTAATGCACTTCTTCAATGAATTATAGTTTGATTACATTTCTTTGCATCAGTAGAAATTATTAACCATAACTTGCAAGAATGATAAGTTTAATATTTTCCCACATTTTTCTTATCTCATTTTCTTGATTGTACAGTCAAGTAAAAAATAAAAAAAATTACACAGTAAATGAGTAATCAAAAGTGAATAAAGGCCATCAGCGTGTATCTTAATTTTTCCCTTTGACTGTAGACTTCTCTATCAGGTTATTGATTAATAATTTCTTTTTTTTTTCAGATTACACCAATTTTGTGACTGAAGTAATTGTGAATGATTATACATGGACTACTAGTGTTTATATATTATTATGACTGATAATTGTGAGTTATTAGGGCAGGGTTATCCCAATAAATGATCTCGATTCTGTGGGATAGTGTTTTATTTTTGGAAATTGTGAAAAGGTCAATGAGCATGTTTGAGGACTGTCTTCTGTCATCTCAGTCTTCATATTAATATTATTTATGTAAATGTCATCTAGTTTCCTGCTCACTGCTAGTTGATGCATGTGAGTGTATACTCTGTTCATCCTAACTTGCCCTATAAAACAGTCTAGGCACTGCTTTTATTGAAAAAATAGTGTAGGAAATCAAAAGTTTACATTGAATAATGATTTATTGTCTAGCTTTTGCCCGCGACTTCACATAGAATAGTTACATTGGGATAGTGGGATGTCATATAGCATATACTCCTAAAACCTTACTCAAAAAATGGGATATCTACTGAAAGATTTTTTCTTGTTCCTGAGATAGCAAATTCAACCAAATAAACTCTTTAGCTTTATAATAATAATATTATAATAGATACTTTTGGCTTAGTAATAAAATTATTATTGAACTGAATATTTCGTTAAAAAACATGCAAAGATTGAAGAAGAGAACAAGTTTGAA
This sequence comes from Parapoynx stratiotata, assembly GCA_910589355.1. NCBI lineage: Eukaryota > Metazoa > Arthropoda > Insecta > Lepidoptera > Crambidae > Parapoynx > Parapoynx stratiotata. Next base: position 4,733,410 of record OU342476.1, on the reverse strand, counting down.
TGAACAGACAGATATTCATCTATAGATATTAAATTCATCTATCTGTACATAGTCTACCACACTAATTTAGTGTGAAGAATGGAATCCAATCATTTATTGGGATTGCTTACTTAGTTAATCTAATTATGTTGCCAGCCAATGATTTTTAAATATCAATTTAGATTTCAGAATAAATGAAGTTTCAGTAAGACTGTACAGTGTCTTAGGGCAGTTACGGACCAGCGTTTCAAACGCGAACGCGCATAGAAACTAATACGCGAGCATAGAACCCTCGAAAAACAAAATTAAACACGATTAAAAATCCGTAAATTTTACCCAAAATGTCTAAAACGCGATTTAAAAAAATAGTTTACACTGTAACTGCCTTATATCCCCCCTATTCTCATCAACGAATCATGGAACCTCGTTACCTGCTAGCCTACTCTTGAACGCAATACCGTGATGTTTCTTACTCTTCTGTGGGACACTTAGGCCATAAATGAGTTTAAATTATGCGGATATTGAGCGACTTAAATGACATTGAGCTTAGTTGAAATTTGTACTCTCGTACCGCCTCTCTAGTCTCGGCATTTTGATTTATTGGATTGCGTTATTATTGAGTTTTAATTGAGATTGTGTTCGAGAGTAGGCTAGCTGTCCCTTTTTATTGCAATAAATCAAAGAGAGATAGGACGTGACTGGTGTGAATCCGTGATCCGGCAGTTCAGAATTGGAAAGCAGATCTGACGGAAGATACTTTGCATATCGGATTGCGTAAGGCTGCTTTACTACCACAGCTGTCAGGTACTCGGTGTGCGATTAAAAATAGACCAATGGGATTGGGCCATTTTCAAAGACGCGTGAAAAGATAATCCAATTGGTGATTTTCTTCCCACCGCTTCGCTACCTCGCAGGACTGTAAGTAAAGCCGCCTAATGCAAGATATAATAAAATTAACATAAACAACATAATATTATCACGCTTTCATAATATTACCATACTTAAATGATGGGTTTGTACGAATAAATGCGATGATGCCAACGCAGCTTTCGTCAGCCCTTTCAAATTCTCACACTGCAACGCACGAGTCCGCACGACGCAGCGTTTCGCGTGAATACGTAATCTCTTCTAACGCCGTATCCGCCTTAGTTTAGAAAACTCGCATTGGATGCGGCGCATTTACGCGCAACGCTGCGTCGCCGTCGTGCGTGTATAGGTGTGAGAATCGCCTCAATCTCAGCTGTCGATTTGATTTGGAATGTCCCGTCCCGTCTCGTTCTAATGCGCAGTAATAGAAAGTGAGAGGTATAAAGATTCCGTGATGCGTTTGTTTAATGAAAATCTTGAATAGGGGGTGGTCCGAAATCGTTGGTAGGTACACTGATTTTAAGTATACCTTTTTGAAGGTTCAATCTGAAGGCAAATAAAAGTATTTGACATTGTAAAATTCAGGAATCATGACAGCTTGTGAGAACAACACTTTCTTTTGTTATCTAGTGCCATCAAGTGGTACAAATATTGTATTTATAGTGACACAGAATTACGAAATATTAATATTAGGGAAGTTAAATCATTGGACGTTAAGTACAAAATCAATCGAGAATTTTTGACAGGATATATGATTTTCAATCTTGTATGTTTGACATAAAATGCAGAACTAAACAACTAGAAGTGCTTTTCCGGAATTGTTCTTTTCCGAATTTAGGGTGGTTACAGACTTGCGTTTGTTAAGATCGTTTTTGTTTCTTCTTTAAACTATAAGCGTGAGTATGACATTTTATGTTCCGAAAATAATTATCTCCTTATATTCGGCTTAATTTGTCGAGTTAGCGAAAACAGTAAAAATGCTAGTCTGTAAGAAGTTTTGCATTTTCAATAGAACTTAATTTAGCTAATAATTATTACACACATCACGCTTGGAGCTCCAAAAGTAGGTATAGGCAAATTTTAAAATTTCATAATATATGTACCTACGTCCGTGCCCGGTACGAGACCATGCACTGGGCATTAAATAAGACAAGTGCTATATTATAAACTGTCGTCCAGCCTCGTTGTTTGGAAAATAACATTCTGTCTCGCTCTAATTAGCCGCAGTAAAAAGTGACAGATTAGAGATTCCGTAATTTTATTTCGATAGTTGAGAACGTTGAGAATATGGGGGTAGTTCTATTCAAACCTCTACATAATTACCGACAATAGGTACTTAAGCTACTATCGCTTCTAAGGCTGCCTGTCCACTAACGTAGAATGCCGAGCTAAGTTTTGAAGCAATGCTATTGGTTATTAAGTTGATATTAACACAGGTCAAGCTTCGCCTCCGCTCCAATGGACAGGCGGATAAGAGGTCTCCTCACGTACCTTAAATCAAAGCCAACATCGAGGCAGTGTATGGGAGCGCCCTAAATTGCCTCCTATATCGCCTCGTGTATAGACGTATGTCGGGGCAATGGAAGGTGCGCCCTAAATTGCCTCCTATATCGCCTCGTGTATAGACGATTGTCGGGGCAATGGACGGGTCGCCCTAAATTGCCTCCTAGATCGCCTCGTGTGTAGACGAATGTCGGAGCAATGGAAGGGGTGCCCTAAATTGCCTCCTAGATCGCCTCGTGTGTAGACGAATGTCGGGACAATAGAGGGGGTGCCCTAAATTACCTCCTAGATCGCTTCGTGTATAGGCGAATGTTGGGGCAATGGAGGGGGCGCCCTAAATTGCCTCCTAGATCGCCTCGTGTATAAACGTTCGCCTCGTTACGATTGTTAGTGTGTATAGTAGCAGCAGCCGATTTAGGGACCTAATAAAGGGCCGATTTATTGGACGTGAGAAGACCCTTTAGAGTAGTTAACACATCTACCTACAAATTCGGGACTAAGGCGAATGTAATGCTAGTTTTTTATTTTATATAGAGAGCCTAATTAGCTTTGCGCGTCTTTGGAGTCGCCTAACCGCTGCATCTCATAATAAAATTGTCGTTTTACATGGAAAAGTGTTGAATTGAACAAATGTATAATAATTGTTTTCTATTATGACAGTATGCTCAAGCATGTATGATGTAGTGTTCATAAGATCCCGGTGAGATTATAGAAAAATTTAAAATGGTTTTTGTAATATTTGAGAAATATAAGCTGCTGGCAGTATTTTTTAGTTTTATTTATTCAACTAATTTTAAATATTATAGGAAGACTAGACCCGCCGACGAAGTCGCGGGTACTGATTATTAACTATCCCACGGGAACCTTTTAGTTAGACGAGGGATATAAAGTACTACCATGCAAAATTTCATTGTAATCGGTCCAGCCATTTCGGAGATTAACCCGTACAAATAGACAGAGAAACAAAAAATAAAATATATTTTTCTACAGTTTTATTATGTGTATAGTAAAAGGGAAGTATTGTCAACTCCCACCACTAAAACACCCCCAATGGTAGACGTTGGATTTCGAATTTTTGTGTCTTGTGGTAGATGTTGGGAATGATCCAAAAGAAGTGTCCCAAATTTAGCACTAGGCGCAGGCTACACCGGCAGCGAGAATGCGAGCATCGTTACACCTCGCATAGTAGATCGGTTCACACCGCGAACTACCGATCTGAGCTACGTCCGCGATGCGAACGAAGCTAACGAAATATCCAACGATTCCAACGAAACTACTCGTTCATCCGTTAAGGCCGGGACTCCACCACAACGAAGATGCGTGCTGTGCGAGATGTTTTTCAGCTCGGGGGCTCCACCATAGCGGAGATGTGTGCGGTGTGCTGTGCGAAGAGATGTTTATCAGCTCGGGTGCGAGTCGTTGAGTGCTCAGTTCGCATTCTGACACAAAATAATAATAACTTTACTCATGCCATAGTAATAAAACGCAATTTTACATGTATAACAACAATTAACAGTTATTTTCTAAACAGTTGTCAACTTATGTGATAAAAACAAAGTTTGGTGGAAACATTGGCATAAGGCAGTAACTACAACGGTAAGGTCGCAACTGACCCTATATAGGTTATGTAGATAAGCTGTGTTTAGGGATTCAGTCCCTTCTATTCAGTGAAAGATGTCATAACATAGTACAGTAGTTGTGGATTACGACAAGCTATGAGTGCTCAGTACGCATTCTGACACAAAAGGTAGACGTCGCTATGTCGTCTCTATGACGTCACTGCGCGTCGCCCGCGCACGCTCCCATCTCCGCTTCCATCGAGTCATACAAATATTATACATCTCCGCACAGCGATCTCCACTGAAGCTGAGAGATGTGTCAATAACAATTCTATTGGTTGTTTCAAAAAACTTCCAAGCACACCGCACACTAGATGTGTGCGGTGTGCTTGGAAGTTTTGGTGAAGTCTCGGCCAGGCGCGCCCGGTTCGCTAGCTCGCTCGCCCGCCAGTCCGCTCGCCCGATCTCCCCCTTTGGGCAATGTTTTTTGAACTAGAACGCTTGTCTTTTTTTTCAAATGACAGGCAAGCTCTTGGCCTTCATCTCACCTGATGGTAAGTGACGATGAGGCCGAACTGAGGAACTGGCTATCTTACCTCTGATTGCCGGAACACAACAATGCTTAAAACATTGTTATTATGGCGACAAATTGAGGTAAGACGGTGGTAGCTGGCCAGGCGGGCTTAGAAGCCCTATCAACAACCAAACCGAGCAGAAAAACTTCTGCCCCCATGGGGAATCGAACCCGGAATGTCGAATAAACTTTCGAATGGCAATAGTGTAGTGTACGACGTGGCCTGCGTTTTATGAACTCTTCTTTAAGTATAGTGTCATTAATAATCAATGACACTTATGAATTAATAAGAGATTAAGGCCCGATTTTTCAATCCTCAGATAAAACTATCTGTCAGTCAAATGTTAGCTCTGTCCCTTTTCTTTTTATGACTTTAGAAAGTGACAGTGATAGTTTCAAATGGCGGATAATTTTATCTGATGATTGAAAAATCGGGCCTAAGGATTGTTGATCCCAATATCCCAAACCAGGGGAACCTATGGATACCCCACCACCATCATAAGTCTCATCACAGTGTGTCGGTGATGGCAGGGAGGAGTGAAGTGGAAAGGGGAAGATCGAATGATGACAAGAGTTTCATTCAACCCCATTATAATGAGAATACAGAATTGCTAAGAATTATCACATAACCTATTCCTGTCCACTGCTGGACATGGGTTGCTGTCCGGTATTACGCCACTGCAATTACAACCCACTCCAGCTAAATAATTATTATTTCTCGGATTTTTCTCATGAAAAGCCGTACTCTCGGAATCCGGCCGCTTGTGTCGATGCCAAAGCGCTGTCATTGTACTTACTACAAGCGCTTCGCGTCAATGAACTTTAATGTACTTCTAAATATTATATAAATTATAACTCAAAGGTGACTGACTGACAGTGATCTATCAACGCGCACCAAACCAGTGGACAGATCGGGCTGAAATTTGGCATTCAGGTAGATGTTATGACGTAGGCATCCGCTAAGAAAGGATTTTGATAAATTCTACCCCGAAGGGATAAAATAGGGGATGAAAGTTTATATGAAACTTCAATTTTAAACCGATCGGGCTGAGACTTTGTATGCTTAAAGCTACTATGACGTAGATACTTCTTAACGCGAGCGAAGCCGCGGGCAAAGCTAGTATATAATAAGTACTTCTACTTTTTTTATTTATTAATTAAATTGTTAAATATCAAAATTGTTAAATGTTGACCTTTTAAAGTGCCAAGTTCGGCCTATGAAATTACGTTATTTTTGTTTGTTTGTTAAATCAAATGTCATCATCACATTTGTCGCAGGGCGTTCATCACTACGTTTATCACATAATTGTGCAAGTATTTATTATACGCAATTCGCACATCGTCTTTTTCTTCGGCTTTCTATATTTAGATCTCTTCGTTAAGTTTCTTTCTGATATACCTACAAGATATTCCTGTGTTCTATTTAAGTTGTGCCTCAGGGCTTCTACTATCCTTTGAAGTTTGGTCAAGGACTCAAGGGAAGTTATTAAAAGGTTGAATAAAGGTCGGCTTCTAACTACAATCTACTTACTTTGACTGACTGAGCAAACGTGGTGCTTATTGACCTCACTAATTTGACACGTGGCCGCTTTATGTATTATGAATACCTACTTACATATATTGCAAAATGATACAGTTTTATACTAATACCTAAATGTTTCCAAATAGATACATATTAAACGGGCTGTCATACTAAACTCGCCGCCTGTTGCATGGAGACAACATATTACATATGGCATCTGGCTAAATGTGGGCGTCGAAGAGGCGTGGTGATGTGTTTTGTTATGTAATTTATCACAAACGATAAACTGATTCATTGCTGTGGATTTTTTTTTAAAAGCTCAGCAAAATACACCAAGATCACGCCTCAATACTCAATACTCAAACATTTATTGCATTTCATAGTGTGTACCTACAAGGTCTTACAAAATATAATTTGGATCACCATGAACCCTGTCGGGCACAACGACAGTGGAGAGGTTCACACTGTGATAGTTTGTAATTTAATTATTCATTAAAAATGTATTACTCTTTAAATACAAAAATATATAAAAAGAAAAAAAACAATCTTAAATTGAATTATTTGTTTACAAATCAATAAACAACGTAACATATTATTATTCATTAATTATCAATTATTATTAATTCGCGATTTATTTAATTATGAATTCTCCTTTGATGGAGCCCCTGCTGGACGGTGGGAACACGTGTGCCGGTAGGGAATTCCATGCGGGCCCTGATTCTGCTAATCTACAACTATGGCAATTTAATGGCAATAGTATTTTAATGGTCAATTTTTTTACATTCTGTAGCCTAAATTTAAAGTACTTAATATGAAATGTTATGTTAAAATGTTAAAAATAGGCAAGTTAACTCATATCAAAAGTAATGAATTTAAGGTTTAATTCACAAACATAGTATTTAGTATGTACAAGGGTCCGAAATATATCAAGTACAATAAATATAAATGAGGGATTGCTGTAGAAATTCAATTTAAACATGTTGTTTAATTAATATTTTTTTTTTCATCTGCCAAAAACGCTATATCTACCATGTTCGTGAAATTTGTGAAGTAACGCGTCATGTAAACAATTACTACGCATGGTCAAAATCCATACAACACCATCGCAACCAATACAGGCACAGATAATTCATAGATCATCATGACTGTAGGCGTTTTTGACAGTTAAGCAAAAACGTAATTTAAAATTTAAAATTCACTGTGCTATAAATAGGCCTAAAAAAATATTTTATGGTGATGGCTAACAGTAATGTATCATATGGGGCCCCTTAAAGAATAGTTACTAGCTTATTGTACCATTGAGACACTATTTCCATTATATTGAGAAAATTGATTACCAGACTACAAAATGTCAAAATTGTGACCATTGAGATCCAATTGCCATTGTAAATTATCAGACTCAGGGCCATGTCCGTACAAAATATGATTACCAAACCTCACAGTACGAATAAATGATTCCAACAACCACCTACCCCTCGACTCGAACCTGGGACCTCAGATAACGACATTCAGCCGCGGTGGAGTGTTCCCAATATCAGTCGTCACACTTGAATAATAGCCCTAAATGTTAGAGTGCAGAAAAAACTTTCCAGATTAAGCCTTACGCTGTATATCATTTAGGTTCAAAATGAACTACAACGTTATACCCTTTTACTTCTGCAAACTAACAATGAGTTAACTGTTTATAAATTGGTATTTTTATCTCGCTTCGCACCGTTACAACTATAACGACATTCGCGGCTGTATAACGTAACTTTCTTTGCGTTAAGTTTTTTTCTAAAATACAGAATAATTCTCTTTTCATCGACAACAGTGTCTGTCTAGTCTGTGATTCAAAAATAAAATAAAATAACAAATATTATTATTTTAATTTTTGTTTTAAACCAGGAAGTGAATGTAAAAATTTATTAGTGAAAATGGTTCTAAATTGGTGTTATTTTCCTTTGCTTGTAATGTGAGTAAAAATATTCATATTAGATTCTTTTATTTTTTCGAAAAAAAAAATCTACGTAGGAAAAAACATCCTACTTACTAATTTTGTATTGATATTCTAAACCGCGTCTACTATACCCACGGGTCTTAAGGGAAAGTAGTCTAACATATCATCACGTCTCTTTCTCCGAAGGGGTAGGGAGAGGTGTTAAACACCCACATATCGCCAGATAATATGATAGGACCCCATGTAACAGGTGGCGAGCCTGTTGCCATGCATCGGGCACAATGTGAGGCAAGCGATATTCACAATTGGCGATAGTCTGATTCCTGCCTAAATACGACTTATTGTCTAGCCTAGGTCTAGGCCTTACTACATGGAGAACCACATGAGTATGGGTCGTAACACCACGCTCGCCTAATTTTTTTTCGAGCTTCTGAACGAGGACTCTACCTTCCCGTGAGAAGGTGGTGAATCCCTCCCGCCGGCCGGCCGGGGGTTATGTCGGACTCCTACCAACTAAACACCACCCTTGCTTTAAGCCTTTACAGGCCTTGGTGAGGCATAACCTGAGTGCGCCCCCTCCCTCAGGAATGGGAGTGATGCGGGCTCGCCCAATGCGGGTTTGGTGGGTAGAAACCATGCAATAGCGACCGGGACCAACGGGTTAACGTGAGAAACTCGATATCATCGACATCGAAAGACTGAACATGGTGAACGTACTTGAGTTTTCAATGTGGAAATGTAATTGTGCTCACTACTCACATATTGTACTGTTTTTTTTATTTATTGGCAATTGGATACAAGTCCTTATGCCTAACTTATTTACATTACAGTGTTCTCTAATTTACAAACTACAATTTTCCTACGCTAGAAGTTATAAACTTAAATATATGCCTAAAATATAAACTGTTAGATAAAAGTTTTCTTAACTATGTTGGCGCTTCACAATTAATATCATCACTGACACTTTGAACTTCAGATGCAAAAATTAACCGTTGGGCATTGTTGGCGATGACTGAGACGTTACCTCCGTTTTATATATTTTGTCTATTATTATTTTTCTGTATTTTTATTGCTGTCTTGTCAGATTAGCCGTCAGGTCGTAGTCGTAGCTTTACGTATTAATTGTTAAATAAACCCGTGTTTCTACCTTTTAACGTTTTCATCTCATTTAAATACAGTCCACGCTCTCACTCGCTATCAGGCATTAAACTTTTGACATTTCATTAATATGTGTTCTAGATCACCAACTTACTTTTTCGTGCTTGCCATATTAATCATTCAAATGTATTACATAATTTCGTTGTTTACAATGGCTTTGCTTATAATTAAGGGGTCTACTCAGAGGCGATATCGGGGGAGTATTGGTGGCGATAAATCGGCCATAAAATCCTATCACATATTTTTAGCCATATTTTTAGCCATGGAATTTGACAGTGAAATATCTTTACAATTAATCCACTATATATAAGTATCACTAATATTATAAACCATATCCCACGTCTGTTCACTCTGGGTTTTTTTTTTCATACTCGCTTGCCTCACATTGTGCCCGGTGCATGGCAACAGGCTCGCCACCTGTTACATGGGGACCTAACATATATGTTTATGTCTCAGAACAAGGCCTCCTGGTATTTTTGTGAACGGATGGCGTAATTTTTCTTTTTCACGAAATATTGTAAAATGTTTATGACATTCATAAGCATGCGCGAAGACGCATCTAAACTGAATAAATGCTTTTGATTTTGATTTTTGATTTTTGCGCATTCTCTTTTTTAGATATTACTATTGTATACTTTTTGTGTACTAGCTGTTGTCCGCGTCTTCGTCCGCGGTTACTATCCCACGGAAACCCTTTAATTTTCCGGAGTTAAAAAGTATCTAAGATGTTGACCAAGGATATAAGGTAATGCAACATTTCATTGAAAATTATTATTTTAATTAAACTATTCTTTGAAATTTTAAAAATATTATTATCATTAATAATTATTTTAATATCTATCTTAATATTCACTTTTAATCACCCTCTTTCTATAGGATTAATGATTTTAACTCAAACATTATTAATATGCTTAATTTCGGTCCAGCCATTTCGGAGACGAGCCCGTACAAACAGACCAACAGACAGAGATACAAAAAATGTTAAAAACCCCCTGACTTGATTTTAAGAATTTTTTTTCTATGTACCTTCGACATCTACAGTTTCATTGATTTTCGTTTCTTGAACTTTCATTGTAAATTACCATTGGTCAACCATTGGTCAAGATGACGTCACACTTTGTGGTGTTTCCATCGACGCCATTGGTATAGATTTTAGCCATTCGTTTGAATATCATTACGGATCAAAAAACTGACCCTAAGAAGCCATCGTCACTGAGCCTCACCTAAAGGACAGAAGCTGTTACACCTGACCGCGCTAGGTCCGTTTCATGAACGTAAAATATTCTAAGGAGGGTCTACTGGTACCCAATGAACGGTTGGCATGGTTTTTGACGTTATCAAGTGTCCTGTCCTCAGCCTACATACGTCCCACTGCTGGTGGAGTTTCGGCCGTCACACCAACACGCTGGCCCGATGCGGGTTGCTACAGAAACTGGGATCAACGGCTAAACGTGCTTTCCTAAGCACTACCAGATCACAAAGTTTTAGTCATCTACGGCCTGACTATGGCGATGGTAGCTTTGTTTTCGATATCGAAAGCCAAAGAGTACCAACCACTACGCCACCGAGTTCCTCGTAGCCATCAACCTATACAGAGGTCCATTGGCCTCCTCCAGTGATCTCCACAACGACCGGTCCTGCGCCGCCCGCATCCAGCGACTTTCTGCGGCCTGATAGTCCGTCCACCTCGTTGGGGGCCTTCCTACGTTGCGCCTCCTTGTACGCAGCCGCCACTCGAGAGCCTTTCCGCATCAACAGCAGTCCTTCATCCCTCTTTTTGCGTCAGGGATTAAAAAATTTACTAAAATTCTCCCATATTGGGAAGGCAAAGGGAACTAAGCCTATACAGCCAAGTCCTCGGTATTTTATGTCAAAATCAAAAATAACTTTATTTCGTAGGCTAAACATAGCACTTAAAATGACTATTTTAAGTTTACATTACACATAGTCACATTTATTACACATAAAGTAAATTTTAATAATAAAATTGACAAAAAAGACTAGTAAAATTCACTGCCGCGAATGCTTGGAGCAATTACATCCACATAGCGCTTTGACTCAATTTGACTCAAATGATACAAGCGACCGGATTCCGAGAGTAAGGCATGTCTTCAGTACTTGCTGAACAAGATCCACTCTGAAATAATTTATATGTAGCCATAGTTAAATGGCGCCAAAATCTCCCTCGTCACTTTGAACAAGTAAAGTATTAGGTCCATACCTATGAAATTGGTGTTTTGTATGGAGATTTTAGGGAATTCTGCATTTTCCATACAATTTTTTTTTCAGTTTTCTTCACAACGACAAATCCAAAGATGCCAAATAATATTTGGCATCTATCATTAGACAAGCTTTAGTAATATTATGTGTAATATCACACTTCATAAAAATTATTTATCGTTTTTAAGTGAATGCAAATAAAATGATGTATTCGGGAGGCACTTAAAAAGAGTTGTCTCCGTGTCCAATTTTAACACAATTAAACTTACAACAAATTATCAAAACAAATCAAAAGAGTTCAAAAATATTGTCTATTTTTAGACGAGGTAATTATTTTTTTGGAATACTCTGAATCTTAATAGTTACAGACAAAATACTAAGAGAGAAAATAAACACCAATTTCATAGGATAGGACCCAATATTACATAGATAATAATTACTCGTATTTATTTTTCTTTCAGGTTGGCTGTAAATGCAGGGTCTGAAGGCAACTGTCTAGCACAAAAAGGTGATTAAATCAAAAAATCAAAATCAAAATCAAAAATTCTTTATTGTTAACAATATCTTGTTATACTTTTATGTTCACGAAGCCTCCTTTTAGGCATAATAATATGCCTGTGCCAGGAGACAACGCTCTGCATAGCTAATTAAGTATAATAACAATAAAAGCCTTATTTCTATTTTAAAATTATCACTTAATTTTGTAACTAAATGTATCTTCAAAAAGCTGTATGACTTGTTATGTAATGTGTGTGAATGTGCGTGTGTGTATGTAATGTCTATTTACTATATATTTATATTTATGTGTATGCTAGGTTCATGTGTATGTTACTTGTCGAATTGAATCAAACCCTCAGTTTCAGCATAGTCTAGTTTTTTCAATCAATTGCTTATTACATATTTACACTCAGAGAAAAGTTTTTTATGTATATTAAGTTCTTTGTTTATTTTGTTATAAATATAGGAAGACCGAAACTCGTACTGTACCCTAGCGAACAGCGATCTTATCATAGGAATTGCAGCCACGTTACAACTCCGAGTAAAGTTTTGTGTTTTTTAAGTATTGTGCCTAAAATATATAATTTTCTCACTGATAGAGTAGATTGCTGATGTGATACAAACTTTGGGTTGGAAACGTCCTTTTTTTGAAATATAATATTTTAATCAGTGTCCTTTGGGCTCTTTCCACTGTTAAAAAGCGTGTTTTGAGAGCATCACCCCAAACTGGAATACAGTACGTGGTGATAGACTGGACTAGGGACTTGTATATCTCATTCAAGGGATTTCTTTTGGTATCAGTGCCATCTACTATGTTTGTGGGAACAATGTACCTTAGTGTTTGGAAGATCCAATTTAATTTTCGTATTCTTGACACGATCATTTCAATCTGGGAATACCATGAGAGCCTCTGATCCACCATAACTCCCAAATATTTTACAAACTCTTCCTTATTTATTGAAGGGCAGTCACAATCTTTTTTAGAAGATTCGTCACACGAATGAATTTTTATATTAAAATCGTTATGTGGCTGAGAATTATTGTAGACGCTGAAACATACAAAGTTAGTTTTGGAAGTATTCAGAGTAAGGAGATTATTTCCAAGCCATGTAGTAACCTTCCTCAGACCACTTTCACAAAATGATTTAGTTTCGAGCCAACTGGACCCATTAAAAACAATTGCGGTATCATCGGCATACGAGAATACTTTTGCGTTTTCTAGTTTCAAGTTGCATAAATCATTGATATAAATCAGAAAAAGAGTGAGACCCAGAACACTTCCCTGGGGCACTCCGCAAGACACGTCAACGTCTCCACTCATACAGTTTTCTATTTTAACTTTTTGTTTACTATGAGACAAATAATTTTCAAAAATAGCAAGTTGAGTATCTCTAATACCTATTTTCTCTAACTTTTTAAGAAGGATTGTTGTGGAGACCGTGTCAAATGCTTTTTTTAGATCTATGAACACTGAGAGACACTTTTTGCCACTATCAAGGTTTTGTGATATCAATGTACTTAGAGAGGCAACTGCATCTTCAGTCGATACTTGGCGCCGAAACCCGTATTGATTTGAAGACAGGATGTTATTGGCTTCAAGGTAGTTTAACAATCGAGTATTTAGTAGCTTTTCCAGAATTTTTGGTTTATGGTAAATATTTGATGGTTTTTTCACTTTCGTCAAACATCTGACAACTACCGTGGTCGCGTGACTTTTATGCTGTCTTCAAGGCACAGCCACCACCATATCGAGAGGTTCCGGGTTCGATTCCCGGTAGAGTAAATGTCAGTGTGATGAATACAGGCTTTTGTTCTTCAGTATTGACATAAATACATACATACAATCAGGCCTGTAATCCCCGAAGGAGTAGGCAGAGTCCAAGGAGCCCTGTGTACCTTAAGACCACATTTAGCCATACAAAAATTGGGTTTGGTCAGATGAAAAATCGTGAATGAGTAGTAACAGGTGGCTAGCTCATCGCCTACACAATCACAGACACAGTACCCAATACGCCCTTAATCGCCTTTTACGACGTGCTAAAAGCAGTTGGTACATTCTTTTTGTGTCCCGGACCAACACGGGACTAAGTATTTAATGAATTATGCTTATAACTATTGTGCGTATACCGCTTAGTTTCCTTACCCGTTACGGCGTCTGGTTTCCCTTTCTCTCTCGTACTCACAGCAGTAGGCAGGTTTCTTCTCGCGCTCTAACAGCGCTAGCCGTATTTCAGACAGAAGCTTTTAAATAATTCAACCCGGTTTTTTTTTTTAATATGACAGGAAAGATCATGGCCTCCATCTCTCTTGATGGTAAGTGACGATAAGGCCGTAGGTGGATGGCTTGACCTGTAATCCTCAATAACTGAGGAACTAGTTATCTTACCTCTGATAGCCGGAACACAAAAATGCATAAAACATTGTTATTATGGCGACAAATTTAGGTAAGACGGTGGTAGCTAGCCAGGAGGGCTTAGAATCCCTACCACCAACCAAGATAAGTTTATGATTACTTCTGTCGGATCTCGCGAGAAGCGCACATATTTTTTTTATTTTGTTTTTTTATAGGGTCAGTGATGTCTGTCCAGCGGCTAACAGCGCTTAGAGCGCTTATGGCGAGCCAGCCGACGTCGCTTAGCGCTTATGTCATACCTACAGCCGATGCGCATAATGTAAGTATTAAATGTTTATAATAGTATGTATATTGCGGCCACCTCTGCCCACCCTTTCGGGGATATAAGCGAGCAGTGGCGAGTGGTGAAAAATCATAAAAGAAAAGCCAGGTCAAAGAAAATACTAATATTCGTGCCACTACGATGAAGACAGGATTATTTGTGATTATTAGATTAATTTATGGGCAGTGTGGGTGTTTACACCTCTTTCCTTACACCTTAGGTCCCCTGTTAGTTGGGTAAAAATTTTAATACACGTTCGCTCGGTAAGGCTACTGAGAATCGGTTTGTATGGAGGCTTCGCCGCTGTAAGCGAGGTGACATGACAAAAGAAACCCCCTCCCTAGTCTAGTAGTTCACACCACCGGGTGTTGATCGGGAGGTTCGGGATTCAATTTCCAACGGGGCAGGATTTTTCTGCCTGGTTTGTTTGGTGGAAGGGCTTCTTAGCCCGCCTCTAGCTACCATTGTCTTACCTAAATTTGTCGCCATAATAACAATGTTTTAAGCATTGTTGTGTTCCAGCAATTAGAGGTAAAATCGCCAGTTCCGCATTTGTTGAGGATTACAGGTGAAACTCGCTTCCACCTTCGGCCTTATCGCCACTTTCCATCAAGTGAGATGAAGGCCAAGAGCTTATATCAAATGTTAAAAGAAGATAGCCGCGCTGTGGTCCCAGTTTTCCACCAATTAAATTATTTATTCCAGTCAGAGTACATAGCACCCGTGGACGCTAGGAGAGAATGGATCAGTGGGTTCACGGGATCTGCTGGGACCGCCGTCGTGACGTCATCCCACGCCCTCGTTTGGACAGATGGGCGGTACTACACCCAGTTCGAGAAGGAGACCGACCCTGCAGTGTGGACGCTGATGAAACAATGTACGTATCGCCTCTTCCTCCTATCCTGTTCCCAAGATTATTTAAGGCCGGTGCAACGTGTCTTCTCCCACTCTCTCCTGTTACTCGCCAATCTCAATCCCTTCTTCAAATCATTTACAATATTCGTTCGAAATTTTAATTTTTTATTCGTTTGAATATTGGGTCCTTACCTATGAAATTGGTGTTTTTATTCTGTCTTAGTATTTTGTCTGTAACTATTAAGATTCAGATTATTCGTAAAAAATAATTACCTCGTCTAAAAATAGACAATATTTTTGAGCTCTTTTGATTTGTTTTAATAATTTGTTGTAAGTGAATAAAACGCCAACATTTCATTCAGACGAAAGACATTTAATTTGGTACTAAGCAAAGGCATATACATTTCTTAGATAAACATCGTTAGCGAGATTCAACTACGTGCGGCGCCATCTATTGATCGTGATGAAGTACTATATTTGACAAAGAATATTGTTTCTTATTTTATATTTTTCATGTGACTTTACGTATTTATTTGCTATTTTATAATATATGCTTAACAATTAGACATACCGCCCGCCATGGCCGGAATGGCCATTATTCCAAACCACCATGTGTCAACAACAAAGTATAGTGGACTGTAAAAGATGAAGTTAAATTTGAATAATTCAAATTTCAGTTAACTTTACATGGTAACTAAGAATAATTCCACACTACATAATAACATTGGTAAATGCCTTAACCTAAATAAACCATGAAGATTCTTAGTTTGCTAAAACACTCTAAAATAGGTAGGTACATATTCTAAGTAACATCTAATTACAACAACCAAACTATATAATTAAATAAAGATACAGTTCTCCGTGAAAAAAAACAAATTAAATAACTAATTATTCGTTCCTGTTTACCAGTAAAATAACAAACTAAAATAACTATTCTGTTACTGGCAGCACACATAATTTCACAATAGGTCTCTTAATAACAGTATCATTGCATTTGAGACTCACAACCCTCGTAACATTGTCCAAACCTTTGTGCTTCTCTAAAATAATACCCATTAACCACCTAGCTGGGGGAAGATCATCCTCCTTAACTAAAACTACATCCCCAATGTTAGGTTCTGGTGTTTTGTTTGCCCACTTGTATCGTTGCAAAAACTGTGACAAGTATTCGCTTGACCACCTACGCCAAAAATTCTGCAACAATTTTTGAGTAAGCTGCCAACGCTTGAGAGATGATATGGTTGAGGACTCGTAGTTGTTGTCTGGCACAGTCACCAAAGGTTCACCTATAATGAAATGTCCCGGTGTAAGCGGTATAGGATCTTGCGAGTTGGTACTTATCTGGGTCAAGGGTCTAGAGTTGAGACACGCTTCAATTTGGTAGAGTAATGTAGACATCTCTTCATAAGTTAGTGTCTCTGCGCCAAGTGAACGTCTTAAATGATGTTTAGTTGACTTTATCCCACTCTCCCAAAGTCCACCGAAGTGAGGAGCCCTTGGTGGAATAAAATGCCATGTGGTTCCAATGGCGGCTAGACTCTCGGAAACTTCTTTCGTTAAAGTCGAACGTTCTTTAGATTCTAATGCCTTAAGTTCGCGTGCTGCACCCACGAAATTCGTTCCATTGTCGCTGTAAAGATCAGCGCAACGACCCCGCCTGGACACGAAACGTCTAAAAGCTGCAAGGAAACCTTGTGATGTCAGATCCGTTACAGCCTCCAGATGCACGGCTCTCGTTGCCATACATATGAACAGGCAGATGTAGCCTTTGTAAGCTCGATGACCTCTACCTTTAGAAGTCCTAATTTGGATAGGCCCAGCGTAATCCACCCCACTTTGATAGAATGGACGAATTGGTGTAATACGAGCCGAAGGAAGCTGTCCCATAAGCTGCTGTCTAGTTTGAGCGGCATATCGTACACAGGTTACGCATTTGCGTACAAATGACTTGGCACGGTTTTTTGCATCAAGAACCCAGTATTTCGACCGCAGGTAATAAGTCATCATCTGAGGCCCCCCATGTAGAGTTTTTTGATGAGCATCAGCAATGACAAGATCAGTGAAATGGGATTTAGATGGTAGTATAATTGGATGCTTCTTATCTTCCTGAATGTCAGCTCTCTCCAGACGTCCCCCAACTCTCAAAATGTCAACATGATCCAAGAAAGGAGTCAAAGTGGTAAGTTTGCTCTTCTTATTCACCATACCTTTTTGCTGAATATCTTTAATTTCCTGGAAAAAATGCTTAACTTGACATACCCTTATGCATATTTGAATCGCTTGCGATAGTTCATTGCTAGTCAACCAAGTCATAAATTTTGATTCTTTAGATTTTTTCGCCCTTATCATTGCTATAAACCTTCTGCAATAAGCTACAACCCTAACTAATCTTTGTAATGTCGAAAACTTGGTCCATAATGCAAATTCCTCTACCTTGATAACATGGCAAGCTTTCTTTCCCTTTTCTTCCAAAGTTGTATCGCTCACTTCCGTCCTGTCATATTGAACTTTTATGTTTTTTAACAATTCAGGTCCGTTCTTCCATAGAAACAGTCTTTCAAGTTCTGATGGATTGACTCCACGTGAAGCGCAATCTGCCGGGTTGTCAGAAGACGACACATGTGACCACTGATCTCGATCCAAAACATTTAATATTTCTGAAACCCGATTTGCGATAAAGGTCTTCCAACGGCTTGGATGGCTGCTCAGCCAAGCCAACACGATTGTAGAGTCGGTCCATGCAAACAAATTGGTCTTGGGAACCTTCATGACTTCAGACACTTCCTTCAACAATTTTGACAATAGAACAGCCCCGCATAGCTCCAGACGTGGTACAGAAACTTGTTTAATTGGGGCTACCTTTGTTTTGCTAGTAATAAGTGCCACCTTGACAGTTCCAGATTCGTCTACAACACGAGCGTAGACTACCGCGGCATATGCATCGGTAGAAGCATCGCTGAAGCCGTGGATCTCCAGTGTTATAGCATTCTTACTAATGCTAATCCATCGGGGCAGACGAAAGCTAGTAAGTGCCGTTAGATCACTCCGGTAAGTAACCCAATCATTTAGAAGCTTTGGCGGTAGCTCCTCATCCCAACCAATTCCTGCTAGCCATAGCTGTTGAATGAAAATTTTTGCTTTTACTATAGCTGGAGCGACCCATCCCATGGGATCAAACAACTTAGCTATGTCTGATATAACCTTTCTCTTTGTTACAGGTTGATCAATTGGCAGTAGTCGCACGGAAAACTCAAAGTCATCGTTCTGTCGGTTCCAGGTAAGTCCTAGTATATTAATGATTGCGTCCACCCTTAGTTCCAATTTACTTTCTTTTGCTTCTAATTCATTGCTTATTTCCTTTAGTAGTACTTCGTTGTTGCTTGACCATTTCTGTAGTTCAAAGCCCCCTTTGCCAAGTAGCTCCTTGAATTCTTTACAGATTCGCTTACCTTCGAGCACCGTTTCGCACCCGGTAAGCAAATCGTCCATATAGAAATCCTTTAAGACTCTTTCAGATGCTAGAGGATATTGTTTGCCTTCATCGAAGGCAATCTGATGTAACGTTCTAACTGCCAGAAAAGGTGCTGAAGCGGTGCCGAATGTAACTCTCAATAAACGAAGGTGTTCTATAGGATCTTCCGGCTTAAATCGCCAAACTAAACGATGGTAATCTGCATCTTCTGGTGCCATCAATATTTGTCGGTACATCTTCGTTATGTCAGCAATTAAAACGATAGGATGTGATCTCCATCTCATTACCAAATGACGCAGATGTGATTGAAGAGTTGGACCCACCATCAGTTCACTGTTAAGCGACACACCGTTCTTGTCTCGACAGGAAGCATCGAAGACTACCCTTACTTTCGAAGTTGTTCTCTCAAGATTCACTACCGCGTGATGAGGTAAGTAAACGTTACCTGGCTTATTGACTTCATTTTCAGGTACCTTTTCCATATGGCCTAGTTCAAGATACTCCGCAATAACATCAGAATACATATCCTTCAATTGTGGTGTCTTCATCAGTCGCTTTTCTTGCATTAAAAATCTTCTAACTGCAATTTCTCGCGAATTCCCTAATATACAGCTAGGGTTTTCATGTTTAAAAGGTAATCTTACAACGTAGCGACCTAAAGAGTCTCTTCGAGTTGTTCGCGAATAGAACTCCTCGCATCTTTGTTCTTCAAGAGAAAGCGGAGGTTTGTTTAGAAGTTCGGTGTCAGACTCAATTTCCCAAAATCGTTTAAGGTCAAATAATTCTTCTTCAATAACTTGCGCATGAAAAGTGGTGATAGAGGTGTTATTCGATTTGGTTTTATTATTTTTTGATTTGATTTGTCCAGACAAGATCCATCCAAACTTAGTGTTTTGTGCTATTAGGCTTCCTGACGGACCCTTAATCAACCCTTCAGATATTATCTGACTATACACCTCAGCACCCAACAGCAAGTCGATTTTGTTGGGGACATTGAAACTTGGATCTGCTAATCTCATGGTTGGTATGGTTGCCCATAAATCGATATCAACCTGCCGCTCAGGAAGGAATGTGGTAAGTTTCTTCAAAACGTGAGCTCTTACCTTAATTGTAAAGGTCGGATCATTGATAGATTGCAGTGTAACCTGCACTACATACTTAGAACTCAGTGATGTGTTATTATCACTACCTACACCTGATACGATACTGGTGCACGTTATCTTCTTCAGCCCAAGCAATTGGACTGCAGACTCTGTTATAAAAGAGGCCTGTGATCCCTGGTCTAATAAAGATCTGAGTGTCATGAACGATCCATTGTTGGTGTTGGCTTTCACTAACGCAGTTGCTAAAAGTACTTGACTCTTGTTGTTAGAGAAACAAGTGATAATGTTGGTCTGATCATCTTTTTCTAATGTTGTCGCTGTTGCCGCGACCACATTTTTTGATGTTGTCGCTGTTGCCGCGACCACGTTCTTTGATGTTGTCGCTGTTGCCGCGACAACATTGTTTCCGTTGTTTGACTGTGATACGTGTATATTGGCGTTTGAATGTAAAAGTGAGTGATGTTTCTTTTTGCAAATTCTACATCTAGTGGGCAAACGACACGTTACAACCGAATGATTAGGGCCTAAGCAGTTAAAACACAAGTTTGTTGTTTGGACAAAGTTACGGCGAACTAATAAAGTTTCATTAGCGAATTTTTTACAGTTACCGAGCTTGTGATCGTTATCGGAACAATATGAACATGAAAAGGATATTGGTTTGTTGGTATTGTTAGCTACATGATAAGATGCAGTAACCTTATTTGTTTTCGGACTCAAAAACTCAAGAGACCGAAATCTGTGCTCTAAAAAGTCTAAAAATTGTTTTAGAGTTGGTAAATTACTGGTCGAATCACAAATTTCAGCCTCCCATCGCTTGCGAGACTCAGGGTCGAGCTTAGATGACAAAATATAGATAACAATAATATCCCAATTTTGAGTATCGATACCAACATTGTTTAACGCGTGTAGACATTCTGTGGTTGTGTCGAACAGATCTTTGATGGCATTCGAACTTTCCTGAACAATACCCCTTTGAGAGAAAAATCTTTTCAGTATAGCATTAGTTACATACCTTTTATTATTAAATCTGTTTTCTAACAGTTCCCAACAAACCAAATAATTGTCACTAGTTATCGGTAGATGGCGTAGTAACTGTTCCGCTTCACCAGAGAGATAGCTTTTCAGGTAATGGAGTTTTTGTACGGTTTGAAGGGAGCCGTTGTTGTGGATCAAAGATAGGTACAGGTCCCGGAACGTCGTCCACTCAGAATATTTCCCCGAGAAAGTAGGGATCGTAATCTTCGGAAGCTGTATTCCAACGTGATCGCCAATGATTTGCTGCTCCTGACATTTATGTTGCTTGTTCGGGAGGATTCTCAAACTCTCCATTAGCTCTGATTTATAATCGGTATATAATTCTTCTGTTCTGGTATAAAAATCGTCGGTAAAGTAATCTAACTTGGTATAATCAGACTCTGTCACTTCACCGATGAGCTGTTCATGAGCATTTTCAAATGAATGCCACAGTTTGTTCACATTGTCTAATCTGGTTTCAACATAGCTAGTAGTAACTCGATCTTTTGGCGATTTCTTAAAGTTGATTCTGCCTTTTTCTATTCTATTATAAATATCCGACTGCGCTCTTATCCTTGATTCCATTTTGCTATCTTTGTTATAATCAAAAGAAGTTACAAGTCCCGTAATTTCAAAGTTCTAGTTGCTTAACAATCGCCGAAATTTATCTAAGTCCCCTGGTATGAGAGAGCAAGCAAATTTTTCCAAGTCCAGTATGGGCGTAATTTTTTCTAAGTGTTTTGAGTTGTAACACTTAGAGAAAATCGGGCATGGATTCCCCGTCTCAACCACTATTGAACTTTAAATTTTACAAGTCCAAGTTCTACTTCTATTTTCCTCAAAGTTAATTTTCTCCTTGCATTAAGGTTCAATTTAGCTTGATTTTTCTACTTCTGAATATGAATGAAATAGTACTCACGGTTTTACGCCCATACATACTATGCTCACATTATCTTCCACTGCTTGGTGTCGTCACTGCCGCTGCACACTGCTGGTTTTCTTCACTCGCTGTCCCCTTAATCCGGCTCGAAGGACCAATGAATAAAACGCCAACATTTCATTCAGACGAAAGACATTTAATTTGGTACTAAGCAAAGGCATATACATTTCTTAGATAAACATCGTTAGCGAGATTCAACTACGTGCGGCGCCATCTATTGATCGTGATGAAGTACTATATTTGACAAAGAATATTGTTTCTTATTTTATATTTTTCATGTGACTTTACGTATTTATTTGCTATTTTATAATATATGCTTAACAATTAGACAGTAAGTTTAATTGCGTTAAAATTGGACACGGAGACAACTCTTTTTAAGTGTCTTCCGAATACATCATTTTATTTGCATTCACTTAAAAACGATAAATAATTTTTATGAAGTGTGATATTACACATATTACTAAAGCTTGTCTAATGATACATGCCAAATATTATTATCTCTGGATTTGTCGTTGTGAAGAAAACTGATAAAATGTTAGTATGGAAAATGCAGAATTCCCCAAAATCTCCATACAAAACACCAATTTCATAGGTAAGGACCTAATATTAAAACTTTAATACCATGAAGGTCCAGTTCCAATTCTACAATGCAAATAAAATATCATTTTTTAATATGGAACGCTTTTTGTACATGTAAGGCCCGGCGCACATTATCGGCATCAGCATGGCTGAGGATTTTAGGTGATAGGTAGCATTATACATTAACATCATGGCAATAAAGTAGAAATTTCCATGATTTATGGTCGAAGTAACAAAAATACCGCTTCGGTGTGCTTGAGGCTGCTGCATCGGAAGCCTTGAGGATGCTTCGGGATACTTCGGCATCCTTCAGTACGCTACCGCCGCGCCAAGGCAACACTCGGGGGTAGTTTGGACGGTACGCTCAAGGACGCTTCGTCATCCCTAAGGACGTTGCAGCATGCCGAGGCATAGTTGCCGAAAGTATGCGCTTGCATGTAGGGATGACGAAGGATTCCTTTCCTTGCCGATGCCGATAATGTGCGCCGGGCCTAAGTATCGACTGTGATGCAGCAGATGGGTGCTTTGAACTAACATGTTGTATGTGTAACGTCCTCAGCCTATATACGTCCCACTGCTGGGCACAGGCCTTCCTCATGGAACATGGTGCAACATCACCACGCTGCCGCTGGCCCAATGCGGGTTGGTGGGTAGAAAAGGTCACAAATGCGACCAGGACCAACGGCTTAACGTGCCTTCCGAAGCACGGAGGAGCTCGAGATCACAAAGTCTTGGTCAGCCCTCCACACCTGACCATGGCGAAGGTAGCTTTGTTTTCAATTGAAGCCAAAGTGCACTGACCACTACGCCACCGAGCTTCTCTTATGGTATGAGTAACATTTTATTAAATTTGACTTCTGCTGCTCAGATTTTTTCTTTCGATACATTGAAATATTCGATCCGAATCAATTTTTTTTAAGCGACTCATTTCTATGGACAACTCACGCTAGACCCACAAATTACTATGCCACAAAATAAGAAAAAATGGTTCCTAAGGCTGTTTCCTTGTATCTTCTATGGTTTATGATTTCCCCATACTGTCCCTGTTAAAAAAAACACGCAAAAAAAACAACAAAGTGGCCAAGTATATCCAATGGCCGAGGGAGGGATGAAGATTGTTCGGCTTATGGCTCGAACAGAGGTAGTGATACAATATTATGTTTAGACTCTCAATGTTAATTAGCTCAAATTCATAATATGCACCTTTATTTATTTATTTATGGTACACAATCAGAATACAGTCATAATCATTTCTAAATCATTTGTTTTTTTCTGGCAAAGGGGACAAATTCTCCAGCCTTGTTTTTTTAAGCAAAGGGAACAATATTTTCATACTCGTATTTATTTACAGCTATGCCAGAGACACATACCATAGAGAAGTGGTTGACACTAAACTTACCAGAAGGCGCTGTAGTCGGTAGTGATGCGTTTACCATGCCTCGTGATGAATGGTCTCCTCTCCAGGTAAGACACTACCTATAATTAGTGGATTTTACTTATACACACATATTTGAGCTGCCAGCTCTAGGGGTCTTTTCCCATCTTGGAATGTGTGTGATGAATACAGACATTTCAACAGTCTTGAGTGTTTATACATGTATAAAGTATGTTTTATTAAAGGGTGTTATTTAAACGGATATCAAAATATTTAAATTTTGGTCAGCGAAAGAATACGATGGGTCAGTTAAAATAACTAATCGGTCAGCAACTTATGGGCAGCAAATATTTCTTAATTGGTCAGCAAAATAACTAAGTGGTCACCAACTTATGGGCCGCAGATATTTCTAATTTGTCAGCAAAATAACTAATTGGGCAGCAACTTAAATGTTTTCTCTGCTGCCAAATTGTTAAATATATTCCGCCTTATTCCAAAAAAATGCTTTAGAACTGGTTTAAAGTAAGACTACCAAGTTACGGTATTAAAGTTAATACCAGGATTAAAATGTGTTCTTATTACAAAACCAAGAATAGTCGAGAATCAGTTAAACCAAGGATCATCCGTGGTTTACACGGTTACCAACAAAAAAATACGATCATTCGTTCATGCATACATGCTTCACTCAATAATGTTCCGATTCACGCAATATTAATATTTTTTTTTCATATTATAAATACAGAAATAACATGTTTAATGCCAACAAAAATCATTAATTGTTTTTAATTTACATTAAAATTATAATACATTTAACCACAAATCAATGTTCTAACGCTGTTTTTACTACCGAAATTGTTTTATATTTTTAACTTGCGTGTAACGAAATATATTCCTTTGACGCGTATTTTGAAACTATGTACTATGTACAAGTTATGTTTTGGTTATAACAAGATTGTTGTGTAGTTTTCAAAATAAATTAATTTATGAAGTGCAATACTGTGCGGTTTTGGTATAAATATAATAATATATAGAATCGTCGTGACTTAATTATTTTGATAATAATACATCTGATAATAATGAAAGGTATCCAACTTTCTACGCTGTAATCAATTAGGCAGTTTGATAATAAGGGTAATCAAATATAATATTTTTCAACACACTTCCTTATAAAGTGGCTCTAATCCCATGGCAATTAGGCACATAATGACACCTATAATCAAACTGTGACTTTTTCATTACTATTATTCACGAGTGAGTAATAGTTTTTTTTAATATTATTGGTTGAGTTACGGTTACATTTGCGCTAAAAAGCTATCCGCGAAAAACCCAAAAAAAAGAAACCTCATTTTTTAGTCTATGGCCGATGCGCGCGCATAGGAAAACTAATTAATTTTTCCCGCCATTACGAAATTTATTAGTCTAAGGCCGATGCGCGCGCATAGGAAAACTGATTAATTTTTCCCGCCATTACGAAACATTTTTCACAACTCGTCTCGTTTTCTCTTTTGAAATTATTTAGTTAGTTATTAATTAAGATGTCTGCAAATACAATTTATGAAGAAAATGATTTATGTTGTACACCGCCCGATATAAGATGTGAAGCCCAGAACGTTATGGAAAGTTTACTACCAGAAAACTCAAAGGAAAAATATCTATTATTCAGAAGTGTGTTGAAAAACGTTGTATGATACACGTGTGTATTGATGATTACCGTCCTCGGCTCCTTAAGACCCTCGCCTGACGGCTCGGGCCTCAATGCGCCTCAGCGGTAATCACCAACATTACACACTTGTACCATAATGTACTATTATCTTCACTAATATCATAATATATATGATCTCATGGGTGAATAACATTTTAAAATTAATACCTATAACATATTTACTATTATTATGATACAGGTTTGAATTATTAAGTTACGGTTTTTTTTCTCTTAATTAAAAACCCATCCAACCCAACCCATCTCTTCCCTTGGGTGTCGTTAAAGTCGACTAATGGACTTAGAACTGCTCAACTATCCAATAGCTTATAGCGGCACGGGCTCACCACCTGCCACGCTGAGTGTAGTCACTGCTTCGTGAAGCGCGGACTATGACAATGGACTGCTTTTGCGATACTTTTGCATAGTCTCTGACTAACCCTTAGGGGAAATAGTCGTGATTATATGTATGTATGTAATTAAAAACGGGTGTTATTTAAACGGTTAAAAAAATATTAAATACAATTGATCAGCTAAAATTTGTAATTGAGCAGCAACTTAAATGTTTTCTCCGCTGCCAAATTGTTTAATATATGTTTTGATGACACAAATATTGTTTTTATGGGTCATAAAAAATAACCTTAACCTAATATCTATCAGAATACAGGAATTGATCCTTGATCCGGCATTGATCCTTTTGACTTCATTTTATACGTTTCCGGTAACATAATATTATATATATATTTATTTCTGCCATATAATTTTTCTGCTGACCAAAGAATTTTCTTGCTGCCCTAATTATTATTTTGCCGCCCAAATAATTATATTGCTGACAAGGTGGAAGCGAGCTTTACCTGTAATCCTCAACAACAGAGGAACTGGCTATCTTATCTCTGATTGCCGGAACACAGCCACAAATTTAGGTAAGACGGTGGTAGCTAGCCAGGCGGGGTTAGAAGCCCTACCACCAACCACACCGAGCAGAAAAACTTCTGCCCCCATGGGGAATCGAACCCAGATCTCCCGATCAACATCTGGTGGTGTGTACTACAAGACCAAAGAGGCGGTTAAATATAATAAACGGAGAATGTCGGATCACGGATTCGTTTCGGAAAGTCACGTCCCGGCTCGCTCTAATTCACCGCTATAAAAAGTGACAGCAATAGAGATTCCGTGATTCGTTTAGTTTCCGACAGTTTAGAATAAGGGGGCTAGTATCTGACTAGGTCGGAAAGCCCTGGGAACGGCTCGGAGAATTGCTTTGGCAGACTCCGAGTCGCTCCCACTGAAGGGTCAGGAGGTATATCGGGGAGTTTTAGTAGGTATTCTCGACCACCACCGAGCAAGTCCCACACACGCCTTCCGCCTAGCCAGTGGTTGGTAGGTCCGTAAATGGATTTTGTCCTCGAAAAAAAAGGTCTGGACCAAAAGTAGGCGATAGATTTCAATATCGTTAGCTAAAGCGTACGAACCACTAGACCACCGAACTCTTGGTTAAAGAAACGACCCCAACACGATCCTAGTATGCGGTGTAGTTGGCAGAGACCTTTATCCTCTTAATGACCACAAAACGAGACGCAATAGAAACATATTGATCGCGAATGCCGGCGTTCGACTGGCTCATGGGGTTGATATAATCCACATAGTGTTCTATCGCCGCTTCCTATATTGCCGCATATTTTTCTCGTCCATTCTCAATACTCATCAACAACCTGCTCGTTTAGTTCTGGAGTAGGTCTTCCCTAATGCACGCCACCATTCTCGAGTTTCGGCCATTTTCATCCCGCCGACTCCAGCCAATCTTCGAATATCGTCTGCTGAAGGCTACTATTGGCTTCACTCTAGAAGTTGATTCTCAATACTGTACTAACTTAAAAACTTTCATTTATTACTCATGCAGGCAAACTCCTGACCTTCATCTCACCTCACAAGTGACGATAAGGTCGAAGGCGGAAGCAACCATCACCACTGTTCCTCAACCACTGAGTAACTGGTTATCTGAACTCTTATTTGCGGCACACAACTATGCTTTATTACATTGTTATTATGACGACAGATTTAGGTAGCCAGGCGGGCTTAGAAGCCCTACAACCAGACCGAGCAGAAAAACTCCTGCCCCCGTCGGGAATCGAATCCCGGACCCCCTGATCAGCATTTAATGGTGACAACCACTACCCCGAGGAGGCGGTTTACCTAATGTGCTCTGTAATGGACGATCCTTTCCACAGACCGCCCTATCGAAGGCCAAAATGAGACTCCTTGCGACGAAGAATTTAGTGGATGAGGTCCGGGTGCTGATGGGTGACCCGCCGCCGGCAAGACCCCACCATGGCGTTATACCTCTGCCTCTAAAGTACAGTGGTGAGTGTAGTGTATGCGTCTTTGTCATCATTCCCTCTCACTTAAATGTCAAAAGTTAAATAAACTTTCATTCGCGCTTTATAAGCTTTCAAAATCTGTAAACCGTGGCGGTACTTTAGAGCTCAAAAAAAAAGCGTTAGAGCCATTTGTAAATTGAAACCTACAGACAGTTGTCAACCATGCTTAAAGTCATTAGGTTTGTTAACTTTACCAAGTCTTTACATATATACGAGTGCTGTATGTTTGTCAAGTGCAATCCTGACTTATTTGAAATGGGAAGGCTTGCAAATGTTTCTAGCCTTCGCAACCCTATATACCCTATATATATGGAAACTTACAAAAACAAGTAAAACTGCCATGATGAAATAAAGTGTTGTGCAAATGGCTCCACAATTATTTAATAAATTAGCTTCTGAATTAAAACTATTTATGGACTGCTGCCTAGTATTTATAACTTTAATCGTTATGTATTCTAAACTTGATATGGTGGTATTCTGTTTATGTACTTATAATAAATAAATAAATTAAACTTTATAAACATAGTTTAACTTGCAACTATGTGACTTGTAAAAATTGTAACAGTTTTCAAATAAGATTTATAATTTTGTTTAGAACTCTTCATAGTTATAATTTTAATATAATTGACAATGATCCAACCGCTCCAAACGCTGACTCTTATAAGAATGAATTTCGAGAACAAAACAATAAAAAATAAAGAGAGACAGACAGTAAATTGAAAAACCGAAACCAAAAGACAATGGCCAGAGAAGAGCACAATAACAGCAAAGAGTCGCTAATACTGCTATTAATAGCGCCTCGTTACAATACTATCGAAATCTTCTTGGGGAAGGATAATCCATCGAAGCGCGAATTACCCTCGTATTATAACATGGTGCCTTGTGGTAGCGGCTCGTTAAAATAATACTACCTACCCTGCTTTCCCTAGGATGTCATAAAAGGCGACTAATGGGCTTATAGTCTAGGCAAGGAAAATTTGTTTGTTCGAAAAAATTACATTAATTCCTACAATGAAATTTATTTTAATTATTGTTAAGAAATAAGAATGCAATAATAATTTTTTAGTTTTCCCCAAAATTTTATTGGAGCTTATTTAAAAAAAAGGTTTTAAACTTATAGCACGTCTATCACAAAAACATTAAATTCTACATGGGTGAATGTCACGAACGCGGTGGATAGTGTTTTGGCAGATGAAAAAAAGATTAAAAATAAACCATGTTAAAATTGAATTTCTACAGCAATCCCTTATTTATATTTATTGAACTTGGTATATTTTGGACCCTTGTGAATTAAACATTATTTTCATTACTTTTGATATGAGACAACTAGCCTATTTAATTCTCCTAGCCGTTACTCAGGCGCTAAATTCGGACATATTGAACACAACCGAATCTGAGACAAAAACGTTATGTCCAGTCACACTCCACGATGGAGTGTAGCCTTCCCAGGGGTTAGTCAGAGACTAGGCAAAAGCATCGTAAAGCAGTCCATTGCCATAGTCCGCGCTGCACCAAGCAGTGACAAGCTAAGCGTGACATGCGATAAGTCCGTCGCAGCTATAAACAATTGGATGGTTATGTATTCTTCTTCTTCTATGTATCAAAATGGCCCAAATATTATGTCGCCAGTACTCGGCGACGGCTATCAGCTCTTGGTGCTGCCGCATTTAACTCCTCCATGGTACAGGTAGAGGGCAGCAGTGGACACGACATCAGATGTGGCATGGATTGTGACGGGGCTCCACAGTCGCACTTGGTGCTTTCCAAGTCAATGAAGCCCCATCTTGCCAAATTCTCCCTACAGCAGCTGACCTGCGTTCGCAGACGGTTTAGGGAGGTTACTCGTATGCAGATCTAAGTCCATTAGTCGCCTTTAATAACGCCCAAGGGAAGAGATGGGTTGGTGGTATTCTGTCAATGAACCACTACGTTACGTTTTATTTTAGTGGGGTCCAGGTCCACCCGAACAAGCCAAACATTAGGTCCGATATGGGGATTTCCCGAACGTAGAGAGAGTCTTGTAACAGTTTTATAATTGTTAGTTCACAGGCTGGTAGTTAAAACCACTTATGGACACCTATGTCTGATTGTATCCTGTTATTCTTTTGCGATGCTGATTTTCTGATTATTTATGTGTCTTAGTTGAGTGTCTAAACGCTTATCATCAAAACCTTCTAGATCATAAAGGCCATGCAATATCTTAAATTTTAAATCCCGTCTTTCTCTAATTTTAAAATTATATTATTCGCGAATTATCGAAATTATTTTGGTGGGCAATTAAATTACTTACCTATATCAAAATAGTATCTTAAATTAGATAATAAGTGATAAGTGCGTTTATTTTGGAATTTTAACGGATATTTACTTTGGATTGAAGACATTATTTAATTGCCTGCATCTAATTAAGGTATCTGCCCACTACACTTGAAGCATACTATAGGTAATGCTCCTAGGGCCGTTCCGCGAGCCAGTGGATTCATTAAAAGGAATCATTAAAAGGCGCGGACTGTGGCAAAGGACTGCTTTTTTGGTGCTTTTGCCTAGTCTCTGAGTAAACCCTCATAATAGTCGTGATTATATGTATGTATGTATTAAGCGGCTTGTTTCTGGAATAAATGTGGTCAGAGTAGAAACTGCACTGGAGTTCTACTGATGTCATGTTGTACTAACATTTTCAGGAAAGCCTGCAGGAGAGAAGATCACAGAATTAAGAAGGAAAATAGCTGAGAATAAAGCAGCTGCTCTAGTTATTACTGCCTTGGACGAGATTGCGTGTAAGTTGTTCTATTATTTTTGACCGTCTTTGTCACAATGGTTACATCTGTGAGACTCCCCCCTCCCCATGCAGTGTGTCGCTTATATAATTGATCATTTTAGATATATTGGGTCCTTACCTATGAAATTGGTGTTTTTATTCTGTCTTAGCAATTAGTCCGTAACTATTAAGTTTCAAAACATTCTTAGAAATAATTGCCTCTTCTAAAAATAGACCATATATTTGAGCTCGTATTATTTATTTGATAATTTTTTGTAAGTTTAATTGTGTTAAAATTAGACACAAAGACAATTATTTTTAACTGCCTCCCGAATACATCATTTGATTTGCATTAACATAAAAACGATGAATAATTTTTATCAAGCATGTTCACGCACATATTGCTAAAGCTTGTCTAATGATACATGCCAAATATTATTATCTCTGGATTTGTCGTTGTGGAGAAATCTGAAAAAAATGTTAGTATGTAAAATGCAAACTTCCCCAAAATCTCCATACAAAACGGCAATTTCATATTTTAACCCCTAATATTTAGAAGTTATACAATACTAAGAGAAAGGAACACGGCCATTTATATGCATATATCAATAATAGTACATTATTGCAAAGGCAGCGAAATAGGCAATTGCAGGTCGAGTATGAGTTGAGCCGAGCCGCAGGCCGCAGGCGCAGGATCAATGATACGAGACAGGCAATTGCCATTTCGGCAGAGGCATATATAGCTTTTCTTAAAAAAAATGCAAGGAAATAAAAAAGGGCCTTTTACATTATAAATTTAATTAATATTAAAAGTTATATTGCTTATCCAAATTTAAAGAACGAAGTGTTTTTGGTTTTTCAGTCTATGGAATATGATACTTCGCGTGTTCTTTATTCAAAAGTAATGACAATATTTCCGCGCACCATTATGAAAAATATATGTATATAGCCGTCATCTAGTATCCGTAACAAAAGCAGCATTATTTGTTTAAAATGGAGCTAGTTCATAAGTGTGAATTTCTGAGGATATAAAAAAAGTGTCTAAAAAATGAGCATTTTTTGTCTACGGAGACTTTTTCTTGGCGGCCCGTCGCAGGCCTATAGGAACCAGGTCGGACTGACCAACCTATACATATAGTATGTACTTTAAAATTCAGTTTTAAATCGCATAGATAAAGAAAAAAAACTTTTTCAGATACCCTCAACCTCAGAGGAAGCGACATAGAGTATAACCCTGTGTTTTTCTCTTACCTGGTAATTACCCCGTCGAATGTGGTCCTATTTTGGGGTAATGGAGTCTTACCCCATGATGTGATAGAGCAGTTGACTGCAGAGGGGGTAACCGGAGTAGAAGGGAGACCTTATGAAGATATAGTGAACTATTTGGGGGACAACGCTGTAAGTATATTATTGGCACCAGTATACATATCGCATTGCTGACAACCGACAAACGGACAGAGAAACAAAGAATAAAAAAAAAAATCTTGGTATTTTCTCTCTCTTTTTACATCCCCCCCCGACTTGGTTTCAACTATTCTTTTCTATGTTTTATTATATCTATAGAAGATTTAATTTTATTTATCTAAACGTGATTTCTTATAGTTCAAATAGAAATTGAGCTTCGTAACGCAACTTAATAAGTTGAGTTTTCTCAATGATTGATAACTTACACGGTGCTGATTATCAGAACCATAAATACTGTTATTAACTTTTTTTTCAGAAAAAGGAATTTGAGGGAGATAAGCGGTCCATTTGGCTGTCAAATGATGCAAGTGAGGCTATACATGTAGCCGCGTCAGGGGTAAGTGCCTAAATCCTCCGTTGATTTTGTTTTTAATAAATATTCATACACACAGAAGTTTACAATTTAACATTTACAATTTATATAGCTTAGTGGATACTACAAGAAACATACTTTATCTTTACTTGGTGGATAATACAAGAAAATTTGAAAAAAAAAGATTCGGGTCGCGCTAAATGTGTGTTTGTGTGTGTGCGTGTGTGTGTGTGTGTGTGTGTGTGTGTGTGTGTGTGTGTGTGTGTGTGTGTGTGTGTCTGTGTCTGTGTCTGTGTCTGTGTGTGTGTGTGTGTGTGTGTGAAAGTGTGTGGGTGTGTGGGTGATTGTGTACATGTGTGAACAGTGTGTGTCACAGTAAAGAGTAACTTACATTAAATAACTAAAAAATGACTTGCAAAGAGATAACGGGACTTACTGCCGTATACAACTCTTCACGAGAACCCTCAAAATTTCCTCGGTTTGGTTATAATCCCAGGTCAGTAAATAGTTTCTTTTTTTTATTTTAGCTTCATGAAATGATGATCGTTTTAAGCTGCAGCTGTTAACTAGTTTGTTGTAAATGTGTCCTCACATTAAAAAAATCTTGGATTGCTTTGCAAATGCCGTTTTAACTAAGGTTGTTGGGAGCTTGAACAATCTCCTGGTGACTATGTTTTTGAACATTGGTAATCTAGAGGCTTCCCTATGAATAAACAAAACAAAACCTATGCATATCCTAGTTCTGAGTTTCAAGACTACGTGAAAAAATACTCCAAGCTATTTAAGAAAGTATGCATTCAAGAAAAATCTTTATACTTGAGTAACAAGAGACGGGATGCTAAAGATAAAATTAAAACTACATGGAATGTAATTAATACTGAAACAGGAAAGAAACCCAAAAGAGAAGTTACACAGTATTTGAGAATAGGAAATAATATTATATCAGATAAGAAAGCCATTGCTAGCACTTTTGAAACTTTTTTTGATAATATTCCAATAGAAACAACGCGACATCTTCATTCTTCTACGGAGCGAGCTGAAATTTTTCTGAAGCAATATTTAATGAAAGATACTCCGGTCTTTGAATTGAGAGCCATATCAAATACGGATATAATAAAAACATTCAAAACCTTAAATAAGAATGGGGAGTAAATAAGAATCGCGCCTGCGTCTGTGGTTGACTTTCCTTTTGTAAAACCAAACTGTTGGTCATGTACTAAATCATTCGTTCTAAAATAAGCTGCTAATTGTGTATATAAAATGCTGTCAAAAATTTTACTTAATGCAGGAAGTACCGAGACGGGTCGATAATCGGTAGGGTTGTGGTGATTGCCTGACTTGAATATAGGCGTTATTTTACTATGTTTCATTAAATTTGGAAAATCACTATACAGTTATTAAAAATTAGTGGCAACATAGGGGCGATAGGTTCAATTATATGTTCTATTACTTTAACAGACACTCCCCATATGCACACTGAAACAATAAATAAAAAAGGTAAATTTCACAAATAACTGTACATAAAACTTAAAGATAATATCAAAGGTAGGGCTACTTACTTACTTAATAGTGCCTTAGTAAAGTTTTTTGAAACTATTGAACATTTATCGTTATAGAAGATAACTATAATATGTATATTATATTTTTCTATAATTCTTTAATTCTTGGCGTCGAGACAACCGCTCCAGACGCTGACTCTGATACTAATGACGTGCAGGCCAAAAACAATGAAAAAAAGAGACAGATAGTTAGTTTAAAAACAGAAACAAAGAGAAAATGACCAGAGAAGAGCGCAATAACAGCAAAGAGTCGCTGATACTGATATAGCGGCTCGTTACAACAATACTTAGATGAAAAAAAATTTAAGACTTTTTGTCGCATTGTCACAAATTTTGTGCTTTACAATTCATCCATAAACGTTATAATGTCATTGGAATTAGCGAAAAACTGGTTTCTTTGATATTTGACCTTGAATGAATCATGACGTAGACACTGCCGTACTCGTACACTGGCCTTCCTACATGGAGAAATAAATAAGGAGTATGGGCCGTAGCACCACCACGCTGGTTGGTGGGTAGAAACGGTTGCAAAAGCGACCGGGACCAACGGCTTAAAGTGCCAAAGTTGAACT
Organism: Parapoynx stratiotata; assembly: GCA_910589355.1. Lineage (NCBI taxonomy): Eukaryota > Metazoa > Arthropoda > Insecta > Lepidoptera > Crambidae > Parapoynx > Parapoynx stratiotata. The sequence goes on along the minus strand of OU342476.1, from coordinate 4,698,838 downwards.
CGAAATTACAAAAATTTGGTCACCTCTCCAAAGTCCGACCATTGCGAAGGAAGACGAAAATTAACTTCATGTTTCCTGTATGATAATAAAGCACAATTTTCAGCGAGATGCATTGGAGAAACCCTTGGACTTAATAACGGAGACGTCGCCAGTGGCGCTCATGAAACTGATCAAGAATGACGTGGAATTGGAGGTTAGTTTTAATCAAAGTTAATCAGAACTTGTCAACACGGGTTATCTCTATAAATAATTATCACGCTTTTATCTTGTCCTCTCTTCTACCCGTATATCGCCTGACTAGCTGTTGCCCGCGACTTCGTCTGCGGTTACAATCCCATGGGAACCTTTTAATTTTCCCGAATAAAAAGTATCTAAAATGTTTACCAAGGATATAAGGTATCACCATGCATTTCATTGAAATCGGTCCAGCCATTTCGGAGATTAGCCCGTACTAACAGACGAACAGACAGAGAAAAAAAAATTGAAAAATATTTTTTTTTTTGTATATTCCTTTTTTTTATCCTCTGACTTGGTTTTAAGCATTTCTTTTCTATGTACAGACATTTTGACGACCTCCGTGGTCGAGTGGTCTGTTTGCCGGTCTCAAGGCGTCGCCATCTAGAGAGGTTCTGGGTTCGATCCCCGGTGGGGCAAATGTTGGTGTGATGAATTTTCAGGCATTTGTTCTCCTGTCTTGGCTGTTTATATACATTCAGGATATTTATATGTATGTATACAGGATGTCCAAGAAATAGTGCGACATACTGAAGGACGTGATAACTGGGATCAATACCTATCAAAATAACATAATAGGTTGGGGAAAAAGTTTCTTCGCATTTTTTAAGAAAATTCAAAACATTTTTTAATATAGTTTATTTACATTTAACTAAAGTATGTAGGTACCATTTTGTTCGATAACTTTTTGCCATCTTGTAGGTAGGGACATGATCCCATTGCTATAGAAATTTTGGGACTTCTGGTCAAAATACCGCGACAAGTGGTTTTGGCAGTCCTCTCGTGATGTTACCCTGACACTGCCTAAAGAATTCTGAAGAGACCGAAACAGGTGGAAATCTGAAGGTGCAAGGTCAGGACTATACGGCGGATGCATTAACACCTCCCAGCCAAACTCTCTTAATTTTTGCTGAGTGGCTAAAGATGTGTGGGGTCTAGCGTTATCATGATGAAAAACCACACCCCTTCTGTTGATTAATTCCGGCCGCTTTCTCTCAACTTCTTGCTTTAATCTCATCAGTTGTTCGCAGTAGAGTTCAGAATCGATGGTCCTGCCTGGTGGTAACAGCTCATAATGAATAATGCCCTTCCAATCCCACCACACACACAGCATCACCTTGTTGCGAGTTAACCCGGGTTTCGCCACAGTCTGTGAAGCCTGACCGGCCTTTGACCACGACCTTTTTCGCACGTTCTTGTCGTACGTGATCCACTTTTCATCACCAGTTATCAGCTTCTTCAAAAATGATTCGGTTTCATTACGTCGTAATAAAGAATCACAAATGAGTACACGGTTCATTAGGTTTCTTTCAGTGAGCTCGTGAGGTACCCAAATGTCGAGCTTTTTTGTGTACCCAGTTTTTTTCAAATGCGCCAAAACTGTTTTGTGGTCAATTCCCAGTTCTTCAGCTACGTCGTAACTACTGACATGCCGATCTTGCTCCACTTTTTCAAAAATGGCATCCATTTTATCTGTAATAGGGCGACCAGAGCGACGTGCATCTTTGACATCAAAATTTCCGGATTGAAAACGCTTAAACCAAATTTGTGCTACTCTCACAGACACTGCACTAGGTCCATAAACATCGCAAATTTTTTTCGCGGCTTGCGTTACATTTTTACCTTTTTTGTAGTAAAATTTTAAAATGTATCGAATTTCTTCATTAGATTCACTCATCTTGGCGGTACGAAAAACAAATGAAAATCACACATTTTCCTAATTTGAATTTGGAATTATGTTCTTTAAAATTTAAACTTTCAATGATACCAAAACCAGCCAGATACAAATAGTATAGCCAAAGAGATTTTATTACAAGTTTATACATACTATAATGCGAAAAGACTTTTTCCCCAACCTAATAATATATGTTCAGCGAAATTTTGTGGTTTTAAAGTTATTCAAAATTTTCCCAGAAATCGAAGTCTCTACCTTGAAACTATTTTTTTAACATATCAGGATGAGAAGTTCCTTTTTTAGTGTTTTTTTTACATCAAATTATTTGTGAGTAGTTGCTCTACGCATCGATAGGTCTTTTTCTTATCAATTTATTTTTTATTTATAAGAAAATCATGTTTTACTTTAAAATTTTGGGTAATGATTTTCTTATTACTTGACTTTAACGTACTGTGGTAAAAAAAAATATGTATGGGACAGTTTTGAACAACTTGCTTAAAAATTTGCTTGTTTAATGGTGATTTTAAAAAGCTACAAAATTGGTGTGTTTTCATTAAAAATTTGGAAATAATGGTACTTTAGTCCCAGAGGAGTCGATTTTGTTGAATTGTTGAAATTTTATTTTGGTAGGTATTGATCCCAGCAATTTCTTAAACACCCTGTATATTAAATATATATATCCGTCATCTAGTATCCGTAACGCAAGCAGCATTAGTTGCTTAAAATGGGGCTAGTTGATAGATGTGAATATGTTAAGTCACTATGTGGCGAGTCTATGGCCAAGCGCCGGGCACTGTGTGAGGCTAGCGATATTCACATCAAACTGTACTTAGATTTTACTCTTAGGCCCGTACTACAGAACCAAACTCAAGCGTAGATCTCTGCTTGAGCGCAGTTAAAAAGGGATGGCGCTGTGTGGGATCAATAGCGCCATCCCTTTTTAACTGCGCTCAAGCAGAGTTTGGTTCTGTAATACGGGCCTTACTTAATAGCGTGGGCCGATCCGCTCCGAGTTAAGTCCCATACACCACTCTTTTTACAGATATTTATTTACTAATGACAGGTAAGCTCTTGGCCTTCATCTCATCTCATCATATGAAAATGGAACACATTTTCGAATTATTTCTTATAAATCAGTCAGCCGCATTGCGATAGACAATCAATTTACCCGTCTTTCGGCTCAGGATACGGCTCGATTTGTTGAAAATTTCACATCAAATGTGAAAATTCATAGTCCTTCTTTTATTTCTGATATTATGTTATTTACCAAAAATCATCCTCACGATGAAACCTTTCGATCGGTATAATTTTAACCGCCTCACTGGTCTAGTGGTTCGATTCCTCATAGGGGCAGAAGTTATTCTGCTCGGTTTGGTTGTTAGTAGGGCTTCTAAGCCCGCCTGGCTATCTACCACCGTCGTACCTAAATTTGTCGCCATAATAAAAAATTTATAAGCATTGTTGTGTTCCGGCAATCAGAGGTAAGATAGCCAGTTCCTCAGTTGTTGAGGATTACAGGTGAAGCTCGCTTTCACCTTCGGCCTTATCGACACTTACCATCAGGTGAGATGAAGGTCAAGAGCTTACCTGTCGTATTATTTTTCTCGTGTAACGGGTTCGATTTCCTGTTCTAGCATGTAATTATTTATATATCTATGAATGCAGTTTAAATAGTTTGTGAAATACAAATAAAGTCTTCTTTCAGTAAAAAGTTCTGTCTGTAGTTAAGGTACTTTCCCTCCATGTGGCATATCCGTGGGACGCTGTATACATATAGATTACTTTATCCCCAAGGGCTTCCGCCAGTGTCACGTGCTTGACGGTGTGGCCGTGGTAAGGTTCTTCAGCTGGCTGCACTCGCAGCTCGATCGCGGGATTCACGTCACGGAGGTCCAGGCTTCAGATAAACTGCTCGAGTTCCGCAAGTAAAAGACTTACTAAAAAATAAGGAAGAAATAGTTATATTATATAGAAATAGTAAGCTATAAGGAAGAAATAGTTGAGTCCAAGAATTTTGTACTTTATGATGGATGCCAAACTCCCATACAATAGCATGAGGCAATGTTTTGTCTCGATCACGGTTATTTCGATGATCCTTCACATTGCTCATCATCACAGACACTTATTACACAAAACTACACTGATTTTACGTAACAACATCCACTCCAAACAATATAACAATCATTGAAATAAAAATCACGTCCGCCATCGTCAAATGCCGCCAAAAACTCCTGTAAAATTCTCCCATGTAGGGAAGGCAAAGGGAACGAATCCCATACAGCCAAATCTTCGGTATTTTACTCAGAGTAAACAGAACTGGAGTAAACTTTGTCTAACATTCCCCTCTGCCAAATGCACAAGCATCGGATGATTGCACGTTTAATAAAACTAGTTGAGCCGCCATTTTGACATCCATAACATTGTAAACGTTGCGGCGAACAGAGCTCCCGCAAAAATGCCTGCCTGTGCTGTTTTTTGTTGTAAAAATAAATAGAAAACATCGAGTATGCTAAAAGATGGTGTCACCTTTTATTTGTAATTATAATTTTTAAGATTTCATGATTATTTACTTCATTATTTCATGTTTTAGAATTCTACGATTTCAAATTTCGAACGCTAGTCTCGTGGGGAGTGCGGCTGTGACGTTGTCAAAACGCACACCCCACGTGACTATTTTAAGCGTGTGTGTGCGTGAAATTTAAATTTGTGTGTCGAATTATGCATGTGTGCATTTGTAAAAACGGCTGGCTTTGAGTGTAGTGGTAATCTCACCCCCCGCAAGAAATGGCAGAAAAAAATGTTTGAGAAATTGACTAATGGCTACTCCAGTTCTGTTTACTCTGAGGTATTTTATGTTTTCAGTATTTGCATTGAACTGCAAGTGTAATACATTTCAATGCGTTTGGGAGAGTTTGGCGTCAAATAATCTATGACAGACCAAGAATTTTGTACTGTATGATGGATGCCAAACTTCGATACATTTGCATGAGGCAATGTTCTGTCTCGATCAGTAGGTGTTCCTTTTCATTCTATCACTTTAATGAAAGAGTTTGACATTTCGTAGTAAAGCTTTCTATTACAACTAATGACGTCCCACAAAAATACACACAAATTTCTCAAATAAATACTCTCATTTAATATGTGATTACTATGTGATGTGTGTATGTGTGTACTCACCTGTGATATGATAAGGTACATCCAGGATACCACTCACTTACACAACATAAAACAACGCACGTCATCACCAGTTTTATATTTTTTTATTTGAAATATTAAAGTTTTGTAACAATTTTCAGTCTAGGCGTCAAAATGGCGTAAATATGACAGGTGAGACAGAAACTATGGATAGAAAAAGAGGAAGAGGATATCCCACGGATAGCCTTCATTCATAAATAGTGATAGAATGAGAGAGAACACCTACAGATCGAGACAGAACATTGCCTCATGTTATTGGTGTGTTATTGTATGGGAGTTTGGCATCCATCTTATAGTACAAAATTCTTGGTTGATTCAGTGTTTTGTAACTTTCTGACAACTACTGTCTTCTGAATGTCTGACGAAGACAAAACACTGAATAACTATTTTAACCTTACCTCGTTTATAAGTAAGGGTGTTTGTTTATTATAAAAAAATGAATTTTCGTCTTTGTCCTTGTCCTCCCGGTCCCGGTCCCGGTCCCGTGTTGGTCCGGGACACAAAAGAATGTACCAACTGCTTTACTTGCCTAGCTTGTCGTAATAGACGACTAAGGGCGTATTGGGTACTGGGTGTGTGATCGTGTAGGCGATGAGCTAGCCACTTGTTACTACTCTTTCACGATTTTTCGTCTGACCAAACCCAATGTTTGTATGACTAAATGTGGTCTTAAGGAACAGTGCTCCTTGGACTCTGCCTAATGCGGGTTGGTGGGTAGAAACAGTCGCAATAGCGGCGGACCAACGGCTTAACGCGCCTTCCGAAGCACGGAAGAGCTAGAGATCACAAAGTTTTGGTCACCCATTCACGGCCTGACCATGGCGCATGGCGACGCTAGCTTTGTTTTCAATCAAAAGCCAAAGCGTACTAACCACTACGCCACCGAGCTCCTCTTGGAAGGGGCTTTCCTTATTGGGAAGCTTCTGCCGCAGCAGAATGTCAAGCAAATTTTTGTCTTTATGTTTTTGATAGATAAATAGATAACTCTTTATTATGACACAAGAAAAAAAAATTATACAGTATTTACTTAAATCTAGGCGCCACAATATAATGACACTAGAAACCACTTCCACTATATGCCACTAGATGTTTTATTTTTTATTAATTGATTTTTATCGCAATAATTGATGTTTAAAATGGCATGTGTTAATTTTTTTATTAAAAACTCGAATATTATAGTCATTATCATGATAATAATAATTATAGATTTATTGCACAAATAACTCTAATTAACAATTCAAAATTAAACGCAAACTTTTTAAAATCTTGAATAGTTTGCGATTCAAAAGAATAGAATTTCTTTTCAAAGAAGACTCAACAATAGTAGGGCCGGTCCACATTATCGGCATCGGCAAGGAAAGGAATCCTTCGGCATCGGCATATGCCTTGGCATGCTGCAACGTCTTCAGGGATGCCTATGCGTCCTCAAGCATACTGTACCGTCCAAACTACCCGCGAGCGTTGCCTTGGCGCGGCGGCAGCGTGCTGAAGGATGCCGAAGTGTCCCGAAGCATCCTCAAGGCTGCCGATGCAGCAGCCTCAAGCATACCGAAGCGGTATTTTTGTTACTACGACCATATATCATGGAAATTTCTACTTTGTTGTCATGAAGTTAATATATGGTATTATTTATCACCTAAAATATTAAGCCGCGCCTATGCCAATAATGTGCGCCGGGCCTTAACGTTCGACTATACTATGTTACACTTTTTTTCTCAAAACTCAAAAGTTTTCCTGATAAAATAAAAATTGTTTATTTCGCGTTTTTTCTATGTAGATGAAGAAGCTTAAAAACTTGTGTGTTTTCAAGTGTTGTCAAACTTTATTTACTTTAAGGCAGGAGAAAGATTTCATGGGTCCATCATTTGAGACCATAGCCGGAGCGGGCCCAAACGGGGCCATAATACACTATACGGCCTCCCGGGACGGGCCACAAGCCGTTATACAGAGGGACCAAATGTTCCTTCTTGACTCTGGTGGGCAATACAAGTAAGTAAAGAAATAATGATTAAATCTATACATACATACATATGTCACGCCTTTTCCCACAGGGGTAGGCAGAGATTACATCCTTCCACTTGCTACGATCCTTGCATATTTCTTTCGCTTCGTCAACAATCTATACATACATAAAATAAAACTGTTGAGGTCGTATGTCTGTACAAAAAAAATCTAAAAACCAAGCCTTAGTGATGGAAAATACAAAAAATAATTCTTCTCATTTTTTGTTTTCTGTCTGTTTGTACGAAATGGCTGAACCGATTTTAATGAAATTTTGCCTGGTGATACCTTATATCCCTGGACAACATCTTAGATACTTTTTATTCCGGAAAATTAAAGAGTTCCCGTGGGATAGTTAAAAAACGGTGGTAACCGCAGACGAAGTCGCGGGCAACAGCTAGAATAATATAACAACATTTGTTCTATACAAGTTTTACCATACCTGATGTTAATTAAATTGATGTAGATACCCACAATAAAGTATATTTTCATTTCATTTCAGATGTTACATATCAACTAAATAGAATAGTCATTTGTCTTTAATCAAATACACTACGCGACTTGACGACCTCCGTGGTCGAGTGGTCTGTACGCCGGTCTCAAGGCGTCGACATCTCGAGAGGTTCTGGGTTCGATTCCCGGTGGGGCAAATGTTTTTGTGATGAATACAGGCACCTGCTTTCCAGTCTTGAATGATACAATTTTTATGTATTTATCTATTAAATATATTTATCCGTCATCCAGTATACGTAACACAAGCAGCATTAGTTGCTCAAAATGGGGCTAGTTAATAAGTGTGTGAAGATATTATTATTATTACCTCTGTAAAACTCTCTTTTACTAGTGTGATAATATGATGTAATATCGTTATAGAGATGGTACTACAGACATCACCCGCACTCGACATATGGGGACCCCCTCAGATGCCCAGAAAGACACCTTCACGAGGGTGTTGAAAGGCCAGATGATGGTAGGATCAGCGCTGTTCCCGCAAGGAGTCAAGGTAAAACGAGATTCGTTAACGTTGGCTTTATTTTACTACCCATATAATGAGACAAGATTATCCTACATGAAGTTATCCAACCGAAAATTAGTATGAGCTATTAGAGTAGAAGTTGGACTACATATAACTCCACAGATATAAAGGAGGTGTCCCAAAATAGCGATAGCAATCATTTCAAGTCTGTACTATCCAGGGCACAGGGCTTTATTGTGATTTTAAAAAAAGTGAAAAATTATTATGGTGTTTGCCATTAGTTCCCAAAGTGGTCCAGGTGGACCCCTAGGGGTCACGGGAGATTCGACGGAGGGCGTTGCTGTCTTCATATCTTCACATTTTGTAGTTGCAGGGGGTCCACCGGAACTAGATAAATTTTGAAAGAGGTCTATGAGAAAAATAAGTCTGGGAACCTCTGGTGTATGCATGAATTGAAATTGGTTGTGACGGGGAGACAGTAAATAAAAATGCTGAGGTAACGTCACTTATCACTTTTTATTGGTAAATTAAGCCACAACTGGAACAAATATATAAAAAGTAAATTTCACAAAACCACAAGAACTAGGTACTTCACATTTAAAACTTTAAGATATAAAGAAAGGTAGGGCTACTTACAATAGTGCCTTAAATGAACTTATACCGTATATAAACATGATTAATATGAATATTAATATTTAAAATTATTGACTGTGAGTCAACGAGTAAGAATTTCGAGAACAAAAACAACTGTTACTGATACTTTTTTAAAACCTTTGTATTGTTTTTGTAAATCATGAATTAAATGAAAAAAAAGCTGAAAGAGACAGACAGTAAATTTCAAAACAGAAACCAAGAGAAAATTGCCAGGAAAGAGCGCAGTAACAGCAAAGAGTCGCTAATATAGCTATAGCGCCTCGTTACCCAATACCCGCTCCCTACAATCCCGCTGGTTCGGTCATTAGTTCCCAAAGTGGTCCAGGTAGACCCCTAGGGGTCCACGGGAGACTCGACGGGGTCTTGTTGTCTTCACATCTTCACATTTTTGTCAAGTTCTGGGAATATTGTAGAAATGTAGCTGCAGGGGTCCACCGGAACCAGAATAATTTTGAAAGTGGTTTATGAGAAAAATAAGTCTGGGAACCTCTGGGTTAGGTAATCAAGTTTGAAAAAACCATGCTTAAGAGAATTTTATTATTCCTGATGCACTTAGAACGTTTTTATTATTAACGAAGTTGCGTCAATGTAAAGCTAACAGTTTACTAAAGATCCAAACTAAACAGGTGTAAATACTTTTTCAGATTTTAATCTTTATTCTCAATGTAATAGAAAAACGTTAATTAATAAAAGTCATGTTTAGAATTTCGAGTTAGCTCTCGCATATAAAACCCTTTAAAAGTAAAAAAAAATTGCATTGCATCGCAATTAAAACCTTTTTATGATCAAAAATTGCTTAAAATTATGAATCGTGTCAATATCAAGTTGTCGATTTGAAGAAACTCAGTCAGTGCCTGAAAATAACAGGTAGGTTACCAAGGAAGCAGGCGAATTTTATTTTAATTTAATGTCACGGGAAAAGAAAGAAATGAAATGAAAAAAAGGAACGAAATTTCTTATTTGGCATAAAACACGGTAAACATTAGATATCACAGATTTATGTTGATTGTATATATCTATCAAATATATTTATCCGTCATCTAGTATCCGTAACACTAGCAGCATTAGTTGTTTAACATGAAGGTAGTTGATAGGTGTGAATGTCTGAGGATATTTATATTTATTTATGTATGTATGTTACCTGTAGGGTAACGTGCTAGACAGTTTTGCGCGCAAGGCGCTGTGGGACGTGGGGCTGGACTACGCGCACGGCACCGGGCACGGCGTCGGGCACTTCCTCAACGTGCACGAGGGGCCCTCCGGCGTGTCCTGGCGGCCCTACCCCCGGGACCCCGGCCTCAAGCCTGGACAGATACTCAGCAACGGTAAGCCATTGAAGCTAGGGTTCGTCCTGCTAAGAGTTCAGAGGGTGGGCCGAAACACCACTGGCCCACTGCGCATGGGCCGAAACACCACATACACACTTTTTAATATTATCATTTTTTAATATTATTATAAACCAAAATAATTGAATTAATTTTATTTATTGTTGGCTGCCTGGAAAATATTTGCCTTAGTTTTGAGCGTTTTTAAGAAAAATAAGTGTTGCATAATGAGTCCAACCTGTTGCATAATGGTCATTATGTTACAGTTTCCATTTTAAAATTTTCGTTTTTAGCATGTGTTAAAAAATATGTCATTATGAATTCGAGTGTGATTTCATAATTCGAACATTATAACATGAGTGTAGATAAAAGCAATTATTCATTGCTTTCAGAGCCAGGATATTACAAGGTTGGCGAATACGGCATTCGCCATGAGGATCTTGTGGAGACCATCAGCGTCAATAAAACTTCTGAACATCCGCGGGTAAGATGATGAATTTTATGTTATACCAGCTGTTGCCCGCAACTTCGTCTGCGGTTACCAAGGTTTTTTAACTATCCCACGGGAACCCTTAATTTTCCGGAAAAAAGTATTTAAAATGTTGACCGGGGATATAAGGTATCACCATGCAAAATTTCATTGAAATCGGTCAGGCCATTTCGGAGATTAGCCCGTACAAACAGACAGAAAAACAAACAAAAATATATTTTTTTTATTTTCCCTCTTTTTACATTTTTCTATGTACAGACATTCGACCTCTGCAGTTTTATTATATGTATATATAGATGGCCCTCTATCTTTCTAAATAGGTCTTCTGATGGTTCAAATGACTCATAAATTTTTGCCCTGGGCCTGCAGCACAAAATAGATATGTCCAGAAGACATGCTACTGTTACTAACGACTTTCCGTTCCTGCGCTCGGCGATCGCGCTAGGGGTATCAATTTTTGCTCATGCATAAAAACGATTACTTAAAAGGAAACAGTAAGAACGTTATTTTAAAACATTTAGGGCTCGTTTAAGAAGACGCGGGGCTAGAGGCGCCGCCAGAAAAACAAACATACGGCAAGGTATTGGTGCGTTCAAGGAGACGCGTTTTCGCAAGCTTTTGTTTGAGTTGTAGCGTCACATGCGGCGAGCGATGCCGCGGCGGATGCGGCGGCTGAAGCGGCCGGTGATGCTGCGACAAGCAACAAGGATTGATTGCTTTTGTGACAGTATTACATATAAAACGCGCTATGCGGTGGATGCAATGCCGCTTGACGCACCGCTTGACGTGCCGCCTCGCCATAAACGATTAAAACACACGTCGCGCCGCGGGAAGCGCATCCAACTGCGCCGCCTGACGCCCGCGTCTCGTCGAGCCCTAATAGATAAATAATAACGACCTCCGTGGTGTCATGGCCTGTACGCCGGTCTCAAGGCGTCGCCATCTCGAGAGGTTCTGGGTTCGATGGGTAGGGCAAATGTTTGGGTGATGAATTCAGGCATTTGTACTCCAGTCTTGGATGTTTATATACGAGGGTGGATCAATAAGTACCCGTGTTTGAAGACAAGTGGCGTTGCTGAGGGAAATTGGCATTACCATCGTATACTGTCATCTGTCAAACGACGCCATATCAAATTTCAGACTGATTCATAGGTTAGTTTTGATTTGGCAGCTATTTGTATTAAACGTGTTTCGTGCTTTTCGATAAAATGGAAAAAGAGCAATATCGATCCGTAATTCGCTTTTTATTTTTGGATGGAAAAACATGCGAAGAAATAAAAACGAAGTTGGATTCTGTCTATGGGGACCCTTCACCATCTATGACAACCGTGAGATATTGGTTCAACGAATTTAAACATGGTCGTACATCTGTTTTTGATGCGGAGCGCCCAGGCCGCCCGGCAGATGTGGTTACCGAGGAAATCGTTGAAAAAGTCCACGACATGATTCTCGCTGATCGCCGAACTAAAGTGCGCGAAGTAGCAGAGGCTGTAGGCGTGTCGTACGGAACGGCAATCAATATTTTACATGATAAGTTAAGGATGAGAAAGTTGTCGGCCCGATGGGTGCCGCGATTGCTCACGGTGGACAACAAGCGGATACGGCTGTCAATGTCGAAACAGTGTTTGGGCCTCTTTAAGCGAAATCCGCAGGAGTTTTTGCGTCGAATTGTCACCGTTGATGAAACCTGGATCCATTACTATACGCCAGAGACCAAGCGACAGTCAAAACAATAGGTTTTTCTGCGTGAATCTGCTCCGAAGAAGGCAAAGACGGTCCCATCGGCCGGAAAGGTCATGGCTACGATTTTTTGGGATTCGAAGGGAATACGCCACATGGACTTTTTGGAGAAAGGAAGAACGATCACGGGACAGTACTACAGTGAATTATTGGACCGATTTGACGAGAAATTGAAGGAGAAACGGCGCCATTTGGCAAAGAAGAAAGTGCTGTTTCACTACGATAATTCATCCGGAATCGTCGCGGCCAATTGCATGAATTGCTGCCGCACCCACCGTACTCGCCCGACCTGGCTCCCTGCGACTTTGGCTCGCGAGAAAAAAAATCAGCTCAAACGAGGAGGTTATCGTCGAGACAGAAGCGTATTTTAAAGAGTTTGACAAATCGTATTTTTTAGAGGGGTTAAAGAAATGGCAGGGACGTTGGGAAAAGTGTATCGTCCTAAAAGGAGATTACGTTGAAAAATAAATAAAAAAATGTGAAAAACTTGCGTCTTCATTCCTAACACGGGTACTTATTGATCCACCCTCGTATATTTACAATAAAAATATAATAAATTTTATATATACGTGTTTTAATAACCTATATTATGTAACAGTTACACAAACTACTATTTTTTCTCAGGCGAAGAGTTTGCTCGGCGATTACGACGGCCGGGCCGTCTTAGGGTTCAACACCCTAACACTAGTCCCACATCAGAGGCAGTGCATCGATGAAGGGCTGCTGGACCAATTCGAGGTATTATACAGAGTGCTACACTGGACGGTGTTATTTATACAGGGTGCTACGAAATGGTGATTGGCTCAACACTATAGTGGGACTGCATTGATGAAGGATTGCTGGACCAATACGATGTATTAGTTATACAAGGTGCTACGAAGACGGACGCTTATATTAAGTACATCCAATGCGTTTTGATTTGACGGACTCTTTCGTTGCCTATATACGTCCCACTGCTGGGCACGGACCTTAGATAGTGGTCAAGAGCAATCCCATCTTTTTTTTTTTAATCTCATTTCCGCCCACAAATAAGTTCTAAACAGAAAAAAAATGCTTTGCTCCCACTTAATGTGGAACAAAACGACTTATTGAACAGAAGGGATGAAAGTCTTTGGTTATTTGCAGTAACAACATAGTATTTCTAACGCTGTGTTTATTTATTTACAGTTGGATTATTTGAATAACTACCACAAGCGAGTGCTGGCAACACTGGGACCTATATTAAAGGAAAGAAACCTGGAGAACGACTATCTATGGCTAGAGAAGGAATGCAAACCTATTTATAAGTGAGGTGAGTTTCTTTTTTAATTATATCTAAAGAAATCAGGAAAGACGGTATCGTTCATGAGGTCGCGGATTCGAACTAGTGACGTACAAGCCTCGAGGCGGTTTGGCAGAGCTCGGTGAGCTCGATAGGCTCGGAGTTCCGAGTCTAACCGAGGCCTACAAAATAGTTCTTGCCTTCAATAGAGCTCGAGCCATCAATTGAGCTCCAGACTTCAATAGAGCTCCAGTCTTTAACAGAGCTCAATCCTTTAATAGAGCTCCAGTCTTTAACAGAGCTCAATCCTTTAGTAGAGCTCCAGTCTTTAACAAAGCTCAATCCTTTAATAGAGCTCCAGTCTTTAACAGAGCTCAATCCTTTAGTAGAGCTCCAGTCTTTAACAAAGCTCAATCCTTTAATAGAGCTCCAGTCTTGAACAGAGCTCAATCCTTTAATAGAGCTGCAGTCTTTAACAGATCTCAATCCTTTAATAGAGGTCCAGTCTTTAACAGAGCTCAATCCTTTAATAGAGCTCCAGTCTTTAACAGATCTCAATCCTTTAATAGAGTTCCAGTCTTTAACAGATCTCAATCCTTTAATAGAGTTCCAGTCTTTAACAGAGCTCAATCCTTTAATAGAGCTGCAGTCTTTAACAGATCTCAATCCTTTAATAGAGGTCCAGTCTTTAACAGAGCTCAATCCTTTAATAGAGCTCCAGTCTTTAACAGATCTCAATCCTTTAATAGAGTTCCAGTCTTTAACAGAGCTCAATCCTTTAATAGAGCTCCAGTCTTTAACAGATCTCAATCCTTTAATAGAGGTCCAGTCTTTAACAGAGCTCAATCCTTTAATAGAGCTCCAGTCTTTACCAGAGCTCAATCCTTTAAAAGAGCTCCAGTCTTCATTAGAGCTCCAGTCTTCAAAAGAGCTCCAGTCTTCAATAAAGCCCGTGCCTTTAATAAAAGACATAACCGTTACAAAAATATTTGATGATGATTAATTTGAAAAACGTTACATTTCAAAATGAAATTACTGTTGTAATTATAATATATTTGTTCCATCAATTTTCCGACATATGGCAGGGTTTATGCACACTCTCGTTCATAAAAAGAATATTTTACGGGCCTAAAACGGTCCCCGGTCATTGCATGCTCCGGTGTAAGACACCTGTATTTTTATTATTATATTTTTCTTGTTACAGAAGTCAGTGATACAAGGACAAGAAGGTATTATACTTGCAAATAAACGGCAGTCTGTATACAGTTTTATTTTAATAAACGCATTTTATACCTTATTATATGGATTTTTTATTCATCAAAAAAAATATTCTAAGATAGAAAACAATGTATGTTTAATGTATAATGTGTGCAAGCTGTGCCCGCGACGTCGTTCGCGTGGCTATTGATTTAACACCGATAAAAGTTTACAAAAAGTTTTTGTGTGTTAACACTGCATTTTTTTACAAGGTACTCAACATTACATTGCTCTTATTAACAAAATCTTGATTGTTGAAACCGTTGAAACTAAAACCTCTAATTAGTAAAATAATGAAAGTAACATTTTTGTCAGTGTCATCTGGTTAATTGTTGTCATGGTGATAAATCTGTTTTCGTGTCATTATTGTACAATGCCGAGAAATTTGAAAATTCGAAATGAAATTACATTTTGACGGAATATGTCACATAATACTCGGTCGACCAGATATTGATAACCACGGTTACACCCGCGCGGTACCCGTTCCCATGGGAATATCGGGATAAAAAGTAGCCTATCTGTGTACCAAATTTCAATAGGCTAGTTGACCCATATCAAAAGTAATAGAAATAATGTGTCATTCACATAGTATTTAGTACAAGGGTCCGAAATATACCAAGTTCGACAAATATAAATAAGGGATTGCTGTAGAAATTCAATTTGAATATGTTTTATTTTTACATTTTTTTTCATCTGCCAAAAACGCTATCTACCATGTTTGTGACATTAGTTGAGTAACGATTCATGTAAACAATTACAACTCATGGTCAAATCCGTCAAACGCCAGTCGCAACCAATCAAGCATAACTGTCGGCTATGTCACGCATGCGTATTGAATTGTTTATAATCGTGACGCTACGGCACAGATAATTAATAGACTATCAGAACCGAAGGCGATTTTGACATTTAAGCAAAAACGTAATTTATAATTTCAAGTTTATTGTGTTATATGCTTCATAAAAAAATACTTTTTATGGTGATGGCTATCAGTAATTAATCATTTGGGGCCCAATAAAAAAATGGGTCAACTAGCCTATTGAATCGGTTCAGTAGTTGTGACGTGAAAGCAAGACAGACAGACAGAGCTACTTTCGCATTTATAATATTGTATGGATTTTTACATTTTCATATCTTACAAATGAACACAGACTCGCAAGGCAATTATTAAGGCATATACTATTGAATGTGATTGTGGCCCAAATGCTTATATCAAGATGGATATGTGGGGTGACGAGGATTGATAGAGTGAGGAATGAGTATATCAGGGGAGATAGAGTAGTTGTGAGAAAAGCGGCCATCGTGGTATGGACATTTTGAGAAGATACTCTCATATTCATAACTCTTCTCGTTACATGAGCATGTAACGAGAAGAGTTATGAATGCGAGTGGATGGTAATGCAGGGAGAGGAAGACCGAAGAGATGGATAGATTGTGTGAATGAGGACATGGCTAGAATGGGAGTGAATGTTGATATGGCGTGTGATAGGGGAGAGTGGAGGAGAAAGACTCGTTGCGCCGACCACAAATGAAATTGGGAAAAGGGCAGGCTAATGATGATAATAACTTCAGGCGATTGAAAGCAATACATCTCTAGATGTAATTTACATTAATGTACATTAATAGCTGTTTCCCGCGACTTCGTCCGTAGTTTCTATGGTTTTTTAACTATCCCACGGAAACCCTTTAATTTTCCGAAATAAAAAGTATCTAAGATGTTGACCAGGGATATAAGGTATCACTGTTGAAATAATACTAGCCACCTATAAGGTTCTTTTTATAAATAACTTTGTAATCAAATTTAATTTTATATTTTGACATGTTTACCCGTCACTTATTACTTCAATATAAAATCTACACTGAACTACATGTGTTTTGCTCTTACTCGCCAATAATATCCAACAATCACCATGTAAAATTTCATTTCGGAGATTAGCCCATATAAACAGAGAAACAAAAAAATTAAAAAAAAATTGCTGGTATTTGCTCTCTGTTTACATCCTCCTGACTTGGTTGTAAGCATTTTTTTTCTATGTAGGTACAGACATTCAACTTCTATAACTTTATTATATGCCGTCCGTGAAGTCCTTTATTCTCAAATATCGGATCACGGGTCCGATTCGTAATGTCTCAGCCCGTCTCGCTTTGATTCGTTGCAATAAAAAGTTTCAGGTAAAGAGATTTCGGGATTCGTTTGTTATGGAGGCTCATGCAATGGATTGGATTAAAAATGGATGCGTAACCTAAAGACGCGGAGATGACAGCCTAGGTAAAATAATCATTATTGGGAACACAGAAGGGAAAATACCCAGAGGCCGCTCACCAACTAGATGGTCTGACCAAGTCAGGAATGCAGACACACCGACCGCCGACCACTGACGGACGGACCAGAGAGAGAACCTACGTTCTACTCCTGGACTTAGCTAGGCTACTTATGAAAGCAATCTCAATTAAAACTCAACAATGACACAATCCAATATCCTAAAATACGGAGACGAGGGAGTTAGTACGAGAGTACCGATTTTAGCAAAACTTAATGTCAATTAGGTCACTCTATATCTGTACTGTACAATTTAAGTCCATTACACTCATGTTATAATGTTCGAATTATGAACTCAGACTCGAACTCATAATGACATACTTTTTAACACAGAGGATAAAAACGAAAATTTCAAAATGGAAACTGTACATTATTACCATTATGCAACAGGTTGGACTCATTATGCTACAATAATTTTTATGAAGATTGATATCACACATGCCAACAATTATTATCTCTGGATTTGTCGCTGTGGAGAAATCTGAAAAAATTTTAGTATGGAAAATGCAGACATCCCCAAAATCTGCATACAAAACGTCAATTTCATACTTTAACCCCTAATACTAATAAAGAACTCGCCAAGGCTCGTTTTCTAAAACCACGTATTATGTGACAGTTACATAAACTACTATTATGGCCCTAGTAAGGAGCTCGGTGGCGTAGTGGTCAGTGCGCTTTGGCTTCGATCGAAAACAAAGCTACCTTCGCCATGGTCAGGCCGTGGATGGGTGACCAAGACTTTGTGATCTCGAGCTCCTCCGTGCTTCGGAAGGCACGTTAAGCCGTTGGTCCCGGTCGCATTTGTGATCGTTTTTACCCACCAACCCGCATTGGGCCAGCGTGGTGGTGTTACGGCCCATACTCCTCATGTGTTTCTCCATGAGGAAGGCCTGTCCCAGCAGTGGGACGTATATAGGCTGATGACGATGACGATGGCCCTAGTGTCGCAATTGAAGAGTAAGTAACATCACAATATCAATGTCGATAGATCGGGTAGGCTGACTAACCATAGCCTTATGTGACGTGGTGTGGTGGATGCCGGTGATAAAATAAGCCCGGAGATGTCATCACTAATGTTGAATATATTTAAAAACATAATCACACTGAAAAAATTTATAAAACAGGTTAATTACACAAATCACTGCATATAAAATTTGAAGATAATATCAAAGGTAGGGCTACATACAGTAGTGCCTTAGTAAAGTTTTATGAAACTTGAACAATAAATATCGTTACGTTTTATTTACTTGTATAAATAATTTTATTATTGTTATTTATATAATCCTTTGCGTCGAGCCAACAGCTCCAGAAGCTGACTCTGATAGGCATAAAATTGGAGACCAAAAACAATGAAAAAAGAAGGAGAGAGATGATTATTTTAAAAACTGAAACAAAGAGGAAATGGCCAGAGAGCGCAATGACAGCACTGCAAAGAGTCGCGAATACTGATAAAGTGCCTCGTTACAGCCCTCAGTTACAGCCTGACACCACACTGGCCCAATGCGGGTTGGTGGAAAGAAACAGTTGCAAATGTGACCGGGACCAACGGCTTAACGTGCCTTCCGAAGCACGGAGGAGCTCGAGATCACAATGTTTTGGCTTAAACTACAGAGAGATACAGATTTTCTATACTAAAGTACTCGCTAAGTACTCGTACTCCAGTTCGAGAGGCCGCGCGGGAAACGCGGGTTCGATCCCACCGCTGCCACCACTGAGTTTGAATATAACTTATATACAGTTAATTGTGATTATGCTTGGAGAGGTTTGGCGCCATTCGACTATGGCGTCTGATTTCAGTGAGTGTAATATTGTTTTTAATATCTTCATCATGGCTGAAACCCTGCAAGACTTACTGCAAGAGAAGGTGAACGGCCTGGCTGAATCTTCCCAACGCATCGGTCTCCGGATGAACTTGGATAAAACCAAGGTCATGTTCAACGAGCACGTTGATTCGGGACCGGTCGCAGTAAATGGAGTATCTCTCGAAGTTGTCCAAAAATATGTCTACCTGGGACATATTCTCCAAATAGGCAAAAACAACTTCGAGAGTGAAGCCAACAGAAGAATTCAGCTAGGCTGGGCAGCATTTGGTAAGCTTCGTAAGGTCTTCGCGTCATCCATCCCTCAATGTCTCAAGACAAAAGTCTTCGACCAGTGCGTCCTCCCAGTCATGACCTACGGTGCCGAGACGTGGACACTCACGGCTCGACTAGTCCACCAGTTTATAGTCGCTCAGCGAGCTATGGAAAGGGCGATACTCGGAGTAATTCTGAAGGACCGTCTTAGGAATGATATGATCCGACAGAGAACTGGAGTCACCGACATAGCCTTCCACCACCAACCCATGGTCTTACCTGCCTTACGGCACCCAGACCGAATCACGGGAGAGCGCGGGGTACTTGCGAATGCTCTTTCCCACACCGCGCTTGTTCTATGCTCCCTACAAATTCTATTTCCTGGGGCGTGACAGCGACACATTCACAGGACTTCGCGTCGGGCTGCTCTTCTGCTGATACCCGATCAATCGAAAGCGTGCCTAATGGTGTGCCAGGAGTGCGCGAACTCGCGCTACGCGTTCCAATTGTTGCGGCTGCAAATGAGGTCCTGGTGATATATGGGGGCGACATAGCCTACCGTATTAGCAAACTGAAGTGGCAGTGGGCTGGTCATATTAGCCGTAGAACTGACGACCGCTGGAGTCGTAAAGTTCTTGAGTGGAGACCGCGACTCGGCAAACGCAGTGTGGGACGCCCTGTGACAAGATGGGATGACGATATTCGTAGGTTGGCTGGAGTGGGCTGGATGAGAACGGCCCTAGATCGAGAGCGGTGGCGTGCATTAGGGGAGACCTATGTCCAGCAGTGGACGAGCAGAGGTTGATGATGATGATGAATATTGTTTCGGAGTGTATCTTGTTGCGTAAAATCAGTGTAGTTTTGTGTAATAGTGTCTAGGTTGACGAGCAATATGGAGGATCATTGAAATACCTAATCGTCAAGTGGTGTGAAAAACGATGGGATTTTTATTTTTTATTTATTTAAAAATCTTCATTGCACAGAAAATGTACAAATGTAGACTTAATGCCATAGGCATTCTCTACCAGTCGACCAGAGCAGAAGGTATGAAAAGTTAATACCTAAATAGGGCACGAAAGAAAAAACCGAAACAAATTTTTTATCGTTGTCGACCACGCTAATCAATTGCTAATTTGAATAACCTAATCTTTGACGGTATTTAAGCAACCTTATATTGACGCATTACATTGATTAGATTTGAAATCAATCTACATAGTTAAATAAATATCTTTACACATTCACACCTATCAAGTAGTCCCATTTTAAGCAACTAATGCTGCTTGTGTTACGGACACTAGATGACGGATAAATGTTTATTAAGAACCACTTGCACGATCAATATGTAAAATATATATTGGGTCCTTACCTTGGGTCCTTAAATTGGTGTTTTTGTTCTGTCTTAGTATTTTGTCTGTAACCATTAAGATTCAGAGTATTCCTAAAAAATAATTACCTCGTCTAAAAATAGACTATATTTTTGAGCTCTTTTGTTGTAAATACAGGGATTTTTGGCGAATAAAAAAAGAGAACTTTCGATGGAAATTTTATGTATTAATAATTTTGAAGTAAATTTGAATTGACAAACAGTACAGAGATTTTTATAAAAAGTCAATTTAAAACATAGACACTAAACAGAGGAGTTCTCAACATCCTCCAAAGCCAGAAAAGATATGGAGACTAATTATACTAAAAGCTTGTCATATAACGAATCCAGGAACAATGGCTTGTCTCGAACCATGATCAACTGAAGAAGTCCTCAAATATAGTTTTCTATTAGCAAATTTTCTCTTGCTAAGCGATCTTTTAACTGTTGGATAGCCTTTAGGTATTTCTTACCATAAGGCGGGAAGCTTTCTACTAGTTCTCTCGCCTTGGATCCTGCTACTGTGGCCTGTATTAAGTACTAAT
Organism: Parapoynx stratiotata; assembly: GCA_910589355.1. Lineage (NCBI taxonomy): Eukaryota > Metazoa > Arthropoda > Insecta > Lepidoptera > Crambidae > Parapoynx > Parapoynx stratiotata. The sequence continues at coordinate 4,677,730 of OU342476.1, read as the reverse complement.
ATTTATCACTGTCGTCAATGTCACTCGTCAATCACTGTGGATCTTCGAATATTGTCACCAGAAAGAAATCCAGTTGCCATTTTCTCCATCGAACTTGCTTAGCTCTATTTTTGGTAGAGTAAAACGCTTTTGAGCTGACTTCTCCGAGCAAGCAGTATTCATGTGCGAGCCCATTGAGGCAACGTCACATGCTACTTCAACATTACTCCGGAACCGACAATAATAGATAGTTCTCCGAGCAAGCAGTATTCATGTGCGAGCCCATGGAGGCAACGTCACACGCTACGTCAACATTACTCCGGAACTGACGATAATAGTTAGTACTTACAATTATCCAGCGTGACTTATATTATGATTCAGCCGTTTGCAGATCGGCAAAAATGACATCCTCACTTGCGTCAATGTCTGCAAACCACATATCGACTACGTTAAACAATTCCTCGGCCTATTTTTTCGCGATGGTAAATATCACATGGACGTCTGAACTGGAACTGTCTCCAAGTGCATTCTCTAAGTCCCGCTCCACATTTGAATAGAATCGGCGTGAGATCGAACGCAACTATTTCATAGTTTCCATTTTTTCAAAATTAGTTCACATGTCCTGTCACGGTCGCCAGAAAATGTTGTAAATACAGGGATTTTTGGCGAATAAAAAAAGAGAACTTTCGATGGAAATTTTATGTATTAATAATTTTGAAGTAAATTTGAATTGACAAACAGTACAGAGATTTTTATAAAAAGTCAATTTAAAACATAGACACTAAACAGAGGAGTTCTCAACATCTTTTGATGTGTTTTGATAATTTGTTGTATGTTTAATTGTGTTAAAATTGGACACGGAGACAACTCTTTTTAAGTGCCTCCCGATTACATCATTTTATTTGCATTCACTTAAAAACGATAAATAATTTTTATGAAGTGTGATATTACACATATTACTAAAGCTTGTCTTATGATACATGCCAAATATTATTATCTCTGGATTTGTCGTTGTGAAGAAAACTGATAAAATGTTAGTATGGAAAATGCAGAATTCCCCAAAATCTCCATACAAAACACCAATTTCATAGGTAAGGGCCTAATATTATAATTTTATGATCAACACTTAATTTTTATAATTTATTGGCGTCGAGACAACCGCTCCATACGCTGACTTTGATAGGAAAAATAGGAATAAAATTGGAAACCAATAACAATGAAAAAAGAGACAGATGGTTAGTTTAAAAACAGAAACAAAGAGAAAATGGCCAGAGAAAAGCGCAATAACGTTGGAAGGGAGAAGCTGGTACTGAGGAGCCCAAAGACGAGATACGTAGTAACTTATTAGTAATCTGTGGATGAGAACAGTATTTTAAAAGTGGCCGGACCTGCGCCTTGAATACTTATTTCATCAACAACCTCTGGTCGTCCACTGCTGGACATAAGTCTCCCCTAATGCACGCCACCGCTCTCGATCTTCGGCCGTTCTCATCCAACCTTCTCCAGCCAACCTACGAATATCGTCATCCCATTTTGTCACAGGGCGTCCCACACTGCGCTTGCCGAGTCGCGGTCTCCACACAAGAACTTTACGACACCAACGGTCGTCAGTTCTACGGCTAATATGAGCAGCCCACTGCCACTTCAGCTTGCTAATTTAATACGGTAGGCTATGTCGCCCCTATATATCACCAGGACCTCATTTGCAGCCGCAACAATTGGAACGCGTTGCGCGAGTACGCGCACTCCTGGCACACCATTAGGCACGCTCTATCGATTGATCGGGTATCAGCAGAAGAGCAGCCCGACGCGAAGTCCTGTGACTGTGTCGCTGTCACGCCCCAGAAGGGGGAGAGGTGGCAACAATAGGGATGGAAATAGAATTTGTAGGGAGCATGGAACAAGCGCGGTGTGGGAAAGAGCATTGGCAAGACAGCGACACAGTCGCACAACGGTCGTCAGTTCTACGGCAAATATGACCAGCCCACTGCCACTTCAGTTACTACTGAAGAATACTTACTACTTACTAAAATACTTATTAATTAGGGGGGGGAATGTCAGAAGATACATTTATTATTTGCTTACGACTCATTCGATTACCGACCTTTCATAAATCTAATGCTCATTAAAGGCTTAGATAAACCGATTGTTTTATCGAAAGATTATGATAAATGGTTGATTGCTCCCATTTAGTGTCTGTAAACACTTGCGATGGCTGTATATTTAGTTTATTGCGTAGGAATATGTATTTTGTGAGTATTTATTTTATATATCTAGTTCACATAAGGGTCTTATTTAAACGGTCAGTAAATATACGAATTTCGGTCAGCAAAAAAATACAATTGGTCAGCTGAAATAAGTAATTGGTCATCAACTTATGGGCAGCAAATATTTCTAAATTGGTCAGAAAAATAATTAATTGGGCAGCAACTTACGGGCAGCAGATATATCGAATATGTCAGCAAAATAACTAATTTTACAACAAATATTTTATTTCTCTGCTGCCAAATTGTTTAAAATATGTTTTGATGACACAAATATTATTATGAAGGATCATAAAAAAATAACCTTAATCTAATATCTATCATAATACATTTCCTAGGAATTGATTCTTGATCTTCCATCGATCCTTTTCCTAGATTTTATACATTTCCGGTAACATATATACTTATTGCGACCCAAATATTTATTTTGCAGCTCAACCTATCATTTAGATGCCCAAATAATTATATTGCTGCCCAATAACTTATTCTGCTAACCAATTAATAATTTTACTGCCCAAATGATTTTTCAGCTGACCATTTTGTTGCTGGCCAAATATTCACTTTTCTCTTCACACCGGCCGGCGGGCGGCGCGGTGCGTACGCTCAGAGCCACTCCTGTTAGTTCACACTAAGCGCGTTCGAATATCCTCTCGAGCATTCCCAATAACAAAAGAAGTGAAACGAAAAAATAAACCTTATTGCAATGTCTCAAAGCTTGTTTTGTTTTGAACGTCATAAAAAATGCCCTCATCTCCGAGCCGGTCTGTGTGAAAGGACCTATTTTGTTATGACGATCTTTGCCCTATTCCCAGTGACGACCTCCGTGGTCGAGTGTATACCGGTCTCGAGGCGTCGCCATCTCGAGAGGTTCTGGGTTTGATCCCCGGTGGGGGCAAAAAAAGTTTGGGTGTTGAATTTTCAGGCATTTGTTCTCCAGTCTTGGATGTTTATTTTTTACATATATTTAGGATATTATATTTATATGTGTATTTCTGTATTAAATATATTTAATTTATCCGTAAAAAAAGAAATATGCAGGGATCGTAGCAAGTGTAAGGATGTAATCTCTGCGTAGCCTTGTGGAAAATAGGCAAAAGGGGAAAAGTGAAATAAGGAAAAAGTGACTTATGAATGTTTGTTATGTCCGTAACACAAGCAGCATTAGTTGCTTAAAATGAGGCTAGTTTATAGGTGTGAAGGTTTGAAGATATTCAAGTATTATTATTACTTATTATTTGGTGTCCGCGCAACATGTCTTCTTCTTCTACTGTCTCTTGTAACTCGCCAAGTCAACACTCACTCCCTTCTTCGTCATTCACACAATCCATCCATCCTTTCTTTAATCTTCCTCTCCCTACTTTTCCTACTTTCAATTCTTAATTAGATACCTCTTCCTCGCACTTTGGTGCTGCGCTAAGTGTCAACGATGTAGGAATTAATTTGTTTCTTTTTCAGAGTTTTAAACAATGCCGCTAGGGGTCACATACCAATGCCGGATGAAATATTAGCAGAGCCTAGCTATGGTAAGTTAAGAGTATCAATAATATCATCGTTTTCTTCCTACCTTTTTTAACATATTAGGTCCTTACCTATGAAATTGGTGCTTTGTATGGAGATTTTGGGGATGTCTGCATTTTACATAGTAACATTTTATCAGTTTTCTTCACAACGACAAATCCAGAGATAATAATATTTGGCATGTATCATTAGACAAGCTTTAGCAATATGTGTGTGAGTGTGAACACGCTTGATAAAAATTATTCATCGTTTTTATGTTAATGCAAATCAAATGATGTATTCGGGAGGCAGTTAAAAATAATTGTCTTTGTGTCTAATTTTAACACAATTAAACTTACAAAAAATTATCAAATTAAATAATACGAGCGCAAATATATGGTCTATTTTTAGAAGAGGCAATTATTTTATAAGAATGTTCTGAAATTTAATAGTTACGGACAAATTGCTATTACAGAATAAAAACACCAATTTCATAGGTAAGGACCCAATATTACATCAATGTTTTCCCCACTCTACGTGAGATCGGCACTTCACTTATCAGTTCATCATTCACTTCTTTACTTCTCATATCAAATTCACACACTCAATTTACCGCTGTCTTGGTCTAAGAATCGAATGTCTATACATAGAAAAATGCTTAAAACCAAGTCAGTTTGATGTAAAAATACCAAGAATATTTTTTTTTGTCGTTATTACTATCTCTGTTGTTTGGAATCATTCCTCTAAGATACACTTTCCTCATAGGTACACTTTTGAAAAATCTCCGCTTTTGTTCCTGTAAGATACACTTTGGCCAAGTACAACAAACCAGAAAAGTATTACTGCAAGTTTTGAAAATTAAATAATTCAAAGATGGCTATATTGATGCTTGTTGGTGCTTTTGTTTCATCCCCACAACCAAAGTCTGACGCGATTTTCTTTGTAAGTAATTTTTTAAAATTTCACAAAAGTTTTCGATAATCTTATAGACGAATACAATATAAATTTTCTTACTCAGTCAAATACCCTATTGCTTTTAAGTACAAAGTCATACAATCACCAGTAAACAAACTAAAAAAAAAAATTATGTTTATGAAAATAATAGCCAAACGTATCAATGAACTTTAATTTGACATTCATTTGTTTTTACGGAATTCGCATGTTTTTTTAGGATTCCGTATCTAAAAGGTAAAAACAGGACCCTATTACTGAGACTTCGCTGTTCGTCTGTCTGTCTCCAGGCTGTATCTCAAGAACGGTGATAGCTAGACAGCTAAAATTTCTGTTGCCGCTGTAACAACAGATACTAAAATAAAAAACTTAGTTTTACAAAAATCATTATTTTCTTTTTATTTCGAAGTTCATTTGTTTTTACGGAATTCACTTGTTTTCCGATGTTCATTTGTTTATAAGGCATTCTCTTGTTTGTACACTTCATTTAACCCCATTGTCGATATTTTAGTCAAACTCAAACTCAAAGTCATTTAATTAAATTGGTACCATCAAATACACTTTTGACAAGTCAAAACAAAATAAGTTACAATTATCCTAAAATTGACAATACCACTACTTTTTTTTTAGTTATTAATTTATTCCACAACTATACCTAAAAGTGTATCTACGAGGAAAGATTGTTAACGTTTAAAAAAAGTGCATCTTACAGGAACAAAAGCGGAGATTTTTCAATAGTGTATCTACGAGGAAAGTGTATCATAGAGGAATGATTCGTTGTTTGTACGGGCTAATCTCCGAAATGGCTGCACCGATTTCAACGAAATTTTGCACAGTGATACCTTATATCGCTGTTCAACATTTTAGATACTTTTTATTCCGGAAAATTAAAGGGTTCCCGTGGGATAGTTACAAATCCAGTAACCGCGGATGACGTCGCGAGCAACAGCTAGTTTCGAATATATTACCGTAAGACCAATTTTACTGAAGATAGTGACCGGTTGGCATAATTTGACATTCATAAGAGTATTTACTTACCTACAATGGTTTGAGTCTGAAGAAAAGTATTCTACTGTTAACGTGTGGCTCATAAGGTCCTGCAACCAGAGCCGTAAAACTGAATATTAAATAAAAATTCTTGATAGTTTTGGCGGCATTCAACTATGGCGGACGTGATTTTTATTTCGATGATTGTAATATTGTATGGAGTGAATATTGTTACGTAAAGTCAGTGTAGTTTTGTGTAATAAGTGTCTGTGATGATGTGCAATATGGAGGATTATCGAAATAAACGTCAAGTGGTGTGAAAAGTGATGAGTTTTTTATCGTGGTAATCCACCTCATCCAAGTAGCACCACAGTGTCTGACATCGATAGTTTGACGCCAAACTCTCCCAAGATGCATTGAAATGCATTATACTAGCATTTCAATGCAAACTACTGAAGAAATGTATACTGAAGACTTGGCTGTATGGGCTCCGTTCCCTTTGCCTTCCCTGCATGGGAGAACTTTACAACACATAAAAATTCTTTCTTTCTGTCACAGCATCATACGAGTCGACGTACAGCGGAGAGCAGAAAGACAACAGTCTCGAGCGGCTGACTGCCCTCCGCGAAGTTATGGAAGAGAATGAAGTTGACGCGTATATTGTGCCCACTGCTGACGCTCACAACGTAAGTTTGTAACGAGGCTATATATCAGTGTGACGGGGTGAAGCCGGGGATAATTAAAATTCAGTTGGGTCGTCACTTAAGTATCGTATATTATAATGAAGATTTAAGGCACAACTGAAACAATTATATAAAAAAAGGTAAATTACACTCAACAAAAAACAATTTCACATTTAACACTAAATATATTACAAAAGGGTAGGGCTACTTACAATAGTGCCTTAGAGAAACATATAGTCTTTGTCATAAATTAGGAACTGATAATGCGGTTTGTTGTAACTTTGTACCAGCTTATAAAAATTGATTCACTTTATAAATATTTTACAATTATTGTTAGAAGGGAGTCAACCGCTCTACGCACTGACTCTCGTAAGAATGAGCTTCGAGAACAAAACAAATAAAAAGAGACAGACAGCAAATTTAAAATCGGAAACCAAGAGAAAAATGGCCAGAGAAGAGCGCAACGACAGCAACGAGGCGCTAATATAGCTATGGCGCCTCGTTACATCAGTATTCGACTCTTTGCTGTTATTGCGCTCTTCTGTGGCCATTTTCTCTTTGTTTCTGCTTTTAAGCTAACCAACCATCTGTCTCCTTTTCATTGTTTTGGTCTCCAATTCATTGCTATCAGAGGCAGTATCTGGAGCGGTTATGACATACACACATATACATAATAATACGCCTCCTTACACGAAATTGCAGGCATTGCAGGGTTACACTTTGGCAAATCTTAATCGGAAGGCACTTTAAGCCGCTATTGTTACCGTTTCTCCAACCCGCATTCATATGCCTACAAAGTCGAGGTAGAATATTGGGTGAACCTATGAAATTGGTGTTTTTATTCTGTCTTATCAATTTGTCCGTAACTATTAAATTTCAGAACATTCTTATAAAATAATTGCCTCTTCTAAAAATAGACCATATATTTGAGCTCGTATTATTTAATTTGATAATTTTTTGTAAGTTTAATTGTGTTAAAATTAGACACAAAGACAATTATTTCTAACTGCCTCCCGAATACATCATTTGATTTGCATTAACATAAAAACGATGAATAATTTTTTTCAAGCGTGTTCACACACATATGGCTAAAGCTTGTCTAATGATACACGCCAAATATCATTATCTCTGGATTTGTCGTTGTGAAGAAAACTGATAAAATGTTAGTATGTAAAATGCTGACATCCCCAAAATCTCCATACAAAACACCAATTTCATAGGTAAGGACCTAATATTATTGTAACTGTAAATAATCATTGTTGCTCATTCCATTGTGGCACATAATGTTTTTCGAGTAAATGATTGAGTTTGAGTTTGGACCAGCGTGGTGGTGTTACGGCCAATACTCCTCTTGTGTTTCTCCATGACGAAGGCCTGTGATTGGGACGTATATAGGCTGAGAACGCGGACGAGGATGAACCTGAAAGGGTATTAGTACCTCCATGATATGCACCAGCCAGTTTAGTAGAAAGACGTCTCTGGTGAAGGTTGCAGGTCGCTGAACGTGGGCGGTGCAGGACCGTTCATTGTGGAGATTCTGGATGGGTGGCCTATGTCCAGCAGTGGACGTCTCTGGCTGAGATTAAAGTTGATAGCTCGCTATAGCCACTCGGCGAACCGCACCGCCTTGCCTCGAGCGGTTAGTATTCTTTAAATGAATTTCTATAGACATGCGATCTTTATATCAACACCGTATCATCACCAGATCGCCTCCCTCGCGAGCTATCCACGTGTGGACCGCGGGTGGACCACTTGGTGACCACCGTTGCTCGCTTACCGCGTGCAGGTTCCGATGGATCGTTCCTTGTTTTTGACAACGAGTTGACCACGCGTTGATCTTGTGTTACCGGTGGACAACGTGTCGAGGCGGTGCCGATCGGGTGCCGGGTGGCTCTCAGCTTTGATCTTAATAAATGAAACGCTTACTTTCCTAACTCTTAATTCTTGCATTTCTTACCCAATCAATGCCGTCTCCAGTCCCAATATATAGCAGCGACCGACGCCAGGCGCGTCTGGTTGACGGGTCTTCAGGGCTCGTCGGGCACGGCCGTCGTGACCGCCGACGAGGCCCGAGTGTGGACCGACGGCAGATACTTCACGCAGTTCGAGATGCAAGTCAATACGGAGTACTTCACTCTAATGAGACAAGGTGGGCTTCACAGGCATTACGCCAATACCATACACCACCACATAAGACTAGATAGGCATAACTCGTCATGATCATCTGTGCTGTTCTTTATTTAATTGTTATAATTACATATGCCGTTTTATTCTCTCTTAGTATTTTGTCTGTAACTATTAAATTTCAAAATATTCTTAAAAAATAATTACCTCCACTAAAAATAGACCATATTTTTGAGCTCTTTTGATTTGTTTTAATAATTTGTTGTTAGTTTAATTGTGTTAAAATTGGAAACGAATACAACTCTTTTTAAGTGCCGCCCGAATACAGCATTTGATTTGCATTCTTTTAAAAACGATCAATAATTTTTATGAAGAATGATATCACACATATTGCTAAAGCTTGTCTAATGATATATGCCAAAAATTATTATCTTTGGATTTATAGTTGTGGAGAAATCTGAAAAAACGTTAGTATGGAAAATGCAGACTTCCCCAAAATCTCCATACAAAACGGCAATTTCATAGGTAAAAACCTTATACATATATATTTAAATAGGCCCGGTCAGAACACCAGCGCTGGAGTCCCAGAGTCCCTGATGCAGCATTTGCTGAGGCTGGGTCCTAATTAACCGTTATTGTGTAGTCTTATATGATTATATAATGTACTCTGTGTTTGTTTGTTCTTTCTTTGTTTACTATTCTATATGAAGTGTTTGTTGGTTAATAAATGTTTCTCTTTCTTTCGTCAGTTGTAACACATCCCCCATTTAGGAGGTAAGGTAGTGTTCCTTCAAGTTCGAGTGAGGAGCTCGGTGGCGTAGTGAGTAGTATACGTTTCGGCATTCGGTCTAAAACAAAGCTACCTTCGCCATGGACAGGCCGTGGATGGGTGACCAATACTTTGTGATCTCGAACTCCTCTGTGCTTCGGTAGGCACTTTAAGCCATTGATCCCGGTCGCTTTATTATCAATATCGAAAGCCAAACGCCACCGAGTTATCATTGTATGATGTAGACTAATAAACCCTTATTGTTTCAGGTATTGACCTGTCTATAGCTAACTGGTTAGTGTCGGATATGCCGGCAATGTCTGTGGTGGGCGTGGACCCCACGACATACACCCGCAGTGCTTGGATATCCCTAGAGGTAAAAATTAAAAATAAAAAAAACCTGAAAAAAAATAAACAAGCTTTTATTAAATTAAGTTTGTTAAATAAAAGCCTGTTACTTTGTGATTGTAAAAGATATTCTTCAATGTTACATCAAAATGCTTTTTTTTAACAAAGTAATATAAATATCTATAGAAATTCACACCTATCAACTAGCTGCATTAAAACCATTTGCCAGCAGAGAAAACATTTAAGCTAACATAATAAGCAAACATTTAACAACCATTAATTAATAATAAAATCTAGAACGAGCTGACAAAAAGTGGGTTGTGATTAATCCATTTTAGATATTGAAATTCTATCTATGGAGGACATTATTAAGGAGCGACTAGAAACAGAGTAGGTAGTCATAATTTTCTAAAGCGTAATTTTATTCGAATAATCCAACCCAGATCGAATATGTACACCCTGACTCCACGTGGGCCGGACATTGCCTTACACTAGAGCATTAGTGCCCCAAGTGGTCTAGATGAACCCCTAGGGGTCCACGGGAGACTCGAAGGGGGTCTCGTTGTCTTCACATCTTTACATTTTTGACGAGTTTTGGGAATATGGTAGAAATGTTCCACCAGCACCAGCACCGTTCCATCATCGGACGACGCGACGTGGTTTGGGTCTCCATCCGTATGCGGTCGATGTTCCATCTTTTCGCACCAAACGATTTGCCGCAACATTTCTGATGCGCACCGCAAAAGAGTGGAATAACCTTCCTGCGTCTCTGTTTCCGTCCAGATTCGATATGGGGACTTTCAAGGCAAGAGTGAATAGGCACTTTTTGAGTTTGCGTGTTCCACCTTAGACCACTTCGGCGCTTTCCATCAGGCGAGATTGTGGTCAAACGCACTTAAATTTATCATTAAAAAAAAATGTAGCTGCAAGGGTCCACCGGAACCAGATAAGTTTTAAAGGGGTCTATAAGAAAAATGAGTCTGGGAACCTCTGACCTAGAGTGTAATTTAAACCTGCGTTTGCATGAAAGGGCGAGGGGCGAGGGATCTGCCAACCGCCAGCCAGCAAGCCGAAGCTGCAGTGGCGAAAACCATCTGCGACAATAAGCTCGCGTGGGACCGCCGGAATCCCGCAGCGCCGGAGCCGTCACAGAAACAGCAGTGCGAGCATAGAACTTCGATAGCCGCCATATTTGATCGACAAAAGCATCCATCCTTTTCACTCCTTTGGATTATCTGTCAAGTTTATCGAATTTGTCGACAATTGTCGATCTTAGACGTCAAATTGGGCTTATCGGATGTTCTATGCTCGTAGCGCAGTTCTGAATTCGAAACACTTTATTTATGATAAAATGCCGCTCAGTATATAAAAAACCTTTGCCAAACATGGAACAAATGCAGGACGTAACGTTGACACTCAAATATGAAGCTTCTCATTTTGTATTTTTTAAGTAATTCAAATTAATGTTCGTAAGTCGAGAATTCGACAGAAAAGTGGCTATCGTGGTATGGACATATATTGAGAAGAGAGAATGAGCATGTAACGAGAAGAGCTATGAATATGAGAGTGGATGGTAATGCAGGGAGAGGAAGACCGAAGAAGAGATGGATAGATTGAGGACATGGCTAGAATGGGAGTGGATGTTGATATGGCGTGTGATAGGGGAGAGTGGAGGAGAAAGACTCGTTGCGCCGACCCCAAATGAAATTGGGAAAAGGGCAGGCTAATGATGATGAATTCGCTTTTCTGTTGATTTCTCGTCTCTCGCAGTCAGTCGCTCACTTAATAATACTATAACCTAATTTAAAGTCGCTCCTTCAAATACTACCCAAAATCCATTGTTTGTGTAAATGTCAGAAGATATTTACATATGTTTACTGTTTATAGGGAACTTTAAACGCAGCCAACATAACGTTGAAGGCAGTATGGACCAACCTGGTGGACTTGGCGCGGGCGCAGTTAAACGAACCCGCGCCCCCGAGGCCCAACAACCCCCTTATTGTGGTCGACGTAACTTACACAGGTAATATTGACATACATGATACAGCTTTAGCTCAAATCACACCGAAATGGCAGCGCAGTGGCGAGCGTTTTCAGTGTCATATAATTTGAAACTTTACCTTCATTATTGTAATACATAGTATCGCTTGAGAAACCTGGAAAGTCTCGCGGTCGCCGCGACACCGCGAGCACTCTGACGATTCCTACGCGGCGGCGCGCGACTGATCGAGCAGTCGCGGGCGGCTGCTGGCAGAGTGTCTTGCACCTAAAAATTTCATTTTCTTCTAAGACTTTTCTTGCCTTTCCTCTTCTTCTTAAAGTATACGTGAAATAACAATTAAACCCAAAACACTCATTTTCTCTGACAAGTACACAAGATTCCTACATGTAAGCTGCGCATAGAAATAGCACGAGGCAAGTCGCGGTCGGGTGCAAGCCGTAGCGCCGCTGCTTTGCGCTGCCGCCGCTGCCATTTCAGTGTGATTTGAGCCGCTTTTCTCTCAATATTGCGAGGTTGTTGATTGAAAAGAATCCTGTATATATGTATGAATATAAATAAAAATTTGTTTTTTTTTACAGGAAATCCATCCAGCGCAAAAGTAACCGAACTACGACGCCAAATGACAGACAGAGGGGCGTCTGTTCTCATCCTGACTGCTTTAGATGACATAGCCTGTAAGTTCTTTTAACTGTAACGAATTTTTTGGTAGGCAGAGGTGTTTATAACACCCACATTTCGCCTCATAATTATGTTAAATGCAACAGTCCACTGTTGCAATGCGCCGGGCACAGTGTGAGAAGTGATTCGATCTGTAGGCCAATTCTGCTATTTTATTTAGATCTGAAACGCATGAGCAACGCTTATGTTCGAACTTTATTGGTATTCTACTAGCAAAACGCAACCGTTCGTTTCGGTTGCCTTCGGTTTCATTCGGTTCCTTTCGGTTTGCTATTTTACATATAAATCAAAAACGTACAGCTTACATTTCAATCATCACTGGTTATTCTGCTAAGCATTCTTTCTTCAAACGCATTGGTTATGCAATTGTAACGATTCGGGAACGTCCGCTAAAATTTATAGTAGAATTGGAGTGCTGGCCTCTTGCCTTGGTACCATCGATCTGGCTCAGCTATCGTCTTTGATAAAAAAAATCATAGCTGTTAGCGGCAGCGCTAACGTCTACGGTGGCGCGGGCGGCGACTGGGGGGTGGGGAGGCGCGAGGGGCGACGATCTGGACTGGTCCGGGACCTTGCTTTGTTCCATTCAGGGTATATGTCACCACAGAATTGTAAATAACGTTAGTTTATAATCTATCTCGCGAGATTGTAAACTGCCGAAGGATTGTGAACCGTAACATGCTGCTTACAATTTAACGTATCATTTTATTATTCGTCAGATTGTAAATTAACGAAGTGAAACTGTTAAATCACAATCTTACAATAGTCAAATTGTCAACTGTCCGAAGGCTGTCTCTGATTGGTCGGCCTTACAGTAGACCGTTCTATGTTCATAGAGATTTGAATAAAACATAGTAGTCACAAATATTGTTTTTATGGGTCAAAAAAAACCTTAGCCTAATATCTATCAGAATACATTTCCACACGAAATCAATTTATAATCACCAAAACACATTCGACAACAAAGGAATTAACAAACAATATGGCGGCGCGGGGGGCATAATATGTCGGTGAACCAATCATTTTTTTATATTTTTTTATTTAATATTCAGTCTTACGGCTCTGGTTGCAAGACCAAGAAGAAGCCACACGTTAAAGTAGAACACTTTTCTTCAGTAGTTTGCATTGAAATGCTAGTGTAATGCATTTCAATGCATCTTGGGAGAGTTTGGCGTCAAACGATCGATGGTAGACACTGTGGTGTTCCTTCGTTGAGGTGGATTACCACGATAAAAATCCCATCGTTTTTCACACCACTTGACGATTATTTCTATGATTCTCGATATTGCTCATCATTATTGACACTTACTACACAATAATAAACTGATTTTACGCAACAAGATCAACTCCGAAACAATATTACAATCACTGAAATAAAAATTATGTCCGCCATAGTTGAATATGGTTAAATAGCGCCAAAAACTCCCGTTCAGCCAATCAGCGCGCGAGGTACGTTCCGTTTTACAATTTGACGGTTTCGCTTCGATCTACCGAAGAATAATGCGCGAGATAGATTATAATCTGACGTATTTTACAATTTAACGGTGACATATATATTTTGATTGTTTAATTCAACTCGTGTTGTTTGTTTGTTACAGATACACTGAATATTCGAGGCTCGGACATATTGTATAACCCTGTATTCTTTTCTTATCTCATTATTAGAAATGACGAGGTGTGTATTTATAATAAAACTAGCTTTTGCCCGCGACTTCGTTCGCGTGGAATAGTGACTTTGAGGTGGCGTGATGATAAATAGCCAAAAGGGTTTCCTAGATTAATAGACTATCTAACACTGAATTCTTTTTAAAATCGTAGCTGTAGTTCGTGAGATTAGCGCGTTCAACCAAACAAACAAACTCTTTAGTTTTTTTATCAAAATTTTATCAAAATCCTTTCTAAGGGTATGCCTACGTCATAATAGCTTTATGCATGCAAAATCTCAGCCCGATCGGCTTAAAATTGACAAAGTTTCATACAAACTGTCATCTCCTTATTTTATCCCCTAGGAGTAGAATTTATCAAAATTCTTAGCGGATGCCTACGTACGTCATATCATCTACCTGATATGACGTAGGCATGCCAAATTTCAGCCCGATCCGTCTAGTGGTTTGGGCTGTGCGTTGATGTCACTATGTCAGTCAGTCACCTTTGAATTTATATATATATATAGACATTTTTTTCTGATTACTATACCGCTTTTTTTAAGCGAATCCGTCATGGCGTGATTCTGACCTAAAGCCAATATGGTAGCGCGAATCTGACGTAACGCTGCTTTTCCACCAGAACTATACATGTAGCTAATGAGCGGGGAAAAATAGACCAATTGGAGCGGTAGCGGTGGTAGCGTCTCTTTAAAAGAATACTACCACTACTCTCTTCCCTTGGGTGTCGTAAAAAGCGACTAATGGGCTTAGAACTGAACAACATCCAAAAGCTTACAGCGGCGACGGGCTCACCACCTGTCACGCTGAGTGCAGTCACTGCTTGGTGAAGCGTGGTGAAGCGCGGACCATGGCAATGTACTGCTTTTGCAGTGCTTTTGCCTAGTCTCTGACTAACCCTTCAGGGAAAATATGTCTATCAAAAGTCTTCCTTACATTCCCAACTTTATTTCTATGTATTTGTATAAATGCCAATATTTGCACTGCAATATGTTTGATATCACAGTTTGGTAGTCTGGTAAATAAAAAAAAACAGTTTTATTATCATATCATATCGTTTTGCAGTGGTCGTAGTACGAGGGTAGATGCGCTAATCTACGTTTGACAACTGATTGACAGAATTTTTTTTTCAGCCCGCTCCTAATAATTTGATATTATTTTGGGGTAACGGTTCATTGACCTCCGAAGTTTCCGAGCATTTGGCCTCCGAAGGTACACAGATCACCACAAAGCCATATGAGTATATATTCGAATATATAGAAAACGAGCTACTGGTAAGTCTACATAGCATCAACCGTAACTTCTTCTTCTTCTTGCTCTTTTCCCACTCTAGGTGGGGTCGGCACAACATGTCTTCTTCTTCCTTTCTCCTCTGTCACTCGTCAGCTCAGCATCCACTTCTTTTATCCTCATATCATTCTTCACGCATTCAATCCATCGCTTCTTTGGTGTCCTCTCACTCTAGATCCGTCCACATTCATGCTCAGCATCCTTCTTGTAATGTGACATTCATCCCTCCTCATCACATGTCCACACCTAACCTATTGCTCCTACTCTTTTCTGTCACTGGCGCTACCTTCAAACTTCCTCTAATATATTCATTCCTGATCTTGTCCATTCTTCAGCATCAAGCGTAACTATCTACATAGATCGCTACACGTCTATCTTGAGCAGCTATTTATAAATTATATATATAATTAAAAATTTAAAATATCGTGAAAGCGAGACAGACAGACAGAGTAACTTTCGCATTTATAATATTAGTATGGATTTATCAGACCTTAAACATCTACACCATGGCATTACGTGACCGTAAATATCACAATTGTTAACTAGCTGAAAAGTTTAACTTATGCTGCTACTGAGGAGTTTTTAGTAGTTTTTTTTTTTCAATTTTTATTTAAGGACTTTTGCCTGTAGACATGTCAGTCCCATCGTACCCTAATGATAGGAAATACAACAAATACTATCCTCAAAAGTGTGCCCAGAGCGGCAGTCATTGACGACGTATTTTTTGAACTATTCGGCGGACCAAGGTAGCCGCATCAGACGTTGGTTCTGCCAAGATCTGCTGCATCACATTTTTAAGTAGTTATCTAGATAATCTTTATAATATATCGTACGCTATTCTTTCGTACGCTAATCATTCCCATGCACACTTTTCTACACTATTACACACCCACACCTAGGTACATCCATATACTTTCATACCCCGCAAACACTTTAAACACGCTGGTTTTCATTTAGTACTTTATGAATTATTTTTATATAAGCTTTTATTGATTATACTAAGGCCCGGCGCACATTATCGGCATCGGCAAGGAGAGGCGTCCTTCGGCATCCCTACATGCAACTGTCGGCAACTATGCCTTGGCATTCTGCAACGTCCTTAGGGATGCCGAAGCGTCCTTAAGCATGCCGTACGCCTAACTCACCGCTGAGTGTTGCCTTGGCGCGGCGGCAGCGTACTGAAGGATGCCGAAGTATCCCGAAGCATCCTCAAGGCCGCCGATGCAGCAACCTCAAGCATACCGAAGCGGTATAATTTTTACTACGACCATATATCAAGGAAATATCTATCACCTAATGCTATTTATCACCTAAAATCCTTGAACCGTGCCGATGCCGATAATGTGCGCCGGGCCTTAGATTAAGCATATTCTGGAACGATTCTGTCTCCTTTTCTGAAGGTGGGCTTTAAGTCTGCTAGACAGTTTTATTTTTTAACTAATGCAAACATTTTCGTTCAACTCAAATTTCTGTATATTGTTTTGTATAGTTAAATAAAAACAAAAAAAATTGCACCACGCGTTGTTATTACGTACATAGCTACCACGAATGTCTATGTAGCATCACGCGTAGCTATTACTTAAATAGCCACATGTCCACGTAGCATCACTCGTAGTTATCTTTGTAGATAGCTTCATCTCAACGCGTAGCTATCTACGTAGATAGCTACATGTCAACGTGGCATCACGCATAGCTATTACTTAGATCATAGATAGCCACATGTCCACGTAGCATCACTCGTAGTTATCTTTGTAGATAGCTACATGTCAACGCGTAGCTATCTACGTAGATAGCTACATGTCTACGTGGCATCACGCGTAGCTATTACTTAGATCATAGATAGCCACATGTCCACGTAGCATCACTCGTAGTTATCTTTGTAGATAGCTACATGTCAACGCGTAGCTATCTACGTAGATAGCTACATGTCTACGTGGCATCACGCGTAGCTATTACTTAGATCATAGATAGCCACATGTCCACGTAGCATCACTCGTAGTTATCTTTGTAGATAGCTACATGTCTACGTGGCATCACGCGTAACTATCTACGTAGATAGCTATTTAGGTAGTTAATGAAATAAAAGTCACACACTTGACTGATCACATCACAATTAACTACACACAGTAAGAAGTAGAAAGTTATGGAAGCACAGAGAATCACAGATAGCATAAAGAACTTAGGACAATAAGAAAGCACAGTAATCGTAAGCCAGAACTAGGGAGATAGCTAACAACGGCATGTGCTCCGCGTCAGAGAAGGGTCTCGATTGGTGTACGTGACCACGTGACTAGCTGCGCCCGCGCGGCCGGCGACGATCGCCTCATGTGCAAACAATTCCGCGTTCACAATGCGCTCCGTAATCATGGGCCGCTCGTAAATACGGTGTCATGTTAATATTATTTACATATATATTGTACAATTTATAATTATATGTAATAGAAATATAATTATGTACCGTTTGTGTGCAAGTTTTTATATTTAATATTTAGGACATAGAACATTTAAATAATATTATGTATATATCTTGATAAATAATATAAAAGAGACGTGTGGCACTCGGGAACTGCCGCGGTAAAGCTATTGCATAGCATTTTGTATCAACTTATGCAATTATAATTCTATTTATTTATTTTATTCATGCAGTATTTCTATTTCTTTGATATTAATTCTAGTTACACTTTTTGAGCGTGGTGACCGATAAGAAAACAATTTTTTCTATTATTAAATAAATAAAAAAGATAATATTGTTTAAAATATTTTTTATTATTTTACAATACATGTGGGTTTTATTATCTTAACGCCGCGCCGTGTCGAAGACTGCCGAACTGAAACGACGTTAGACGATGCACGGCCTTCAGGCCACACCTCCTTGCGCATCGGAGTGGGGAGCGTGAGGTTTTTTCGTTACGGAATTTCTGGATTCGGTCCCCGCTCTCAAGGCCCGCGATAGAAGCTATGCAATAGCTTAAAAATATAAAATAGTATATAATATAACCTACAGCTACAAATCTACATAGAATGACGCGTCATTGTAAAATCAGCCATAGTGCAACTAAATTGTAAATTTTTATTCAGGACGAGATCCCAGTTGGCAGTATGATTTGGATGTCTCAGGATGCAAGTCATGCGATTTATTTATCTGTTGAGCATGTAAGTAGAGTAACCTTCCATAAATCCACAATCCATCATACAAAAATTTGTTTTATACAGAAATGTCAATAGAAATAGAAACATTTTCCCTTTGCTTGTAAACATTGTAAAAACATCATTTTGGAAATAGTAGTATATCCAGTATATCATAAATAAAACCAATAAAACCAGTATATCCATAAATAAAAAATTATTTAACAAGCTTAAAATGTACTGTTGTGACATTAGTAAGTCTATGTTTCGTTTATACGAAAACTCGACACGAATGACGCTCGCGCTCGCGCTGCGCTGCGCATACAGCTAAGAACATTCAGAAATTGAGTATTCTTCTTTTATGAAAGTAAAATGTGTCAAATTATAAAAATTCGTAGAACAAATGTTGTTATGTATTATGTTAGCTACTGGGTCTTGCGGGGTTGTTGTTGAGTCATTAAAAATATTCCTGTATCTTTCACATAACAGATGTTGGCCATATTAAGTTTCCATTTTATGATAATTTTCTTTTCATCCCACCACCTCGGAAAGTGTAATTTTGCGCTTCGAAATCTGGCTGGAAAATTCTATTTTATTCGCTTGAGCGGCAAAGTAGATTTGAATTTAGAACATCACATATAATGAGTACTCAATATAATTGTAAATTCAAAACGTCATTAAACCTATTTAATGTAACCTCTATGGTGCCAAATTTATGATTAGAACTTTTTAAATTGTGAAAAAATATTTTGTCATTATAAATTGTTTTCTTTTTCATTTTGTCATTTCCTCGCTGAGGTGGGATGAAAAGTTACGTATTGCACTCGAGTGGAAAGATTTTTCACCTTGTGCTCGTTTGTTTCCCTCGCTGACGCTCAGGATTCTAATTTAGAATCACTCGCTGCGCTCGTGATTCAACTTAAGAATCCTTCGCTTGCTCGGTCATCCAAATCGAGCACGCGGTTAAAAAGGAACTTTCCACTCTTGTATAATAAATAACTATTATATCTAACCAAGTGATCCATATTTTAACCCCTCAGTCCTTACTAGCATAAACAACGAAACAAAATATTGTTACAACGTTTTCAAATATTTCTCATATCTTGAATAATTATCGACATTGCGAAAAATACATATTAAGTCTAAGTTGTCTTTTAAAATCATAATATTGAATTGCTAATAAAATGACGCTTTATTTTACAGAACGGGATAGCTAATGTGTTGTCAACTATGTCGCCGGTCGCACTAATAAAGTGCGTCAAGAATGAGGTGGAACTGGAGGTAAGTCGAATACAATATATCTACAGAGTTATCTAGACAGCTAATATCGTAAATAACAACATATGTTCCACGAGTTTTACAATAACTCAATACATTAATTAAAAATGATTTTACAAGCTTATAATGTACTGTCGTGACATTAGGAAGTCTATGTTCCGTTCATTCGAAAATGCGACACCCGCGACGCTCGGTCGCGTGTTGCGCACAGAGCTAAGGTTTCCATTTTTTAACCTACTGGTCAACCTGAGCACTTATTTTAACGAAGATACGCTCTACATTATAAAATGAACAACTAAGATAAAAAAAATAAATGCTTGCATATAAGTCTTAATAAAGTTCTACTCCTGAGATTTTTTCATATTTTTTAACTTATGGCTCAAGTGACTTTTTTAATTTTGGAGTGATTATTTCCAAAAAATATTAATTCAATCATAAAATTATTCTAGTAAACCCTTATTTTATTTTTAAATACCTATCTAAAAATATATTACATAATAAAATTCAAATGAAAAAAGAACTCTCCACTTCACGTTTAAGGGAAAACGTGATAAAACATTTTTTACACTTTTTATTTTACAACTTTGTCGGCGTGATTGATATACATATTGGTACTAAATTTCAACTTTCTAGTGCTAACGGTCACTGAGAAAAGCTGCGGGCGGACAAACAGGACTTGGCGAAACTATAGATTCCTGGTTGACTACGGAAACATAAAAATACAAATATTAGGTCCTTACCTATGAAATTGGTGTTTTGTATGGAGATTTTGGGGATGTCTGCATTTTACATACTAATATTTTATCAGTTTTCTTCACAACGACTAATCCAGAGATAATAATATTTGGCATGTATCATTAGACAAGCTTTAGCAATATGTGTGATGTGTGTGAACACGCTTGATAAAAATTATTCATCGTTTTTATGTTAATGCAAATCAAATTATGTATTCGGGAGGCAATTAAAAATAATTGTCTTTGTGTCTAATTTTAACACAATGAAACTTACAAAAAATTATCAAATTAAATAATACGAGCTCAAATATATGGTCTATTTTTAGAAGAGGCAATTATTTTATAAGAATGTTCTGAAAATTAATAGTTACGGACAAATTACTAAGACAGAATCAAAACACCAATTTCATAGGTAAGGACCCAATATTAGAAAAGTGATACTAGGAGCCTGCCAGTCCACAACGCACGTACTGGAAGGCGCAACTGGGAAGGCCCCCCACGGGGTAGAGCGACGATCTGGTGAAGGTCGCGGGAAGTCGCTGGAGATCATTGGGGGAGGCCTATGCCCTGCAGTGGACGTCTTTTGGCTGAAATGATGACGATTCATGATGATGATGATGTTTTAATGTATATGTATCTGACGACCTCCGTGGTCGAGTGGTCTGTATGCCGGTCTCAAGGCGTCGTCGCCATCTCGAGAGGTTCTAGGTTCGATCCCCGTTGGGAGCGAATGTTTGGGTGATTAATTTTCAGGCATTTGTTCTCCAGTCTTGGATGTTCATATAAATTTTGTACACATTCAGTATATTTATATGTATTTATGGTTAAAGATCATTTATTTCTCAAAAGAATTACATATTCACTTACTGAGAAACAACAGTTCCGATCATGTAATAATATATATACACGATAAGTTTAATTTTCATGGGCGCACTTGTTTCACTCAACATCACATAATTGAATTATATGTTTACGTTCACGAAATTAATATCAAGCATTTGTAACCATAAATAACACATTAATTTTAATAAGTTACATTACAAAACCAAGCAAGCAAAATAATCAAGATAATTGTGGGTAAACAAAAAAAAAAATGCTTAACACTCGCAATATGAATAGGCACTCGGTAAAAACATCGATCCATGAAGTACACTGGATGCGGCATTGGTGTTCTTGCATTTCATATACTAAAAAATGTATAGTTGGAAATATATTTTATTATTGGTATGTAATATGATTTATAACGTATGTTTTTAACGATTTTTTGAAACTAGGCATACTTTTTTCATTTTTTATGCTATCTGGGAGTCTATTATATAAAATTACCCCCTCATATTCTATAGTTTTCTTCCCGTAATTTGTTCTATGTTGACGTGGAATAAGGTTATCAGCATTACGTAGATGCATCCTTTGAATGCCTTTTTTTTTCGCAAAAGATATATTTGTATTGATATTGCAATTTAATATTTTATGTGTAAGAATGCATGTGAAATACACGTAAGATTGTTTTATGCTCATTAAGCCAGTATCCCTGTATACCTCACTTGTCGGTTTGCGATAGTTAAGTTTAAACAAGATTTTTATCAATTTGTTCTGTGCAATCTGCAATGATTTTAGGCCAGCTTTAGTCGCGGTACCCCAGATTTCAATAAGGTAATCAATGTGTGGTTTAACAAGGGAGTTATAGATCAAATAACGTACGTTTTTTGGTAGACAGTTAACGATTCCGTATAACGCACCCGTCAAAGATATTAGCTTTGCTTTAACTTTTTCGATGTGTGAATGCCAGTTTAAGTGGGAATCCAAAATTATGCCCAAATATTTTTCTGTTGAGATTCTTTTAATTTGTTTATTATTTATTTTGAGTTGGATATTGTCGTTGATTTTTTTGTTTTTAGTTGAAAAAATAATGAAACCCGTTTTTTCTGTATTTATAGTTAGTAAGTTACTTTGAAACCAGTCGCTAAGAAGTAACAAGTCATTTTGAACATCTGTTTGTATTGCATTTACTGAATGTCCAAAATAAAAGACACACGTGTCATCCGCGTAGAGAGATATCTCGCCTTTAAAGTTTTGCTGATTGATGTCGTTAATGAATATCAAAAATAAAAGCGGTCCCAATATTGATCCCTGCGGCACTCCGTAGGTAATTGAATGTGATTCACTCTGATAATCATCAATTTTAACAATCTGCTTTCGGTTTGAGAGGTATGATTTAAAAATGTCATATGCTTTTCCCCTTATCCCTATGCTGAACATTTTTTTCATCAGTAATTGGTGCGATACTGTGTCGAACGCTTTTTTTAAATCGATAAAGACTCCCAATGCTATTTGTTTTTGGTCTATTTTGTTTTTGATATTAGTTATAAGGTCGATTGTGGCGGATAAGGTGTTGGATTTACGCCTAAAGCCGTATTGTTTTTTACTTAGAAAGTCTATCGAGTGTAGGTAAGTATCCAATCGAGAGTATAGGATCTTTTCGTATACTTTTGAGAGCACGGGGAGTACGGATATTGGTCTGTAGTTACTTGGGTCAACACTGGAACCAGACTTGTAGATTGGTGTTACTTTTGCAGTCTTAAGTTTATCTGGAAAGTGACCATCTGCAAAGCACTTATTTATGCAGTCGGTAAGTTCATCTACTATCAAGAGTTTTAAACACTGTAGTGATTTTACACTGATGCCATCAATGCCGCAGCCAGTATTAGGGTCTAAATTGTTTAAAATTTTAATTATTTCATTGGGTGTAGCTGGTGTAATCTCATTAAAGACAGTATGCGAAACTTGAGTTTGAAGAGGGAAACGCTTATGGTATTTTTCAGAGATATTGTCGGCAAGGACTGTTCCTATAGTTGAAAAGTATATGTTGAGTTCTTCACAGATTTGTTTTTTATCAGTTATTATTGTGCTCTTAACTTCGAGTTTGTCTGGTCCTGAGCTGCTTTTTACTTTATTTCCTGACAAATCCTTTATTAGTTTCCACATTTTTCTAGGTCTATTTACGGTCTCCTTAAATCGTTTGTGGTAGTATGAATTTTTAGTATCCTGGATTTTATTTGCAGTCTTAATTTTTTCCATATTATAACTCTGTTTAACTTTTTCGTTCGAAGTGTCTTTTATGTGTAAGTTCCATAGCTGATTTCTACTATTGAGGCTTCGTACAACGTCTTTGTTAATCCAATCCTGTTTGGGTGGGTTTAAGATTTTAGTTTTAACAATTTTGCTATTGGATATCGCGTTCATTATTCGACGTTCCAATTCTTCATATGAGTGTATATCTTGGTGTCGTTTTGATTCTTCGTAAGTGTCATATAGTTTGACGTAGTTAATTTTTGTGAAATGAACTCTTGGCGGTGGTGGTATCTCAATTTTTTTTACCTCCAAATAAATGTGCTTGTGATCTGACATGTCGGAGTTGATTATAGCAAAATGAAAATTATGGTGAATTAAATTTGTACAAACGTGATCCAATATCGTTTTTGTGGTTGCTGTTTCACGGGTGCAGTACTGCTTATCGATTTTATTTAGGATTTTAAAATTAGCTTCTTTGTACGTGCTTTTATACTTTCGTGTTGAACTATCCAGTTTCAGTAAATTCATATTAAAGTCTCCGAATACCAGTGTCCTATTCATTCCTTGTAGTTGGGTGGCATATGTGTCCAGGAAATTGGTTATGTTAGTTCTCTCTGGTTTATATATAGCTCCAATATTGAGAGAAAATTTAGATATATGTACCCACAAGTAGTGATTGTCGTCCTGACATAATTCCTTTACAGCATTGTGCTTAAGATTGTTGTGAACGAATATTGAAACTCCTCCACCCCTAATGTTTTTCCTGTAATTGTAGTAGTGTGAATAATTTGGAATTTGCAATCTTAATGCCTCATCTTCGTTTTTTATCCATGTTTCGGACAGAACAATTATATGGATTGTTTCTTTTAAGGATGTGATAATGCACTTTAATTCGTCCAATTTGCCCGGTTTGACAATACTGCGAGCATTAGCATAAAAACACTTCAATGATTTTTTAGTCTTGGTTATGTCTTCGTATGTATCAGTAAGTTCATATGTAATTTTTTCACTTATAAAAAATTTTGTTGCGGTGTTATATTCTGGGTACCCTGATTATTGTGTAAATCATCAACTTTTACTATTTTTGGTATTCCTTTTACATATTTAATACGTAGACCAGTTTCTCCGTTGGTGTTTCGAGTCTCCAAGTCCTTTTTTAAATCTTTTAAATAGTTACGTTGTTTTATTGTTTGGTCAGGATAAATTTTGATGTTACCTTTAATATATTTAGCACGAAGAATAGATTTAGGTGCTTCTTCAGTGGGGAAGCAAGCTTTTATCGGTCTATTAGCTCCTGATTTAAATTTTCCGAGGCGCAATATCTTATTTGGTTCTGAAGATACGTGTTCAATGGACTTCAATAATTTTATGATCTCCTGTTTATCGGCTGTTTGCCTTTCAATTGGATTTCCAAATTCAGACTCCGGTATGCCAACGATTACGATATTTTTTGCTCGTAAATTTCTTTCTTGAATTTCGTTGATTAAGTTGTTCTCATTTAAAGTTAGTAAATCTGTACTTGCAGGGGTGCCTGATGAAGATATTTTAGTTTTAAGCTGGTGCATGTCAGATTCCAGTGATTTAATTTTATTTTCTGTGCGTATTGTGTTTTGTTGCAAGTCTTCGATTTTGCTATTTAAATTTTTCTGCTCCACAATTATAGTATCCACGGTGTTACCAATAGTTTGGACCTGGTTTTTAATAGCAGTAACATCCTGACACAGTTTACTGATGCATTCACTTTGGGTGCTACTGGTAGTACTTAGAAGTGTCATCATTTCAGACATCTGCTTTCGTAGTTCAGATAATTCCGTTTTTATCACGTTACTGTCATCATCTGAATCCAGCTTCTTACGTTTGTTTCGCAAAGTTTTCTGAAGATTGTTAAACTCACCATCGATTTGAATGCTGCTCAAATTCGGTTGTGATCCCCCATGTTTCGAATCAGTGCCACATCCAGTCCGCGAGCCCGTCAAACTCATCTTAGATCTGTGGCGTTGCAGGCGTGCGGAGTGAACGGGACAAAAATCAGGAGGATCGCTGCTAGGTGGTTTCGTGCAAGTACGTCTTATGCGACACTTGTGATCTCAAGCAAAATTACACTGTGTTTCAAATGCCTTTAGTATTAAGGTTAAAAGGAACACAAAATTAAATTTTAATAAATTTGTCAACACGTCTGTCTCGTAAGCGCGTCCGAGCGAAGCGATTTATCTATTAAATATATTTATCCGTCATCTAGTGTCCGTAACACAAGCAGCATTAGTTGCTTAAAATGGGGCTAGTTGATAGGTGTGAATGTTTGAGAAGATATTTATTTATTTATATATATGTTGTAGGGTTTCCGTTCAGCCCATATCAAGGACGGTATCGCAGTGGTCCGCGGCCTGAGATGGGTGGAGGAGCAGGTGGCTGCTGGTGAAGCCATCAGTGAGATGGACCTGTCTAACAAACTTCGTGAATTGCGAGGGTAAGAGACATTTACTCATCATCGTCCTCAGCCTACATACGTCCCACAGCTGGGCAAAGGCCTTCCTCATAGAGATACACATGAGGAGTATGGGCCGTAACACCACCACGCTGACCCAATGCGGGTTGGTGGGTAAAAGCGCAATAGCGACCGGGACCAACTGCTTAACGTGCCTTCCGAAGCACGGAGGAGCTCGAGATCACAAAGTTTTGGTCACCCATCCAAGGCCTGACCATGGCGAAGGAAGCTTTGTTTTCGATCAAGAGTCAAAGCGTACTGACACGCCACCGAGTTCCTCAACTCTTTACTCTGTAATCATAATTCAGACGATTTAGTCTATTATGAATATTAATTAGGGGCATCCCGCGGTTTCACTCGTGCGGCACCCGTTCCCATGGGAATATCCAGATAAAAAGTAGCCTATGTCCATTATCAGGCTCTAGACTATCTGTGCACCAAATTTCGATTAAAACGATTTTGTAGTTTTCACGTGAAAGCGAGACCAACTGTCAGTTACTTTGGCATTTATAATATTAGTATGGATTATTCCGTCATCCACATCCCAAGCAGGCGTAGGGGAGCTCGCAAACGACGAATTTTTGTAGCTTCTAACGCGTGTTAGTCGCATTTGACGACCTCCGTGGTCGAGTGGTCTGTGCGCTAGTCTCAAGGCGTCGCCATCTCGGGAGGTTCTGGGTTCGATCCCCGGTGGGGGCAAATGTTTGGGTGATGAATTTTCAGGCATTTGTTCTCCAGTCTTGGATGTT
Source organism: Parapoynx stratiotata (assembly GCA_910589355.1). NCBI lineage: Eukaryota > Metazoa > Arthropoda > Insecta > Lepidoptera > Crambidae > Parapoynx > Parapoynx stratiotata. Next base: position 4,651,050 of record OU342476.1, on the reverse strand, counting down.
TATATATATTTATATATATTCAGGATATTTATATGTATTTATCTATTAAATATATTTATCCGTCATCTAGTGTCCGTAACACAAGCAGCATTAGTTGCTTAAAATGAGGCTAGTTGATAGGTGTGAATGTCTGAAGATATTTATTTATTTGTAACGCGCTACAGCAGCGATGTCAACGCACTACTAACGCTCTACTACATCGCGACTGAATCGATACAAACGCGCGACCGTGTCGGACGAAATCAGGAAGAAAACAGAGCCTGGCGCGTGAGTGGAGTACCGAGCAAGTGCAACACTAAATCGCGCTTGCATCGCGACAGAAGCACAACAGTATCGCATTTGCATCGCGAGCGATTGAATATGAGCGCGAGGGTCACGCAGCTAGCTACCGCTTCGCGACTGTATCGATGCAGACGCGCGACAGTATCGCAACTGCATCGCTACAAAAAGTCGCCGTGGCGGAGCGCTCTAATAACTTAATCTAATAAGTCTGAATTTGGGTTACTTTGTGTATTATGGCTTTTTGGTAAAGGCGGAACTACTCGTTCAAGAGATCGCGGGTTCGATGCCACTATTTCAATAAAACTCAGATCTTTTATTCAATTGAATGTAAATATAGCTTGCCTCACATTGTGCCCGGAAACAGACTCGCCACATTGGAACTTCTGCCAACCCCTTCGGGGGAAAGGAGATGATATGTATGATAAGTTTTTAATGTTCAATGTTATACAATAAAATAAATAAATATCATCACACATGCTTGTGCTTGTGTTACAGATACTAGATGACGGATAAATATATTTAATAGATATCTACATATAAATATTTAGAAAATATTGTATACAATACATATATAAAACATCCAAGACTAGAGAACAAATGCCTGTATTCATGACACAAACATCTGCCCCCAACGGGGATGGAACCCAGAACCTCTCGAGATGGCGACGCCTTGAGACCGGTGTGCAGACCACTCGACCACGGAGGTCGTCAATAAGTTATAAATTCTTTTGAATTTTAAGCAGCAATAGGCTTGTTGACCCTTTTTTATTAGGCTCCAACTGATTCATTACTAGCCTAACACAATAAATTTTAAAAATGAAACATATTTAAATTGTATTTCTTTCAGCAATCCCTTATTTATATTTGTTAAATTTGGTATATTTCGGACCCTTGTACTAAATAATTTTTGAATTAAACATTATTTTCATTAATTTTGATATTTTTTTTATGATAAAATTTGAGTGCGTTTGACCACAATCTCGCCTGATGGAAAGCGCCGAAGTGGTCTAAGGTGGAACACGCAAACTCAAATAGTCTTCACTCTTGCCTTGAAAGTCCCCAAATCGAATCTGGACGGAAACACAGACGCAGGAAGATTATTCCACTCTTTTGCGGTGCGCATCAGAAATGTTGGGGCAAAACGATTTGTGCGAAAGGATGGAATATCGACCGCAAACAGATGGAGACCCATACCACGTCGCGTCGTCCGATGATGGTACGGATGGATATGAGTCAACTAGCCTATTATAAAGCTTAATTTGGTCTAGTTAATAGTATAAAACTAACACATATTTACCCTTTCTTCAGTGAAGAGGTGGACTCCCAAGGACCCTCGTTCTCCACCATCGCTGGAGCCGGGTCCAACGGGGCTGTCATCCACTACTCCCCCCCTGAAGTGGGCTCCAGGATCATTGGCAGGCACGACATGCTACTGGTAGACTCTGGTGGACAGTACAAGTGAGTTATTAAGTTCTTCATTGTAAGACGTCATAGGCGTATGTGATCTACTACTTTACAGGTTTTTTTCAAATTAATCAACAACTTCGCAAGACTAGTATATACATATAGATAGATAGATTAACGATTGATACACATATTTAACTTTATTATTGACACTTAATTTTTATAATATTTTTATAATTATTTGCGTCGAGACAACCGCTCCAGACGTCGACATGAAAAAATTTGGAGACCAAAAACAATGAAAAAAGAGAGATATTGGGTCCTTACCTATGAAATTGGTGTTTTTTTTCTCGCTTAGTATTTTGTCTGTAACTATTAAGATTCAGAGTATTCCTAAAAAAAAATTATCTCGTCTAAAATAGACTATATTTTTGAGCTCTTTTGATTTGTTTTGATAATTTGTTGTAAGTTTGTATGAGACAACTCTTTTTAAGTGCCTCCCGAATACATTTTATTTGCATTCACTTAAAAACGATAAATAATTTTTATGAAGTGTGATATTACACATATTACTAAAGCTTGTCTAATGATAGATGCCAAATATTATTATCTTTGGATTTGTCGTTGTGAAGAAAACTGATAAAATGTTAGTATGTAAAATGCAGACATCCCCAAAATCTCCATACAAAGCACCAATTTCATAGGTAAGGACCTAATAGTTTAGAAACAGAAACAAAGAGAAAATGGCCAGAGAAGAGGCAATAACAGCAAAGAGTCGCTTATACTTTATAGCGCCTCGTTACAGACAAATAAACAGTTTCACAGCAGAATTAAAACTAATAATTTATCATCGTTTCATATCGTCACGAAACAAAAGTAGTACCAGATTTCGCATGATGTCCATTCCTTCTGTCCTGTCGCAGAGACGGCACAACCGACATAACGCGCACTCGCCACATGAGCGCGTCGCCCACTCCTGCGCAGAAGCTCGCCTTCACGCGAGTCATGAAGGGACAAATCAGTCTGGGCACCGCCGTCTTCCCACCACGTACTCTGGTAAGGTCCACTAGTTGCATACATACACACACACATAAGTCACTCCTTTTTCCCACAGGGGTAGGCAGAGAATACATCCTTCCACTTGCTACGATCCTTGTATATTTCTTTCGCTTCGTCAACTCTCATTACAGTCCTCATGCATGCTCGGCGATTTCGGGTACTTTTGACCTGGCCCTTCTCAAGAACGTCCTTAATTGCTTTACTAGTTGCAATTGTGTATCAAATCGAACCTACACTATATTGGTTATTAATTACAGGTTCTAATAGAATAAAACTTATTTACAGTTCATTCTGAATATCGCTTGCCTCACATTGTACCCGGTGCATGGCATCAGGCTCGCCACCTGTTACACGGGGGAACTAACATATCTAGCGAAATATGGGTGTTTAACACCTCTGCCTACCCCTTCGGGGTAAGAGACGTGATATGTTATGCGTAATAGAAGTAGGGGGAGACGTCCCGTAACGCCGCACGGCACTCTCAAGAGGTTCTGGGTTCGATCCCCGGTTTGGACAAATGTTTGGGTGATGAATTTTCAGGCATTTCTTCTCAAGTCTTGGATGTTAATATATATTAATATATATTCAGGATATTCATGTGTATTTATCTATTAAATATATTTATACTCGTGCCTCGTCCTCGAGATTAGTATTTCCTATATAAGAATAATTACCAATTATTTAACACAATGTAGTATCGCGTAGTGATGCCACCTCTGCACTATAGTTAAAAAAAAAGAAAAAAAAAAATGTTTTTCGTAGGTAGTTCTACACAAGTCGCCATCTTTGCCGTTAAGCTTTGGCGCTTCATTCGCAATTTAGTGCTCGACCACTTCGCACGCACAAAAATGCCAAAGAGAAGAAGCGAAACTACCGTCGACATTTTAGCAAAAAAGTTAAAATTATTAGAAAACGAATTAAAATACATACGGCGCGGACGACCTAAGCGTCGTTGGTGTTCATCTAGTGAATCCACGCAATCGACATCGAGGGACTCAACACCAATTCCGGAAGAAAATGAAGGTTAGTTAAGTCTTAAATATAATTTTTTTATTAATTTTAAAGATACAAATGTGGGTATCAAGACATGCAATCAGAGTAGTCTGCGGGACTATCTCGCTGCATTAATATATCAATCATATAGTATAAAATGCTATTAAAGTAGTCGTTGGGGATATTTCACTGCATCAGAGTAGTCTGCGGGACTATTTCGCTGCGTTGAAATGGAAATCCAATTTATTTTAATGAAGGTATACATTTTAATCAGAGTAGCCTACGGGGCTATATCGCTGCAAATTTAACCTAGTCGATATAATTATAGGTTTCAAGTAAAACATGCAATCAGAATAGTCTGTGGGCCTATTTCGCTGCATAACATGTCGATTAGCACAGTTCAGTCTGCGGGACTGTAACGACGCTAGAGCTAATATGTCAAAATTTAAAAGGTTCAGGTTCAGTTAATGAAGTCGTTATTGGTCTTATTTATAGACCGTGATTCAACCGAGCCTCCTCCGTCACCCGCGGAAGGTACCGCCGAGGCCGCCGCGAGCCAGCGCCCGACTTCGTGCCCGCCGCCGGTGCTGACACCTGTTGTCTTATCGCCGCGCCTCGCAGACGCCTCGCGTGCGCCGCGCGCAGATACAGCCGACGGCGCCGCCACCAGTAACGAGGTACTGCCGTTAGTAACGGAGACTGCCGGGGGTGACGAGTTGGACCCTGAACTCTTAGACATACTCGGAAACGACCCGACAGCAGTGAAAAAATACGGTGGCGAAATAAACAGCGGTCTAGCGAATCGTTTCAACTATATCTCTACTAAAGGCCTAGAAAAAGAGAGCCGCAAGCAGTTAACAGAGAAGTATGTAATTCCAGCGAACTGTTTATACATCGGTGCCCCGCGCCTTAACGCTGAAATAAAAGCAGCAATTCCCGAAACAGTAGTGAGAAGAGACAAGGCGATAGAAGCTAGACAGACAGAAATCGCAGTCGCTATCGCAAGCATAAGTACATGTATATCGACTCTGCTGGAAGAGAAGAATAAGAACTATGTCTTACTCGAGCAACTCATGGATTCCGGCCGAATCATGTGCGATATACAATACAGTGAATCAGTAGCGAGGAGAAACTTTGCACTGTATTCGTTGAAAAGAGAAATGAAAGATCAATTGACCAACTCCAAAATAGACACGTTTTTATTCGGAGAAGACCTTCCTGAAACACTAAGGACAGCGAAGGCTGTTACAAAATCAAGTTCAGACTAAAGAATTGAAGCTAACAAAAAGATAAAGTCTAACATTCATGTACCGAAAAATTTAAACTGGAAGGCGGGGCCCAGTTATCGGGCGCCGGCAGCGGCGCCGGCGCCGGGCCCCGCGCGCCGCCAGCCGCCGCCGCCGCCGCCGGCCTACAGCAACAGGAGCGCGCGCGGCGCCTCATCGCGCGGCTCGTCTCAGCGCGCCAGACAGGCGCGCCCGCGCTAGGCGCCGACGCGGCGCCGGGTACGTCTGCGTCTGCACCGCAGCTCGATACACCGGTAAGGTACGCGGGAAGGCTTGCATTATTTTTTGACAAATGGTCTCTGATCACTCGTGATCGAACCTTACTATCGTGGATTAAAGGTTACAAAATTCAATTCAACGACAACGTTCACCAATCTATTACACCTATCACTGTGGTTAGATCTGAATCAGATTATAAGTACTATTGGCAGGCGGTTAGCAAGTTGCTTTCGATAGGCGCTAATTCGCAATGTGAGCCGACCCCAGGCCAATTTGTATCACGTGTATTTTTGACACCCAAACCGAATGGCGATAAGAGACTTATATTGAATTTAAAGTCTTTGAATCAATTTATCGACACACGCCATTTTAAATTGGAAGATCTGCGTACTGTGATAAAACTTATTAGCAGAGATAGTTTTTCAGCTACGATTGATCTGAAAGACGCATATTTTTTAGTGAAAATACATCCTGAATCACGAAAATACCTTAGATTCGTACTAAAAACAAAACGTAGTACACGGATGTTTCAGTTTAACGTTCTTCCGTTCGGACTTTGTACGGCACCCTTTATTTTTACAAAATGATGAAACCTGTGGTAAAACTCCTGAGATTAAGTGGTTTCAGGTCATCTATATATTTAGACGATTTGTATCTTAACGGTAGATCTCATTCTGAATGTCAGCATAATATAAATATTACTTGTGATGTACTTAAATCTCTGGGTTTTCTAATAAATGAGCACAAAAGTAAATTTGTGCCTTCAAAACAATGTCAATATCTTGGGTTTATTGTAGATACGCACGAGTGGCAAATAAGTCTTCCAAAGGAAAAAAGAGATCGTATTTTGAAAGAACTTAAAAATTTTATTAATATAAAACGATGTACAATCAGAAAATTTGCAAAGTTGGTTGGTCTTTTAGTGTCCGCCTGTCCAGCTGTTGAGTACGGCTGGTTGTATGTAAAAGAATTCGAACGATGCAAGTACCTTAATTTACTGGGTCACGATGATTATGATCGTTTCATGAACGTCCCGAATTCTATTGAAGCAGATATAAACTGGTGGATAAACGCCATTAGTACTTCCGTGCACAGAATTAAAAATGACGTTTATGATCTTGAAATATGTTCTGACGCCTCAACAACGGGTTGGGGGGCAGTGTGTGATGGGAAGACAGCAAGTGGCCAGTGGTCTTTGGTTGAAACAGTTTTACATATTAATTATTTAGAACTCTTGGCAGCATATTTTGCCATTAAAATATTCACAAGAGATCATAAAAATTGTTCGGTATTGTTAAGAGTGGATAACACCACTGCTATGAGCTACATAAACCATATGGGTGGGGTACAATATCCACACCTCAACAAAATCACTAAAGACATATGGCAGTGGTGTGAGGCTAGGAAAATACTCGTTACAGCATCGTATATTAAATCAGCTGATAATGTCATAGCTGATTATGAATCTAGACGTTCTCATCCAGACATGGAGTGGGAATTAAGTTACTATGGTTTTAAAATTTTGATCGATACATTCGGAAATCCACAAATTGACTTATTCGCTAGTCGCCTTAATCATAAATGTAATATATACGCCTCCTGGCACAGAGACCCTGACGCACTTGTTGTCGATGCCTTTACTATAAACTGGTCAAATATGTATTTTTATGCATTTCCTCCTGTAGCAATCATTTTAAAAACACTTAGGAAAATTATATCCGATGAAGCAAAAGGTATTGTTATAGTGCCAGCATGGCCATCACAGCCGTGGTATCCGCTATTTTCGCAGCTAGTGGTGTCTACGATAATCAAATTAGATTCACAACACATTACTTTTCCGCATTACAGCAACACGAATCTGCAACCCAGCATTACCCTGGTGGCCGCAGTGTTGTCAGGGCGGCATTATTACAACGAGATACTCCCGAGTCAGCCATACACATCATGCTAGCATCATTGTCCGATAACACCATGAAACAATACGATGGTTGTTTTAAAAGATGGTTTCGTTATTGTAATGATAATAATATAAATATGTTCCAACCGTCCATTCCAATAGTAATAGATTTTTTGACTGAAGTTTTTAATAGAGGTGCCCAATATGGCACAATAAATAGTTACAGAGCAGCTATATCATTACTTGTTGGTCCATTATCTCAAGATGAACAGCTGACTAGATTTTTTAAAGGGGTTTTCAGATTAAGACCTCCTCTTCCGCGTTATAACGTCACTTGGGATACGAGTAAACTCTTAGATTATCTTGCTTCACTATATCCAAATGAAGGATTAGCATTTGACAAATTAACAATGAAATGTGCAACATTATTAGCTATAGTTACAGCCCATCGGGTACAAACTCTTTCAAAAATCAGCGTTTTTAATATAGATATTTTCACAGAAAAAATTGTTATTAAAATCCCTGACTTGATAAAAACGTCAAGAATAGGTTCTTCTCAACCGACTTTGTATTTACCATATTTTAAGGAAAGATTAGAAATATGTCCTGCGAAAACATTGATTTCATATATAAAAATAAGTCTAAATCGATCGGATAAATAAGTCTAAATCGTTTAGAAAAAGCGATCAATTATTTATTGGAGTTCGTAAACCCCATAATCGAGTAACCTCTCAAACAATAAGCAGGTGGATAAAGACCACTCTTAAGGACAGTGGAATTGATGTGTCTATTTTCACTGCTCACAGTACTCGGCACGCTGCAACTTCAAAAGCTTTTGGGCAAGGTATCAATATAGATTTGATTTATAAAACCGCAGGGTGGACAGGCAATTCCACAGCCTTTGCTCGTTATTATAATAGGCCAATTACTTATTCTAGTGACGATTACACAGCTCTCGCTAGAACTATATGTTCGACTGATTAAACTATAATGTAACTAAGAAATAAATATGAAATTACTTTAAGTTATAGAAAAAAATGTTTAAGTTTTCAATGCCGAATATTATGCATCTTAAATAAATCATAGTGAATTAGCACAAGTGATTTTTATTCATACTTATGCCAAAAAATACTAATGTCATCTAATGATATTTTCGTTATCTCTCAACATCTACATTGTGTTAAATAATTGGTAATTATTCTTATATAGGAAATACTAATCTCGAGGACGAGGCACGAGTATAATTAATGATTAAACGAACTTACCTGTACGTGAAGTTCAATCATAATTATACGAAGTGCCTCGTCCGAAGAGATTAGTATCTATTACCCACCCACCCAGAATGTTTAAAGAAACAACCCCCAATGCTACGAAAATATCATTAATCCTTCTCTAAACTAAATGAAGCGCCAAAGCTTAACGGCAAAGATGGCGACTTGTGTAGAACTACCTACGAAAAACTTTTTTTTTTCTTTTTTTTTAACTATAGTGCAGAGGTGGCATCACTACGCGATACTACATTGTGTTAAATAATTGGTAATTATTCTTATATAGGAAATACTAATCTCTTCGGACGAGGCACGAGTATAATTATGATTGAACTTCACGTACAGGTAAGTTCGTTTAATCATTAATTATCCGTCATCTACTCGTAGTGTCTCTAATACAAGCAGCATTTGTTTAAAATGGGGGTTGTTGATTATGTCTTCTGCTGCCATTATGTCTTGTTGACGGTCTGACACAGCTCGTTGATAAAACGCGCTATTTTTTAAACTCCGATTAGTAATGAATTATTATGGTTTCCATTATAATTGACATTACTGTTTTCTAAGTGTATTACTATTGATTGACTACTTAGATTTTAGACATGTCTTAAATAATTTGTATATTGGGTCCTTACCTATGAAATTGGTGTTTTTTTTCTCTCTTAGTATTTTGTCTGTAACTATTAAGATTCAGAGTATTCCTAAAAAATAATAACCTCGTCTAAAAATAGACTATATTTTTGAGCTCTTGATTTGTTTTGATAATTTGTTGTAAGTTTAATTGTGTTAAAATTGGACACGGAGACAACTCTTTTTAAGTGCCTCCCGAATACATCATTTTATTTGCATTCACTTAAAAACGATAAATAATTTTTATGAAGTGTGATATTACACATATTACTAAAGCTTGTCTAGTGATAGATGCCAAATATTATTATCTTTGGATTTGTCGTTGTGAAGAAAACTGAAAAAATTTTAGTATGGAAAATGCAGAATTCCCCAAAAATCTCCATACAAAACACCAATTTCATAGGTAAGGACCTAATATTTGAAATTGTGATTGATATTAATTATTTTATCATTTATTTTTAATATTATTAATGGTAATTTTAATTACGTTAACATGTAAGTGTAAACACCCACTCCTTTCCTAGTAATGTCTCTTTCTTTTCTTTCCCTATGTTTTCTTCGATCTTCCTTGTTTTTTCCTATGGGTCCAAAAGCTGGTCCTTCATGTTGTTGATGTCGATAGTGTTCTTGATGCTTCAGGGTCACGCAATGGAAATACTAGCGCGCAAGGCGCTGTGGGACGTGGGGCTGAACTACGCGCACGGCACCGGGCACGGCGTCGGGCACTTCCTCAACGTGCACGAGGGGCCCGCGTGGATCCTCAGCGGGCCCAGCGCCGGCGACCCGGGCATCGTGGCCGGGATGATCTTCAGCAACGGTTAGTTGATGAGCTGACACTGCTTTTTATTGAGGAGCTCGGTGGCGTGTCAGTACGCTTTGGCTCTCGATTGAAAACAAAGCTACCTTCGCCATGGTCAGGCCGTGGATGGGTGACCAAAACTTACTGTTCACGAGCTCCTCCGTGCTTCGGAAGACACGTTATGCCGTGGTAGTGTTACAGCCCATGCTCTATATTTTTTTCAGAGCCTGGATACTATGAAGTGAACGAATATGGTATCAGACATGAAGATTTGGTAGAAGTCATCGAGTTAACCCCTGACACTGATCACATCATGGTAAGATCATTCTTCTTCTTTCTCTTGCCCTGCTCCCAAAGTTTTGGTCACCCATCCAGGTACAGACCATACTGGAAGTAGCTTTGTTTTCAATATTGAATTCTTCTCGGAAAAAAATATCTTAGTGTACATTTTAAAGAGCTCGGTGGCGACTAGTCCGTACGCTTTGGCTTTCGATATGGAAAACAAAGCTACTGTCGCCATGGTCAGTCCTGGGATGGGTGACCAAAATTTTGTGATCTCGATTTCCTCCGTCCTTTGGAACCGTTTCTACTAGTGGGGTACCTACTGGTAGTGGGACGTATTATAGGATTTATAATATTTTATGTATGTGTACCTAATATACGTATGTATATTGACCCGCAAGGCACCCGTTCCCTTGGGAATATCGGGATAAAAGGTAGCCTATGTCCTTTCTTAGGCTCTAGACTATCTGTGTACCAAATTTCGGTTATATTAGTTTTGTAGTTTTAATGTGAAAGAGAGACAAATAGAGAGTTGTTGTACAATTCTCATTTTTTTAATTTAATATTCAGTTTTAAGGCTCTGGTTGCAAGACCTTTTGAGCCACACGTTAACAGTAGAATACTTTTCTGCAATAGTTTGCATGGAAATGCTAGTGTAATGCATTTCAATGCATCTTGGGAGAGTTTGGCGTCAAATAGTCCATGGCAGACACGTGGTGCTACTTCGATGAGGTGGATTACCACGATAAAAATTTCATCGTTTTTCACACCACTTGACGGTTATTTCGATGATCCTTCACATTGCTCATCATCACAGACACTTATTACACAAAACTACACTGATTTTACGTAACAACATCCACTCCGAACAATATAACAATCATTGAAATAAAAATCACGTCCGCCATCGTCAAATGCCGCCAAAAACTCCTGTAAAATTCTCCCATGTAGGGAAGGCAAAGGGAACGGAGCCCATACAGCCAAGTCTTCGGTATTTTATGTCTTCAGTATTTGCATTGAAATGCAAGTGTAATACATTTCAATGCGTTTTAGGAGAGTTTGGCGTCAAACAATCGATGGCAGACGCTGTGTTGTGACAGACAGAGAGAGTTACTTTCGCATTTATAATACACACACCGGCAAAATTAGGGGAACGCAAAAAAAGGTCGAATTTTTTCAATGTTCAAATTATTTTTGTTGTCAATAAATAGTTACATTATCTTAAAATAAGTATGTTTAAACCAAATAAAGATATATGATTGCAAGTTTTTAGAAAATAAACCTGAATAACGAAAATTTCAAAATATGGCTATTTGTCGATGACACTTTAAATTGAATTTTGTTTGAACACTCACTATGATCCGGATCAATACCGAGTATTGCGTCCACGGGCTCTTAGCAGAGCTTGTATGCGATTTCCCATGATCTGAATAAGGTTGTCGATTGTTTCTTGGGGCAAATTGTCCCGTTCTTTCAACAATGCCAGTTTCAGCTCTTCAACATTCCCGGGAGCTGAATTTCGTTGTCGAACTCTTCTTCCCAGAATATCCCAGGCATGTTCTATTGGGTTTATGTCCGGTGATTGTGCTACCAACGTCATGAAGGTAGCTACTCACGATACGCGTAGTGTGCGAGTGCGCGTTATCTTAAAAATTAATAAAAATGCAATTTTGGCCAATAAACGGCGCAAAAGGCATGACATGTGACCATAAGATTTCTGTCACATATCGGTGTGCCACTCACTGCACATTTCTAATAAGCACTAACTCCGTGCGGACTCTCAAACATATGCCTCCCCATACCATAACTGAACCTCCACCATATGACACCGTTCCTGTGAAGTTTGTCTGGTTGTAACGTTCGCCTCTATACCTCCACATCCTTTCCCTCTCATCCACAAAATTTTGCGCAAAAACGGCTCTCATCCGTGAATAAACCGCGATTCACTCACTTGACCAATCTCGGTGTTAACGGGCAAACGCTATTCTTGCCACACGATGAGCTGCCTCGAGTTTAGGTGCCTTGGCTGGCACATTCGACCTTAACCCAACTTCATTTAGTCGTCTCCTCATTGTCCGTTCACTAACATTAAACTTACGGACCTCAGCCAGCTGATTTCGGGTCTGAACAGCAGTTGGTCGACAATTCCTCAAAGTTTACAAGGTGATAAAACGGTCATCAATGGCACTTATGGCCCGATTTCTGCATTGTTCTCGCCTTCGCACGTAAGATCCCGCCTCCCTGTAGCGTTGTACAATGCGGTGAATCACTGAAGTCGATAAACCTAAAGCTCTGCTCACTGAACGGTATGTGTGCCCCTACTTGATCATTATTACAGCCCTAGCTGCTGAAGTCGCTGGCAAATCACTCATTTCGAATCAAGAATGTGAAATGCAAAAAAATGAACAGTAGAATGAGCCATAGTCACTATACACAGGACCCAAGAAAAATCTTATCAAAAGCAATTCTAACGCTAAGTGTCAGCAGATTGTTATAGGGCCATAAAACCTGTCCACACATTTGTAAATGAGAAATGTGCTCTTAAGTTAATTTCTAGAGCGAGTTTTAATACATAAATTATTACAACTTGTCAAAATACCCGAAAGTATTTTACAAAATCGAGCTTTTCTTTGCGTTCCCCTAATTGTGCCGGTGTGTGTATTATATTATGAATTTCTTTTTAGGCAAAGGGATTGGTCGGAAATTTCACTGGCGCTGGGGCGTTGACATTTAGATACCTATCGTTGGTTCCCCATCAAACTGCGTGCTTGGACGTGGATCTACTTACAGAATTTGAGGTATGGTGTGGTTTATATTTTGCTAGATTCTCAGTTGATTCGTTTAGTTATTAGTTTTTCTGGAGAATCCAGTTCAATAATTCTCAGAGTAAACAGAACTGGAGTAGCCTTTGTCTAACATTCCCCTCTGCCAAAGTACAAGCATCGGATGCTTGCACGTTTAATAAAACTAGTTGAGCCGCCATTTTGACAGCCATAACATTGTAAACGTTGCGGCGAACAGAGCTCCCGCAAAAATGCCTGTCTGTGCTGTTTTTTGTAGTAAAAATAAATAGAAAACATCGAGTATGCTAAAAGATGGTGTCACCTTTTATTTGTAATTATAATTTTTAAGATTTCATAATTATTTACTTCATTATTTCTTGTTTTAGAATTCTACGATTTCAAATTTCGAGCGCTAGTCTCGTGGGGAGTGCGGCTGTGACGTTGTCAAAACACACACCCCACGTGACTATTTTAAGCGTGTGTGTGCGTGAAATTTAAATTTGTGTGTCGAATTATGCATGTGTTCATTTGTAAAAAAGTTGTGCGTTGTGCTGGCTTTGAGTGTAGTGGTAACCTCACCCCCCGCAAGAAATGGCAGAAAAAAATGTTTGAAAAATTGACTAATGGCTACTCCAGTTCTGTTTACTCTGAGCAATAATTAGTTAATACTTGTTTTAATACCTCTCTAAGCATTTTTCTATGAATCGGAAAAGGATTCCTGTCATTGAACACAATTGAATTTAATTTTGCTACTCTCTATGATTGATTATTATATTGCGTGGCCATTTTTGTCATCGGTTATTGAGTAGCAAATTTTAGCAATTTTCAATACATACATACATACAATACAATCACACACCCAGTACCCAATACGCCCGCGCAATTTTCAATCTGTAACACAAATACACAACTGAATGTTAGTTCACGTAATAAGTTAGTATCATTGAATAAATGTGCCGCCAACAAAACTCCCATACCTACAAGAACATGCGGCGAAAAGTATTTGCATTAACCTCTCTTATGTAGGTGCTTTCATTAGTGTTCAATGACAAAAATCCGATGACAATTCATCGAAACATGAGTAGGGCAACTGATGTTATGACCAATAAATTGCAAGGGTTAAGATATAGTTTCTATATTTAATGTTTTCTTTTTTAATATCTGCTTTTAAAAAGAAGAATATGAAATAATTGGTTAACAATTTATTATTTCATTATTTGATTATTATAGATCAAATTCCTCAACGAATACCACGCAAGAGTCCTGGCTACTCTGGGCCCAATATTACAAGCTAGGAACCTTCTAGAAGACTACGCGTGGCTGGAGAAAGAATGCGCGCCAATTACGAACGCGGCCATTTTGATTATATCGTCGCCCATTTTGTTACTTAGCGTCATTAGTCTATGGTTTGCGTCATAGTCAAAGAACTAAGTAAGTCTGACACGTTTATATTGGAGAGTGGCGTAAAGTTCATAGATTTTTTAAGTATTTTATACATGTAAATATTTTCATAATAAAGTTATTATTTTAGTTAATAATGTTTTTTTGTTGTAATTCCCATTGACAAGTCTGTTTTATTTATGTTTTCTTAGAAGACTGCCATATTTTACAATACAGTTTATTATACACGTTTGCCAAACGTATTGGATAATTAATGTAATTATAAAATTATCTCGCCAATCAAAGTCCTCAAAGGTATCCGGTTAGGGACATTGATGATAATGACATAGATGTGCATACATTTCACCTGATTATGTATTATGTCCCTGTCTAAGAGTATACCGTTTTCCCATCTCGGCTATCGCTGATCATCATTGCTGCTTCGCAGTCCTCAGCCTGAAGTTCACAATGACTATATACGAGGCGCCTTCATAAAGTAAGGGCCGTTTGGTCACAGAAACCAATTTTATTGCAATATTTAGTTACGTACAAACTTACTTTACTTCTCTACATAATTGCCGTTCACTTCTAAGCATTTTTCATACCGCTGCACCAGCTTCTTTAACCCCTCTGCATAGAAACTTGCCGCCTGAGAGTATTTTGAACAATTTTAATTTCGATTCCGAATTACTCACATACTAACTACCACATAGCTGTACGAAATAGATCCCTTTGCAACGAGAGTATTAAAACTGTTAATGAATGACATAAAAATAACCTCAAAATGGTGCTGCTAGTTGCCATAAAATAAACAACAAATTTAATTGTTTATTGATTATAAAATGAGCTTCATCATACGCCACTGCCGTTCTGCTAGCGTAACACCTGGATATAACTTGAAATTATGGCGGCTTAACTCAACCAGTGCGGAAATTGTTAAAAAGGGTGAGGAAGATGAGGAATTCAGGGTGCTTGATATTTGGAAGAAGAGAGAGAGGATTCAGAGAAAAGTCGTTCGGCGTGCAGACGTGCAGCCTGATAGAGCTGATAGAATGGCTGTAGATCAAGTAAGTAGCTACGGTGGTTCCCCAAAATATCGTTGTGTGCTTTGAAATTTTTCACTTCTCCATGGAGCTGCAGGAGTACATAATATTTTTTTTTATTTACAATTCTTGCAGTACCATAAATTCAATAACTTCCAAAATTACCAGCAACTTGGGAAGTTTTCAATATAGATTATTGTATTGAATTAACTGAGGATACTTTGAACATTACTGTGTTACTATTGCCAGAAACAAAATATTACAAATAACCCATGTTTTATTGTCATCAATCTCAATCAAACAAGCCGCTTCATCATAGTTTTATTTTCCTTATCTTCGTATTTAATGTGCATACATATTATTTTTTAAGTAAGTATCTTACTTATAAAATATTAAGTAAGTATCTTCATATTTAAAGTGCATATTATTTAACTAAATTAATGTAATATTTCTATTATTATTGTTCTATTACCTGATTTTAAGTAAAAAAAATATATTTAAAACTTGTAACATTGCAGGAAGTTTGGTAAGTTTTCAGGGATTACTTCCTTAGAATTGGAAAATTTCCTGGAAGTTTTCACCTCTAGTTCAGAGCTACATAAATAGCAATGTAAAAAAGGAATAATACAATGGAAAGAGTGTCCATATATATTATCATTTTGTTGAAAACTAAGCACATACAGCTACAAAAAGACACATTGATTTTAAAACAAATATTATTGAAGTTATTTTGAGTTTTGAATGGTGTCTGGTCGTCCATCACATACTGCTGTATTGTTGTATATTTTTTTTTATAATACAGGTGGATTTTTTAGATGGGATTTGAAGGGCAGGTACTTTAACCGTTATAGTTACAAGAAAACTTTGTTAGGCAACCATCCATAACTTTTTAAGATATTCTGATCTGCATTCACAGATTTTGGAAAAAAGTTACATGAGCACAAAAAATGCTAAGATAGCAGAATTTTTTTTTTATGCTTATCAATCCTATTTCATGTAGGGATCAAAAGACTCTATGGGGCCTTTTAAGGTATGAGTACTAGAAATAACAGAAATCGCCAAAAACTTTTCTCATATCTTTTTCTTATGGTGATCTCTCTGTGAATCCTATTTTATGCTTTTAGGGGAATTGTGAAATAAATAAAAACTAAATTAAATAATTTTAACGTGTATTTCCAACCAAACGAAAAAATATCTAATCTAATAAGTTCATTATACTCTACATTTTATTGACGACCTCCGTGGTCGAGGGGTCTGTATGCCGGTCTCAAGGCGTCGCCATCTCGAGAGGTTCTGGGTTCGATCCCCGGTGGGGGCAAAATGTTTGGGTGATGAATTTTCAAGCATTTGTTCTCCAGTCTTGGATGTTCGTTATATATGTATAATATTATGTATATTCTGAATAATTATATGTATTTATCTATTAAATATATTTATCCGTCATCTAGTATCCGTAACACAAGCAGCATTCAGTTGCTTAAAATGGGACTAGTTCATAGGTGTGAATGTCTGAAGATATTTTTTTTTTTTTTTCAGCCAGTCCTAGCAACAAGAAAAATTAGACCAGTGTAGTTCAGATAATTAGATATGTTTGTGTTTGCTTAAATGTTTAAAGGATTTAATTAATTTTTTATCTAAATTACAGTTCCCTTAAAAGCATAAAATAGGATTTATAGACAGATCACCATATGAAATAGGATCCAAGGATTTTCCATACAAAATGTATGAGAAAAGTTTCCTGTGATTTCTGACATTTCTAGTACTCACACCTTAAAAGACCCCATAGAGTCTTTTGATACATGCATCAAACAGGATCGATAGGCATAAAAATTTTTTTTTGCTATCTTGACATTTTCTTTGCTGACTGTAACTTTTTTCCAAAATCTGTGAATGCAGATCTTAAAAAGTATCCATAACTATCCAAAACCGATAGATAGTTACCTGTGATAGTTACATGGATAGTTACCTGTTTTCTTGTAACTATAACGGTTAATGTACCTGCCCTTTAAATCCCATCTGAAAAATCCAACCTGTATATTTTATTTGATATTGACTTAGTTTTCATTATTTTTTACCTGTCAACGGTTAGAAAACCAGACAATAGAAACATCTATTGTTTTTGAACTCCAGTGTTCAGCTGAGGGTTTAGGAATATTGTGATAACCTTGAAAAGTCAGAGCAGGTAGTTAATGTATCTCCATGTGATTATTATAATAAATTGTAATTATACTATTATACTAAAAAAAATCATCTAAAAAATTTCGTATCGAGATTTTTTATACGACAATAATGTTGTATTGCTTTTATTAAACAAACATGTTTCTCTCTTACAGAATTGGGGCAACGTTTGGCCAGGACCTAAATCGTTTCACCCGTCTTCTGTACCACTACCTTTACGTCAAGGGTACGTCCCTAAAGGCCAAGTTCCGCCAAGCAAGAAAGCCAATGCGGAACTCATGAAAATTCCAAACTTCTTACATTTAACACCACCAGTCATTAAACAGCAATGTGAAGCTCTCAAACAATTTTGTACGGACTGGCCAAAGTTATTGAACTCCGAAGAAGCTATAGAAACTCATTACCCTATAGAAATCATAACTTCAGACTACTGCCATGCAAGCCCGACTATTCGGAACCCTTTAGCGAGAATAGTGTCTTTACGTGTTAAGTTATCAACTTTAAACTTAGATAAGCATGCAAAAGACAAATTCTTACGGTTAGTCGGAGACCGTTATGATGAGAAGACAGATTTGGTGACGGTAACAGCCGATAGATGTCCAGTACGGAAACAGAATTTAGATTACGTGAACTACTTATTGACCGCTTGCTACCATGAGTCTTGGACTGTTGAGGATTGGGAGGAGAAGACCGAGGATGATATGGAGTATTACGATTGGGATAAGAATGCTTCGAAGAAGAGTGTTGTGCAATGGCATTTAAGAACAAGTGATGTGGGCGTTGATTTATCGAATATAGATTATGTGTCATACGATATAACAGAAATACCTAATGCCATAGGGTATAAAACTGCTGTTTCTAACTTATTAAATGAAGGAGAGAGTGACGCTACGTTAGAAAGCTATGGGGCAGCCGTTAGGAAGCTATTTGGTCTTCCTGCAAAGAAAGTATAGTTTGTTTTGTAAATAAATATTTAGTATTTATTTTCTGGTTTTATTGTTAACCAAGTAAATATTGTTTTACCTGAGCAGGAATATAGCTCTATGAGCTCTCCATATAGCGGAAATTGAACATTAATTTCACTTCACATTTTAAAATTATGGCAACCGGTCGTTCATCCAGGGAACAACCATTTCCGCCAAAATCAAGTTAGTTACTTAATTAAAATAGGTATAATAACATATATCGTCACACACAACGGCGGATCCAAGGGGGGGGTCATGGGGGTCATGACCCCCCCCTGAGCCGATTCCATGACTTAGGTGGACCATTAATTAAACAAAATGATTTAATTTATATATTTTGTTAAGTATCATACAGATTTTATGTAATTAAATACCTTCAATATTTCAATCAGCCTATTGTCGTCCACTGCTGGACATAGGCCTCCCCCAACGATCTCCAAAACTCGCGGTCCTGCGCCGTCTGCATCCAACAACTTCCTACGATCTTCACCAGATCGTCGGTCCACCTTTTTGGGGGCCTCCCTACGTTGCGCCTCCCAGTACGCGGTCGCCACTCGAGAACCTTTTCGCACCAACGGCCGTCAGTTCTACGAGCAATGTGCCCTGCCCACACTGCCACTTAAGGTTTGCAATTTTGTGGGCTATGTCGGTGACCTTAGTTCTCCTGCGAATCTCCTCGTTTCTGATTCGATCACGCAGAGAAACTCCAAGCATAGCCCTCTCTATTGTTCTTTGAGTGACCTTGAGCCTTCTTATGAGGCCCATTGTAAGCGGCCACGTCTCAGTACCGTAAGTCATCACTGGCAACACGCACGAGTTGAAGACTTTTGTCTTAAGACACTGCGGTAGATGAGCCGAGAATACGCTGCGTAGCTTCTCGAACGCTGCCCAGCCGAGTTGGATTCGTCGATTGACCTCTTTCTGGAAATTGGACCTACCTAGTTGGACTACTTGACCCAGTAGGACCTCCAGGTCTTCCAGGGTCTCAGCCATGATCACGATATCATCAGCAAAACGAAGGTGAGTCATGTACTCACCGTTTATGTTGACGCCATGTCCTTTCCTAGTCCAGAAGCTTAAACACGTCCTCCAATTCCGGCGATATGACGTCGCCCTGTCTCACATCTCGGTGGAGCGGAATTGGTTTTGAGTTCTGGTCCTGAAGACGGACAGACATAGTGGCTTTTTCGTACAATGACTACAACACTTGGATGTATCGATAGTTTATTCGGTACCTCTGGAGCGACTGTAGGACGGCCCAGGTTTCGACAGAATCGAAGGCTTTCTCATAGTCCACAAAAGCTAAGCACAATGGCAGGTTATACTCTTCGGTCTTCTGTATAACCTGCCGCAGCGTATGTATGTGGTCTATGGTACTTAAGTCTTTTCGGAATCCGGCTTGTTCGGAAGGCTGGAAGTCGTCAAGCCCGCGCGCGAGATGATTCGTTAGGACTGTCGAAAACAGATTGTAAACATGGCTAAGGAGCTGCAGTTCTTCAATTGGGCCCTGTCACCTACGTCAAGAATGAAGAACAGTGACACCATGCCCACATGCCATGCATTTGGCCTTTTTTACCTCGAGTATGATGGATTTAAATAGCTCAAACTCAAAGTCATTTAATCAAATTGGCATCACCAAATACATTTTTGACAAGTCGAAACAAAATAAATTATTTATTATCCTAAAATTGATCCTCTGAAATTTGGCGTCTGAAGAGCTTTCAGGATCTCTATTCCACCGGCATTCAAAAGCTCTGCTGTAATTCCATCATTACCCGGTGCCTTGTTGTTATTAAGCTGTTTGAGAGCCAAACTAATCTCGTACAGGCTGACGTCCGGGATGTCTTCGGTGTAGTGTCGGGTTAATTTGGCTTTAGGGTCTGTAGCCTAAGTGACAGGAGTGCTCGATGTCGCATAAAGCTGTCAATAGAAATTTTCAATCTCCGCCAAAAGCTCAGGTCGGGATGCAATAGTTCTGCCGTCCTCTGTCTTCAAGTTCGTCAGCAGACTCTGTCTAAGTCACAGATCTCTTGCGAAAACTTTGGAGCTTTTTTCCCGCTCGATGGTTTCCTTAATACGCTCAGTATTAAATCGGTGTATGTCGCGAGTCAGCGGCTTCGAGATCTGTTTGTTGAGCTGCCGACATAGAAGAGAGCACAAAGAGAGTATCCGATGATGACCGCAGAACCATCTCGTTCATCATCTTTCCGCCATCAGCTTTAGTGTTGGCTCGAAGATTTTCTTTCCTCTTTTGGTACGACTGGGCTAATAGAACTTTTCACCCACCGTACGGACAGTTTCCACGAACCTGTCATTATGGACACATATAATGACAAGTTGCAGTCCTCCAGGCAATCGAAGCGATTTTGCAGTTCGAGTTGAAAGTGTTCGGGGTTCTGAATTTGGATGGCTTCAGGACGGAGCGTGGACTTCATCAGTCGAGACCTTTCAGATTTCAAGTTCAGATTTAATGTGCCTCTTACCATTCGGTGATCGCTCCCCTTGATTAACGAATTGATCACTGAGACATCAGAGTCTTAGTCGACCATCCGGACTTTTCCAGGTCCCTTTTCGTTGCAGCCGTTTTGTAAAGAAAGAGTTCATCATGTAAAGTCCCTCCCTCTCCATGTAGTCGGCTAGCAGTTGACCACGGTATTTCCGGGTTCCAAATCCAAATGGCCCCACTTTCAGCTCATCATCGCTGTGTTTACCTAGCCTTTCGTTGAAATCTCCCATGACAACGCAATAATGAGTCCTGGAAGCATGTATATGTATACCTTTAATATGTATATGTACAACTTATTATGTGTTCAGTTTTTCAAGTGTACAATTAAGAATAAATATTTTTAAGTACAGTACTTACGTAAATGAATAAAATACCTACTTTTACTTGTATCTATTGATATCAAAATTAAATTATAAGTTCTTGACTTGACCACGACTATGTGACCCCCTCCTGGCGCTAAAGCTGGATCCGCCCTTGGTCACACACCTAGCAGCCTCTAGCCATAGTATAGGCATATAAACACCTCGAATTTGCGACGTAGTAGTTGAGCCAATTGCTAAGGAAATCCTAGAAGAAAGCAATTCCAGTCACCAGCAAAAAGTTAAGACTGTATTGGAGACCACAGATATACTTACATTAAAATATATATCTGTGAGAGAGACAGTTTGGCGGGGGCAGTTAAAGAAAATATGAGACCACAGTCACATTTGGGAGATGGTCGAACTTTTATTTTAATCAAATTTAAAGGCGTACATAAATGAAAGCGCAGTCTACATATTAGGTCCTTACCTATGAAATTGGTGTTTTGTATGGAGATTTTGGGGATGTCTGCATTTTACATACTAACATTTTATCAGTTTTCTTCACAACGACAAATCCAAAGATAATAATATTTGGCATGTATCATTAGACAAGCTTTAGCAATATGTGTGTGAACACGCTTGATAAAAATTATTCCTCGTTTTTATGTTAATACAAATCAAATGATGTATTCGGGAGGCAGTTAAAAATAATTGTCTTTGTGTCTAATTTTAACACAATTAAACTTACAAAAAAATTATCAAATTAAATAATACGAGCTCAAATATATGGTCTGTTTTTAGAAGAGGCAATTATTTTATAAGAATGTTCTGAAACTTAATAGTTACGGACAAATTGCTAAGACAGAATAAAAACACCAATTTCGTAGGTAAGGACCCAATATAACAGAAGTGGTTCGTTTCCCTGAGACACGGTATCAAACCAAAGTTTACTAGGGATATCAGGTTGGATATCAGCATAGTATCTGCCTGAGTTTTTTTGGTGGCTTCCATTAATATAGCGTCTTTAGCGAACGAGTCCACCTCTCATGTCCTCTGATGTCACAGTGACTTGGAATCCATGCCAAACCGACCTCAATGTTATCTCTGTGAAATTGATAAAGGTATTTTCTACCCACTGCTTTGAAATTTGGTGTATTTTGCCACTACTCAAAGTCAAAAAGCAGTTAAAAGGTACAGTCTACTTCAAATTTATGTAACCACTTTTGGCAGTAGGAAATTTTTTCGTACTCGACTGTACTTTTTTCCCAATGGGGTATGCAGAGATAGAAAATCTGTTTGCACTCCTAATATAACTCTTACTATCGGGGTTTTCGGCGCCATTGAACTATAGTGGACGTGATTGTTTCGGAGCGGACCCTTTTGCGTAAAGTCTGTAGTTTTGTGTAATAAGTGTCTGTGTTGACGAGCAGTATGGAGAATTATTGAAATAATCGTCAAGTGATGTGAAAAACGGTGGGATTTTTATCTTGGTAATCCACCTCATCGAAGTAACACCACAGTTTCTACCATCGATCGTTTGACGCTAAACTCTCCCAAGATGCATTGAAATGCATTACACTAGCATTTCAATGTAAATTACTGGAGCCATAATTAGGCAAGATGTGGCTGTTATGGGCTCAGTTTCCTTCGCCGTCTCTTTAAAGCGAGAATTTTACCAAAAAAAAAATTTATTACTATCTTCATACATGCCAAAAGCCATTGGTCAAAAAGAGGATTTGATCAATCTAATATATATAAGAACGTATTTACTACACCCAAATCACAGACGAAAACGTTATGACCCACAATCCCCGAGGAACGGGAGTACGAGAGTATGGATTGTCGATGGGCTGTAGCGTTTTCAACTGTGATTCGGTTTCGACGTCGCCGATTTGGTCATGGTTCGTTCGGCAGGCTGTCCTCCTTTCTCGTTGATATCTGCCTCGCCTACGTCGAGCTTCTCTCCCAGCTGATATGACATAAAAACTACGAAATTACATTTAAAGCGTGAAAAAAAACACCCACATTTCGCCAGATATGTTAAGTCTCATGTGAGCCTGTTGCCATGCACCGGGCACAAAGAGAGGTGAGCGATATTCACAATGAACTGTAGCGTTTTATTCAAACTCAGTGGTTGTGGCGGTGGGACCGAACCTGCGAGTCCCGTGGCCTCTCGAACGAGTAGCGCCCCGTCCGTCCCAACGCGGCTCGGCTACCGCTGCTGTTTTCGTAAGCGTGAAAGCAAGCGAGAAGTAGCGCTTGCATTGATGCTTTTTATGTTAGGTCTCTAATAAATCTTTGTATTGACACACTCCAATAAATTTTATAGCATTTCAGCAATAACATTTCAGAAAATTACATTTTTGATTTATTTTTCTATATATTTTTTATGGATCTAGGCTTTACCGATTCGGCAACGTGATGTGGGAAATAAAATTTTTGTTTTTACTTTTTTCTGTGAAATGTGCTTTATGTAATATTGATGTTAAAAGTAAGCATTTGCGTAATAATACCTAATTTGTATGTTAAGCTATAAAATGAAAAGCTTGTAGTGGCAGAAATATTGATAACTTTAATTCATTGGGCTAGTTACATAGGTAATGATGTTAGTATTAAAAATGTATCAAAATTACCATTTGTTAAAAAAGTTAATGAAGTCCACTTTTCTACCAAATGGTATGGTACTTTTCAAAAGACTGTTTAATGCAGATAAATCGTACCGTCGTGAGTCTCGTCGTCATCATCTTCATCAGCCAATCCTGTCCACTGCTGGACATGGGCCTCCCCTAATGCACGCCACCGCTCGCGATTTTCGGCCGTTCTCATCCAGCCCACTCCAGCCAACCGACGAATAATCGTCATCCCGGTCACAGGGCGTCCTACACTACGTTTACCGAGACGCGGTCTCCACTCGAGAACTTTACGGCCCCAGCGGCCGTCAGTTCTACGGGTAATAAGACCAGCCTACTGCCACTTCAGTTTTCTAATACGGTATATCTATGTCAGTGACTTTACTTCTGCCTTCTGTCGGATCACATCATTCCTGATGCGGTCTTTCAGAGATACTCCATACTCCGAGCATAGACTGTTGGGATTTTAGATTATTAGTGTATTAGTGCATGCCTATGCCAAAAACTTTTAATATGATACGTAAAAGAGAAATACTATGATAGAGGACTGTTAAAAAAATGACTCCGACGTGAGCATTTTTTTTAACATGGCATATACAGACACTAAAAATCTAAAATCCCAACAGACTATAACAGAAGTTTTTAAATAAGTGAGTATAGTCAACTACACAAGTGCTATATCGCTTGACGAAAAACTATCAAAATTAATTCTTGAAAAGACTAATAAAATTCATAAAGAGCTATTTGTGTAAAAATAGACCTTGCTTTGTCAATAAACCACATTCATCTTATGGGCAGCAATTGTACGGGCCACTGACCCCACGTCCTGACGTTATCACACGATACGATGTATTTTCATCATGTTTTCTTCATGTGCCATGTGTTTTATTTCACATGCTTTTTACGCTGTGTGTAGCGAAAGAAATACATATACATAAAGAACACTGTCAGTAATAGGTAGTTATAATTATTAATGCTACCGAAAATTTTACTTTACGTGTTGACAATAAAGGTGATTATTTTTCAGCTTATTACGCTGCGCCATCAATATACGTGTACTGGCCAAACGCGACGATACCTTTTTACATAAATCCTGAACATTTTGGTATGTAACCTTTTTTGTAATAATTTGCAATAGGCTAGTTGACCCTTTTTTATTGGGCCCCAAATGATTAATTACTGATAGCCATCACCATATAAAATAATAATAAAAAATTCTGAAGCCTTTAACACAATTACAGCGGGTTAGGAGCAGCACCAACAGCCTCCTGAAGCTGGTTCGGTTGAGGTTGGACGTGGACAGTGGCATAATGCAAGGTCTCGCGTCCATATTGTCAAAGACACCTCGATAGCATTAATATATTTTTACTGTGCTTAAGTTTAATACTCGTTATTGTTACTAACCCTCTGGACTCTGCTTCCGCAATAAATACATTTTATTTCTATATCTTAACCGCCGCTCTGGTCTAGTGGTTCACACCACCGGGTGTTGATCGGGAGGTCCGGGTTCGATTCCCCATGGGGGCAGAAGTTTTTCTGCTCGGTTTGGTTGGTGGTAGGGCTTCTAAGCCTGGCTAGCTACCACCGTCTTACCTAAATTTGTCGCCATAATAACGATGTTTTAAACATCGTTGTGTTCCGGCAATCAGAGGTAAGATAGCCAGTTCAGTTGTTGAGGATTACAGGTGAAGCTCGCTTACACCTTCGGCCTTATCGTCACTTACCATCAGGTGAGATGAAGGCCAAGAGCTTGCCTGTCATATGTAAAAAAAAAAATTATTTATACTCGTAAAAATATTTTGTCCTGCAGATGAAGACCAGACTACAACACTCAAGTCCACATTAGAAGACTTCAACTTCCACACTGGTGGTTGCCTGAACTTCAAACCAGTTCTTACGCAGCCTGAAGGAAACCTACACGTCATGGTCTTTGAGAACCCTCGCGGGACGAGGAAGTGTGTTCTGGACACCGAGGGGCATCCTCGGGATGAAGTGCATGTGAGTTTTGATTAACCGGAATGCGCCCTTCCTCAGGAAAGGGAGAGGGCGCATTTCGGTTATGCTTTACCAAGGCCGTGAAGGCTTATACCGTGTTATTCATAAAAAATATTAATGGCTTAACAAGTGATTTGTCACTTTCTTTCTAATAGAAAGAAGAAAACAAAACACTCTGTAACTAAAATGGGTTTATTAATAGTTTAATATTTTTTATGAATAACACGGTTAAAGTACAGGTGGTGTTTAGTCGGTAAGAGTCGGACATAACCCCCGGCCGGCAATGAGGGATTGGACCACCTCCCCCCCCATGGGGAGGTAAAGACCCTCCTTCTGAGGATCGGAAAAAAAAAACAATAATAGGTACACAAAAATTTCGAATGTAGGTTATTATTATTAGAGATACTTTTCACTCTAAAGATGAACGTACTACGTTCATCTTTAGAGTGAAAAGTATCTCTGCAATGCTAGCACGACCAAAGAAGCATTATAATATTATGATAAAATAAATCGATAAGAACTTTCAAAATCCGCAAAAAAAAATCAAGATGGTAGCCATATATAGATAGATATATAGATAACACTATTTAAAAAGAAATTTCAATAGATAACTTATTACTATATGTAACAATCGGCGGTCTTATCGCTAGGTAGCGAAGTCTTCCAGACAACCTGTCGATGGAGAGCTGGGAAAGGATTTTATGGATGCACAAATAACTTAAGAAAAAGGAAAACAAAAAAAATCATTATAATTATCTTAAAATAAAATAATATTACATACATCTATATTGTACTAACTAAGGACTATAGCCGTGTGGTAGCGGCTCATTAAAAGAATACTACCAACCCATCTCGTCCCTTGGGTGTCGTCAAAGGCGACTAATGGACTTACTCAGAGTCGTTCATTAATTTAATGGTTACTTATGTTAAAAATTGACACTTATTTTAATACACATAAAGACGAAATTAAATTCGTTAATGGAACATTAGCTTAAATTACGTCTCTGAATTCGGCCGTTAGAACTGCACAACCTTCCACTAGCTTATAGAGGCGAGGGGCTCACCACCTGTCACGCTGATTGCAGTCACTGCTTGGTGAACCGCAGACTGCTTTTGCAGTGCTTTTGCCTAGTCTCTGCCTAACCCTTAGGGGATAATAGTCGTGATTATGTGTATGTAAGGATTATTTATATTCGTGGCTGCCTCCTGGTGGCTGCGAGTTCATAATTAACTTTTTTTACCATTTTATCATAACATGCGAACATATACATAACAGACGAAATGTGGTAATATTGGGTCATTACCTATGGAATTGGTGTTTTGTATGGAGATTTTGGGGAATTCTGCATTTTCCATACTAAAATTTTTTTCAGTTTTCTTCACAACGACAAATCCAAAGATAATAATATTTGGCATCTATCATTAGACAAGCTTTAGTAATATGTGTAATATCACACTTCATAAAAATTATTTATCGTTTTTAAGTGAATGCAAATAAAATGATTCGGGAGGCACTTAAAAAGAGTTGTCTCCGTGTCCAATTTTAACACAATTAAACTTACAACAAATTATCAAAACAAATCAAAAGAGCTCAAAAATATAGTCTATTTTTAGACGAGGTAATTATTTTTTAGGAATACTCTGAATCTTAATAGTTACAGACAAAATACTAAGAGAGAGAAAAAACACCAATTTCATAGGTAAGGACCCAATATTATGTATCGTCCTCAGCCTATATACATCTCCCACTGCTGGGCACAGGCCTTCCTCATGGAGTTTCGGTGGAATGTGGGTTGGTGGGTAGAAACGGTTGCAATAGCGACCGCGACCAACGGCTTAACGTGCCTTCCGAAGCACGGAGGAGCTCGAGATCACAATGTTTTGGTCACCCATCCACGTCCTGACCATGGCGAAAGTAACCTTGTTTTCGATCGAAAGCCAAAGCGTAACCACTACGCCACCGAGCTCCTCGATATATAGGTATGTATATCTTATTGGCTTTCGTTGGTAGTGGGGCTGATAGTAATGTTTTCTATAGAAAATCAACCTTGGCTATGCCTGCCTGGAATCCCCGTTCATCGAGAGAGTGGTGATGAAGGCTCTGGGATTCCCCTTCGAGCACAACCGAAGCAATAGGGACCAATACATCGAAGTGCTGTTCGAAAATATTGAGCCAAGTAAGTTTGAAACTATATCTTAAACACCGACCAAGTTAAAAAGAGAGTGTATTCCCTCCAAGGGTCGGCAACGCATCTGCAACTCCTCCGGTGTTGTAGATGTCTATGGGCGGCGGTGATCACTTACCATCAGGTGAGCCGTCTGCCCGTTTGCCCACTATTAACATTAAAAAAACTACGAGTCGGACTCAATCACGAAGGCGCTCATACCATTATTTACTTACACAAAAATATATGAGTTATTTTTTGTATATAACCATATATATTAATTTTATTTTATGTTTAACCATATATAACTCACTATTCTGGATATATTTCAACTTGTTATCGTAACAACATGGAGCAAAAAGTGCTTTATTATTTTCTAGCTGTTGCATGGTGATACCTTACATCCCTGGTCAACATCTTAGATACTTTTTATTCCGGAGAATTAAGGAGTTCCCGTGGGATAGTTAAAAAATCATAGTAACCGCGGACGAATTCGCGGGAAACAGCTAGTTTTGACTATGTATGTCAGGTTCTCACATTCTCCAGGTAATTTTAATCGAACGAAATTATTTAAAAAATCGTTTACGATAACATTTTATTCAGAATGAATTATCAACTAGTAAATTTAAACCAGTATTGATACGGCGATATGGAAATTACCTTTTGCTAATAAAAATGAAGAAATGCTTAATCAATGTATTATCAGCACAATAGGACATAAATACCTCGCGACAAGATATAAATGGGTGATAAACACAGCGATTGTGGTTGAATTAAATACAGCCGCAGTGCGACGGAGTCCGCTCTATCATAAACATGTGCGCATTGGAGTATAAACTACATCAAAACGTCTTCATAGAGACAAACTTACAATCAAATGACTATGACGCAGTCATTGCTATACTCTACCCCGAAAAAGTCGTCTCATTACCTCGACATATCATTAGTTTCGTCAACAACGCTTTGAAAGTGGACAAGCATGCGGCAAAGTCTACTACAATTTGGAATTGTGAGTATGTGGCTGGGGGAAGACTGATTCTGTCGTCTATAGGAACTATAACGCCGTACCATGATGTGAGAGTGGTAAGAGACGCAGCGAAGAAAGGAGTGTTGAGAGCTTTAGAAGCAGGAGCCAAAAGACCTTTAGTTGTAGTCCAAAAAAATGTGGACTTCCCTGATGGACAACTTGTGGCCATACTTGGCGCTTTCGAAGCTTTGTACGTCCCGCTGCAACAAAGAGATAGAGATGACTCTAAACCGATCATCAAAATTGGTTTCCATGCAGAAGAAGTCGTAACAGAAAGCTTTGTTAAAATCCTAAGTAATGCTATAGCGTTGGAAAGAGCCAGAATCGTCGCACGGGACATCGGTGGCGCTGATCCAGAAAGAATGGCTCCGATTAAAATTGTAGAGTACGTCCGCAACGCTTTTGCTAATGACAGCAACATTTCTCTAACTATCATCGATAAAGATGAAGATATCGTAAGGGAATTTCCACTTCTCGCCGCTGTGAACAGAGCTGCAACTCGTATAGACAGGCACAAGGCAAGGGTAGTTGAAATCGTATACACCCCTTCTGATGTAGCAAGGATAACTGAAACTGTGATTTTAGTAGGGAAAGGTGTTACTTATGACACAGGTGGCGCAGATATCAAGATTTCTGGTAGAATGGCTGGTATGTCGCGAGACAAATGCGGTGCTGCCGCCGTGGCTGGGTTCCTTAAAGCCTGTTCGATATTAAAACCACCACATTTGAAGGTGATTGGAGTTATGTGTCTTTGTAGAAATTCTGTTGGTGCAGACGCCTACGTGTCCGACGAACTGCTACTCTCCAAGAGTGGGAAGACGGTCAGAGTGACCAATACTGATGCTGAAGGCCGTCTAGCAATGGCAGATTCGCTTTTCAAGATGGCGGAACTAGCAGGGACGGAATTAAACCCGCACATTTACACTATAGCGACATTAACAGGCCACGTCAAATCTTGCTATGGAGAATATACTGGTGCAATGGATAATCATTGCGCAAGAGCAACAAATCATTCGACAAGGCTTCAGTTCAGTGGTTCGAGGGTTGGAGAAGGTTTTGAAGTGTCTACAGTGAGGTACGAAGATTTGGCTGTGAATGTTGGTAAATGTAAAGGTGATGATTTAGTTCAGTACGATACTGACGCGAAGGCTCGCAACCATCAGCTTGCTGCTGGCTTCCTGATCAAAGTTGGGGGGTTGGAAGATAAGAATATTAAGTATACTCATCTAGATATAGCTGGGTCTGCTGGTATGCCTCCTCAGGAGCCCACAGCTGTCCCAATTCTGTCTCTATGCCATGTTCATAAGGTTCTTCTTTAATGTACAACAAACTTGACTGATAATCGTAAAAACTACGAACCTCTATTCCGATTGGAATAAAAGCTGTGTTCGTAGATCAAATCTATAGCTTGACAAATTGATACACAGTTGTTTTTTCCTTAAGATCATTGTAGATAAAGTTTGTCAATCAGCACAGGACATCAAATGTATGATTACCAGTCCAAGATTGGACACTGATATTTGGTTTTTATGATTGTTTGATCTAGCAGAAGACTATTCTGGTCCTCAGTACTCGCAGCACATCTTCTGTCTCATATTCGGATCAGAATTAAAGTCGAAAAGCTACGTCCTGTCTCGCTCTAACTCGCTGCAATAAAAAGTGACGGGCGTAGAGGTTCTGTGATTCGTTTGTTTTCCGACAGT
Source organism: Parapoynx stratiotata (assembly GCA_910589355.1). Classification (NCBI taxonomy): domain Eukaryota; kingdom Metazoa; phylum Arthropoda; class Insecta; order Lepidoptera; family Crambidae; genus Parapoynx; species Parapoynx stratiotata. Next base: position 4,620,257 of record OU342476.1, on the reverse strand, counting down.
TTAGAAGGACGGCTGAAATGAACCTAATGTGATTTTGTGAATTTTCATTTATCAGTGATTGCAAAAATATGCGATTTGACAATCACTTTCAAATACTAACCACTGTTTCAAACCTGTTGTTAGCGACAAGCAGTGCTTGGGCCTCTTTCCTTTTGGCTAAATAAAACCTCCAAATTCTAGTGACGTCTTCATACTTTTTTATATTAAAACTAATTTTTTTTTATGTCATTTACACAGTTCATTACAAGATAGTCGCCCAAGCAAGGCTTTTTCATTGTGCCTCGTGCCATCGTCAACACCTGCCATTTATAATTTTGCGATATCCTTCAAAAGGCCTCTTGTCTCTAGCTAACCAAAATGTTTTTTTTGTATTTATTTTCAATAATTAGTCTTTTCGGGAAGGCAAGTATGCAATTTGAACTGTTTTCGTCGATCGTCGAGTGATCTTGCCTTCGTGAGATGATAGACCTGTGTGATATTAAAAATATAGCTGATAATTATTAATTTATTATTATTCACCAACATCTGTTTTACTGTTTTTAATAATAATAAATAAAGTCATTGATTTAAACAACTGTTTTGATTTCATTGACTAAATAACCTTTACTTACAGAATACCCAACTCGACCAACATTACTCGACTTCTTTTCTTTAAATGTTTACCTAAAAAATTCAAAACAGCAAAGACAGGCTCTAGTAATATGCGTCCGCGCGAGCGAGCAGCCTAGTCGCTGCACCGTGAAATTACAAGCATTTACAGTTGCTTGTTACAAGCATTTACAGTTGCTTGTTACAAGCATTTACAGTTGCTTGTTACAAGCATTTACAGTTGCTTGTAATTTCGCGGTGCAGCGACTAGGCTGCTCCGCGGCCGCATGTAATTAGAGCCTTAGTTAAAAATGGTGTCTTATTTTGCATACCGTAAGGTAGAAATTAAATAAAATTTCAGTCAGAAAAATATTCGAATTTTACTCAACAAAAAAATACAATTGATCAGTTAAAATAACTAATTGGTCAGCAAATAAAATGTTTTCTCTGTTGCCAAATTGATTAATATATGCTTTGATGACACACATTCATATTGTTTTGAAGGGTCATACAAAAAATAACCTTACGAGTAACCTAATATCTATCAGAACACATTTCCTAGGAATTGATTCTGGATCCTTCATTGATCCTTATTCTAGATTTTATACATTTCCGGTTACATATATATTGCTTCCCAAATAATTATTTAACAGCTCAACTTATTGTTTGCTGCCCAAATAATTATATTGCTGACGAAATATTCGTTTGCTGCCCAAATGACTTTTCGGCTGACCATTTTGTGGCTCACCAAATAATTAAATGGCTGCCCAAATAATTACTTCCCTATGAGAATAACAGTTTTGGTCACCCATCCAAGACAACCATGTGGTGGCACTTGTAGCTAGCCAGCTCGACCCGAGATTTGGTGTCGGTGAACGGTGTTTATGAGTGCGTTGCCGAGCGCACTTACTCGTAGTACATAGACTATCTTCTGTACGTAACTCTTTTTGAATTGTAATTACTTTCAAAACAAGTAGATACAATTGTTTTTACAAAACTGCATACAAATTAATTGAAATTCAGATAACACTTATCGCGTTATCTTACTCTATCAAATTATGTCAGATTACGAATGGAAAAATATTAATAATTAACCAATTATAATGTTCAGTGACGTCAATATGATTACAATGCAGAGCTGAGTAATCTTGTTATAAAAAACAGTTATGACATAAATTTGTCACATTACTTGACCACAAACCTATACTCGAACGACCTCCGTGGTCGAGTGGCTGTACGCCGGTCTCAAGGCGTCGCCATCTCGAGAGGTCCTGGGCTCGATCCCCAGTGGAGGCAAGTGTTTGAGTGATGTATTTTCAGACATTTGTTTTCCAGACTTTGATGTTTAAGGATATTTATCTATTAAATATATTTGTTCGTCATCTAGTATCCGTAACACAAGACGCATTTAGTTGCTTAAAATGGGACTAGTTGATAGGTGTGAATGTCTGAGGAAATGTATTTATTTATTATTTTATTTTATACTCTTCCACTGATGGAGACAGGTCCCCCCCTTTTTTAAGCTCTTACTTGTAGTCAGCCTATATCCATCCCACTGCTGGGTACAGGCCTTCCTCATGGAAACAAGTACATGAGGAGTATGGGCCGTAACACCACGCTGGCCCAATGCGGGTTGGTCAAGAAGCGTTTGCAATAGCAACCGGGACCAATAGCTCCCAAAATTGCGAATCATAAGGGCAGTAGGCAGGGTAAGGCAGGGCAGGGACATTGCTCGTAGAACGGAAAAGGTTCCGAGGCGACCACATACTGGGAGACGCAACGTCGAAGGCCCCCAACGAGGTGGACCGACGATGGTCGTGGGAATTACTACTAATGCAGTGGGACGTACTAATGCTGGAAAACGTTCTCCATTAAATAGAATAATCAACTTATACAACAAATATTTTAATGATATTGACATAAGCATAATATCAACACGTGTAGGTATATTTAAGAAACAGCTAGCGCAAACACTAACCTGAATGACTAAAATCTTTTTTATTTCCTTTTTTTCTCACAATGTAATAAAAACAAAATTAGGTAACAGTAACATGTCTCTCAAAATTCTTTTTTTAATATGTGGTTAATGTTGTTGATGTCGCAATGATATCTTGTATTATGTATCTTTATAACTGTTAAAATAATGTAAGATTGTGAACATTGTTTATTGACCCAAATAAAAAGAAAAAAAAACGCTGGATGCGGGCGGCGCAGTATCCGGCTTTCGTGGATTTCTTTCGTTCGTCTCATGGCTGAATGAGAATCATAGATTTAGGATTTTTCCGCTACGCCAAAAAGATACATGAAGCCCGAGAGAAAAGGAGAAAACGAATTAATGACAGTTATGTTATGTTTTCACGAGTAGTAAGAGGCCATAGCGTCCCCGTTTGTGCTACGAGACGAACAAATTTGACATTTACCAACACAATGAGTTCAATTATTTGACATAATAATATTAGGTCTTTACCTATGAAATTGGTGTTTTGTATGGATTTTGGGAATGTCTGCATTTTCCATACTAACATTTTTTTCAGTTTTCTTCACAACGACAAATCCAAAGATAATAATATTTGGCGTGTATCATAAGACAACCTTAAGCGATATGTGTGATATCAAACATCATAAAAATTATTTATCGTTTTTAAGTGAATGCAAATCAAAAGATGTATTCGGGAGGCACTTAAAAAGAGTTGTCTCCGTGTCCAATTTTAACACAATTAAACTTACAACAAATTATCATAATAAATCAAAAGAGCTCAAAAATATGGTCCATTTTAAGAGGAGGTAATTATTTTTTAAGAATACTCTGAAACTTGATAGATACAGACAAAATACTAATAGAGAAAAAAACACCAATTTCATAGGTAAGGACCCAATATCTCCAAGCGGTAAAAAGGCAGCGGTGGCCGAGTTGGGACTGAAGGGGCACTACTCGTTCAAGAGGCCGCGGGAAACGCGGGTTCGATTCCACCGCCTGTACCACTGAGTTTGAATAAAACCTATGTACAGTTCATTGTGAATATCGCTTGCCTCACATTGCGCCCGGTGCATGGCAACAGGCTCGCGACCTGTTACATGGGGATCTAAAATATCTGGCGAAATATGAGTGTTTAACACCTCTGCCTACCCCTTCGGGGAAAGAGGCGTGAATAAATGTTATGTTATGTCTCCTGCATAAGTGTATGCGGATGACGAAAACACCATGTTTCGAATATCGAAAGTGAAAACAGATAACAACTATTTATTTTGAAATTCAACAATTACTTTATTATTACATTTATTGTGTTCTGATAGCAGTATCAACACTCGCCTCTTATCTAAAATACAAGGACAGTTAAAGATAATTACGATATTTTACAATAGGTATATATTTGTATCGACAGTCATCTGATGTAAAGGACATTAACCCTGTTTGTAGAAGTATTAACTGTCATATCTTTCTCCTGGCCTGTTCCCAGTTTTATTGGTCTTCGTCGTAGCATGTCATCGTCTTCCACCCTCTCAATATCACTCTCCATATCACCACTCACCTTCCATCCTCATCATATCATCATTCACACTAACCGCCAAAAAATTTTTTTGGTCTTCCTCTTCCTACACATTTAACTGTCACATCGTCCGCAGCACATACGCTCCACTGCTGGGACGCATGCCTCTTGTATTGCCTCAATTCCCCAGATATAAATATTATGACTATATGAAGATAAAGGTAAGAGCATGCCAGCCAGGTTTAAGTACTACAGTTGCTATGGCAATACAAGCACATATTGGGTCCTTACCTATGACAACAACTCTTTTTAAGTGCCTCCCGAATACATAATTTTATTTGCATTCACTTAAAAACGATAAATAATTTTATGAAGTGTGATATTACACATATTACTAAAGCTTGTCTAAAGTTGTCTAATGATAGATGCCAAATATTATTAATTATCTTTGGATTTGTCGTTGTGAAGAAAACTGAAAAAAATTTTGTATCGAAAATGCAAAATTCCCCAAAATCTCCATACAAAACACCAATTTCATAGGTGAGGACCTAATATGTATATAAGTCTACTATGTTCATTAACGTCTATAAAGTGGGCAATAGTATCGTCGTCAGCCTAGATGCGTCCCACTGCTGGGCACAGGTTGACTCATGGAGGAACATATGAGGAGTATGGGCCCTAACACCACCACGCTGGCCCAATGCGGGTTGGTGAGTAGAAACGTTTGCAACAGCAGTGGAAGCGGAGCAAAACGGAGGAATTCGAGACCACAAAGTTTTGGTCACCAATACCGGCTTGACCATGGCGAAAGTAGCTTTGTTTCCCATATCGAAAGTCAAAGCGTACTAACCAACACACCTCCGAACTTCTCAAACTATTAAAATTAAAACGAACGTATTTCTGATAGTATTAGGAAAGGGTTTTAATATTGTGTAATATGCTGTGACTGCATAGTTACAAGTACACTGCTTTATCTACGGACGTCTCATTAATTCATCGAAATAAATCAAAAATGGTAGTTAAATAATTAATATATGGTTGACTGCTTGGAATACTTTTGCTATAGGATTGTTATTATTGTTTATTATTATGAAAATATGCGTCTATAACACAAGGCTAATAATTATAAGAATCTATCGATTGTTTTTTATATAATATGATAAGACTTCTAAGTATGCCTTTTTCTCATCGCCGCTGTTAACATGTTTCTTCATATTTTCTATTATTCTATACAAGCTGTTGCTCGTGACTTCGTCCGCGGTTATTAAGTCTCCAACGAGAACCCTTTAATTTTCCGGAATAAAACAGTATCTAAGATGTTGACCAGGGTTATAAGGAATCACGATGCAAAATTTCATTGGTCGGTCCAGCCATTTCCGAGATTAGCCCGTTCAAACAGACAAACACTTGTAATGCTTTCCCCGACGACCCCCGTGGTCGAGTAGTCTGTACGCCGCCGGTCTCAAGGCGTCGCCATCTCGAGAGGTTCTGGGTTCGATTACCGATGGGAGCAGATGCTTGTGTCATGAATACAGGGATTTGTTCACCAGTCTTGGAAATTTATTGTATAATTTCTGAATATTTTATATGTATATAACAATGAAATATATTTATCCGTCCGTAACACAAGCAGTATTAGTTGTTTAAAATGGAACTAGTTGATAGGTGTGAATGTCTGAGTATATTTATTTATTTATTAATGATCTCCACAACCCGTCCTGCGCCGCCCACATCCAGTGACTTCCTGCGACCTTCATCAGATCGTCGGTCCACCTCTTTGGGGGCCTTTCAACGTTGCGCTTCCCAGAACGCGGCCGCCACTCGTGAACCTATCCGCCTCAGCGACCTTCAGTTCTACGAGCAGTGTGACCTGTACGCCAATTCAGATTTTTTATTTGGACCTGAAACGCATGAGGAACGCTTATGTTCGAACGTTATTGGTATTCTGCTAGCAAAACGCAACCGCGCGTTTCGGTTGCCTTCGGTTTCATTCGGTTCCATTCGGTTTGCTATTTTAAATAAATGAAAAACGATAAACAAAAGCTTACTTTTCCATCATCAATGTTTATTCTACAGCATTTTTTCTTCAAACGCATTAGTAACGATTCGGAAACGTCCGGTTAAATTTAAAGTAGAATTGAGGTGCTGCTCACGGCTCGCAATTTTGTGGGCTATGTCGATGACATTAGTTCTTCTGCAGATCTCCTCATTTATGACAGAAACCCCTCGAAAGTAACCTTGTTTTAACAAGGAAACCCAAAGTGTATGAATCATTACGGTACCGAACCGAATTCATCATCTCCCTGGCGAAATCAAATTCATCTCTATTATAACATCGTTGACGACCTCCGTAGTCGAGTGGTCTCAAGGCGTCGCCATCTCGAGAGGTCCTGGGTTCGATCCCTAGTGGAGGCAAGTGTTTGGGTGATGAATTTTCAGACATTTGTTCTCCAGTCTTGGATATTCATTATATATGTATTCTATTATCTATATTCTGAATTATAATTATATGTATTTATCTATTAAATATATTTGTCCGTCATCTAGTATCCGTAACACAAGCAGCATTTAGTTGCTTAAAATGGAACTAGTTGATAGGTGTGAATGTCTGAGGATATTTATCTTAACATATCACATTTATTTCCAGGTGCTATAAATTTGTTTGCAAAGGAGCCGACAATGCCAATGGCACTGCAATCACTGCCTTATGACGTAGATAGCGTGATGCATTTTGGAGAAAGGGAGTTCAGTAAGAATGGTCACAGAACAATCATTTTTAAGGTAAGAAGAATTGAAGTATATTTAATTTATCCACCTCTCTGGTCTAGTGGTTCATACCACCGAGTGTTGATTGAGAGGAAGTTTTTCTGCTCGGTTTGGTTGGTGGTAGGGCTTCTTAGCCTGGCTAGCTACCACCGTCTTACCTACATTTGTCGCCATAATACAATGTTTTAAGAATTGTTGTGTTCCGGCTGAGGTAAGATAGCCAGTTCCTCAGTTGTTGAGGAATACAGGTGAAGCTCGCTTCCACCTTCGGCCTTATCGTCACTTACCATCAGGTGAGATGAAGGCCAAGAGCTTACCTGCCATATGTAAAAAAAAAGATCCTTTGTAGTTGGAGTGCAGTGGCCGGAACACGAGAGACACGCGCTTGAGTCACCATTTGTTTAACCTCTTGAGGGTCAAGCGTACGTCGGCGTTCGCATCAATATATTATTCTATTGTTTCGTTCTGTGACCATTGCACTCAATTAAGGCTTATCCCCTGTTACATGGGGACTAAACATAAATGGTGCGTTCGCAATTCTGTTCCCTTTCACGCTCTCCTATTTTTAGCTATGTCGCTACTCACGGCGTTTATTATGCACTAGATATTGCCGACTTCGTCCGCGGTTACTATGGTTTTAAACTATCTATCAACACTTTCATTTTCCGGAATATAAAGTATCTAAGATGTTGACCAGGGATATAAGGTATCACCATGCAATTCAATGAAATCGGTGCAGCCATTTTGGAGATTAGCTCGTACAAACAGATAAACAGACAAACAGACAGAGAAACAAAAATAAAATAAAAAAAATTTTTGGTTGTTTCCCTCTTTTTACACCCCCCTGACTTGACTTGACTATAAGCTACATACCATCACACTATCTCAAAGTAACTATCCTACGCGGACGAAGTCGTTACGTTTATAACACTTCTTTTCTAGGACAACAGTCGCTCCGCGAAAGTTACCGGGCTCTCTCCTACAGACATCAGAAAGATTTTCAGAATTTACGACACTGAATGCAAGAAAAGGGATCGACAAGAACAAATAGAGCAATGCCAGAAGTTCCCTGGCGTCGCTAGGAAGAAGAGGGAGGTACCGGAATATCCAAACAACGCTAATTTGAGAGTAAACAGAGATATCACTCCTCCTCCGTTAGAAGTAGATGATACACCCTCAAGCATTCTTAAAGAACTAGACATTGAAAATGAAGTACAAACCGTAGTAGATGAAGTGTACAAAGTATCAGCAAAAGCCTTGGCCAGCGCTAGATCTAAATATTGTAACACCAACAAAACAGACCTTAGAACTAAAGAAAAACAAGAGAAACCTGATAGTGAAGAATCAAAACCAGATGTCGTAGGAATTATTGAAGCTATAACAAATTACGCGAAAAACATGGTAGACCATGCAATGACGAACTTAACGCAATTCTGTGAAGAGTCAGGCGATATTGAAATGTACCAGAGATTTAGATGTCCCTTTTATATTCCCGGGAGGCCATGCCGCGAGACGTTTAGATCTACAAAATCCGGGCCAGTCAAATATTCCACGCAGCACCGACCTGTTATAATCCAATCAACTAAGAATCTTGGTAACTATCGCCCGAAAAACTTTGTACCTTTCATACGCTCTTCTAATCGAACTGGGAATTCCAGTGATGATGCAGTGGAACTGGTTCAAAGTAGAAGGAAAAGGGAAGTTGGCACAAATATACCTTGGCAAGCTGAATCCGCAACGAAATCAGTTAAGCCTGAGACAGAAAAAGTAATTGTTCAGAACAGTGCTGCAAACGACACAGTTAGACTGAAACCAGGTAAAACTGAGACAGAAAATGTAACTGTTCAGAACAGTTCAGATGCGAAAGACACAGTTAGACAAAAACGTTCTGAAGGTAGTGGGGACTCTGGTCAAAGGAAGAAGAAGGGAAAGGGATCTCTGAGAATGTATACGAATATTCCTCATAGGGACGTCAACAATAAGGCCCAGGACGACAGACGTAACTTTAAGTAAGTAATAAATTAACAATAACTTAATAGTAATAAATGATTATACGAAAAGGGGTTTATTCTTTAATAGAGAAATTTTGATGATATATTTTTTGTTTAACAGTACAGATACATTTATAACGGTAGCTGCCAAAGCTCATAAGGCGTTAATATATTCTAAAACCACATCTAAAACGAAAGTTATGCGCCCACGTAAATTGTCTGTACTTTGCTAAATATCAAGTAAGGCCGCGGTCAGTTTGAACGCTTTTTCGTACGAAAAACAATCCACCATGGAACTATACGTACGTATATGTACGACTCGTGCGCAGTCTGAGCGCTTCCATAGTGTTTCTTAGATCGGGATTGTTTATGCGTGTACGAGCGAAATTCGTACGAAAACGCGTTCAAATTGAGCACGGCCCTATGTATTTATTTATTCTCGGACAAATGCTGAAAAACTATAGCTGTCTCTTTTTGTTGTGGAGAATCAGAAAGACACAGGAACAGAGAATAAGGGGTTGAACAACTGCAAAAACATCCATTAGACAGACTCGTCTTACTATATTCTGACTGCGAAAAACTGATTTTGGCTTTTTTATTGTTAAACTTTTTAATACAACTCCTACACACAAGTCAGTACTGCATTTCGGCGAGTCACCGGCCTGTTGGCATCCCACTGCTGGGCACAGGATCCTACAGAGAAACACTCGTTGGCCCAATGCGGGTTGGGGGTAGAAAACGGCAACGGCTCAACGTGCCTTCTAAAGCACGAAGGAGCTCGAGATCACAAAGTTTTGGTCTCCCATCCATGGCCTGACTATGGCGAAGGTAGCTTTGTTTTCAATCGAAAGCCAAAGCGTCCTAACCACTACACCACCGAGCTCCTCCAGAACTAAGGCTAACTAAATTAAAATATGAATAGTAATATGGTAATAGTAGTTTATGAAACTGTCACATAATATAGGTTATTAAAACACAAGCGTGGTTTTAAAAAACGAGCCTTGGCGAGTTTTATAATAAATAGTATCACGCGAGTATTTTAATACCGATTTATGTGCAGTTACATTCACTCATTATTCAAGGAAATAAAACAAAAAAATTAATTAATTTTATTTATTGTTGGCTATCTGGAAAACATTCGCCATAGTTTTGTACGTTTTTAAGAAAAATAAGTGTTGCATAATGAGTCCAACCTATTGCATAATGGTCAGTTACAGTTTCCATTTTTAAATTTTCGTATTTTATCATCTGTGTTAAAAAGTATGTCATTATGAGTTCGAGTCTGAGTTTATAATTCGAACATTATAAGTAACATGAGTGTAGATAAATTACATTTTTATATAGTCCACTAATTATAGTGAGTTTATAAAACATATCAAGACAAACACAGACGACATTCAAGACACAGAAATATAGGTAGGTAAGTACTCGTTTACATTATTTGCTGTTTCTCTTGTATTTACCTACCTATATCTTCACTAAACTTCACTTACTCAACAAATTGACAGAAGATATTCCATATGCACACACTTAAGTTTTTTCATCTGTTTTTCATTTAGCTATACTAGCGGAATCATAAGTAATTCCGCTAGTATAGTAGGCCACCTAACGTAATAAGCCGAACGAAAGGGTACAAGCAACAATAATAAGTTTAAGACGAACTAAAAACCCATGTATGGAAATAGCGATCTATACTACTTAATTTATCAATAACAATAGTAAAATTTTGAGCTTACCAATAATAACCCAAATAATAATAAGTTTATTTCAGAGGCCAAACCCGGCACTTAAAACACTCAATATTTTAAAATTTTGAAATTTAACAATTTATATAATTAAATAAAAAAGTATATTATATATTAAGGTTTATTACCGTGAGCGCTTGTAGCAAGTGCAACCACAGAGCTTAGACTGTGGTTGTAATCGATACAAGCGGCCGGATTCCGAGAGTAAGGCTTTTCATGAGAAGAACCCGGCAAGAAACTCATGAGCCACTTTTTAAATAACCAATAAAATAATTATTGTCAGTATTAAATATGTTTTAACATTATTTTCCAAATTTCTATTAATCCATCAAAATAACATGCTATTTATGTCTAACTATTTCCACACCATTTAATCCTCCATTTTTTTTAATAGCCTATTTTATGTAGTAAATATTACTAAAAATACACTTTGCAGGGAATCCAGATCTCGAATACAGAATGACTGGGACGACTCTACATTGTCTATGGAAATTACTACTAAAAAGCACCATAAATATAAGTTCAGTCCACGACTGAGAGACGACGACTCCGATGATGACAGTTCGAAGCCTAGACATCGTCAACGAAAGCAAAGGTGCTTCTGCCCTCTTTCTATGTCAGTCTAGAACTTAAATTGTGCCTCCCAAAATTCTGCCAAAGAAATAGCGTATCGGTTGCAATTATTAGTTCTTCCGATGTGCAACTAGTGGTGCGTGAAGTTCTCTTTACTTCGGTCTATGTGCGTCAGCAGTTTTTTAAAGACTTAGAAGGCCTTGCACTTACCGAAGAGAAAATGTCCCCAACAGAACTGCACAACCATCCAATAGTTTATAGCGGCGATGGGCTCACCACCTGTCAGGCTGAGTGCAGTCACTGCTTGGTGAAGCGCGACTGTGGCAATGAACTGTTTTGCGGTACCTTTCCCTAGTCTCTAACTAGCCCATAAGGGATTTATAATAGTGTATTTATTGTATACAAAATGTATTTAGGTGTATGCCGTCTGTCGTCTGTAAACTCGTACTTTATTCAACAGAACGTTAAAAAAGAAACATATCCCGAAAATAGCTAGACAAATCCCAAAGCTGGTACAAGAGCAGCCATCTGAAGAGAGTCAACGTGTAGAGTCACCCATGTCAACAGTGAAACTGACGAAGAAAAACGAAGAATTTTATAACGAAAGAAAGTGGCCAGGCGGCTTAATTCCGTATATGATTCAAGAAGATCCGAACTGTAAGTATCACAGTTTTAGGCCGAAATTATAGCCCCCATAATATCGTAGCACACATATTATTATCAACTCGGACATGGATCGCTATCGTATCGCCTCGCGTCAACTCGACTACGGGTAGGCAACGCCGCGCTTACGGCTCGCCGGCCGCTGTTCGACGGCTAGGCGAGGTGCCGCGCGGGTCATTCAATATCTAAACGCGAAGTGTAGCAGAAAGTCGTAAGATAACGGTTAGGCGTAAGCGCGGGAACGGTAAGTCGTGAGCTTGCCCCGAGGCGAGGCGATTACGTTACGATTCCGTTTAGCGTGCGTTGCAATAGTGAGGTTCATACAAAGAATACTGAACTGCTAGAGATAATATGTTTACGTTCCGTTTACGAGTTGATATGTGTGCTACGACGATTATTCTCAATTGTCGGTTCACGGATTCCATTCAGAAAGTCACGTCCTATCTCGCTCTAACTCGCTGCAATAAAAAGTGACAGGTATAAAGGTTTCGTTCTTCGTTTGTTTCCCGACAGTTGAGAATAGAGGGGCGGAAACATCAAGCGTCGATCTCAGAGTATAGTAAGAAAGGGATGACGATATGTAAGATAAATAGCATCATCACTTTCTAACTGTACTCCAGCACCTTAATACCGGCCGGATCTTTTTACATCTCACCTGATGGTAAGGGACGATAAGGCCGAATGTGGAAGCGAGCTTCACTGTATTCTTCAACAACTGAGGAACTGGTTATCTTACCTCTAATTGCCGGAATACAACACGCATTCCTTTAGAACATTGTTATTATGGCGACAGATTTAGGTAACACGGTAATAACCAGCCAAACCAAGTAGGAAAACTTCTGCCCCGGAGGGAATCGAATCCCGGACCTCTCATCAACACTCGGTGGTGTCAACCACTAGACTGGGAAGTGGTTGGATCTGTTACCACCTCAAGATTTTTCTTGGTAGAAAATCTTTTAGAACTTTTTGATTCTCTAAAAGTTAAATAACAATTTGGCTCAACGGTGGGATTTAATTTATCTTAACTGTCCCGTTCAGATGACATAACAGAAATTAGAAGAAGAATAGAGGAAGTCAATGACATTCTGAAGGAAAAGACTTGCGTCAAATTCCTGGAGATCACACCAGACGACACGCAGAAATATGAGGATTACTTGGTGATCGACACCGGCGCTGATTACGTCACTGGAAGAGTGGGGGGGAAGCAGGTAGGCCTCCTTTTTTCTTTTAACCAACCTCTGAAGGAAAGGCGGCAAGTCCCAGACGTGAGGGGAGGGGGTTGTAAATCCTGTTGTATCGGACTTATATAGTCCAAACAGAACCTTTTGGTTTAGGGTGTCTTTCCACCAGAGCTATGCTGTGTGTAAGGAAAAATAGACCTATAGGATTATCACGTGATTCGCAAAACGGTGTCATCCTATCATAGCTGCACAGCATTGTCCTTTTTTTATAATCAGCCCAGCAAATGATCAGCACAACCTGATGGTAAGCAGTAGATATGTCCATATGCGAAGGATGCTAGGACAGCACCAAAGAATGCAAGCCTAGCGATTTCCACCTTGCTGGCTCACAAGATGCCTTTTGACGCCTCTTTTGAAGGAACCCATACTGTAGGAAGGAGGGAACACGTTTGCCGGTAGAGAATTCCATGCTCTAGATGTACGAGCAAAGTTTGATTTCCGTTTAGTACGCGCGGGCAAATAGATCACCGTATATGCAAGGCTCCGCAATCCGGCACGCGTGCTCCTTAGCAGGAAAGGGGAGGGTGGGATAAGGTTAAAAAGTTCTGGTGAAAAGGCACCCTTAGGCCTGAAGGGCCCTCTATAAAAAGCTTCATTGGATGGCGACCCTTCCCTTTGGGTTTGGAGGGGTCCTGGACCCATCCTTAAACAACTGCTCCTCTAAGCTCCTCGGGGATGGTTACCAGCGAGAAATCCTCCAGTGGTGGCTCGTCCCAGGTTTGTGGACCTAACATTTCTCGCTTTCCCCAGAAAATCCGATAAAACTGTTAGGGGAACAGGACATTCCAAAAATTTATGGTTCCATGATTGTTTCTGAGGAGCTCGGTGGCGTGGTTCGCCATGGTCAGCCCGCGGATGGGTGACCAAAAAATTGTGATCTCGAGCTCCTCCGTGCTTCGGGAGACACGTTAAGAGACCATTGTTCCCGGTCGCTATTGCGACCGTTTCTACCAACCAACCCGCGTTAAGCCAGTGGTGTTACGGCCAGTACTCCTCATGTGTTTCTCCATGAGGAAGGCCTGTGCTCAGCAGTGGGACGTATATATGCTGAGGGCTATTATTTCCCGACAGTTTTGAATATAAATATAACTCCTCTAACTCCAAAGGACTAGGCAGAAGTGTTAGTCTCCGTGTAACAGGGAGCGAGCCTGTTGTCAGGCACCGGGCACAGTTAAAAGACGGTTAAATACATACATACATATAACTACGACTAATATCCCCTAAGGGTTAGTCAGAGACTAGGCTATTGGACCTCAAAAGCACTCAATTGCCATAGTCCGCGCATAACCAAGTGGCACATGCGCTCTGCGTGACAGGTGGTGAGCCCGTCGCCGCTTTAAGCTATTAGATGGTTGTGCAGTTCTAAGTCCATTAGTCGCCTTTTATAACACCCAAGGGAAGAGATGGGTTGGTAGTATTCTTTTAATACATACATACAATCACGCCTGTAATCCCCGAAGGGGAAGGCAAGTCCAAGGAGCACTGTGTTCCTTAAGACCACATTTAGCCATACAAAAATTGGGTTTGGTCGGATGAAAAATCGTGAAAGAGTAGTAACAAGTGGCTAGCTCATCGCCTACACATCACAGAACTAGTACCCAATACACCCTTGTTCGCCTTTTACGACATGCTAGGCAAGAAAAGCAGTTGGTAGTTGGTACATTATTTTTGTGTCCCGGACCAACACGGGACTATTCTTTTAATGTATAATAATATTACGTTTTGTCCAGCACTTCGGCTGCCTGGAGCTGTTCCGCGGCGGGCAGCATCGGCAGCACACCGCCATGGTCATGATGGCTATGCTCGGGTTCTACTTTGAGATAGCCCGCCATGACCGAGACAAGTACATCAGGGTGCACTTGCGGCATGTTAGACCAGGTTTGTACAGTGTTTTCTTCATTTTTAACTACTTGAGAAAGGGTGTTATTTAAGCTGTCAGCAAAATATTCGAATTTTGGTCAGCAAGAAAATAATATTGGTCAGCAACCTATAGGCAGCAAATGTTTCTAAATTGGTCGGCGAAATAACTGCCAATTTGTTTAACTTATGTTTTGTTGACAAAAATATTGTTTTGAAGGGTAAAAAAAAAATACCAATAACCTAATATCTATCAGAGCCCATATTCTTTTTCTAGAATATAAACATTTCCGATAACATATATAGCTTAAGCAACTGCTTAAATAATTAATTTGCTGCCCAAATAACTATTTTGCTGCCCAATTAATTATTCTGCTGACAAGTGAATTAGCTCCCATTTTGTTTGTTTAATAGACAAACTACACCACTTCGAGAAGATCCGATCAGACGCGACCCTCGCCCTGCCTTACGATTACCGGAGCGCCACGCACCCCGCCTGGCAGTTCTGGCGGAAGTTTGGCATGAAGGGCATCTCCAGTGTGGCCACCTTCAAGTCAAAGGTGTGTACTTATTCCAGGCCTCTATCTGCAAATAGGAGTATATACTATATAGGGTATAGGCCCACACACAATGTGTGAGTGTGACTAAGCAGTGTCAAGCAGCCCGACGGACGCCGCTACAAGCTATTAGATAAATAAATAAATTCTTTATTTACTCTTTACAATAAGTAAAGGAGAAAGTAATATAAAGGAGTTCTTAATTACTAAGTAACATTTTATAAATGTTATTTGGCTATCCTTCGACTCATACTTGTAGACTTTGTGAAGAGTGTTGGTAGTATTCTACCACCCACAAAGAGACGCACACACACAAGCGCGCGCGCACTCACGCACACGCACACACACGCACACACACACGCACACACACACGCACACGCACACGCGCACATGCACACGCGCACACGCACACGCGCACACGCACACGCGCACACGCACACGCGCACACGCACACACACGCACACACACGCACACACACGCACGCACGCACGCACGCACACACACACACACACACACACACACACAGTTACTAGGTACGAAACTAGTGTGGCCACCTTCAAGTCGAAAGTACCTATAGTTTGATGAGTTTCTCACCAGCTACTTCTGATGCCAAGACCTTCCGTTAGAAAACTGTGCGCCAAGTACGAAGCATTTGACACATTGAGAGATTTTTGAACCTGAGATGCTCATTCAAGACAATATATTTTTATCCTAAGGTTTTATTAATATCTCTGTATTATACGAAGTGGGCATAATCCTTACTAATATTCATCATTATCCTGCCCTTTTCCCAATTTCATTTGGGGTCGGCGCAACGAGTCTTTCTCCTCCACTCTCCCCTATCACACGCCATATCAACATTCACTCCCATTCTAGCCATGTCCTCATTCACACAATCTATCCATCTCTTCTTTGGTCTTCCTCTCCCTGCATTACCATCCACTCTCATATTCATAACTCTTCTCGTTACATGCTCATTCTCTCTCCTCAAAACATGTCCACACCACGACAGCCGCTTTTCTCTCAACTTCTCTATCACTGGAGCAACTTTCAGGCATCCCCTGATATACTCATTCTTCACTCTATCAATCCTTACTAATATTATAAATGCGAAAGTAACTCTGTCTGTTTTGTATCGCTTTCACGTCAAAACTACTGAACCAATTTAACCGAAATTTGGTACACAGATAGTCTAGAGCCTGAGAAAGGACATAGGCTTTTTTTATCCCGATCATCTCATGGGAACGGGTGCCATGCGGGTGAATGTAAAAAAAATTAAATAATGCCTCCCAGAAAAAGTGAAGTTTTCTATTTTATTAAAAAAATTAGAGCCCATGTTATTTTGTCACAGAATTGGATAAAAAGTTAGAGAACGACAAATTCTTTGTTTACCTTTTGTCTCAGATCAAAGTGGATAGAGTATAGTGTAATGCATTTCAATGCATCTTGGGAGAGTTTGGCGTCAAACGATCGACGGCAGACGCTGTGGTCTTACTTCGATGAGGTGGATTACACGATAAAAATCATCAATGTTTTTCACACCACTTGACGATTATTTTAATAATCCTTCACATTGCTCGTCAACACAGACACTTATTACACAAAACTACACTGATTTTACGCAACAAGATCACTCCGAAACAATATTACAATCTTTGAAATTAAAATCACGTCCGCCATAGTTGAATGGCGCCAAAAACTCTCTCTATAACTTTTTTTTCATCCCACCACCTCGGAAAGTGTAATTTTGCGCTTCGAAATCTGGCTGGAAAATTCTATTTTATTCGCTTGAGCGGCAAAGTAGATTTGAATTTAGAACATCACATATAATGAGTACTCAATATAATTGTAAATTCAAAACGTCATTAAACCTATTTAATGTAACCTCTATGGTGCCAAATTTATGATTAGAACTTTTTAAATTGTGAAAAAATATTTTGTCATTATAAATTGTTTTCTTTTTCATTTTGTCATTTCCTCGCTGAGGTGGGATGAAAAGTTACGTATTGCACTCGAGTGGAAAGATTTTTCACCTTGTGCTCGTTTGTTTCCCTCGCTGACGCTCAGGATTCTAATTTAGAATCACTCGCTGCGCTCGTGATTCAACTTAAGAATCCTTCGCTTGCTCGGTCATCCAAATCGAGCACGCGGTTAAAAAGGAACTTTCCACTCTTGTATAATAAATAACTATTTCAGGACTCCGATGGTGAAATAATGAAGAGTTTAGGCCAGAACACCCAATTGCTGTCAAATTATGATATAATTAAAATAAATAGTATATACGGAACTAAGTGCTTCGAGAGTAAGAAGGCCGGTGATGCAGATAAAAGGCGCCATAGAAGACCAAGGAGATTTTGATTTGTGAATAAAAAAATAAAGGTTATTCTTACTTTTCATTTTTCTCAATACACTTATTCTTCCTCTTTAAATGAATTCGTAATGAGAGTAGTTCAACGAATTAGCGTCATTTCACACAGACTGACTCGAGGACAGCATATTCTTATTATTACATTTAAAATAGAGCTTTAATTCATTGCAATAAGGTTTATTTTTAAGTTTCACTTCTTGATCGACCATTCCCAAAACAACCTGTCTGTGTGATAAGAACAATTAGGGATAATGAGTAGGTACGCAAATAAAGCAAAAGATATGAGTCAGGATCTTATCAAGTGGAAAGAAGTAATCTCTATTTACTCTTTTGGCAAAAAGACTTGCCTTAAATACACAGGAAAGATACTATAATTAATAATCATGACCAAGGGGTATTTTCCTTATGTTCCCTTTGCTAGCGAGATTAAAAAGGTATATCTTTTTATCAAAGGTAGGCAAAGGAAATAATACTACAGCGGCAGTGTAAATAAAATATGATAAAGATAAAGCCTTATTTATTCAGAATAATTGTATTGTAATTAAAATCTGCTGTCCTTTACTTGACTAAAGTCTGATTTAGATAAATTGATATCACTTTTAGTTATAATATCGTAAACCTGAAAATTCTGTTGGTACTGCCGCCGTCGGAACACGCATTTCTCTGTTGATATCATGGCACTTACAGCTGAAAATAAAAATTTCAAAATTATCATAACGTCTCTATCCCCGAAGGGGTAGGTAAGTGAATAGTGTGAAGGGAGCAAAATTAATAAACTGTACTTCAAACGCATAAATGGTTTAATTTCAAGCTAAGTGGTACCGGCGCCCGGCGTCCTCTTGCACGAATATAGTGCTATCTTAAATCTAGTGTAAATCTCGATTTCAAGAAAAAGGCGTGATTATGTTAAGTTCCTTTCGAACTTATGAAGTGTGAGAAGTGCAAATATGAATTATTTCTTTACTGGCTGAAGGAGATTACTACTGAGAATTAAAAAACATAACTTTATTTTTTAAGTCCGAAATGTGACTCACCAGGTCGCTCCACGACTGCCACAGTCCGCTCTATCTTATTATCTTCCTTCCAGTGAAAAAACATTTTCTTGATGATCGCCATGACCAAAGCGATCATGAAAATACTGAGGCCGAATAATATTGTGTATAATGCCATTTAAATTAAATGATAAATTTTCTTGAATCATATTGGCTTTTTATGGTCTATTTTTGGGTAAAATTTTAATATATTGAAATTATTTTGTTACATTTTATTTTGACTGATTTTGACCTGTATTTGACATTATTTGACAATTATGAAGTAATTTTTTTAATTTCTATTATGGATTTCTAAATAAATTTACACCAGGAGGAAATAGGGAAATTTGTTTTAAAATAAAAATAAATGTTAAAAATGTCTATCGGCCCATAGGATTAAAAGGAATTGTACAAAATAAAATAAATTTACTTCAAATAGAATCATTTTTTCTATTGAAAATATCAAAACAAGATTTTATTAAAAATACTTTAAAACAAAATTAAATCATTTATTTCTTGTTAGTGTAAATTTTTACATGAAAAATGCTATAAATGTTGTGTCTCTGGCTTGCAAATTTTAGTCTCAGTCATTATCATAATCATAATTAATACTTAAAAAACTATTATTAAATATGTAAACTTATGTAAATTAAAAAAGTGTACTAAGAGTTTTTGGCGCCATTCAACAAAGGACGTGATTTTTATTTAATTGATTGTAATACTGTTTCGTAGTGGATTTTGTTGCGTAAAATCAGTGTAGTTTTGTGTAATAAGTGTCAATAATTATGAGCAATGTTGGAGGATAATTGAAATAAGCGTCAAGTTGTGCGAAAATCGATGAAATTTCCACTTCATCGCAGTAACACCACACCACAGCGTCTGCCATCGCTCGTTTGACGCTTATCTCTCCCAAGACACATTGAAATGTATTACACTTGCATTTCAATGCAAATAATAAAGACATTAAAATACCCAAGACTAGGCTGTATGGGCTTAGTTCCCTTTGCCTTCCCAGAAAGATACAAAAGAATCTCTTTTTTTCTGTGGCGCGAAATCAAAACAAAATGTGGTTGTCGAATCGTTGATAATTGTATACAATGTTTGATTAATTTGTACTGCAATTTGTGGAAAAAAATTAAATCATAATATCCCTAATCAAAATGGATGTTGACTATTATGGTAAGTGAATTACTACCTATGATAAATTACCTGTTTACACACCTTCCTAAAGTAATTACATTAATTAAATATTTTGTAAACATACCTACTATTTTGGTGGTTCTTTGTCGCTGAAGTTTTGACCTAATGTGAGGAACATTTTATTGCGCACGCAAGAGACATATTTAGGCATGTAAATTCTTCATTAGCCCGTTCCATAAGTCTGTCACAGACAATTTGTTTGATACCGCTATTTACAATAGTTTACTTAGGCGTTTTCAGTTCCAAAATTATACACAATCTGATATCAACCCAATTTTTGTTCAATATTTTTGTTATTTTATTGTATTTATAATTAATTGACGGAAAAATTTTAAACTGAAACTTTAAATTCATTCAATTGTTTAAGTAGGTAAGAATATTATTTACGTAAAAATCAACCGAATAAAAGGCATAAAAGGTAACTTATTAAAATGTTTAAGCATACCTATCTAATTTTTCAATAATTAGTATACAGCTATTCAATATCACCCAATCCTGTTTTAGTTATTAGTTTTTTTGTTTTAATATGACATATTGTGTCAGAGTTCTAACGGAACCTGTGTACCTACACATTTTAAAGGCGACAATCTTTATTTCCTTCTAATAAGAGTAATTTACTGGCAAAAGTGGTTATAAATGTTTAGAGTTGACTTTACCTAACGGAACTCCGTCACATGTCATATTTAAAATAAAACACTCATAACTAAAAGGGTATGAAATATTGGGTCCTTACCTATGAAATTGGTGTTTTTTTTCTCTCTTAGTATTTTGTCTGTAACTATTAAGATTCAGAGTATTCTTAAAAAATAATTACCTCGTCTAAAAATAGACTATATTTTTGAGCTCTTTTGATTTGTTTTGATAATTTGTTGTAAGTTTAATTGTGTTAAAATTGGACACGGAGACAACTCTTTAAGTGCCTCCCGAATACATCATTTTATTTGCATTCACTTAAAAACGATAAATAATTTTTATGAAGTGTGATATTACACATACTACTATAGCTTGTCTAATGATAGATGCCAAATATTATTATCTTTGGATTTGTCGTTGTGAAGAAAACTGAAAAAATGTTAGTATGGAAAATGCAGAATTCCCCAAAATCTCCATACAAAACACCAATTTCATAGGTAAGGACCTAATATTATTCGCAGTTCGCAAAGACTGCAACCAAGGCCACTTCTTCGTGTCAATGGCTCAAATATCATGAGGCCAGCACTCAGCGACGGCTACAGCACTTGGTGCTGCCGCATTTAGCTCCTCCGTGGTTCAGGTGGAGGGCAGCAGTGGGCACGATATCAGATGTGACATGGATGCAGTCTAAAACCTACCAAGCACCCATTGCAACTAACGAGTTGAACGTTTCATTCACCAACATTTCAAATTGCAAAATTATTTCACAGCACAACATATAACACACAAATACCGCTTGGCTATTGCTATATCCGTACTTAAAGAGAAACCAGACGATGTTACTATAGAGGAATACATAGAACGTTTAAAAAACAGTATAGAAAAAGAAAAGGAAAAAATAAGAAATGTAGACGACTTGGACATCACTGTATGTAGTGATGACTTTAATATGGACGACACATCGATAGAAGTTAATGATTTTGCGCACAGATCTCATGATAATGTCAATATTTTAAATGATTATATGAAAAATGATACAAAACAGGACAGTAATGACAAACAAATTAATAATCATTCAACAAATACTCCAAAAGCCCTTAATAATGAAAAAGCTCAGGGTACAAGCACACAAGAAAGTGTAAACTTACTAAAAGACTACATCATTAATGATATAACAAATGATAATGATAAATTGGCGAATGATACACAAGATAGTACTGATTTACTGAAGGATTATAATGTTAATGACGTTTTACATTTTAATGACCAGCGAAATAATGATGGTGGTGAACTAAAGGCTCAACCAATCTGTTCAAAATCAGATGTTAATTGTAATAATCAAAATTTTGTTGATATAGCCAATGTTAATGGATGGCATACAGCGTCTGAGACGGTAAGTTAAGAATTTTAAGTCGTAATAATTTAATCCTGGAGGGCTACTCCGAAAATTTAAAAAGTGCGAATAAAAGTGATTACTTTTAAGCTACCTGTATTCTCAACTGTACTTATATGTATATACTACTATAATTTTACTATGGTTTTTAACTATCCCAGGGAAAACCTTTAATTTTCCGGAATAAAAAGTATCTAAGACCAGGGATATAAGGTATCACCATGCAAAATTTAATTGAAATCGGTCCAGCCATTTCGGAGATTAGCCCGTACAAACAGACAAATCGACAAACACAGAGAAACAAAAAATAAAAAAACCCTGACATGATTTTAAGCATTTCTTTTTCTATGTTGAGACATTCGACAGAGATTCGACCTACATAGTTTTATTATATGAATAGATTATGCATGGTTTAAAAATTTTAGAAAAAACAACACATTCAAATATAGATAGACCGATTGATAAACCCACTTGCAAAACAAATACAAACAAACAGTTCTTAAACACTACACATACACAATAAACAAAATTACGTAAAGCACATGTGTGGTACAAAAGGGCGATAACTTAGTTTATGGTATGTTATAAAAGCAATTCGATAATTTTCAGGTAATCTATACATTTAATTAAACTGTAGAGCTCAAAAAAAAAGACACATACAAAGACAAAGACAAACCATAGAAAAAATTCTTAAAATCAAGTCAAGGGGATGTAAAAAGAGGGAGATACCAAAATTGTTTTTTTTGTTTCTCTGTCTGTTTGTACTGGCTAATCTCCGAAATGGCTGGACCGATTGCAATGTAATTTTGCATAGTAATACCTTATATCCCTGCTCAACATCATAGATACTTTTTATTCCCGATAATTAAAGGGTTCCCGTGAGATAGTTAAAAAACCAGTTACCGTGGACGAAGTCGCGGGTAACATGTTTGAGTCAATATAATTTAAGCTTATTAGAAGTTATCCTTTTCCAAAGGTAGGAAAGGTAGAAAATAAAATAATTTATTAGGGACACAAAATCAACCTTCGTACTAAGTTTAAGCACAAAATTTTAATGGCGATGTGTCAGTTGTCGCAGACATCCGTATGAAGTTAGTAATGATAGCAGAGGAAGCGAAAGATGCGTGCCATCTTAGCAAGCGGAGATCAACCCCCTTGCAAGCTGTTGGTTCACGGATTCGATTCGGAAAGTCACGTCCCGTCTCGCTCTAATTCACCGCAATAAAAAGTGACAGAAATAGAGATTCCATGATTCGTTTAGTTCCCGATAGTTTAGAACATCGTGAACTTATGTTCTAAACTATCGGAGACTCGACGGGGACCTTGTTGTCATCACATCTTCACATTTTTGTCGAGTTTTGGGGATATGGTAGAGATGTTGCTGCGGGGGGTCCACCGGAACCAGATAAATTTTGAGGGGGCTGCCTACCCCACTGGGAAAGAGGCGTGAATGTAAGTAATACCTTTATATTTTTACAGCAATATGGTGTCAATAACATATTCAGCCAAGATCAACAAAAAACAACTGCTCCTAATGCAATCATTAATCAAAGTTTTGCTCAAGATGAAATGGCTACTTACTGTGACAGTCAGATAAAAAACAGTACCTTCTATAACGATGGAAAAGAGGGTTTAATTAATAGAAATGCAACTAATTTTGATTCCGATAATTATTCTCAACTAACAATGACTAACTTTCATGATTTAACAGAAAATTACACACATTATAGTGAAAGTCAAATAAACAATTTTGTTATTAGCAGAAACCTTATCACTAATGCTATTGATAAAGGCAATTCTAAACCTATTAATTACAAAGATAATGTTGAAAACATGGAAGTAGACACAAATGTGAGGGCAGAAAATGAAAGTATAGCACTTGGTTCGGACTTAGGCGATTTAGAATCACAAAATAAAAATATCAATGTTGTTTGTGTTGAGATAATTGAGAATGCAGATGTTAATGAAGATTTGGTACCTTTCAAAGTTATAGAAGAGTTGAATAAAGTGAAAACCTATTTGAACAGAAGAGAAGAGAGGGAAAGAAGCGCTGGTTCTTTAGATTCGGGATACAAGAGTGATAGTCAAAGTAGGATCTCTAGGGGATGTAAGTTATTCTAGCTTTATCTTATTTTCTTATTCGACTACCTCCATATACCTTTTTAACCTTTTTTAACCTCCTCTCTGGTCTAGTGGTTGACACCACCGAGTGTAGATCGAAAGGTCGGGAGTTCGATACCCCACGTGGGCAGGGGTTTTTCCGCTCAGTTTGGTTGGTGGTAGGCCACCACAACTGAATTTGTCGCCATAATAACAACGTTAGCATTGTTCTAAGATAGTTGTTGAGGATTACAGGTGAAGCTCGCTTCCACCTTCGGCCTTATCACTTACCATCAGGTGAGATGAAGGCCAAGAGCTACCTGTTATATTAAAAAAAAACTAACCAAAAATATTACCATAGCACAGCAGCCTGGCAACAAGATCAACCAATCTGCATACTCGCTTTTCAAATACCTGATGAACAGCCCAATGATTGCAACAACTCATGAAATATCTAATAAAATATCACAGGTAAGAATTAGATATATCTACACCTTTACATTAGAATAAGAGGAGCTCGGTGGCGTATTAGTTAGTACGCCTTGGCTTTGGATCAAAAACAAAGCTACCTTCGTCATGGTCAGACCTTGGATGGGTGACCAAAGCTTTGTGCTCTTCGACTCCTCCATGCTTCAGGCACGATAAGTCGTTAAACGGTCGCTTTTGCAATTGTTTTTACCCACCAACCCGTATTGTAGCGTGGTGGTGTTACGGCCCACACTTCTCATGTTTCTTTATGAGCAAGGCCTGTGCCTGACGTATATAGGCTGGGAAGGACGGACGAGTTATATCATTATCATGCTCTGGTTGTAGGGCTTATAAGCCCGCCTGGCTAGCTACCACCGTCTTACCTAAATTTGCCGCCATAATAACAATGTGTGTGTGTGTGTGTGTGTGTGTGTGTGTGTGTGTGTGTGTGTGTGTGTGTGTGTGTGTGTGTGTGTGTGTGTGTGTGTGTGTGTGTGTGTGTGTGTGTGTGTGTGTGTGTGGGTGTGGGTGTGTGGGTGTGTGTGTGGGTGTGGGTGTGTGTGGGTGTGTGTGTGTGTGGGTGTGTGTCTGTGTGTGTGTGTGTGTATGCAGTGTTGTGTTCCGGCAATTAGAGGAAAGATAGCCAGTTCCTCAGTCGTTGAGGATTACAGGTGAAGCTCGCTTCCACCTTGGGCCTTATCGTCACTTACCATCAGGTGAGATGAAGGCCAAGAGCTTACCTGTCATATGTAAAAAAAATGCTTCGGTTGTCATGCAAGCCCTAAGCTGGTATCTTATAACTTGACAATTGTGTAGGTTTTAGCTGAACTCGTCGACAGACTTCACGAAGAAGAGAAATACCTCTCGTTCTTAGACGAGCTTTTGGAAGTTATAGACAAATTGCTTCAAGACATATGCGAAGACGATAGCACTGGAGAAAATATTGTGAGTTTTTCAATGTTTTCATGCTATGGGGCTATTTTTTATGAATCAAAAACCTCGCAAAAGTAGCGATGTTAGTAAAGTTACGATGTTAGCGTAAATAACAACATTAAATTTTGTTCTACAAGATTTACTATAATTTAATATTAATAATGATTTTCAAGATTTTAATGTTGTGTCGTGACATTTGTAAAGCTATGTTCCTTTTATACTAAAAGCCCATCCAGACTCACGGCGAGAAGACTGAGCGAGAAATTTTGCCGAGAAATCCTTTGAAGCGGCCAAATTGTACTGTTGTTAAGAAATTGTTACTTTAAATGCTGTACAATAAAGTTTATTTTTCATTTCGATCGGGGAACAGGCAAGCGCGAGAACCAATCGGCGAGAAACACGCTTCTCGGGGGCTCTCGCCTTGAGTCTGGAATCTGGATGGGCACAGAGCTAAGAACATTCAGAAATTGATATTAATTTTTGTATGAAAGTAAAATGCGCCAAATTATTAAAAGTCGTAGAATAAATGATGTTATTTATGTTTTTAGCTAACAAGTATTGCGAGGTTGTTGATTCATTAAAAAAATATTAAAAACTAGCTTTTGCCCGCGACTTCGTCCGCGGTTACTGGTTTTTTAACGGAAACCCTTTAATTTTCCGGTATAAATAGTATCTTCGATGTTGACCAGGGATATAAGGTATCACCATGCAAAATTTAATTGAAATCGGTCCAGCCATTTTGGAGATTAGACAGACAGAGAGAATTTTTTTGGTATTTTCCCTCTTTTTACATCCTTTGGTTTTAAGCATTTTTTTTCTATGTACAGACATTCGACCTCTACAGTTTTATTATATGTATAGATATTCCTGTTGAATGGACGAATATGGGTTCCAAATAATTTTGTGCCCGGTGCATGGCAACAGGCTCGCCACCTGTTACATAGGGATCTTTAGACCTATCAAGCGTGTAACGTTATGCGTTACATAAACGCAATTCGACAGTTAAATTGGAGCGATGCCTGCGCTTCTATTTAAAGTTTTGCGTTCACCCATTTGACGACATCCGTGGTGTCATGGTCTGTACGCCGGTCTCAAGGCGTCGCCATCTCGAGAGGTTCTGTGTTCGATCCCCGGTGGGGCAAATGTTTGGGTGATGAATTTTCAGGCATTTGTTCTCCAGTCTTGGATGTTTATAAGGATATATTGGGTCCCTACCTATGAAATTGGTGTTTTTAATCTGTCTTAATATTTTGTCTGTAACTATCATGATTCAGAGTATTCCTAAAAAATAATTACCTCGTCTAAAAATAGACTATATTTTTGAGCTCTTTTGATTTGTTTTGATAATTTGTTGTAAGTTTAATAATTGTGTTAAAATTGGACACGGAGACAACTCTTTTTAAGTGCCTCCCGAATACATCATTTTATTTGCATTCACTTAAAAACGATAAATATTTTTTATGAAGTGTGATATTACACATATAACTAAAGCTTGTCTAATGATAGATGCCAAATATTATTTATCTTTGGATTTGTCGTTGTAAAGAAAACTGATAAAATGTTAGTATGTAAAATGCAGACATCCCCAAAATCTCCATACAAAACACCAATTTCATAGGTAAGGATATTTATAAATATTCAGGCTATTTATATGTATTTATCTATTAAATATATTTATCCGTCATCTTATGTCACGTGAGTCGTGTGGTGGCGGCTCATTAAAAGAATACTACCAACCCATCTCTTCCCTTGGGTGTCGTAAAAGGCGACTAATGGACTTAGAACAGCACAATTACCAATAGCTTGTAGCGGCGATGGGCTCACCACCTGTCACGCAGAGTGCACTCACTGCTTGGTGAAGCGCGGACTGTGGCAGTGGACTGCTTTAGTGGTGCTCTTGCCTAGTCTCTGACTAACCCTTATGGGATTATAGTCGTGATTATATGTATGTATGTGTGTAGTCTCGTTACGCTGTGGTGCCGGCCGCCGGTGGTATAACAGCCCGTACTCTTACGTGTTTCGCCATGAGGAAGGCCTGTGCCCAGCACCCAATAAGAGTCCCAATGCGGGTAAAAACGGTCGTAATAGCGACTGCGATAAAATGTCTCAGATACCGCTGTCGCCTGGGTTGGCTCTGCATCAGACAACGTGGGAATCTCAGAACATTATGCACTCTGTACTCTCTCTCTCTCTCTCCTCTTTGATCCTGACGGCGGCGCCAGCACCACACAGGGTTTATGTCGGATTCTTTTACAGTGAACCTACTTATTTAATTTAACTTTAAGGGTTACTAACCGAAATAAATTTGTAACATCCACCCTTTGTTTCTTTTACAATACTTCTTCGTATTGAGGTTACATTTTTGACCTATGGAGTGACCTTCGAGAACTTATCCCTACAAAAAGTAATGATTAAATAACAATCACATCATCATTATTATTTACATATAGTATTATATATTTTCATAAGCATATATTATATATTTTTATGTTTTTAATAGACCTATGTAGTTTAAGTACATATTTTTCTATATAAGTTGTATATCCTATAAATAATTGTTAATGAAATTGAAAACCAAGTTTATATCTATCTATTTTTGTTTTGATTATAGTGCCCCACTTCTTAATTTCTGCTTAGCCCAATGGTTGACTGGCAGAGAGCTATGATTTATCGTTAAGTCCGCCATCGCCATATGTACATTAAAGTTTACATAAATTAAATAAATATGAGTCATTTTTCAGCTTCTAAACAAAGATGAGATGATACAACGGCTACTCCTGCTAAACCACTCCGTCCACATAGAACAATACACAATAAACAAAGTAATAAATATATTGGAATCCATTTACGAAAAAATTACAAATCCTGAACAGACTTTCGAAATCGAAAACATAAATGTTTCTGAGAATCTAGTGTACATTTTCCACATATTAGAAATTTTGTTACAAAAATATTTAAAAAATAAACAGGTCACAAAAAAGAACGTTCCAAAACCAGGAGAATTAAAGATGAGTTCTATTGTAAATCTATGGAGAAAAAAGTGGTACCCTCATTTGGAAGAAAATGTCGGTAGTCAAGAAATATCTCGAAAAAAATGTGTTATACAGAAATGTAATGAAGTGTTGAACAAAATTGTTGTAAATTGTATGGACGGGTACAGTTTAATATCATATTCGGCGTTGCAATGTTTTAATTTACTACAGAGTTAGATCAATAAAGATAATTTAAATAAAATAATTGTGTTTCATTCATTCCTTGAATATCTCATTAGATGTAGCAGGTATTTATGCAGATGTGAATGGGAAAATCTGAGTTAATCATGAACCTTAAAGAGCTAAGCCATTATAAAAAAAAAAAAACTAAGGGCGTCTCTGGGCGACTCGCAAGAAATTTTTAAAAATATATTTTTTAAAAGTCGATTTATTCATTTTTTTTTACATTTCTACTATTGCTAAATTGTCAAAAAAAATTATAAATCGATGTAGTTTCTCTGCAAGTGGACTTAAGAAGAATCATATTAATGAACGAACTACATGAATCATTGGAGATCTAGAAATCATCTTGTCGGAATCGTATATACTTTTCGTGTTATTTCAATTGAAAATTTGATTTTACGCCTGCCTTATTGTTACAAGCAAGGCTTATAGTGGCATAAAGTGATTTATAATTTTTGAAAAATATTAAATACTGCTAACACGTATAAAAACTCACATAGTAATATTTTCCAAACTACCCTATGAAACCTATGAAAATAATTATTAGCCAGGAGGCTAGCGGCACAAGGTGTTTTTTTACATCTTGTTTACACGCTATCCATTACTAGATGACAGCACCATTTTGATTGAAGGAAACAAGGGGCGAAAATCTCAGAAGCTACCAGGCGACTAGAAGTAGAACCACAAGACGGTGTATTATACGACGAAAACATCTGGACATAATGGATACGCTATTCATTACAAGATGGCAGCACCATTTCCATTTAAACGGTAC
The DNA here is from genome assembly GCA_910589355.1 of Parapoynx stratiotata. NCBI lineage: Eukaryota > Metazoa > Arthropoda > Insecta > Lepidoptera > Crambidae > Parapoynx > Parapoynx stratiotata. The sequence goes on along the minus strand of OU342476.1, from coordinate 4,590,672 downwards.
CAGGTGACTATAGTCACAAGGAGGTGTATTTAACGATATAAAATATTGTTTACATAAAAGTTACGCTACTCATTACTAGATGGCAGCACTATGATTGAAAATCTTTAACAAGTGGAGCGACCTCCTCAGAAGTTTTGCTCTCCTAGTATTTTTTGTGAATAGTTCGTAGATGTCCACGCAATATTTGTGATTATCTTGGCAATCGGCCACTTTTCTGCCAGTGCGCGAAACCGTAAAGTGGCAAGCGGCCAAATATTGGCTGCCCACATAGGCGCGTATTTGTCGCCGTATTAAACTGAGTTTAATAAAATTGCTATCATATTTAAACCACTTGAAATATTTATAGGATGAAACTGGCCAACAAATAAACCATAAACAATAACAATTGTCAAAAATTTGTTTTAAATAAATTACCTGTTAAAGTTATTAATTAGTCACGCGGTAGGTGAAATCGGACGCGCGGTTTTGCTCTAGAAAATTAAATTGCAAATTGATTTAATTTTTTTATATTTATTTTGTTATTAATATTGTTGCCTAATAAATGAAACATATTCTGTATGCATAAATTGTATATTTTAAGTAATAAACGTGATTAAACAACATAAAACGGAAATTTTTACTTTCCTCTGATTCACATACTTGGCATAGCGTAATTATTCTAACTTTCCATAGTGGTAAGCGACTATTCTATAGATAATTTCATACAGAATCTAAAAATATAGACATTTTGTACGATATTCTTACAAATAAACGAGAATCGGCAAAATTCTACTGCTACTGTTCCCAAGTATGTGAATCTCTCGGCGGGGGGCCTCCACTGGGTGGGAGCGCGCGCGCAGCAACTGCCACATTAACGGCTATAAAAAAATAGTCAATACAAAATGTTGATTACAAGTCGCACCTGGTACCAGGCGACTACAACCACGAGGTGTATTTTACATCTTGTTAAAATAAAAGTTACTATTCATTACTAGATGGCAGCACCACGTCCACTAAAAATCTTTAACAGTGTCAAAAATCCCGGAAGTTATACATACACTGCTGCTACTTAGGGTCTGATATAGGTATAAGTAGTTAAGCCGCGATCAGACGACACGATTCATCGGGAATTAGGGACTTAGGACGGTCGGGCACTCTCGATCGCCCGATTTAGGAACACTAACAGCCTAACAGCGATCATACCGCCCAATCCATCAGGACTTTGAATCGTATCGTCTGATCGCGGCTTTACTCAGCGAGTAAATTACTTCGAGGTTAAAACCGTTCGGTATCATTTTTTGCATTTCACAATCATCCTATCAGTAAATTAAGAAAGAAAGAAAGAAAGAAAGAAATATTTATTTGCAAAAACACGTGTTATAACATACTTACAAGCATATTTTTGTTAGTGGGTTTTAATATTGATTCAACATGTTTTGCCAATGCTGGCGTGCAAATTTAAGGTCATATTGTGAGTAAAATAATTATAATTGTTCAAAAAATAACAAGAATTTATAGATTAGTCCAATCAATAATAATACTAAAAACATAATGTCAAGAAATGAAATTAATAACAAAAATTAAAATAATAAAAAAAAATATATATATATATCCTTTACAAATTTAAATGATTACAATCCATTATTTAAGTAATCTTGCACACTGTAATAGCATTTGTCTATTAGTTTTTTCTTTAATTGGACTCTGAACATGTTTTTGTTTAACAATTTATAGTTTTCTGGGATTATGTTGTAAATCAGTGGAGCCATACATAGAACACTTTTATGTAGTAATGTGGTTCTCGTGGGAAGTAATCGAACCACATCACGTCTGCGATTTCGCACTACAGTCTTAGAGAGGAATGGGAAAAGATGTGGGTTACACCTTACAAATAAAGCCATCTCGAGTATGTACAACGACGGAAGTGTCAGAATTTTATGTTTAAGATAAAACGGTTTACATGAATCTGTTGTTTTTAGACCATACATTGCTCTTATACATCGCTTTTGCATTTTGAAAATTATATCTTTATTTGTGGAATTTCCCCAAAAAATTATGCCATACCGTAATTTTGACTCCACCAGTCCGTAATATGCAGTAAGCAAAGCCTTTGCATTGACCGATAATGAAAGTTTGTACAGGGCATAAGCTAAACTGCTAATTTTTTTGCTTAATTCTGATATGTGTTCCTTCCAATTCAGCTTTTTGTCGATTATTAGCCCCAAGAATTTCGCCGAATCAACTTCTTTGATATTATATCCATTATAGGCTACCTTGATGCTAGATGGTTGATTCGATCTTTGGCTGAAGTGCATGATATTCGTTTTGCATAAGTTGATTTTTAAATTATTTACATTTAACCATTCAGTTATTAATGTCAATGTTTTATTAATGTCAAATTCATAAAGATTAATGTCATTCAATTTTATGGAAACTGTACTATCGTCCGCATATAATGTCAATGGATGATCGGTTATATTAAAGATTAACTAATTAATACTAACATAAGCGTGTGCTGGCAACTTTAGAGTTTAAGTTTCGTTTCAAGGTAAGAATAATTTATTTGTCGATTAGCGCTACTCAGGGATTGTGAAACGAAAAAACTTTTTTACTAAGCAGATAAATTCAAAGTAGCTTACTTAGAACATTATTCAGGGATTGTGAAACAGGCCCATAACTAGGCAATAGAAATTTGTTTCAGTGTGTTTGACCATTTCCATCCCTAGAAGAATATATACGGTGAGTACTTTTAGGTTACCTTTTGTGCAACTTTGATTGAAAGATACTATAGTCATAATTATTTTTATGTAAGGAAGTTAGGGCAGAGGAATAAATCAAAATGCAAAAATGAGACCCCAACTTTTTATTCTCTTAGATTCGAGATTTCAGATTGTTTACACATCGCATACATACAAGCTCTATACATTTACATACAAAATCTGCAAACAAATGCCTTGATAATTTGCTGACAAACGCAAAACCATAATACTTAACAAACATTCGCTTGAAACGTATGAATCTGAACAGCAGCCATATTAAAACTATTACTTTTAAATTCAAAATGCAGTGCTACATACATTGGCGAGCGGTGGCACCAGAACCATGAAAATGATTCTTGATTTTTACACAAATGCTTTCAAACCAATAAAAATGAGTTCTTTGTCACTCACCAACTTATGCCGCACTGCTTAAACTAGATTCTGGTTGGCGCAGCAAATTACCAATGTACAAATTTTGTGAAAAGTATTAGGTTTCATAAAGTATGGGACTACATCACCGTAAGTAAATTTAAACTTTATTTGATGATCAGACCATCCCATTCTTTATCTAACCAAGCCTCGGCGTATAAAACAAAAAGACAATTTAAACACTAGTAGAAATCAAGTTATTTCTGTTTCATATGCATAGGTTAAAAACCTTCACAAAATAATTTGATGATATTGATTATGGGCGCATTTATTATTTATTATTATTTATCACAGAGATATGATGCCTACATATGAACACACTTCATTCACTTGATTCTCAGTTTGAACTCGTACGAACAGGAGAAGCAAAAAAAAATTGCAAAACAAAAAAATCACACACACAATTACTACACAATCAGAAAATATTTCAAATACTATTTTGAAAAATATTATACATTTTTAAAGATTTTTCTAGTAAGGTTTTTATGTCACTATGAAAATCTGAGATCATTTTTTTATGTTTTTCGATGAAATTTGTATTTTTTTTGTCATTTCTTTGTTTATACCTAAGTATCAAATATTAGATTTACAACTAAGAAATAATAAGAAATAATAATGCCAAGCTGTTTATTGAAAAGAAAAATATTTTTAAGGAAACTCGTTTAGAGTTAGTCATATGAGAGAAAAATTTATATATTACTTATAAAATTTACAATAATACTTAAAGTTACTATACCATGTACTTTAAAAAATATATCGGTGGATTTACTTCAATTTTAAAAAAGCGATTGACCATTAAACTTCATGTTTATGGTGACTCGTTAAAATAAGAAAGGGCTTAATAACTAAATATGGAATTTTTTTCTTAATTTTTCTTTGTTTTTACATAGAAATTATCACCTTATGATATAGAGGAAGGTCACTGAATTTTCCTAGTTATATAGAAATAATAACGCTTAGAAATAAATAAATATATAAAGTACTGCCTTACAACATATTAGGTTTAGCAAAACTGTCAATATAATAACATCTTTAGATCCCGTCATGCTCGTTAACGCCGGACGCCAGTTGATTGACAATTTTGTATACTGTAATATGATGAAAATTCATAGTTTCACTGACATTAAAAAACAACTGAGAAAATGTTTTTTACTAAAGAAAATCGTTCAAAACGCATTTCCATAACAATATAAATTCACTGGAATAAATGATAATTGATATATTTGTCTATTGAAACTGTCAATTTGTTCACTATAAGTCAAGATATGTATTAAAAAATATAAAATAAATGCTGTTTAGCGAGAAATACGGTTTGAACGAACAATAATATATATTTACTATATGATATGCCTACTAGAGCTTAAGACATATATTGTAAATATATAGGAAAAGGTTATTTGTAATAATATCTTAACAGAACTAGTGATAAATTATATAATATGAAATTGACTGGGCCAACATCATAGTGATTCGAGAAAAAAACATAGCCAAAGAAATATCACACAAAAACATTTATTCGCCTATGTAATACATTTATAAATAGATACAGATATTTTCAAATATGCATATTTTTTAATTTTTGTTTAAGAATTGCACCTTTTTTTAATTTTTTTTTTGTATTCTTTGTAATCGTTTTCTATATATATAATATATAAAAGACATTAAAACTTACACTTACACATACCACATCCAGCCTACATGCTTGGTTTAGTAGATTTTAATACAAGACTATATGAAAAAGAAAATGCATAAAAATACAATTTAATTGCAATGTCTGTGACTACTCCTATGCCTACATCTTTGCGGATAAAGGCATATATCATAAAGTTATTGAATAATCACTGGTTGAATTAATAACTTTTTAAGTAGTTTTCAAGTTAATTATATTAAAGTATTAGATTACTTATTAAATAATAAATTGCATTCCAAATTACTGGTGAATAATTATTATAGTATATTTTTAATAAAAAAAAATCACTTAATTGTAAGCATTACATTGTAATGAGAAAAACCCTTTTTAAATTAAAGCCTTGTATTAAAATCTAAAAAATATGCTTTATATGATCACATTCTTTTGATAGATTCAAAAATAGGATCAAACGGACATTCACTACTTTCGATTTGAAAATAAATTTTCTTGACTTGGGCTTGGCTTGTGTATCACAAGAGGTGTTGAGTGAGTTAACGACCTGACATAGCTGCCTTAAGAAAGGAGGGCATCCTGCTCTTACAAATAACGTAAGAACGAGATAGCTAGATTTTGAGCGACAGTGACCATAGAGTTTCTATTCAAAAAGTTTTTAACTGAAATTTAAAAAAGCTGACAAAGATGTTGAAATCCCCTAAAAGTTAAGACTTAATGTAATGGCAGTATAGTTTTTTAATAACAAACTCCAATAGGATTGAAATATGTGGAATATCTATGATAAGTGACTTTTTTCTGTTTTCACCAAAATAAAACTTAAAAAAAAAAGACATTAAAATTGTGATTTCAAAGATATTCCACCATCCACTCATACTGTCAAATGATAGGAAATTATCTTAAATCAGTAATAAATTTGTCTACACTATTAAATAATACTAATATGAATCATTTCACTTGAGGGGTAAATTTCGATATTTATTTTTACTTTACAAAAAGAAATAGAAATTAAAAGAAACTTAAACTATAGGTCTTCGATCACACAAAATACATATATGATAAGAGTCACTTTTTACAACACTATTCACATGACATTTACAACTACAAGTTCTAAAGCAAACGACTTTCACTCTAATATCTTCATTTTTAGGATTTTAACTGCATTTCACAAGAGTTTTCCATGAACAATATTTTCCATGAAAATAATAGCACTGAATTTTATGATAAGACCGGATTAGACAACCAAATACGGGACAGTTGACATTTCAAAATAATATTGCCAGATTTAATATTAATGTTGCCATTAAAATAAATTAGTTCCATCAATTTTCCGGGTTTTTATATATTCCCGGTCGGGCTATAAATAACTTCAATGAATACAGCAGGACACATGCCAACTGAGTTAGAAGAAAACTCGAAATTGATATGAATTTAAGTCAGGAATCTCTTGAAAATACAGTATAAACACGCTCAAATTGTCTCACTAGAAATTGAATAGTTACACACCTTACTTACGAACATTCAAGGTACATTTGATCTAACTCTGTATCTTTCAGTCTATTTTAGCATTTGATGCACAGTAGGAGCAAAAATATTTTTAGTAGATTGTCATTTTAATATCACCAGTGTCTAGTGTGACATCAGCAAACATTTTACTAACTTACAATGACAAAATGCTAAAATGGATATTAGTTTTTGCTTGTAGCTGTATGAGGTTCTCTTTTGTCTGATCGAAGACGTATAGCGTAAGGTGGTAAGTTAGAAACCTCTATGTTTTGAGTTGGCGGGAGCGTCAGTTGTCGCAGTACACTGGCAGTACAGGGCTTCGGGGCCAATCTGACATGTCTTCTGATTCGCTACTTTCACTGCCCGATCTGAAAAAAAAATATAAGTTTATACGGTTTTCCCTCTTTGTCGGCGATAGCAGAGTTAGTATGGATGGCAAGAAGTCGATTCTTTCGTTTGGAGAACATAAATATATCCTAAGAACATATGTGTCCCACTGCTGGGCACAGGCCTTCCTCATGGAGAAGCACATGAGTAAGCAATGCGGCTTGGAGGGTATAAACGGTTGCAATATCCCTATAGACCGAGACCAACCACAGAGGAGTTGGAGATCAAAAAGTTTTGGAAGTGCTTTAGTCCCCCCCATTAGATGGGTGACATCTAATGGGGGGGACTAAAGCACTTTCAGGCGAAAGGTGGGTGGGTGTTAGCACCTCTACACCTTGGGGTCAGAGGCGTACTGATATGTTAATTTCAAACTTATAGGGAGTTGGTGAAAACGACCAAGCCTTCAAACATAATCTTCTCACTTTGGACTATTAATAGGTTTTTCATTAATTTTTTTTAATTATTTTATTTATTACCTTTTCCTGGGCGGAGTGGCGTCCGCAGCCAGATGCTGCTCCTCGATGGTCGGCAGCAGAGACGTCAGCCTGTCCGTCGGACGCAATACCTGCAAATTACATATCACTTTACCATATACATAATTTACATCGAATAAAGGTCAGTGTTCGTATCACAGGTCAGTCCTAGGATGGGTGACCAAAATTTTAAAAAAGATAGCTTTTTTCTAATATAACACCCACGCACGCACCCAACAACCCACGCACGCTACAGGCTTGTGGTTCGTACAGTCGAGTTCAAAAATATGTATGACTCTTATTGAAAGGAAGAGAGGAATAAAGACTAAGACCTCTGTCAAATGTTTACACATATTTTTGAACTCGACTGTACAATATTTCTGTCATGAATACAAACCAATTTTCCAGTGAAAAATGTTTATAAAATTTTCTCGTTTATTAAATGTACGTTAACTTGGGCCAGCGAGGTGGAAGTGGCTAGGACTGCTGTGTCAGTTGTTGAGTATATAAAAAATAAAAATAAACTAAAAATCATTTATTTCAGGCGACACAAGTCCATATCATTCACCTTTTAATTAAAAAAAAAAGGTAAAAATATATAAAATAATTTCAAATAAAAACTAAATACAAATTAAGAGCATTTTAGAGTTAAATAAAAAATTATATTAATATTGCAGATAGTTAAACCAAATTATATTAAAAATTAAAACAAACTAAATTAGCATTGTAATTATAAATAAATCAAATTAAGTTATCTCATTATAATATTATTTAATACCTATTTGCTGCTAGTCAGCACATGAACCATACCACAATGGCGCATGCGCTGACAGTCAAAGCGGCTCGCAAACACTCAAGATGCTGCTGTTAGCGTTATATAGCTGTTATATGAAGTAATTAAAAGACATACCTTGAGAGTCCTCTCCGAGAGTCTCCAGACGAGTCTCTGGCGATGCGGGGCAGCGCTCCTCGCCTCGTACCGAGAGACCACCGCGCGGACCCGGCTTCGAGTCTGGACCAGGGATGCGTCTGACATCTGTAACAAATACATTATTACTATAATACGAATGTAATACCTGTCACGCCGAGTGCAGTTGCTTGGTGAAGCGCGGACTATGGCAGAGGACTGCTTTTGCGGTGCTTTTTCCTAGTCTCTGACTAACCCTTAGGGGACTATTATCCCCTAAGGATTAGTCAAGAGACTAGGCAAAAAAACATTTGCCATCACTATTGTAATATGTGAAAACGGCCATCCTAGCGTGCCGCAACTACATGTTATATTGCACAATTTGAAACAATAAATTATTATTATTATTATAGTTAGTAGCCCCGACGATTTGTCATTTACATACATGACAAAAACCCGAATGACCAAAACCCGAATGTCTCGTGTTGGTCCGGGACACAAAAAGAATGTACCAACTGCTTTTCTTGTCTAGCATGTCGTAAAAGGCGACTAAGGGCGCATTGGGTACTGGTTCTGTGATTGTGTAGGCGATGAGCTAGCTACTTGTTTCTGCTCTACACGATTTTTCATCTGAACAAACCCAATTTTTGTATGGCTAAATGTGGTCTTAAGGAGCGCAGTGCTCCTTGGACTCTGCCTACCCCTTCGGGGATTGCAGGCGTGATTTTATGTATGAGTATGTATGTAAATGTGTATGTGTTTGTGTTAGTATGTAAACACTCACATGACAATGCGCCTGCAGCTGCGCCCCGAACTCGTAAAGGTAGTAAGCGCCGTCGGGCACGCCCGCCGCCGACTCTCGGGACCACTCCACCAGTTGTTGCTCTGTGGACATGGTTTTATTTGAGTTTTATTTTTAAAAAACTTTGCTCTATTTGAGATCATAAATATCCATGTAATAAGGAAAGAGAATAATCATGTTATGGACTTGAAAGTGGATGGGCGTGTGGGAGAGGAAGACCAAAGAAAACATGGATGGATTGTGTGAATGATGATATGATGAGGTTGGGAGTGAGTGTTGACTTGACGAGTGATAGAAGAGAGTGAAATGCACCGACACCAAATAGAATTGGGAACAGGGCAGGAAAAGAAGAAATATCTATATCTATACATATAATAAAACTGTAAAGGTCGAATGTCTGACATAGCAAAAAAATGTCTAAAACCAAGTCAGGGGGATGTTGAAAGAGGAACCAAAAAAAAATATTTTTCCATTTTTTGTTTCTCTATCTGTTCGTCTGTTTGTACGGGCTCATCTCCAAAATCGCTGGGCCGATTTCAATGAAATTTTGCATGGTGATACCTTGTATATCCCTGGTCAACATCTTAGATACTTTTTATTATTGAAAATTAAAAAATTCCTGTGGGATAATTAAAAAAACCATAGCCAAACTATGGCCAAATACACCTTTCCTCTTTCAGTTCTTTCTCTCAATATCGATCAAGGCTTCATTGAATCTAACGCTTGTTAAAATAACAAAACAACTCACCGAGCTGATGGAATATGAGCACAAGCGCCAACTCGCTGATTCTTGCGTTTGCGCAGGTCGCGTCGCACACCACTATCTCTAGCAGGTTCACCAGCTCACTCTCCTGTGAAGGTAACATTCAAATTAATGATTATAAATAATAATAATAATAATGGCGACTAATGGCGTATCGGGAACTGGGTCTGTGATTGTGTAGGCGATGAGCTAGCCACTTGTTACTACTCTTTCACGATTTTCCATCTGCCCAAATCCAATTTTTTGTATGGCTAAATTTGGTCTTATGGAACACAGTGCTTCTTGGACTCTGCCTACCCCTACAGGGATTACAGGCGTGATTTTATGTATGTATGAAAGAAGTGAATGAGAAAAGAGGTGAACACCGACATATCGCCAGATATGTTAGGACCCCATGTAACAGGTGGTGAGCCTGTTGCCATGCACCGGGCACAATGTGAGGCAATGTGAGGCGATATTCACAATGAACTGTATATAAGTTTTATTAAAACTCAGTGGTACAGGCGGTGGGATCGATCGAGTAGTGCCCCGTCCGTTACAACTCGGCTACCGCTGCATGACAACAGGATATAACCACATTTTCCATTACAAATACAAGTAGTCTTTTTTTACATATAACAGGTAAGCTCTTGGCCTTCATCTCACCTGATGGAAAGGGACGATAAGGCCGAAGGTGGAAGAGTGCTTCACCTGTAATCCTCAACAACTGAGGATCTTACCTCTAATTGCCGGAACACAACAATGCTTAAAACATTGTTATTATGGCAACAATTTAGGTAAATACGGTGGTAGCTAGCCAGGCGGGCTTAAAAGCCCTACCACTAACCAAACCGAGCAGAAAAACTTCTGCTTCCATGGGGAATCGAACCCGGACCTCCCGATCAACACCCGGTGGTGTGAACCACTAGACCAGAGAGGCGGTTAAAGTTTTTTTTTAATGGCATCGCTTAGGCGGTTAAAGTTAAAGTCTAAGGCCAACTTGCGCAGTCTAAAGTTAGCACCTAACCCTGGGGCAAATATATGGGCAAACCCTGGGTGAGGCCATAACTCTTGATCGTGCAATTGAGCCTTAGGCCCGAATTACAGAACCAAACTCAAGCGTAGATCTCTGCTTGAGCGCAGTTAAAATGGGATGGCGCTGTGTGGGATCAATAGCGCCGTCCCTCTCTAACAGTGCTCAAGCAGAGATCTACGTTTGAGTTTACGGGCCTTACGCTCAGTTGCACAAAGATTTTTTAAAGACGACATTTAGTAATGAGACATTAAAACTTTAAAGTTCATTAAATTTAAAATTGGAACACAAAATAGTTCTAGCTAATGTCTCTTTAGCATTGATAGGGTGCTAATGTCGTTTTGTGCAACGTAAAAACTACGCTAAGGTGTTCTTTTGACACTTCAATCAATAAATTTAATGGAGCATTAGGGATAATGCCGACATTAAATTTTAAAGTTCGTTTCTGCAACTGGGTGTTAATGAAGGTTCCGTTGATTGGTGTTAACTGTTTAGTGCTCACCTGACATATGGGGGTGGTGGAGGCGGCCGCGACCAGCGAGCGCAGCAGCCGCAGCCACTCGATCGCAGACACGATGAGCCAGCCCTCCGCCAGCGCCAGCTTGTCGTAGATGACGCGCGACATGCGCGACACGTCGCCCGCCGTGCACGCCGACTGAGACACCGACACTGCCACGGGAGAAACATTACTTTAGATTGGGTCCTTACCTATGAAATTGGTGTTTTTTTTCTCTCTTAGTATGTTGTCTGTAACTATTAAGATTCAGAGTATTCCTAAAAAATTATTACCTCGTCTAAAAAAATACTATAATTTTGAGCTCTTTTGATTTGTTTTGATAATTTGTTGTAAGTTTAATTGTGTTAAAATTGGACACGGTGATAACTCTTTTTAAGTGCCTCCCGAATACATCATTTTATATGCATTCACTTAAAAACGATAAATAATTTTTATGAAGTGTGATATTACACATATTACTTAAGCTTGTCTAATGATAGATGCCAAATATTATTATCTTTGGATTTGTCGTTGTGAAGAAAACTGAAAAAATTTTAGTATGGAAAATGCAGAATTCCCCAAAATCTCCATACAAAACACCAATTTCATAGGTAAGGACCTAATATTATAGGAAATTGTTAATTTCGGTCCGGACGTGTTGCAGATATACAATGGACTATAGGTAAATGATGATAAATAAATAATAATCCATACTAATAAAATAGGGGACGAAAGTTTTTATGAAACTTTGTCAACTTTACACTGATCAGGCTGAGACTTTGCATGCATAAAGCTACTATGACGTAGGCATCCCCTAAGAAGGAATTTTGATCAATTCCACCCCAAAGGGGATAAAATAGGGGATGAAAGTTTGTATAAATCTTCTTAGATTATTAAGATTATTGATTGAACTGAAATTAATGATTGGAGCTACTATGATGAAGACGTTCGCTTCAATAGGATTTATCAAACTAACTATTCTACGCGGGCGAAGACGCGAGCAAAAGCTAGTCATATATGTTTATCTGTCATCTAGTATCCGTAACACAAGCAGCATTAGTTGCTTAAAATAGGGCTAGTTGATGTCTCAAGATATATATTTTATCACAGAAAAATAATCAAAAATCAATAAATATAACTTAAAAGTTCGACAGTAATTACAGCAATGACCAAGTTATGTTGTTGTACATTACATTAATTGTACATTACATTAATTGTACATTCCTAGGTAAAACTCACCAAACATAAGTGTTACACACTCATTCAAATCCATTCGGCATAGTAGTTCCCAAGACAGATGTTAATTAAAGTGTTTGGTAGGTAAAACCATGTAAAACTCACCGAGTTCTTCAATAGATACAGTCCTCGGCTGCTTGGTGGTCTGCGCGTGGCCGTCGATGGCGATGTTCATGCATGAGACAGTGATGCAGGGCACGTGGCATGGACGCACCTTCATTTTGGTCAGGAACCTGAGGAGAATCAATAAATAAATACCCTCAGAGATAAAATAAATTACATAAATAAATACCTATCAACTAGTCCCATTTTAAGGAACTAAATGCTGCTTGCGTTACGGAAACTAGATGACGGACAAATAAATTTAATTGATAAATACACATAGATATCCTGAATGTATATAAATATATTTAAACATCCAAGACTGGAGAACAAATGTCTGAAATTTCATCACCCAAACACTTGCCTCCACTGGGGGATCGAGTAGTACAGACCGCTCGACCACGGAGGTCAAAAAAAAATATATTAAAAATGTCTAATTTCTCTCTATCTCTGTTGTCGTGTCAGTATTTTACAATATTTAAATTCCATTCTCAGGCTCTGTACTATCTGTGTACCAAATTTCAATTGAATCGGTTCAGTAGTTTTGACGTGAAAGCAAGACAGACAGAGTTACTATCGCATTTATAATATTAGTATAGATTAAACCTGTATAAGAAAGTCTCATTAAAATAATTCTACCAACCCTACTCTTCCCTTGAGAGTCGTAAAAGGCGACTAATGGACTTAGAACTGCACAACATCCAATAGCTTACAGCGGCGACGGGCTCACCACCTGTCACGCTGAGTGCAGTCACTGCTTGGTGAAGCGCGGACTACGGACTGCTTTGCGGTGCTTTTGCTTAGTCTCTGACTAACCCTTAGGGGATAATAGTCGTGATTATATGTATGTATGAAAGTCTCACCTATCAAACAAATTAATAGCATGTATGAGAACGCTGGCGGGCAGATCGAACCACACCTTCAGGCATCGAAGCACGTGCGCGGCGCCGTCGCGCGCGCCGGTCGTTACCTCCCCGTTCTGAAACAACATAGGAAGGTATGTTAGTCAATAATAATATAATCAGCTCAATTGCCGACGCCGGATAGACACGGCCAAAATCCCGGACATTTCAGCAAAAATGGTTTATTCCCCGGACACCTCTTTAAAAATTCCTTTTGCAACAAAAATAAAAACATGGATAAACTTTTGTTCAGTTTCGTTAATTTTTAGATACAGCATATTTATTATACACGAGAAACACGCGTGCGACTGATTTTAATTTTTAGCTTATCTATGGAAAATTAATTTCGCCTGCCGGACGGTCCCCGGACGCCCTTCAAATTAAGATAAATCCTGGGAAACCCGGACGGATGGCAACCCTTGTTAATAACAACATATCATCACGCCTCTATCCCCGAAGGAGTAGGCGGAGGTGTTTGAACACCCACTTCGCTTGATATATCAGGTCCCCATGTAACAGGTGGCAAGCCTGTGGCCATGCACCGGGCACAATGTCAGGCAAGCGATACTCACAATCAACTATAAATAAGATTTACTCTTACTTAGTAAAGGCGATGGGTTCGAACCTGCGTCTCTTCAACGAGGGGTGCCGTCCGTCCCAATAGTTCTTTAAGTCGACGATAGATGGCGTGGATTTACATTTTAGAATACTCGAATATGAATCCGTCACGGAGGAGCTTGGTGGCGTAATGGTTAGCACGCTATGACTTTCGCTATTGAAAACAAACATTGTTATCTCGAGTACTTCCGTGCTTCGGAAGGCACGTTAAGCCGATGGTCCCGGTCGCTAATGCAACCGTTGCAACCCACCAATATGCTGTACGCAGCGTGGTGGTGTAACGGCCCATGCTCCTCATGTGTTTCTCCAGGACTCTGACCAGTAGTGTGACGTAAATAGGCTGGCGACGAATCTTTTCCAAAATACTATCAAGTCGTAAGCCACAAAAATGAATTTTACCAAATTACGCAGTTATTAACATGTAATTACAAAAAAGATATTCGCAGACATTATGCACAAGGGCGTAGAACAAAAGCAATTTGACCTTAGTTAATACGCAGTAAATACCTACGGCAAAGAAAAGTGATGGTACGCAGTAGATGAGTAAAATAGAGTAAAAATATTCTTTAGAAGAAAAAAATATATTTTACCCTTTTTAGTCCATTAGTAAGACGTGGGTTTTTAATGTTTTTTATAAGTTAGTTATTTAATTGTTTATATTTTTATTTAATATTGTATTGTCACCGGAAGTATGCCTGTATGCAAAATATCAGCTCAATCGGATATCAGGAAGTGCTTGAAAAGACAAGAAGTGAAACTAAGTAAAACGTAGTAAAAAGGCCAAAAAAAAAATCTTTCTTTTATAGGCTTGATATACAAACACTTAAAAACGTCAATTTATGAATAAGTGAATCTACCACTCGCTCGGAAACCAGCAAGCCCTCCCTCGAACGCAATCTCAATTAAAACTCAATAATAACAATCCAATATCTCAAAATGCCGAGACTAGAGAGGCGGTAGAAGAGTACTAATTTCAGCTAAGCTCAATGTCATATAGGTCACTCAAAATCCGAAAAGAGTAAGAAACATCACACTGAAGAGTAAGAAACATCACACTGAAGAGTAAGAAACATCACAATCTCAATGTCGATCGATCGGTATTGCGTTCAAGAGTAGGATATCAGGTCCAACGTTAACTTTGAGGGCCCATAAGGTGGTATTTTAGGTATTTTTGAAGTAACCCATCTAATAAGTATGTAATCCCGTAGGAGATTAGCAGTTAGCAGGTAGGCTAAGAGTTGCAGCAGGTGCAACTCTTAGGCCCGTATTATATGCTCAAGCGCAGACCTCTGCTTGAGTACCGTTGTAACGCGGCGCTATATCAGTATTAGCGACTCTTTGCTGTTATTGCGCTCTCCTCTGTCCATTTCCCTCTTTGTTTCTTTTTAAAACGAACCATCTATCCTTCTCATTGTTTTGGTCTCCAAGTAATATAATAATTAACATATTATATTTATAAATTGTAATACGCTTTTCAAAGAAGACTTGTTGTTGAAGATAATTGTTTTCAAAGAACTTTAATCTTTTCAAAGGCACTATTGTAAGTAGCCCTACCTTTGATAATTAATATCTTGAGGTTTTATATGCAGTGTTTTGTGTTATTTACCTTTTATAAATTGTTTCAGAGTGCCTTAGTTTTTATCATTTTTAATATACGTATAAGTGACGACCTTTCATTAATCACCGGGTTCACCACGTCGAAAAACATGTATAAATTGAAATTCTACAGAAACCCCTTATTTATATCTATTGAATTTGGTATATATAATTTGGTTTTAACCGCCTCTCTGGTCTAGTGGTTCACACCACCGGGTGTTGATTGGGAGGTCCGGGTTCGTTTCCCCATGGAGGCAGAAGTTTTTCTGCTCGGTTTGGTTGGTGGTAGGGCTTCTAATCCCGCCTGGCTATAATAACAATGTTTTAAGCATTGGTGTGTTCCGGCAATCAGAGGTAAGATAGCCAGTTCCTCAGTTGTTGAGGATTACAGGTGAAGCTCGCTTCCACCTTCGGCCTTATCGTCACTTACCATCAGGTGAGATGAAGGCCAAGAGCTTACCTGTCATATGTAAAAAAAAAAATATATTTGGACCCTTGTACTAAATACTATGTGAATTGAACATTTTTTTCATTACTTTGGATATGACTCAACTAGCCTTTTATTTAATCAGATTGTCCAATAGTCGAATTTTCAAATATTACTTTAGTTAAATAACATAGACACTTTAACCACAGCACGATTCTGGAATTAGTAAAATGGCGACTAGCGGCAAAGCTGATGTATATAGCTTGGTATTGTCATCGCAAAAAACATTGGTCTACCTGACGTCACACATTCTGGTTTCCATTGACGCCATTAGTCTAGATTCTACCCCTTGCTTTGAATATTACTACAGATAAAAAACTAACCTAAGATAAGGCCACTTTTCAACATGTGGGCAGTGTGCTTGTTCAACATGTTGAATGAATATAAATCTAGTGTTATAGGACGGGTAAAGCTATAACTTTGCTAGTTACCTCCTTTGCATCAAACCAAGGTTAGGCACTAGGCAGTTAACGAAAGGACAACGCATACCAATACAGAACTGGGTTCTACAATCTTGCAAGAATATACTGTAACTACTATTTTCAATGCCCGGTTTACAATATTCCAGTCCAGTAGCCCAGTAGCGCTGGAGGGCCGAACAAATAACACGTGGTTCCTGTACAATTGTTCTGTCAGCATTGGAATGACAATGGATGGAGCGTCTACATGATTCCAGTAGAGCTGGAATGACCGTGCTGGATCTAAAGTAGACCGCCAATCCAGTTTTGCACTGGATTGCTCCTGGGGTCTATCGCTGGAAAGGAATAATGTAAACCGGCCATAAGGTTCTTTAGTCCTTTGCCCAATAATGGCTGGCTGCTAAACATAAATAAAGAAAGTATACTGTCATCAATAAGTTCTAATCGTATTAAAAAAAATCTTGATGCTAAGATTTATATTTATGAAAATAGATCTGATCTAGGACATATAAAATTAAATGTTTTGATGATGCTAGTTAACTTGATTAATTTCCATAATCGTATATGTTGTTCAAACATTAATATGCATGCATATACCAAATTGGTGTCGGACTCCACACATGGACATCGTAAATCAATGTAGGGGATCGCATTATTACTTAGTACATACGTTGTTACTACTGTGGTACAGAAGTATGTCAGATCATTCTTTTTAATACATTGCAAATGTTTCTGTTTTAAGTACACATTTGAGGCAGTAATTAATTGCGCACACCCGGAGCATTAGAATTCATTTATTTATATTACGGACTCATCTTCTTATTATAATCTATACATATAATAAAACTGTAGGAGACGAATGTCTGTAAATAGAAAAAAAATGCTTAAAATCAAGTCTGGATGTAAAAAGAGGGGAAATAAAAAAATATTTTAATTTTTTGTTTCTCTGTCTGTTTGTAGGGGCAAATCTTCGAAATGGCTGGACCGATTTTAAAGAAATTTTGCATGGTGATACCCTATATCCATGGATAACATCTTGGATACTTTTTATTCCGGAAAATTAAAGAGTTCCCGTGGGATAGTTTAAAACTATAGTAACCACGGACGAAATCGCTGGCAACTGCTAGTAAACTTTAAGGCCTTCATACATTTACATAGATGATGCTAATGCATGTACCTACTGCGCGTGTTCAACCCCGACCATACGTCGGGGTTGGCCGCTGCTAACTAGAGCGCGCGTCCGAATGGCTGCAAAAACTAAAAAAAATGCCTCGTGTGTAATAATTAGTGGATCCAAGATACCGATGCCACCTATGCCCATAGGTGGCATCGGTATCTTGGATCTCCCGTCTCAAAATCACGGTTGTGACGTCATAGTAAACGTTACAAAGTTGTAAATGTATACCTGTGGCTGACACAGTTGTTTGTAATAAAAAAGACAGTATGTATCAACATTAATAATATACAAAGCAACCTACGTTCGCTGTTCACTAATGTGCGCAAGCAATCATGTAGCACGTTTGGACCAACTGTTTATTATGTCTACGCGCAATACTTTGGTAATACGTACTGTGCACAGCACATGAATGTACACAGTTGTACTACGAAAATAGCTCTTAGTACTTTGGGCAAAGAGGCGATCTCAAATTGTCTACAAGGTGTACAAGGAGAGACCTCTGTGGAATACTAACTACAGTAAATAATGGATGGTCTTTCATAGCCTAAAACTTTTGTGACCTGTTATTAGGCCAAGAGAATTTCGCTCGTGTTTGAGAGGTTTCGGTGTTTATAGAAAGTTAAAGAAAGGTTAATAAACGTTGATATTCATTGAATTTGTTTTATTAACATTTTTAAAATGATATTTTTTTGGTGTTTATTTTTAGTTATTTATGTTTGCGTATTATACAGTTGTTAATCTAAAAAGGATGCTGAGCATGGATGTGGAGTGAGAGGAAGACCAAAGAAGCGATGCGATGGATCGAATGCGTGGAGAATGATATGAAAATAAAGGAAGTGGATGCTGAGCTGACGACTGACAGAGGAGAATGGAAGAAGAAGACATGTTGTGCCGACCCCACCTATAGTGGGAAAAGGGCAAGGAGAAAAAGAATCTAAATGTGTGTTCAATTTAAACACGATTAACACAAAATACTGACGTCCGCGAAAAAGTGTTTCAAAGGCTTTAAATTAAAAAAAAACTATTTTCACCACACTCCAAGAGGAGGTACCTGATACATTCGTTGTTGCAAGTTGGTGGGTCGTGTTATGGTTCCTTACCCATCTTAGTGGTATCATAGATAAATTAAGTAGTGTAGATAGCTTTTCCCATACAGGCATGGGTTTTTAGTACGTCGAAAACTTATTATTGTTGCTTGTACCCCTTCGTTCAACTTATTACGTTAGGTGGCGCTACTATACTAGCAGGATTACTTAATTTATCTGTGATGAGTAGCGCTACCTAACGTAGAAATTCGAAAGAAGGGATACAAGCAATAATAATAAGTTTTAGACGAACTAAAAACCCATATATGGGAATGGCAATCTATACTACTTAATTTATCTATGGTGGTACATATGAAAAAAAAGTGTATTAAGGAGCAAATATTTCAGCAAGCATCTCTCAGTGGACTCACCTCGCTCACCGCAGGCAGACACAGTCTCGGCTGGAATTTGTGCTCCAGAAGCAGGTACTCGTTGAGCGCCGCGTACAGCGCGTCGTGGCCGGACGCGCCCGCGTCAGCATCCGGGTGCCTCGCGCCCGCTCTCAACATGATCGGGCTTTTAGCGAGCGGCGGGTGAATCGGCACCTGGTGGTATATGTTTGTTTTAATATAACATAATGATAAAGATTCAGTTTATTATAGTCAAAACAATTTTCCAAATAAATGAAAAAAAAAAAAAAAAAAAAAAAACAATATTGATATTGCCTCGTAGACGCCCACCGCTGGGCATTGCCATAACATATTGGGGGGTTTAATCTCCCAATACGCTGCTGGCCTAATGCGCTTTGGTGGAACAAATTCACGCTTTCGGTCGCATATGGATGACTTGGAAACCCGTAAGGTACTGTTTTGTATTTATAAGAGCTCGCTCTTTGCTGTTTAAAGAAAATATAAGCAAAACTATATTGGTAATCGCCTCAAAAGTCTTAGACATTAAACATATGATGTTAATGATGTTATCGTCACGCCTGTGAGAGGTGATCAGAAGTGTGGAACACCCACATTACGTGGTATGTAACTGGTGCCATTTCTTGGATAAGCATGATGGTTTATCTAATCGGCTATCAAAGGTTTAAAATCTATGTCTAAATTACATTCAAAATTTACATTACAGTAATTTTTTTTCTTTCAAGCCACTAATGAATTGAAAAGAATTCATTAATTTCTATAAATAACCTAACGATTGCCAAATATAAAGGCTGAACACAAGAGAAGATATACTTAAGGTTAAAACTTGTACAACGAGTATATAAACTCATGTAATTTAAATATAAAACTAATCATTCCAAACATAAATCACACTCCTTCAGAGAAAACAGAGTAATTTTTGTTCTGTGCTGTTATTTAATCGTATAAGTTACAAAACACAAACTGGCTTAAATAGTTACCTATAGTTGACCTAGACACTTTAAGCTTCTAAGGGTCAGTTTTTGACCGTGATCAGGCTGAACAGTAGGTTAAAATATGGACCAATGGCGAAAACGTATGATGTCCAATTAGTCCAAAGTTCAAATATACCTAAAGTTAAAATAATCATAGACAATTTAACCACAACAAGATGCTGTTGTTAGGGAGATGACGGCTGGCGGCACAGCTGATTTATATTGCTTCGAATTTTCAAACTGCGCAAAATTTGAAATAGCCTATGAAACTATATTAAATAATAGCACAGCTGGTCTACTATCAAAACATGTAATGCGTAATTAGGAAATACAAACTAGCAATGACAGCGGTGTGTATAGTCCATCATTTACTTTCAACATTAAGAAAAAAAGGAGGGAATATATTTAATCAGGTGATGATTTAATAGGAATATACTTTAACACGCTTCCTATTGAGTTCTGAGAAATTCAGTCCTTGAAATAAAAAGGAAGAATGGTGAAAAATACAATTTAAAGAGGAATGAAACAATACTTTCTATAACAACAGATACAGGAACCTGTTAAGTTAGATATAAGGCCAACAGAAGATACGTTTTCCATTAACCAAATGTGAGAATACGGTATTATACAAAAAATCAGCACTTTCTGTTCTGTGAAATTTCTTCAATTGATTTCAGACTAAGAGCATAGTTCAGAATAATTGCCAATACATATCGTGACGCACAGTATTAAACCCCATTTTTGTTGCATGTCCTTTTTTTTTGCAGAGATCGAATGTTTTCGTCATGATAGACTCGCGAGTAAAACTTCGGCATTGATATGACGAATAGATTAAAAAAATATGTATCAAAGTAAGCATAACATAAAAATAAATCACAAAATGTAATATTGCAAAAAAAAGTTATATTTAGCGTTTATCCAACAGTAACAATTGTTTTTTTTTCAATGATCATTAAAACAATTTAAAACTGAATCTCATCCTTGAGTACTTCAATTAATCAATCAATTTATTTGCATATAAATTTGGTACAAGAGTTATATCTCCTCCTTTAACTGATATAGTTTTGCTTGGACACCTTCATACAGCTATAGTTTTCGAAAACTGAATATTTCTCTAGCCTCCACAATTGAGGTCAAACGAGTTTTAGTCAAGATTAGCATTGCAAATTTCTAAGTTGACGGATAATAGAAACCTTTTCTAACTGCTATCTTATATAAAACATGTCTATTTGCAATTTCACAAAGTACCAACCTCATATTTCTCACTATATTTTATTCGGTACAAATAATAATGATTTACCTCTAAAATGTGAAACTACTAATTTAAAATATTAATTAAACTACGAACATGAAAGTTTTATTTAATCACCATGTTTTTCTGTTTCTTGTACATTTTTTTTTTGCCTGATGCAAAATAATGATCTTTATAGAGCGTTTACAAATATAGGTCGAAGTAATTAGAGCGAGACTCACCTAAGCGTGCGCAGGAGCAAGCAGCGGTGTATCGTTGATGTCCTCGCGCCGATCCCCCCTCGGCTCGTCGACCCGACGGTTTGAGCGACCGGGCGCGAAGGCCCTAGTACCTGACCACAAGAGAGCGCTTTCAACACACTGCAGCCAAAAGGCCACTGAGCGTTGATTTTAGGATTAGGAAAAAAAGGTAGTCTAGGTAAATAGTTATAAGGGTGTGAATTTTGTTTTAATTTCAATTTATTGAAAGGATGATTGGTAAAGGGCGTTTGTAAAGTCAAATTACACAAACTGTAAAAGGGAGAGGAAAATACTGGGTATTTTGTTAGGTAAGGATAGCTCAGGGTTACCGGGAGCAATGTCTTGTTGAAAAACAATTGCCCAGCCACCAATGCGTCTCTCGTTTAAAAGAGTCAGATACGTACGTACAATAGTGGTTGAGCACTATTGTAGGCCCTGTACACTGCGATCGCAAGCGATACGCAGAGACACTTAAGCTTTGAAAAACTTAGAAACAATGCCACGGTCAAATCCCCTGACCCGTTAGTACACACTGGGTGATTAGCCCTTAGTACTATTTTTATGAGAACTCTCGAAAGTTCCTCGCAGCAAGCGAGCTGGGTTTCTTGACAGGGTAAGCAGTAAAAAACAAACAATGACAGTTACCTGTAAAACATTAGAAAATTAACCTTTGCAAAAAATCTGTACGTCATCCAGTGTTTTCTTTTAAAAGACTACATATAAATAGAATTTAGTACCACAAGAGACAAAAACAGTTTTTTTCAAATTATGACCACAATGATTAGATAAATTTATCTTATCTGTAGTGCTGTATCGAGGCAAACTGTTAGGTGACCCATTTCGATGCCTCTATATTGACTCAGTTTGAGCGTTATAAATTTAAGCGACCTTATTTAGTCATATTTAAAAATACAACGTTCCGAATTCATGAAGAGCAAACATCGATTTAATTCTAGCGCTGAAGAAAGGTGGACAAAAAAGGGATTAGTAAATAAAAACGATGGTCGAATAAGTTATACATATAGGGAGAACTTAACTAAGCATACAAAAATACGACGTATTTGTTACTGTATAATAGATTGGATATAAATCTGACCTTCACTAGTCTTAAACTGAGTAAACATATTTTGAATATCTGAACATTTTATCATTCAACCTTCATTTGGCGAGTTTACAACAAAAAAAACTAATATAGTAACAAACAATTTTGACGTTTGTAATATCATATTAGACCTGATCGCTAAAATATACGAAGTTAATATAAATAAGGATTTACGAAAGAGAAAGAAATCCTGTACTGTCTTAACTCTCTATAAAAGCGTATTCGTTACAATCCCAAAGAAATATACCCAATACCAAAATATTCCCAAAGAAAAACACAATAAGCTTGAAATTCATAAATAATACATAAATACATATCAATCAATAAGGAATCCAAACTTTAAATTCATAATTAAATTATTGCCATACCTATTAAAATATACATTAAATACATTACAATATATTTGAAATCGTTTTAAATGTTATGCAAGCATTTTTGACGAAACGAGAACGAGGGAAAGCAGAAATTAAAAAAAACTAGTATAATTTTTTTACAATATCAAAAAGAGCTTAGTTTTTACAATAAACCACAGCAATATATTAAGCATAATAGTGTTGAAATAAATTACATTTCTTATTATTTTCGAAGCAGAGCTTGCAGATTAAAATAGTTTCAACGTTTTGGGTAACAATTGCATTAATTTTCACAATAAACTATTTAAGAGTCATGATGACCCCAACCTTATTGATTCATACTTCTCAACAAGTCTTGCGAAATCAATGATAAAATATCATGAAGTTCAGAACTGCGCAATAAAATTTTAAAGTGTGCAATTCTATACTCAAATTGTTTTAATTTTAACGTTATCGTTTATGCGTTTAAAACAAACAGTTTAAAAGTCGATAACGAGTCAGTTAAAACAAAATTACCCAACAAAACATCGCGAAAGGTTAACGCCTCAAAACACATTCACAATCAACTATGGGTGACCTTTGGGCCTCAGTCGCATTTAAATCTCCCAAACGCCTGACAAAATAAAACCTTGTAAACACAATAGGAGTAACGATTTCCATAGAAGAGTTCTTGAACGGCATTTGACTGCAAAGTTAATAAGTTTAAAATAAGATTAGTTTAAATATACAAGCATCGACGACCTCCGTGACTAAGTGGTCTGTACGCCGCGCAGTGGGTCGAGACAAGGATTTAAGTGGCATAGAGGGACCGAATTTCTTTTTTTTTGTCCCCATTTTTGTATATGTGAATGAATAGAGCTAATTAACCCTAAAAATAATTGAAATAGTTTTCCTAAAGTGGACAGTTTAGCTCGAAAAAATATTTTTTTAATTTTTTGTAAGCAGCAAATTGTAAAATCCAAAATTTTAGCAAAGTCTTGATAAATCCCGCGTTCAAACCTTATTTTTCTTATTTATTGGCTTAACTGCTGTCGTTGTGCAATTTAAACTTATGCCTAAAGGTGCAACCCTGCCAGAAAATCGGACAAGAAGTGACTTAAATAAAATACGTCATCTAGTGTCCGTAACACAAGCAGCATTAGTTGCTTAAAATGGAGCTAGTTGATATGTGCAAATATCTGAAGATATTTATTTATTTAAGCATATTTCATTCATACACAATCAAAGACACCGAAATATATTTTAATACAATGCCCCTGAGGAATATAAATGGTAATATTAACTTTAGACGTAGTTGTATCTGTAAAAACAGCAGTAGAAATAGTATGATGAATAATGTGAATAGCAAGACCTCATATTCCTAAACGTATTGGTTTTTGAGCATTTTTATCAATATTGATTAAAAAGATAGGTTGGAGGTCAGAGCGAGGTTAAAAATTTTTAAAAGAGTTTCTTTCATGCTCGATTCAATAGATGGCATGTTAATTTCTGATTAGCAAATATAGTAAACTAAATATGTTTAAACCTGAATCAACCAAACTAGTTTGTTAACAGACGTGATTCTATGCGTATATCGGAAAGACCTTGCTCATGAATACACGACAATATTACGATTAGAAAAATCTGCATATTACTTAATCAGCGATAATTTTTAACTGATTAACAATCACAAATATAAGCCTACGCAGTTACAGACTACATATTCTTGAAGTGCAAAATAATTTATTTGTCTGTATTGGTAACAATAATAATTGACAATCGATTTCCGAGAAAAAAAAGTTCAAGTTATTTACAATTTTACTTTTTTATTCTATGGACTTATTATAAATAAGGTTTTATTTACAGAACTTTTTAGAAACCTCGAAGCATTGGAAGATAACTACACCTTAAGTTTTATATTAGCTTGGCTTTATAAGCTCCAAACATTTCAGTCGCTTTAAGAATACTAAGAACAACAAATAAATCATCATAAGTAATTTTTGACGTCTAACCTAAATCTAAATTTAATGCCGGGTCGCCACTAAACATTGTATAAAATTATCATAATACCTACGCCTGTGGTGTATAAAAATATTTATA
This sequence comes from Parapoynx stratiotata, assembly GCA_910589355.1. Lineage (NCBI taxonomy): Eukaryota > Metazoa > Arthropoda > Insecta > Lepidoptera > Crambidae > Parapoynx > Parapoynx stratiotata. The sequence goes on along the minus strand of OU342476.1, from coordinate 4,565,528 downwards.
TTACTGACGTAAATACACTGAATGCTTGTTGTTTGAATTTTTGTTTATACAAGTTGTTGTAGACAGACTTCCGAAATTTGGCCCTTCGAGACGGGTACTTGAAATTTTAAATCAAAGACTTATTTACTTCAGGCTAAGCCGAGTTAGGAAAGGTATTACTTGTGTCTCATGAGACATGATCGAGCAGCTTAAGCATAATCTCATAACACGGTTAATTCTGGCCAATCTTCACATAAGCTGTAAACTTTTATTATAATTATTACGACGAACTTCGGCGAATATTCAAATGGGCACAGGCCTGGCCCAAGGCACTTGCCCAATGCGGCTTGGTGGGTATAAGCGGTCGCAATAGCCGGGACCAACGGCTTAACGTGCCTTCCGAAGCTTTGGTGACCCATCCACGGCCTGACCAAGGCGAAGTTAGCTTTATTTTAGATTGAAAGCCAAAGCGTACTAACCACTACGCAACCGAGCTCCTCAATATGGAGAGCTACTCATCTACATTTGCCTTACTTCGTGTAGCGACAAAGCGGGAAAAAATGTAGACGAATAAGTAGCCCTCCAATTTTGAACATTCGCCGAAGATCGTCCTAAGTGGGCCATTAAGCTTAATGAGGTTCCAAGCAGAGGACGTCAATATCAGAACAGGTAGTTTGGTCGCCCATACAAGATCCAACCCACTATTGCTTTATCTAATAAGGCCCACTTGCGCGGTCGAGAGTTAGCACCTAACCATGGGGCGAATATATGGACAAACCCGGGGTTAGGCGCTAACTCTCGATCGTGCTATTGGGCCTAAGAAAATAAAGCTTACAAATTACTTTGCCATCGGAGGCTGTACTATAGAACTACTAGAACGCTAGAAATTTAAAAATTGTCTAGAGTTCCGGTAAATGTTATTTTGAAGATATGTAAAACAATATTTGTTTTATAGATTTAGCTTTTTTATTAAATAATCTCTATATCATCAAAACAAAGGATAATTGCATCGTGAATTCGTGATTACATATATCGTGCGTGATCGACGGCAAGTCAATAAATAGATAATTTTATATCACTATTAGCAACTTTTATAATCGTTACGTAAGCATCACGCACTTTGGAACATATATTAAAATATTGGGTCCTTACCTATGAAATTGGTGTTTTTATTGTCTTTGCAATTTGTCCGTAACTATTAAGTTTCAGAACATTCTTATAAAATAATTGCCTCTTCTAAAAATAGATCATATATTTGAGCTCGTATTATTTAATTTGATATTTTTTTGTAAGTTTAGTTGTGTTAAAATTAAACACAAAGACAATTATTTTTAACTGCCTCCCGAATACATCATTTTATTTGCATTAACATAAAAACGATGAATAATTTTTATCAACCGTGTTCACACACATATAGCTAAAGCTTGTCTTATGATACATGCCAAATATAATTGTCTCTGGATTTGTCGTTTTGAAGAAAACTGATAAAATGTTAGCATGTAAAATGCAGACATCCCCAAAATCTCCATACAAAACACCAATTTCTTAGGTAAGGACCTAATATTATCATTGATAATATCCTCGAAGGGGTAAGCAGAAATAGAATATGCTCTGCACCAGACATAGTTATTCAAACTCAATAATACAAACAGGATATAAGCCGACAACCTCTTGCAATAGGAAATTTACCAACTCGGCTAGCTGCCTTTAAAATCTAAATCGTTTTATAAACATATTAAAAGGACCGGCAATTTTAACTAAAGAAAACATCAAATGTTTTTAATGGGGTGCTATTTATTATTAATTTGCTCAGCAAAAAATACAATGGTCAGCTAAAATAACTAATTGGTCAGCAAATATTTCTAAATTGGCGAGCAAATAACTAATTGGGCAGTTACTCAAATGTTTTCTCTGCTGCCAATTTGTTTAATATGTTTTGATGACATAAATATTGTTTAAAGGGTCATAATTTTAAGGTATGTCTATGAACAAATATAAAATGGTGGAGGGTATTTTGAAATGGGTTTAGTCTTGAATAAATTGTTAACACGAACGGGTGTCGTTTCTATTCTCTCCTCGCTTCCTCGAATATATTACAATAATAAAAATAACCTGAACCTTAAATCTATCAGAAATTATTTTCTAGGAGTTGATCCTTCATTGATTTTTTCCTTATTTTATACATTTCCGGTAACATTCATATTGCTACCCAAATAATTATTCTACTGATGAAATAATTATTTTGCTACTTAAATAATATTGCAAAAAAAATTATTATTTGCTGATGATTTGCCCAGCTGACCTTTTTTGTTGCTGGCCAAATAATTAAATGGCTGCTCGATTAATAACTGCCGTTTTCAATATATGCGTAAGTACAGTGGACTCATATGTCAAACAATCAGATCAACACGAGGATTAGTGTCATTCACTCTATAATAGATAAATATGACACGAGATTAAGAATGTATTACTCTATACATTGTTGTCAAAATATTTTAACATAGATCATATCATATTAGCCCCGCGATGAAAAGAAAAGAAAAGAAAAAATCAATAAAAAATAAAATAAAAACCAAAAGCTGTTGTACTTCTAACGAAATTTTCTGTCGTTAAAAGTACTACAGTTAAAAGTTCGTTATTACTCACTGAACATTATTCCCAACTACATATATGCAGAAAACCTTATATAGGTCTTTAAAAAATAAGTCATTTTAAGAATAGGTCACACGAATAAACATTATAGGAATGAGTCTTCGAAAATGAGGTATTAGGCGAAAAGGTCATTTTATTGGTGAGAGCCATTTTGCGAATAGGTTTAATATTCAACAAAAAATTAAAAAACAACTGAACAACATTCAATCTGTCTGCTAGCACTTTACGAGGGAGTGTTTGTTAGTTTGTTAGATCGTATAAACGTGAATGTCTGTTAGATTTACGTAAATCGAGGTCGATGACTTTAAAAACAGCTGTTGGTAGCGCGCGCAAACACCCCTCCCACATTGCTTTTTTTAACAAGCAGGGTCAACTCATCGCCGCCTATGGACATCTGTATGAAATCCCCTACCTTGGATATAAGTAATACGTCAATTATTTATTATTAAACACGTTGACAAACAAACCGACCCTTATGGTAAATGGCAGGTATGGCTACAGTCGCTACTTATAAGTTATAAGTAATATAAATGTTATAATTTTATACATTCGATGAGAGTGACTTGGGCAATCGCGCAGCAGACAGCAGTTAGTATAATATTGTTAGTTGGTATGTAAGGACTGATATATTTCGTAGTTTTATTCATTGTTCTTATAGTGGCAACAAAAGTACTATCACGGGATACAGCCTGGTGACAGCGAATTCTTAGTAATATAGTATGGTTTTACTGTTTGGGTACGGAACTTTAATAAATTATTATCCACAAATTAGTTTTTTATAAGGGTGTTATTTAAACGGTTAGCAAAATATTGCAATTGGCCAGCTAAAATAACTATTTGGTCAGCAACTTATTAACAGCAAATATTTCGAAATTGTCAGCAAAGCACTTCACACTGTGACCGGTGCACGACAACCAACTCATCACCTATTCGTGGTGACTATTCAGTAGTATTTATCCATCTTCATATCACATATAATTTGCAATGTTCCCGAGGTAAGTAATACTGTTTCTTATTACTGTTTGTTAAAAAAGCCGTGGGAAGCGAAAAGATTCACGTCTTGCTTTCACTGGAAACGCACTGGGTTGGAAAACGGAATGTCGAAGAAACGGCTGCGCATACGCATGTAAAGATTGCAACTTTGGTTTTTTATATTATTAATAGTGAGGGGCTCGGTGGCGTGGTGGTTCGTGCGCTTTGGCTTTCGATATTGAAAACAAAGCTGCTTTCGTCATGGTTAATCTTTTGATAGGTGAAAATGACTATGTAATATCGAGTTCCTGAATGCTTCCGAGGGATCGTTATGCCGTCGAAAATATATGTACCCGCCGACCCGCATTCGGCCAGCAGCGTCGCTTTTCCCATTAACTATCATGGACATTAAAAACTACCCTCATAACTCTTATATGCAACTGTATATTGGCTGTTGGCTAGGTCTTTCTTCACTAAGCAATACAAAAGAATGGGGCGTAATCAGCACTGGTCCAATGCAGATTAGTGGCTACAAACGGTTGCCATAGACGAGACATAACGGTCTATTGTCTATTCTATTGCCTAACATAAAAACCAAGTAATACGAGTAAAACTGTCCACCGTACAGTACCTAGCGGTAATTTAGAGCCGCTTGAGCAGAATTACCATAAGTGGAACTGTACCGCTATTTGTCACACAATGAACGATAAACATAGACTTATTATTGATGCGAAAAGAAAAATACAGATTACTGAGTAGATTGATAACATAACATCATCACGCTTTTTTCCCCGAAGGGGTAGGCATATGTCAAGTCCCCATGTAACCGGTAGCGAGCCTGTGGCCATGCACCGGGCACAATGTGAGGCTAGCGATTCACAATGAGTTCATTCATTGTACATAAGTTGTTACAGGCGGTGGGATCGAAACCGCGATTCCCGCGGTCTCTCGAACGAGTAGTGCCTCGTCCGTCCCAACACGGCTACTGCTGTCTTGATTTTAGTTTTATAAAACGGGAAGTAGTAATTGGGCAGCCATTTAATTACTTGGTCAGCAACAAAAACGTCAGTCTAAAAATCATTTGGGGAGCAAACAAATACATAAAAACGTAAAAACAAACCTTATGGCAATGACTTAAACCTTTGTTTTAAACGTGACAAAAAAATGCTCTTCTCTCCGAGCCGGTCTGTGTAAAAAGACGCTAAAGGACTACTCACACTTATTCGGCTGCATTCAGCGTTTGTCCATAGAAAACGTCAGTTTTGTAAGGAACTTGTTCAGCTTTCCGCGTCCGTCTAGCCGCGTAAGCGTCTCATATAAAATTGGCGATTTACAAAGTAAAACGCTGAATGGAGCTGAATAAGAGTGAGTAGTCCGTCCCTAACTCCAGTCCTAACGCGGTTAAAACAGCTGCTAATGCTACTAGGCCTACTAGAACTAAACGTAAGTTCCGAAGCAAGAATTTAAATAGCATAAGTGATTAATCCTGAATCAAACCAACGTGACATGGCTATTGATACAAACGAAACTAACACTGTGATTATCGATGAATAATTTTATGCGTTCATCAACAAAAAATTCAAAACACGTGCCAATACAAATTAAACCTGATTTAGCCAGAATTAAGACTGATATTGTCTCGCGACGAGGCACAAACCCAAGTTCAACTGTTCGAGTTTAAAATAGACGATTACATGTAACCTCGGCCAATATGCGACCGAGTGACGATACACGCGCATTTCGACAAATAATCCATATATTCAGGCACCTTTGGTGGTACGATACCATAACCTATTCCCCGAAGTGGTAGGGTATTACACATCCACACATTTCCAGTAATTTTGTTAATCCCACGATATAAGCACGCCTATTGCTACCCGACTATAAAAAACCCATAACCACTCTAATTCATACCAAAATTCAAAATTTTATTAAGCTACTACTTCTACTGATGATCCTTCCATAAGAATGACGCACATGACGCCCGCACGCTTGATCGACTGGTTAATGACCCTGACTAAAGTAAGAGGTTCTGGGTTCGAGCCCCGGTGGGGACAGATGTTTATGTGATGAATAAAAACATCTGGTTTACCTTTTTATACGTCATTATTGAGGTAGTTATAGCAAGTTAGGAAATTGACACCGCGAGAGGTCGCAGTGTGGGTGGCAACGCCTCTGCCTGCATATAGGCATCATGATATATGTCACCAAGAAAAATCCACATTGAACTGAAATATGTATGAAGTTAGTAATGAGAGTAGAGAAACGAGGGCGAACTTCGGCGAATGTTCCAATGTTGAGGGCTATTCGTCTACATTAGCCTTACTTCGTGTATCTTCGCAGCTTCGTGTAGCGACAAAGCGGCAAAAATATAGCCGAATATCTGTCCACATTTGAACATTCGCCGATGTTCGTCCTAAGTGAACAGAAGCCATAAGATGCGAGACAGGATCGTAGCAAGCGGAGAGATATCTCTGCTTACCCCGCTGGGTAAAGACCGTGAATGTATGTATAAAAAACATAAGCATATCCAGCCCGTAGCACCGAAAACATAAGTGCGTAAGCTTTATCGTATTTCGATTCATACACTGCAAATACTATAAATAGTATGTCCTTATACGACACCAATACCAGTTTGCATCCAAACGTGTAAATAGTCACGTCTGCTTCTCTAGATGCTCGCTCGATAATCAACCTTATTGTTATAGGATTTCAGTTCAGGACGCTCAGGAATTATCTCTTTCTACATATGGAGTATTTTAATAAGAAATTTAACAAAGAAAGTATCGTTTTTCTATTTGATTTTTATACGTGACAAAGACTGCAGGATCGCAATTTCTAAAGCATTATTAAGCCTACAGACTATTCTGTAAACAAGAGCTTGGAATACCAATGCCATGTTCTTGTGAACCTCTCTTACAAAAAAACGATTGGATGATCAGTATAATCACACTCTAGGGTGATATAACAACGATCCGAAAATTGTCCCTACGATATGACATTCCTAAAAGCAAACAATAAATGCTGGATCTAGGTCTAAAGGATTTGATCTAAAATCGCATTAGATCTTCATGGTCGAGGTGAAGAAAAGGCTTCATATCTAAAATAAAGGCCAGTTCTACAATAAGAGCTGCCAACATAACGACCTCACGATGACTTCTGGCGACTCTAGGATTTATTATTTAGCTGCAGTCATCTGTAAGGGGAAGTGCTGCCCCAGTTGGGCGCCAAAAATTCGAGTGCAAGCCACTATGCCCTTTCTCTTTTTAAAATAGGTATATTTGTCTTATATTAGGTAATGGGTTTCTCTAGGCTAAGATGATGAGTGAAGGCAACAAAAGTTAAAATATTCGAATCAAATATCACTAAAAAATCACACTATATTACTGGCTGGTAAGCTTCAAAAGAATTAAAAAACTTAGAAACTTCATGCAGGTGAAATTTTTTAATTTAAGAAACTGTGAAATCACCTGGGCTCTTAAAAGATTTTTTCTGACAGCGGGTGTAGTAATGTTGATAGACAAACCATGAATAATCAAACTATGAATAAGATTTCTTTACAAACTGAACACGTTCGGACTTAGCGTGATGTTTACCTGTGTGTGATAATTAGGTATATTACTCAGTACTGAATACTCGAATCGTTCTATCTATGCATTTTTGTTGGGACTTGCTTATACAATCTCCTTAGTAGTAATCAAACATGTAAGTTCTAAATATTATTTTTTATTTTTTCAAAAAAAGAATTGTCTGTTAACTATTTACTTCAAAATAAACCGTTGTCATATTCATACACGTACCTTTTTTCTTCCAATAAATTAGCAAATTCAACAATTTTACAATATTCTTGTGAACGGCAAAAACCATGCCTGGTTTTGTGATGTGAGAACGGGCAAGAACTTAGGTAGGTTAAATTATTGTTTTCATAAGTTCGATTACAAGATGTCAAAAGTAGGTAGGTACTAATTTTTATACACATTTTATATGTACAGGAACAGGTGTTAACACCCATATTTCGCCAGATCATCGTCATCAATCATCATTCTTATACCGCAAAATATCTAGAAATTTTAAACTGAATATGCTCAAATAACCGACAATCTGGTGAAAGTGGAGAGAATCATCGGATGCGGGCAACGCAGGACCAATTTTCATTGAATTCTTTGAGAGAGGTCAGCTGATATTATGGTGATGCTCCAATCATTCTTCCGCGATCCTAAGCTATCGTAGTCTTTTATTAGCAATATAATTTTAACCGCTTTCTATTTGGCAGTTTGTTTACCTCACTACATTTATGGCAAATAACATCCCACAAGAAAAATCAACTCTAGTTACAATACAAATAAGAACTGTTATTATATGTTAGAAAGAATTAAACACCCTCGAACGTAAACAATATGGCGCCGCGTCCAATAAAAGCGTTCTAAATTTGAATCAGTATTCCTGTTAATAATTGTCGGGAAAGTGGAGCGACCGACGCCATTACAGGGGCCCTAACTCAAAATTTTCATAAAAAGAATTCGTATTTTACCGCGCATGAAAGAGTTCATCCGAGGTTAATCTCAGAAAAAACTAGAATTTACAATTGTGTAACGTTATAACGTAAGCGATAAGTGTTACATTAACTGTAACAAATGAAAACTTTAACACTGAACAAGATTTTACGTTAGCATCTACATATTTGCAAAAATCGGTTTAAAATAATCAAACAGCAAAAACGTAACGTTTTGACATATTATTTAGTCTCATCTATCAACGAACAAAATAATAAGACACGAAAACGAGAATAAGCTGGAGGAAATTATGTTCTTTTTATAATTCAAATAGAAATATGTAGTGTTAACAATTCTGGCTAACCCTTTCGGAGATGAAGGCTAGATATTTTTTTATTTAAACTCAGCGGCGCGGCGTTGGCAGGGATAGCCACGGTTAAAAAAGTTTATTTCTAATTACTAAACTTGAGTTAACATCCGATCCGGATCCGTATTAACTTCTAGAGCCAACGAGTTTTCTTATCCAGAATATTCAAAAGTAAGAGTCAAAGCCATGGCTATTTGCCGAGTTTTTATGCCCACGTAATTCTACATAACATTGTTTTATTTTTAGCGAAAGTGAGGACAACACTCTTATTTACAAAGACGCTAGATATTACGTATTTTGTGAGAACATAATATGACATAATTTGGAACTGAGTGCAGAAAAACAGAATACTTGCTGCATTAACCTAGTCTAATCTATGGGCTACCCAAATGCTAAGGGTTTAGTGACAGGAACTACTTCACCAGTTAGATTCATTTACATGCCCGCCAAATTATCAAAATGTGGCAGTAGGCTGGTTAGTCCAGTAACATTAGCCGTAGAACGTCCGTTGGATCTGTAAAGTTCTTGAGTAAACACCGACCCTCGGGAAAAAGACGCCCTGCGACAAGATGGCATGACGATATTCGTCTTCAGATTCAGAGTCCGTAAAGCTGTGCTCTTGCACATTGCACATAACGACGCATTTCTAAGCAGATCTCCGCTGCACGATGGAAAAGAATAAAACAAATCCAAACTTGGACGATGCTCAGGCTAGACGTACCAGAAGACCCAGAAAGCTGTCCGTTCTAAGAGTCCGGTCACGTTTCGCGAAAAAGTTTCCACGTTATAGTTATTTTTCGATTTATAACATTGTTGCTTCTCTTTGCAATCTGAGGCAAATCATTACACTGTCGGTAAGGCTACTACTGGGATGACGAAGTTTCTTTTCTCATGTCTCATGTTTTCGCAATTATATTTTTAAATTTTAGCAACATAGCTTTAGTTTTCAATTTATTGGGTAAGTGGTTAGATACCTTAAAGTTATAATTTTTTTATTTAGTTTTGTGTTCCTAGTGCAAATCAGGCTCGGGTAATGAACTATTAGGTCTCCCAAGAGTCCCAAGATACAGGCATAGCGTAGTTTAGGGACTTCTGGTAATTATCGTCATATTAGTCAATAACTAAGTCTTCTTCTTCTTCTTGCCCTTTTCCCACTCTAGGTGGGGTCGGCACAACATGTCTTCTTCTTCCATTCTCCTCTGTCACTCGTCAGCTCAGCATCAACTTCTTTTATTCTCATATCATTCTTCACGCATTCAATCCATCATTCATCCATCCATCCATCCATTAGTTAATAACTAAGTACTGTTAAATTTATAATGGAATTCGGGTTTGTAATAAAGATTTTTTTCCCGTATTCTGTTCCTCGCGTCCAAATTCGTGAAAACGATGCTAAATGATTTAAAAAACATGGCCAATCAAACTGATTACATTAGAACTTCACACAGTGTCCACTTTGTTTATTGAAATGTCAGTGCCCCTGGGGAGTCACTATATTATAGCGACCGAAGTCCAGAAAAAAAACAACCTCATTAAGATTTCAAGCCAAAACTCCATAGAGTTGTTAAATCATAATATATATGACCCATTTCAATATTCATCCAAAGCGTGACCTCGCAACTACGAACACGGGCGTCGCACGTGATACGTAGATTGTTAACGTTTCGCCGGTTCGTAACGTGAATTGTGATGTAAATTGAAAAAAACACTCGGGGCCGGGTCGGTTTATACTGTTTTTAATAATAGTAGGCTTTGTTGTATGTATTAAGACGAGTAGATAAGCGGTAGAGTAAATATCATAGCGACAATCGTTGAGGTTATATAAATTCTGTTTGCCGTCACTTCTACGGAAAAACTGCTCGTTGCTTCCAGGGAGCCTTTTCTTTTGACCTTACCATACCGCGCGACCGCTATAGCCTGCGCATTTTGCGCCTTATTTTTAACTACTGATGAATCTAAGAGGTCCTAATTTTAAGAGTGGACCTCTTCAATCTCTGCTAAACCTAGAGGCTTTGGGTGTGATGGAATCCGCTTTTGACAGACTAAATTATATGACGTGGGATCGACAATAAATTCTAAATTCTGTGGCAATTTGATTTAACCAGTGTTCAGATTTCAAAAACTATTTAGACTAGGGATTTTAGTCGTCTTCTTAAGGTCCACCGAAATCGTTTCTTGTGTTTTGCTAGAATTTTATATGTATCCATCTTCATCAATTCGTAATATACTGACGTAGTGTCCTTTTAAACAAAATTATGGATTTAAGGAATTCAGGTTCGGTGATGACGTTAAACAGATTTACCCAAATACCTAAATTGCAAATTAGCGACGCAAATGGAAGAGGAAATAACCGAGTACTCGCAATCATCATTGATAATTCTAAACATTCAAATGTTTACTGGTATTGTGTCAGGGCAATTTATTTTAACAAGTTGAGCAGAGAATAAAATTAGATCGTTACGTATTTGTTAACCGACTTTAATAAAAGGAATTCGACTGTATTGCAATATTTCAACGCTCTTTTCGACAAACTTTAAATACATGTTGCAATAATCCTATTCCGTGGGCATTAAATATCTATGGGACCGGCGGATATTTTCATTACGAAAAAATTCAAAAAGTCATGTTTCGTTTCGTCATAAGTCACGACACAAAAATTGTGTTTTTCAAAACGATTCCAATGAAACCATGTCAGTGTTGATAGCTCATTTGAAAGGAATCGTTTTTTAGTGTCAAAACTTATATCCTCAAATTAATTGCCTTACCTCAAAAAAAAATACAAAAGCAAACCATTATAATCGTCATTATATAAGTAGTAGAACAAACAGAAAACGAATTACATAAACGAATTTGTGGAAAAACAAAGAAAAATGCATCTTTATTTTATTCGTTCAATCAGTAGCCTGTGAATGTTCCGAAAGCATGCTCGCGTATTTAGATACTTTATTATAACAAAAGATTCACATAGTACAATTATTATTAAATAACACCTAATTCCAAAAGAATGGTCAGTAAGTGCTTGGTAAATCGCGGACTATGGCAGTGAACTTCTTTTGCGGTGGTTTTCTCTGTCTCTGAGAAGCCCTTAGGGGATAATAGTCGTGATTATATGTATTGTATTTACAAAAGATTCTTATTTAGATATACAACAAGCGTTAGTCTTTCAATAGTAGATTCTAACTAGGATTAAGGAATCAATAACTACATTTATTAAGCCATATGGATAGAGAAAGAGTTTAGAAAGTTCGAGTTTGATGACCATACTCCAATGAATAACGCCTCCTTGTAGTTCTGAGAACGGGTAGGGTAGTCTTAGATTAAAAAATGTTTCTCGAATTATATGCGTCTTAGCGTACGCTTGTGAATACCAAAAACTTTTCAGAATTCTAACTACCAAATGGCCATGTTTTGAGAAGAACGGATAAGAAACTCAAAAGGTTTTCAGCCTTCCTTTAAATAAACATGGATTAAAAAATGTCACAGGCAAAGATTTTATCATCTAAGATCAGTTTTAGTAACTTAGGCGTCCAGAATCGATAGGGCAAAAAAGAACAAAAAAAACGATTTTCCTATAAGTAAGCCAAAAAACAAGGCTGGCAAATGCCCAGAATTGGCTTAGTGGACAAGCAAGTTTGGACGTCAGCTCAACACATTATCTAAGAGAGACCAGAAAAAATGTACAAGGTAGACGAGTTTGAGTACCGAGTTACCTTGACTATGGCACATGTGTGCTTAAAGATAACCTTAGTTAACATCAATAAGGTAGACGTAAACATAGTGAGTAGACTTTAAAATATAATGTCACCTTATTGTCTACAGGACATTGTTTTAATTTCAGTATCTTATCTTCTGTTAATAACGGATTATAAACATTAAATATAACTATTTGTTTACAGTTTATAGATCGTGTCCGATAAAAAGGTAATGATTTTTAATTGAATGATACCAGCTATCTAATAAACCTACTAATTTATTACGAATATTTATACATGCACGCATGACGTAAATCATTAAATCAACCTAAAGTCATTAAATAAATGTTTACTAAGGTGTAAGAAGTAATAATCTTTTCTCTAAAATAACTTCCACCTAATATAGCATTAAAATTAATAACAAAAGGTCTCAAACTAGAGCCCTGGGGCACTCCTGGGTTGTTCAAATTACAGTTTCTAACAGACAGGAAACAAAGATAAACAGTTACATGTTATTATCGTAAGCTCACATTTTGTATCAAAAAATATCATTAATACGCGAGTAGTTTGCTCTTTGAACTGCTAGCTAACCAAGTCAAAAGCCTTATTAAAATCCGTCTCTCGTGCTTACGTACTGCATATATTCTTGAGTTCATATTACGTCAAGGAGCTACACTTTAGGCTTTATGAAACATTGTTCAGAAAGGCAATATAGGTACTTGAAATAAATCTTCACACATCTCACATTACACTACGATTTAATATGTAGTTCAAGAATTTTCGACTTTATTGTAAGTAAACATTTCTGACCTTAACAATATCCAATTAAACAAGATCAATAGGGTTCATTTTCCTGCGCAGTGCCATACTTGCGTCAGCAACCTTGACAATGACGTCATGAACGTTGAAGATAGAAGTTTAATACGTATCGCTTTACCTGGTAAAATGAACCATTTTACTTCGTAATAGAGATTGTTATCGCGCAACAGTTGTTCCAGCGTAACGATGACATACAACTGTTACTAAGCATAGTATACATTGTTATAGATTAATATAACCGTGAAGAGACTGATTATTAATATTAAACTTTTTGAGATTAAATGCAATTATTTTCAAATATAAACCGCAAAGTAGGCCCATACCGCAAACTAGGAGACGACCTGCATGCAAAACCAACCTATTGGGCCATCGTGATGGTGTTACTCCTCACGTGTTTATCCATATGGAAGGCCTGTGCGCAACAGTTGTCATATATAGGTTGAGGACAGTAAACTGCAAATAATTTAGGGATCAAAAACGAATGTGACAAGGTAAAATTTTAGCAAAATTTTAAATAAATCGTCAATGATTTATATTGTTTAACTAAACACTAAAACTAACGGTTTTATAACCTCTATTCTATCAAAATAATGACAACATTTCAAGACTTATCCTTCATCCTTATAAGAACGAAGGGTCGAATGACAGAGAGAATATTGAGAAATACTTTGGAAGTGAGTCATATTATAAAATGAGTAATGCAAGAACAAAAAAGCAGTTTTTACATTATACCTGGCATCCCACGGCCTGTGATATTGCAGACACACACAGATTCATGAATGAATTTCATTCAGGAATGTCTGTCTCATGAACGTCTGCAATATCACAGACCATAGGAAATGGGAAGGGAGCTTTAGGTGAACATGGAACAGATTAATCGAAAACCAAAACATGTGAAAATGTAATCCTATTCAATCTGGTGTAATGTGAAACTACAGTAATAAAGATAAGGCTAGGTTCATTCTTGGGTTAGTCACAACAGACAAGTTTAAACCTGTCATCACATGTTCACATGACACACTTTAAATGAAACCAATTGGAATTTTTTTTATATCATGAACATAATTACCATGTGTTTTTATATGAAGGATGGCCTGTGCTAGGTAATAGGACCTATACATAATAATATACACTGGAGTCCATGAACATATTAATTTATTAAATAACTATTGTTTGCAATAATAACTTTTCATAATAATATGTCTTCAAACCCAATTTTTGTATGGCTAAATGTGGTCTTAAGGAACACAGTGCTCCTTCAAGTGCCTACTCCTTCAGGATTACAGGCTTGATTGTATGTATGTAATAAAACTACAAATTCATCAAGCTATGTTGATTTTCCAAAAATTGGAATTTTTTTGTTATTGATATTCAATTTCATCTTAGTTAGCTATGCAGGACACAGATAATAAAAAAATAAGTGAACAACATTCATTTATCTAAAACAACACAAAAATTGATATGCCATGTTGACTATCGATTGAGACTTCTTCTGCTAACAGTCTATTTGTTGCTTCAATAGCTTGATTTCCAAAGAATTAAGTTGGAATTATAAAATAAAATACTGAATTGATGGCTATTTATTGTTGGTCTACCTAACACTAAAGAGATAATATAGACTTTTTGTTGGATTTGGATAGGTTGATGATGATGATTGAACTCTAGAAGGAAATCATCCTATATTTCAGTCCAGTATAGCTAGTATAATAATAAATGCAACCATAAATGATGAAATTTGTATCTTAGATTAAAAAACTCATATTTTTTATTATTATAGAACCTTTGTCTATAAATACCTATGTACTTATCAATTTAAGTACATTTAGTAGTTTTACAACTGAAATTAATCATGATGTTGAATCATCTAATAATTTATTATTTTTTAAATTTTCAGTATAATTTCAGTTTTGTTAATATTGTATGTATTAGTAGCAATAGGATTGCTTTTTTCAATATATTGAAAAATATATATTAGTATTTCATAATGTTTATAGATGATATACACTTAATCAGCCCAGAGATTATGGGCAAATATCAGTTTAAAACATGCAACTCATTGTATAATAACCTTTAAAAATTATTTATATACCTAAATTAGAATCTGAAACTGAAACAGGTCCACACTTGTACGATTATTGTGCAACAATTGCATGTGAACCATTATCAATTTTAAATAAACATAGGTAAATCATATTATTTTAATAAATTTTAGGTGTTACAAATTATGATTAAACATGGAAATGTGGTGTTTTTAGTAAATATGTAGGTGTATTAGTTCTAGAACATTCAATGAATTATTTCTTACCTAAAAGGGTAGGCATCAGGTTTAAAACTTTCTAGATAAACGACGTATTTTAAGGTTTGGAAACAAGATTTCACTCGCATTTAAGGAGCCCGCGACAACGAATATGCAAATAATACAAAGCTAATATGGAATTTCGCCATAAAGAAGACACTGGATGACCTCAAATCTTTACCATCTAGGTTATGTTGAATAATTTAATTCCCGATTTCGAAAACACAAGATTTGACAAAAAATACAGTGGTAAATCGCATTTTCACACTCACCCGGATGCTTCCGTGGTCGGTTTTTTGATAAAACCCACCCTATATGTGTATAGATTTTCTTGTACACTTCGCACGAACAAATTTCTAGCAACTGACAGATGACTGATTGTGGTATATTTTCGAAGATGGCCGCTCGGCGGCTAAATTACGTCACTCCGCGGGAAAATTGAAAATGCGTTTTATTTTACTGTATACTTATAAATCTTTTACAAAAAACAATCAATTAAAATTGAATAAAATCTTACCTCATTAAAATTGGTGGGTGTGGAATATCTAGCGATATTCGATGAGTATAATTAATACATCAGAAAGTTCAAATTCAGTCCGATTCCGTGCGTTGTTGCCAGTTTGCTATTGCGTCAGAAACTGAATATCGTTCAAGATCACACATTTCAAACAAATGAATCATAACTTTATGCACTATGCACTTTTAAATTCGCACGGAAGCTGTTTTAAAATATAAAGTCTGTAAAGGCAGCACTTGTAAAAATTCAAGTCGCTCTTATGTTTGTTGTAAGAGCGGCAACGTCGCTTAACTGGACAGATGAACAAAGAACGCTTTCATGAATATATAGGATTTCTTTTAAATTTCTCTTCAATAACTTCGACTTAATTCATAAAATAACATCCACTTTCACTAATAAAAACGCAAAGTTAAATTTTCGTTATCAAACAATGAGATATCTACCGATGTTGCAAAATAACTGAACAAACTGGGTTCAATTTTAAACTTGAAGTTGTTTTGTTTCGATCAGCAGCGTTGTAAACAAAGTATACCGGTGTTGCCATTATAATTTTATAATTTCTAACATTCCAAACGTGTAAAAAGTCACGTCTGCAACCTAGTTTCTTGGTTTATTATTTTTTATTACCACGTTTTTATTAACTCATTTTCTTGTTTGTCTTTTTGACTGTTTGTCCGGTTGGAGATATGTAACTCAATTTAAGGCACTTGCGGACTAGCTATCTGGCTAGTTACAGTTGATATTTTATAGTGATTTTTATTAATGTATTTAGTAATGATTGGTATGTTTTGGCTTTCGATATCGAAAACAAAGCTACCTTCGCTATGGTCAGACCGTGGTTGGTATGAACCAAACTTTGTGATCTCGAACTCGTCCGTGGTTCGTAAAGCACACCGTTGGTCGAACTGGCAACCATTTCTACTCACCAACACGCATAGGGCACGTGGTGGTGTTACGTCCAATACTCCTCATGTGTTTCTACATAAGTAAGGCTTATGCCCGGCATACTTTTTTGATTCGGATTAATAATTAGCAAATGGTAATATCTTTCACTATGTGGAGTAAACGTATGATATCCAAACGTCTCTTCTTACATAACTTCGATTGTCATACAATCTTAATTCAGTTAGATTTACTGTGTATATGTTACGGGTAATGCTAGATGTAGTAAACCTATGTTTAACCAGGTTTACTTAGTTTTGGGCAAACCTCGAATTATAAGTGAAATTAATATTGTTTCGAAATTTACCCATCTAGGCATCTCATTTGGCATTAGGTTAATGGCTGGATTTTTATACTTGGTCAGTTAGGAACAAAATAAGGCCACGTACGTATATTATTAATGTTTATTGAATTACAAACATGATAATAAAAATATCATAAAAATAATTAAAAAAGCGCAAGGCTTCTAAAAATTTTATTGTTTACGTAATAACTAATAACTCTAACACATGTATATTAATTGTAAAAACTTATACCAGGCGTTTTAAGAAGAAACAATTATAAAAAAATATTGAAAAAAAAGTAAAGAAGAGCATGCATGCAACACATGTCTTATATTATGTATGATTGAAATATTATTTTGAATAACGATACATATAAAAATACCAATCTAAATATAATTATGTGATAGAATATTACATTTGAAAACTGATAAAATATTTAAACAAGAAATCTACTAAAATAGTAGCTTTTGTGATGTAGGTACGGTAAACATTAAATATGGCGCGAAAGTTGAAAGTTCACGAATTACAAACAAAAATATGACCAACTAAATTGTTTTGTTTGGGGTTAATAAAATAAAATAATACATTTGATGAATGCCTTGCATATTTTGAAGGACATTGCAATAGACAATAGATAACCGTTCAGCGCCAGGATAATTTGAGTCGCATACCATATCACATATCAAAAAACGTTAAATTGTAACTTTCTCGAGACAGTTTATAAATAGTTATCTATACATATAATAAAACTGTAGAAGTCGAATGCTTAAAACCAAATCAGGGGGATGTAAAAAGAGGAAAAAATAAAAAAAATTTTTTTGATTCTTTGTCTATTTGTATGGGTTAATCTCCGAAATGGCTGGACCCATTTTAATGAAATTTTGCATGGTGATACCTTATGTCGACGACGAAGTCGCGGCTCTTTTTACATCCCCTAACTTGGTTTTAATCATTTTATTAACACGCTTTTATTAGTTTCACATGTATGTTTGTATGTATGTAACTGACTCGTTGGGCCTCAATTTTGACCCACTTCCCGGTCTTCGATTAGGATGAAATTTTGCACACACTCCGAGTTCTGATGACAATACATGACTAGCTATGAAATAGTGTTGAGTAGGACTTACAAGAGGCATTACATTTGTACGGGACATGACGTCACATTGTAAGAGTGGCTCACAATTTTAAAATGTACTACTTCACATTTTATGTCGCGGTATTCGCGTTTACTCACTCACTCACTCACCGAAAGAACTGAGACTGAGAGAGACGAACGCGAGCGAGGCATTACATTTTATTGTAGTTCCAATTTTTGCCACCGGGACATTGTCATTGTGGCACTGTACTTCTTGCTTCTGCTGCTTCAAATGTTACATTTGTACTCATCGCTTCAAATGTACTGCCGAGCTGATGAACGCCTCGCCTCATTTGAAGTGGGACGTTGTACTGGCTCAGTAGAAAAAAGAGGCTACTCTTACAAACTCATTTTCAAACCGTGTCCTACCCAACACTACTATGAAACGTTATAACAAATCCAACATGGCGGCCGTCCCAAGTAGTAAATTAAGTTTGAATATTAAGAAGACTATAATAAAAAAGCGTGGAGTGTTTTGTCCAAAAAGAGTAAAGATTACATAAACGCTCCACGCTTTCTTTTTGTAATTTTTAGTGCGTGCTAATAGCGTGTTTTTTAGTATTTTAAACTATTTTTTTTCTATGTACAGAAAATCGACCTCTACAGTTTTATTATATTACCTATATAGATAATAGGCGAGGTGTTAAATCTATTCAGAAATCTTATTCTTGCGGTTTTACCTTAAAAAAATTATGCAAAGATGTTTGTTTTAAATTGTCCATAGACCTTTGATGTTTGGGGTTCTTCTTACGAAGGGGTGTTACATCTACCTCTGGCTTTTCAATCAAATTCTTTGACGCATCAGGCGAATATTTCAACACATACTGTTTAAGACTTGGTTTTTTATTCTGCATAATTTTCAACCTAAACTTCTTCTTTCTAAGGCTTATTTTCACTTGCATATCATTGTTAGTAATAGACAAACTAGTTTCTAGCTTCTTATTTACCTTTTTCTTCCCTCTTTTTCTGATTTCCTTGCCTTTGTACTGTAATATGACACGGGAGTTACTCATTTTTCTCCGTTTAGACCTCATATTTGTCCTTTTCAATTTTCTTTTCCTACTTTTCTTACTAAGGGTAGTAACTGAATTTTCGTTACTGGATTTAAAGTCTCTATCCACCTCATTTAGATAGTGACTTTTAAATGTATCTATATCAATATCCATTGTATTGTCTTGTAAAGTCCCTTTATCTTTTGGACTAATCTTATATTTCAACAGAGAAGGGTTGCTTTTCAACGGTAGAAACTTATTATTGTCACCGTTCTCAATTTTCACAAAGTCTATATTAATGACATCGTTATTTTCAGAGATTTCCATGCTCGAATCTTTCTGTATTTCAACAGTCTTTAGTTTCTTCTGTGTGTCGAAGACTGGTAGACTGTCATCGCTGAAGTTCTCTGCAACAAACTCTGATGGAAGAACAAAAGTGCTGTTTGATGAATCGTCTGATATTAAGATTGGGTTTTCGGGTGTTTTCTTTGGTGTGTGAATCTGAAAACAATAGTTTTTGAGTATTGATGTTATTTGGAAGACATTGACATAGTTGTTCATTGGGTTTAGTTGTCCAGTATGTAACCATTATTGGCTGCAGAATAATAATCTAAAAATTATTTTATCTACACTCATGTTATAATGTACGAATTATGAACTCGGACTCGAACTCATAATGACATACTTTTTAGAACAGATGATACAAACGAAAATTTAAAAATGGAAACTGAAGCATAATGACCATTATGCTACAGGTTGGACTCATTATGCAACACTTATTTTTCTTAAAAATGCACAAAACTATGGCGAATGTTCTCCAGACAGCCAACAATAGACAACATTAATAAAAAAAAAAAATTTATTTGTTGTAATCATGAGTGTAGATAAAGTAGTGTTATGTAACTGCACATAACTCGTCATTAAAACACGAGCGTGGTTTTAAAAAACCAGCCTTAGCGAGTTTTTTAATAGTATCACGCGAGTGTCACGCTATTGCGACTGTTTCTACCAACCTGCATTGGGCCAGCGTAGAGGTGTTACGGCCCATACTCCTCGTGTGTTCATTTTAACCGCCTCTCTAGTGGCTCACACCACCGGGTGTTGATCTGGAGGTCCGGGTTCGGAGCCGAGTTCTGGAGCCGAAAAACTTCTGCCCCCATGGGGAATCCCATGGGGGCAGAAGTTTTTCGGCTCGGTTTGATTGGTGGTAGGGCTTCTAAGCCCGCCTGGCTAGCTACCACCGTCTTACCTAAATTTGTCGCCATAATAACAATGTTTTAAGCATTGTTGTATTCCGGCAATCAGAGGTAAGATAGTCAGTTCCTCAGTTGTTGAGGATTACAGGTGAAGCTCGCTTCCACCTTCGGCCTTATCGTCACTTACCATCAGGTGAGATGAAGGCCAAGATCTTACCCTTAAAGAAAGGCCTGTGCCCAGCAGTGAGACGTATATGGGCTGGTGACTATACCTGTACATCCTGAATATTTTCTGGAGCCTCTTTTTTGGGCGAGTGCCATTCTTTTATGGGACTCTTCGTCTTGCCTTTATCTTTAGACATTGATGTAAATAACTCTTCTAGAAGAGCACTGTAACAAAAAATATATATTTCATTTAAGTATGTTCGTCCACGCTTACTGGTTATTTAACTATCCCACGGGAACTCTTTAATTTTCCGGAATAAATAGTATCTAAGATGTTGACCAGGGATATAAGGTATCACCATGCAAAATGTCATTGTAATCGGTCGAGCTATTTCGAAGATTAGGCCGTACAAACAGACAGAAAACCCAAAAATAAAATAATTTTTTTTTGGTACGTTTAATTTTCCCTCTTTTTACATTCCCCTGACTTGATTTTAAGCATTTTTTTTCGATGTACAGACATTCGACCTCTACAGTTTCATTGTATGTATAGATTTAATATTTTTATTTATAATTTACGACACGATACGAGATACTATAGCGATCAGCAAACCAAAGAATTGCTGAGATTAAGGCTGTTGAATGACGTGGTTATGGTTTTCTATAGCGCGTGGCAACGGCAGTGGCAAGGGTCGGGAACGTTACGTTTAAAAAAACCGGGTTGCCAAGCGAGAGGTACCGTCCGCCGCGGCGACAAATATGGACTCCGTGGACACAAAAAAATCAAATAATAATATAATAATAATATCTTCAAACATTCACACCTATTAAATAGTCCCATTTAAGCAACTAATGCTGTTTGTGTTACGGATACTAGATGACGGACTAATATATTTAATAGATAAATACATATAATTATTGAATATATACATAATATAATAAGTACATATAATATAATGAACATCCAAGACTGGAGAACAAATGTCGGAAAATTCATCACCCAAACACTTGCCTCCACTGAGGATCGAACCCAGGACCTCTCGAGATAGCGACGCCTTGAGACCGGCGTACAGACCACTCGGCCACGGAGGTCGTCAACACATTGTGACATTTTTTACTGAACAAAACTAACTAATATTTGTATTCTGAATTTGATTAAATTTTTAATATATACATTTTATTTCAATGTAAACTTATGCAACAATAATTATAGTTCAATTGTGCTGTGGTGTATTGTATTTGGATTTTTTATTAATTTGTATTATGTGTACCTAAAAAAAAGCATGCTGTGATTACCTGTAATTATAAAACATAACATAACTCTAATAGGCTAGTTGACCCTTTTTTTTATTGGGCCCCAAATGATTAATTACTGTTAGCCATCACCATAAAAAATTATACAAATTTGTCTGAAGCCTATAACACAATTAATTTTGAATTATAAATTACGTTTTTGCTTAAATGTCAAAAACGCCTTCAGTCCTGATGGTCTATCTGTGCCATAGCGTCACGATTATTGTAAACAATTCAATACGCATGCGTGACATAGCCGACTGTTATGCTTGATTTATGCACTTATGCGACTGGCGTTTAACGGATTTTGACCATGCGTAGTAATTGTTTACATCAATCGTTACTCAACAAATTTCACGAACATGGTAGATAGCGTTTTTGGCAGATGAAAAAAAAAGTAAAAATAAAACATATTTAAATTGAATTTCTACAGCAATCCCTTAATTATATTTATAGAACTAGGTATATTTCGGACCCTTGTACTAAATACTATGTGAATGACACATTATTTATTTTCATTACTTTTGATATGAGTCAACTAGCCTATTGTATGTAAACAGCTTTATCTTGTGTTGGTGATCCAATAAAATAAATAAAATAATACTCACTTAATAATCTTCTTCTTTTCAGACAAAGGTTTAGGTTTCCTAGTTATCTGTCGCACTCTCTCCACAATTGTCTCGTCCAACACGATATTCTCCGTCCCTTTCATGTTGTATATATTCGATCTCTCTCTCAGGGTCTGTTGTAATAGTTTTACAGGAGAGAATATATGGTTCTCTATATTTCTGAGAGGTTTTGTGACTATATCTTGTTTTATTGGCGTCTTTTTGGCATCTTTTTGTCTTTTTGGCGTTTTTATATTTAGTTCTTGTCGGCTGGTTATTGTGTTTGAAGATGGAGCTGTAAAAGAAGGGTCAAGAGTGTTTAATAATGTGGGTGTTTTCACCTCGGGTTACCAAAGGGAATATATGCGTGATGACATACATGATGATGATATATCATAACATCATTATAATACACATATAATATCTCAGAGTCAGATAACACCACCGACACATTTCGGCTGATAAGTTTATCCCCATGTAGCAGGTGGCGAGCCTGTTGCTGCCCCGGGCACAATGTGAGGCAAGCGATATTCATAATAAACTGTTATCACCTCTACCTTCGAGGCCCATTAGGTGCTTTTTTCTTCACGCCTCTCTTAAAGGACCCATTATAAATTTGATTAACTGTAGTAATTGCTATACGTTTTAATCGATTTCACACACACAAAACAATAAAGAGATTAAACACTGCCTTCATTTTACCTTTTGGGCAACTTTGTTTGAAAGATACTATGTAGATGTACGTATTTTAACATGCTTGGCTGAACAATCAAACATAATATCAGATCTTTTTGTTTATTTCTAAAAAAATTAAAATAGGTTGGTCTCGTATCCAAAAACCTACCATCATGGTAAAATAACTTCGTTATCAAAATCGAATGTAAAAAGTACAAAAGTAAAAAAGTTGAGTCCAATCGATTTGTTATAAATATTGGGTCCTTACCTATGAAATTTGTGTTTTTTTTTCTCTCTTAGTATTTTGTCTGTAACTATTAAGATTCAGAGTATTCCTAAAAAATAATTACCTCGTCTAAAAATAGAATATATTTTTGAGCTCTTTTGATTTGTTTTGATAATTTGTTGTAAGTTTAATTGTGTTAAAATTGGACACGGAGACAACTCTTTTTAAGTGCCTCCCGAATACATCATTTTATTTGCATTTACTTAAAAACAATAAATAATTTTTATGAAGTGTGATATTATACATATTACTAAAGCTTGTCTAATGATACATGCCAAATATTATTATCACTGGATTTGTCGTTGTGAAGAAAACTGATAAAATGTTAGTATGGAAAATGCAGAATTCCCCAAAAGCTCCATACAAAACACCAATTTTAGAGGTAAGGACCTAATATAAATTGTGTTATGTCTCTTTGTTCTCAATATTAACCCTAGTCTATAAGTAAAATTGTTCCTAAAATTTATTCTATTCAATTCTATAAATAAATACAATTCTTGGTAAAAAAGCTACAAAATATAAACATACCTTGTGGCTCAGTTTTGATATCACACTCAATGGATTGGGTAGATGAACACGGTGCTCTGAAATAAATACTACGATTTCAATACAGAAATGGCACAGGCAGTGTTGGCTACAGGTCTGGCCATAGACACATTGTAGGTAGCATACTTTTTGATATATTTGTTTTCTTTAATGTTTGACTCATATTTTTTACTTGCCATTTTTTGACGTTGTCTTTTTATTACTAATATTAAAACTCTTAGACGGAAGCTCGGCTTATTATTTATCTCCGATACCTAACAGGTAGAATACAAAGTTTTATAGCATAATACCATAGATATAGGATTTTTTTGCTACGCCAAAAAGATAAATGATGCGCGGGAGCGAGAAATCCTAATCAAGTACAAACCACCTGAGAGAAAAAGAGAAAGCGGATGAATGACAGTTATGTTATGTTTTCGCCAGTAGTAAGAGGCCATAGCGTCCCCGTTTGACACGAGACGAACATATTTGACATTTACAATTACTTGAATCTTTTTGTCATGCTTATGTGTGTCTTGTACACCCTAAATCTATGCATAATACAAAGAAGTTAAATTCATTCATTATTTTTCTGTTTTCTACCAAAAACTTTTACATTGTTTATGGCAAATACAAAAATCACATTAAATAGTAGTAATTTGTGACCCAGTTGAATTATTCATTTATAATAGTTTTTTTTTTAATTTCCACAATAATGCCACATCGAAAAAACTATGATTAATAAATATAAAAATAAATATCTTCAAACATACACACCTATTAACTAACCCTATTTTAAGCATCTAATCCTACTTGTGTTTCGGATACTAGATGATGGATAAATATATTTAATGGGATTTAAAGGGCAGGTTACCGTTATAATTACAAGAAAACATTGTTAGGTTAACACAACCATCCGTAACTTTTAAGATATTCTGTGTTCTATATAAATTACAGTTCCCCTAAATGCATAAAATAGGATTCATATAGAGATCACCGTAAGAAATAGTATCCGAGGATTTTCCATACAAAATGTATGAAAAAAGTTGTTGGTGATTTCTGTCATTTCTAGTACCATTACCATACCTCATACCCATACCTCATGCCTCATGCTCATACCTTAAATGGCCCCATAGAGTCTTTTGATCTCTGCATAAAACAGGATCGATATTGATAAAAATTAATTTTGCTATCTTGGCATTTTTTTGTGAATGCAGATCAGAATATCCTAAAAAGTTATGGATGGTTGCCTAACAATGTTTCTTCTAACTATAACGGTTAATGTACCCGCCCTTAAAATCCCATCTCAAAAACCGACCTGTCCATATAAATATTCAGAAAATATAAGATTGGAGAACAAATGCCTGTATTCACAAACATTGACGCATTGAGCATTTGACGACCTCCGTGGTCGAGTGGTCTGTATGCTGGTCTCAAGGCGTCGCCATCTCGAGAGGTTCTGGGTTCGATCCCCAGTGGGGGCAAATGTTTGGGTGATGAATTTTCAGGCATTTGTTCTCCAGTCTTGGATGTTTATAATATATTTCTATATATTCAGGTTATTTATATGTATTTATCTATAAAATATATTATTATTATTATTATTTGCCCCAACCGGGGATCGAACCCAGGCGACACCTTGAGACCGGCGTACAGACCACAAGACCACGGAGCTCGTCATGAATAAACCTAATATATTGCACCGTGAAAGAATTTAAAGAAACACAATTATAAATTATATAGATCGCTGGTAAATTTATGTTATTAATTGGGCAAAGTCGGGAAAATATAACGATAACGATACGCGAATACGCTGAGCCTAGTGAAGGGCCGCCATAATAAATACTAACCAAATTGTGCAGAACCTTTTAAACAAATTTTATCGATAATTCAAGACTTACCCGTTAGCTATACGTTGCTTGGTCCGCCTCAGAGACATTCTGGTTGGCATCACGGGGCCTTGCCGACGAGCCGAGCGGCTCGCTTGCTCCGATATTATTACTGGAAAGGAGATGGTAGCTGTTCTTTAAAATAATAAATTAATAATATAAATAAATACCCTCAGACATTCACACCTTTCAACTAGCCCCATTTTAAGCCATTAATGCTGCTTGTGTTACGGATGCTATTACGGATAAATAAATTGTTTTTTATTTTTTTTTATTTTATTTATTTAGAAACCAACTGCGTTACAAAAAATACTTCATGATAGTTCTTATTTCAAGATAGTTAGGCTAATTTCAGGTTTCTGTGGATTAACAATAATATGACAGAATGTGATCTCAAAAAATCCAACAAACAAATAAAATAATAGATATCTAGAAATTGTATACCCACTAGAATACAAAATGTTGTATTTTTGACTTAACAAACTTAAAAGAAAATAAAACAATATTGTGTGTACATAATACAGAAATTAAACTTTCCCACATAAAGCTACGCCTAATCCCCATTGATTGGTGTACAAATAATCTAGAAACTAAAACAACGTAGTTCAGTACTTTGCTTTGAGAATATTTATCGCCTGTATTCTTACTGTACCTTTTAATAGATAAATACGCATTAATTTTAAAAAATATACTATAATTAAATAAACATCCAAGACTAGAGAACAAATGCCTGTACACTATGGCAATGAACTGCTTTTGCGGTGCTTTTGTACAGTCTCTGGCTAACCCTAAGGGGATAATAGTTGTGATAATATGTAGGTATGTGTGTAAGAGGGGAGAAAAGGTATTTATTGTGTTTATATATACTTTATTGCACATAATAAGAACTAATCAGCAATCTCCAGACAACCTGTTAATACTGTGAATTATAGCAAAAAAATATAGCTTTATTTACTGAAATTATACTATTATTTTAAATTATACAACAGAAAGGACCGAGAAAAAAAGAATGTACCGACTGCTTTTCTTGCCTAGCATGTCGTAAAAGGCGACTAAGGGCGTATTGGGCACTGGGTCTGTGATTGTGTAGGCGATGAGCTAGCCACTTGTTACTACTCTTTCACGATTTTTCATCTGACCAAACCCAATTTTTGTATGGCTAAATGTGGTCTTAAGGAGCGCAGGACTGTGCCTAACCCTTCGGGGATTGCAGGCGTGATTTTATTTATGTAAGTATGTAGGGACCCTCATATTCTAATAATAATATGAATGAGTGAAACACCTGAGGAGTATGGACTATAACACCACCACGCTGGCCCAATAAGAGTTGGTGGATAGAAACGGCTGCAATAATATCATTTGGTCAACAAACAAATATTTTGTCAGCAATATAATTATTTTGGAAGCAAAATAATTATTTGGGCAGCAGAATATTTACTTGGTCAGCAGAATAATTAGTTGAGCTGCAAAATAATCATTTGGGTAGAAATTTATATGTTACCGGAAATATATAAAATCTCGGAGAAGGATCAATGAAAGATCAAGAATCAATTCCTAGGAAATGTATTCTGATAGATATTAGGTTAAGGTAATTTTTGTCATCAAAACATATATTAAACAATATATAGCAGCACAGAAAACATTTAAGTTGCTGCCCAATTAGTTATTTTGCTGACAAATTAGACATATCTGTTGCCCATAAGTTGCTGACCAATTAGTTATTTTATCTGACCAATTGTATTTTTTTTCCGAACCAAATTCGAATATTTTGCTGACCGTTTAAATAACACTCTTCTTTTTCTAGCTCAACGTATACTTCTGTGTTGCTGTCAAAGAACTTAGTTGAAATGACACTTACAAGACAGAAAGACAAACAAATGTATGAAGTGATATAAAATTTTATAAATAACTAGATACGGGCCGAGGCAGACCTAGGCGAACGTTCGACCAAATTAAAGACGTTCTAGAGAAGGGCCAGGTCAAAAGTACCCGAAATCGCCGAGCATGCATGAGGACTGTAATGAGAGTTAATGATGCGAAATAAATATGCAAGGATCGTAGCAAGTGGAAGGATGTGATCTCTGCCTACCCCTGTGGGAAAAAGGCGTGACTTATGTATGTGTATGTAAATAACTCACCACTCTCAATAGCTGCTGCCAAAGTATCAAGACACTCTGGGGCCGCTGGACGGCAGACGGGGCAGACGAACCGGCTTTCTTGATAGTTGGCAAGGGTGAGGCAATGATCGTGTGCGCCCGCGTTGCCGCACAGAAAACACAGCTTTAAGTCCCATATACTGGAAGGTGAGTATTGCATATTATTATGAATCAACGATAATATACAGAATAATCATATCTTCGACCCTAACCTATTCTTTTTCATTGGAAATATTTTATTCAATGCGTTGCTCAACAAGTTGCCCACGTTTTGGTGAACTGTTAATTGTTATTCTGTTTATTTAATTCATATACCATCTATCCACAAAGAACGAAATTATTGTTATTTTAAGGGAAACCTATTATTGGCCATATTGTAATTTATATATTATAAGTCAAGATACTTATGTAATCGCTGTTGGTTTTCTAAATAAATAAATAAATCTTCAAAAAATTCAAAATTCAATATCGTTTATTCATTTTAGATGCGTCTTAGCACATGGTTATGAACGTCAAAAGCATTTTACATCGTGGTAGCGATAAACTACCCCATCCGTTCACAAAACTACCAGGAGGCCTCGTTCTGAGAAGAACGGGCAAGAAACTCAGCAAATAATAAATAAAGGGAAGTAATTAATTGGGCAGCCATTTACTTATTTGGTCAGCAACAAAAAGTTCAGCCGAAAAATCATTTGGGCAGCAAACAAATATTACGTCACCAATAAAATTATTTGGGTGGCAAAATAATTATTTGGGCAGCAAAATAATTAGTTGAGCTGGAAAATAATTATTTTGACATCAATATATATGTTGCCAGAAATGTATAAAATCTAGGAAAAGGATCCATGAAGCATAAAGAATAAATTTTTAGGTGTATTCTGATTGATGTTAGGTTAAGGTTATTTTTTTTATGACCCTTAAAAGCAATATTTGTGTTATCAAAACATATACATACACAGCAGAGAAAACATTTGAGTTGCTGCCCAATTAGTTGTTTGCTGACAAATTAAGAAATATTTGCTGACCATAAGTTGCT
Source organism: Parapoynx stratiotata (assembly GCA_910589355.1). Taxonomy (NCBI): domain Eukaryota; kingdom Metazoa; phylum Arthropoda; class Insecta; order Lepidoptera; family Crambidae; genus Parapoynx; species Parapoynx stratiotata. The sequence goes on along the minus strand of OU342476.1, from coordinate 4,536,559 downwards.
GACCAATTAAGATATATTTGCTGCCCATATGATGCTGACCAATTAGTTATTTTAGCTGATTTATTGTATTTTTTTTGTTGAACAAATTCGAATATTCTGTTAACCGTTTAAATAACACCCATAAACAAATATCTACAGACATTCACACCTATCAACTGGCCCCATTATAAGCAACTAATGCTTGTGTTACGGACACTAGATGACGGATAAATATTTAATAGATAAATACATATACAGTGTATAACCGGCAAGTGAAGACAAAATGAAAAAATCTAAAGTGTATCCCGCCTGAACCCTATTTACAAAATATTAGAAAAATAAGTTAAATAGAAGTCGAGATATAAGACATCGAAATTAGAAGATTTTATCGATATTAAAGGTAAAGGAGTCTATCGATATTAAAGGTAAAGGAGGTATCGATATTAAAGGTAATCACTGGTGAATCAGATGTTAGACGGCAACGACCTGGCAGAACATATTATACCTCTTTTAGATCGTATGTTCCTAGTACACCTTTCTTTTATTTTTTTGTACCTACTAGACACGACACGTGTATTATGATTGCAAAGTCTCAATGTTTGCGCTATTTTCACCTTTATTCTGAATGAATAACTAGAAAATCGAAAGTTTTCGTTTAACACTCCCGTTCCTTTGACGCCGCTGCCGCCGCTTAGCCCGAGAGTGGCATTGAAATGCCATTTTCGCACCGCTCGGCGCTCCTAGATGTCTCCGCCTAAAGTGCGCGCGCGCCTTGTGTTGAAGCCTACGAGTACCAGGCACCCATGAGCAGGACTTAGCAAATTTGGAATAAAATAAATTCCCTTTTTTTACCGTAGACAGAGAGCATTTCATTTAAATCAATTCAGTTTAGGTGTAAGACAGAGACAGATAATATTAGTAAGGAAGTAGTTCCCAAAAAACAACCAAAACTAATAAAAGTGTCTACTTATTTAGATATGAGGTACTAGGACAACAGAAACATTAACAAGCAAACGTGGTGGAAGTGGTATAGCGCGCAATCGAGCAACTCCTAATAAAATTTTACGTACTAAGTTGACTATTTTTATCCCTTTCTTCCGATGGCATCCTTTTTCATCTAACATAAACATTAATTGGTTCAGTACAAATATTATTAAATATTTTTTAATATTTCATTTTGGTTTAGTAAATTTTAACATGTTCATAAATGTTTGAAAATATTTTTAATAGAAAACACTAGAAAATAAAAATTCGTGAGATTCGAACCTGCGAACTTCAATAATCCGTGCGACTAGGCTGAGTACTGAGCTAAGTTCTTCTAGTCTTCATGTTTTTGCGTTACGATGAGCTAACGTTGAAGGTAGACGGTAATCCGTGTCCAACAGTTTTATCATGATTGTTTTAATTAAATAATACTCAAAAGTCAAAATATTCAAATAGGTAATTAAACAAAGTAAGAAGTTGTGTTGACATATTTATTAAATTTCATAGGTTCCTACGTTATCCCCTATGTTCCTAGTTTTGAATATTTAAGTAGCACACTTATGAACGTTGCTTTTATTTTCTGCATTTTAAAAAATATTAGAACAGCAGAGCTATGAGTAATCAAACGCATAAGTGGTTTATTATTATGATACATCGAACCCTAAAAAAATCGTAAATCAAAAAATTCCTGTAGCCCTGGTAGTCGAGCGTGCGAAATATTTCATCAGTCGCTTGCTATCCGTCGCGGTCGTAAGTTGCTATTAAGTAAAAGATACCGTTTTTAACAAATAATGAATATTTTGAAATGGTTTTAAGTGTTGGGGCAGCCAATGGCAGCCTTCTTGGAGCTCGCGATTTGTATCGCGAAAGGTTCATTGACGGTGCACTATGCCTTGAAAACCAGGGTCGGCATTTCGAACCATTTTTGTGATCTGTGTTTTAAAATAACTCAATACAAGAAAGGATTTAATTTTGATTTGAAATCTTTCATAGAACAATGTCTAAATAACGTGTTCAGTGCTTTTGTTAATTATTGTGTGTTACGTACGATGTTATGTACACAGTACCTACGTAGTGTACCTACTAGACACGACACGTGTATTATGATTGCAAAGTGTGAGTGTTTGTGCTATTTTCACCTTTATTCTAAATGGATAAGAAGAGAATCGAAAGTTTTCGTTTAACAAACTCCCGTTCCTTTGAACCGACCGCCCGGCACGAGGCATAGTAGTGGCATTGAAACGCCGCTTTCGCGCCGCTGCCTGCTCCTTTGACGTCGCCGCCGCAGCCTAAAGAGCCGCGAGTACCAGGCGCCCATGAGCAGGTAAGGAGCATCATAATACGCATAATTCTAAGCTGTGAACTCGTGACCCCGCTAGTGTTGTAGTTCAAAAATGACGTAATAAATAAATTAATATAATTAAAATTGCACATTAAATTAAAGTTATTATTTAATTCTTATATTTTGTGTATGGAGTCCAGGTGGGATACTCTTTTGATTATTTCATTTTGTCTACACTCTTCTATTACACGCGGTAAATATCTTGAATATATTAACTTAACAAATGCCTGAAAATTCATCACCCAAACATTTGCCCCCACCGGGATCGAACACAGAACCTCTCGAGATGGCAACGCCTTGAGACCGGCGTACAGACCACTCGACCACGGAGGTTGTCAAAGTAGTAATAAGCTAGTTGACCCTTTATTTATTGGGCCCCAAATGATTAATTACTGATAGCCATCACCATAAAAAATTATAAAAAAAAATTCTGAAGCCTATAATATAATAAATTTTAAATTATAAACCTTCGGTCCTGATGATGGTCTATGGATTATGTGCCGTTGCGTCACGTTTATTGTAAACAATTCAATACGCATGCGTGACATAGCCTTTAATAGCGTTTGACGGATTTTGACCATGCGTAGTAATTTACATGAAGCGTTACTCAATAATTTCACGAACATGGTGGATAGCGTTTCTGGCAGATGTAAAAAATGGAAAAATAAAACATATTTAAATTGAATTTCTACAGCGATCCCTTATTTATATTTATTGAACTTGCTATATGTCGGACCCTTGTACTAAATGCTATGTGAATGACACATTATTTTTATTACTTTTGATATGAGTCAACTAGCCTATAACTTTTACTAATACCAACTATACTCTGACATTTGTTATAAAACTTACCCAATCTCGGCATCGTGGTTTCTTCCCAATGGGCATTTACACTCTTCCATACTACAAACTAACGGTCTTTCGTATATCTCTGCAAATGCATTTTGTTCTAATTCCCAAGCGGCGTCTCTGGAAAACAAAAAAAGAAACATACATTTAATTTTAAAATCAAACTAGCTGTTGCCCGCAACACGTCCGCGGTTACAATGGTTTTTTATCTATAACACGGGAACCCTTTAATTTTCCAGAATAAAAAGTATCTGAGATGTTGACCAGGGATATAAGGTATCACCATGCAAAATTTCATTGGAATCGGTCCAGCCATTTCGGGGATTAACCCGTACAAACAGACAGAGGATCAAAAACTTAAAAAAAAAAAATCAAAAAAACAGTTTGTCAAAGGGCTAAGACTTTGAGAGAAAATTAAAGGGTTCCCGTGGGATACATAAAAAACCATAGTAACCGCGAACGAAGTCGTGGGCAACAGCTAGTTAAAAATAATCCTGTATAACCTTTTAAATAGTAACACTTACCTATCCGGCACATAGTATCCCTGCCCAACGACTGCCTGATAGAAATTATCTTTGTCGTTACAAAGAGGACATTTTAAATAGTGCATGCCTGCGCTGAGTGCCATACGCTAAAAAAAACAAATAAAAAAAAATTATGAAACAAAAAGTATTAAAGAAAGAAACAAGAAAGTGAAGGAATGACATAGATCATCATTAAATTATCACATTACAATAGTCTATCTATCTATCAGCCTGTCGTCCACTGATGGACATAGGCCTCCCCCAATGATCTCCACAACGACAGGTCCTGCGCCGCCTGCATCCAGCGCTTTCCTGCGACCTTCGTCAGATCGTCGGTCTACCTCGTTGGTGGTCTCCCTACGTTGCGCCTCCCAGTACGTGGTCGCTATTATTGGTCCCGGTCACAATTATTGGTCCCAGTCACAATTATTGGCCCCGGTCACTATTATTGGTCCCGGTCACAATTATTGGTCCCGGTCACTATTATTGGTCCCGGTCACTATTATTGCTCCCAGTCACTATTATTGGTCTCGGTCACTATTATTGGTCCCGGTCACTATTATTGGTCCCGGTCACTATTATTGGTCCCGGTCACTATTATTGGTCCCGGTCACTATTGCAACGGTTTCTACCCACCCGCATTGAGCCAGCGCGGTGGTGTTATAGCCCATACTGCTCATTGATTCTCAACGAGGAATGCTTGTGCGCAGCAGTGAGACGTTAATAGGGTGAGGACGAATTATTATTGAAGTAAACATGTGACGCCCCGCCTATACAGAGTGGCCCTAATGTCATGGACCAAACTAATTGAATAAATAGACAGATATACAAATATAGACATACATTTTTGGTAATTTGGTGTATCTACAATAAAAATTATTTTTATTTCATTTTCTCTAACATATTTCCTAACATGACCACTTTTGTACTGCTTTATAAAATGACAAAAATTTGTATACAAAGGAAAATAAATATAAAATAATACGGAAGTGAGAGGTGTGTGTGTGTGTGTGTGTTTGTGTGTGTCAATAAGCTTACCTGTAAGCAAGATCGATGGAACCACGCGTCTCTCGCGCAGCAAGGAGGCCAAAATGTATTTACGGTTGGAAAGGCATCCACTTCTTCGTAACATATGACACAGACATCTGCTTTTAAATCTACAATAGACAAGTACAAAATCAGTCATCTATTGAGAATGGGAAGGTAGAGGGGTCAGGTATGGGGCAAGATAGATAATTATTAGGTCCTTACCTATGAAATTGGTGTTTGTATGGAGATTTTGGGGAATTCTGCATTTTCTATACAATTTTTTTTTCAGTTTTCTTCACAACGACAAATCCAAAGATAATAATATTTGGCATCTATCATTAGACAAGCTTTAGTAATATGTGTAATATCACACTTTAAAAATTATTTATCGTTTTTAAGTGAATGCAAATAAAATGATGTATTCGGGAGGCACTTAAAAAAAGTTGTCTCCGTGTCCAATTTTAACACAATTAAACTTACAACAATTTATCAAAACAAATCAAAAGAGCTCAAAAATATAGTCTATTTTTAGACGAGGCAATTATTTTTTAGGAATACTCTGAATCTTAATAGTTACAGACAAAATACTAAGAGAGAAAAAAAACACCAATTTCATAGGTAAGGACCCAATATTTGGGCAGCAAATTAGTTGAGCTGCTAAATAATGTGCTATTTGTGATTCCTTCTGCTTTCATAACTTTCTCCTTCTTACTGTGTGTAGATCATTGTGACATTGGACGCGAATATATTGCGATCAGACAAGTAAGTGTGTGACTATTATATTACCAACTACCTATATATGTAGTTGAAAAAAGTTAATATTTCAAAATTATTCCTACCATTACTGTCATCTGTTTTGTCCACAACAGTAGCTGGCGATTGACTGTTCGTAGCAGCTTTTAGAGCCTTCTTCTTCTCTTGCATTCTTACTTTCGCTTTACTCATTATGACGGTTGGTATGTTTTGCTTGGGTGCGTGGCTTTGGCAGAAGGATCTGGAATACAATAATGACATCCAGTTGCAGAAACGAACTTTAAAATTTAATGTCAGCATTATCCCTAATGCTCCATTAAATTTATTTATTGAAGTGTCAAAAGACACCTTAGCGTAGTTTTATGTTGCACAAAACGACATTAAATAAATAAATAATAAATAAATATCCTCAGACATTCACACCTATCAACTAGCCCCACTTTAAGCAACTAATGCTGCTTGTGTTACGGACACTAGATGACGGATAAATATATTTAATAGATAAATACATATAAATATCAGTTGTTTCTACTGCCAGCCTGTCAATTAATAATAATAATAAAATATCCTGAATATATATAAACATCCAAGACTGGAGTACAAATGCCTGAAAATTCATCACCCAAACATTTGCCCCCACCGGGGATCGAAGCCAGAACCTCTCGAGATAGCGACGCCTTGAGACCGACGTACAGACCACTCGACCACGGAGGTCGTCAATTAGCACAATTAACACGACAATTAGCACGTCATTAGCACCCTGTCAATGCTAAAGAGACATTAGCTAGAACTGTTTTGTGTGACAACCTTAACTTTAATGAACTTTAAAGTATTAATGCCTCATTAACAAATGTCGTGCTTAAAAAATCTTTGTGCAACTGAGTGTGAGTAAGATTAATTATAAAAAATGCTAGTTTTTTTTACATATGACAGCTAAGCCCTTGGCCTTTATCTCACCTGATGGTATGTGACGATAAGGCCGAAGGTGGAAACGAGTTTCACCTGTAAATCTTCAACAACTAGGAACTGGCTATCTTACCTCTGATTGCTATAACACAACAAATACTTATAGCATTGTTATTATGGCGACAAATTGGTAGCTAGCCAGGCGGGCTTGGAAGCCCTACCACCAAACCGAGTAGAAAAACTTCTTCCTCCAAGGGGAATCGAACCTTTCGATCAACGCCCGGTGGTGTGAACTACTAGACCAGAGAGGCGGCTTCGCCAACATTCGTCAGTTTTTAAATTGAATCATTTATCAGTCATAGAAACCAAATTCCTTTTGAAACTGTACCGCTAAGAACATGATTGCATACAAAATTATGCTTATATATGTCCACGAGGAAGGCCTGTGTCCAGCAGTGAAGACAAATTTTGTCCATCCCAGGGACTCCAAACAACCATCCCAACATCCGCATCTCTGCTGCATGCAGTTTTCTGTCATCCATAGCTTACGATGCCAACGTTTGGACCCATTTTGATACTTTATTCTAATATACAAACTTGTAATTCCCACAGAAGAGTGACACAGCATTCCTCCCCCTCCCGCACGGTAGATGGAACTGCTTCCTGCATTGGCTGACCGCGCACCCAAGTGTTGCACCACCTTTCCCGCAGTATGAGCAACGCTGTAAAGATACAATATTTACAAGGGTGTTATTTTAACGGTCAGCATTCGAATTTTGGTCAGCAAAAAATACAATTCATCAGTTAAAATAACTAATTGGTTAGCCACTTGTGGGCAGCAAATATTTCTAAATTGGTGAGCCAAATAATTTATGGCGCAGCAACTTATTGGCAGCAGATATTTTTAGTTTGTCAGCAAAATAACTAATTGGGCAGCAACACAAATGTTTTCACTACTGCCAAATTGTTTAATATATGTTTTGATGACACAAATATTCTTTTTATGAGTCATAAAAAAAATTACCTTAACCTAAAATCTATCAGAATACATTTCCTAGGAAGTGATCCTATATCCTTGTCATAGATTATAAACATTTCCGGTCACAAAGGTATATATTGCTGCTCAAAAAATTAATTTTGCAGCCTAAATAAAAGGCTAGTTGACTCATATCAAAAGTAATGAAAATAATGTTAAATTCGCATAGTATTTAGGGCTTCTAAACCTGCCACCTACTTAAATAAATCTGTCGCCATAATAACATTTTGTTCCAGCAATTAGAGGTGAGATAGCCAGTTCCTCAGTTGTTGAGGAATACAGGTGAAGCTGGCTTCCACCTCCAGCCTTATAGTCACTTACCATCAGGTGAGATGAAGCCCAAAAAAACTAATAAGTATATTGTCTGATTAACCAAACAACATAATGAAAGAATATAATTAAGACATACATAAAAGTTTTGTATAGCTTACATGTTTTTTACTTCTCTCCAGCTCCGCCATGATGTCAGGGTACATGAAGCCGAAGAGGCCATGGTCATCACGGCCCTTCTGGATCAGGCAGCAGGAGAGAAGCTACAAAAGAAAATAAAACTCAGGAGGTGCCAAGGGGAATAGAGAAAAGAAAACATACATTCACTCCTCTTTCCCAGAGGGGTAGGCTGATATTACAGAACTCTGCTTGCTCCGATCCTGGCACATATCTTTCGCTTCCTCTACTCTCATTACTAACTTCATACAAGTTTGTTTCCCTTTGGCTTGCTCAGGTTTCCTTTCCTCAGGTTTGGGATAAGCCACCCCTAGAATCCGTAGTTGTTTAGTTCCTAAAGCATCGCATTCACAAATAAATACTCCATGCTTTCATTGTTTTCACCGCACAATCTACAGGTGGGGTCATCAGCTTTGCCTATAGTGTACAGATGCTTCCTTATGTTAAAATGTCCAGTCAGGGCACCCATAAGGCAGTGGATTTGACATCTGCTGATTCTCCCAAAGTTTTTAAGGTAGCCTGTGTGTGAAGACCCTATAAATTTCTTCAAGTGTGAGAAAACCAGGCAAACTATCCACCTGATTGTACCATGAGGAGTAATTAATAGGTAACAAATACTTAGACAAATATTTAAGTAATAGAACAAAGAAAACAATGGTTGCCACACCCAGAGCAGCCTTAAGGGTATCAATAGATATACTTGTTAAAAAATCATGTAATATTTTTTGCGGTTAATAGTGCAAGAGTAGCAATGAATTGGAAACTATTGGGCTTTATCTCAGCCCATTGAATCTAGATTTAACAATCAAAAAGATTAATAATTGACCATGAATACCCTTTTCATTTATTTCAGGACACAGGAAAATAGGCATGTATGAAAGGATGGAACAAGAGAAAGTAAAATGCCATGACAATGTTAAATAAAGATTAATAATTAAATAGTAACAAACGTTTGAAATAAATACTTACTACACAAAAATAATGGACTTGTATGTCGCCAATAGCGTAAAGCTTGCCAAATGTAACTTCATCGTCCACTTCATGTTGACAAAAAGCACAAGGAGCTCTATTTTCAGTTACGAGTTTCGCTAGAAACTGAGATCTAACTTTGCCGCCCTTCCTAGACATGATTCCAACCCTGTAAAATGTCTCTGGCCCCAGCTCAAATACTGTGTACTAACAAAATCATGAAAATGTTGTTTTAAGAGACATTTTCTCACAATATCTTAATATAATTTGCACGATACCACCTTAAATGACACAATTTCAAAATAATTCCCAAAGCCCAAGACCCAGCCGCTGCTGTATTATAAACACGTAAACGTCAAAATAATTAGACATACGTCAAATTTACAAAATGGCGGGAAATGAACACAGTGTGAAATGAAGATCGTTCAGAAATTGCAATAATGCCTCTTCTTTACGTAGCCAGAGGCATATGCAGATGGCACGTCCGGCGACGTATTGAAGGGATTGATTTGGTCATCTGTTGGTAGGTATTTAGCGTCCGTGTATACACGTCTGGCGCAAATCGGTTTATATGGCATGGAACCGCGGGTTGCGTCCGCCTATCACCAACATAGAATGATAGGCCTTCAGACGTGTGGACGCTACGTAGATCGCCACTTGTGTAGATGCATCAGCCGCAGACATCTGACATCTGACGCATGTGTCTATGTGTAGAGGAAGCATTAATCAAACACAAATGATTTATTTACCAACATTAACAACAAAATAGGGAAAAATCTATAAAAAGAGCGAAAAAATACACATCGAATACGGTCATAAGAAGCAATATCTTTATGAAGAAAATTCTATACTACAAGGTGGTGACTTGCACCCTCAGAGTAAACAGAACTGGAGTAGCCATTAGTCAATTTCTCAAACATTTTTTTCTGCCATTTCTTGCGGGGGGTGAGGTTACCACTACACTCAAAGCCAGCCGTTTTTACAAATGCACACATGCATAATTCGACACACAAATTTAAATTTCACGCACACACACGCTTAAAATAGTCACGTGAGGTGTGCGTTTTGACAACGTCACAGCCGCACTCCCCACGAGACTAGCGTTCGAAATTTGAAATCGTAGAATTCTAAAACATGAAATAATAAAGTAAATAATCATTAAATCTTAAAAAATTTAATTACAAATAAAAGGTGACACCATCTTTTAGCATACTCGATGTTTTCTATTTATTTTTACAACAAAAAACAGCACAGGCAGGCATTTTTGCGGGAGCTCTGTTCGCCGCAACGTTTACAATGTTATGGCTGTCAAAATGGCGGCTCAACTAGTTTTATTAAACGTGCAAGCATCCGATGCTTGTGCATTTGGCAGAGGGGAATGTTAGACAAAGGCTACTCCAGTTCTGTTTACTCTGAGGGTTACCTCTACACTCAAAGCCAGCACAACGCACAACGATTTTACAAATGCACACATGCATAATTCGACACACAAATTTAAATTTCACGCACACACACGCTTAAAATAATCATGTGGGGTGTGCGTTTTGACAACGTCACAGCCGCACTCCCCACGAGACTAGCGCTCGAAATTTGAAATCGTAAAATTCTAAAACATTAAATAATGAAGTAAATAATCATGAAATCTTAAAAATTATAATTACAAAAAAAAGGTGACACCATCTTTTAGCATACTCGGTGTTTTCTATTTATTTTTACAACAAAAAACAGGACAGGCAGGCATTTTTGCGGGAGCTCTGTTCGCCGCAACGTTTACAATGTTATGGCTGTCAAAATGGCGGCTCAACTAGTTTTATTAAACGTGCAAGCATCCGATGCTTGTGCATTTGGCAGAGGGGAATGTTAGACAAAGGCTACTCCAGTTCTGTTTACTCTGAGCTTGCACCCCACACTTTCCAACTACCTATGTACACTCAGCCTTATATTCTCTAATCTAGTCTATGGACAATAAGATATTTTTTTGATTATGAATTATGAGCAATTAGTGAAGCAACAGTGCAACACTAAATTAGAAACGTCAAAAAAACTCAAAAAAGCCGCAAAGGCGAAATTAGTTTTAATTTATTTTTAATGTTATTTGTTTTATTTATTGCTAAAAACACAACTAGAGTGCTGCAACCATAGTTTTATCTAGTCCTGTAACATAATTCGCTCGCAGACAGTAGCGGTCTTTGATAGTGCCATAAAATACTTAGTTGACGATCCTTTGTTTGTAAAACTGAGTTTCCTTGAGTTTTCGTAGGCAAGTTTGTGCGGTGAACGTGTTAAATCCAATTATTATTACCGACCTTCACAATCTACGTTGAAAACACGCGATTTTGTCATTATTCGACAAGTGTTCGTGTTAATAGTGCTTGGATTGGAATAGTACCATATTGAAAATGGCTATGTTTGTGAATTTACTTGGAAGAAACAAATCGATTTTACAAAGTAATATAATAGGAGAGCTACAATAAAATTCCAATAAGAAAATGTCCACAGTTCCGGAAAATCAAAATGTATGGTCTGTCAAAGAAAATGTTAATTCCAAATATGAGAAATGTCTGAACATAACAGAAGAAATTTATAAGAGGATTAATATAACATTTGAAATCAAGAAGCTTGAAAACGAAGCACAGAGTGATGTCTCGAACCAAAGGTGGGTACTATGCCATTATTTTGATGTTTTGTTACTAACATAAAGCTAAATAATAATAGATCAATGTATTAACTTAGTTTTTCTTGAGGCCCTCTTGCAGGAAATTTTAATCAAATTTAAAACTCGACTTTGTAATTTTTTTACATTTTTACTATGGCTTTTATGTCAAAAATCGAGATATAAACTAGGTTTAAATATTCCTTAAATATTAACATTTAGGGCCACTTGGCCCTAAATGTTAAAAACTACTTTAAATAAGCTTGAGTACAGAACATTAGCATGTTCACTGGAATATTGATATTCAATGTGTTTCATAGTAATTTATCCAGTTAAGAAATAGTATGAAGTTGTAATCAATATTTTATTGGAATTTATGGGGCTGTTTTAAATGCATATTTGGCTCAACTGTACAACCTCTATCCATGTATTGATACACAAGAATATTTACATTCTAAAGAATAAATGTATTCTTTAGATTGATATATATGTGTGTTTCCCCAGTCTGTTGTTCTACCTCTCTTACTTATTGATAACCGTGACATAATTGTTCAACTCAATTCAACAGCTCATCAACTGGTTAAATGAACTTTCTGACGAGCTGTTCCCAAGGGACTCGTAAAGAGGCTTTTACTCGGTTACTCGTGAACTTCGCAGGCCGAACTTTGATTGTAAAACGGCTCGTAAACTTTATTATTAAAAAAATATGCATAACCTTTTTTTAAGTTTACTGTCACCTCGCTCTGGCCCGGCTGAAAATTCAGGGCGTTGTAAGTAAATTTTTTGTTTGCAAAAGTAAAAATAACTCGGTATTTTGTTACACTTGTCTCAATTTTTATGCTTTTTATCAGAATTAAGTACAATAAATGTAAAAAAGTATTATATATATATACATCCATCATTATATATATATACTCTTTATTGCAATTCAAAAACAAGTACATAAAAACAGGTTGTTAACATATGTTTGCAAGGGCGGACATATCCCTAACAGAGATCTCTGCCTGTCAACCCATGAAAGTAAGTTAAGATCTATAACACCCACCCCCCCATCTGCTTGTTTGCCCCCTATCCTTTAAAAAAAACAATGTTCTGTAATTTTTCTTTTCTTTCTAGCAATATTCTTTTAAATAAGTTATTATTCTCAATTAAAAAAATATATTGGGAAAAAAATCTGCCATTATCAATGATTTAAATCTGAATGAATGATTGTGAGTGATTTAATCCTGAATGTATGTATTGTGTATCACTCCCATGAATATAGTGATGTAAAAAAAACTCTAATTTGTACTTTATTTTTTGTAAAATTCTCTCTATAAAGGGTATGGCAAAGGAAACTGAGACCATGACAGCCTTGTCTTTCATAATTGTCTTCATTTTTTTACATTGAAATGCATCTTGGGAGAGTTTGGGATCAATCAATCATTGGCAGACACTGTGGTGTTACTTCAATGAGGTGGATTACAACGATAAAGATCTTATATGTTTTTCACTCCACTTGTCGCTTATTTCAATGTTCCTCTACATTGCTCATCATTATAGACACTTATTAATCAAAACTACACTGATCTTACCCAACAAGATCTCAGAAACAATATTACAATCACTGAAATATAAATCACGTCCGCCATAGTTGAAGTCTTCAGTGTATTCTTTGTTGTTTTAGTTGTCCTGGATAGGAAAGCAAAGGGAGGTCGGCCCATACAGCTATGTTTAGTGTACAAAATTAGGATTTACTTAATTTGATTTAGTTGAGGGCTGCATTGCATGACAAAGCAACACCACACTAGAACTTAAATGAGTTCCAAGCAGACTATAAAAAAAATAATATCTAGAAAACTGTTATTTCCCAGGCTCTTCTAAGAATTATAATAATAATAGCCTTTATTCAGATAACTTAGATCTAGTCCAATAAAACTTAAATAAATATAATAATATTACTTACACTCTTACATTTATTTATCTGTGTGCCTCTCGGCCACCCCCAGTCCATCCGTGTCCAAGTCTTGCTAGCCACTACTGTTATCTCGTCTTCCCAACACATGGACTGTCTTCCTATGTTACTCTTACAACCCCTAGGGTACCACATTGTAATGGTTTTTCTCCATTTATTTGGTCCTCTCATAAGATGTCCTGCCCACTTGTTTCACTTTATATTTAATATCTGTTACTCCAGTTATATCCCTAAGTTTCTTATTAGTTATTTTGTCGCTTCTTTTCTTATTTATCATGCTTCTCTCCATGGCTGTAAGAATTACCTTTCTTATTTTTTCATTCAGCGACCAAATTGACAGCAACGAGCTCAGCAATGAGACGGACCTGTTTGCCTGCGATAAGAGCAGCTTGTCGAGCAGCACCGAAGCAGAGAAGCCGGCAGCAAAGTTTATCAACATAAACAACAACGAGGAGAAACCCAAGCCGGTTGTTGTTAATAAGCGGTTGAAGAAACGGTATGCTTATTCTTTTTATGGTTATGGTATAATAACAGACATTTACCTAAAACTAGACTTGCTGCAGCATGTCAAGCCAAGTTATAATAATAATAATAAATAAATATCCTCAGACATTCACACCTATCAAGATATTAACTAGTCCCATTTTAAGCAACTAAATGCAAACAGACAATTACATTTAATAGATAAATACATATAAATATCCTGAATATATAAATATATATAAACACCCAAGACTGGAGAACAAATGTCTGAAAATTCATCACCCAAACACTTGCCCTCCATTGGGGATCGAACCCAGGACCTCCCGTGATGGCGACGCTTTGAGACCGGCGTTCAAACCGCTCGACCATGGAGGTCGTCAAAATAGTTCAATGTAACAGAACTGCCCAGCAGCACCATGTTGACTTATTAAATGATATACTAATTGGTGCCACTGTCGGTGTCAGGTCAACTCATGCTGATCTGATTTTTTGTAGAAATAGCCTAGTCAATAAATTTGCTTCGAGACTGTATGGCACTGTATGGCAATGACGTTGTAGTTTATGACATTTTTTAAATGTTACTATGTAAAAGGAGGGTAGAAACTTGCTGAGTTTCTTGCCTGATCTCCTCAGAACAAGGCGCCCTGGGAGATTTCGCGAACGGATGGCGTAGTATTTCTTTTTCACGAAATATTGTAAAATATTTATGACATTCTTAAGCATGCGCTAAGACTCATCGAAAGTGAATAAATGCTTTTGATTTTGATTTTTTGATAAACATTGTAAGGCAGAAATATTTCTACAAGTACACGAAATTCATTTAATCATGTAGATTTAAACAATTTTACACTTATGCCAGATCACAAGGATCGATCCTATTATATATATTAATCCTATTAGAGGATTACCTCTAATAGGTCTATTTTTATGAGGACCTTTTTTTTGTGTATTCATTGGTGTAGTAGTTCATTTGTATCAAAGATCTGTAGTTCCTCCGTGCTTCGCAAAGCACTAAGCCGTTGGTCCCGGTCGCTATTGCAACCGTTTTGGGCCAGCGTGGTGGTGTTACGGCCCGTAGTACTCATCTGTTTCTCCATGTAGGATGGCCCGTGGAACGTAAATGAACTGGTTCCTGCTATTTTTTACCTTCATTTATACCTCTCACAGATTTCGCAAGCGAGTTAAGAAACGGCAATCGAAACGGCAGAGTGATTCAGATGGCTCAAGTGATGAGGCTCTGCCTCTCAGTCGTATTATAGATATTGATATCGACAAATGTGTGAGCGAAGGGAAGGAGTCACCGGACAACGTTATGGGTGTACCGAACATATTGATACTTGCTAAAGGTAAGGATGATAGGGTTGCTGAGGACTCCTCTTCCGGTTCCTCATAATGCGAAAGATCCGTGATATTTTGTGATTACCGCATCCTGTAGGCCTAGCACGGGCCGGAGAGAAAAAGTCCCCAGAGACAAAAATCGTCATTGCCTCTCGCTTCTTTGTTCGCGCGGAAGCGAGAGGCAATGAGTAATTTTGTCTCCGGGGACTTTTTCTCTCCGGCCCGTGCTAGGCCTTCTGGTGAATAAAAAGGAATTTAAGTGGAATTTCTCTGCGCATGTGCGTAGCCATGACGCACGCGCTCCGCAGCACGGCGCTCCTGAGCCGCGGGCAGCGAGCGAGTCATCCCCTCCTCTTCCTTGCTTGTTTAGACTTGGCAATGTATATTAATTATGTGAGAGTGTATGTCACTGAACTCCCCCAAAAAGGCTGGACCGCTTTAAATTAAATTTTAAAAAGTTTGTGAACAACAAAAAATATTTTGTTTACATATTGTCTCAGATCAAAATGGATAGAGTATATGTACGAACTGAAACTTTATCATTGCAGATTCAAAACCAAAAATTCAGCAGGACAAGAAAGCGGTGAAAAATGAGACAGACAAACCGGCTAACGAAGGAAAGAAAGAGACAGAACCAGCGATGACAGTAGCCGAGGAGGCAGACGTAGGGGAAGCCGATAAAATCGGGAAAGTGAACGTGGATATGAAGAATTGTACCATGTGCAGTTTATCGTTCCGTGGCGAGAGGGGATTGAGGTAAGTAACCCCTATATCGTAAACCACAGGCCACAGTACCAGCGGGCAGGCGAGCTGGCTGACGAGCTCAGTTGCGTAGTGGCTACGCTTGTGACGTGGTGTACCCGGAGATAAATAATAGTAGATATTGGGAACCTAAATATATAATAGAGATAAATAATAGTAGATATTGGGAACCTAAATATATAATAGAGATAAATAATAGTAGATATTGGGAACCTAAATATATAATAGAGATAAATAATAGTAGATATTGGGAACCTAAATATATAATAGAGATAAATAATAGTAGATATTGGGAACCTAAATATATAATAGAGATAAATAATAGTAGATATTGGGACCTATGAAATTGGTGTTTTTTCTCTCTCTTAGTATTTTGTCTGTAACTATTAAGATTCAGAGTATTCCTAAAAAATAATTACCTCGTCTAAAAATAGACTATATTTTTGAGCTCTTTTGATTTGTTTTGATAATTTGTTGTAAGTTTAATTGTGTTAAAATTGGACACGGAGACAACTCTTTTTAAGTGCCTCCCGAATACATCATTTTATTTGCATTCACTTAAAAACGATGAATAATTTTTATGAAGTGTGATATTACACATATTACTAAAGCTTGTCTAATGATAGATGCCAAATATATTATTATCTTTGGATTTGTCGTTGTGAAGAAAACTGAAAAAAAATTAGTATGGAAAATGCAGAATTCCCCAAAATCTCCATACAAAACACCAATTTCATAGGTAAGGACCTAATATTTCTTGGGTCGTAAGTTGGAGACAGAACAGACAGACAGAACCGATGGTTCGTTTTTTTAAAGAAACAAAGGGAAATGGCCAGAGAAGAGCGCAATAACAGCAACGAGTCGCTAATACTGATATAGCGCCTCGTTACACGCTTTGGCTTTCGATGTCGAAAACAAACCTTCGCAATGGTCAGGCAGTGGATGGGTGACCAAAACCTTGTGATATCGAACCCCTCCGCGCTTTAGAAGGTACGTTAAGCTATTGCAACTGGGCCAGCGTTGTGGTGTTACGGGCCATACCCCTCATGTGTTTCTCCATGAGGAAGGCCTGTGCCCAGCAGTGGGACGTATATAGGCTGATATTGTGGATGTGTGGATATCAACACACAGAAACACCATAATGGCTCAAGTACCACCCTTGAACCAGTTAAGTGTAAACATGTCTTCTGACCTTGTGTCAGCAATAATAGCCTTTAAAGACAGTAAACATTACTGAATGAGTTTTATTCAAACATTTATCATTTTAATAGTAGTTTATGTAACTGTCACATAATATAGGTTATTAAAACACGAGTGTGGATTAAAAAAACGAGCCCGGCAAGTTTTTTAATAGTATCACGCGAGTGTTTTAGTACCGAGTTATGTGCAGTTACATACACTACTTTATCTACACTCATTCTCAAATAAATAAAACAAAAAATTAATTATTTTATTTATTGTTGGCTGTCTGGAAAACATTTGCTATAGTTTTGTGCGTTTTTAAGAAAAATAAGTGTTGCATAATGAGTCCAACCTGTTGCATAATGGTCATTATGTTACAGTTTCTTTTTTTAAATTTTCGTTTTTATCATCTGTGTTAAAAAAATAATAGTTTAAAAAACTAAAAAACACGCTTTTAGCACGCACTAAAAATTACAAAAAGAAAGCATGGAGCGTTTATGTAATCTTATTTTTTTGGACAAAAATTTGGGGGGGCATTGTGGGGGCAATACCCTACCTTGAAAATACCTAAAAATTAAGATAAATTATTATTTATAATTAAATTGTGTGTTCATAGTTCATTTCATGATAAAAAAAATTTTTGCAATAGGTATCAAAATTTTTCCAAACATTACAGTTTGTGACATTCATTTCAAAAATAACTCTTTGTTCTGTGTAAAGATGCCATTTAAAGCGTCATCACATAAAGCGATGGGTCTATAATACAATCTATGGTACGGGAAATCCCCTTTTAAACTAAAATAAACATCACTGACCTAGAGGTCAGTGTTGATGTTTTTTTTACTTCCGCCCTACCTATATCCAATGCTGCCCTACTTCGAATTCGACTCTAGCTACAGCCCTGTATAGAGTCGTTACACACTTATATCTATAATTTCCTGGGAGGGACTCTGTTTTATACTATGTAATTATTAAAAATGCTCCTTATTTCTTTTCAGGCGTCACGTTTCTATGTCCCACGTCACTCCGTCAACAGAAAATAAGGCCAGGAGCACTGGGGCGGTGTCAAGAAACGCTTAAGCGGTAAACACACTAAGGGAAGTTCACTATTTTATAACATATTGTTGGTTATGGGATGGAAGGTCTTATTTTAGTGGGTAATGTGGCTAGAGATGAAAAGGACACAGATGAAAGAGAATAAGAGCCGGTTTCTTCATAGATAGCTACTATCTAAAAGATAAATTCAAACGTAACAGAGTTCGTATGAAATTATCTGTCAATAAATAATCAGAGCCGAGGTTTAGGAACATGTAAAACCGGCTGTTGAAAATGTTAGCCTGTTTCTGAGCCTGTAATGATAAGAGAAAAAGTAAAAAAGCGCTTTGAGCGCAAAAGTCCCATTTGATTTAAGGCAAAGTTTCGTGCGATTTTTTTGATAATTTAAATGTAATATACATTAACCACAAGATCTTTTGAAGATCTATAAAAATTTAAATTCTAACGGTCTTAAAAGACTTTGTGTCGTGGATTTTGGTTTTAAAAATGAAATTACATTAAAAATCGCACCAAACCAATATGTTTAGATCTTTGGATGGCTTGGGTAGGTAGAAATGTGTGTATTTGAAGAGTAGAGTGTGGATCTTTTAACATTTATTTCATGCTTTCAATTCATATTTTGAATAATTTCAACTTTATCATCAAAAATATTGGCGAAAAATCTTGATACTTACACTTACTGAACATGAAACATCGTCATGACTTATCGTGTTGAAGGGTTTTCCCTTGCAGTGGGACATGTTTGTATAGGCAGGTGACGTATGACCGTGATATTAAAAAGCGAGTGGAAATAAGTATTAAGTTTCTCATGGAAGTGAGTCGAGTACAAAAATATGTATGCACGTTTGACAGTCAATAACTCTTATTGGAATAAAAGCTGTCATCTGTCAAAAGTGTATAGGTATATATTTTTGAACTCGACCGTACCTACCCTAATGTTTTCTTCAAGTAGGAAGGCATGTGCGCAGGATGTACATGCTGGGGAAGATAAAATATCGTTAATTTTTTTAGGATGTAGATTGATTTATTTACTTTATACCATGCTATTAATGTTTAAAAGATCCATTTGATTAATACTGTCATGTTGTATTATTAAAAAATATATCGTGTTATTGTTGCTGTTCGAAATCGATGGCTGTGTCCAATAGTGGGCGTCTTGTCTATGATACCGATATAATATTGTGGCCAGCTTGATGAAAAATACTTTTTGGCACAAATTTTTCGCGGCCTTAAGCCCCTTTAATCACATTGTTTTTTAAATCGTTCATCTGGTCATTCGAGCCAGATAAATTAAAATAAAATTTGTATCATCATTTTATAGTTATAATTAATTACATTAAAAATAAAATAATACAACATGACAGTGAAAAAATGTCAGGCAGGGTGAAAGTCTGTGATCTAGAAGGAAATGTGATGTAGAATTAGCTGGCAGTCATACCATAGACAAGGGGTTGTTTAAGTTAGAAATATTCGAAAGATTCGATTGGGCGTATTTTGAGTACAAAATTCAAATAAAAAGCATTAGTTAGACAAGGTTAGTCGTTTAGAAAAAAAATAATAAATTTGTAGTTTCTCTTCTAGATTAAGGGTTGATTCGATTTTGATGTCTATGGTCGGTGTTGTTTTTTAAAAAATAAATGTTAGTCTATGGGTAAGTGTTGGCGTAGAAATTGTGTATTTTTTCTTGAAAAAATTTTCTTTGCGGTGCTCAGTTTTCAAGTTATATTAGATTAAAGATATTCTTTTAATTTAGATAGCATATATTTTGCTATCTTTGTCCGTAAACAAAATGCTTTTGTAGAGAGAACTTAGAGAATTTTTATTGCTTAACGTCGCTGTTTATGGCTACTTTATATCTCTCTCCTATATATTATTAATTATGATAGGGAGAAGCTTTTATTTTAGTTATAATATTGGTCCATCAAAAGTCGGAAGTGTGTTCATTTCTTTATAAAACAAATGTACATAGTTTATATAATACGAAAAAGCCTATTCATGATTTAATCAAAAGAATAATATAATTTGAATTTTATTTTTATAGTTTCTATGTTATAGTTTTGTAAGATATACCTCCTTATTCATAAACGCTATTTAAGTTTAAAGCAACAGGTTAACTATGGTTAAGCAATTGCTTAAATCTTAAATAGAATTTATGAATAAGGGTTTTAGAGTTAAAGGAATATTTTTTGTATATTTAATGTCCATCGGACATTTTTAATGAATAAATTGAACTATTTTCTCATTGATTTAGGCAAATTTGCCATTTTAATTTTAGCTAGTCAGAAGTTGTTAGTTTAATATGTAATTAAGTAATTGAGAAAGTACACTCGATGAAAAATCATAGATAAATAAAATATTTAGTCAAATCAAATGTGGGCTTGGGAAATGACAAATGACGTGACGCTTGTGACCGACGACGTGACATGACGCCTTATGACGTAACGTTTGTAAAGTTGTGTCTAGACATGTAACTTCAGAGAGATAAAAAGTAATACTAGGTCTTTAGTCTTTACCTATAAAATTGGTGTTTTGTATGGAAATTTTGGGGAAGACTGCATTTTCCATACTTACATTTTTTCAGATTTCTTCATAACGACAAGTCCAGAGATAATATAATTTGGCGTGTATCATTAGACAAGCATTAGCAATATGTGTGATATCACTCTTCATAAAAATTATTTATCGTTTTTAAGTAAATGCAAATCAAATGATGTATTCGGGAGACACTTAAAAAGAGTTGTCTTCGTTTTTCATTTTACGCAATTAAACTTGCAGCAAATTATAAAAACAAATCAAAAGCGATCAAAAATAAGGTCTATTTTTGGAGGTGGTAATTATTTTTTAAGAATATTCTGAGACTAAATAGTTACAGAAAAAATACTAAGAGAGAAAAAAAAACGACAATTTCATAGGTAAACCCCTATTAAAGTATAAGAGTTTTTTCCAGCCAATGTATCAAGTTCTGCGGTCGGAGTAGCTCCGCCGAGTGTAATAATAAAATTGTTTATAAATAGCCTTCATTAGCGACTTTATTGTTTCCACTACGGGCTCAATTCTGTGCATGTAATACGTTCATGTTGTTTTATGTTTGATGATCTTGCAACATATAACAGGACTGTTCATATAAAAATAACAGTGCAATATAACAATGTTTTTGCCATCTCTAATAACACGTTTTATAAGTTCACATTTTTATTGTCTGGCTGGACTCACCTTTACGCACGATATTATGACGGTAAGCGTGACACTTGACCGATGACGTGACGCTTGTGTCGTGACGGACGAGACAACATTTGTGACTTCAAGATATGATGTCAGTAAATTTATAAATAATTCCTACAAAATGAAATCCTATTTAATACAATACATATGTATAGTAATGCTAACAATGAAATTATGAAATGCGGTTATCTTTTTTTTTGGCGAAGCGAACATATTTAGGGTACTCTCATTTTAACCGCACGACGGGGGCGTAGTGCGTGGATGCGTGTTCTAACGTTTATTTTTTTAAAAAAGCTCAGCAAATGACTCCACACTACCTGATGATAAGCAGTAGAGGAGTCCATATGTGAAAATAGCTAGTGCAGCATGTTGACATACTGCCCTAGCCACCCTCACATCGCCGGTCCAAAAAATGCTTTTTCGCGCCTCTTTTGAAGGAACCCATATTGTAAGAACTAGGGAATACGTTAAACGTTAATACGTTATATGAAAGTATCCCCCTTTGTATAGAAAAACGCACAACAACACTGAAAATGCACATGAGTGCGGCAGACGCAAGGTATAACACACTGGGCCGTGCGTGATTTCCGAACAGTTTCATTTATTTATTTATTGCATCATAATTAGAGTGTCTCCAACCGTGGTCCCGAGCTGATGGCGCGCGGCGTCGTCTGCTCGGGCGGGTACATCTTCTTCTACCCGCACATTATTAATATCGCAGTCACTACGGCATACCACACTAACAGTATCTGGGTTGGTTTGTTAAGGTACAGTCCGCGGCGTACACTTGTTAATCACTGGACAATTAAACCCTGGACGCTGATGACAATTTAAACCCGTCCTCCCGATTGAAATTTAGGTATTAATTATTTAGGTTTATTGAAAAGGAAATTAATTTTGTATTATTTTTGCGGTTTGTTACGTAGGTGTTGTTATTAGTTGAATTTAAATTGTTTTTGTTGTTGTGGCGACAGGCTCACCACCTGACACGCTGAGTGCAGTCACTGCTTGGTGATTCGCGGACTATGGCAATGGACTGCTTTTGCGGTGTTTTGCCAAGCCTCTGACTAATCTTTAGGGGATAATAGTCGTGATTATAATATATGTATGTAGATATGTTTAAATTGTTATTAAAAGAATAGACAAAGAAAAATTAATTTCATTATTCTTAATGTCAAAATTGAAAGGGTTTGTTTCACTTGAGTCAGAGCAATCGAAACGCATCCTCGCTCCGTCGTCGTGCGGATCAGTATAAGAATCGCTGGGACTAATCACATTTGTTCAGCTTGTTCCTCTTCTATCCATATAAAACGACTGTTTTGTATGGCGCCGTTCAGCTGAGTAAACAGCTCGTTTTAGAAAAGCGCTGAATTGAACTGAAGAAATGTAATTAAACCCTAAACCTTAAATAGTTCAATTACTTTACCATTTAAAATCGTTTTCAGGCTTTATGATTATGGTAACGTAATATTTGGCTTGAAATGTCAATCTCTAAGCCTACAATGGAATTTGGTTGTCTATGGATGAAGTCCCAGATGAAGGGTAGAGATGCTAATGTTTAGCTAACAATATTATTCTTTGATTTTATATTTTTATTCTAAATTGCGGTAATTGCAATAAAATTGTTCATTTTAATTCTAGTTGATCTCTTTTTGTGTCATTCGGATTTTCGGTGCAATCATTCACGATGTTGCCATAATTTAGTTTTCCTTAGTTAAATAGTAAGTTTCTAAATCTAATTGGTTTTAGTGTAATTAAAAAATGTGATTATATTTGCGAATTGTTGAAAATAAAGTTGTTTTGGATAGTTAGAAATATTTTAATTAATAGAATTAAGAAGATAAAATTATTAAAAATAATTGTTAAAATTTTTGTTTTATTTTAGAATACTTAGCTTCTTGGAATCCATATTATTAAGTTTTGCGGTTTTTATATCACTAAGGCCTTTTATGAAAACAATTGAGTGCAATAACTTTTGTTTTCTATGTAAAATTCTTATTTTTATAGACAATATTGTTCCTTCTTAAATGTATTATATATCATTTTGAATACAATATAAAGAGAGAAAAATTCTATCACACGTTTTGTAAAAGAAATGCTTCTTTTACAAAACGTGCGATAGAATTTTACATACGTAATGTAAACATAAATTTCTTATTTTCTTTAATTGGTTAATTAGTTTGGTCGTTTCATTGTTATAGTTTTGATCTTGATCATGATCGTGAGCACATGAATTGGCAGATATTTTTAAGTGTTCTGCAAATTGGTTTCGTTTTTTTTTTCGTTATTTGAGTCTCGTAGCCGAGACGGCAGTCTTCTATTTTATATAACTACAGTTAATTATCATTAAATTATAATATCATATCATTAAATTATTAAATAAAACTCAAATTATTCGTCCATTGTGCAATGCGATAAATAATATGACTGGCTTTGTCGTCGTTGGATAGGTATTCTTGAGCTGAATTCTATTGGCGATTGCAATTTTATTGCCGCTACTTGATTATACATACATTTGCTTGTAATATATAAATCGACCCTAAAATTAAACATAGAAATTACACGCGTTGCGTAGATCCCGGTGCCACCTTCTAATAGGTATGTTTGAACTGAATAAAAGTTACTATAGCGCTAAGTTTCAAATCGATTTACTGCCAATTTACTCGATATCCCAAGGGAATCGAATATAAATAAAATGGACCAAACCAACGTTCAGAATCTTAATCTGCAAGCATTTCTAAGTGCAAAACAATTTACAGAATGCGGTCCTCATATTTTGCACATTCTACTCCCTTTGGCGCTAGCTCTAATTCCACTATCGATTTTGGTTGCAGCAGATTGTTTGTTACATTCTCATTAAGGTGCGTACAACGTGACATAACAACAACATTGCTATATAACATGTTCCAGATAATGTGGGCACCTCAGAGTAAACAGAACTGGAGTAGCCTTTGTCTAACATTCCCCTCTGCCAAATGCACAAGCATCGGATGCTTGCACGTTTAATAAAACTAGTTGAGCCGCCATTTTGACCGCCATAACATTGTAAACGTTGCGGCGAACAGAGCTCCCGCAAAAATGCCTGCCTGTGCTGTTTTTTGTTGTAAAAATAAATAGAAAACATCGAGTATGCTAAATGATGGTGTCACCTTTTATTTGTAATTATAATTTTTAAGATTTCATGATTATTTACTTCATTATTTCATGTGTTAGAATTCTACGATTTCAAATTTCGAACGCTAGTCTCGTGGGGAGTGCGGCTGTGACGTTGTCAAAACGCACACCCCACGTGACTGTTTTAAGCGTGTGTGTGCGTGAAATTTAAATTTGTGTGTCGAATTATGCATGTGTGCATTTGTAAAAACGTTGTGCGTTGTGCTGGCTTTGAGTGTAGTGGTAACCTCACCCCCCGCAAGAAATGGCAGAATAAAATGTTTGAGAAATTGACTAATGGCTACTCCAGTTCTGTTTACTCTGAGGTGGGCACTGAATGTCATAATAGTAGTTTATGTAACTGTCACATAATATAGGTTAAAACACGAGCGTGGTTTTAAAAAACGAGCCTTGGCGAGTTTCTTAATATTATCACGCGAGTGTTTTAATACCGAGTTATGTGCAGTTACATACACTACTTTATCTATATTACATCTCAATCCAAGTTGCCAAAAAGGTTAAAAAAAGTCGACTTACCGAATTTGTTATTCAATAATCACACTTTTTACATGGACATTGCCGCGTAAATATAATAATAGTAATAGGCTAGTCGACCCTTTTTTTTGTTGGGCCCCAAATGATTAATTTTTGGTAGCCGTCACCATAAAAAATAATACAATTTTTTTCTGAAGCCTTTAACACACTAAATTATAAATTACGTTTTTGCTCATATGTCAAAAACGCCTTCGATCCTGATGGTCTATGAATTATCTGTGCCGCAGCGTCACGATTATTGTAAGCAACTCAATACAGACAGTTATGCTTGATTGGTTGCGATTGACGTTTGATGGATTTTGACCATGCGTAGTAATTGTTTACATTACATAAAACGTTACTCAAATTATTTCACGAACATGGTGGATAGCGTTTTTGGCAGATGAAAAAAAAAGTGAAAATGAATTGATTGGTTGCGATTGACGTTTGATGGATTTTGACCATGCGTAGTAATTGTTTACATTACATAAAACGTTACTCAAATTATTTCACGAACATGGTGGATAGTGTTTTTGGCAGATGAAAAAAAAAGTGAAAATGAAACATATTTAAATTGAATTTCTACAGCAATCCCTTATTTATACTTATCGAGCTTGGTATATTTCGGACCCTTGTACTAAATACTATGTGAATGACACATTATTTTCATTACTTTTAATATGAGTCAACTAGCCTATTAACGGTAACAATTGATGTCCGTTTCAATTGATTTCAATTACCTACAGTCATCACAAAATATTTTAGAGATGAAACATTACCTTTTTGGCAACTTGGATTGAGACGTACTATACTATACACTATTCAATAAACAAAAATTTAATTTTTTTTTTATTGTTGGCTGTCTGGAAAACATTTGCCATAGTTTTGTGCGTTTTTAAGAAAAAATAAGTATTGCATAATGAGTCCTACCTATTGCATAATGGTCATTATGTTACAGTTTTCATTTTTATATTTTCGTTTTTATCATCTGTGTTAAAAAGTATGTCATTATGAGTTGATTATTCGAACATTATAACATGAGTGTAGATAAAACATGTTATTGATATGTACAACAATGTTATATAACTTGCACAGAACGACATACGACAATAGTTACATAATATTGATATTTTGCATTGTTATGTGTAATCTATACAGTTTTGTTTTATGTTGAATAACAAGGTTACATAATGTGGACGTATTAAACAACACAAGTTATATAACATGTTACATAGTCTGTACGCACCTTTATGGCAATATTATAAAAAAGTACCAAAAGATTTCTAAATACTGCAAAGTGGTATAAATAAAATTTACGTATAATTTTTACATTTATTTGTTAACCTAATTAAGTTTTAGTTTATAAATTTATTTACAACATAGCTTTAGTTAGTGTAAGTATATATATTGGTTAAACTTCTAAATATGAATTATTCTAGTCTAATTTTATTGTTTCTTCTAGATAAAATTCATGTGCAGTCATGAAGCAACATAAACAATTACCAAATTGTTAGGTCGAAATTCTATTGATGATTTTTTTAATAATCTGAGCTCTTGATTCGAAATGAAATGAAACTTTATTTGCCAAAACATGGTCATAAAAGTTGTTATATAAAAAGATACCGACATATTCCTCTGACTTTGTCAACGTGCAAATATTGTACAAGATTCGAAATCGTAAAAATGTACCTAATAAATTTTGTAGTTATAAAAATAATTGGATCCAAAGCAATGTCACAGTTAAAAGTCATGTCCCGTCTCGTTTTGATTCACAAACTACTCGCTGAATCTTTACACCTATCGATTTCTAACCTGTAATACCAGGTAACCATAACCTAAGAGATAGAAGACCGACCTACTGATCATCCAACCTCGTGGATCGAGCTAGGCTGATGCCTAGAGACGTCCCCTGCTGGTCTCCAAAACTCGCGATCCGCCGCCCGCATCCAGCAACTTCCTGCGACCTGCGAGATCGTCGGTATACCACCTATTGCCCTTTTCACTTTAAGATGATTTCTGTGACTGATCTTATATCCATATACGTAGATTCAAGCGATCACGAACTAGTTGAGCAGTGGGGAAGTGAATGATAGCGAGAATAATTTTAACCGCCTCTCTGGTCTAGTGGTTCACACCACCGGGTGTGGATCGGGAGGTCCGGGTTCGATTCCCCATGGGGGCAGAAGGTTTTCTCCTCGGTTTGGTTGGTGGTAGGGCTTCTAAACCCGCCTGGCTAGCTACCGTCTTACCTAAATTTGTCGCCATGATAACAATGTTTTAAGCATTTTTGTGTTCCGGCTATCAGAGGTAAGATAGCCAGTTCCTCAGTTCCACCTTCCACCTTCGGCCTTATCGTCACTTACCATCAGGTGAGATGAAGGCCAAGAGCTTGCCTGTCAAGTGTAAAAAATAAAAGAATACTTGGAACTTGGAATCCATGAACTCACCGAAAAGCGGCGAATCAAATCGAGACGGGTCGAGACTTTCCGAATCGAACTCTAAACTGACGGAAAAGGGGGATCTGAATCTGCTCCAATCTCAACTGTCAGAAATACATACACCTGTCACTTTTTATTGCGGTGAATCAGAGCGAGACGAAACGAGAACCCGAATCAAATCGAGATCCGACATTAGATAATAAACTCTGAGGCGACCGCATAAAATCAGATTTTATTTTTAATATGCACGAAGTCCATTGAAATGGGATAAATTAGATAGCATTTTTGAAATATCTTACAGTTTTTCAGTGTTTTTATAGTGTAAGCTTATGTAAGGTTTCTTGGATTGGGATAGGTGATCCAATATTATCAAAATCACTGAGAACATGACCACCGAAACAAGTTAATACATGATTGTTATTTTTATGATCTGTCAAAATGTTGACACTTGAAAACGCTTTATCATATCTTGATTCGGTGGTCATCTTAGTCGCAATTCTATCCCCTTCCAAGATATAGTTAGTGAAATAAGTGGAATTCGGCCACGCCCTTTTAAAATTGTAAGCGAACGTACAACGGTTCTAAAACCATTTTTGATTGTGATGGGAAATAAAATTGCGATTTATGGAAATTTTACTGTTTGTTTTATTTCATTGTCAACTATTCACAGTAATATTTTAAGGGTCTGCCCAAACTTATAGACGCGGAATCGGCTTAAGCCGAGTGCTCACCACACTACTCGGCTTAACGCCGATCAGGTGTTTCGACGGCGGCCGAAATTTGGTACACAGTCTAGAGCCTTTTAATAACGCCGCCCAGAAAAATGAAGGAATAATTTACGCCACTATGAACTTTGCTTCTAATAATAAAGTAAATTTTCATTTCCCTAAGGCCTCGAGGCTACTGTTCCAATTTGAAAAAATCTTTCAGTCTTGAATAGCCTATTTAATGAGGAAGACTAAGCTACATACCATCACACTCTCTCAAAGTAACTATTCTACGCGGACGAAGGCGCGGGCAAAAGCTAGTTTAAAAATAAAACAAAAAGGTCCAATCATCAAAACTTTATTTCAGTCAGAATCCTGAACAAAACTGATTTTATTCGATTTAATCTTATGAAATATCTGGAAGAAGTCAGACGTAGGAGCCAAAGCTCCTTTTGCAACCCAAGTCTTCAATGATTTAGCAACATCTTCACTTTTCAATTGAATTCTTAAATTAATCGGTTTACTCAACTTCGTTTCATCAAAGAATGTCTTCGTTGTTTCTATCTTCAGATCGGTCAGTAACGGTGGGTTTGGTCCGAGTAAATTCTCAACATATTTCTCATCGTATGTCTTGTGAGTATAATCTATCCCGTTCTTCGTTATGACTGGTGTGGGTTCATAGTTCGGGACTTGATGTAAATGTTCCACGTTTTCATTCCATGCTTCATCACTTATACGGAGTAAAGATGATATGTCTCGTCCGTACAGATTTGCATTTGTGAATTCTTTGAAACCTAGACCTGGAACGAAATAAGGTTTTAATTTGCAGCTTATATAGCTTATAGCGGCGCCGGGCTCACCATCTGTCACGCTGAGTGCAGTCACTGCTGGTGAAGCGCGGACTATGGCAGTGGACTGCTTCTGCGGCGCTTTTGCCTAGTCTCTGACTAACCCTTTGGGGATAATATCGTGATTGTATGTTGTATGTTTGAAAAAAAAAATCAAGTTACCTTGCACGCAAGCCCGTATAAGCGTGTTCATGGCCAGCGAGCTAACCAGGGCTATATCTTGCCCGGGAGGTGTAGCCACATATAACACTGTGCCTTCCTTCACTTCGGACACCAGTTGGACGCTTATGTACATTAGATCACCAAGTAATACTGTCTGGATCTGAAATAAAATAAATAAATAAATATCTTCAGACATTCACATATATCAACTAGCCCCATTTTAAGCAACTGAGGCCCAATTGCACGATCGAGAGTTAGCGCCTAACCCAGGGTTTGCCCATATATTTGCCCCAGGGTTAGGTGCTAACTCTCGACCGCGCAATTGGGCCTATTGCTGCTTGTGTTACGAACACTAGATGACGGATAAATATATTTAATAGATAAAAACATATATTCAGATTTTATATGGTACATATGTGTCGCTTAACTGCAAACGAAGGTAACTCCATCTTAAGAAATATTTGACATTTTGGTATCAAATAAAAGCTTTAAAAAAGTTATATATGTTAAATTTAACAATCAAAGATAAATCCGATCATATTTTAAGGCAAACTACTAACAAATGACAAATCCGACTTGCCGTTTTTATCAAATGAAGTCAAATCCTCCTCAACCAATCGACGTGGTGCATTCTTTCAATATAGCCGTCAGTAGTAGCCGTCAAAGCGTCAAATAAAGGTAAATCCATACCTTATTAGTTCAAAAACGGGTACATCCAGCCGTGTTATATCACGTAGATAAATCCATACTAAAAACACATTTTTAATTTATTCGACGTATTATTATTATTTTTAATGTTTAATTTACCTGTTTAGTGTATATTTTATATGATAAAACATTACCTTGAATATGAAACTGCGTATTTTGGTCATATGTTTTTCTCAAATAACTCAAAATCACTTTCGCTGGAGTTACCTTTATTTGAAGTTTAGCGACACATATATAAACATCCAAGACTGGAGAACAAATGCTTGTATTTATCACTAAAACATCTGCCCCCACCGGGATTGAACCCAGAACCTCTTGAGATGGCGACGCCTCGAGACCGGCGTACAGACCACTCGACCACAGAGGTCGGCAAATTGGAGTCATTAAAGTGTTACTATTAACGCTACTAGCCTATATACGTCCCACTGCTGGGCACAGGCCTTCCACGTAGATATACATGAGGAGTACGGGACATAACACCACCACGCTAGCCCGATGCGGGTTGGTGGGTAGAAACGGTTGCAATAGCAGACCAACGGCTTAACGTGCCAAGATCATCAAGTTTTGGTCACCCATCCAAAGCCTGGCCATGGGGAAGGTAGGTTTGTTTTCAACATCGAAAGCAAAAGCACATAAAACATAACATCATCTCCATCATGGGGACCTAAGATATGTAAGGTCAGGTAAGTAACCGCGGACGAAGTCGCGGGCAACTAGTACCTTATAAGGATATACTTTCATACAACTCTAAAACACACGTCAACGCATGACGCTGCGTCTTGCGGCTCAGTGAGAGAATCGCCTAACAGTTACAAAACTAGTCAATAATATATTCACCTCAGGTCTCATATTCCTCCTGACAGTATTAAGCGCTTGGCGCACCCTGGACGGTAGACATC
Organism: Parapoynx stratiotata; assembly: GCA_910589355.1. Classification (NCBI taxonomy): domain Eukaryota; kingdom Metazoa; phylum Arthropoda; class Insecta; order Lepidoptera; family Crambidae; genus Parapoynx; species Parapoynx stratiotata. The sequence goes on along the minus strand of OU342476.1, from coordinate 4,505,642 downwards.
TCGTCAGCAGAGACACAGGCTCTTCTGTCACCCGTTCAGACATTTTGATCACATGCCATGTACGGGGTTGGGTTGCCGCCACTGGGAAATACAGTTTAGGTTAAGACAAATACCATTAAATAAATAAATAAATATCTTCAAACATTCACACCTATCAACTAGCCCCATTTTAAGCAACTAATGCTGCTTGCGTTACGGACACTAGATGACGGATAAATATGTTTAATAGATAAATACATATAAATATCCTGAATATATAGAAGCATCCAAGCCTGGTGAACAAATGCCTGTATTCATGACACAAGCATCTATTCCCACCGGGGATCGAACCCAGAACAACTCAAGATGGCGACACCTTGAGAGCGGCATACAGACCCCTCGACTACGGAGGATTATCACAAAGAAAGATATAGTGTTTTTTTACAGTATGGGGAAATCCAAAACCACCAAAGATACAGGGAAATGGCCTTAGGAACCATTTATTCTTATTTTGTGAAAAAAAAACTTGGTAATTTAAAAAAAAATAATTGATGCGGATCACCTCAGTTTCATATAGAGAATCTTTCATTGTATCAAAAGCAAAAATCTGAGCAGCAGAAGTTAGTCAAATTATGTTACAGTTTCCATTTTTAAATTTTCCTTTTTATCGTGTGTTAAAAAGTATGTCATTATGAGTTCGAGTCTGAGTTCATAATTCGAACATTATAACATGTGTGTAGATAAAATATTTAACTTGGGCCCAGAGGTCTCATTAAGTTATTACTCTGGTAATGAACCTGAACATGTAAAGCTTGACACTCACACTTTAACCGCAGCCTCGCCACAATATCTTCGACTTCGTCAGCCTCTAAAGACCTGGCGACGTGCCGGCATATAATCCTCGCCACGCTCGCAGATGTCATCGGCAGGCGCGCGTTACGAATGGCTTTCGATACTTCGCTCCAACGTACCTGGATATGGACAAACATATCATAATCACGCCTCTAGTGTCCGACCAAAACTGGTTTTTAAGACCGAAACCGAATTTTGGAAAGTCTCAATTTCGGCACCCGTGTTGGTCCGGGACACAAAAGAATGTACCAACTGCTTTTATTTCCTAGCATGTCGTAAAAGGCGACTAAGGTCGTATTGGGTACTGGGTCTGTGATTGTGTGGGCGATGAGCTAGCCACTTGTTACTACTTTTTCACGATTTTCCATCTGACCAAACCCAATTTTAGTATGGCTAAATGTGGGCTTAAGGAACACAGTGCTCCTTTGACTCTGCTGTAATCCCCGAAGGGGTCTTCGGGGATTACAGACGTGATTGTATGTATGTTACAATTTCGGCCGAATCCGAAAATGCCTGACAAGGGTCACATATTGGGAAAAAAATTAGGAAATCGTTATTTTTTTCTTAATTCTACTAAATCTATGTCAAATAAGTACATAGTTTTCAGTAGATTTCAGTTGTTATAATGATTTATTTTTTGATGTTTTTATATCTACTCATATGCAATTTTTTATGCTAATTACATTGTTATTATGACAACGAATTCAGGTAAGCGGTGGTAGCTAGCCAGGCGGGCTTAAAAGCTCTAACACCTACCAAACCGAGCAGAAAATCTGCCCCATGGGGAATTGAACCTGGACCTCCCAATCAACACCCGGTGGTGTGAAGCACTAGAGCAGAGAGGTGGTTAAAATCCAAAATGAATCACGCAAAGCCACTGCAAACACAAGCAGGTCAAAACATCGTTAAAAAGGTAAATGAGACAAAATGACTTCGTAGCTGATGATTGGATGGAAAAAGAATCACCGAATGCAGTGTCAAGTTTGGTTGCATATTCAACCAGTTTTCCACCGAAACCGAAATCAGTTTTTTGCCTAAATTCGACCTAAAACGAATATTCGTTCAGACACAAACAACTCTATAAGAGGTGTTAAAACCTACATTTCCCCAGATATGTTAAGTCCCCATGTAATGAGGGGCCACCTTGATGCTGTTCTGGGTGGTGTGAGCTAAGTGGTGTACACAACACACTGTACTTAAGATTTATTCAAACTCAGGTGGTAAAGGCAGCAAACTAGCAAATCTTGTAATAGTGATATGATATTGAACATGGCTTAACTGCCCATGGCAAAATTACTTAAATTGGTAAATAGACAGAGAAGAATAATGATATATTCCTCCTTACACCAAATTCTGGTAATGCGGTCACACAGCACACCTCCAGTGGCATTTTAGTCATAATACTTTTGAGTTCAGCCATTTCTAAAACAAAAAAAATCATTAGCAAATAAATTTGGTCACATGTCATATTCTTATATAAATGTTTCTGTATTTTTGTTTCTGTACTGTAACAGTATTTTCTTAACTAGTCAATGGTTAGAAAACAAAAAACAATAAAAAGATTAAATGTTTGCCAACACCAGTGCCCACAGTGACCGTTAATGGGTTAAATCAATTTAAAGGAAGGCCAAGAGACAGGAGAAAGAATGTTAAGTACTAGGGTGTCTGTTGTGTAAATCCTGATACAGGAAGCTGTCGGAGCCGCACATGTCAACATTTTGTGAAGTTATGACTATTTGAATTGGGTTTGAAAAATCAAAACTACATTTCTTGTCTCGGTGGCCTCTTTTAGTACAGTAAAACTTTAAAATGGGATTTACGGGCAAACAAACAAAAAAATCTTACTACTTGTGTCAAACACCACATACTCAGAGTAAACAGAACTGGAGTAGCCATTAGTCAATTTCTCAAACATTTTTTTCTGCCATTTCTTGCGGGGGGTGAGGTTACCACTACACTCAAAGCCAGCCGTTCTTACAAATGCACACATGCATAATTCGACACACAAATTTAAATTTCACGCACACACACGCTTAAAATAGTCACGTGGGGTGTGCGTTTTGACAACGTCACAGCTGCACTCCCCACGAGACTAGCGCTCGAAATTTGAAATCGTAGAATTCTAAAACATGAAATAATGAAGTAAATAATCATGAAATCTTAAAAATTATAACTACAAATAAAAGGTGACACCATCTTTTAGCATACTCGATGTTTTCTATTCATTTTTACAACAAAAAACAGCACAGGCAGGCATTTTTGCGGGAGCTCTGTTCGCCGCAACGTTTACAATGTTATGACTGTCAAAATGGCGACTCAACTAGTTTTATTAAACGTGCAAGCATCCGATGCTTGTGCATTTGGCAGAGGGGAATGTTAGACAAAGGCTACTCCAGTTCTGTTTACTCTGAGACCACATATAATATCACATAATATAAAATTGGACTGACTTTATATGGACCAGTTTGTTGCAGCCCATTTATTTTACATAAAATTCGAAAACAGTAATTGTTAAAAATATTTGTAATGATTTTTGTTTTCTAATACTGAAATATTCTAAAATCTACAGTTGTATCCATATATTTACTTTAAGTACTCTCATGGTCGTTGGTTAATCCCTCATATAAACTCTTTATAACCATTTCTACTTTGTAAGATGAATACTTGATGTATGATGAGTAATAATTAACAGAAAAAGAAAGACTTACTCATTTTTGATGGTTTTTGTAAATTATACTCTTCCATTTTCCACTTCACAACACTTTTGAATAGAACTGAACTTTATAATAGGTCAATGCAGTAGAAATTAAACAAGGAGTGTGTTTATGTGGAGAGTAATTGTATTAAATATGGTATAAAATTTTCAAATTTATTTAGAATTATTCATTCACAGATCAAAAAATATAACAACAGCAACAAAACGAAATAAATAAACAATTCTCACGTCAATATTTTAAAAAAATTCGTTGCGGAATTTTGAACATTTATTTTTTAAATCGAGTAAGCTATGGTTAAGAACCATTATGCAATGATTATTGTATATTTGTAATAAAGGTACCTATACTTAATTTAATCTCTAGATTTATGTGCCTTAAAACCAATATGTATATCTATGCTTAAAACTACCTACTATAAGGCTGCGCTCTTTTCTTTCAGTAATATTATACAAAATCAGATTGTGATACCTACGCAAATGTATGAGCTATGATCCTTGACCGTACCGAATTAATGAATTTAAAACTATTATCGCAACGTCAAACGTCAATGAAGCAAAATATTTTTATGATTGGAGTAAATAGTTGATTGATAACTAAGTTTATTAATTTTTTAAAAATATCCGTATAATTTAAGTTAAATAAAATGTCTTGTCGCCATGCTTCACACGCTGGGAGCTGGTATACCGAGAACGGTGAGTTCTATACTTATATCAGATACTTAACATTTATCATATTTTCTCATTGCAATTTGCAAACATAACAACAATAATCTAAATTAAGAATGTTTTCAATTATTTGAATTAAATGTTTTCAATTGACTGTTCTGAAATAAAAATTCACATGAAAGTTGAAATACAAAGGTAAGTCAAAATGTGAATGACCTTTCATTCACTAAATGTTAGTCAGAAAAGTAAAATTTTTCAAGCTTTAGTGTAAGGTGCTTGTAAAAATTAATGTAATAAACTTTATTCTAAATTCATTTTGCTTGTGGAATGTTATGCAGTGTGCAGGTACTCTTACTAAATTTAAACAGTACCTTAATGAATGACACGAATTAATTGTATAGTAGAAAAAAAGTTAACAATATGATAAGTAGAAATAGATTTTATTTATAATCTCAGAATATCCCAAAATATTCTACTTAATTGCAAATGATTTTTAGAAGAATTGTGTAAGAAATGCTTCATTTGACTTTTCTTACAAGGTATCGTCGTACGTTCAGAAATAGGTTATTGTTATTATTGAACTAGTGAAATAGTTTGCATTGTTATTTTGCTATGTATGTTTTATTTTTTCTTGGTTTTTGTAACAAATTAAAATTCGTCTCAATCATTATTTTATCATTCGGGATTAATGTTTTTGAAAGTAATCAATGTCGTGTTTTTTTCGGGATACAATTGCGATTTCTGAACGAACCGGAAGCTCTCGTTGCCATGACACCTATTTGAAATCGAAAATGTCATTTTTGACGGCATAAACAAATCAAACGGAATTTTGCTGTTTATTTTTACAATTGAGTTTTATTTCACGAAATGTCGGATAAAAAGCCATTTGCCGCACCAACGAGAACTTTAAAGACGAAACGGCCGTCAACTGTTAGTTTACCTGCGTCATCGCGAGGGAAGCCTGTATCGATCGCTTCTAAAGAACGACCTGTGACCAAAACTAAACAGAAAAATAGTACAATACTAGATGCGGACACTACTATTAGACAAGAAGGTTCTATGCCAGATTTCGACGGCGAGTACAGGCAGGTAGCATATGGAAAATTTCTCAGGGCAATGTTAGAAGAATGTATGGTGGATGAAAAAATTGAAAGGGAGGAAACACAATTAGATTTACAAATGGCTCAATTAGCAGACAGGTTTCAAAAGACTGTTGAACAGCTAGATAAGACCAACAGGAGAGTGAAAGATATATCCTTTGTTTTACAACAAAAAAGGTGAGTTATTTTTTTGTATCATATGGCAGATAATTTTGTGACCTGTTACAAGTTTGTATTGTCCTAGAGATTAATTTACTTGTATTGTTTTTTAAATTTGTAATTTATGATTTTTGGCTTTGAATAGGAATTTTGCTAAGATTTTAATGGGTGTTGGTTTTTTCGCATATGCATCTCATTTCAGTTCAATCACACTTTCATTTGAAACACTTCTAAACATTTTATATTAATAACAACAATGCACAACATACGTATATGATAATTTTACTGAAAGCCATTTGTATTGATTTTTCTAGTGCAATAATATTTACTTTTTCTCCTGTTTTAGGTTACTGGACTTAAAGAATAAGGATTCGAACGAGTTCTTAGCCACAACAACCAAGTCAAATGCACAAGATCTGCTTAACAACCTCAACAACACAGAAGAAGCATGTTTAGATAAACTTGAATTAAAAAATGTGGATTTTGGATTCAATAAAGAAAGCGGACACAAACAGCTTTTAGATGCAGTCAATGATGCTATTGATGGGTTGAATGAAATAAAAAAGCATTCAAATCTAGATGTAGAAAAGTTTAAAGAGTATGAGCTATCACATAAACATATAGAAGAAATAGAAAAAGATAAATTTGATTTGGAATCATTGAAGTCGGACTTCGAGGCGAGGTTTCCAAAGTTTAGTGAAAAATTGATCAAAGAAGCTTCAGAGAAAATAGCAAAAATGATTGAGAGTGATGATGATGATTGAATTTCAGTAATGTTTATTATTATTACTAATAAATGGTTATTTTATTAGAATTTTCGTGTTTTTTTTTATACTTGGAAATAATTTGATATCTGTAAGGCCTCACACACACTGGCGTTTTGCAAGCGCTCAAAGTCTATGTTGCGTTAGTGTAACGTCAACGCTGCGCACACGCCACGTTAACGTTACCATATGTCAAACAAAAATGTAGGAGCAAATCTCCTGATTAGAACAGTTCCTTCTCATTGCTTTGAAAGGATGAGGATATATTTGTCAAAGATATACAACTGAAACTATTCTTGGTCGGGACGATATCTTATAGAATCTTCGATTGGTAAAAAGAGTGGACTGTATTTATACGTTTTTTTTTTACAACTAAAAGGAATGTTTGTGCACGCACTGACCCGCTGGAGTCTTGGTACAAGCTCGCTAAGCTTCTTTATTAACGAAGTATCGGCGGGCCCGCCCCCTTCTCCAAGCAATGTCTTCAGAGATGGCGTGATGATGAAATTCTCTCTTCAATTGACAACGTTTCATTTATTTTTTAATACACCTTCAAATAAAAACCATTTCTACATTTTGCTATATTAACCCCGAAAAACATTAAAATATTTCTTTTTGTTGTATAATTTTCAAGAAAAACTGAAAAAACTAAAATCGTACGCATGACGTCATACTTATGGAGGAATAAACATTATTCCCCCTTGGCAAATTCGAAACAGGAAAAAAAAATTTAATGTCATGGTTTTTCAAGTGTCATGGCCTTGTTATTTCTATATAATCTGTGGCTATGTCAACTAATTTGATTGAAATCAGCTGATTGAAATCCTGCGCTCACTTTCATGGTGTAACAAAAATATCAAAGTAAAATGAACTAAAATTCTCGAGCAAATTGATAAGTTTTGAACTAAGGTTTGGAACAAAGTTCTAATCAAGTTTGACGGTTAAAAGTCAAACGTCAGTCAACGTCAGTAACTATTTTTTAAACATAGGCAAAAGTAAAACGCTATTCCTCCGTATGAATGACGTCATTTGGCGCTTACGACATTTTAGAATGAGCTGATCTTTAAACTTAGAAAGGTAAATGAAAAAGTCAATATTTTGAATAATCAAAAAATACGTGTCTCTTAATTTTTTATCTAGTTTTATTTACAATAATAAAATATACACCTTAAAATTTTGAAATGTCGTCAATTGTATTTGCGGATGGCACGACGTATTTGTGGATTTACAAAGACTCAATGTCTGATTGATGCGGTTATTAATTTATATTATTTTATAAAAGCGAACAAAGTCATTTTGCAGCTCGCGCGGGGCGGGATCTTTTTTTTAGTAAAATTGACAAGGCCCATTAAGCCAAGTCTTTGGTATTTTTTATGTCTTCAGTATTTGCATTGAAATGCAAGTGTAATATACATTTCAATGCGTCTAGGGAGAGCTTGGCGCCAAATGATCAATGGTAGACACCACAGAACAATAAAAAAGTCAACTCGGCATCTTTTTGGGTTTCGTACTGCACCGACTATTATGTCTGACAGCTACGCGATTGTGCAATACACTGCGAGCAATTTGAAGTTCATAAGCCCGCTTGCTCATATGAGCGGCGCGTCAACCCCGCCCACTTTATCATTCTAACTATTTTTATTGTTCTGTGGTAGACACTGATGCAACTTCGATGAGCTATACCTCGACGATTATTTCAATGATCTTCTACATTGCTCGTCAACACAGACACTTATTACACAAAACTACACTGATTTTACCCAACAAGATCCACTCAGAAACAATATTACAAACACTAAAATAAAAATTACGTCCGCCATAGTTGAATGGCGCCAAAAACATAAGATTTTTTTTACTGGCAATGTGTGCAAGGTGGGCGAAAAGAAGTTTGTATACGATTAAGTGTTTTTTGTCATTTTGATATTGTTGGGTTTAGTATTTTAAGTAGATTCCTAGCGGGTTATTGCGAATTAGCTAAGTACATTTTCTCAGGAAAATTAATGTGTTGAAATAAAATAGCGACTCGAGTAGTTTGAAATTGCGAATGCGTGTAGTTGAAGTAAAAAATACATGATTTTAGGATAATTGGGTAGAGGAACATATCGGACCAGTACCAGTGTAGGTGATACGTCATGTAACGTCATACAATCGGATCATGAAGCGACGTCGATTGGGTACGAAAATCCTTAAGTACCTACCCTTGATCGCCGATAGATTGGGTAACCTGTCGCATCCGTAGATATGTCCGAACATTCCCCTGGCCTTGGAAGCTGTAGCTTACAATGTGATGTCTTCTTGCGAATCTATATGAAGAGAACAGATCTTAGCGTAGGCTCGACAGATGACACCATATGATCAGCGGGTATCTGCCACTGTAATATGCAAGAGGCGTTATTCATTAATATTCAAGTATATACTACAACATCAACATATCATCACGTTTCTTTCCCCGAAGGGGGGGTAGGCAGTGGTGTTGACATCCACATTGTGCCTAATATAGTAAAGTTCCCATGTAACAGGTGGCGAGCCTGTTGCCATGCACCGGGCACAATGTGAGGCAAGCGATATTGACAATAAACTATACGTAAGTTTTATTCAATCTCAGTTCTGGCGGTGATGGGATCGGACCGGCGAGTTCGTCGGCCTCCCAACTATCAAACAAGGAAGTTCTTAAAAATCAGAAACATGCAAAAACATTTTTTTCATCCCACCACCTCGGAAAGTGTAATTTTGCGCTTCGAAATCTGGCTGGAAAATTCTATTTTATTCGCTTGAGCGGCAAAGTAGATTTGAATTTAGAACATCACATATAATGAGTACTCAATATAATTGTAAATTCAAAACGTCATTAAACCTATTTAATGTAACCTCTATGGTGCCAAATTTATGATTAGAACTTTTTAAATTGTGAAAAAATATTTTGTCATTATAAATTGTTTTCTTTTTCATTTTGTCATTTCCTCGCTGAGGTGGGATGAAAAGTTACGTATTGCACTCGAGTGGAAAGATTTTTCACCTTGTGCTCGTTTGTTTCCCTCGCTGACGCTCAGGATTCTAATTTAGAATCACTCGCTGCGCTCGTGATTCAACTTAAGAATCCTTCGCTTGCTCGGTCATCCAAATCGAGCACGCGGTTAAAAAGGAACTTTCCACTCTTGTATAATAAATAACTATTATTGTACAGTATAAATCTAACAACAAACTATTCCCTTGAGGGTCAGCGCGAGCTGTTCGCAAACAATAGATATTAAACTATTGTCTGGTTTTCTGACCATTGAGAGGTTAAGAAACCTTACTATTATTAATAACACCATGTATCCACTGAAGGTATGGACTAATAGGAGCAACGATGCCTGTGACCGCTCCTTTCTTTATGACTTTTTTTCCGAAGTAACTCATCGAGTTGATAGCTATGACTCCAGAAGAGTGCATGACGGGCCCGCCCGAGTCGCCAGGAAGTAAAACGCCCTTAATATTACACTTGCTCCAAAGACATATGGTATACGCTAGTTCTGGAGATACCCATGTCGGACATTTATTGATGACAACGTCAAAAATTTGCAACGATTTATTTGAAGACAAAGTGCCGCTGTGCTCGGCAACTGTGGTCCAACCGTAACCAGCTACGACTGCTTTCAACCCGATCAGCATTTTGTAATCAACTGCGCTGAGTTTCGCGAAATGGCTCAAATTCATCGGCGTAGTCCGCAGAAGCCCTATATCGTGTATACCAATATTAAATGTAGCGTAAAACGATGGGTGTGTATATTGTTCGAGTATATCGCTGTGGCTTGGCTTCTCCCAAGGGTTTTCCAACGCATTCCCGTATCGGATGACTGCTATTTTTATTGGTGGTTTTTTTTTTAATTCTTTGAAAGAAGATACACAGTGTCCCGCTGTCACTACCCACGTAGGGTTCACTGCGCTGCCTGTACACATAGGGTAGAAGGTATCTCGATGTTCAGTCGTCCACTCCATCCGGACCACAACCTCGTAAACATCACGGTCCGCGTCTTTACCGCCGATTATTCTTAGAGAATGCCTAGCGCTCGAAAAATGTATTATTGAAAAAAATGTGTGACTGCTAACTATTACGGAAATCATACTCTCAAATGCGCGTGCGATAGTTGCTCAATTGCTTCGAGACGTGAGCCTTAGTTATCGTTTTACGACATAGTAAAATAAAGGAATAATCGTAAAACGTAACAATATAAGATGAAATTTGTGTTACCTAAACCTTTTCCAGACATTTAAGGGCGGGTTCCATCAAAATTCCATCAAAATCCGAAAAACGTTCTATGGCAAAATACATCTCGCGCATGAAATTATCTTCTTGTCTAATAGTATCTCGCATCTAGTATTGTCCGAAGGCGTGGCATGGAACTGGATGGCGACATGACTTTGTTGAAGAACTATCGACCGATTTCACTTCTAAGCCACGTTTATAAGTTGTTCTAAAGAGTCATCTCGAATCGTCTTACAAGAAGACTTGACGAAGCTCAACCTCCGGAGCAGGCCGGGTTCCGACAGAGTTATAGCACCGTAGACCACATTCACACGGTAAGGCAGGTTATACAGAAGACAAGTGAGTATAACCAGCCACTGTGCATGGCGTTTGTGGACTATGAGAAAACTTTTGATTCTGTCGAGACCTGGTCTGTTCTAGAGTCCTTGCAGAGGTGCCAAGTTGATTGGCGATACATCGAAGTGTTGAGATGTCTGTACGAATCTGCCAATATGTCTATCGAAACCCAAAATGGGCGGACTGACCCTATCCTCCTGCGCCGTGGTGTAAGACAAGGGGATGTCATATCCCCAAAACTCTTCTCTGCGGCGCTGCAGGATATGTTCAGTACGCTGGACTGGACAACACGCGGCATTAATATAAATGACGAGTACATCTCACACTTGCGATTCGCAGACGACATCGTTATCATGGCTGAAACCCTGCAGGTCTTAAAGGAGATGGTGCACAGCCTAGCTGAATCTTCTGAACACATCGGTCTTCGGATGAACTTGTATAAAACCAAGGTCATTTTCAACGAGCACGTTGATCCGGGACCGATCACAGTAAATGGAGTATCTCTCGAGGTTGTACAAGAATATGTTTACTTGGTGTACGGGCAGACCGCGAGCGGTTGTAAGGCGCCCCGATCTGCACGTGCATGATAAGTTGATGGTAGTGGAGGCTACCCCAGAGAGTAGCCCTGGTCGGCAGCGGGACGCGGAAGTGAGACCCAACACGGACGGTTGAAATCTAGTTTATTGTTGCTACAGTTTAGTTTATATTTTAAGTCGAGTTAAAGTACACATTGGTAAGTTATGTATGTGATCCGTCGGTGTAAAGTGCCGACGGTGCACGATGCTGCTGTTAATGTGGTATGTAGGTTGGCCCGCTGCTGACCGCGCTGTTGCCGGTGTCCAATGTTCGGCTTGTGGCTCGAACACTTGGGGAAAATGCTCCAATTAGGCAGAAACAACTTCGAGAGAGAAGCCAATAGAAGAATTCAGCTGGGCTGGGCAGCATTTCATAAGCTTCGTGAAGTTTTCTCGTCACCCATACCTCAATGTCTTAAGTCGAAAGTCTTCAAACAGTGCGTCCTTCCTGTCATGACTTACGGTGCTGAGAAGTGGACACTCGCGGCTCGACTAGTCCATCAGTTTAAAGTCGCTCAGCGAGCTATGGAAAGGGCTATGCTCGGAGTATCTCTAAAAGACCGCATCAGGAATGATGTGATCCGACATAAAACTAAAGTCACCGACATAGCTCACCGGATTAGCAAACTGAAGTGGCAGTGGGCTGGTCATATTAGCCGTAGAACCGACGGCCGTTGGGGGCGTAAAGTTCTCGAGTGGAGACCGCGTCTCGGTAAACGTAGTGTACCACACCAGACGGGATGACGATATTCGTCGGTTGGCTGGAGTGGGCTGGATGAGAACGGTCGAAAATCGCGAGCGGTGGCGTGTATTAGGGGAGGCCTATGTCCAGCAGTGGACAGGACTAGGCTGAAGCTGATGATGATAATTATGAAGTTATAGGTAGGTAGGTAGGTATAAGTGGAACCCACACTTATATAAAATTCTATAAAATTTTTGGTATTTTTATTTATTTATGATATTATTGTTCACGTCTGGATCTTGATACATGAACTATCATGATTCTTGATAGAAGTCTTAATTAATGATAAATCCTTGTTAATTTAAGATGATATTTATTACCCAAACATGATATACATTAATTGCATAACTAGTACTATACTCTATCCATTTTGATCTGAGAGAAGAGGTAAACAAATAATTTGTGGTTCTCAAACTTTATAACCAATTCTGTGGATAAAGACACCTTTAAAAGCAGTTTTTATGTTTTTTTTACATAGGCAAAAGTTCCTTAAAAAAGTAGAAAAAAAAATTACTTTTTTTTTTATTTCAGGCAATGAATTGACCCGACAGCTAGACCTGTGGCTCTCAAAAGCAGATTTGACTCACGGGCCCGCCCGGGCCATCATAGCGCCGTAAGTAAATAAATGTAGATCCATACTAATATTCTAAATGCGAAAGTAACTATATCAGTCTTGTCTTGCTTTCACAACAAAACTACTGAACCGATTCAATTGAAAGTTGGTACACAGATAGTTTAGAGAGAAAGGACATTTTTATCCCGATATTCCTATGGGAACAGGTACCGCGCAGGGGTAACCGTGGTTATTAATATCTGCTCGACCGAATATTATGTGATAAATTTCGTCAAAATGTAATTTCATTTCGAATTTTAAAATTTCTCGGCATTGTAAAACAAAGAGTATACAATAACTACGTAAGAAGAGACGGGACTTCCATAGAGCGAAATTAATCCGAAGAAATGTCAAAACGGGATTACCTCGAAGTAGCCAACCTAAAAAATGTTAAGCAGAGTTCTGCCAACCTAAAGGGAAAAATAGATATGTGCCACCAGCTATTCAAAATTGTATCGATATCGACGAAGGCATCGACCTGCGTTTTATAATTTTGTAATATAAAACAATAATTTTAATTTTTATATTGATACTCTATACCTCGTTTTTTAACTTTAAAGTACTGAATCAAACAATTAGTTTTTATAAATAAATTATCAAGGCTAAAAATATTCTATGAGCAGTACTTCTTATTAAAAAAACGGAGTATGCGTTCACTTTGATATTTGATAAAAAAATCATAAAATACAGTCCAAATTTATTTATTCATTTAGGTACAATTTGCACACTTATGAAAGTCACATTTAATGCCATCGGTTCAAGAGTCTACCAGAGGACAATAACATGGTATTCAGCTTTTTTGGTTCACACAACCACACCCCAACACACCCCAAGGGGACAGAGCCGGGTGACAGAAAGGAATAATCCGTATTCAGTGCCTTATAGTAAATATTGTCAAATGTTTTAAGTTTCTGTTGCACTGTTTTTAACCTATGTTTGTATTTTGTTATTTTATGAATAAGTTTTTTTTCTAGGACTTAACTGCATGTTACAACTTTTAGAATTAGGCTTGGGTCTTCGCTTTCTTACAACTGAAATGTAATAAATTGATATGATTTATTTTAACTATATTAATTACCAATAATGAATATTTTATTTAAGATGTCAACTAACCTTGCAAAGCCCTCTCTCGTTTGTTTCTCTCAAGGACAAACTCTTGTTTGTTTCGATTTACAGAAATAATGCTCGAAACATCTGTAATGAAATATTTTTGATTTATTTATTTAAATCATATTGTTAAGTATTGCTTTGATGACATAGCTTTGAAACAATACAGGTTAAGGCACTGAATAGGAGTCGCACTCAGCATATGTCGGGCGTAGAACACCACGACGCTGGTCTTCCGTGGACACCTTGAATGTGCGGACGAAGACGAATGTGTGTACTTAAAGATTTAGGGAATCATACTTTGCTCGTACATCCAGAGCATGGAATTCTCTACGGGCACACGTGTTCCCTCCTTCCTACAGCATGGGTTTCTTCAAAAGAGGCGTTAAAAGGCATCTTATGAGCTCGCAAGGTGGAGGTCACTAGGCCTGCATCCTTTGGTGCTGCCCTAGCATCCTTCGCAAATGGACTTATCTACTGCTTACCATCAGGTGGTGTTGAGGCATTTGCTGGGCTGATTATAAAAAATGCGGCTGTCAGTTTTACGAGCAATGTGCCCTGCCCACGGCCATTTATGGTTCGCTACTCTGTGGACTAGACACGCCGCATTACTAAGTACACGTGCACTTAATAAGTAGTACCGCTGTTTCAGGCATGCCGGCTACTCCTATTGCGGAGCGTGCGCTGCTTTCGCTTATCGGCAAGTCAGTCCTGTAGTTGTGTAAGTATGTCTGTTTAAAGATGGTTGTTTAATAAGCACTTCAGAGACGGAAGGTATTATGTACATACATACATAAAATCACGCCTGTAATCCCCGAAGGGGTCGGCAGAGTCCAAGGAGCACTGTGTTCCTTAAGACCACATTTAGCCATACAAAAATTGGGTTTGGTCACATGGGAAATCGTGAAAAATGTAGTAACAAGTGGCTAGCTCATCGCCTACACAATCACAGACCCAGTACCCAACACGCGCTTAGTCGCCTTTTAAAAGCAGTTAGTACATTATTTTCGGTAATTATGTATATTAATGTAATTTACATCTCGAGATATATAGTTTGTAAATGTCTTAAGAATGGCCTACAATAGAATGTATGCCTTACACACTTGCACAGTGAGTCTGGTTATTGTCTTAGCATCCTTAAGACACGACAATGTAGAATATGTGACTCATGATGATTTCTATAGAAAAATATAGCAAAATGTATTAAGGTGTATCGTGACGTAGTGGTCAGTGCGCTTTGGCTTCGATCTGTTATGAGCCTCGGGGTGAAAGGGTTTTTAAAAAAAACTAATTAATTAAATTGGATGGCACGACCGTCGGACATGGATGATGGATCGAGACTGGCGGACCGGGCGGGAGCGAAGTGAGGGCACGGGACGCCATGAGATGATGAGTGGACAAACAGAGGATGCATGGAAGGCAGAAAGGCGTACAAATGCAATTTATAACACCTCCCCGGGGTAGACTAAACTTCGGGGATGAACTTTCGAAGTTTAGGAAGGATAGAAATCTAAGTGTTTATTCTAATACTGGGAGCAGGGATGTCTTCTGAACGTGAGGGAATCTTCTTAACTTTAGCTTGAACAAGAACGGGATTTTCTGGTTGGATTACAATAGAGGACTCAGGTGGAGTGGACCTAAAAACTACAGGAAGCTGTGGAAGGGATAGTCGGCCTTTAGCTTTAATGTATAGAAATACTTTTACAAATACAAAGATTGACATAATACACAAAATTAAAATTATTATTATAGAGTAATGAATCTCGTATTTAATTATTGGATGTTGATTAATAATATTGTCAGCTCTATTGGATATGGATTTAAGATGCAATTTATTTTCCGGGGTGAAAGTCGATATTTTGTAGTTTCATACGAGGTTCGCTACTTATTATATTTTCAAACTTATTTAAAGAACAACACGAATCGTTGATTATACTAAAATCAGAATGGACTATGGATAAATTTATTTTTACATTATCATATTTAGGGACTAATTTGGTACTTTTACAATACGCTACACAGTTATTGGGGATATTTACAATTCCGGTTCCTACGATATTTATTTCAATGTTTCTCTTATCTTTACATTCAATGAATAATATATTTTTTTGAGATTGTACATAAATCCAATTGTTGTTGCTTAACGGCTTCCATAAATCTAAATGTCCAATAATGAAGTCCGTTTGACACTGCTTTGGTAGTACCACAGGGTAGTACACTATTGATGTTAGACATTAGTTCACTTTCACAGCTCGGGTTTGCACTAGTAGGATACACTGATATGACGTCACATATGTACTCACGTGGTCTTATCACTTTACACTGTTCTATAGATTCGGGGTTACAATATTCTGATTTGTCATTGGTTATTGCGATATATTTATTACTCGGGATTATAAAACTAAATGAAAATGGGTTAGAAACATTATGTGGAATTGGTAAAGCTAAACTATGATACAGGGTATAGCTCTTCGGTGATACTAATGGTATTCTTAATATAAAAATAATTTTGTTCTTATAATTATAGCAAACAATGTTGGATACATTCATTAAAATATACATATTATTTAGGTTTAGACTAACAGGCAACTTGTAACTAGCAGATAAGTGTACAAAGTTATCAACAAGCTCTTGATAAAGCTGCGTTGGCTTTAAGACGGCTGGGTGCATTATGTTTCGACTGCCGAACATAATCGCATTGGTTATATCATTCAATTGGAATGATAAGGTAAGTACAGCGGCTTCCAAACTGTTCAAAATTGAATTTATATTTAATTTAATTTTAATTTCGTTATAATTAGAGGACATATTTTTTATTTTTGACGATAGCTTGTCGATATCTTCGTTAAGTTTTACTTCATTAAATTTAATTATATGTAGAGTTTCATTAAATTTGGACAACACAGAAGTCGTAACTAAAATATTCTCTTTCACTAATGAACTCAACCTTTTTTCATTATCTTGGATACTTAATATAGCATTGTCATATTTAACAGCATCTTCCTCGTTCAGAGTCCCAAAGATCGTTTTGGACAAGACACCTATGCCACCAATCCAGGCGCTACGCTTGGATCTACTATTACTAACGAGATGTGCAATTGTAGAATATTCTGAAACTAATTCGTGGTATCTAACAACGAGAGGTTCTAATATGTTGTGACATTCTAACTCGCTAGTTGTTTCTATCTGGATTTGACTACACAAAAAACGCAATGTTCCGATTACGGAATTTAGGTTCTGGATATGAGGATCTATATGAGAGATGTCGAATGGCGTAACTACATCTAAATACCCAGTATTAATCTTGAGTTCACCGATTGGATCAAAGTATATCCCGGAACTTGATTTGATTGGTTGAACAAAGTCCTGAGCCAGTGCGCTGTAAGAAAAGATAGCATACTTGACATTAACTATATTTAAATTGAATAATTCTTATAGCTACTACGATATTTGTATAAAAATGTAAAAGGATAAAGAAAAATTATAATAAAGTGTAAATGTAGTATAAATGAAAATTGTATATAAAAATATTTTATGTATAGAGGGATTTATGTAGAGGGGACTTCAATATGCTTGACTTCGTCATAGTGGTGTCTCACATGACGTCTGTTTATTAGTAAGGACAATGTATGGTTTCCATGAATTTTTACGACCTTGTATGGACCTTTCCATATTGGTGATAGGGCTTTTCTCAATCTTACGTGGTTCTTTAATAACACATAGTCCCCAACTTTATATTCGACGGGACTGGTGTGTGAATCATAATATCTTTTTGAGTTTTCTTTAGATGTGTATATATATTTAAGGGCTTGATCTCGAGCATGCTTCATTCGGTGTTGAAGAAGTCTTACATACTCAGGATATGTTGCGTTAGACCTATCGTCGTATATGGAATCTGGGATATGAGGCTTATGTCCGAACAATAGTTCGTAAGGTGAATAATGTGTAGTAGAATGCACAGCAGTGTTATATGCAAGCATGGAAGTATAAACATATCGGGGCCAGTTATCTTGATTGGCGTTAGCATACGACTTGAGGTACTCTTTGAGAGTGGAATGTGATCTCTCTAAGGCACCTTGTGTCTGTGGATGATAAGGTGACGACCATAACTGCTTTATCTTAAGGAAATCGCAAGTTTTCTTAAAAAGATCTGCGGTAAAATTTGTTCCCTGATCAGTTAATATATGTTTTGGGATTCCAAATAGGGAGACAAAGTGTAAGAGACAATCACTGGCTTCAGCTGCTGTGTTACTACGGATAGGGTAAGCAAGAGAGAATTTCGTGAGATCATCCTGCATTGTTAGGATGTATTTCAGTTTCGCCGTACCGGCTTCGGGAAGAGGTCCTACGATATCTAAAGCAAGCCTTTCAAAAGGAAAGGTGGAAGTGGATGTTATAACCATGGGTGCTCTGTTAATTTTGCGAAATGCCTTATTGGTTTGACATGATGTGCAGTTTTTCACATAATTTTCTATGTCGCTACGCATGTTTTTCCAGGAAAATCTTTCCCTAATTCTGTTGAACATACGATTCGTTCCTAAGTGTCCCGCTATTGGGATATCGTGATTTTCTTTCAGGAGCTTGGGGATTTCACTTGGAGATGGATAAATAATATTATTTTTGTATATATGGATTCGGATATTTGAGCCATCAAATAGGTACGCTAACATGTTATAGATCTTTACATAGGAATGTTTGTCGTAAGGATCTCTAAAATCGGATATACTTATTTCGTTAACTGTAGGATAAGACATCATTATTTCGTCACGAGTAAATTTTAGACCCTTGAATATATCTTGATACGAGTGGTTGTCGAAATAATGAACTTTAGTAAATAGGAGAAGATAAGTTTTATTTTCGATAGTAATAGGTAAGAAAGTATTTAATGTTCTTTCTTTTCCTAGGATATCTTCGCGATTTGGGCTTGGGCAATTTTGAAGAACTTCTTGGACATACGGCATGGATTCGTCCATGTCGATTGAAGTTGGTATTATAATGAAGTTTTGTGAACCCTTTAGTAAGTATTCGTTATGCTCTGTGATATGAGTATTAAATATTTTGATGGATGACTTTAAAAACTTACTATACGTCTCATCAGCGCATGACGGATTTTCCGACGCTGATGAAGGACTCTCAGGTTCGCGATACGCGGATATGTTTTCAGGTAAGGTTTCAGGGTTTGCATGACTTGTGGAAGGTTGAGGATTAGACGCTGGATCGGATAGCATTTGATCTTTTGAAGATTTTTCAGGAGCAGACAGTTGAGGGTTTGGACTATTCGAAGAGGATATGTTTGCATTATTTTCATTGGTTAAAGGGGAATTTGCTTCGGTAGACCTAATAGGACTGTAAGTATCGCCAAGTAAACTAGTGTGATCTAGTAGACTATCGCGGTCGAGTAGGTCAATTATAGGCAGTTCGTTGCTGTCAGCGTTCAAATTACTTGGAGGGCGAATATCCAGGTCTGTTAAGGTGAGTGGACTGAATGGTAAAGAATATTCTGTGTTTTCATTACTAATGACGTTTTCTTCTGTTTCAGGTGCGGACTCATCATTGCGGATTTCGGGAGAAGTTGCATCCGGCAGGATAGGGTTCACAGGATATCGCGATAGAGCATCAGCTGCCGAGTTTAATTTCCCTTTTTGATAAACTATTTCATATTCAAACTCTTCTAGCTTCAATCTCCAACGTTGGAGTTTGCTGCTAGGGTCTTTATGATTGAAAAGCCACTTTAACGGTCTATGATCAGTAACAATTTTAAATTTATTGCCATATAGGTAAGGTCGAAATGTTTTACAGCCATAGAGGATAGCCAACAACTCTTTCTCGGTTGTGCTATAATTCGATTCACTCTTATTGAGAGTGCGTGATGCAAAAGCTACAGGCTGATCTTTTCCTATTGGACCCTGGGAAAGTACGGCACCTACTGCATAATTTGAAGCATCGCAGGTAAGGATGAAAGGTTTAGTGAAATCAGGATATATTAGTAGTGGAGCTGACGTTAGTTTACGTTTCAGGACATCAAACGCGAGTTGCTGTTGGTTTTCCCATTTAAAGGGGATATCTTTTTTAAGGAGACTAGTTAGAGCTTTAGCAGTCTTCGAGAAGTCTGGAATAAAACGGCGGTAATAGGATACTAGACCGAGAAACGATTTTATGTCTTTAGGAGATTTTGGGATTGGAAATTCAGTGACGGCCTTGATCTTGTCAGGGTTTGGTTTAACGCCTTTTTCAGTAATGACATGACCAAGGTAACAGACTTCACGTCGAAGAAATTCACATTTGTCAGGCTGAAGTTTGAGGTTAAATTGTCTGATTCTTTGAAATATGGATTTAAGATTTAGGATATGAGACTGGATATCGTGAGAGTAGCAGACAACGTCATCAAGATAAACAAAACATCGGATACCTTGGAGACCTGATAGAGCCGTATTCATTAGTCTTTGGAATGTAGAAGGCGCATTTTTGAGTCCGAACGGCATTCTAAGGAATTGGAAGTGTCCTTCGGGGACATTGAAGGCTGTTTTAGCTTTATCAGCTTCGTTTAATAAAATTTGATGAAAACCTGACGCTAAATCCAGGGTCGAAAAGTATTTGCTATTACCGAGTTGATCAAGGATTTCTGTGATTTGAGGTATTGGATAGGTGTCGCCGATCGTGACATCATTGAGTTTCCTATAGTCGATTACGACTCGCCATTTACGGACGTTGGAAGCATCTAGTTTCTTCGGAACTACCCATATAGGGGAAGACCACGGTGAATCGGAAGGCTCTATAATGTTTTGTTTCAGCATTTTGTTAATTTGATTACGAACTTCGACCTTGTGTATCTCAGGGAAACGGTAAGATTTAGTGTCGATAGGAATTTCGGTTGTAGTTTTGATTTCATGTTTAAGGACATTAGTATGAGTAAGATTTTCACTAGGGAGATGGAAAATATCAGAGTAATCAGAACATAGACTAAGGAGAGCTTCTTTCTCTTCAATATTGAGATGTGAGGTTCGTAACTGGTCTAGGACTGCGTTTGTCCTTGTGGCGCAGTCAGTGGACGCTTGGATATGGTTTATAAAAGCGGTTGGATATTTGTTGGATTCTCTAGGGATTGGAACAATTTCTAAATTAAGATCCGATTTGATCGTTACAGGTTCTTCTGAGATATTTACTATTGATATATTAATTCTCTTATTTTCTTTAACGGAAACTACACAATTAGCTATCAAGAGAGAGTCTGATATATTTTGGTCAAGTATTAACCCTTCTTTGATGTTTGGATTCCTAACTGAGCACTCTATTATTTTTTCTGTTCTCGGAGGGATAAGGTAAGCTGGCTCGTGAAAATTTAATTTAACAGATATTTCGCCGATATGTAAACAATTATTAGTGTAGTCAATACTACAGCTATGCGTATTTAACAAGTCGGAACCAATTATTCCGTCGTAAGGTGAGTTTATGCTATCAATGACATGAAATTTGTAAGAAATTGAAAGGTTGGGTAAGTATAATTTCATATTAAAATGGCCTAAAGTTTGGATAGGTTCATCTGAGGAATCTATGCCTTTCAATTTGATGACTTCATGTAGTAATTTAGGACATTTTTTTATACAGGATTTCTTTATTAGACAAATAGACGAACCAGAATCTACCAAGAGAGTTACAGGAGTGTCGGATACGGAGGTTTTAATAATGACGTGAGGTAAGAGAGTTATTGCAGGGTTACTAGTTATTTCATAAATTTCGGATTCTATTATTTCAGGTGATTTGGTGCTTTTCGCGGATACAGTGACCTTAGGTGGAGATGTAGACGAACTAGTGGATTTTGATTGTACAGTAGGCTTAGATTTAGTAGCTTGCAACATCGATTTAGTAGACGATAATATAGATACAGTGGGCGATATAGTAGACGAAACAGTGGGCGATACAGTGGACGATACAGTGGACGATACAGTGGGCGATACAGTGGACGATACAGTGGACGATACAGTGGACGATACAGTGGATGATACAGTGGACGATACAGTGGACGATACAGTGGGCGATACAGTGGACGATACAGTGGGCGATACAGTGGATGATACAGAGGACTTAAATCTATCATATTGACTACCATGTAGCGGTGTGTTATGAGCCTCGGGGTGAAAGGGTTTTTAAAAAAAACTAATTAATTAAATTGGATGGCACGACCGTCGGACATGGATGATGGATCGAGACTGGCGGACCGGGCGGGAGCGAAGTGAGGGCACGGGACGCCATGAGATGATGAGTGGACAAACAGAGAATGCATGGAAGGCAGAAAGGCGTACAAATGCAATTTATAACACCTCCCCGGGGTAGACTAAACTTCGGGGATGAACTTTCGAAGTTTAGGAAGGATAGAAATCTAAGTGTTTATTCTAATACTGGGAGCAGGGATGTCTTCTGAACGTGAGGGAATCTTCTTAACTTTAGCTTGTACAAGAACGGGATTTTCTGGTTGGATTACAATAGAGGACTCAGGTGGAGTGGACCTAAAAACTACAGGAAGCTGTGGAAGGGATAGTCGGCCTTTAGCTTTAATGTATAGAAATACTTTTACAAATACAAAGATTGACATAATACACAAAATTAAAATTATTATTATAGAGTAATGAATCTCGTATTTAATTATTGGATGTTGATTAATAATATTGTCAGCTCTATTGGATATGGATTTAAGATGCAATTTATTTTCCGGGGTGAAAACATCTAAGTCGATATTTTGTAGTTTCATACGAGGTTCGCTACTTATTATATTTTCAAACTTATTTAATGAACAACACGAGTCGTTAATTATACTAAAATCTGAATGGACTATGGATACATTTATTCTAACATTATCGTATTTAGGGACTAATTTGGTACTTTTACAATACGCTACACAGTTATTGGGGATATTTACAATTCCGGTTCCTACGATATTTATTTCAATGTTTCTCTTATCTTTACATTCAATGAATAATATATTTTTTTGAGATTGTACATAAATCCAATTGTTGTTGCTTAACGGCTTCCATAAATCTAAATGTCCAATAATTAAGTCCGTTTGACACTGCTTTGGTAGTACACTATTGATGTTAGACATTAATCCACTTTCACAGCTCGGGTTTGCACTAGTAGGATACACTGATATGACGTCACATATGTACTCACGTGGTCTTATCACTTTACACTGTTCTATAGATTCGGGGTTACAATACTCAGATTTGTCATTGGTTATTGCGATATATTTATTACTCGGGATTATAAAACTAAATGAAAATGGGTTAGAAACATTATGTGGAATTGGTAAAGCTAAACTATGATATAGGGTATAGCTCTTCGGTGATACTAATGGTATTCTTAATATAAAAATAATTTTGTTCTTATAATTATAGCAAACAATGTTGGATACATTCATTAAAATATACATATTATTTAGGTCTAGACTAACAGGCAACTTGTAACTAGCAGATAAGTGTACAAAGTTATCAACAAGCTCTTGATAAAGCTGCGTTGGCTTTAAGACGGCTGGGTGCATTATGTTTCGACTGCCGAACATAATCGCATTGGTTATATCATTCAATTGGAATGATAAGGTAAGTACAGCGGCTTCCAAACTGTTCAAAATTGAATTTATATTTAATTTAATTTTAATTTCGTTATAATTAGAGGACATATTTTTTATTTTTGACGATAGCTTGTCGATATCTTCGTTAAGTTTTACTTCATTAAATTGAATAATATGTAGAGTTTCATTAAATTTGGACAACACAGAAGTCGTAACTAAAATATTCTCTTTCACTAATGAACTCAACCTTTTTTCATTATCTTGGATACTTAATATAGCATTGTCATATTTAACAGCATCTTCCTCGTTCAGAGTCCCAAAGATCGTTTTGGACAAGACACCTATGCCACCAATCCAGGCGCTACGCTTGGATCTACTATTACTAACGAGATGTGCAATTGTAGAATATTCTGAAACTAATTCGTGGTATCTAACAACGAGAGGTTCTAATATGTTGTGACATTCTAACTCGCTAGTTGTTTCTATCTGGATTTGACTACACAAAAAACGCAATGTTCCGATTACGGAGTTTAGGTTCTGGATATGAGGATCGATATGAGAGATGTCAAATGGCGTAACTACATCTAAGTACCCAGTATTAATCTTGAGTTCACCGATTGGATCAAAGTATATCCCGGAACTTGATTTGATTGGTTGAACAAAGTCCTGAGCCAGTGCGCTGTAAGAAAATATAGCATACTTGACATAAACTATGTATAAATTGAATAATTCTTATAGCTACTACGATATTTGTATAAAAATGTAAAAGGATAAAGAAAAATTAAAATAAAGTGTAAATGTAGTATAAATGAAAATTGTATATAAAAATATTTTATGTATAGAGGGATTTATGTAGAAGGGACTTCAACATGCTTGACTTCGTCATAGTGGTGTCTCACATGACGTCTGTTTATTAGTAAGGACAATGTATGGTTTCCATGAATTTTTACGACCTTGTATGGACCTTTCCATATTGGTGATAGGGCTTTTCTCAATCTTACGTGGTTCTTTAATAACACATAGTCCCCAACTTTATATTCGACGGGACTGGTGTGTGAATCATAATATCTTTTTGAGTTTTCTTTAGATGTGTATATATATTTAAGGGCTTGATCTCGAGCATGCTTCATTCGGTGTTGAAGAAGTCTTACATACTCAGGATATGTTGCGTTAGACCTATCGTCGTATATGGAATCTGGGATATGAGGCTTATGTCCGAACAATAGTTCGTAAGGTGAATAATGTGTAGTAGAATGCACAGCAGTGTTATATGCAAGCATGGAAGTATAAACATATCGGGGCCAGTTATCTTGATTGGCGTTAGCATACGACTTGAGGTACTCTTTGAGAGTGGAATGTGATCTCTCTAAGGCACCTTGTGTCTGTGGATGATAAGGTGACGACCATAACTGCTTTATCTTAAGGAAATCGCAAGTTTTCTTAAAAAGATCTGCGGTAAAATTTGTACCCTGATCAGTTAATATATGTTTTGGGATTCCAAATAGGGAGACAAAGTGTAAGAGACAATCACTGGCTTCAGTTGCTGTGTTACTACGGATAGGGTAAGCAAGAGAGAATTTCGTGAGATCATCCTGCATTGTTAGGATGTATTTCAGTTTCGCCGTACCGGCTTCGGGAAGAGGTCCTACGATATCTAAAGCAAGCCTTTCAAAAGGAAAGGTGGAAGTGGATGTTATAACCATGGGTGCTCTGTTAATTTTGCGAAATGCCTTATTGGTTTGACATGATGTGCAGTTTTTCACATAATTTTCTATGTCGCTACGCATGTTTTTCCAGGAAAATCTTTCCCTAATTCTGTTGAACATACGATTCGTTCCTAAGTGTCCCGCTATTGGGATATCGTGATTTTCTTTCAGGAGCTTGGGGATATCACTTGGAGATGGATAAATAATATTATTTTTGTATATATGGATTCGGATATTTGAGCCATCAAATAGGTAAGCTAACATGTTATAGATCTTTACATAGGAATGTTTGTCGTAAGGATCTCTAAAATCGGATATACTTATTTCGTTAACTGTAGGATAAGACATCATTATTTCGTCACGAGTAAATTTTAGACCCTTGAATATATCTTGATACGAGTGGTTGTCGAAATAATGGACTTTAGTAAATAGAAGAAGATAAGTTTTATTTTCGATAGTAATAGGTAAGAAAGTATTTAATGTTCTTTCTTTTCCTAGGATATCTTCGCGATTTGGGCTTGGGCAATTTTGAAGAACTTCTTGGACATACGGCATGGATTCGTCCATGTCGATTGAAGTTGGTATTATAATGAAGTTTTGTGAACCCTTTAGTAAGTATTCGTTATGCTCTGTGATATGAGTATTAAATATTTTGATGGATGACTTTAAAAACTTACTATACGTCTCATCAGCGCATGACGGATTTTCCGACGCTGATGAAGGACTCTCAGGTTCGCGATACGCGGATATATTTTCAGGTAAGGTTTCAGGATTTGCATGACTTGTGGAAGGTTGAGGATTAGACGCTGGATCGGATAGCATTTGATCTTTTGAAGATTTTTCAGGAGCAGACAGCTGAGGGTTTGGACTATTCGAAGAGGATATGTTTGCATTATTTTCATTGGTTAAAGGGGAATTTGCTTCGGTAGACCTAATAGGACTGTAAGTATCGCCAAGTAAACTAGTGTGATCTAGTAGACTATCGCGGTCGAGTAGGTCAATTATAGGCAGTTCGTTGCTGTCAGCGTTCAAATTACTTGGAGGGCGAATATCCAGGTCTGTTAAGGTGAGTGGACTGAATGGTAAAGAATATTCTGTGTTTTCATTACTAATGACGTTTTCTTCTGTTTCAGGTGCGGACTCATCATTGCGGATTTCGGGAGAAGTTGCATCCGGCAGGATAGGGTTCACAGGATATCGCGATAGAGCATCAGCTGCCGAGTTTAATTTCCCTTTTTGATAAACTATTTCATATTCAAACTCTTCTAGCTTCAATCTCCAACGTTGGAGTTTGCTGCTAGGGTCTTTATGATTGAAAAGCCACTTTAACGGTCTATGATCAGTAACAATTTTAAATTTATTGCCATATAGGTAAGGTCGAAATGTTTTACAGCCATAAAGGATAGCCAACAACTCTTTCTCGGTTGTGCTATAATTCGATTCACTCTTATTGAGAGTGCGTGATGCAAAAGCTACAGGCTGATCTTTTCCTATTGGACCCTGGGAAAGTACGGCACCTACTGCATAATTTGAAGCATCGCAGGTAAGGATGAAAGGTTTAGTGAAATCAGGATATATTAGTAGTGGAGCTGACGTTAGTTTACGTTTCAGGACATCAAACGCGAGTTGCTGTTGGTTTTCCCATTTAAAGGGGATATCTTTTTTAAGGAGACTAGTCAGAGCTTTAGCAGTCTTCGAGAAGTCTGGAATAAAACGGCGGTAATAGGATACTAGACCGAGAAACGATTTTATGTCTTTAGGAGATTTTGGGATTGGAAATTCAGTGACGGCCTTGATCTTGTCAGGGTTTGGTTTAACGCCTTTTTCAGTAATGACATGACCAAGGTAACAGACTTCACGTCGAAGAAATTCACATTTGTCAGGCTGAAGTTTGAGGTTAAATTGTCTGATTCTTTGAAATATGGATTTAAGATTTAGGATATGAGACTGGATATCATGAGAGTAGCAGACAATGTCATCGAGATAAACAAAACATCGGATACCTTGGAGACCTGATAGAGCCGTATTCATTAGTCTTTGGAATGTAGAAGGCGCATTTTTGAGTCCGAACGGCATTCTAAGGAATTGGAAGTGTCCTTCGGGGACATTGAAGGCTGTTTTAGCTTTATCAGCTTCGTTTAATAAAATTTGATGAAAACCTGACGCTAAATCCAGGGTCGAAAAGTATTTACTATTACCGAGTTGATCAAGGATTTCTGTGATTTGAGGTATTGGATAGGTGTCGCCGATCGTGACATCATTGAGTTTCCTATAGTCGATTACGACTCGCCATTTACGGACGTTGGAAGCATCTAGTTTCTTCGGAACTACCCATATAGGGGAAGACCACGGTGAATCGGAAGGCTCTATAATGTTTTGTTTCAGCATTTTGTTAATTTGATTACGAACTTCGACCTTGTGTATCTCAGGGAAACGGTAAGATTTAGTGTGGATAGGAATTTCGGTTGTAGTTTTGATTTCATGTTTAAGGACATTAGTATGAGTAAGATTTTCACTAGGGAGATGGAAAATATCAGAGTAATCAGAACATAGACTAAGGAGAGCTTCTTTCTCTTCAATATTGAGATGTGAGGTTCGTAACTGGTCTAGGACTGCGTCTGTCCTTGTAGCGCAGTCAGTGGACGTTTGGATATGGTTTATAAAAGCGGTTGGATATTTGTTGGATTCTCTAGGGATTGGAACAATTTCTAAATTGAGATCCGATTTGATCGTTACAGGTTCTTCTGAGATATTTACTATTGATATATTAATTCTCTTATTTTCTTTAACGGAAACTACACAATTAGCTATCAAGAGGGAGTCTGATATATTTTGGTCAAGTATTAACCCTTCTTTGATGTTTGGATTCCTAACTGAGCACTCTATTATTTTTTCCGTTCTCGGAGGGATAAGGTAAGCTGGCTCGTGAAAATTTAATTTAACAGATATTTCGCCGATATGTAAACAATTATTAGTGTAGTCAATACTACAGCTATGCGTATTTAACAAGTCGGAACCAATTATTCCGTCGTAAGGTAAGTTTATGCTATCAATGACATGAAATTTGTAAGAAATTGAAAGGTTGGGTAAGTATAATTTCATATTAAAATGGCCTAAAGTTTGGATAGGTTCATCTGAGGAATCTATGCCTTTCAATTTGATGACTTCATGTAGTAATTTAGGACATTTTTTTATACAGGATTTCTTTATTAGACAAATAGACGAACCAGAATCTACCAAGAGAGTTACAGGAGTGTCGGATACGGAGGTTTTAATAATGACGTGAGGTAAGAGAGTTATTGCAGGGTTACTAGTTATTTCATAAATTTCGGATTCTATTATTTCAGGTGATTTGGTGCTTTTCGCGGATACAGTGACTTTGGGTGGAGATGTAGACGAATTAGTGGATTTTGATTGTACAGTAGGCTTAGATTTAGTAGCTTGCAACATAGATTTAGTAGACGATGATATAGATACAGTGGGCGATTTAGTAGACGAAACAGTGGGCGATACAGTGGACGATACAGTGGGCGATACAGTGGACGATACAGTGGACGATACAGTGGACGATACAGTGGACGATACAGTGGACGATACAGTGGGCTTAAATCTATCATATTGACTACCATGTAGCGGTGCCAATTTGGATGTGCCGATTTTATTATATTTATGTCCGATACGACACGGACTCGGAGCATCTAGTCGTTTTTTGTCGGGAAAACGGTTCCATAGTCGTTGCACTCGTCAGTGCATTCATTTTCGGGGATATTTGAAGTAAAATGGACGTTATGAGATGGTTGATTTTGGCCAGATCTATAGCGATTGTTATAAAATTCGCGTTTTTTGCACTGTTCTAGAGTGTGTCCGGGAGATTTGCAATATCTGCAAGTTAGGGTTGACGAATTGTTGAAATTACGATTAAAGTTAGGCCTTGGGATTTTTGGTCTAATAAATGTTGGTTTAATATTTGGTTTTTCAGGACGCGATATAGCTGGATTTTGTTTGAATAAGAAATGTTGTATTTTCTCCTCTGATATAGCAATATTCACAGCTTCATTGAGAGATTTAGGGGATTTACATCTGACTACGGTCGAAATTCGAGGTGTAAGCCCCAATTGGAAATGATGGAGGGCTAATTCCTCCATAGCAGCTGTACGGCCTATCATTTCCCTACTTTTGTGACCGTGTGTAATGGATATTTCGGATAATAGTTGCGATAAACAAGTTTCTATTCTCAAAGCGTACTGGCTAACAGGCTCGTTGATTTTCTGCTTACACTCCTGGAGATCTGTAAGTAAATGTGTGTAATGCTTCCTTTCGGAAAATTGTGTCTTCAGGAACTCTTTTAACTGGATCCAATTTGTGAACTCTTTGACAGAGCATGCAATTTGGGCCTTACCCTGTAATTGACATAGGATATATTTAAACAGAATATCTCGCTGCACCTCTGACGCGAGCTCGTAGGCATTATTACAATTTACTAAGAAGGAGCTTAATGTTTCTCTGCAACCATCGTATGGCTTAATGAATTTTAATAATGTTGAGGTATCTAATTCTGGTTTCGCTACAATTGGGGTCTTCTTTTTTGACCTTGTAGCTGGACCTGATGGATGACAAAAGGCGTCATCGTCTGTATCTGTGACCGCAATTTCGGGTCTTTCTAGTTTGGGACTCTGAGCTCTGGATTCAGACATTTTGGATATAGTAGTGGTATTATTATACTTATTTTACAATATTCTATTCAAATTACAGATATACGGATATTTAACAATTTTTGATACAAAATAAAAGAAAATAGGAATGACAAGTAAAAAAAATAAAAACAATGGACACGATATAAAACAGTTTGAGAATCGCAATAACCAAGACACTTACTTGGCCGCTAGCAGAATGATGACGGTGAGCATTTCTTTGTTATCGCGGTGTCTGGATACGTGATACCGGTCACAGCACGAACAGTGCGTGACAATGGGTATAACTCCGCCTGGATGCTAAATACCGGTCACAGCACAAGCAGTGCGTGACAGTGGGTATTTCTTCGTCTGGATGCTTAATACCGGTCACAGCACGAGCAGTGCGTGACAGTGGGTATTACTCCGCTGGCTGGTTCTGGCAAGTCGGCTTGAGCACGATCAGCACGCAGCAGCGGCTTCTAATGAGCTCTCACGAACTCACAGGCACTTACAGGCACTCACAAGCACTTACAGGCACTTTAGTGTTTTACACAATCTTTTGGATACTCGTACACGATAGATACACGCGTTTTGGATTGAAGACGTACCGAGGATTCCTTTTTTTTGAATCCCACCGCTGCCACCATTAATGTTATGAGCCTCGGGGTGAAAGGGTTTTTAAAAAAAACTAATTAATTAAATTGGATGGCACGACCGTCGGACATGGATGATGGATCGAGACTGGCGGACCGGGCGGGAGCGAAGTGAGGGCACGGGACGCCATGAGATGATGAGTGGACAAACAGAGAATGCATGGAAGGCAGAAAGGCGTACAAATGCAATTTATAACAGGTGCCAATTTGGATGTGCCGATTTTATTATATTTATGTCCGATACGACACGGACTCGGAGCATCTAGTCGTTTTTTGTCGGAAAAACGGTTCCATAGTCGTTGCACTCGTCAGTGCATTCATTTTCGGGGATATTTGAAGTAAAATGGACGTTATGAGATGGTTGATTTTGGCCAGATCTATAGCGATTATTATAAAATTCGCGTTTTTTGCACTGTTCTAGAGTGTGTCCGGGAGATTTGCAATATCTGCAAGTTAGGGTTGACGAATTGTTGAA
This sequence comes from Parapoynx stratiotata, assembly GCA_910589355.1. Taxonomy (NCBI): domain Eukaryota; kingdom Metazoa; phylum Arthropoda; class Insecta; order Lepidoptera; family Crambidae; genus Parapoynx; species Parapoynx stratiotata. The sequence goes on along the minus strand of OU342476.1, from coordinate 4,474,718 downwards.
ATTACGATTAAAGTTAGGCCTTGGGATGTTTGGTCTAATAAATGTTGGTTTAATATTTGGTTTTTCAGGACGCGATATAGCTGGATTTTGTTTGAATAAGAAATGTTGTATTTTCTCCTCTGATATAGCAATATTCACAGCTTCATTGAGAGATTTAGGGGATTTACATCTGACTACGGTGGAAATTCGAGGTGTAAGCCCCAATTGGAAATGATGGAGGGCTAATTCCTCCATAGCAGCTGTACGGCCTATCATTTCCCTACTTTTGTGACCGTGTGTAATGGATATTTCGGATAATAGTTGCGATAAACAAGTTTCTATTCTCAAAGCGTACTGGCTAACAGGCTCGTTGATTTTCTGCTTACACTCCTGGAGATCTGTAAGTAAATGTGTGTAATGTTTCCTTTCAGAAAATTGTGTTTTCAGGAACTCTTTTAACTGGATCCAATTTGTGAACTCTTTAACAGAGCATGCGATTTGGGCCTTACCCTGTAATTGACATAGGATATATTTAAACAGAATATCTCGCTGCACCTCTGACGCGAGCTCGTAGGCATTATTACAATTTACTAAGAAGGAGCTTAATGTTTCTCTGCAACCATCGTATGGCTTAATGAATTTTAATAATGTTGAGGTATCTAATTCTGGTTTCGCTACAATTGGGGTCTTCTTTTTTGACCTTGTAGCTGGACCTGATGGATGACAAAAGGCGTCATCGTCTGTATCTGTGACCGCAATTTCGGGTCTTTCTAGTTTGGGACTCTGAGCTCTGGATTCAGACATTTTGGATATAGTAGTATTATTATACTTATTTTACAATATTCTATTCAAATTACAGATATACGGATATTTAACAATTTTTGATACAAAATAAAAGAAAATAGGAATGACAAGTAAAAAAAATAAAAAACAATGGACACGATATAAAACAGTTTGAGAATCGCAATAACCAAGACACTTACTTGGCCGCTAGCAGAATGATGACGGTGAGCATTTCTTTGTTATCGCGGTGTCTGGATACGTGATACCGGTCACAGCACGAACAGTGCGTGACAATGGGTATAACTCCGCCTGGATGCTAAATACCGGTCACAGCACAAGCAGTACGTGACAGTGGGTATTTCTTCGTCTGGATGCCTAATACCGGTCACAGCACGAGCAGTGCGTGACAGTGGGTATTACTCCGCTGGCTGGTTCTGGCAAGTCGGCTTCAGCACGATCAGCACGCAGCAGCGGCTAATAATGAGCTCTCACGAACTCACAGGCACTTACAGGCACTTACAGGCACTCACAAGCACTTACAGGCACTTTAGTGTTTTACACAATCTTTTGGATACTCGTACACGATAGATACACGCGTTTTGGATTGAAGACGTACCGAGGATTCCTTTTTTTGAATCCCTTAACGCTGCCACCATTAATGTTATGAGCCTCGGGGTGAAAGGGTTTTTAAAAAAAACTAATTAATTAAATTGGATGGCACGACCGTCGGACATGGATGATGGATCGAGACTGGCGGACCGGGCGGGAGCGAAGTGAGGGCACGGGACGCCATGAGATGATGAGTGGACAAACAGAGGATGCATGGAAGGCAGAAAGGCGTACAAATGCAATTTATAACAGATCGAAAACAAAGCTACCTTCGCCATGGTCAGGCCGTGGATGGGTGACCAAGACTTTGTGATCTCGAGCTCCTCCGTGCTTCGGAAGGCACGTTAAGCCGTTGGTCCCGGTCGCATTTGTGACCGTTTCTACCCACCAACCCGCATTGGGCCAGCGTGGTGGTGTTACGGGCCATACTCCTCATGTGTTTCTCCATGGGGAAGGCCTGTCCCAGCAGTGGGACGTATGTAAGCTGATGACGAGTGCTATATCTCCCAAGATGCCATAGCGCTGACCTTATGTTAGGTATGGTAGGCTTATTTTCCAATATTTTAATCAATGCGTGATTCGTTGGAAACTTTTAAAAACTACTGCCATTCCCTAAAATCGCCCGAACTGGGTGCACGGTGATTGATTCGATTTACATAATATACAATCACTATTATCCTCTAAGGGTTAGTCAGAGACTAGGCAAAAGCACCGCAAAAGCAGTTCATTGCCATAATAACATTCATTAATTCTATTGCTTCCAGCAAACGAATATTCATCTTGGGTCCATCGCATCACGTCAGACTGGGAGGCTGCGCTCTCTCCTCTCTGGACAAGTACCAGACGCCTCTCTATGATCTCACCATAGACAAACAGAGTGAGTATCTAACCCATTGAGACAACTAGTGGAGGCGAAACGAAATGAATGTTGTATGCGACAGACGTGACGCGAGTGCCAGTTCGTTACATTCTGTGCCAACAGTGTTGTCGAGTTTGAGTCCCGATATTCCCATGGGAACGGGCTATGGGAATATTGGGATAAAAAGTAGGCTATGTCCTTTCTCAGGCTCTAGATTATTTGTGTACCTTTCGATTAAATCGGTTCGGTAGTTTTGATGTCGTGAAAGCGAGACGGACAGACTGAGTTACTTTCGCATTTATAATATATAATATGTATGGATCATCCCCACTAATAACAATTTCTCTATACTGATCCGTTTTGAATGAGCACTCTATATAAATAACAAAGACTGAAGAATAAATGTCTCTCAAAATGTCGACGCCTTGAAAAATTGGTATTAACCGTTATGTGGCGGTGATAGCTGCCAATAGCTGCGCAATTGCGCATGGGGTACTGACGCGGCATCAATGAGAAAGACGGAATGCGACTGGGGAGCCAATCAGCGCCGCCGATCACGGATGAGATGAGATGTTGAGCGCCGATTGGTTAACGGTCAGCACCAACGTTATATGCCGCTACTTGTTCCAGCACAGCGCCTCTTTCGGCAACTATACAGAATTATTAAAATCATAGATAACAACATTTAATTTTTCTCTACGACTATTCATAATTTGATGCTTTTTACATAAAAAATAGATATCAATTCCTAAATTTTGTTAGCTCTGGGCGGATCCCGCGCGCGAGCATTGCGCGGGTTACATTTTCGTATGACCGGAACATAGACTTACTAAAGTCATAACCAATTTATCAGCAACTTAGGGGCACCAAATATTTCTTAATTGTTCAGCAAAATAACTAATTGGGCAGCAACTCAAATGTTTTCTCTACGCCCAATTGTTTAATATATAGTACGTCTCAATCCAAGTTGCCAAAAAGGTAAACCAAAAAGCCGACTTACCGAATTTGTTATTTAATAATCACACTTTTTACATGGACATTGGCACGTAAATATAATTTCAATTACCTACAGTCATCACAAAACATTATAGAGATGAAACATTACCTTTGTTTTGTTTACCTTTTTGGCAACTTGGATTGAGACGTACTATATATTATGTTTTGATGACACAAATATTGTTTATAAGCGTCATAAAAAAAAACATTACCTAATATCTATCAGAATACATTTCCTAGGAATTGATCTATGATCCTTCATTGATCCTTTTCCTAGATTTTATACATTTCTGCCTCTGGTAACATGTATATTGCTGCCGAAATAATTATTTTGCAGCTCAATAAATTATTCTGCTGCCGTAATAATTACTTCCCATTTTATGACGACATCCGTGGCCGAGTGGTCTGTACGTCGGTCTCAAGGCGTCGCCATCTCGAGAGGTCCTGGGTTCGATCCCCAGTGGAGGCAAGTGTTTGGGTGATGAATTTTCAGACGTTTGTTCTCCAGTCTTGGATGTTTATATATTTTTATATATATTCAGAATATTTATATGTATTTATCTATTAAATATATTTGTCCGTCATCTAGTATCCGTAACACAAGCAGCATGTAGTTGCTTAAAATGGGACTAGTTGATAGGTGTGAATGTCTGAGGATATTTATTTCAGTTTACGCGGAGCTTGAAGCGACGCGGCAGTTTGAGTGGATGGACGTACAGACGGACGAAGATGAACATTCTATCGAGATGCATCTGCCGTACATCGCTAAGGTTATGGAGGAGTGAGTATAAGCGGGAAAAACATTTTATTAATATATATAAAACTTCAACTTACATAAACCTATTTGAAAAATCGCATTAAAACCCGTGCATTGTTTTAAAGATGAAAGCATACTAGGCAAGCTTACGTATTAGCGACTATTCAAATTTCAAAATCAAAAAGCATTTAATCACATTGGAAACTTTAAAGTATTATATACTAACTAGCTTTGGCCCGCCAATTAGTTCGCGTGGAATAGTGACTTTGAGGTGGCGTTATATTATGTAGCCAAAAGCCTGGGTTATAGTTCCTGTGATTAGCGCGTTCAACCAAACAAACAAACTCTTTAGCTTTATAATATTGGGTACCTTGGGTACCTCTTGGGTATTTGGGTATATTACCTCGTCTAATATATTAGGTCCTTTCCTATTAAATTGGTGTTTTAGACAAGCTTTAGCAATATGTGTGTGAACACGCTTGATAAAAATTATTCATAGTTTTTATGTTAATGTAATTCAAATGATGTATTCGGGAGGCAGTTAAAAATAATTGTCTTTATGTCTAATTTTAACACAATTAAACTTACAAAAAATTATCAAATTAAATAATACGAGCTCAAATATATGGTGTATTTTTAGAAGAGGCAATTATTTTATAAGAATGTTCTGAAACTTAATAGATACGGACAAATTGCTAAGACAGAATAAAAACACCAATTTCATAGGTAAGGACCCAATAAACAAGAAACTGTAAGGGTTCCATTCTCCCCTTAAGTTTATATCCTCCCATGAGTTTTATCTTCTTTTATCTATTAAAACTTGCAAAATTTTTCATTCCCTAAAAGTTATATTTTTTTTTTTGTTTTTTTTTTGTGTTATTAAGAATATTTACGATGATCTGTTCATAAATGTTGTGTTCACCTGTAATTGGCCCACATATCAGACTGAAACCCTGTACCAATGTATTAATTACCTTGTTAAATATGTGAGCTATTGGTGTACCTAAAAATAAATAAATCTTACGCGTATTAAACGTCTTGCCTCTGCCTTCTCCTTCAGGGATATAAGATTATTGGTCTGTTATGCTTATGTAATAATATTGCCATTTCCAGATATAAAACCGGGTTCACGATTATACCAATATTGGTCGGGTCTCTGTCGCCGGATAAGGAAGCCAAGTGAGTAGTCTATTTATTTTTGATAAATACGAGTATCTTCAAACATTCACACCCCAACTAGCCCCGAATTAAGAAACTAATGCTGCTTGTGTTATGGACACTAGATGACGGATAAATAATAGGGGTTTACCTATGAAATTGCCGTTTTTTCTCTCTTAGTATTTTGTCTGTAACTATTAAGTTTCAGAGTATTCTTAAAAAATTATTACCTCCTCTTATTTTTAGAGACCATATTTTTGAGCTCTTTTCATTTTTTTTAATAATTTGTTGTTTAATTGTGTTAAAATTAGACACGGGGACAACGGCCTCCCGAATACATCATTTAATTTGCATTCACTAAAAACGATAAATATTTTTTATGAAGAGTGTTATGACATATATTGCTAAAGCTTGTCTAATGATACATGCCAAAAATTATTATCTCTGGATTTGTCGTTGTGGAGAAATCTGAAAAAAATTTAGTATGGAAAATGCAGACTTCCCCAAAATCTCCATACAAAACGGCAATTTCATAGTCAAAGACCTAATATATTAAATAGATAAATATATACAATGCATATATAAACAAACATCCAAGACTGGAGAACAAATGCCTGTTCACACAAATATCTGCCCCCGCCATCCATCAGTTACTGACAAAATACTATGAGAGAAAAATACGGCAATTTCATAGGTAAAGACCTATTATTAATATTATTAGAGCTCGGTGGCGTAGTGGTCAGTGCGCTTTGGCTTCGATCGAAAACAAAGCTACCTTCCCCATGGTCAGGCCGTTGATGGGTGACCAAGACTTTGTGATGTCGAGCTCCTCCCTGCTTCGGAAGGCACGTTAAACCGTTGGTCCCGGTCGCAGTTGTGACCGTTTCTACCCACCAACCCGCACTGGGCCAGTGTGGTGGTGTTACGGCCCATACTCCTCATGTGTTTCTCCATGAGGAAGGCCTGTCCCAGCAGTGGGACGTATATAGGCTGATGACGATTAATATTTAAGACCAAACGGAATCGTCTTTTAAATAATCATTTTTACAACTAGCTGTTGCCCGTGGCTTGGTCCGCTGTTACTATGTTTTTTAACTATCCCACGGGAACTCTTTAATTTTCCGAAATAAAAAGTATTTAAGATGTTGACCAGGGATATAAGGTATCACCATGCAAAATTTCATTGAAATCGTCCAGCCATTGCGGAGATTCTTACAAACAGACAAAAAAAATTGATATTTTTTGTTATTTTTTTACATCTCCCTGACTTGTTTTTAAGCATTTTTTTTCTATGTACAGACATTCGATCTCTACAGTTTTATTATATGTATTAGATAATATCCTTTATCAATACATTTTAATGTATTTTTGACGACCTCCGTGGTCGAGTGGTCTGTAAGCCGGTCTCGAGGCGCCATCTCAAAAGGTTTTGGGTTCGATACCCCCCGGTGTGGGCAAATGTTTAGGTGATGAATTTTCATATATATTAAAGGTTTAAAGTTTTATTTCTCATAAAAACATATAATGTTCACTTATAATGAATTATACAGTTCTTAAAATAAAGATATCATTAACTTTTTGCCTCTAAGAATGCCAGAAGTGTAAAATCACAAAGTAAATAAATAATTTTTAAGATTTTTCTTGAAAGTAATTACATTATCACAATTCTTGATATTGTTTGGTAGATTATTGTACAGCTGGACTCCCTCAAATAATATGGTCTTCTTCCCGTAATTCGTGCGTGTGGTACGCAACTGCAACTTTCCCTCATTTCTTAGATTGTGTGAAGTACATTTTTTGGAGAAGTGTATGTTACTGTAAATAGTATTTGTAGTAATATTTTTGATTAATATGCAAGTGTAGTAGTTGTAAAGTTGTGTAATATTTAGTAGCTTCGTTTCTTTATATAATTTTATTATTTAGGATAGTTATATGTGTTTTTCTATTAAATATATTTGTCACCTAGTGTCCGTTACACGAGCAGCAGTAGTTGCTTTAAATGGTGCTAGTTGATAGGTGTGAATGTCTGAAGATATTTATTTATTTTAATACGCACATGGTAATTCGAGTATTTTTTTGTGGCGTGGGTGCTTAACAGAGGGCCTATTCATTTGGGGATAGAGACGTGGTGATACGTAAATGATCCTTTCCAGATACGGAGCCATCCTCGCTCCGTACCTGGCCGACCCGCAGAACCTATTGGTGATCTCGTCAGATTTCTGCCACTGGGGCCAGCGCTTCCGGTACACCTGGAAAGACAACTCCAGAGGGCCCATATACCAGAGCATTGAGTGGCTGGATAAGCAGGTACCTACTGTGGTTTCTACACACTTCAATGGTGATCGTTGTGACCAACAGCGTCAATGGAAACGCCAAAATGACAAATTGTTAGTTTGCGATGAAAATTCGAAGCAATATACATCAGCTGTGCCGCAGGCGCCATTTTACTAATCCCAGCATCGTGTTGTTGTTAAATTCTCTATGTTAACTTAAGATATAATAGGTCTTTACCTATGAAATTGCCGTTTTTTCTCTCTCTTAGTATTTTGTCCGTAACTGTTAAGTTTCAGCATCTTCTTCTTCTTGCTCTTTTCCCACTCTAGGTGGTGTCGGCACAACATGTCTTCTTCTTCCATTCTCCTCTGTCACTCGTCAGCTCAGCATCCACTTCTTTTATTCTCATATCATTCTCCACGCATTCAATCCATCGCTTCTTTGGTCCTTCTCTCACTCTAGGTCCGTCCACATCCATGTTCAGCATCCTTCCTGTAATGTGACATTGATACCTCCTCATCACATGTCATTCTTAAAAAATTATTACCTCTAAAAATAGACCATATTGTTGAGCTCTTTTGATTTGTTTTGATAATTTATTGTAAGTTTAATTGTGTTAAAATTGCACTCGGAGACAACTCATTTTAAGTGCCTCCCGAAAATTTCATTTGATTTGCATTCACATAAAAACGATAAATAATTTTTATGAAGTGTGATATCACACATTGCTAGAGCTTGTCTAATGATACATGGCAAATTTTATTATCTTTGGATTTGTCGTTGTGAAGGATACTGAAAAATTTTACTATGGAAAATGCTGTTCCCCAAAATCTCCATACAAAGCGGCAATTTTATAGGTAAGGACAGATTATTTGAAAATTCGACTATTGGGCAAGGACATCATACGTTTTCGCCATTGGTCTATATTTTAACATACTGGTCAACCTGACCACGGAAACAAAAACTGACCCTTATTTATCCGATACGACAATTCATCCCGACCCGACCCGACATCCCTTTACAATGAATACTCTTTTGCACGTTACCAAACAAGTGTTATAATGTTTCTATTTTGCCAAGCAAAAACCTTTTTCTTTTCAGGGCATGGACTTGATCGAGAAACTAGAGCCTAGGGCGTTCACAGAGTACCTTAATAAATACGGGAACACAATATGCGGGAGACACCCGATCGGAGTATTGCTGCAGGTAAGATAACTGGTATCGCACCGAAACATGATACACCCGAAATCGAGCATGTATGCGGTTGCTATGTTTTTTAACTATCCCACGGGAACCCTTTAATCTTTCGGAATAAAAAGTATCTAAGATGTTGACCAGGGATATACGGTATGACCATGCAAAATTTCAATGAAATCGGTCCAGCCATTTCGGAAATTAGCCCGTACAAACAGAGAAACAAAAAAAATAATAAAAAAAACATTTTTTGGTATTTTCCATCTTGCAACACCCCCAGACTTGGCTCTAAGCATTTTTTTCTCTGTACAGACATTCGACCTCTCCATTTTTATTATATGTATAGATAGTAGCAAGAGGAAAGAGGTAATCTCTGCCTACCCCTGTGGGAAGAAGGCCTGACCTTGTGTGTATGTATGATAGGTTTTAACCGCCTCTCTAGTCTAGTGGTTGGCACCACCGGGTGTAGATCGGGAGGTCCGGGGTTCAATTCCCCACGGGGACAGGTCTTTCTGTTCGATTTGGTTGGTGGTAGGGCTTCTAAGCTACCACCGGCTCACCTAAATGTTATAAGCATTGTTGTGCTCCGGCAATCTGAGGTAAGATAGCCAGTTCCTCAGTTGTTGAGGATTACAGGTGAAGCTCGCTTCCATCTTCCTTATCGTCACTTACCATCAGGTGAGATTAAGGCCAAGAGCTTACCTGTCATATTTAAAAAAAGGTAAGCCAATTTAATATTTATTTCACTCCACAGGCAATAGCGAAACTACAAGGCCAGACCAACGCTCCAAAGATGGCAATGAAATTCTTAAAATATGCTCAATCGTCCCAATGCATGAACATGCATGACTCGTCAGTGTCTTACGCAAGCGCGTCTCTTGTCTTTGAATAACCATAGACGGAATGTAGGGTATAATATAGCATTTAAAATAATTCTGCTTAAATAGTGTAAAATATTTTTTCATTGCACAAATGTTTGTAGGCTTAAGATGTTTATTTTACATACTATTATTGTATTTAAATAGTAGTAACTGTCTCATAATACAGGTTATTAAAACACGAGCGTGGTTTTAAGAAACGAGCCTTGGCGAGTTTATTAATAGTATGACGCGAGTGTTTTAATACCGAGTTATGTGCAGTTACATACACTACTTTATCTACACTCATTATTCAAATAAATAAAATATTTTTTTTTTATTAATTTTATTCATTGTTGGCTGTCTGGAAAACATTTGCAATAGTTTTGTGCGTTTTTAAGAAAATAAGTGTTGCGTAATGAGTCCAACCTGTTGCATAATGGTCATTATGTTACAGTTTCCATTTTTAAATTTTCGTTTTTATCATCTGTGCTAAAATAAAAAGTATGTCATTATGAGTTCGAGTCTGAGTTCATAATTCGAACAATATAACATGAGTGTAGATAAACTCATTAAACGTAAATGTTACTAAAAATAATAAACAGATCATAGATTTTCAATAATAACGTGTAACATGTCCTTCATTTTCTCAGAAACATACAATTGGGCTATAAAACGCTCTATACAACAACAAGACGACTTGTTATTTATGATGTTAGCCAAGTCTTGCGCGGATGTTGACTCATTAAAAATAACCATGTACTTAGACTTCTTCAAAAATTTACAAAAATATGGTTTTTTTTGTATGATATTTTACACTATTTACTGTAAAACTTATTACACTATTATTTACGCGCATTATTAATTATTGTAATAAACACTTGAATGGGCTTGATTTTATAAATATATTTGGTGTAGTCTGTCACAAAAATACAGTTTAAATGGTCAAGAATATATTTCTTGGTGGTATTTCATTAATAATAAACATAATAAAGGAGAATACCTTTCGTAAATAGTGTGATTGAAAATGCTTACATTGTAATATATTATTTTCTGTGCTATACAAATAAAGATCTTATGGCATCTAATTTTAGGTATATTTTGAAACATTTTAACCTATTCTGATTTAAGTTAAGGTGATTGATGTGCATAGTTATAATCGTTTTTATATATACAGTTTTGTAGCAATCATGTGTACAGTTAAAGATTGGTATTGAAAATGGCGTCGTGGTAAAATGGTATTGAAATTTTATACTCTTACACTGGACTTTTTAAATATTTCGTTTTTAAAGACCATAATATACGGTAGTACTCTCGGGATCTTCTAACTTTCTTCTACCTTTAAGTTTTTTAGGAAGCGTTATTTAACCCCCGAATACAGAAACGCTACTCAAAGTTTGAGTCCTACTTAACATTGAAGTATTGTCAAAATTGACGTTTTTCCATACAAATTCTGATAGGTATTGTCCACTTAACTTTATAAGCAGTGCTCAAAATTTGGGTAGCGTTTCTGTATTCGAGGTAAACACCTAATCTTAAGACGCCATTTTCAAACACATTGTTCATTTGTACAGTTAGACAAATGCAACCTTATTACAAAATGTGGGCGGTCAGAAATGGGGTAAAACTATACGCTTAATTTACTCAAGGTGATTTCGGTCACAGCTGGGCAGTTAGTACATTTCATGTGCCCTTTCGTACACAAGGCTAGTCAAATCTTCGATACTAGACGATTTATGTCTACAGGTCATAGCCTGTCGTAAGCAAGCCCTGCCACGCGGAAGTGGACCACTCGGTGATAACTCGCATGCTTGCCTTGCAATGACTGCGCATTTCCACCGCGCGGATCCCGAGTGGACCGCGTGCTGCCCGCGAATGAGATTCGCGAGAATGATTCATTCATTTTTCCTTTATCAAGCGCGCGCGATAGCTTGTGTTTCTTTCACGGTTAGTAAAATTTGACATTGCAAAACAGACTACTCGAAAATTCGTGGACCAAGCGACGTCCACTCGTTGACCACGCGACGTCCACTCGTTGACCACGCGGCGTTCACTGGTTGACCACGCGGCGTTCACTGGTTGACCGCGCGACGTTTATTGGTGTTAACGCGGAGTCCACCCGTGGACCACCTGTCAATAACGAGTGGACAGGACAGCGAGGCGGTGCTAAGTGGGTGCCGACTCTTATAAGCTGTGACCCAAGCCTTGTGTACGAAGGGGCTGTGTAGGAAAGATACTTGAAATTTTTAATTACAAACAATCAGTCAATGTTTTGGGATAAGGCCTTATCTGCCTCTAGGACCGGCGCACATAATATAGCGAGGCGCGGCGTGCGCTTGTGACGATTTTCTAAAACACATGACACATTATGCGTTTCTCACACGCATGGCGCAGGCAGAACGCATCACCTGGCGGGTTTCTGCTCTACTGACTCATTCGTACTAACTCACTAAGATGTCTATGGACGACGGTAATCACTTACCTACCATCAGGTAAGCTGTCTGCCTTTTCTCTTAACCCCTTGTACAAAATTATGTTGTAGACTCAAAATTCGCGAAGTTGTAATATATATATTTAATTATGTATCAATAATGTTACGTAAGGCTACTAAATTGTTTTTCGGTCTCAATTCTTAGCATTTACTTTCTTTTCAATACATAATTTACTAGATATAATTGTGTTTTATTACTACGGTTTTATTAACTCAACTTTCTTTGTTGTCTTTTTGTCCCTTTATCTCTTTGATTGTCCGGTTGGTTTTTGTAACAAAATTTTGAGGCACTTTTGGACCGCTCCGGTCGGGTCGGAAGGTCATTATGTACCGATCTATAATGAACAAATCTCAAAAAGAACTTTTCCCATTTTGTCTGATTTCCTATTTGTCTTGGTTACTAAATGTCGGAAATATAACTGTCAAATTGGTGTACAGTCGCAAATAATAATAATATTATATTATATAAATTATTTTGAATCTAGCTATCGGGCTGAACTTTGGTAATAGTTCAGAACCCCGTGACAATGCAACTTGCAACTACTTTCTATGAACATTTTCAGGTCCAAATTTCAACAACTTTCAGGTTTGGTGTGGAGAGACTACGCATAGCGCCATCTATTGATTGGATAAACCACCAATTGATGGCGCTGCTGATAAAAAAAATAAAATAATATGTAATATTAGATAAAAAATCAAAAAATCCAACGTTTTTCAAAAGAGCAAAATAATAAAAGTTAAACAAACATGCGAGGCCGAATGAGGGGTCACTCAAACGTGAGGGCGCATCTTTGCAACTTACACATTAGATAATAGGGATTTTAATGGAATGTTTCTTTAACTATTATTTTGTTCTTTTTGAAAACGAGGGATTTTAGATTTGTAATCTAATATTTTTGTATTACTATGAGAAGAGCATTTCTGGGGGCCAAGGTATAAAAATGTAGATATAATATAGGTATAAAAATGCAGTTTTTTCAAAAATCGAGTTCTGATGTTTGTCTGATGTTTTACTTTATCGCTGGTTCTCATTCTTGGCTGCCCCTGCTTAGTAATGCTGTCTATCGTATAACTAAGATTTGCTGGTAAACCTAAGATTTTGGGTTAGCGTTAAACACAACCGTAAATACTTACGGTATATAGTTCGGTTCACGAAAAATGACCAAAAATGGCGAACGTGTTTTTAGATCAAATCAAATCAAAAATAATTTAATTTCATAGGCCAAGTTTGGCATTTAAAATCGTCAACATTTTACATATCATGCATTTTACAAAATAAATAGCTTATTATAAATTATTTTCAAATTAGAGTATTTAACCATGTATTAAAGTTCATTACCGCGAGCGCTTGTAGCAAGTACATCCACAGCACAGTACAAGTACATCTTTGACTGTGGTTGTAATCGATACAAGCGGCCGGATTCCGAGAGTAAGGCTTTTCATGAGAAGAACCCGGCAAGAAACTTATGAGCCACTTTTTTAAATAGCCAATCATAAGAAGACTGTATCAGGTGACGCCTTTGCTAACCCGAGTGAAAAACTATGACCATAAATACTCGTGATTGAAAGATTGTCACAATCAAAAATGTCTTGGCTACAAAAATTTAATAAAAATTATTCAGTTTCTCACTAGCAGTAAAATAAATATAATTAAAAGCTAATGGATACATATATCACTGCTTCAGAACATGGATATCTGAGTGAAAAAAGACAAGAATACTTTATGGAGAACTATGAAACTAATAAATATAAATCCTCTCGCAAACTAGAAACCAAAACTAGTTTTGTAACAAAACCGACAGAGGCTCAGACGAATCTAGCTAAATTTAAAGCTGTAGAAGAAGCGAAGGAACTGCGTACGATGCAGTCAAGAACATTAAAGGCGCAAGAGTTGAATATCGTCCACGAGTATGCTAGTAGATTAGCCGTACATGTCATAGTATTCATGGTTTTAATTTTAACTACACTGAGGAAATTCATGAAACGAGCAGTTTAATTTCCAAGGTTTAAGTTTTCACAGACATCTTTAGCAAACTCCATAGACAATACTAAAAATGGCTTTTAAGCTGAAGCAAAGGAAGAGTGTTATTCAGCCTATTTTAAAGTTGAAGCAAAGGAGAAGTATGATGCAGCCGGCAGTAATATCGAAGCCGCAAGAATTGAATAACATCCACGAGTTCGCAAGTCGGTTGGCTATTCACTCGATAGTTTTTATGATTATTGTATTTACCGCTCTATGTGGTTTCTCTTACATCTGGCCAATGAAAAGAGTAGAGGCCAGACAACGAACAACCATTAGGCGTGTTATAAAATGATATATAAATGTTATTTTTATCTTGATTTTCAACTCTCGTTCTGCATAAGATTGAATGGACTTCACACCGATGATGTGAAATTAACTTCTCACTCACATTGAAATTTGTGCTTTATAAAATTTGTAAAGGTAGAATAGTGTACCCATTTTTTTAATATTCCAAATTGCACTCTTAAGGTCAAGGGTATAAAAGTCAAATTCATGTCTTGGAGTTGGAAGATGGACGCAAAATCGCTAGTTATTAATGTATTTTACTTCTGTATATGTTCTTAATTTATTATGTACTCTGAAATAAACTGCTATTAAATAAAATACATCAATATTTTTCAAGACATTTTGCAAAATTTTTAATAGAGATTGATCAGTAAGAAAAACTTGTTTGGTACTTAAGTATTTTTTTGCTAACTATACCTTTCTTTAAAAATCTGTACAGGTAGTATAGAATAAAAAATCCATTCTGTGGTTAGCTATATATGACTGCTTTTTAGGACTATTTCAGACATGTACTGTCCATTTGCATATCTTTGCCTGGATTTTGACACTTTTCTCAAAGTATCTCCCTGAAAGAATTTTAGTTTGATATGGTTTTAGTTTATTTTTTAGTTTTGTGTTTAATTGGGATTCTGGCAAATTGGCTTTCATTAACCCCTTGGCAGGCACCACAAACTCAGGTTTTCACAAACAATTGATTAGATTAGAAACTATTGTCTAGTTTAACCGATAAAATGTGTCGCCTTTGTGGCCTTTAACTAGTAAAAGGCCACAAAAGCGACACATTTTATCGGTAAACTTGGTGATAATTGGCCCTAAAGGCAATAGGCAAAGTATCGGTGGTTTCCTAATCTTTGTCTATAGCATGATTTACCCTTAATTATCAACTTATCTGTGACTTAAACTTGTTAAGTCTTATCTCCTTGGAGTGAGTTAATTCATATCATCACATCTATGTCAGACAGAGGTGAATAACACACCACTTTGCCAATATTTCTGAACTGAAAAACTGAAATCAGCCAAGATGATGAGATAATTTATATATATTTTTCTATTGCCTGGTTTGAAACCCCAGCAAATCTACAAATTAATAAATAATCTCCAGGTAATATGTATACATATAACTATTATTGAGTTTAGTCTCAAGTTGTACCAAAACTTCAGTCCTCTAATAAGAGGTTCGCTATTTTCATGTGGAATTAATCCATTGGTCTTGACGGCTCAGTTGTTCCCATCTAAACAGACCTGAAACAAATAAAAAACAAAGTTTAAGGGAACTCTAAACACCTACTTCTGCCCATAGAAATATTTGACAAATTAATAATATTTCCAGCGCTCTCCTCTCTTGCAAAGAGTTTAAATATATTCCTACATTTACAACGCTCTTGCATGGGGTACTTCATAAGGCGAAGGCTGCAGTCTTTTCGTGCATTCAAAAAAATGACTAATACACAGACACATAAAGTGGAAAAGGTAAACCAATGTATAAGCAACTAGACAACCTTTCTTCTGTCTTTTAGTTACTTATCAGATCATCACTGATTAGAAGATAGGAATTGGATATATAGGTAGCAGAAATTTATTAAGTTGACAGAGGTAAGAGTACCTACTATACTAACTTCAGCTTATTCTCTTTTAAAAAAAAGTACAAAATTTATTTACTGAATATGCAAAAGAATATGGATTAATATATTTAGCTGTGTTATATTATAAAATACAGAAGTTAGGCACACATCACAAGTTCTTAAATTTTGTCTTATATACTGTATAATACATATATATTATATGTAATATATATTATATTATATAATGTATATTGCCACTTATTATTATACACAATACATTCATTGAATAACTTTAAATATTATTTAGATTATTTATTTCGTATAATTTTATGTCTTTATGCTAAAGGAATTTTTAACTTTTATGGTGGATGAGAGTAGCAGTGCACTATTTTCTCTTTTTTTTTCTTGGCATCTACGGAAGACCAGCGTCGGAGCATTATTCAGATGCATCGACTATGCTGAGTAGATACCTATTAAGTATCGTGATGTATACAACATGTCGAATCTATTATTATATTCAGTGTATCATGGTTCTTAATAAAGTTTATTTCTTTCTTCTTCTTATTTCTAACTTTATTTACTACCGAAGTCTACCAATTACTTAAAATAGACGTGACACAGTTTAAGCCGTCTTAACAGATCCCAAGAATAACATATAAGCGCGACCGCGAAAAAAAAACACTGAAATTAATTCAGAAATTCAAAACAAAACATTTTCAAAAACAAAATGACCATAGAATAATAGAATATAACTTTGACAGTTGTAATTGCTTGCCAGCATAAAAAATAACTTATATGCTCATATCCCCGAGCTCAAATAAACAAAAAACATGTTTGTGCTTTTTTACTTTAATCGTCAAATTGCATGCATAAAATTCAACTTAACTTCAGAAAAATGGGATATGCCATTCACTATTTTTATACTCCTTTCATGCATGGTAGCTTTACATTCATAGATATTTTAAACTTTTTTATTGTGGCAAAGGAACAGGAAAATAATTGCATTATTTGTCACCTGTTTTCATTAGATGTCAATCAGCAACGTAAACAATTTTCCTAAAAATTTATTTTCGCGAATTTGCGATGTAGTGCGATAAATTTATTCAGGCGTGTAAATTTATAACCTACATGTTCTTTCGTGAGTGTTCTTATTCAAAACAAGGTGCAGTATATACCATTAACTACATTTACAATTTTTTCAGGAATTCAATATGGATCAGCAGAATCCTCAATGTAGTCGCGATGTTGAAGAAAAAGAAACATTACAAGGTGAAGTAACCGAAGAAATACAATCTGGTACATCTAAGGAAATTTGTACTAAAACTTTAGATCTGAACATTAGACCTTCAAGCATTATCACTCCCCGAAGTTTTACAATAGCTTCTAAATTCTCTTATAATAATAATGAAAAGTTTCTCTCTAGCCAGATGGTGAGTCGGACGTCAATGCCTTTAATCATTATGAGTAGGCCTCCCTCTCTTATAATGCGGCCACCAGCTATTACCAATGCCGTTGCACTTCAACCTCAAATGCCTTCAAACTTACCCTCTCCCCTTTCTCTGGCTTCCGGCCAACCACGAACACTATTTCACCAAGCTCTTGAGAAGTTAAACGAAAGCACACTCAGTAATGCAATAACGGAACATTTCAAGAATATCCAAATAGTAACAGACCCTTCTGGAAGGCGTAAGATTATAGATAATTCTGAACTGTCTCCTCCTGACTCTCTAACGAGCGCACCGCCGTCATATTCGTCTGTATTACGACAAATGACTATTAGAAGGAGACCTAGAATCGTTGGCACTTTTATACCATCTCCTTCTTTTGTACAACATACCCCACCACCTAATTATACCGCAGCCTTTGATATTTATGTGGATAATCCTATGCCACCTGCTCCTAGAATCTACAATTTTGGGTTTACTTCTATGCCTGTTGTTTGTCCTGATTGTGGCTATACGGGAATGACAATGGTCACCAGTAAGATAACTATTTGTACTCATTTGTGCGCCATTGTGTTGTGTATCCTATGTTGCTGGGTTTGCGCACCCCTGCCTTATATTTTAAGGTCCTGCAAGGATGTCTATCATTATTGCAGGAATTGTAGAAATTTCTTAGGTATGTATTGCCCTACGAATCCAGAAAATACATATAATTGAATTATATTGTAAAAATAAAGTGTTTTGATTACTACCTATGCTGTTTTTTTGCAATGAATTAAAACTTGAAACTACTGAAAGATAATGGTTTTCATAGGTCCGTAATTTAGGTATTTACCTAAGAGGCTATTCAAATTTTAAGCTTAATTTTGTACAAAATCGCTAGGAGTGGGTAGCTCGTAACTTTGTTAAGCTGTATAAAAGTTATGAAAGGTTGTCTCATTTAACTTACAGTATCTAAATGGCTTGTATTTTTTTGTTTGGAATAATTTGGCTATAAGCTGTATTAACGCAACCATTCCATACGAATAAAACGCACTGTAAAAGCTTAAGCATAGACAATTATAAAAGCATAGATATGATATTAATTAAATCCAATCACAATCCAATAAAAACAGAGATTTAAATTATTTGATAAAGTTGTAATTAGATAAATTATATTACAGGTTACTTTTTTAATGTGCTTTTCAATAATCTATGTCCGCGACCCTTGTTTTGACAAATGGCACGAAAATGTGATCTCATTAGAACTGCATTCCCGTGTATTTAATTTTTACGCTGTTTTCGACTTCATTTATGTCTTCCAGAAAATTTATTTTTATAAATTTAAGATAGAACTATCAATTATTAAATAACTGGAAGACAATTTATATGGATTCGATGAGTCTGAAATTAAAAATTGCGTTTTGAAACGCTATTTACATACGAACGCATCTTCTGTCACTCAAAATTCAGCGCCATCTCGCGGCAAAATGTCCGGCGTGTAAAATTAGAAGTCACAGCCTTCCGCAAGTTCCGTGTGTGTTGCGGAAAAATCCCTTTTTGGGCGTCCGACCACATGTGAGAATAGTGAACAAAATATGGTTCTATCGTGATTTTCTGTCCAGAAGAGCCGATTTGGATGTGATTTATACCCGTTACAGACAGATACAGTGTGAACGGGTCGTTGAGTGCCCCAGAAAAGTTAGAATTGTTCAACGGAAGTGAATTTTTTCGATGTAAATACGGTCCATCGAGGGTCAGTCCGGTGTGCCCGAGAAGTCCGCGCATATTTTTCGGCTGCCGTGTCTTACGTCGTCCCGTTTGATCTTGTGCGTCGTTTTCTGTGCGTTCGACCTTCGCTCGCTCCGTTGGGTCGCAAGTGTGCGTGAGGTTTTTCAATTCGTTGGTTAGCTCGGCAGCATGCCGTCGTATTGAGGACCATGGCGGCGCGCTCGTGATCCTCGGTCGGCGCGGAGCGCGCGCCCGGTCTTACATAACGAAGGTAGCGGCGGCGGCATGGCCGCTCGCGTGTCGGCGGAGGGCGCAGGGCCCTCGTACGCGTCGGTGTTGAACTTTAGAGGTGGTGACAGCAACAAGGAGAACATCGAGGCAGCGCCGGAGGAGGTGGCCGACGTGGCCCCTCGGCAGCACGATGATGAGGAGGAGGAGGGCTTCGTGCCCGTGATAGCGCACGGGCGCCGTCCGGGCAAGGGCAGGAGGGAGCGCGAGCGCCGCGCGCCGCCGCGGCCGCACAAGGCGCCGCAGCAGCACAGCGAGCCGCAGGCCGCCGGCGACCAGCAGCAGCAGGCGGCCGAGGCTCAGCCCAAGAAGTTCGTCGAAGCACCCATCCCCAAGGTGAACCCTTGGCAGGTATGTCCCTATTTCTACATGTAAACAAACAACTGTCAAAATGTCTTATTGCACAACATTATGAGTCTGCATATTTAGTTTCGAGAATTTACTCCAATAACATTGCTAGGTTAACTTAATGACATCCTGCAATTCACCTTTTAGGTATGATAATTATGAAACATTTCAAGGATACCAACATTACAGCAATTTTAAAAACCCAAACGCAAGTACTTACACTGTTAAATTATTCTTGACAGAGCTCACTTATTATCGAAATATGTTCATTCAGTATGTCTACTGAAGTGTAACAACAAAAGCTTAGTCTGTATATAAATGATCTGACATGTTGAGTATCCAAAGAATAGGGAACTAAAGTACTTATGTAAATTAGACTTGTGTGCTTAGAATATCCTTAATCATATTTCAATGTCCACAAATTGAAATTTCTTTCATTCAATGTGAAAACATATAGGACCTAGAAGATATGCAAATCTCTGGACACAAGAAATATGAGCTTCACAGTAGAAAATTATCTTGTAAATATTAGTATTTTGAACTTGCTGTTAGAGTGTTAATATAAAATCTTATAATGCCCCATTTGTAGAAAGAAAATTATCAAAGTCCTTGATTATTTTAAAAAATTCTTCCTGTTATTCTAATAATGAGGGTATTTCTTAAAACTTTAAAAGCTTGATAAATGGAGGTAGGTGTATACAAATTTTGAAAACGTATCTTGGCTAATATTGTTTTCTAGGTGGTATAATAATGTAGGTGATTTTATTAAATCAAAATTATTTACTATGTCTATAAATCTTTGAGTTTGTGGTTGCTCCACTGCCCTAGTTTATAAAGATAGAGTTATGGGCCACATTTTATGTCATGAAATTAAACCATATTATCTTTACAATTGAAATTTATTGTTCATTCCATCTTATTAATATTTTCCTCCATTAATGTATACAATTGATTTTTTTCTTTAAACATCTATTGTAAAGATATCTGTTGTTCTGTGGCTAAGGGTTATTGGGTTCTAAAGCTCCTTATCATTTGCACCCACTCTTCTTTATATGAGCATATTCAAATTTAAATTACTTTTAACCCCATGGTGGTCACCGTGTACACCGGTGTTCGTGAACAATGGACGTCTCGATTGTGTTTTCTGATTGTTGACCATTGAGGGTCGTGATGATTACGCTATCAGACAAACCAGTGTAACCATGTGGTGCTGTTGTATTGGTTATAGATAATAGGTATTCGATGTTCCATTACGAAGTGTTGAAGCTTGTAAACAAACATTGCTCTAAAGGAGGGCCATAACAAATGTATGTCATCATTTAAATTTATTGGGAATTTAATCTATTAGGGTTTGGTGCTTTATTCATTTGCTTCCATTTTTTTTTATACATACATAACAACACTCGCTCCCTTCCTAGCCACATCCTTCACAATTAATCCATCTTTTCTTATGTCTTCCTCTCCCTGCATAACAATCCATTTTTCCTGGTTGATAATAATAAATAATTATTTAAACATAATAATACAAATATAGATAAGTCTTTCAATAAGAATACTAATATGTTTACACTTATCTATTGTTTATGGGACATAGGTCAATGGCATTCTTTGAATGTGGTCTTCAGATATTAACCTACTGTCAACACTGCATTTATTAGAATTCAAAAATATTACAAGATATTACTTATACACTGTTTTTATTTTATCATTTTTTTTTTTTAAATTTTCGCACATATGCAGTCACTGTCTGGTAAAGCGGTGACTATGGCAGTGTGGCAGTGGGCTGTATTTGGGGTGCTTTTGCCTAACCCTTAGGGGATTATAGTCGTGAAAATATGTATGTATGTGTATCATTTTTTGCCATTATCTTATTGCTTTATGTGCAAAACTTCATAAGCACATATTTACAGTTTCCTTACTGTAAAACTTTAACAGAAATCAATATGCTGTCACTGAAAAAAATAAAATAATAATAAAAGCCATTTATTCCGAATTTTATAAAGTTATTTTTTTACACAAAGTTTTTGCATGCTCTTATAAATTTTATATAAACAAAAAATAATTTTTACAAAAAAAAAAACTGTTGCCTAAGTACTTTTAAAAAGTCTCTTAATTCGTCGTGCCTGTTGGCACAGGCCTCCTCCAATGATATCCAATGTTGCCTGTCTTGGGCTACCCTTCTCCAATTCGGTCCAGTTGTCAATTTTATTTCATTGTCCCATCCCCCCTTTCTTTTTATTTTTCCATCTCTGGGGTACCATTCTGCGACTCTATTGCTCCATTTCTCCACTTTGCTTCGCATCAGATGTCCTGCCCATCTCCATTTAAACTGCTCGATTCGAGTACGTACGTCGGCGACGACTGCTTTGCCCATAAGTCATTGTTTCTGATTCTGTCAAACCATTTGTATCCTGTCATACTTCTCTCCATTGCTCTTTGTGCTATGGCGAGCTTTTCTCTGAGGGCTCGAGTGATGGCCCAGGTTTCACACCCATATGTTAGACATGGCAATACATAATTGGTGAATGTTTTTCTTTAAAGAGTTTTAAGAGTTCTGTAAAAAAATTGGTTTTCCAAATAGGTGTAACATCTAAGTCTTGCTGCATATGTAACTGACCTTACAGATCCACAAATGACTTAACTAATCTACAAATGCAAAATAAACAGTATTGTTAGTAACTACTAATATTGATATTACATTTACAGTAATTTCAAAATATAATTAATCTTTATTGCTATGTAATTAACAATTTCTGATACAAAATATCATGATTTATATCTGCATATGTATTATGTGTAAATCATTACAGACTACTGTATATTATGTACTAGCTTTTGCTCGCGACTTCATCCACATAGAGCAGTTACTTTAAGATAGTGTGATGGTATGTAGCCTATAGCATTCCTCAATAAATAGGCTATCAATACTGAATTTTTTTTTTCAAATTGGAACAGTAGCCTCTGTTGGTGGAATTGAAAATTTACTCCTACTCTATTATTCGAAGCAAAGTTCATTGTGGCGTTAATTTGTCCTTCATTTTTCTGGGAGACGTTATTAAAAAAAAATTATATTCACCCGCATGACACCCATACCCATGGGAAAATAGGGATAAAAAGTAGCCTATGTCCTTTTTTAGGCTCTAGACTATCTGCATTTTGCAGTTGAATTGGTTCAGTAATTTTGACGTAAAAGTGAGACAGACAGACAGAGTTACTTTCGCATTTATAATATTAGGATGGATTATATATCTAAAGATTGTAATAAGAAAACACATTTACAAGAGAATCAGTGAAAATGTCTTTGAGATGTATGAAACGGATATGGCAGGATAGCAAAGAAATGAAAATGTTTCCATAATAAACATTATCCAGTATATTTTGTTATTTAAGAAAGAATGATTGACTTTTAAGATATGACTTTAATCAATATTGAATATTGTTGAAGAGAGGTTAAAATCTCATTTCTTTCGTTTCCAATAGAAAAAAGGTGTGATTTTATGACACATTGTTACTATGGACATTTAGATCGTCATCAGAGAATATGTTTTTATTTTTATTTTATGTGGTTAGAAAAGAAAAATCCCAGGTCTAGATTAAATATCTTTAGTGTCGTAATTAACATCAAAAACATCAGCTTATAATAATCATAATATCTATCTAGCTGTCCGCTACTTTGTCAGCGGTTACTGGTTTTTAAAACTATCCCATGGGAACCCTTTAATTTTCCGGAATAAAAGTACCTAACATGTTGACCGGGTTATAAGGTATCACCATGCAAATTTTGAAATCAGTCCAGCCATTTCGAAGATTAGCCCGTACAAACCGACAGAGAAACAAAAAAAAATCTTTTGGTATTTTCCCTCTTTTTGCATCCCCCTGACTTTGTTAAAGCATTTTTGTACAGACATTCTACCTCTACAGTTTTTATATATGTATGTATATATTATATCTGTATCCTACACATCTTCATTAGTTATTATTTATTTAATAATTTATTGTACACAATAAAGAATGAAATATACAATGAAGAAATAAAATTACATCTACATCTGTCCTAGCTGTTAGAATTTTTATTTGAATTAGAGTGATTATAGATTTTTTCCATAGTGCCCCATAACAGCAATAGGCTTATTGAACCAAATATTAACATAATATAAAACATATCTTTACAAACGTTTAAATAACTACTTATAGTACGATTATTCATTCCTGTCAGTAAAATGACAAGTGCAACTGTCACTGATACAAACATATTTTTATTTATATATAGGCAATTTGATATTGAATAAAAAATGTAATCTCGACTAACATTTAATTGTAAAAACTAGAAGGGGAAGAATTACCCCATCACTATTTATTTGGGAGTAAAGACCTGCAACATAGGAAATGTCATTTTACTGACTGGAATTAATAATCTTACTTTAGATGCTGGCCTTAATCATTATAGAAGAAATATAATTATTTATTATTTAGTCACCTCCTTTTCTTAAGATAAAGAAACTTAAGTGCATGTGTTAGTCATCCATTTACCACATGTGAGGTTATTATAGGTTAGTTTTATCACATGTTTAATAAGTAGTTTGAATATAAAATGGTATGAAAATTTTATTCTTGTAATAAGTTCGCTGAGGAGCTGGGTGGCGCTTAGTACGCTTTGGCTTTCGATCGATAACAAACCTACCTTCGCCATGGTCAGGCCGTGGATGGGTGACCGAAACTTTGTGATCTTGAACTCCTCCGTGCTTCGGAAGGCACGTTAAGCCGTTGGTCCCGGTCGCTATTGCGACCGTTTCTACCCACCAACCCGCTGGGCCAGCGTGGTGGTGTTACGGCCCATACTCCTGTGTTTCTCCATGAGGAAGGCCTGTGCCCAGCAGTGGGACGTATATAGGCTGACGACGATACTATAGCCCACTTTATAGACGTTAATGAACATAGTAGACTTATAATAATAATAATATGCTTGCAACTGTAATATTTAGATCTGGCTGGCATGCTCTTACATTTATCTTCACATAGCCATTATATGTATATCTGGGGAAACGAGGCAAAAATATGTTTTGAGAACTAATCTACTTTTTCCCCATGGTTAGTCTTTGGATGGGTGACCAAAATTGAGATCTCAACTGCTTGTAAATTCGAGTTGTATAGATGGACCCAAAGAATATTATCGTTTCCTTTTCCCAATGCATTTTGCATCTTATTCATTTAAGAAACTAATCATTTAGTCAGTTTGGGTATTTACATACTCTTAAGAATAACAAATTACGCCAACCGTTCACTTGCTACGAGGAGGCCTTGTTCTGAGAAGAACGGGCAAGAAGCTCAGCAAGATTTTTCCTCCCTTTACAATTTTTTTTTTGAAGATTTTAGTGTGCAATTGCCAAGAAAGCAAAGAAATTGCTAGTGCCAATAATAAACGAACACTTTTACAGACTGTAACATCTTCCATTTCAAAATGGGAAAAAAAACCAGCAGGCCTAGCACGGGCCGGAGAGAAGAAGTCCCCAGAGACAAAAATCGTCATTGCCTCTCGCTTCTTCGTTCGCGCGGAAGCGAGAGGCAATGAGTAATTTTGTCGTCTTTTTTTGTTTCGTCATCTAAAAAAACCTTTACACAATAATAACATTTTGAGATTAATGTATTTTTATTTCGCTTTTTGAACATGTTAAATGGTAGTTCCAATAAGAATAAGTAAGAAATACAATGTTTATCGTACTGAGTTTTTTATCGTACCTGCGTAATATTACTAGCAATGCATGTTACGTGATACGTCGATAATTCGATATCATCAATTTATCGATGTGGCGGCCAACGTGGAGATAAAAGAATACACGTTGTGCGTATGTGTCTAAGGGTCAGTTTTGGTTGACCAGTAGGTTAAATGGACCGGATGGTCGCAACAGCGACTGGGTCCAACGGCTTGAAGTGCCTTCTGAATCACGGAGGAGCTCGAGACCACAAAGTTTTCGTCACCCATCCACGGCCTGACCATGGCGAAAGTAGCTTTGTTTTCGATCGAAAAGCGAAGCGCATTAACCATCACGACCGCCACCGAGCTCATTTCCCCCCACTAACCCGCATTCGGCCAGCGTGGTCGTGTTACAGCCCTTCTCTTGTGAATTGAATAGAATAAAATATTCTAAGAGTAGGAGAGTAGAGAGTAAGAGTTGGTACAGTCACGTGCAAAAATATGTATACACCTTTGTTAGTTTGTGACTCTTAGTAGTTGCGAATAAAGACTATTACCTATTAAAATCTGTATCCATATTTTTGCATGTGACTGTAGTATCTGTACTGTACTGATTAGGCCACTTCAAGTCGGCTTGACCCCTTTGGCGTTGCGTAGAGGTGTGGCCTCATTATGCATCCTCTATCGCGTTAATTATGGGGAGTGTTCCGAGGAATTGTTCGGTTTTATACCTGCCGCCACTTTCCGTCATCGTTCGGCGGCATGACATCCACTCCCATCGTCTGGATGGTTGGTTGTATTCCACTGTGCGCTTCTCCAGGAACTTCCTACCCCGCACAACTAAACTGTGGAATGAATTGTCGCCAGCGGTATTTCCGGACCAGTATAACATGAAAACCTTCAAGAAAAGTGCGTATCCCACTTAAAAGGCCGGCAACGCACTTGTGACCCCAGTGGTGTTGCGAGTGTCCATGGGCGGTAGTTGCTTAACATCAGGTGACCCGTATGCTCGCTTGCCCCCTATCCCATAAAAAAATATCCATTTTTTATTACGTGTTAACAAACAATCATACTCCCCATTTGATGGTGTGTTGCTGGTCGGCTAGAATACGTGTAATTCTTATAAAAATTGCATCAGCTTGCTTCTCATTCAGTCCACAGTGCACGTTGCCAATCTGTGACAAGGTGTAAATGCTTCTAAAGACACCCTTCCATCCGGATCACGGCAATGTTGCTGTCTCACAGCAATGCCTCGCAATAGTAAAACTAAGTTGTCTCAGACGGCACTATTTCATTGTCATCTAATACGATATAATTTAAACTCAATCATGTTTATCGAAATGATAATAGGGAGCTACACTGCAATGTAAAGAATATGAATTCATTAACACTAGCGATAAATTTTATTTTAGAATGATAAAGTTATCTTTGGTAGCATTTCAATCATTTCAAGGATGAATTTGCTTTTTGAGCTAAGACATGTTGTATTATAATTGAAATACCTTACCTATATTTTTATTACCTATTCATTTGTATATTTTATATCTGTCATTTATTAACATATGTAACTATGTCTAAAATTTGTTTCACAGAACCATTGTTAATTTTAGGACGCATGTTGTTGGAGTACAGTCTGTACCCTATATTTATACCTAATTTATTATATGAACTATACAACAGAGTACAGTTACTGTACTCTGTTGTGTGTCTAAATGAATAACATAAAAAAATAAATAAAAAATAATTAATACAGTAGTAATTTGCCATCAGTCGATGTTATTGATGCGATATAATGGATTCGTCCTTCGTTTCTAATATAATTTCGTCCGCGTATCGTTTTGATACGATCTCTTCCGGAGATCTGGAATCCATTTATTAATATTATAAACGCGAAAGTAAGTCTGTCTGTCTGTCTCGCTTTCACGTCAAAACTACTGAACCAATTTAACCAAAATTTACACAGATAGTCTAGAACCTGAGAAAGGACACAGGCTACCTTTTATCCTGATGTTCCCATGGGAACGGGTGCCATGCGGGTGAATGTGAAAAATACTAAATAACGACTCGAAGAAAAATGAAGGACAAATTTACGCCACTATGAACTTTGCTTCTAATAATAGAGTAGGAGTAAATTTTCAATTTCACCAATTGAGGCTACTGTTCCAATTTGATAAAATCTTTTAGTGTTGAATAGCCTATTGAGGAAGGCTATAGGCGACATACCTCAAAGTAACTAATCAACGCGTATTAAGCCGCAATAGCTAGTATCTTCATACATACATATAATCATGCCTATATTCCCGAAGGGGTAGACAGAGGTGCATTACACCCACACTTTGCCAGTTATTCCGGTGGTCCCATGTAATCGTGGCAAGCCCATTGCCGTTACTGGATACTAATGAAAATCCAGATCACTCTGAACTCAAACCCAAATTCCAATTTCCAAATATCCACCCCCATCATTTAAGATGGTTAGTAGCATTCCACTGCGTTTCCCTAGAACATTTCTGTCTCGCAAACTTTGGAACGATTGTCGTCGGTGGTTCTTTCGGGCCTGTACAATATCCAGACCTCCGAGAGAAGAGCGTTCTCCCTCTAAAAAGGTTACGCACTTGTAACTCAAACGGTGTTGCAGTGGTCTATGGGCGGCGGTAATTAGTTTTTGTCAGGTGATCTATCTGCTCATTTGACCCCTATTCCATAAAAAAACGTCGAACTTATCTCAGCACTGACATTGCTAGTTCCTTCCCCATCAATCCAATTTTTTCTTTTATCAATGTTGATTCAATTCGCTGCTATATGTAATTCATCGATGAATCATCATGTCTAATTATAGTTAGACTTATAAGTTATTTAATGAATCGAACGACGTCTGTCAATCGTTAAATTAAAGATATACTGACATTCAATGTAGGTATGACGGCTAAAATTCCCATTCAAATTGTATAATCGACAATGGGCGATATGCCATGTGATTCATTTAATATATATTTAAAAGTTTATTTTGATCAGTGGACTGATAAGCTAACTGCTATAGCATTGCATTACAAAAACTGTCTCCAAAGAACTGTGTTTGTGATAGATTGGTGTATTGTTTATTTTGAGAGTCAGCTTTCAGTGCCTTCTGTACAAAACAATTCGGTTCTTTGTTAATCCTTCATCTTTGATAATCCAGCACTGTCCTTTAAGTGGCATAGTATATTTTCTTCTGGACAGAGCACTCTGGACACTCCCTAGACCATTAGTTCCCAAAGTGGTCCAGGGGTTCACGGAAGACTCGACGGGGGTCTTGTTGTCTTCACAACTTCAGATAAATTTTGAAAGTGGTCTATGAGAAAAAATAAGTCTGGTAACCTCTGATCTAGACAGAATGCTTGCTTGTCTCATTTTCCTCAAAAATCCGACGAAGCTTTAGAAGTCGTCTAAGATTAACCGCTAAAGCCATTAAAAAAGAACCAGTGTAACCATAAGTAATCCAAAAAGAGACAGAGGTAAATGTCTAATACATCAGGTGGTTTACTAGTGTAAATTGTACCTCGAAATAATTCTACATTGTGTGAGAAATTCCTCCTCACCTACCACCAGAAAACCGTTAGTTGCGACATTATATATAAACCAAAATAAATAATTTCAAAGTCATGTTACGACACAAGGCGTTGACATTACGTGACGCTCACGCTTGGCATCCGGCCAATGGGCATATGTTGATGATTTAATACGAATTTTAATGTAGTGTCAGGGTCATTAATTGGTTTAAAGATTAGATGAATCGAAGCGACCATCCCACTTTCGTATACAACTAAGATTAGGAGTAAGTAATAGGTTAGCGTGGTATGGGCATGTGATGAGGAGGGATACATACATACATATAATCACGACTATTATACCCTAAGGGATAGTCAGAGACTAGGCAAAAGCACCGCAATAGCAGTCCATTGCCATAGTCTGCGCTTCACCAGGCAGTGACTGCACTCAGCGTGACTGGTTGTGAGCCCGACGCCGCTATAAGCTATTACATGTTGTGCCGACCCTTCCTAGGGTGGGAGAAAAAGGCAGGAGGAAGAGATCCGTCTGAGAAGGAGCGCGGTGGTATGGTGGTTCGTACGCTTTGTCTTTGCGATATTGAAAACCAAGCTACTTTTGCAATGGTCAGTCCTCGGATGGGAAACCAAAACCTTGTAAACTTGAGTCGCTTGCAACCTTTTTTACACCCACCAATCCTCTTCATGTGTTTTTACATATAGGAAGGCCTATGCCCAGCAGTGTGACGTATATAGGCTGGTGACGATCCATTTAATTATCCTATACACGTAGATTTTCTGATTATTTGAAGGTGACCAACGATTAAGGTCACGAAATACATTTAGGTGGCTAAAATGAGTAAAAAGAGCTCTAAAATTATATTCTGCGAAATTTCTTTGAAGTCTTTAATGCGATCAGCATGTTATTACTGTCGAAATCCTCCCGCATTTTACTCCTCGCCAAAATTGTTTGCAAAAGAGGGCTTTTTTTTAAAGTTGAGTAAATAATGCGCTTGGTGAGGTGCAAGTAGAACCTCTGTTTATAGTAGTGAGATCAGGGGTGGGGGAGCAAATATTGATTTATAATCCAGGCAATACGCAGAAATGGAATGGGATTCCTACCGAATAGTTAGCGTTACAGTTTTGATATGGCGAACTGCACTCGCTCGGGAGGAGCTCGGTGGCGTAGTGGCGGTGGCTAGTACGCTTTGGCTTTCGATTGAAAACAAAGCTACCTTCGCCATGGTCAGGCCGTGGATGGGTGACCAAAACATTGTTTTCTCGAGCTCCTCCGTGCTTCGGAAGGTACGTTAAGCCGTTGGTCCCGTTCGCTGTTGCGACTGCTTCTACCCACCAACCCGCATTGGGTTTTTTGTGACGGCCCATACTCATGTGTTTCTCCATGAGGAAGGCCTTTGCCCAGCAGTGGGACGTATATATGCTGAGGACAGACAGGAACTACATACATCTGACATGAGTTTCGATCTCATACTAGGCACACTCGCAGATACGGAGACGATGTCAGACGGTTTTTCTCCATACATTCGATACCTAGCTTCTTTCGACAACTATAGTGTAGACAATTATACATGTACATACATTATAACCGCCTCTCTGGTCTAGACGTTGACACAACCGTGCACCGGGTGTTAATCCGGGAGGTCGGGGTTCGATTCGATTGTTGTGTTCCAATTAGGTAAGATTTCAATTGCCATTTCCTCAATTGTTAAGGTGAACAGGAGTTAACAGGTGAAACTCGCTTCCTTCGGCCTTATCGTCCTTTACCATCAGGTGAGATGAAGGCCAAGAGCTTGTGTTGTTGGCGACTGGCCGCAAGGCTCTATTTTTAAACAATTTCTCTTTGTTATACCGCCATATTTGTTCCTATTATTTTTTCTGTCACTCTTCTTCATACTATTGTTCTGTCGTTCTTGTATATTCTTATTATTATTAAATCCCTGTTACCTTCTATTGGCTTCTGTTTCCATCCAAATCCATACAGTCCACCACCACGCTCTCCCACTCGCTATCATCCAGCTTTATCATATGTCATATGTAAAAAAACGCATCATCACGTCTCTATCCCTGAAAGAGAAGGCAGAAGTGTTAAGCTACATTTCACCTGATATGTTCGGAAACTACAAAACACAGAACTAAGGTAAATGTCTGGAGAGAAATCTAAACACATACTTAGAACTTAAGTAGTTGAGTTGGTTCAGAAAACCGATCCATCTTCCCATTTTCTCGCATCGGTTTGCTATTAAACTAAGGTTGATTAATCTGGACCCACGAACCCTATATGTTTTTCTTCAACACTTGTCTTTTGTAAAAAAATTCATAGCATAACATATCTAACACTGCCCTCTTTAAATCAAATGCCGTCTTTACTGTCATGTTTCAATAATATTTAGCCCATACAAATTTAATTACCCTGGATGTAAGCCAAGCTTGACTGTTCATTAAGATTTGTGCTACAAAATGAAATACGCTCTATGTTTTGTTTGTTCGACGAAAATGTTTCATTTATTGCTTTCAAAGCTACAGCAGAATAATAAATTAAAAAGTTTATTTGACAAAATTAGCACATTGACAAACATCGCATGGTTAATAACCTTCATGGAAAGCAAAAATTGCAATAAATACCAAATTCCAAAATTGATAAATGAATTACCCCTTTATATTAAGACACAAATCACAAGATTAAATCTTAAATATCGCCTAAAAACCTTTTCCTTTCATTAATTGTCAATACCATATTAAATGAACTATTGTAAGTTACCCCGTGTGGTTCCACATTGTTTCTTTATTAATATTTTGGGTGTTAGGTTTATGTGTGGCTCGTTTCTCAGGTTCTAAGGCCCGTATTACGAATCTAAACTCAAGCGTAGATCTCTGCTTGAGCACTGTTAGAGAGGGATGGCGCTATTGATCCCACACAGCGGCATCCCTTTTTAACTGCGCTCAAGCAGAGATCTACGCTTGAGTTTGGTTATGTAATACGGGCCTAAGTCAAATATAGTTGACAAAAAATATACACCAGGGCTTACAGCAATGTAATCTTAGCTTAGAATCTAATTTTATGTGTATGTACAGTCAAGTGCATAAATATGTATCTTGAAAACCATTACAATATCATGTATGTATGTAAGGATTCACGAAATTTGTGACACTTTTCTCATCATTATTATGTCTTCGCTGTTGTTCCATAAATATGTTAGTAATTATGTGGGCAATAATATATACCTATCGCCAAGTGTTTGCTCGATGCAAAACAAATTGTCCTTTAATGTATACATGTTTTTGATCAATTTCTGCAAACATATTTACTACAGTTAGATTGGATACTTTCTTAATAAACTTTCATAGATATATACTTTTGACACGTTTGTTTACATACAAATTTATGCACTTGACTGTACATTCTGTTTGTGGATTCTGTATTGATTATAAATGTTGGTATTTAATCACGTATCGAGGGTTGAATGACTCGGTGCACAGTCAAACCTAAATTGGTTTTTGTTGCACTGAATTAATCTGTAAGACTAGATTTAATCTTTGTGTTATTATTATAAACAAATAAAAAATATATACAAATAATAGTTGGGACATTTCGCCTTGTTGCTTTTTCCTGCATTGTCTCTCGGTCAAACTTTTTATTGTCTCGATTCTCTCGATCAACTTTTTATTCAAACTCATCGAAAAACGAGGATGCGTAAAAATAAAACCCAAAATTTGTATGTATATTTGTTGAATACCATTTCTGGACTTTAAAAAGCACTGCACCAGTCTATTAGTAAATGTATAGAAGAATGTAGCCAAAAAGGTTGCATTTTGTCAAGGTCTAGATTTGTTCAGATGTCCAACATAGATCATCCATTAGCTTCGTAGTCCCTGTACAATAGCTGTAGATTCTCTTTTATATTACTCATTGATTTTTTGCAAATATACCTCCAATTCCTTACAGACAATATTACATTTTCACTGTAACTAGATTTTCCTTTGTACTCTCTAAGTGGAGGCGAGTTGCTTTGTCATCTACTAAAGAGTAGAGCTTAAATATCGGATTTTGTTTACTTTTTTCTATTGCTTTTCAGAAAATACTGCATTAAGTTTGAATAGGATTTTGAATCTTATAAGATTGGGTTTTGAAGCTTCATGATTGGATGGATTGATCGTGTGAACGAAGACATGACAAGGCGAGTGATAGAAGAGAATTTACGCGTAAGACTTGTCGTGCTGACCGCAAATAGATGAGGATAAGGCAGAGAAATGACGAGTAGTTCCTGCTACCAGTAACCTCCTTCTTCTTCTTGCCCTTTTCCCCTTTTGTAGGCACAACATGCCTTCTTCCATTCTCCTCTGTCACTCGTCAGCTCAGCATCCATTTCTTTTATTCTCATATCATTCTTCACGCATTCATCCATCGCTTCATTGGTCTTCCTCTCACTCTAGGTCCGTTCACATTCATGCTCAGCATCTTTCTTCTAATGTGATGTGTGCAATCGGCAACCTAAAGAATCTTAATCCATATTTTTACCCCTTGAGAGTCAGCGCGAACACCGGTGCTCGCAAACAATAGGTGTTCCTATTGTGTCTGGTTTTGAATTAGGTGTAGGCAGATATTTGCACGACCATTTCGCCTGATATGCTTAAGTTCCAATGTGATGTAACAGAAACATGAACCGTGCACATAATATTAGGTCCTTACCTATGAAATTGGTGTTTTGTATGGAGATTTTGGGGATGGCTGCATTTTACATGCTAACATTTTATCAGTTTTCTTCACAAAGACAAATCCAGAGATAATAATATTTGGCATGTATCATTAGACAAGCTTTAGCAATGTGTGTGAACACTCTTGATAAAAATTATTCATCGTTTTTACGTTAATGCAAATCAAATGATGTATTCGGGATGTATTCGGGAGGCAGTTAAAAATAATTGTCTTTGTGTCTAATTTTAACACAATTAAACTTACAAAAAATTATCAAATTAAATAATACGAGCTCAAATATATGGTCTCTTTTTAGAAGAGGCAATTATTTAAAAAGAATTTTCTGGAACTTAATAGTTACGGACAAATTGCTAAGACAGAATACAAACACCAATTTCATAGCTAAGGACCCAATATTCACAAGAATTTCTCCTCCCTTTTCAGTTGGGAGCTTTCCCGAGACATCAGAATCTTCCCGGAAACAAAGATACTTGACCCCTACCTTGCCAGTTCCATTACCTATAGATATAGTATTGATTACTCATTGTTGCGAAACCGTTCATCCATGTCAGACTTAATATGTGGCTGTTGGCCGCTGATGGCCTTCACGGCTCACACGTGACACTACATATATATTCTCAGGCCCATATCCAAGAAGTGATAGACAGAGGTACATCGCGCACCCACGGTTAGCCAGTAACAAAGCCGTTGGTCCCGGTCGCTATTGTGACTTTCTACCCACCAACCCGCATTGGGCCAGCGTGGTGGTGTTACGGCCCATACTCCTCATGTGTTTCTCCATGTGGAAGGCCTGTGCCCAGCAGTGGGACGTATGTAAGCTGAGGACAGTTTATTTCTTCTTTCTTTATTTCGGACTTTGCTATATCCATATTTGATTAGTATATAAGAATTTTTGTACTACTTACTATATTAGTATTGTTAGTATAAACCTAATTTCGAGAAGAATCGCAAGGAATGCTAATTTCTCAGTAAATGTACAAATATCGAAGTAAAATTAAATAAAAATAAATAATAAATATCCTCAGACATGCTGCTTGTGCTTGTGCTACGGATATTAGATGACGGACAAATATACTTTTTTGATAAATAGTACATATAATTATTCAGAATATACATAATATAATACATATAATAGGTTGGGGAAAAAGTTTCTTCGCATTTTTTAAGAAAATTCAAAACATTTTTTAATATAGTTTATTTACATTTAACTAAAGTATGTAGGTACCATTTTGTTCGATAACTTTTTGCCATCTTGTAGGTAGGGACATGATCCCATTGCTATAGAAATTTTGGGACTTCTGATCAAAATACCGCGACAAGTGGTTTTGGCAGTCCTCTCATGATGTTAACCTGACACTGCCTAAAGAATTCTGAAGAGACCGAAACAGGTGGAAATCTGAAGGTGCAAGGTCAGGACTATACGGCGGATGCATTAACACCTCCCAGCCAAACTCTCTTAATTTTTGCTGAGTGGCTAAAGATGTGTGAGGTCTAGCGTTATCATGATGAAAAACCACACCCCTTCTGTTGATTAATTCCGGCCGCTTTCTCTCAACTTCTTGCTTTAATCTCATCATTTGTTCGCAGTAGAGTTCAGAAGCGATGGTCCTGCCTGGTGGTAACAGCTCATAATGAATAATGCCCTTCCAATCCCACCACACACACAGCATCACCTTGTTGCGAGTTAACCCGGGTTTCGCCACAGTCTGTGAAGCCTGACCGGCCTTTGACCACGACCTTTTTCGCACGTTCTTGTCGTACGTGATCCACTTTTCATCACCAGTTATCAGCTTCTTCAAAAATGGTTCGGTTTCATTACGTCGTAATAAATAATCACAAATGAGTACACGGTTCATTAGGTTTCTTTCAGTGAGCTCGTGAGGTACCCAAATGTCGAGCTTTTTGTGTACCCAGTTTTTTTCAAATGCGCCAAAACTGTTTTGTGGTAAATTCCCAGTTCTTCAGCTACGTCGTAACTACTGACATGCCGATCTTGCTCCACTTTTTCAAAAATGGCATCCATTTTATCTGTAATAGGGCAACCAGAGCGACGTGCATCTTTGACATCAAAATTTCCGGATTGAAAACGCTTAAACCAAATTTGTGCTACTCTCACAGACACGGCACTAGGTCCATAAACATAGCAAATTTTTTTCGCGGCTTGCGTTGCATTTTTACCTTTTTTGTAGTAAAATTTTAAAATGTATCGAATTTCTTCATTAGATTTACTCATCTTGGCGGTACGAAAAACAAATGAAAATCACACATTTTCCTAATTTGAATTTGGAATTATGTTCTTTAAAATTTAAACTTTCAATGATACCAAAACCAGCCAGATACAAATAGTATAGCCAAAGAGATTTTATTACAAATTTATACATACTATAATGCGAAAAGACTTTTTCCCCAACCTAATTATAATGAACATCCAAAACTGGATAACAAAGGTCTGAAAATTCATCACCCAAACACTTGCCTCCACAGGGGATCAAACCCAGGATCTCTCGAGATAGCGACGCCTTGAGACCGGCGTACAGACCACTCGACCACGGAGGTCGTCATCAGAAAAATAAATATGTATGGGTTTTTTGTTGGCAGGCTTTCTATTTGTAATTGTCACCCTAAACAGCGATAACCGAATCGGGACGGACACGAGTAGTGGCTCGTGCAAGAGGTCGCGAGATCGATATATACCGCCTGTACAGAAGCTTGATAAAATTTAAGTAGTTGTGAATATCGCTTGCCTCACGCTTGCCCGGTCCACCAGGCTCGTTCAATTTACATGGGGACAATCTATTTGGGCACAAGTCCATCGCGTAAATTCTCGTTCTTTGACTCGAGATATCAAAACTCATTCACTCACAAGGAAGAGCCTTGTCATGTACTCGTTCTCACAATAAATCCGTCTTGTCTTCTTTTTTCCTCTCCTAGCATAATCATCTACTCTATTCAGAGCTTACCCTTGGTTACGTCAACTACTAATAGAATTTTTTTTTGTGGCGTACATGTAGAAATAATAAGAACTTACTATGGTTTACAATTATGGTTACTATGGTTTTTTAACTACCCCACGGGAACCCTTTAATTTTCCGAAATAAAAGTATCTAAGTTGTTGACCAGGGATATAAGGTATCACCATGCAAAATTTCATTGAAATCCGTCCAGCCATTTCGGAGATTAACCTGTACAAACAGACAAAGAAACAAAAATTAAGAAAAAAATCATTATTTGGTACTTACCCTCTTTTTACATCCCCCTGACTTGGTGTTAAGCATTTTTTTTCTATGTACACACATTCGACCTCCACAGTTTTATTTATTTAATATTATTTAGGTACACTTACAGATTACTGTCATATCCTGACTTAAATAACAATTGAGATAAAAGAACTTACTAGACAATAATCCTAATTTAGCGTACACAGCGTGTTCAATATGCATGTTAAAAAAGCAAACATTAAGATAACAAGTAATGACACATTTGAGCCGAAAAAAAGAATATGTAGAACTGTCGATAAAATATACAAGCTGACATAAGTAAAATATTGTATTATATGGGTGTATAGATAATTATAATAATTTATTCATTTACACCAAAAGGAATTGGACTAATTAAGTTTGTAGAGCATTTACCATCCTAGATAGGCACGAGCCTATTTGAGTGCTTAAAAATCAGACGAAATGTGGGCGTTTACACGTCTGCCTACTTAAAGATAGAGGTGCAATCTATACATATAATAAAACTGTAGAAGTCGAATGTCTGTACATAGAAAAAATGCTTAAAATCAAGTCAGGGATATGTAAAAAGAGGGAAAATACCAAAAATTTTTTTTTTTTTTGTTTCTGTCTGTTTGTACGGGCTAATCTCCTACATCGCTGGACCGATTTCAATGAAGTTTTGCATGGTAACCTTATATCCCTGGTAAACATCTTAGATACATTTAATTACGGAAAATTAAAGGGTTCCCGTGGGATAGTTAAAAAACCACTAACCATGGACGAAGTCGCGGGCAACAGCTAGTATAGCTAGTATATAGTAGCTAGATTTAATAATGATATCCTAAACGTACCCTCAAGTCTAAAGAGGATGTGTGATAAACAGCCTTCATACAAACTTAGCATTCGTTTTGAATGAACAACATTTCGGCATAGTTTCAGAGCAATGAGCTAATTTTAGATCCATATAGTGTAATGAGAATTGGGTGACGCAACGCTTACGTGTTGGGATATCAAGGCCACTTTCGTTTAGTAAAACTGTAAAGCCTATGATACAAATGGATCAGGAAATCCAGGAATGTATTTATCTTCGATAATTTGATGTTAACGTACACCGAAAGGGTTAGGTAAGTAGGGCCATGGTCAGGCCGTGGATGCGTCCAAAGCTTTGTGATCTCGAACTCCTCCGTGCTTCGGAAGGCATGTTAAGCCGTTGGTCCCGGTCGCTATTATAGCCGTTTCTACCCACCAAACACCTGGTGTTACGGTCCCCACAGCGGTATTTAAAGGCTCCTTTTTGGTGAGCTCCAAAGCACCCGCTATTGGTGAGAACTAAACTCATTGTTTTGGTGAATAGGAAAAACACAGTCCTAAAATTTAATAAAAGGATTAAATTTTGTAATGTGTGTGTAATGAACCACCAAAAAGGAGGTACATTACACGTATCTTTGGAAAATATCCCGCTGGCTGGAGGTCAGTAAGAAAAGTTTATATTTACATTCCATGACCGGAACAAACAGGTACTGATTTCAGAATCTTTGATAGAGCAAATTCAGCACTAATTCTCGGCATCACTCATAATAAGTTTCAGCGATAAGGCGATCAAAGCAGAATTATTTAGTCTTCTGCTACTATAAACGTAATTTAGTCGTGTATAAAATTTGCAGAACCAAAACCGAATACATGTTTTGGTTCTGCTAATTTTACTTTCGACGGTCTCTTAAATCCTTGGCCCGTTTCGCTCGATGAACAGAATCTTACAGTCTGTTCGGAATTTCGTTACCTAGGATCTCTACTTCAACAGGATGGAGATGTTGACCGAGACTTCAAGCTCAGCATTAGCTTAGGATGGAAGAAATGGCGGCAGGTTACGGGAACTACCTGTGACCCCCGTATTTTTCCCCCTAAGATTGAAGAACAATGATGGCATGTAGCAGAAATGCGAATGTTGAGGTGTCTCGTCACACCACACATTTAGATATGTGGTGTGATGAGAATGGATAGAGTGAGGAATGAATATATTAGGGGAAGTCTGAATTTTGCCCCGATTGCTAATAAACTGAGAGAAAAACTACTTTCTTGGTATGGACAATTGGACATGAAATGAGGAGAGAATGATCATGTCACCAGGAAGGTTATGGATTTAAAGTGGATAGGCGTGTGGGGCGAGGAAGACCAATGAAAATATGCATGGATTGTGTGAATGATGATATGATGACGATGGGAGTAAGTGTTGATTGAGTGAGTGAGAAGAGAGTGGAAGGAGAAGACATGTTGCGCCGACCCCAAATACAATTGGGAACAGGGCAGGAGAAAGAAGTCGTGTTTAATCCGTATTAGTATTTCTCATCTAGCTTAAAACGCATTGCTAGTACTTCACTGATTTCCACTACAGACCTCGACATCCCAGCGAACGTGGCTAAAACAACTACTGCTACAAATTATCATAGTAAATCCACGTAAACATCCTAAACCAAGTTGTCAAATCGTGGTTCATCTTAATCCTGGCATCACTCCAACACGTTTAACTGTGTGTTTGTCATCGCAGGCGCAATCTATTCTGAGGCCCATTCTTTTTGGGCGCCAACTCTTTTGGTGGAGTTGTCTAGTCATCACTGTTTTGTTCACGTACTTTATCGTACAAATCACTATCGAGAAACATTCGTAGAGTTAACATAAGGATTTTTGTATGAAAACGCCCCTATTTTTGGTGTAAAAACCAACTTCCAAAGTCCATTGCCATAGTCCGCGCTTCACCAAGCAGTGTATGCAGTCAGCGTGACAGATGGTGAGCACTCGCCGATATAAGCTATTGGATGTTGTAAGTCCATTGGTCGCCTTTTACGACACTCAAGAGAAGAGATGGGTTACTAGTCTTCTTTTAATGAGCCGCTACCACACGGCTAAAATTAATTACTAAAAGGAAATTATTCCGTCTAATTAAGTAGTGCGGACTTGGCAGTAGACTACTATCGCGGTACTTTTGCCTAGTCTCTGACTAACCCTTATAATAGGCGTGATTATATTTATGTATGTAAATATGTAGTTTGTTGTAAACGAAACAACGCAAAATATATTGAGTCATTTCTTTCGTCGCGTGGTGTGCTTGACCTGTGATATTAAGCTGTCTGGGTGTCAAGGCCGCTTAATGGGGAGTGGTGGATTGTGGAAGTAAATAATTAATACCTAATAACCTAAAACACCATTAGATTTGAGAGCGTATTTATGCCACAAGTAGTCATAAACCACTCAATCTCCGGGAACGTCATACAATGATAAAATCTATTGTGGCATGTCAGAATGCCGTCTGGAACACCTGTCCCCTTATTCTTAACTGTCGGAAAGCAAACGGTCATGGAATCTCCATACCTGACACTTTTTATTGCATCGAATTAGAGCAGACCGAACGTGGTTTTCCTAATAGAATCCGTAAACCGACAGTTGAGACAGAGCGCTGGCTAGCGATAAATTGTTTGGCTTCTTGTTCAACGTTGCTATCTATTTCTGCTTCTCTAATTCTTTTCTGTGCACTACATATATAGACGTGGAACCAAGTACTGATACTTCCTGATGAATATCATACTCTAGCCTTGACAAAATTGGAGATTTATGAAAAATTGTGAGCGTGTGAACGGAAATTCTTGTAAAGCGATCTGTGCAAATCATGGCGTGTTCCATATGCTTTTTATTAGTCACATTTTTCTGTTATCAGATGTTGAATATAATACTTTTATTTCTTCAACTGTTAAGTCCAAATATTAGTGTGTCTAGGCATATCTTTGTATTGTTTTTTAATGGTTTTTATGACCAAAATTCTGGTCAGTACAGGTATAACTTTAAAGTCTAAACTGTTTCCTCTACGCCAAGTTTTAACGATACTCGTCTCTATACACCAGATAAGACTTGGCCAGGTGCCAAGACTCGCATTTGACCTGACCAAACGAAGTTGCTGCGGAAGGAAAATAAAGTGAATGGCTTGACCATTTACTGCAGAAATGGTGGAAAAAAAGCCGAAGAGACTTTATTAGCGAAAAACAGTTAATTTTTATGGGACTAGGTGGGAATTGGGCTTTCGGCCTACGCTATTAGCTTAATTGACCGTTGACACGAAGTCAGTACCTGAGACAATTCGTTGGCTTACCAGGATTGTCGGGTGGCAGCCGCGTACTAGAAAGCGCAACGTTGGATT
Organism: Parapoynx stratiotata; assembly: GCA_910589355.1. Classification (NCBI taxonomy): domain Eukaryota; kingdom Metazoa; phylum Arthropoda; class Insecta; order Lepidoptera; family Crambidae; genus Parapoynx; species Parapoynx stratiotata. The sequence goes on along the minus strand of OU342476.1, from coordinate 4,433,751 downwards.
GCCCCTACGAGGTAGACCGACGATCTGGTGAAGGTCACTGGCTGTCACCGGATGCAAGTGGTGTAGGACCGGTCCTTATGGAGATCCTTGCTGGGAGCCTATGTCCTGCAGTGACCGTCTCTGGCCAATAGAACTCAGAATGCCTTATTTCGGCATCGGGATAGTAAAGAAGTGGCTCAGTATTGAACTAGCTTAACTCGGTTGCTGGCTTCGTGTAAATGGGTCATAATGATATTTCTAATAACCTCACCCCTGACGTCACTGTCCATTATGTGTTATTTGCTAATAATGCTTAATCCGTGTTTATAGTACTCAAACTCGCAATGGCATATATTTTTGCAAATACATCAGATTTTATTCTAATGTCTTCTGTGTTTCTATGTTTTTCTTTCTTTCTTAATGAGATGTTTCGCGTTTTTAGTATAACTTACATTTACATTAGTTTTTATCACACACTAGCATTTTCCCGCGACTTCATCCTCGTGGAATAGTCACTTTGAGATAGTGTGATGGTATGTAGCCCATAGCCTTCCTCAATAAATAGGCTATTAAACACTGAAAGATTTTTTCAAATTGGAACAGTAGCCTCAATTGGTGGATATGAAAATTTACTCCTACTCTATTATTAGAAGCAAAGTTCAGTGGCGTCAATTTGTCCTTCATTTTTCTGGGAGGCGTTATTTAATTTAATATTTAAAATTGGGACCCTTGATTTAATTAAGTACTATGTGAATTAAACATTATTTTCATAACTTTCGATATGAGTCAACTAGCCTATTACAGAGTGGTTATGAATTTCCTATAGAGCCCGATAACGGCAGTAGGTTCGGCCCCTATTACGTGGGAGTTTATTTCACACATTTTCTTTCATTCTACTCTGTTTACTCACACCACACTCAATTAGTTCATCACGTTTTGAAATATAACACGATTTTCCGGCTATAACTATAATATTTGCGCAGATGATGAAATTATTTAATATATCGTGTAGGCAAGGTCAACTTTTTTCAGAAGACATGTAAATTTTTTTCTATGCCTCTATATATTATATGCAATAAAGTTCAATTTGCGTCTGTAACTTTGTGTTGAACAAGAAGTGTTATGCCAATTTGTTGTGTATTTTGTTAGGTGTGACTTTGTCTGCAATTTCTTTTGACTTTTGCGTTAATTCATTTAAAATATAATCATGTTTAAATAACGCCGGGCATAGTGGCATAATCTATGATTATTATCTTCAAACGGTCTAGTTAAAATCTTTAGGCTCAACGAGACGTAACGACTTAACTTTCCGATCGTTGTTCGATCTATACATGAAGAGCTTGTGTTTCTTACACTTATGGCTTTCGATAGTGAAAAGAGAGTTCAAACTAATCCATACTAATTTTATAAATGCAAAAGTAACTCTGTCTGTCTGTTGGTCGCGCTTTCGCGTCAAAACTTCTACACTGATATAGTCGAAATTATTAGACAGATAGTCTAGAGCCAGAGAAAGGACATAGGCTACTTTTTATCCCGACGTTCCCATAGCTGGCATTATCTTATGTATATATCACTAGTATCTCATATGTCTAAGCTCTTTTTTTGTTTACACAATGGAATCTTTTGTCAAAACATAACAATTTTAGATTCAAACGAGGACACAGGACTGCAAAAGCATTTTTAAATTTAATTTGCTCTTATTTAACTAGCACTAGTTTTGGATTAATTAGCATTCGCAATCATAATAAATTGCTAATAGTGAATTAGCAATAATGAAATTAATAATAGCAGCTAAAAATAATTATTGCAAAATTTTATTTATTGCAGGAATTTGTATAGTTGCGTTTTGCTGCTAAATTGCCGCGTGTGCTAATGCTAATGTCGTGAATGCGAAAACGAATTAACGCGATTGTCACCGACACCAAAAAAGATTTAAATAATAATCTAAATTATTAGCAATTAGCAGAGCAATAGCACTAAGCATACTAAATGCTAAGAATTGGCATGCTAATGAAATTAATGAAAATTTGCAATAAATGCCATTACTAACTAGAACATCTTTTACTCTTTCATTGTTTCATGGCGCTGAACAGTTTAAATTCGCCTTACGCCACACCGTAACAGCAACGAAAACGTATGGCTGTTTATAAAACGTATAACTGTTTATAAATAAATTGTCGTCCGATCGTCTCGCTGGGTGTAAACGCACCTTTGATTAGCCCAACCTTGAGCGATATCGTTCTGATAAAAACGGGCAAGATTCATCGATCATACTGCTTAAGTTACGTTACATTTCGATCGCTATTGATAAAAAACATTAATTTGGTTTTAATATTGTGTGTGAACGTAAATGTGAAGTATATGTCGGAATGGAGTTTGGAGTAGAATGGGGATAAATACCATATACTCACCCCTTTATCCCAACGGGGTTAGGGTGTTACTAGACAGATCGATCGTCGATCGAGATCTTCGATCGATGGTAGACTCAATTAGTCGTATGATAGAATCTTTCTAGCGACGTCGACTAATCCATTAGTTCCCAAAGTGGTCCAGGTGGACTCCTAGGGGTTCACGGGATACTCGGCGGGGGTCTTATTCTCTTCACATCTTCACTTTTTTGTCGAGTATTGGGAATATGGTAGAAATGTAGCTGCAGGAGTCCACCGGAACCAGATAAATTTTGAATGTGGTCTATGAGAAAAATAAGTCTGGGAACCTCTGGACTTATCTATTTTACCATCGATCCGTGTTCGACGATCGATCGTAATACTCTTTGGTAGAAACTAGCTGTTGCCCGCGACTTCGTCCGCGGTTACTATGGTTTATAGATACTTTTAACATAAAGTATCTTAGATGTTGACCAGGGATATAAGGTATCACCATGCAAAATTTCATTGAAATCGGTTCAGCCATTTCCAGATTAGCCCGTACAAACAGATAGATATTTAAAAAAAACCAACATATTTTGCTGTTTTCCCTCCTTATACACCCCCTGACTTGGCTTTTAGCATTTTTTTTCTATGCACAGGCATTCGACTTCTACAGTTTTATTGTATGTATATATTACAGCCCTCCATCCATTTGCTATGATCTTAGCACACGCCTTTCGTATAAAATATAAACTGTATATTTTGAAAACATTTTTCTCTATTCTTATTCCTCTTTCCATGACTAAAGTTGTTATCTTAGAAAATTTGATTACACGCGCCCTCGCAGTTATGTTATAATAAGTGGGTTTACTCACACACTTTTTAGGGGGACAGATGGCATATAAAGAAGCATACATAATATAATATCCTACTGATAGTAAGCAGCTATAGATTCCTTGAAAATATGACACTAGAGTAGCTTATTCACATTGTATGAGATTTCTCTTAACTGCCATCCGAGCTTTCCTTTAAAGATATAACAAACTTTAAAAGACCAGTGGGATACTTTTTACTCCTTCTATAGGGAAGACACATACGTTGTCAATATAAGACAGTGTATTCTTCCTTCCTCATGGAGAAACACGTGAGGAGTAATGGGTCGTTGGTGGCTGGAAACAGTCGTAATAGCGACCGGGACCAACGGCTTAACGTGCCTTCCGAAGCACGGAAGAGCTCGTAATCACAATGTTTTGGTCACCCACCCGCGGCCTGACCATGGCGAAGGTAGCTTTGTTTTCAATCTAAAGCCAAAGCGTACTAACCACTACGCCACAGATATCCTCCCGCTGAGTGTAAACATATTATCTAAACTTACTCGTAAAACCATGCATATTCATAAACAATTTTATTTTAGTGTCCTTGATATTTTTAAGCGTCAACTACCTACTTAGTAATTCAAATTAGATGACTATCATAGCTTTATTTTTTCTAATGACATACACCACGCCTCTATCCCCGAAAGGAGAGGCAGAGAAGTAACAACACCCACTTAAAAAATAATCACCCTCATGAAAACAATACATACATATAATCACGACTATTATCCCCTAAGGGTTAGTCAGAGACTAGGCAAAAGCACCGCATAAGCTGTCCACTGCCACAGTCCGCGCTTCACCAAGCAGTGACTGCACTCAGCGTGACGGGTGGTGAGCCCGTCGCCGCTAAAGCTATTGGATGTTGTGCAGTTCTAAGTCCATTAGTCGCCTTTTACGACACCCAAGGGAAGAGGTGGGTTGATAGCACCTATTCTTTTAATGAGCCGCTACCACACGACTGAAATAAATTGTTGTAGTATAATGAAATGAGTAAAACCAAAACTTTAAATGGTCAGGTGGTGGTCTGTATTTCTGCAAATAAATAGTTTAATTTCATTTCTTTTCATTTATTATGTTGTAAAATTTGTATGTCAATATAAATTCGCCTAGGCTATTTTAATTCTAATATTTCAACGTTTCTGTAATTTATATAAAAACCTTATAAATTTTAATTACATTTTATTCTGTGTTTATTCTATTTTAAAATATTACATCACTACATCCATGGTCAATAACCTCCTCGTTTTGGCGGCAAAAACACGACGACCATCTTGGATTTATGTCTATAAAGTCAATTGATAGTTTTTAATGCGGCCATGAAACTAGCGGGCTTTTGATGTTTTATTATTTACTAGCGATCCGCCTCGGCTTCGCACAGCCTGCGCCAGGGGCGGGCCCGCCCCCGCTTTACTCCCGTAAAGACTCGAAAAACGTTCATAGCGTGTGTATCATCAATCTAGCTTGAAGTAGGTAAAAACGATCAAATCAGTCATGGAGAGATGTTAGACGAACAAATTTAGGAATTTTTCAAACATTAGTTTTTCTCTCGGATTGTACTCGTGGATTGGTTGTTTTTTTTAAAGCACCAATCAACGGGCTATTCAAATTGATATATTCCTGCGGAGAGAGCCTGGTTCTGAGTTGAATTTAATTCTAATAGAGCAAGCGCCAAAGGAAGTTGAGAGTGTAAAATATGAGGACCACTTTTTGTAATTTTTTTTTTACTCTAATAAGCTTGCAGATTATGATTCTGAATGTTGCCAGGAGATCTCGTGGTCTATTTTTTTATTTGAACAATATTCAGAATGCGGTCCTCATATTTTGCACACTCTTCTTCCTTTGGCGTCTGCTGTATAAATCTATAATAATAATATTTTTATTCTGTATGCAATTTGCAATCTACTTAAAGATACGGGAACTCCTGCTGTAAAGATACGGGAATAATGATATACTTTATAATGATCATTTGGGATTTTTATAATTATTTATGAGAGCTTATTTCGATGCTCGATTATCCCAATTGAAATAAATCACTGGCTGCCGCAGTTTTCATGGCCCAACAGTAGTAAGCAAAAAGGCTCTGCTTTTTATCAGCCTGATTTGGTGCTGTTAAAAACCATTTTAAATGGATAGTCGTATCTTTTTCTGACGATGTTGGGCTTAAGTTAACAACAAATTGTTTATTTGTATTTTTAAAAATGATGGTGGTTGCTACAGTCGCCCATAATAAATAAATATCTTCAGTCATTCACACCTATCAACTGAACTAGCCCTATTTTAAGCAACTAGATAATACTGGTTGTGTTACTGATACAAGACGGTGGATAAATATATTTAATAGATATATACATAAATATCTAGAATCCGGCGGATGTCAACTATGGAAAATTGAAAAAGATGGCGCTACTACATCGAGCCGGAAGTCAATCGAGTTACGAAAAAGATGGCGCTACTACGGCGAGTTAACAAAGTGACGGGGCAGTCGCCTCTGTTCATTACTCTGTCGGACTTCAAACTGTAAACTTAGTCTTGCGAAGTGAAATACTTTTATATGTTTAAATTAATTGTGATTAAAATAAATATCAATACGTAGTTATCACCGGTTGTTATAATTTTCTCACAATACAAAACATAATAATATATTAACATCCAAGACTGGAGAACAAATATCTGTATTTATCACACAAACTTGCCTGGGATCGAATCCAGAACGTCTCGGGACGTCTTGAAACCGGCAGGCGTCCAGACTACTCGACCACGGAGATCTTCCTGTATACCTTTTATAGTTGCATGTACTTGCAACTGTTTCAGAAACCACAGTGTACAGCATGAACATGAACATATATACACTTTTCACGGTAAATTGTCTTCTATTCCCAAGGGTCAAATACGTTTATTGTTCAAAGGTGTACCTATACATGTCATGCTCGTAACTTTCCTGGAGTAATTCATGATCATTATCTCCTCTTAACATTTCGGGAAAGTTTTTCACAATTTATCAGCAATCGGGTCTACTTTCATTCAGATTTCCCAAAATTCGCTTGTACCCACTTAACGTATGATATGAAAGCAAAAGTTCGGTACATTCACAATTTATTTGAATCCATTTCAAGTCTTCGTTGCAAAAATCTCCAGCTGAAAACTTATTGGTGACGTCATCTTTCCAATATTTCAATTAACCATGTTTTTTTAAATCATAAAATGTCATGAATATACCTTATTATCTTATCTGTAAGAGTCATTTTCGCTTATAATTTATTATGACTGATTAACAACTTAAATGTAATTCAACGCGCAACGTGACATTTAGGTTTGGGTACTGAAGAAATTACAATGCAAATGAAATATATCCTTATGGCATTGTAAGAAAGGCTGTTTTGTTTTGACGTTGCGAATTGATACATCGCTTGCATTTGGTGTTTGATGCAAGTTATAGACCATAGCGGATATCTTTAATTATTCAATTTAAATTTTGTTATGGCATGCATAACTAACTAATACGTGTGTTATGTAAATACACAGTCGATTATATACAAATAATCTAGTTATTGAAATTGTTCATAGAAACGTTCGCTCCTAAACCGGATCATGGGTTCTATTCAGACAGCTACATTTCCTCTAGCTTTGATTCACCGCAAAAAAGTGACAGACAGACTCCGTGTGATTGTTTTCCTTCGGAAAATGTACGGATCGCTATATGGATATGGATCTAATTTTCAACTCTTGCGTTGCAGCATTGATTTTATAGTAGGGAATAAAATTTTTATTAGATGCCAACATCTGTTCATTTACATGACTCCATTTTATTACTTGATTCTAATTTGAACGCGTACGAAAAACGGCTAAGGTCGCAGGCTCGCAGAAAGGCCATTGTTGCAGGCAGAGTTAGACCGATCGATGTGGAGTACCTTGGAGGAGGTCTTTGGCCAGTAGTGGGTGTCTTAGATGATGATGAATACATACATATTCATCATAAACTTCATAATGCAAAGAAAAAATACAATTATAAATAATAATAATAATAAATAAGCCTGTACCTGGTTCTCAAAATAAAAAACCGACCATCGAGGTCGAGCTAATAATAAAATGAAATAGGAATAATAATAATAATTTTTTCTTTGCAAGAATGTGGTGTGGTGGTGTAATTATGTTCATCTGATTCTGGTCTTATCGTATCGCACATGACTTGTCCCACAAGCTATTTTTTGATACACAAAACAAGTTTTCGGTAACAAAACCTGATTCTCGTGTAGAATTACAAGTGTAATCATTATTATACGACTTTCGTTGCACTGTTGCCACCCTTCACTTGGCGGCAGATAAGATAGTTCAATGCCACCTGAGTTCGGTGTGCATCCTGTAAATTTGAATATTTTTAGATAATTTCTTTCGTCTTTCGATATTGGAGCTATTTTGATGATAAAACTTTGGGATCTCGAGTTCCTCCGTGCGTCACAAACCGTTGTTCCCAGACTCAGATACGATTGCATACAATCGTTTCTACGTAAACGTCTATAGGCGCTTGGAACACTTGATCACAGAGTAACGTAGGTAAACACAAATTGTGATAAGACGTCTTCAGTCTAAATTACTGGATTACCAATTTTGTTTTGGGTCAATATTAATTGTAATGTCTGTTTATATCATAAAATTATTTTCATTTATTTTATGAACGTAATAGAAACATAAGTATTAACAAGACATTAAAACTAACAGCTATATTAAACACAATGCCATTAAATTATTCCTAAACTATTTATTTTTATACTCATCCGCTTGTATTTTTTGCAAACGATGTATCGCACTTGACGCGTTGTCCACAGTACTTATATAATTTCTACAGGTATTCGATTAGTGATGCAAATAATACTAACTACTCGTGTCGTATTTTCCGATTCGTAAGGCATCGTAATGTAATATGTTATATTACATTTCTCAATTATAAACGATTTATAAGTGGAATATGAAATATTCTGTTTTGTTTGACGCGTTTGTTCCTCTAACTAACGGAATGCCTACTTGATGGCAAATGGCTACCAAGATTTAATAAAAGCGCCTCAGGCAGGCATAACGAAAAAAATCTCTTTTCGTAATTTGGTTCATTCCGCTCTAGCGCCAGTACAGAACTAAGCTACGTCAGCGATGCGAACAAACGTCAGAATATTGAAGAATTTCGATTCTATACGTTTACGTAAAGTTCTTTACGTTAACGTACTAGGCCGTCAAGACACCACGTCTTGACTGCCTAGTACGTGAATTATACCCAAATAGCTATAAGTATTAATCTGACGTGTATTTGCCAGGTTCGCGGTGGCAGCACAGGCGTTCCGCCCCCCGCCGCCCCCGCCCTGATGGAGGAGAAGCGGTCACCCCTGCAGCCCCAGCAGCAGGGTCGAGCACAACCTCAGCCAGGTGAGGAAATAATACCTTTCAAACATTTATTTAATCTACATCTACCAAACATGTCCAGAGCGTGCATGGAGACTGAGGCACACCTGATCATGGGTTGCCCAAGTGTGGTAGACCAACAGTTAAAACATCTCGGACAGCACATTATCGAAGGTTTTTGGCAAGCTGTAAAACCCCCAAAGAACCTTGGACAAGCGGGGTTGACGAAAACAGGATGTACGAAACATGCCTACTACCTACTGTTTTCTTTCGCTTTTCTTTCCGCAAATGTACTCTTGTAATTTCTTTTGCTTTTTATTTCTAAAATTCTTGGAGAAATACTATGTCTAGTTGTGGACGCTGATATATGTTGCGCTGATACTGATATATTAACTATGATGAAGATTTACCCTCAAAGGAATTTTTGTTATTCATACTTCTCTGATGATATTAAATTGCCAACAGAACCCGTACCGCCACCGGCCCCGAAGCCCGCTATAGTGAAAGCCAAAGCGCCCAAGATTAACCAGAAGGTGAGTTTAGAATGTAATCAAATTAACAGGAAACGACGTTTATACACGTCCTCAGAGCATTGTAAGAAATGTCTACAAGAATAAACGTCTATGGACGTCGCGTCTTACTTTTTAAATAATAAATCTGACTGAGTTCCTCTTCGAAGAGTGTGTTGGGGAGTGCATCGTAGGAGTCACTCTTTTAGCCGTTCTCAGGAATCCCCACTTACTCAGATTCGCTACACTACGCACTAAGTCGTGGAGTTGCCTATCGTTGACAATGAGGTTGGAACTCGGCCCGCACCTTTTTATATCGGTGGGAATACCCAATATACCTCCCTCGTAAAATACGCTCGTATCTGCTTAGATACACATGACGTTTTAGGTAGGTATTCAAATCTTTCGGGCGAGTTTAGTGTAGCAACCTTATTGATGCGCATCTGCTTTATTATTTATTTAAACTTTAATGTCCATTACAAGAGGAATGTACATGTGGTGGACTTACGACTATCTACCAACTGCTAAACTGAATTTTAGTGGCGGCATCATTAAAGTTACCTAATTACACTAGCAAAAACAATTAAATATTAATATTTAAAAAAACTATTCATTTATTAATTATTATGTTATGTTCTCTCATTGTTTAGAACTCATTGACATTTTCAACTATTCACAATATTTATTCACGTTATCTGATGTCGCCTATACAAAGAAAAAGAAAGAAAAACATTTATTCCGACACAGACACGAGACATTATAAGGACATAAAGAATATATACATAGCTATATTACACACAAACAAATAAAAAAACAGAAATACATAGTAAATATCTATTTGAAACTGAACTTCTATCTTTTGAACTGTCTCGCAAAGCACTGTAAACTAATCCGCGCTCACCCATCCCGTTGTCAACTCCGCACAGTTGCTTCACCATGTCGATTGCTATTACCTACCGAAATTTAGAAGTGCTGAATTTAGTCCTAATCCCTACAACAATTAAGCTGGCGCCAGCTTAGAGCGTTTCATACCGGCTTCGCCATGGTCACCCATCCGTTGCCAACACTTCACAGTTGCTTCATAATGCCGATTGGAACGCCCCGTCTCCCCCGTCCGCGTCGGGTCAATGGCCTTTGTTAACATTTTAATTAACTAAAAACAACTAACGATTAAACGCTAACCTGGCGAAATTTGAGAAATACTAACTAGTGTCTGTTTATATTGTTTAACTATCTGTTGCCCGCGACTTCGTCCGCGATTACTGGTTTTTTAACTATCCCACGGGAACCCTTTTAATTTCCGAAGTTGACCAGGGATATAAGGTACCACCATGAAAAATTTCTCTGAAATCGGTCCGGCCGTTTCGGAGATTAGCCCGTACAAACAAACAAACAGAAGATCCGACAGAGAAACAAAAAAAAATGTTATTTGGTATCTTCCCTCTTTGTAAAAAGAATCCCCCCGACTTGGTTTTAAGCATTTTTATTTTCTATGTACAGACATTCGACCTCTACAGTTTTTTTATATCACATGTGTGTGTTATGATATGAACTGTACTGAAGTTTTATACTAACACAATGGTACAGTTGAGATCAAAAATATGTATGCGCGTTTGACAATAAATGACTCTTATTTGAAGTGAATAAAGACCACCTGGCAAATGTACAAAAATATTTTTCACTCGACTGTACATCGACCCAGGCACCCCTTGCACTAGTAATGTTTTACACCTCTGCTATCGCTGCCATCATTATTATCAACTGCTGGGTTACGTTAAATGTGCGGGTGATTGTACATTCAAATTTTTATTCCCTTTGTTCGACACGACTCGCTTTCATTTGATTAAGAAATAGAAAAGCAGTGATCTTCCAAAGGGCAGATGGTGTAACGACTTTCCCTTTTATCGATTAGGCAAATTGATCGATAAAAACTGATTACATTATTTTTTGACGAGTTAATTACTTGACGACCTCCGTGGTCGAGTGGTCTGTATGCTGGCCGGTCTAATAGCGTTTGCCATCTTGAGAGGTTTTGGGTTCGATTTCCGGTGGGGCAAATGTTTGTGTGATGAATACAGGCATTTGTTCTGAATATTTTTATTATTTATGTATTAAATATATCTATCTACACTCATGTTGTAATGATCGAATTATGAACTCAGACTCGAACTCGTAATAACATACTTTTTAACACATGATACTTAACTTCTTACTTCTATAACTTCTGGTCAAAATACCGCGACAAGTGGTTTTTTGCAGTCCTCTCTTGATGTTAACCTGACACTGCCTAAAGAATTCTGAAGAGACCGAAACAGGTGGAAATCTGAAGGTGCAAGCTCAGGACTATACGGCGGATGCATTAACACCTCCCAGCCAAACTCTCTTAATTTTTGCTGAGTGGCTAAAGATGTGTGAGGTCTAGCGTTATCATTCTGTTGATTAATTCCGGCCGCTTTCTCTCAACTTCTTGCTTTAATCTCATCAGTTGTTCGCAGTAGAGTTCAGAATCGATGGTCCTGCCTGGTGGTAACAGCTCATAATGAATAATGCCCTTCCAATCCCACCACACACACACCATCACCTTGTTGCGAGTTAACCCGGGTTTCGCCACAGTCTGTGAAGCCTGACCGGCCTTTGACCACGACCTTTTTCGCACGTTCTTTTCGTACGTGATCCACTTTTCATCACTAGTTATCAGCTTCTTCAAAAATGGTTCGGTTTCATTACGTCGTAATAAAGAATCACAAATGAGTACACGGTTCGTTAGGTTTTTGTTGTTGTTTATACATACTATAATGCGAAAAGACTTTTTCCCCAACCTAATATGTATTATACATTTATTTCGTCATCAGCCTATATACATCCCACTGCTGGGCAAAAGCCTTCCTCGAACGAACACATGCGGAGTATGGGCCTTAACACCACCACGCTGACCTAATGAGGATAAGTGGATAGAAACGGTTGCAATAGCGACCGGGACCAACGTCTTAACGTGTCTTCCGAAGCATAGAGGAGTTCCAGATCACAAAATTTTGGTCACCCATCCAAGGCCCAAACGAGGCGAAGACAGCTTTGTTTTCGATATCGAAAGCCAAAGCGTACTAAAAGCTATGCCACCAAGCTACTCTCATTGTGAGGTATCAACACAGTGACACCAGTGGTAAATATAATGTGGCCTAAACGTTTGTAATGATGAAACCACAAATAACTACATTTATTTAGATAACGCAATCATAACGATTTGTAATTAAACCATGCGTGTCAACTACATTTACCCGTGTTGGTCCGGCACACCAAAAGAATGTACCAACTGCCTTTCTTGCCTAGCATGTCGTAAAAGGCGACGAAGGGCGTATTGGGTACTGGATCTGTGATTGTGTAGGCGATGAGCTAGCCACTTGTTACTACTCTTTCGCGATTTTTCATGTGACCAAACCCAATTTTTGTATGGCTAAATGTGGTCTTAAGGAACGAAGTGCTCCTTGGACTCTGCCTACCCCTTCGGGGATTGCAGGCGTAACTTTTTAACGTTATTGTGACGTCACAACCGTTATTATGGGACGGGAGATCCTGTTTTAAAAATACTGATGCCAATGATGCCCCTTCACCAATTATCACACAGCGAGGCATTTTTTAGTTTTTGCAGCCATTCGGACGCGCGCAGACTAGTTTGCAGCGGCCAACCCCGACGTTTTGTCGGGGTTTTTGAACACATGCAATACATAAATAAATAAATTTCTTAAACATGCACACCTATCAACTAGCCCCATTTTAAGCAACTAATGCTGCTTGTGTTACGAACGCTAGATGACGGATAAATATATTTTATACATAAATGCATATAAATATCCAGAATATATATAAATATATATACACATGAACAACTGGAGAACAAATGCCTGGAAATTCATCCCCCAAACATTTTCCCCCACTGAGGATCGAACCCAGAACCTCTCGAGATGGCAACGCCTTGAGACCGGCGTACAGACCAGTCGACCGCGGAGGTCGTCAAATATATTTGCGAAACTGCTCCTCATTTCCTCTCTGTGTTAAATATATGTCACCTTTGTACGCAAACAATGTTATACAGTAGGTCAACGGCCTTTGTGATGACATGGCAACATTTTGTTTTGGTATAGAAACTCTGCATGTCATTGTGTGAAGACTTTAATGAAAGTAAACGATTGCTGTGTAATCTCGAGCTCCTCCGTGCTTCGGAAGGCACGTTAAGTCGTTGGTCCCGGTCGCTATTATATATATGTCCATACTCCTCATGTGGTTCTCCATGAGGAAGGCCTGTGCCCAGCAGTGGGCCGTATATCGTATACTTACGTATTTAAACAAAATAGAGAAAGGTATGCTAAAATGGTTTGGACATGTGGAAAGGATGGATGAAAATAGATTGATTAAAGGGATATATGAATCGGGTGTGAGTGGAGATACGGGACGAGGCAGATCTAGGCGAACGTTCCTCGACCAAATTAAAGACGTTCTAGAGAAGGGCCAGGTCAAAAGTACCCGAAATCGCCGAGCATGTATGAGGACTGTAATGAGAGTTGATGAAGCGAAATAAATATGCAAGGATCGTAGCAAGTGGAAGGATGTAATCTCTGCCTACCTCTGTGGGAAAAAGGAGTGACTTATGTACCTATGTATGTATGTAGATACACATTTTTCCTGGTGGGGCAGGCAAAGGTTAAAGGTCTCCACTTGCTACGATCCTAGCACTCATCTTTCGCTTCACTGATCTCATTACTAATTCGATACATGCTTCGGGTTGAGATGGATTTGACCCGGCCCTTTATCAGAACGTCCGGCTTTTTCGTGTCCATCTTCAAAGGTCGAACTTCGGCGAATGTTCTAATGTGGAGGGCTATTCGTCTATATTTGCCTTACTTCGTGTATCTTCAAATCTTCAATCTTCAAAAAAATTGATCATCACTTTATAAATATATTACAATTATTGTTAGAAGGGAGTCAACCGCTCTACGCGCTGACTCTGATAAGAATGAGCTTTGAGAACAAAACAAATAAAATGAGACAGACAGCAAATTTAAAAACGGAAACCAAGAGAAAAATGGCCAGAGAAGAGCGCAAAGACAGCAACGAGGCGCTAATATAACTATGGCGCCTCGTTACAGCATTATAACAGATTAATATAATTTATTACCCAGAAATATTAATAAAAACATACGACTAGGCAACTAAAATGTGCTTATTGGTATTCATCGCACATACTTTTGCCTCCGCCGGGATTTGAAATCCCGAAACCGTACCTGATACACCCTGAAACCGCCGTACACAGTGTACATACCACTCGATCAAGGCGATCATCAAATCTATGCTTGACAAGCTGGTGTGTGTACTAGATGGTTGCTGTAGTGAGCTTAGTGGCGTTTAAGTTCAGAATTTTCGAGTGATTGTTTTTATATTAAAAACGAAGCAACCATCGTAGTTGGAAAATGTGTGACCGAACCAAGTTAGTAATCTCCACTTCCATTGTACTTCAGTTAAAAAAAAGCCACGTTAAAAAAATGAAAAATATCTTTTGAGTGTTTTAAATGATACAAACTGACAAATTTTTGTTTCCATTGTATGGACCGACAGCTTGCTAAGAAGTAGTTTGAACATGAAAATGACGCGGATATTAAAATAATAATTAATGAAGTATTTTTTCTTTCACCTTGAAACAATTTTATAGCTTCAGTAACAAAACCATTATTATATGGCGAGTCATTTGTATTTGCCTTGATTTCCATTAATTCGATTGTGTATTAATATAGTCGATTCGATTCACACCAGTCGCTACGTCGCACATCACTACGCCAGTGTTTCTGCTACTCGAAGCGCGGGCGGTCGCGCGTGCGTGTTCAAAATTCGAATAATTTAAAAATCTGTTCCATTTTCAAATCACAAATCGAGTGCCAAGTGTTGTTTATTTTTAAATTTGACATCGGGCTTTGAGATCAGTGTTTTGAGGTTTTAACTCTTTTATTATAACCACGTATACAAGTGTATTGTGTTTATCGGAATGTGCAGTTTTATTACTAGATTTGTTCTGGTCACAGGCAGTTTCATGGAACGAAATCGCTGTACAGTTTCGTATTGCGATAAATTTTAATTATTATCCGTGTTCCTAACGCGCATATGCGGTGTGCTCTTTATGTATTGATGGTTTTATTTTTGTATGCTCGAATCTAATGGTTAAGACCTTCTAACAATGTAGCTGTGGATGTTTCGTTATCGGGCTAAATATTTGATTGTGTTTTTGAGAAGAGATTGAGTTTATCTCATAGTGTGGCTCTCCCAGTAAGGATTAATAATAATATAGCAAATCAACAATTTTATAATATAAATTAAAGTTCAATTTTTAATATTGAAAGAACTCGAATATTTTAGGCATTTTTAAATCTCATTAATTACCTTGTTCTGAGAAGTACTCACATAAAATTCTTCACACAATCCTTTAAGACAATAATTGTTCTTTTTTTAATATGTAATAGGTGAGGTGGTGGTGTGATAGGTGGTTCATTGTGCCCGGTGCATGGCAACATGGGGACATAACATATCTGACGAAGTGTGGGTGTAAACACCTCTGCCTACCCCTTCGGGAAAAAGGCGTGATGATATGTTGTTTTTGGTAATAGGTAATTCCCTTGTATCATTGCATTTTAACGATAACTTTATAGTCTAAAAATAATTTGACGTCTTTAAATGCAATAAATTAGAATATTAATCAGTATATGATAGGTGATGTAAATCGTTAAATCCGCCTTGTGTAATTCTTAGTGTACCTAATGGACATAATTATATCTTTTCCCATAGGGGTAGGCAGGGTATTTTTTCTACTAGCATATTTCGTTCCCTACATCTACTCTTAATTACAGTCCCCATACATGCTTGGTGATTTTAATTTTTAAATTAATAAATATTTATATGTATGGCCGTTAAAATAATTACGGTAAACAAGTTGATTATATACCTGTTTACGTGCGCAAATTTAGTAGCTTACGCTGTTAAGGTACTCGGATAATTAAAGGAATAATGGAGGAGCTCGGTGGCGTAGTGGTCAGTGCGCTTTGGCTTCGGTCGAAAACAAAGCGATCTTCGCCATGGTCAGGCCGTGGATGGGTGACCAAGACTTTGTGATCTCGAGCTCCTCCGTGCTTCGGAAGGCACGTTAAGTCGTTGGTGACCGTTTCTACCCACCAACCCGCATTGGGCCAGCGTGGTGGTGTTACGGCCCTTACTCCTCATGTGTTTCTCCACGAGGTAGGCCTGTCCCAGCAGTGGGACGTATATAGGATGTTGACGAAGGAATAATACGTAAAGATAAGAATATATCGATATAAACAACCATGACTCAAATTATTAGTAAGCAGATGAACACAAAATCTATCTGTCTGATATTAAACGGCGTGTTTATATACATACATATAATTACGACTATTATGTACTAAGGGTTAGTCAGAGACTAAAAAGCAGCCACTGCCACAGTCCGCGCTTCACCAGCAGTGACTGCACTCAGCGTGACAGGTGGTGAGCCCGTCGCCGCTATAAGCTATTTAAGCCGGTGTAAAACAATATATATTTATTATACACACACACGTTTATTATTATTCTTAGATTTATTAATCAAACAATTAGGATTTTGTGCCTATTGGTTTTTTCATAAAAACAAAATATTTTCAAGAATAAAGCCTTTTGACGTTGAGTTCAAAATCGTTTGACAGCGTTTGTAAAATTCAGTTTCTTTATGATTAGTGATTACAAACAATATCCGCCAAATACGTTATAATTGGGTTAGTTTTGCACATTAATAACTATAAATGCGTAAAGTACATAAATACTTTGTTTTGATACTAATTATGCAATGTAAAGATGTTTGAACTATTAATATCTGGTTCGAAGGACGACTCAGATTTATAGATCTACATTGTACGTCACTATATCACTACTGGGAGCTCGGCGGCGTAGTGGTTAGTACGCTTTGGCTTTAATTGAAAACAAAGCAACCTTCGCCATGGTCAGGCCGTGGATGGGTGACCAAAAGTTTGTGAACTCGAGCTCCGTGATTCGGAAGGCACGTTAAGCTGTTGGCCCCCGTCGCTATTGCGACTGTTCCTCCTCACCAGCCCTCATAAGGCCAGCGTGGTGGTGTTACGACCCATACTCCTCATGTGTTGTTTCTCCATGAGGAAGGCCTGTGCCCATCAGTGGGACGTTTTTTGGCTGAGGACATAGTCACTTTTCGTTGTGGTATCTATGATTGCATATCATTTATTTTTTCTTAAAGAAAAGAAATCGAAAGATGTGTGTCAGGATCATAACAAGTTCAGATCAGTAACCCTGGTGTTAGTTATCATCGTAAAACACGTTACCTACTTTTTTAGATTCCATAAGAATGTCAATTCCTATGAGAAACTTGATTTCACGATTCCCATAGAAATTGACATTTTGACGCAACGAAAAACTGAAGTTTTCCCGTGTAGTAGCAACACGGAATTTGGTCGCATTCGCCCTTAATCAGTTACGTTTAAAAATGTTAGAAAACTCATTAAAAAAAACAATAAGCGGGTTCTTTAGAATAAACAATATAATTAATTAAACCCAACGTCAGTCAGCGTGTAGATTGTGAAATTGCTTCGATAATTTAAAATTAATCTTTTGCGGCGCTTGGATTTAGATACCTAGCTGTTGATAAATTAAAAAAATATGAAAACCTGTTTCTAAGCTTATAAAAACTGTCTACGTCACTTGAAGTGCTTCATTTGCCACAAGAGTAATTTTTTGTTACTTGTTTTTTGTTAAACAAGAAAAGTTACACCTTTTGGGTAATGAATATAGATACCTAGAATACGTTGTCAGTTTGCAGTTAAAGATTCAGTTAATTTGTTTGTATGCTGTTTCCACTAACATGGTGTTATGGAAAAGATTGGAGAGATCTAATTTGGTACGACGTGATCTCACTGAGAACTAGAATGATGGTCATAGCTTATGGGATTAGTAGTTAGCAGACCATTGAAAGAAATAACGTTTATCGGCTAAAGACAGACGACACAAGATATACATAAAACATAGGTAGTCTATTACAACCTCAACAAATTACAGGTTCCATTAAATAGTGAAGTGTGGACACATCAGCTTCAGAACCGATAACCGTTAGAGTTTAAGGGTTTTTGAGTCAAGACTGCGTACTATCCTCAGCCTATATTCTATTGTAAAGGGAGGAAACAACTTGCTGAGTTACTTGCCCGATCTTCTCAGAACAAGGCCTCCTGGTAGCTAGTGAACGGTTGGCATAAGAGTATGTTAATACCTAAACTTAATAAATTATTTGACTTTGATTGGTGGAGCAACACCACGCTGGCCTGGCCATAGCGAAGGTAGCTTTGTTTTTGAAATCCCAAACAGTGAAAATTATTCACAAGCCTCGCTTCTACACGGAGCAAGAACCGAGAGGCAAAGAGCAATTTTATTCCATCATCATCACTATCAGCCCACTCTTGTCCACTGCCTATAGGCTATACAGGCACCGCTCTCGATTTTCGGCTTTTCTCATCCAGCACACTCCAGCCAGCCTACGAATATCGTCATCCAATCTTGTCACAGGGCGTCCCACATTGCGTTTACCGAGGCGCGGTCTACACTCGAGAACTTTACAACCCCAACTGCCGTCAGTCAGTTCTACGACTAATTTGACCCGCCCAAATTTCCCTATTAGGACTTAACCGCTTCGGTACGAGATGGGGTCACATGGACATGTCTCAACTTGAAAAGCTAGAAGACGTGAAGCTCTATCAGTTTATTTTTAGTAGCCGTATCATCAATATATACGTTTACGTAACCGGGCCATTGGCTGGTTGGTTGCCAGGCCTATTTATAAATTATTGTATGATTGTTTTCTTCGCGCCAGAAATGTGTTTAGCTCAAATGTTAAGGCTTCTTCTAATCAAACATGTAAACACTGAAATTCTTATCAAGAAACGACTGGTCTCTTCTCTTCATTAACTTATCTAAATCATATTAACTTTTACGAATATGTTTAAAATAGTTCTAAAGTGGTTAAATGCTCTATGGTTATTCCATAAGAGTAATTATGTGGGGAAGCCATAGAGCTTAAAACAAGAAGAGGGGAAACAAAATGATTGGTGTATGCGGATTGACAGACGCTACGAGTGGCTGGCCGCTATTACATGTGCCACCAGTGATGTAGCACATCAGCTGTCAATACTATAATGTTTTGTACTAAAATTATCGATATCTATATACAATTGAGCAGGTAACAACATTATGCTCCATACAAAAAGCGGCCATTACATTTGCCGAACTGTCAAACGGTGGCACCATGTTTGTGTAAATTTTTCGAGTCCATAGGTATTTAAGATCAATGGAGGAAGCGAAGGATATGTGGCAGGATTTGTAATCTCATCCTGCTCTATCGTGAAAAAGGCGTTTATGTAATTGTAATGTATTTACAAATTTTATCTATATCGCAAGCGCACATTTTGTAGTCTGATCAAGAATGAGTTTAAGCTTCTTGCAAATCATCCCTCTATTTTGCCAAAGGGCGTCCTACGTTCGCCGAATCGCGGTCTCCACTCGAGAACACATTTACGTAGATGACACAAATGCGTACTGCGCGTGTTTGTAAACCTCGACCGAACGTCGGGGTTGAAATGAAATAAAAAATTATTTATTCAGTGATCAAAAACAAAGGAATCTTTATAAATCTAAACATAATGCTTTAGATCACCGAAAAGGCACTTACTCAGCATATGTCAGGAGATCATAAGACAACCCAATGCTGGTCTTCCGTTGGTGCCTCGAGTGACACAGTGCACACAGCAGGCACACACACCTGCTGCTTGTTGGTTGGTTGCTGCTGACTGGTCTGCGCGCGTCCGAATGGCTGCGAAAACCGAAAAAATGCCTTGTTGTGTGATAAATGATAATTGGTGGAGGGGGATTGGCGGCATCGGTATTTTTCAATCAGTTTGGATCTCCCGTCTTGGAAATTACGTCTGTGACGTCACAGTAGACGTTAAAAAGTTGACACGCTAGGTTTCAATACAAATCGTTATACTTAAATCTATGTAAATGTATATCTGTGGGTCTTCTTACAATATCAATAGATGTTTGAAACTATTTTCCAACAATTATGAATTCTTATTCGATGTATGCGACCGTGGAAAATCAAGCTCCGAACACAACACTATTTGCTTTGCCGCTGTATCGCCGTCGATTCATTATATTACTCTCACATGTTGTTTTTCTGTGTTTTAATAGCCAGAGTAGGTTACGAAACGTGCGTTTAGTTTCTTAATCAAATTCTTGCGTAACATTATAAGAAACATTGGTCGACCTCTCTAAATGTTATTGTAGATTAATATCTCGATTATTGCTGTTTTTGGCCACTGTTCAGACGTTTTATTGTTAAAATTAAAGAAGCTATAATATTTAAACATCACACCTGGCGAAATATCGTCAGTGCAAAAAGTTGATAAATTTTGTTCGATATTTTGGTAAAATACACATAATCAGGACTATTATCTCCTATGTGTTAGTCACAGACTAGGCAAAAGCAGTCCACTGCCATAGTTCGCGCTTCACCAAGCAGTGACTACACACGTGCTCAGCGTGACAGGTGGTGAGCCCGTCGCCGCTATAAGCTATTGGATGGTTGTGGAGTTCTTCGTTAGTCGTCACAAATGATGTCAAATAATCTCCTACATCCGAAGCAACATCATCGTAAATGTAATTCCTAACTGTGAATATGACGTTCTTTCACCAGATCTATGAATACACAATAGCGATGAGAAGACGACCAAAGAAGAATGATGCGATGTCTTGAATATGTGAAGGAAGGAAGTAGAATGGATGTTGACTTGATAAGTTACAGAGGAGAGTGGAAGATGAATACAAGACCAAGTGTGACAAGGATAGAATGAAAAAAGTAATATGTAGAACCTTAATTTTTAGTTATGCAATTAATATTATTCCCGTGTATTTTAGGCGATTGTAACAATCAGCGGGTCTGCAATCCCTAATTGCTTGGTAACCATAATTTTTGGTTGTTCTTATCCTTATATATTTAAGGAAATAAATCCCCGCTCTGAAATTCCACGCTATCTTTTATATCTTTTAAAGACGTCAAAGAATTTTTTTAGGCTACTATGTCCTTTAAGCTCTGTGATAGCAATTTTAATTTCTGATTCTGATGCCCCCTATCGCCTTCGTCATCAGCCTATATACGTCCCACTGCTGGGAGAGGCCATCCTCATGGAGAAACACATGTGCTAACGGTCACTGAGATTATCCGCGGACGGACAGACAAACAGACATGGCGAAACTATAAGGGTTCCTAGTTTACTACGGAACCCTAAAAACAGTTTGTTGCCATGAGTTAAATTTTTTCATTCATTAAATTAAAAAATACTGCGGTGCGATAAGAGAACAGTTTATTATTTTTTCCGTATACATGTTATTTTTTTTTTTAGTTGTTTTGCACAATAATTTTGTTTCGTGCATACTTCTTGTTTACTTTAAAAAAGGCCGGACGAAAGGATATTTCCTCATGTTAATAGTTAAGTATAAGAAGGAAGTGTTATCCTTTACGAAATTAAGCATTTTAAGTTAATTGGTACAGATTGAATTTACTCTTATACGAGTGCCATTCCCAATCGACTATCGCTGCTCGTAAAAATCGATACAACATATTATTAATATCGGAATGCATTCACCAAGGCCAAGGCATTTTTAAGTCATGGCCTGTATTCAAACTATTGAAGGTTTACCCATGAATGAATGACAAATGGAGGTCGTGTATTGAGAACTAAGAAACGTATTGTTGATAGCTAAGTAGCTACCCTACAAGTTACACACCGTTGGATGCGTAGCTGGATTTGATCTGTGTGAAGATCCTTGTGGAATATTGCTCTTGACTTCAATTAGAGTCATATATTAGCTGGTGTGTCCCATAAATGTTTAAATCTATATGCTCGGACTGCAGAGACAGAGGAAGTCGTGCATAGAGAACTAAGAAACATAATGTTGGTAACGATACAAGTTTCACCATTTCGTAAAGGTTGGAAGCCGCTGGATGCTTAGCTGGATTTGATTTGCTCTTGACTTCGATTAGATTCATTTCACAGCAGGTGTGTCCCATAAATGTCAGCATTACTCAATCGGACCGGACTTGAGTTTTCACTTTTAAAACCTAAACGCTCGGACTGCAGAGATTATATTTAGTGGTATGTAACATTTGGTCCGGGACACAAAAAGAATGTACCAACTGCTTTGCTTGCCTAGCATGCCGTAAAAGGCGACTAAGGGCGTATTGGGTACTGGGTCTGTGATTGTGTAGGCGATGAGCTAGCCACTTGTTACTACTCTTTCACGATTTTTCATCTGAACTAACCCAATTTTTGTATGTCTAAATGTGGTCTTAAGGAGCACAGTGCTCCTTAGACTCTGCCCACCCCTTCGGGGATTACAGGCGTGATTTTATGAATGTATGCAACATTTGTCTGTGGTGGAGTTTTGGTTTGTGTTACAGAGTGGTTAGGGATTTTGTACAGTGCCATTAGGATTGCCCCCTGTTAATTTTGTTGACGGCAGTATGTATATAAAAACCTGACACTTATAGTTACATTGTGATGTTATCTAGTGTATTGCAAGAATGCAATAACTAACACTTCATGCACTAATATTTGCCGATATACTTCGTAACTAAACGTGTTACAATTAACGCGAATGCTTACCTTTATTACTTGGTGTTGAGGTGACGACAGTTATGTTCAGATTTATGATGTTTTCACTTACTGAAGTGGACACCAAGAATTCTGTTCATTAGATGATATGTGTTGTTTAATTTTCTTTTCTTCTGAGAGCATGATCATCATTATATTATCAGGAAGAGGCCTACGTCATTGGGCCTCCTTTGAACATTTCTGTTACCAGTCCAGCACCATCTCCTTCAACCTTTCCTAGGGTTCTACCTTTACCAGATCAATCAGTCAGTCCGCTTTGCAGTGGGCCTACTAACGCTGTGCCCGCAACTCGATAACCTTTTCATCCTGATGCGAGCAGTCCTGCCCTTTTTATGTGATAGAGGCAAATGGGCAGACAGTTGACCTGATGGAAAATGATTGCCGTCGCCCATATACATCTACCGCATCTGAGGAATTACAGTTGTGTTGTCGGCCTTTTAAGAATAGGTTTTTTTTCTTGAATGACCTTTGTACGGCTCGCAATTATATAATAATGTTATGTCCAGCTATTCAAGCATGACCATCTATTGACGTCTTCGATCGAAAAAACGCGTTTATCCTTTTCTCTCATTTGGAATTGTTGTAAAGTTTTGTGACGAGGGAATAGACTGGAATCCATTTAAATCATTAGCTTTGTGAAACAAATGCCCAGTTTTGTCATTTTAAAGTGCTTCATTTGTGTTCCCTTTTCTAGAATAAATATCAGGGGTGCTGGAGAGCAAAAGCAATGCCTTCAAGAACCTGTTCCTTATTTGATTGAGAAGTAAACGTGTTCTAAACGTCACGGTGACATTTGTGAAGCAATATTAACATACCCACTACAGACATGGCGCCACAACCCGTTTGAAAAGGTCGAAGCAGGCTACATTTATTACCACAAAAGTATATTTACTCTTACGCCTTTTATAAATATGCTAATAATATCAGAATTATCTTAATAGTGTGAGTACTTGTTCGTATTAAAGGTTCTTTCATGTAAATTTTATTCCAATCTGACGGGGAATGGTTATCTCTTAATGCCGGGAGGTTGATTTGATTTGAATTTGAGAATGGCCTACGTATGAAGCGATGAATCATGAGTGTGAAGTATAGTAAGTGAAACATCTGACTAGTCAGTTTACGTGTAGAAATGGAAGGCGTTATATGTTGATGATATCTAGAGTTAGCTAAGAGTTCGTGAAAAATGGCCTGTAGATTCGCAACATCAAGACGATCACTTGTTCGTTGCTATACCCTTAGAATACTATGAAAGCTTTTGAAAAACCCTGTACTAGAGTCTTAAGATGTCATAAATTACTATTCAATTTTCAGACTTTTTTGCTAAAATTCTTTTTTAGAATGCGGTAACGTTGCTAGTGCCAAATTATGAACCAAATTGCTCGTTGCGAATGGTGCCTTTTATCTTATTTCCATGTTAAGCTCAGTCTCCGAAAAATTTTCTTATTCGCCTGTCTGTAATGCTTTCCTCTTTAGTCTTATAGCGACATATGTGCTGATAACTCAGGAATTATTGCCTTGCTACCAATGCACGTAATTGTAATCTTAATGGAGTGGTTCGTAAATGGGTTCCTTAAAGGTCTGAATAAGATAATCGCTCAAGGCTAGCCAACCATAGAAGCCGGCCTATACCATTAAAACGAAATATAAATTTTTCACTTTCCAAACAGGTTTTTCTCCACGTGCTAGAAAATCACTTTCGTCCGTTCCGTAGATTTAGCGCGTGTACTCAATGAAATCAAAAGTCACAATTTGTATGCATAATGGCTTATATCCGGATTGTATATTTATCCGTTATGTAATGTTGGCTTGGCAGATGGTCGCAACCTTGTGTTGTAGATTTGGGTTGACCCTTTTCGTTTATATGGACGACTTTATAAGAGTATTTATTTGCGGCACTTTTTTGGTCATGTTGCGCTCGCAAATTTCACGGTTCGCTACGTCTTTAAAATTGATCAAACTTCATTGTAAGATCTCCAGCCCAAAAAATTTTTGAATCGTTTTTGCCGCTTAGTATTATATTTCATCAGAAAACTTTGTCACTTCCGTTCTCATGAAAGCTATTGTTGAGCCTGAAAAAACTATTTTATCCTTTTTTGTATGTTTGATTAATTAGGTATTTCACATTCATTCATCATCCACTGCTGACTGACGTCCACTGCTGGACAGAGGCCTCCCCTAATGATCTCCACAACTCGCGGTCTTGCCGAGTTGTGGAGCGACCTTCACCAGATCGTCTGTTCACCTTTTTGGGGGCCTCCCTACATTGCGCGTCCCAGTATGGGTCACCTCGAGAACCTTTCCGCCCCAACGACCGTTCTGTTAACATGCATTATTATTGTTTTATTAGGTACTATTTTTTCGTTTTCTCTCCGTTAAACCACAAAGTATGTAAAGCACCAGTTTTTGAACTGTCAGGCAGGACTAATTTTAAATCTTATCTATCATCGCCTTTACCTTTTTCATCAAGACAATATTGAAATGCGGATATAATTTCTGAAAAAAAAAAAACTTGATGCACATTGAAATTGACAAAAGTTCACCCGTCTCTGTGCGGATCAACAAGTAATTTCGACTGTATTCCTTTCACCAGAAGGTTCAATTTCTTGGGCACAATTTGAATGCCATCCGTACTGCACCTGGCATTTGACGTGCATTTTTGAGGTATTTATAGACTCACAGCACAATTGTTTTATTTATGTTGATAGTTGAGTGGTTCTTTTTCTACATTGTTATTTATAACGGGTCTCCGACCCGTTTGCTACGAATTGGATCCGTTATTTTCTTGAAGTAAACCAAATTACTTTGAAAGAGTGATCCCAACGGACAACGGGTATAACGAGTGCGGTGTATTCCCACTGTCCTACAGCATGGGTTCCTTCGAGAGGCGTGAAAAGGCACCTGATGGGCCAGAAAGGTTAGCCATCTGGCTGGCCCTGCCGTTCTATGTGGCCCTAGCTAACGGACTCTTCTACTGTTTATTTATATTTAGAAAAAATTCGGACTATCTTTACTTACTCTCTCTATTACTACTATCAGTGAATATACGTTTAAGTCATCTTAAAGATGGAATCAGACACATCAGTTGTGCTTATGCATATATTTGGAAAACATCCAGTGGAATGCTACTGTGGCGCCCATTGTCGGCATCTGTACGGCTGAGGATTTTAGTTGATAATTAGCATTATAGCTTAATATCATTAAAAGTAGAAATTGATATATGGTCTCATATTAACAAAAATACCGCTTCGGTATGCTTAAGGGTGCTGCATCGGCAGCCTTCAGGCTTCTTCGGCATTCTTCGGCACGCTGCGGCCCGCCGTACCACCTCCGGCGCCGAGGCAACCCTCTGGGGTGGCTTGCTTGCTTTAGGACGCCTAGTCATCCCTAAGGACGTTGCAGCATGCCACGGCATAGTTTCCGACAGTGTGCGCTTGCATGTAGAGCATTGTAGGGATGCCGAAAGATTTTTTTTTAATATGACAGGTAAGCCTTCATCTCACCTGATGGTAAGTGATGATAAGGCCGAAGGTGGCAGCGAGCTTCACCTGTAAATCTCAACATTTGAGGAACTGGCTATCTTACCTCTGATTGCCGGAATACAACAATGCTTATAACATTGTTATTATGGCGACAAATTTAGCTAAAACGGTGGTAGCTAGCCAGACAGGCTTAGAAGCCCTACCACCAACCAAACCGAGCAGATGAAACCCTGCCCCCATGGGGAATCGAACCCCGGGCCTCCCGATCTACACCCGGTGGTGTCAAGCACTAGACCAGAGAGGCGGTTAGATCCCTTTCCTTGCCGATGCCGTTTATGGACGCCGGGTCTTAGCGGTAAATTGGTAATCTCTTTAGCGGTCGATGGGCAGTAGTATAAGAATAATCTACCTATAATAATGTCTCAGTGACATAGTGACTGATATTGCTCTCTCGTACGACCTTCACGTCTCCAATCGCATTCTATCTTCACTATTATTATGTAAACCCGTCTTGCTAGTACTATCACACACGAAGCCAGGCTTTTATCATCTCATACTAGTCCTTATATGTTGTCGTTTAAGTTGAGATTTGCGCGGTTGACCTTTAAAGTTTTTTTTTAGAATATTTAACTTGAGTAAAGTCTGCCTGTATTATCAAATTAGTAGGCAATGACATTTTTATGTGTGGTAATCAGGTCCTTATTTTTTAGTGGTATTATTTTATAGATCGTTAGCATTGATAACAATTTTAAAATCGGTAAATGCTTTAAATGTATTTTGGCAAAAGATGTTTGGATATTCTCTATTCTTTTTCCTGTCCTTTTCAGCCAAAAATGTGGTCTGCAACATGTCTCCTTTTGTATTCTTCTTTTACTCGCCAAAGCAGCATCCAGTCTTTTTCCCAAATCATGTTTCACTCATTCAATTCTTTCTTTGGCTTTCTTGTATCAAAATACTGGAGATTTTTTATGAGAACCTCAGCAAATGAATCGTCCTCGTCTGTCCTCGTCTTATATACGTCTCAGTGACGGGCACAAGCCTTCCTCATGGGCCGTAACACCACCACGCTGGCCCGATACGGGTTCGTAGGTAGCGGTTGCAATTGCAACCCGCTAACGGCTTAACGTACCATCCGAAGCACGGAGCAGTTCGAGATCACAATGTTTTGGTCACCCATCCACGACCTGATCATGGCGAAGGTAGCTTTGTTTCCATGGAAAGTCAAAGTGTACTAACCACTACGCCACGATCGAGTAGATGATGTTCATTTGCCAAGGTAGCGACAAAATGAAAGGTCTAAGTACCCACCCCACCTTGGCTCATAGATGCCTTTTCATGCCCCATCGGTAGGAACCCATGTCGAATTATATCTTCTCAGTATACCAGAGGCCTTAGTGTAAGTTTTTTAGTATAAAATACGTTACTATTGTAGTTGCGTTAAGAGCTCAATTTGTATGGGAAACTAAGTATGCATTACGTTCCGCTAGAGGCGCTATTCACGTTTCCTATACAAATTGGACTCTTAACGCAACTACAAAAGTAACGTATTTTATACTCAAAAACTTACACTAAAGCCTCTGATAGATAAAAAGAGACAAAATGGCTCATTCATTACCTCTCAATTCGATGCGAACGCAGGAGCGAGAGGCAATAAACAATTTTGTTGTTCCCGGGGACTTTTTCTCTTCGGTCGGCTATACTGTATTTATCTAGATATGTATCTTTACAATCTCACGTGCTGATATACGTAACTCAGTCCGTCCAATAATAATAGATAAGTGATGTAATTGTTTCCGGTAGTAGTTTCTATGTTTAAGTTCATTATGTCACAGTTATTCTCATATATTTTAGTATTTGAGTGCCAAACATTGAACTTGACGTAAAAGAATAATGAATTTGGCGATTTATTATATCAAGTTCTATAACTTTCCGTTCGAACACAAACGAAACCTAAATCTCTTTAGAAATGACCAACTAAACGAAAGCCGATAACGTTTCAAAAAATATAGGTAGGTACTTGTATATCCTGTCCTCTATCTTACATGTTTTTATAAAAAGGGGCATATGCATAATGGCATTTTTCTCCACAGAAATGGTCCTATGGTCTTTCTTTTATTTCTGATATTATGTTATGTTATTTTGCCAAAAAATAATCTTCACGACGAAACCTTTCGATCGGTATGATCAGGTTAATTATTGGGTTCGATCCCTGGTTCATCCACGTAATCATTTAAATGTCTATGTATGCGGATTAAATTGTTTCTGAAATTCAAATAATGTTATCATAAATTAGGACTCAATCACAGATAAACATATACATGGATGACGCAAATGCATGTACTGCGTGTGTCCGACAACCCCGACCATACGTCGGGGTTGGCCGCTGCTAACTAGTCTGCGCGCGTCCAAATGGCTGCAAAAACTAAAAAAATGCCTTGTGTGATAGATAATTAGTGGCGGGGCATAGGTGGCATCGGTATCTTGGATCCCCCGTCTCAAAATAACGTCTGTGACGTCACCGAAGACGTTAAAAAATTGACACGCTTGGTTTCAATACAAATCGTTATACTTGCGTTAACCATGTAAATATATTTTGGCGGGCTATGCTCCATGCCATAATTTTTACCAACTTACCAACTATGAATGGACTTTTGAATATGACTGAACATTGGTCTCAGTAAAGCAGTTGTTTGTTTACACAATGTACCACGCAATTATAGTTGTAAAGCTATCTTACAAATCGGCATTCCCAGCACATCCTCACAATGAGCGCTAAGTGTTTACAAACCGCTTGTCACAAGCAAATACTGGCCTATTGTCTAACACTATTGTCATATTTATGGATGGTATGTGATGTGCTCCATATTACTATTTAATTTACTATGTGGACTAACTGAGCACCACCTGTCACGCTGAGCACATGTGCTGTCACTACTTGGTGAAGCGCGGACTACAGTAGAGTGCTTTTGCGGTGCTTTTGCCTAGTTTGACTAACACTAGGTGATAATAGTCATATTCGTGATTATATGTATGTATGTGTATAAACTGATAATAGATTGATTGCTTGAACGGGGAGGAGAATGAGACTGTTAATGTTGTAAGAAGAGAATGACAGTTGAAAAATGCTGCGCGGGCACAAATATAATTTGAAACAGGCTTAATTACCTAGTAATTGTGATATCAATTACAATCTATCTGAAGATTTCTCCGGAAGACTGAATTTTCGATATTCGAGCTGTGATAGCATCTCCACCCTACTTGCGGATGAAAGTCATAAGAGAATGGGCAATAACACCAAAATATAACATACATACTTACATATAATCACGACTATAATCCCATAAGGGTTAGTCAGAGACTTGGCAAAAGCACTGCAAAAGCAGTCCATTGCCATAGTCCGCGCTTCACCAGTAGTAATTGCACTCAGCGTGACAAGTTGTGAGCCCGTCGCCGCTATAAGCTATTGGATGGTTGTGCAGTTCTCAGTCCATTTGTCGCCTTTTACGACACCCAAGGGATGGGATGGGTTGGTAGTTAGTATTCTTTTAATGAGCCGCTGCCACACGGCTCCAATATAAGCTGGTCCAATATGGATTGTTGGGGTACTTACTACCCAGGATAGGAATAGGACCAATATGATCTCGTGTTTTTTTCGTTCTACAACACGAGTTTTCATTAAAATGTTGTTAATGAGTCAGCATAATATATCCTTATTTGGACATGTCTACTGTCAGTCTGTCATCAATCGAGTAATGATGAGTGATTTGTTTTGATTTTCATATAAAAAGCGCTAACTATTTTAAAGCGCCTTTCAACAGGTGGTCCTGATCCCGAGCCATTTGCCATGCTTTTAATAAAAATGCCACCAGAAACGTGTCTCGCCTTCATATTGTCTCAAAAACAGTCGTGCAAACTCAACTGAAGATGTAAGAGGCCCGCAGCCAACATTATAACAAAATAATCTACAGACTTAAAACAACAAAAGTATTTGAATAAGTATGCAAATTGATTGCGTAACTAGTAACCTTGGCGAGGCGTGTTATCGGCGTAGATACGGCGTTTATGTGGCTCGTGTGAATTGTATCGTTTGAACGTATGAACTAGGTTAGTGGGGTTTTTGTATCATAATAAATCACGTACTATCCCCGAAGGGAAAGGCTGAGGTGTTCTGCATTTCGACTGATGTTTTAAGTTCATGTAGAGGAGGGGCGAGCCTGTTATTACTCCTGGCAGAGTGTGAGGCAGGCAATATTCACAAGTGTCCTATGTTTGAACCGTGTGGAGTCGTGTGGTAGCGGCTCATTAAATGAATACTACCAACCCATCTCTTCCCTCGGGTGTCGTAAAAGGCGGCTGATGGACTTTAGAACCGCACAACCATCCAATAGCTTTAAGCGGCGACGGGCTCACCACCTGTCACGCTGGTTACGTGCTGCACGTGTGCAGCACGGACTGCTTGGTGAAGCGCGGACTATGGCAATGGACTGCTTTTGCGGTGCTTTTGCCTAGTCTCTGACTCACCCTTAGGGGATAATAATAGAGATGAGATAGTAGAGATAGTACGGAGAATCTATCCAAAGATCTATTGCATGAGTAGGACTTTCGCTGATCTATCCCCGCTGTCTGAACCTACCACTGAGATTGAATTTTACTTGCAGTTTGTTGTGAATATCACAATCGCAATTTTGATATTGTGTAGGACGCCTTGCGACAAGAAGGGATGACGATATTCGTCGGTTAGCTGGAGTGGGCTGGATGAGAACGGTCGAAAATCGCGAGCGGTGGCGTGCATTAGGGGAGGCCTATGTCCAGCAGTGGGCAGGAGTAGGCTCATGATGATGAATTTTGATGCAGTTTTCAGAAAAGTATTTTTAACATTGAGGAAAAAGTTTTAGTTTTTTTATTGACGTAAAATTATTAATCCTAAAAGGAGGTGCTCAGTTTATTTCTCCGCTATTATATTAAATAGATCCCAATAATTATTGTCTCCATAATCATCGATTCAAATCTGCGCTAAAATTCTACGGCGACTTTTATCAAAAGCGGCTGATAACTTCTCTCTTGTGCCGTAATTATAATTATAAGGATAATATTTTATTATTATTCATACTATTTATTAGTTATTTAGATGTATCTATCTTTTAAATATCCGTCATCTATTTTCAGTAACAAAAGCAGCATTAGTTGCTTAAAATGGGGCTAGTTGATAGGTGTGAATGTTTGAAGATGTTTATTTATTTATTATTTGACGATCTCCGTGGTCAAATAGTTTGTACACCGAGATCAAGGTGTCGCTGTTTCTAGATCAGTTTCTGCACTCGAAATGTTTCTGTGATAAATACAGATATATGTACTTTAGTCGTGGATGTTTATATGAGTATCCAGACATTATGTATTATTGCGTGTACTTATAACTATTATATTTATTCGTCATCTAGTGTCTATTAAAACGGCATTAGTTTCTTAATTTGGGCAACACTACTGATAGGTGTAAATTTCAATTTCAAAAGTTCTTTTATCCCGTAATTTAGACCTCATATCTCTTGTCTATAGATATGTTGGGTTACGCAATCGGGTATATAATAATTTTTTGTGGCTTCAAATGCAAGATATTTTTTATATTTTGTTGAATCTCAATAAAGACATTTCTTAGTAGACTTTGGTGAGGTACAAGTAAAAATTTGGTGACGATGTTATAAATTATCTCTCGTGTGTTAATTATAGTGATACTAGCTTTTGCCCGCGACTTCGTCCACGTAGACTTTGAAAACTGTTAGCTCAAAGATGTGACAAAACATTAGTCACAGGTCTAGCAGGGTCTCAAATCTTTGAGCAAAGTTTTTTGAACACATGTCTGGCGCCGGCATGGCAAGTGCCCGTCGCCGCTATAAGCTATTGGATGGATGTGCAGTTTAAGTGTATTAGTCACCTTTTACGACACCCAAGGGAAGAGATGGGTTGGTAGTATTTCGTGTAAGTAAGTGAAACGACCTCCGTGGTCGAGTGGTCTGTACGCGGGTCTCAAGGGGTCGCCACCTCGAGAGGTTCTGGGTTCGATCCCCGATGGTGTTAACTGTTTGTGTGATGAAAACGGGCATTTGTTTTCCAATTTGGATGTTTATATTATGTATTGTATATTTTCTGACTATTATATGTATTTCTGTATAAAATATATTTATCCGTCATCTAGCATCTGTAACACAAGCAGCATTAGTTGCTTAAAATAGGTTTTTTCAATCCACACGAAGTTGTTTCCTTTGAATTAAAAAAATCATTTACGTATACATAAATGAACGATATAAATTATTTTTGTAAAACTTACAACAATCTGCAAACGTAAGACTCGACCCAATTACGTGTAACAGTCGAGAAATATAAGTTTCAAGTGATATAATAAAAATATCGCAATTATTTCATACGGTAATAACCCACTACCTTATCAGAAAGTAATAAGACCTATTTTAAAATAACTTAAATTTTAAACAAGCAAAACTTGATTCGGTATCGGAAACGAACGGCTTATCGGCCTTCGTTTGTGAACGGGAGTCGTGCGAGCGAGACGGATATATAAAACATATGCGCGAGAGCAGAACAGCTGTACCGGCGCGCGCAACGTGTATACCACGCGGCGATTTTGAGGTTATATCTATTTCGCCATTTTGAAATGGACACGTTTTTAATGAGATCGAGTTTTTTTGGTTTTCGTAATAAGTTTAATATGTTGTCTTTTTGACATTTTTATGTTATGTAAATCGTAAAAAAATTTATTTATAACTTACTTGAAAAGGTTATGGACATGTGTGTCGATCAAGTCTATAAAAATGAAGTAAATTTTATTGTGCGGATGTGGATGTTTTGTGGACGATTATGACGAAGACCGTGGTCGAGTGGTGTGTCTGTAGTACACTGATCTCAAGGCATCGCCATCTCGAAAGGTTTAATGAATTATTGAGTATTGAGGTTCTGGTTTTGATCTCCGGTGGAGGCAGATGTTTGTGTGATGAATACAGGCATTTGTTTTACTGTTGGATGTTTTTATATGTAATGTATATATACCTGAATATTTATTCTACCCACCAACCCGCATTGGGCCAGCGTGGTGGTGTCATGGCCCATACTCCTTATATGTTTCTCCATGAGGAAGGCCTGTGCCCATCAGTAGGACGTATTTAGGCTACGAATAATTAACATTATTAATAAGAAGATGTGACATGTGACTAACATTGGTTGGATAGTGAAGTGAAACTATATTTTTTTCTTTTTATAGTCAGTAACTTGTCAGTAATGATAACGAAGAACCCGTTATAGAACACACTATCGCATACTTCTCGACATCTTTTTTTTATAGGTTTTACTTGGTAGATTATTTTTTGAGCAAAGAATCTAATACATTTCATCCTCAATTTAGTTCTGGGAAGGGAGTTGATACTTTAAGGTCAGAGGTCAAGGAAAGGTCAAGGACCACGCAACTCAATCGTGTTTGACCTGTTTCTATTTTTATACAATTTTTAATTCATTTTTTTAGATGTAAAGAAAAGTTTTCAGAGCAAAACCACTGAACCGTTTCTTTTAATTCATTTTCAATCCTTGTGGCTTCCAATATTTGAAATTTATTAAAATTAATTCGTAATTTAAATTGATTGAGAAGCATACAACGCTTTACTTAATTACTACCCTCAATACCATAATTTCGCTTGTACCCCCGAGGGGGGTAGCTTATGTTTAAGAAGCCACGTAACTACTGACCAGCCCTTTGCTATTCATCGTCACCAACGTCCAGTTTATACGTCCTAATTTATGACTTAGGGCTTCTTACAATGGCGAGTTTTCATTATCAAGAGCCAAAGCAATTATGCATAATTGACGAAGCTCCGTGGTCGAGTGGTCTGTATGCCGGTCTGAAGGCATCGCCATCTCGAGAGGTTCTGGGTAAATGCTTGTGTAATGAATTCAGGCATTTGTTCCCCAGTCTTGGATGGTTATATGTATAATATGACGACCTCCGTAGTCGAGTGGTCTGTACGCCGGTCTCAAGGCGTCGCCATCTCGAAAGGTCCTGGGTTTGATCTCCAGTGGAGGCAAGTGTTTGGGTGATGAATTTTCAGACGTTTGTTCTCCAGTCTTGGATGTTAATATATATTTATATATATATATTCAGGATATTAATATGTATTTGTCTGTTAAATATATTTGTCCGTCATCTAGTATCCGTAACACAAGCAGCATTGAGTTGCTTAAAATGGGACTAGTTGATAGGTGTGAATGTCTGAGGATATTTATTTATTTATTAAAAAAAATGAATATTTATATGCATCAGTCGTCAGTATCGTCATCACATCAGTATCCGTAACACAAGCAGCATTAGCTTAAAATAGGGCTAGTTGATAGGTGTGAATGTCTGAAGGATTTTTTTTATTCTTTAAATTATTTACTACCTTCAACATAACTTATGATCACGCCTTAATTCCTGAAGGGTAGGCTAAGGTCACACTCACATCGCCTTATATATATTTCGCGAGCCGATTGCCATTGAATGTAAGTAATACGAAACACCGCCAATGTAGCAACAAAATTAGCAATTTAAAATCCTACAATTAAACAACTCGGTTACTTTATGGAGGTAACAGACCACAGACACGTTAGCAGACTGATAAACGAACGTGGTATAACTGTGTCAATAGAACAACTAGACTAATTTATATTTTACACTAGTGCCATGGCTTTTTAATGTCCCCGATGTTAGCCGCTTTGATCTGTGGCGTCCCGGAAAACGTCAGTGCGAAGGTTCCGTACCCTCACTCACTCACTCGCCCCCACCTTATGTAATAGTTTTCTCGTTGTTAAAAACCAAAGTTATACCTTATTTTACCAAACACAATACCTGGCAGATATTAAATTCACTTAGGCAATTCGGTATGCAGACGAAACGAATTAAAATTCTGAGACCAGTTTTCTAATGGCTTCCTGCTTTGAATGTCACCAATTTATTTCGAATACTTTTTTCATTTTGCGAGGCATCCTGAGGGTGTAGCAAGTCCGTGTGTTTTAAATATAATTTTTTAATTCACTATTACTACACAGAAAAAATCATCCATACTAATATTATAAATGCGAACGTAACTCTGTCTGTCTGTCTTGCTTTAACGTCAAAACTACTGTACCGATTCAATTGAAATTTGGTACACGGATAGTCTAGAGCCTGAGGAAGGACATGATATACATATTATCCCGATATTTCCATGGGAACGGGGACCGCGCGCGTATAACCGTTGTTATCAATATCTGCTCGACCGAGTTTTATGTGACATATTCCGTCAAAATGTAATTTCATTTCGAATTTTAAAACTTCTCAGCATTGTAAAATAATGACACGATAACCGAGATTTATCACCATGACAACAATTAATCGGATGACACTGACAAGAAATGTTATTTTCATTATTTTAATAATAGGCTAGTTGACCCTTTTTTATTGATTAATTACTTATAGCCATCACCATAAAAAAATAATACCATTTTTTTCTGAAGCCTATAACACAATAAAGTTTAAATTATAAATTACGTTTTTGCTTAAATGTCAAAAACGCCTTCGGTCCTGATGGTCTGTGAATAATCTGCGTAGCGTCACGATTATTGTAAACAAATAAACATGCGTGACAACATAGCCGACAGTTATACTTGATTGGTTGCGACTGGCGTTTGACGGATTTTGACCATGCGTAGTAATTGTTTACATGAAGCGTTACTGAACAAATTTCCGAACATGGTGGATAGCGTTTTTGGCAGATGAAAAAAGTAAAAAAAACATATTTAAATTGAATTTCCACAGCAATCCCTTATGTATATTTATTAAATTTGGTATATTTCGGACCCTTGTACTAAATACTATGTGAATGACACATTATTTGATATGAGTCAACTAGTCTATTAGAGGTTTTAGTTCAACTATTAACAATCACCATTTCGCTAATAAGAGGTATGAATGTAGTATTGAGCACATTGTAAAAAAACATTGGAGTGTTAAAAAATACAAACAATTTTTGTCGGCGTTAAATCAATAGCCACGCGAACGACGTCGCTGGTACAGCTAGTTTACTATAAAATAATAAAATTGGTGAGAAACTTTGGAGAAACTTTCTGGGGGGTGAATCACATAACTAGGGACTATTGGCTTAGCGTTGTAACCACAGAATACACATTCATCTCTTCTCGTCACAATAAAAGATACTGTTTCCTAAATTTTCTCGAGCACTACTTATTTAAAACCATCAAACCATCACCATGATATGCATGAAATTGTAAACTTATCAACTCGTTGACGGCCAAGCGAATGCCGGCAATCGCGATTCAATAGTGTCGATGGGAGGTTTTTCAAAAGCAACTTGTTTCTGCATTGTCACCAGAACAAAGGCGAATCCTTACATATCATATAAAAAGCGTTCTTTCTAGATATTTCGTCTAAGACCTGTAAAATCAAAACTGATAGTGTTAATCTCAAGTGAAACGTAAAATAATCAAAATGCAAAACTTAAGCGACGAATAGTACTCCCAAAGTGATTTGAACGTTGTGTGTAGTGTAAGGTTTATTTCAACCGAGTGACCAGTGATATGCCAACCTGTCAGTAGGGGGAGCTGTCATTATGACAGCCGGCGTCACAGCCAGGAGGAAGGCGAAGACGAGACGCAGTTGGGCGAAGGTTGAACAGGATGGCCAGGTAATGCAGTCACAGCTTGGTGAAGCGCGGACTATGGCTGGCTGTGGACTGCTTTTGTCTAGTCTCTGACTAGCCCCTAGGGGATAACAGTCGTGATTATATGTATGTACATGTATAAAATGGATAACAAATTCGCTCGCTGCGCCCCTTGCCAATCGAAGTCTCCTGGGCGGGGCGAAACGCCTCCAGTCTACATGTTTCGATTAGATCTTTGATGAGACGTAGTCACGAATGTTAGTACAGTTTTTCGTGATTTGGAGGTCACTATGGGAATTGGTCTCCGTCGCGTCTGTCATACTTGTTCAAATTTTGATTCTAGCTTTACGTATATTCTAAACAAAAGTTACATATAATACTCTTTTATTTTTGACGCAATGTGCTTTCAATAAACTTTTTCTTTCGTCGAAGTATGTTTCTATAAACCATGAATCAGATTTCATAGAGTATCTGCGATACCCAGAACTTAATAAGAGCAAAGCCGTTGGCCGTATTGTCCGCAGGCGTCAGACTTCACCGACATCGGAGATTGGCCGACACTGAGCGCGGCGGTCGCCGGCGCACGGTGCCACTCCACACCGCCTCCTCAGGACGCTGACTCGTCACACCATAATGGAAATGCTGTGAGTATTCACATTTATTCCTAGGAAGGAATTCACGGGTTCGATACCACCGCCTGTACCACTGAGTTTGAATAAAACGTGTACAGTTCATTGCTCACATTGTGCCTGGTGCGTGGCAACAGGCTCGCCACCTGTTACATGGGGACCTAACATATCTGGCGAAATGTGGGTGTGGGGTGGGTAACACCTCTGCCTACCCCTTCGGAGATAGAGGCGTTATGATATGTTATGTTATGAAAACAAAGAAAATCGATATAGGTTTCAAAATAGTCAGTGCAATTCTAATTAACTGCTGCACCCTAGTTTCCAATGAGTGCATCAATTCTTTTTAATACCAACATAAACCAACGCAAAAACGTGTTTGTACCAACATAAAGAGTAGTCTAAAGGGCTCTATCCACGTCCCTTAAACCAGAGGCAATAGTGGTGTGGATTAATCGACCCCAAAATCGGCTACTACTCTACAATTTAGGGCGCTCTCCACCACTGTTCTGATTTTGCCCCGATATTGCCTCTGATTTAAGTGAGTAGGCCGCTAAAGAGATAGTTGATGTGTCTCATGAATAATAAATACTTTTAAAATTTTGATTTATTTGAACTTTTTATAATATTACTAATTGCAGTACTACGAGTATAAATACATATCATCACACTATAATCCCACTAATTCGATGGTGTTTGTTATTTCAGGAGCAAGACAGGAAGCCCCTGGAAGAGCAGCCCCACCCTCAGCCCAAGGCCGAGCGCGTGGAGCCCGTGCCCAACCACCAGACCCAGGGCCAGGGCCACGGCGACAAGCAAGACAAACACACGGACAAGGCCAAGAGTGCAGGTACGATGCCCATATATGCCTTCATCGCGAGCAGGATATACAGAGTTATATATTATACATAAATAATAACAACATGACCTTTGTTAATTTGACACATTTTAATTCAATTTCTGAATGTTCTCAGTTCTGTGCGCAACGCGCGTGCGAGCGTCGCGAGTGTTGCTTTTTGTATGAACAGTACATAGAGTTACTAATATCACGACAGAATATTATAAGCATAATATATATTATTTAATTAAAGTATTGAGTTATGATAAAACTTGTAGAATGAATATTGTTGCTTAGGATATTAGCTACTTTTTCTTGAGAAGTTGTTGATTCATTAAATATAACCTTATCATACATGTTGGGAGGCCGTTGCCGACCATTCAAAATCTTTTTAACACCTTTGTTACAAACCACATGCTGTAGTCCATATGGAAAACCTCACACTTCCACTCATTGCTCATCGACAATCCGAACGTGGAAGAGAATTCCTTTTTACACAGTACGACGACCATTTTGGATCCATGCGCTGCATCGAGTAATTTTTTTGCCCATAAATAGTACATTGTTCCTCAAGGGTTGAAAGTAATTTATTTAGTCCCGAACTCCCGAGACGCTAATAAAGATCGAGGGACTAAATTAGTCTTTCACCCGAGGGAAACACTGTGCTTTTCATGACGAATACGAGGAGAGTAAATTAAAAACATAATACTTAGTCAAAGAACAATAATATTTTGCGACTAGCACAACTAACCTTTTTTACTAAAATATAATACTTTTTACAACGGCCTCCTTGGTAAAACAGAACTATGATAATGGCCTTCTTGCTCAGAGTAAACAGAACTGGAGTAGCCATTAGTCAATTTCTCAAACAATTTTTTCTGTCATTTCTTGCGGGGGGTGAGGTTACCACTACACTCAAAGCCAGCCGTTTTTACAAATGCATACATGCATAATTCGACACACAAATTTAAATTTCACGCACACACACGCTTAAAATAGTCACGTTTTGACAACGTCACAGCCGCACTCCCCACGAGACTAGCGTTCGAAATTTGAAATCGTAGAATTCTAAAACATGAAATAATGAAGTAAATAATCATGGAATCTTAAAAATTATAATTACAAATAAAAGGTGACACCATCTTTTAGCATACTCGATGTTTTCTATTTATTTTTACAACAAAAAACAGCACAGGCAGGCATTTTTGCGGGAGCTCTGTTCGCCGCAACGTTTACAATGTTATGGCTGTCAAAATGGCGGCTCAACTAGTTTTATTAAACGTGCAAGCATCCGATGCTTGTGCATTTGGCAGAGGGGAATGTTAGACAAAGGCTACTCCAGTTCTGTTTACTCTGAGCCTTCTTGGCCTCCTCAGATTTTGTACTAAAGCTTCTTAGTTTAGTGGCGCCATGTAGTAGCTTGATATATTGGGTCCTTACCTATGAAATTGGTGTTTTTTTTCTCTCTTAGTATTTTGTCTGTAACTATTAAGATTCAGAGTATTCCTAAAAAATAATTACCTCGTCTAAAAATAGACTATATTTTTGAGCTCTTTTGATTTGTTTTGATAATTTGTTATAAGTTTAATTGTGTTAAAATTGGACACGGAGACAACTCTTTTTAAGTGCCTCCCGAATACATCATTTTATTTGCATTCACTTAAAAACGATAAATAATTTTTATGAAGTGTGATATTACACATATTACTAAAGCTTGTCTAATGATAGATGCCAAATATTATTATCTTTGGATTTGTCGTTGTGAAGAAAACTGAAAAAAATTTTGTATGGAAAATGCAGAATTCCCCAAAATCTCCATACAAAACACCAATTTCATAGGTAAGGACCTAATATGTTGATAAAACGGGTTATGAATCGGTTACTTTTGCTGGGGATTGCCGACCAACTTGCCGAGCATGAGTAGTGAAAATATTTATTTTGTTTGAATATGTTGTTCCGATTCTCTCATTCGCAGGTGCCGGTAAAGGCAGCAGCAAGTCCGGCAAGCACAAGTGGGTGCCTCTCGACATCGACGTGAAGGCCAGCAGGCCGAACAAGCATGTGCCAGCGCATAACACTAGGCCGGATCATGGTACGTAGGATAATTATACATATGTGTTTAGGAAAGGTTTGATTTTGGCTTAACCACGGCAAGGGATGGATTTAGCTTAGTTATAATGTGGCAGATTGTAACAATAGTATAGGAAGGTCGGTTTTAGCTTGGCTGTGATTTATAGTACCTACGTTTCAATCGAAGTTCCCAAAAAGGTAAACAAAAAGCTGACTTACCGAATTTGTTATTCATTAATCACACTTTTTACATGGACATTGGCGGGTTAATATAATTAACGGTAACAATTGTTGTCCGTTTCAATGGATTTCAATTACCTACAGTCATTACAAAACATTTTAGAGATGAAACATTACCTTCGTTTTGTTTACCTTTTTGGCAACTTGGATTGAAACGTTAGAAGC
This sequence comes from Parapoynx stratiotata, assembly GCA_910589355.1. Lineage (NCBI taxonomy): Eukaryota > Metazoa > Arthropoda > Insecta > Lepidoptera > Crambidae > Parapoynx > Parapoynx stratiotata. The sequence goes on along the minus strand of OU342476.1, from coordinate 4,392,750 downwards.
ACTGTGAGCCACTGAACCCAGGCCGATCGTGGTACTTTAGAATATGACACCTTTGTCTAAGAGTTAGGGTTGATTTTAGCTTAGATGAAATGTGGTAATACTGAATTATTATTAAGCTAGTTATCCACGGCCTGACCATGGCGAACGTAGCTTTGTTTTCGATATCGAAAGCCAAAGCATACTAACCACTACGCCACCGAGCTCTTCAGCAACAAATGAGGGGTTTGGGCCGTAACACCTCAGCCTACCCCTTCGGGGAAAAAAAATATGTTCATAGCATTCTTCCCGTAATTTAGGCCTCATATCTCTTCTCCTTAGAGATGCTGGGTTACGCAATCGGGTATATTATAATTTTTGTGGTTTCATACGCCAGTTATTATTTATCTCGTGTTGAAACTCGTAAAAGACATTTCTTATCAGATTTTAGTGACGTCAAAGTAGCCAGAGTCGAAGTGAGGAGTTCGAAGCCCACCTCTATACCCGAAGGGGTGTGGTAAGAGATGGTAATACCTGCATATCGTTTGACACGCTTATGTCCTCATGAACAGGGCGGCGAGCGGTATTCACAACTGTATTTAATTTTTTGAATAAATCTCAGTGGTACAGGCGGTGGGATCGAACCCGCGCCCTCTTAGTGCATCTTTAACAACTCGGCTACCGCTGCCTTCAGGCTAACTCTCGATTAACAAAATTTGACGTCTAATCTCTACAAATTCGATCAAAATCAGGAAAGGCAACTGGGCATTTTTGACCCGGTTCGCGTCCCCTATTGAAATTGGGTTTTTTTGATGGTCAGAATTATAATTGGATTGGAGAGGATTAACATTCACGAGATGTTTTAATTTTAATCCTTATACACGGGGGATAAAACTTATGTGCAACACATTGGTACTTTTAATATCGTATTATGTTGTTTTGCTAAATGAAAAATTCCATGCTTTTTGTGTTTTAATACTGACCTAGTATCTTTAGTGACGTGCTGTGGGTCAAAGGTCCGAATAAAATGCCCCGTTACCTTGTCATGTGCTTCAGGAGTGATGCTGTCGATTAAATATAGTGAAGTCTAAGTTGTTTTTGTGTCCCGTGTTGGTACGGGACACAAAAAGAATGTACCAACTGCCTTTCTTACCTAGCATGTCGTAAAAGGCGACTAAGGCCGTATTGGGTCTGTGATTGTGTAGGCGATGAGCTAGCCACTTGTTACTACTCTTTCACGATTTTTCATCTGACCAAACCCAATTTTTGTATGGCTAAATGTGGTCTTAACTGGACTCTGCCTACCCCTACGGGGATTGCAGGCGTGATTGTATGTATGTATGTATGTAAGTCTAAGTTGTATGCTTGGACAGCAGCATAAGCATACTAAGCCCATGGTTTTGTCTCCCGCAGACACAGTATCCCTGAACGGCGAAGACCGCGGCGTGCGCGGCGGCGGGCGCGGGCGGGGGGCGGCGCGCGGGGCGCGGGGCGCGCGGCGAAGGCCCGCCTCCACGGCGCCCCCGCCCCCCCTGCACGCCCTGCCCGCCTTCCATCCGGACTACCACCACGACATGCCGCCGGTGAGGATACATTCTTGTTAAGGAGTATTAGCTGTTGCCCGCAATTTCGTGCGCGCTCACTATGGTTTTCTAACTATCCCACGGGAACCCTTTAATTTTCTGGATGAAAAAGTATCTAAGATGTTGACCGGGGATATGAGGTATCACCATGCAAAATTTTATTGAAATCGGTCCAGCCATTTCGGAGATTAGCCCGTACAAAACAGATAAATTGACGAACCAACAAAAAATTAAAAATATATTTTTTTCTATTTTCCCTCTTTTTACATCCCCCTGACTTGGTTTTAAGCATTTTTCTTCTATGTACAGACATTCGACCTCTACAGTTTTATTATATGTATTATGTATAGATACACACATCTGTTATCTTCTTTCTCCTCTCCTGCTCCAAATTATATTTGGAGTCGACGCAACATGTCTCGCTCTTTCACTCCTATCGCTCGCCAAATGCTACTCACTCCCATCCTTATTTCATTCACACCTTGACATTTAACATTCACATTTATCATGATTTTACCATAGCGAGTCTAATTACAACAACCACATCCAAGAGCTGCACAACCATCCAATAGCTTATCGCGGCGACGAGCTCACCACCTGTCACGCAGAGTGCAGTCACTGCTTGGTGAAGCGCGGACTACGGCAGTGGACTAACCCTTATTTACTAGTCGTGATTATATGTATTGCGAGTCTTAATTATTGGTTTTTGTATAAGCTAATCAATAATCCATATTGTTTCCCCACAGCTGGGCGTAGGCGTGGGGGTGGGCGTGGGCGTGGGCCAAGGCGTGGGCCTCGGCGCGGGTCTGGTGGTGGGCTACGGGCCGCTGGCCACGGCCTTCTACTACGGGGCGGCCGCCGCCACCGCCACGCCGTATGGGGTTGGCCTGGATAACACTACTCTTAAGGACCTCATCAAGAAACAGATGTGAGTAATTTACTCTAATAGCATAAGATGCGATATTTAAAAGTACATTATTGCAAAGGCAGCGAAATAGGCAATTGCTGGTCGAGTATGAGTTTGATACGAGACAGGCAATTGCCATTTCGGTCAAGGCATATATTGTGCTTTTCTTTAAAAAATGCAACAAAATAAAAAAGGGTCTTTTACTTAAGAATTTAATCAAGCATGTCTGTCGGCTGTGTCAACCTGTGTCACGCATGCGTATTGCATTGTTTACCAAAATCGTGACCTTACGGAACAGATAATTCATAGACCATCATGTCCGTCCGACTATCATGACCATCAAGGCTTTTTTGACAGTTAAGCAAAAACGTAATTTATAATTTATTGTGATAATAAAAATATAGTGATGGCTTACTTACAGTAATGAATCATTTGGGGCCCAATAAAAAAAGGGTCAAGTAACCTATTTTTCTACACGTTTTACCAAACTGAATACGAGAAAATTAATTAAAAATGATTTTACAAGCTTGAAATGTACTGTCGAGATATTAGTAAGTCTATGTTCCGTTTATACGAAAAAAAGCTACCTCTAGTCTTGCGAAGTTGTTGACTAAATAAAAAAGCCTTGTATATACTTTTGACAACTGAATCTCTTTATTACCATGTGATTGATATTAACTGTCAAATAGGTATACATAATAGGTCTTTACCAATGAAATGTTTTGTATGGAGGAGATTTTGTGGGAGTCCGCATTTCCATACAAACATTTTTTCAGATTTCTCCTCAAGGACAAACCGGAGATAATAATTTTTGGCATATATCATAAGACATGCTTTAGCAATATGTGTGATATCACTCTTCAAAATAATTTATCATCGTTTTTAAGTGCATGCAAATCAAATGATATATTCGGAAGGCACTTAAAAGAGTTGTTTACGTTTCTAATTTTAACACAAATAAACTTACAACAAATTATCAAAACAAATCAATAAAGCTCAAAAATATGGTGTATTTTTAGAGGAGGTAATTATTTTATAAGAATATTCTGAAAGTTAATAGTTACTGACAAAATACTAAGGGAGAAAATAACGGCAATTTCATATGTATAGACCTATTTTGCTTTTTTTAGAGAAATGGCCTAAATAGTAATTTGTTGTTCCCCAGCGAATACTACTTCAGCGCCGACAACCTGGCGCGCGACTTCTTCCTGCGCCGCAAGATGTCGCCCGACGGCACCATCCCGGTCACCCTCATCGCCTCCTTCCACCGCGTGCGGGCGCTCACCAGCGAGATCGCTCTGGTCTTGGAGGCCATCATGGCTTCCGATAGGCTGGAGCTGATCAATGGGTATAGGGTAAGTTCAACACTAAATATAAATTAAACTAAGGGCGTATTGGGTACTGGGTCTGTAATTGTGTAGGCGATGAGCTAGCCACTTATACTACTCTTTCACGATTTTTCATCAAACCAAACCCAATTTGTGTATGGCTAAATGTGGTCTTAAGGAACACAGTGCTCCTTGGACTCTGCTTTCCCCTTCGCGGATTACAGGCGTGATTGTATGTATGTGTGTATGTATGTTAGTAGGCTTTCGATTGAAAAGAAAGCTAACTTCGCCATGGTCAGGCCGTGGATGGGTGACCAAAACTTTGTTATCTCGAGCTCCTACGTGCTTCGGAAGTTAACGTGAAGTTAACCTCCTCTCATAATCACTTCCTCAACAACCCTCATGCTTTAACGTGCCTTCCGAAGCATGGAAGAACTTTAAGATCACAAAGGCTAACTGTAGAGTTTCTTGCGGCACTTCTTCTCAACAGGCCATTCACGTCGAAGTGTGAAGGAAAAAAAAATATTGACGTGCAAAAGTATTTCATGTATATCTAATTGCAGAATAAATGATTTCATTTCATTTCACAAAGTTTTGGTTCCACATCCAATGACTAGCCAGTGCGACAGTTGCTTTGTTTTCAATTTTGAAGGCCAAAGCGTTGGGACTACTACGCCAACGAGATCCTCTTATAACTTAAACACCTTAAATTTTTTGGGGTTCATTTTGTAATAGCTAGCCATAATAATCGTAAAACGAAAGTATCAACAGACGACTATAAATGTCTTTGACAAACTAGTAGTTTAACGTTTACTATAACCTATAAATGTATGAGAAATTATTGCATGTGGCTAACTACAGACGGTTACAAGTGTACTGTGCAACTGGGCAGATTGACTCTGTCACTTGCTCTCGAACTCTGCAAGAAGACGAATACGATATTGTAAAAACTAAAAGATGATTATAAATAAAACTCCAAGTGCCCAACAGACTCTTTTATTTAAAGCAACGTCTAATAAATGTCGCAGCCGGTAGGATTTCACTTGGTAAACCATCTTCACTCGGTAAATAAAATCACTGCCTATCGCTTCGGGAATACAGTAACAAAAATGATGATATTTGATAATTTTGAAACTAAAGTTAGCTTAAACGAGTATTTTTTTTGTTCAGGTACGAACAGCGTTCGAACCATTGAAATGGCCGATCCTCGACATAGCAGTCGAGAGCAACCCAGAAGATCCTGAGAGGAAACAAAGAACCGAAACCGAAAAATCTCCAGAGACTCAAAAGGAAATCGAAAAGACTCCCTCGGATGAAAAGACCCATGTGGACACCGAAAAGACTCACACGGATAATACTGAGCAAGATATTGAAAAGACTCAAGATAGTGAGACTCACCCGGCTGAAATTGCCGAGCCTGTGAAGGTGCCAGAGAAGACTGTTGTGGTTGAGACTCAGAAGGAAGTGGTGGAAACTGTGGAAGCGGTAGAAGCGCCTAGTAAAGAACAGAGTGAGACGGAAAAGGAGGCGACAAAGACGCAAGATCCGGCTTCTTCTTTGGAAGAGGTTGAGGTTAGTGTGTACTTTTTTTTTTTGACAAAAATGGCTTATGTGCTGTTGAACAAGCAGATTTATGACCCAGTTTGACAATAATTCGATTACAACTGTCTATTTCATTTACGACGTTTTGACGTACGTTTTCAAGGAAATCTGTATACAGGTGAATTAAACTTAAATTTAAATGCTACGGCAAAATTACATTATGGTGGGTGAGAAATCCATTATTTCGATACTACTACCCCGCGCCACTCTGATTCGATGCGTTTACGCAGTTAGTTGAACAAATATAAAGGTTATATAAAGATTTGTATTATACCAACTTTTTATACCGGACTAATTTAATTTGGAGACTTTTATGAGTGTTCTTCTTAGAACAATATCTCCTACAAACTACATTTTATTATATAGTTTTAGTTTACAGAAACTCATTATTTGTCTTAGTATTGTTTTTTTTGTGGCGAAATACTAATCTTACGAGCCTATCCAGACTCTCTGCGAAACTTCCCGCCTTTGAAACGGTCAAGTTGTACTCGCTATAAGATATTACTACTTTAAATGGTGTACAATAAGGTTTATTTTTAATTTCAAAACTACCGACACAGATTGAAAAACGAGAACGAATAGTCGAGAAACTCCTCACATTGACGCTACTCGGGTGTTCTCGCCTTGAGTCTGGATGGGTCATCATAAGAGATCGTATATTAGGATGCATACTTACCTAAAGTTAAGATGTTTACTATTGTGGAAAGCATTTTTTTAACGAAAATTAATAAATATTTTGTAATTGTTGCATAAGGAGAACCGAGTTAATATTTTTTTTTTATATTTTTGATATTTTAATTTTTGTTTTTTATAACAACATCTCTCTTCTCTTGCACCCTTCATCTAATTGTAACCTAAGTATGTTTTACATACCTACTTGAATGGTAGGTTAAAATTAAACGTTAACTTAATATGTATCTGATTAGTTATTCAATTCCGAAATCCTGGGATTTTATTTAATAGAAAGTTTTTAAGAAGCCGCTTCCATAATATGTTAGCCAAAAATGTACTTTAGGTAAATATGCATCCGAATATCCGATCTGTAGTCATAATTCAGAATGGGCAGTATTCTTGATATTAGCAATTTCGCTATGAAATCGTCACAAAATCGCAATTACTATTCCCTGGTTTCAGCAATTAATGTTAGTTTCAATTTATTTATGTTTACAGCCATCACCACAATCGGAAAGCCAAGGCAAGAAACCAGAGTCGAATGAAGACCCTCCACTGCAATCTGAGGGCAACGAGGAGAAGCCCGGAGAGAAACGGTAAATATTAACATACTTTTTTTTTCCTCATAGAATAACTGTAGTACAGTTCTACACCTAAATGCTTAAAAGATTTTCTCGAACCCTTTGGGAGAGGCCGCGCCTTGAGGTTTCCAAGACACAATGATTCCCTTCTCCAAAGTCCACATCTAAAATGGTATTGTATGTTTCCAGCCGCAAGAAGCAAATGGTAGGCATATTCCCGCTGGCGACGATGGGCGGTCCGCTAGTGGCCCCCGTCTCCAGTCTGCTACGGGCCGTTCCTCCACCGCCGTTACCCAGGTATAACTTAACTATATTTATATTATTTTATATACTTACTGAAAAAAAAACTTAAAAAATCTTTTGTTAGATATGGAATTGTATTCGACCAAATAATTCATGAATTGACATAATAATATTATCATTTTATTTTAATTTTCTTGACATTTATATTTTTTTTTTCTTTACGACTTTACACTAAGTAATCATATTTTATTATTATTGGGACATTTCTCATTTTAATTTTATTAAGTATTATTGAGATGATTCGATGAATTTTATTATAACATATTTGATATTATATAAATTATTATCAATTTTATTAGGTATATCAATTATTAACAATAATTATTATTATTAATTGTCAATCATTACATTTTCATTTGACAATCACTTTCTTTAATATTGCATTTTAAATTATTTATCGTGTAATTATCGCAAAATGAGACAAATAAATCTAATCTAATCTACTAGCTGTTGCCCGCGACTTCGTCCGCGGTTACTGTGGGTTTTTAACTATCCCACGGGAACCTTTGAATTTTATGGAATAAAAAGCCACCGAGCTGTATGTGTAATTAATATATAAATATATTGTAGCAAATATGTCATACTTAAGTATTTAAAATATTATACAAGATATTACTTGAATTAACTAGAAGAATACGCTATTGTCATATTTCAATTGTACATACATAAAATCACGCCTGTTATCCCCGTAGGGGTAGGCAGAGTCCAAGGAGCACTGTGCTGTGTTCCTTAAGACTACATTTACACCCAGTTGCAGAAACGAACTTTAAAATTTAATGTCGGCATTATCCCTAATGCTCCATTAAATTTATTTATTGAAGTTTCAAAAGAACACCTTAGCGTAGTTTTTACGTTGCACAAAACGACATTAGCACCCTATCAATGCTAAAGAGACATTAGCTAGAACTATTTTGTGTTCCAATTTTAAATTTAATGAACTTTAAAGTTTTAATGTCTCATTACTAAATGTCGTCTTTAAAAAATCTTTGTGCAACTGAGCGTTAGCCATACAAAAATTGGGTTTGGTCAGGCTCATCGCCTACACAATCACGGAGCCAGTACCCAATACGCCCTTAGTCGCCTTTTACGATATGCTAGGCAAGAAAAGAAGACATTCTTTTTGTGTCCCGGACCAACACGACATTTTAATTATTATTATTGTCATAAAATATGATATTGATACCTTATCCACTTTGTCAATGCCATTGTCAAACAATTTAATCCAATTCATTCGTAAAGATCGTTTCTAAATACTTAATAGATAGTGGAAAAAACATTCTAATTATGTATTGATAAAAAAACATTATCTGACAAAAGAAAGCTATCATTAATATCATATACAAAACAGTAGCGTGGTCACACTTATCAACTCCTTTGCAATATAGTAACAAAATAATTTAGATTTGTATTATAAATTGAATGAATTAGTTTTTGTCTTATAATTGGTATTTTCTTTGTAAATATGTTATTGTGGATCGGATTGTAAGCGCGTTAGTATCGACTGTACAAGAAAGTTTACGAATAGCAGTGTAAGTTTATATGTAGAGGGTCTAATTATATGCAGAAAACATTTGCCATAGTTTTGTGCGTTTTTAAGAAAAATAAGTGTTGCATAATGAGTCCAACCTGTTGCATAATGGTCATTATGTTACAGTTTCCATTTAATCTTTTTTCATCATCTTGTGTTAAAAAGTATTTCATTATGAGTTCGAGTCTGAGTTCATGATTCGAACATTATAACATGAGTAAATAATAAATAATATAATAATAGTCTCTTAGTAAAGTTATTTGAACATTTACGTTATAGTTTAATTAACTGTTATGTATTATAATTTTATTATCAGCAAATAAATTGATTTATATAATTTAAATGGCGTCGAGACAACGGCTCCAGACGCTGACTATGACAAGAATGAAATTGGAGACCGAAAACAAAACGAAAAAAGAGATAGAGTTCATCGTATACAATAATTAATTAAAATAAATAAATATCTTCAGACATTCACACCTATCAACTAGCCCAATTTTAAGCAACCAATGCTGCTTATGTTATTAGATGACGGATAAATATATTTCAAGGATACATATAAATAATATTCAGAAAATATACAATACATATATAAACATTCAAGACTATCTAATGCCTGAATTCATCACACTAACATTTGCCCCCACCGGTGATCGAACCCAGAACCTCTCGAGCGACGCCTTTGGGCCGGCGTACAGACCACTCGACTATGGAGGTCGTCGATAAATTTTATGAAATGAAATGCTTTATTTTGCTTAAAACATGGGAGGTACAGATCTTAAAGTTTAAAGAAGCTCAACATGTTTGCTGAACTTTCATCATACAAAATATTATTTAATAATTTCAATAATAGCTAAAATGATTTAACATAATTATATTTCAATTCTCACTAATACATACTCAATCTCAATAGTATTTTTTAATATGTCATTTAAATAATCACTATAAAATACTGCAATTTATACCCGATTAATGTCAAATGAATGCCCAATAGTCCAATTCGTCCTATAATTAACTTAACTTTGCATATCTTGTTCCAGAATGTTCCGCACGGGTCGCATGGCGCCGAGCGCCCACGATCATCTCAACCCTGACGTGCCGGAATTCGTGCCTCTCGCGCGTCGCCATCATAACACAGGTACATGGAATTTACTGACTGGAAAAGTCACAACATCCCCCTCAGCCTATATAAGTCCCACTGCTGGGCAAAGGCCTTCCTCATTGAGAAATATTTGTTTTTATTTTTAGGTCTTCTTTAATATAATGTGAAAGATTCATCGATCGTGGCATAGTTTTATGAATTTTTCAGTGTTTTAATGACACGACATTTTTATTATCTTTTTTATAATTAACTTATTTCTGAAACAGTATACTCTTGATATACCTCATTTTTCTATAGATATTCACAAAATTCATTTATATTTTTTTCACTATATCTATTTGAAGTTTAACTCTTGACGTAGCTCATTTTTCTATAGATATTCAGAAAATTCATAAAAAAAATTGTTTTTACTATTTCTATTTGAAGTTTAATATTTATGTAATACCTAGGTAGATATAATAACAACCTTATTTAGCCCATAAATAAGTGTATTTCGTTTGCCTTCCCCAGAAGAGCTGAACAACGAACAGACAGAGACAGGCGACAGGCCAGCCTCCGGCACCGGCAGTCCCGGCTCTGAGAGGAGCGCTACGGATGTATGGACTGAAGTAAGATATAATATAATTACACTTTTATGGTTTTTTAACTATCCTACCGGAACCCTGTAATTTTCTAGAATAAAATGTATCTAAGATGTTGACCAGGAATATACGGTATCACCATGCAAAATTTCATTGAAATCGGTCCAGCCATTTCAGAGATTAATTAGCCCGTACAAACAGATAAACAGACAGAGAACAAAAAAAATAAAAAAAATATTTTTGGTATTTCCCCCTTTTTTACATCATCCTAATTTGATTTTAAGTATTTTTTTTTCTATGTACAGACAGACATTCCACCTCTACAGTTTTATTACATGTATGTATAGATTAAAAGGATTAGAAATAGTGAGATAAGAAAAAGGTGTGGTGAGAAAGAGGACATAGTGATGAATATAGAGAAAAAAAAGGACAACTACATTTTTTTTCTTCATTCTACTATAATCTGTCCATTAATTTGTTTTATTGAATCATTTATTGATTTTATTACCTGCTTTTAAGCAATACCGAATTCAAAATATTACATATTTTACCTCTTTGTTCGTACTGCAGTTGTATTTAACTGTTGTATATAGTAAGGAGGTTATATAAGTGCGATACAACCGAACTGGACATGTCAGTACGTGTTACGGATCATAGATGTCGCTACAGGTTTTTTATAAAGAAAATAAAGATAAATTATGATCTTTGCTCAATTACGTCAATACACCCCTTAATAGTATGAATGAACATCATAATTAACAACATTTGTTTTACGACTTATAATAATTTGCCAAATTTTACTTTCATACAAAAATATCAATTTCTGAATGTTCTTAGCTCTGTGCGCATAGCGCGCGCGAGCGTCACGCGTGTCGCCTTTTTGTATGAAAGGAAAATAGACTTACAAATGTCACGACAGTACATTATAAGCTTGTCGAATCATTTTTAATTAATGTATTGAGTTATAGTCAGACTCGTTGAATAAATGTTGTTATTTATGATGTTAACTACCTATGCCTATCAGGGGATGCCTGAAAGATGCTCCAGTGATAGAGAAGTTGAGAGAAAAGCGGCTATCGTGGTTTGGACATATTTTGAGAAGAGAGAATGAGCATGTAACGAGAAGAGTTATGAAAATGAGAGTGGATGGTAATGCAGGGAGAGGAAGACCGAATAAGAGATGGATAGATTGTGTGAAAAGACATGGCTAGAATGGGAGTGAATGTTGATATGGCGTGTGATAGCGGAGAGTGGAGGAGAAAGACTCGTTGCGCCGACCCCAAATGAAATTGGGAAAAGGGCAGGCTAATGATGATGAACTACCTAGTCTTGCAATGTTGTTTAATTAAATATAACCCTTTTTAAAACAGGACAATCCTTACCCCCCCTCTTTCCCCCCAGGTGAAACGCCGCAGCAAGACCGGCCCCCGCTCTATCACCGGCGCCGCGCCTCCCACAGAGGAAGAACCTCGCGAAGAGTTACACTTTCAGCTCGATGAGGAGTTGGATCTGCCTCCGCCGAGGCATAACACTTTCACTGATGCTTGGTATGTTATAGAAATGAGAGATATTTGATTTTTACCTTAGTCTGTCATCATAGCGTGTGGATACATAGATTTAACATAGAATACTACCAACCCATCTCTTCTCTTTGGGGTCGTAAAAGGCGACTAATGGACTTAGAACTGCACAACATCCAATAGCTTATAGCGGCGACGGGTTCACCACCTGTCACGTGTGCAGTCACTGCTTGGTAAAGCGCAGACTGCCACCACTGCCATAAGTGGTCTGCTTTTACGGTGCTTTTACCTAGTCTCTGACTAACCCTTAGGGGGTAATAGTCGTGATTATATGTATGTATGTATGTCTGTCACCATAATAACAATGTTATGGCATTGTTGTGTTCCAGCAATTAGAGGTAAGATAGCTAGTTCCTCAGTTGTTGAGGAATACAGGTGAAGCTCGATTCCACCTTCGGCCTTAACGTCCCTTACCATAAGGTGAGATGAAGGCCAAGAGCTTGCCTGTCATATGGAATGGTAGACATTCACGAGCAGTGCATATGGCCTTCGCGCCATGGGCTCGATGCTTCAGCTAAATTCATGGCATTCACGTGCGAGCCAGCGAGCCGTTTCATGATAGACGATTTTTGGATTGACAGCGTGCTAAATGGATTGATGGAACGCTCGTGAATGGTGGCCTTATAAATTTATTTTTATTTGTCAGGGATTTTAATCGTCCGAAGCCTATATACTTCCCACTACTGGGCACAGGCCTGGTGGGTAGAAACGGTCGCAATAGCGACCGGGACCAACGGCTCAACGTGCCTTCCGAAGCACGGAGGAGCTCGAGATCATAAAGTTTTGGTCACCCATCCACGGCCTGACCATGGCGAAGGTAGCTTTGTCTGCGATCGAAAGCCAAAGCGTACCAACCACTACGCCGAGCTCTTCCTGCTAGGGTTTTTTAATATTTTACCAAAATAGTAGAGCAAAAGTTATCTGCCGGATGAACGAATTTCGTAGTTTTATGTTGTTATTATAATTAGTGTGATTGTATGAAAGTATTTATTAATTGTTCTCACTCCCCCTTCAGGTCAGACGAAGAATCAGACATGGAATTCACAGACCGCGACGTCGGCCGCCTGCTCATCGTGACACAGACGGGCGCCAGGGCTCCCAAGCACGACGGCCACGACCGCCAGGGTGACTGGACCACGCGCACTAAGATCACGCAGGACTTGGAGCAGGTACTACTATAGGGAACCAGCTACTAGACTTAGGGAACTAGTACTAATCTTGGGGAGCAGATACTAAACTTGGGGAGCAGGTACTAAACTTGGGGAGCAGGTACTAAACTAGGAAAGCAGGTACTAAACTAGGGGAGCAGATATTAAACTTGGGGAGCAGGTACTAAACTAGGAAAGCAGGTACTAAACTAGGAGAGCAGGTATTAAACTAGGGGAGCAGTTACTAAACTAGACTAGGTATTTAATTAGGTGACCGGTACTATTCTGTGCATTCGAGTTCTAATTTTAGCTTTTCTGTCACGAAGATTGTTTCGTTAAGTGAGCGTAGCGTTTTTAGAATGGTAACAGTAACTACACAATACAAGTTCAATAGGAATTGTCTCAAAAAATCGTTTTTATTTCTACAGGTCATTACAGATGGGCTTACGCGTTATGAAGAGGACTTGTGGAACGACTCTGAGTACACATCGGTAAGGAAACAACTTTTGGCTTATAGATGGATCAAATGCTAGGCAATGAAAGTGGAGGGTGACGTGTACTAAACTCGAATTTTGAGAATAAGTAGAATGAAAGAGTGATAGAAAACATGTGAGGCAATAGGTTAGCGTTATATGGACATGTTATAACAATGAAAGTAACATAGCTATACCCTACCCATTTTGATCTGAGACCAAAGGTAAACAAGTGTTTGTTTGTGGTTCTCAAACTTTTTGAATATAAACATTATTTATTTGTGAAATGAAGTAATGTTTTATTACCTAGTGTATTTAAACACAAGCTATATGGCTATCATCTTAATGATACTAAATATGATGGAAATAAAACATGTCATGAAATGACATGATTTTTCATCTACATTTGGTAGTATTTTAAATGCATAAAAGTTAGAGAATACCATTCGTTTTGGGTCTTTTTAATAGCAAATATTAATTAAGTAATCAAAACTCTACTCAAAAATATATAACATCAATGTAAAAATACCGAAAATTATTAAGTGACAAGTAATTATTTAATTACCTTAATTTAAAAATTTAATAATAAAATATTGAATAGTCGCATAGTTTGATAACACCTTACGGCAATGAAGTAATGACATCTTGAAGAACCCTTTTTATGGGTTGTTTACCTTTTGTCTCAGATCAAAAAAGGATAGTGTATAGGAGTATGCCTAGTATGCAGAATAGAGTTGTCTATGGATTTTCTCAATTTCGGCCAAAAGCTACAAGCTTAGATTGGTAATAGATAAAAAGAAACTCAATTTCATTTGAAAAAATCTTAAATTGCTCTAGTTTGCATGATATAAACTTTTGAACTTACTGTCTTACTTTTTTCAATAATACTTCCCAAAAAATTACTGCTCGAACGCCAATTTCCCCGACTGTACTCTAGGTAATAGGTTATATCTGACGCTGACTATACGTATGTTATAATAACCAATTTATTGAGCACGTTAATAATATTTGACACAGTCATACGGCAGCCAAAGCCAATACCGCACAGTGAGCGTGATCAGCCGCGAGCAGTTCGAAGCGACCGTTCCTAGCGAGAGGCACTCCAACCCAAGGGAGCCGCCGCCGCCACCGCCCCGCCCGCAGGCGCAGGTAGGGGGGAGACATGCACACACACACACACACACTCTTTAATCTCAAATAAAAGAGGGGGGAGGAACTCACACTGCAACCTCGAAACATAAGTATAGAAGACAATCGTATGTACTTCACTATTCATACCTATTCTCGGCGCTCACGCACAGGCAGGAGGGAGAGGGGGGGGGGGGGGGATAAAATGGATACACAAACTTATGTTCAGAGGGATAAGACTTACATAACTCTAATCCCATTGATCCGGGAGAGATATACACACAATCTAAGGGAGATATACACACAATCTAAGGGCCGGTTTTTTAATCCGTAGTCAAATATGAACCAATGGAGAAAAAGTTCAATATGTTGTGATATCACAACTTGTCTAATAGTCGAACTTTCAAATAGCGTGTTATTAAAATATTCGAATTTTGGTCAACAATAAAAAATATAATTATTCAGCTAAAATAACTAATTGGACAGCACCTTATGGGCAGCAAATATTTCTAAATTGGTCAGCAAAATAACTATGTAGTTGGACAGTAACTTATGAGCAGCAGATATTTCTAATTTGTCAGCAAAACAACTAATTGGGCAGCAATTCAAATATTTTCTCTGCTGCCAAATTTCTTAATATTATGTTTTGATGACACAAATATTGCTTTTGAGGGTCATAAAAAATTCTTTAACCTAATATCGATCAGAACAGATTTCCTAGGATTGATCCTTGATCCTTTATTGATCATTTTCGTAGACTTCATACATATATCACAAAAAAACTGATACTTAATGACTTTTCAAACTGTCAAATCACTTTGACTAATAAAAAAATAGATTATACGCATAAATCACGTATGTTAACCAGGTGGAGCAGCAAGAAGGCGGCAAGGCGAAGCGGCCGCGACGCACCGCGCGCTTCTACGCCGCCAACAAGGACCCCCACGCCACCGACGTCATGTGAGTCCTTACCTTACTGATGGATGGATGAACTGGGTACTGTACCTTTACAGATAGATGGATGTGTTGGGTTCCTTACCTTTACTGATGAATGGATGTGTTGGGTCCTTTACCTTTACTGATGGATGGATGTGTTGGGTCCTTTACCTTTAGAGATAGATGGATGTATTGGGTTCATTACCTTACAGATGGATGGATGTATTGGGTTCTTTACCTTTACAGATGGATGGATGTATTGGGTTCTTCCTCTTTACTGATGGATGAATGTATTGGGTTATTTACCTTTACAGATGGATGGATGTATTGGGTTCTTTACCTTTACAGATGGATGGATGTATTGGGTTCTTTACCTTTACAGATGGATGGATGTATTGGGTTCTTCCTCTTTACTGATGGATGGATGTATTGGGTTCTTTACCTTTACAGATGGATGGATGTATTGGGTTCTTCCTCTTTACTGATGGATGGATGTATTGGGTTCTTTACCTTTGTAGATGGATGGATGTACTGGGTTCTTTACCTTAACAGATGGATGTATGTATTGAGTTCACCTTTACTGATGGATACGACGAATGCTTATAATGGTTTTTCAATGCAAAAAAAATTGTACCCACCGACCCGCATTGGGCCAGCGTGGTGGTGTTACGGCCCATACTCCTCATGTGTTTCTCCATGGCCTGTGCCCAGCAGTGGGAAGTATATAGGCTGTGGACGTTTAAAAACCCTGACAAATAAAAATAAATTTATAAGGCCACTATTCACAAGCGTTCCATCAATCTATTTAGCACGCAGTCGATCCAAAAGTCGTCTATCATGGAACGGCTCGCTGGCTCGCACGTGAATGCCATGAATTCGGTTGAAGCATCGAGCCTTTGGCGCGAAGGCCAAATGAACCGCTCGTGAATGCCTACCGCTGGGTGTAGGTGTAGGATGTAGCCGACACGTGGTAATCTGTATTCGTGTTCCAGCACCAGCCGCAAGCACAAGACGCGGCACAGCCTCAACCCGCCCGTGGAGCACCACGTGGGCTGGATCATGGACGCGCGCGACCACCACGACCACCGCGCGCGCACGCACTCGCAGGGGTAACTACGCTCACGCCCACACGCTCACACTCACACGCTCACGCTCACTCACACGCTCACATTCACGATCACACTCTCATGCTCACAAGCTCACGCTCACACTCACACGGTCACGCTCACACTCTCACGCTCATACGTTCACACTCACACGCTCACACTCACTCACACGCTCACACTCACGATGACACTCTCACGCTCACACGTTCACACTCTCACGCTGACACGTTCACACTCACACTCTCACGCTCACACTCTCACGCTCATACGCTCACACACTCACACTCACACGCTCACAAGCTCACGCTCACACTCACACTCACACGCTCACACCTCGGCCACCGCACATTTCAGCATATCGCCATGAATTACATACATACATGAACATATCATCACATCTCTTTCCCCGAAGGGGTAGACAGAGGTGTTAAACACCCACATTTCGCCAGATATGTTAGGTCCCCATGTTGCTTGTTGCCATGCACCTGACATAATGTAAGGCAAGCGATATTCACAATTAACTGTACATAAGTTTTATTCAAACTCAGAGGTGGCGGCGGTGGGATCGAATCCACGTTTCCCGCGGCCTCGAACGAGTCTCTATCTAGTCTTACGAAGTTGTTGATTCATTAAAACTAACCCTTTGTAATAAGATATGTCAAACTTTATAGATTGACGAGAAAAATAAAAAGCCTGCTCTGAGGACGTCAGAAATTATCTTGTTATTGCAACACCGAGAATACTCATTTAAAAAAAAGTTAAATGTTTCACAATCATATTTTTCCATGAAATTAGTAGCTAATGTTAAAAAGAGCAGGTTGAGTGTGTAAAATATGAGGGCCGCATTCTGTAATGGATTTGAGATCAAAAAAGCTTGAAGATTATGACTCTTAATGTTGCCAGGAGATTACTTGGTCCATTTTTTTTATCCGACCCCCTTAACATCGTGTTAAACACCTCTGCCTACCCCTTCAAGGATAGAGGTGCGATAATATTAGGGGTTTAAGTATGAAACTGCCGTTTTGTATTGAGATTTTGGGGAAGTCTGCATTTTCCATACTAACATTTTTCAGGTTTCTCCACAACGACAAATCCAGAGATAATAATTGTTGGCATGTATCATTAGACAAGCTTTAGCAATATGTGTGATATCACTCTTCATAAAAATTATTTATCGTTTTTAAGTGAATGCAAATCAAATGATGTATTCGGGAGGCACTTAAAAAGAGTTGTCTTCGTTTCTAATTTTAACACAATTAAACTTACAACAAATTGTCAAAACAAATTAAAAGAGCTCAAAAATATGGTGTATTTTTGGAGGGGTAATTATTTTATAAGAATATTCTGAAACTTAATAGTTACAGACAAAATATTAAGAGAGAAAAAAACAAAGATTTCATAGGTAAATACCTATTATGTATGTATGTATTTAACACAAAACTAATAATAGTAATTTGTTTACCAGCTCTTCGATGGGCACGTCCCCAACGCTAGGCTCGTCCTGCGGGTCTGTCCCTCAAGCGCTGCCGGCCTTCCACCACCCCAGCCATGGTCTATTACGAGAAAACCACTTCACGCAGCAGGCCTACCACAAATACCACTCCAGGTGTCTTAAGGGTGAGTCGATACTTTACAGATAACCCTTACCAGCTCTGCGCTACGAGCATAGAACTTTCGAAAAGCCAAATTTGACGTCTAAGATTGTCGATAACTTCAATAAATTTGACAGGGCTGTATGGGCTTCGTTCCCTTTGCCTTCCCTACATGAGAGAATTTAAGAAAAAAAAATTGACAGATAACCCTAAGGACTGAAAGGGACGGATGCTTTTGTCGATCAAATATGGCGACTGTCGAAGATCTACGCTCGCACTGCAGGTCTGTCACCACCCCCAGCCACGATGATAGTTGTACATTACATGCTAAATACTAGTACTGAATACTATAAGTATAACAAGCTAGCTTATATTTGAAAACCGGTCTTCATAACATAAAACTTGTTATGTAAACTATTATGTAAAATTGTAAATCGTTCATTTTACTTGATTTTACACACCACTCCAACCAAACAGTGATGGCAAGGAGAACTAAGCCCATACAGCCATGTGTTTTATTTTATATGTCTTCAGTGGTTTACATTGAAATGAAAGTGTAATGCATTTCAATGCATCTTGGGAGAGTTTGGCGTTAAACGATCGATGGTAGACGCAGTGGTGCTACTTCGATGAGGTGGATAAAAATAAAATATCAGGAAAAATACCTGTTTGTTAGACAGGTATTTTTCCTTCTGTTCCATCCCCCTGATAAGGTTATATGCATTTTTTTATGTACACATTTGACCTCTACAGTTTTATTATATGCATAGATAGCAGGTAAATCTTATATCTCTTCCTTTCACAAACCATTCCCTTTTCATGAATATCTTCAATCATACCGTGTTATTCAAAACACAACCCTATAACTAGAACAATACGGCGTGTTACAGAACGCAAGAAGCTTGGAATCGGTCAGTCGCAAGAGATGAACACACTCTTCCGTTTCTGGTCGTTCTTCCTACGGGACCACTTCAACAGGACCATGTACAACGAATTCAGGTATGTTTATGTGTAATGTGTACTTATACAGGAAATTTAAGGGTTTGGGTCATCGCCCACTAGGAATGGGAATGATTGCTACTTTTCATACATACTTTACATTCATACATTACATTCATACTTTACGTGATAATAGGACCTTTGAAATTGGTGTTTTGTATGGAGATTTTGGGGAATTCTGCATTTTCCATACTAAATTTTTTTCAGTTTTCTTCACAACGACAAATCCAAAGATAATAATATTTGGCATATATCATTAAACAAGCTTTAGTAATATGTGTAATATCACACTTCATAAAAATTATTTAACGTTTTTAAGTGAATGCAAATAAAATGATGTATTTAGGGAGGCACTTAAAAAGAGTTGTCTCCGTGTCCGATTTTAACACAATTAAACTTACAACAAATTATCAGAACAAATCAAAAGAGCTTAAAAATATAGTCTATTTTTAGACGAGGTAATTATTACTAAGAGAGAGAAAAAACACCAATTTCATAGGTAAGGACCCAATATTTCACAGGTAATGATTTTTGTTTCACAGTGGCCTAATGTCACACTTGCTAGTTGCTACTGTTTCGTAATGGAATATGAATTATGACTTCGTAATGAAATTGAAGAATATCCGGTGTCGCTCTCGAATATGTTCGTCTTTTTCCAACATGCACTCTTCTCTGATGCTCAAAAAATCTTACTTTCTTACTCGCTCGCTCTTGCGGGACACATCGCATTCATTCAACGACGAATGAAATGCGATACGAACGATCTGCGCTTTCACAAGAGCGAATGAAATAGAGCAGCCTAAAGTGAATCGATAGATAGTGACGTATGAAATAAAAATCATATGATTTTTCGCATGCTATTCATGAAATGTTCCATGCCTATCTCCCACCACGCTGGCCCAGTGCGAGATGGTGGGGAGACCTATGTTCAACAGTGGACGTCAATAGGCTGATAGATAGATGGATGGACAGAAAATTAAACGAGACGGAGTTTGCGGAAAATGAATCCAGCTATATTCTTTTAGCAACAACACTAATCCTATGCGGCGAATTCATCTTTAAATGTGTCGTTTTTTGTCGACTTACTTTTTTTTTTATTTAGGACACAAAACAGTTATTTACAAAATAAATTTTTTACAAAAACATTATGACCTATAAACCCATAGTTCCTTATGATTATTTCATATTTGCGATACATAGTTATGTAAATGCAATAGTACAAGCATATCTTCGAATAAGTATAAAAATTGCAACGAACACACTGGAGAAATTTAAAAATAAATGTTCACAAAATACGTTTTAAATGAGATGACAAATCAGTACATTCTATGTTGCAACAGATATAACTTTAAGTGATTCTTTTTTTATTTTCATCCGTTGTTATTTGTTATTGTGAATTAGGATTCTAAAAATGTTAACTTTAACTATTAGTATCTTAAGTATCTAACTAACGAACCGAGTAGTCGGCCTGTTTAAAGATCATCTGCTGTTTTTTCTTCATCGTTTCTGTACTAACCGTGTATATTGGCCACCAGATCGCTAGCCAACGAGGACGCGAACGCCGGCTTCCGCTACGGGCTGGAGTGCCTCTTCCGTTTCTACTCGTACGGGCTCGAGCGCAAGTTCCGCCCCGAGCTCTACCAGCACTTCCAGCAGGAGACGCTCGCCGACTACGAGACTGGTGAGACTATAAGACTAATTAGTAGTAGCAAGACTGTTATATGTCTGTTATAAGACTGGATTGTATAAGTAAGACTATTACATGACTTCCATATTACTGTTATAAGGCTAAAATGTAATACCAAGACTGTATATGTCTCTTCTACGGCGGTTATAAGACTATTTGGTAGGCTAAATCTGCTATGTGACTGGTATAAGACTAAACGCTGCGGCCTCGAGTACCGGTTCTGTTTCTACTACCGTGCGGGTTCCGGGTTCGAGCGCAAGTTCCGCTCTGAGCACTACCAACTCTTCCAACAGGACACCTTTGGCGAATATTGCTATCCGACTATTATGAGACTTATCTGTGACTCTGTGATAATGTAAGCGCAACGTTAAATATTTCGATAATAATATTATAATATCGTATAGGCTTTACTGCTGATATAGCTAAAAAGTGAACGGCTATTACAGTAACTAGTTTATCAGTATGACAAATATTACGAAAGTTATGGTTATATTAGGTTGGGGAAAAAGTCTTTTCGCATTATAGTATGTATAAACTTGTAATAAAATCTCTTTGGCTATACTATTTGTATCTGGCTGGTTTTGGTATCATTGAAAGTTTAAATTTTAAAGAACATAATTCCAAATTCAAATTAGGAAAATGTGTGATTTTCATTTGTTTTTCGTACCGCCAAGATGAGTGAATCTAATGAAGAAATTAGATACATTTTAAAATTTTACTACAAAAAAGGTAAAAATGCAACGCAAGCCGCGAAAAAAATTTGCGATGTTTATGGACCTAGTGCAGTGTCTGTGAGAGTAGCACAAATTTGGTTTAAGCGTTTTCAATCCGGAAATTTTGATGTCAAAGATGCACGTCGCTCTGGTCGCCCTATTACAGATAAAATGGATGCTATTTTTGAAAAAGTGGAGCAAGATCGGCATGTCAGTAGTTACGACGTAGCTGAAGACCTGGGAATTGACCACAAAACAGTTTTGGCGCATTTGAAAAAAACTGGGTACACAAAAAAGCTCGACATTTGGGTACCTCACGAGCTTACTGAAAGAAACCTAATGAACCGTGTACTCATTTGTGATTCTTTATTACGACGTAATGAAACCGAACCATTTTTGAAGAAGCTGATAACTGGTGATGAAAAGTGGATCACGTACGACAAGAACGTGCGAAAAAGGTCGTGGTCAAAGGCCGGTCAGGCTTCACAGACTGTGGCGAAACCCGGGTTAACTCGCAACAAGGTGATGCTGTGTGTGTGGTGGGATTGGAAGGGCATTATTCATTATGAGCTGTTACCACCAGGCAGGACCATCGATTCTGAACTCTACTGCGAACAACTGATGAGATTAAAGCAAGAAGTTGAGAGAAAGCGGCCGGAATTAATCAACAGAAGGGGTGTGGTTTTTCATCATGATAACGCTAGATCTCACACATCTTTAGCCACTCAGCAAAAATTAAGAGAGTTTGGCTGGGAGGTGTTAATGCATCCGCCGTATAGTCCTGACCTTGCACCTTCAGATTTCCACCTGTTTCGGTCTCTTCAGAATTCTTTAGGCAGTGTCAGGTTAACATCACGAGAGGACTGCCAAAACCACTTGTCGCGGTATTTTGACCAGAAGTCCCAAAATTTCTATAGCAATGGGATCATGTCCCTACCTACAAGATGGCAAAAAGTTATCGAACAAAATGGTACCTACATACTTTAGTTAAATGTAAATAAACTATATTAAAAAATGTTTTGAATTTTCTTAAAAAATGTGAAGAAACTTTTTCCCCAACCTATTATTAATGTTTTATCACTAAGAAGTATCTCAAAATCCGATTTAACTTTTTTATTTCCCAAGGTCTGAAGATTGCACCTTTTCGTTCGCGACTTCGTGAAATAAAACAACTCTGTCTGTACCAACTTTTGTGATTTGTATAAGGTTTTTTTAAGCTTTTTTTAAAGACCTTTTTTTGGTTTTAGAGGGTTTTTTACATACATACATATAATTACGACTGTTATCCCCGTCCACTGTCATAGTCCGCTTCACCACCAGTGATTGCACTCAGCGTGACAGGCGGTGAGCCCGTCGCCTTTTCTATATTTCTATTAATTTTCAAAATATTTCCTTCTACCAGGTCAACTATACGGTCTTGAGAAGTTCTGGGCGTTCCTCAAGTACTACAAGCACGCGGCCGCGCTACAAGTTGAGCCGAAATTACAGGCGCACCTCGACAAGTTCCAGAACATCGAGGACTTCAGAGTTCTTGAGGTGAGCTGGAATTATTTATTGATTTTCGATAGGCACATAGGGAACGTGTAATGAAAGGGACAAGTTTTGAATGGGACAAGTGGAATTTACCGCCCTATACCGAGCCGAGTAGACTTTTTTCGGTTTTTACAATTTGCCAACACTGAACTATAAAACAAAATTGACGATGACACTCAAATGATTGTCGAACCAAACAAAATTTTATTCAACTGTTATTCTTCTTGGGTGCTGGACGGTGTGGTTTTAGTTAGTTACTGTAAGTCAATGTATGGAGAGAATTCAGATCATCCATATGCCCTCGAATTTTAAATGTAAGAACTGTCCCATCCATTCTATAAATCAGCAATTCTGAATACATTTGGTTTTGTTAGCTATGATCAGCTAAATATCATCGTCGGAACTTGTATATATATTAATCTATCTTGGAAACTCTGCCATCGTGATTCAGGCTTGCTAATCTTCTATATTCCTTATTGCTGTAGCCAGTAGGTCTAGTATCAATTTGACTCCAATGTTATTTATTCACTATCGTACTTTTCGCTGATACTTGATATCGAAGTGCGCTATGACGTAGCCGCTACAACACAATTTAGTCAGATGCTCTCTGAAAAGGCACGACTAACAGTGCACAACGGTGTGCTAGTCCCAACACTGATGTACGGGAGTGAATGTTGGGTATGGGAGAAGAGACATGAAAGTAGAATAAATGCGGTAGAAATGAGAGCTTTGAGAAGCATGGCTGGAGTAAAATTGAGTGACAGGATATACAATGATGTGATAAGAAGGAAGTGTGATTTGAAAGAGGATGTAGTGACAAGAATAGAGAAAGGTATGCTGAGATGGTTTGGACATGTGGAGAGGATGGATGCAAATAGATTGACTAAAGGGATATATGAATCGGGTGTGAGTGGAGATACGGGACGAGGCAGATCTAGGCGAATGATTACAACCACAGTCAACGAAGTACTTGTACTGTCCTGTGGATGTACTTGTTACAAGCGCTCGCGGTAATGAAGTTTAATACAATGGTTTAATTTAATACTGTAATTTTAAAATAATTCATAATAAACTATTTATTTGTAAAATGTATAATAATGTAAAATGTTGACGATTTTAAGTGCCGAACTTTGCCTATGAAATAAAATTATTTTTGATTTTGAACGTTTCTCGACCAAATTAAAGACGTTCCTGAGAAGGGCCAGGTCAAAAGTACCCGAAATCGCCGAGCATGCATGAGGACTGTAATGAGAGTTGATGAAGCGAAATAAATATGCAGGGATCGTAGCAAGTGGAAGGATGTAATCTCTGCCTATCCCTGTGGGAAAAAGGAGTGATTTATGTATGTATGTTTGGGCCTACGGAACTGTTATTTTTGGACAAAACGCTCCTTTGTAATTTTAGTGCGTGCTAAAAGCGTGTTTTTTAGTTTTTAAACTATTATTTTAATTGTTTGTTTCTCTGTCTGTTTGTACGGGTCAATCTCCGCAATGGCTGGACCGATTTCAATGAAATTTTGCATGGTAATACTTTATATCCCCGGTCAACGTTTTAGATACTTTTTATTACGGAAAATTAAAGGGTTAGAAGGGGACATTCGACCTTTACAGTTTTATATGTATAGATGTATAGTGTTAGCGTAAGAATGTAAGCGTGACCCCCCGCTCCACTTGCAGCCGCAGCTGAACGAGTTGCTGGCGGCGCGCGGCCCCGGAGCCCCCGGGCGCGGGCCCCACGCGCGGCCCTACGACCGCCACCGCTCCGTGTCCGAGAGCGACCGCCAGGCGGCGCGCGCGCAGTGAGTGCTGCACGCACACACACACACGCTGCATGCATACACTATACACACATACACTATACACTAGGCGCGGCCCTACGACCGCCACCGCTCCGTGTCCGAGAGCGACCGCCAGGCGGCGCGCGCGCAGTGAGTGCTGCACGCACACACACACACGCTGCATGCATACACTATACACACATACACTATACACTAGGCGCGGCCCTACGACCGCCACCGCTCCGTGTCCGAGAGCGACCGCCAGGCGGCGCGCGCGCAGTGAGTGCTGCACGCACACACACACACGCTGCATGCATACACTATACACACATACACTATACACTAGGCGCGGCCCTACGACCGCCACCGCTCCGTGTCCGAGAGCGACCGCCAGGCGGCGCGCGCGCAGTGAGTGCTGCACGCACACACACACACGCTGCATGCATACACTATACACACATACACTATACACTAGGCGCGGCCCTACGACCGCCACCGCTCCGTGTCCGAGAGCGACCGCCAGGCGGCGCGCGCGCAGTGAGTGCTGCACGCACACACACACACGCTGCATGCATACACTATACACACATACACTATACACTAGGCGCGGCCCTACGACCGCCACCGCTCCGTGTCCGAGAGCGACCGCCAGGCGGCGCGCGCGCAGTGAGTGCTGCACGCACACACACACACGCTGCATGCATACACTATACACACATACACTATACACTAGGCGCGGCCCTACGACCGCCACCGCTCCGTGTCCGAGAGCGACCGCCAGGCGGCGCGCGCGCAGTGAGTGCTGCACGCACACACACACACGCTGCATGCATACACTATACACACATACACTATACACTAGGCGCGGCCCTACGACCGCCACCGCTCCGTGTCCGAGAGCGACCGCCAGGCGGCGCGCGCGCAGTGAGTGCTGCACGCACACACACACACGCTGCATGCATACACTATACACACATACACTATACACTAGGCGCGGCCCTACGACCGCCACCGCTCCGTGTCCGAGAGCGACCGCCAGGCGGCGCGCGCGCAGTGAGTGCTGCACGCACACACACACACGCTGCATGCATACACTATACACACATACACTATACACTAGGCGCGGCCCTACGACCGCCACCGCTCCGTGTCCGAGAGCGACCGCCAGGCGGCGCGCGCGCAGTGAGTGCTGCACGCACACACACACACGCTGCATGCATACACTATACACACATACACTATACACTAGGCGCGGCCCTACGACCGCCACCGCTCCGTGTCCGAGAGCGACCGCCAGGCGGCGCGCGCGCAGTGAGTGCTGCACGCACACACACACACGCTGCATGCATACACTATACACACATACACTATACACTAGGCGCGGCCCTACGACCGCCACCGCTCCGTGTCCGAGAGCGACCGCCAGGCGGCGCGCGCGCAGTGAGTGCTGCACGCACACACACACACGCTGCATGCATACACTATACACACATACACTATACACTAGGCGCGGCCCTACGACCGCCACCGCTCCGTGTCCGAGAGCGACCGCCAGGCGGCGCGCGCGCAGTGAGTGCTGCACGCACACACACACACGCTGCATGCATACACTATACACACATACACTATACACTAGGCGCGGCCCTACGACCGCCACCGCTCCGTGTCCGAGAGCGACCGCCAGGCGGCGCGCGCGCAGTGAGTGCTGCACGCACACACACACACGCTGCATGCATACACTATACACACATACACTATACACTAGGCGCGGCCCTACGACCGCCACCGCTCCGTGTCCGAGAGCGACCGCCAGGCGGCGCACGCGCAGTGAGTGCTGCACGCACACACACACACGCTGCATGCATACACTATACACACATACACTATACACTAGGCGCGGCCCTACGACCGCCACCGCTCCGTGTCCGAGAGCGACCGCCAGGCGGCGCGCGCGCAGTGAGTGCTGCACGCACACACACACACGCTGCATGCATACACTATACACCAGTGGCGTGGCGTGAAAAAAAAAGTTAGGCAAGCCACAGTAAAAATTAGGACCCACAAAAAATGGGTAATTTGTTTGTGTGTGTGAACGGGTCTACAGTGTGCGATAAACAAAGAAAACAAATACCATTTACAATACTTTAACAATACCACGATTATCCCAATTTACACTTTCGTAGTGCCCGCGAAACGCTAATCTTGTTTACCTAAGAGAACAACTGTGTCGAAGCGTTATTAACAGATTTCGATTACGTTCGACTTTGCGGTTATGAGCCTCAAAATTATTGTTAAAATAGTTTTCTATTATACTATTTCCAAATTCATGCAACGCTAAACAACTACGTATATGTTTCTCACTTTGAACATGTTTTTTAGCAGTTTGATAAATTATTAACATCAAAAAATCCCTTCGATTACAAACGTTGCTTGAATCAGAAAACAAAAGACACGGAAAACAAAACATTTTTTTAATAAACAACTGCCTGCAAGCCAACTATATTTATCATAAAGAGAACTGTGGAAATGCTTGAAAAAACCGTCTCTACGCTTGTAATCTATTGACATGCTTGGACGAGCTCGACCTAACTGTATGACATATTTTTTATTTTCAAAGGACAACTTTGAAAACTGCTTTCCTTCACTTAGCAAGAAATCGGTAAGACAACAATCTATGTGTATCAAAGCGGCCATTATTGTGCCGAGAGAGAATAAACCAAAATTAATTAAAAACTAAAACCTACCAATTAAATCCCTGCGGAGCGACACAATTCACAATATCACAATACACCTTTAAAACTACAACACACATGTTAGTTAAATTTTACTATTTCACTGAATTACTGCTTAAAATACAATAAAACTAATTAATTACTTTAAGTTAACGAAACAGAATAAACTAAAATATCAGAATGAAATGTCAATATTCAAACACCGGCTATGCAAGACAGAGAAATAACTACAACTCGGCTCGGGATCGGCTCGGGATCGGCTAGAAAGAAAGGGATGCATTATACAAAAGCTGGCTGCGTTAGTAAGAGAAGGACGATACAAGCCGGCCCGTGGCAGCTTACGGAGCTCCGCACGGCGCGCGATATTGCGTGCGTTTCCCGAAAAAAAATCCGCCCTTATGGCTATTGTAATAAGATCTAAAATATTTACTTTTGGCTGAACTTTACTTTTGGTTTTCCGCGAAACGTACGTGAGAGTTTATGACTAATGTGTGCGTGTGTCGTAGTGTATTGATGGATAGGCTCGTAGGCCGCAAAAAGCCGGCATGTTAGGCAATCTTTAGGTACTATTTCTCTGTTCGTGCGCCTATGAGAGACCTACACAGACGTGACAAGAGAACGCTTGTCTGTGTGCGTGTTGTATCGTAGGCGTCTATAACTCGAGATTTTACGAGTTAATTGAAGGAATCTAGAGAGCGGGAGCGATGATGTGTGAGTGATTGGAACTTCGCTAGTTCTTTGTATGTACCTATGTTGCGTATTGTTTCGCGCGCGTGTTTTACTGTTATATGATTTTATATTTGTTTATAAAATGGTATTGTACCTGCATTATAGTAATGAAACAAGACAAATTTGTTTTTAGTTAGGTATTTTTTTAAGCTCCCTCGTTTGGTACGGCTGTTAGGAATCGGGTTGTACGGACGCTCCGCCACTGCTATACACACATACACTATACACTAGGCGCGGCCCTACGACCGCCACCGCTCCGTGTCCGAGAGCGACCGCCAGGCGGCGCGCGCGCAGTGAGTGCTGCACGCACACACACACACGCTGCATGCATACACTATACACACATACACTATACACTAGGCGCGGCCCTACGACCGCCACCGCTCCGTGTCCGAGAGCGACCGCCAGGCGGCGCGCGCGCAGTGAGTGCTGCACGCACACACACACACGCTGCATGCATACACTATACACACATACACTATACACTAGGCGCGGCCCTACGACCGCCACCGCTCCGTGTCCGAGAGCGACCGCCAGGCGGCGCGCGCGCAGTGAGTGCTGCACGCACACACACACACGCTGCATGCATACACTATACACACATACACTATACACTAGGCGCGGCCCTACGACCGCCACCGCTCCGTGTCCGAGAGCGACCGCCAGGCGGCGCGCGCGCAGTGAGTGCTGCACGCACACACACACACGCTGCATGCATACACTATACACACATACACTATACACTAGGCGCGGCCCTACGACCGCCACCGCTCCGTGTCCGAGAGCGACCGCCAGGCGGCGCGCGCGCAGTGAGTGCTGCACGCACACACACACACGCTGCATGCATACACTATACACACATACACTATACACTAGGCGCGGCCCTACGACCGCCACCGCTCCGTGTCCGAGAGCGACCGCCAGGCGGCGCGCGCGCAGTGAGTGCTGCACGCACACACACACACGCTGCATGCATACACTATACACACATACACTATACACTAGGCGCGGCCCTACGACCGCCACCGCTCCGTGTCCGAGAGCGACCGCCAGGCGGCGCGCGCGCAGTGAGTGCTGCACGCACACACACACACGCTGCATGCATACACTATACACACATACACTATACACTAGGCGCGGCCCTACGACCGCCACCGCTCCGTGTCCGAGAGCGACCGCCAGGCGGCGCGCGCGCAGTGAGTGCTGCACGCACACACACACACGCTGCATGCATACACTATACACACATACACTATACACTAGGCGCGGCCCTACGACCGCCACCGCTCCGTGTCCGAGAGCGACCGCCAGGCGGCGCGCGCGCAGTGAGTGCTGCACGCACACACACACACGCTGCATGCATACACTATACACACATACACTATACACTAGGCGCGGCCCTACGACCGCCACCGCTCCGTGTCCGAGAGCGACCGCCAGGCGGCGCGCGCGCAGTGAGTGCTGCACGCACACACACACACTGCATGCTATACACAGTCCAAGCGATGGCGAAGGCACAACAACTGTCTTTTATACACACATGCACACAATGCTTATACAGGCTTATTTTAAGCAACACAAGGTAGCTAAAATCATCTAATCACCACACAACATTTAATTTTGTTCTAAGACGTTTTTTTATTTGACACATTTTAGTTTTGGGTGTGGATTATGGAACTATAACGCCTTTGGTGTCCCATCTTAAAATTCAACCGGGTATAGAAATTAAACTCCAACTATGTTAGTGTGGATAAATAAGAATCTACGAGAGACAGTGACGTCTGTTCTCAGAAAGCGTTGATCTTAGATAAATAAATCCAGGCATTTTTTGAACTCATAATTATATAGGGTAAAATTATGACATCGTAAATAACAACATTTGTTTACGCCTTTTACCAAAACTCAATACATTAATTAAACATTATTTAACATGCTAGTGTACTGTCGTGACATTAGTAAGTCTATGTCTATGTCGTACGAAAAGGCGACCCGCGTGACGGTCGAGCGTGTGGTGCGCACAGAGCTAAGAACATTTAGAAATTGACATTTATTTTTGTATGAAAGAAAAATGTGTCCAATTATCAAAAGTCGTAAAGAACTAATGTTGTTATTTACGATGTTTGCTAGCTAGTATTACAAGGTTTTTGATTCATTTAAAATAATCCTATATAGTCGAGAATCGAACCTGCTAAAAGTCTCTGTACTATAAGCAATGTTGTAACTTTTTTATAAGTATTGTTGACGATGATTCTACAGGATGAAATTGAAATCATTCGACATAATCTTACAGGACATTTTAAACGATAAATGATCGGTATAATAACAATTAATAACCTGTACATTTGTAATCAAAAGTGTGTATCGAATGTAATGTAATATTTTTCTTATATAAATTTTAGATGTCATTTTTTATGGTTTATGTTTTAAACTGGTAAATATACATAAACCAGTTTCGAGTAAAAGAAACTGAAAATTTTGTTTAACTTACAAATATGTTTAACAGCACTAGAACCCCCTATTAAAAATTGACAATTATTTTCGATTTCATCCTGTATATAAAATTTAGCGATTCGGATAGCCGCCTGTATATTGTTCGGTGTGTCGGACGGTAAGATATTAACAAATGGTTGTCTCGTTCACAGCAGAGCCCCAGCAGTGGGCCCGAAGGATAACAATCGCGGCCGCGCGGGATCCTGCGGCGCCCAGAGCGTAGTGGCCAGCGCGAGACCCAGGCGTGAGTATTGACGACTTCACAGACGACAGCTTTAATGTATACTGCAGCTACGGCACGCTATGGCCGTATTGATGTTTGCCCACCCATGAAGTTTCGTAATTATAATATTGGGTCCTTACCTATGAAATTGGTGTTTTGTATGGAGATTTTGTGGAATTCTGCATTTTCCATACTAATTTTTTTTTCAGTTTTCTTCACAACGACAAATCCAAAGATAATAATATTTGGCATCTATCATTAGACAAGTTTTAGTAATATGTGCAATATCACACTTCATAAAAATTATTTATCGTTTTTAAGTGAATGCAAATAAAATGATGTTTTCGGGAGGCACTTAAAAAGAGTTGTCTCCGTGTCCAATTTTAACACCATTAAACATACAACAAATTATCAAAACAAATCCAAAGAGCTCAAAAATATAGTCTATTTTTAGACGAGGTATTTATTTTTTAGGAATACTCTGAATCTTAATAGTTACAGACAAAATACTAAGAGAGAAAAAAAACACCAATTTTATAGGTAAGGACGCAATATTTACATTTGAAGGAGCGAATTGCTGTTCTTTATTGTCAATAGTGGCGTGTAGTCGTCGTAAAATTTATGGAATTTATAATTTTAGGACACACAATTTATTTATTTGCATTGATTTCTAAACTATATAAATTTTTTCGAGAATAAATTGTCATGACTGCACTCAGCGTGACAGGTGGTCGCCGCTATAAGCTATTGGAGGTTGTGCAGCTCTAAGTCCATTAGTCGCCTGTTACGGGCCGGCCACGACTACGCTTGCGACGCGCGCACGCAAGTGACGCTTGTATTGAGCAAGAAATTAAAAGAAAAAACGCCTGCCGCTGCCACTCGCCGCTCGTAGTCGTGACCAGGCCGTTACGACACCCAAGGGAAGAGATGGGCTGATAGTATTCTTTTAATGAGCCGCTATCACATGACGAAATATTTTTTTATTAATATTATGTATGTATTTATTTATGATTTTTGCACGACGTACAAAGGACTTAATGCCTTGAGGCATTCTGTACCAGTCAACCGGAAAGCGGAGTGAGGAGAGCTACGACGGTACAATAAAAGTAAAAAACCCAACAAAAATAGAATACTAAGAAATATACTATAAAAGATATAAATCACAATATTTATGAATATAGAATATAATATACACAATATTTATATGTATATTTTTTTATCTTCACAGCCACTCCGAAAACAAAGCCGGAGGCCGTGCCTGCAGGCGAACTCAAAACACCCCTCACCAAAACTCAGTAATCGAAGACCTACATGAAAATAAGACAATCAAAGTGACATGTGCTACTTAACTTAGTTTTAAACGGACCTCGGTGAAATATATATGCATTTTTAAATAATAAATTGAAACAAAAAAATCTATTAAATAGCAAAAAAATTGAAGCCAATAGTGTTGGTGCGGTGTGCTAGTTGTTAACTGTTCGGGCAGTGGTGTCTGAGTTGCAGGCGCCGTGTAATGGAGCCTAGGTAAGGAACACCCTATATTATTTTACAGTCACATCCAAAAGTCCATTATACTCATCATTAGCTTGCCCTTTTCCCAATTTCATTAGGGGTCGGCGCAACGAGTCTCTACTCCACTCTCCGCTATCACACGCCATATCAACATTCACTCCCATTCTAGCCATGTCCTCTTTCACACAATCTATCCATCTCTTCTTCGGTCTTCCTCTCCCTGCATTACCATCCACTTTCATATTAATAAGTATTCTCGTTACATGCTCATTCTCTCTTCTCAAAATATGTCCAAACCACGATAGCCGCTTTTCTCTCAATTTTCAGGCATCCCCTGATATACTCATTCCTCACTATCAATCGTCGTCACCCCACACATTCATCTATGGACTTTTGACACTCATGGATAAATGAGTGTCAAAAGTCCATTCGTAATATCATATTTAAAAACCATTATAACTTGCACGGCAATTAACTAAATAGTCATAAACTTAATCAAATAAATTACATACAATCACGACTATCATCCACTAAAGGTTAGTGAGAGACTAAGTAAAAGCACCGCAAAAGCAGTGCATTGCCATAGTCCGCGCTTCACCAAGCAGTGACTGCACATGTGACAGGTGGTGAGCCCGTCGCCGCTGTAAGCTATTGGATGGTTGTGCAGTTCTAAGTCCATTAGTCGCCTTTTACGACCCCAAAGGGAAGAGATGGGTTGGTAGTATTCTCTTAATGAACTACCACACGATTTTATTGTACAGGATGTTAGAATTATGAAATTAATCTATAGTTTTGGACACTATTTGAGTGCTTTAGATTAAACGGAAAATTATTCGTCCTATCTATCGTCGCTTTAGATTAAACGGAAAATTATTCGTCCTATCTATCGTCGCTTTCAGATTAAACGGAAAATTATTCGTCCTCAGCCTATATACGTCACATAGGCATACGTCACGTAGGCACAGGCCTTCCTCATGGAGAAACATACGAAGAGTATGGTCCTTACCACACGCTGGCCCGGTGCGGGTTGGTGGGTAAAAACGATTACAATAGCGACCGGGACCAACGGCTTACCGTGCCTTCCGAAGCACGGAAGAGCTCGAGATCACAAAGTTTTGGTCACCCAACCACAGCCTAACGATTTGTTCTTGATTCCTCACATTCATAATTGGTCATCCTAATACTTATTAAGAAACATCGCGATTTCATTTGACGAGTTAGGAACACGGTCAGTTAGGAAAGTTTCAAAAAAGGTATATGATTATAACCAATTAGGAATATGACGAATCAGGAACGAATAAGCTTGACCATGGTAAAGGTAGCTTTGTTTTTCGATATCGAAAGCCAAAGCGTACAAACCACTACGCCGAGCTATGTTATGTTTATTAACAAAATATTGGGTCCTTACCTATGGAATTAGTGTTTTTATTCTGTCTTAGCAATTTGTCCGTAACTATTAAGTTTCAGAACATTCTTATAAAATAATTGCCTCTTCTAAAAATAGACCATATATTTGAGCTCGTATTATTTAATTTGATAATTTTTTGTAAGTTTAATTGTGTTAAAATTAGACACAAAGACGATTATTTTTAACTGCCTCCCGAATACATCATTTGATTTGTATTAACATAAAAACGATTAATAATTTTTATCAAGCGTGTTCACACACATATTGCTAAAGCTTGTCTAATGATACATGCCAAATATTATCATCTCTGGGTTTGTTGTTGTGAAGAAATCTGAAAAAATGTTAGTATGGAAAACGCAGACATCCCCAAAATCTCCATAGAAAACACCAATTTCATAGGTAAAGACCTATTATCATCATCTGCCTATGTTAGTCCACCGCTGAACTATGTTCAGATTTTGGGGAAGCCTTCTCTAATGTGTGCCATTTAAATAAATCTGCTCATATCAATATAACTTAATTTTCTTTTGTTTCAGCTTGCATGCGTCGACAATAAAATGCTACGCAGCTATGTCACCATGAATTGATATGACCCTTAAGCTTCTAGATTAAGTATACCATAACAATCCTATATGTATCTATAGTATATTTATATATTTTTGACATTGTATCATACATATGACCTATGTCCGAGTCAATATTAGTGATTTTTTGTCCTATTCGATAATATATTTGAGGAAAAGTTTAAATTAATTTTAAGTTTTTTGATTTAGGATATTTTTTTGCTTGTGAGGTGGCAGCACTGATTGATGGTGCTTGACGTTTTCTGCCCTTTCAAGATTCAATTTTCGGATCTCTATAATTAAAAGTCGGTTTTACATTGGATGCATGATAAAGTGTTTAAACTATCTGTCCTGAAATTATTATATTCTTTCGTTTATTCCATCTTAGGATATGCTTGTAAATATTGAAAAATCGCAAAATAACTTCTTGATTTCACATAAAACCTCGACATTGAGTCATGCGTTCTAAAACCTGTATGTACTTTAGGAAGCGGAATTTTAGATTTGTACAGTTGTTGATATTTGTCCTGATAGTTGAATTTTGATATTAGAGGGGATTAGTTCAAAAATGTGTAAAAATGATGTCAGAAAGACTGGCTGTTTGCGTGGAAACGTAATGTAAAGAGTTTGTGTATAGACGCTTCAGTTCTGTGTATGCACTTTGACCGTAGACTCTGAACGACCATGGATTTTCAACGGTGTCTTTCCAATGTTGTCCAAAGTCTTCGGACACTGGTTGTTTAGGGTTCCTTTCACTGCCACTGATATTTTGACACAATCAAGCACACATTTTTGTAATTCCACAATCTGAATGTGAGGCTTACGGAGATTGCACAGTAGTTTGAATGAAATAATAGACTAATATTCATCTGACAAATGAAACATAGTTTGATTTTCATGATCTCAAAACTATATATTTATCCAGTTCTGTGTATTATTTTGATTTAAAATAAAATATGTATGTATCGAATAATATTTCTTGACTCAGTAATTTTTTACCTTCTTCTGGTTTTTATATATTTCTTATAATATTACAAATATTTCTATAAACACATCTCCGTATAGTTCTTACATTTAAATAATCCAATATTCGATTACATCAGCATCGACAGATCATATCGACCGATGAAGTTGTAATCGATGAAGTCAGAAGGAAATACTAACTTGCTCAATGTATAACGATTTGTTTTTCATATCTTACGGACGTGTTGGATGACGCAAGTAGATTATCCAAATCAAATCTTCAAAACGAAAGAGGCATGGTCTCCTGACTGGAAATATAACTCCAAAGTAAAATATTCATTTTGCAAATGATTTTTTTTAAGTACATAGATTTGAAAATAATATTGATTGGGTTTGGATAATATGCTAAATAATATTTAAAAGCTGTATATTATAATAGTTAAATGTTAAACGATTTGTAAGGTGTGCGAAGATTCATTCATTAGTGGGTAAGTGTGCTTATATTTTTATTATTGTGTCTCGTGATCGGTCGTTTTGACGAAAATCACATTTGATTTTAGCTTGCCTTTTATATAGTTGGGGAAGATCATGGACAGACAAACATTGGGAATTAAATAATAAAATATAATATTTTCTCTAACTACCGTCGCAGACACACGTATTCTAACTACTAGAGTAATCTTTAAATTTAATTAAGTCTTAAAGCTTAGGTCGCTTCAATGTAAAATAGTTCCTATATGTTTAATATTTAGGTTTTTATTACTGGCACAGAAATCGTTTTGGACGAATTTCCTATCGTCTTCGGTTGATCAAAATATTCCAAGTATTCTTTAAGGAGTTGAGATATATCTGGACGCACCGCATCGCTCTGTGCTTCTGTCCTTTTCTTTCATTCACAATTCTTCGTTTACTAGAGCGAGAAAAAGCACCGTCTCGGTCGCATTCTGTTATGTTTCTCTCTACTACACGACAATTCCAAATGACAGAAAAAGATAGAAATATAGAAAGCTCAGCCCAAATTTTGTTTCAATTCAATTAATCAACACAATGTAATTATGAGTTTCAAAAAATAGTGTCAATATTGAAGCGAACAATAATTACCGTGTATTGTAACTATGTATATGGAGTCATTTTAATAATATAACGTTTTTAGGTGAAATAGATTAATCGAGCTTAAATAATTATACTGAATGAAGATATATTCTGTGTCCCTGGTATAAGTTTCGAAAGGAGAATATACGACAGCTGCAATCATTTCCTCTCTATACATTTACTAACAGCGGCTCTATCGCCGTTATTTTTAATGAGTCAACAACTACGCAAGACTGTGTAGCTTATATCCTAAATAATAACATTTGTTCTACGACTTTTAATAATGTGACACATTTTACTTTCATACAAAAATAAATATCAATTTCTGAATGTTCTTAGCTGTGTCGCGTTCTCGTGTGAACGGTACATAAACTTATTAATGTCACGACAGTACATTATAATCTTGTAAAATCATTTTTAATCAATGTATTGAGTTATGGAAAAACTCGTAGAAGGAAAGTTCTTATTTACGATGTTAGCTATCATGTCTTACGAGGTTGTTGATTCATTAATATTAACCCTGCATAGAACTAAAGTAAATGTATGGAGAAAAAAATCTGTGAAGGTCGTATAGTTTTCTATCAAACATCATGCTAGGGGTAATGACTACACAGTCAATATATGACTATATTTTCTAATGATATTTTTATTTATGATAAAAATATGAGCCGACCAGAAACCCTTTGCGCCATTATTTAAATAAAACTTTACATTCACATTTTTTATTATAGTTTTGATGTATGTCAAACATTATTGTCCAATAAATCCATTGAAAACCATTGTAGGAAGTGATAAAGTTCCTTAATTTTTTCTTGACGCGAAGGCAATGGCAGTTCTGCTCATACAGCCAGCTAAACGTTTTCCTTGATTTATGTCGTGGAGTTAAAACATTTGTTTTTATCATGGCTAATTCTATCAAAATATAGTTTTAAATATATTATGTTATGATCCTTGATTTCTTAATAATTGTGTGGTAAATCTAAGATTATATCTTCTTTTAGTCTAAAATGTAATTAAAAGTAATATTACGATTTCTGTGTCCAATGACCAATAATGATTGACTTGTCAACTACACGTT
This sequence comes from Parapoynx stratiotata, assembly GCA_910589355.1. NCBI lineage: Eukaryota > Metazoa > Arthropoda > Insecta > Lepidoptera > Crambidae > Parapoynx > Parapoynx stratiotata. Next base: position 4,355,125 of record OU342476.1, on the reverse strand, counting down.
ATACCTTAAAGTCGGCGGTAATGAATTCATATTATGTCACTTAAAAATGTACTTTACAACGCTTGCTATAGGGTATACAGTTGCTTAAAAAACTTAATAAAATTATTTCTTAAATTATCTAGGTTTCGTCGTTGATTGAGTCAATTGTAAAGAGAAATTATTTTTGTAGTGCGTTCGGGATTTTGTACATTTTATATATATCTGGTAAAATAAAGTTTGGGTTTGGAATAGTGCGCCTAGTATCGTATAAAAACTTACTTATTGTCGCTTATAAGCGAAAGGCGGAGTTGTAGAAACTATCTATGTTCTATACTAGTATTCTCATCCGAAAGCTTAAAGGCTTTGAATTCTAGTCCACTAAAAATTAGCACTCCGTTTACAGGCCCACACTTTATTTAACCAGACATTAAAATAATACTTTTAAACCGTAAAATAATTTAAGTACAATTTTTAAGTATTGAAACTTTTTTCTGAGTGCCTTTATATGTCTGACAGTCTCCAACTAGCGCCACCTATGTATTTAATATTGTAACTTCTGGAACAGATCTATTTTCAATAATCCGTAACTGCCACGATCTTTTTAAATGCACCCGTTTTAACCGCCTCCCTGGTCTAGTGGTTCAGACCACCGGGTTTTGATCGAGAGGTCCGTGGTTCGATTCCCTACGGGATTAGAAGTTTTTCTGATCGGTTTGGTTGGTTAGCTGCCATCATCTTACCTAAATTTGAGCCGTAATAACAATGTTTTATGCATTGTTATGTTTCAGCAATCAGCGGTAAGATAGCTAAATCCTCAGGTGTTGAGGATTACAGGTGAAGCTCGCTTCCACCTTCGGCCTTATCGGCACTTATCATCAGGCGAGATGAAGGCCTACCTGGAATAATATAATAAATACCTTTTTTGATAGATAACGCACTATTCATCATTTGGTTTAGTTTTAAAATGGTTTTAACCAAATGCCAGTTTTGCAAACCTATTTAAAACTTCAAAGAAAGAAAACAAGTCAAGTATGTTATTCAATAAATATTAGGTTCTTAGTGTGATCGTGGATTTAGGTTTTATAAAATATGGTTTAAGGGTTATAGAATTAGGTATATTGGTGGTAATAGTTGAGTTTGTCAGTCAAAATTATTGGTTTTATAAAAAGTCCCGAACGATGAATCGCGATTTATACAGAAGATAAATATTTCACTTTACAACTATTCTATGTGTTAATCTTTTTAGGTCTACAATGTTCAACCACGAGCATAGTTATTTATAATTTTAGTACTTTGTCACGCTGACATTCACTAGTCTAGTGCTGCAAAAGCAAATGTTTATCCCAAACCATAGAAGTACATAAAAGGTACTTAAATGGGTAACTGTTCATACTAACTTGGCGGCTTGGCATGTATTGTATTTAAAAAGAATATAACAACAATGTTAAAAATCGACAAAAGTATATCGTTGTAACAGACTGAAATTTTGCATTTAGTTATCAGTAAATTTTTTATGGTTGCTATTTCAATAAAAAAACAGTGCTAAGATTTTTTACCAATTACGACAAGTTAGGATAAACATTATGCTTGTGACTGTAGTCAGCGCCAAATTGATCGAAGCGTCCAAAGTCAAAATTATCTCATGAGCGTTATTTCAAATATAAGTACGCTATCAAAGTGAACATATTGATCGAGCTATTCAACGTGGTAAACATTAAGCTAACATGTTTGTCAATTTTGTTTGTGTTGTGAAGATGTCGACAAATTGACAGATGGGCTGCTTGGATATTTTGACCACTTTGCGAACTTATATTTGACAATATCGTCGTGGACGGCATAAGTCCGTGAACTGTATTCCGATCTAAAGTGTTTAAAAACGGTTCTCGCGCAGTCAATGTCATTGTTCAAAAGTTTGCCGGGAATTGTAATTTTGACTATACTTTCGACATTGTAGCAGTTAATGTTTAAAATGGAAACTTCTGTATAAAGCGACTCATAATTTGATTTAACCCGTCCGTTTAGATTTAACATCGAGTTAACCATAACACAATCGTTCTAGGTTTGGTACGAAGCGATCGGAAGCGGGCGCTACAGTTATATATTCGGTTTGATCTTAAGAATGTACTTTTATAGTTCCACTGAATAGTATTGTACTAAAATTGGTTAGAGAACATTGGAATAAGTCAGAATGGCAGCCGTAAAATAGTTAGTGACACTCAGACCGTTCAAATAAAAATACCTACCAAAAAGTCAATAATATAGGTACAAATAAAGTTTCCATATCGTTGACAACAAAATGGAGTTTCGAAATTGTTGACAACAATATAAAAACTTTATTTGGACCGATATTATTGAATTTTTACTAGTGTCTATTTATTTCAGCACCCTAAGGTCAATAACTATTTGACGCTGACTGTATTATAAATTCAAAATCATTTCAATAAAGCGCTAATATGCCTTTTAACCAATGCAAATCTATTTGCCATAAAAATCAACCAATTAATAGCCTTGATTTTAATCTCTCGCCTCAATGGTCTGAAAAGTAGATACAAAAGAAACATCCATTGTTCGAACACCGGTGATCTCCTCTTAAGGGACTGGGAAAACTGAATTTACATGATGTATTTTTTCTAATTATTTGAGTTACATTTCTGTCAATATGGTCTATGAGATCTTAATTCGATAAAAAATGAGCTTAGAAAATTTTAAACGAGAAAAATTTATGTAAATTAAATTATTATGTAAATTCTTCAGCTAATAGATGCTGTTTCATAAATTTGGTACTATTTTTTGTTTGTTTAATTTAAATAGTATTTTGATAAAATACCATTGTTTGTGCACTTTTAGTGTAATGCCACTAACGCCTGCTCTTTGAATGGTTGTTGGGTTGACTGGAAGATATCTCTGTAGGGAATAAGTTCGCCTTTGCCAACTATTGTTTCTTTTATGTATTGTATTTTTTCTGTGTGCATTAAAGAGTATAATAAATTTGCAGTTTCTTAGACTAAATAGACTGTCTCTGGATCCCTAGTGGCAGAGCAAGAGGTATATGGCCAAGATACTAATAAGCCAGAGACTAGCCTCGTTCCATGGGGACTTACCATATCATACGAACTGTGGTGTTGACACAACTGCCTACCCCTTCGGGGATTGAGGCGTTATGGTACGTTTGTTTGTTCAATAAGCCAACGTAGTCAATAGACGTCAAATTAGCTGCCTACATATTACCTTATCTAGTTACCTTATTTGCTAACAGAGAAACAACACTATAATAACGTATTTATAGTGTTATTTGACTGTTGTCTTCTCTAAGGCGTTAATAGTCCCTATACAAATAACACGTAAAAACAACATAAATATTATGTCTCTGTAGTGATAGCAGCTATTACAACCGAATATATAACTGTAGCTCCACTCAAGACTATATTATGAAGTGTTATAATATATTTGTTAAGTTTTTTTTAAGTTACTTTTTTGTCAGTTGTTGCAATTTTTTTTCTTTCATTCGCATGTACGCCAAAGGAGACGATGTGCTAAAACACGAAAAAAAAATTAGTGTTACTGTATAAATGAAAAATATACAAAAAAAGTCTTGCGTAGTGAAATAAGTAAGTACGTATGTAAAAACTTTTCTTTTTTTTATTAGAAAATTCGAACATGTAATGATTTCCCGGGTTCATTTGTTTAATTTTTTTTGAAGATTGGTTGTAATATAGAATGAATAGGAAGTTTAATAAGTAGTTCTACATTAGGCGTATTGGAGAAGTAAACATAAGAATTGTTTTTTGTAAGAGCGCTTGTTGGCACCACGGGCTGTGCTGGTTTGATAGACAATGGGAATGGCGCCGCATGAGTTGGAGGCGGTGCGGCGGTGTTTACAGCTCTTGTCGATCGACCCGGGCAGGCGGGTTCGGAACGCATTTGGCTCAGTCCCGCTGGTGCCCATTATGGCTGTAAGTTATACATTATAATATACATATTATTATTATATTGATAAATAAATTAATAATAAAACCAATGGATTGTTTTATTTTTCTTGTCCTAAACATTCAAGATATCCATTCAAGGTGTCCATTTTATCTCGAATTCTTGATACTCAAATATTGATTCATAGTTGATGTAAAGGTTATTTAGACGGTCAGCAAAATATTCAAATTTTGGTCAGCCAAAATAAATAATTGGGCAGCAGATTTTTTTTTATTTTGTCAGCAAAATAACTAATTGGGCAGAAAATAAAATGTTTTCTCTACTGCCAAGTTGTTTAAAATATGTTTTGATGACACAAATATTGTTTTGAAGGGGCACAAAAAAAATAACAACGTAATATCTATCAGAATACATTTTCACTTATACATTTCCGGTAACATACATATTGCTGCTCAAATAATTTATTTGCTGCCCAAATGATTTTACGGCTGACCATTTTGTTGCTGACCAAATAATTAAATGGCTGCCCAATTACTTCACTTGATATAAATAGATTGTTAGTATGTACTGGTATGCAAAAACATATCGTCTTAAATGTAGGTAGCTTGCTGATTTATGAAGAGAATTATCTACATTGGAATCAACTACTACTACTACCTATTAGAACTACCCTCAGAACAAACAAAGTAAAACTTAACACTAGATAGCAGCTCAATTTTCATTGAATATTAACAGAAACAGTAAATGGAGAAAACAATCAGAAAATTTACACTCCTGGTACTTTTGCGAATCTTTATCAATTCATTCAGTACCGGGCGACTAGAGCCACAAGGTTTATTTAAGACTACAAAATCTTGCTTACATTAATTACGCTACTCATTGCTTTTGCAGCGCCATTTTCATTTAAAATCTTTAGCAAATGAGGAAAACCCCCTGAGAAGTTTTGCACTCCTGGTATTTATTGTGATAAACTAGCCAAAACGCTCTCCGGTTAGTCTCATAAGGTGTATTTTCCATAAAAGTTACGCTATTCATTACTAGATGGCAGCACTATATTCATTGGAAATCTTTACAAGTTCTTAGGAAAATCTCGAAATTTACACTATTGTGTAATGGTATGTCTTTCATTCAATATAGAATCTATTGGAATTATAGTCATAAGAAATTGTTACCCTCGTCACCAAATTTTTTTTTAAATGAGATAATGATAGATATTTAGCAGTCACAGGTAGATACGTTGTTTTATGATAATCTTTAACTATTCAATGGGCAGAAAACAAGACAATAGAATCTATTGTTGCTCACCAAGGGGTAAAAAATAAATAAGGAATCTTATTCAAAATTATTTGAACTGTGAATCCATTACAGCGATGTCTTATTTTTAAATTTACTGCAAGTGGGCCTAGAGTACATTTTTACATACGGAAACTTAGAAATATAAATCTTAAGGTTATAACTGAGATAAAGATGAGATACGATAAAAAGGGAAATTTGATGTCGCATTATAATTTGCGATTTTGAAGTAATTTCAATAAATTTCACGCATTACAAGGCATAATGTGCCTAAAAACTAAATGAATATGAGTGTGTTGAAGAACTTATAAGTTTAATGGATAGATTTGTGTCGCTAAACTAAAATAAAATCAAACTACAACTTGCTAAGGCATTTCGATTTATTGTAATCATATATAGGTATAGTCAACACCAAAATATTTCAAACTTAAATATGAGTGCATGTATTAAGATAATATCATTTATACTAAATGATGAACTATTATAGGTATTCGTATTTTCCGGGTATGCTGTACAACATATTACAGTACATGCCAAACTATGAATAAAAAAAACAAACTATATTATATATCTCCTCCACACAAGCCGAAAATTGATTTCGGAAAAAAAACTAATACATATATTTATGTAAAATGTAAAATTATTGGGAAGTAATATTACCGCGTCGGAAAGCCTCTCTGTGAATTAACAAAATAATATTTACAATATTTGATTGTCCATAAAATTCAACATTTCTTTTACAATTTGTATCTCGGACTATAAAATACAGGAATCCTCAACAGATTTTCAACTTTATAGTTTTACAAATAAGGATCAAAATGATATGAGAATTTCAAGCATTTGTTTAGTCTGACCTTAAAACCAACTTTATTCTATATGTAACAAAAGCTATATTCGCAGTTACACAGTTTATATTTAAAGAGAAACTTATATCATTGGAAAAAATTAAAACAATGATTTCAAAATATTTTTGTTTATTTACAAAGATACCTTTTTTCAACAACCAAAGCAACTTAATTTTATTGATACAGTGATAAAATTCTTCTATTCTTAAAACCAATATTATATATCTCAAAATTCATGTATCAAAACAAAAATTACACAATTTAAAATCTAATTTGAAAAACTCCATAAAATTATTTAATTTTGAATATGATGAATTAAAAACACCATCACGCATACCCAATGCTCATTGTGAGCAGAAACGGTTGCAGTCGCGATGACTACCTCGAAGATTAAATTGGTCACCCCTCCATGGACAGACCATGGCGTAAGTAGCTGTGTTTTCAAAATCGAAACCCCAAGCATACCAATACACTCACCACAGTGCATATCGTAACATATTAGATAGGTACTCTAGATCATTTTTAACATAAAGACATTTTTGGATATTGTGAAATTGATATAAAAAAAATACAGATTTTATTTTAGTTAAATTTTTAAGGCCAAATATATATATATTGATAATTATAGATTTCACAGAGAGGCTTTAAATGATTCAGAGAGGCTATTGTTGCGTTTTATTTTAAAATTTACAACCTACACCATGGTTTACCACAAACAGTTGATTTATCAATGGATTTTACTATTTATAGTAAAGGCATTAGGACTGAAAATTATTTGAAATTTTATTGATTTTTGCAAAATGTATAATGTACTTTAGATTGGATAAAATGTTATATAGAAATTACTAATAATACAAAAAACCTTAGATAAATGTTGGGAAAACAAATCACCACGTAGGTACATTCGAGCACTCAAAAATAAAGCATATCGACTCAGTCGGGTCTGTATTAAGATTTGATTTTTTAAATACGGTGCTATTTTCAACAGAGCCAGTAAGTTACAGTATTTTTTATTTTAAAGTACTCCTACCGTAAGTTTCAAGACATGGTGACAACCACGGATATACATTTACATAGATAAAAACTTTGTCTAAATTGAGTAGACATTAAAAAAATATTGAAAAAAATGCAGGACGTCACGTTGACACTCAAAAATATTATCAAGCTTCTCATTATGTATGTTAGTAACTCAAATTAATTTTTGTAAGTTGCTGTTCTGTTTATTTCTCATATTTCGCACTCAGTCGCTCACACAGGGTCAGTTTCGTAGTAAGGTTGACCAATAGGTTAAAATATGGACTAATGGTTAAAACAGGTATCTATTACTACGGATCAAAAAGTAGCAGTCGTAGTAACCACAATAGTTAAAATTCTAGACCAATAGCGTCAATGGAAACGCCAAAACGTTTGACGTCAGCTTGAAAAATTGTTAAATTTGCCATGACAATTCAAAGCAATATACATGTTAATAATCCCAGCACCGTGTTGTGGTGAAATTGTCTAAAGACAAAGACTTAATTCCACATGAAATATGGTACATGATAAGGTGTTCACTATATATATTAATTTCCGTAATATTTCACCAGAAACTGGTATGCAAAATTAACATTAATAGGTACTAACTAAATACTTTAAAAAAATCTAATATTATAACAAATTGGGATTAAAGTACTCTTTTAGGGAATAGAAACATTTCTCAATCAACCATTTTTTTAGTTTCGTTTTAAAAATGTTTATTGGTAACAGCCAATGGTGGTTGGTTGGTCGGTGGTGGTTGGTCTATGATTATTTAACTATAGTAATATTTGAAAATTCGACAATTGGACTTGCTGTCATACACGTCATCACGTTTTCGCCATTAGTCCATATTTTAACCTACTGGTCAACCTGACCACAGATCAAAATATTGTTAGTAATACTATAACCTAATTTAAATATTTTTGACACTAAAACTTCTTCAATTAATGAACGGAGTGTTTTACCACTTAGGATACACGGTTCCGCTAATGTCACGTGTGTAGCTTTCACACGGCAAACAGAATGTTAAAGATATTACGTTACTTATATTTTTACTTATCCATCTAAAGCTTTAATTTACAGTCACTCGTTTAAAAAATACCCACTTTTTTTAGTTTTTGCGGCTATTCGGACTCGCTGAGACTAGTTAGCAGTGGCCAATCTCGACCTTTTGTCGCGGTTATTGATCACGCGCTGTACATGCATTTGCGTCATCTATGTTAATGTATATCTGTGGTGACGGCTATTCAGCCATAAAAATATTAAATAAAATTTCTGTCAGAAGCATGGTGCCAAGATCAATAAAAAAAATAGAACATTCTAGAAGTAGTTTTTCAAAGTTGTCAAAAATATCAAAGTTTAGCACAAGCGATATTGAACTTTATATGGAAGGCGAAAGAGAACGTACTACTTCTGTATAAAAAATAATTCTATTCATATATAATTATGTTGAATCATTCTTTCCATTATAATTAAATGTCTATGCGTGAACCTGTCTCAAAATAACTGATAAATGAGAACTAAATGAGTTAAAATCTAATTCCATACTAGTTCGCCCAAAGCCATAATAAAAGCTACTAAGAAATGATAAATTATTCCATAATAAATTTCGATTTAATTAGCCTCCATTTAAAATATTTATGATATACGTTTGGATAAGAAAAAAAGCGTTTTATATTTATATAAAGAATACAGGATGTGCGCGTTCTTTTATAATTTGAATATAAATGTACAGGGAGCTGTTTAATCTTCATCCAGTGCGATAATATTACATCCCAATATTAAAGGAATTAAGTGACAAAGTCATAACCTAAATATTTTTTATTTTTTCTCCGTACCCTCGCTGCTTTCTTCGGATCATCATACTCCTCGCCATCTTGTTCGTACGAGATATTGTTCTCGATGACCCAGTCCTGCTCATCAGCTCTGATCTCGATCTGTTTGACTTCTTCTCTAGCAGCGGAGAACCGTTTCTTCTTCTTCTTCCCTGACTCTGTCAACTCCTTCCGCTTCCTCGGTCTCTCTTCGAGGACTAACTGTTGGTATTCCTCCACGATATAGTTCTCCGGCTCGTAACTGGTTGTTATTTCTACTCCAACCGAGGGGTCGACGTCTGGTAGTATGTAGTAGTTCTCGAAGTCACCTTGTTGCAATGTGATTTCGTTCATGTCTGCGGTGAAATGTCTCTTCTTTTTGCCGGAGTTGCAGTGTTTAATGTAAGCATATTTAGGTTTGGATTCTTCAGGTATGATGTTGACCATCCACTCTCTGTTGTCTGAAGAAGGGATCTCCTTGACTTCCTCCATAGTTATTTCCTGCTCCTGCGCTATTTCGTAGATGAAGTTGTCGGGAATATTGCCGTCGTCCATGATCTGTAGCACCTCGCCCTGCGCTGCTGCTGCTTCGGATGTTGATGACTGCGGTATTATCTGTGGAGGAGAAAGTTACTTATGTTGAGGGTGCTATCCAGTGCCCCCTTTTAATTTTTATCCTATCCTCCTACCTACTTGTAAATGATAATGTGTTAATCATCATCAACAACCTCTGCTCGTCCACTGCTGGACATAGGTCTCCCCTAATGCACGGCACCGATCTTCGGCCGCTCTCATCCAGTCCTCTCCAGCCAACCGACGAATATCGTCATCCCATCTTGTCACAGGGCGTCCCTGCGTTTGCCGAGTCGCGGTCTCCACTCAAGAACTACGACTCCAACGGTCGTCAGATCTACGGCTAATGTGACCAGCCCCCTGCCACTTCAGTTTGATAATACGGTAGGCTATGTCGGTGACTTTAGTTCTCTGTCGGATCACATCATTCCTAATACGGTCCTTCAGATTTACTCCGAGAATCGCCCTTTCCATAGCTCGCTGAGAGAACTAATATTGGTGGATTAGTCGAGCCGTGAGTGTCCACGTCTCGGCACTGTAGGTCATGTGTTAGAGGACGCACTGGTCACTTGATTAACACTGATGTGTTAATCAATTAAACTTAAATGAATTATGACTAAAAAATAATATAAAAATCATCTCCAAAACTTTGGCCTCAGCACTCATAGCAAGATACAATAAAAAGTAGTTCATTGAGGGAGGCCTTTGTCCAGCAGTGGACGTCATTAGGCTGATGAATGGATGGTTAAATCCCTATTTAACAAGTAAATTCAAACTAATATTCAAACTCATTGGTGGGGGAATCGAACCCGCGAGTCCTGCGGCTGAGCGAACGAGTGCCCCGTCTGTCCTAACCCGCCTACCACTGCTTACTCAGTTACCGCAAAATTTTTTGAAATGAAATGCTTTTTGAAATGAAAATCATTGAAATGCTTTAAATGAAGAAATGAAATGAAAATGAAGGCATGAAAATAGCTGGTCTTCTGTGGTCAACTACGCTTAAGTGTGTGTGTGCGTGTTAAATTACCTCAATAATCTGCTTCGGATCCTGCATCTTGGTGATGACCTGCTCAGACTGCGTGATGGACGACTCGCTTTTCTCCGATTCCACCTTCACCACCCACAGTTGCTTGCGTTGCAGGTTCTTCATTGACCTGGAAATAGAAAGCATAGCTATAATTGTGGACAACCAGGGATCTGCAAGTTTTCCTATGCAGTCAACATAGCATACTAGTCGAGTGGTCTCGGTCGGTCTCAAGGCATCATTTCGAGAGGTTCTGGGTTCGATTCCCGGTGGGTACAAATGTTTGTGTGATGTATACAGTCATTTGTTCTCTAGTCTTGGATGTTTATATATGTATTGTATAGAGTGCATTAAATATATTTATCCGTCATCTAGTATCCGTAACACAAGCAGCATTAGTTGCTAAAAATGGGGCTAGTTGATAAGTGTGAATGTCTGAAGATTTACTTATATTATTTATTTGATATCACGCTTCTAAAGGGGGTAGGCATAACGTTTCGCCTGATACGAAACAGTCCCGATGTAATGCGGTAAGTTGTCTGTGGTCACTCGGGGGTGTAGCAGTGTGTCTATTGTTAGGATAATAATAAAGTGGCTGTATATCTGATAGCTCCTGTGCCTAGATTATGTCTGTGGCGTTGTATGGAATAAACTGTCAAAATGACACACGGAGTGCGCCATTCGCGCCAAGTGAGATAAGTTGTGGTGCTCTGATGGAAACACATGAAAAAGGGAATTGTCGTGTGATGTGATAACGGAATACTGTTGATTAAAACAGGTAGTACTTGTACTAAATTAATTGTTACGGCTTATTGTGAATCGGTAAATGTATTGTTGTGATTATGGTGCAAATACAATTACATTCGAACACTAAGGCCCAATTGCGCGGTCGAGAGTTAGCACCTAACCCTGGGGCAAATATATGGGTAAACCCTGGGTTAGGCGCTAACTCTCGATCGTGCAATTGGGCCTTACTAGACTATTTATGGTAACTTACAGGTATCCGAGCGTGTCGACCAGCTGCCGCACGTTCAGTCGCGAGATGGCGGGCACTTCTGCCTTCACTGGTTCGGCGCTGTAGTTGTGTTCCATGCGGATCACGTCCAATACTGGGGGCAAAAGAACAGACTATCAACCTCTTCTACCTCCCAATGGCCTTCTTTTTTTTTTCTCGAGGACAGAATCCAATTAAGAACCTACCAACCACTGGCGAGGCGGAAGGCGTGTGTGGGACTCGCTCGGCGGCGGACCTCCCCATGGCCTACTTTAACCCCTAAGGGCTCGTTTATGGACACGCGGTGCGTCGAGCGGCGCGTGCGGCGTAGCTTCCCGCGGCGCGTTAGGCGTTTTTACCGTTTATGGTGAAGCGGCGCGTGAAGCGGCACGAGCAAACTCAAACATATAGACCGTCACTCATATTTTTTTGTGAAATTCTCCCATGTAGGGAAGGCAAAAGGAACAAAGCCCATACAGCCAAGTCTTTAGTGTTCTATTTCTTTAGTACTTTGCATTGAAATGCTAGTGTAATGAATTTCAATGCATCTTGGGAGAATTTGACGTCAAACGATCGATGGCAGACACTGTGGTGCTACTTGGATGAGGTGGATTACCACGATAAAAACTCATCACTTTTCACACCACTTGACGCTTATTTCGATAATCCTCAACGTTACACATCATCACAGACAGTTATTACACAAAACTACACTGATTTTACGTTACAATATCCGCTCCGAAACAATATTACAATTATCGAAATAAAAATCACGTCCGCCATTAGTCAAATGCCGCCAAAACTCAGACCGTCACTCAGTCAAACACACTGTCACTGTCACAAAAGCAATCAATCCTTCTTGCTTGATTACCTATGAAATTGGTGTTTTTTTTCTCTCTTAGTATTTTGTCTGTAACTATTAAGATTCAGAGTATTCCTAAAAAATAATTACCTCGTCTAAATATAGATTATATTTTTGAGCACTTTTGATTGGTTTTGATAATTTTTTGTAAGTTTTATTGTGTTAAAATTGGACACGGAGACAACTCTTTTTAAGTGCCTCCCGAATACATCATTTTATTTGCATTCACTTAAAAACGATAGATAATTTTTATGAAGTGTGATATTACACATATTACTAAAGCTTGTCTAATGATAGATGCCAAATATTATTATCTTTGGGTTTGTCGTTGTGAAGAAAACTAAAAATTTGTAGTATGGAAAATGCAGAATTCCCCAAAATCTCCATACAAAACACCAATTTCATAGGTAAGGACCTAATATTTCTTAGCATCGACTGCAGATATTCTATTTAGTTGGATTTGTGGTTTGAATTACAGAGAGGTTATGGATTTTCTGGTGTACCCGGTGACGGCGATAGGGTTACCAATAAAATAACTGGTCAAGTGTGAACCTTTTCCTTAAGAGATATGACTGCATGACTAGCTGTTGCCCGCGACTTCGTCCGCGGTTACTGGTTTTTTGACTATCCCACGGGTACCCTTAATTTTCCGGAATAAAAGATAAGAAAAACGTGGTAAAAGTATCTAAGATGTTGACCAGGGATATAAGGTCTCACCATGCGAAATTTCATTGATTTCGGTCCAGCCATTTCGGAGATTAGGCCATACAAACAGACAGAGAAACAAAAAAAAATCATTTGGTATTTTCCATCTTTTTACATCTCCCTGACTTGATTTTAAGCATTTTTTTCTATGTACAGACATTCGACCTCTACAGTTATATTATATGTATAGATAATATATTATTATTTTATCTCGTTAGTTGTAACGAGGTACAAATGAAATTTGGAGGTGAAGTACGGACTAAAAATAATAATTATAACTTTATAGTTTGGTACGAACTAACCTGATAAAACAAGGTACACAATCACAGTACTCATCAAACTGTAACTGTACAAAGGTACAACAAATTTTACGAGTTGCTAATAATTTGGTACAATCTTACTTGAAAAGATACAATCCAAAAAGAACTAATATTACTGTACCAAACACTACTCTACTCGATCTAGTACGAAAATATTCAATAAATCTACGTTTTTAGTCTAAAAGGTACACTTGAATAATTGGTACAGTTTAACTTGAAAGGGTACGGTAAGGTACAGTAAAAGCTTGATTACCTAAGGGGCGTCCTTCTACGAATTTCTCAAAGAGACCTTGGTACCCGCTTTCCACCGCTCCTGCAAGCAGAGCGGTCTTTTACTTTTGATTGTATAATAAAAGTTGTAAATATGAATGAACTTTAGGTACAGTTCGTAAAAAACTTTGGAACAGTTCGTAAAAACTTCGGTACAGTTCGTAAAAACTTAGGTACAGTTTGTCTTTGGTAGGTATAATAATATTAACCAGACTGAGACCGTAATAAGGCCGTACCCAAATGTTACCATGGTGAAAATTTACCTCTCATTGTATTTACGTTTCGTAATCGAACGAATATCGGGTAGCGTCTTTTCTTGCATAATATGGGGTACGAGATATCAATAAGAAGATAAATTAAAGATTGAGGCACCAAAATTAATATATTGTGAGAATAAGAAATTTGAGATCTTTTTAATAATTAGTTTGATTATCGAATTCGTTAGAATTTTAAGAGTTGAGTGATATGGATGGAGGAACGAATAGCAATCGATCGGTGTGGTGATGGACTTGCGACGAGGGCTAAATAGGAAACCAAGGAAATGGACACTGAACTGACTAGCGCTAGAGAAGAATCAAAAAGGAAGACCTGTTTTTGTTATTATTATTATGTATAACACACTCGCGTTTTCATAAACAACATGTTTTCTTCTCACGATAAGGCCTCCTAGTAGCTAATTTATGGTTGCCATTTTTTTAAGCATTTTGGTAAACTCTTGGCCTTCATCTCACCTGATGGTTAGTGACGATAAGGACGAAGATGGAAGCGAGCTTCACATGCAATCCTCAACAACTGAGGCAACTGAACTGAGGAACTGGCTATCTTACCTCTGATTGCCGGAACACAACAATTCTATAACATTGTTATTATGGCGACAGATTTAGGTAAGACGGTGGCAGCTAGCCAGGCGGGCTCTGAAGCCCTTCCACCAACCAAACCGAGAAGAAAAACTCCTGCATCCGTGGAGAATCGAACCCCGGACCTTCCGATCAATGTCAACCACTAGACCGGAGAGGCGGAAAAAATTTCAAAAGTGTATTATAGTATGAATAAATGATTTCATTTTGACTATGTTGATGATATGATTTAAATGATACTAATGTAAGGGGAGGATAGAAACTTGATGAGTTTCTGGCCCGCTCTTCTCAGAACAAGGCTCCTGGTAGTTTTTGTGAACGGATGGCGTAGTTTTTCTCATTCACGAAATAATGTTAATGACATTCATAAGAATGCTTTCAGACGCATCTAAACTGAATGAATGCTTTTGAATTTTTATTGAAATTTATGATAAGGGACCTATTTCAAAGACACTATATGGTGGCAATCACTAAGATAATACCAGGTAAGACAACCTACATCGTCACTAGCCACACATCCCACTGCTGGGCACAGGCCTTCCTCACGAAACACATGAGGAGTGCGGACCGTAAAGTCCAATGCAGACTAGTAGAAACAGATGCAGCAGCGACCGGGACCAACGTCTTCACGTGAATCAACACGAGATCACACAAAGTTTCGGTTATCAACGCAAGGATTCGCCATGCGAAAGGCGAAAGTAAGCCAAAGCATAGATAAATTAAGTAGTATAGATAGCTATTCAAATACATAGGTTTAAGATCGTCTAAAACTTATTTTTGTTGGTTTTACCCCTTCGTTCGACTTATTACGTTAGGTGGGGCTACGAAAGACGGTACCAGAGTACAAACTTTAGATAAATAAATAGATAACTCTTAGAAAAAAAAATGTTTTTTTTTTAGTTTCGGCAAAACTTGTCAAACAATGTCTTTTAAGTATCATAATTACCGCACTATTTAATCCATTTATGGCCCTTGTGTGGCGGGGCTCGGTGGCGTAGTGGTTAGTAGGCTTTGGCTTTCGATCGAAAACAAAGCTACATTCGCCATGGTCGGGCCGTGGATGGGTGACCAAAACTTAGCGATCTCCAGCTCCACCGTGCTTCGGAAGGCACCTTAAGCCGTTGGTCCCGGTCGCTATACGACCGTTTCTACCCTCCAACCCGCATTGGGCCAGTGTGGTGGTGTTACGGACCATACTCCTCGTGTGTTTCTCCATGAGGAAGGCCTAGCGGGACGTATATAGGCTGAGGATATAGCCCTAGTGTAGCTACTGATGATTAAGAAGCATCACGATCTCCAAAAAGTTACATTATTATTATATATTATATTTTATTTACTTATTAAATTGGCTTTAGCAATCCCTGTTATTTCTATGAATTGTTTACAATTTAGTATAATGTATAATCTCGATATACGAGTATTAGGTTACAGATTTACGGTCTATGAGCGCTCGTTTGTTCATTCAAGGTGTCCACGGAAGACCAGCGTCGTGGTGTTCTACGCCCGACACATGCTGAGTGCGACTCCTATTCAGTGCCTTAACCTGTATTGTTTAATATGTCAATATGTATTGTCTTTGTCTATGTTTGATTATTTTCTATGTAATTTCTTTCTATGTGTGTACTGAATAAAATTTTATTCTATTCTATTCTATTCTATCTCAATGTCGATCGAAAGAGTAGGCTAGCTGTTAGATAAGTACTGTTGGCGAGACGTTGGTCCTTGCTAGTGGAAAGTTGGAAACCATTGGGGTGGTCAATGCCCAATGGTCGTTGTAGCGGCTACGACATAACGCGCTACGATATTAAGTAACCGAGAAATGGTTGATCAGCGAAAAGTACAATAGTGATAAATAACATTTGAGTAAGAATACTAGACCTACTGTATACAACAATAAGGCGCATACAAGATTGGCGAGCCTGAATCACGATGACAGAGTTTCTAAGACAGATTAATATTAGGGGTTAAAGTATGAGGTTTTGGGGAAGTCTGCATTTTCCATACAAAAATTTTCTCCACAACAACAAATCCAGAGTATAATAATTAATAAGAGAATAATAATTTCTGGCATTTTTTTTTTTTACATTAGACAAGCTTTAGCAATTCGTGCGATATCACTCCTTATAAAAATTATTTATAGTTTTTAAGTGAATGCAAATCAAATGATGTATTCGGGAGGCACTTAAAAAGAGTTGTCTTCGTTTCTAATTTTAACACAATTAAACTTACAACAAATTATCAAAACAAATCAAGAACTCAAAAATATGGTCTATTTTTAGAGGAGGTAATTATTTTATTAGAATATTCTGAAACTTAATAGTTACAGACACAATACTTAGAGAGAAAAAACGGCAATTTCATAGGTATCTTTTATCTATACAAGTTCCGACGAATAACAGTCGAGCGTACACCTGGGTCGGCGGAAGATCTTTCCTTTTCGTTCAGGGTGCGGTATGCTTTCCCGCACACCAGTCGTCAATGGCTGATAATGATTACTGTACCTCTCTTATCCACGGAGGAGGAAGACTGCGCCACCGGCTCGGGCTTCTCCTGCGGCATCAGGAGTTCGGGCAGCATGGGCGAGTCGATCCACAACCCTTGGTTGTCCAGCTCGAAGTGGTACCTGTGAATGAGCGTAGCGAGATTTATACGACTTCTCGTGTAAGATAATTCTTGTCTGAAGATCGGAGCTACGGGATGTACTATGAAACACGTATCTAGCGGAAGAAACGTACATTTTTTTTATATGAGAGGAGGCAAACGGGCGGTAGACCTGATCGAAAGTCATCACCGTCGCCCATAGACGTCTGCCGAACCTGAGGAACTGCAGATGTGTTGCTGGCCTTTTATTAATAGGTACGCTCTTTTCTTGAACAACTGAAGGTCGTATCGGAAATACAATCGATTCCACACTTGAGATGTAAAATCCCGGAATGCCATGTTTTTTTTTCTGTACATACTGGCATGGCTGGAGTAAAATTGAGTGACAGGATATATAATGATGTGATAAGAAGGAAATTTGGTTTGAAAGAGGATGTAGTGACAAGAATAGATAAAGGTATGCTGAGATGGTTTGGACATGTGGAAAGGATGGATGAAAATAGATTGATTAGTGATGTATGAATCGGGTGTGAGTCGAGATACGGGACGAGGCAGACCTAGGCGAACGTTTCTCGACCAAATTAAAGACGTTCTAGAGAAGGGCCAGGTCAAAAGTACCCGAAATTGCCGAGCATGTATGAAGACTGTAATGAGAGTTGATGAAGCGAAAGAAATATACAAGGATCGTAGCAAGTGTAAGGATGTAATCTCTGCCTACCCCTGTGGGAAAAAGGCGTGACTTATGTATGTAGATACTGAACAGTATGTATATATAGCGGTACGAAAGTTTAGCACTGACGGCACAGCATCTCATCAGAAATCAGCGGCGCCGATTGTCTCTCAAGCCGCATTTCGTCTTCCTCATTGGTGGCAAATCAGTACCCCATGCGCAGCTATTGGCAGCTATCACCTCCACGTTTGTCAGCGCTATACTTACGTGCCGGCACTTATAACATCTGTCTTGGCCGTGGGTTATGGTGTTGCTTTTGTGTCCGGTAACGACATTAGGCTTGTCTTCTACTATTAAGTGGGACCTCAGACTACACGGTATCGCCTACACAATCACAGACCCAGTACCCAATACGCCCTTAGTCGCCTTTTACGACATGCTTGGCAAGGAGAGCAGTTGGTACATTCTTATGTATGTACTTGTGTAGTCTATATCGCGTACGGAATATCTAAAGGCCCGGTCACGAGTACGAGCGGAGGGCGGCGCTGCCAGCGAATTCGCATTTCATTGCTTGCTCGAAAGACATTTGTCACCAATGTCCACCCATCATACTCAATCGGTTTGAAACTAGACTTGTTTGTGGCAATTCCAAAATTACACTAGTACAGTTAAGGGACTTTCGTGCCCGGGATTATAATTTCTAGAACCATCCCATAGGGATACCTTATACGTTTTGTAATCTATTTGATGAATGAAATGAACCAGAGTTCAAAAAGTTAGGTGTGCCTTCATCAGGAATTCGATCATTCAATGAAGACAGGATAAAATAGAAAGAAAGAAGAAAGAAAGAAAATCTTTATTTGGTATCATAATACTAGCTAGTAACAATGAAGCTTAACCTAATTACAATGAACCAAAAAGGTCCCCACTCAGTACACGGCCGTGACGGCTTTTGCAGTTTGCCACGACCACTGATATTCTGTGGGGCCGAGAAGACAGTGGCAGTACATCACCAAACAAAAGGCACTTATAAAATGATGCTATAACACTTTTTACAGTGAATACCTATAATTTATATATAACATTATTATATAGGATACATATATTTCACAGAATAAATATATTACATAAAATAACAAATAGACAATTTATTTAAATACAAATATCTGGCTGATTCCTGCTACATATTTTTTTGCAAATTCAATATATGCTTTTTAAACTTTAATTTAAAGGTGCTAATGGTAAAGGCATTTCTTATCGGTGGTGGGATATTATTCCAGCACTTAGTAGCAGAATACTGGAAACTTCCGCGAAACGCAACGGTTCGTGATGGAGGACAAATAAGACGGTCAATAACACGCGAATGTCGCTGCGAAAACTTTAGTTTGCTAAATAAGTAGGGCGGATTCTGATTCTTAATCACTCCAAAGAGTAAGCTCGCAAAGTGTATCGATCGCCGCGATTCCATATTCAGCAGATCACTTTTATTTAAAAACGGAGTCACATGGGCTCTACGAGGGATTGCAAAGCAATATCTGGCGCAAGCGTTTTGGACGCGCTGGATAAGACGTTTAGTTCGCTTCAATATGCATCCACCAAATACCGTGTCCGCATAGTTAAATTTAGACAAAACGAGTGACTCACAGAGACGTATTCTTATATCCTCACTTAAATATTGTCTAACATGATATAATACTTTCAGCCTGAAAAAACATTGTCTGACTACGTTAAGTACGTGATTTTCAAATTTTAATTGTGCATCAATTACGACTCCCAAATTTTTTGCTTCAATAACTCTTTCTATACTTTTGTTCATTATTTTTAAATCAGGATTGCTATCATTAATATCCCTTATTTGTGTTTTAGAGCCCAGAACCATAAATTTGGTTTTATTAGGGTTTATAACGAGACCGTTGGCTTCCGACCACTCTCCAATACGAACGAGATCGTCGTTGATCAATGCACAAGCCGTATTTGTATCACTAGGCTTAAATGATCTGTAGATTTGTAGATCATCAGCATATAAGTGATGTTCGCAATTTAAAAGGCAGTTGGGTAGGTCAGCCGTATAAAGTACAAATAGTATAGGCCCAAGTATCGATCCCTGAGGGACACCCCGAGTTACACAAGATGTTAAAGAGCGACTTATAGTTCCATTGGGATGCGTAACTTCTACGGTTTGCAAGCGATTGGATAAATAAGTAGAAAACCAATTTATTGTCCTATTGTCAAAACCGTAGTACTCTAATTTGGCTAGAAGTAAAGATTGGTTTAACGTGTCAAATGCGCGAGAGTAATCAAGTAGAACAAGAATCGTTCCCTCCTTCCTATCCTGCCCTGTCAGAACGTCATCAATCACATCCAAAAGCGCTGTCGCTGTACTTCTGCCCGCTCTAAAGCCGGACTGCTTTTGTGGTAATATATCATTATCATAAAGGTATCTAGTCATTTGCGTGAATACTATTTTTTCTAAAATTTTGGACATGAAAGGTAAAATACTAATTGGTCGCAAGTCTTTTAGTGCTGTCGGGTGGTTTATTTTAGGAATGGGTTTTATTATAGATTCTTTCCACACGTTTGGGAAATAACCGGTTACAATGGACGTGTTGATAATAGCAGTGATTACAGGCAGCGTTCGTGGAAGCGTTAACATGATCATATTCAGTGAAATCCCATCCACACCTTGAGCATCTGTTTTGATATCATTAATTATCCGAAACACGGCGGATTCATCTACAGGGGATAAGCTGAACACTGATGAATTAAAACGGTTAAAGTGAAAGTAAGTTAGCTGAGAGATGTTAGTGCAATTGTTACCAGGGATTTCAAGAAAAAAGTTACTTATATAATTTGGATTAGACAAATGTTCCGGCAGGTCAGATTTCTTTTTGTTAAAGTCAATTACGTTATATTTTAAATTTTTCCAAAGTGTTCGTGAGTCATTTATATTCTTATTGATATAGTACTTAAAGTATGCAGATTTTTCCCTTAAAATTGCCATAGCAACTAAGCTCTTTAATTCTTTATAGTATTTTTTATGAGATTCAAGTTTAGTGCGACGATAGATAGCATGCGCATCATCCCTGAGTCTCATCATTTTTTTCACAGTATCAGTGATCCAAGGATAGCTCCTTTCTTTGATATATGTCAATTTTATTGGTGCATGCACGTCATACAAATTTGTAAGTAATGTGTTAAATGTAGTTATTGACTCGTTGACGTCATCGCTCAGCACCGTTTCCCAAGGTATGCAATTGACATCAACGTTGAATTGTTTAAGATCGATAGCTTTAAGCGGTCTATACATTATCCATTGTGGCGTAGGTTTGGATTTTTTTATATTTAATTCAAAATAAATAAATGCATGACCACTGAGATCTCTTATATGATCAACAAAAAGTCGACCGACCTTAGTGCTGCTGCAAACCAAATCTATAAGGGTTTCCGAGTGATCCGTAAAGTGGGTGGCTTCCCTCACATACTGTGTGAGACTCATGCATTGGAGAAAATCATGAATCTTTCTCGTATTCATGTCACCAGCCTTCATTAAATCTATGTTAAAATCACCGACCAAAACAATGTGGTCGTGAGTCGAAAGAGATCCAATCGACTCCGACAATGAATCCAAAAATGTGTCTACACAAAGCCAAGGCGGGCGATACGCGGTACCTATTGCGAGTTTGAGACCATTCAATGTGATACTTAGCCACATTTGCTCGACTGATGCAGAAGGCGGGTGCTCAAGGAGACGCGCACGAATACCGCGTCTCAGATAGAATCCAACACCGCCACCTCGCGAGCGGACGCCGGCTGGGCGCGGCACGTGGCGCAATCTGTAGCCCGGCGGCGCCGGCGCGCGCGCCTCTTCACCCGCTCGCAGCCAGGTCTCATTTATAGCTACAATGTCCGCTCCATGTCGCTGCATGGCCACCACAAACTCATC
This sequence comes from Parapoynx stratiotata, assembly GCA_910589355.1. NCBI lineage: Eukaryota > Metazoa > Arthropoda > Insecta > Lepidoptera > Crambidae > Parapoynx > Parapoynx stratiotata. The sequence goes on along the minus strand of OU342476.1, from coordinate 4,333,431 downwards.
GTGACGAGTTCCAAGCGAACCGGCGTTTAATAAGCCTAATGATAGATTCTTGGGTTTCCGAAACTGTATGACAAAAGCATAAGATAATTGAATGTATCTACAATTAGTTAAATATTGTTTTAAAAAGGTTATATGCCGTTTATCCATAGAATTAACATTACAGAATATATAATCGTTATTACATAAGTCAAATTTCTTTACCGAACGATTATACATAATAAAGTAAATTTCAATTTTAATTATAGTACACAAATAACAAAATAATAACATAAATAAAATCATCAAAGTATCATACTCAAAACTCAATATAAAAGTTGAACAGAATATTATTTCAATTATTATATATAGTGTTAAAATCAATATATTATTATTATTGAAATGGTATAACAAATGAGCACAGTAGAATGAGTTACACGGTTTTCTTATAGTAGACAAAAAATAATTTTCATTATGGTAATAAAACATAAATAGTTTCTTAAAAATATTCAACAAGTAAACAAAACTCAGAAACTTGGTAACAGTACTATATAAAAACACTAATATCGCAATAGCATAGTAGGAACACAATATGTAAAAGAAGGTACAAAAGCAACACATACAAAAGTTACGAGGCAATGCTAACAACATTATTGTGAAAAACCTTTTCCAGGTCTAATTCAGCACGGATTCTATAAGCTACTGATCCTTGCTCGCGTCTTGTGAATATTCGGCCATCTCGCGTCCAAACATATTTCCAGTTTCGACGTTTAGCCTCTTCCCTCGTTTTTTGGAACAGTTGACGATGAAATCGTGTGAGGCGTTCGTTGATGAAGAACGGACGCGGGGCCACAGGCAAGTTCATTCCCTCCGAGGTGAGACCGCGGCGCACCCGTGCGGCGCGTAGCATCGCGTCCCGCGGGGCGCGGCGCGCCAGGCGCACGACGAGGGGGCGTGGCCGCGGCGGGGGGTCCCCCTCCACTAACGCCCGCACCGCTCCAGCTCGTTCCGAGCTCACAACGTCTCGCTCATCCAATTCCACCCCAAGCTTCCTTGCAACTGTCAAAATAATATGAGTCGCGTTCTCATTTGCTATTTCGGGAAAATTCGACACTTCTAGATCATTTATCAGCCTTTCTTGGTCTCGCTCCTGTATTTCTGCCTTCAATTGTGAGATAGATGCTTCAAGATCAGTGATTTCACGGGAGCTAGCTTTAGCTGACCCGGCTTTTGCTTCTAAAGCATCCATTCTCGACTCCAGGCTGTCCAAGCGCTGGTTTTGGGCTTTTATTGTTGAGGTGAGCTCTGCCATAGCATCAGTGCATATACTCATTTGCTTGCGCATCGCACGCATTTCTTTCAGGTAAATATTAATTTCCGTGACAGGATCATCAGCGCTTTCACTATCAATTTCATCATTGTTTTCCTGAGCTGACAGTTTAGCCGACCTTGAACGCAGCGTCACGTTCTGACTTTCTCCACCAAGAGTGTTCAGACTAATGTCTACATCATCATTATCTGGGGAAATAGTTCGAACAGGTGTATTAATATTGCCTCGCTTTGGCTGCTTACAATGACATTCAGGGCATTTCCAGCTACTCTTGCGCTCGATGTTAGCAGCATAAAATGAATCATATCGTTTACTAGTCATATTCAAACACATCAAGTCATATCCCGCATTGCATACACAACACCGCAAGTATTCATATTTAGGTAGCAGTTTCTCACAACCAGCGCATTTTTTCGAAGACATTTTGTATAATTGGTGATTTGCTCCCTTTGCCGGCTAGTCGTAGACAAATATACTATCTCAAGCAAAATAAAAAATATCAAATTTTTTTTTTGCCAATATTCCAATGAATTACATGTAGACACCAAAAAACTTACGTAGTATTTGGGTCCTGAATTATGCACAATACGCAATTTAAAGCACTATCCAAATGTTAATCTTATTCATAACCTCAAAATCTACGAAATTTCAAATCACAAATCCTCTTAGTATTTTCACTTAATCACGATAGATAACGTTTCCACTTTGTATTTCAACACATAAATACTGAATTATCACAAAACATAGTCAACTGGCGTAGTTAGAACCACATTAACTGTTTTATTTATACGGAGCCGTTTGTTTGGTTGTTGGTTTTTTTTCATCATCAAAATAGGTTCAAACCTACAGCACTTCTTACAGATGACTAAACTTTTTGGACTAAAAAAAGTATATAAAAATAAGTTAGTCTCCTCACCCACATAGCTGCAAGCTGACGTGCCTCCAGAGGCACTCACTCTCCTCCTGCATGGCCCCCTCAATCCAGTCCTGCCTTTTGTTCTCATTGTCTGATGATATATTTGCACTAAAAGTAAAATTTTCATGTATTTGTTAATAAAGTATCATTGTAAAATGTTGACAATTTTAAGTGCCAAGTTTGGCCTAAGAAAGAATGTTATTTATGATTTAGATTTTTTGATTTTGTGCAATTACAATAAACAAAATCAAAACTATAATAATTTTTCAGTGTTTTGGTTTCCAATTTTGGTGCAAATTTCAACATTTTGTTAATTAATTTTTCCTGATTCCACTATTTGTGTAAATCATTATAGTTTTATTTATAAAAAAGATAGGGAAGATAAAATGCAAAAATTATTGTATCAAAAAAGGTGTGCAATCCTGCACAAAAAGCTTAGCATCATTATGAAATTGAATATTCTGTACACATTATGTTGATACAAAATTAGAAAATTATAATGAAATGGAAAAGCAAAGAAACCATACAACAAAATGTTTGATCTTCTTTACTTTATTATTTACATAGCTTAAATAACTCCTTAAATAATCCATTAGTCCTTCGGCTTATAAACATATGGATAAGATAGATATTACAGAAAATGTACTTGATAATCAAACTTCATACAAGTAGTATTTTTATTGTCAATGACAATAAATTAATGGAGAAATTAATGGAGATCAAAGTCAGACAAACATCAGAAACAGAGATCACTGGGATTTAAAACCCAGGGCCTGTTGATTATCAAGTTGGTCACTACTTTATCATACTGTTGGAATAAGATAAATTAATTAATATATTATGTACATAATTCTAGTTTGTAAATATCAACATTAGAAGAATTTTGATAAGGCTAGTTTCATTATTGATTATCACGAAAGTACTTCATTTATTAAAATTAACACATTATCTAGATAGAAAATAATGAAATTAATTTATAAGAAACATGAATACAGTTAAAACATACAGGGTAATAAGGAAATTAATTTTGCCGCCAATTTCATTGTTACGTAAATAGAACACAGTTAATTATTAGAAATCGTTCATAATTTATGCAGACAGCATTTTTATTACCTATCGAAATCAGAAATATGAAATTTAATTAATTTCGTTGAAATGTGAATTCATAACAGACGCCTGATAAGAACAATCACACGCGAAGCGTATCACAAGCTTGCATTCCAAATAAATTTATATAAAAGCAAAGCTTTCGAGGTCATATCACAAAACGCCCTTTACGAAAAAATTTCATCTCTAGTTGCGAAATACGAAAATAAACAATGTAAACACTTACTTGTAAAATGAGAAGCTGCAAACTACATCATATTCCAAGTTGCAGCCTTCAACAACGCACTTTTGTGCGCACATTATGGGCAGCTAACCCGAACACCAAAAATGGACACCACCACTTCACATCGTAGTTTTAACAATAAATTATTAAAATACTATCTTTTAGCGCCTAAACTAACTTTCAAACAAACTAATTTGATAGATCTTTAGAAAATTATCAATCAAATGTCGAAAATGACGTGCTGTCACGAAAAGTCGAAAAATTAACAAATGCCGTCAAAATGAATGCGTGCCATGAAATGGTGATGTAATTTTTCACCTGGTCGTATACTAGCAACACTGGGTATTCGAGATAAGCGCAATCGATTAAATAAATTAGTCAAATAATTTCTAGAATTATAAAAATTCACTCAAAATATTTTGCAGTTCAACCTTAGAGTTATGTATTATTTAATATAACTTCAGTTTTTGTTAATTAAATCATACTTAAACTAATTTAACATATTAACAAATTGTCAATGTTGTTAATTATACAGCGGAGATTAATTCATTGGTTACTCTAAAAATAGAAAAAAATATCATCATTAGTACATTTCATTTAAATAAAACAAAATAATAAGGCCACGTGCTTGCATGCCATCCTCATTAATGTAATAAAATTAATTTTCCAATATTGCATTTACGCATTACGCATGAAACATCAATGACCTTTTTTTAATTCCATTTGTTTAGAATTAATTATAAAAATAACTAAGCATTATTTGATACGAGAAGAATTAAAACTTAAAAATTTATAAAATTAAACAATCTCGATTAATTTATTGATTTAAATCGATTACATTCAAATGTTACTAGATGTAAAATATTACCATAGACACTAAATAGAAACTTTTATTTCATTCAATGTCTATGGTCAAGTTCAATGGCGTAAGCATTGCTATCATGAAGCCAATTCTATTTGTATTAAAATTTTTGTAAATCGAAAATTTTTGATTTTTTTAATGCTTCTCACCAAGACCTTGAACGTCTGGACGGAGTGCAAAGGGGTTTAAGCGTGGCCGATCTGTTTGTGTGCATTCCTAAATATACATTTGTGTCCATGACTAGGGATGTAGGTAACTAGTGAAATAATTTATCGAATATCGAAAGCAAATAAAACATAACGTGAAGTTCTAAGAGTCGAATTCTTTCTAATAAATTTGACATTAACTCCTTGGCGGGCACTGCGATCCAATAGGTTTGCAAACAATATTAAGTTGACTAGCAAAGATTTCTAATCGTTTACATTAATCAATCTAGTTAGCAAATTTTATTGTGATCATTTCCTTAATACCTCAGATATTAGGGTTTTACCTAGAAATTAGAGATGGTGAGGTTTATATCAGATGCTAAACGTTGATGTTAGTGTTCTAAAAGTTGTATCAAAATTGTAGTGTCTGTGTCTGCGTTATAAGATTCGGGCTCAGAGTAAACAGAACTGGAGTAGCCATTAGTCAATTTCTCAAACATTTTTTTCTGCCATTTCTTGCGGGGGGTGAGGTTACCACTACACTCAAAGCCAGCCGTTCTTACAAATGCACACATGCATAATTCGACACACAAATTTAAATTTCACGCACACACACGCTTAATATAGTCACGTGGGGTGTGCGTTTTGACAACGTCACAGCCGCACTCCCCACGAGACTACCGCTCGAAATTTGAAATCGTAGAATTCTAAAACATGAAATAATGAAGTAAATAATCATGAAATCTTAAAAATTATAATTACAAATAAAAGGTGACACCATCTTTTAGCATACTCGATGTTTTCTATTTATTTTTACAACAAAAAACAGCACAGGCAGGCATTTTTGCGGGAGCTCTGTTCGCCGCAACGTTTACAATGTTATGGCTGTCAAAATGGCGGCTCAACTAGTTTTATTAAACGTGCAAGCATCCGATGCTTGTGCATTTGGCAGAGGGGAATGTTAGACAAAGGCTACTCCAGTTCTGTTTACTCTGAGGATTCGGGTCAAGAATGTTTTCCAATGAGGAGGAAAACGTGATGAAAACTGACTTTGTATCCCGCTAGATGGCACATGAACGACTGTCCTTTTTTAGCTGTCATAATATGTCAAACCGTATAGTTTCTGAAAAATTTTGTAAACATCTCATGATATTTCTTTTTTTTGCAAAGTCTCATTGGATTGCGTTATTATGTGAATACCAAAGCATAATATAACTTCTATGTTGAATACAGAGGAATTCATAGACCATAATGACTGAAGGCGTTTTAGACAGGCAATAACGTAATTTATAATTTATTGTGATAAAGGTCTCAAAAAAAAAATATTATTTTATATAAATAAAATAATTTATTATTTTTTATAGTGACGGCTAACTAACTAATAAAAATTAAAAATAGGATCAACTAGCCCATTGTTTACGTGACCCGTTACTTATGGTGAATTGCGTTTTTGGTAGAAGAAAAAAAGTAAATACCTATAAAACATAATTAATAATTTCTACAGCAACCCCTTATTATTTGTGTATTTCGGACTCTTGTACTAAATACTATGTGAATTAAACATTATTTTCATTACTTTTATATGAGTCAACTAGCCTATTATTTAATTAAAAAAAACGGTAGCCAATACAGCCATTTTGCGTAAATAATGAATGAAATGCAATAGCAAAATAGACTTCCAGTGATCTGCTTATTGGTTGGGAAAATGAACAACCACACTTATGAGCCCTAACGAAATGCATTTAAATACGATTTATCATTTTAAAAGGCATTTTGTGGTTGCCAAAAAGATTCGTGGTGGTCTTCCACAGGACAGGAATGGGTATATCGGGGAGTCATGGTGGGTATTCTTAACGACTAGTATGTACGGTCCGAAAACCAAATTCAACCTCGACAAAAAAGGGGTGTTGTGTTAAGAAATCTTTTGAATGATCGCTACAATTTTTTGATAGTTAATGCCGAGACGCTTTGCTATGTTATGTGTTTGTTAAAACATAACATGTTATGGTATTTACGATCGGCCAGGGGAGGGGGGGTCAATGTCCTGAAAAGCAAGGGCGCGCATCATAGATTTATGGCGCTCTTAGTTTGAGAACGTTTCCCATGGAGCCATAAGAACTATGGGAGAACTCCCATTTAATATTGTTATATACGCTAATTTGTTTTAATAACAAATATATCATTCATTTGATACAATCCTGGCAGACATTTTTCGCTTCCTCCACTCTCAAGGATTCTACCCGACAACTCGGTATAGATTTGTTTTATAATTTTATAAAGTCTTGACGAGTCATGTGTAACAATTAAATAATACTTGTACCTACATGATTGAATGAATTTGAATCTTGTTATGAATGATTAAAGACTTAAAATATTGAGAATTTTTCTAGTATTACCTCCTTTTCTATAATAGTACTTTATGATATTTACTGAATAAAAAATAAAAAACCAAAAAATCTTAAATTATTTATTCATAAAAATATTTACATTTATATACAACATGATTCTGTTTGACCTTCTCTAATCTTGCCTTTAAAATGCTTTGGAACATTGCCTAACTTCCTTTTGTTGCGAGTTTGTTGATATATTAAAATTAACCTGTATACAGATTGTTCAAAAACTTTTTCATTCAGTCGTCGCATACGCTCATGTTTAGTAGTCAGCAGCCGTGTTGGCGAGGTAGTCGCGGCGTCCAATGTTCGATGCCTGTTTGTTTTGGACCGCTTCCAGCTTCGGACATTCTGGGGGCAAATATGGATTTTTTAAATATCATGTTTTTTACATATGATAGGTAAGTTTTTATAACTTTATCTACACCCATGTTATAATGTGCGAATAATGAACTCAAAACTCGAACTCATAATGAGATACTTTTTAACACAGGTGATAAAAACGAAAATTTTATCATGGAAACTGTAACATAATGACCGTTATGCAACACTTATTTTTCTTAAAAACGCACAAATCTATGGCAAATGTTTTCCAGACAGCCAATAATAAAAAATTAATAAATTTTTTTTGTGTTTTTTTCTTTGAATAATGAGTGTAGATAAAGTAGTGTATGTACACATAACTCGGTATTAAAACACCACCTGGGTATTTTTTAATAACAAATATGATGTGACAGTTTCATAAAATACTATTATAAGACACTGGTAATGATAATAAAATAGAGTTATTTATATCTAATATATCGAGGACCTCTGTGTATTAGTACGCTTTGGCTTTCGAAATCGGAAACAATGCTCCCTTGCCATGGTCAGGCCTTGATGGGTGACCAAATATTTATGATCTCCGTGCTTCGGAAGTTAAGTCGGTCCCGGTCGCTATTGCAATCGTTTTTACCCACCAACCCGCATTGGGCCAGCGTGGTGGTGTTACGGCCAATACTCCTCATTTGTTTCTCCATGAGTAGGGCCTGTGCCCAGCAGTGGGACGTATATAGGCTAAGGACTAAGTTACACAAATATACAATAAAGGTACAAAGTGTCTTCGAATCTCCTAAAACCAAATAAAAATACATGATTATTATATTTATGAAAGAAAAAAATCATTTTTACTTATCACAACATTATTATCATCATGCTTTTTCCCCCGAAGGGGTAGGCAGAGGTTTTAAACGGTTCCCTATCTGTTTGCATAAAATTTTCAAGCATAATTATTTACGCATAATTACAAATCGCAAAACCATCTTAAGGCACAATTAACTATTCGCATAAAATTTTTGAAATAATCATCAATACAGAATTACGATCCTGGCGCTTCGCCAGCCGCTGCAGCGGCACGCTCGCTTCGCTCGCTCGGCTCGCGCGTTGAGGGCACAGTTCTACCTAACTCTCCTCCCGTCGTCGTACCTAATCGACTTTACATTATGCCGTAAACCATTATGCGGAATAATACTATGTATAATTAAATTAGTCTAATTTATAATTATGCTAAATAAATATTGTGCCAAAAGAAAATTATGCTAAGTTATATTATGTCAAATTCATATGCCAAAAGTATATTATGAGTAGAGATCGGATATTCGGATGCATATTTACCTAAAGTTTAGATGTTAGCTAATGTGAAAAACACTTTTTTATTGAAAATTAATAAGTATTTTGTAATTGTTAAATATGAAGAACCAGGTTTAATAAGAAAATGTTTTATATTTTCAATTATTAATATTTAAATAAAAAAGAATTTATAACACCATCCTTTCTCTTACACCTTTCATCCAATTGTAACCTCCCAAGTATGTATATTTTGCGCACTTGAATGGTATTTTAAAATTTAACGCTAAATATGAACCTGATTAGTTATGCAATAAATAAATAAAATAAATAAATAAATCCCGGAATCCCGGGATTAACGCTAAATATGAACCTGATTAGTTATGCAATAAATAAATAAAATAAAATAAATAATAAATCCCGGAATCCCGGGATTTTATTTTTAATAAAAGCATTTTTAGAAGCCGCTTACATAATATATTAGCAAAAATGTACTTTAGGTAAATATGCATCCGAATATCCGATCTCTAAAACGTAATGCCAAAAAAAGAAATTTCGCATAAATGTCTAAGTCCCCGTGGAGGTGGCGAGCCTGTTTTTTTAATTCACTCTCTTGTTTGTCTATTTGTATCTCTTTGTTAGTATCTGCGCAAGAGAAGTCGTAATGTTGTTACCTGTGATGCGATGGCCCAGTCCGCCGCAGTAGGAGCAGCCGTGCCCATCCAGGGCGGGGACTTCGGGCTCGCCGATCATGTCCAGGAGGAATGACGGCACCTGAACAATAAAATAATTATACAGGTTTCTTTTTAATGAATCAACCTTGCAAGACTAACACCCAGTTGCAGAAACGAACTTTAAAATTTAATGTCAGCATTATCTCTATCCATTAAATTTATTTATTGAAGTGTCAAAAGAATACCTTAGCGTAGTTTTACGTTGCACAAAACGACATTAGCACCCCGTCAATGCTAAAGAGACATTAGCTACAACTGTTTTGTGTCTTTGTGCAACTGTGTGTGTCACTAATATCTAAACATATCGCACATCTAGTTCTTTAAATTGTAAATGTCATTTTAACTAGAGCGCAATAAAGATTTTTTTTTGTCTTAACTGTGGTCATTACTAAATTTGATGTGTTAATTGGATTTTCGGACATTTATGACTATTAAGAACTAGATGTGCGATATGATAAAACTGTAGAGGTCGATACGAAGACCAAATTTTTTATTTTATTTTTTGTTTCTCTGTCTGTTCGTCTGTTTCTACGGGCTAATACTTTTTATTCCGGAAAATTTAATATTTCGAGGATCAAATAATATTATTTGCAAGTGGGATTCCCAAAAATAAAATTACATGTAATTGGAGTTTCCCCCCTGGCCTGGTTCGCCCCCATTAGTCAATCTACACCGCGCAGACTCCTCGGGCGGTCCTTATTGTTACCAGGCGTCGTGCGGACGTTCAGTCAACATGGGCCTTGGACTCTGGCTCTCAAACCATCTCCAGGTTCCGACCTCCGCGAAGCCGGTCCAGAAATGGTGCCCTTTAGCTCAAATTGTTTTGAAGAAAATTCAAAAATTCAATATCGTTTATTCAATTTAGATGCGTCTTAGCACAAGCTTATGAACGTCAAAAGCATTTTACAAATTTTCGTGAAAGCGATAAACTACGCCGTCCGTTCACATAACTACCAGGAGGCCTTGTTCTGAGAAGAACGGGCAAGAAACTCAGCAAGTTTCTATCCTCCCTTTACATTGATTTCTTTTTTTTTTAAATGTCATAAACTACAACGACATTGAAGTTTTAGAAGAAAAAAAAAAATCTGTGTTATATATTTTGCAGTTTACCACATTTTACATTACAAATGCAAGTAGTCTAAAATATTACATTAATAAAATTAAATTAAGGTTCCGTTGATTAATTGAAAGAGAAGAATTAATTTGGATATAGAGGACCGGGACCAAACAGAAAAGTATAAAAGGAATGATGAGTGACAACGATGAACCCTGAACTGAAGAGTCAAAGTGCAAAAAAGTGAGTAAAATACAGATCATATTGAGCTGACTAGTCAGTTCACCATCTGCCCCGTCTCCATACCGTTGCGCAAAACACTAGCGTCCGTGGTGCGCCCTAATTCGTGCAGCTATAGTCTATCAATTTTGATCCGAGACAAGAGGTAAACAACCCATAAAACTTTTATGGGTTGTTTACTGCCCACTGCTGGACATAAGCCTCCCTTAATGCACGCCACCGCTCACGATTTTTGGCCGTTCTCATCCAGCCCACTCCAGCTAACCGACGAATATCGTCATCAAAAAGTTTAAGACCCACAATTTCTTTGTTTACCATTTGTCTCAGATCAAAATGGATAGAGTATAAACGTCACAGCACAGCCAACCTTCTGCCCCGCCTCGCTGAGCAGGTGCGCGAGGTCGCGCAACACGCTGGCGTCGGCGGCGCGGCCTGATCCGTGCACCTAAGCGTCACAGCACAGCCTACCTTCTGCCCCGCCTCGCTGAGCAGGTGCGCGAGGTCGCGCAACACGCTGGCGTCGGCGGCGCGGCCTGATCCGTGCACCTAAGCGTCACAGCACAGCCTACCTTCTGCCCCGCCTCGCTGAGCAGGTGCGCGAGGTCGCGCAACACGCTGGCGTCGGCGGCGCGGCCTGATCCGTGCACCTAAACGTCACAGCACAGCCTACCTTCTGCCCCGCCTCGCTGAGCAGGTGCGCGAGGTCGCGCAACACGCTGGCGTCGGCGGCGCGGCCTGATCCGTGCACCTAAACGTCACAGCACAGCCTACCTTCTGCCCCGCCTCGCTGAGCAGGTGCGCGAGGTCGCGCAACACGCTGGCGTCGGCGGCGCGGCCTGATCCGTGCACCTAAACGTCACAGCACAGCCTACCTTCTGCCCCGCCTCGCTGAGCAGGTGCGCGAGGTCGCGCAACACGCTGGCGTCGGCGGCGCGGCCTGATCCGTGCACCTAAACGTCACAGCACAGCCTACCTTCTGCCCCGCCTCGCTGAGCAGGTGCGCGAGGTCGCGCAACACGCTGGCGTCGGCGGCGCGGCCTGATCCGTGCACCTAAACGTCACAGCACAGCCTACCTTCTGCCCCGCCTCGCTGAGCAGGTGCGCGAGGTCGCGCAACACGCTGGCGTCGGCGGCGCGGCCTGATCCGTGCACCTAAACGTCACAGCACAGCCTACCTTCTGCCCCGCCTCGCTGAGCAGGTGCGCGAGGTCGCGCAACACGCTGGCGTCGGCGGCGCGGCCCAGCAGCGTGGTGGCCACGCCGCCGCCGCCCGCGCGCCCCGTGCGCCCGATGCGGTGCACGTAGTTCTCTATGTCTTCGGGCATGTCGTAGTTTATCACGTGCTGGATGTTTGCGAAGTCGAGACCTGGGGGTTGGAAATTCTTCGTCTCTGGAACTATTTCGCTTCCGTTCCCTCTCAAAAAATTCCTCTCGGTATTCCAGGAGATGGAAAGCCCTAGTTTTTTTTATTACAAAAAGAAAACTCTTTTTGGACAAAACGCTCCACGCTTTCTTTTTGTAATTTTTAGTGCGCGCTAAAAGCGTTTTTATTAGTTTTTTAAACTATTATTTTTATTTCATACTTTTATGTCTTCTTATTATTCAAATTCAATTTACTACTTTGGACGGCCGCCATGTTGGATTTAGGTCACGTAATATTTTTTTTCGTATCCCATTGAGCAAACCCTTTCATTTAATACCCATATCATGGGGGTGTATTTCAAATTGCTTGTTAGCCATATTGGATTTAAGTCACGTGACAATTTTTTCGTATTCCTGACAGCAAACCCTTTCAATTGATATCCACATCATGGGGGTGGATTTCGCACCGCCAGTCCGCCATCTTGGGGAGGCTGCCATATTGGATTTGTAATGACGTTTCTTAGCTAGTCATGTATTGCCAGTAGAACTCAGAGCGTATGCAAAATTACATCCTAATCGAAGACCGGGAAGTGAGTCAAATTAAGATTCCAAGATTTTCTTAGATACATAGTTACAAGTGAAGCTAATATAAGCGTGTTAAAAATAGAGATGGTTAGTTTAAAACAGAAATGGAAAATGGCCAGAGAAGAGCGCAATAACAGCAAAGAGTCGCTAATACTGATATAGCGCCTCGTTACAACCGTACCTTTGCTGGCGACGTCAGTAGCCACCAGCACGTCCTTCTCTCCTCGCCTGAACGCTTCCACTGCTCGCGATCTCTCCTCTTGGTCCTTGCCGCCGTGAATCGCCACTGCTTCTACACCTGCATAAAAATAACGTTGTGTAATTTTATGCAATAAAATGTTACATTAAACTTATATGGTTCTGTTGTTGTTGTTGTCTTTTTTTTAATATTCAGTTTTACGGCTCTGGTTGCAGAACCTTTTGAGACACACGTTAACAGTAGAATACTTTTCTTCAGTAGTTTGCATTGAAATGCTAGTGTGAAATGGGAGAGTTCGTCTTCAAAAAATCCATGGCAGACGCTGTGGTGTTACTTCGATGAGGTGGATTACCACGATAAAAATCTCATCGTTTTTCACACCACTTGGCGCTAATTTCAATGATCCTCCATATTTATTGACACTTATTTCACAAAACTACACTGATTTTACGCAACAAGATCCACTCCGAAACAATATTACAATCACTGAAATAAAAATCACGTCCGCCATAGTTGAATGGTGCCAAACTACCCTTTTTTGGTAAATTTTTCCTTTAAGGGACGGCAAAGGGAACTGAGCCCATACAGCCATGTCTTTCGTAATTATGTCTTCAGTAATTTACATTGAAATGCTAGTGTAATGCATTTCAATGCATCTTGGAGAGTTTGGCGTCAAACGATGGCAGACACTGTGGTGTTACTTTGGTGATCTCGAGGTATGTCCATGTATGGGTGACCAATTTCGATATCGAAGACAATGCATCAATGATATTGGTCTGTTCTTGGATGGGAGACCAAATGCGGTCTCGCAGTCTCGGTGTCATTGATGTCCAAAACAGTGTTCTCGACGTGTGTTCTTGGATGTATGACAAATATCGGTATAAAAGTGAAGCATCTTTCAACTTGGTCTACCCTTGGACATACACACATAAGTCACGCCGTTTTCCCACAGGAGTAGGCAGAGATTACGTTCTTCCACTTGCTACGATCCTTGCATATTTCTATCGCTTCATCAACTCTCATTACTGTCCTCATGCATGCTCGGCGAAATCGGGTACTTTTGACCTGGCCCTTCTCAGGAACGTCTTTAATTTGGTCGAGAAACGTTTAGCCTGCCTCGTCCCGTATCTCCACTCACACCCTATTCATACATCCCTTTAGTCAATCTATTTTCATCCATCCTTTCCACATGTCCAAACCATCTTAGCATACCTTTCTCTACTCTTTTCACTACATCCCTTGGTGACCTACACTCACCTTTAAGCAGCAGGTATTCGTGTATAGCGTCGACGTCCTGCTTGCGCTCCGCGAAGACCAGCACCGGCGGCGGCGTCTTCTGCAGACACAGCAGGAGGTGCACCGTTCGCGCCTCGGCTTTGACAGCTTCTAGCTCTTGGCGCACGCCCAGCGACGCTGCGCCCGCGCGCCCTACGTTTACTGTCACTGGTTTTACCAAAGCTGACCTGCGAAAGGTAAAGAAAAAATATAAGATTTTAAACTTTCGCGTTGCATTGTATTTAAAATTTACGGTATTTAAATACTCACGGGACTACACGCGACGTACATTGAGTAGTATATATCACTTTTATTTAGGAAAAATATACTTCAAAAAAAAGTAAGTAATAGTGTTGCCATAGTCCGCGCTTCACCTAGCAGTGACTGCACTTAGCGTGACAGGTTGTGCAGTTCTTAGTCCATTAGTCGCCTTTTACGACACCCAGGGAAGAGATGGGTTGATCGAATACAATATTTATTTATTGATAGGCTTTCCTCATAGAAACGAACAAGAGTATGGGCCGTAACACCACCACGCTGGCCCAATGCTGGTTGGTGGGTAGTAACGGTTGCAATAGCGACCGGGACTAACGTCTTAACGTGTTTCCGAAGCACGGAGGAGTTCGGGATAACAAAGTTTTGGTCACCCATCCACGAAATAGTTAGTTTTACTTTCGATCGACCGTCAAAGCGTACTAATACTACGCCACCGAACCCTTCCTGATGTGACTTACATAAGTACCTACCTGGCGAAATTCTGTATCTTCCGCGGCATAGTGGCGCTGAACAACAGCGTCTGTCTCTGTCCCGCGAAGTAGGAGAAAATAGTGCGGACGTCTTCCTCGAAGCCCATGTCGATCATGCGATCCGCTTCGTCCATACACAGGTAGCGGCACACGTTGAGGCGGACCTGGTATGGGAATTACATCATCAAAATAAGTCCGTTGAAGCAGACCAACTTGGACAGGAGAGCACTTTTTTATCACGTATAAAACAGAGTATAGAATCATTGCAATCAGGGACTGAATTACCAGAATATAATGGTACCTTTATAAAACGGTATAACGTCATACCTTTTCAAAGCGATATCTTAATATTTCGGTACCTATAAAACAATGGCACCGGTATTTCCAGTTCCTAACCGTTTTAAATAAGGGTTTTTTGACATGTTGCCGCTCTGCTCTGATCGCTCGCGTTCTGTTGTATACTTTTGATGATTCTAGGTTTTTTGCTACTTTTTAAATAATGGTACCGTTATTTATACACTATTTTAACTGTTTTAATAAGGGTTTTTAATATGTTGCCGCTCTGCTGCGTCGCGTTTTGTTATTGCAATAAGGTTTATTTTCACGTTTAAAATAATTTGTCAGCAATATGATTATTTCGGCAGCAAAATAATTATTTGGTCAGCATAATAGTTAATTGGGGAATAAGATAATTACTTGGGAAGCAATATATATGTTACCGGAAATGTATAAAATCTAGGAAAAGGATCAATGAAAGATCAAGAATCAATTCCTAGGAAATGTATTCTGATAGATATTAGGTTAATCGTTTTTTGATCCCTAAAAACAATATCTGTGTCA
Source organism: Parapoynx stratiotata (assembly GCA_910589355.1). Taxonomy (NCBI): domain Eukaryota; kingdom Metazoa; phylum Arthropoda; class Insecta; order Lepidoptera; family Crambidae; genus Parapoynx; species Parapoynx stratiotata. The sequence continues at coordinate 4,317,841 of OU342476.1, read as the reverse complement.
TCAAAACATATATTCAACAATTTGGCAGCAGAAAACATTGGAGTTGCTGCCCAATTAGTTACTCTGCCGACTTAGTTGACGCGGACATAGCACTGAGATTACACCAATAATGGGACCTTCTATATAAAATTCATTCATGATTTTTGGGCCGCTTTCGGCCAGCCATGTCGTGGCAGAAACGTGACCGCTTCCAGAGCGCGGTAATGAGACCTTCGTCCATTCGAGGATACTGCCATCAGTTCTTCAGGCGAATTGCAATTCTCTGAGGTAAGTAGGAATAGAGAATAGAGAAAGGAATGCTAAGATGGTTTGGACATGTGGAAAGGATGGATGAAAATAGATTGACTAAAGGAATATATGAATCGCGTGTGAGTGGGGAAAAGCGACGAGGCAAATCTAGGCGAACGTTCCCCGACCAAATTAAAGACCTTCTTGAAAAGGGCCATATCAAAAGTACCCGAAATCGCCGAGCATGTATGAGAACTGTAATGAGAGTTGATGAAGCGAAAGAAATATGCAAGGATCGTAGCAAGTGGAAGGATGTAAACTCTGCCTACCCCTGTGGGAAAAAGGCGTGACTTATGTATGTATGTATAAGAGCCGCTAAATAAATACCTATTCTTGAAGTACACGTGAGTAGCATAAAACTCACCATTTTCTTATCCAGCATGTCCATAAGCCGGCCCGGGGTCGCCACCATGATGTGAACTCCTCGCTGCACCACCTCCATGCACTCGGAGACCGCCACGCCTGCGCGGGAATTAGGGAAACGATTTAAGACGAAACCTCGTGAATAGGCTAGTTGACTCATATCAAAAGTAATGAAAATAACCAATCAAGCATAACTCTCGGTTATGTCACACATGCGTATTGAGTTGTTTACAATAATCGTGACTACCAGGACCAAAGGCGTTTTTGACATTTAAGCAAAAACGTAATTTTAATTTCAAATTTATTGTGTTATAGGGTTTCAGAAAAAAATTGTATTATTTTTTATGGTGATGACTATCAGTAATTAATCATATGGGGCCCAATTAAAAAAGGGTTAACTAGCCTATTATCTCTTCAATAGTGTCAAGCCCACAACATTGTTTTCAAAAACTTACCCTTCGATTCTCGGTTGGGTCTCAAACAACTCATAGTTTTGGATTTATCATTTATTATTCTGTAAATGATTTATTAAGTACTAGCTGTTTCCCACGATTTCGACCGCGGTTACTATGGTTTTTTAACTATCCCACGGGAACCCTTTAATTTTCCGGAATAAAACTATCTAAGATTTTGACCAGGGATATATGGTATGACCATGCAATATTTTATTGAAATCGGTCCAGTAATTTTGGAGATTAGCCTGTACAAACAGACAGAGAAACAAATAAGGACCCCCTGACATGATTTTAAGCATTTTTTTTCTATATTGGACCTCTACAGTGCCATTATATGTGCGTCATTGTGTGTGTGCCTGTGTGTGTTTGTTTTGTTTGTGTATGTGTGTTTTTGTTATCTGTGCAGATTATAATAATAATTCTTACCACCAATAGCGAGACATGTCCGTATCTCAGGGCTACCGCAAAGCTTGAGGTGCCTCACGAAGTGCTGGATGATGTCGTGCGTCTGTTTGGCCAGCTCTCGCGACGGACAGATTATTAGGCCGTAGGGACCTTCGTTTCTGGAACAATATAAATAAATATCCTCAGACATTCACACCTATCAACTAGTCCCATTTTAAGTACCTAAATGCTGCTTGTGTTACGGATACTAGATGATGGACAAATATATTTAATAGATAAATAAATATAATTATTGAGATACAAAATATAATATAATACATATATAATGAACATCCAAGACTGGAGAACAAATGTCTGAAAATCTATCACCCAAACACTTGCCTCCACTGGGGATCGAACCCAAGACCTCTCGAGATGGCGACGCCTTGAGACCGGCGTACAGACCACTCGGCCAGGGAGGTCGTCAAGTCACTTTATCAACATATGATGACTCCATTTTTTCTATTACGGAGACAAAACCCAAAGATCGTTGACTACATGATCAGCGTGGGAGTTGAAGAAGTGCTATAAGCAGGTAGGGGCAGTCACAATAGATCTTTTCAGGTTCTCACTGGCCCTGGTCACCCCTAATTATAAAAAAAACCCTTAGGGTGACTATATTCACTATATTCATTTCCATCAGCGTTTTGCACGTTTAAAACGTCGATTTTATATGAGACGCTTACGCGCTTAAAAGTTGCGGAAAGCTGAACTAGGTATACCTAGCTTCATACAAAACTGGCGTTTTCTGTGTACGTAGTCTTTAATTCGGATCTTTCCTACCGCTGACTACGCGATAGGCATGTGATAGACTCGCTCAGCTACTTGCTGAGAATATTTACTAGAGCTCTCCGATATACCCATTCGAGCCTTGTCATATGCATAAACGAATCGGGTTCTGCCAAAAAGAATCTCCGAGTTAATCCCGGATACTACTTAAGGATCAGCGCAGACAGAGAGGAATAATACTCGCGCCTATGCTTGAGTAAACAGTTCTGGGTTGGGTTACCATTCTACTGTGCATGCCAACACTGAAAGTACGCGTATGACGCGGGCGCAGACGCCGCGCGAGGCTTTCTGCGTATTTTCGAGGACGCGCGAACATTTTTTATCCGGTTCAAGCGTGTATGGATTTTAATTATTTTAAAGTTGAGTTGAGTTATAAAAATCCTCTCCGCTGCGTTGCTGCGCTGTCTGCGCTGAGACTAAAAGGTAGGCTAATTTAATATGTTTAAACCCCTATGCAAGGAGGGGAGGACCTGTATAACATACTATGATGAAAGGCATCTTGGTCTCCTGTTTCAGGCAGAACATGAGCAGCGGCAGCGTGAAGACCAGCGTCTTCCCGGAGCCCGTGTAGGCGATTCCAATCATATCATGCTATGCAGATGTGTTCCAAACCTGATAAAAGGCATCTTGGTCTCCTGTTCCAGGCAGAACATGAGCAGCGGCAGCGTGAAGACCAGCGTCTTCCCGGAGCCGGTGAAGGCGATGCCGATCATGTCGCGCCCGCTCAGCACCGCCGGTATACCTTGCACTTGGATGGGTGTCGGCTTCTTTATGCCTTTCTCATCTAACCCTCGGAGGATACCTGTAGTCGAAATGAAAAGAATATCATAAAGCAACCAACATAAAAACACTTGAGACAATAATACCCGTATTACAGAACTCGCTGGTCCAAGGAGCACTGTGTTCCTTAAAACCACATTGTGAGTCTTGGTAAGGTGACCAAAGGTGAGATGCCTAACCTTTGGGAACCTTAACCTTCATGTGCTGGAAGGTCCTCAGCGTCGTCTTCTCCACGAGGATGCGCAGGACCCGACGCACGCGCTCGTGTCTCTGGCAGCTGACGCATGAACGCGCATAGACGCGTGGCGGTGAGATTCCTAACCCTTGGGAAACTTCATGTGCTGGAATGTCCTCAGCGTCGTCTTCTCCACGAGGATGCGCAGGACACGACGCACGCGCTCATGTCTCTGCCAGCTGACGCATGAATGCGCGCAGACGCGTGGCAGTGAGATGCCTTACCTTTGGGAAACTTCATGTGCTGGAAGGTCCTCAGCGGCGGCGGTACCTCCTCGCCCTCCACGAGGATGCGCAGGTCCCGACGCACGCGCTCGTGCCTCTCCTCTGGCAGCTCTAGTATACAGCGCGGGGTTCGCCATGAAGTTTTAATTGGGTCTTCGTACTGGATGCCTATTGGGAATGTTAATAAAAAAAATTGTAAATATAATCTGCAAATTACGTCTTTCAACTAGCGAACCCAGGACTTGAAAAATGGCTACACCAATAGCATCTATGCCCCGTTTAGAAAATAGAGGCTACATGGCCAAGGAGGTCATCTTGTTCGGACTATGCACTTTCCCATTTGCTAATTCCGTTACGCCCATGAGCGGCTTGCTCTGAACGACACCCTCTATTATATACATCCATCTCTCTTCCCTCGCTATCGCTCTGTTGCCGAGAGCGCTCGCTATCACAGGCTATCACCGAGAGCGCTCTCGGTAACAGAGCGATAAGCCTGACCTCTGACACCCTGTTAAGCATACTATGCTAGTCTAGAACACATTACCTTTAGCCAACTCTGCCACACCCATGAGCGCCTTGCTCTGAGCCACGCTCTCCAGTATATGCTGCTCTTCCCGCGCCTGCCTCTCGGCTGCTGACAGCGCTCTTGCTTCTGCCAGCCTCTTCAGCTCACTGTGCTGGTCCAAAAGAGACACGTTGTAGCGACGGCCCCATTCCTCTTGAGATGCTGGAAATATATAAATAAAATTATATTATCCAAATTATATTTTCTAAGTTAACTAAAATATTGGTGTTCAGTACTAATTTCGTACTGAACAGTGCAGTCTATATATATTTATATAATTTATCTTTGTAGTTTTTTAGCCTTTACTATTGATCTTCAATTGAGAACTGTGATATCCAGGCCAAATGAAGCTTTTTGATCTAATTGCTACCAACTAATTTACTTTTTTTTATTGTATAGGTGGTAAACGAGCAGGTCCCCATGGACATTTGCAACACCAGGGGCGTCACTCATGCGTTGCCGGCCTTTAAGATGGGAGTACACTCTTTTTTTGAAGGCATGGAGGTCGTACCGCGCTGGGAAAACTGCAGGCGACAATGAGTTCCACAGCTTAGTTGTGCGCGGGAAAAAGTGACGCGAGAAGCGTACAGTTGTGGATAGCCAGGCATCCAGGTGGTGGGGATGGAAGGGTCGACGCGATGGTCGATGGCGGAAGGCTGCAGCTGGGATCAGGTCAAACAGCTCTTCAGAACACTCTCCATGGTAAAAGCGATAAAGAATGCACAGTGAAGCTACATCTCTACGCAGGGCCAAGCTGTCGAGGCGTTGCCTGTCGAGCTGTCACATATTTTAATGTAGGAATGTTTCATGAATGAAGGCATGTGCCCCGCAGTGGGACATACATTGGCTATTATTGATGCGTCATCCATTACAAGCTTGCTCTCCTAACGGTAAAGTTGCACATCTGCTGTAACTATAGTGGTTGCATTTAATGATGGTGAGTAGCTTCACTCTTAACGCCTTAAGATAGAATCTAAAGTCGAATGATGTTGTCACCTTGATGGTTAGCAATATCTATGTGTCGGCTAAAAACACCAACCAATTTAAAAACAGGCTGGACAGACACATAAAAAAAAAATTCATAATGTATATTTAGATACAGGCATTATCTGTTGCACCAACTGCCTGCCTGATAATAATATAATAATAATAATAAATGGAATTGCAGAGTACTGTAACTAATTGATTTGTGACACCTACTAACATTTAATCAAACACATTTGGACCGCAGATATAAGGCAGATATTTACTATACTGTCTTTTATCTCAATATTTTTTTTCTTTTATTTACATGACTATTTTAGATTAATATTATTAAACATAGTAAAGAGAAGACAGTGGTTTGTTTCCATAGCTTATAAGTTTTTACCAGATCCTATGGTTAGGTTGCTATAGGTTTTTTTATTTTTTATTATCTGGTATTATAGAGGTTTTTGTCATCAGTTACATGTCAGCACCATCGATTTTAATCTATGTATGGTCACATTTAAAAGTCCATTCATACTAACAGAAATTTCAACTCTGCGTTTTCATAAATTAGCACTAAATGCATTTGTATCATGATTCGACGGGCTCTGCTCTATGCAAAACAATTTTACAGACTATGAATGGATTTTTTGACCGTACATACACACATAAAATGAGAGAAGAGTCAATGAATCATATCTTTTATAAGTTTCACTTCTTGCTATAAGTTTAGATTTTCTCTAAAGAACATCTTTTTAACATTAAGTGTGTGATGCAAACACTATTGCATATACACTAATAGCTATATGAACTTACTATCATCATCAGGATCATTGTCACTAGAGCTTTTAGGATCTGCAGTGCCTTCAGAGGCTACCTGCCCGAGTCTTCCGAGTTTCATTAGTTTCATTTTCATCCTTTCCTTTATTGGTATGTACGGTTCGTAGTTATCCAAGTCTTCTTCAGATTCAGACGACTTCTCCTCGCGCCTATAGCGTTTAACTGGCGGTGGAGCTTGTTCTGCCATTATTTTCAATCAGAATTAAACACGGTGAAAGATAAACATTAATAATAAACACAAACAGCATTTAGTAAATCCATGCACGATATAATATTGAATTCAACCTATCTGAATTTGAGTTTTAACACTCGAGAATTGGGATGATTTTTGCATAGCTTCGAGAATAAACACAGGGTGACATTTAGAACGTTCCTTTTGACGCGTTGCCTGGTAGCAAAAAAATCAAAACCGCAAATTGTATTATTCTTAAACGCATTTGTTTTCCTTCCTGGTTTGTGCTAATATGTAAAATATTTTAGTTTAAACTTATTTACATTTTTTTCATCTAAATTGAGGACCATTGAAAACCTGAAACTACACTAAAGGAACATAGAATTTGGTATTTGTGTGTCAAGAAACGTTTTGAATCAGTTGCATGTTTATAAAGTTTGTTTGTTATTTTAACATTATTATGAAACTTTATTTCTAATTATATAAAAAATATTTTTCTATCCAAGAGATAGTTTCAATTTAATCATCTAAGTAGAATATAATCAATAATTTTTATCAAGATTTTATTATTCTGCGATTTTATGAAAACTTGTAATGAGACTTCATTTCACCATTTTGACAACAAACTTTAAAAACAAATCATCTATTGTCATGTCATAAAAAATTTGTCAAAATATGCAAGTGACACGTAACTTCACATAATTAAATTTAATTTTTGTGACCTCCAAATGTGCAATTTCGGTAAAATTTGTGTCTCTGCCGGGTAATTGTTTGATAACAACATGTCAGACAAAAGTTTTGGTGATCACCTCAATAGGAACATTGTGAAAAACCCACTTCTTTCGACTGCTGTGACTGGTCTCTCCATAGAAGATTTGACACATAACGCTGTTTTGCTGCCCGCTGCTCCAAGTCAAGAACTCATCACGAGGCAAGGTGAGTAGCGGCCTTTATTTATATCACTAATAAACTCGTAGATATAAAGAGCAAACGGCCTTGGTGCCTCAAATTACCAATATTCGCGAGAGCGGAAATGTTGTAAGCGCAATGTCAACATTTGACTTTTTCTAGTTGTTTCATGTAATTTTATAACTTTTTTAAATAAAATAACGTAAACTGACATCATTGTATGTGATCAGATCAATAAAGTGTTGAATTAAAAGTGATTTGTTCTGAAAAAGTGAACATTTAAAACCAAAGTGCCTAATGTCGTCGTTTTTGTATAAATCTTATAGAAACGCACCATTTGACAGTGGATTTTTACCTGAGATTTGTTATTCAACGCAAATGAAATACAAAAAGGTTGAAAGTTACTTCTATAGATCATTTTTAGTAAGTCTTAAGTTTTATGTAGGCCTTTACAATTCACCATCCAGAACAAATAACGCCATGCATAAAATGTCTATGCTATCATAATATAATTTAAATTAATTCCCATCAGTATTTAAAGTTAATTTATTCCATACCAAAAATGTTTTTTTTTTACATTGATTTTGTTAGTTGTTAGTGAAATTCATAATAAAATAGATAAGTTAAGGTTTTCTGTATTGTGTTAATATTGTTAACATTACATAGACATTATACTCACAAAATTACTCATATTTAACTTAATTTATCTGTTAAGCAAGAAATTATGCAGGATTAGGGTGTTACCAGACCAAACGATCAATCATTGATTGATAAATTGGTAAAATGGAATAGTCTACTCCAATTGATAGATCCATCTATCTAGAGCATCAATCGATTCGTCTGGTATCACCTATAGGGAACTAGTGGAGTATATGGGAATTTGTAGCAAGAAATTAAAATAAATTAAATATTCGCACAACAACGATGTATTCAGCAAAACTATCGAAAAAAAACCATGTCATAGAAAAATATGTATCAAACATTAAAAAGAATATAGAAACCTTTAAAAGGTTGGATTCCCAACAACACCATTTTAAAACTATATAATAATAAATTTCTAGTATGTTTCTTTCTAACTAAAGCGAAACGAATATGTATCTCTAAACTAATCTGATGTCAAATGGAGAATAGAAAAATAGCTAAATTATATACCTATGCTGTCATAAAAAGGAATTTATCGGTTTTGAATGAAGCAAAAAAAAATCTTAGATTGCAAAATTAACAATAATATAAACAAACATAACTTATCATCGCGCCTCTTCCCAGAAGGGGTAGGCCTCTGCCTACCCCTTCAGAAATAAATCGAAATAAATTGTGTCGCTGACATTTCAGCCACCTCGCAGACGAGGGGATAAGCTTTATTAACTGTCCAAAATTTTTACATTTTTAATTTTATGACATAGTTTATAGTTTTTTTTTGTTTATAGTTGGATTCCTTGGTTGGTTGAGGTCTCCTTCATCTTCTTTCAAGTCATCTTTCATTAGTAATCTGGCTCTTCCCACTTTTCTTTTGGTCTATAACCTGATTCTGAATCCCCAGGGGTAGTTTATGTTAGTAAAAAAGGGTGGGAAAAAAATATGGACATAATCTTAATTAAGATCTTTTTGTTTGTTGCTACTATCAAACAAGCAGATTTATGACCCACTTTGAAAATATTTCGATCACAAGTATACTTACGACGTTTTTACGGACTTGGATACCTTTAAAAATGACACTATAGTGGGTCAGAAATGTATTTCTTTGATCATACATCTGAGACTTCTTATAAAACAGGTATATTAAAAGAAATAATAACATCAATAGTATATAAATATATATTTTTGTTTCAATTACAATTGTATTAAATATTTTTATTATCACTTAATTATCTTAATCTAAATGTACAACCCGTATTATATTGTTTGATAAGTAAAATGAAAATTCTTGATTTGGACATTTGCTTTTAAAATATTTGATTTATTTCTAGGGACTCAGTTATATTGAAATATATACTTAAAATAAATTACATTTAGTGTGTAACCGATTCATAGGTAAGCTGGCAGTATCATTTGAAAGATTGTTTCCAAGACAAACAACATTTACTACAACCACCAGTCTCAGATCTATTTCAGCGGGTACCATGATCCATAAATTTTTGCCAGTTATCCTTTAAAAAATTTTATGATTTTTACTAAAAGTGCTAGAACAAAAATTGTTCGTCAGTAAACATGACAACTTTTTCATGTTTTTGGCTTGATACATAAATTTATACTAACCCCTTAGGGATAATAAGTAACAGCTACACTATGACTTGCAATAAAAGTGCTTAGTATTATTATTATAAAGCCGCTTTTGATCTAACAATAAAAATAGGCGTGTGGTAGCGGCTCATTAATGAATACTACCAACCCATCTCTTCCCTTGGGTGTCGTAAAAGTCGACTAATAGAGTTAGAACTGCACAACCGTCCAACAGCTTATAGCGGCGACGGGCTCACCACCTGTCACGCTGAGTGCAGTCACTGCTTGGTGAACCCGTTTTACCCGTTGGCGGTCACCCCGAACACAGGTCTTCTGACCTTTGAGAGGTTAAGTTCCCATTGTTGACTTTCTTACAAAAGGAACCGAGTATCTCTAATTAAATCATTGGCCAAACTTGAATAAGAATGTATTTCTTTAAACTTTTCTTACAAGAGCCCACATTTATTAGATCAATACGTGCTATTAAACATCTTTCTCAATGAGGGTTTTCTATACTTTTTCTGCCACCAGGTGGCGCTACGTAAAATCTGGTTCAATATCAGATAGCAGGTCTAAGTGGAAGGGTAATTAATGGAACAAAAATGATCGGGGATCGAACCCGGAACCTCTCGAGATGGCGACGCCTTGAGACTGGTGCACAGACCACTCGACCACGGAGGTCGAATTTGCAAGACTTTGCTCCAAGACTAAACTTTGTGTGTCTGGCGCCGGCATTAGAAACATATTGCTTAATTTATATGAATTAATTAGCCTTCTAGTCTTCATTACATTTGTTTACTCAAGTGATTGGCTTGACAAAGTCCAATATAATTTTTTAAATGTGGTTTCTGAAACTCAATATATTAATGTATGAAGTGCTTGTGTATTTTAATAGCATTTTTAAATTAGAGGGAAGTTAATATTTTGGTAAATGTTTTTATAAAATAAACTAAAAATAATGATTTTATGTTGATATGACTGCATTAGTTCTCAGAGAACATGAGCTAATAATTACATCCATTTTCATCAATTTTCTAATACAATCTTGGATTTTGGCACAATAATGATTAAGTATAAATGTTATCAATAAAAAGTAGCTACTATTAGGGCGAAACTAGACAAAGCGAAGCTATGATGTATTTTTTAATCAATTAAGTCCTTCCAACATATCATTGACTACTGTCTATAACCATATTTGTACCTAATGTTCAGCAGTAGATGTAATGAGACATGAAAAATCTAAATATTATTTATGTCTTCCATCTGGCTGTTTTAGATGTATCGTTATGTTTTCTACAAAACGCAGCGTTGTGTAGTTTGGCCTTTATTTAATCAACCGACTTCCATTAATCGTAGTCATGATGTCAGCAGATTTATAAACATGTTAATAAATAATTATGTTTTTGCCCTTAACTTCTGTAAAGAATTATTGTCGAAATAGTAAAACATCCGATTAAAATTCTACATTAAAATAAATTTTTTTGAAAAACATTTGAGCCCGTAATATACCTATACTGTTCTCTTTTACCCTGATTCTCTTTTTCGATGTAATTAGAACTATTGATACTTAACAACACTAATTACATTAAAATAATTATTTGCCTTATAAACTAGTCCTTCTTGGCACAACTAATGTTTAGCTGACATTTCTTGATGTGGCATAACTTGGAAGTTCCCTTGATTCTCTTCGTCTCTTCACGCACCAGTATATTAGGAATATGAGCAGAGCTATCAATGCGATGCCTAGAAACACACCAAGCACTATGGCTGCTATGCCTGCCCCGGTTATGTAGTCTGGAAAAGAAAGAACAGATGTTAACACAGGACAAGCTAGTCTAATTTTTCTTGGCGAAAAATCGGAGGAAACATTTCTGCCGTTGTTGTTTTTGGTTTATATGGAACGTTTCCATAATTTCTTCTCGTTATGCTCTAGAAAGCTATATAGAAAAACGGAAGCTTTCTAAATAAATGTGTGTGAAAATTCTGGGAGAATAATTTTGTACGTTTCTTAAAACATGCAGTAATTTTTCGTCCCATACTCTGCTTTTTCAAACAGTCATAACTCTTTACTGACAGCATATTTTTTGTCCCATACTGAAAGTTACTCTATATTTATTGGACTACAAGTCTATATAGTTCTTGTTAGTGGTGGACATTTGGACTAAATTCCATACATGTATGGTCATTTCCTTTGAAAAAGTGCTTCTTCCACGATAAGTTTACGGTATTGTGAAGAACAATTCTGCCAGATTGTTTCTTAAGTGAAGCAAATTGTCCCATTTACTCTGTGCAAAAAAAGTACTGATCGCTGGTTATTTTTTAAAATTGAAGTTAGCTCATGACTGATTTAAGAAAGGTCAAGAAACAGTTCGAACTTACTTGATATATCCACGACATAGCTGTTGGCATTACCAAAAGCATCCACAGCAGTCACGACAAGTCTTGGAGCGCAGCAAGTGGCTCTGTATGTTGCTATAACTTCTTCACGAGATCCGGAGATAAAGTTGCTGTCGTATACAAGTCCTATGGGTGACGATGAGAGACGGAGAAGACCTGGAACAATGTTTATGATTCATAAATTATGAGTAACATGGTTCTATAAAGAAGTTCTAGTTTCAAAGAATTCTAGGACGGTACTCATTAACAGTGCAGTGTCGGTGCGAATCTGCTGCCGATGGAGCGCTTGAAATCATGAGAGGAAGCCGTGATTGCCACCGACAGTGCTATTTATATGTCAGAGTTCGATCTAGGTTACATCGCCACGCAAAGAAAAGGAGAACGCAATTGAAAAGAGGAAACATTTAAGTGACACGAGCTTGAGCTTGATTTTAAATTCTTCTACATTTCACTTCTACATATTGAAGATTGTGTATAATATTAATATTATAATTTTGTGTATTATGTCTAGAAAAGAAATGCATGATTAGTAAAGAAAATAAAAGCCATGTTATACACACATGTAAAATTAAGTCTGTCTGGAGAATCATTGTACTCAACCTCCAACTGAGTTCCTCGCAAGAACAGTCGCAGACCACAAGTGCTGAGCACAATCGTCTCCCAGACGACTGAAACAGGATCCTTGAAAGTTTTGTCGCAGCTCTGGCGCACACACGTCATTGGTCCTCTGACCCGGATAGATAACACGTTGGCAGAGATGGTCACTTGCTGTATACATGGGGAAGTCTATCAGGAGAATGGTACTATACCTCCAACGGAGTCTCTAGCAATAACAGTCGCAGACCACACGTGCTGAGCGCAGTCATCTCCGAGGCGACCGATGCAGGACCCCTGGAAGTTGTGCCGCATCTCTGGCGCCCATACGTCATTGGTCGTCTGTCCAGGGTTGATAACGTACACGTAGGCAGAGATGGACACTTGCTCTATACCTGGGGAAGACATTTTGCGTTTGTTTTATTGGATTTGTTGTCAAATAAGCAGACAGTCCATCTGATGGTTGATGCATTCGCCTAGAATACATGTGTCATTTACTAAAATAGAATCTACTTGGAACTCCAAATCAAAGATTCGCCGTCAACATTTAAAGTAACCACTGACATAACTGTCGTGACGATTGATTTATTGTTAGACGACTGTCGTCTTCAGCGGTTAGCACTGCATGAAAAAACGATATTTAATTGTGTCGTCATATAGGTATACTCCACTGTTTTTTTTGGTATTAAACAAGCACATTAATAATTATTTACGACATAGCGTTACTTGTGTGAGATTGCTATTTATCTGTTATGTAAAGATTTAGACTCTCAAGGTATGACGCTTAAAACGGCATGAATATTCTGTTGTCACGACAAAATGAATACGTGCCCTTACTCTTCAAGCCGGCACACTGCAATAGAAGCACTGCTGCGAAAGGAAGATGAAGGACAGGACAATTCAAGTATTAAGAATTGGACTACACAACATCCAACAGCTTATACCAATGACGGGCTCACAACCTATCACGCTGACCACATGTGCAGTCACTGCTTGGTGAAGCGGGGACTATGGCAGTGGACTGCATTTGCGGTGCTTCACTAACCACTGTACTGTGCTTGACTAACCCTCAGGTAATAATAGTCACGATTGTATGTATGGTATACTATAAACTTACCATATGCAGTAAATGTAATGAACTCCCTTGCTCCTGGTTGGGATGTGCTCGTGATAGTAAGACTAACTATCACATTGGCTGTTTGCCCAGAAGTTATAAGCTGTCTGTAAGAAAATGACAGTTGTTTTAGTATGATAACTTTCCTGAGGTAAATATCTTAAGGAATGTATCAGCATATAGGACGATAACAGAAATACTGTATAATTGAAATTGTAAAAGAGTGACTTCATAACTTTTGTGTCAGGATTGGCAAATATTTCTAGATTTTAAATGCAGTATTTTCTAGATATAGCCGATTTTACGACGTCGAATTTAAAATTTCCTGCACCAACCTCTGATCGATCACAAATATGTAGTACACATAATTTTAATAATGTAATTCTAGTCCTTTCGTCATCAGTATCATTTCAGGTTATGCCTGCTGTGCATATAGATCTTTCCCAAGGATTACTAGCTTAGCATGTATTTGATCTCCCTTCTTTAGAACGATCCGGTTTGATCAAGATGCTTTCGCCGAGGCCGTCTGTTCATCATCTGTCTTATTTACATCATCTCGTGACTACATAGCCCTTCAACTGTGGCGGCCATTTTGCGCGATTAGGTGTATCTGTGACGCGCTTCTTCTTGTTTTTAGAAGTTACGTTATCTCTTAAGTTTTATAGTGCAGCTTATATTGGGTCCTTGCCTATGAAATTGGTGCTATTCTTCTCTCTTAGTATTTTGTCCGCAACTATTAAGTTTCAGATCATTATTCTAAAATAACTTCTTAAAATAGACCATATATTTGAGCTCATATGATTTATTTTAATATTTTTTGTAAGTTTGATTGTGTTAAAATTTGGCACCTCAACCCTTGTTAACTACCTCCCGAATACATCATTTGATTTGCATTAACATAAAAACAATAAATAATTTTTATGAAGTAGGAAATCATACATATTGATAAAGATGGTTAAATTTCATGCTAAATATTATTATCTCTGGTTTTGTGGTTGTGAAGAAAACTTAAAGAATGTTAGTTCGGAAAATTTTCCAAAATCTCGATACATAACACCAATTGCATAGGTAAAGACCTATTATAAAATGTGTGTCGTCACACAAGCTAACAACAACAAGCTATCATTAATAAAATTAGTAGTCCAGTTTTGTCTTGTAATGAATAATTAATTATGGTTCGAAATCAGGTTGAATGTCCTTTAAAGTAAACGCAGCTTCAGGAGTCCGCTACATTGATGGGTATTTTTAAAGCAGACTTCTGGAGTCGGATGAACAGACTAAGGGACTGAATACTGTAGTATTATACATCTTAGTGAAATATACAAATACTTACTGAACAGGACTGATGCCAGTGAGGAACTTTTGCTCTCCAACTGCCCCAAAACGGAAACGAACAGTTTCTTCTCTGTAGTTGGTCACTTCAAAGTGTAACTGGAATATTAAATTAACATCAATTAAGATTCTTATAGCTATAATTTTTGCCAGCAATATTCGGCACAATCGTATTTATTGTTTATTTGTCATTTATCAATCCATACTAATATTGTAAATGCGAAAGTAACTCTGTCTCTCGGTCTCACTTTCACGTCATAACTACTGAACTAATTTATTTGGTACACAGATAGTTTTGAGCTTGAGAAAGGACACAGGCTACTTTGTATCCTGATATTCCCATGAACGGGTACTGCGCGGGTGAAACCGCGGGAAGTTTCCAGTATTTATATATTGTCGACGAACATTTTAAAGAAAATGTTTACACAACATGACAACAACCTGTGTCCTCAAAAGGGCAAAGATCTTACATCTTACACCCACGTCTCGCGTAATTTATTTAGGTCCAACGTAACAGATTGTAAGCAAGTTTTATTTGACTTTGTGTTGGACCTTAACTCACATGATTCAATCTTTATAAATTAGGGTGAGATATTGGATCATCTAACAAATTTTAGTTAGATGATCTAATATATTATTTGCGGCAACAGGGAGATCAACAACCAATGATCGACATAAAGACTTGTAAAGTAAAAATTTATCCAGGTTTGACCACGGGTTCTTGGACAAACTCTCGCTTAATTTGAATTATTCCACCAATCCCCATCATCTTGCCCTGCCCTATCAATGGGGAATGAATTTTTATAAAAAACCCTTTAGTGCTAATCAAATTCATAGCTTATTCCATTAAGCCCATCGACTTTAACATCGAGAAAAGTTTTAAATCTTATTTAATATATGATCACACTCACAGATATACATTTACATAGATAACGCAACTACAATAACGATTGTATTGAAACCAAGCCTCTTAACATGAACACTGCGATATGATGTTTACCAAGTTTTTATCACGTTCAACTGTCAAAGTGCTATGGAATTTGGCAATTGGGCGTGAAAAAAACGCAATTTTTAACTTTTTAACGTCTACTTTTTAATGCCACGTCACTATCGTAATTTTGAAAAAAAAAAAGTAAATGTATATTTGTGATTACATCTGTATAATTATCGTGTCTGAATCTTATTAAATGTTATATACCTGTAAGTTGTCGACCGGAGCGCCGTATAGCCGAGTGCTAAGTCCAATTTGCACCGAAGTCAATAGAACTCCACGTTGATTCACCACCTTAAAAAACATTACATTATTTTGTGTATAAGGACACGCGATTTTGAAATTCCGACAAGGTTAAATAGGAAGATTACTATGTTTTTGTAACGGGTCAGAAATTAAATTTTTATTTAATTTTTTATTAGATTATCTAAGGGCGGCTTGCAGGAATCTTTTAAAACTAGATTTAATGAAACTTCAACTCGATTTAAGCTTAAACCTGATTTAACGACTTGCAAGCCATCGATTTAGCCTAAATCTCAATTTAAATAAATGTCAAAGTTAAACCGTCATTCGGATCGGTTAAATCTCGATTTAGCAATATGTCACTCCAAATAATTAGCTAAATGTTTATTCGTGAAAATGCATTTCTCCTTGAATAGTGATCAGGATTTTTATCAGACGATGACGAAGAAATTGTACAATATATAGAAACGCCCTTTTTCTTTCGGAGAATCACTCATACTCAAAGTTCTCAAAGAGATGTATTTAATACACCTGTCATTATTGACAAACAAGATATTTTCCTCTAAATTCACATTTTTCCGGCCAACAGTTATTATCATAGATATTTTTGTCAAAACTGAAAGATGAATGAATGGCGACCGAATTTTGAGCTTAAACTCGATTTAGTTAGATCTAATGTAGACAGGAGACGTGCAATACAACTTAAATCTGATTTAAGATAAGTCAAGTTTAGAGCTAAATCTAGATTTAATTAAATCAAGATTATTATAATTTTTCTGCAAGTGGCCCTAAATGTACTATTTAGAAAATACGGACTTAGGTGGCCGCTACCAAATAAACGGCGTTTAAAAAAGAGGATTGTTTGGTTAGCATATTGAAAGTAATGCTACGGCCATATATTATGGAAATTTCTACTTTGTTGCCATGAAGTTAATATTATATATGATGCTATTTATCACCTAAAATCCTGAGCCGTGCCGATGCCGATAATGCCGCCGGGCCTTAGATGTGGTCTACTAGTGACAGGCTAACCAAATAGTGCCTGTTCACTGTTGCCTTGTCATCAAATTGTTTAATTGGACGGAAACATGGACGCAGGAATGTCAAACTTACTTTTCAACCTTAACTATAACACTAAACTCTGACTTTACAGGTTCAGGGTTGTTCGTTGACATTTGATTAGAAATTTAACCTAATGTTCTCATAGCTATCGTATTTCTTTAGGAGTATTCTAAATATGTGTGTTTTTATTAACGTTTAATGTTAATCAACAAATTTATGTGTGCAAATATAGTTTGTTTTGGTAATGTGGCGAAACACCTTCAAGCCTAACAAAGATTGGCGCCTAATTCTGGTATTGGCTTTGCCTTTAATAAAGTTATTAACAAAGAACCAAATTTTGATGAGGTACGATATATCTAAAGTTAAGTGAATATTCTATGTGAATTCTGTGTAACCTATTGATTGAAAAGCTTATTGGGAAAGAAGATATTTATACCTCGTTACATCGAGAAGTTGATTGAAGTTCAGGAATGACGGGTGAAAATGGAAGAATCCGAAGTAAAATTGGGTCTAAGGTGAATTTGATGATAATTTTAAGATAGAACACTAATTCACAATTTTTTTTCACGGGTTCTTTAAAAAAGGGCAATTAACCTGTGAACATTTGACGTTTGAAACCTTGGTATAGAAAATTCGAAAATTATAAGCTATTCACCTATAGAAAAAGTGCATGATTTAAAATGTAATTCATACTAGAATAAGATATGGAATTCAAGAAATAATTGACCTAGATGCAAATCTTTCCCTATTTCCGATGGGGTCAGATTATTAATCTTTGCTTAAATCTTAAATCTTTAAGCATAGTTCGAATTTACTTTTTTTAAAACTATAATAAAAATAAATTTGGAAAAGTTAAGTACTTTTGCGACATACATAATTTTATCAATACGTAGACAACTTTTTGGTTCACCTTTTCAAGACCCTTCTCTGGCGATTTATAGAACATAAACTATTGCGCTGGCTCCAACCAGTCGACTTGTAGGATTTGATATTGAAATCGATCACGTAATTATATCATTAGAAAACCGGTAAACAACTATATCAACTTATGACACGATACTTTTGTTGTGTCAATTATAAGTAATACAAGTTTTATTTGTTCTATGTATGTACGTTGACTTAAATGTCCTTTAGACACGTGTCTTGATGCAATAGTTTTCTCAGTGATATGGTTTTTAGAATATTTCTGAAATCATCTTATGATGTTTATTTATTAATGCTCAAATCAAATAAAGTTTTAGTTTATGTAAAGGAAGGTTGGTAAGTTTTGCTAAGCCAGGACCTTGCTAAGTTTCTGGCACGTTTTTGGACTAGAAACATCATCCGTTCGCAAAATTTCAGCGTATTCTGTTGTTCATAAATGTATAGTGATAGAGGTATAATTGAAGAATAAATGATAAAGTAAATAATTTAGAAGTAAAATAAATGGGCAATGAAATAAGAACAAATAAAGGTATTATGTCGTGAAATAACGAAAAATTGCGTGAATTTAAAACTATGGTATTAATTGATTCAGTTGAGAAATAGAGACGAAATACTTTTAAATGTAGGCAATGCTGACGATGATGGAACTTGAATTAAAACCATAGCGTCTAGTTCATAAAGACCTTTATTCCTTTACCTGTGACACAGCCCTGTTGTACGGTAAGATGTTGCTGTCATTGTACTGCAGTCTTCCATTATATACCCTAGAATTGTCTGCTTCAGCCATTTCCAAGTCGTTTCTGGAGTCAGGGAAGACTATAGCGGCTGATCTGCCCATGCGCGCTTCTGATTGGTGGATCAGTGGTCCTGCGAGCCGTACGAAAGGTTCACCTGGAAATTTGAGTCGTTTCCATTAAGAACTATTGGTCTATATTGGCTTAAATCAATGTTTTCTTTGTATTAACAAAATATTCATTCTTGTCAAGGTCGCGTGGAATTAAGTGCATTCGAAATACGTCGTTCAGATATTTTTAGGGCTGGCATTTGTGCTGTGAGTTCTATAATTTGTTTTTGTTATAACCTTTATGTTAAAAAATACAATTACATATTATAACATGTAATTAAATGTACACTATAATGTACAGTTTCATGCGTGTTGTGTATAATAGGTGCCCTTCTTTTTTTGTGTGGATTATTCTTCTTCTTTTGATATAAGTACATATTACTTTTATCTCTATAAATCTAATCCTGATTTATTCGGTATTACCTTTGACATCTCTGCCCACAATCTTGGCATAGACTCTGGATCCTTTGACGTTGGGCAAAGCCACGTCAGCCATTAAATCAACGACAGCGTTCTCTGGTAAGCGCTCGTTGGTTGTTACTGGTGGGTAGCTGAAAATGTTAACAAAATGTCTCTCAAATAACTGAAGTTTTTCTCCTTAACGGGGAATTTTGATTCCACCTTTGCATTGTGAAAGAAGGTAAAAAAGGTAGAAAAGGTACATAGCGGGAATTCATTACGCACCGAGGAATAATAAAGGGAAAGAAAGAAATATTAAACTGCGCTTGGAGTAATTATTATCTGTGGTATAAAGATGGATGTATGGAGATATTAAAGATATTTTGCATGTGTCAATTCTCCGAGCAAGAAAGACCAAATAATCCGTACGGATTACACGAATGATTAAAGCATAAAATAACGTAATTATTTATTTGTCAAATATATCAAACATCAAAATACCTGTATGGTAATTTGGCCAATTGATTCCCGTATTCGTCAATCAAGACAGACTCACGGACACTGGAGACCGAACCACTAATCCGGACCTTTAGCATATCTGGAAATAATTAATATGGGGTTAGTTATAGTGAGGTCTAAAGTAAATGTTGATAAGAATCTGTGAAGATTTAGTGCTGTATCTATTTTTTAAACGACTATTCAATTAACAGAGTAATTCTAGTTGTGCCAAGATAGCCAATCTATGTGGAATTGTGGAGCATTCAGATTTGGAAAATGCTACTGGCATTTTAGATATGTCGAGAACTTTTGTAGGCCATCTTGCTTTTAAACGAACTACAGCTGTGAAACTTTACTCTTTGGTCAATATCCTCTCAATGAGATCTCATTACCATGGAGTTGAAAGCTATACAAACTGATAACGCTTTTTCTGGGCAACATTGTCGCTCTCACTAATCCGTTTATATGCCCTTCGGCTTGAGATAAATGCAGGTATATACAGACGTTATGATATGTTATATGTTAAGGTCGGGTTAAAATCCACCAGTCTATATGTGGATGATATCTTTACTGTTTCATGCTAAAAACTCCATAAATTATTAGTCTCAAATTTTATCCGTATCCATTATAAATCAAAACACATAGTATTTATTGCACTGTTAAGTCATTATCGGTAAAGATAACCTTCTGATCTATATGACCGTCATCTATTTCCTGGCCAATGGTGATACGATGAAATGCGTGTATTGTATTGATTTTAATTATAAACTTAAGGGTTATATTACATTGCAGAAATTAAGGGAAGGAAAATTACGTATTTAAAAAAAAAATTAAAACATCTAGTTTTAATTTTTTTTTTATATGACCGGTATACCTGTGCAAGAATAAATAGCACGGTATATTATTTAATTATACTTAGCTACAGGCTTGCCCCTATTACATAATGACAAATACTGTCTTCTGTATCAATGCCACTGTTACATATATGAGATTACATTTTTAATTTATCTGATAATTTTTCAGTTAGTTTTCCACTTGTAAAACTTGACAAAAGCTATATGTAGCTGACTCAAGTATTTTTAAAATCCGTAATAAAGACCTCGTAGTTTGAAATATTGAAATCATATCTCCAACGAAGATTGCTGTGCTAGTTCCATTTTTTTTTAAATGCTAAGTCTCGGGCCAATTTTGTTCGACTTAAGCGTTACATTACCGTCCTAAAATAAAAATTGCACTTAACCTGAAACATTTTAAGGTTGAAAATTAATATCATAGAAAGTCAGTTTAATAGCTTGTTATATCTCGTCTAATATATTTTAGCAACTGTACACCAAACCTAATTCATTCAATGTAAATATTAGTTTATTATCTAGTTAAAACAGTCCAAATGAACTACATCGATAAGGGACAAGCTTTAATCGAATTAGATAATGTTATGATCATTAGTTGTTATTGTGTATCGAAGCAGTCGCTCGTGTAGTGTGATAATCTGTGCAATTTAAAACTAAACATAGTGCTTATTGATTTACAAACGATTGTAATCTTTGTTTTGGAATTAACGAAACAATTTCTTTGCTTCTGTTTTCATTGATAAGATACAAGTCGAATATCTTCGTATTCAAGCTATAAAAAGTTTGTGTACAAACGTCACAGGCTAAAGATCCGTTTGACATCTGTCGTCATCGCAGTGGCATACGTCAGTTTGTTTTTCATAAATCTAATAATTAGATTGTTATCTTTAGTTTGGAGAACAGTCTGATAGTGTAACAGACGTAGATTAACTATTAACTTAACTAAAGAAGTGTTTGTCATAAAGTCTTGAATATAACAAATATTTTGGTATTTCTTTTAACGGTTTAAAGGAGAATGTCCATCTGTGACCCAGGCCCGACACGAATGACACTTATAATTTTTTATTTGTTTTGTTCAATGTAACATAAATGTGTAAATTTTATATTCAATATTAGTGGCTAACGTATAAATATGTTTTTGTGTTATCCTCAGGCGTAGTATGAAAAATATAGAGAAAAACTATTTTTTCTAGGCTTTTTCTAGTCTGAATGTTTTGGAACTATGCTTCCGGTTAGAAGATGTCATCTGGTACTCACATTATAGCTAAAATAGGAAAACTTCATTAGTTTTTTACTCAGGCGCAGTATAAAATATTGTGTAAAGAGAATTTTTGTTGGTTGGGCTGTAGTATGAGTTTCAGATGATAACTTCTAACCGGGGGCATCATCCTAATTTACCCAGACATAAGACGATAAAAAAAAAACAATTCTTAAATCCTTTTTTCATAGTGCGCCTGAGGAAAAAACAAAGCAACATATTTGAATGTTAGCCACTAATATCCAATATAAAAATTACATATTTATAAATTAGATGGGTCTCATTCTTGACGGGTCTGGGTTAATTTTTTATGGGCCAATCATACTCCTTTGAAAAGGTTCTCAAACTATTTTTTCAATTGTGGCTTCGCTTATACAATTAGACAATTCGATTTTAACAAGGTTTTTAAATGTGCGTATGACATTTTAATCAAGAATAGAGTTAGACGCCAAAGGGATAGAATCAGTCGTTAAAGTAGAGTTCTTATAACACTGCAGCATGTATTTTAATGTTTCCGTTATATTGAAATTAATAATGATTCCATTAAATTACTAAATTGGAATCTCTTTTAAGAAACATTACAAAACGCACGCCCTCAAAATAGCGTCCAAATCTCTGTAGGTGTAAAACTGTAAAGTAGCTCTTTCATTGTTGTACACTAAATGTCAAATTGATAACAACTATAGTAAAAGAAATTGCTGATTTAATTTTAGATTTAGAATCTTTCGACATTGTTACAATATTCTACATGACTGATTCAAATAGGTTATTTATATCCAGCAAAAAATTCTAGGCGTATTCCTTATTTTGCCGAGAAATTCTTTACGCTGTGAGTTATTTGGACTAAATAAATAGCGCGGTACCCTATTTAGAGTAATTTAGTCACATGGGACAGATTTAATCATAACGGAATAAAAGTTAATTATTATTTTAAACGCTAAACTTTGTGACCGTAAAGTTAGAACAATCAATTGTTAATTTATCGAAGATTTATTAAATTATCATTAAATTATCGATAAAATTTAATTAAAGAGCCACGTATTTTATGTTCGCATAATTTTCAAATTAATTACGTCTTCAATAAATAAAATTAATATTTTAATGGGACAAATAATGTGGTTCTTTTTTAATGTTAATACTCGTATATTATAATTCATTGCAAATTAGCAGAAACAAATTTTACATGAGCTAGCGAATTTTAAATTTTGTCCACGCCTTAAATATTATATCTCATGGTACAACAATATTGGTTGTTTACTTTTTAATGATCATTGTGTTCATACATTTTGTTAATAATTTCCATGTCGTCTACCTTAGAAATAAACAATAGTACAATTCATCCTATGTTATTTATAGGCTTCCCGTAAAGTTACGTTATCTTTAAATAAACTGATATTACTGTTACAACAACTTCTACACTTATGTAATTTGTATCGTCCATTTTTCAATAAAATATGGTCTCCTTGTCTTCTCTTACGAAAAGCCGTCATGTAATACATTGTCACTTATAAGCTGTATTGGTGTCACGTTGAATCGAGAAAACATTCGACATTTTGAGTTTTTGGTGCAAAAAAGCAGCGCAATTAGTGCCCTTGGCCTACTAGATGGGACGCCATTTTGGTGAGATGAGCGCGCTGTCACCGTGACGTCTTAAAAGGTTATATATGTTTTTCTTTTTTTAAACGCTTTGGGTTGCATGCTTTTTGGTTGTATGTGCTTTGTGTGTGTATCCATAATAATCGATCTATCGTGAATTGATACCTTTATTTGACGCCAGTAAGGATTTGTTTTCATGTTTTAATTTTTTCCCAATGATAAATTATCGCACATTAGTTGTTTTTAACTTGTCAATAAAACCGGTTTCTAATTAACATTTCGATGATCTAACCTTATCTATAAGGCGCGTGATTTAATTATTGCATGCATCTCTTAAATTGAGTGCAAAAACGTGTATGTTGATGATATTATAATATTATTATAATATGCTAAGACGTTTTTTTAATATTCCTCCATCTTGTTTTTTGTCGCATAACGGGTGAATGAATCTCGTTTGCCATTAAGGGTTTTTGTGATGCTTTTTTTGCGAATTGACCAATCCGTGTTGATGTGGACATTTGAACATTTCTTTGCAAAATAAAATTGCTTGTGAATCTGCAGTGGGGTCGTGATAAAATAAAAGTCATTTATTTCGTTCTGGTTGTAAGGGTCCTGAAAAACATCTTATGGGGTCCAAGTCTACCTCATCTGTCCCTAGCATACTCTGCCGATTCTTTTTTGGTTCAAAATTTGAGATCGGATTGTCCCTGATCCTATGTAGTCGGAGCAAAAATAATTGTATACATTTGCTAATGACGCAAATTAAATATAAACTAGTTCATGACCGTTCTTTTCGGATTCTATGAGAGATTCCGGGTGTATTGTATAAAAGTCCAAGTCTTACAGTTTTATCTGTATACAGCATTTCCCTCTCATTATACATATTATAATGTTGCGACCTTGTGACATAAAATGTAGTCACATTCAGGAATTAATAATAATTAATGTATATGCTTTGTTTGTATGTTGCAGTTAGTATCGATATTTCCAAGGAGAATATGGTGCTCATAATATTTTTTTATTACCATGCTGTCTTATTAATTGATTGGAACGAGTATAGAATATAGCTAATGGCGTTCGTCGTGATTGTAAATATTTTTATTGAAATAAGTTTTCTTTGGCTATTTTTGATATCTATCGTCACGTAATTTAAAAATCAGTTAAAAAGATATTTTAAAAGTTTGAATAAAATAAATGATATTTTTTCTAACTACTCTTACTATATCTCGTAAACGAAGATCGAATCCCGGTATTTTCAAAATCCCGTCTCGCAAAAAAAATCTAGCAATACTGGTCATTGCTGACAACCCTATCTTGACCATAGCCACGTGTCTGCTTATAATTTTTTGCCAACATAAACATAAGTAAAGAGTCGTCAAGTATGTTACGATATGCAAAGTATTTTTTATTTGCATCAATTAATTCTAATAGTTATATTGCCTCGGGTTCATATGGTTAATGGCCGAGGTCAGCGATTTGAACCAGGTAACGGAGGTCTCAGGTTCAATGTTTGACTTTGTAACTAGTGTAGGTACATCCTTCTATTTATTAACATAAAACGTACAGTCACATCAGATATAAATAAGCACACTAGGTATTCTAGTTAAGAAACTAAGCAAACTTCACAATGGGTCAACTTTGGATGAGTGATCTCATATTGTAATCTCGAGTTTCTGGGTGCTATGAAGACATGTTCAGCTAGCCTCGACTTTCAGTTGTTATTGCAACTGTTTTTACCCTCGAATCGTATGGGGTTATTGTAGTGGTTTCGCCTGAACGTCATGGGCTATTGTACCATAACTAAATATATATAATATACAAGTTTAATAAATCCTTATCCTGTAAAATTCTTGACAAATAACTCCATATTAATTATATTATACTTTTTAAACTATCTATTGGGGAGTGGCTTTCCGGAGGTGATTCGTAGGGTATTTGTCAGTTAATTTATCAGTAGGCAAATTTTCACTCGTTTTTTGCGAAACCATGCCACTGGTATCTAAAATTGAATCTCCACAAGCAAGTTACATAACAACCATAACTTAACCTTTGGTTTGACTAGGTCACCGACCTCAAACAGCCAACCATGTTTATAAAAAATAACTGACGTCATCCAAAAGTGATCCGTATAATCACTCCGAAGCAATCATCATTACCACCGATAATAATTTTATGACTAATCGAAAATCAGGTTCACTTTCGGTTTTAATTTGTTTTTCTTAAAGTTGAGAACTGAAAAAATAAAAGAATACGACCCTTCTGATGGCAAATCACTTGCTTCATACTGTTCCCGATTTATGGCAACAGGTCTTTCCCTGTTTCATGTGTTAGATGTTCCAGGCAATTTGTATGATTCCATCGTTACATACATCGTCCTCAGTTATAAATAACATAACTTGTTCAATAATTATCATATATTTCTTTACTTTAGCCATAATTAAAAAAGAGTTTGGATGAAACCGGTCGGCATATGTAAAATGAACCTTAAATGTTTACCAGAGCAAAATAAAATTTAGATATTTACTATCATCATCATTAGCCTACCCTTTTCCCAATTTCATTTGAGGTCGGTGCAACGAGTTTTTCTCCTCCACTCTCCCCTATCACACGCCATATCAACATTCAAAAAACAAATTCTAGCCTTATCCTCATTCACACAATCTATTTATTATTATATTATTAGATCTCATATTCATAATTCTTCTCTATCACTGGAGCAACTTTCAGGCATCGCCTGATATACTAATGGATATTTACTATAAAATAGTATAATATCTGAGGCTACTTGTAATGAAACTTATGAGTTTGTAATTAGTGGACAAGTAAGTTGAAGTATGTAAGTTTCCATTCGATTTGTTCCTGATCCGTCATATTCCTAACTGGTCATTTTCCACACTCGTCTCATTCCTGATTCGTCATTTTCATAACCTGTTATTGAACAGTCAAATGAAATCGCGATACTTAATAATAAGTATGAGGATGACCAATTAGGAATATGATGAATCAGGAACAAATCGTCTATTCAATCAATTCCGTCAATAATAACACAGTTGACCACAGTGGTAGGCGTTCTTTACACGTTATTAGCAACTAACTTATTGAAAAGGTTAAATTCTTAATGACTTGAGTAACTGAACCTACGGCTAACACGCAATGAAACTTACCTAATATTTGAACCACAAGAATTAAAGAAACATCAATAAAAGACTATTCTGCAATAATGTGTAATTTTTGCAATATTAACGAAGATTTAAAATGATTCGTTTTTGTTAGACACCCTGTTATTATTTACGCGTTAAACCGCGAATTTTAAAACGAAGGTAATGCACGATGCCAGCGTGTTGCAAGCGTCTTTAGATTATGGTAACTTAAGGAAAATTTTAATTGTAACGAACTGGCGATATTATCACGTTTATGTTATATTACTATACACGGGATTGTCTGACTTGGCACTTCTGTCTTACCTTTATCTGAAATGAAGCAGTGCTTCTATTGCCGTTTTCCTTCAAGGTGTGACTTTACATCATTAAGATAATGTACAAGGTTCTGTGTCGATCCAAGCACGAAGCTATTCTATAAATACATTTCTTTACTACTTATTTACTGCCTACCAATATAGTGAAAAAAATAGGCTAAGTGGCTGTATAACTTTCCTTATTCCATGATATTCTGTCCCCGAATTCTCTACCTCGCATAATTTTTCATAAATAGAATTTAAGTAGCTAAACTGAAGTCGTCAACATAATAAGACACCAGTCACTAACCAGGCTTCTCGCTCTCAATGTTGAAGTGTAGTCTTCCTCTGGCGCCAATGTAGAGCCGATAGTCGCACGTATCGCAACGGATGCTTAAGTGCCAGACTCCTACTAGGCTTCCGTCAGATACTGGTGGTGTAGCGGGAATCACTGATAACCTGGGGATTGGCTTAGATTGTTAATGTGAAAAATTCTTTGCGTTGGGAAATGTGGCGCATTTAACTTCTTTAGTTCTACGTATTAGCATGATCTGTCTATGATAAGGGTAATATTCTTCACGCTTCTTCAAGGGATAGGCAGGAGTAAGTTCTTCTTTATGACATGGGAGTGAGCACTGAGTATCCTCAGTTTATAGTTTAAATATTTCAATTTATACTCAATAAAAATCTGAGTTGAAATATTCAGAAAAACATTATTTAAAAAATCAAACTCTTGATGTCGGATCCCGTACACGATTTAATTAGTGTAATTTTTCTTATTGGGTCGGTGTTATAAAAATAACTTGATTAACTTCATCTACAATAACGCGAGCGTTATCGTCAAAGCATCTCAATTAATTTTTAACACTCATCATTGAAAGTTAAAGGGAAGCAATTAACTGGGCAGCCATTTAATTATTTGGTCAGCATCATAAAGGTCAGGCGAAAAATCATTAGGGCAGCAAACAAATATTTTGTCAGTAATGTAATTATTTTGGCGGCAAAATAATTATTTGGGCGGCAATATATGTATATCTTACTCGAAATATATAAATCTGGGAAAAGGATCAATAAAAGATAATGGTTCAACTCCTAGGAAATGTATTCTGATAGATATAAGGTTAAGGTTATTATTTTATGAAGCATCTCAAATGTTTTCTCTGCTCAAATAGCAATATTTGAGCAGAGAAAACATTTGAGATGCTTCCCAATTGGTTATTTTCTGACCAATTAGAAACATCTCCTGCCCATCAGTTGCTATCAATTAGTTATTATAGCTGACCAATTGTATTATTTTACTGACCAAAATTCGAATGTTTTTTAAAATCGCTTTGTTTTCAAAAGTTAAATCTTAACACTAACTTACATGTCAGACTCTGCCTTAGCTCCAGGGAAAACCAGCAATATGTCTCTAGGGCTGGATCCCTCCGTTCTTGAAGCCGATGAGAAGGATGCCACAGATGATCTGTTGTACAGGTCGATTTGTGGCCCTGGGGAGATGGTTAAGGTTATGATGTCAATGGAATGTCACGTTGGGTCGTAAACATTTTATCGGTTTACTGTTTTAGATGTTTTTTTATCTTTAAGGTTTAAATATGTTATTGGAATATGTCTTTTGGCATTAAGTCGTATATTTTTTTTGGCTCCGTCAAAATATGTGTCTATTAAGATTTCGTACAAATATTATTTATTTCTCCTACATCCCCGAAAAGGCGTTGAGAGCCGAGTGACGAGTATATTTACTATAGGCAAAACTCTTCATTTATAAATGTTAATTCAATGAATTCTTGTTGCTATGCTATTCAATTTCATATGTGATTTGTTTTAATTGTGATATGGAAACAAACATCGGATTGAAATATTACTTAAATCAAAGAGTTTTTGATCAATTATGGGTCAAAGCCCTCAATTTGACAACCATATCGTTATAGCTAACTGAAATTTTCCACATCACTCTTTTGCCGTAAGCTTCCGACAGCAACAAGTAGTTGACACCATTAGTCCATTACAGGCTACAGCGCTAACGTCAGAGGTAATTGCTAAATTGCGTCCCGAATCAGGAAAACTAGTTTTAATATGACATACAAATCATGGTAAAGTATCGTTATTACGAGCCAGTAATTCAAGGTTAGGATTTAGAATAATGGTGGGTATTATTTGTTTTTGTAGTTGACATTTTTTTTATGTAGGTACACGTCACGCATATATCCCCGAAAAGGTAGGCAGCAGGCAGAGGTGCAGTATACCCCCACAATATGCTAGTAATTTTGTAGGACCCGCGTAAAAGGGGGCCAGCCGATTGCCGTTATCGGGCTCACCAGAAAACTTCTTTTGTACTTGTGTTTATGTTCCTTCTATTTAGACCTGTATCTTTATTAAGTATTTATGACTTTTAGTGACACGCGTCATTTTGTTCGACTCTATTTGACATTGAATAGAACTTGATAATTCAGAAGAAGCGTTGTAAGACACTATTTAGGGTGGCTGATGCTATTTTTTGGTATCGCACCAGCAACGCTAACATCTGGACTCTCACTTAATATCTGGAGAGATGGTTTTATCTTATCCTTTGTAAAAAAAAAGAAACTTGTTAGCGTTTTAATTAGATTCTCGCATATTTTTTTATAAATAGCGCTTAGTTCCTAATCTGAAGAATCTCTAAGGCCCACAATAAGATTTAAAACTAGATTTAGTGATTTTTTGACATTTCAGCCATAGTGAAATTGTCAAAAACTGCCAAAATCGCGATTTGTACTATTTTATAATTTAAATCGACTAAATCTCGATTTAAATTTCCTGCGAGACGCCCTTAGTTGATAATTAAGCTATTCGAAGTACTGACGATATTGCGTGTAGTATGTTGTATAATGTCAAAGCAATTTATTGCATAAATTACGCTTGTCAATCAGGTATTTTAACGACATAACGTATGGAAAGTAAACAAGACAATACCGACTGACTAGATCACGTAGAACATCAATAAACTTTTTTATTTATTTGGAGGGGTTGAATAGATATTTGCTTACATGGAACTCCATGCCTTAGTATTCCCTGATTGATTTAATTTGGGCGTAATTTGGCCAATACCGAAAAAATACGTAGACCAAACATCATTAAAATGCATCGATTATGCTGATTATGTACTTTTTTAACATCGGGTTTATTATTTGAAAAAAAGTCATTCCCAATCGGACTATACTATTTATATGGATCATAATATTGATTAAAGTTTATTCCTTTCTTTATTTGTCTTCTAAGTATGATGTGTTCCATCCTAAACCTCGTCTTCGCTTACCATCTCACGCTTGCTTATGCTATATATATTTCTACAAATAACAGTTTACCATCGTTAGGTGGGTACAAGACAGCATGCTCCACAGCCCCTTCGATGTAAATCTTCAGTGCTGTCACTCCGTTCTCAACTGGTACTCCTAGAGATATCGCCTCGCCACCCCCACGTCTTACAAGGAGAGTCTGGAAATCAATTCACTTTTAATCATCTTCAAATCTTCAAAAAATGAGTTTAATGCTTTATTAAACATCGACAATGCAATTGAGATTCCTCTGATGTTGAATATGTTTATAGATAGAGTTCCCTTTCCAACAGGTGAACCATCTTCCCGTTTGCCCCCTATTTTAGATAAAAAAAGGTGTATTGCTAAACACAAATTCTTTTCAGACCAAATGCCTGTTGTCAATAAACATATATTTTTTTCTTTCTTTAATATAAATGAAATTATTTGAAGATATTGTCTAAAAGAGAATGAAATGATTGCAAAGAAAAAATTGCAATATATATTGATATTGGTTGTTTTTTAAATAGAGTCGTTTTAAATGAGTCATGTGGTAGCGAATAGAGCCCATCTCTTCCCTTGGGTGTCGTAAAATGCGACTAATGGACATAGAACAGCACAACATCCAACAGCTTATAGCGGCGACGGGCTCACCACGTGTCACGCTGTGCACATGTGCACTCACTGCTTGGTGAAGCGCGGTCTATCGCAGTGGACTCTTTGTCTGTTGGAAGTTGAGCTTTAACTGGTTTTTAAATGTATATTTCTTATATACCTCAAATCTCTCTGGCTCAACATCAGGGTTAAGTCTGCCTCTCCTGGCTTGTATCGCGTCCATTGGATCCCAGTTTGGCTGGTCCCCCTCCGATGCTGAATTACTTGATTCGTCAACATCCTAAAACATTGTACACATTAGAGTACTAGGTAAAAGTTTCACTACTTATCTAGCCTGAATTAGTGATTGTAAGTATTTTGCTTAGATGATCTGTCAAAATGATTACTTTTGGATTTTCTTTTTTCAGTATTTTGTTCCGAGGTTGTTTACCTCGTGCGAAATGGAGTTCTTACTTTTTGTCTTAGTCTTAGGTAGAGCTTGATTTTTTTTTTTATTCTGTTAACGTCTTTTTCGTCTTGTGTTTTAAAGTTTTTATCTGACGAATCTTTAATAATATCTACTTTGAGTATTTAACAGTTGGTCATGTTCCAAACTACGAGTTATTAGATACAGAATAATTTTAGTGGTTGACTATGAAGTCTTAACGCCCTTAACGCATAGCAATATCTATGCATACTTTTGTTGTTGACCAATTTTACGGCAAAATTTCAAATCCTCACCGTAACTAACATAGAGTAAGGTATTCCTCCGTAGAATGGATGATTCTTTTATATATAGAATATTTATTTTCAACGCGATTTTTCTAACTGATATGAAATATTTAGTAAAACTTGAGGCTTTTAGTTCTTACCATAACTAGCATAGAGTAAGGTAGCACGTCTCCTTCCGTGTGACTGGATACGTTTCGCAGCTCAAGCAGTGACTCTTCTGATTCTATTGATGGGTGGTCGGGGTCTGTCCAAATTGTGTACACCTGTGGGATTGTATTTTTGATTAGTTGTATTTTCGAAGGTTTGAGATGATCTGGTTAACATAATAGTATTGTATATAACTGGTCGAATTTACGGTCAACTTAAGCATTTTTCGTATTACTACACCAGTGTCCCTAATCTAAATTTAGACGAATTCTCCCTTAGTGTGTTAACATACTACTTGCTACAGTACTGTGTCTGAAGCTCAATAGTTTTCGAATTATCACCGATTATTTTTGGTCTTTTCATGATCATCATTAAGGATTTCCGTAACAACTTGTCCTGCACTATCCCTCATCCAGTAGCTTATTGCATAAAAAAATTCATAATTGCAATGTTAAATCAATTTATCCAATAGCGGCGACGAGCTCACCATCTGTCACGCTGAGTGCAATAGAATGCTTTTGCGGTGCTTTTGCCTAGTCTCTGACTAGCCCATAGGGGATAATTAATAGTCGTGATTATATGCATTGAAGTTTTAGGTCGCACCTTTTTAAAGCAAGCCCATTGATAGGTAGTTAGCGTTGGTTTTATTTGTGGATGAACAATATATACTAAACCAAGAGGGGCTTTCAAATCTTTAAGCACATAAAGGAAATCCACATCCTTACCCAAGATTACTAACCTTCTCAACACTCAAAAGTTTTATTTACCAGATGCTACAGATTAGTAGTTACAGTGCAATATTTTTTTACTTATTCTGATAGTGCTAGCGATAATTTGTGTTATTATTATACACGGTTATTTTTTATGAATCAAAAATCTCGTAATACTAGATAGCTGACATATGTTCTACGACTTTTGATAATTTGACGCACTTTACTTTCTACAAATATAAATATCAATACAGCGCGCGAGCGTCACGCGTGTCGCCTTTTGCATGAATGGAACATAGACTTACTAATGTCACGACAGTATAAGCTTCTAAAATCATTTTTAATTAATGTATTGAGTTATGGTAAAACTCGTAGAACAAATGTTGTTATTTAAGATGTTGGCTAACTAGTCTTATGAAATGGTTGATTCAATAATATAATGCTTATGTGGTCGTGCTAGCCTCACTGCAATATTCACGTTTTATATGATGATACACTCGTACCTTCAATCTCTTCTCCACCAAAGCTCTCACAGCCAGAGGCAGCCTCTGAGGGTCACCAGCGCCTTTGTCAGTGATCACGAACAAAGCACTGTCGTACGGGACCAGCTTAGCAGCTGTTGTGAGCGCACGCATCGTTCCGTCTCTCGCGTCTGCGTTCACTCCCTGGTGGAAAAATAGATGTTGGTAAAGATAAACATATATGCACGACCACGTGGATAATATAAGAGACAGGATGGATTTTTTTTTATATAAAAAGCTCAACAAATGACTCCACACTACCTGATGATAAGCAGTAGAGGAGTCCGTATGTGAAGATAGCTAGAGCAGCAGAATATAACAAACACTATTATTTGAGGAGCTCGGTGGCGTAGTGGTTAGTACGCTTTGGCTTTGGATACCGAGAACAAAGCCACCTTCACTATGGTCGGGCCTTGGATCTCGAACTCCTTCGTTCTTCGGAAGGTCCCTGTTAGTCCCTGTTTCTATTGCAACCGTTTCTGCCCACCAACCCACATTGTGACGGCCCATATTCCTCATCTGTTGCTCCACGGGGAAGGCCTGTGCCCAGCAGGACGTATATGGGCTGAGGACGAATATTTGGTCATTTAAGCTAATATCAGAACTGTTTTATCGTCGTTAATTTGGTAAACTTCATATGATGTTTAAAATCAAAGTGAAACACGATAAGATACTTTAGAGATGTCGGAAGTATTAAAAACGTAGATGACCATCAGAATTACTTCAGAACCAAGGTTTATAAAAACAAACACATATTTGGTTTATAAGGCTTCAGACGTAAATTTTTTTTCGTTATTTTTGCAAATTTCATGTGTTTTCTAAATACAAAGTGAAACACGTTTGTCAAGTCATCTCGTCATATAGGAAGCATCAAACTGGACTTATTAGTTGAAATTTTCTAGGTTGCTAATTCAAGTCATTATAAATCTCGCAAAAACATTCTTGTTTTATACTTGGTCTGGGAATAACCCATAGCTACCAAAAAATATGGTTTATTCAGAAATATGCTAATTGAAAATACAGGAGGAAGTTTTATGTTATTCCCCAGTGTTTGCTACTGTAGTAACAGTTAAAAAATATGCATATATAATTTACAACACTTATGATATGTTTATGTGAAGGTATTTCCTGAGTTGAGATTTTTTATTGAAGGTAAACGGCTGATGAAAATAGCGTTATAACTAAACGATTTCAGTTGCGATTAAGGGAAATCCTATTAGAAAATAATAGCGACTTTCCTGGTATGGACATGTGATAAGGAGAGAATCATCATGTCGCTAGCTGGTCTTCAAAGTAGGTGGGCGTATAGGGAGAGGAAGACCGAAGAAAAGATAGGAAGGAAGGATATGTTCGGCAGACCCCAGGCAGAAGAATAGATACGTACTTGATATTTAAGGAGCAGCTTCGACAGAGCTTCAGACACTGCTCGGTCTCCGCTGCCAGTGCTTGATGGCTGCAGGCTGTGTCGAGATCGCCAGTTTACTCCTAATAGACAAAAACAATTAATAGTTATAACAGGCTTCAAAACATGTGAGGCGACATTGAATTGAAATAAAGTAAAAGGAATGAAAATTTCATTGACCACAAGGTGCAATCAAATAAATACTGATTTGGTCAATTAGACCCCACTTTATAAGCATAGATTTGTAAATTTTTTATATTAATATATAAAAACTACTAAACCAATTTAACCGAAATTTGATACACAGATAGTCTAGAGCCTGTGAAAGGACATAGGCTACCTTTCATCTCGATATTGCCATGCGGGTGAATGTTAAAAATTTTAAATAACGCCTCCCATAAAAATGAAAGACAAATTTGCGCCACTATGAACTTTGCTTCTAATAATAGAGTAGGAGTAAATTCTCAATTCCGCCAATTGAGGCTACTGTTCTTATTTGAAAAAAGCTTTCAGTATTGAATAGCCTATTTATTGAGGAAGGCTATAGGCTACATACCATCGCACTATCTCAAAGTAACTATTCTACGCGGACATGTAACCAAATTTTGACGTTACTTCTGCAGGTAGAGTGGACTTACACTAACTACGCTCACGAAGGCAGTGGTTAAAACATTAAACGCAGAGAAAATAACAAAATATATTTACTATCATAAGTAACTATAAGTTACAACCAGGTCTGCGGTAAACAAACGACACTTCAGTACCGTGTCGGAGCAATTTTTTGTGCTCCTATAGTAATATTAGCTACCACAATATGTGACGCAATTGGTGTGACATGGTCCAAGTGAATCTATATATAGCCAGCCTTATTTTGAACCAATTTTTGTAAATATTAGATTCCATTGTCAGTACCATTTACGACTAAACCTGGTTATCTATGAATTTTGATAAAAAGAAAGGACAGAGTTTGTTTTTTTGTTGCGAAAATAAAGTCCAGGCTTTATTTTTCTTGTGCTTGTAGGTTAGGACAGTCAGCCATATATCAATAACGGAGAATTTATTTTCGGGTAAAATAAAATGCACTGCTAATGACTCACACAGCTAAGTCCTAATGCGGAGCTATAGCAACAAAAAAAAAAGCCTTTTTGATGGAAATCGCAAATGGACATTAAGTTTGTTATTAACTAGTCAACGGGCGCAAGGAGACATATAGAAAACAAATAACAGGAGAGAAATAGAAAACAAATAATAAGAAAGAAAAAGAAAAAACAATAGAAACAATAATAGAAACATAATAGTAACAATAATAGAAACATCTATTGTTTGCGATCACCGGTGTTCGCGGTGCCTACCAAGGGGCTAAAAATAATAGGCAGTCGATAGAGAACATGAGTTTTGGATTTTGACAATAGTAAAATTTACCTTACTCAAGAGCAAGACAATGTGGGTGTAATTTGGTATGCTACGTTTTGTCGTTCCCAATTGAACATTGACAAAATCTGTTCATACGCGAAACCGCTCAAAAGCGAGGACATAAGGTCTAAGGCCCCAGTATTTTTGAATGTTTATTAAATATTGAGTTCCTTCATTTTCCGTCTAAATGCCAAAACATTACTAAGTAGATATGTTTCACGTAATCGTAAGTTAGACTGACCTTGCTTGGTGAATGTTGGATTATGTAACCAACACCGATATGCACCAGGAGACACGAGGTGTGCCGGGACATTTGTTGTAGCTTGTACGTTTATTTTAGGAGCACAAGAATCCTCTGACTTAGGATTTTACCTAAGTTTGAAAGAATTTTTGTTGGTATAGCTTTTTTCGGTTGACTATTGCGCCGTCGTGGTCGCTAAAATCGGGACTGACATTCATCATTGCCGAAGAGTTTGTTGGCAGCGAGACGTCCTGGGTCGGGGGATGCCTCTTTCAATGAAAATTTATTTCAAATAAATAAGACTGCGGAACGGCAGCGAAAAGCGGATCCTCATGTGGTCTCATCTGCAAGAGACGGGTCTATTGCTCCATGATGGTGACAAAATGGGGCTTCGTTACCTGTCTTACACCCTGGAGCTGAAGGATATCTAAGGACTACTCGGAATTGTTTCGCAAAAACCACTATTTTCAGATTTCAACCACTTTTGGTATTATCATTAACACCAACATTGGTCAAGATTTGACCATTTCATTGACTTTTACTACCTACGGATCAAGGTAACAAAATTGGGCAGTGTGAGTCCGCTACTTTCAACTGTATTGAACGAACACTATCCATATACATTTAGTTCTAGTGAATTCGATATCAGGCATTCCTTTGGTTCAACACTATCTCCAATATGTCCAATCTATGTATCTGCTCTTGTCTTAATTAAGTGATAAAATAGATGTAGCGTTTAGTTTTTTGCCGTTCATTACATATGTAAACAAACCTTTGGACCGACATGAACATGAATCAATCACATGATACATTTAGTACGAGCTGTTATACAATGTAGAATTTCGACTCGGCTTCGGAGGTCGAAATTTGGCCGTTTAATCGAGTCTAAGCTATATTGTTTAGGTATTAAGTGTCGATTACATTCTACTCCTTATTGCAAGAATGAATTTTCTCTCCGTTTTGTCTAAATACGTCATGTGCTCTGTTTTTGACACCGTATCCAATGTATTTTTGTATTGAAGAAGTGATTGGATACACTGGTTATTATTCATAGTGGCATTGTTTTGGATGCTTTAATATACATATTTTTGTTATACTGATATAGATGTGCATGTTTTTGTTTTACTGACTAACACTGGGATACTAGAAGAAGATTTCTATCTTAATCTTCGGCTTGAGCGCCCTAGAGACTCCTGGTAGGGGGACCCCTAATATTGATGTCTACATGACATAAATAGTCCAGTGGTGGCTCGCCACTACAAGCTAGAGAACCCACCATAGTTCTCACCTTCTAAAGACAAACTGTAGCGGCTTACGGCGGCGCAGTGAGAGCCATTTAAAAAAATTGCGCACGCGCAGATTAAACAGAATGTCTTTATTACCATGGGATATGTTCTCTACAAGTAATATTTTTTATGAATCTGCGACCAGGAAGAGTATTAAGGACGTTCAAACTGTCTGCGAATATTATACCTTAACATCACATTACTTATACATTTTTCTTTTCTTTTCAGGTAAGAATTTCAAAGCAACTTGAACTTTTGAAATCGTCGTTGGTAAGGTAATTAAGATTTAATAAATAGATTTTGATAATACTATAATTTTTGCTCGCCTTCGATATTATCCGAAGGAATTGCATTATTAACTAAACCCTCTGTAACTATGGTCATTAGTGTTACAACATCGAAGCATTATCGAGAAAATCACATCAATGAATGAAAAAAAGACATGCAATATCAATTCATAACGGTTTCTGTGAATCACAGATGATCGCGAGAAGAATTGTTCATTTATCAATTGTCATACTGTGTTATTAAGCACTTGAACGAGTTATCGTGACATAATATTTATATGTAACTCCGTGACATGAAATTTATATAGTTTATTTT
Organism: Parapoynx stratiotata; assembly: GCA_910589355.1. Taxonomy (NCBI): domain Eukaryota; kingdom Metazoa; phylum Arthropoda; class Insecta; order Lepidoptera; family Crambidae; genus Parapoynx; species Parapoynx stratiotata. Next base: position 4,280,092 of record OU342476.1, on the reverse strand, counting down.
ACATACATACATACATACAATCACGCCTGCAATCCCCGAAGGGGTAGGCAGAGTCCAAGGAGCACTGTGTTCCTTAAGACCACATTTAGCCATACAAAAATTGGGTTTGGTCAGATGAAAAATCGTCAAAGAGTAGTAACAAGTGGCTAGCACATCGCCTACACAATAACAGACCCAGTACCCAATACACACTTAGTCGTATTATTATTTTACTATGTGCATATAACTTTATCTCGAAATAAAACTTATAATAGGTAGTCCTCCTCACAAGCGTGTAGGGGTTGTTTCGTTTTAACTTTCAACATTGAAAACTAAGTTTTTTTGCCATGTTCGCTAACTATGTGATCTCAAGATCCTCCATGCTTTAGAAGGCACGATAAGCTATTTAGCTATGCTGTGTGCGAGGAAAAATGGACCAATGGGATGGCAGCATTTTGCGAGTCACGTGAAACGAAATAATCCGATTGGTAAATTTATATAGGGGGTTTTGTCAGACGTATGTGAGTATATGAAGACAGTGGATTAAGGCCATTATTGCAGAACCAAACTAAATTGAAGTTCACTGTTCGAGTGATGTTAGAAAGAAATGGCGATGTTCACTCCCACATAACGCCATCTCTTTCTAACTGTGCTCAAGCCAGAGATTTACGCTTAAGATTATTTCTGGAAAATGCTCTCTCGACCACACCTAGATTGAGAAATGCTTACAGGAAGATTTTAAGGTTTCTACTCACCATTCGTATCATATCCAACTATAATAATATCAGACACGTTAAGCCCTCCAACCGTCAGGTCGTTCCACACGGCCAAGGCCCTATTCAGGGCCATAGGCCTCAAAGGCACTAGGATCCCAGCAGGGGACCTCAACCAGGAGTCCTCTAACCAGTTTCTGAGGGTGGTACTCTTGCTGACAACGAGTGGAGGTCTTGGCTTTTGTTCTAAGACTCTCTTGTCTGATGTTACTGTTTCAGCTGAAAAAAAAAACAACATATCATCATGCCTATTTCCCCTTCGGCTTCCTTCGGCATTACGTCACTCACCTGATGGTAAGTGGCGTAATGCCGAAGGTGGAAGCGAACTTTACCTCTATGAAAGAACTAAGAAACTGGCTGTCTTACCTCTGATTGCCGGAACACAACAATGCTATAACATTGTTATTATGGCGACAGAGTTAGGTAAGACGGTGGTAGCTAGCCAGGCGGGCTCAGAAGCCCTACCACCAACCAAACCGAGGAAAAAAAACTCCCGGACCTCCTGATCAACCACTAGACCAGAGAGGCGGTCAACAGGTGGTTTACAAATTTACATAATAGAGGAGCTAGAATAAGTTGGAAACCGGAAAAGTTAGTGTAGTGATTTGTACGCTTCGATTTCTATGTTGAAATTCGCAATATTTGCCTTGGTTACATCTTAGATGTTTTACTAAAACATTAGGCCAAGTTCTTTTGGAAGGAACGTGGAACCGCTGGTCTCGGTTACTACATCAACTACTTTTACCTACCAATTTGCATTGGGCCGGCGTAGTGCTGTTAAGACTAGAACATAAGTTTGCCTCAGTTTATTTTGACAAAATTTCAATACCAAATTAAGTAAATAGCTCAAGATAAATCACACCAGATCGCTGTCCTGTTTTAAAATTAACTGTTCTTTACACAGATATACAAAATACAAAATTTGTCTCGGAGACAAACTTTTGCCTCAACGTCGCTTGGATCATGGGCAAAAAGGACATAGAACACAGATATACATTTACATAGGTAATGCAAGTATAACGATTTGTATTGAAACCAAGCGTGTCCACTTTTTAACGTCTGCGGTGACGTCACAGTCGTAATTTTGTGGCGGGAGATCCAAATGATTGAAAGATATCGATACAGCTGACGGCCTTCCACCAATTATGATATACCGAGGCATCTTTTTTTTAGTTTTTGCAGCCATTCGCACGCGCGCAGAATAGTTAGCAGCGGCCAACTCCGACGTATGGTCGGGGTTTTGGGACACGCGCAGTACATGCATTTGCGTCTTCTACGTAAATGTATATCTGTGGTGGTCTAACATTTTTTGCCTTATCATTAAAAATAATTAATTTGCCTTTTTTAACTGCGTCAAAAAGACAAAGCTTCAAGTTTAGAAAGTGATGGATATATTACTTTGAAGGTATATTGAGTAGACAATTACGCATACTGCTAATTGAGTAAGCTTGTGTGAGGAGAATAATGAGACAGTTCGTCACGAGGTGGCGTATTTTTTATACGACAAGGCTGGCAAACAAACATGAGGAATTAATTAACTAGGCAGCCATTTAATTACTTGGTCAGCAACAAAAAGGTCAACGGTAAAATTATTTGGGCAGCAAAAAAATGTTATGTCAGCAAAAAAATTATTCAGGCGGCAAAATTATTATTTCGTCAGCAGGATAGTTATTGGTCAGCAGAATAAATAATTGGGCAGCAAGATAATTATTTGGGCTGTAAAATAATTCCTTGAGAAGGATTTTACTCGTATATGTTACCGGAAATGTATAAAATCTAGGAAGAGGATCAATGAAGGATCAAGAATCAATTCCTAGGAAATGTATTCTGATAGATATTAGGTTCAGGTAATTTTTTTATGGCTCATAAAAACAATATGGCAGCAGACAAAACATTCGAGTTGCTGCACACTTAGTTATTTTGCTGACAAATCAGAAATATCTGCTGCCCATAAGTTGCTGACCAATTTAAAAATATTACTGCCCATAAGTTGCGGACCAATTAGTTATTTTAGCTGATCAATTGTATTTTGCTAACCGTTTAAATAACACCCTAATAATATAGAGCACGGTCGCAACATAGCATCTTATGTAGCGATGTCTCACTGCCAGTGTTGGTTTAATAATGCTTTTATGGTTACGGTTATTGCAGGAGTTATTTAGCTCTTTGAGGAGGTAAGAGCTATATAATAATATGTAGCTTTTACCCAGTCAAGAGCTATATTTCTCTTCATTAGCTCATTGTGATTCATGAAAATAGAAATCTAGGCTAAGTCTATGATATTACAGTGTTAATTAACATATTACTGTTGTTAGTTAACGTATCCACAATAACAATGTTTCTTAAGTTATAATTGGTTTCGATTGTTGAAAAATATACTTACTGTTCTCAGTCTTAGGGCTCCTTTGCCCTTGGATGTCGACTTCATCTGCAACCTCTAGTAGTCTCGATTCTACTACTGGTTCTTCAGTTTGCCTGGTGGTAGTAATGGTTGTTGTTTCTGTCTGAAATTGTTTGCGAATTAGAATATCTGCGACTCCATAGCAAAGGTTATAGGAAACACCTGTATAGGGCAAAATTTATAACAATTACGAAGATCATAGCTCTGTTGCATACAATTGTAATTTTTAAGCTACAGTCACTTATATTCGTATTGATATGAGAATAAAAGAAGTGGATGCTGAGCTGACGAGTGACAGAGGAGAGTGAAAGAAGAAGACATGTTGTGCCGACCCCACCTAGAGTGGGAAAAGGGCAAGAAGCGGAGTCACTTATATTCGTAACACATTCGTCATGGTCAGCCCAAAATTTATTATATCGAGTTCCTCCGTGCTTAGGAAGGCGCGTTACGCCATTGGGAACATACCAAATCTACATTGGGCCAGCATGGTGGTGTTACGACCCGTAATCATCATATTCCTATGCTCAGCAGTACAACGTATATATAATTGTGACGAAATCGAAATTCCTATTTTAAACTCACGACAGCAAATACCATCTCAATATTTAAGTCCCTCAGATAACCAACAAAATATTCGCAATCACCAAAACGAATATCTTTATGTGCGGGTAACGTAGCCATTATGGCTTGGTCATTAGAACCCAAGCATAATGGCTTTTTGTTTTCGAAATCAGAACAAGAGCATTGGAATTGCCGCTAGTGTAAAGATCGTGGTCCAGAAATTTCACAAATTGTTGTCCTTCTAGTTCAAGTGCCTGATGGCAATGCTATTAGTGTAGGGAATGTTAAATTATAAAAATAATATTATTATGAAGCACTGAGCAAATGTGCAGTCACTGCTTGGTGCCGAGCGGACTATGCCAGTGGACCGCTTTAGCGGTGCTTTTGCCTAGTCACTGACTAACCCTTAGGGGGTAATAGTCGTGTTCATATGTATGTATGTATGTATTATTATGAAGGATGGGGTCAAATCCTTAATTAAAATTTGAAGACTACCTTCTAAGTTGGGAATCATTACAGCTGCAGTAATGTCTCATATCGATCGAAGAACTAGCCAACTCTGTTGACCCCTTGAGGGAGAAACGAACGCGGGGGTTCGCCGGGGTTGTCTCGTTTCGTGACCGTTAAGATGTTAAGCATTGGGACAACGCAGTACTAATCAACCACAGAGGTCTCTTTGTAATTCTCTTTTTTTAAGAGGCAGTAAACATATTAGACGCTTCAAGAAGTTTTTTTTTTAGTTTAGTTTTTTACCTACAAAACATCACCATCTTGTTGAATATTAAAAAAACAGAGAGGGTCTCTATTTGCACCCTAGTTTGCTAATTTCCCACATATTTTTATAAAAAGTGACCTATAAGTCAATAAACACTCACCCTTTCATTGTTGCTCCGGTTCATATAAATATCCTCATTCATACTATCTGTTTTGTAAACATTATTGTCTAGGCCAGACAATGTGGACACAATAGATTCTGTCGCTTCCACTGTAACTGGTTCAACAGCATCATTTTCATGTTCAACTTTCTGCTTTATTCCTTTAGCATCAGCGTCTATTTTGACATCTTCACTTACTGGTAGTACAGTTGTAGTGTAATCTTCTACAGTCGTCGATCTGTCTTCATCATTACTTATATTTGTCTCGTTCTCAAGATTTTGGTCTTCATCTTTAAAAGTGGTCTCTGGTTCTATAGCTTTATACTTGTTAATATTTGTTTCATCGGCTTCAACGTCTTCTAAATCCTCGAAACTATAATTCTGAGTCCTTGAATCACTTTCACACAAGTTTTTATGGAATAATGTCACTATCACTAACAAAATTAACTTAGTTCTTAGCGCCATTTTGTTTTGGTTACCGTTCACTCATCTTTTTTCACCAGCAGCTGAAACCCCGAGGGCGATCTGTGAAAGAGGATAAAGAATTATTGAAATTGTTTACGTAACGTAACTAAGTTCAAAAATCTTGCAAAGATTCTTTTTCCTGCAGTCCAAGACAGTCTCGTATGGTCCGGCGTAGTGACCTTTATCCGTCACTATTGTTGTAAAAGGATAATTAGTTACTAACGGAGTAAGTAAGATTAGTTTTTCCTCCCCAAGTCAACAATCGTCAACAATCGAAACATAATATAAAGAGAATAACATTATAATCTATTTAATAAAATTGTAGAGGTCGAAAGTCTGTACATAGAAAAAAAAATGCTTAAAATCAAATCAGGGGGATGTGAAAAGAGGGAAAATACCAAAATATATTTTTAAATGGCTTGAACGATTTCAATGAAATTTTGTATGGCGATACCTTATATCCCTGGTCAACATCTTAGATACTTTTTATTCAGGAAAATTAAGGCAGTTACTATGGTGTTTTAACGTGGGATAGTTAAAACACCATAGTAACTGCGGACGAAGTCGCGGGCAACAGCTAGTAAATAATAATAATTATGACGTTCACACCTATCAAATAGCCTTTTATTAGCTAATGCTGCTTGTCTTATGGATATGACGGATTTATAAAAAACTACTACTTGTATGTCTTAGGCACATGCTGCAATTCATCATACAAACATTTGCCTACCGCACACAGAACCTCTAGAGATAGCAACGCCTTGAAATCGTAGCGTGCGCAAACCGCTCGGCCACAGAGGTCGTTATAAACCAATGAAAACATTCATAATAGTAACAGTTGTAAAAAATCGTATGTTTACAGAATTGTATAAAAAAACAATCGAATAGAATCTCACATTATTATGCGCGAAACTGAACCTTTTGTGGTGGGAGTAGAGTTGAAATTGTGAAGAGGTAATGTTGATAAAAAACTATCAATGATGGATTGCCCGGCAAAAAATTGCTACGATTTGTGTTTAATGCAATTAATGAAGTTAAAGGTGGTGGTGGTGGTACAGTGGTATAAGAATAGTCATTCATAGCAAGGAGATTATATCTTTCATTTTAAGGGGGACGCGCCCACACGTTTTGATTTTATTTTTATTTTTGTTTGATGGTTTTTAGATTTTCAGATTTTTAATCTAATATTATTTTATTAGGCCTGATTTTTTAATACTTGAATAATACTTATTCGTCGAATATCGTATTAAACAACCATTTCTAAAATGAGTTGTAATTGCCTTTCTTTTGTTATTTTACGTGTGACATTTTTATATTATTGTGTAATACTTTATCAAACGAATAAATAAATATCTAAGATTGAAAAATCGGCTCTTAGTTAAATATTAGGTCCTGATCTATGAAATTGGTGTTTTGTATGGAGATTTTGGGGAATTCTGCATTTTGTCGTTGTGAAGAAAATTGAAAAATTTTAGTTTTTCAGTTTTCTTCACAACGACAAATCCAAAGATAATAATATTTGGCATCTATCATTAGACAAGCTTTAGTAATATGTGTAATATCACACTTCATAAAAATATTTATCGTTTTTAAGTGAATGCAAATAAAATGATGAATTCGGGAGGCACTTAAAAAGAGTTGTCTCCGTGTCCAATTTTAACACAATTAAACTTACAACAAATTATCAAAACAAATCAAAAGAGCTCAAAAATATAGTCTATTTTTAGACGAGGTAATTATTTTTTAGGAATACTCTGCATCTTAATAGTTAAAGACAAAATACTAAGAGAGAGAAAAAACACCAATTTCATAGGTAAGGACCCAATATGTATTTATAGGTTTTTTTGGCGCAATTAAATATTTCGCTCGCACAAAGTAATCATTAGTCAGTTCAAATTCGTAATCAGGTTCAAATTCTATTTGCCCCACTTACATCCACCCCTGCTTGGAGTCAAACACATACATATACATACACAGACAGCCACAGAGGACAATATTTGTTAAAATATGCCAGTAAGAAACAAGAAATTACTTAAAATAGCTACTAATCTCCCTTTTTGTCATGTTAAGACCAAAACATATTGTTTTTAAGTAAAAAAAGAAAAAAAACGCCCGGCATTCCAACCCATCACCAAATCGACGCGAGCGCACGTGCCCCGGCGAATTCCACAGCCCAGCAAAAAACTGTTAGATATACGCCTGTCTCTTTCTGGCGTACTGAGAAAATGTACAGGTGAAAAGGATAGCGACTGGACGAGGCTGCGAGTTTTTATTGTTGTTTTTTTTTTTTTTTTCAAATAATAATATTTGAGATATTGTCAGTCGATTGTTGTAAAATGTCGGGAGATTTACGACTCTATGTGGCGCGTTTTTGTTGACTTCGTAGATTGTGCTTTACTGACTTCATAGAAGCTTCAATTTGTGCGTTTAGTAAATTTTTTTGAAAAACATCGTTTAAATTGGTAAATTCGAAAAGTGACAGATTGCTCTAAATGGTTTTGTTAAAATTGATAAAGTTAGGCATTCATGGCTTCTTCTGAAAATTCCGCTGCCATTTTGGTATTTCATGTAATGTAATGTTGAGCACTTGTTTTACAAAGTGCTCAACATTACAACATTACATTCCCATTGGTATATCTGGATAAAAAGCCTATGCCCTTTCTCAGGCTCTAGACTCGATGTACCAAATTTCAATTGAGTCGGTTCAGTAGTTTTGACGTTAAAGCAAGACAGACAGACAGAGTTACTTACGCATTTATAACATTCGTATGGATTTAATATTGGACTCATAAAGTAAGTGCACTACATTATACAATATTGAATCAATGTAATAAAAACAATCTCAAAGGGAAAGTGAAAATGAGAAACATTGCGAAATGCCCTGCTGGGCTTAATAACAAAACCGTACAATTTATTGCGATTACGCAACATTTTATTTCGGCGCGTGAGTGGATTGAGACGGCAGTATATTGTTAGTTTTCTACAATACCTGCCCCTAGTATGACTGTCTAAAAATGACATGATAAGGCGACGAGCGTATGCACAGGGCACAGTGTGAAGCAGGCTATATTGGGATCCATCTGGCGGACCTCTTGCTCGAGTATCAATAATAATACAAAACCAGTTCCCTAAAAGCTATTTCTATTGCAAGCATTTCTACCTAACAAACCGTATAGGAGTACGTGGCATCCCGGATCCCGATCGCGCTACATGAGATCGTATTACCCACAAGCAAATCATTGTCAAAAATGGCTCATCCACACACCCCACACACTCGTACACGTGTACCCTCGTGTCGCCTCGTGGAGTGTGATTTCCCATAACTTTTTAGACTGTGATTTCTTATTTGGCGAGATAGAGGCCTGGGTATCGCTCCCACGAGTGCGAAATGGTTATATAGGGAGTTTTAGTGGGCATTCTCAAGCAGCTTAGCCAGTTCAGCACACGCCTGCTGCCTAAACAGCTGTAGGTACGGTCAATAAACGGGACACCTCGATAATGAAAAAGAAGGCTACGTGGTATGGGATCACGTAGGACACCCTGCACCTAGCAGTAAGACGTATATACTACTGACTACGCCTGAGCTTTTCCTGTGTATTCTAAATTGTTAAATTATTGTATTCTATGATAATTTTCCGAAAACGCTAACTGAATACTAATAACACTTAATAAGTTTATGTTTGGACTGAGTGTTATTAGCATGCGAGGTGTAACATAATGGAGGTCAACTGTCGTTTGTTTATTTATAATATGAGGCGTGACTAAGTATTGTTATTTATTTTTAATCATGTGCAGGACCCCCAGACAAACTCCTTTCGATAATCTCTATCGTTATAGGAAAATTGTTTACTGCGAATCTGGTTTCGGCACACATCTTTCGGCTCCTCTACTCTCATTATTATCTTTAAACTTTACTCATTTATTTATTTAGCTTCTAACAATTACATAATATCATCCATATATCATATAATAGATAGAGGCTTTGACAACTACATTTCGCCAGATATTTATAAGTCCTTCTGTATTAAGGGGGGCAGTTGCCATGCCGTTATGTAAGGCAAACGATACTCAAAGTAAAATTAAAGTAAACTATTAGTACCTCGATATCCACTTCACTTCTTATTCAATTCATAATTCACACAAAGTTCGTCCTCTCATTCAATATTTATCCACGTGCAATTCAAATTCAGTATTCCTCTTGCACATTGACGTAATGTGCAAGAAGAATACTGAGCTGAATTGTCTATTAAGATTTTGTTTGTTTGGTTTTGTCTATTGTCTATTTGTCTCGGTCTATTTAGGCTTTATTTTAATCATTCATTCATAATTCTTAATTTAACCAAACTATCATCTTTTTAATACTCCAGGAAAACGTTTGTTTCCTAGTGCTGGGAATTTCCAATACTACGAGTCCGCTTGTAAGTGAATTTATCACTCATGCGCAGGTCAATCGTAAAATGCCACGGAATACTAAACAAGCGATCTGAAGACAGATTTGTAGCACGTCACGGCGGAACCCTGGTGGCATACTAATGGTGGCAACGATGCATTGTCAAGGGCAAGCGTCCATTCCGGGAGCATCAGTCGACCACTGGGGGCTCGTTGAATTCTCCGCGATTTGAAATAATGTAATGTGAATACTGCACTGCTAAATAAGTGTGAACAGAAGAGTAGTGAATATGAGAGTGGAGGGTGATGCAGGGAGATGTACTAACAAAACACGATGAATAAATTTTGTATCTGGCTCGGATCGAGTTAAAGGAAGGGGAACAAAAGGTTCACAGTGGTTGACACCAACGTGTGTTGATCGGGAGGTCCGGGGCTATATTGCCCACGGGGGCAGGAGTTTTTCTGCTCGGGTTTGGTTGGTGGTGGCTTTTGAGCCCGCCTGGCTTGCTACCACCTTCGGCCTCATCATCACTTACCATCAGGTGAGATGAAGGTAAAGAGCTTGCCTGTCATATGTAAAAAGTAGGGTCAGTCATGCGCATGGGGGCAAATGTTTGTTTTCAAAATATATGCGTTTGCTTTCCAGTCTTGGAGGTTTATTTTAGTATTGAGTTTATTCTGAATGTTTTTAGTAATTATTATGTATATTTATTCGTCTATTATGCAAAACTCAAGCTGCATGTTAAGCTGCTTAATATGAACTAGTTGATGAAATGTCGAAAAAGATAAGTGTCTCATAAAATTCTGACCACCACCAAAATTTCACCTGAAGCACAATTCTGTCAGTGATAATGAAACCATTTTTTTTTATAATAGCAAAGTAATTTATAATGTCGGCCAAGGCAGTCACTTAGCACGTTTGTTTGTATTGTAATTGACAAGCTTGTGCAAGTTATTGCCTATTAGATTGGGGAGAAACAGACGTGAGACTATGTCGTCTGTGCCCATAGTTTTGATAGTAAAATATACGACACCGACAGTTGCAGACGGTTTTGCTATATACATTTACTTCAGTTGCCGGTGGAGGTAGTGAATGTATGTAGAAATATCTGAGATTTTCGTACAAATAGAATACTATCGAAACTCATACTAGGGATTTGTATTGAATCCAAGCGTGTCCACTTTTGAGACTTTTCAGAGAGCTCGGTGGCGTAGTGGTCAGTGCGCTTTGGCTTCGATCAAAAACAAAGCTACCTTCGCCATGGTCAGGCCGTGGATGGGTGACCAAGACTTTGTGATCTCGAGCTCCTCCGTGCTTCGGAAGGCACGTTAAGCCGTTGGTCCCGGTCGCATTTGTGACCGTTTCTACCCACCAACCCGCAATGGGCCAGCGTGGTGGTGTTACGGCCCACACTCATGTGTTTCTCCATGAGGAAGGCGTGTCCCAGCAGTGGGACGTATATAGGCTGATGATGTGTCCACTTTTTAATGTCTACTGTGACGTCACAGCCGTAATTTTTAAACGGGATCCAAACAGATTAAAGATATCACACAACGAGGCATTTTTTTGTTTTTGCAGCCATTCGGAGTTTCGTTCGCGCGCAGATAGTTAGCAACGGCCAACCCCGACGTTCGGTCGGGGTTTTCGAACACGCTTATACATGCATTTGCGTCATCTATGTATGTATAGGTTTTGAGCATTGTCATAAAAGTAAGGGTGAGGTCAAACGAGTATATTATTGTATGTTGTGAGTCACCTTATTAATTGATTACCACCGAAAGGCCAGCGTCAGCGTTACCAGATATTTTTTTAGCAAGTCAGCATTTTTTACTTTTTGAGAGAGAAAAGCGGGATTCTTTCGATAAACGCGGGACGTACTAAAAATATACAGAAGATAAAATCCAAAAAAAATTACACGTCCTTTCTCAGGCTCTAGACAGCTCTCAGGCTCTGTGTATCATAATTTCGGTTAAATTGGTTTAGTAAGTTTTGACGTGAAAGCAAGACAGACATAGTTACTTTCGCATTTATAATATTTTGGATAAGCCAATTTTCTCACAGGCACACTTACGAGTGTAGTATACAAATAGCTAAATGAATTAGTTAGTTAACCTTAGAATAACTGGTAATAATAATGACATTAGATCTAAACAGGTTAATTTAAATATTCTGTGACAACTCATAAAAAACTGCTCAGCTATGCATCCGGCACCGTATATCGTGCATCTTAATATGAACACAGCTATTTTTGAAAACTAACATTAGAATGAGTAGTTATGTCTTTCTTGTTTTAAAAACAGAGATTCCGGGACCCGTATAGATGATCCTTGTCCTTGCACTAATCTTTTTAATCTAGTTATCAGTGGATCCGTGTGATAGCGGCTCATTATGATACTACCAACCCATCTCTTCCCTTTTGGGTCTCGCAAAAGGCGACTTACTTAGAACTGCACAATCATCCAATAGATAATAGCGGCGACGGGCTCACCACCTGTCACGCTGAGCACATATGCAGTCAATGCTTAGTGAAGCACGGACTATGACAGTGGACTGCTTTTGCAGTGCTTTTGCCTAGTCTCTGACTAGGCCATAAGGGGTAATAGTCGTGATTATATATATGTTTGTTTTTCTAAGTCTTTTCTACAAAGATCGTCGCGTCTGATCCATGTGAGTTGACTTAAAAATTTGCTTTTTCAGGCTATGTCTACTAGATCCTTCCGTTACCGATCAGCAAATTCTCATACATTTCTATACAAGGAATGTTTACGGGCCTGAAACAGTCAGCGATCGGCTTTTGTTTTTCTCTTGACATCTTGTCGTGTGAAAAATCCACGCGCATCTTTTGCATTTTCTTATGTTTTGTATTAAAAAGTAAATGACATCTAAAATAGTGTTCGGAGTGTTCATTTATTCGGCGGCACCGGCAACTCTTACAGCCCTCTTACCATGAAAACCGCATTGGGATATTTATCGGGGTTTTATCACGATCATCTGTCAAAGCACTATAGAATTTGACAATTGGGTTAAAACGTGATAAATATAATATCGCGATGCTCATGCTACTGAGGCAATCTTAATGTGGGTGATAACATCTCTGCGGGGATAGCTTTTTTCATAGACTGATTTCGATAAAATTTTAATCATTCTACGAATATCTCTATATCTCTGACGATTTCTTTAAGCTGTTTTCTGTTTCAGTCTTGAACTGTCTTAATAACTATCAACTCAACTCATATTCAAAGGCTAATAAAATTTTTATTTAAAATAATACTATAAAATCTTGTTACGAAGGTAGCGAAACATGTTGACAGATAATTGTGTTCTTTCTATTATTTTTCATCAGTGCGTGTACAAATGTATATAATTGCACTGTATTTGTTGATTAATGTATCTAACGGCCTTTTTATGTCTTTTTTATTTTTGGAATATAAATAAAATAACAGCATTGCTCAAAATAAATATAAAGTACCAACAGCTAGTGTGGCACTTGTGTTTGGAAATATACATGAAATGATATTTTTTGGGTGTTATTTTAACGGTTAGCAAAATATTCTAATTTTGGTCGGTAGAAAAATACGATTGATCAGCTAAAATAACTAATTGATCAGCAATATATGGGCAGCAAATATTTCTAAATTGATCAGCAAAATAACTTATTTGTTAGCAACTTATGGGCAGCAAATATTTCTAATTTCTTAGCAAAATAACTAATTGAGCACCAACTTATGGGCAGCAAATATTTATAAATTGGTCAGCAAAGCGACTTATGGGCAGCAGATATTTATTGTAATTTTTCACTAAAATAACTAATTGGGCAGCACTCAAATGTTTTCTCTGCTGCCAAATTGTTTAATATATGTTTTGATGACACAAATATTGTTTTTATGGTTTATAAAAAAATTACTTTAACCTTATATCTATCAGAATGCATTTCATAGGAATTGATCCTTGAATGATCTTTTCCTAGATTTTATACATTTCCGGTAAAATATACCTATATTGCTTCTCAAATAATTATTTTGCAGCCCAAATAATTATCTTGCTGCCCAATTAATTATTCTGCTGCTGATCAAATACAAAATTTTGGTGCCCAAATAATTATATTTGTTTACTGCCCAAATGATTTTTCGGCTGACCAAATATAATTAAACGGCTGCCCAATTAATTACTTCCCATATTTATTTTCATGTCTACTAAAACTTGACACTTGAGATCTTTCTGATTTCTATTTTGATTATAGATCTATTTTGCTATTGCTTGTAAATAACTACTCTGTATATATATTTGCTATCTAGCATCGATCGATAACACAAGCGGCATAAAGCTGATTTACTTATTTCATTTATTAGGGATAGTTATTTATTTTATTATTTTAATGAGTCTACTAAATACCTATTTGTGGTTTCTTTAAAAGCTTGCTTTACTAACTGAATTAATATTATTTTTTTATGTCTGTACCCTTGAATTCTTAAATGTCTAATTAGCAAAATATAAAAATATATTTGATTTAAATTCCCGTTGCATTTTCATTGAAAATATTTTTTTTTGCATCAAAAAACTTGTACACACTTACTTTTTGAGAGTTTCAATCCAAAAAATTTATTGATGTAATATTTTTTTAAAACACTTGCACTAAACAAGAAAGCACTTAAAAGTCTTCATAAAATCGACGCACGCCGAAATTCAATATGGCTGCCGTCACTGACGTTATTACTCTGCGAAAGCGCGGACCGAACTGCTGAGCGCGCGAAATCAACCTGTCTTTTCAACCTGTCAATGGTGGATGGCTTCATGTAGTATATCGCTATCTATTATCCGGCCTGTTTTTGTTATCTCATTAATTCGGGTTGAGTAAATGAGTGTTTCACTTTCGTTTGGGTCTGACTAAGAGATTGGCTTGGATTTAAATTTTTGGTTTCCGGCTCAGTGTGTAAGAATTAATCATTTTGACAAAATTGCTGTCGAGTTTGCAATACAATTTCATACATATAATTCTCAATGAGGTTATTACCCACATTTAACCTAATATATTTGATCCCAGGGGCGAGCCTGTTACTATGCACCAGGCACAGTAACAAGCGATATTTAGATTAAACTGTTCATATGTCAATGTTCATATGTTTATTTCTATCAATGAGTTTGCGATCCCAACTGTGGCCGTTCGAACAAGTGCCATTTAGAATAGAATTGAATAAAATTTTATTCAGTACACACATGCTCATTCTTAGTCATTATTAGATATGTTTAAAATGTAAGATTTCTTCAAACCTATGTCGACTGTGTAAGGCAAGCGATATTTGAAATATGCTGTTCTTAATCATAAGAGCCATCGAATCAATCATCAGACCTTGGATGGGTGATCAAAACTTTGAGCTTTGAACTTCGAACTCCTCAGTGTATCACTGCTGGGCACAGGCCTTCCTCATGAACATATACATGAGGAGTATGGGCCGTAACACCACCACGCTGGCCCAAATGTGGGTTGGTGGGTAGAAACGGTCGCAACAGTGACCGAGACCAAGGGCTTAACTCCGAAGCACGGAGGAGCTCTAGATCACATATTAGGTCATATTAGGTCACCCATCCGCGGCCTGACCATGGCGAAAGCAGCTTTGTTTCCGATCGAAAGCCAAAGCATACGAACCACTACACCACCGAGCTCCTCGCGACCAATACAATACATTTATATTGTACTTCATTATTATTTATATTGTCAGAAACTATTTACGATTACATTAATATGAAATACAGTTAGAAAATAAAAAATAAATAAACCTTTTTCAAAAACAAGATTTTATCACTTTGTTAAATAAAAGCGTTTGCATACAAAGCACTGTCATTACAAAAGATGTTCTTCAATGTTCCATCAAATTGTGACACGCTTTTATTTAACAGTGTAATAAAAGCTTGTTTTTTAAAAAAAAAAATTATTTTATTTTAAACTTTTTAGTGTTTAAGCCAAAGTACTCGTTAGCCGATTCAAACTTGATGGCATTTTATCGTTTAATTTCTGAGTTCATATGGCCACCTTCCAGCTCCATCATCAGATCAACTCCAAGTTAAAATAATATTGCATTGTAATTTAATTTACTCATGCATGCAAAATTTCAGCTCAATTGGTTAAAGGTATCTGCTTCAAAATTGAGTTGCAAGATTTTACCCGACCATACATAATATACATAGAATGCAAGTTAAATAAAAGCTTGTAAAAATGTATTTATTCTTAGTGACACAGTAAAAAAATCAACTGATCACTAATTATTCAAAGAATCCTCATAACATAAAACCACGAGATTCAGAGGAACATATGGTGTTTTAGCCCCTTGGCGGGCATCGCGAACACCAGTGCTCGCAAACAATAGATGCTTCTAATGTGTCTCGTTCTGTGTCTGTTGACCTGCTAAAATGATAGATCTTTGACTGTAGCTATCACCAAATACATTACGTCGTACTGACTGAACAGCCTGGATATAAGAAGTCAATGTATTCCGGAAATGACCTACTTCTATCAATACTACTTATGATGGACTTTTTTGTTTTAATCTAGTTAAGGTGAACTTCTTTTTTAGAACTGTGAGTCGTGTTGGGATGGCTCAGCAGTTCTCCTTGTATCGCCATTGTGGACAGCCTTTAAGGTTGTTATTTCATTACATTAATCATTGAGCTCAACTTAAGATACATTTTCTTGTTTATGTACCGGATTATTACTTATCGTAGATTTAAAGATGGATTTTCCTAGATTTTTAGTTTTGAAATCCCCGCAGTCAAAGCGTTAGAACAAGAAATTCTATTCTTTTTCACGATTTTTTTCACGCTGCCGTTCTCAGTCCTCAACAAAAAATCTGTCTTGGGATCTTATTTTTCAATGTTGATGTTTAAGCCTTAAGGCATGTGTTTGCCTGCTTGACGTATTAATTCGTTATAATTATTTCCCTTAATGATTTTTTGAACTTCTAAATCTGCATCATATATTTATCTAAGACACAATATCCCTTCATTGTTCATAGTGACTATGTGGAATGTCGAGTACTTGGTAAGACAATATGACAAATGCTATGAAATTGTTATTTCTAGTTAAGCTGTAAAAGTAGTGATAATAAACTATTTGTAGTTAAGAAGCGGCTTGCTTTATTGTTGTTCGTTGTATGGGAAAAGCGACAGCGTTTTTTATTATTTTGTTATCGTCTATTCTAATTTTACTTGAGTTGTGTGGTAGCGGCTCCTTAAAAGAATATTACAACCCATTTTTTCCCTTGGCTGTCGTAAAAGGCGACAATTGGACTTAGAACTGCATAACCTCTTGCATGTGTGTGTGTGTGTGTGTGTGTGTGTGTGTGTGTGTGTGTGTGCGTGTGTGTGTGTGTGTGTGTTTTTAAATTTCATGTTTCTTTAATCCTTGCAGAAACGACTCAAATTTTTCATAATCAAACGAGTTCAAGCATTTAAGGTAAATTGGTAAATATTTACTTCTTCGTTAACTTTATTGTAAATAGCTGCCGAAAGACTATTGTATTGCATGGAAGCACACTTCGTTTTTGTCTACTTACAACATATGGTATGGTAAAGCTCTATGTTTTTTTAATATAATTTGTACAAGCGCGGACTGTGGCCTGTGGCTGTCTATGACTAACCCTTTGAGGAAATAGTCGTGATTATATGTATATGTATAAGTAATTTTACTTGTCCTTTTACAGAAAACGCCGTCAACAATGAAGTAGCTTATTGAGTTGTGCTTTTTCTTTTTATGTATTTCGATATTATCTTTACAAATCTTTGGAGATGTTGATATCTGGTATATAAATCGACTACATTTAGGTTTCTAGTCTATCAGAAAGTTCGTTTAAGTAACATTTCTTCAATAGTAAACATTTATAGAACCTGAAAGTGGCATACAAGAGGAGTGTCAGCTTACCAGAAACTGTAAAATTTTGAAAATTTTACAATTAATTGTTTCTAATGGAAATGCGTATTGTGTAAAGAATGACAAGACATTGCTCGCCCTCAGTTTGTCACTTGAACCGCTTCGCTGAGGCCACAATATGCCAAAATCGCAATTGTGTAAACGTCGCACCTGTCCTTATCATACAATTTCCTGTCTTGACCAACGTTTTCGTTGTAAAGCCTTAATGCTTGTACAGTCATTAGTTACTTATCAAGCAACTCCACCTTAAGAAGTTTATTTATATACCTAGGTGGTCCCGTTTTACTTATACATATTGTACTGAAGGGAGCAATAGCCGAGTTGGGTAAGACGGTACTACTCTTACAAGAAGTCGGCGGATTCCCGACGTCAGTACCACTAAGTTAGAATAAAACTTAGGTACGGTTTGTTGTGAATATGCTTGCCTCACAATGTGTCTGGTGCATAGCAATAGGCTCGCCACTCATTATAAGGGGATTTAAATATGTCAGGCGATATGTGTGTGCTCGCACTAGCACCTCTGCCTACCCCATCGTATTGTTACCTGGGGTAGGTTTGTGACGTGTACCCGGTGATATATTAAGGGCGCAGAGTCGTCACTTATAGATATATATTTTATTAATTATAAATATATATTTTATAAAAAAAAATTAAAGACTAAGGCACTCTGAAACCATTTATAAAAGGTAAATTACAAAAACACTGAACATAAAAACTAAGAGATAATTATAAAAGTAGGGCTACTTACAATAGTGCTCTGACAAAGTAATTTGGGTACTTTTAAAAACTGCTGATATCTGCTCATCAGCGCATAAAGCTAATAACATCAGAACAAAACTGCGCATATACATTAATTATAATTAATATTTCTATGGATTGCAAGCTGGAGACCAAAACACAATGACAAAACAGATTGTTCATTTTTAAAAAGAAACAAAGAGGGAAATGGCCAGAGAAGAGCGCAATAACAGCAAAGAGTCGCTAATATTGCTATAGCGCCTTGTTACAAGTTTCTATTAATTTTATTCTTTTAAGTAACCACTAATCACATATAAAAGTTTCCATGGCGGCATGGACATATCAGGCGAACTGTGGGTGTTTAACACCTGTTTCAATCCCTTCGGGGATAGAGGTTCGAGGGAAGGAGGTCGGCGACATGGAGGAGCTTAGTTAGGTAGGTACTCATTTACTGCACATTAACAAACAATCCTTAACGAGTTCCGTGGCCGAGTGGCGTGTACGACGGTTTCTTGTTGTGATCATGTCTGAGATCCGGCGTTCAAGTCCCGGCGGGGATCGTTTCAGTATGTGTGATATAAATACTTCAGAAAATTCTTTAGTGTGACCTTAATCAGAAACATCACGAGCTTTCGCATTTTAAGGGACGGCAACCCTTTTTTTTACACCTCTTGTGTTGCAAATGTCCGCACGTTTGTCCTTCTGAGGCCTTAGTGTATGTTTTTTAGTATAAAATACGTTACCATTGTAGTTGCGTTAAGAGCTCAATTTGTATGGGAAACTTAGTATGCTTTACATTCCGCTAGAGGCGCTATTCACGTTTCCTATACAAATTGAGCTCTTAACGCAACTACAATAGTAACGTATTTTATACTAAAAAACTTACACTAAGGCCTCTGTTTATATATAAAAAAAGAGTATAGTTACGTTAAGCATTTCAAGAAATGATCGTAGTAGCGAGTTATCATTAGAAAGAATTTGTGAAGCACGTTCTTTATTATCTTCGTATATTTTGTAATTTTCATCCATACGTACGTATACTTGTGTTAAGTGTTTTTGTCACAATGTTTTTTTATCTTGATTCGATCGTGCAGAACTTACAACATTTTTTTACAGGATACGGTTATGAGTCTACTGTCGTGTTAATGCCTTAATTACGAATTCATTTCAAATTACAATGTATTTTACGACAGTAACACATACATAATATTATAATAATTAACAAAATACCACTGTCTTTATAACACTGCTTTCTTGCATTTGAACTTTTAAGACTAATAGAAAAAAACCCGAAAGAGAAAATTACAAAAATAATGAAAAATGGCACCAGTTTTTGTTGGCTAGTGTGTGCTCTAAACAATTGTCTGTAGACATCAAACAATTGGGCCAGCCTGGTGGTATTATAGCACAGTCCTTGTAATGCGTCCAAGGAAGGACAGGACAAAAGTAGCCCAAAATCGCCAAGAGTGTATGAGAACTACAATAAGAATAGAGAATCTGATGAAGGATAAGAAATATGTAAGGATCCTATAAGAGAAAAAAAATTTGCTTATTCATATACGAAAGAGAAGTTTTTGAATGTCATTTATTATTTCCTCGTGCAAAGTACTTGATTGGGTAGCCATTTAATTATTTGGTCAGCAGAATAATTAATTAGGCAGCAAGATAATTATTTGTGCAGCAGTATACAATGTTAAAATTCTAGGTAAAGGGTCAATGAAAGATCAAGGATCAATTCCTAGGAAATGTATTTTGATAGATATTAGGTTATGGTAATTTTTTATGACCTTTAGGAACAATATTTGTGTAATCAAAACATATATTCAACAATTTGGCAAGAGAGAAAACATTGATTTTGCTGCCCAATTAGTTTTTTTGCTGACAAATTACAAATATCTGCTGCCCATAAGTTGTTGACCAATTAGTAATTTTGTTGACCAATTTAGAAATATTTGCTGCCCATAAGTTGCTGACCAATTGTATTTTTTTTGCTGACCAAAATTCGAATATTTTGCTGACCGTTGAAGTAACTCCCTTTCCTTGTGTGTTTCTCTATGTTAAAAATTCTGTACCTATCAGTAGATGTATCCGTGGCACTAATAATGAGTTTAATAAAGAAAAAAGTTAATAGGAGTCACCAAAATATCTGTCACGACTTTACCAAATGTCCCCTATGCTCTAACTGGAGTACTAAACCGGTTTTACGATTAATTCAACTGCTTTGTCCTTTTTACAACCTTTTTATAGTGTTAGCGAGTAAGGTCACCGGGTATCCTTTCATAATACTAGCAGGTGGTGATTGTTTTCTACTAAATGAAGCGGACCGGATCTTGTGAATGCGAATTTGAGGGAGTAACCACGATTGAAGATTGTTGACGCATCCGCCCAGCTGTAGCCTAAAAGATTTAGGCATATGTTTGTACAGTACAGTATGTGCATACTTGGTTTATCTTAGTTATTTTTATTGAATCAACGATCCTGTGCGCTGTTCATAGCAAAACTGACGGAGTTGAAGCAGTGCCAAGTACATCATCCTCTCTCCAAATTGTATGCCCATCATCCAAAATTGTTAACAGCCTTATATTTTGTTTAATATTTAAATTGAGTAATGAGTATACTCGTTAAATAACATCACAATTAACATACATACATAAAATCACGCCTATAATCCTCGTAGGGGTAGGCAGAGTCCAAGGAGTACTGTGTTCCTTAAGACCACATTTAGCCATATGAAAAACACAATCACAATTAAGTTCGGTAGCATTCCAATGAAGTGACTTATTTTTTATCAAAATTAATTAAAGAAAAGGTTTGTATTAACAATCTTAAGTATTTATGTGTTAAGCACAATCCTCCTAATAATCAAAAAAATACATTACCATTGATAGTCATAAATAATATTAGTGCAGATAGATTAAATTCTATAATGCTTGCATGGTTGCTATTTCAAGCGTTACTAACCACCAATCCTTATTAGTGTGTGTTCAGTGTATAGACACGTATGCAGATGACTATGGATACTAATCCATAAGGTGAGAAGGTACTGTCGACTAGTTCATAGGGATGAATTAATGTTAACATGTAGACTTAAATATTAGGCCACATGTGGGTTTCAACATTTCACGCTCCTTTTCAGGGACAGAGGCGTGATGCTATGTTGTTATTAGCATACCATTAATATTAGGTCCTTACCTATGAAATTGGTGTTTTGTATGGAGATTTTGGGGATGTCTGCATTTTCCATACTAACATTTTATCAGTTTTCTTCACAACGACAAATCCAGAGATAATATTTGGCATGTATCATTAGACAAGCTTTAGCAATATGTGTGAAAACACGCTTGATAAAAATTATATATCGTTTTTATGTTAATGCAAATCAAATGATGTATTCGGGAGGCAGTTAAAAATAATTGTCTTTGTGTCTAATTTTAACACAATTAAACTTACAAAAAATTATCAAATTGAATAATACGAGCTCAAATATATGGTCTATTTTTGGAAGAGACAATTATTTTATAAGAATTTTCTGAAACTTAATAGTTACGGACAAATTGCTAAGACAGAATAAAAACACCAATTTCATAGGTAAGGACCCAATATAACATAGAGAACTTTATTAATAATAATATGACGACAATGAAGCATTGATAATTTCTTGGCTCAGTTCAGCATAACACTCTCAATTCGTACTACGAATACTTTACGCATTACTTATGATCAATCTCATAATTACTATCTCTTTTCCTCGTTGGACTTTCGCGAGGGATAGTGAACAAAATATTTTCGCGTTCACGCGCTCATATTACGTCACCGTAGAAATGGGAATGTGTCTTTTTAATTTGTAGGTTCTTTATTATACATTGCGGCGAAGTGAGGTAACATTATTTGGTTACTGTATTGTAATAGTGTGACTGAAGATTAAGATACCGATTCTGTAAACGTAACGATTATTTCTTAACTAGCTTTTGCCCGCGACTTCGTCCGCGTAGAATAGCTACTTTGAGATAGTGTGATGGTATGTAGCCTATAGTCTTCCTCAATAAATAGGCTATTCAACACTGAAAGCTTTTTTCAAATTGGAACAGTAGCATCAATTGGTGGAATTGAAAATTAACTCCTACTCTATTATTAGAAGCAAAGTTCATAGTGGCGTGAATTTGTCCTTCATTTTTCTGGGAGGCGTTATATTAAGTCCTATGAAATTGGTGTTGTGTATGGAGATTTTGGGGAATTCTGCATTTTCCATACTAAAATTTTTCAGTTTTCTTCACAACGACAAATCCAAAGATACTAATATTTGGCATCTATCATTAGACAAGCTTTAGTAATATGTGTAATATCACACTTCATAAAAATTATTTATCGTTTTTAAGTGCATGCAAATAAAATGATGTATTCGGGAGGCACTTAAAAAGAGTTGTCTCCGTGTCCAATTTTAACACAATGAAACTTACAACAAATTATCAAAACAAATCAAAAGAGCTCAAAAATATAGTCTATTTTTAGACGAGGTAATTATTTTTTAGGAATACTCTGAATCTTAATAGTTACAGACAAAATACTAAGAGAGAAAAAAAAACACTAATTTCATAGGTAAGGACGGATATTAAAATTTTTTAACTTTCACCCGTATGGCAATATCGGGATGAAAAGAAGCCTATGTCCATTCTCAGGCTCTACTCTATCTGTGTTCTAAATTTCAGTTAAATTGGTTCAGTAGTTTTGACGTGAAAGCGAGGCAGACAGACAGGGTTACTTTCGCATTTAAAATATTAGTATGGAGGGATGGATGTTTAGATAAAACAATGTATGATGTTGTTGTTATGTATAGTTGACCATAAAATTGCTTTACCACGAATCTTGACAAAAACTTCCACCCGAATTGAATTTCACTAAAGATCAGTTTATGATCCGTGGTCAGGTTGACCACATACACATACATACTTAAGTCACGCCTTTTTCCCCTCAGGGGTAGATTACATCTTCCACTTGCTACGATCTGCATATTTCTTTCGCTTCATCAACTCTCATTACAGTCTTCATGCATGATCGGCGATTTCGGGTACTTTTGACCTGGCCCTTCTCTAGAACGTGTTTAATGTGGTCGAGGATCGTTCGCCTAGGTCTGCCTCAGATTTCCGGCGTAGACGGGTGGGCAGGAGAAGGCGGGCGCCATAAGCCCGTCCCTCCACCTGCCCCGGGAGCAGTTGCGTGCGTCGGATGGCTTCCACGCACGCGTATCACCGGCTGCCACGTGTGGAGATTTTCCGAACATGCCCGGAAAATCTCCCACTGGCGCAAACCCCGACCTAGTGTCCGTCTATGTCGGGAAGCCCTGGGAATGGCTCGGAGAGTTGCTCCGGCAGACCCCGGGTCGCTCCCACAGAAGGGCAGGAACGGGTATATCGGGGAGTTTTAGTGGGTAGTGCCAATATGGCAGGTGAGTCCCACACACGCCTACCAACTAGCCACCGGTCGGTAGGTACGGTCCGTAAATGGATTTCTCCTCGTAAAAAAAAAAGGTTTGCCTCAGATTGACCAGTAGGTTAAAATATGGACCAAAACGGTGTAAACGTATCAAGTTAATCATAGGCAACACGATGCTGTGATTAGCAAAATGGCGGCTAGCGGCACAGCTGATGTACGAGTACTGCTTCGAAATTTCATCGCAAATTTAACAATTTGTCAAGCTGTTGTCATATACTTTGGAATCTCTATTGTAACTATTGGTCTAGATTTTAACTATTGATGTAACTATTACTACGGATCTAAAACTTTACCCTGAGACTTCTTATAAATAAAATAAATAAATATCTTCAGACATTCACACCTATCAACTAGCCCCATTAAGCATCTAATGCTGCTTGTGTTACGGATAACAGATGACGGATTCATATATTTAATAGATAAACATCCAAGACTGGAGAACAAATGTCACATTCATCACCCAAACATTTGCCCCCACCGGGGATCGAACCCAGAACCTCTCGAGATGGCGACGCCTTGAGACCGGCGTACAGACCACTTGACCACGGAGGTCGTCGAATGTTGTATGTATGTGTTGCCATGTATTATAGGCGGTAATTAAACAGGCCACTACTTGCACTAGTAGTAGTAGTTAGTAGTGCTTAACTGTCTTAACTAGCTTTTGATCTAACAAAACCAGTTAATTTAAGAGTACTTCTGCGTAGTTAAAACAAGTTTCCTAGTAAAACGACTGGTCAGCTCAGACTGCGCGACGCGCGAAAGCTACTAATGACGACAGTGCTAGTTATAGTCTAGGCAAGGAAAATTCGTTTGTTCGAAAAAATCACATTAATTCCTACAGAGAAATTTATTTTAATTATTGATTAGAAATAAGAATGCAATAATAATTTTTTAGTTTTAACCAAAATTTTATTGGAGCTTATTAAAAAAAATGGTTTTAAACTTATAGCACGTCTATCATAAAAACATTAAATTCTACATGGGTGATTTTTTATGTAAGTGTTCCTTTTATTTAATAAACACGATATTTAAAAAGTCACCCCCGTGGTGGCAAAGGGTTTGGAAAAAAAAATATGTTAAGAAAAAACAAGAATAACAACGAAACAAAAAATAAACAAATGGTGATTTTACATTATAATATGACTTATATGTCTACAAGTATTAATAGAAATATTCACCATGGTGACTTCAATAGTTTTTTTTTTATGAACATTTTTGTGTTTTTGGACCCCGCGCATTAATTCTACACTAAAGAGTTTTTCGGCATGTATTGTCTTAATTTATTAGATATTAAATTTTTAAAAATCCCCAAGGAATTATTGGAGCATTTTTTCTAATATGCAAAATTCAATGGGTGGGCGGGGAATGGCGCGACTACTTATAAAACATGTGATAAAATGTAAATATTGTTGCGGATCCAATAACCAGGTTTATGTGGTATTATTTCAAATAAAAAATTACGAAATAAAAAATTTTGTATGTACAAATAAATTTAATTTTTCTCAAAATGAGTTAGATATTTACCTTAGTGGATAAATATAAAATATTTTTTCAGCTTAAGGTAAAGTAAGTGTGTATATTTTAGTAACAGGAATTAATTAAAATAACCGAGAAATTACAAGTTTAATACAAAAACATCGAAAGCTGATACACACATCTAGGGTCGAACCGATTTCTTAAGACCCGGCTGTCAAAAAAATCTTTTTAGATGCCCCCCCCCCCGCCTACTACACCGAATACTTCAAAAAAGTTTTGTGACAATTTTAATATATTTCTACACATTTAGTATTTTGCGCTCATACTTTTCATTTAACATCATGAAAATCACACAGGATGAATGGAGCAGTTTAAAGATTTTATTATTATTATTATGAAAACAATATTCTTATAATGACGATTATAATTAGATGTGAAAACATTGGAATGTTTCCTAATTTTTAAAATATGTCAGGAAAACTATCGGAAGTTTTCTTAATAACTTCCAAAATTCCCAGCAACTTTGGAAGTTTTCAATATAAACTGACGGACACATGAACTGCATCAATGTAATAGACGACTTTGAAATAACTATTTTTTCCCATGTATGCAAACTTTCTATACAGATTTAAATTGAAAGCTCTAGATTGGTTCGTGAACTTTAAAACAGCGTAGGGTCATATCCTTAAGTTTAAGTTTGGGTACTGGAAAGGACCTTAAGACTTTTTTAAGAAAATACAAAAATTTAAAGATTTTTTTTTTTGGAAATCCCGCACCAATGCTACAATTTGAGCCGCTTGTTCGGACGAAGCATCCATATTATGATTCAAAAACTCTCGATGAGTTAAAAAACAAACCAAATAATTCTGCTCGTAACAATAATTCAATTGACAAAAGAATAAAAAATCAATGAGAATCAATTTAAAACTTTGCTATAAATACGCAAATCTGATACTACAAGTAAATTTTCTTTTCCCGCCTATATTCATTTGTTTTACTGCAGTTCAATTTTTAAATTTTTCTTTTTTTTTGAGATTAAGAGCCAGTCTTTCCATATTTATATAATTTAATCTAAAAAGTTTGTATACTTATTATAAAAATTCATTTCAAAGTAATCCTGAACTTTGATGCAGTTTATGAGTCCGTCATTGTAGATTATAGAATTAATAAACTGGAAATACTTTGAACATTTCTAACTGTGTTACTATTGCCATATAATAAATATTAAAATTACCTATTTTTATGGTCATCAATCAAAATCAAGCAAAAGCCGCTTCAAGTTTTATTTTATTATTTTTATATTAAAAATTCGTACCTATAATATTAGGTCCTTACCTATGAAATTGGTGTTTTGTATGGAGATTTTGGGGATGTCTGCATTTTACATACTAACATTTTATCAGTTTTCTTCACAACGACAAATCCAGAGATAATAATATTTGGCATGTATCATTAGACAAGCTTTAGCAATATGTGTGTGAACACGCTTGATAAAAATTATTCATTGTTTTTAAATTGTTTTTATGTTAATGCAAATCAAATGATGTATTCGGGAGCCAGTTAAAAATAATTGTCTTTGTGTCTAATTTTAACACAATTAAACTTACAAAAAATTATCAAATACGAGCTCAAATAATTATATGGTATATTTTTAGAAGAGGCAATTATTTTATAAGAATGTTCTGAATGAAATTATTTTATAAGAACTTAATAGTTACGGACAAATTGTTAAGACAGAATAAAAACACCAATTTCATAGGTAAGGACCCAATATTATAAGTAAATATTAAAAATTAAAATTTTGCTATTGGAAGAAAAAAATATGTACATTGTTTTCTAAAAAATTACGGTTACTGGTACAGTGTCGATATTACCAGCGTTTTATAATCCATATTTATTACGATTTAGAATTTTTATGGAACGAGAAATTTTTTTTGTTTTTCTATATTTTCTCAATTGTTGACAATATAAGATACTTTAATGTGTATAATAAAAAAAACGAAACACCTATATTTCAAAGTAGATTCTCCAAATTATAACAAACGGGTTTATCAGAATCAAAGAGCTTTAAGATTTCCGAATTTGTGTGCAATTGTTTAAAATACTATTTTTACAAAACGAGCAGGAATCATTATTAAGACATAAATATCGTTGCTGTATATATGTCGCAGTAAGATGGATAAAGCCGTAATATAGATACAGGCGGGGGGGATTACTGGCGTGATTGTATGTATGTATGTATAGTTCTATCGTTATATAATTTGTTGTTAGTTTTATTGTTTTTTTTATACAATAAACGTGTTTATTGACACAGCCTTGTATACGTGATTGCGATAAAGAAACTAATGACCAATACAATTAAATTCAATATAATAAAAAAAATTAGCTTGTAGGCGACTCACTGAAATCTTGTGCATAAACTTTTATGTCATATTGTTGCATTTTATGACTGCGGTTGGCTTCGCTCTTATTGCCCTAAGATAGAATATTAATTCAAATGATTGTAGCGTACTCGTAAATTGCAATATCTTCAAATTTAATTTTCGAAGTTTTATTTATCGTAAAATTTCATAAACTAAAATTAAAATCTTATTTAAAATTATGCACAGGCAAATATTAAATATATTATACAGGGCATTTTCTGTCAACACCAGTAATCGGTAACGATCAGATTTTTGTCTTTATACCCATTTTTTACTTAAGAAGTGCGAAAATAAGTAAGTAAGTAATAATAATAATAATTTTTAAAAATACTTTAAAAATATTGTCTGGATAGTCGTTTTTACTTGATTTACTCTGAGTTCGCGTAATCGAAGTATTTTTATATAATTCCAAGCAATTCACATACCATCAGGCCTCTATCCCCGAGGGGATAGGCAGAGGTGTCACTCACATTTTGCCAAAAATATTAACAAGGGCGAGACTTTTGCATGCAAAGAGCGCATTGAGAGGCAAACGATATTTATAACATATTCAAACTCAGTGAGATGCGGGCGACGGGGAACGAGTAACACGTATGAAATTTGCATAAAGTAAAATTTCATGGGAAGCTCTTCATAAAAAATGGTGACTTTTTTGTGGCGCATGCTAATTAAGGTGATAATTGTAGAAACCCAAAAAAAAATTGTGTAGAATTAATGTACCAATTATGTACAGCATAAAAAAGAGAAAAAACATAAAATTAATTAGTTTTTCTTTAGTCACCGGGGTGAAAACTTACTAAGGCATTCGGATATACATTAGGAATATATTCTGAAATTTTCACCAAAAGTACGATTTTTTAACTTGCATTTTAGGAGCTTAATGAAAAAAAAACGTTCAAAATTGTTTTTCTCCGAAAGCTCCAAAAATTTTATGGTGATTTTTGAGTCTAAAGCTAAGGATAGTTAAACAAATTAAGTACTACTTAAATCTCCACTGTAGAATTTTATCAGCAGGAGTTATAGGGAACGAGGGTTTTGGGCCCGTTTCCTTACAACGCTCAACAGGGGGAGGGGGGAAAACTGCAAGGTGGACTTCCAAATTCCGCAAAGAATGCTCAGAAAAATAAATTTTGTGTGTAGGATTTAATGTGACTTTTAAATTATTTTGACTGGACTATTATTGGTGTGGAAGCTGTTGGAAAAATATATAATTATTAGTACACAGATTGGAAATATTCTTGTATGTATCTAATTATTATCATGTCTAGTTGATTCTTGAGCTATGTAACTGAAGTGTTAGGAAAGCAAGCAATATTTAGAAACTATGCATAAGTTTATTTGACGACCTCCGTGGTCGAGTGGTGTCAAGGCGTCGCCATCTCAAGAGGTTCTAGGCTCGATCCCGGTGGGGGCAAATGTTTGGGTGATGAATACAGGCATTTGTTCTCCAGTCTTGGATTTTTATATATGTATTGTATTTATTCTGAATATTTATCTGTATTTACCTACCTATAAAATATATTTATCCGTCATCTAGTATCCGTAACGCAAGCAGCATTAGTGTGAATGTCTGAAGATATTTATTTATTTAAACAAACTAGAATGAGCATGTAATAGTTTTTCACATAACATATCAACTCTCCTCCATCCCCGTAGGGGTAGACAGAGGTGTTGAACACATTTCAACTGATATGTCTAAAGGTCATAGCTCATTATACCCACTTCATTATAGCGCACCGCCTTGCCTCGAGGTTATTAGTATTCTTTATATGAATTTCTATGGTCATGCGCTCATTACATCAACTCCGTATCATCACTATATCGCCTTGCGAGCGAGCTGTCCACGCGTGGACCGCGGGAGGTCCACTAGGTTGACACCCGTTGCTCGTTCCCTTGCCGCGTGCAGGTTGCGAGTAGATAGATCGTTTTCTTTACATATTTGCGGACAACGCGTTGAACGCTCTTTGATCATGTGACGCTTACTGGTTGACACCTCGGTGTCTACCGGTGGACTACGAGTCGAGGCGGTGCTGATCGGGTGCCGGGTCGCTCTAACTCTATTTGACCTTTCTCTATTTGACTCTATTTGTGCTATGACTCTATTTTGACCTTTAGTATTTATGTAACATGTGGCGAGCCTGTCACACTATGAGGCAAGCGATATTCACACACAACTGTAGGTACATAAGTTTCAATCAAATTCGGTACGACAGACGACAGGCGTTGGGATCGAACCCGTGGCCTCTTGAACGAATAGTGCGTCTTTCCCAACTAGACTACCGCTGAAAAAAAATACCCTTCAGTTGGTATAAGGGTCAGTTTTTTGAAGGGGGGGTCAGGTTGACCAGTATTTTATAATATGGACCAATGGCGAAAACGTATGATGTTGTGATAAACTGACCTTTAGTTATATAAATTATGATTAAGCAGCACGAACTAATCATTTTAATCTTTTGATAGTTCCACGTCCATCCAAAGGTGGTTTCTTGTTCCGTAAGTGTCGGTGTTTCACAAGGGCCTATATTGGGCCCTACCTATCTCTATTTGGGCTATGACTCTACTTTTGACCTTTAGTTTTTATGTAACATGTGGCGAGCCTGTCACACAATATGAGGCAAGCGATATTCACACACAACTGTAGGTACATAAGTTTCAATCAAATTCGGTACGACAGACGACAGGCGTTGGGATCGAACCCGCGGCCTCTTGAACGAATAGTGCGTCTTTCCCAACTAGACTACCGCTGAAAAAAATTACCCTTCAGTTGGTATAAGGGTCAGTTTTTTGAAGGGGGGGTCAGGTTGACCAGTATTTTATAATATGGACCAATGGCGAAAACGTATGATGTTGTGATAAACTGACCTTTAGTTATATAAATTATGATTAAGCAGCACGAACTAATCATTTTAATCTTTTGATAGTTCCACGTCCATCCAAAGGTGGTTTCTTGTTCCGTAAGTGTCGGTGTTTCACAAGGGCCTATATTGGGCCCTACCTATCTCTATTTGGGCTATGACTCTACTTTTGACCTTTAGTTTTTATGTAACATGTGGCGAGCCTGTCACACAATATGAGGCAAGCGATATTCACACACAACTGTAGGTACATAAGTTTCAATCAAATTCGGTACGACAGACGACAGGCGTTGGGATCGAACCCGCGGCCTCTTGAACGAGTAGTGCGTCTTTCCCAACTAGACTGCCGCTGAAAAAAATTACCCTTCAGTTGGTATAAGGGTCAGTTTTTTGACCGGGGGTCAGGTTGACCAGTATTTTATAATATGGACCAATGGCGAAAACGTATGATGTTGTGATAAACTGACCTTTAGTTATATAAATTATGATTTAGCAGCACGAAGTAATCTTTTTAATCTTTTGATAGTTCCACGTCCATCCAAAGGTGGTTTCATGTTCCGTAAGTGTCGGTGTTTCACAAGGGCCTATATTGGGCCCTACCTATCTCTATGATTCAGAAAACCAATTTCCTTTTGAGTAACAATAATTATCTTTATTTATCTTTGACTTCACCCTTTCCTGTTTTTTTAACATATTTGTTTAGCGTTTGTAAGTCAAATATTCGTATATTATGTAATTTAACCTACTTTTGCGTTGTTTTATTTTTTACTGAGTATGAAACTGTCAAGGATACATTTTTATGTTTTACAAACTATTTTTTATGGCAGTTAGCAAAATTAAAACCTTCAATAAAATTTTTAAGACTTTCTTCCATCAGGAAGAATAATTAAAATTTTCAGATGTTCATGCAGATGATGATTTCATTAGTAAATTGATGTGATTTAAAAAAAAATTATCCACACTCATGTTATAATGTTCGAATTATGAACTAAGACTCGAACTCATAATGACATACTTTTTAACACAGATGATAAAAACGACAATTTAAACATGGAAACTGTAACATAATGACCATTATGCAACAGGTTGGACTCAGTATGCAACATTTATTTTTCTTAAAAAACTCGTCAAGGCTCGTTTTTTAAAACCACGCTCGTGTTTTAATAACCTGTTATTATGTGACAGTTACATAAATTACTATTTTTTCAAAATCAGCTCAGTAAATAATAATATTGGGTCCTTACCTATGAAATTGGTGTTTTTTTCTCTCTTAGTATTTTGTCTGTAACTATTAAGATTCAGAGTATTCCTAAAAAATAATTGCCTCGTCTAAAAATAGACTATATTTTTGAGCTCTTTTGATTTGTTTTGATAATTTGTTGTTAGTTTAATTGTGTTAAAATTGGACACGGAGACAACACTTTTTAAGTGCCTCCCGAATACATCATTTTATTTGCATTCACTTAAAAACGATAAATAACTTTTATGAAGTGTGATATTACACATATTACTAAAGCTTGTCTATTGATAATGAATGATAGATGCCAAATATTATTATCTTTATTATATTTAATATTATTACATTTGTCGTTGTGAAGAAAACTGAAAAAAAAATTGTATGGAAAATGCAGAATTCCCCAAATTCTCCATACAAACTCCATACAATAGTATATGCTTTTAATAAAAATAATAAATCAAAATGTATTAATTTATTTAAAAAAGTAGCAGCAGTTTTGCCTTTCCCGTATCGATATAGATTTACGTCTTATGTTTTCACTAAAACTTTTACTTGCAACCTTTATGAAAACAAAATTAATTAAGTAGCAATAAAAGCCTATATTTTGGCAAAACGCCATTGAAAACTACATTCAATGCATGCGGTAGTTGTGAATATTCGTGTGATAAAGAAATGGGCTTCAATGGTTCTACAAGCTAAAGTTAGCAAAAGAAAGAATGAACTTTTGTTTTTCTATCCTTGAAGCAGATCTTTTTGTGTTGATTTAAAAGATATGTTTTATAGAAACGAAGAAACTAAATCTTATAATCAAGCCTACTCTATTAATGACTATGAGACTCCCATATTTGTTAGGATTTTCAAACGGTTATTAGTAAATTCATTGGTTTGTTCCTTGACCCTTGTAACCGCCTTAAGTCTTTGCAATTAGAGCTAATTTAGCTTGCTGCATTTTATGTAATTCTATTACATATACATATATAGTGATGTTACACGTTATGGGGTGATGTCGTGTCGATAAAGCTATAAATTATAGTATTATAACATTATAAACGGCGAATTTATTGCAGTATATTGATGATGATAATATTATCATCGACAACCAGCGTCCCTGTGGATAGGGATCGAATCAGCGACCTCTCGCACGAGTAGTGCGGCCTTTCCCAACTAGTCTAGTTTGTTACGTAAAAATAAAAGTGAAATTTTTTTACTTAAAACGAAGATTCAATTTAATATTAATAGTGTGTGTGTGCCTTCCCGCGGTTTTACCCGTTTCCATGAGAATATCGGGATAAAAAAAAGCCTATGTCTTTTCTCAGGCTCTAAGGGTAGACACAGACGTGTACCAAATTTAGATTAAATCGGTTCAGTAGTTTTGACGTGAAAGTGAGCCCTACAGACAGACAAACAGAGAGTTACTTTTGCATTTATAATATTCAGTTTGGATAATAATCAACATGTACTTGTTTACACCCACATTGTCTAATCCTTGTGGTAGTTTTGTGAACAGATGGCGTAGAAATATTGTAAAATGTTCATGACATTCATAATCATCCGCTAAGACGCATCTAAACTAAAAAAATCCACTTGAATTTTGATTTTTTTTAATTTAATACAAAATACTGATCGATAGAGTATTCGCACATCACTAGTAGCAGTACCAGCTGCACCTACACCTCGCTAAAGATGGGCATGGTTCTCGCTTACCTAATTTTAACTACGTACTTTACTGTTAGCATAACTGTGTCAATGCGATTTTAAACAAAGATTAAGTTAACGATGGGTTTTTGTGTTTTTAAATTACACTGAAACATGCCTTATTGGATTTTTATCAGGTTTAAAACTACTTGAGTGTTTAAGTTTTAGACCGCTATGTTCTTTTACATAAAAATCAAAATAGGGTTTAATTGCTTTTCCATAATTTGTTTGTTGTTTTATTGATGTTTTATTCATAAATTTTTTTATCTAATTATTCGATGTGGTACGTTTTGACATAAACAGTATAACAATAGTTCCCAATTGTTATGGGTATTGGTGCAACATGTCTTCCGTCTTTAAGATTAAATTAATAATAATATTTATTTTTGTTACAGAACCGCAACTTGGGCCCCAAAGCACTCCCCTGACGCAGTCCGGCAATAAATATGACAATTTTCCATCAGGAGACGCCAATCAAAACATACTTCAAACTAACTACCCCCCGACAGGCAAAACAAATTATTATGACAGCTCACAGAATATTAAAAACATCTTGAACCAACAGATGACCCAATCAAAAGCCTCTGCGAAATCCGATGACGACTTCGATGTGAACGAATATTTTGCTCGCTTACAAGGAACTAGATACGTAAGTGCGCCGTTGAATAGTATTCTAAACGAGGACCAGAAGGCGACTTTAGAGGCCACAGAAGAGAATTTAGAAGAAATAAATTTAAATGAGCCGGAAAAACCGCAGATTGAGGTGCAACAGAGTTTGACGGCAGATATAGCTCAGAACTTCTCGCAGTTGCCAACGGTTTTGCCGCAAATGGCCAGTGCTGTATTTAGCTCGTTCTCTAACATGCTTAGCATGAAGAGTCGAGAACAAACTCCAGATGAGCCTCGGCTGAAGCTGTCGGGTTATCAAGATGTTCAATTTCAAGCTCCGGATGTTGGTGTGCCTCTAATGAGTGTTGATGAGTCGGTTGCTCCAAAAGAGGTTGCACCGCCGCCTACTCAGCCTCCGACTGGTGGTAAGTGGCTATTATTTAACTTGATTACTAAGGTTAACAAAGAAGCAGTTATGCACGTCGTATTAGGGGAGACTCGTGTCCAGCAGTGGACCATAGGAGACTAATGGTGATGATGACATTAGCATGTTTTGAATATGATAAAGAAAACATTCAGAACTAACTAGGAGAATGGTATTCAGTGAGTTTTGATTCCCAAATATTCACGCACAACACGCTCTTATGTGATATAGAAATATTCTGATTTATCCTCTTTCAAGTTGTTAGGTCTTAATCTTTCAACGTATGAAACTGTTTTAAATAAATTTAAAAATATAGAACAGAGACTATATCCCTGAAGAAGTTGGCCGAGGCAAACACATTTGGCCTAATATTTTTAGGTCCTTTCGAAAAGTGTTGAGCCTCTTGCTATGCGCAAGACACATTTTTACAACAGCATGATACACTGTTTTATATTCAGTTTATATTCAATCATATTAACACTATCCAATGTATAATTGTTAATATAAAATTATGTTTACAAACAACAGCACGTAACCTTTCGCAGAACTGTCCAATTTCTCTTAAAAGTGCACAAATTATTGAAAAATTTTGACAGATTACAGTAACATGTTGTGGACTGTACCTAATAATGTTGA
This sequence comes from Parapoynx stratiotata, assembly GCA_910589355.1. NCBI lineage: Eukaryota > Metazoa > Arthropoda > Insecta > Lepidoptera > Crambidae > Parapoynx > Parapoynx stratiotata. The sequence goes on along the minus strand of OU342476.1, from coordinate 4,245,144 downwards.
TCACGATCTCGGTGCCCTACAATTATAAATCCATTACTTTGAAGGTTTATTTACCGGAACACGTTTGTGGATCAATTATTTTAGCCATCGATTTATTCTTCATTATTATTTTATTCCAAATGTTTTGGTAATAGATAGAATAGCGGATTTAACATGTTTGGCATAGTTCGATTATTTGCCACTAGCGACCCGCCCTGGCTTCGCACGGCCAGAAGTTTTAGTAAGGTATTTTTTTTTTCGATAATTTATATAACCTACTTATGTCACTCATTTTTCAAATCGGTTCAGTAGATCCAGAGATTTCCCCCCTACAACGCTACAAACTCTACCTCTTTATAATATTAGTATCGATGTGGCCATAGATTAATATGGCCATAAATATGATGACGAGTCGTAAACGTAACCTCGGAAATTTTTAAAGCATGCAGACTAGCTGAAAGAGATCTTAAAATGTCTGTTCTATTGTTTAACATTATACTTGGTAAAAGGACGTGACGTTTCTTTACCAATATCAGTGCGTTTTTATACGGTATGTACAATTTCACCTAGCAGAGTATGTTCGCGTAAAAAAACGTTATATAGTTTATGTAACAGACCCTTAAGTGACTGAATTTCTCAGTGCACGATAGAATAGTCGCTTAAGAAAAAAAATAAAACGGTTGTCGTAATGAAAAGGAGAAAAGATCTTCAGAAACACAATAAAACGCGCTTAAAACCTTCGATAGCTTTACAGAATTATGTTTTCTTTCTCATGGACCTCTTTACACTTTTATGTGACAAGCAATATATGTTCGGGATTTTTTCTTGGACTTTTTATGTTCCACACGCTTGAGTAATCAACCAATCTGGCCATATTTTAACCCACGATAAGCTCTTTATAAAATACGGAAGGAAATCACATAATATATTAAATGTTGCAGTTTTGCCCTTCAATGTCAGTTAAAGGTCGTGAGAATATCCCTACGTGTAAAGTTATGTGTATGATGGAGATAAAAGGCGTAAGGTTTAAAGGGATTTTGGAAGGTGATACTTGTCAGAATATTATTTGATTGCTACTTTAAGGGGTGTACTAACGTTTCTTAAATCAGAGGTAGTATCGGGTCAACATCTGAGCATTGGAGAGGAGCTTTTTTTTTAACTGTTGAGCTGACGATTGCCATCCAGATATCGATCGCTCAATTTCTGCCTAAACCACTGAGTTTGAATTATACATAAACCTCTCAGTTTATCATGATTAGCTTAAACTGTGCCAGTTGCATACCAAACACAATAACGTTAAGATCTTCGCCTATCCCTTCGGGGATTGAGGCCCGGTGATATACACTATAGCAAACCGATCAATTAGGTTTAATTAGGCGTATTATCCTAGCCTCCTAGGTCGAGCTGAGGAACTTGGTGGCGTAGTAGTTCGTATGCTTTCGCTTTCGATATTGAAAACGAAGCTACTTTCAGCGTGGTTGATCCTTGGATGGGTGTCTAAAACTTTGTGTTCTCGATTTTCTCCGTCCGTGAACTCCCCGTGCTTCGGAAGGCACGTTAAGCCGTTGGGCCAGGCCCCTATTTCTACCAACCAATCTACATTGGGCCAGCGTGCCTAACAATGGGAGTTATACATGGGGATAACTAAGGCATAGTTTAGCGCCTAAGAAGCGGTTAGCCTAGAGTTGTCTTAGCTATAAAACAGGTGAGATCACCTCACATTTAACTCTTTATTATTTTCAATGATCCAAGTGAAACTCCATCCTTAATCACTGTTAGAAGCAAATTTAATAGGATTTATACTCAAACCGGTTCTGTTGATAGGTCATGTGCTACATAATTTATATGGACCGGGTCTGATAAGTGGTTTGACAACTATTGCCGCTGAATAAATGACAGGACTTGCTTTAAATGGAAAAATGGGACTACATGACGTTATATAGCATTGCATTGCATTGTTTTACCAATAGATCTAAGCATGCCATAAAATCTGAGCCTAAAGATGCAGGCTAACGATCATCGTAATTCATTGGTCAATAACTCAGTCGATTGCTCGGTCGATTCAAGGCTTGCGGGGATTACCGTATTCTGTATAACCACCAATGAAATAAGTCAGTCGATAACTCGGTCGATACAAATATTGGGGAGCATAAAAATAAAAATAACCTACTATACATATCAATAATGTTTGATCCAATGCTAGTCGCTACGTCAACCTATAAAATTCTTTCAACTCAAAGCCTACTGCCAAAGTAAATTGTATACAGGTTCTTTTCTAAAGATCAATGGAAACGTTCCCTGCATGAGGGCTTTATGGCATCGTTACAGAAATGCTTTATTAATTTTTTTTTTCTTTGTTCCAGCTTCAACAAGTTATCGGATCACTACAAAGAAGAAAGCATACGCACAGATTCCAGGACTAAGCTCTACACATCACGCCATTAGCCCTCCGACAAACACCACGCCATATTACAACCCAGATTTTATACCAAACCCTCCAAAAGAAGCAACAAACGTAGGAGGAATCCAGACTAATGCAATAACTATCAGACCCGACGAAGTCCCAACTCAAACGCAAGGATGTAATATATTTAATCCAGTACCTGCAGTTGCTAATACTCAATCAAATGTAGACTCAGATAATAGGGCATATAGCGTTTTCAATCCGTTGGATACTGATAAAAATACACCTCATGCTGTAATGAACCTAAGCACTCAAGCAACAGAATCGAATACATTTAAAACAGTTCAAGATGAACATATAAGTCAGAGTGTGGTTACGAATACAGCAATAATTCCTCCACCGCCAATGTTTTCAAATATTCCGAAAAATGAGCAGCAAAGTAATATAAAATCTGTCTTACCGCCTTCTGTAGCACGGCGGATTGGATCGAATAATCCCATAATCAAACCGCAAACGTTAATCACAACACTTAATACTGATAATATATTTACTCCAGCACCTTTGAAAGACGTTACTAAAGACACAGGCTTTGGAGTTTCAAATATACCGTTTCCATTAGATTCCACTTTGCCAGTCAAAGATGATAATCCTCCAATGGGATCACAATCTGCGTTCGTACAGTTTAATGCTGGAGAGAAAAGTTTCTCATCTGCATCAATATCTAACAACACAATGGAAAATTTTCCTCCAGTAATACCCTCACCAACAGTTAATACCGTTAATATTTCGCCAATACTGACCGTTTCCCCTATTAAGCCACCATTTAATTTGCCTAAAATAACTGATCAAGCACCGTCAAGTTTATTTTCATCAACGTCTGCGTCTGAAGCAGATAATGCACCACCTCCGATGTTTTTTAATCCAAGTAGCCTACCTGCTGTAGGTTTAATACCAAAACCACCAGAAACGGAAACACAATCATTAGATTCATATATATTGGCAGCACCACCTTCGCAATTGGTGCCACCGTCAACGTTCTTTAGCCCACCACAGCATGTTTTTGAGCCTGAATCAAATTTGCAGAGTAGTTTTGATCACTCTTCATCTATCCACGAACCACCAATACCTATACCCGAGCCTCCTAAACTAACTGGAAACCTCAGCTATAGAATGACGAAGAAAAGACCACAGTATTATTCTGGACCTATTGAAGGACTTGGTGCTATAAGTAATAACGTAAAACCTACAATGCCAACTTTTGAGCCTAGTACTTTTCAGGGTGCTTTATTCACGCCAGATCCACAACCATCTGTCATTGAATCAGCTACTGTTAATCCAGCTACAGCATTTGATATAAGTCAACATACAGTGGCTCCACCTGCACCTTCTTCATTACCATCTTATACTCAATTTGATATTAATCCACCACAAAACAACACCTATATGCCCTCAGATTATAACACTGCATTTGATATGAGTAGACAAACCACAGATAACTATGAACCTCCTAAACAAGAAGCGAAAAGTTTTGGTATAATTGGTTCATTGAAATCTAAGCTCAGTTCCATTGATATCAATAAGATCCAAAATTCAGTGACCACTTTCTTTGATCCAACTTATAATGATACCAGGACAGAACCAAGTCGTAATGAAGGAGTTGTGGGGTCCAATACAATTAAATATCAAGATGGTAGTTTGGATATATTTGTGCCTCCTACAAATCGCAATAATGATCCATTCAGTCAAAATTTCGGACAGTATGACTATCAAAATCCTTATAGTTACGGACAAGAAAACGAATGTTACCCGAATCAGCTATACGCTTATAATACTGGAACTGGGGGAACACAGGATGCAGTGACATATGACTCAAGAAGTTTATACTCTTCTGCACACAATCCAGAAGGTTTTGAAAGCTCTAACACCCAGACAATGTATCCTTCTACTTATGAACCGCTTGTACCACCAACTGCAGAACCATTCGAATCTTTTGAAAGTGCTCACATTACTAGATCTGAAATTTCAACACATATTTCTCCGATAGTACCTGATGCTTCTTTATTTTCAATGCCAAAGGATGTTGGCAATACATCTCACATATCTAACACAAAAAATAAATTTGAAAAACCTGTGTCTGCTACCAATGAAAATGTACGATTACCTTCAGATAATTTCATTACGAAAACATTAGAAGTTGCATCGGATCCTTTTTACAATTTGGGGCAAATAAATTTGAAATCACAGAATGATGGCATTTTCCCGTCTGATCTAAAAGAAGCGCCAATATCATGTTTTTTCGATAGTCCGCAAATGTTCACTACATCACAACCATTTCATTCTGAAGGATTGACTGTGAAATTGGAGAATTTGATAATAGCTCAAGAAGATGATGATGAAAGTTTACCAGATATTAAATCTATATCGGAACGAATTGATAAAGAAATACTATCTACGGTATCAGACATTAATACTCCTGTCGATTTTCAATATGAGACAACAGAAAAGAGCAACAATTTCTTTAATAACCTACCTGCCCATGAATTGAGGAGTCCTTTAGATTTCGTAAAATCAAAAGAAGATATTGATAGATTTGATAACAACGACAGTATTATTGGAAATTGTAGTCTCGATACTACTAGTCCGGATATTCCACGGTTAGACGCACCTACTATTCTATTTGGCTTACCTAGTATACCTCCAAAAAATCCTATTGAATTAGATGTCGATGTTAACGTATATGATACAAGGCCACAAAAAGGAGATACATCTTGCGACGATAAAAATGTATTTGAAAATTATATTGCTGATAGTAATCCTTTAAAAGAAAAATGTGAAAGCACATCGGAGTTGAATATTTGTGAGACTTGCAGAGAATTTCATAAGCCCGAAGATAAGGAGGTTGATGTAACAACACAATTAATAGAAAATATTACATCTCCTATACAACTTTCTAATCCAGTTATTGCTCCGTTTACTGAGGATGACACACCGATTGAAGAAAGATCTGATTTCGATTCTAAGCAATGTGCTGAAATAACTCATATAACAGAAGAAACTATAGAAACTATCCAAGTACAATCAGCAACAGAACTTTTAGAAGACGTCAATGAACTCACAAACCCTAATATTCGAAATTATGGCTGGTCTACTGAAGATACTTCGTTTTTACAGCCAGATACCCTTTCGGAGCATAATTATTCATTTGAAATAGACCCTAACGCTATAGGGTTTTACGGAAATAACTCTATGTTTTTCGAAAACATGCCGAATAATGCTAGTGATGAAATAAAAGCTGAATTTAAAAATACTCACGATGAACCACCCATTGTGCTACCAAGGCAAATGAGCATTCCAACAGCTCCACCAGAGGAGGACGACGATGATGATAAGTCGGATGAAGCTGGAGCACTGGATGTACATTCTATAGAGCAAGATGCAAAGAAAGATTTTCCTATCTACGAAGAGTTTGTTATAGAACCATCTGAAACGGATGACGACAAAATCGAATATAGAGAACGAGAAAGGAGTTCAGAAGATCCAGTTCAAGATGTAGACTCCTTCACAAATAGAGTAGAGAGATTTAAACAAATGGAGGAATATATTGATAAAGCTGACGATGTGTTTGGGTCACAGAAGAATCTAATATTTGACAACGCCGCAAGTCCATCGGTACCAATTGCTTCATATTTTGACACTGGAAATTATGCTGCAGAAGCACATTATAAAAATTCGTTATCTTCACCGTCAGCGTCATACCAAGTCGGCTCGCCTAATATGCCTTTAAGTATACCACCAGGGTTCGAAGACGAGTATAAAAGAAGACTTAGTTCTATGGAAGTACTTGATGAGAAAAGTTCTGACAAGGACGAAAATGCACCATACATTCCCGATACCTCTACTCAAACATCAATAGTAACTACAACCACATATAGTAGTTCAAATACAATTGCAAATGTGCTTGTTACTACCACCACAAGTTTTGTCGCTAAACCGCTTGAAGAAATTACTTCGAGTGCTACTCATAAATTGCCAGAATTTTCTTCGATTTTTGGCCATAAACCTGAGTCGGGAGATAATTTGGCGTCGTCATTATTTACAAAAATGGATGTCAAACCTATTGATAAAGAGCCTGAGGTGGTTAAACCACAAGTGCTACCAGATCCTATTAGCTTTTTCTCGGCTAAGGAAGGAACGCCACGGGAAAGTGATGGAGGCTTCAGTCGTCTAGCTAGCTATTTCGCTGCTCCAACCAAAAACGAGAGAAGCAAGCCTTTTTTTGAGTTAAGCCAGAGTCAAAATCATTTTCGACACGGTAACACTAGTTTTGACTCTGGCGTTGGTAACTCAAGTCTAAGTACGTGTCAAAATAAAAATCAACATGACACCAGCTCACTTCAAAACATTCCGCCAGACGTATATTTAGCAAACCTTCAACTAATGAAAGATCTGACCTCTCCTCAAAACATAACTTTCAATCCAAATGACCAAGTAGTACGAACAGCTAATTATTTTACAGTTAAATACGATAGCGAGGTTGAAGTCAGTAGTAGTGTACATGGAGAAGACGTGAAAAAATTAGAGAAAGGAATGTTTGAGGGCGACATCGCGGTAGACCAGAAGGGAGAATGTGACGATACAAATTATGTAACGGTTGTGACCAAGTGTAAATTTTGTTGTAGCAATGATTTTCATCGTGTAATCACGCTGAATAAAGTAGAATTAAATTCGGAACTTAAAGTAAGGAAAGCGATGGATGACGAGGGCGGTAATAATAATGATAATAATAAAAATGATAGGAAAGCAGAGATGGATCCGAGGCAACAGGACGGGAGAAAAGAAGTGACTGTAAATTTCGGGAATTCCTTAGAAGAAGATGGGGAACGCGTTTCGATCGTGTCTGAGGTATAGTTCCCTCATAATACGTAGAAAAGTATAATTTTGTAGCATTCTGTAGAAAAAAAATCCTCAAATAAAATGTAGTATAGAAATAGGATTTATAAATGGCTAAGTATACTTATATGCGCGTATAAGCTTGTTTTTGGAAGCGTACATGTACGGTTTTGTTTTTTTTTATTATTGATGCGCATATCTACTTTGTAGTCAATATTAATTGCACCCATAAGGTCTATACAGGGTGATCAATCCAAATGGGTCAGTGAGGAGAAATCTGAACCTATGTCAAAAATTTTACCATCGGGACACTTATGTATTTCGAATATATTGCTTTAGTCAAGCTGAAGAAAATGGATTCTGATAATCCATTTTCTTCGCGACAGTACTACGAAATGTCAATATTTTGACCATTGAAATGCTATTGCTAGTTGTAAATGAGATGATTCGGGGCACTGGACACATTTATTCATTTCAGTTTGCCGAAAACGAGCATTTATGCGCGCAAAAAAAACACTAGTTGAAAATATCCCATTCTAGGTAAAAAAATGTGATGAGTGAAAAATAAGAGAAACTCATTAGTTTGTTTGTCTCAAACAATATGGAGCTATATTACATATAAGAAGTTCCATAATGTATCTGTATATACAGCCATCACGCGAACTCTGAGAATAATGAATTTCTATGACAATTATCATAATTTACACTCACGCGGAGGTTCAAGATGAGTGTTAGTATGGACAGTACAATTTTATGTACTTAATTCATTGCTTAAATACTTGCTTTCTCAGTCACCGATACCCTGGAGCACGCGCGCGGACTGTACATCGACTATTTTAATTTTAAATCTTACCTCGCTCACAATAACACAGAAGTTAGCTTGAAATCTCACAGGTCATTCGTGAAACTAATATAAGTAATGTGTTGTTCTAGAACCGTGTCTCTTCAGAATATTTGCCAGTGAAGCACCATTGGTTTTACCGCGTGGACATCGAAGGCAAATCGACGTGGCGGGGATTTTCGGCCGCTGACAATACAGCTTTGGAGAATGCCTTCCTTAGCCGTGAGTATATTTTTATTGTAAAATAAATAAATATCTTTTGACATTCACACCTATCAACTAGCCCCACATTAAGCAACTAATGCTGCTTGTGTTACGGGTACTAGATGACGAGTAAATATATGAAATATACATGTAAATATGAACATCCAAGACTGGAGAACAAATGCCTGTATTCATCAATTCATCACACAAACATTTGCCCCCACCCCATCGAACCCAGGCGACACCTTGAGACCGGCGTACAGACTACAAGACCACGGAGGTTGTGTGAAAAAAGATAAACTTTTCTGCAGGTGATAGAGCCTTTCATAGAAGAATTTAAAAGAATCTTAATCCAATCAATCTTCATTTCTCCCTTACAGCGGACCTGGACGAGAGCACAGTGGTCGCGACGGACGGCGGTCGATTCGATGTCAACATCGTTGGCAGGCTGCGAACGCCCGTATACTGGTCGGATAAACCGACTAATGTTAGGAGGTACGTAGCCTTTCATACGTAACGTTGGCCAACCAAGATACGCGGCTTGGTTGGTTTACCGTTATCGGGCTATATGCATTCGTTGGAGCGCGATTATGTTGCAGTCAATGCCATTGTTCAAGAAGTTTGCCAGGAATTATACGTACATACATATAATCACGACTATTATCCTCTAAGGGTTAGTCAGAGACTAGGCAAAAGCAGTCCACTGTCATAGTCCGCGCTTCACCAAGCAGTGGTTGCACATGTGCTCAGCGTGACAGGTGGTGAGCCCGTCGCCGCTATAAACTAATGGCCGATTGTGCAGTTCTCAGTCCATTAGTCGCCTTTTACGACACCCAAGGAAAGAGATGGGTTTGTAGGATTCTTTTAATGAGCCGCTACCACACGGCTACCAGGAATTGTACTTAAAGGAAAAGCATTTCTAAATGACTATGAAATGAAAAGAAAACTAAAGATCTGGAATAATTGCAATAATTGTTGCTGCACAAACGTCCAATAGCTTATAGCGGCGACGGGCTCACCACCCGCTACGCTGAGTGCAGTCGCTGCTTGGTGAAGCGCAGACTATGTCAGTGGACTGCTTTTGCGGTGATTTTGCCTAGTCTCTGACTAACCCCTAGGGGATAAATGTCGTGGTTATATGTATGTATGTATTGTTGCTGACGAAGTGTAATGTGTCTTTCAGATGCAGTTGGTTCTACAAAGGTACCACAGATGCGAGATATGTGCCTTACACAGAAGCAGTGGCTGAGAAATTAGAGGTAGTACAATCAATTATCCTTTGTTATAGTAGTCATGGAAGGAATGAAGATACATGTAATCTTTTGAAAAAAAAATAGAGCCGTGCATATAAACTTCGTTAAACATATTGCAAAAGTAGTTTTGTTTTTTGATATGTTGTTAATTTTGAATTCTTTATGAGGCAACTATTTCTACTTTTATAGCATATTTTGTAAATTTTGCCATAAGTTTCCCGAACATAAATGAAATGAAATAAAAGTAGCCGTGCCATAAGTTTTAACATAGTAACACCAAAGAAAACATTCGATTTACGATATTTGACAGCAGTCTACCATTTGACAACTTCGACAGTCGCCATATTTGACCAACAAAAGCATCCGTCCTTTTCACTCCTTAGGGTTATCTGTCAAATTCATAGAATTTTTCGACAATTATCGATCTTAGACGTCAAATTTGGCTTATCGAAAAATCTTTGCTCGTAGCGCTGGTTCGCAACTGCGAGTTATAAAATTTAAAACAATTAAAGGACAAAGGGCAGAATAGGCTAGTTGACTCATATAGAAAGTACTGAAAATAATGTGTCATTCACATAGTATTTAGTACAAGGGTCCGAAAAACCAAGTTCGATAAATATAAATAAAGGATTGCTGTAGAAATTCAAATTAATTATTTTGTATTTTTACTTTTTTTTCATCTGCCAAAAACGCTATCCACCATGTTCGTGAAATTAGTTGAGTAACGCTTCATGTAAACAATTACTACGCATGGTCAAAATCCCTCAAACGCCAGTCGCAGCCAATCAAGCATAACTGTCGGCTATGTCACGCATGCTATTGAATTGTTTACAATAATCGTGAAGCTTCGGCATAGATAATTCATAGACCATCAGGACCAAAGGCGTTTTTGACATTTAAGCAAAAACGTAATGTATAATTAAAAATTTATTGTGTTGTGTTATAGGCTTCAGAAATTTTTTTTATTATTTTTTATGGTGATCGCTAGTTGTTAATAATTTGGGGCCCAATAAAAAAAAGGGTCAACCAGCCTCAGATCTGGTCACATTCGGAGATATTCTGTACTAGGATTTACACAACGCGTATACAGGGTGAATTTTTCAAGTGGGCCTACAAGGCCAAGCAAGGAATATCGGAAAATGCCAAAAGAAGCCCGATTTTGATGAAAACAAAAACTGCGTCGTAGATTTTTTAAAAATCAATAATTATGCCAGGAATTGAACCCAATGATAATGAAAAAACACATTCTGTATTATTACACCATTCTTTAATGTTGAGGAACGATTTCTGAGAAATAATGATATATGGGAAACAAGGAAAGAGCGAATGTTCATAACCATGTTTAATAAAGAATAACTCTGAACAGAAAAAGATTTGGAACTTGGCGCCAAAGTAACTTTTATTCAGCTCAAAAATACCTATTCAACGATAGGAAAGCATTTCAAAATGACTATTATATAATTCCAATAATTGTTGCTGCACAACCATCCGATAGCTTATAGCGGCGACGGGCTCACCACCCGCTACGCTGAGTGCAGTCGCTGCTTGGTGAAGCGGACTATGGCAGTGGACTGCTTTTGCGGTGCTTTTGCCTCGTCTCTGATTTACCCTTAGAGGATAATAGTCGTGATTATATATATTTATCATTATTATTCCTTGTGTTTTGGTATTAAGGTATTATGGGCTGGAAGACAATAAAATTGAAAATGCAGTTAATAAGTAGGTATTAGAAAAAAAATTGTGAGTATAACATGAAATTATAGGTATAAGTGGAACCCAAACTCCCATACAAGTACAGAACATGGGGCAAAAATTTGTCTCGGAGACAAACTTTTGCCTCAACGTGGCTTGGATCATGGGCAAAATGGACATAGAACACAGATATACATTTACATCAATAACGCAAGTATAACGATTTGTATTGAAACCAAGCGTGTCCACTTTTTAAGTCTGCGGTGACGTCACAGTCGTAATTTTGAGACGGCAGATCTAAATTAATAATAATAATAATAATATCCTCAGACATTCATACCTATCAACTAACCCCATTTTAAGCAACTAATGCTGCTTGTGTTACGGACACTAGATGACGGATAAATATATTAAATAGATAAATACATATAAATAACCGGAATATATAGAAATATATATAAACATCCAAGACTGAAGAACAAATGCCTGGAAATTCATCACCCAAACATTTGCCCCCACTGGGGATCGAACCCAGAACCTCTCGAGATGGCGACGCAAAAATCGAAATCGAATCGAATCGAATTCGAAATTGATTGAAAGATACCGATGCCGCTAATGCCCATCCACTAATTACCACACAGCGAGACATTTTTTTAAGTTTTTGCAGCCATTCGGACGCGCGCTGGCTGGTAAGCGACGGCCAACCCCGACGTTTGGTCGGGGTTTCGTACACGCGCAGTACATGCATTTTCATCTATGTAAATGTATATCTGTGGCGTAGAACCAACAGAAATAAAATGCTCTTTAAATACTCTTCTTTACTTCCTGATAACCCCTAAATACTTTTTAACCCCAAAATGCAGGGTATCCTGCACAAAATATCCAGATGATTGGTTACTTTTTAATTCATTTTTGTTTAAAAACTTACTATGAAAGGCTCGTGCTGTGCTGACCTTAAAAATTTCATTTTGTTTGGTTTTACGCCCAGATCTCGTACAAAAGTGCACATGGTAATTTGTCTCCGAGACTTTTTGCCTTATGTTCTTGTATTGGAGTTTGGGCTCCATTTATACCTATAATTTTATAGAGTATAAGACGTGTCGATTTAAAAAAAATCTTTATGAAGTACTAGCTTTTGCCCACGACTTCGTCCGCGGTTACTATGGTTTTTTAACTATCCCACGAGAAAATTAAAGGGTTCCCCTTTAATTTTCTCTCAAAGTCTCAGCCCGATCGGTTTAAAATTGACAAAGTTTCATGCAAACTTTCATCCCCTATTTTATCCCCTTGGGGTAGAATTAAATAAAAATCCTTTCTTAGCGGATGCCTTCGTCATAACATCTACCTGCATGCCAAATTTCAGCCCGATCCGTCCAGTGGTTTGGGCTGTGCGTTGATCACTATGTCAGTCAGTCACATATTTATTATTTATTTATATATGCTTTATGAAGTATTTATAATAATCGACGACTACTATAAGTAATTGTTACTAAAATAAAAGACATTTTCTTATTTCTTATTATTAATTGACCATTTCTTGTCAGTGTCATCTGATTAATTGTTGTAATGGTGCAAAATCTCTGTTGTCGTGTAATTATTTTACAATGCCGAGAAATGTTAAAGTTCGAAATGATATTACCTTTTGACGGAATATGTCACATAATACTCGGTCGAGCATATATTGATAACCACGGTTACACCCGCGCGGTACCCGTTCTCATGGGAATATCAGGATAAAAAGTAGCCTATGTCCTTTCTCAGGCTCTAGACCAGAGGTTCCCAGACTTATTTTTCTTATAGACCACTTTCAAAATGTATCTGGTTCCGGTGGACCCCCTGCAACTACATTTCTACCATATTCCCAAAACTCCAGTCTCCACTTTGGAAACTAATGCTCTAGACTACCTGTGTACCAAATTTCAATTCAATCGGTTCAGTTGTTTTGACGTGAAAGCAAGACAGACGGGGTAACTTTCGCATTTATATAAAATAAAAAAAGGAGCAAAAATCCTATAGAATTTTCTTTCAGTTTATCTATCACGCTTTTAAAAAAGTAGTGCACCCGTCCCATAATTATATATTTGTCCCCAGGAGGAATACCGTCACGGCATAACCACAGGAGAGTGGCACCGTCGTCTGGTGCTGCCGTCCCGCGAGCTGGTGGTGCTGCACGGGCCAGCGGTTATGGTGCACTTGGCCCAGCCGCCGGATGCGCTCGCTTCACAACCTGTAAGTATATTTCGGGATAGAAGCAAACGGAGTCACCAGTGCGTTATCGGTCTTAAAGTGGGACTATCTATCAAGAATCAGTCCGAAAATGGTCCAAAGGCCAGTAGAACTTCAGAACTAGATACATACTCGCAGTCGGTAAATGTTTATAGGTTACGGGACACAGATATACATTTACATAGATGCTTGTACTTCGCGTGATGGAAAACCCCGACTACACATCGGGGTTACGGAAAAAGAAACATTTAGGACTATGAGCGCTCGCTCACGGCGACTTTTTTTAACGATGCTGTCGAGCGTTTGTTCGTTCGTTTGCTATCAAGAGCATCGCTACTCACATGTTTGTTGCATTTGCAACGTGCTACCAACGCGCTACTGCATCGCTACTTAAATGAAATAAATAAATAATTAATACTGAACACGGCGACTTTTTGTAGCAATGCAGTAGTGATTCTGTCTCGCGTCTGCATCCATACAGTCGCGAAGCGGTTGCGGTTGCGTGCCCTCACCCACGGGGCGCTCAGATTCAGTCGCCATCCAAACGAGACATTGTCGCGATGCAAGCGCTAATCAGTGTTCCATTTACTCGGTTCTCCACTAACACGCCACCCTCCCTCTGTTCTCTCCCCGATGTCGTCCGACACGGTCGCGCGTTTGCATCGATTCAGTCACGATGCAGTAGCGCGTTGGCATCGCTATTTTAGCACGTTGCAAGTGCAACTAACACGCGTTAGTAGCGATGCACTTGATAGCAAGCGCGTTTAGCAAACGCGCGACACCATCGCCATCGACAGCATCTAAATATGAGGGATCAAGTCGTACTATAACAACCGCCCGCATGACTACTGACCCTTAGAGGACCACCACATCATTTAAATGGTTGGCAGTCCTGCAAGTTTATTAAGAATTTTTCTGCATTGCACACAGCTGTGGGTCTACGTAAAATGGTTCCTGTGCTAAATGTAAAACTTAAATTCATTCATGTATTGTTGCTTGCTGTATTTCTAGACTGACACGATATCTTGAAGTTCAAGAATAGAACGTAGAGTACGTTCACACCTAAAGGTCAAGCGCTTAAGTTTCCTTTGCTATTAGATACTTATTTTCGTCCACTGCTGGATTTAGGCCTCCCCTAATGCACGCCACCGCTCTCAATTTTCAGCCGTTCTCATCCAGCCCACACCAGCCAACTTACGTATCGTCATCCCATCTTGTCACAGGTCGTCCTACACCACGTTGGACTCCCTGGGACTCTCATGAACGCTCATGATACATATCCTATAAAGAATTTACTCCTACCATTCCTACTTCCTACATAACATCTCCCCTCCTTTCCCAGCTTTTCGCCTTCGGTAAGCGCGTATACAGAAACCCGCCAAAGATCAGAGTAGCGAGGGACCAGCCTCCGATCATAGACCACCTGATTCTGTTGGTCCACGGCGCCGGCGAGTATAGAAACCAGAAAGAGAAGGAGAAATTCGTTAGTTCTGCACTTGTACATAGAATAGATGTAGGTGTGGTATTTGTGTATTTGTATGTATAGTATTTGTGTGGATTTTGAATATACTGTTGATAATTATATAATATGGTTACATACTCGTAATGGACAAAATCAGGAATAAATAAATTAGAGGAAGTTTGAAAATAGCGCCAGTGACAGAGTAGGAGCAATAGGTTAACGTGGTATGGACTGTGATGAGGAGGGATGAATGTCACATTACAAGATGGATGCTGAGCATGGATGTGGACGGACCTAGAGTGAGAGAAATACCAAAGAAGCGATGGATTGAATGCGTGAAGAATGATATGAGAATAAGAGAAGCTGCTGCTGTGCTGACGAGTGATAGAGGAGTATGTAAGAAGAAGACATGTTGTGCCCACACCACCTAGAGTGGGAAAAGGGCAAGAAGAAGAAGACTTGTAATTAGTGAGACATCATTATACACTATTTCTTATACGTAGATGTTTTACCCATATTTATTATTCAACAGGTAGTGTAATATATATGATAATAATTTTTCTTTCATCTTGTGCCTCACATTGTGCCCGGTGCATGGCAACAGGCTCGCCACCTTCTCCTTCCTGCTCCTTTGGGGAATGAGGCGTGATGATATGCCATGTTATGTTATGATTTTGATGCGTTGAAAGTTTATGTATAAATAACATGATACCTGCAAAATACAAAGACTCGAAGTATTTAAAAAATCCTTTATTTCAGCAATCAACGATGCGCCCGCGCGTTGTTAGACGAGGGTGCGACGAGACAGAGATAGAAGATACGGAGCCGTCGAGTATAGATCACCTGCTGTTGCTGTGTCACGGAGTGGGGTCCGCTTGTGATATGAGGTTTAGGTCCGTCGAGGAAGTGGGTGAGTCTTATCTAATGCCGTCATCTTTCTTTCACTTAAGCAAAGCGTATGGGCTGATGAACGAAACATAGCAATGGAATCTATGACTGAGGGTCGATTTTAGATTCCATGGTCATTCGTAAACGTATACGACATCGTGTTATGTCAGCTTGAATAATAGGAAAATTTTCAGATACTACAATAGTAAAAATATACAATCTAACCACAACACGATGCAGGGATTAGTAAAATGGCGGCTGGCGGCACAGCTGATGTACATTGCTTCGGAAATGCAATTTAACCACAGGTCAAGCTGACGCCACACATTTTGGTGTTTCCATTGCCGCCATTGGTCCAGATTTTAACCATTGCTTTGACTATTACTACGGATCAAAAAAGTCATCCTAAGAAAATATTTGGCATTGTCATCAGCCTATATACGTCCCACTGCTGGGACAGGCCTTCCTCGTGGTGAAACAGATGAGGAGTACGGGCCGTAACACCAGCTGGCCCAATGCGGGTTGATGGGTAGAAACGGTCACAAATGCGACCGGGACCAACGGCTTAACGTGCCTTTCGAAGCACGGAGGAGCTCGAGATCACAAAGTTGGTCACCCATCCAAGGCCGCACTGACCACTACGCCATCGAGCTCCTTGGCATTGTATTTTTTTATAATTCGAGCCTCAGCATGACATGTGGAATCGAATCTGTGAGCTGACCTCATGTGTTTCTCCATGAGGAAGGCCTGTGCCCAGCAGTGGAACGTATATAGGCTGAGGACGAGCTGACTAGTTCGGGAGTTCTTTTTTCATCTTTCTGCTTTTTCGCACTATAAGAAGGGTCGACACAACATGTGTTCCTCTTTTTCGCACTATAAGAAGGGTCGACACAACATGTGTTCCTCTTTTTCGCACTATAAGAAGGGTCGACACAACATGTGTTCCTCTTTTTCGCACTATAAGAAGGGTCGACACAACATGTGTTCCTCTTTTTCGCACTATAAGAAGGGTCGACACAACATGTGTTCCTCTTTTTCGCACTATAAGAAGGGTCGACACAACATGTCTTCCTCTTTTTCGCACTATAAGAAGGGTCGACACAACATGTGTTCCTCTTTTTCGCACTATAAGAAGGGTCGACACAACATGTCTTCCTCTTTTTCACACTATAAGAAGGGTCGACACAACATGTGTTCCTCGTTTTCGCACTATAAGAAGGGTCGACACAACATGTGTTCCTCGTTTTCGCACTATAAGAAGGGTCGACACAACATGTGTTCCTCTTTTTCGCACTATAAGAAGGGTCGACACAACATGTGTTCCTCTTTTTCGCACTATAAGAAGGGTCGACACAACATGTGTTCCTCTTTTTCGCACTATAAGAAGGGTCGACACAACATGTGTTCCTCTTTTTCGCACTATAAGAAGGGTCGACACAACATGTCTTCCTCTTTTTCGCACTATAAGAAGGGTCGACACAACATGTGTTCCTCTTTTTCGCACTATAAGAAGGGTCGACACAACATGTCTTCCTCTTTTTCACACTATAAGAAGGGTCGACACAACATGTGTTCCTCGTTTTCGCACTATAAGAAGGGTCGACACAACATGTGTTCCTCGTTTTCGCACTATAAGAAGGGTCGACACAACATGTGTTCCTCTTTTTCGCACTATAAGAAGGGTCGACACAACATGTCTTCCTCTTTTCTACTTCCTCCACTCTCCACTGTCCCTTGTCAGTTCAGCTTCTGTTCCTTTCTTCTTACATTCAGTCGGTCTCTTCTTCGGCCTTCGATTCATTCTAGGCCGACATAATAAAAAGAAAGGTGATTAATATTTTTTCTGTACTTGTAAAAGTATTATATTAACGTTGTGCCCATTTGCAGTGGACGACTTCAGAGCTACCAGCCTTCAGCTACTCCAGAGTCACTACAGGAATTCCTATGATAAAGGAGTGGTGAACCGAGTCGAGGTAAGTTGGTGGTGGTTTTATTATTATTATATTATTTATTCCATACAAATATATGCAATCTCTTACTTATCACCTCTGCCTACCCCTTTAGGGAAAGAGGTTTGATGATATGTTATGTACTTATTCCAATAAGAGATTTCTCCCAGTCAACCCGGACAACCCATGAGAGCTAGTAACAGAATCAAGAATGGTAGGTGACGCACATGCGTAATATATAAAAAATAATGAAAATCTTAATGAAAAAAAGACAATAGCATGAGAAGGGAAGAAGAAAGACAAATAATGTGTTACTTAATATAAAGAGTCCTCGTCCTCAGCCTATATACGTCCCACAGCTGGGCACAGGCCTTCCTCATGGAGAAATACATGAGTAGTATGGATCGTAACACCACCACGTTGGCCCACAGAAATATAAAGATATAAAGCAGTACAAAATTTTCTGCAGAATAAATAATAACTTTTTTATTTATGAAATAGCGTACATGATTGTGTTATAATTAATAACAGTGGAATCGTTAATTATTATGGCGGCAAATTTTTTGAGCTAATTAAATATAATAAATAAAATAAAAATATAATAAGCTCTTTAAATATTCCAATATAATAAAACTGCTAATGTAGTAGTTAAAATATCTATAAAAAGATATTTCATTTCCTATCTCTTACGATTTCCTTCCACCTCTTCTTGTATCTAATATCTGGCCAAAAGTTACCAGGTAGAAATTACATTACATTGAACAACGGATTGTATTTTATTGTATTCCTTTAGTAAAAAAAGATCTATGTATCTTTATCTGTTCTAGGTATTACCAATATCCTGGCACGCAACTCTCCACTCTGGGGAGACGGGAGTAGACCGAAGACTGGCAGCCATAACCCTGGACAGCATACCGCGCCTGAGGAACTTCACCAATGACACCGTGCTGGACGTGCTTTTCTACACCAGCCCAGTCTTCTGTCAGGTATACCACCAGCCAATAGGTCGAGTAGATGGAAGACTGGCAGCCACGATCCTGTACAGCAGAACTTGAGGAACTTCACCAACAACGCTGTGCTGGAAGTGCTGTTCTACACTAGCCTGGTTTTCTGCCAGGTATACCACCAGCCTATAGATCCCCTTTCCTACATGGAAAAACAAATAAGGATTGTGAGTAACACCACGAGTACCACGACGCTAGCCCAATGCGGATTGGTGGGTAGAAACAGTTGCAATAGCGAACGCATGGAGTTTTGGTCACCCAAGAAAAACCCATT
This sequence comes from Parapoynx stratiotata, assembly GCA_910589355.1. Taxonomy (NCBI): domain Eukaryota; kingdom Metazoa; phylum Arthropoda; class Insecta; order Lepidoptera; family Crambidae; genus Parapoynx; species Parapoynx stratiotata. The sequence continues at coordinate 4,226,078 of OU342476.1, read as the reverse complement.
GCTAATGTTTGTTTTCGACATCTAAATCCAAAGTGCTCGAACCAGTATGTGAACCACCGGGCCCAAGGTGGAACCCTGAGGAACACCCTTGGTAAAGGTTGATGCAATCCAACTCGAAGCATTGGAATTAAAACCGTGGTGCTTTTGCTAATAAATGCCGAGTATGAATAGAACTCATCGTCTGTGCCCCTCGTCCTCATCCTATATATATTACGTCCCATTGCTGGGCACAGGCCTTCCTCTGTATTTGTTACATACAAATACATATACAAAGATACATACAAATACAAAGATATTGCTTTAAATGTAAGAATATATTGCCTAATAAAATATTTATACAGGATATTTATGATAGAGTAGGTATTCACTTTATATATGTAAGTTAATAACACCTACGTTTCATTCATTCTATCTCTGCCCAAAGGTTGCCTGGAAGATATTGCTATTAGCTATAAGGCCGCCTGTGTTGCATTGTATTTTTTACTGTATTTCTGTTTTTATTAGTTGCAATAAATAATGTTATTCATTATTTATGAGGAGTGTGGGTCGTATCACCACACTGGCTGCGGTTTTTTTGGGTAGAAACCGTTGCAATACCGGTCGGGACCAACGGCTTAACGTGCCTTCTGAAGCACGGAGGAATTCGAGATCACCAAGTTTTCGTCACATGACCATGCTGAAGGTAGCTTTGTTTTCGATATCGAAAGCCAAAACCAAAGCCTCAAAGACAACATCGATCTCAGTACTTTAATTTCTGTAAAACTAGTATTATAATTTCCCTTTCTCCCGTATCTTCCAGACAATAATCGACACAGTATGCGCAGAGCTAAACCGTATATACAAAATGTTCGTTTCGCGCAACCCTTCGTTCGTCGGTCGGGTTTCGCTTGGCGGCCATTCGTTGGGCAGCGTCATACTTTATGATCTGCTATGCCATCAAAAACCAGAGGTGAGTCACTGACAGAAATATACATACATACGTATAATCACGACTAATATCCCCTAAGGGTTAGTCAGAGACTAGGCAAAAGCACTGCAAAAGCAGTCCACTGCCATAGTCCGCGCTTCATCAAGCAGTGACTGCACATGTGACAGGTGGTGAGCCCGTCGCCGCTATAAGTTATTGGATGTTGTGCAGTTCTAAGTCCAGTAGACGCCTTTTACGACATCCAAGGGAAGAGATGGGTTGATAGTATTCTTTAAATGAGCCGCTACCACACAGCTGCGATAGAAATATACAGGTGATCAATCCAAACGGGTGAGGTCATGTACAAGATACACGTTACTTACCTCGGCACTCCCTGCAGATTTTTGACTACCGCGGTATTAACATTATTGTATCAGGACCTAGACATGTGCCACTGTCGGTGTCAGGTCAACTCATGCTTACCAGATTTATAGTAGAAATAGTCTAATCATTGAAATTTGCTTCGGGAGTGTATGGTACGGCAGTTATAATGTAGATACTATTTTTTTTCCCGTTTTTTTGTCCCGTGTTGGTCCGGGACACATAAAGAATGCACCAACTGCTTTGCTTGCCTAGCATGTCGTAAAAGGCGACTAAGGGCGTATTCGGTACTGGGTCTGTGATTGTGTAGGCGATGAGCTAGCCACTTGTTACTACTCTTTCACGGTTTTTCATCTGACCAAACCCAATTTTTGTATGGCTAAATGTAGTCTTAAGGAACACAGTGCTCCTTGGACTACCCCTTCGGGGATTACAGGCGTGATTTTATGTATGTATGTACTATTTTTCTTTCGATTATACTTTAGACTATCTGTACATGTTTGTTATGAACAATGTGGTAAACTGCAGAATATTACTCAAGTTAGATATTTATCTTTTTTTTATTTTAAGTTGTTGTTTATGACATTTTTTAAATGTTGCTATGTAAAGGGAGGGTAGAAACTTGCCGAGTTTCTTGCCCGTTCTTCTCAGAACAAGGTTCCTGGTAGTTTTGTAAACGGATGGGGTAGTTTTTCTCTTTCACGAAATATTGTTAAATGTTTATGACATTCATAAGCATGCGCTGAGACGCATCTAAACTGAATAAATGCTTTTGATTTAGATGATTTTTTTATGATTTTATCATCACGCCTCTTTCTTTAAATACCAACATTTCGCCAGATATGTTAGGTCTCCATGTGACAGGTGGCGAGCCTGTTGCCATGCACCAGGCGCAATGTGAGGCAAGCGATATCCACAATGAGCAGTACATAAGTGTTATTCAAACTCAGTGGGATCGAACCCGCGTTCCCCGCGGTTCCCCGGTCTTTAACGAGTAGTGCCCCGTCTGCTAACTCGGCTACCGCTGCCGTCGCGGTAATACTTACGATAAACTAACTATGATTGCCAGTAGGTTGGACTGTATGGACTTGAATTATTGCTGTCAATGTCTTGAATCAGTACCGACGTAATTCAGGTGTCTACATGATGTTTTTTGTAAAATTTTCTTTACTAATAATAGTTTAAGTGATACTAATAATATTGAGTCCTGTAGGCCTAGACAAAGTGCCTTTCTATTGACGATTTCCATAATAGAAATAGAATAAAATGTATTGAACTGACAGTTCCGATAGATAAGTCACGTGATTCCATCAAGCGAGTAGCAAAGTGGTAGACAAGATGCTTTCTACTGTGTCTCTATTCTATCATACGTCATCATTCTATTTTGACAGTAGAATAATCCCACACAAAGTGGTAGACAAGATGCCGTTTTTGACAAAACAAATAGATAAGTTTCTATTCTACTAATCGCTAACCAAACGATTCCTCGAATCCAATAGTAAAGCGTAAACCTTTGAGTTTCTTATTTTTTACTTATGCTTTGTGTGTCGTGTTTTAATTATAAGTTAATATGCATACTTTATGCCTTTTGTGGGCAGCCAAAAATGAAGAAACTTGGCTTAGACGGCAGAGGAGACATGAAAACCGAAAACGTCTTAAAAAAGTTAACATCATGCCAGACAAGTTATTTGTTGAACATTTTAGACTAAATAAAGATTTTTTATAAACTATGTAGTGAACTTAGAAGGCATACACACTTGAAAGGAACAAACGAGTTACCATTGGAGATAAAAGTAAAATAAAATAAAACTTTAATTATGTAACACTGTAATAAATAACTCTAAAAATTGTAACAAGATATTTCTTTCGTAGGTCTTGTATGCCCTAGGTTTTTCGCCACGGGCTCTTATTAGCGAGTAGTTAGCAGCAACACATGAATTCTACCAACGCGGCAAACTGCTGTGGGCTTGCTCTTTGTCTAGATGCCATCCTAAAAAGGATTAAACATAGATTGTAAAACCTTTTCACTTTTTAACGACAACACCAGAATAATAATAAAATTCACGAACGTAAAAGCTTTCTTTCTTGCACTGTTAAACATTACACCCAATTTAAATTATTTATCATTATTTAATAATTACCAAATAATAACCACATTCAGAACAACTCATTATTTTCAATATCGGATGTTATCGTCCGCGCGCCTTGATATCTCGGACCCTTGCATCGGCGGCGCACGCATGCGCAGAAGCGCGGACCGTGCGACGACTACCGAAGAGAACCGAATGGAGCCGAGAGGCAGCGCGCGAAGTAAGTTTGACGTTTCTTCGATAGAAAAACCACGGACACTTTTTTTTTCTTTCTACTGTCATGATGGAAACAACGATCTTGACAGTAGAAACATCTTGTCTAGCTATCTACGATAGAAAACGTTAAGTCTATTACGATTGTAGAAATAGAATAGATAAGAAGCGATGGCATTTTGTCTAGGCCTACTGGTTACTTGAATAACAGTACATTATTGCAAAGGACAATTACAGAACGAGTATGAGTTTACGAGAGAGGCAATTGCCATTTCGGCCGAAGCATATATAGTGCTTTTCTTTAAAAATGCAAGGAAATAAAAAGGGCCTTAATAATAATAAATTTTATTTTATTAACAAAAAAAACATCAAACTCCGCATTACCGCCAATTTCTTATTTTTTTATGTAAAGTTCTCCCATGAAGGGAAGGCAAAGGGAACGAAGCCCATACAGCCAAGTCTTCAGTATTTTATATCTTCAGTAGTTTGCATTGAAATGCTAGTGTAATGCATTTCAATACATCTTGGGAGAGTTTGGCGTCAAACGATCGATGGCAGACACTGTGGTGCTACTTCGATGAGGTGGATTATCACGATAAAAATCTCATCGTTTTTCACACCACTTGACGATTATTTCAATGATCCTTCACATTGCTCATCATCACAGACACTTATTACACAAAACTACACTGATTTTACGCATCAAGATCCACTCCGAAACAATATTACAATCACTGAAATAAAAATCACGTCCGCCATAGTTGAATGCCGCCAAAAACTCCCTTCTTATTTTATTTTGATTTTGATACTTCGCGTGTTCTTTATTCAAAAGTAATGACAATATTTCAGCGCATGTTCAAGAAAAGAATTGTATTATTAATGTTATTATTTTTATATAATACCCGCGTTTAGCTTATCCGTGTATTTTGTCTAGAGCCCCGCGGAGCCGGGCTCGTACAAGAGCTACGTGTCGGGCGCGTCGGGCGCCCCGCCCCCCGTCTCCTACCCCGCGCTCGCCTTCCGCCCCGCCGCCCTCTATGCTCTGGGAAGCCCTATTGGTTAGTACTCTTTTTCCTTTTTTTTGAGTTGCTCTAACTCATAAGTAAGTTAGGGCAGTGTCGTGGACCCGTTGAAAAAATAAAAGTCTCCTTGACGTCACTTATTGAAATAGTAGTTTATGTAACTGTCACATATTATAGGTTATTAAAACACGAGCGTGGTTTTACAAAACGAGTCTTAGCGAGTTTTTTAATAGTATCACGCGAGTGTTTTAATACCGAGTTATGTGCAGTTACATAAACTACTTTATCTACACTCATTATTCAGAGAAATAAAACAAAAAAAATTGTTAATTTTATTTATTGTTGGCTGTCTGGGAAACATTTGCCATAATTTTGTGCGTTTTTAAGAAAAATAAGTGTTGAAAATAAGAAAAATGAGTCCAACCTGTTGCATAATGGTCATTATGTTACAGTTTCCAGTTTTAAAAAGTATGCCATTATGAGTTCGAGTCTGAGTTTATAATTCGAACATTATAACATGAGTGTAAATAAATTTTATTTAGAAAATTAAAGCAACCTGAAACAATTTATAAAAAAGGTTTACAAATCACTGCTTAAAAAACTTGTAACTAATATACTTTCACTATCGTAACAGTTTCAATACAGATTTATTATTTTATTTTCATCACTTTTATAGATATAATATTTATAATAATTTACGTTGAGCCAACCGCTCCAGACGCTGCCTCTGGTAGGAATAAAATTCGAGAACAAAACAATGAAAAATAGAAAGGGACAGACGATTAATTTAAAAAACATAAAATGGCCAGAGAAGAGCCTAATAACAGATGACGGATATAATGTACTTAATAGATATATACATATAAATATTCAGAAAATATACAGACCACTCGGCCACGGAAGTTTCAAAACGGATAATAGTACATTATGGTACAAGTGTGTAATGTTGGTGATTACCGCTGAGGCGCATTGAGGCCCGAGCCGTCAGGCGAGGGTCTTAAGGAGCCGAGGACGGTAATCATCAATACACACGTGTATCATACAACGTTTTTCAACACACTTCTGAATAATAGATATTTTTCCTTTGAGTTTTCTGGTAGTAAACTTTCCATAACGTTCTGGGCTTCACATCTTATATCGGGCGGTGTACAACATAAATCATTTTCTTCATAAATTGTATTTGCAGACATCTTAATTAATAACTAACTAAAAAACTTCAAAAGAGAAAACGAGACGAGTTGTGAAAAATGTTTCGTAATGGCGGGAAAAATTAATCAGTCTTCCTATGCGCGCGCATCGGCCATAGACTAATAAATTTCGTAATGGCGGGAAAAATTTATTAGTTTTCCTATGCGCGCGCATCGGCCATAGACTAAAAAATGAGGTTTCTTTTTTTTGGGCTTTTCGCGGATAGCTTTTTAGCGCAAATGTAACCGTAACTCAACCAATAATATTAAAAAAAAACTATTACTCACTCGTGAATAATAGTAATGAAAAAGTCACAGTTTGATTATAGGTGTCATTATGTGCCTAATTGCCATGGGATTAGAGCCACTTTATAAGGAAGTGTGTTGAAAATATAATTTTTTATAATAAAATTATATGTTATAGTAAATAAATCAATAACGTTAAATTTTTAAATAACTTTATGAAGGCACTATTTTGTGCTTTTTTGTGCAATGTACAATAAGTGACATCATCTCCGGGTTTTTATTTTAACATCGGAATCCATCTCGTCACACTGGCACACATTACCACTATACAATACACATATAAACAAAATGTAGGGATTAAAAATCAATATTTATTAAATTGTAATGTTTCCTGTCGCTTGACAATTTTATTGCCTGGTGAAATAGGAGCCAGAAGACAATCCAATTTTCCCAATAGACTTATTAACGTGTAATGTGTTTTAATATTGAGATAATAATACCATAATTTTATTTTAATTTTCATAACATTTATAAATTGAAGTATGGTATGAACTATGTTACGAAGTACATGTTTTAGTTATAAAGTTAATGTGTCTCTTGAGGCGGGGAGTAATAAATATACGTCTCAACTGTAAACACGTACTTATTTGATTGACTTTACACTCGGTAATTAATTTTGTTGTTATTGGAACATTTCTCATTTTAATTTTATTAAGTATGACAATTCGATGAATTTTATCATACCATATTTGACATTACTTAAATTATTATAAATTTTGTTACATCAATTTTTAACAACAATTAATTGATTATTAATTGTACATTTGACAATCATTTTCTTTCATATTGCATTTTAAATTATACTCTTATTGCAATTCAAAAACAAATACATAAAACAGGTTGTTAACATATGATTGCAAGGGCGGACATATCCCTAACAGAGATCTCTGCCTGTCAACCCATGAAAGTAAGTTAAGAAAATAGATTATAGGGGATACAAATGCATAAAGAAGACAATATTGAAAAACTTTAATATACCTACATAATAATAATCCTACTTAAATACACATATAAAAACAAATACTTAAATAATTACACAAATACATATATACATATTAATAATATATACCTTAACATGTAATTATCATGACATTTATCATGTAATTATGTCAGAATTAGATAAATAAATCTAAATCTAAAAAATGTATTCTCTTCTGCAGCCATGTTCGAATGCATCCGAGGCGTCAAGTCACTGGGCACGGACTTTTGTTTGCCGACCTGCAAGAATTTCTTCAATATATTCCATCCCTACGACCCGATTGCTTACAGGTAAATTAAATTTCAATTATTGGACATATCGTGCCTATATACTTCTAAGCCAGCTAGCCTAAATTGGTCGCCATAATAACAATGTTTTAGGCATAGTTGTGTTCCGACAATCAGAGGTAAGATAGCCAGTTCCTCAGTTGTTGAGGATTACAGGTGAAGCTCGCTTCCACCTTCGGCCTTATCGTCACTTACCATCAGGTGAGATGAAGGCCAAAAGCTTGCCTATATGTAAAAAAAATATATACACGAACCACTACTAGTCACCCTTCCTATAAGGAAGAACACAGGAAAATAAAAAATAAATATCCGCACACATTCACACCTATCAACTAGCCCCATTTTAAGCAACTAATGCTGCTTGTGTTACGGATGCTAGATGACGGATAATATTAGTTTGTGTAACTGTCACATAATTTAGGTTATTTAATTTAGGTTTTAATATCGCGTCATGTGCAGTTACATACACTACTTTATTTATTATTCAAAGAAATAAAACAAAAAATGTAATAAATCTTATTTATTGTTGGCTGTCTGGAAAACATTTGCCATAGTTTTGTGCGTTTTTAAGATGCAAATTTTTTAGACCTTAAGCTATTGTAATACGGTATCAATTCCATTGGATGTTGTTTCAGAATCGAACCGCTTATAAACACACAGCTCGGCTCTTACAAGCCATACCTCATACCGCATCACAAGGGCAGAAAGAGAATGCATCTTGGTAAGTTCTCAACGTCAGGATTCGAAACTATCAAGATTATTACGAGTAGCCGTGTCGACGAGGAGTCGTGAATACTATCAACCCATCTCTTCCCTTGGGTGTCGTAAAAGGCGACTACTGGACTTAGAACTGCACAACATCCAATAACTTATAGCGGCGACGGGCTCACCACCTGTCACGCTGAGTGCAGTTGCTGCTTGGTGAAGCGCGGACTATGGCAGTGGACTGCTTTTGCGGTGCTTTTGCCTAGTCTCTGACTAACCCTTAGGGGATAATAGTCATGATTATATGTCTGTATTACGAGTTCCTCGCTTCCACCTTCGGCGTTTTCGTCACTTACCATAAGGTGTACCTGTCATATGTAAAAAGAAATGTTTTCGTAATTATCGGATTCTCATATGTCCTCAGCCTATATACGTCCCACAGCTGGGCACAGGCCTTCCTCATAGAGAAACACATGAGGAGTATGGGGCGTAACACCACCACGCTGGCCCAATGCGGGTTGGTACAAACAGTCGCAATAGCGACCGGGACCAACGGCTCAACGCTCGCGATCACAAAGTTTTGGTCACCTATCCACGGCCTAACCATGGCGAAGGTAGCTTTGTTTTCAATCGTAAGCCGAAGCGTACTAACCACTACGCCACTAAGCTCCTCTCGGTATTACATGCCTGTAATCGCTTAAAATCACATTAGTATTACATACCTCGGTAATACCTCAGATTTTTTTAACCGTTTTTACCTTATGAGGTTATAAAACGGTGCGCTTAAAATAGAATTTTCGCTCGATTATCTTTTTGTTTTGACTATTTTTTTGAAATGACAGGTTAGCTCTTGGACTTCATCTCACCTGATGGTAAGTGACGATAAGGCCGAAGGTGGAAGCGAGCTTCACCTGTAATCCTCAACAACTGAGGAACTGGCTATCTTACCTCTGATTGCCGGAACAACAATGCTTATAACATTGTTAATATGGCGACAAATTTAGGTGAGACGGTGGTAGCTAGCCAGGCGGGCTTAGAAGCTCTACCACCAACCAAACCGACCAGAAAAACCCCTGCCCGCTTGGGAAATCGAACCCCGGACCTCCCGATCTACACCCGGTGGTGTCAACCACTAGACCAGAGAGGCGGTTAACAGATATTGGTAATATTAAGCTGCATAATAGAAATGTATCATGTTTGTTCTAGAACTAAAAGACACCATGGCTCGTGTGGGGGCAGACTTAAAACAGAAGTTAATCGAGTCGCTGAAATCCACGTGGACCAGCATGTGGAAGACGCAGCCGCCGCCCAACGATGGGCAACTTGAGAAGGTGAGAGATTCTGGACCTTATTACAAAGATACCAAGGCTGACTCAGTTTATAATCATCAGCTATCAATTAAAGAAACTTAATATGCCGCTTGTGTTTAGGAAACTAAGTGTCGGAAATTATGCATATTATTATACATATATGTTAGATGGATCAAGAACCTCTCAAGACGAGATAGCTAACATCGTAAATAACAACATTTGTTATACGAGGTTTACGATAACTCATTACATTAGTCAAAAATAATTTTACAAGCTTATAATATTCTGTCGTGACATTAGTAAGTCTATGTTCAGTTCATACGAAAAGTCAACACGCGCGACGCTCGCGCGCGGTTCCACAGAGCTAGGAACATTCAGAAATTGATATTTATTTTTTTATTTGAACGTGAAATGGGTCAAATTATTCATAATCTATGGACATTATGAAAAAATCGTTATGCACATCACTTAGCCAAGGGGGCGGTACCTGTCCATGAAAAATCCAATTACTGCGGAACATTTCCATAGGTCAAAATAAAGAACTTTATGGACGTGAACTGTCAAAACGGGCCTCTTCTTTTGTGGGGACTTTAGATGTGCCATATATTGTCACCAGATAGTAAATTTTTTTTATTGCAGGTTGTTGAAGAAGAGATGGAGAAGGAGCAACTGTGCGAGGACAACAGAGATGATCAGTCGCAGAACAATGACCTAGTAAGTCATATTTTACTTATATACTTTCCTAATAGGTCCTACACATAGGCCTTGCTGCCTGACGAAGCTTAGAGTCACTTCATCAATGTGTGTAGGACTCAGAGTAAACAGAACTGGAGTAGCCTTTGTCTAACATTCCCCTCTGCCAAATGCACAAGCTCTGACAAATGTACCTCGGCCACGTGCTCAGACACGATAGATATAGACTGCTTCAGTTGATAATGATGGGCAGGGTGGAGGGAAAGAGACGCGCTGGGCGACGACGAAAATCGTGGCTGCGAAACATTAGGGAGTGGACCGGCATTACCTCTGTTGAACAACTGTTTCGGCTTGCGACTAACAGAGAAGAATACCATAAGCTGACGGCCAACCTTCAGGATTGAAGAGGCACTAGAAGAAGAAGAAATGCACAAGCATCGGATGCTTGCACGTTTAATAAAACTAGTTGAGCCGCAATTTTGACAGCCATAACATTGTAAATGTTGCGGCGAACAGAGCTCCCGCAAAAATGCCTGCCTGTGCTGTTTTTTGTTGTAAAAATAAATAGAAAACATCGAGTATGCTAAAAGATGGTGTCACCTTTTATTTGTAATTAAAATTTTTCAGATTTCATGATTATTTACTTCATTATTTCATGTTTTAGAATTCTACGATTTCAAATTTCGAGCGCTAGTCTCGTGGGGAGTGCGGCTGTGGCGTTGTCAAAACGCACACCCCACGTGACTATTTTAAGGGTGTGTGTGTGAAATTTAAATTTGTGTGTCGAATTATGCATGTGTGCATTTGTAAAAACGTCTGGCTTTGAGTGTAGTGGTATCCTCACCCCCCGCAAGAAATGGCAGAAAAAAATGTTTGAGAAATTGACTAATGGCTACTCCAGTTCTGTTTACTCTGAGGTGTAGGACCAATAGAATAACATGTTTCCAATGTACGGTCGCAGTCAGAAAATGCTTACCACTTTTCAAATTAGATTGTTAAGCACGCTGTTTTTAATAAAATCTATGACAAGTTTCTTATTACTTTCGTTCACAGCTTATTACCATAAGATAATCAATAAACATTGAGAAGTATCGAAAAGACAAATAAATAAATTACAGTTATCAAAAATGATTGTTTGAACGTCATTCGGACAAAAGAGAAATTTTAATTAAAATTTTTAAAATTAAAATGGCAATTTTTTTTGTAAATAAATTTTTTTTGAGTTTCTATTTTGAATTTTTTATAATTTAATTTTAAAAAAACTGAAATATTAATGAAAAGTTATTTTTCCAGTTATCGATACATATAAATTTATTAAGCCAAATAGTCATACACGTCTAATGCGACGGATTCTCATGTTATAATTTTAAATTAGACAACCCGCTCAACCCCAATGTGTTTCATGTTCAACCCTGGCATTACCGTTAAGGCGAAAGGTAAGGCAAATGACTTTCAGCGTTTGGCGTAATCGAAATTGAGCGACAGCGACATCTATTGAAAACTTGAGGTGCGTCACAAAGCACATTGCACCGTAGCGCCATGTTTTGATAGCTATGACGGCTAGTGTTTATCACAGAGTAATTTCATCGACAGAGAAAATTAAGGGTTTCTAAAAAAATTAAAATGTACAATTGATAGTTCGTAAATAAAATAACCAGATAGTGATGAGATCGCCTCAGTTCATGTATCCAGTTTCCAGCATGTCAGACGATCCAAAATTAAATCAAGTTTTCTCAATTGATTTCCAACTCAATGTTTTGTGTAAGAATTGAGTTCATTATCTATCGATAAATTATTTTGTGGCAGTCTGATGTGCTCTTATCCGCACAAAAATTTGATTATACAGCCAGAACCAGAAGAACATGTACAATTCTTTTTTGTCTTTTAGGTACTGTATCTTGATGATCTGTCTCTGAAATGTGTTTTCTTTTTAAAGAATTTTAGTGTCTCTTTTTTTGTATCATCATTACTGTAATTGTTTGTGCAACTAGGATCAGAACTGAAAAAATTACATTATATAGTTTTGTCCGATTTTTTTCATTTTTTGTCAATAGAAACATAATATTTACTGATAAAAATCGTAAAATAATATGACGTCTCAAGTAAATACATTTAATAATGGAAAATGTTACGATTCAATTTTTTTACAGTATAGGTTGTATGAATACAAGCCTACACTAGTTTTTGTTTCATTCAAAACGAATCAGTATTTTTGATTTTAGACTTATCTAAAAGTCTTAGTTCCGCTTCCCAGCATGAAACATCGTATGACGTCATCATATACACGCAGGCCGGTTGGGACGTAGGTATACATTTTTAAAATCGCGAGAACTATCGAACGGACTGTCATTAAATGATTCAAAAGTAATATAAAGGTATCGAACCAGTCTTGAACATAAAGTTATTTATTTTAAAAGGATTAATACCAATAAGGAAATAAAGAGCATTTTGTAACGAAATTTTAATTAAATTGAATAAAAGTCTCTGTGGCTAAACTAATTAACGTAAATGATTATTATTTCTAGGCATTACGATATATTCACGCCTACAGTGGAATCCACACATATTGACCTTCGCTACGAGCATAAAACTTTTGATAAGCCAAATTTGACGACTATGATTGACAATATTGTCGAAAAATTCGGTAAATTTGACAGATAACTCTTAAGAGTGAAAAGAACGGATGACTTTATCGATCTAATATGGCGACTCACTGATGTTGAAACGGCGAAATTTGTTTCATTTTGCTATTTTCACAGCGTAATGTCGTATAGTCTACTGTTGTGGGGCTCCGCTGCTGACATTCAGACTATCTTTGTACTGCAAACGAGAGCCATTCGTGCCATTTACAATCTTAGACCACGTGACTCGCTCAAGGAATTATTTAAGGAAATTGATATATTAAACGTGGCGTCTCAATATTTGAAATGTTCTAAATTCCTTTTGATATTATGGCTGTATAAAAAAAGCTAACTGTTGAGTTTCTTGCGGCACTTCTTCTCAACAGGCCATTCACGTCGAAGTGCTAGTAGGAAAAAAATATTGACGTGCAAGTATTTCATGTAAATCTAATTGCAAAAAAAAATTCATAGCTCTGCTGCCTTTGCAATAAAGAAAATCAGACTATTATCTGACGTTGAAATGGCAAGACTTGTCTACTTTAGTTATTTTCATAGTGTGATGTCGTATGGCTTGTTGCTATGGGAGTCAGCAGCTGATATTGGGAATATTTTTATTTTACAAAAACAAGCTGTATGAGCCATTTACAAGCTTAGACCACGAGACTCACTCAGAGAGTTATTCAGGGAAATTGATATATTAACTGTAGCCGAATACATCTGTGAAAATATTTTATATGTTTATAAACATAACCACACATTTAAGATAAACAATGAATGCCATAAATAAAATACTAGAAGCAAAAATGAACTTGCTGTGCATTTATGGGAGAATGTTACCAATTTTATAATAAAATCCCACCAAACGTGTTGGGCTACGCTCAATATAGGGTTCCGTATTTTTCCATCCGTCACAATTTTGATTGCGTGAACCAATTTTAATAATTCTTTTTTTATTTGAAAGACGATATATTCTTTATCATAAAATATGTAAAATGAGATATAAAAAAAGCATACATATATCGTAAGTCACAAATGTAGTTCAAAAATTATTTTGTAAAATTTATCAAAAACTGTTCAACCTATAAAGTTCAAAATAATTTTCATAGAAAGTACTTATAAAGTTTTACCTTTTAGAACTTTTTTTTATTTTTTGAACTTATGGTTCAAAAGTTAAAGGGGGGGGACTTTTTTTTAACTTTCGGAGCGATATAAAATAAGATTTTTATCGTAAAATGATGTTAGAAAATTTAAACGTGGTGCGAATCAGTGATTTGCCTAGTGATATAATTATTTATCATATTAAGTAAAATTTTCGAAAATTCTTTTAACCAAAATATTTATTTTCCCCTTTTTAGGCCATTAGTAAAACGTTTAATACAGTATTTATGTAACCCTTTTTTATTTTATTTTTATATATTTTTATTTAATATTGTATTGTCACTGGGAGCAATCCTGTATGTAAAAATTCAACTCAATCGGATGTCGGGAAGTGGTCGAAAATCGATCGCCAGATATGATCTCCACAGACAAGAAGGCAAGCTAAGAAAAACGTAGTAAAAGTGTATCATAATTCTTCGTTTGTTATAAACACTAAATTATGTGACAATTTCACTATCAGCCAGTGATTAGAGAGCATACGTCTAAAGAAAACATTAGAGAAACCAATTTCTATTAACAATACAATCTTCCCTGCGTAGACTCTGTATCGGCCACTACTCTGTGCATTTTAGTAGTGAGAAGTAATTTTTGGTAGCCCGATTGTTGTTGCACACAGATCTGTAGGTACAATTATCTACATTATGACGTGGATAAGCAAGGTAATTAAAGAGGGTGGTACTTACTCTAGTGTATTATCAATATTTTTTTTTCTAGACAAATAATAATTATGTAGAATATTTAATAATTCACCGTTGCTTAGCAACGATGTCATTTCTTTGCAAAAGCGCCTACGAAATTTTGCCAGCAAATGTACAATTATGCAACTATAATATTTTAGTAGGCGCTACTAGGAAAATCATTGCAATTAATAAATTCGCGGTCATTTCTAAAAAAACTCACCGTCGGAGACTAGGTATTAATGAAACGGATATGTAAACTGAGTTTGATAATAAACAGAAAAGTCGTTAAAAGAAAAAAGTGTAAAAGAAATTTCAATAAATTATGATAAATTGAATGTTCTCCATATGTTGCTATAAATAATTACTAGTATTTTGGACCGTCACGAACAAGTTTATGATATATGTCATAACATCAAATAATCTGATCATCCCATGTGCTGTATTTTTGCCAGACTACTGTACCAAAAACACCTCATTATGAACATTTGCCTATCCCTTCGCCTTAAAGCAGGCAACACCAGAAGTGCTAGGCGTATTGAACGCGGGTCGCCGTATCGACTACGTTCTTCAGGAAGCACCGTTCGAGATGATCAACGAGTACCTCTTCGCGATGAGCAGCCACGTGTGCTACTGGTGAGTGTTAACCGCCGTAGTTACCTCGACCGTTTGATTGTGTTATCTATACATATAATAAAACTGTAGAGGTCGAATGTCTGTACATAGAAAAAAAATGCTTAAAACCAAGTCAGGTGTGACGTGGTGAGCCCGGAGATAAATAAAAGGCGCTGGGTCATCACTTATAGGTATTGGGTCCTTACCTATGAAATTGGTGTTTTTTTTCTCTCTTAGTATTTTGTCTGTAACTATTAAGATTCAGAGTATTCCTAAAAATAATTACCTCGTCTAAAAATAGACTATATTTTTGAGCTCTTTTGATTTGTTTTGATAATTTGTTGTAAGTTTAATTGTGTTAAAATTGGACACGGAGACAACTCTTTTTAAGTGCCTCCCGAATACATCATTTGCATTCACTTAAAAACGATAAATAATTTTTATGAAGTGTGATATTACACATATTACTAAAGCTTGTTTAATGATAGATGCCAAATATTATTATCTTTGGATTTGTCGTTGTGAAGAAAACTGAAAAAAATTTAGTATGGAAAATGCAGAATTCCCCAAAATCTCCACACAAAACCTAATATATATTTCATATATCAAAAACTAAGGCACTAAAAGTGCCTTTGAAAACGAACGAACAAACAAAATAATAATGACGTATCACGGCCACACTTCTTCTAATATTGTAATCAATCGGTTTCAATTTATAAATATACTTATGAATAATTATGTGGACAAGAGAAAGACAGTGAGAAAGACAGACAGTAAATAAAAAAAAAAGAAACAGAAAATGGCCAGGGAATGGCGCAATAACAGCAAAGAGTCGCTAATTGAACCTCATATTAACCATATAGTGAAAAAATCATTCCGTATGCTCGGCTTTGTTTTAAGGGTCGGTAGAGACTTTATGAATTGTTCAACTATTAGATTGTTGTATTTTTCACTTGTCAGATCTATACTTGAATATGCATCAACGGCCTGGAATCCCCAATACAACGTTTACATAGATTCGATAGAAAAAATTAACCGGAAAATAACTAAACATTTAACTTTTAGAGCCACTCGTTATAAACAGGAATTCTCCAGTATCCCTTCCTTGTTGGTACGCCGTGTTGAAAAGGACCAGTACTTTCTGTACAAAATTCTTAGAGGTTTAGTAGACTCCCCATTTCTTTTAAGTAATATAAATATAAGGTGCCCCCGAACAAGTTCCCGGCTTAATAGCTTATTCTCTCAATTTGTACATAAGACCAAATATACCCGCAACACATTTTTGTATCGCTCATGTGATATGTATAATTTAAAATTTAATTCAGTGGATATTTTTCACTGCACTGCTTCACAATTTAGAAGTCAAATAAATTGTTTGAATTTTGAGGGATACTGTCAAATTGTTGGAAAATAATATAGTATAATTTTATTTAATGTAAACTTGTTTTTATAGTGCGTAGGTGTTCCTCTTGTGTCCGTAAAGACTTTTTTTATGTGTTATTTTTCTATGGAAACTTTGCTGATTTCTGTACTATTTTTTATTGTTGTTATTTTTAAGTTATATTATAATTGTTTGTTTCCTAAATAAAGTAAAAATAAAAAAATAAAAAAATAATAAAACCAGCGTCAGGACTCATAAACCTGACATCATGCTGAATTGGCTACCTGTTTTGGCACAGCCGTGAAACAGTTTCAAATAGATATTTGCTATGTATTCCTGTATTTTTCTTTGATTGTGTGTAATATAGCTATGTTTATATTCGTTATGTCCGTATAATGTTTCGTGGATGTGTCGGAATAAATATTTTTCTTTCTTTCTTTCTAATATAGCTATAGCGCCTCGTTACAAGGGGGATGCATAAAGAGGGAAAATACCAAGAAATGTTTATTTCTTATTTTTGTTTCTCGGTCTGTTTTGTTTGTGCGGGCTAATCTCCGAAATGGCTGGAGCAATTTCAATGGCGTCGCGGGCAACAGCTAGTTACAAATAAACTATAAATTGTTACATATCTAGCGGTTGCCCGCGACTTCGCCCTTGGTTACTGGTTTTTTATCTATCCCACGGGAACCCTTTAATTTTACGGAATAAAAAGAATCTAAGATGTTGACCAGGGATATAAGGTATGATCATTGGAATCGGTCCAGCCATTTCGGAGATTAGCCCGTACAAACAAAATAGACAGAAACAAAAAATAAACACTTTGGTATGTTCCCTCTTTTAACATCCTCCTGACCTGATTTTAAGCATTTATTTTCTATGTACAGACATTCGACCTCTACAGTTTTATTATGTGTATAGATAAACATTTTGTCGTCACTTTGCGGCCCCCAATATGTTGGCAACACCAACATTGATATTTTGTAATGGCAACTTATTTGTATTTTTAACTAACGAATTGAAAGTGATCAGTTATTTTGGCCTTTTATTTCCCATTGGAACCAGCGCCCTGCTATCAAATCCACGCCGAAATTGACTCTTATTGGAAGGACATAAAGATTGTCACCTCTAAAATGTGTATACATGTTTTGTACTGACTGTACACCCATTTAGGTAAATGTAGAATTTCCATGTATTGTATGTGTGCGTGCGTGCATGTGTGTGTGTGTGTGTGTGTGTGAAGTCTATTTTAACCTCGACTGCTTGCAAAATCAAGTGTAATTTTGAGATTCCATCTTCTCTTCTGCTCCATTCTACTCTATTCTCTCTTCTCAGGGAGTCGGAGGACACAATGCTACTGATCTTGAAGGAAATATACGATGCTCTGGGCGTCAGACCAGACTGCAGCGTCCCGCAGCAGAGCATGACAGTGCACAGGACTAGGAATGTTGTGAGTATTATCTGTTCTACCAACCCACCTCTTCCCTTGGGTGTCGATAAAGGGGACTAATGGACTTAGAACTATAACATCCCTCCCACAATCAGACACTCCGATAATTCGATGCATCTAACAGCTGCATTTCGTGGTAGCTTCAGCTATTTCGCTACAAAGTGCTGGATTAACATCCCAATTAGAAACTCTGATACTATTCATACTTTTAAGTTAAAATATAAGAAGGTTTTATTAAGTGCTCTAAAGCAGGAATAGCAGTTGACTTTGTTATGTATTTACTAATATTTTTTCTGTATTATATGTATGCCCTTTTAATATATAATTAATATTTATATCATTATTATATGAATTACATTACTGTGAGTGTATTGTTGTGATTAAATTGCCTTTGGATATAATATTTTAGCTCTGTTTTGTTATTGTAATTTAATAACTAAAAGAGCTAATAACTTGACACGCTTGGTTTTTATACAAATCGATAAACTTGCGTTATCTATATAAATGTAAATGTATCTTTGTAACATGCCTAATAAAGTACGAAGTAACTCGAAAACACAAAGTATCGGACACCCATTTGTAAATATACAAAGTTGAGGATTAAAGGGAATAATTTTTTTTTTATATTAATATGTTTCTTTTCAGAATGAAGCAATAAACGTGGCTACTCCAGGTAATTATATTATTTATAATATCCCGGTTTGTTGCAGCAACCGTTACTACAAACGCTAGCTAATAATTAACATTGATATGTAATCATTTTAAGGTACTTAGTAATAAACTAATATAGACTATGGTGCCTATTATGCTTGAAAAGGACATAAACATAGAATTTATATTTTCATTTATTACACTGCTACTTCTCATTGTTGAGAGTATTCAATTATTTTATTTTTTTCAGAATTCCCTTCGACAAGTCGTGATGGCACATGATGCTATAGATATAAAAATTCTAGTATAATCGTTATTATGTAATTTAAAACATACGTACCTTATACAACCAGTGGTCGGTGTGAAGCTAAGTCAACTTATACAGAGTAAATAAAGAATTTATAGTCTTAAGTATCATATATGATACATAACATTCAGTTAAATATTATGTGTCATATATGAGACGTCTGTAGTTTTCACTATACCCTCAATTTGCTCAATTCTTATTGCCATTCATGTCACGTAGAATCTACAAATTAGAAATATATTCTATTTGATTTGACATAGGTATTGTTGTGAAATCTCATATGGCACAATAGGACTTACATGGTAAGAGAAATCTAAAAATATTTGCTAAATATAAAAGATTTAAAAAAACTTGTGAATATTAACTTAGAATTGATGTCAACAAATATATAATACACACTTTTCATATTTGGAACACTAGCTTATTAAATGTCATGTATATAAAATATTACAAAGAAATACTTGTGTAATATTATCCTCCATATATTACCTGAAATTAGTTCCATTAAAAACTTTCATACGTGACCAATTCTGTTAATCTTACATTAATTTATCACTTAAAAGTAGTTAAATCCTAATATGCCTATGGAACATTTTGAAATAGCTTAATTATTGATTATGACATTTTAATGGTTAAAGAGTCTGTGTCCAATATGTATGGGTCTAATAACTTCTTAATCTCACATACACACGAATATTACTAAAAATATGTTGCATATATGGGACAAATAATTTTAAACTAAAAATATTGTCCCATCAAAAAAAAAACAAATATACTATTTATGACACTATAAATACAAAATATGTAGTTTTCAATTTAAATTATTATGGAGTAAGGCGAAAAAAATATCATATGAAATAGTCGTGGATATTAAGCGAATAGATAATAAGCAATTTTGAACCTAAAATGAATGACAAATTCAAGACAAAATTATAGTTGTTAAATAAATAAGAGATATTTTTATGTTTGAGTGTTCTTAATAATCTCCTATACTACTGCCCCATTATTCTGAACTGTAACTTCACGTGTTTGACTTGAAAGGGCATGTCCCGTCTCGCTCAAGTTCGTCGCAATAAAAAGAGACAGGTAGAGGGATTCCGTGATTCGGTTTTTTTTCAGAGAGTTGAGATGATGGACCCAATTGGGAAATTCCTTTACTGTTAGAAAAGTATATTATCCCCGAGTACTTATCTATTTATTTTGATAAATATATAAACACAATCTTAGCAGCCGTGTGAAGCCAGGAGGGGCTACTCAAGACTTTTATTTAACTGAATAAAACTATATAAATGTATTATATGACCAATGTCTCATCTTCAATGTCTTATTTTAATTATCCTATCAATTTAATTTTCACTTAACTTATTAAATTTAACAGTTAGTAGTCACTTTTAGATTGGGTTAACTCAGTCTATGAACGGAATATACGATATATGATTGAAAAATAGTTGTTGACTTTGCGTTACACCGAACCCTTAAAGAAACGAAAATTAACAAGTTTTAATCAACTTCAATGAAATATGAATGAAATATGATGAATTAAGAGAGAAAAAAACAGGAAAAATTATATTTAAAAATTGTATAAACTCTAATAGTTTGGAATGGTTTCATCTTGCAAATCGCCATTAATTTTTTGGAGTCGTACATTCTGTTAATAAAAGAACTGTATGTTATTATGACTTCAATGAAATAGTTTAAAAAGTAATTCGATTTTTATATTCTATGAATGCATAATCTTTGAGAAATTCGCGTATTTTATAGTAGCGGGAAGACCTGCATCAAATGATTTTATTTAGAGCCAATACAAAATCCACAGATTAATTGAATCCTCCTATTTTAGGGAAACTAATAATGCTTTTTTAATGACTCGGTTCTCTTATATTTTTATCAGTTTAAGTAAAATATTTATTTGAGTATTAACTTCATATTTAAATGTAATTGTACTAATTGTGCATTTCATGGAGTGTCAGAATTGATACACTACCAATTTTTATAACAAAAAGTAAAAAAAATAGGAGAGAATGAAAAATTTTAAAGCAGTGATCTTTATGTTACAAATATGATTTTTATAAAGTTTCTTTGTGGTTTTCCTTAAATAGATTTTGTTTTCCAGTAAAAAAAATAAAGTTATCATCGTAAATTGTAAACAGATATTGTATTAAATGCTATATTTATATCTTCAATTGGTTTCGAAGCACCTTACTCACTAGACGAGTTTAAATATATAACTCTAAAAACTAATTTCCAAAAATATTTATTATGTATTATTTTCAGATGACAGTTTCTTTACAACATATTAGAAAAGGATGGGATGACTAAAAGTGTTTCCTTCTCGCTCGCACGCCATTTTAAATCACATTTGTGATGAGATTGCGTTTGTAGCGTGCGATGCGATAAGGAAAACTGTTAAAAGAAATATGATAGTTTCTGTACTTTTGGCGTAAAATTTAAATATACATATTACACTCAACATCCTATACTTTCTATATAACTGTGTTTATTTTAAGATATTTAAAGATATATGTATCAATATTTGTAACACTCAAATAAGGTTGGCCACTCACTGTACGATTGAGAAAGTGAATCGTTAAACCAGACAGTTTTAATGTTATTTATTTTTAGCTTTGTGGTTTTTGGTATATCGTGAAATATCAGTGTATTATTTGTTATGATTAATAAAACAAAAGTCCGCCAACATTCAGACATGATAATATGAACATAATTATAATAAAAGTCTAACTTTGCGTGTACCTTATGAAAGGTTCGCCCATCTCATAGGGGGTTAAACATAGCAGGCGAAATATGGTTAACGCCTCTGCCTACCTCACTGGGGATATAGGCTATGTGTATGTTTATGTGTGTTTGATGAAGGAAGCATGTGCCTTATGCAAGAGCCGTGATAAGACGTATTTGGTGCAAAAACGGACTTTGAATATAGCTCGTTAAGGCTTGCTTGGCCAATATCAAAAATAAACCATATAGAGTGATATCCTCGATAATTTAACTGCTGATGTTCTTCTCCAAAACAAATTATTACATTTATTTTTACAGCTTTTTAGAATGTAATTAGTGATGATTAATATTTTCAAAATAAAACCATTTTATGATTGAACATCATTAAAACATTGAAAAATTGGTTCTATTAATAACACTTCCATCATGATTTGTCGCAATGTTTTCCTCTCGAATAATTTTTAAGACGAGCTGTGAGTGGCCGGCCTTATTTTTGTGATACGAACAATTTGTTAATTTAAAATTGTATTGTTACATGGGTTATTTAAAGATTTAAATTATTATACTTTAATATTAATTAGCACAATATATAAATATCTTGGTTGTTGTAAAGAGTATCAGGAAATGATAAAATATTTAATTTACGACTGTTCTCGGAGTCTCGTACCGTCTCGCTTTGATTCGCCGCAATAAAAATTGATAGTTATACAGGTCGGTAATATTTAAAAAACAATCCTTTTTAACGTTAATCATAAGAAAAATATGAAGTATGAATGTAATTTTTTGATATTTTAATATTATTAAATTTCAATGTATTTCAAAGCTGCGGTAGCCGAGTTGCAGTTAGTTTCATTTTTTGCCGCACAGAATATTAAAGATTAGTGCAGTGTTGCCAACATAGAAAGAATTCTTTCGTTAAATTACGAAGACAGAGAAACTGACTTCCTTGCTCTTGCATCGCCATTTTGCTATTTAAATCCACACCAACAATGGATATTTTTCATTTTCTTTTACTCTTTTCGTATATGTAAATGATATAGGCATTTTTTAAATGCTTATCTATAGTTATATGTTTATTACCTTGTTTTACGTTTAATTAAAATAAAAACCTAGAAAAATATTGCTTTTCTTATACCTTACAAAGTGATAGATTCTAAAAACTAATTATTTGTTGGAATTACCTTGTTTGTTACACTTTTTCATGAATAAATATTTTCTGACATCCGGGTTTTGATTTTTATTTAAGTTTAATACAAAAAACCTTGACATATAAGCCTAAGTAGGCATACTAAGAATGTTACCAGGGCAATCGATCGTTCGTCAATCGAGAGCATTGATCGATGGTAGAATTGATTAATCGTACGGTAGAATCTATCGCTCGATCGATTAAATAGGTACTGAATATTTACAAATAAATAATTAAGATATGTTGTCAATACCAAAAAGGTATTGAACCTTGATAGTCTCCAAACATAAAATATCGCACTTGGTCCAGAGGTTCTGACGCTTACTGAATCGATCCATGTCTTCCATCGATCGATTGGTCTGGTAATCACGCCATTTCCCGGTGGGGTAGGCAAAGCTTAAAGATCTTGATTTGTTACCATCCTGGACCACATCCTTCGCTTTTTCTACTCTCGTTATTGGCTTCATAGATGGCTCTTGAGAACGTTCACCTAGGCCATTGAGTTCCCAAAGTGGTCCAGATGAACCTCTAGGGGTCCACGGGAGACTCGACGGGGGTCTTGTTGTCTTCACATCTTTACGTTTTTGTCGAGTTTTGGGAATATGGTAGAAATGTAGCTGCAGGGGTCCACCGGAACCAGATAAATTAAGAGTAAGAAAAATAAGTCTGGGAGCCCCTGGCCTATAGTACGTTTCAATCCAAGTTGCCAAAAAGGAAAACAAAAAAGCTGACTTACCGAATTTGTTATTCAATAATCACACTTTTTACATGGACATTGGCACGTAAATATAATTAACGGTAACAATTTTTGTCCGTTTCAATTGATTTCAATTACCTACAGTCATCACAGAACATTTTAGAGATGAAACATTACCTTTGTTTTGTTTACCTTATTGGCAACTTGGATTGAGACGTATTATAGGCTGTCCTCTTCCAGCATTCCCATTTACAGAGGTCATAATATGGTCGATGACCACATCGATGACAGAGTTAATCCAAAACAGCAGTGCGAGCATGAAACCTCGACAGTCGCCATTCTTGAGCGACAAAAGCATCCGTCCTTTTTTCACTCCTTAGGGTTACCTGTATTTTTCAACAATTTTCGCTCTAAGACGTCAAATTGGCTTATCGAAAGTTCTATGCTCGTAGCGCATACCTATCATTTATCAATCCTCTGTTATTGTTGCAATTTCTGTCTAAATTATTAAGGTTGAAATCTGTTTAGCAATTATGTTCAATGATTCCCGTGGGGAATCGAATCCCGGACCTCCCGATCTACCGGTGGTGTGAACTACAGACCAGAGAAGCGGTTAAAATTTTATAATAATTTTCGTGTCAATCGTCCTCGGACTATAAACGTACAACTACTGGACACAGGCCTTTTTAATGGAGAAATACATGAGGCGTTTAGGCCGTAACACCACCACGCTGACCCAATGCGGGTTGGTGGGTAGAAACAGTCGCAATAGCGACCTTCCGTGCCTTCCGAAGCACGGAGGAGCTTCAAAATCACAAAGTTTTGGTCGCCCATCCACGGCCTGACCATGGCGAAGGTAGCTTTGTTTTGAATCGAAAGCCAAAGCGTACTAACCACTACGCCACCGAGCTCCTTACGTCACGTGTGAATTGAATAACCTTTTTTTTACATTTCCGAGATTTCCGAGGCACTTAGTCAATTTGCTTCATATTCCTTGGGGGTGAGATATTGAAACAAAAGAGAACTATTTTACCATATTTATTGACATGTCACTTTAATTGTAAACTTTCAACTGTAACTTATTGACGAAACTTACTGCAACTTTTTGTATTTTTAATGATAACGTGTTTGTCATAAGGTGAAAATTGGGAAAGCATCAGTTATACATATTAATGGGATTTTAGTCAAGTTGTGGAGTCGAACCGTGCTGCTTAATTAAATTGTTACACCCATTTTACTAACATATTTCTATGTACTTTGTTACTAACGTATAGAAAATTTTAATTTTTACTGACATTTTTTAAAGTCGTGTGGTAGCGGCTCATTTAAAGTATACTACAAACCCATCTTTTCCCTTGGGTGTCGTAAAAGGCGACTAATGGACTAAGAACTGCACAAACATCTAATAGCTTACAGTGGCGACGGGCTCACTACCCGTCATGCTGAGTGTAGTTACTGCTTGCTGCTTGGTGAACCGCCAACTATGGCAAAGAACTGCTTTTACGGTGCTTTTGCCTAGTCTCTGACTAACCCTTAGGGGATAATAGTCGTGATTTTATGTATGTGTGTATTTTCTTACGTAGGTACATTTAACTAACATATATATGGATTATTATTATATTTAGGGTCGAATTATATGCGTCTGTGCGACAAAGCGGCCTTGCCGCTGCACCGCGAAATTACAAGCTACTGCATGCAACAGTTTATTAGATGCGGGCGCAGTCGCTACTTTTTTTGCCGCTCGGACGGGCTGACTCATTTAACTTGGCCCTTATAGTCGCATTTTGAATGCAGTTCGAATCTTCCGACCATGGTTATATTTCGTAGTCTAGTGGTTCCATCTTTCTCATACTTCTAATCGGAGAGAAATAAGAACAGACACATACAGTAGATAAAACAAAAATCAGGAACACAGCTATATGAACAGCCAATCTACTTGTAAATCGATGAACGAAGGTTAATTCTTGGGGCTTTGACGTTTTTGGCTGAATCACACGAGGTTTCTTTGCTCTCTTTACAGTTTTTAATTTTTTCGCGGGTTTTGTGGAAACTTTTTCGGTTTCCAGTTTCGTAATGAAAGATCCTTCAATATCTATTTTGTACCACGATTTGTGTTTGTCGAATATTAAGCTGTTTGTCCTCTGAATATTTCCTTCCGTGATTCCATGATTGGGTCCGAAGTGAGCATCCATTAGCTTTTAAATTCAGTTATTTAGTACTGTATGGGAGACTTGAGAATTTAAATAAATAAGCACGGAGGATTTTTCAACAGAGTTTTGCTCAGAGAAGGCTCAGAGTTTTGTAGCCATGACACTGTCAGGTTGACAAATCAGCAAGCAAGCAAATATTTTTAAACAAAACAGTAAGGCAAATGGCTCGTTTTCATAAAGATCATAATCTTTATGAAAACGAGCCATTTGCCGATTTTGATTAGTTTTGACTCGATCATTATAAAAGAAAGGTAATAAAGCTTTATGAATTTTTACACTTCGTAGCTGGAAGATCTCCCTCTTGCCTATAAGCCTGCTATTATTATTTTTAAATTAAGGCTTATACATTTAAATGACCAAAATGCGGCCTTATCGTTAAGAGCGCTCTCCTCCAGACAACAATAGGAAGGACAGGGAATAACTGATTTGAGTCCACTGCGCGTGTTTGTAAAAATAAACATGTAAAGGGGTCTATTCACATCCTAAAATCAGAGGCAATATCTATAAAGAAAACCTCCATAAATATAGGTACTCAATGTATTTACTTTTTTGCTAGAAGGTGTAACACTTTCAGATTTTTGAAATTACGGTTTTTGGGAACCAACAACTGTTCTTCGTCCATTGGCTCAATAATAGTGCCTGCTTTCGTTATTACACTTGGTTTGATTAACTTTTGATGTGCCTTTTCAGAGACGAACGTGTTACCTATAGGGGCTCTGATAGACGCTTCATAATCTTTTACGCTTGTAAAAGGAAAAGGTACATCGCTCACTTTGTGCGAAGCTAATTTTGGATTATCAAACTCCTTGATAATTATATCTCCTTTATTTTCATCGCGCCTCGGCATTTTTGGAGGCGCTTTAAGAATAAACCGATTTTTCTTCCTTTTAGGAGCTTTAACGCCTTTGCCACCCCAAGAACCCCAACCTGGAAGACTTAGATCAATATCAGAAGGCTGATTCTTATTTATCTCATCCTCTTTCTCCTGCCTAAAACTTGCTACGACATCATCTTCTTCAAACACTTCTTCTATATTTACCTTCGGTACTACTTGTTCATCATCTAGTTCGTCTTGGTCATGATCAAGGTTTGGCAAAGCTGTGTTTAGGTATTTAGGTTTAACCTCAATAAATCTATTTGGATCTATATCAGGTGTTGCAGTTTCTTGCACATTTTTCTTAGCTGCTTCCAAGATCTTTGCTGAACTTTTAAGCTCTTCTTTACCAGCATCTACTTTATCTGTTTCGTTGAGTTCTTCATCAATTATTATTTTGGGTTTCATATTCTTCATTTTTAAGTATTCCAGGTTATCGTGTTCTTTTTCTTTTTTAATCTTTTTATTATCATGTTTGCTAGTTTTTTCTAGTTTTTCTATGTTTGCTCGTAGCATTTTCAATTTATTTTCAACCTTTCTAGCTACATCATCTTCTAATGTGTCAAAAGCGTCTGCTATTAAATCTACAGCCTTTTCTCGCTCTTTCTCAGTAGGATTTATTGCCTCTACAACCCAATCAGAAGTTGCAACAAGTTTTCTTTTCTGGGTTTTCTTTTGTTGTTGGGCTTTTGATTTATGTTTCTGTGCTCTTATTGTCTTTTTTAAAGCAGCTGTATCAATGACATGTTCTGCAACTTTAGTTGTTTTATTACTTTGATGTATTTTTTGTACACTGTCTTTTGAATCATTAATTTGTATATCACCATTATTATCATTATGTTGAGGTTGATCTTTTGATTTCTGTTTTTGTTCATCCAAAGTTTTTTTTAAAGCAGCAGCATCAATCACATATTCCACAATTTCATTTGGATTATCAGTTTTATCTATATTATCTATACATTCTTTTAAGTCCTTAATATCTTTGCCATCATTATTAAGATCATTATCATCTGATTCAGAATCAGTATTGTCTTGCTTTTTACCTAATTTCTCTTTTAAATACTTTTTGTAGCCAAAATTAAATTCATCATCAACATTAGACTTAGTAGAGCTTTGTAACATCCAGGGATTCAGTGGGTCTTGAGATAACACATCATTTGTTTCTTCATTCTCATCATCTTCATCATCAGTGCTCTGTGTGTCTTGATTTTTATGTGTCAAGCTTCTACTTACAGCTAATTGTTCTGCTATCTGTTGTCTTGTCTGAAATTTAATAAATTGAATTTATTGAATATAAGAATATTACTTTTGACATTTTCTTAAGGAATAAATCTTAATTGCTTGATCATGTTTTTTTTGGGTATAATATTATACATATATTAATAAAACATAATAAATGTACTGACGTAAAGACCACTCAACCTCCGTGGTCGAGTGGTCTGTACACTCTCAAGGCGTCAACATCTTGAAAGGTTCCGGTTTTGTTCCCCAGTGGGGACAGATGTTTGTGTGATGTATACAGGCATTTGTTTACCAGTCTTGAATGTTAATACAAGTATTGTATATTTTCTGAATATCTATCGCTCAGTTGCACAAAGATTTTTTAAAGACGACATTTAGTAATGAGACATTAAAACTTTAAAGTTCATTAAATTTAAAATTGGAACATAAAATAGTTCTAGCTAATGTCTCTTTAGCATTGATAGGGTGCTAATGTCGTTTTGTGCAACGTAAAAACTACGCTAAGGTGTTCTTTTGACACTTCAATCAATAAATTTAATGGAGCATTAGGGATAATGCCGACATTAAATTTTAAAGTTCGTTTCTGCAACTGGGTGTATATGTATTAAATATATTTATCTGTCATCTAGTATCCGTCATCTAGTATCCATCTCAAGCAGCATTAGTTGTTTAAAATGGAGCTAGCACCTATCAAAGGTGTGAATGACTGAGGATATTTATTTATATATTAATGAAAATTAATAAGAGTACCAAATATCGTGATAAAAAAATGGTAACTTTGAATTCGAATTTTTCAACAAATTCCATTGCATTATGGTGCATACATTTTCTTTACCAAACAAGGCATTATTTATTTATTTAACATTTTAGCACACTGCAAGTGGCCCTTGTGTATTTTTTGTAATTTAACAAAAACAGCTAGATTATTACAACAAGCAGGTGGAAGATGTGTCTATGTGAATATTTTTAATAACTAAAAAAATACTCACATCCTTATCATACTTGGCCCTAATCAACTGATTGCGGGCCCATTTCCCTGTGTTCTTGTGTCTGAGTGTGTGTCTTTCGAGCGCTCTTGACTTCTCCAGAGCCTCTAGTTTCTGCAAAGCTTCCTCTGGGTTTTTCTTCTGCAGCTCCTCGAATTCTTTGAGTTGCTGTTTTAATCTATCCTTTTTGAGAATTCTGAAAATTATTCCAAATTGCATTATAGGGCTAAGAGTAATAATCTCTTATTTATTCAACTTTCACTCATGGATCTTTTTTACTAGAGAACAGAATTTCATTAATTAATAGCACATTTCTTAATTTTTTTGATATTTAGGTGGTGTTATGTTAGAAATATAACAGAGAATTAATTATAAAATATTTATCTTTAAATTTAATTTCACAAAACTTTTCTTCTTCAATCAACAATAGGATACTGATGATTATGTAATATTTCCTATATTTTGTTTCACTAATCAACAAATCTATTAAAATATTTAATTCTAAATAGTAATATTGAAATACAAAAATATTTTATACAAAATACAACAATCATTTACAACAAAAAGATCAATATCAATCATAGGGATTTCAAGATTAAGATTATTGAACTATTTACGAAGAAGAACCCTTTTTAACACCTTATTGGTCACCGCAAACACAGGTGTTTGCAAATAATGTATATCTTGTATGTATCTTGTGTCTTGTCTTGTTGTATGTATATCTTGGGTGTGTGTCTTTTGTATATTATTTTCAGACCATTGACTAGTTCCTCATAGAATCTTACCTGTGATATTTTTTACTCTTTATTTTACTCTGTCTCTTTGCTTTAGCTGCCTTATATGACTGCTGTGCCCTGATTTTAGCCAGGTTCTGTCTGTGTTCCACCATTTCTTCGTACGACATCGGGTATGTTTGTTCCTCTTCTTCTTCTTCTTCGATGGCTGGAGGATCAATTTCTTCTAACTCCTTCTCTAATGGAGACTTTAGCTTAAATTTTTTTATGTACTCCTTAGTTGGTTGTAGCTCCTTAGTCTGAACATTGTTCAATGGGAAGGAAACAAAATCAACAGTGCGACTCCTTGCTACCACAGGATCCCAACGTCCTATCTTAGTTTTAGTCTGCTCGTAACCAGTGGCTCTCTTTATACGTTCTGCTTGTGGCTTTTCTAAAGGTTTTGGCAAAATATTCACAGAATTTTGACTCTTTTTCAACTTTTTACTTATCTGCAAATTTCGCGAAGTATCTCCTAATACCTTAACAACTTTATGGATGTCTATTTTACTTGTTCTTTTTATCAAATTAAACTCTGAATTGGTATTTGTAGCTTCATTTCTGGTTGGTTCAGTTATATGTTGTGTTTTGTCTAACTTTGAGACTGCACTGACTAAAATATCGTGTTCTGAAGAAATAAAATCTGTGTCCTCAACGTCGTCCATGATTGACTGCTTTTTCCACTTATCTACTCATAGAAATCTCACAAAATAAAATAGTTTTTAGCGGATTTAACCTAAAAAAACGACGTGCAGTAAGAACAGATGATTTTTGACGTACTACTGACAACATGACATTAACATATTGTTGTTTTAATTTGCTGTATAGTCAAATACATCATGTTCGTACAACCTCGACAATTAACAATTTCTTAGATTTACTCTTCGTAACGATCAATCTGCGGATGCATCAGGCGATGTCTGCGGACGCAGCTGTCTACGTGTACAAGAGGCAATAAAGGATGCGTTCATTATTAATAAAGTCTTTATTATTTTATGCTGGCAACTGCCCATTACTACTGTCAAATTCCTTTGCTTCATTTCCGTTCTTTTCACACCACCGTGGCATGGCGGATGGTCTTTACCGCCGCCTATAGTGTTTATTTGGAGGATTTTCCTCGCTAATTTAGCGAAATGGTAAGTTTGTCCTCTCCAAATGTGTTAAAATAATGTAATTGTTAGAAGTGACCAAATCAATCACAGTGAAAGTGCTTACATCGATGTCGAATAATCATGGTGACTACTCCACGTGTTTGGTTTGATTTTCTCGAAATGCTTGTATTTTGAAGGTTTTCCGTAAGTTTTCACTGTACTGCACTACTCCACTTTATTTTACAGGTGTGATTTTAAATTATTTTTGTAAATTTGTCGTGACCGGTGACATATAAGTTCATTTTTGTGTCCCGTATTTTCGGTTCAAACCTCGCTTGTTCAAATCGCAATATTTACTTAATTTCTTAAGTGTTTTTTGTTCAAATCAACAATAGATTATCGAAAATAAATTTCCGTGCACAATTTTCATCCCGATATTGTTGGATTGCACTGAAACACGGGCATAATGTTTTGACATTTTGAGGTTATCATTTGAGGTTGTATAAGTAATTTACTTCTTGAATAAACACTTTAGTTTTAGTCTTTATTTTTATAGGAGCTCTCCCCTAACTCTTCCAGTTTAAACTCAAATGTTTCCTCTGGTACATTTCGGGGTATATTGAGTTTCCCTTAGGAAACACTACTGAGGTTCTCCACCTTGTGGTGTGTCGACGTGTGGAATACATTTAAATGTACAGAACCTTCTATAAATAAATTTAATATATAAATAATATTTAATTGAAATTATAAATAATTACCTATACATAGCATAAGGATTTTCAAATCTGATTAGTATACAAGAGTATTATTCAACTAAAACAATTTACTTCTCCTTTACACATAAAACTCCAGTTACTATCAATTTACCTACAAAATCTTAAAGTAAACCCATATTTTTGCAGAGTTTATCAGTAGCCCGACCTCTAGTGTCGGTGTATTCAGAGAAGAGCGAAGTGGTGAAGGATGCATCCCTGCCTTTGCCCTTCGTGTTCAAGGCGCCCATCCGGCCTGACCTTGTCAACGATGTGCATGTCTCCATGTCCAAGAATGCTCGGCAGCCGTACTGCGTGAGCAAGGAGGCAGGTTAGTACTGAGAAGACTATTGTTATAGAAAAAGACTTACATTTTTTACTCTTTTCTTCCTTATACTTTTGTATCTTTTTGTCTGCTATAAATTGTCATTTTATTCTTATTGTTGGTGTTGAAACCCAAGAGATTTTAATATTGTTATTATTTTGTTAAACATCTCACATGCATTTGTATACATACAAAAGTACAAATAATTTAAACCTTTTTTTATAAGAAATGGCAAAGTTGTACCTTTTTGATAGTGCTGAGGACATTTTGCAATGTGTAAACATTTTTTCTTTGATGTTTATGGTTGAAATTTTTGGATTATCACTTATTTTATTTAGGGCCAGTTTCCAGCTAAGCTTCTGATAATGTAACTGACTGATAATTTCAAGTGCATTCTGCGCCATTTTTCAGTTTATCTGTTGGACAGATTTCTTTATAGTTATAAATATTGTGAAGTGAATTTTTGTAGATTTAGGTATCTACAAAAATTCATCACTTCACAAATGACTAATTTTCTATTTTAAGTAATTAATTGGGCAGCCATTAAATTATTTGGTCAACAGTAGAAATATTTGCTGCCCATACACTGGTATTTTTTTCTGACCAAAATTGGAATATTTTGCAAACTGTTTACGTAACACCCATGTTCTATGTTACAATGCACTAAATGTCCACATGAAGGGGCTAGCTATGTCACTTTGTGTTACTGCGAACTAGTGCTAAATCAACGAAGGCACATGGCGTTCTGGGCTTGCTCTGTAGCAAGTACGGGTGCAAGGTTCCTACTACACATTTATTGGGTGAAATTGTTTATTGACGAAGTCCCAATTAAGATACATGTTGATTTAATTTATCTTGATATAATACTGAATAGTAAAGGCAGATGCCATAACCTTTATACTACAGCGACCACCAGTAGTAACTTTTTAATAGTTTTCTGAATTGCATTTACATATTTTGCTTTCAGAAAAAAAAACTATATCTCAAAAACTAAACAACAGATTTTGGGTTTGCCTATCAATTAATGCAAGGAATTCAGTGTTAGTGCCACCCACAAGGTTGACCGCGAACTGGTGAAAGTCGCGGGAAGCTGATGGATCTGGGCAGAAGGACCAATTCTTTTGGAAATCTTTGGGGGAGCCCTATGTCTAGCAGTGGACGTCACAATAATGATGATAAATGATGAAATATAGCGCCACCTCACTGCACAAAAAATTCTATTACCAAGTCAGGAATGCATTGAGATTGCCATTAAACCACAGCCTGTCTTGCCAGAGGTGGTAGCCATAATATTAAAATTAGAGTTAAATTTATGTCTTCAGTGAGTGCAACGTTCTAATTTCTGTCTCGCGCCAATTCGGGGCTACTGTTGGCCAATTAACATGTAGTGTGTATACAATTAGGTTGTCAATCTCGCCCTTAACTACTAACATATTTACTGTTATACTAACAACGATTATCAACTGTAGTATATACCAAATAAATAAATAAACATACAGTACTTCAAGTCTCAGAGTAAACAGAACTGGAGTAGCCATTAGTCAATTTCTCAAACATTTTTTTCTGCCATTTCTTGCGGGGGGTGAGGTTACGACTACACTCAAAGCCAGCCGTTTTAACAAATGCACACATGCATAATTCGACACACAAATTTAAATTTCACGCACACACACGCTTAAAATAGTCACGTGGGGTGTGCGTTTTGACAACGTCACAGCCGCACTCCCCACGAGACTAGCGTTCGAAATTTGAAATCGTAGAATTCTAAAACATGAAATAATTAAGTAAATAATCATGAAATCTTCAAAATTATAATTACAAATAAAAGGTGATACCATCTTTTAGCATACTCGATGTTTTCTATTTATTTTTACAACAAAAAACAGCACAGGCAGGCATTTTTGCGGGAGCTCTGTTCGCCGCAACGTTTACAATGTTATGGCTGTCAAAATGGCGGCTCAACTAGTTTTATTAAACGTGCAAGCATCCGATGCTTGTGCATTTGGCAGAGGGGAATGTTAGACAAAGGCTACTCCAGTTCTGTTTACTCTGAGCTTCAAGTGGATGTAAGTTGATTGTATTTGTCTACAGGTCACCAGACCAGCGCTGAGTCATGGGGTACCGGGCGCGCCGTCGCTCGTATCCCCCGTGTCCGTGGTGGTGGTACCCATAGGTGAGTTTAAAACCATAAACCAAAAAACATGGCAACAGGCTCGCCACTTGTTGATGGTGGATGGTAATGCAGGGAGAGGAAGACCAAAGAAGAAATGGATAGATTGTGTGAATGAGGACATGGCTAGAATGGGAGTGTATGTTGATATGGCGTGGGGTAGAGAAGAATAGAAGAAAAAGACATGTGGCGCCGACTCCTAATGAAATTGATAAAAGGGCATGCAAATAATGATATACAGGTAATCAATCCAAATGAATCAGTAAGGACAAATCCGAAACTATGAGGGATAGCGAAAGCGGTTCTTTTTTTTTTAATCTTTTATTTTAATATGTCGCACTTGGTGACCATGTCAGCCTCATAGGAATACTCAAATACAGAATCCCCAATTCTCCTTATAAACTCTCACAAAACAACTTATTCGCGTTCATTGTACGAGTGTTTGACAAACACTCAGTTGTACAAAGATTTTTTAAGGACGACATTTGCTAATGAGACATTAAAACATTAAAGTTCATTAAAGTTAAGGTTGTTCTAGCTAAGCACAAAACAGTTCTAGCTTATTTCTCTTTAGCATTGACAGGGTGCTAATGTCGTTTTGTGCAACGTAAAACTACGCTAAGGTGTTCTTTTGACACTTCAATAAATAAATTTAATGGAGCATTAGAGATAATGCTGACATTAAATTTTAAAGTTCGTTTCTGCAACTAGGTGAAATGGATGTATTTGACTGACATCCGTACAAATGGGGTTATTTAAGATTACATTAATGCCTCCATTCTCAAGTCGCATGGGACACCTTTGTTGATTGCGCTCAGTCAGCTTACATTCCATCAAAAAGTGAAGTAAATCTTCCTTGTTGCACTCTACACACAAAGGGGGTGGCTTAATCCGCATCATTAACTCAACAGGATGGGTAATCTGTACTTAAGAACCATTACATCGATTTTGGATAAATTAATTATGGAATTACTTGTACGTGGTTTGTATGTTGTATGTTACGTAATAATCATTATAATTGCCAGCATGTTATTGCCCACTGCTGAGCATAGGTCAATCTGCACTAATGTCCACATGAAGGGGCTAGCTATGTCACTTTGTGTTACTGCGAACTAGTGCTAAATCAACGAAGGCGCATGGCGTTCTGGGCTTGCTCTGTAGCAAGTACGGGTGCAAGGTTCCTACTACACGATTCCTTGGATAAATTCTTCAGTCATTCTTCATTGGTTCATTCGACGACCTCCGTGGTCGAGTGGTCTGTAGGTAGCTTTGTTTTCAATCGAAAGCCAAAGCGTACTAACCACTACGCCACCGAGCTCCTCACATAATTATCTTCAGGTATTTTTGTACTGGCCTCTTTTTAGAGTACTTTCGTTTGTTTGGAAAAATTTATAGGTTCTAGATTTTTCTCGTTCCATATCTCCACTTATTTCGGATTCATTAATGATAATTTTTATTTAACGCGGCTACCCTACCAAAACCGTTCAGGATGCTGTCTGTAGCAGCTTTTTAAAACTCGTCTTCTTGTTACCTATTGAATGCTAAAATTTAAAAAATCGTCTTTGTTCCTTCCCGTTTTGCTTTTACATTACACGTTTCAAAATTGCTATTATTATTTTTATTACTACTAAACACCTGAAGAAGAACAACTAAAATCAATAAGTATTTACGATTTTCTGTATTCTACACCTTAAGTAGGTAGTAGTCCTTTAAAATTCTCGTTAAGACTAATCGAAAAACAATAAAAACGGAGATTCCACGTAAAAATCTATGAGACCATTTTTCGATTTTAACATAACATATCACGCCTTCCCCGAAGGCAGAGGTGTTAAACACCCACATTTCGTCGGATATGATAGGTCTCCATGTGACAGGTGGCGAGCCTGTTGCCATGCACCGGGCACAATGTGAGGCAAGCGATATTCACAATGAACTGTACACAAGTTTTATTTAAACTCAGTGGTACAGGCGGTGGGATCGAACCCGCGATTCCCGCGGCCTCTCGAACGAGTAGTGCCCCGTCCGTCCCAACTCGGCTACCGCTGCCTTCGATTCGATTTTGGTGACAATTTTCATAAATTACCAACACAACAACAACTAAATATATATATATCACCACCCACATTTCGTCAGATATGTTAGGTCTCCATGTGACAGGTGGCGAGCCTGTTGCCATGCACCGGGCACAATGTGAGGCAAGCGATATTCACAATGAACTGTACACAAGTTTTATTTAAACTCAGTGGTACAGGCGGTGGGATCGAACCCGCGATTCCCGCGGCCTCTCGAACGAGTAGTGCCCCGTCCGTCCCAACTCGGCTACCGCTGCCTTCGATTCGATTTTGGTGACAATTTTCATAAATTACCAACACAACAACAACTAAATATATATATATAGTTATAGATAAAATAATTAGAATAATCGAATCCGACTAATACTCCGGTATTAGTCGGAATCCCGAGGAATATCTATATTAAAATCAATATTTGCGGTCAATGAACCTAAATAGCTCTACCTATTCCGACTAGTGGTCATCACTCATCACATCAGTGTGCCGCTAGCTGCTCAAGGTCGTTTGCTAGGGGAGACTTAAACTATTGGACATGTAACCTCGTCCGATGTTCGCAGATCCGGCCAGGGTGCGTTCGGAAACATGTGCCGCGGCGGTCGCATGTTCGCGCCCACCAAGCCGTGGCGTCGCTGGCATCGCCGCGTCAACCTGCGCCAGCGCCGCGCCGCCGTGGCCGCCGCCTTGGCCGCCGCGGGGGTGCCCGCGCTCGTGCAGGCTAGGGGTGAGTTGCACAGTATAATTAAGATGGTCTTCTTTTACCATTGATTGTGTGATTAAGGGCCATGCCACATTGGCGGGTTACAAGCGTTTTCAAAGCGGAGCGGCCACCCAGCGAACACGCCACGAAGACGTCGCGGCTGCATGGCTAATACGTTGCGGACGCGCAACGATTTTGCCGCGGAGAGAAGCGTGGAAGCCATTTTGTACACTCACATACAGAAGACCCCGCTCCCGCGCTACTTTAGTTGTTACAAAGTGAGTGTCATGGCTAGTTGCTCTCGTTCAGTCAATTGGTTGTTATTGGATCCTCGCAAAATTTTCGATGTTAATGGTTTAAGTTTCTTGCGTTTTCAAAGTAAAAAAACTATCAGCAATATCTCCTCGTTGGAATCCATTCTGTTACTGATTGTATCATACGTCACTCACACGAGGCGTAAAACGTTGCGCATCCGCGACGCGTACGCTGCGCGTCCGCAACGTGTTCGCTGCGTGGCCGGTCCGCTTTAAAAACGCTTGCAATCCGCCAGTGTGGCAGCGCACTAAGAATCGAGGCCCTACATGACCGCCGACGCTGAGACCAGACGGCGAGAAGAGAGACACTAGCAGCCGAACCCTACAGCCGCGTGAGCGTTCTCGGGACGGGGCAAATTTACAGCTCTTCCCACACAAACTGTTTTACTGCGTAGAAACGGACTCCCCCTCTTTCACCATCCTATCACTTGCCATATCACACTAGAGATGTAAAGAACTAGTCCTAATTCGAGAGATTCCGCTTTATTTTGCTATATACTCTATTTGTTGTCCTTTTACCTAGGCTTTTAAATTGTACTCAACTAACCAAAAAGTACACTTAATACGCAAATAAATGAATATGAATACCACGTAAATAAACAAGTATCTATTTTACAAGACTTACCCCCGAATACAGAAACGCTACTCGAATTTTGAGAACTGCTTATAAAGTTAAGTGGACAATACCTATCAGAATTTGTATGGAAAATGTGACTCAAACTTTGAGTAGCGTTTCTGTATTCGGGGGTAAGCGCCACTTGCAGGTATTTTTAAATCTAGATTTAATCTCGGTTTTGTCAATTTTAGACGTAAGAGCCATAGTAAAATTCTCGAAAAATTACAAAATCGAGTTTTAAGTCTCGATTTAAATTTCTTGCAAGTCTCAGTGAATGAACTAAACTCAGAGTGTTGAGTCAAACCAAGCTCCAGTCTTTTCACAAAGACTCGAGCACTAAAATAGAAGTGGAGTCTTTAAAAAAATTTGAGTCAAACCGTCTTACCACAAAAGACAAATTGAACAGTTGTCTATCACTTGTTTGACTAAACACAATTTAAAGTTTAAGTACGCGTTCAACGCCTGTTTAATTTTTGTTTAGACGATGTTTAAGCCGCGTCTAGCTCTAGACAATCGTAAAACACGGTCTTGTGGTAACGTTTTTTAAAACACTTCCTTAACAGATGTTTATGTTTTTTGTGGTAACACGGTTAAAGTCTTGAGTCTTAAGCATATATTGTTCCAGTGTTGTGTCACTTTTGAAACAGCAGTTATCCCCTAACTCTTCCAGTTTAAACGCAATGTTTCCTCTGGTACATTTCGGGGTATATTGAACTTCCCTTAGGAAACACTACTAAGGTTCTCCTTGTGGTGTGTCGACGTGTGGAATACATTTAAATTGGTCACCTCAGTGGTTGATTTGTACGCCTTTTCAAGTGTCGCCATCTCGAGAGGTTCTGGGTTGATTCCCGGTGAGGGTAATGGATTGTGATGAATGCAGACATTTGTTCTTCAGTCTTGGATGTTTGTATTTGTCCCTCATCTAGTGTCGATAATACTAGCGGTATATTAAGCAGCTGCAGTTATGCAAAGGGAGGATGAAACCTTGCTGAGCTTCTTGCCCA
This sequence comes from Parapoynx stratiotata, assembly GCA_910589355.1. Lineage (NCBI taxonomy): Eukaryota > Metazoa > Arthropoda > Insecta > Lepidoptera > Crambidae > Parapoynx > Parapoynx stratiotata. The sequence goes on along the minus strand of OU342476.1, from coordinate 4,187,399 downwards.
TTCTTCTCAGGACTAGCAGTGGTAGTTTTGCCAATGGATGGCGTAGTTTGTGGCGATCCAAATTTTATAGTGATAATGAATAAGTTATTTTTATTTTTGACTTTAATTTGGGCTAGTTGGTATGTATGGTAATATAATTTTTTTATTCAAACTCAGTGGTAAGTTGACAGAACATATATAAATCTTTAACATTCACACCTATTTTGGAAATCAATCAATACGCATCCGTGACAGGCTCACACAGCCGACTGACATGCTTGATTGGGTGCGACTTGCGTTTGACGGTTTTCACGAACATGGTGGATAGCGTTTTTGGCAAATAAAAAAACTAGAATATTACCGCCGCCCATGGACACCCACAACACCAAAGAAGTCACGAGTTGCCAGCCTTTGAAGTAGGAATAGAGGGAATAGTGCCGTCTTTCCCATTGCTATTGCTGCCATGAAGGATTTCAATGTGTTTTATTTTGACGACCTCCGTGGTCGAGTCTGTATGCCGGTCTCATGGCGTCGCCATCTCCAGAGGTTCTCCATTCGATCCCCGGTGAGGGCAAATGTTTGGGTGATAAATTTTCAGGCATTTGTTCACCAGTCTTGGATGTTTATATATTTTGATATAATGGGTTGGGGAAAAAGTTTCTTCGCATTTTTTATGAAAATTCAAAACATTTTTTAATATAGTTTATTTACATTTAACTAAATTATGTAGGTACCATTTTGTTCCATAACTTTTTGCCATCTTGTAGGTAGGGACATGATCCCATTGCTATAGAAATTTTGGGACTTCTGGTCAAAATACCGCGACAAGTGGTTTCGGCAGTCCTCTCGTGATGTTAACCTGACACTGCCTAAAGAATTCTGAAGAAACCGAAACAGGTGGAAATCTGAAGGTGCAAGGTCAGGACTATACGGCGGATGCATTAACACCTCCCAGCCAAACTCTCTTAATTTTTGCTGAGTGGCTAAAGATGTGTGAGGTCTAGCGTTATCATGATGAAAAACCACACCCCTTCTGTTGATTAATTCCGGCCGCTTTCTCTCAACTTCTTGCTTTAATCTCATCAGTTGTTCGCAGTAGAGTTCAGAATCGATGGTCCTGCCTGGTGGTAACAGCTCATAATGAATAATGCCCTTCTAATCCCACCACACACACAGCATCACCTTGTTGCGAGTTAACCCGGGTTTCGCCACAGTCTGTGAAGCCTGACCGGCCTTTGACCACGACCTTTTTCGCACGTTCTTGTCGTACGTGATCCACTTTTCATCACAAGTTATCAGCTTCTTCAAAAATGGTTCGGTTTCATTACGTCGTAATAAAGAATCACAAATGAGTACACGGTTCATTAGGTTTCTTTCAGTGAGCTCGTGAGGTACCCAAATGTCGAGCTTTTTTGTGTACCCAGTTTTTTTCAAATGCGCCAAAACTGTTTTGTGGTCAATTCCCAGTTCTTCAGCTACGTCGTAACTACTGACATGCCGATCTTGCTCCACTTTTTCAAAAATGGCATCCATTTTATCTGTAATAGGGCGACCAGAGCGACGTGCATCTTTGACATCAAAATTTCCGGATTGAAAACGCTTAAACCAAATTTGTGCTACTCTCACAGACACTGCACTAGGTCCATAAACATCGCAAATTTTTTTCGCGGCTTGCGTTGCATTTTTACCTTTTTTGTAGTAAAATTTTAAAATGTGTCGAATTTCTTCATTAGATTCACTCATCTTGGCGGTACGAAAAACAAATGAAAATCACACATTTTCCTAATTTGAATTTGGAATTATGTTCTTTAAAATTTAAACTTTCAATTATACCAAAACCAGCCAGATACAAATAGTATAGCCAAAGAGATTTTATTACAAGTTTATACATACTATAATGCGAAAAGACTTTTTCCCCAACCTAATATATTCAGGATATTTGTATGTATTTATCTATTAAATATATTTATCCGTCAATCTAGTGTCCGTAACACAAGTAGCATTAGTTGCTCAAAATGGGGCTAGTTGATAGGTGTGAATGTATAAAGATATTTATTTATTGGTATGAACGTAATTGTCGTCAGGTCACATCATCGACAAGGTGCCAGAGATCCCTTTGGTGGTGTCGGACAAGGTGCAGGAGATCAACAAGACCAAACAGGCCGTCATCTTCCTAAGGCGCATCAAGGCGTGGTCTGATGTCCTCAAGGTGAGATCGAGCTGCTTATTAGTATTTTTTACAGGTTGGGGTGGTAAATGTGGTCTTAAGGAACACAGTGCTCCTTGGACTCTGCCAAACCCTTCGGGGATTACAGGCGTAATACATACTATGTATGTATGTTGGGTGTAAACCTCTTCCTATATTCCTTCAGGGAAGATTTTTTTATTTTATTCAAGAATTCGTCCTCAGCCTATATACGTCCCACTGCTGGGCATAGGCCCTTCTCATGGAGAAACTCATGAGGAGTATGGGCCGTAACACCACCACGCTGGCCCAATGCGGGTTGGTGGATAGAAACAGTCGCAATAGCGACCGGGACCAACGGCTTAATGTGCCTTATGAAGTACGGAGGAGCTCGAGATTACAATGTTTTGGTCACCCATCCACGGCCTGACCATGGCAAAGTTAGCTTTATCTTCAATCGAAAGCCAAAGCGTACTAACCACTACGCCACCGAGCTCGCAAGCGAATTATTCAAGAATTATTAATCAAAAATTTTTGAGAGTCAAGCGAACCCCGGCTTTCGCATACAATGAATATTGCATTTGATAGTAATCGCTATGAAAAACATAAAATTTAATGTTAGGTGAATGATATCAACCATCATAGGATGTCTTCTATCTAAGTCCTAAAACCAATGCTCAACATGTTATACAGTGCTGAGCTTATTTACAGGACAATAAAATTAATTCCTAAGACAACAATCGGTTTGTTTTAGAACTTGTCGATATAGACGTAGGAATACATCGCCATAATGTCAATACTGGAGGTACTCCTCGAAGTGCACCCACTTTTAAAAATAGGGAAGAGCAATTTTAGGGTACAGTATTAAATAAAATAGTTCCTATATAGTTATCACAGCCTGGTACTATTTTATACGATTACTTGCTAAATCTGCGAATGTTGAGATGGATGTGTGGAGTTACCACAATGATATGAATATGTCAGAGGGAGTTTATTTATTTATTTACCATTCACTGATTAATCACGAAATCTTACTTATTTTTTAGATTGTTGATTATGATTATATCGATAGTTTCAGTTTGTATCCCTCTATTCAAAAGCTAAACACAGGTGCGCTTCGAGGCATAATTTCGGTGCGAAGCGCACATTCGGTGCGCTTAGAGGAATACCTCCAATACTAAAATTTAATTATTATTTATACAAGGTTATTTTTAACGAATCAACGACCTTGCATGACTAGGCTGCTTTTTCTGGCACTTTATTAGCGACTTTTAATAATTTGACACATTTTACATTCATACAATAATAAATATCAATTGAATGTTCTTATCTCTGTGACATTAGTAAATCTGTGTTCCGTTCATACGCCTTTTCGTATGAACGGAACATACTTACTAATGTCACGACAGTACATTAAAAGCTTGTAAAATCAATTAAAATTAATGTATTGAAATATGGTAAAAGTCGTAGAACAAATGTTGTTATTTAAGTTGGTAGCTGCCTAGTCTCGGGCGGTCGTTGTTTCATTAAAAATAACCCTATAATTTATAATAGACGACAAGATTGTTACTAAATAGGGAAATTTAGAAATAAGAGACTACAATACGCCTTTATTTGTCTAAATAATCATCGGTATAAACACCCTACCCACAGCTTTGGAGATATGTTATGTGTAAAACATTCTTTCAGTAATTTATGCGTTCTGTCGTAGGTATACAAATCGCAGCGCCTGCGCGCCGGCAAGGGTAAGATGCGTAACCGCAGACGCATCCAGCGCAAGGGACCCCTCATTGTCTACCACAAGGACCAGGTATAAACATTTTAAAGTATATCTGTCATAGTTAGATTGTTGAATCAAGAACATTGATTTGTTTGTTGGATTGTTGTTGTTTCAAGATGTGACCAGCCTTAATTAAAAATATTAATTTTGCAAGCCTATTAGGCAAAATAAATCTTTTATTTTTTTTACTGCACTAAACAATTTGGCCAATTCAATGATATGACTGTGACATACTTCATGATTATGATATACAATATTTATATAAAATATTATTGATAATGTGATAATTTAAACCAAACTTAAATAAAAAGAGTAGTGAGAAACAGATGGTACAGTCACATGAAAAAATATTACAGTAAATGAATCTCTTTTTTTAATCCTGGCTCCCAATTTGATTTGCCAGTGTCCGGGTTTGAAGGTTATTGCCTATACTTGGTTTGGTTACAAACTCTGCTAAGTAATTCTGACCGGAATTGTGCAGTTACAAGAGAATAATGTAAATAGTACAAGTAATGAATGAATCTTATTTTAGGTTAATATAGATACCTGTCAAAATACCCATCAATTATGTTTTTCTACTTTGCTGTGATGTTTTAATATTTACTGTAAGAACATGCTGAAACGGTTATTGACACTCCTATCAATGTTATTGCTTTTGTCTCAACTATAGAATGGAAGTTTTTAGTTATCCGTCCACGCCCTTATAGCCTTATTGGTCACATTCAATATGTGTCCAGTTACGATATGTAAAGGGAAGAGTGACTCTCCCAAAGGAAACATCAGCTTGGACTTCCGTCTGCTGGTGTGTCGACATGTGGAGCACAGTTTTTATACATTAACTTAATAAAAACTTTTAGATGTACTTTTACTTTTAGATGGATGTACTAAAAAAATTATGTAGAAGGTATACCTTCTACATAATTTTTTTCGTTTCACTTAAAAGTAATGGGCAAATAAATTTAGGGCCTCCTAACAGTAGATTAAGGCAGCAGTAGCTGAGTTGGGATGGACGGGCAATACTCATTCGAAAGGCGGCGGCAGAACGTGGGTTCGATCCCACCGCCTGTACCACTGAGTTTGAATAAAAACATGTACAGTTCATTGTGAATATCGCTTGCCTAACATCGTGCCCGGTGCATGGCAACAGGCTCACCACCTGTTACATGGAGACCTTACATATCTGGCGAAATGTGGGTGAAAGAGGCTTGTTGATATGTTACGTAACAGTAGTATTAAAAAACTTTACACGATAAATTAGGTTATAAATTTTTGCCAGTTACAAGTTAAAAAAAGCACTTGCGTGAAGGATAATATTAATGGTGAGTGCACTAAATTCTAAAGGACTTGTTTTGGTTCTGGATAGTTGTATTTTGAAACACTTTTTTTAAAGAATAAATTAATGTAAAATTTCAACTGCCAATAACCAAAATTTTAATAAGAAACCGGACGTGAAATGTCGGATCATAAAGTGTGTAAATTAAGCTGACTAACACTCAGTTGCACAAAGATTTTTTAAGGACGACATTTGTTAATGAGACATTAAAACTTTAAAGTTCATTAAATTTAAATTTGGAACACAAAACAGTTGTAGCTAATGTCTCTTTAGCATTGACAGGGTGCTAATGTCGTTTTGTGCAACGTAAAACTACGCTAAGGTGTTCTTTTGACACTTCAATAAATAAATTTAATGGAGCATTAGAGATAATGATGACATTAAATTTTAAAGTTCGTTTCTGCAACTGGGTGTAAGAGCATTCAACAAAGGTTTTTTCCAATGCAACTTGCGAAGTAAACATGCTATAAAAATCGTAGTGTATCAAATACGTTTTGATTGAAGATGAATAAATTATTATTATTATGTATAATCGTTCCAGGGCCTGACCCGCGCCTTCCGCAACATCCCGGGCGTGGAGATGCTCAACGTAGATAAACTGAACCTGCTGAAGCTGGCTCCCGGCGGTCACGTCGGCAGGTTCATCATCTGGACCCAGTCCGCATTTGACAGGCTCGGTGAGTTGACCAAACTGAAAAATCAAGGACTTATGTGGTTGGTGAAACGAAACTATTTTGTCCAGTGTTGGTTAAGATCGATCCCACTACCTGTACCACTGAATTTGGTTTTAAAGTATTTTTTTGTACTTAGACATTCCCCAAATATGCCTTACTCATGCTGTGCTGTACAGTTTTTGAGTTACGAATGCGGGGTATAGTGAACAGTCCCAAAGGAAACATCAGCTGACTCCCAAGGCGGCTGGTGTGTCGACATGAGGAGAACATTTGTAACATGTCTTCACGCCTCTATCCCTCTATCTAGGCAAAGAACACTGGAGTGGGCTTTAACACAACCGTGCTGACACAATGCGGATTGGTGGGTAGAAACGGTTGTAATAGCGACCGAACCACGGAGGAACTAGTGATCACAAAGTTTTAGTCACCCATCCCAGGACTGACCATGACGAAAATACACAAACACTACAATGTGGCTTGCTTCATATTCCCGGTGCATGGCAACAGGCTCACCACCTAACATATCTGACGAAATGTGGGTGTTTAACACCTCTGCCTACCCCTTCGGGAAAAGAAGCGTGATGATATGTTATATTACTATGCCACGGTGCTCCTGATATTATTTCTTCTTGGTTAATCTTATTGAATCTTGTATGTTGCAGATGCTCTATTCGGCTCATGGAAGACTCCATCGAAAGAGAAGAAGAACTTCAATCTGCCACAGCCCAAGATGGCCAACACTGACCTTAGCAGACTGCTTAAGTCCGAGGAGATCCGCAAGGTGCTTCGTGCACCCAAGTATGTAGCAATACTAATAGATTTAAACATGATTTTTGTGATTTTTTTGTTTAAGCTTATTGACCGAGTTATGTTGACAAGAAGAGGTCTAAAGTGACTCAATAATTTTTCACTTATGAAGCCCATTACCAGATGATCTTATTAGAAACAAGTAAAAGCTCGTTATTTTTGTTGTGTGTATTAGAAAATACCGGTCGCAAGGTTTAATTAATGATTGCAATGTAATTCATATGTGGAATTGCCTTTTAGACCATCTTTGTTATCTATTGTAGTGTTCAAATAGCAATTTGAATAATTCACTTCATAGGCTTAAAATTTTATTTTATGATGAAATTCTGTAATCAGAGCATTGGGTTATGAAACACAATGATTACCCATCACGTTGACACTACCTGACTAACTCTCATCTCACACACACAACACTCCAACGTGTACCGAGCTAATTCCACCCTTATATTTATTGCAGCAAGCGTGTGGTTCGTGCGACTCGCAAGTTGAACCCGTTGACTAATAGCAAAGCGATGCTGAGACTGAACCCTTACTCGGCTGTGCTGAGAAGGAAAGCGGTGCTGGACCAAGCCAGGAAGAATAATGTTAGAGCGCTGGCGCTAGCTGAGAAACGTGGAGTGAGTATTCAACATAACATAGCACATAGCGTCGCCTTTTATCGTTTATACCATGGAGAGTGCTCTGAAGAACTCTGACCTTATCCCTCCTTCTCCTTTCCTACACAAGAGTACGCGTGGTCTACGGAGTCACACTTTCACTGGGGCTACGTCTACTTTGCGCACTAAGATATATCGTGACTCCTTTCTCTGTCGCGCAGCTAGAGCATGGAATTCCTTACGGCACACGTATTCCCTCCTTACAATATGGGTTCCTTCAAAAGAGGCGCGAAAAAGTCGGCAAGGTGAGGGGTCAGTATGCTGCACTAGCTATCTTCACATATGGACTCCTCTACTGCTTATCATCAGGTAGTGTGGAGTCATTTGTTGAGCTTTTTATAAAAAAAAACATATATCATCAGCCTAGACATTGTTGTTGGTAGCTGCTCTTTATAAGAATACCAACCCATCTCTTCCCTTGGGTGTCGTAAAAAACGAGTAATGGACTTGGAACTGCACAACATCCAATAGCTTATAGTGGCAAAGGGCTAACCACCTGTCACATGTGCAGTCACTGCTTCGTGAAGCGCGGACTATGGCAGTGGACTGCTTTTGCGGTGCCTTTGCCTAGCATATTATTATGGGTGCAGCCTTCTTGACACCACCACGCTGTTCCAATGCGGATTAGTCGGTAGAAACGGTTACAATAACTACGGAAACCAACGGATTAACATGACCTCAAAGCACGGAAAACTCTATATCATAAAGTTTTGTTCACCCATCTTAGGACTGGACATGGCGAAAGTAGCTTAGTTCTCGTTATCGATATCGATAGCCAAAGCCTACGAACTACTGAGCTAACGAGCTCCTTTCAAACAAAATTAAGTTAAGAATCTTTTAGTTAGTTCTATTAAAATGATGAAATTCTCTTAAGAGCATTGGGTTATGAATCAAAGTGATTACTTTTCACGTTGACAAATACTGATTTTCTCAAGTACCCGTCAAATTCAACATCAACGGAACAGAAATTAATGTGTATTTAAAAATATTTCAGATCAAACTGCCCGAATCAGACCCCGCGGTCAAAGCAGAGAAGATCAGAGCACGAAGGGCCAAGATGATCAAGGCAGCGGTAGCCAAGAAACCCAAGAAGCCCGCAGCAAAGAAGACTCCCCCACCACCACCCAAGAAGAAGGGAGACAAAGTGAAAGTCGCCAAGCCCAAGGCTAAAGTAGCCAAGTGATTGACAGAATAAAGTTTATATAAGGATTTTTTATTTTATTCAGATAGTTATTATAAACCACCAAACACAATATAAAACAATTTCTTCTTCTCTGTTTAATGGCGACGGGTCGTTTGAATTCACCAGAATCAAGTGGTTTGCTGAGTTGAATACTGTAGTATTTTTTACTGTTAAACCTAAAAGTTTTTGAGAGTACAACATTCAAATTGTCCGATATGCTTATTAATAAGAGGACCTGTTCTATCTGAAATGAAGACAAATATATAAATAAATGTATACAATACATTATTTTCTATCACAATTCGCATGTTTTGCACAAAAACAAGCGAGGTCCAGGAAGACACGCAGATTCCCGAATGAAATAATAAATATATTATATCCTTAGACATTCACACCTATCAACTAGTCCCATTTTAAGCAACTAAATGCTGCTTGTGTTACGGATACTAGATGACGGACAAATATATTTAATAGATAAATACATCTAATTATTCAGAATATACATAATATAATGAACATTCAAGACTGGAGAACAAATGTCTGAAAATTCATCACCCAAACATGCCTCCACTGGGGATCGAACCCAGGACCTCTCGAGATGGCGACGCCTTGAGACCGGCGTATAGACCACTCGACCACGGAGGCCGTCAAACCTATCACGGTTAATATATTGGGCACCCATTAATGTTAATTTTGCATACCAGTTTCTGGTGAAATTATATTATGAACACCTTATCATGTACCAATTTCATGTAATATAAAGTCTGTCTATTCATCTCACTACAAACGACTCAAAATGCACCAATAAAATTATTCAAGCTAACTAATCTGAGCTCACCATCTCATCTCATCAGCAATCGATTGGCTCTCCAGTCGCATTCAGTCTTCCTCATTGGGTCACGTCACCGGTCACCTCGAGGTTACGTTCAGCGCTATACTTACATGACGATTCCTATACCAGGCAGGTTCGAGGAATTTGTCGAGGGTCGTTGCTACCTTCATGTTAGAGGGCGATAAGTATTATTATGGTTTAAATCAAATGTGATTAAAATAAAATTTGACAGTGGTAGCGGAGTTGGGAAAGACGTACTACTCGCTCAGAGGTCGTGGGTTCAATCCCGCCGCCTGTAACACTGTTAAATGAATAAAAACCCAAGGACAGTTGTTTGTGAATATCACTTACCTCACACTGTGCCCGGTGCACGTCAACAGGCACGCCACATGTTAAATGGGGCCTTGACGTATCAGGCAAAAAGTAGGCATTTAGCTTCTGCCTCCGGGGATGTACTTATTGTAATTATGGTATTGGAATTAGCACGATGTATTCAATAATTTGACGCCAGCGTGACAGAATGCCGCAATATTTAAAAAAGCACCAACCTTGCATGGGTTCGCAGTAGTTCAACTGACAATACGGGCGTGCGAGACGTCCATCTCGCACAACATGAAAATAAAAACTATTGTAGGTAGTTTGAAAACCTAAAGCGAGAAAGCAACACTATTTTGTCTCAGTCGATTTTACTTGTGGGTTGTGCTGCCATCTAGTAATCAGCAGCGGAACTTTTATATTTTAAGAAAATTAGATATTCCTTATCGTTTAAAATTGGAGATTCTCACTCAATAGCGGAGGCCGTGTCTGACACAGCCATCTCCGTCCCCAAGCCCATGGGTAGATTGTTGAAGACATTACCGGCGAGAATTATATCTTTTACCTCGCCAACCTCCTCCAAGATTTTTGATGTTTTACTGATGATGGGTGCGGTCTTCTGCTTCGTTCTAGTCTCCTCCTTTTGGCGACCAAGAGTGGCAGTGCTCTGTCTGAGCTCAGCCACCTCGTTCTGGATGCCTCCATGTCCCTCCTAAGAGACTCGATGGAGGCCTTCAGGTGGTCATCGTCGTTCTTCGGGGAGTTCGGGGTGCTACTCCTTTCTCTGCGCAACCCGTCCTTGATGTGGTAGATCTCGGTGGCTAACGATGTCAAATTTTCCGAGATCACCCTTAGGTTTTGGATGAGGTCCTGTTGGGGTGGACTCGCCTCCACTTGGATTTCGGGAGTATCGCTAGGGGCAGGTCCTTCGGTGGATGGAGGGCTCTGGGGTTCTGGCTACTGCTCTTCTTCATCGCTGCAATAGCCGTTCCCACCTTATCTTGGAGCCACTCCTTCACTTCTTCTACCCTCTCTGATGTTCCTTTCAGCGGTCCCTTTGTCTCCTCAAAGTGCCTCTCATTCCTTAGTTCTTCCTGGTGGGCCCTACGTGTGGAGCCGGCCATACTGTTCACCACTACCATAAAAAAAAATTTTTTCGGGGCCTGTAACACAATTAATTTTAAATTACGTTTTTGCTGGGCAGGCAAAAACGCAGTTGGCCATGATGGTATACGCATCCGTGACACAGACTGACACAGCCGACTGACATGCATGATTGGGTGGACTGGCGTTAGACGGATTTTGATCATGCGTATAATAGTTTATCTGATCCGTTACGTCACCAATTTCACGAATATGGCGGATAGGGTTTTTGGCTGATAAAAAAGGAAAAATAAAACATGTATAAATTAAATTTCTACAACAATCCCTTATTCATATTTATTGAACTTGATATATTTCGGACTATGTGTGAATAAACATTATTTTCATATCTTTTGATATGAGTCAACTAGCCTATTGGCGAAGTATATTTAAATAAGCCTTTTATGGAATGAAATATAATTTTAGTTGAATAAACTGTTTGTTTTTATAATGAAAGTTTAAATATTTGTTTTTTTTACAGACAGAAATTTTTATCACTTTTATCTATATCTTTGAGGTATTTTTCGCTGCAAACAATCATTTACACTCTATTACAACTGTTTGCCTAGTTACTAAACTTGTATGTAATTCTATAAGTTTATTTTATTAAATAAATGGTCTTAAAAGTCAGTAAATAATTACAGAACTTTTACTATGTATGATAATCACTGATCGGAATAGGTAAGCTATTTAGGTTCATTGACCGCAAACATTGATGTTAATATGGATATTCCTCGGAATTATTATTTTTATAAGAATAAAAATGGTAATTTTTTTGTTTCAATAAGTAAATTATTTCGTGTTGGTTTTTATTGTAGTTAAATACAAATACTTTTCAATCATGTTTCGATATTTGAGATACAAATAATAACATATATGATCTACATATACATAAAATAACTCTACCTACTCCAATCACTTATAATAATAATATTAGCAATAGCACATGATTAAACCTCCATTTCGATAGTCCGCGCTTCACCAAGCAGTGACTGCACTCAGCGTGACAGGTGGTGAGCCCGTCGCCGCTATAAGCTATTGATGTTGTGCATGTGTTGGTAGAATTCTTTTAATGATCCGCTACCACACGGCTCCTATGCTTTCTTTAACGGCTTTTTTTGTGGTAATAAATAAAAAAGAATAATCACAAAACTCGCTAGAGCGGCAATTTCAGCTTTCGAACACCTTCACACCAGACAAACAGGGCCGGATTAACCATCTCGGGGCCCCTAGGCCCAGGGGCCCCGGGATGATCGGGTTCGGGCCCCCCTTTTTCATACCACAACAACGCAATTTGGAAATTTTATTTTGGCATAAAAATCTTTATCATATGTTTTTTTTTTTTTCATTTTTTAATCGGGAGTGCTGGGTCCCTGGTCATAGTGGCCCCTAGGCACTGGCCTAAAGTGCCTTATGGGTAATACGGCACTGCAGACACATGGTCAGGCTTTTGAACCTTCTGCTTCGTTCTAGACTCGAAGAACAACCTAAGCATCGCAGAATCCTCTGGTGTTGTATGGACCGCATGAATGTCAGTCATGTGGTGTTTCACATCCGTCAATCTTCTAAACTGTTTGAAACATATCGGACAGTCAGCCGCAATATCTCTCAGGCCGTGCTTCTCCCATTCATGGTCGAACTTTACTTGGCTGGTTTTGCACACCTCTGAGCAAACTTTACAGCGAATACTATATCTCGAGATAGATGACTTAACTTCATTTGACTTTAAACAAACGTCGCACACGTAGACTCGGCCTTTACGCTAAAATAACGTTGAAAAGTTAAAATAAGCTTCAAGTCACTATGTTATGACTATTTTGGTACAGTCACCAAAAAATTTGTAACCGCTTTTTGACAGTAAGGGCGAGTTTTTTGATGCGTAAATAGTCACCTCAATAGTTAAGGGAAGTAATTAACTTGGCAGCTACTTAATTATTTGGTCAGCAACAAAAAGATCAGCCGAAAAATCATTTGGACAGCAAACAAATATTCAGCTAAATAATTATTTGGGCAGCATTGAATATATAACTGGAAAAAAAATTATGAAATTTAGGAAAAGGATCAGGGGTAAATTTTTAGGAAATATATTAGGTTAAGGTTATTTTTTATGACCCTTATATAAACAATATTTGTGTCATCAAAACTTATATTTAAACAATTCAGCAGCAGAGAAATGCAAATGAGTTATTTTGCTGACAAAATAGAAGTATCTGCTGTCCAAAGTTGCTGCCCAAATAGTTATTTTGATTAGCAATTTAGAAATATTTGCTGCCCATAAGTTGCTGACCAATTAGTTATTTTAGCTGATCAATTGTATTTTTTTGCTAACGAATCGAATATTAAATAATTATATTAAATTCGAATATTTTGTTGACCGTCTAAATAACACCTTATGGTTAAAATCTAGATCAATTGCGTCAGATTAACACATTAGAGTTAGAATATAGCAATCATTTTCAAACATTGCCTGGTTCTCAAAATCAATACCTATTAAGCTAACCTGTTACCAAAATTGTAAAATTGTGTGTTTTCGTGATGATCTGATCTAATTTCCACATTGTCGCGAAACCTCTGTGGTTTATGTCAAGGCTCCGTAATTTTAAGCATAACGTTTATTGTCATAATATGAAGATCCATAATATTGAAAGGCATAATCATCAAAACGCATAAAATTGCGACGCATAATTTTGAGAGTCCTAATTTTCTATCGGCTAAAATTGTTTGTCATAAGTATTAAAAGGCATATATTTGAAACGCGACTAATGAAAAGCATAATGATCACAACGCATAATATTTTTCTCTGCCCCAAATTGTTTACTAAATATATTTCGATGACACAAATAAAAAAAAACCTTAACCTAATATCTACCAGAACACATTTCCTTGGATTTGGTCCTACCTAATCTGTGTGATTATTCGTATCATTTAAGGACTACCTAATGTTGTGCTAAATGAAACTAGGAATTTCTATAGTTATGCTTTATAATAATATGCCCTTAGAGAGTTATGCCACTTGAATGTATGAGTAAGAAGAAATATGTGACATGAGTGGTATGCTATTTGATGATTATGCCATTCGATGTATGACAAACGATATTATGACAATCGAAGTTATGCGAAAACATACAATCCCTTATGTCAATGTATTATTTTCAACTTTATGTATTATTAACCTATAATAAATGAAAAAAAAAAACATTTTCTGACCTTATATACTGACCTTATCATTTCTGAAGAATTTCTGGCATTGAGTTTTCTCCAAGTAAAAGCCACATGTATCCATATGAACAGCCTTGTGCCTTACCAACTGGTCGGGGTTGTCGAAGTATTTTTTGCATGTCTTGCATATGTACGGTCTGAGGTTCGCATGAGCCACCATGTGCAAACTAAAAGCACAATAAGTGTGTGTGTGAATGCCATCACCAGTGGCGTAGTACCTTAGACTTTCGAAAACAAAGCTACCTTCGCCATGGATGGGTGGGTGGGACGTATCACCTACTCGGCTTAACGATCAGCTGTTGCGACGCCTATTTACAATTAATCATTCGACTTCTAACCAACGCCGTTCGGCTACGTTGGAGATGAAGGCTGCGAGCGGATCGTTTTATGAAAAACATTTTTGATTGGCTACTTAAAAAAGTGGCTCATGAGTGTCTCGAAATCCAGCCGCTTGTATCGACTACAACCACAGTCAAAGATGTACCTGTACTGTGCTGTGGATGTACTTGCTACAAGCGCTCGCCGTAATGAACTTTAATACAATGGTTTAATTTAATACTGTAATTTTAAAATAATTTATAATATACTATTTATTTGTAAAATGCATAATAATTTAAAATGTTGACGATTTTAAGTGCCGAACTTGGCCTATGAAATAAAATTATTTTTGATTTTAATTTGATCATTCAACTGCCGTCTAACGCCGATCGGCCGTCTCCGGCGCCGTTCGGCAGCTATCGGACACGTTCCGCTAGATTCAGCGCCGTAAGGATGCAATCAGCTATAATCGACATGCGAATGACATTACACACACTTACACACTTGGCATACTTATTACAAAGAAATAAAGGCTTTTTTGACCGGCTTAAGCCGATTCCGCGTCGGGGAGGCCACAGAAGTATGGGAGGCCACAGTGAGAGGTTAGCGATATGACACGTTGACAGATTTCTCCGTTATACACAAAAATAGAAAAAAATTTACAAAGCAAAAAAGTTTAAATAAATAAACATTTACCTATAATTGTTAACGTCTAGATGCTTTTGACACATCTGGCACTGTATCGTTTGACTCCCTTGCGCGACACGCAGCGCATGCGACAGCATATGCTCGATCACATGCCTCTTCATTAGCCTATGCGATTCAAATCTCATATTGCACACAAAGCAAGTTATATTCACAAGTTTCACGTTCTTGTAGCGTATATTTTTTTGTACGATGATTTCTGAAAAAAAATCAAAAAATAGAATACAGCGAATTAATAAAGCATTGTTGTGTTCCGTCCGTCCTCGGCCTATATACATCCCACAGCTGGGCAAAGGCCTAAACACATGAGGAGTTTGGGCCGTAACACCACCACGATGGATCAATGCGGGTTGGTGGGTATGAACAGTTGCAGTAGCAACCGCAATAGCTTCTGAAGCACAGAGGAACTCGAGATCACAAAGTTTAGGTCACCCATCCTATGACTGCCCATGGCGATGGCCGTATGTTTCTCCATATGGGAAGACTTGTCCCAGTTGTGGGACGTAATAGGCTGATAATGAAGGTAACGATGTTATACAAGGAAGCTAGCATCTTAAATAGCACCATTTTTTAAAAATGATTTTACAAGATTATAACGTACTGTCTTGACATTAGTAAGTCTATGTTCCGTTCATACCAAAAAAGCGACAAGCACGACGCTGCGCGATCAATCCCCACAGAGCTAAGAACGTTTAGAAATTGATACTTATTTTTTTAGTTAAATGTGCCAAAATATCAAAAGGTAGCTACTAAAGTTCTGCGAGGTTGTGTTCGTTAAAAGTAATAATGTAAAGTTAAGTGTGTGAATGTTTGTGGGGGGCACCTTCGACTGCCCCTTTTTGGACTATAAGGTAATTAAGAACTCAAGTGGATTGTATAAGTGGGTGGACCAGAGGAGTGGTTTTATCACGAATGCAAACAATGATCGATCGAAACGAGCCAATGAATGAATCATATTGTTGCAAATTGGCGGCCCATACATATGCGCCCACACCCGTGTCGCAACTATCGTATAGGGAGATCAGGCGCGCGGGCGTCTGTAGCGATAGCTGTGACCCGAGCGCGGGGCAAACCACGCCTATATTTCCCCTTCCCCTTTCCACCCAAAACTTTATTCAAATTTTATTTAAACTATTACAATTCTCTTACAACTATTTTCTATCTTAATGAGACTATTTACAGTTTTAATACTATTGTCGCGAACAATGTTTGTGTGTGTGATAATGTTTAATGAATAATTTTAAATTGTAACACATTGGATCACCATTAAGTAAATGTATGACAACAAATGTGTTCTCTTCTCTTCTCTGCTATAGTAAATTGCGTGCCCGGCGGGGTCCACAATGATCTTGTATTTAATCCTGACCATCCTATGTACATTATGTTTTTGCAATAAACTTATTGATTGATTGATTGAACCCTGAATAAAATTATCAAATTGAATGTATGTAAGAGTGTATGCAAAAAACTTACCAATAGCTTTCTTCACAAGTTTATCTGTCAGTACAAATTCTTGAAGTACTCTATCATCGTCTGGGTCTAGCGTGTTATTCGTCAAATGTGCTTCCCAATGATCAAACAGGAATTCTACACACACCGCCACCTGGCAACTACTACATGAGTATACGTCTTCTTTATTCTGACTAACTTTTGTAAAACAATTCCTAACATGCTTCTGTATATGTACTGTAAGCATTGTAATATTTTTCAACACAACCTCGCAATGTGGACATTCATTAATCGCATAACCATGTTCAGTAAAATGGGCCACGTAATTTCCAATACTATCAAATTTGCCATCGCATTTTGAGCATTTATAGTGGTTAAGACATTTCGCTGCATGTTTTTTGTAGTCTGGAAGAATACCTTCAAATTTGCAGAAGCTGCAATTCATTTTTGTTTCTTTGTTATCCTCAATAATTTCATTTGTTTCTTTGTTATCTTCAACAATTTCGATTATTTCTTTGTTAGTTTCAATAATTTCGATTGTTTCATTGTTATCTTCAATCATTTCTTTTGTTTCTTTGTTATCTTCAATAATTTCTTTTGTTTTATCAACAAATATTTTTGAGATTCTCGCCATTGGAGCTTTACCAAATACGCTAGAAAGTATGTTTTCATAGCTGTCTTCGTTAGCTTCAGTTTCATCTATGAATTCAAGCTTTATATCTTCAATTAATTCTTCATAATAATTTTCTTCGTTCTTAATAACAGTCAAGTCTTTTTCCACGCAAGAATTTCTAACATCATTATCATTGTTTGTACCGTTATTGCTTTCTTTGATTTCACCAGAATATCCCCCAATAACTTCAGTTATTATAACATTACTTAATCCATTATTTTCTTCTATTTTGTCATCAAGTACTTTAGTTTTCTTTGCTTTTTTGTTTTTATTCTTATTATCAGGTTTGGTAAGCTGAATCAATTTGGGTACATTAAAATTACTATTAGTTACTTGTGCTTTTGATTGTCCTGTAATAGTTGAAGAAATACAATAAATATTTCTTACCCTTGCGAAAATTTGCGCAATCCCAAGATACCCTAGGGTGTGCACAGTTAGAACAACCCAAAATGAAGTTTACCCTAGAGAAAAGAACACAGCTTCCAGGTTATGATATATATATATATTTATAGAAACATAATATGTTAATCTTTGAAACTTACGGGAACAACTTTTAATGTTTTCCAACTGTATTTTTCTTCTTGACCTTGGTTGAGTTATTCGTTTCTTAGGAACCATTACCTGAAAATAATGTTTAATATCACATTTTTCTCTGGCGATCGATGGCGATATTGACAAGGATGTAAGAAATAGAATAAATGTGGGATGGATGAAATGGCGACAGGTCTCAGGAGCAACGTGTGATCCTAGATTACCCCTTAAGCTTAAGGGGAAGATCTATAAATCCGTCGTTAGACCAGTTGTAATGTATGGATCCGAATGTTGGGCAACGAAAGCGATGGATGAAAGAAAGCTGCACTCAGCAGAGATGCGAATGTTGCGATGGATGTGTGGAGTTACAAGAATGGACAAGATCAGGAATGAATATATAAGAGGAAGTTTGAAAGTAGCGCCAGTGACAGAAAAGATTAGGAGCAATAGGTTAGCGTGGTATGGACATGTGATGAGGAGGGATGAATGTCACATTACAAGAAGGATGCTGAGCATGGATGTGGACGGACCTAGAGTTAGAGGAAGACCAAAGAAGCGATGGATTGAATGCGTGAAGAATGATATGAGGTTAAAAGAAGTGGATGCTGAGCTGACGAGTGACAGAGGAGAATGGAAGAAGAAGACATGTTGTGCCGACCCCACCTAGAGTGGGAAAAGGGCAAGAAGAAGAAGAAGGAGATCACATTTTTCTCTTGTTTTAACTATGCTAGAGGAGTTCAATGGCGTCATGGTTAGTACGCTTTGGCTTTCGATACCGAAAACAAAGCTACATTCGCCATGGTCAGGGCTAGGTGGGTGACCAAAACTTTGTGATCTCGAACTCCTTCGTGTTTCGGAAGGCACGTTCAGCCGTTGGTCCCGGTCGCTATTGCGACAGTTTCTACCAACCAACCCGCATTGGGCCAGCGTGGTGGTGTTATGGCCCATACTCCTCTTGTGTTTCTCCATGAGGAAGGCCTGTGCCCAGCAGTGGGATAGGCTGAGGAGGAAACACACATGGGGATTTAATCATACCATCTAAAAAGTAATCGAATAGATGAAATAAATAAACAAATATTTGTAGGAATGTGGGTTAACATCTCTGCCTACCCCTATGGGGGTAGAGGATTGAGTGAGGCTGCTTACCTCAATACAGTCACTGTTACTTTTTCCATTACGTTCATTAAAAAAAAATACATCTGGTTCATTCTCCTCTTCAATAACTTCTATACCATTCTCTTGATAATTAGGATTGCAAATGCTTTGTATCGCCGAATATAATTCCATATCTTCAATCCCATTGTTTTGCTGGTTTCCTGCAGGATAATCCTGAAACAACAATAGTCTACAGACATTCACAGAAACAATTTGTATAAATACACACTCTGTCTACTAGAGAACCATTAGAAAGAGATGGCAATTCATCCTGACATAACGCCATCTCTTACTAGCTGTGATCAAGCCAAGATGTATGCTTGGGATTGATAAGATAAGATGAGAATTTATTGTCATTCTGTGTACAATGGGTGTTATCAACAGAAATAAATTCACACTACAATTACCATTATATTGGTCACATAAGTTTACACAAAAATAGGTCTTTAATACAAATAGATTTTATTGATTCTATTCATGACTCAAGTTAAAATATTCATTAAAATTAATAAAAATACTTCTACTACACTCATGTTATAATGTTCGAATTATGAACTCAGACTCAAACTCATAATGACATACTTTTTAATACAGATGATAAAAACGAAAATTTTAAATGGAAACTGTAACATAATGATCATTATGCAACAGGTTGGACTCATTATGCAACACAAATTTTTCTTAAAAATGCACAAAACTATGGCAAATGTTATCCAGACAGCCAACAATAAATAAAATTAATATTTTTTTTTCCTTGAATAATGAGTAAGTAGATAAAGTAGTGTATGTAACTGCACATAACTCGGTATTAAAACACTCGCCTACCTACTATAAAAATACTCACCAAGGTTCGTTTTTTAAAACCACACTTGTGTTTTAATAACCTATATTATGTGGCAGTTACATAAACTACTTTTTTTTTTACATATGACAGGTAAGCTCTTGGCCTTCATCTCACCTGATGGTAAGTGAAGACAAGGCCGAAGGTGGAAACAAGCTTCACCTGTAATCCTCAACAACTGAGGAACTGGCTGTATTACCTCTGATTGCCAGAACACAACAATGCTTTAAACTTCGTTATTATGGCGACAAATTTAGGTAAGACGGTGGTAGCTAGCCAGGGCTTAGAAGCCCTACCACCAACCAAACCGAGCAGAAAAACTGCTCGCATGGGGGAATCGAACCCAGACCTCCCGATCAACATCCTGTGGTGTGAACCACTAGACCAGACAGGTGGTTACATACTACTATTATTTATTAGCCATTCTTTTATTTTATTTTACATTGTCTCCCCTCTAGGGATTTATATTGATTCTGGAACATGGCCTTAACATATAATAACCCTTTGGCAGTCACCACGAACACCAGTGTAAGCGAACAATATAATTGATGTCTCATTGTTTTGTTTTCTGACCATTGAGAGGTAAATAAAATTATACAATCAAGCTAATCTAGCCATAGCCTTAGCCTGCCTTAGCTGCTTTAGCTAGTCTTTTTTTTAAATAATAATAGCTCTAAGTGATAAGGTAGTACAGTAGTACCCTTCTTGATAAATTGGACCTCTAGGACCAGTTTTATTTCTGTTAAGCATAAATAACTTAATAACAGAATTGACGAATTATAATTAATGATGGTTAAGTTTATTATTATTTAATTTTCATTATTATGCAACTTATCAGAAGCATATGGTATTCAATTGCATATAATTAACAGCACAAATATAAAATATTTTCTCTTAAAAATATATTCCTGTGCCGTACGTAGGTATTTCTTATATTTTAGAAAAAAATATTTATACCTTTTCTTTATACATAAGTTCAATAATTAAATAAATAATTATTCAACCATACTTATGTATAAAATATAATATTATATTTTATACATAAATATAATATCATATTTTAGAAAAAATAGTGACTATTAACTTACAATACCTACCAACATTGTCCCTGGATAATTTAAACCTTCAAAATCACCCTGAGGACAAGGCTCCCATTCTGGATTCATTTCTCCCTTTGGTTCTTTGGTAAACTACAAAACAAAATTATAAATAAATATACAAAGCTGTAAGTATTATTATTACTTTATATATTTAGAATAAGGCAACTTATCAGTAAACAAATGTTATTTAGTGGTGTATAAAAAGTAACAACAATAAAAATCGAACGATAAAATTTCTGTCAAATACTACTAATATAAATATTTTAACATTTTATACTGAACATATCCTTATTATCAACTGAAGCTTCACCATAACCCTGGGCAAACTCTTGTTTAAGATTTATTTCTTCCTTTTCAATGGAATACTGCAAAATAATATAAATTTTCTATAAAACACTTGCTTCAAAACATCAACACAAAATAAGCCGCCTTTTACTAAACTAAATTGTGTATCCATCTGTTTAGTTTGTCTATTTTGTGACAACGGAATCGGCCCCAATATGTACAATAAAGTTTAAATAAATAGATAAAGTTTTTGGCGGCATCCAACTATGGCGGACGTGATTTTTATTTCAGTGAATGTTATATTGTTTCGGAGTTGATCTTGTTGCGTAAAATCAGTGTAGTTTTGTATAGTAAGTGTCAATAATGATGAGAAATATGGAGGATCATTGAAATAATCGTTAAGTGGTGTAAAGAACGATGAGGTTTTTATCGTGGTAATCCACCTCATCGAAGTAACACCACAGTGTCTGCCATCGATCGTTTGACGCCAAACTCTCCCGAGATGCATTGAAATGTATTACACTTGCATTTCAATGCAAATACTGAAGACATTAAAATACCAAAGACTTGGCTGTATGGGCTCCGTTCCTTTGCCTACCTTACATGGGAGAATTTTACAAAAAAAATTGATAGAATAAAAGATACTACTAGCGCCATCCCTTATTTTTTAATTTAGAAGCATTCTTGAAGCATTACACAACATGCAACACCCTATTACACCTGAGTATTACACTAAAGGGAATAATTAACCAAATAAACAAACATGCTTTCTATTTTTTTTTTGTAAAATTCTCCTATATAGGGAAGGCAAAGGGAACAAAGCCCATACAGCCAAGTCTTTAGTGTTTTATTGGTGTTATTTCTTCAGTAGTTTGCATTGAAATACTAGTGTAATGCATTTCAATGCATCTTGGGAGAGCTTGACGTCAAACGATTGATGGCAGACACTGTGGTGCTACTTGGATGAGGTGGATTACTACGATAAAAAACTCATCACTTTTCACACCACTTGACGCTTATTTCGATAATCCTAAACATTGCACATCATCACAGACAGTTATTACACAAAACTACACTGATTTTACGTAACAATATCCATTCCGAAACAATATTACAATTATCGAAATAAAAATCACGTCCGCCATTAGTCAAATGCCGCCAAACTCTCCCAAAAAAAAAATTCTTTATTATTTTATTTCACATTCAGTTTTACGGCTCTGGTTGCAGGACCTTTTGAGCCACACGTTAACAGTAGAATACTTTTCTTCAGTAGTTTGCATTGAAATGCTAGTGTAGTACATTTCAATACATCTTGGGAGAGTTTGGCAACAAACGATCGATGGTAGACACTGTGGTGTTACTTCGATGAGGTGGATTACCACGATAAAAATCCCATTGTTTTTCAGACCACTTGACGATTATTTCAATAATTCTACATATTGCCCATCATTATTGACATTTACTACACAAAACTACACTGATTTTACGCAACAAGATCAACTCCGAAACAATATTACAATCACTGAAATAAAAATCACGTCCGCCATAGTTGGATGCCGCCAAAAACTCTGTAAAATTTTCCCATGTAGGGAAGGCAAAGGGGAAACAAAGCCCATACAGAAGTCTTCAGTATATCTTTCTTCAGTAGTTTGCATTGAAATGCTAGTGTAATGCATTTCAATGCATCTTGGGAGAGTTTGGCGTCAAACGATCGATGGCAGACACTGGGGTGCTACTTGTATGAGGTGGTTTACCACGATAAAAAAACTCATCACTTTTCACACCACTTGACGCTTATTTAGATAATCCTCCACATTGCATATCATCACAGACACTTATTACACAAAACTACACTAATTTTACGTAACAATATCCACTCCAAAACAATATTACAATTATATCGAAATAAAAATCACGTCCGTTATTAGTCAAATGCCGCCAAACTCTCTTGAATGCTTTGTTTGGGCCGGCTGAAAAATAGCAATAGAAACTGAAATCCTCACCCTCTTGGATTTAAACGAAACGTTCCACATTTGAAATTTCACGCGTTCGGATAGCATTAGCCACGCATTAGCTCATTGAAAAGCAGAAAGCACAGAAATTGAATAGAGTATGGATATGATAGACAAATAAAAAATCGTTAGATATGGATCAATAGCTCAGAGTAAACAGAACTGGAGTAGCCATTAGTCAATTTCTCAAACATTTTTTTCTGCCATTTCTTGCGGGGGGTGAGGTTACCACTACACTCAAAGCCAGCACACATAAACAATAACTTTTACCGTTTTTACAAATGCACACATGCATAATTCGATACACAAATTTAAATTTCACGCACACACACGCTTAAAATAGTCACGTGGGGTGTGCGTTTTGACAACGTCACAGCCGCACTCCCCACGTGACTAGCGTTCGAAATTTGAAATCGTAGAATTCTAAAACATGAAATAATGAAGTAAATAATCATGAAATCTTAAAAATTATAATTAAAAATAAAAGGTGACACCATCTTTTAGCATACTCGATGTTTTCTATTTATTTTTACAACAAAAAACAGCACAGGCAGGCATTTTTGCGGGAGCTCTGTTCGCCGCAACGTTTACAATGTTATGGCTGTCAAAATGGGGGCTCAACTAGTTTTATTAAACGTGCAAGCATCCGATGCTTGTGCATTTGGCAGAGGGGAATGTTAGACAAAGGCTACTCCAGTTCTGTTTACTCTGAGATCAATAGGCTAGTTGACCCTTTTTTCAAGAACATGGTGGATAGCGTTTTCGGCTTTACTCTGAGTTTTCGACCTTGAAAAAAATGGAAAAATAAAACATATTTAAATTGAATTTCTTCACTTTCCCTTATTTATATTTATCGAACTTATTTTCACACACATTATTGTTTTCATTACTTTTGATATAAGTCAACTAGCCTATTATTTAGATCAGGGATAATCTCAGAGTAAACAGAACTGGAGTAGCCATTAGTCAATTTCTCAAACATTTTTTTCTGCCATTTCTTGCGGGGGGTGAGGTTACCACTACACTCAAAGCCAGCCGTTCTTACAAATGCACACATGCATAATTCGACACACAAATTTAAATTTCACGCACACACACGCTTAAAATAGTCACGTGGGGTGTGCGTTTTGACAACGTCACAGCCGCACTCCCCACGAGACAAGCGCTCGAAATTTGAAATCGTAGAATTCTAAAACAAGAAATAATGAAGTAAATAATCATGAAATCTTAAAAATTATAATTACAAATAAAAGGTGACACCATCTTTTAGCATACTCGATGTTTTCTATTTATTTTTACAACAAGAAACAGCACAGGCAGGCATTTTTGCGGGAGCTCTGTTCGCCGCAACGTTTACAATGTTATGGCTGTCAAAATGGCGGCTCAACTAGTTTTATTAAACGTGCAAGCATCCGATGCTTGTGCATTTGGCAGAGGGGAATGTTAGACAAAGGCTACTCCAGTTCTGTTTACTCTGAGGGGATAATATATCTTGTCTTAATTCCTTTCCCTTTAAAGGGGTGGTTCAGGGTATAATAAATAGCACATACCTCAATAAATACTTCATGGGAAAATACATTCGGAGAAGTAGGGTTTTGAATTTCTTTTTTAATATTTATATAATCTTGAGTCAATCTGAAAAAATAAAGACAATTTTGTGATTAGGATTACCAAACCTGCGCAGTCAAAGCGACTGCGAAGCGGGAGTGTGCTGAACTAGTACTTACAAGTACCCATACTTTATCTATGGCGCTTTGCATTGCGCGTTCAACCAACCCTAACCAACCAAACAACAAACTCTTCAGCGTTGTAATATTTTTAAACTCGCGATATCTTTCGAATGCACTGTCCGAATTGCATAATTCGACAAATTATATAAAAAGTATTGAGCCAGTCTTGAGTATGAAGTGATTTATTTTGATAAAGATCAATACCAAAATGCAAAATAAAGAATCTTTTCTAGCAGCGAAATTAAAATATATATTTTTAATAAAAACACTTATTGCGGCTATACTATAATAGTTAGACATATTTATGCTGTTGCGACATTTTTTGTAAATTATAATGTGTGTGCAGGACTGCACACCTTTTTGATACTATTTATGTTTTTATACTTTTTTTATTAATGACTTTGTGTCTTTTGACGTTATTATTATTACAGCTCTTGAACTTGTCACGGTCTTTTTCATTCCCTAGTTTTTCCCAATATTGGCTCCCAATTAACATTATTTACAGTCCACTCCCTCACATTTTGGTCCTTCTCCCCTTTTCTTTGAATCACGCTAATTATTTTCACAAAATTTCGTCCATTATAAATTTTTTCTCCATAGTGACATATGGTCGAAACTCGGAGCCAAAGAAAAGCTAGAGAAAGAGAAGTTCGTGACAATATGAGTGATCCAGTGGCTACAACATCGGCGGCTACTCCAGCCCCGAACGTCCGTTCTGTGAGCTCTAGGTCCTCTCACTCCTCAGCGACGATCCGCGCTCAAAAGCTTGCTCTACAAGCAGCTCACCTCCGGAAAGTCGCAGAAGTGGACCGAGCAGCCGCAGCCGCAGCGGCGGCTGCAGCAGCTGCCGACACAGAACGGAAAGCCGCTGATCTAGAGTTGGAAGCGCAAATAGCTGCTTTAGAAGTTGAAAGTGGTGGGAGCAGGCGAAGCTCCCGATCTAGGACTTCAGTTCAGAATTGGTTAGCTACATTAGACACTAATCCCCAACAACACGTTACGTTAGAACCACACATTTCAGGCTCTAATGCACCGCATGAACGTCGTTGTCAGGACTTGGAGTGTGGCCAAGATATTTATTCTGGTGGTAGGAGAGGCTTATCCAAACCAGTCCCATCGACCATCGCAGCCAACATTCCTCACACTATTGGTAGCTTTCAAAATTCTAGTGAAAAAAATAGACGGAAAACCACTGATATAACTTTATTAGCACAGGCTATATTATCACTCGCAAGCGGTGCTACTCCCAAACAAAGGGTTGGCGATGGACGTCTGCCAGTCTTCGATGGCAAGCCCTTGGACTGGCTGGCCTTATGTGAAAATTTTGAAATTTTGGCATAACAGGCCGTCTGGTGACCTAGGTCTAAAGATTTGATAGCTCGGGCCCTCTTGACAGAGTGTACGGCATCACTATGACGACCCTTGATATCAAAATCTATATACTCGACTCGAGTATGTTTAGTGAGACCCCCTATACAGTTGACCTGAAGTTGCGAAACCGGCCCCTTAGCTCCTATCTGGCATGCTAGCTCTGCGTCAATGAGTGTCGCTGTCGAGCCATCATCGAGCAGCGCGTAAGTGTCAACACTACTTGATGGACCTACCACGGTCTTTTTCATTCCCTAGTTTTTCCCAATATTGGCTCCCAATTAACATTATTTACAGTCCACTCCCTCACATTTTTGCTAACAGTGCAACGCGCCTCAGGCCGGGCCAAAGTTGTTGTTGGCTCAAAGGTCCAAGCATATTATTTATACTCACATCTAATTGGCGCAATGAGCCAACCACAGTCTTTCCAACTTTAGATTGTAAATATGTAACCAATCACCTCATCGTAGAGAGTAGTAGTGTCAGACTGCTTTCTGCCATTCCAATGGGGTTCAGTAGCCGGTCACGCTTACTCCGCCCAACAGTACAAGCTCATTGTCATCTTACCTCAATACACCTTAGGTCATTAAAGCGGAAGGGTTTGCTCGTAGATGGCTCATGTAGAGTAAGCAATTTCATTTTCGACCTCTTTCCATTAACTTCATCACCTTCTCGACACCATGAAAGCTCAAACGTGCAGACTGCAGAAGATTTGAGATTGGAAGAAGAACACATTTTCCGACAAAGCCAGTTGGATAACTTTCACGAAGATATTGGAAGCGCTTCAAATGGTCAACTTTTACCTCGCCGGAGTCGTCTGACTAAGCATCCTGACACGCTGGACCAAGATGGTCTTCTCCGTTTGCCATCGCGAATCGTCGCTATTTCGAGTTTTGGAGAACCTGTGAAGTCTCCGATCTTGTTAGACGGCGAACATGCTGATCGTTTGCTGATTGTACAGCAGCACCGTAAGGTAGCGCACGCCAACGATATGGCTGTCTTCAGCGTACCTTGGCCATCGTATTCGATACCTCAGAGCTTCAGAAAACTATGGAAATCCCTACCAGCGTCAGAGCCGTTCACGAGAAATGCGCGCGTGAGACTTACCAAGTCCGTGAGATCTACCCTTAACGTATCACTCGGCGAGAGGAACCCAGTGACATTAACCACGCCTCTGGGCGATTGCATTGTGGTTTTACACATCTGCCCGAATATGGATGAACAGAAAGTGCACACTTCTCTCCGTTTCATCCTGGGATCTTCGTGTGAAGGAATGATTCCTATATTTTTAAGCGCCTACGACCACTGCATGAGAGGCGGCTGGCGAAGAATACTTACGGTTTACCGGGCCAAGAGGCCGAGTTTCCGTATCGTCCCCCGGGAAAGTTACGAGTGGCCGACGACGTCTCCACCTGCACCGGGGTATCTACTACGCGGACCCCTAAAGAAGTTGGTTTCCATGCCTTTTTAAAAGGGGACCATGTGCAGGACTGCACACCTTTTTGATACTATTTATGTTTTTATACTTTTTTTATTAATGACTTTGTGTCTTTTGACGTTATTATTATTACAGCTCTTGAACTTGTCACGGTCTTTTTCATTCCCTAGTTTTTCCCAATATTGGCTCCCAATTAACATTATTTACAGTCCACTCCCTCACAATGTGTTTTTTGTACTCAAAGTAAACAGAACTGGAGTAGCCATTAGTCAATTTCTCAAACATTTTTTTCTGCCATTTCTTGCGACGGGTGAGGTTTCCACTACACTCAAAGCCAGCCGTTCTTACAAATGCACACATGCATAATTCGACACACAAATTTAAATTTCACGCACACACACGCTTAAAATAGTCACGTGGGGTGTGCGTTTTGACAACGTCACAGCCGCACTCCCCACGAGACTATCGTTCGAAATTTGAAATCGTAGAATTCTAAAACATGAAATAATGAAGTAAATAATCATGAAATCTTAAAAATTATAATTACAAATAAAAGGTGACACCATCTTTTAGCATACTCGATGTTTTCTATTTATTTTTACAACAAAAAACAGCACAGGCAGGCATTTTTGCGGGAGCTCTGTTCGCCGCAACGTTTACAATGTTATGGCTGTCAAAATGGGGGCTCAACTAGTTTTATTAAACGTGCAAGCATCCGATGCTTGTGCATTTGGCAGAGGGGAATGTTAGACAAAGGCTACTCCAGTTCTGTTTACTCTGAGTTGTTGTACATGATTTTATTCTATCATCAATAATTTTTGCAGCGCTCGCGATGGAAAGAATATTTTTAGTTTTTTTTTTACACATTATTAGAGTTTTAGTAAGGATCCCTAATTTTTTTCCAAAATTAAACATAGCCTATAGCCGTCCTCAATAAATAGGCAAACACTGAATGAATTTTTCAAATAGGACCAGCAGCTGCCATTGTGCTTAGCTTTTTCGGACTATGAGAAAGCCTTCGATTCTGTCGAAACCTGTGCCGTGCTACAGTCGTGCCGAATAGACTATCGATACATCCAAGTGTTGCATTCATTGTACGAAAACGCCACTATGTCTGTTCGTCTTCAGGACCAGAACTCAAAACCAATTCCAGTCCAGCGAGGAGTGAGAAGATCATGTCTAATTTCCATGTTGGTCCCACACCTGTGAAGGTTGGAAGCACTACACTGGAAATTGTTGACGAATATGTATACCTGGGACAAGTAGTGCAACTAGGTAGGTCCAATTTCCAGAAAGAGGTCAATTGACGAATCCAACTCGGCTGGGCAGCGTTCGGGAAGCTACGCAGCGTATTCTCGACTCATCTACTGCAGTGCCTCAAGACAAAAGTCTTGAGAATTCCAAAAAAATAATTACCTCCTCTAAAAATAGACCAAATTTTTGAGCACTTTTGATTTGTTTATAGATAAAACTCGTGTGTGTTGCCAGTGATGACTTACGGTACGAGACGTGGCCGCTTACTATGGGCCTCATAAGAAGGCTCAAGGTTACTCAAAGGGCAATGGAGAGGGCTATGCTTGGAGTTTCTCTGTGTGATCGAATCAGAAATGAGGAGATTCGCAGGAGAACCAAGGTCATCGACATAGTCCACAGAATTGCGGACCTTAAGTTCTCGAGTTGCGACCACGTACTGGGAGGCGCTACGTAGGGAGGCCCCCAACAAGGTGGATCGACGAAGTCGCTGGATGCAGGCGGCTCAGGACCGCAAGTTGTGGCGATCATTGGGGGAGGCCTATTTCCAGCAGTGGACGACAATAGGCTGTTAGATAGATAGACATTCAGAATCTCAACGTCATAGTAGATGATTTACAATTATACTTAAATGCATCATACATTTCATTTAAACATGTTGAAATGGGTACTTAATAAAAATTTTACATAGTTGGCGACTCCTTCCATTTCTATACGCAGACAATCTTTAGTACCTTAATAAAATGTGTTGAATAAATTAACTCAAACTAAACTTTATTGCTCATAATTTAATTATTAAACAATTCATCGAAAATTCGCTTATACATTCCCTAAATATGCGTGTTTTTGATCTAATCAATGTATTTTTATAAATATAACTTACAAAGGAACGCCCATAAATAAATTTTTCAATAAAAGTCAGTATCTAAGAAGCTAATTTTCTACGAATTTTTGGTTTTTTACTACAATAAATGAATTAATTTTATCCTACTTCAAAAAAAGAGGTTATTTTTTTTTTATTGGTATAGGTATAACTTACCTACTCAGCCTTTTTGAGTCTCTTCCCTTATTAGCAAGCGTTTTGTGACGGTTTCTTAATATTTTTTTAGAAGCCTTGTTTTTATTTTTCTGATTTCCCATACTACCGCAATCAAATGCATCAAATGCAACTTTTAATACTAGGTACAGGTTTTGCTCATATACAATTGCTGAAATAGGTTGAACGGAACGATGCACACGCCCGCTCGGATCGGCAGACAAGAAAACACTAGATTAGTAGGCGCCGGCCGCGTCGACCGACCGTGAAAAAAATTTGTTGTAAAAAAAAAAGTTGTAACCTTGCGTTGTTTCAACACTCTTTTTAGACGTATTCTCTCCACAGATTACTATATAATTCTCTCTAATCAACACTGCGTTACAAAATTATTGTTGTTCCGCGGGACACAAAAAGAATGTACATTGGTACAACGTCGACAAGAAAAGCAGTTGACCAGTTGTGCTTTTCTTTCCTAGCATGTCGTAAAAGGCGACTAAAGGCTTATTGGGTACTGGGTCTGTGATTGTTTAAGCGATGAGCTTGCCACTTATTACTACTCTTTCACCTGACCAACCCTATTTTTGTATGGCTAAATGTGGTCTTATGGAACACAGTGTTTCTTGGACTCTGCCTACCCCTTCGGGGATTACAGGCGTGATTGTATGTATGTACAAAATTATTAACGGTCTTAATATTGGGTCCTTACCTATGAAATTGGTGTTTTTTATCTCTCTTAGTATTTTGTCTGTAACTATTAAGATTCAGAGTATTCTTAAAAATAATTACCTCCTCTAAAAATAGACTATATTTTTGAGCTCTTTTGATTTGTTTTGATAATTTGTTGAAAGTTTAATTGTGTTAAAATTGGACACGGAGACAACTCTTTTTAAGTGCCTCCCGAATACATCATTTTATTTGCATTCACTTAAAAACGGTAAATAATTTTTATGAAGTGTGATATTACACATATTACTAAAGCTTGTCTAATGATACATGCCAAATATTATTATCATTGGATTTGTCATTGTGAAGAAAACTGAAAAAATTTAAGTATGGAAAATGCAGAATTCCCCAAAATCTCCATACAAAACACCAATTTCATAGGTAAGGACCTAATAAATAATTCATCGAAAATAGTTACAAAGGGATGCATGTAAATTTCTTTAGACATATTCTCTCTAATCTCTGTAAATTCATTTTTAATAGAAACAAAGCTTTTTTTATAGATTTTTTTTTGTAAATTTTAGCTAAGGTTATGAGAAAATCCGTCTTAACAAGAGTTAACCCTAAGGATAGTTTCGTAAAATCTTAATAGATGTCTACAAACTTTTTATGGAACCTACC
Organism: Parapoynx stratiotata; assembly: GCA_910589355.1. Lineage (NCBI taxonomy): Eukaryota > Metazoa > Arthropoda > Insecta > Lepidoptera > Crambidae > Parapoynx > Parapoynx stratiotata. The sequence goes on along the minus strand of OU342476.1, from coordinate 4,156,057 downwards.
TGTCAAATTTCAAGGTCGGTGTTAAAGTTTCTGAGATTTCATGATTAATCAGTGTGTGGGTAGCATGGTCAGTGCATATAAGGAACATGATGGGGTCAAAATTTTTGTCTATGCTACTTTAAATCATCAACATCCAGTACCTACTTCTACCTCCTGCAAATATTTTAAGAGGATCGGAAAGAGTGGAAGCCTTGTAGTTACTACAATAAAACAGTAAATAACTTCTAAACACTTTTACTTAACTTAATCTGATTTACATAAGCATTATTTTTCTGTGTAATGTTCATAATTTCCCTAATCAACTGATTGGAGTTTTTATTCCACCCCTCTGTACTTCTTGATGTTGACGAGGACCCAGACGGGGACAGCAGACCACCCAAGAAACATTAGGGACGACAACAAAATCATTTCCTGAAACAAATGGAAATTGTTCTTACAATTTTGGTTAAAACTTGTAAATGAGGATTTAAAATAAAAGTACTATCAAAACAGTGGTAAATTTCAAAAAAATTTAAAGAACTTATTTTATTTTACAGTTAGATAGTCTCGTGTCTGTGTTGGAATAAATGTTTTTCTTTCTTTCTTTCCAAAAATATACTGCCCAACTGCAAAGGAGAATGCTCATATATAACCCAGGCCCAACACGAAGGAGGCCTATCCAGTTTCTTGTTGTCAATGTTTTTTTGTGATGTTTAATGTGCAAAAACAAATGAGACAGGTATCTTTCGTGTCTGCCCTGGGCTCAGAGTAAACAGAACCGGAGTAGCCTTTGTCTAACATTCCCCTCTGCCAAATGCACAAGCATCGGATTCTTGCACGTTTAATAAAACTAGTTGAGCCGCCATTTTGACAGCCATAACATTGTAAACGTTGCGGCGAACAGAGCTCCCGCAAAAATGCCTGCCTGTGCTGTTTTTTGTTGTAAAAATAAATAGAAAACATCGAGTATGCTAAAAGATGGTGTCACCTTTTATTTGTAATTATAATTTTTAAGATTTTATGATTATTTACTTCATTATTTCATGTTTTAGAATTCTTCGATTTCAAATTTCGAACGCTTCGAACGTTTCGAACGCTCGTGGGGAGTGCGGCTGTGACGTTGTCAAAACGCACACCCCACGAGACTATTTTAAGCGTGTGTGCGTGAAATTTAAATTTGTGTGTCGAATTATGCATGTGTGCATTTGTAAAAACGGTAAAAGTTATTCTTTATGTGTACTGGCTTTGAGTGTAGTGGTAACCTCACCCCCCGCAAGAAATGGCAGAAAAAAATGTTTGAGAAATTGACTAATGGCTACTCCAGTTCTGTTTACTCTGAGGCCCTGGGTCAAAAATGCCATTCCTTCAACAAAAATCGATTTTTTTTTAATATTATTGTTTATCAATAAGAAGAAAAAAGTTGGGCTAGAAAAAAGTACAGAAACAATACATTACTTGCACTATTGCCTTTTAACTAGTCATAAGTACAGGACATAACCTAAAAATTACGTAACAATATAATCCTTTCTACGGAACATAATGAAAAAAATTTTAAGGGTATACATTATTCAAAGAAAAAACTTTCAGTAAAACCAGAATTAACTGGATAATCATGATAAGAACTCAAATTATTTATTAAATAATAATACATACGCCTTTTGAGACCTTCTTTCTAGCTGGAACAGCAGCAACGGTCATGTTTCTGACCGGCGCAACATTTTTGGCGAGCTGAACATTGCTTCTTATAAGATTCCTGATAGCAAACATGTTTAATTTTAGTTTATTATACTAGAAAATTTCAAAACCCCAAAAACAAAAATATCAATGGAATCACTTGCAAACCATAGACCAAAGAGTATACAATAACTACGTAAGAAGAGACGGGACTTCCATAGAGAGAAATTAATCCAAAGAAATGTCAAAACGGGGTTACCTAAAAGTAGCCAACCTAAGAAATGTTAAGCAGAGTTCTGCCAACCTAAAGAAAAAAATAGAGATGTGCCACCAGCTATTCAAAATTTTATCGATATCGACGAACGCATCGACCTGCGCTTTATTTAATATAAAACAATAATTTTAATTTTTATATTGATACACTATACCTCGTTTTTTAACTTTAAAGTACTGAATTAAGCAATTACATTTTAGTAAATAAATTATCAAGGCTAAATATATTCTATAGGCAGTACTTCTTATTAAAAAAACGGAGTATGCGTTCACTTTGATATTATTTTATAAAAAAATCATAAAGTCAAAATTTCTTTATTCATTTAGGTACAATTTGCACATTTATGAAAGTCAAATTTAATGCCATCGGTTCAAGAGTCTACCAGAAGACAATAACATGGTTTTCAGAGCCTTAAGAGTTAATATTGTCAAATATTTTTAGTTTCTGTTGCACTGTTTTTAACCTATGTTTGTATTTTGTTAATTTTGTTATTTTATGAATAAGTTACTTTTTTCTAGGTCTTAACTTCATGTTACAATTTTTAGAATCAGGCTTGGGTCTTCGCTTCCTTACAACTGAAATGTAATAAATTTATATGATTTAATAACTATATTAATTACCAATAATAAATATTTTATTTAAGATGTTAACTAACCTTGCAAAGCCGTAACTCTTTTCTCGCCTCAACTTGTTTCGATTCATCTTTATCAGAAATAGTGCTCGAAACATCTGTAATGAAATTTTTTTTTTTATTTATTTAAATTATATTGTTAAGTAGGTATTGCTTTGATAACATAGAATGAACAAGTTATTATGTAAAATTACCAATACTTTGCTAAAGTTTATAGCTAACCTTTTAACTGTGCTTTCTCATCTCAACTTTTCTTGATTCAGCGTACTTCTAATTTCTCATCTGGAAGTGGTTTAGCATTGAGTCGTATTGATGGAACAGCACTTTTCTTTAGCTGAGTTCTTTTTTTTTAAATCCTTGTCAGTGAAATGCTTTTCAGAAACAAATTTTAACTGGTGGAGTTTCTCAACGAGTATATACGCTAGATCTTCTTTTCCTGTCATCTTCATCTTTACAACTAAAATTAAAAGTATCGATATCGTTTTTTCATGTGATCAAAACACCTCTATTTTTGTAGAGGTTGTTGTTTTGAATTAAATTAATAATATTACATCCAAATGCATCTTAAAAAGTACATACGAATATTAAATTGATAATCAACTACTCATGCTCATCATACCGATGCTCCTCCAGGGGAAAGCGAGCCATAAAAAACTGCTTTGTGTCGTTTATTCGTGCAGATTTTAAACCACAATTTCACATTTTTTAAACTTCAGTTGTAGATTATGATTCACCTTAACAGAAGTTTATGAAACACTCTTTCAGAAGCCAATTTGCAACAACTTTAAATGCCGATCAACACAAATTAATAATAACTTGATAAATTACTTTACGACCATTGCGCTGACAGATGAATGACTTGACATTGACTTTTCATAAAAGAAAGAGAAAGGTTGAAGAATAGAATGAGTCAGATATAGTCGCCATTAAAATTCACCCCCGTTTCATATATCGTTTTCTTTGTATGAAGTTGCGACAGACTGCCATAGACTAGAATAGAAATAGACGTAAGTAATCTTAACCTGTCAAAAATCGATTCCAGGGCTGCCAGTATTTGTGACTACAAATACAACAAAATTTGATTGACGGGCGTCATGCCTCCTTTACACTTAGTCCTTTACATGTAGACACATGCGTCCGCAGATGACGCGTCCGCTGATGTGTAGAGGGGTACATTTGGTTGAACTTGACTGTGGTTGGTAATTTTGCGTCCGTGCATGTTCAAATCGGCGATGTGTCAGTTTTTTTATGTGGATAAATGCTTTGTGTCATTTTCTTTTCATTCTTTCCTTTTTATTTAGTTGTGAAAATGACTATTAAGTGTATTATCGAAATTCACGTATTTTTGGACCTGTATTAGGTACAAAACAGTTGGAGTGTGTACGTGGTGCGTCCTCCGAGCACCAACGTAGACTAAAATAGGCCTTCGTGGACGCTTCGTGACGATCCACATGTGAATGCATTAACTGCATACATTGGTTGGACACATTAATTTACGATACGCGTAGATTAATGTAGAGGAGGCATCAGACATACAGAACCCAGCCAGATAAATGATAACGTGAGTGAGACGAGTGAGATCTATTGAGAATGAGTGAGACCATTGTCTATGATAAGATCTATGGGCCGCCCGCCGTGTCTATTTTCTCTCCATCTGTCTCAGAGTAAACAGAACTGGAGTAGCCTTTGTCTAACATTCCCCTCTGCCAAATGCACAAGCATCGGATGCTTGCACGTTTAATAAAACTAGTTGAGCCGCCATTTTGACAGCCATAACATTGTAAACGTTGCGGCGAACAGAGCTCCCGCAAAAATGTCTGCCTGTGCTGTTTTTTGTTGTAAAAATAAATAGAAAACATCGAGTATGCTAAAAGATGGTGTCACCTTTTATTTGTAATTATAATTTTTAAGATTTCATGATTATTTACTTCATTATTTCATGTTTTAGAATTCTACGATTTCAAATTTCGAGCACTAGTCTCGTGGGGAGTGCGGCTGTGACGTTGTCAAACGCACACCCCACGTGACTATTTTAAGCGTGTGTGTGCGTGAAATTTAAATTTGTGTGTCGAATTATGCATGTGTGCATTTGTAAAAACGTTGTGCGTTGTGCTGGCTTTGAGTGTAGTGGTAACCTCACCCCCCGCAAGAAATGGCAGAAAAAAATGTTTGAGAAATTGACTAATGGCTACTCCAGATCTATTTACTCTGAGCCATCTGTGCATTCGTCCTTTGTATTCTTTCTAATGAGGAGTTTCGGCGGCATCCAACTATGGCGGACGTGATTTTTTCAGTGATTGGAATATTGTTTCGGAGTTGATCTTGTTGCGATAAAACAGTGTAGTTTTGTGTAGTAAGTGTCAATAATGATGAGCAATATGGAGAATCATTGAAATAGTAGTCAAGTGACGTGAAAAACGATGAGATTTTTATCATGGTAATCCACCTCATCGAAGTAACACCACAGTGTGTACCATCGATCGTTGCCGCCAAACTCTCCCAAGATGCATTGAAATGCATTACATTCCATTGCATTTCAATGCAAACTACTGAAGAAAAGTGTTCTAATGTTAACGTGTGGCTCAAAAGGTCTTGCAGCCAGAGCCGTAAAACTGAATATTAAAAAAATATTTTCTCTATGCTTTAGTTTATGATTCGCCTTTTTGTTTGGTACCTAATTGTTTGTGTTCTTGGAAGTTGATAAAAATACGGGCGTAGTGCGATTTATTAAATTTTCACTGTGAATTTTAAAGTTGAAGTAACAAATCTCATTAACAATGGCTGTAAGTATTCTGAGTTCCTAAAATACAAAATCTTTTATTTTCCGGTCATTCTACATAACCTCAAAATTTGTATATTTTTGAGTTATTTGCATTTTAAAAGTAAATTTTGCGCTATAAAACGTTACCTAATGCTTTTCCAGTCGATCGCAGCTGCTCAAGTGCAAGAAGTGCGTTCTATAACGCGAATTGAGAGAATTGGTGCTCATTCTCACATTCGCGGCTTAGGCCTCGATGATTCTCTTGAACCCAGAGCCGTTTCCCAGGGCATGGTGGGCCAAAAGATGGCCAGGAAAGCTGCTGGAGTCATTTTACAGATGATTCGAGAAGGTAAATTGATTAAATACTATGGTTGCCATGGCAACGTGTCTAGGTTAATTTATTTTTAAAACATTTCTTTGAACTTGAATTGTGAATGTTCATATCGGTTCCCGCTTGCGCCACTGAGTCTCAATAAAATGGAAGGACAGCTCCTAACAAATATTGATGTTTCAAGCTTCTCGGTGCAGAAACAGTGTTCCTCGCTGTAATATTTTCATTACTCAACCAGACTATAGCACTGCTAGATATCTCAAAGTACTGCTCAATCGGTGTACTACTCGTTTGAGAGGTCTTGGGATTCCCAGGTTCAATCCCAACATACCATTGAGTTTGAAAGCTTATGTAATGTTGATTGTGAATATTGCTTGCCTCATTATGCCTGGTACATGGGCAAACACATCTGGCATAATGGGTGGGGTTGAATAAATTATTTTGATTTTGGTTGAATATGATTGTTATTTCAGGAAAGATAGCCGGCAGGGCAGTGTTACTGGCTGGACAGCCGGGAACCGGGAAGACCGCAATAGCCATGGGTCTAGCACAGGCCTTGGGCCCGGACACCCCCTTCACAAGCATGGCGGGTAGGTAGCGGACACTTCTTAATGACAATAAGAGAAAGAGCTATCATTTTTATCATTTTATGTTTATGTTCTTTCTAAATGATATATTATGATTAAAATCATCAACAGCAACAACAAAATTCCATTTGCCATAAATGGAGAAACGATGCCACTATAAAAAATTGAAAAAAAAAATTAACTTCGCATATTTTTTTATTTAAGGGAAGTAATTAATTGGGCTGCCATATCATTATTAGAACAGCAAAATAATTTGTTGAGCTGCAAAATAATTATTTGGGCAGCAATATATATATTGCGAGAAATTTATAAAATCTAGGAAAAGGAGCATTGAAAGATAAAGCATCAATTCCTAGGAAATGTATTGTGATAGATATTAGGGCTAAGCTGATTTTTTTTTGACCCTTCTAAACATTATTTGTGTTACCAAAACATATATTAAGCAATTTAGCAGCAGAGAAAACATTACAGTTGCTGCCCAATTAGTAATTTTGCTGACAAATATGAATATCTGCTGCACAATTTGATATTCCGCTGACCAATTGAGAAATATATGACGCCCACAAATTGCTGACCAATTAGTTATTTTAGCTGACCAATTGTACTTTTTGCTGACCGTATTTCGAATATTTTACTGACTGTTTAAATACCCTTAATTAAATAATCACCTGAATATTACATTTTATCACTGAGTCATACCACATCTCTTTAGGTATTATAATACTTATTTCTGGGAACTCTTTAAATAATTATTATAATTTATGATTATATTTAATTTGCAGGCTCAGAGATATTCTCCTTAGAGATGAGCAAGACAGAAGCTCTCACACAGTCAATCAGAAAATCTATTGGGATAAGAATAAAGTAAGTATTATTACACAGCATAGCCCTGTCAATCATGGACCAAATGCAAAAGTGTGCAAGAGGAGATCATTCCCAATAATTCCTTTCAAAGTATTCCTGGAAGTTGTCCATTTTTGTGTTCTCTTCTTCTTGCTCTGGTCCAATGCTGATTGGGTTCAGCACAACATTTCTTCTTCTTCTTCCATTCTGTTGAAATAACTTAATGTTATTACACGTGATTTCAAATTTAGAGAACACACTGTGTTAGTTAAATAATTATATAATAATAATAATATATTCATTTATTTACTTCTCACAATAGAATTTACAAAAATTTCTTAGAACCTAAAATTATGATTCACAAAATATTGTGAGAGTCTGGTGCCTGGGATAGATAACTGAATACCTGTAGTACAGGTCACCAGGCTCCCCCTATCGGTACATATGTCCAATAAACAATGTGAGATATGAAGACCGAACGAATCTTTTTAATAATCAATTAGTAGTATAGTGTGTGTGTGTGTGTGTGTGTGTGTGTGTGTGTGTGTGTGTGTATACTTACCCAGTTACTCGTGGTTTTTCACTGCTGCCACTTCAATAGGTCATATATACAAGCTTTAGTTTACATTGTGTATAGTCTTATCTAAAGTTCCCTCTTTCCAGAGAGGAGTCAGAGATCATAGAAGGAGAAGTGGTAGAGGTGGTGGTGGAGAGAGCGGCGGGAGGGGGGGGAGCTAGAGTGGGGAGGCTGACCCTCAAGACGACGGATATGGAGACTAACTACGACATGGGGGCGAAGATGATCGACTCGCTGTTGAAGGAGAAGGTAGGACAAAGAACATACGTTCACACGTCGTGTCTTGCGCAGACATGACAATTTTCTTGATCAGTGCCGAAAACACCAAAAGAACTGTGTACACTACACAGAACACAGTTGAAAGAACTGTGTACACTACACAGTACACAGTTGAAAGAACCGAGTACACTACACAGTTTTTTTGTAAAAACGAAAAGAATTCTTGGGTGAGCCCATGTTCTTTCAAACATTTGCTTTGAAATTTTAAAAAAATTTTGTGTAATTTTTTTCTCTAAATATTTGAAATCGTGTTTTAATAAAACACACAGCGTGCCAATGAATAGGCTAGTTGACCCTTTTTTTATTGGGCCCCAAATGATTCATTACTGATAGCCATAAAAAAATTATATATTTTTTTTCTGAAGCCTATAACACAATAAATTTTAAATTATAAATTACGTTTTTGCTTAAATGTCAAAAACGCTTTCGGTCCTGATGGTCTATGAATTATCTGTGCCGTAGCGTCACGATTATTGTAAACAATTCAATACGCATGCGACAGTTATGCTTGATTAGCTGCGACTGGCCTTTGACGGATTTTGACCATGCGTAGTAATTGTTTACATCAATCGTTACACAACAAATTTCACGAACATGGTAGATAGCGTTTTTGGCAGATGAAAAAAAGTGTTAAAATAAAACATATTTAAATTGAATTTCCACAGCAATCCCTCATTTATATTTATCGAACTTGGTATATTTCGGACCCCTGTACTAAATACTATGTGAATGACACATTATTTTCATTACTTTTGATATGAGTCAACTAGCCTATTTGACTCCGTAAACATGACTTTCAAACAGCAGACGTAAACGCTCTTAAGGTTCTGGGTTCGACCACCGATGGGAGCAGATGCTTGTGTGATGAATACAGGAATTTTGTTCATAGTTTTGGATGTCTAAAGTTGTATTTATTATAAATACTAGCTTTTGCCCGCGACTTCGTCCGCGTAGAATAGTATGTTCGTAGGCGTCCGCGTAGAATAGGAGATAGTGTGATGGTATGTAGCCTGTAGCCTTCCTCAATAAATAGGCTAACCAACACTGAAAGATATTTTTCAAATTGGAACAGTAGCCTCAATTGGTGGAATTGAAACTCTATTATTAGAAGCAAAGTTCATAGTGGCGTAAACGCTTAATTTTTCCTGGGAGGCGTTACTAATTTTTTTTAAATTCACCCGTATGGCACCCATGGGAACGGGAATATCGGGATAAAAAGTAAGGCTATGTCCTTTCTCAGGCTCGTAGACTATCAGTGTATCAAATTTCGGTTAAATTGGTTCAGTAGTTGTGACGTGAAAGCGAGACAGATAGAGTTTCTTTCGCATTTATAATATAAGTTTGGATATATATGTGTTTGTTTTGTTATTTATATGTATATATATCGCTCATCCAAAAGAATATTGAAGTAATTACGTTTTTGCGATTTTTCAGGAGAGCGTTTTAAAAGTTTGACACCGAAAATATTGTGTATTTCCAATCATTCTATTGATATATTTTAATAGTTATGTTGTGTTACTTTACTACCAATAATATAACATAAAAAGTTGCGAGAAAACTTAAGATAACTATTTTAAAAAACGAAATAAAACAAACCAGACGTACATTTATGACATTTTATACATCAAATAATACAATTATGACATTAAACTAGGTTTGGATATGGGAATAAATCATGAATTTAAACAACATTATATTCAATTTTAGTTTTATTTTTATAAATCTGTCTACACTTTATTAACTTTGTCGATGTTTCCGCGTATCCTTTCAAAGTATAGGCCAACACCATGACGGCAGTGACTCTATCTTTCGGAAACTAATGGAACAACAATTCTGTCGTTTTTACCGTAGATAAAACGTGCAAAACATGAAGTTATGGCATCAAAAACTCATTTTCGCCTTTTTGGTAATTATTTCATTATTCTTTTGGATGAGCGATATATTAAAAATATTAATCTGTCATCTAGCATCCGTAATACAAGCAGCATTAGTTGTTTAAAATGGAGCTAGTTGTGATTGTTGTGAATGTTGTGCATAGGTGTGAATGTCTCAAGATATTTATTTATTTATGTTCCAGGTACAAGCCGGCGATGTGATCACCATCGACAAAGCTACGGGCAAAATTAACAAACTCGGACGGAGTTTCGCTCGGGCGAGGGACTACGATGCCACTGGTATTTGTTTATTTAAACTTTAATGTCCTAAACAAGGTACATATGGCGGACTTAACGACAAATATCGTTCACTACCACTCAACCATAGGTTAAGCAGAGATTATATGTATATATGTATGGTATACATATATGGTTGATTATATGTATATATGTATGGTATGTGTGTATGGTATATATGTATTTATTCAATAATTTTCTGTTAAAACCACTTTTGATCAATCTGTTCAGTCAAAAGTACTTTTGATCAATCTGTTCAGTCAAAAGTACTTTTGACTGATTTTGCTAGTCAAAATTACTTTTGACTGGTTTAAGAGTTTTGACTGCAACATATACAAATAAGCGACATCTGTGTTTTTTAAGTAATCACCAGCATCCAGCTCGTTATCTGTGTTACAGGCCAGCAAGCCCGCTTCGTGCAGTGCCCAGAAGGGGAGCTCCAGAAGCGGAAGGAAGTGGTCCACACAGTCACCTTGCATGAAGTGGATGTCATCAACTCGAGGACTCACGGGTTCTTAGCTTTGTTCTCCGGTGAGTAACACTTTGAGTACGCTTTGCCTTTGAGCGAAAACAAAGCTACCTTCGCCATGGTCATGGCCTTGGATGTGTGACCAAAATTTTGTGATCTCAAACTCTGTGCTTCGGATTGCACCTTAAGCCGTTGGTCCTAGTTGCTATTGCACCCGCATTGGGCCAGCGTGGTGGTGTTACGGCCCATACTCCTCATGTGTGCCCAGTAGGAAGGCCTGTGCCTATATGTGACGTATATAAGCTGAGGACGATTGTACTAAAATAGACAGACATCCTGCCAATGTGGGTGTTGAAATAAACCTCTGACTATCCCTTCGGTGATAGAATTGTGATATGTTATGGTATTATACTAAAATTTACAATGTTTAGTCGTCCATAAAATTGTTTTACCATCTGGGTGAATGTGGTTGGCACTTACATAAAATAACAACAGTTATTTTATGTAAGTACTATATTATTTATCTTTGTATGTGTATTTAATTATTTTGTAAGCAACCATGTTATCTAATATCACATACCTACAGTCTTTCTTTCTTGATGATCTATTTCCTGTCAATCCTTGAGGTTGTCTTGAAAATAACGCTCTTTTCGATGTATAAAAATGATATTTTTGCCAGAAGTGACTTTAGAGTCGTTTACAAATTTTCACTCAAACCAAAACTATCTAAACTAAAATATGAAAATCATGTTTAGGGTAAATAACTTATGACAAACAAAATACATTTATCTACACTCATGTTATAATGTTCGAACTATGAACTCGGACTCGAACTTATAATGACATACTTTTTAACACAGATGATAAAAACGAAAATTTTAAAATGGAAACTGTAACATAATGACCATTATGCAACAGGTTGGGCTCATTATGCAACACTTATTTTTATTAAAAACGCACAAAACTATGGCAAATGTTATCCAGACAGCCAACAATAAATAAAATTAATTAAATTTTTTGTTTTATTTATTTGAATAATGATTGTAGATGAAGTAGTGTATGTAACTGCACATAACCCGGTATTAAAACACTCGCGTGATACTATTAAAAAACTCGCCGAGGCTAGTTTAGCTTTTTAAAACCACGCTCGTGTTTTAATAACCTATATTATGTGACAGTTACATAAACTTCTATTACATTTGCGATATTATGAATTAAAAATTTCCCTAATATAATTGTGTACAGGTGACACCGGCGAGATAAAGTCCGAGATCCGTGAGCAGATCAACAGCAAGGTAGCGGAGTGGAGGGAGGAGGGGAAGGCCGAGATGATCCCTGGGGTGCTGTTTATTGATGAGGTGAGTTTTTGGGTATTTAGGAAGAATCACACGTGTTACACTCGTATTATCATGGCACGCATTACTTTGCCCGTAACAGGCTAGTTGACTCATCAAAAGTAATGAAAATAATGTTTAATTCACATAGTATTTAATACAAGGGTCCTAATATACCAAGTTCAATGAATGTAAATAAGGGATTGCTGTAGAAATTCAATTTGAACACGTTTTATTTTTACTTTTCTTTTCATCTACCAAAAACGCTATCCGCCATGTTCGTGAAATTGGTGAAGTAACGCGTCATGTAAACAATTACTACGCATGACCAAAATCCGGCAAACGCCAGTCGCAACCAATCAAGAATGGCTGTCGGCTGTGTCACGCATGCGTATTGAATTGTTTACCATAATCGTGATACGACAGATAATTCATAGACCATCATGACCGAAGGCGTTTATGACAGTAAAGCAAAAACGTAATTTAAAAGTTAAAATGTATTGTGTTAGAGGCCTGAAAAAAATTATATTATTTTAATGGTGATGGCTTACAGTAATTAATAATTTGGGGCCCAATGAAAAAAGGGTCAACCAGCCTATTGCCTGACCCTAGATTGCCCCGTAAGCAAGATTTATAAATCCGTCGTCAGACCTGTCAACGTCGTAATGTATGGATCTGAATGTTGGATAACGAAAGCGATGGATGAAAGAAAACTGCACTCAGCAGAGATGCGAATGTTGCGATGGATGTGTGGAGTCACAAGAATGAACAAGATCAGGAATAAGTTCATTAGAGGAAGTTTGGAAGTAGCGCCAGTGACAGAAAAGATTAGGAGCAATAGGTTAGCGTGGTGTGGACATGTGATGAGGAGGGATGAACGTCACATTACAAGAAGGATGCTGAGCATGGATGTGGACGGACCTAGAGTGAGAGGAAGCGATGGATTGAATGAAGAATGATATGAGAATAAAAGAAGTGGATGCTGAGCTGACGAGTGATAGAGGAGAATGGAAGAAGAAGACATGTTGTGCGGACCCATCTTCAGGGTGACATCGAAAATAATTGTCAAATTTTAATGGGGGGTTCTAGTGTAAACATTATATTTGTGAGGGAGAAAAAAAAATCTAAGTTGTAAAAAAAAATCAAATTTTTCAGTTGCTTTTACTCGAAACTGGTAAATATACATATTAAAAACATAAACCATAAAAAATTACATGTAACATTTATATAAGAAAAATATTACATTAAATCCGATACACACTTTTGCTTACAAATGTACAGGTGTTTCATTCAATAACACAGCGCGACAGCTGCAACTAATAATCGCGTTATTGTATTTTCTTACATACTGTTTGATTACGATTTTAATTTTTATTATACCGATTATTATAACGTTTAAAATGTCCTGTAAAATTTTGTCGAATGATTTCGATTTCACCCTGTAGAGTATCTATTAAATATATTGGGTCCTTACCTATGAAATTGGTGTTTTTTTTCTCTCTTAGTATTTTGTCTATAACTATTAAGATTCAGAGTATTCCTAAAAAATAATTACCTCGTCTAAAAATAGACTATATTTTTGAGCTCTTTTGATTTATTTTGATAATTTGTTGTAAGTTTAATTGTGTTAAAATTGGACACGGAGACAACTATTTTTAAGTGCCTCCCGAATATATCATTTTATTTGCATTCAATTAAAAACGATTAATAATTTTTATGAAGTGTGATATTACACAAATTACTTAAGCTTGTCTAATGATAGATGCCAAATATTATTATCTTTGGATTTGTCGTTGTGAAGAAAACTGAAAAAAATTTAGTATAGAAAATGCAGAATTCCCCAAAATCTCCATACAAAACACCAATTTCATAGGTAAGGACCTAATATTTATCGGTCACCTAGTGGCCGTAACACAAGCAGCATTTAGTTGCTAAAAATGGGACTAGTTGATAGGTGTGAATCTCTGAGGATATTTATTTATTTATTATTTATTTATTTATTCTCTGATGTCTGCGCATGTATATATTTTTGCTTGCACGTTAAGCCGTTGATCCCGGTCGCTATTGTGACCGTCTCTACACCCATTAAACCGCATCAGGCCATTTTGGTGGTGTTACGCTCCATACTCATAATGTTTCTCCATGAGGAAGGCCTGTGTCCATTGGGACTTATATAGGCTGTTTATAACACGTGCTGGGCACACGATTTTACAGGAATAAAGGGAAATAGTATACGCACGGTTCTGATGCTGCGTTGTTCAGAATTATATCTAGGTCGACACTAGGCTAGTTAGGCACAACACTGCACGTCTGTTTAGGCACTAGATAAGCACTTAGATAAGCCTTTATTAGGGTTCCAATGCACGGGGAATGTACCGAGTCGAATCTCTGCCAGGCAACCTGTTTGAGAGACAATAGCAAAACAAAAAAATCAGGGGGGTGCAACAAATAAATTTATATATAATAATAATAATTTATTTCGACAACTTAGTCTTTTTTTTAAATATACGACAGGTAAGCTCTTGACCTTCATCTCACCTGATGGTAAGTGACGATAAGACCGAAGGTGGAAGCGAGCTTCACCTGTTATCCTCAACAACTGAGGAACTGGCTATCTTACCTCTGATCGCCGGAATACAACAATGCTTAAAACATTGTTATTTTGGCGACAAATTTAGGTAAGACGGTGGTAGCTGGCCAGGCGGGCTTAGAAGCCCTACCACCAACCAAACCGAGCAGAAAAACTTCTGCCCCCATGGGGCATCGAACCCGGACCTCCCGATCAACACCCCGTGGTGTGAACCACTAGACCAGAGAGGCGGTTAGTCTATTATGAAATTTTTTAATATGATGCTAATGTAAAGGGAGGGTTGAAACTTGCTGAGTTTCTTGCCCGTTCTTCTCAGAACAAGGCCTCCTGGTAGTTTTTGTGAACGGATGGCGTAGTTTCTTCTCTTTCACGTTATATTGTAAATTGTTTATGACATTCATAAGCATGCGCTAAGACGCATCTAAACTGAATAAATGATTTTGAATTTTAATGTGGGATATCCCTTTCCTTCAAGAGATCGCCTGTGTTAGGAAGAACTGCTCTTATTCTTATATATATATATATATATATATAATTATACGTTCAATATCACTACATAAAAATAAAAATAATAACTATATAATATCCTGAAGATAAATACAAGCTAACAGCTAGCCTGAGTGAGCTTATCCAGAAAAAGACTCAGAAAACATAGGCTGTGCAGTAATAAAGTTGCACTCGCGCAGGCGCACATGCTGGACATCGAGTGCTTCTCGTTCCTGAACCGCGCGCTGGAGTCGGAGACGGCGCCCGTGGTGATGATGGCCACCAACCGCGGCATCACGCGCATCCGCGGCACCGCCTACCGCAGCCCGCACGGCATCCCGCTGGACCTGCTCGACCGCATGATCATCGTGCCCACCGCGCCCTACTCGCACCAGGACCTGCGCGAGATACTCAACATCAGGTAAGTTTTTTTTTTTTTTTTTTTTTTTTTTTTACCACCAGAGTGGCAAACAAGCATACGGCCCACACAGATGGGCAGTGGTCACCGTATGTAGCATATGGACGCCTGCAACACCGAGGGCATCACCAACGCGTTGCCGACCCTTAAAAACCCTTTTCGCGCCCTGTTTGAAGGAAGGGTTTTGGTTTTTAACTGGTTTACAGGTCGCTCAACAACACGCTCACATTTGAGGAGAATTGCGAGGTAGCGGTCTAAAACACTCAAATTATGCAATATCAGGTAACTGATTTACAGGTCGCTCAACAACATGCTCACATTTGAGGAGAATTTATTTATTTATTTGGTATATACTACAGTTGATAATCGTTGTTAGTATAACAGTAAATATGTTAGTAGTTAAGGGCTAGATTGACAACCTAATTGTATACACACTACATGTTAATTGGCCAACAGTAGCCACGAATTGGCGCGAGACAGAAATTAGAACGTTGCACTCACTGAAGAGAAAACATAATTTAACTCTAATTTTAATATTGCGAGTTAGAGGTCTAAAACACTCAAATTATGCGAAATTAAACGCACTCAAATTTCACATTTTTCTCTAAAAATACTCAAATTTAAAAAAAATCAGGTAAGATTTTACGAGATAACATATCATCACGCCTCTTTACCCGATAGGGAAAACAGAGATGTTAAACGTCCCCATGCACCGGGCACAATATGAGTCGAGCGACATTCACAAAGCTGTACATAAGTGTTGTTCATACTCAGTGGTACAGGCGGTGGGATCGAACCCGCGAGTCCCGCGGCCGAGCGAACGAATAGTGCCCTGTCCGTCCCAACTCAGCTACCGCTGCCTTGACAAAAAGACAAAAACGCTCATATTGGGCACACTCATAGACACACTCAAATTTATTTGGCTTAATTTTATTTGGGTGTTCTTTAAACGGTTAGCAAAATATTCGAATTTCGGTCAGCAAAAAAATACAATTGGTCAGCTAAAATACCTAATTGATCAGCAACTTACGGGTAGCAGATATTTCTAATTTGTCAGCAAAATAACTAATTGGGCAACAACTCAAATGATTTCTCTGCTGCCAAATTGTTTAATTTAAGTTTTTATGACACAAATATTGTTTTTAAGGGTCATAAAAGAAATAACCTTAACCTAATCATCATCAGCCTATATACGTCCAGCTGCTGGAACAGGCCTTCCTCATGGAGAAACACATGAAACACACACACACACAACTACTCCACCTTAACCTAATATCTATCAGAAAACATTTCCTACGAATTGATCCTTGATCTTTCATTGATCATTTTCCTGTATTTATAAATTTTCGGTAACATATAATTGCTGCCCAAATAATTATTTTGCAGCTCAAATAATTATTTTGCGCCGAAATAATTATCTTGTTGCCCAATTAATTATTTTGCTGTCCACATGGTCTTTCGACTGACCTTTTTGCTGCTGACCAATTAAATGGCTGCCCAATTAAATACTTTCCTATGATAAGTAAGAGCTCGGTGGCGTAGTGCTTACGCTTTGGTTTTCGATTGAAAACAAAGTTATCTTCGCCATGGTCAGGCCGTGGATGGGTGACTAAAACTTTGTGATCTCGAGCTACTCCGTGCTTCGGAAGGCACGTTAAGCCGTTGGTCCCGGTCGCTATTGCGACTGTTTCTACCCATCAACCCGCATTGGGCCAGCGTGGTGGTGTTACGGGCCATACTCCTCATGTGTTTCTCCATGAGGAAGGCCTGTGCCCAGCTGTGGGACGTATATAGGCAGAGGACCAATAAGCATGAGTGCCACATGCGCCAAGAAAAACTCTGAATTAGCGTAGCTTGAATTCATGTTGATTGGTGATGTTTGACAGGTGCGAGGAGGAAGACTGTCAAATGTCAGCGGATGCTCTGACGGTCCTGACGCGAGTGGCGACGGAGACTTCTCTTCGGTACGCGATCCAGCTCATCACCACGGCCTCTCTGGTCGCCAAGAGGAGGAAGGCGACTGAAGTGAGTTTATTAAACTCTTTATTGCACCAATAAACAAAATTACAGAAAATAAAAAAGTATGCAAAGGAGGACTTAGCTCTAATAGAGATCTCTGCCAGCCAACCTATCACAGGTGTGTGAGATTTAGTTAGGAGAGAGAAGAGACACCAGTGCAAAAGAGAAAAAAATATAAAGATAATAAAAACTAAAATTCAAATACAATAATATAATAAAATAAAAAGAAATAGATAAAATATATATTATAATATATATTATTATTATATTATTATATGTTTATTTAATAACTAGCTGTTGCCCACGACTTTGTCCGCGGTTACTATGGTTTTTTAACTATCCCACGGGAACCCTTTAATTTTCTCTCAGTCTCAGCCCGATTGGTTTAAAATTGACAAAGTTTCATACAAACTTTCATCCCCTATTTCATTCCCATAGGGGTGGAATTTATCTAAATCTTAGCGGATGCCTACATCATAACATCTACCTGCATGCCAAATTTCAGCCCGATCCGTCCAGTGGTTTGGGCTGTGCGTTGATAGATCTCTATGTCAGTCAGTCACCTTTGAGTTATAGAGGGTGTACATGATCATGGAGCATCTTTGGAAATGGTACATACTATAGAATCAGAACAGTCAAATACAAAAAGAATTTTGTGGATATCACTCTCCGTTTCGGAATTACTAAAAAAAATATTAAAAATTATAAGCGCTTCCCCTTAAGTTCAGTTTTAGTTAGGTACAGTGGGGGTAGAAAAAGGTTCGTCAGTTTTCAAATTGATTCCTTTATCAGTCATAGAAACTTATTACCTTTTAAAACTAAATCGCTACCAACATAACTGCATACAAAATTATGATTACTGGTAATGAAATCAAGGATCAAAACAACTTGAATAAAATAAGTACTTAATTACAGTAAGTTGGTTAAACTGTCTTTTAATTAGCCTGTTACAAACGTCAATGCGACATTTTTGAAATTTTGGTATGACTGACGTTGCCTCGTGCAAACAAATATCGACTTTAAGGTGAAGAACCCTTTTCTACCCCGACTGTACCTATCATATGGCGCGACGTTGACAAACAAACATGGCGGAACCATCAGCTGAGTTTAAAGTGAAGCATACCAAAATTCGGAATCGTTTTTGCCGTTTATTTCGACCGTTCAGGTGGTGCGCGACACATTCGCGGTTGGCGGGTAAAATCGCGCAAAACAGTCGGGCGGCATGCGACAGCTTTGGTGTTGCTTATACACCGTATAATACGGCGTCAAATACGGTCATTACCCGTATTTGACGCCGTATTATTCCGTGATACATAATTGCTATCGTATTTATACCACTTGAAATGTTTAAAGGATGAAACTGGCTAACAAATAAACCATAAATGATGAGAATTGTAAATTTTTTCATTAAATAAATTACCTGTGAAAGTTATTAATGCGTCACGCGGTATGTGAAATCGGACGCGCGGTTTTGTATTAGAAAATGAAATTGCAAATTGATTTTTTTTATATTTATTTTGTTATTAATATTGTTGCCTAATAAATGATACAATGTCTGTATGCATAAATTGTATATTTTGAGAAATAAACGTGATTTAACAACATGACACGGATATTTTTACTTTCCTCTGGTATGTAGTATATATAATAGGTTGGGGAAAAAGTTTCTTCGCATTTTTTAAGAAAATTCAAAACATTTTTTAATATAGTTTATTTACATTTAACTAAAGTATGTAGGTACCATTTTGTTCGATAACTTTTTGCCATCTTGTAGGTAGGGACATGATCCCATTGCTATAGAAATTTTGGGACTTCTGGTCAAAATACCGCGACAAGTGGTTTTGGCAGTCCTCTCGTGATGTTAACCTGACACTGCCTAAAGAATTCTGAAGACCCCGAAACAGGTGGAAATCTGAAGGTGCAAGGTCAGGACTATACGGCGGATGCATTAACACCTCCCAGCCAAACTCTCTTAATTTTTGCTGAGTGGCTAAAGATGTGTGAGGTCTAGCGTTATCATGATGAAAAACCACACCCCTTCTGTTGATTAATTCCGGCCGCTTTCTCTCAACTTCTTGCTTTAATCTCATCAGTTGTTCGCAGTAGAGTTCAGAATCGATGGTCCTGCCTGGTGGTAACAGCTCATAATGAATAATGCCCTTCCAATCCCACCACACACACAGCATCACCTTGTTGCGAGTTAACCCGGGTTTCGCCACAGTCTATGAAGCCTGACCGGCCTTTGACCACGACCTTTTTCGCACGTTCTTGTCGTACGTGATCCACTTTTCATCACCAGTTATCAGCTTCTTCAAAAATGGTTCGGTTTCATTACGTCGTAATAAAGAATCACAAATGAGTACACGGTTCATTAGGTTTCTTTCAGTGAGCTCGTGAGGTACCCAAATGTCGAGCTTTTTTGTGTACCCAGTTTTTTTCAAATGCGCCAAAACTGTTTTGTGGTCAATTCCCAGTTCTTCAGCTACGTCGTAACTACTGACATGCCGATCTTGCTCCACTTTTTCAAAAATGGCATCCATTTTATCTGTAATAGGGCGACCAGAGCGACGTGCATCTTTGACATCAAAATTTCCGGATTGAAAACGCTTAAACCAAATTTGTGCTACTCTCACAGACACTACACTAGGTCCATAAACATCGCAAATTTTTTTCGCGGCTTGCGTTGCATTTTTACCTTTTTTGTAGTAAAAATTTAAAATGTATCGAATTTCTTCATTAGATTCACTCATCTTGGCGGTACGAAAAACAAATGAAAATCACACATTTTCCTAATTTGAATTTGGAATTATGTTCTTTAAAATTTAAACTTTCAATGATACCAAAACCAGCCAGATACAAATAGTATAGCCAAAGAGATTTTATTACAAGTTTATACATACTATAATGCGAAAAGACTTTTTCCCCAACCTAATATAAATTCAGCCCGATCCGTCCAGTTAGGAAAGTGTCGAATAAGGCAATATGACCAATAGGAATATGATGAATCAGGAATAAATGTTATATTTGTACTGTTTATTGTCAGGTGAGCATGGAAGACGTGAAGAAGGTGTACTCGTTATTCCTGGACGAGCACCGCTCGGAGCAGTTCCTCAAGGAGTACCAGGACGAGTTCATGTTTGACGACGGTTCTGGAGGTGAGAAATGATTAACTAATTTAATGTTAGTATCTAATGCTATGAGGAGCTCGGTGGCTTAGTGGTCGATATCGAAAACAGCTACCTTCGCCTTGGTCAGGCCGTGGATGGGTGACCAAAGCTTTGTGATCATGAACTCCTCCGTGCTTCGGAAGGCACGTTAAGCCGTTGGTCCCGTTTCTACCCACCAACCCGCATTGGGCCAGCGTGGTGGTGTTACGGCCCATTCTCCTCATCATGAGGAAGGCCTGTGCCCAGCAGTGGGACGTGTATAGGATGAGGACGATCTAATGTTACAGTTGCTTTTGATTTTTTATCGTAATAATACGGTTAAAAGCTAATATACAGGGTGGATCATCCGAAACTGTCAGTGGGGAGAAGTCTATAAATATAGGAGATACGAAGATTTGTTCTTAGAAACCATGTCACCGATTTTAGTAAAAATAAAAACTGCATACTCTGATTTTTTAAAAATATTCTACTTAGTCCGGGAATCGAATTGAAAAATACAAGTTTATTTATACCATATATCGATTGCGTAGTTCATCAGCATTAAATATTACTATTAAACATTATTTGATCTTTTTCACACCACCTCGGAGGCCATCCATAAATTACATCACAAGAATTTCCTCGTCGCAGCTTGTCACATTTGTGTGACTCCCCCCCACCCCAGTGTGACGTGACATATTACGCCATTTTACATTTAGAAGTTATTATAAGTGAAATTTCCATTTAGTTCGTCAAGTCACACAAAACTACACTGATTTCACGCAACGAGATCCATTTTGAAACAATATTACAAAGTACCTTTCCCGCGACTTCGTCCGCGGTACTGGTGTTTTAACTATCGCACAGGAATCCTTTAAAAGTATCTAAGATGTTGACCAGGGATATAAGATACACCATGCAAAATTTCATTGAAATCATTTCAAGGAGATTTCGGAGATTAGCCCGTACAAACAGACAGACAGAGAAACAAAAAATAAAAAACATTTTTTTGTTTTTTTCATTCTTTTTACATCCCCCTGACTTGGTTTAAAGCATTTTTTTCTATGTACAGACATTCGACCTGTATAGTTTTATTACATGTATAGATATAGATTACAATAATTTAAATAGATAGTGCTAAAACTCTGCTAGGATTTTGTATCTATTGTAAGGTTGCGTTCTGTACCCCTCGTGGTAAGTAATCATTATAAAAAACTTAACTTTTTTTGTTGCGTTAAGAATGTCAATTTCTGTGAGAAACGTGATTTCAACTTTTTTCCGCTAGGGGCGCTAAAAACTAAAAAAGTGAAGTTTTTCAATGATATCTTACTCTAGGCGTACTGAGCAATATCTAATTATGTATTTATTTTTATTTCAGACGCTCCCCAAATGATGGAAGTCGCTCAGTGATTTAATTTACATAAACTAGTCAGTAATGTATTCATGTCCTATACTTATAGCCTGACCGAAAATTTTCTATTTATCCTCTTACTTATAATAGAAATAAAACATGCCAATTTTCTAACCAGGAGGCCTTGTTCTGAGAAGACCAGGCAATACACTAAGTTTCCCCTCAGAGTAAACAGAACTGGAGTAGCCATTAGTCAATTTCTCAAACATTTTATTCTGCCATTTCTTGCGGGGGGTGAGGTTACCACTACACTCAAAGCCAGCACAACGCACAACGTTTTTACAAATGCACACATGCATAATTCGACACACAACTTTAAATTTCACGCACACACACGCTTAAAATAGTCACGTGGGGTATGCGTTTTGACAACGTCACAGCCGCACTCCCCACGAGACTAGCGCTCGAAATTTGAAATCGTAGAATTCTAAAACATGAAATAATGAAGTAAATAATCATGAAATCTTAAAAATTATAATTACAAATAAAAGGTGACACCATCATTTATCATACTCGATGTTTTCTTTTTATTTTTACAACAAAAAACAGCACAGGCAGGCATTTTTTGCGGGAGCTCTGTTCGCCGCAACGTTTACAATGTTATGGCTGTCAAAATGGCGGCTCAACTAGTTTTATTAAACGTTCAAGCATCCGATGCTTGTGCATTTGGCAGAGGGGAATGTTAGACAAAGGCTACTCCAGTTCTGTTTACTTTGAGAGTTTCCCCCTTTACATAGCAACATTTAAAAATATCATAAACGGTCATGGTATGCTCCGACGTAGGTATTGGCAGAATCCTATTTAGGCGATTCACACATTGGGCCGCACGACGCAGCGTTTTGCGTGTTCTAACGTTGTATGAATCTCCTTTTCTGTAGAAACGCACAGTACGATATTGTAGACGCATCCACGCGCTCATGCGCGTAACGCACCTGCGCGTGAGTGCGGCACACCGAGGCGTGATTTTCGAACAGCTTGTATAGCATGAGTCAGAGCCTCCGAGTAATGACGACCTCCGTCGAGTGGTCTGTACCTGTAGAGGTCCTGGGTTCGATCCCCGATAGGGGTAATGTTTGGGTGATGAATACAGGCATTTGTTGCAATCTTGGATGTTTATAATGTTTTGTATATTTTCTGAATATTTATATGTATATATCAATTAAGTATATTTATCCGTCATCTAGTGTCCGTAACACAAGCAGCATTAGTTGCTTAATATTTATATTTATGTAGGTAAGTTCAGTGTGTTGTGCGTTTCTTCTATACAATAGGAGACACTCGTACAACGTCAGAACACGCATCTCGCACAACGCTGCGTCGTTCGGCTCAGTTTGTGTAATTAAAGTCAATAGAGTTGACATGTAAGTCATCGAATTGACTAATTTTCATTTTGTGATTTAAGAAGAATGTACAATTTAAGTTTGTGTTAAGTTTAGTTAAGGGTTAAAAATAAATGTTCAGTGAAAATTGTGTTTTATTTTGTATGGCTATTCGGTGTGTATTTGTTTGAGAATCAAAATAGCGTGGAAAAAATCCTGTAAAGTGCCCAAACAGGCTAGCAGTTGCAATTATGTTCTGGACATAGATAAACAAGAAACAAATTAAGCTAGTTGACCCACATCAAATGTAATGAAAGTTTGTTAAATATAAATAAGGGATTGCTGTAGAAATTCAATTTTAATATGTTTTATTTTTACTTTTTTTTTCATCTGCCAGAAACCCTATCCAATATGTTCGTGAAATTAGTTGAGTAACGCTTAATGAAAGTAAAGAATTACTACGCATGGTCAAAATCCGTCAAACGCCAGTCGCGACCAATCAATCATAACTGTCGGCTATGTCACGCATGCGTATTGAATTGTTTACAATAATCGTGATGTTACGGCACAGATAATTAATAGATCATCAGGACCGAAGGCGTTTTTGACATTTAAGTTTTATTGTGTTTTAATCATTTGGGGCCCAATAAAAAGGGTCAACTAGCCTATTTATAAAAAATGGTCGATCCATACACAATAGGTCAATATTTTCCAAAGCAAATCCTTCAATACAACATAAATATACAAATATAATACGCCTACACAACAACAACATACACCGCCTTTATTACGCCAGCAAAATGTTGTTTAAAATAGACCTGGTAGATTAGATAGTCTGACAGCTCCGCTCCTGTAAAGCATAAAAGCATGTGCTAGCCTTTAAGGGCCACTTGCAGGAAATTTTAAACCTGGTTTAAATCTCAATTTTGTAAATTTTTGACATAAGAGCTGTAGTAAAATTGACAAAATCGAGTTTTAAACTAGGATTCAAATTTCCTGCAAGTGGGCCTTTCGTCTTTGTTACAGGTGCGTACAAAAGTGGTTATTTGAACATTTTTATGGACAGATAAAATTACATGCATGTAAACTAGCAAAAAAAAATGAAGTAGGTATAGCTCAGGTTTATTTATTGCTGCAGCAACATATACTCAACATTTATAACTTTATAAACAAAAAAATTTTGTTTTCATTATAGATATCGAATAGTTATTCTAAGTTAGTTATTGTTATTCGAATAGTCGACAGCCAGGTCATTTCAAGTCGGCTTGACCCCTTGGCGTTGCGTAGAGGTGTGGCCTCATTATGCATCCTCTATCGCGTTAATTATGGGGAGTGTTCCGAGGAATTGTTCGGTTTGATACCTGCCGCCACTTTCCGTCATCGTGCTGCGCGATATGACATCCACTCCCAACGTCTGGATGCTTGGTTGTATTCCACTGTGCGCTTCTCCAGGAACTTCCTTCCCCGCACAACTAAACTGTTGAATGATCGCCCGCGGTATTTCCGGACCAGTATGACATGAAAACCTTCAAGAAAAGAGCGTATTCCCACTTAAAAGGCCGGCAGCGCACTTGTGACCCCAGTGGTGTTGCGAGTGTCCATGGGTGGCGGTCGTTGCTTAACATCAGGTGACCCGTCTGCTCGCTTGCCCCCTATCCCATAAAAAAATAGCTAAATGATATAAGGTACCTAAGTACTTTGAAAGTACTCAAGAAAATATTTTGTTAAAATAAATAAGTTCTAAACGGTGCATTATTTTTACTTTTTTATTCGTGAATTTTAAGGCGTGCATTAGGGGTGACCTATGTCCAGCAGTGGACGAGCATAGGTTGATGATGATGAATGCCAATAATATTTTGACCATTGAAATACTATTACAGTAATGTAAATTACACCTCGAGATGTAGGTATATAATCGTCTACGAATCGTATGCAATAGGTAGTATTCCTTACTACTTGCGTGAGTCTGCTTTCATTTGTCATAGCATCCATAGGATACAAAAGTGCAAATAATAATAATATTAGATTATTTACATGAACACGGTACTTAAAATGATGGTGATATTGATATTAGCTATAATGACATTCAACAGTTCTACATGTTTCGCCAAATGTATGGCCTTTAAGTAATAAATTAATTTATTGATGACAGCAGCAAATAGGTAGGTACAATAATTAATAACATCCAATTTATAAAAGTTCTTTTCAAGGGGTCTCTTAAGTAATTTTCTATAAAATAGTTCATAATTTAGATCTTTTAATACATTTGGAACCTTATTGTAAATTTTAATACACATATTTAGACAAAAAAGTACATTACCTACTATAACTGCCGTGTGTGGTCTCCTGACGATTTCTATGGAAAGATACCTAATAATATAACAATATGTAATACGATGTGGTACGCACGACAATAAAGCACGATGTATTGCTTTATTTATTATACATTTTTAAGTCGTGTGGTAGCAGCTCATTTAAAGAACACTACCAACCTATCTCTTTCCTTAGGTGTCGTAAAAGGCGATTAATGGACTAAGATAGAACTTAGAATCAATTACAACCATCCAATTAATTTTTTTATCCAATGAATTTTTCAATTCCTCCGTTTTGTCGAATTTTGAAATCCCGCCAGTATACCTTGTTTTTTTTTCTGTTGTTGTAAAGTTCTCCCATGTAGGGACGGCAAAGGGAACGAAGCCCATACAGCCAAGTCTTCCGTATAGATTTCTCTGTACTTGCATTGAAATGCAAGTGTAATACATTTCAATGCATCTTGGGAGAGTTTGGCGTCAAACTTGGATGAGGTGAATTACCACGATAAAAAACTCATCACTTTTCACACCACTTGACGCTTATTTCGATAATCCTCCACATTGTACATCATCACAGACATTTATTATACAAAACTACACTGATTTTACGTAACACTACGTTATCCACTCCGAAACAATATTACAATAATCGAAATAAAAATCACGTCCGCCATTAGTCAAATACCGCCAAACTCGTTTTTTTTTTCTTAAATTCTCTTATTATTTTTTATTTAATATTCAGTTTTACGGCTCTGGCTGCAGGACCTTATGAGCCACACGTTAACAGTAGAATACTTTTCTTCAGTAGTTTGCATTGAAATGCTATTGTTATGCATTTCAATCTCAGAGTAAACAGAACTGGAGTAGCCATTAGTCAATTTCTCAAACATTTTTTTCTGCCATTTCTTGCGGGGGGTGAGGTTACCACTACACTCAAAGCCAGCCGTTTTTACAAATGCACACATGCATAATTCGACACACAAATTTCACAGAATAGATGAGAGTATATAGAAATCGTAAGTGGGCGTGTCTCCGCGCGCCACTCATATGATATAGGATCATATCCGTCGGTTTCACGATTTGACACTTTTCAGTCATTCTCGAACCATCAAGCTGTTATTTTGCGGATTATTTACGTGAATATGCCTTGTTGTGCTGTTTTGACCTGCAGGAAACAAAGCAAAACATTTAATTTAACAAATATAAATATTGCTTTCCATCGGTAAGTTCGTATTTATCAGTTTATTAAGTAAAAACCTCAGAGTAAACAGAACTGGAGTAGCTATTAGTCAATTTCTCAAACATTTTTTTCTGCCATTTCTTGCGGGGGGTGAGGTTACCACTACACTCAAAGCCAGCACACATAAACAATAACTTTTACCGTTTTTACAAATGCACACATGCATAATTCGACACACAAATTTAAATTTCACGCACACACACGCTTAAAATAGTCACGTGGGGTGTGCGTTTTGACAACGTCACAGCCGCACTCCCCACGAGACTAGCGTTCGAAATTTGAAATCGTAGAATTCTAAAACATGAAATAATGAAGTAAATAATCATGAAATCTTAAAAATTATAATTACAAATAAAAGGTGACACCATCTTTTAGCATACTCGATGTTTTCTATTTATTTTTACAACAAAAAACAGCACAGGCAGGCATTTTTGCGGGAGCTCTGTTCGCCGCAACGTTTACAATGTTATGGCTGTCAAAATGGCGGCTCAACTAGTTTTATTAAACGTGCAAGCATCCAATGCTTGTGCATTTGGCAGAGGGGAATGTTAGACAAAAGCTACTCCAGTTCTGTTTACTCTGAGGTAAAAACTGAAAAATATCAAATGTCAATATAAAAATATACATTGCTTGTTAAAAACAGGGTCAATGTAAATTACATCGTTTTCAGGAAGCAATGTACATTGTTTTGTGCAATTGTGCAGATGTAAAACACCTATAGTGCAGTGCATGATTTTATCGTACCAACATTTTATCGATAGTCTTCTAGATTCTGGTAATAATTGATAGAGAAACATTGACTATTAATTACGTTTTGGTTTTACCTCGGAAATTAATAAAATAATTAAATGGATCTCTGGGACAGGGCGGACGGATTGGGTTCCTACCAAATTGAACACGATTTGTTCAGAACATTTCTCAGATGATGTATTCGAAATAAAAAAAAAATACCTAAAAAAGTTACCTAATTTTTGACTATCCAAAGAAATTGTTAAATTGTATTCTGAACCTTTAGAAGTGCCTATTTTCATAAAAAAATATTGCAAGGTTTTTTTTACTTTGGTTAGTTATTATTTAACTCTTATTTTCAGGCGTCACAATCAAAACGATCGACATCACCTACAAGTCCAACTACACGAAAAAGGCGAAGAATGGCAAGTTAGGATAATAATATGTTGCGCAGTCAGAAATAGCCATGAGTATTGAACTACTCACAATAATAAATAAAATGTTACTGATTTAATAAATTTCTTTGATTGCCGAATTCATGATTTTTTTATGCAGTCATTGCAATTCATTATCTTATAGAATAATTTATCATAATATTTTATTACTTCATAATAGAGGTTATGCGAGTTTCACACATAATTCTAAGTGTCATTTCAGTTAACAGATTCATATTCCCCGGTCAATTCGAATCAAGAATTTTGTACTTTATGATGGATGCAAAACTCCCATACAATAGCATGAGGCAATGTTTTGTCTCAATCAGTAGGTGTTCCTTCTCATTCGATCACTTTAATGAATGAGTTTGACATTTCGTAGTAAAGCTTTCTATGACAACTAATGACGTCCCACAAAAATACACACAAATTTCTCAAACAAATACTCTCATTTAATATGTGATTATTGATTCACCTGGGAAATGATAAGGTACATCCAGGATACCACTCACTTACACAACATAAAACAACGCACGTCATCACCAGTTTCATAATTTTTTATTTAAAATTAAAAATTACAAAAAAAAATTAACAATTTTCAGTCTAGGCATCAAACTGGCGTGAATATGACCGGTGAGACAGAAACTATGGATAGAAAGAGAGGAAGAGGATGTCCCACGGATAGCCTTCATTCATTCAAATAGTGATAGATAGAATGAGAGGGAACACCTACTGATCGAGACAGAACATTGCCTCATGTTACTGTATGGGAGTTTGGCATCTATCTTATAGTACAAAATTCTTGTTTCGAATACATCAACACCAAGAAAAATAAAAATTACAAGTATTATTTCAAACAAAGATAATATAATCAAGCAACAAAGAACACAGATAAAAAATACAAGCTCAAAATCGTAGATTAAAAAAGAAAATAATTAAAATGCAGGAAGTCTTTGACGAGTTCAAAAACAACTTTATGGTGCGTACCGAAGATGTGCACACTCTAGAAAATATAAATTTTATGTATGATTGTCACCATTTTTTTTGCATTTTCCTGTTTTGTCAACTATCTAAGGCGTCTGATCAAAAATCATAGTTTTAATCAACACAGCGTATAGATTGTTTGTATTTCAACAGTCGGCGGTAAATATACTTCATTAACAATGTTCAATTTAAAAAGAAGTTGCATTACTAGTTGAACAAAAAAAAATAATTTTAAATTTTTCTTGCAGATTCATGAGCAAGTAACGCGTATTATAAAAAAAGATGATTCTGGAATAAAATCAACAACACAATATCCACCAGCGCTCAGAAGTTTTGCGCTTACCCATTAGTTATCATTCGCCAAAAGCATACAGTTATGTTCGAGAAACGTTTTACACATGCTCACCTCATCCTCAGACTATTAAAAAATGGTATCGGAGCATCAGTGGTGATCCAGTATCCATTCACTAAAGAATCGATCATTCTGTGGGTAGACGTCGTTGAGTAAGATCGGGTGGCGTCATGCTGCTCGTCGTCAAGCTAGTTCTGTTTAGCTGTAACTGATTATCTAGTATCCGTTTGTGTAGTGGCAGTGTTTATAGGCAAGTAAGGCGTTGGTAGTTTAGTGAGTTTGTAGATGAGGACTATAGTGATTGTGTGCTTGGTGAGTGAATCAGTACTGTGTGTGTGAATGTACAGCTTGGATTAACGTGTGTGATCCAAGTTGGAGGTTGATCAGAGTAAGATAGGTAGGGCAACAAGGAACCTCCGGTGGTATGGAGGAAGGGAGTGTGTTTTCTAGTTAAACGGGATAAGGCACTCATTCAGAGGGAGCGTGTTTACATTTTTAATGACGTAACTGATACTTTTGTGGCCTAGATCCTGACAAGTGATAGGCGTCGTTATCCTAGTGTGATTTTATTCTGGTGCGTTAGTATTCTAGTTTGAATGACTATTGTAACAAGCTCGGCCGGCCTGTCCCACACTTACTGCGTCATATATTTTTTTAAATAAATTAATAAATGCTATCTACTGCTACTAGACTATTCCACGCAGATGAAGTCGCGGGCAATAGCTAGTTCCTAATAAATCGAGCATGATCTTTTCAAAACAGGTGATTATGTTTTACTAGATGTCAGAGTAAACTTTCATAATTATCGATCATTTTCACATCACTAATACTGCACAATTTTAATGTTACCAGTAGCGGCGCTATAAAATGTTATTAGTTAACAATTTAACTAATAGTTAATTATTAACTAATACTTATTTTGCTTATTTGAAACCTACCCTTGAAAAACTGCTATAACACAACATACGCGCATTTTAAACCATGTCAGATAATATAATGATGATTACTTTTGAGACAATATATTTTTTTAATTACAGACCCATTTAGTTTTATTTCAATAATATGTTTCTTACATATTATATCGGAGCTCGGTGGCGTAGTGGCCAGTGCGCTTTGGCTTCAATTGAAAATAAAGCTACCTTCGCCATGGTCAGGCCGTGGATGGGTGACCAAGACTTTGTGATCTCGAGCTCCTCCGTGCTTCGGAAGGCACGTTAAGCCGTTGGTCCCGGTCGCATTTGTGACCGTTTCTACCCACCAACCCGCATTGGGCCAGCGTGGTGGTGTTACGGCCCATACTCCTCATGTGTTTCCCCATGATGTAGCATGGAGCCTACCGCTCCATTCTTTACTTTTAAGCTAGTTTTTAAGGTTTTTGTTATTTGTATGGGTGGTGTTTTTTTGGCTATAACTTTCAAAATTCTCAGTTTGCAAGGGTTTTCTCGGTAGCTGATATATCTTTAGTTTGTAGCGCATAATGTAGAATAGAGCCTCCCCTTCCATTTTGTACTTTTAGTTAGTTATTTCAATATTTTGTAATTGTATTATTTGGTTATCTATTTATGGCTATATCTTATTTATATCTCATTTTGTAAGGGTTTTCGGGGTAGGGCTTATATATTTAATCTATGGCGATTGTATTTTCATGCCTTTTCTCTTAACGTTTCATATTATTTTATTTAGTATTTTCGATTTCTAATTTCATTGTTTCAATATATTTAATATTTTAATTATTTAACATGACGTATCAATTGTCATCCTTCCATATTTACTTAGATTGCGTTGTCGTAGGTTTAATATATTTTATTTTATTTCTCTTTCCGTCTTATAGCTACCGAGGGAATACGCACCATTTTACTTTTCTGTTTGGCGTTTCTTTTTATTTCAAAATTAAATGTCTGGGATCGTTCCTATATAAGGCAATGATTCCAGACATCGTGGTTCATTCTTCGAGTCGCGTCTTTTAGTACCGGAATATTGGACGTTCCCGTGCCTTTGACATTGGCTCGGGACTGAAGAGGCCCGCGTACCTCTCGTCGTAGCTGTGCTCCTACGTGACTCTCTCCGTGTCTTTCCCCGAGCTTCGTGTTTCTCCGAGCTTCGTGACTCTCCGTGCCCCGTGTCTCTCCGAGGCCTCTACCCTCCATTGTGGGCCTACCCCGAAGTCGGGCATCGTGGTGCTGTGCTGCCTGCTGTGCCGCCCACTGCGAATAACTGCCAGGCAGTCAACGCCGGCGCGAGAGTTGTTGTTCTTCATATAGTCGGCCGCCTCTTCGTGACGTCATAATTAGTGAGCTAAGTACTTCCCACCATCAGTCCCCTTTTGACTCCGTTCCCGTTCTCCTTGTGCGCGTGTAAATATTTATGAACTTTAAGTACGTTTCCTAGCTTTCCTCCCTTTCTCTTTCCTCTCCGCTATTCTTCGTGTTTTATAATAAATAGTTTATATTTACCTTTACACCGTCATATAAATTTTGTGACTAGAGTTCTCCCTATTTCCTACACACTATACACTTCTTCCCCTTTTCTTTTATCTGCTCCGTTTGCCCCTTTTCCTCCAGAGAGGGGGCGTAAAGTTACAATGAGAATGACCTGTCCCAGCAGTGGGACGTATATAGGCTGATGACGATATTATACAAAAAAAGCAAGAAAAGTGCATTTTACTGAAGGGTTCTTCTACCGGGATATGCAGCAGGAACACTAAAAATTTTTAAAACGCACTTTAGTCAGAATTAATAAAGATTTTAAAACGGATGTCGTGTTTTTATTAAAATAAATTATAAATTTTTGTTTTTACTTTTTTATATTATTTTTTATTCAAAAGTTTTAAGTAAATTTTGATTATTTTAATTGTCAAATTTTTATTCATCTGACAACACTGTGCAAATATTCTGCACAAAATTGTGTCAATCGTAACGGCAAAATATCTACGTGCTATGTAAATATTGACGGGTAAAGTGAACTAAAGCTTAATATCAAATAATAAAGCATATATTTCAATGTAAAGTTTTTTACTTAGATCTTTCTTTTCTATGTCGACCTATTGTATTGAACTACGAATCGCATACCAGCGTAATATGTGGTGACAATGAGAGCATACGCTTATTTGTGTGCGAGAGGCGACACTGGTTACCGTACTAAATTGTTTATATTATCAATCTATTAAGAAGCGAAGCGGCTGTCAGTGATCTGTGCACAAATTTAAATTTCACGCACACACACGCTTAAAATAGTCACGTGGGGTGTGCGTTTTGACAACGTCACAGCCGCACTCCCCACGAGACTAGCGTTCGAAATTTGAAATCGTAGAATTCTAAAACATGAAATAATTAAGTGAATAATCATGAAATCTTAAAAATTATAATTACAAATAAAAGGTGACACCTTCTTTTAGCATACTCGATGTTTTCTATTTATTTTTACAACAAAAAACAGCACAGGCAGGCATTTTTGCGGGAGCTCTGTTCGCCGCAACGTTTACAATGTTATGGCTGTCAAAATGGCGGCTCAACTAGTTTTATTAAACGTGCAAGCATCCGATGCTTGTGCATGTGGCAGAGGGGAATGTAAGACAAAGGCTACTCCAGTTCTGTTTACTCTGAGGATATTTATCGTGGTAATCCACCTCATCGAAGTAACACCACAGCGTCTGCCATCGATTGTTTGACGCCAAACTCTCTCAAGATGCATTGAAATGCATTACACTTGCATTTCAATGCAAATACTGAAGACATTAAAATACCGAAGACTGAAGTGTGTAGTGGTAACCTCACCCCCCGCAAGAAATGGCAGAAAAAAATGTTTGAGAAATTGGCTACTCCAGTTCTGTTTACTCTGAGTAAATATCCCATCATTATTCTCACCACTTGACGATTATTTCAATGATTCTCCATATTGCTCATCATTATTGACACTTACTACACAAAACTACACTAATTCTACGCAACAAGATCAACTCCGAAACAATATTACAATCACTGAAATAAAAATCACGTCCGCCATAGTTGGATGCCGCCAAAAAAACTCATACGTGCCGACCAAGGAAACTAACTCATAGAGCCTAGTAGTGTCATAAATTCTGATACAATGATATTTTATTACTGGTTAGGTCAAGGTTAGATAGCTTTATTTGCATTATGCTTAAAATATATCTAACTTTAAAAACACAACAGTTAACATATAAGTGCTTCAAAACTTGTAAAACCGCTGCTATATCGTTTTTAAGAAATACTAGCAATAGCTCTTTTATGTAATAAATAAAATAAATAAAAACATTCATCTATCAATTAGCCAAGACTGGAGAACAAATGCCTGAAACTCATTACACAAATATTTGCCCCCACCGAGAATTGAACCCAGAATATAATTAAGCAGCGGAGTATTTAACTATCTATTAATGAACCTGAACGTATCTTTAGTGTGGGTACCCGACTTTCGCGTTTGCAACTCGCGTAGAATCCCTACCCTCATATAACCCTACAAAAATAAAGAGCTTCTTCAATTGGCTTCAAATACCACGTTGGCGCTAGTGTTGCATAAGATTTCTATGGAAATTATTCATTTGACATTTTATATCACGGTTTTACGTTGCGTTTGATAATTTGGCAGAATTATATGTTTCCATTCATAAATTGCACATGTATCGAGAATTAAATTGTTAAAAAGTTGAATTGTGAGTTTAATAAAGTGTTTTCAGTTGATTTAAAGTGATATAATGATTATTTAAAGAAAGCAGAATGTCGGAAAATAATAAAAAAGGATCTAGGAAGACTAAATTAGTGCCGCGGATTTGTCCGGATTTCGATAATGACGATTATCAAATGCAGGTAGGCCCACCATTTTGTCAAAAGGAAAAAAATATTAACCTACCTTTATTTACAAATAAGTTGTTATTTATAGTGAAGTCTATTAATGAAATATTGTTTGTATGCATAATCTAAATTTAAACGTAGGGCGTGTAAATTAAAATGTTCACTGTCTCGTAGGTTCGGTAGGTAGTTCTAATTTTTATAACATTGCTGGGTTAGGAATACTTTTTAGCAAGACGATTGACTTGTGGAGGAAGCCGAAAGATAATAATTGATCTTAATCACGGGTATAATTTACCAATACATTTGGCAAAAATCTTTATTAAACCAAGAAATGACCTCACATAGTAGTGAACACTCATAAAACCTAATTGATATGGGAGAAGATTAACTGAAGAATTTTATTTTGTCTTTCTTCTTAAAAGTAAATCCTTTGGAGAAATGAAGACAAAATAAATAAAACAATCATTTATTGTTAGTAGGTACCTATTTTCGAAATAATTTGATTATATTGAAACTAATACCTACATGTTTATTAACTAAAGGTGATTATTATTAACTAAAGCTTTAGGGTAGGCCCATGTCCAGCTGTGGACAAACACGCTGTTGATGATGATGATGTGATTTTAAAATTTGTCAAAAACACAATTTGTTTAAAAACATGCTCAATTCTAAAATTTGATGAAAATTTATTTATCCCTTGGACTGACACTAATCCTGTTTTGGAAGAGACACAACTGATTTTCTATTATATCTACAAACATACCAGGTTATTATGTAATGATGTAGGAAACATATATTATAATAGTATTGGCTTCTATAACCCTAGGGTCAGTCAGATGTATTATAATAAAAATGTATCATAATTTTGTTTTCTTTTTAGTAACCTCTCAACGGTCAGGGAATGAGATAATAGAAATATCTATTGTTTGCGAATTTTGGTGCTCACTGTGACCACCACTAATGATATTTCAATAGTAATGGATATAAATATTCATTTTCCAGTCACAGATGTTCATATGATATATTTTATTTGTGGCCCAGTGTGTCTTCACATGTTATTCCACTATTTTGTCATAGTATACATAAACTATCTAGTAGCACGATATACCATCACACCTTTATCCTTGAATGAATAAGCAGAGGGTTAATAGAAGTTTATGTTAGTCATCACTATTAGGCAGCGGTAGCCAAGTTGGGACGGACTTGGCACTACTTGTTCGAGAAGGCTTCAGGAATTGCCAGTTCGATCCCACCGCCTGTACCACTGAGTATAAATAAAACTTATATACAGTTCATTGTGAATATTGCTTGCTCACACTGTGCCTGGTGCATGGCAACAGGCTCGCCACCTGTTACATGGGGACTTAAAATGCAGGTGGTAACACCTCTGCCTACCCCTTTGGGGAAAAAGGCGTGATGAGATGTTTGTTTTGTAAACTTGTCTTATGCCTATTTGGTTTAGAATATTAATTTATTATGTTTTTATTTACAGTTCACACAAAGGGTTACACACACATACAGCAATAAGAAAAAACCGCGCGTAGCTTCTCCAGTAAAGTTTGATATAAAAATTGAAGTGGAGGAAATTGACGGGGAGTATTTATCACCAGAAAATTTGGCTCAAAACCCCACCACCGCCACCACCATCACCACCCCCATCACCACCCCCACCACTACTTCAGTCAAAAGTGAACCTATAGAGTTAGAATCGGAAACTTCCGACAGTCCCAATGTGCCAAAAAAACATAGAAAAAGAAACACATTTGATGCTAAGTGTAGGAAAGATGTTAAACTGGATCAAGCCCCTATTATCAGTAGAGGTGGTATCGGTCTTGTCGATTACACCACCAATTCTAAGTTTGGATCCATTATTCGGATATGTGAAATATCGGACAGGGATATATACAAAGAATTGGAAAGCATTAACAATGATGAACCTAAAGATTATATTGATACAGTACTGGAAAATGAAATGAGAAATACCTGGGGCCGAATTTTGTTTAAGGAACATGTTGATAGCCACTATAATACTTTGGTGAACAAGGCTCTTGTGGTGTGGAGGTCATGGTACAACTTATGTGTACAATTTAGGAGTGCGCCTGTTATGTACAAGTGTTACATTTGTAAAATAGGTTGGTGGAATCTTTGGCCTTTCCAGGAGCATTTAAAAACTCATTATGAAGAAAGCTTAAATGTTACCTTAGAGATATATTACCATGTTTGCTATATGGTCGCTATGCTTGGCACTCTTGGCAGCAACCACGATCCAATGGCGGTTGCAATCGAAGGTGCTTGTAATAAGTGTGGCAATGGCATCGAGTTCCATGCTCCACCGAATTCGAAGTCAGTATTTTATAAATGTCAATATTGTTATTCCAAACTGCCTTTTTTCTCCTGCTGCAAACTGATGGAGCATATAGCTAAATGCGATAATTACACGGAGTTTTTAAGAACCGAGAATCCAGGAACCATGGAATTTTTCAAATGCCATATATGTGACTTGATCAAGATTTCCAAAGAGTCTTTGGAAGAACATTATAGCATTATCCATGTGGTCAGATCAGATATACCTGCAAGTATACACACGAAGGTGTGTCACGCCTGCTTTCAATCATATTCTAATGTCCTAGCACATTTTTGTCCCAGGAAGAAATGGTATATAATGTGCCCATTTTGCAATAAAAGACATCCTTCCAATTTTATATGTGATTTACATTTGGATCATTCGCCATCTAGTTTTGAATGCAAGCTATGTGGTGTGTTGATGCCCAGGAAATGTATGGAGGTGAATCATATTATAGAGAAACATAGCGATAAATATGTTATCGCTTCCAAATGTATGATGTGCTTAGGAAATGTGTTTCTCTTAGATAATCAATCGTTGAAGCTTCATACAACTATGGAGCATCATAAGATATATGATAGAAGAAGGATGTTTATGGATGTAAGTGTATAGTATTTTTCTTTTATTTTTGTTATCATCACCAGTTTTGTGTTGTAGTCTATGACCACAGTCAAAGTAAATATTCTGGGTTCGAGTCACAGTTAGGATCAGACCAATCGATCAATGACATTGATCGTTAGTAAAATGAAATAGTCAATGTCGATCAATATGTAACGAGGCGCTATATCAGTATTTGCGACTCTTTGTTGTTATTGCGCTCTTTTTTGGCCATTTTCTCTTTGTTTCTGTTTTTAAACTAACCATCTGTCTCTTTTTTCATGGTTTTAGTCTCCAATTCATTTGTATCAGAGTCAGAGTCTGGAGCGGTCGACGTCAAAATAATAATAAATTAATATCAAAATGAATGTTTGAAGATTATGATTATTTTTTATTTATTTATTACTTATATGTTTTCAAACAGTAATTAAGGCTTATTTTATTTTTATATCTTTTTCAGGTGATAGTACCGGCAAAGTTGCTGAAATCTTACACTATAATTGATATGAGAAATAAAACTGGTAAGTTTTTTTTCTATTTACTCAGCACATTTAAACATTATTATCATGCTTGGACTGTAGAGATTCTATTTAGCAGTATTTAACATTGTCCTGACTGTTGTTCGCCTAGAATAGTTACTTTGATAAATCCTATTTAAGCAAACGTCTTCATCATAGTAGCTCCAATCTTTAATTTCAGTTCAATCACTTGATAATCTAAGAAGATTTATACAAACTTTCATCCCCTATTTTATCCCCTTAGTGGAATTTATCAAAATCCTTTCTTAGGGGATGCCTACGTCATAGTAGCTTTATGCATGCAAAATCTCAGCCCGATCGGTTTAAAATTGACAAAGTTTCATACAAACTTTCATCCCATTTTTTATACCCTTAGAGGTAGAATTAATCAAAATCCTTTCTTAGCGGATGCCTACGTCATAGCATCTACCTGCATGCCAAATTTCAGCCCGATCCGTCCAGTGATTTGGGCTGTGCGTTGATACATCACTATGTCAGTCAGTCACCTTTGAGTTATATATATAGATAGACTATCACCCCCTATTCGTGGACCAACAAAATTACTAGTAAATTATGGGTTATTTAAACGGTAAGCAAAATATTCGAATTTTGGTTAGCAGACAAATACAATTGATCAGCTGCTTTTAGCTGATCAATTGGTCAGTAACTTATGGGCAGCAAATATTTCTTAATTGGTCAGCAACTTAAATGTTTTCTCTGCTACCAAATTGTTTATAATATGTTTCGATAACACAACTATTGTTTTTATGGGTCATAAAAAAAATAACCTTAACCTAATATCTATCAGAATACATTGATCTTTCCTAGATTTCATACATTTCCAGTAACATATATATTGCTGTTCAAAAAATTATTCTGTTGACCAAATAATTATATTGCTGCCCAAATAATTTTATTGCCGACAAAATATTTGTTTGCTGCCCAAATGATTTTTTGGCTGACCTTTTTGTTGCTGACCAAATAATTAAATGGCTGCCCAAGTTATTACTTCCCGTAAATTATGGATGTATAAGGCTGGCTGTCCACCAACGCGGCAAGGCAGCGGTAGCCGTTGTATGGTTATCGAGAAAAACTGAAAAAACTAAAATCGTACGCGTGACGTCATACATACGGAGGAATAATGATTCCCCCTTGCCAAATTCGAAACAGGAAAAAAAGTTCATGTCATGGCCTTGTTATTTCTATATAATCTGTGGCCATGTCAACCGTGATGTCAACAAATTTGATTGAAACTGATTGAAATCAGCGGATTGAAATCTTGCGCTCACTTTCATGGTGTAACAAAAATTCTCGAGCAAATTGATAAGTTTCAAACCTTAGTTTCAAACAAAGTTATAATCGATTTTGACGGTTAAAAGTCAAACGTCAACGTCAGTAACTATTTTTTAAACATAGGCAAAAGCAAAACGCTATTCCTCCATATGAATGACGTCATTTGGCGCTTACGACATTTTAGAATGAGCTGATCTTTAAACATAAAAAGATGAATGAAAATGTCGATATTTTGAGAAATTAAAAAATACGTGTCTCTTAATTTTTTATCTAGTTTTATTTACAATAATAAAATATACACCTTCAAATTTTTAAATGTCGTCAATTGTAAATTTTCTTTAGTTTCAGTAACAAATGCCCATTATGGCGAAAAAAATTTAAAACCGGTTAAAACTGTATCAAAAATTGTACCACCAACTGTACGGAGTATCCAAAATGAAACCGTGGCCCCCACCACAAATATTATTATTACGGAAATATTCGGTAACTGTGATAAAAAACCATTGGCTGCAGCTAAAGAGATTAATACAAATAAAGATACTGTTCCTATGGATTGTGAAATTGACAATACACCGAGTACGTCAGCAGTTAAAGTAAAGACAGAACCTCTGGAAGAGGGGAAAATTGACAAAAATATTAAAATTAAAGAGGAGATAGTTGATAATCAAGATGAAGATGACAAACTTGATTATGAAGAGATTTTATCTAGAATGTTTGCGGGCAAGTCTTCAACTGTGTCGGTTAAACAGGAACCAGTAGAAGAGGTGGTAGCAGAAGAAATTGATGAAGATGAAGAATTCGTTGGTGATCTTATTCGTTGTCACAAAATAGAGGATGTTACTGATGTTGATTATGCCATTACTGATAACGTTGACAACGATGTCAGTGTCGAGAAGGACAATCTCGATATTGAAGTAGAAATTGACGAATTGAGTGAGAATAGTGACAACGAGTCTATCCCAGTATCAAGCGAAGATCACACTGGCTCAGATTATGAAAAAAATGTGGTAAGGATACCGAAGGTTTTTTGCAAAATATGCAAGTTTCGCGGCACAAAAGCTGAATTTAAACAGCATTTAGAACACTGTCTGAATCCGGTCAATTGTACAAAGTGTGAGAGGAGGTTTAAGGGTTGGAAACCTTATGTAATGCATTTTCGTGAAGTGCATAATTGTAAACCTAACTCGTGTCCAGAGTGTGGTAGTCGGTGTGTTAATACTAGTTCACTGATTAATCATATTAAAAGCCATGTGCGATCATTATATACCAAATTGAGAAGGTTTACGAAGAAAAAGCAATCGGCGGTGGTAGATATGCTCCAGAAATGTAAGAATTGCAAGGAAACAGTGGAGGACACGAGTATGTTTGCTCACTGGGAGAAGCATTTAGTTCTCTCTGACGTTAAGAAGAAGACTGAGAGTAAGCCAGCACTGGTGTCCTCGCAGCATTTGAGTGACGATGTGATAAAAGAACTTATTGGTGAGTTTTGAAAGATTTTCTAAGATTTTAAGTTGAATTAAATAAATAATTTTTGCCCGTACAAGAAAATAGTCATCGTTAATATCTAGCTGCTGAAACAAACTGTGATTTATCCAAATTGTGTTTTATTATGGTCACCCTAAAACTGCGACCATTTATTATAATTATAATTTTTCAACGAGTCATGTTTTAAACTGACGACGCGGTATGTAAACGGAGGAATCATACAAATTGCCTACGACATACACAACTTATAGTTATTGATGACTGAAGATCGAAAGTGGTGTTGTGGATTAGGGGAAACCAATGTCCAGCAATGGATGAACATGCGT
Organism: Parapoynx stratiotata; assembly: GCA_910589355.1. Lineage (NCBI taxonomy): Eukaryota > Metazoa > Arthropoda > Insecta > Lepidoptera > Crambidae > Parapoynx > Parapoynx stratiotata. The sequence goes on along the minus strand of OU342476.1, from coordinate 4,115,333 downwards.
CAATGATGATGAGGTGCTACAGAGAAGTTGGTTATGGCAAAGAGGAATGAGAGTAGTATAAATACTGTTGAAATGAGAGTGAATCATTTGTGGAACCTCTTTGAAAGATAGGATTTGAAATAGCGAAATCTGCCTTAACACTAGGACGACCCAAATTATGAACTAAAAATTATAATCTATTATCTATACATATAATAAAACTGTAGAGGTGGAATGTCTGGACATAGAAAAAAAATGCTTAAAACAGGGTCAGGGGGTGTAAAAAGATGTAAAAAGAGGGAACATACCAAAAAATGTTTTTTTTGTTTGGGCTAATCTCCGAAATGGGTGGAACGATTACAATTTCTATGACCGGTAGTCGATAAGTTCCAATAAATTACTTAACCTCTTGGCGGGCACCGCGATCCAATATAAGCAAGCTATAGTGTTTCGTTTAGTTCCCGTTGACTAGTTCAAAAGAAATATATGGCTGGCTACCAAACTATTCGAGTATGAGTCATCAAAAATAATATGATAATTAATTTGCAAATCATTTCTTAAGTGGCATCATGTACACGAAAGGCCGAAAATGAACATTGCCGTATCAGCTCAATTGGTCACCGGGAAGTGGACCGAATTTAACTTGCGAGATTTGATTACAGACAATGGACAGGTGAAATTTAATAAGCGCTTGTAAACAGACCACTACGGTTTGTCTAGGTAGGTGATTATTTATAATAAATATTTTTCTTGATGTCGGTGTACACATACATATCAGAATACATACATACATACAATCACGACTATAATCTTCTAAGGGTTAGTCGGAGACTAGGCAAAAGCAGTCCACTGACATAGTTCGCGCCTCACCATGCAGTGAATGCACATGTGCTCATCGTGACAGGTAGTGAGCCCGTCTCCGCTATCAGCTATTGGATGGTTGGTGGCAGTTCTAAGTCCATTAGTCGCCTTTTACGACACCCAAGGGAAGAGTTGGGTTGGTAGTATTCTTTTAATGAGTCGCTACTCACGAATGTAAACAATGATGAAATATTAAGTCATAAAATGACAATGACTGCAATGCAATGGTTTTAATAATATTATTGATCAGCTGATCAACAACTTAATTGGGGTCATTCGACCACTCTGGTCTTTCTAGTGTTATAAACATACAAGCACATAAGAAATATCATCACCACCCCTCTAACCCCGAAGAGGTAGGCAGAGGTGTTAAACAATCTCTTATTCTCGCCTTTTTTATTCACGAGGTGGGGTCGGCAAACATATCTTCTTTCATTCTCCTCTGTCACTCGTCAGCTCAGAATCCACTTCTTTTATTCTCATATCATTCTTCATTCAATCCATCGCTTCTTTGGTCTTCCTTTCACTCTAGGTCCGTCCACATCCATGCTCAGCATCCTTCTTGTAATGTGACATCCATCCCTCCTCATCACAGTCAATACCCCGCTAACCTATTGCTCCTAATCTTCCCTGTCACTGGCGCAACTTTCAAACTTCCTCTAATATATTCATTCCTGATCTTGTCCATTCTTGTGACTCCACACATCCAAAGCAACATACGCATCTCTGCTGAGTGCAGTTTTCTTTCATTCATCGTTGCCCAACATTCAGATCCATACATTACATTACAGGTGTAACGACGGATTTATTGATCTTCTCCTTAAGCTTAAGGGGCAATATTAGGATGCACATTGCTCCTAAGACCTGTCGCATTGCATCCATCCCGCATTTATTCTACTTCATACATCCCGGGTAATGTCGCCATCGTTTGGCATTCATGATCCGAGGTACCGGAAATCGGAGCAAACGGATATACCAAAGGTGTTAAACACCCACAAAGAAAAGCTACCTCTCTATTAAATCTGCCTTATTAGGGCCCGGCGCATATCATCGGCATCAGTACGGCTCAGGATTTAAGGTGATAACATCATATATTAACTTCATGGCAACAAAGTAGAAATTTCCATGATATATTGCCGTAGTAACAAAAATACCGCTTCGGTATGCTTGAGGCTGCTGCATCGGCGGCCTTGAGGTTGTTTCAGGATACTTCGGCATCCTTCAGTACGCTGCCGCCGCGCCAAGGCAACACTCGGGGTAGTTTGGACGGTACGGCATGCCTAAGGACGCGTCGTCATCCCTGAGGACGTTGCAGCATGCTAAGGCATAGTTGCCGAGTGTGCATGATGTAGGGATGCCGAAGGATTCCTTTCCTTGCCGATGCCGATAATGTGCGCCGGGCCTAAGCTGTAAGAAGTATTAATTTATTATTGATTTATAATTATTTATTATTATTATATATATTCCTTCCAGAAACCATCCTGCAAAAGTCAAAAGTCTTCTGGAATTCAAATACCAAATGTTTACTATGCGGAAGAAAGTCTAGTCGGCTATATGGTTACAAGAGGCATCTGATCGAACATCTACTCCAAGATGCCTTGGCGAACTTCAAGGATTATAACAGTTTGAAATGCCAGATATGCGTATGCACATACGATAAGTTTGACGCATATCGGCAGCATATGCGGGAGCATGCGGGCCTACCGCTGTATACCTGTGAGCTGTGTAAAAAAGATTTCGGTGACTCGAGCAACTTTGCCAAACATAAAAAGATACACAACTACAATATCCACACTTGCGTGGTCTGCCAGAAGAAATTTCACAATATTGGGCAACTACACAAACATTTAAAGGTGAGTTTTGTTATGTTTTTATAACACATTTGCTCGTAAAGGGTCTCTTATTTCACCAATTTCAATATCATAATCTATTACATTACGTACTGGTGCGATAATGTAAAGTAAAACGCACAGTTAATGATGTTCCGTCTAAAAACGAACGATCCTTTTTTAAATCTTAGCAAAGAGTTTTTATGTCAGAAAGGTAGTCAACATTTTCTTAATAAAATTACCTTTGGTAGATGAAATATAATGAATAAACATTTAATTCTTTAATTTCGTTAGCAAGTGAGTAAAGATTTATTAGTTTAAGAATGTCGCCTCAAGCAATATCGCCTCGGCTGTAATTTTCAACTTACCGCACTTGTATCATAACGCATTAATAACTGACTTCTGTAAACAGGAGGAGGGTATCAATCCGTCTTTTTTTAACCTTTAACCACCGACGTGGAACTTTGTCTCGATAGTGCTGACATGCGGCCTGAGAGGTTAAGCATCCCCGATCATTAAGTAGCCGCTTAAAACTGTGGTGTTGACCGTCACATGAAATGCGAGCGAATCGGCACAGCCAATTTTTTTTTTTAGATTTTTAGATCCGATTTTATGTAGGCGTTGTTTTATTATTACTGTAGTTTTTTACGCAATATCTTTTCTATAGTGTCCGTTAGTGCAATAGGCTTACCCCCTATTACGCGAGGCTTAGGCGTTATAATAACAATGCGTATGTATTTAAATTCTCAGGGTCCTCATTGAGTATCTAAAAGCATCGAAATAATCAGCAGTATTCAAATCTGCTGTTGCTACAGCACTGGCCCGGTTCCCCGCACTAGTAATAATGACATTTCCTGTCACTTCCCTTTTCTCGCACTGGGTTTCGCTGCGCCGCGTTACGCTTTATTATGCGCCAGTGTTATTTATTATACAAGTGTAATAGTGTTCTTCCAAGATAATAAAACAACTAAATCATTACGTATTGTTTATTTTTCAAAAGGTGAAATGCGTTTACGATTGTCTTCAGTGAAAAAGCGATTGTCTTATATTTTACTATGTATGACGGTTACGTATCAAAATCCCTAAGTTTAATCTCCCTAACATCTAAATACCGAATGGACGATACACCTAATGGACAAACCCTCTCTATATATATTTGACAGGGCACTTCCCTTCGTCGTATCTGGCGTCACGTCACGTGACAAATGTCAAAGACAACTTTTTTATTATTCTATACGTACGTTGGATATGGAATTAGAACCATACAGCCAGCAGCATACAGCTAGAAAGGGAACTGCTATTTCTAAATAAATTCGACACTTAATAGACAAAGGAGTCGTTAAATTTTTAATTGACCTGTTGAGAAGAAGTGCCACAAGAAGCTCAACAGTTAGCCTTTTTTAAACAGCCATAATAACAAAAGGAATTATTTTTTTTATGAAACTCGCCGCGAACCTTCCCTTTTTCGAGTGCGGAAATAGTTTAAGGTCTCCCGCGAGCTGAAATCCGTCGTAGTCGAGCTAAAATATTTAGACAAATTTTCTGATTAGCAATGGCTTACGCCTCGAGTAATGAAATTTATTCTTTTGAAAACAAACCCAAATACTTTCTGGAGGTTTCTCTTAGGGATATACGCCGTCTTTACACTACTTAATTGTTTTTACAGATCCACGAAGCCACAGGCCAGATAAAATGCCCATGCTGCGACAAAATATTCTTCGACGAAAGCTCTTTGAAGCGACATGAACGGATTATTTCAGCGAAGCAATCTCCCAAATACCCGTGCCATTATTGCAGTGAGAAGTTCCGAGCTCTCAAACACAGGCTGGACCATCTCTGGGAGGTGCACGGCATAAGAAAGCAGGACATAGGCTGTCCCTTGTGTAATAAGCCCTATAGAAAGTTCCTAGATGTCGTGAAACACCTTAGGGTGGCTCATCATATTAATAATAATGAGTTGGGGAAACTAAGGAAAAAGATAAGGAAGAAAAATATTGTTGTCTCTTACCATCCCACTCCTGCAGCTAATACGGTTAAAATTGAGCTTAATCCGGATAGTGAAGGGGAAGTTGATGTTGTGTAAAGATCAATTTATACCATAGTCCTTGTTTTAATAGTTACAGTGATTTGACAGTTTGAAACGTCTTAGCCTCTGATCATGTTATTATTGTCAAAACCTTAAATCAAATCCATTTTTTAATTACTCAAAGAAAATTTCAGTTGGAAATATCATTTAGGGCCAATTCGACCAAATTTCGATTTGTAACACCTGTGCAGTAAAACCAAAAATGCGTTAGCTGTCAAATGCGTACGCGGCCAAAAATAGGCGATGTACGACTCCGTTATTACAGCGGATTCGATCAATGAAATTTGAACTTTATCACTAATTGACATTTTAAACTGTCAAATCACTTTCACTCATATAAAAATGGATTATAGAACAGAGTCTATGCGAGCGACGCGTCAAATTCTGAATAATTAAAGCGATGTCGCGCGCCTGCGCGTTCATTCGCGGTATAGTTTCCTATTGCGACTGACGAGTGTTCGCGACGACGTCAACGTCGCGTTTGTTCGAGTTATAGCTGCTTGGGTGCGCGCAAATGCGCGGAGATACGGAGTTGTTGCGGAGATAAGGTTTAATTTGCTATGTTAAGTTTCTCATTCACGCTTTGTGCGCTTCGCATCGACTCGTGGCATGTGGAGCATTAAAACGTGCAAAAGAGAACGCGCATCATTTTATCTCTCACTTGCACTGTTTATGGATGACTTCACACAGGAACAGCACTACGAACATAGAACTTTCGATAAGCCAAATTTGACGTCTAAGATCGACAAATGTCTGAAAATTCGATAAATTTGACAGATAACCCTAAGGAGTGAAAAGGACGGATGCTTTCTTTGATCAAATATGGCGACCGTCGAAGTTTTATGCTCGCAATGCCGATGCGCGTTGTTTGGATTCGTTTATCGATAACTATCGGTCTCAAATGGGGCATTTGAAATGAACTGTTTATTGGTTTTATTATTATTTTTTACAAAATTATTTGAGGCTAGTCATAGTCATCGTCCGAGTTGTTACAGCCGTATCGATAGATAGATCGATGAACCGTGTGCTTCATCGATCTATCTATCGATACGGCTGGATTCCATATATTATTATCGATTAGCTGTTGTCCGCGACTTCGACGCGGCTTTAATGGTTTTTTAACTATCCCACAGGAACCCTTTAATTTTCTGGAAAAAAAAGTATCTAAGATATTGACCAGAGATATAAGGTATCACCATGCAAAATTTCATTGAAATCGGGCCAGCCATTTCAGAGATTAGCCCGTACAAACAGAGATACAAAAATGAAAAAAAAAAATTTTCGTCGTACTTTACTTTGTTTGGCCCATTTTACATACCCCTGACTTGATTTTAAGCATTTTTTTTCAATGTATGTATAAATAGTACAGTAATTTGCGCGTGCGCATCCCTGTTACAAATGTGTTATGGCACCGACTGCCACGTTTAGTAGCGTTTAGCGTTTAGTATACAAAGTAAGATGGGTAGAGTGAGGAATGAGTATTAAAGAGGAAGTCTCTACATAAGCAACGTAAGAAAAGAATGGCACTATTCATCTCCACATAACGCCATCTCTTTCTCGCTGTGCTCAGCAGACATCCACGCTTGGTATTGATTCTGGAACACGGGCTTTAAAGTTCCAATGAAAGAAAATTGAGAGTAAGGAAGCCTAAAAAAGAGTTAAGCCTCTGGTCTAGTGGTTGACACCACCGGGTGTAGATCGGGAGGTCTGGGGTTCGATGTCCGGGGGTTTTCTGCTCGGTTTGGTTGGTGGTAGGGCTTCTAAGCCCGCCTGGCTAGCTACCACCGTCTTACCTAAATTTGTCGCCATAATAACAATGTTTTAAGCATTGTTGTGTTCCGGCAATCGGAGGTAAGATAGCCAGTTCCTCAGTTGTTGAGGATAACAAGTGAAGCTCGCTTCCACCTTCGGCCTTATCGTTACCATCAGGTGAGATTGAAGGCCAAAAGCTTACTTGTCATATTAAAAAAAAACTATCTCGCTATAGACATGTAGTGAGAAAAGAATAACATTGTGACCAGGAAAGTTATGAATGTGAGAGTGTATGTTATACAGGGAGAGGAAGACCGAATGAATTATTGATTGAATGAACGAGGTCATGGCTAGGTAGGGAGTGAGTGTTGGTATTGTGAGTGTTAGAAGAGAATGATAGCGGAAGACATGTTTTGGCGACCACTAATTATATTGGGAATAGGACATAGAAATCATAATAATAAATGTCTTTTAATTATTTAAATTTTATGGCTTCTTTAAAGTTGTCGGTCATGGTTAATGTTTATTATTACTGTAATTTGATGTTATTATTATAATTAAAAAATGTATTTTGTCTACAATATTGCATGTATTGATCAGATGTAAGATTTTTTTTATTTTAGTAAGTAGATGTGATATTATACCTTGTTGTATAATGTTTATGTTAATTATAATAATATTATTGAATAAAACCTATTCTTTTAAAATAGTACTTTAATTGTTTTCCCGTAATTATGGATGTTTCTATTATACCACCGACTTCGAGTGTCTAAGGTATGCCACAGGCTTTACAGAGATATCTTTATAACACAAGTATAACGATTTCTATTGACAGTGCGACAACTTTTTACCGTCTGCTGTGACGTCACAGCCGTCATTTTGAGACGAGAGATCCAAACTGAGTGAGAAATACTGACGTAGCTGATGCCTCGACGCAATTATTACACAAGGCCTTTTTTTATTTTTTGCAGCGATTCGAACGCGTGCTTGCTAGTTAGCAGCGTCAACCCCGACGTTTCGTCGGGGTTTTCGGACACGTGCAGTACATGCATTTGCGTCGTCTATGTAAATGTATATCTGGGTCGCTTTCAACATTATTGGTATATCCCTCATTAGTGTCTACGTTCATTTTAGATAATGTTATGAAAATAATATCAATCAATAGATACATTAATTAGAGGTACTAGTCAAGTAGTAAAGAGCTCGGAGGCGTAGTGGCTAGTACGCTTTGGCTTTCGATTGAAGACAAAGCTACCTTCGCCATGGTCAGGCCGTGGATGGGTGATCAAAACTTTGTGATCTCGAGCTCCTCCTTTGAAGGCACGTTACGCCGTTGGTCCCGGTCGCTATTGCGACTGTTTCTACCCACCAAACCGCATTGGGCCAGCGTGGTGTTACGGCCCATACTCCTTATGTGTTTCTCCATGAGGAAGGCCCGTGCCCAGCAGTGGGACGTATATAGGCTGAGGACTAGTCTTCTCGCCATTTCCCCCACGATTATCAATAACAATAATATTATAATATTCTCTAAAAAAAGCGTGGATACTAATGAGAAAAATGGCAGTAACCTCCATATCAACCCATCTGCGGTCTCTGTCCACTACATCGGAGCAGGTATGTTTTTGGCGACATTTGACTATAGCGGACGTGATTTTTATTTAGATGATTGTAATATTGTTTCGGAGTGGATATTGTTACGTAAAATCAGTGTAAGTAGTTTTGTACGAACTTACGGTGTTTTTCATAAAAAAAAACAAAGTCTTTTAAAAAACCTATTTTAGTTACAGAGTGTTTTGTTTTCTTCTTTCAAACACAAATCTAAATTAGAAAGAAAGTGACAAATCACTTTTTAACTAAAAAAGGTTTATTAGGCCTTTAATATTTTTTATGAATAACACGGTTATTATCTGTGATGATGTGCAATGTGGAGGATCGACGATCATTGAAATAAGGGTCAAGTTGTGTGAAAAATGATGAGTTTTTTATCGTGGTAATCCACATCAAAGTAGCACCACAGCGTCTACCATCGACCATTTGGCGCCAAACTCCCAGGATGCATTGAAATGTATTTACACTTGCATTTCAATACAAATGAAGACTTAATACTACTAAAGACTAGACCACACACAATGTATACGACTGAAGGACTCTGTATTCATGGTCATGAACATAAAAAAAAATATCGGAGTACGGGGTTTTTATGTTTACTTTGTGTTATTTAGAAATTAAATACTTTTTGACGCCAATCAACTATGGCGGACGTGATTTTTATTTCAATCGGACGACCTCCGTGGCCGAGTGGTCTGTACGCCGGTCTTAAGGCGTCGCCATCTTGAGAGGTTCTGGGTTCGATCCCCGGTGGAGGCAAATGTTTGTGTGATGAATTCAGGCAATTCTCCAGTCTTGGATGTTTATATATGTATATATTTCTGAATATTTATATGTATATATCTAAGTATATTTATCCGTCCTCTAGTATCCGTATCACTAGGTGTGAATGTCTTAAGATATTTATTTATTTATTAATAATCGATCGAGTGAATTCACGAGGTCCGACTGTGACTGCGGTGCTCCGAGCCAGGATATGGAACACCTACTATCCTGTCCGCTGTGTACGACCACCTGCGACAAACGAGACCTCAAGAAAGCCACTGCAAATGCTGAAAGTGTGGCTCGCATTTGGGAGGATTAAATTTAACAACAGCCATTTACACGAAAATAAGAAGATAACTTTAGTTAAGTGTTTGATACCTGCCGCCACTTTTCGTCATTGTTCAGCGCGACATGACATCCACTCCCATCGCCTGGATGGTTGGTTGTATTCCACTGTGCGCTTCTCCAGGAATTACCTACCCCTCACAACTAAACTGTGGAATGAATTGTCCCGCGGTATTTCCGGACCAGTATGACATGAAAGCCTTCAAGAAAAGAGCGTATTCCCACTTAAAAGGCCGGCAATGCATTTGTGACCCCAGTGGTGTTGCGAGTGTCCATGGGCGGCGGTAGTTGCTTAACTTCAGGTGACCCGTCTGCTCCCAAGCCCGTGAGAGGCAAGCAATATTTTATTCAAACTCAGTGGTATAGGTAGGCGATGAACATCGGTCTGGCGGCGTTGTCCCAACTGTGGTGCTAAGATAATGATAAAAAAATCTAAGAGCCCCGCAGGGAAACTGCTTTAAAACTTTAAGGCATGTGTTCCAGAAAAGAATGGCGTTATTTGGGGATGAATAGCGCTATTTCTTTCTAACGGTACTCAGGCAGAGAAGCTAGAATACGGGCCTAAGATGGTTTCACTTACATAAAGGACAACAACAACATATTATTATCATCACGCTGTAACGTGGTGGGCCGATGATGAAGGAAAGGCCGTCAGGTCGTCACTTATGGGTTTATTTATAAAACTCAGGCACTCTGGAACACATTTTATAAAAGATAAATAACAAAAACACTGAACATAAACCTAACAGTTAATTACAAAAGCAGGGCTACAAAAGTGCCTATGAAAACAATTCTATACAAATAAAATAAAAATGATGTATTCAATTTCCTAGCCAGACTTCTTCCAATGTAATGAATCGGTTTCAAATATTGGGTCCTTACCTATGAAATTGGTGTTTTTATTCTGTCTTAGCAATTTGTCCGTAACTATTTAGTTTCAGAACATTCTTATAAAATAATTGCCTCTTCTAAAAATAGACCATATATTTGAGCTGGTATTATTTAATTTGATAATTTTTTGTAAGTTTAACTGTGTTAAAATTAGACACAAAGACAATTATTTTTAACTCCCTCCCGAATACATCATTTGATTTGCATTAACATAAAAACGTTGAATAATTTTTATCAAGCGTGTTCACACACATATTGCTAAAGCTTGTCTAATGATACATGCCAAATATTATTATCTCTGGATTTGTCGTTGTGAAGAAAACTGATAAAATGTTAGTATGTAAAATGCAGACATCCCCAAAATCTCCATACAAAACACCAATTTCATAGGTAAGGACCTAATATAAATACATAACAATAATTATGAGGACAAGACAATGAGGAAAACAGACAGAAAATTAAAAAATAACAGAAACAGAGAAAATAGCCAGGGAAGGGCGCAATAACAGCAAAGAGTCGCTAATATAGCTGTGGCGCCTCGTTACAACGCCTCTTTCCCGAAGGGGTAGGCAGAGGTGTTAAACACCCACATTTCGCCAGGTATGTTATTCCCCCATGTAACAGGTGGCGAGCCTGTTGCCGTGCACCGGGCACAATGTGAGGCAAGCGATATTTACAATCTGCATAAGTTTTATTTAAACAGTGGTGGCGGCGCACAGTGAGACGGATTTCAAAAAGGGACTTTGGAAGTTTTTTTCAAATATCGTTATTTTTACGCCAATCAATAAGTATGAGACTTATTAAGGCGATGAGATGGTGTTATTACAGTTTTTCGTAAACAGTATATAAAGTGAGAAAAATTGGAAAAAAAACTATATGGAACCCTGTGCATGGTATAATAACAGGCTTGCCCTGTGTTACATGGGTAGTAAAAACATTTCTGGCCAAGTATAGGTTAGCACCTACCCCTTCGGGAATAGATGCGAGACGATGGTTTTCATGTGTTAGGCTAGTTGACTCATTTTTTTTATTGGGTCCCAAATGTTTAATTACTGATAGCCATCACCATAAAAAATAATACAATTTTTTTCTGAAGCCTAAATAAATTTATATTTATTTATAAAGAATAAATTTTAAATTACGTTTTTGCATACATGTTAAAAACGCCTACAGTTTTGATAGCCTATGAATTGTCTGTGCCGTAGCGTCACGATTAATGTAAACAATTCAATTGGTTGAGACTGGCGTTTGACGGATTTTGACCATGCGTAGTAATTGTTTACATGAAGCGTTACTCAACTAATTTCACGAACATGGTGGATAGCATTTTTGGCAGATGAAAAAAAAAGGAATAATAAAACATATTTAAATTGAATTTCTACAGCAATCGTTTATTTATATTTATAGAACTTGGTATATTTAGGACCCTTGTATTAAATACTATGTGAATGACACATTATTTCATTAGTTTTGATATTTTATGAGTCAACCAGTCTATAATTTTAATTTAATATTTTCTCATTGCACCTCATATTCAAAATCCAAACAGCCGCGTTCTTTTTTCAAGTTCAAAGTTCAGCCACGGCAATCAAAGGACACCATAATATACAGCCTACGACACCGTGTCTCCCTACTGCTCTAGTTAACGAGAGGAACCCTTAACAGAGTGCTGTGAAAATAGAGGCGCTACCATCGGTGCGAGATGCGTTCGAGTTTAAGTTGAGTATTTTGCCTTTAAGTATCTCATTTCACTACACTTTGGTAATTAGTAATCAGTAGATTGCAGAGTTGCGCTTTATTTATTACAGCTAATCGTACGGGAAGTATATTTATATACTTTTTATTCAAAACCAAAATTATGAAAAAAAATCAAAATATTTATAAACCTTGTCGGTTTAAGGACTCTTTCGGTTCATTTTCTTATTTTGAATTTGTTTCTTTCAATACTTTTTAATTGTATGAAACTATGGAGTAAATATCACTTCCTTTTTAATCGACCTCAAAAAGGAGAAGGTTGTATATTTCACTGTATTTTTTTTATTTCGAGGAATTCACGAGATTAAATGTAACAATAGTAATGCTAAACCAACCCTATTTACGGGTTCAACATACTCCCAAACAAAATAAGCCCCACCGTTCCGCATCTGCCGTCTCGCTTTGACGTACGAGAACTATCCTCCGTCTCTTTCTACAGGGCGAAGACTCTTTCGCGCTAAAATCGATTTTCTCAGTGCTTTGATGTTCGAAGCGGAGCGTGTACGGAAGAAAAATTGCGTTATTTCTTCATAATAACAACATTGCATCAAGAAAACTTTGGATTTTCGTGAAATAAAATTATTAAACAGTGTTTTTACCTGGATTTTGGACTTGAACCTCTTCGTAGTGACATACGGTAAGTAAAAAATAAAGGCATGAAATTAATTGTCGAAATACGCGTGTGTGGGAGTTATGTGTGAAAATTAATGGATAAATTGAATTATTTATTGAGAGCTATAGACATAATGCTAAGGTGTAATGATGGAGACAAAATACAGGTGCAAAAACTAATCACGAAAAGTAATAAAAAACAAATCTATCAAAATTATTGTATTAAATAGAATGCGCTGTTAGATTTTTTTGGTATAAGCTACTGGCTTTATAATTTCTATTATAATGCCGCGCATAGAACTTACGTGTCCGTCAATAAATTTAAAAAGTATTTTTTTTGTTTTTGTGATTTTGAATTTTTTAAAAATATTTTGTTCTAAAATCTATCAAGTAAACTAAGTAACTGTAAGATTACTTAGTATAATCCAAATATTATTTTAAACTGCGCAAATTATTGCGTATTTTCATCCGTCACGTAGTTTGATCACAAACGCATTACTTGTATAATGTACAGATGAAAATGCAAGAAAAGCCCTGAGAAAAACTAAGAAGAAAAACTAAGAGAAAAACCCTGAGAAAAACTAAGAGAATTATAAGTTAGGTATATTCTTAATTTGTTTGTAATCAATAGAATTATATAGTATTTTAATAAGCCTGTTGGCTTGTTATTAATCACGAGTATTCTCGGAGCAATCTGGATTTGTTTATTACATACATACAATCACGCCTGTAATCCCCGAAGGGGTAGGCAGAGTCCAAGGAGCACTATGTTCCTTAAGACCACATTTAGCCATACAAAAATTGGGTTAGGTCAGATGAAAAATCGTGAAAGAGTAGTAACAAGTGGCTAGCTCATCGCCTACACAATCACAGAGCCAGTACCCAATACGCCCTTAGTCGCCTTTTACGACATGCTAGGCAAGAAAAGCAGTTGGTACATTCTTTTTGTGTCCCGGACCAACATGGATTGTTTGAAATAGCATCCATAGATAAAAAAGTGATTAGAGGCTAGAAAAATTACCTGTATCTTAAAACTGATAAACGATAGATATAACCCTCTTTGTTTTAGCATAATCTATACATTTAATAAAACTGTAGAGGTCGAATGTCTGTACATAGAAAAAAAATGCTTAAAACTAGTCAGGGGATGTAAAAAGAGGGAAAATACCAAACAATGTATTTTGTAAATTTTTTGTTTCTCTGTCTGTTTGCCTGTTTGTACGGCCTAATCTCCGAAATGGCTTGACCGATTTCAATGAAATTTTGTATGGTGATACCTTATATCCCTGGTCAACATCTTAGGTACTTTTTACTCTTGAAAATTAAAGGGTTAAAAAACAATACCAACCGCGGACGAAGTCAGAGGCAACAGCTAGTATGTAATATCTTTAAGGGTAACTTTGTGGCTGTTTGAAGAATACAAATCATGTATATATATGTAAAATAAACTGAAAAGTTTGTTGAAAAAGCAAATTCGCGGTGGACTGATAATTTTCTGAAGATATGCGTTTATAGAAAAGAAATAAAGTTCATCACCCCTATTAGCCCTTTAGTCCACTGCTGGAGGAAGGCCTTCCCGGATGTTCGCCATTTATACCACATAATTTTTTTTCCGTTTATTTTTATGCCCGCATTCGCACCTGTTTGCATAAAAAGGTCTGCTGGACTAACGTGATAACATGCGCACGGGTATTATTAGTAAAGAGAAGGTTGTGACGTGGTGAGCCCGGAGATAATTGAAAACGTTACTTGTGTTACGGATACAAGATGACAGATAAAAATGTTTAATAGATATACATATAAATATTCAGGAAATACAATACATATATAACATTAGTATAATAACATCCAAGAACGGAGAAAAAATGCCTATATATATTACACAAACATTTTGGGACCAGGATCGAACCCAGAACCTCTCGAGATGGCGACAGACCACTCGACCACGGAGGTCGTCATTATGACACATTGTGTCAATGTGCCCACTATTTGTGACAAATATCATGTAACCAGGATCGTAGCATGCGTCGTAGCTACCGCGTAGTCGGCTACGATTGCTACGCGCTACGGAAACTTGCTCGTAGTCGATTTTTGCTACAGCATGTAAAGAAATAAAAAAGTATAATAATTTCATTGATGTGCCAGCCAGACGCGGCCTAATCGGCCAGGGTGACGGCCTGTTTCACTAGAAAAATTCCAAGAATATCACACTAGACAACAGGCCGCGAGCCTAGGCCGCGTCTGTGTTGTAAAGGACACGTATGAAATAGGTAATGAGAGTATAGAAAGCGAAAATGTGTGCCAGAATGAGAGAAAAGGCGTGATTGTTTGTGAATAATTCGTCATCCCATCTATTCGAAAAGTGTCGTTTTGTTCCTCTTTAAGCGCGAGCAAAATAGATTTTTAGCGAGCGGGAATGAGAATGGAACAAACTGTGTTTGTGCAATAACTATATAATTACTTGAGTTGAGAACCCCCTTTTAATTATTTTCTCATAGAAAAGGGATGACAAGTACTTTGAATCCTTCGTTTCGTTTGTGATTCAAACTAGCGCTAGCGCCGTAAAAACACCACATTGCCATCCTATCACCATCTACCAACATATTATTATCACCGCTCGATAGGTCTCGCCTGCGATCATCGTTTAATACTTTTAATTCTTGTTAACCAACTTCAAAAAAAGGAGGTTCCCAGTTTGACAAATACCTTCATCTAATACATCATCTAATACATATATATCTTCAGACATTCACACCTATCAACTAGCCCCATTTTAAGCAACTAATGCTGCTTGTGTTACGGATACTAGATGACGGATAAATATACCTTATAGATATATAAATAAATATTCAAAGAACAAATGCCTGTATTCTTCACCCAAACATTTGCCCCCACCGGGGATCGAATCCAGAACCTCTCGAGATGGCGACGCCTTGAGACCGGCGTACAGACCACTCGGCCACGGAGGTCGTCATGTATATATTATCTCGAGATTTGCTGAACCGATTTTTATGCGGTTTTCACTGAAGTATTTTTAATCCTTGAATCTCTTCATAGTGAACTGGTTGATCCTGTAAACGGATATGAAGTGAAAATTGTTAATATCCGCAAACGTTCAACGGATATTGGCAATACCTAGCTAACGGATCACTGCTGCACCGTATTTAGACTAGGTAAATAAATAACATGATAATAATATTTTATGTTTTGATTATTTTGCCTATTTCAAACGTGTAAAAAAAGTGAGTCGTGTGATAGCGGCTCATTAAAAGAGTACTACCAACTCATTTCTTTCCTTGGGTGTTGTAAAAGGCGACTAATGGACTTAAAACTGCACAACATCCAATAGCTTATAGCGGCGACGGGCTCACCACCTGTCACGCTGAGTGCAGTCACTGCTTGAAGCTCTGACTATGGCAAATGACTGCTTTTGCGGTGCCTTTTCCTGGTCTCTGATTAATCGTTATGGGATAATAGTGATCTATTATCCCATAAGGATTATTCAGAGACCTACAAGAGACATATAATCATATATGTATACATGTAAAAAATAGAAGTTGAAGACAGTTAATTCGCCTTGCCAAAAACGTAACAAATGTTCAACACACAAACAAGTCTGCTCGAACACGAAATCGACACCTCGCAACTAGCGACCCCATAAAACCGTCGTGGAAGCCACTTGGCCACGTAGGTCGTTAATGTTTTCATTCCATTTCTATAACATTAAATATTCGTATTTTCTCCTTTTACTAACTCCTCTTTATCATGTTAAGAAATCTTTTCTATTTATATTTTGCACGCGATCTGATAAAAATTCTTTATAGTCTTCACTTCCACCTCGATCCGTAGGGCGTCTTTGAAGGTAGTAACGAAAGTACAGGAAGCGATAGATGTGTGATAGGATCGTAGCAAACGGGCATAATCTCTGCCTACCCCATCGGGGAAAACGCCGTGATAATGTATATTTTTTATGAGATAGGGGGCAAACGAGCAGACGGGTCACCTGGTGGTAAGAAACGACCGCCGCCAGAGGATTCACAAGTGCGGTGCCGGCCTTTTAAGTCCTACTTAAAAGGCCGGCACGCTCTTTTCTTTAAGGTTTTCCTATCCTACTGGTCCAGAAATGCTGCGCGAATCCTGCGCGGGCGACAATAGGCTAGTTGACCCTTTTTTTATTGGGCCCCAAATGATTAATTACTGATAGCCATCATCATAAAAAATAATAAAAAAAAAATCTGAAGCCTTTATCACAATAAATTATAAATTACGTTTTTGCTTAAATGTCTAAAACGCCTTCGGTCATGATGGTCTACGAATTATATGTGCCGTAGCGTCACGATTATTGTAAACAATTCAATACGCATGCGTGTCATACCCGACAGTTATGCTTGATTGGTTTTTTACATGAAGCGTTACTCAACAAATTTCACGAACATGGTGGATAGCATTTTTGGCAGATGAAAAAAAAAGGATATTTAAATTGGATTTCTTGTACTAAATACTATGTGAATGACTTATTTTCATTACTATGAGTCAACGAGTCTATTAGATTCAATCCTCAGTTTATTTTTTCAATTTATTTAAGATACAAAAAAATTCACTCTTATTATATCTAAGCCAAACCGCTGGCGAGTCGTTACATTTATGTAGGTAATATTGTTTTAATTTTAAACGAAAGTTATAATAATTTTTACTATACAATTATTGTGATTCTATTGGCAGCATGTTTAAATAATTTGGTATCATGTTAATGGGTATTCTTGATTCGTATAAGTTGGGATAACTTGGTAATACATATCGATCTAGGTATGACACAGTTCTTAAGCTCTTAGGTCTTATTAAACATTTAGGTTTGTAGGGTTTGTAACTCAGAGGTTTGTAACGAGGCGCTATATCAATATTAGCGACTCTTTGCTGTTATTGCGCCTTTCCCTGGCCACTTTCTCTTTGTTTCGTGTTTTTAATTCACTGCCTGTCTATTCTGTCTCCATCTTTCGATCCAAGTAATATTACAAGAAATAATGTATATTTTGAATTATAATTTTGAAGATTATATATTAGTTTTATACCCAGATTATATGTAAGCAGTTTTTTTTAAAAGTTTTTTTGTTTTTTGAATCTTACCAAAGGCACTATTAGTGTCTTAGTTTTTAAATTAATAAATATATAAATACATAAGTGACGATAAGGAAGGCCTTTTTATTTGTTCACCACGCTATTAGTAGGCTTCACCTAGTCACAGGTTCAGTTGTATATGTGTATGTTTTATAAAATAGCTATTTATTTGGCTTCTATGGAGGCAAAAAACAAAATTTGTTATACGTAAATACACGCATTGACGCCTTTTTCCATGTGATAGGTTGAGACGATCTATAGCTCTTCTCTTTGACCTTTAGCCAATCGGCGCTCAGCATCTCCCCTCAGCGGTAATCGGCGGCCGCCGATTGGCTCTCCAGTCGTATACCGTCTTCCTCAATAAGTCCTCAATGGTGCCACGTCAGTACCCCATGTCCAGCTATTAGCAGCTATCACCTCTTCGTAACGGTCACGATCACTCCACACCAAAGATCATCAAAGAATGCCGCTACTTATAGTTACATTTGCCTTGTAGATACGCTTTATCAAAGAACTAGCTTTTGCTCGCGACTTCGTCCGCGTAGAATAGTTACTTTGAGATAGTGTGATGGTATGTAGCCTAAAGCCTTCCTCAATAAATAGGCTATTCAACACTGAAAGATTTTTTCAAATTGGAACAGTAGCCTCAATTGGTGAAACTGAAAATTTACTCCTACTCTATTATTGGAAGCAAAGTTAATAGTGGCGTAAATTTGTCCTTCATTTTTCTGGGAGGCGTTAACAATTTTTTTTACATTCACCCGCATGGCACCCGTTCCTATTGGAATATAGGGATAAAAGGTAGCCTATGTAAAAAATATATATAAGGTGCCAATAGAAAACCAGCGTCAGGACTCAAAAACCTGACATCATGCTGAATTAGCTACCTGTTTTGGCACAGCCGTGAGACAGTTTCAAATAGATAGATACTATGTATTCCTGAAATTTATCTTTGTTGGTGTGTAATATAGTTATGTATATATTCTTTATGTCCGTATAATGTCTCGTGTCTGTGTCTGAATAAATGTTTTTCATTCTTTCTTTCTATGTCCTTTCTCAGGCTCTAGACTATCTGTGTACCAAATTTCGGTTAAATTGGTTCAGTAGTTTTGACGTGAAAGCGAGACAGACAGAGTTACTTTCGCATTTATAATACTAGTATAGATAAGTTTTTATAATGGGTCAAAAAAGGAGGAGCGGTTGCTACTTTCGTGGTTTTTAATAGTGAGAATTAATTCCACCAGCCTCCCCACACCTTAGACAAAAGGCTAAGGAATTTCCAACCCTTTTTACCTTTCTATGGCATCGCTGCTGTCAATAGGGCAGCGGGGAAGCATGTTAAGCG
This sequence comes from Parapoynx stratiotata, assembly GCA_910589355.1. Lineage (NCBI taxonomy): Eukaryota > Metazoa > Arthropoda > Insecta > Lepidoptera > Crambidae > Parapoynx > Parapoynx stratiotata. Next base: position 4,096,390 of record OU342476.1, on the reverse strand, counting down.
GAAAAATAACATGGCGTATGATGCAGTAACGAACTTAAGGCGCATATGCAAGTGGTAGTTAAAATGGACTGCGATAACTGCGAGTTTTATACACACATATAATCACGATTATTATCCCCTAAGGATTAGTCAGAGACTAGGCAAAAGCACCGCAAAAGCAGTCCACTGCCATAGTCCGCTTCACCAAGCAGTGACTGCATTCAGCGTGATAGGTGGTGAGCCACAACTGAAACAATTATATAAAATGGTAAATTTCACAAAATACACAAAACAATTTCACTTTTAAAACTAAAACATATTATAAAAGGAAGGGCTACTTACAGTAGTGCCTTAAAGGAACTAATAGACTTTATGAATTGGGTGAAACTGATAACCCAAAAATCTTGTGAACTTGTAACATATTTAGGATAAGCTTATAACTTGATTGATACTGTATTAAATCATTAAAAATATTTTAAATTAAAGTCGGTGAGTCAACCGCTCTACACGCTGACTCTTGTAAGAATGAATTTCGAGAACAAAACAAATAAAAAGAGACAGACAGTTAATTTAAAAACGGAAACCAAGAGAAAAATGGCCAGAGAAGAGCGCAATGACAGCAAAGAGTCGCTAATATAGCTATAGCGCTTCGTTACAAATGGACGGGCAACTTACTGTATTCCTTAAAAATGGTGTCTCAACTACGATATATCATCATCTGATACGTTTGCATACACAATAGGAATTGGGAGCCAATATTGGGAAAAACTAGGGATTGAAAAAGACTGTGACAAGTTTAAGAGTTGTAATAAACGTCACGTCAAAAGATACAAAGTCATTAATAAAAAAGTATAAAAACATAAATAGTATCAAAAAGGTGTGCAGTCCTGCACATGGTCCCCCGTCCTGAAAAGGATAAGTGTCATTCAGGGGTTATACCAAAGATTTTGTAATATTTATAATATAGGATTGAAATCGTCTTTTTTAGCAAGTGTCGTCGCCTTAAGACAGTCGCTATGTGCCGTGTTGAGTCTTAATGACGGTAGCAGAATAACGTCACCCCTTTGCCACTTTTACGCTGCCCACTAATAAAAGTTTAAGTGCATTTCCATAGAGTTACAAACATTTTAATCTCCGCTGTAAAGAACAAGCATCCGTATTTCACATTTTATTATTTACTCGTAAAAGAAAGGCAGATATAGCTGAGTTAGGGAAACGATACTATTTGTGCAAGAGGTTGCTGGTTCAATCCTTGCTTGTACAGCTTGTATACTCAGTTTTCAAATTAAGTAGTTTCTAAACTAAGTAACATAACATATCATCACGCCTCTTTCCCCGAAGGGGTAGGCAGAGGTGTTAAACACCCACATTTCGCCAGAAACATTAGGTCCCCAATGTAACAGGTGGCGAGCCTGTCGCCATGCACCGGGCACAATGAACTGTACATAAGTTTTATTCAAACTCAGTGGTACAAGCAGTGGGATTGAACCCGCGATTCCCGCGGCTTCTCCAACGAGTAGTGCCCCGTCCGTCCCAACTTGTCGACGTCGTCTAAACTAAGTAGAAATTTGGAAACTTCAATAAGTATAAAATTTTAACCACCTCCTGGTCTAGTGGTTGATACCACCGGGTGTAGATCGGGAGGTCCGGAGTTCAATTTCCCACGGGGGCAGGGGTTTTTCTGCTCGGTTTGGTTGGTGGTAGGGCTTCTAAGCCCGATACCACCACCGACTTTCTTAAATCTGTCGCCATAGCAATAATGTTATAAGCATTGTTGTGTTCCGGCAATCAGAGGTAAGATAGCCAGTTCCTCAGTTGTTGAGGATTACAGGTGAAGCACGCTTCCACCTTCGGCCTTATCGTCACATACGATCAGGTAAGATGAAGGCCCTCAGCTTGCCTGTCATATGTCAAAAAATTTTGCAGTTTATTATATTATTATTATTAATATCGATTTCCCCACACTGTTAGACTAAAATGGGCATGTGATGTGACGGTTACGTATGCTAGCTCCTTCGGGGATAGGCATTATTCTGAAATTGACTACTTATAAGTATTCGTAGCACCGTAGTAATCGTAGCATTACATTCGTAGTAGTATAACCGTAGTACGGCTACGGTTTTGCTACGATGCTTGCTACAAGCTAAAACTTATGTACCACACATTGTCTAAATATTGGGTCCTTATCTATGAAATTGGTGTTTTTATTCCGTCTTAGCAATTTGTCCGTAACTATAAAGTTTCAGAACATTCTTATAAAATAATTGCCTCTTCTAAAAATAGACCATATATTTGAGCTCGTATTATTTAATTTGATAATTTTTTGTAAGTTTAATTGTGTTAAAATTAGACACAAAGACAAATATTTTTAACTGCCTTCCGAATTCATCATTTGATTTGCATTAACATAAAAACGATGAATAATTTTTATCAAGCGTGTTCACACACATATTGCTAAAGCTTGTCTAATGATACATGCCAAATATTAAAAACACACATATTGCTAAAGCTTGTCTAATGATACATGCCAAATATTATTATCTCTGGATTTGTCGTTAAGAAGAAAACTAATAAAATGTTAGTATGTAAAATGCAGACATCCCCAAAATCTCCATACAAAATACCAATTTCATAGGTAAGGACCTAATATATATGTATATAAGCTCATAATTTTTTCTGTATAACTACTATAATATGTTGTATTGTTATTGTTTGTGCAGTGTTTGGAGGTATGCGGCGGGTGGGGTGAGATGGACGGGATTCAGATGGAGCCCATCGCCAAGTATAAGGCGGACCGGAACGGATCGGCGAAAGGTAAAGATCCTTATTTAGGTTTACAATAATAAATATCTTCAGAAATTCACACCTATCAACTTGCAGCTAAAAGTGCTTGTGTAAGTGATACTAGATGACGGATAAATGTATTTAATACATACATACATATAATTACAGTGAGCTCGTCGCCGCTTAAAGCTATTGGATGGTTGTGCAGTTCTAAGTCCATTAGTCGCCTTTTACGACACCCAAGGGAAGAGATGGGTTGGTAGTATTCTTTTAATGAGCCGCAACCACACGGCTCAAACGGCACGGCTTTAATAGATAAATACATGAGACGTCTGTGCTATTGCCTATGACTATTGGGAGCTGATAATACATACATATAATCACGACTATTATCCCATAAGGGTTAGTCAGAGACTAAAAAAAACACCGCAAAAGCAGTCCATTGCCATAGTCCGCGCTTCACCAAGCAGTGACTGCACTCAGCGAGACAGGTAGTGAGCCCGTCGCCGTTATTACGACACCCAAGGGGAGAGATGGGTTGGTAGTATTCTTTTAATGAGGCGCTACCGCACGACGCGAGCGAGCTGATAATGATGTGCTTAAGAATAAAGAATATACCTGGTTGTTATTTAAAAATATCGTCTTTATTAATGTTACAATTTTTATGTTCTCCTTGTTTCAGCAGCTGCGTGGCGTAATATGGTTGACCAGGATTTGGACGATGTAGCCTTCTTAGCAGGTAAGGATTTTTTTAATATCATAAATGTAATTTATTCACAACATGGATAGGAGGATTTGTGGTCGCTGATTCACAATTAGAGGTAAGATACTCAATTCCTCAGTTGTTGAGGAATGCAGGTGAAGCTCGCTTCCAACGGGCTTATCGTCGCACACCATCAAGAGAAGTGAAGGCCAAGAGCTTGCCTGTCATTTGTAAGATAAAAATAAAAAGAACCCTTTTGGATATTTTCTTGAAAAAGTATAAAGTCTTAGTTAAAAAGTATTAAAATAATTTTTAACATGTTTATCAAATTGTCATCATTCGCCCTTTTCCCAATTTCATTTGGGGTCAGCGCAGCATGTCTTCCGCTTCCATTCTCTTCTAAATTAGCCCTTAAATTAACCTTATAATCGGCTGCTACACATTTAAAATCGTAACGATTTAATCGCCTATACGCGAAGCGATTTAGGAGGCTATTTAGGGCTCTCCCACTGCCCTGATGTTGGCCCGATGTTGGCTCTGATTTAAAGGACGTGAGAACACCCCTTAAGTGCTGCCTGTCCTGTAGAGCGTAGAAGAGAAAGGGAGCTTGAAATATGTGAAAATTAAACAATAGCATCGCTTCAAATCTTCGCTGTGCTGAACCGCCTCTCTGGTCTAGTGGTTTACACCACCGGGTGTAGATCGAGAGGTTTGGGGTTCGATTCCTCACGGGGGCAGGGATTTTTCTGCTCGGTTCAGTTGGTGGTAAGCCTTCTAAGCCCGCCTGGTTAGCTACCACCGTCTAACACTCCACTCCAGCCGTATGGCAGGAATCCTCTGTGGTCGATCCAGTTGTGGATATATATATTTTTTTTTTATGAAAAATTTGAGTGCGTTTGACCACAATCTCGCCTGATGGAAAGTCGGCGCTTTCCAGTGGTCTAAGGTGGAACACGCAAACTCAAAAAGTGCCTATTCACTCTTGCCTTGTAAGTCCCCGTGTATATTGATGTAGAACAGGCCAGCGGTCATGATGAACACACGCTCAGGTTGATGACTCGCCATAATAACAATGTTATAAGCATTGTTGTTCCGGCAATCAGAGGGAAGATAGCCAGTTCCTCAGTCGTTGAGGATTACAGGTGAAGCTTGCTTCCGCCTTCGGCCTTATAGTCACATACCATTAGAAGAGATGAAGGCCAGCTTACCTGTCATATTATCGCAATGCTCTTCATACTTACTCAGCTTACACATAGACGCGACGATGCGCGACGAGGCCAATGATTTCACGCCGCCGCGAGACGCATCGCTTCGTTGTCATGAGCGCATCGTGAAATCGTTGCAGCACGAGGTCTTGTTGTGCCGGCGTTGTTCCGCTGCGCCGCGATACGTCGCGCTACGCCGCGAGGCATAAAAAAAATCGATATCTTGATTAACCATTAGCGTTGCTTGAAACCTCCGCTCCCTCGTTTCGCTCTGGTGGACGGGCAGCCTAACTATCCCATATTAAGTGTTTCAAGGTGAATAGGTTTTAAGTTATCGTCGTAAGTTTCGCCAGTTGAGCACGCCCCACTTAACATAGTTAAAGTCAAGGGCCTGCATGTCGAAGGTCGATGGATATAGAGACCCTTTAGAAATGACTGGCGGCCAGTTGGGTTTTTATAGGGTTAGTGACTTTTTTAATTGGAAAACTCAATTTATCATAAAACTTGGTAACTTAAAGAATGGTTTGGTTTTTCTTCGAGCATTCAAATTCGGCAAACAGAAAGTTGAATGCGATCACGAAGGCTTGATGAGTTAGAGAGCCCGGAACTATATTTTGAAGGAATCCCAGATCAAATATGCGGATTTAATAGATAAATACTTAAAATATATAAATGGCGTCGTCCAATTATATCCATCACACGTCGTTCGACGGTCTCACCGTCTCACCGACGTACGATGTGTGATGACCCGCATGGTGGGCAACACAATATCGACTCTTTGTACTAGCACTTAAGGTTCATTTCTCCTTGCGATATTATTGTTAAGATTTTGTAGACTATTATAGCGTAGGTATTTTTAGTTTTTAAAGGGAGTGATGTATCCACTGTTATGTATAACTATTTAGTAATCTGTGGTATAAATTATTAAAAAATGGATTCTAATGTAGGTTTTAATAAAAATATCATATTTATCCTTAGATATTACAAAATAACTGACGCTGAATGACAAAAATGGACTATATTGTCTTTCGAGATGAATCCCTGGCCTCACAGCTGGGATCCAGGACTTCATCGCGAAGACAATGTCCTACGTGCATAGATATTGAAGATAATGGTTTCGAAAAGTGTTCCTTATCTCCCAGACACAGACAAAGCCCGCGAAGCGCGCGAGCTCCGCGAGACTCCGGTGGCCGTGTGCTCGCAGCGGCGCGCGCTGTGCCTGGCCGGACTGGTGTTCTCGGCGATGTTCGCGACGGCGCTGCTGGTGGTGTACGCGGCGCCGCAGCCGGACTGCCCGTGCGCGCCCGCGCCGCTCGTGCCCGGCCAGCCGCCGCAGCCCGACGCCACCGCGCAGGCCAACAAGTTAGCTGGAACCAATCATTTTGTTCTTTACGATGGATACCAAACTCCCATAAAATAGCATGAGGCGATGTTTTGTCTCGATCAGATCATGATAGGCCCCGGTGTAGTGGGTAGAGCCCTTACAAGTATAACTTTTTTTAAAGAGTTATTGCTTTAGCCGAATAAAAATAAAAACGGCACACGGCAATTGGGGTTACTGAGGTATGACGTATTTAAATGGATACTGATTTGATCTTTCGGTGCATTATTATGAAATATATCGATCAGAACTAATGACATCCCACAAATTTCTCAAACAAATACTCTCATTTGATATGTGATTATTGACTCACCTGTCAAATGATAAGGTACATCCAGGATACCACTCACTTACACAACATAAAACAACGCACGTCATCACCAGTTTTTAAATATTTTTTTTAATATATTAAATTACAAAAATTTGTAACAATATTCAGTCTAGGCGTAAAATTGCCGTAAATATGACAAGTGAGACAGAAACTATGGATAGAAAGAGAGGAAGAGGATATCCCACGGATAGCCTTCATTCATTTATAGTGATAGAATGAGATGTAACACCTACTGATCGAGACAGAACATTGCCTCATGTTATTGTTTGGGAGTTTGGCATTCATCTTAAAGTAAAAAATTCTAAAAATTTCACGAACATGGTGGATAGCGTTTGTGGCAGATGAAAAAAAAAACTAAAAATAAAACATGCTTAAATTGAATTCCTACAGCAATCCTTTAATTTTATTTATTGAACATGGTATATTTCGGACCCTTGTACTAAATACTATGTGAATTAAACAATATTTTCATTACATTTGATAAGAGTCAACTAGCCTATTGGCAGAGCATTGGCGGCATCGGTATCTTTCTTTCATCAGTTTGGATCTCCCATCTCAAAATTACGGGTGTGACGTCACAGTAATCGTTACGTTAAGATCATACGCTTGGTTTCAATGCAAATTGTTGTACTTGCATTATCTATGTGGTTATAATATACCTAATGGACTAAGAACTGCACAAACATCCAATAGCTTATAGCGGCGACGGGCTCACCACCTGTCACGCTGAGTGCAGTCACTGCTTGGTAAAGCGCGGATTATGGCAATGGAATGCTTTAGCGGTCCTTTTGCTTCGTGTCTGACTAACCCTTAGGGGATAACAGTCTTGATTATATGTATGTATGTATGTAAATAACAGATAGAGGGATAACCGGTTTTTATTTTGTTTCCAGGGACCGGATAGCCACCAACGGGCAGGTGTTCCCCTGGCGAGGCGCACGGCTACCGACCTTCGTGATCCCGAAGCACTACAGCTTGTGGCTGCATCCGAACCTCACCACTGGAGAACTTAGGGGTAAGATTACAACAGTATAAAAGTGATGTTATGAGATTTTTTGTTGGTTCGGCTGGAATACTGAAAGAATGTACCAACTGCTTTTCTTGCCTAGCATGTCGTAAAACGCGACTTAGGGCGTATTGGTACTGGGTCTGTGATTGTGTAGGCGATGAGCCACTTGATACTACTCTTTCACGATTTTTCATCTGTCCAAAGCCAATTTTTGTATGGCTAAATGTGGTCTTAAGGAACACAGTGCTCCTTGGTATGTATGTATGTCGGCTCGAATATGAGTACCAGAATATATACTCTGATTTGAGACAATCTAGACACATTTGTGCATTACTGACGTAATAATTCGCAAGTCGCTTGATGTTTCTAAAGCCTTCCTATCACTCGCCATATTTACTTCCTATATTCCGAGTCAAGTTCTCATTCACACACAATAAACGTTCTTCATTTTTGTCTTTCCCCAGGTGAAGTCTCAATAGACCTGAAAGTAGACCGCGACACCAGCTTCGTAGTCGTCAACGTGCGGGACATGAACGTGACGGAGCGGGCCCTGTTCCGTAGCGGAGGCGCGCTCGGTCCTAAAGTGGCTAAGGCGTTAGATTACCCGGCCGCAGACCAGACTTACATAGAGTTTAAGGTGGGTGCACACACACACGCCCACACACACTCACAACACACGCGCACACACAAACACACGCACGCACAAACAACACACACTCACTCACCCACTCACTCATTCACTCTCTATCTATCTATATCTCTCTCACGAACGCACACGCACTCACAGAGAGAGAGAGAGGGAGAGAAGAGAGAGAGGGGAGGGAGAGAAGAGAGAGGGGGAGGGAGAGAAGAGATAGAGAGGGGGAGGGAGAGAAGAGAGAGAGAGGGGGAGGGAGAGAGAGAAACACACTCCCTTTTTTAGCGCACTTGTTCTTTTCACACCGACTAAAGTACGTCACACGAGCTACTCCTTTTACTTCGCACTAATCGCGTTCGGATACCTTCTCGAGCATTCCACTTTAACAAAAGAAGCAAGACGAATAAGTTTACCTTATAATGAACCAAAGATAAAACTATAATTAGATATTTTTCCTTAATTCCTTGTCCTTCCTATACACCTTCTGTCCTGATGTTCGGTAATTTCAAAAATTCCTTTAATTCGTCACCCTACCTTTTGCTTAGCTGTTTCACACACACCAGTAAAAAAATAGCTCGCTTTTGAAAAAATGCTCTTGTCTCCGAGCCGCGGTCCGTGTGAACGGACACTTACGGCCCGTAATTTCACTACCCGGGCAAAATGCAAAAATATTGTTAAAAAATATGGAATTCAATATTACGTCTAGTGCGATCGGCTTGTGAACTCTATGCAATATGAGGTCCTTACCTATGAAATTGGTGTTTTGTATGGAGATTTTGGGGATGTCTGCATTTTCCATACTAACATTTTTTCAGTTTTCTTCACAACGACAAATCCAAAGATAATAATATTTGGCGTGTATCATAAGACAACCTTAAGCGATATGTGTGATATCAAACTTCATAAAAAATATTTATCGTTTTTAAGTGAATGCAAATCACATGATGTATTCGGGAGGCACTTAAAAAGAGTTGTCGCCGTGTCCAATTTTAACACAATTAAACTTACAGCAATTTATCAAAATAAATCAAAAGAGCTCAAAAATATGGTCTATTTTAAGAGGAGGTAATTATTTTTTAAGAATACTCTGAAACTTGATAGATACAGACAAAATACTAAGAGAGAAAAGAAACACCAATTTCATAGGTAGATGGCCTCGGACAAATGGCCTCGGACAAATAACCTAGATCAACGGTTCTCAAACTTTTTTGCTAACGGAACCCTTTCGGAAAGCGAAATACTTGATGGAACCTTACACTAAAATCACTTAATTCTTTTTTAATAAGTATAATAAAAGTACAATATAAACAGTTACTACTTATTAACTGTTTTACTTAGTAAATTATATACCAGTAAATAACAATTAGAAAATGTTGAAAACGAAAAAATCCAAGTGATCATGAAATTATTTTTAATTTTTAATCATTTGGTTGATATCGGGTTTGTTGGAAGACAGTGGAAAAGCCTAAATAAAACTAGAAAATACAAAAATGTGGTGTAAATAATCTCCAATTTATTTCTTGAAGTTAGAGTCGAAAGTTACGCTTATCCACAACAATACTCGTAGCGTAATGTCTTATTCACAACAATACTCGTAGCGTAATGTCTTATTCACAACAATACTCGTAGCGTAATGTCTTATTCACAACAATACTCGTAGCGTAATGTCAGAGGCGGCTTTTATTAAAGGGACTGTAGTATGTCAGAGAGAGAAATTTTGATTTTTTTTCTGTCGTTCCAATGTATCGTGGTCTATCGTGGAACCCTAGGGTTCCGCGGAACACATTTTAAGCATGGCTGGCCTAGATGATAACTATGAATGTCGCCAAAAGTATGACATTACACGAAGTCTTAAACGTACTTTTGCTTCGACTTTAATATTCTGTTTGTTTGCAGGAAAAACTCCGTCGGAAATACAACTACACGCTGAGTCTTCGGTTCATCACGAAATTGGAGAAGAATGACAGACAGAGGGGGTTCTTCCTCACCGGCACGCACAAGCAGTACGTAATTACATGTCATACTTGTTTACCTACTTACCCACAAGGTGCATTGAATAAGTTTGTACTAAATTAAACTAAATGTTCTCGAAAACCAATATGATATTTCTCTCCAGTTTGAAAAATAAAACCACCAGGTTCTGTACTAAAATCCAAAGTTGATTTATTGATTTTGATCGTCTTTTGTTTTTTATTCTTTCTTTACATCTCATTTTTTTTAGCTTTTACATCCAAATAGTTTTAATACCAAAAAGTATTTATGCTAATATATATATATTTATCGAGTTTTGAGAATATGGTAGAAATGTAGCTGCAGGGGGTCCACCGGAACCAGATAAATTTTGAAAGTGGTCTATGAGAAAAATAAGTCTGGGAACCTCTGTTATATTATATATATATATAAACTCGACAAAAATGTGAAGATGTGATGACAGCAAACCCCCGTCGAGTCTCCCGTGGACCCCTAGGGGTCCAACTGGACCTCTTTGGGAACTAATGCTGTAGAAAGTCGATGGACCGGTGTGAAAATCTCTAGGGTAGCCCTATGTCCAGCAGTGGGAATATATACGTGAATAATGTAATGAAAATATTCTTTATTGTACACCAATTTAATTTACATGTAAAATTTTACAAAGTATTACGAGTACAATAGGCGGCTTTATTGCTGAGAGCGATGTCTTCCAGACAACCTTTGGATGGATTGGCAGTGCATAATAACGAAAAGAAAAAGGCATTTGAGGTGCACAGAAGAAAAAAAAACCTATATATCTATACATACTCGTATTGTCGCAATATACATCTCTGAATTACAAACAAAAACTAATCAATACATACATATAATAAAACTGTAGAGGTCGAATGTCTGTACATAGAAAACATACTTAAAATGTACCAAAAACTGTATTTTTTATTTATTTTTTGTTTCTCTACCTGCACCTACGGGCTAATCTCCGAAATGGCCGGACCGATTTCGGGACCAACGGCTTAACGTGCCTTCCGAAGCACGGAGGAGCTCGAGATCACAAAGTTTTGGTCAGCTATCCACGGCCTGGCCATGGCGAAGGTAGCTTTGTTTTCTATCGAAAGGCAAAGCATACTAACTATCCGTGCTCCTCATGATGATAATAATGTGTTATGATGTGATATTTGTGTTACCAGTCGCTGCGCAGTGTCCCGCTTCTGGCTGACGCATGCGCGATCAGCCTTCCCCTGCTTCGACGAGCCACATTTACGAGCGAGTTTTAAGCTCACCATAGTACGAGATAGGTGAGATTATTTATGATTATTTATGACATTTGTAGAGTGCATACATACAATCAAGCCTGTAATCCTCGAAGGGGTTGGCAGAGTTCAAGGAGCACTGTGTACCTTAAGACCACATTTAGCCATACAAAAATTGGGTTTGGTCAGACGAAAAATCGTGAAAGAGTAGTAACAAGTGGCTAGCTCATCGCCTACACGTTCACAGACCCAGTACCCAATACGCCCTTAGTCGCCTTTTACGACAAGCTAGGCAAGAAAAACAGTGAAGAGTGAAGTGAGTGAGTTTGAAGAGTGAGTGTTGATATTTCAAGTGATAGAAATGTTGGATTTTCACGTAACATTTCATTCTATTATCAATTTAATGCTAAATTAAATTAAATTACTTCGATAATAAAAATCTCATAATTTCTCACACCACTTTGACCCAAATTAAGAGTTCACCTAGCTTTTAGCGCTATATTTGCGTTCATTGGTTTCCTTGCTGTATTATTTAAAGGATCAGTTCCTTGTCTCGAGAAATGAAACAGGATGTCGTTGTGAAATGAAACAGTTGTGCTAATAAAATCCGTGTAAATACACGGATTTTGAATAATAACAAAATCCGTGTAAATACACGGATTTTATGAGCACAACTGTTCGTTACAATATTCAAAATCAGAATGGCGGGCGGTACAGCCGAAGTGACGTTTAGAATATATCTGTCAAAAACTAGGGGGGGCAACTAAGTGTTGCCATATTAAAATAATACAACTTAACATCGCTACAAAAAATACATTTGAGCTCAATAATTAATTACATGATTAATAACAACAATATTAAGGTAGTTGATATTAAGGTTGATATTAGAAAGCTTTCATGTTATTACTAAAGCTATAATTATGTAACATATTTAAGGATTGACTCTATAAATCATATTGATCAGAAACTTCATTGAAAGAAGGAAGTGTGGTTTGAAAGAGGATGTTGTGACAAGAATAGAGAAAGGAATGCTAAGATGGTTTGGACATGTGGAAAGGATGGATAAAAGTAGATTGACTAAAGAGATAAATAAATCGGGTGTGAGTGGAGATATGGGACGAGGCAGACCTAGGCGAACGTTCCTCGGCCAAATTAAAGACGTTCTAGAAATGGGCCATATCAAAAGTACCCGAAATCGCCGAGCATATGTGAGGACTGTAATGAGAGTTGATGAAGCGAAAGAAATATGCAGGGATCGTAGCAAGTGGAAGGATGTAAACCCTGCTTACCCCTGTGGGAAAGAGGCGTGACTTTATGAATGAGAGACAATTGCTCGTAGTTGGCGCGATAGAAAAAAAAAGACGTGTGGCACTCAGGGACTGCCGCGGTAAAGCTATTGCATAGCATTTTGTATCAACTTATGCAATTATAATTTTATTTATTGTTTTTTTACAAAATGCTTAACTTAACATTCGTACCTCTTATGTAGGGAAATGTTGACTATTAATAGTTGAACTAAAACGTCTAAAGATTAAAATTAAAAAATTCTGACATGTACATATTTACGTAATTCGTCACTTACCATCAGCACCCCTTTTATTTCACGTCACCACCCCTAGTATTGTAAAACTCGTGACTTTTTTAGTTATGTTATGAAAGTCAATTTGTATGAAAAACGTACGTCAGTATCTCTCTCTCTCTCTCTCTATGGAAAAAAGTAAAAAGCGCCCCAAGCGGAAAACAGTTGTAATCCACAAAGCCACACCTCCTTGCGCATCGGAGTGGGGAGCGTGAGGTTTTTTCGTTACGGAGCGTGAGGTTTTTTCGTTACGGAATTTCTGGATTCGGTCCCCGCGCTCAAGGTCCGCGATAGAAGCTATGCAATAGCTTAAAAACCCAAAGATACCTCGAGAAAATATGAACCCTTTTAGTACAGGGTAAGTGCTCCAGGGAGAGTAATCAGCTTTTGAATAATAACAAAACTAATTATAATAATAAATATCCGCACACATTCTCACCTATCAACTAGCCCATTTTAAGCAACTAATGCTGCTTGTGTTACGGACACTAGATGAAGGATAAAATTTTTCGAAAATTCTTTCAACTAAAATATTTACTTTCCCTTTTTTAGTCCATTAGTAAAACATGCTTTTTTTGTTTTTTCTTATAGAGAATTTATTATAACAGAAGATTCACAGAACCTAATTAAAATCATTGATATAATATTCATATTGATATAAAATTGTTTTTTCAGGTTCCACGTATCGCTAACCAATATGCCTATAGCTGCGACAGAGGAAGCAGGGTTTTACTTGGGACATAGATTGGTAAGTGTGCTTACATACTAGTAGGTTATTGACATCTTCTATCTATATATATATAACTCAAAGGTGACTGACTGACATAGTGATCTATCAACGTACAGCCCAAACCACTGGACGGATCGGGCTGAAATTTGGCATACAGGTAGATGTTGTGACGTAGGCATCCGCTAAGAAAGGATTCTGATTAATTCTACCCCAAGGGGATAAAATAGGGGATGGAGAGTTTGTATGAAACTTTGTCAATTTTAAACTGATCGGCGTGGGATAGTTAAAAAACCATAGTAAACACCATTATGCAACAGACTGGACTCATTATGCAACACTTATTTTTCTTAAAAACGCACAAAACTAACTATAAATAACTATAACTATAAATGACAACAATAAATATAAATAATTATTTTTTTTATTTTATTTCTTTGCTTTGAATAATGAGTGTAGATAAAGTAGTGTATGTAACACATAACTCGGTATTAAAACACTCGTGTGATACGACGCTCGTGTTTTAATAACCTATATTATGTGACAGTTACATAAACTGCTATTTCCCGTCAGCTCCAAGACGAATTCGACCAATCCCCCCCCATGCCGCCGCACATGATGTCGGTCGTCGTGTGCCGCCTGCAGCGCCGCGCCGCGCCCTCGCTGCCCACCGACGCGCCCGTCGCCGTCAGCGTGACGCCTGTCACCGTGACGCCCGTCACGATGACGCCCGTCACCACGGAGCTCGGCAGCACTGACGAGCCGGACGACGTGGTGCTGCCGCCGCCGGAGATTAGTCTATACAGTGACCAGCAGGTCATTTTGGATGAGGCGGGGTGAGTGTGCGAATTGAAATATATTTTTAATTACATAATTAAGTACTATCATTATACTAAACCATCTCTTCCCTTGGTAGTCGTAAAAGGCGACTAATGGACTTAGAACTGCACAACATCCAATAAATAAATAAAATAAATAAATATCTTCAAACATTCACACCTATCAACTAGCCCCATTTTAAGCAACGAATGCTGCTTGTTACGGACACTAGATGACGGATAAATATATTTAATAGATAAATACATATAAATATGATGAAAATAGATAAATATATATTAACATCCAAGACTGGAGAACAAATGCCTGAAAATAGAATAGCTTTTAGCGGCGACGGACTCACCACCTATCACGCTGAGTGCAGTCACTGCTTGAAGCACGGACTATGGCAATGGACTGCTATTGCGGTGATTTTGGCTAGTCTCTGACTAACCCTTAGGGGATAATAGTCGTGATTATATATTTGTATGCATGTATATTAACCCCTTGGCGAACATCGGTTTCGCAAACAATAGATATTCCTATTGTCTCATTTTGTGCCGGTTGACTAGTTAGTTAAGATAGAAAAGAAAGAAAAATGATTTTTTGGGTTAAAATAAAGAAAATAAAATCAGTCTCATATAATGCCCAGGTCCAAAATATGTATGCGTTCCACTGCTGGGCACAGGCCTTCCTACATGGAGAAACACATGAGGAGTATGGGACGTAACACCACCGCGCAGGCCCAATGCAGATTGGTGGGTAGAAACAGTTGCTATACCGACCGCGACCATCGGCTTACCATGCCTTTTAATCACAGAGGATTTTGAGATCAGAAGTTTTGATCACCCATCCAAGGGCAGACCATGGCGAAAGTAGCTTTGTTTTCAATATCAAAAGCCAAAGCGTACGAACGACGCCATCCAGATCCCCCTTCCAGATAA
The DNA here is from genome assembly GCA_910589355.1 of Parapoynx stratiotata. NCBI lineage: Eukaryota > Metazoa > Arthropoda > Insecta > Lepidoptera > Crambidae > Parapoynx > Parapoynx stratiotata. The sequence goes on along the minus strand of OU342476.1, from coordinate 4,081,074 downwards.
TACGGGATTATGATAATCACCTAAACGTATGAATTATTCGTTTCAGCGAATTACTTGAGTGGGTGCAGAAGACGATTCAGCAGCTTTCCTACGAGCTGAACACTTCGTATCCTCTTCCGAAGTTTGGTTAGTAAAAAGTTACATATAAACTTACATACGTCTATATCCCCGAAGGGGTTGGCATAGGTGTATGACTAACCGACACTTTGCCATCATTTTGCCTTTGTTATAACATCGTCAGTAGGTAGCAAAAAACTTCAAGACCGGCATTTTGTTGATTTAATATGTGAGAAGAGTCCCGTGTTGGTCCGGGACACAAAAATAAAGTAACAACTGCTTTTCTCGCCTAGCATGTCGTAAAGGGCGACTAAGGGCGTATTGGGTATTGGGCTCTGTGATTGTATAGGCGATGAGCTAGCCACTTATTTTTATATATTTTTATATTATTTAGGAACACAGTGCTCCTTGGACTCTGCCTACCCCTTCGGGGATTATAGGCTTGATTTTATGTATGTATGTATGTATATGTGAGAAGTCAGCAGAGAAAAAAAGGCAGTGGTAGCCGAGTTGGGACGGACATGAGAATCGCGGGTTCGATCCCACTGCCTGTGCCACTGAGTTTGAATAAAACTTATGAACAGTTGATTATAAATATTGCTTGCCTCACAGTGCGCCCGGTGCATGGCAACAGGCTCGCCACCTGTTACATGGGAACTTAACATATCTGGGGAAATGTGGGTGGTAGCACCCCTGCCTACCCCTTCGGGGAAAAAGGCGTGATGATAATCGGTCTTTACCTTATGAAATTGCCGTTTTTTATGGAGATTTTGGGGAACTCTGCATTTTCCATACAAACATTTTTGCATTTTTTTTCACAACGACAAATCCAGAGATAATAATATTTGGCATGTATCATTAGACAAGCTTTAGCAATGTGTGTGATATCACAATTAATAAAAATTATTTATCGTTTTTAAGTGAATGCAAATCAAATAATATAATCGGAAGGCACTTAAAAAGAGTTGTCTCCGTGTCCAATTTTAACATAATCTTACAACAAAATAACAAAACAAATCAAAAGAGCTCAAAATATGATCTATTTTTAGAGGAAGTAATTATTTGTATTTTTTTATTTTTATTTTTAGTATTATTTTTTAAAAATACTCTGAAACTTAATAGTTACAGACAAAATACTAAGAGAGAGAAAAATTATGATGTTATGTTATGTAAAATGTGAGAAACCATTTTCAATATCACTCTTCCAGATATCGTAGTGGTGGACGGAGGCAACCTTTACTCCGAGGGGTGGGGGCTCATCACCATAGCACCAACCACGCTCTCTGACACCAAGACCATAGCCAGGCTGCTGGCTCAGCAGGTTTGTAACACACGGATCTTGACTTCTTTTGTTGATCGTCGTCACTATGCCTTGAATGCACCCATGCTGTGCGAGCCCTTGCTAACCCGCACTAGTATGTCACTAATACATTGTCAGAGATCACGGGGAGAGAGACCAATAAAAATGTCAATATGTTACGAATGCCTTAATGCACTAACTGAATACACGCAAGTTTGTCAAAAGTAAAATGTAGGTCAAGTTGTTGCGAAATGCCACAACGATGCGGACATTGTCACATTATTAAAACTAATTATACTGAAAATGGCTTGTACACATGCCTTGTTACTTTTAATCTGATATACTTAAATAGGCTAGTTGACCGTTTTTATTGGGCCCCAAATGAATCAAGCGTATCTGTCGGCTATTTCACGCATGCGTATTGAATTGTTTACAATAATCGTGACGCTGCGGCGGCACAGATATTTCATAGACCATCAGAACTGAAGGCGTTTTTGACATTTAAGCAAAAACGTTATTTATAATGTAAAATTTATTGTGTTATAGGCTTCAAAAAAAATTGTATTATTTTTTATGGTGATGGCTAATTAATTATTTGGGGTCCAATAAAAAATGGGTCAACTAGCCTATTGCAGTGAGAGATGGGCTCACCACCTGTCATGCTGAGCACATTTGCATGGCAGTGGAATGCTTTTGCGGTGCTTTTGCCTAGTCTCTGACTAACCCTTAGGGGATAGTATTCGTGATTATATGCATGTATGTATCGAAAATCTTATCTCTTTGCTATTTTCTGTAGGTAGCCTATGTCTTTTCATGCTCTAGACGTCTAGACTATTTGTGTGTTAAAATTTTATGTCTTCTTCCCCAGTGGTTCGGTGGCCTAGTCTCACCCCGTTGGTGGAGTTCTCAATGGCTGATGGACGCTCTTACATCAGTTCTGGCGGAGAAGGCGCCTCCTCTAGAAGATACTGTGCAGCAGGACGCTCTACTTCTGGACCATGTGTTACCAGCACTCAGGTACCGGTAATTTATGAATGAGAGGATGAGAGGATTTGGTGATGAGAGGTTGAACAATGATGATAGTCTTGGTCAATGGTATGAGTGAAGAGGCTATTACCGATGAGGTATCTAATGTTGATGATAAAAAATATTATATACCTACTTTGACTCTTGATGTTAAAGAGTGACGAGTTGATAACAATTGGGAAAGGGTTCTGAAGATTTGTTCTAAGATTTTTAATTTTAGTAAATTCATTGCTAATTTGCTGGATGCGGGTGGCGCAGGACAGGTCGTTGTGGAGATCATTAGGGGAGGCCTATGTCCAGTAGTGGATGTCAAACAGCTGATTATGATGATTGTAACTAAAAAGATATTAAACTTTGGTTATGAGACGATATAGTAGATTGTTGATAATACTATGTATTTGATGTTTTACAGACTAGACTCAAGTAATTCAGTGCGAGCAGTTGCTTCTCCTAGACTAGAGAGAGCTGACATTGAAGCAGCGTCTGACGAATTATCAATTCATAAGGTAAATAAATTACAAATATATACTTAAACATATTTTGTTTGTTTGTAGGTATGTATAACGCTTACACTGTGCCCGGTGAAGGCTCGTACACTTACATAAGAATGTAACATTATAAAATTATACAAACAAAGGAACGTCATGTCGGAAATATCTACTGAATCTGAGTCGGCGAATTGCTCAAAAAAATTAATGAAAAGTTTTTGCTGACTCGGTAGCTTTTTATTTCATTAACTCGTAGTAATATTTAAGGGTTCTATTATACCCTTGCGTTTCGCTTCGATGCGATCGAATAAGCGAGTGGCAATGAGCAAAATTGTCTGTAGGGACTTTTTCTCTTTGGTCTGTGCTAGGCCTTCTGTTTTACAATTAAATAACCGATTTAATTTTGATATGCCTTCCAGGGTGCAGCAATAGTGAGCATGGCGATAGAAGCGGCGGGCGAAGCCGCGGGGCGCGCTGCTCTCGCGCGGCTGCTAAAGTACCATCGGTCTGCTAGTGCTGATGCCAGGTGACAACTATTGACAATATTATTAAGAAATAAAGAAAGAATGGAGGAAGGAAGAAAAAAGAGAGACAGAAACAAAAATAAAAGAACAAAACAAGTATTAAAAATGTTTATAATGATTCATTAGATAGATACATACCTAGAAAATTCTAGATTTATACAAATAACGTTCAGCCAGCTCACTTTCGGTGATGGCAGGGAGGGAAAATCGGCTCTAAACCGGTTGATGCTTGACAATATAAATGTTTTTACCAATCTGACCTACCCAAAGCCTTTTATTGTGTAAATCATAAATCATTATTGTCAAAATTACAATCATTGTGGCTTAGTAAACTCATTAATGGATAACATTTATGTTTGTGTCATTATAATAAAAATATATTATAAATAAAATAAAGCCTTCAAGGACTCTTATTCTTATGGCGTACCTCTGGGCTCGATATTGGGACCGTTCTTCTTTCTCATTTTTCTTAAATAATTTGCCACTTTTTTGCATTTGTGGTGAATACAAGAAGATTTCTAAGACAAAGATATTCAAGAGTATATTACATAGTCTTCGTGTTATTTATTAATTTATCTCTCTGTCAGGGATCTATGGCGCGCGTTATCTCAAGATGGTGGCCTTGTTTCTGGGTCCGCGTGGGACGGCTGGTGCGAGCGGCCTGGCTATCCGCTAATCAGTGCCACTAATATGGGCGCGAATGTGCTGTTGAGGCAGGAAAGGTATACATTTATCATTATTATTAATTAACAATTTATTGGAAGATGGATGAAAGGAGTGTCACTGGGCAGGTATATAAGGCAGATGTGAATGGGATAGTTGGAGGTGGACGGCCGGCGAACGTAGCTTCACTAAATTGGTCATGTTCTGCAAAAGGGCCAGGTCAAATCGACCTCAAACCGAAGGGCATTTTTATACAAATAGTAAATAGAGTAGAGACTGCGAAAGATGTGTGCCAGGATCGCAGCAAGTGGAGATCTGTAAACCATTCTTGGGTGAGGTACTTTGTCGCCGGAGAAGCAGGAAAACGACGATATTTTTTTAAGTAAAGAAATTACCGTTAATACAAATCGGTCGCCACGATGAGAGAGAGACAGTGTTGCCGTAACAGAAATCAAAATTAAAATTTTTGTTGGTGTTGCCAACGTAGGGCGTATTTCTATTAGAAATGTCTATCAACCCACCAGCTATAGGATAAATGCTTTACCTAAGCATTTATCCTATAGCTGGTGGGTTAAAGCTGAGACGGGTGCTAAAATTTAAAAAATGGCTTAACGTTGGTTTTTTGATCCGTGGTCGTTGACTAGTAGGGTAAAATATAGACCAATGGCGAAAAAGTATAATTTCGTGATATGACAGCTCGTTCAATAGACGAATTTTCAAATACTGCTATAGTTAAAATCATAGACAATTTAACCACGACACGATGCTAGGATTAGTAAAATAGCTGAAGGCGACACAGCACAGCGGATGTATATTGGTTCGAATTTTCAGTTTGCTTAATAGTTGTTTCCATAATATTATTTATCTACACTCATGTTATAATGTTCGAATTATGAACTCAGACTCGAATTCATAATGACATGACAAAACTATGGCAAATGTTTCCAGACCAACAATAAATAATTTTTTTTTTTTTACTTCTTTGAATAATGAATGTAGATAAAGATGTGTATATGGAACTGCACATAACTCGGTATTAAAACACTCGCGTGATACTATTAAAAAACTCGCCGAGGCTAGTTTTTTAAAACCACGCTTTTGTTTTAATAACCTATATTATGTGACAGTTACATAAACTAGTATTTTCATTTCGATCTCGTGCGCGACGATCTCCGTGTTCAAGTTGTCTGTGCGCCGGCCTCAAGACGTCGCCATCTCTAGAGGTTCCGATCCCCGGTGGGGGCAAATGTTTGTGTGATGAATACAGATAGGCGTTTATTCTTTGATGTTTATAGGTTTTTTTTGTGACGTCATTCTCTACCTTCTGCTGCTGGAGTGACGAAATTTTCTGTTATTTTTAGATTTGTGATGTCAGCCGAACCTCCCGACGCAGACTCCCCAGCTCTAGAGAATTTGCTTACCATGGATCTGAGAGCTGAACTGGATGAAGTGTTTTATGAACCAGGTGAGGAGTAGAACAGTTACTTAATCCAGTAAAATACCACATCTGTCTTCTTTTCTCAGTTGTAAATTTGCTGTCTCTATTTGTACAGGTTTATTTTTAATGAATCAACAATCTCACAAGGCTAGATAATAGCTCACATCGTAAATAACGACATTTGTTCGACGAGATTTACCATAACTCAATACATTAAATAAAAATGATTTTATAGCTTATAGGGCATTGTCGTGATATTAGTAAGTCTATGTTCCGTTCATACGAAAAGGCGACACGCGCTCGCGCGCGTGCCCCCCGCGCCTCGGTGGTTCCGCGCTCGCCCGACCATAGTCGAACGCTGCCGAACAAACATAGTGACAAAAATGGTTAAAGAGATGCATATCAAGGCATAACGGCTAAAAGAGAATGTTCTTTAAAGAAAGGTTTGGGCAAAAAGTAATACAAAATTAATATTATTATTCTACTTCAAGATAGTAAGTTTAAATAATTAAATAATTTGAATGTACACATAATAAATATCAATGCAAAGTCTATTTAGTCCTACCAATTATAAATGTTTAAATAGTATTATCAATGGAAAGTATCCTCCTCTCATTTCATTTGTCAATTTTGCAGTGCCCGACAGGGTTCATAATGTTGTCAAAATTTACCTGATAAGACCTATTGTATGTAAATTATGATGCAATAAATAAATAAATAAAACCACCTTAATGTGCATGGTTTCGATATTGAGTATGAAAACTGCTTTGAACTTTGGATGGTCAACCAAACCTTCGGAAGGTTTAAGGAACAACAGATTCTACGACCCATTGGGCCAGTAATGACGATACGAGTCGCACTATTAAGAGTGCTGGTTGAATAATTATGATCAACAGCTGGGCATATTTTTAGCAAAAAAATTTTTTTTCACTGTCTGTTCTTCTGCTTGTACGGGGTAGTCTCCAAAATAGCTGGACCGATTTCAATGAAATTTTGCATGGTGATATTAATATCCTTGTTCAACATCTTATATACTTTTTATTCCGGAAAATTAAAGGGTTCCTGTGGGATAGTTAAAAAATCATAGTAACCGCGGACGAATCGCGGGTAACAGCTAGTAGATCATAAATATTAAACCATCAGGCCCTGAGTCTGCAAATTTACCAATGTCACAACATCACAATCAATTTTCTTCAGTTTAACTAAAGCAAGTTAATGGTAGTGCTGGATCTTTTTTCCCTTCGGTAGCGGAGTTTAAGTGGACTGTATTTTTTTTTGCGGTTTAAAAAAGCTACAGCAGGCGCTTGCAAATAACGCGACCTATGTGTAGGAGTTTAAAAGAGCTGCAAAGGGCAGAAAAGAAGAAGTCACAGCTCTCTAAGGATAGCACACTTACTTGCTTTTCTGGCGGCAGCTCCTGCGGACGCACTAGCGGCCCAGGCTCGCTTGGCTGATGATGAGGCGGTGTAAGAACGGCGGTAACTTAGAAACCACGGCGGTAACCGACGGGCAACGGGCAGCGGAACTAGCAATTAGCAGCGGGTGACGTCAGCGGGTGACGAACAGCGGATGACTGGCGGGGCGCGCCTCTTGCGCGCCTTGTTAAACTCTTCAGTGTGCATTGCGGGTAGGGAAAGAAACATTGGGAAGGATGGCCTACGTTATTTTGCAAGTACCTGCCTTCAACTAATTAACCGGCAAATACAATCCACCATCCCCCCGGCTTTGAAGGAATCTATTCCTTCGAAATAAAGAATTGCGGTAACACACTGACTTGCGGGGTAGCTAAATATTAGCCAGCGATCGGTGTGAACCCATCGATGCTGCATGCGGTATACATATAATAAATATAAACAAATTTTGTTGCGGTGAGATAAAAAAAAAGGATAAACAAATACATAAAACAGCGTAATGTATGAGAATACTATACAATAAATGGTTGATTCCGCCATTTCGTGCAAAAAGCAATTCCATGCGAATTTCCCTATTTTACATGTTTTTGTCTTAAATCTAATTTTTACAGTAAGAACAAACATAAAATCCTTAAAAGTTGCATCGTTAATATTTCAAATTAATCAGTTAGTTTATGAAACAAAAATAAAAAACTACCTCAAAAATCATTCCTCTCTGTTTCCAGATAGGATTCTCGTCGGGAATTTTCACATTTATTAGTTTGCTTTTTAATTTATGACCTTTGTTAATATTTTATATAAAAACTTAAACTCAAAACCTTTTAATTAAGTATTTTCATTATGTATTTATTTCAACAATAATACAAGAACAGCTAACTTTTAAAATTGTTACGGAAAAAATGTCATCGCCATCCGTATTGAGAAACTCTTTCATATCGTCGATAATTGTAACATCCCTAATAAAGTTCTAGTTTCAACGTGTTTCTACAGGCCAGTCGTAGGTGACAACTGATCTTGGTGGACGTGTGTGCATTGCTAGCAAAATTATTTACGTTCTTTACCTTGTTGATAGTGTTTCGTCCAAAAATCTGTTCATTACATTCCTGCAATTTCTTAAGGCATTTTAACAAGTAGATTATTATATTTACCCCATATGTTCTTCTCTATTAATAATTATATTCCCATATTAATATCAAGTTTATAATACATTTTGTAGCGAAATTATTAAAATAAATGTTTAAATTTCTCATTCATCTCCATCTCATTACCATCCGTTCCTTCCACCTTTCTTGCAGGAAGGTAATGAACTGTTTCGGAAGGTAATGAAGTATTTGTATTAGAGTCAACTCTAGACACATTTTTAAAACACAATCTAAATATTACAGTACAATATGAAGCTATCAAACAACGTAAACAATATTTAAAAGACAAAGAGATACTCGTGCACGTAGACTTTAGCGAGAATTATAACCTGAAGTTTAATGAAGAGATACAGTCCATTGATTTCGGTGGAAGTAAAAAACAAGTATCCCTACATACTGGAATTCTATACTATAAAGATAGTAACGCAAATAATAAAACTAAATCATTCTGCACTATTATTACCCAAATATAACTAAGGTCACATGGAATTATCAAGAATCCGGCCAAGGCAAGGAGCTCTGTTTGGGATAGGTGCCGTCGTCAAAAGAACTGCTAACAATTTTATTAAGCATGGCGGAGATGTTGGTTGTTATGAAGATTTTTGGGCGTTAGTTACTAAAAATATACGAAATGTACATGTTGATATGGTAACAGAGAGTGATATTGAAGGTAAAACATTTCCGCCCAACATTCCAACATTTAAGGGATCAATGCAAGTTCATTAATGCGTCTGAGCTGCTGATATTAATAAAACTTTAACATTTAGTAGCTTCGATTGTCAAGGTTGCACTTATTGTATACATAATAAGCATAATTATAGGCTTTCTTCATTCTGATAATTACGGCGATATGGAGAGAGGTCAATCCAATAATCAGTGTGATAAAATCGAAGCCTCTTTTGACAATCAGTCAGTATTAAGTATAGATACAACAACAATTTTGAACAACATGGATGAATTAGATATTTACAGGGTCCAAGCGACTTACAGCTCTCACCGTTGATAAATGTATATACATCTTCTACTACACCAACATCTCCTACAGTCAAAATATTATCTGACGTACGTTTGAGTTGAGAAACAATACATTTTATAAGATACCAAAGGAAAATCGAAACCCAAAACAACTAGATGTAGTATGTAAAACTTCTGAACACCAACAGCAATTTGAGACTTTCATTAAATCAACTCCATCAGAAAAACAATTTTAAAAGCACACTTTTTTCGACGACTCAGATGATAGTGATGATTAGGTACAACATTCTTTAAAATAGTTAATAATATTAATAGAAAAAATTTATAAAAATTAATAAAAGTTTATAGACGGTGTTGATTATGATAATAGAAGAGATGTGATAAAGGATTTTTTAATATTTTTTTTTTGTTTGTAAGTATATTATTATATTGTGATTTTCACTCTAGCTTAAGCTATCCAAAATTACTTTTATAGATGTGTTAGTTGTTTTTATGAGTAAATACTGTGATTATGCGACAACGACCCAAAACACTACTTAAGTTCCTATTACTGGGTATATATTATTATTATATTCAATTCAATTCATTTATTGCGAATACAGGTATTATATATCAGAAAATTATAATAAAGGTAAGGAATATTGTTTTTAGTTTGTATATTGTGATTTTGCACTCTCTACCGTTCAAAATTACTTTTATAGAATTGTTAGTTGTTTTTTTTTAATAAATATTGTGAGATTGTGTTAGTTAGTTGGCTACTATATGACATTATTTAATTAGGTTACTATTCGAGACTGAATTAAAAGGCTGAATAGTAATAAAAAACGTTTATTAATAAAATAGTGCTGTTTTGTTTTTCTTTCATAAATTAACGGCTTTTTATAATTCATTATAATGCCATCTAGTTACAGTACTGTTCTGCGGTATTCATTACCATCCCGACTTAAATCATTACCATCGCTTGCAAGTTCATTACAATCCTTACAGTTTTCATCACCGTCCATCTGGTAATTTTTAATTGTTATTTTCTCCGTATCTAAATAAGATAGAAAAGTGCCTTTCCGTTTTTTAGAATCTGGGGATGTTCTGAGATGAATAAATAATAAAAAACAAAACTTAAATCGATATTTTTTTTTATTCCACGGAACGATGTTTTTTGCGCGAAACGGCGGAATCAACCAAATATACATACAAGGACATGTAAACAAAAGTAATATGTAGTGCGGATATGTAAATAAGAAAAAATAATGTTATGCGTGTATAGGCAATGGGCATAATCGCACCACTAGCCGGTTATAAACACCGGACTTAGTTTTGACTTGCGCCACTCTAGTCACACCATCCTTTCCAGGATATACCTGGGTTATAATGCCTAGCGGCCATTGAAGTGGTGGAACATTATCAGTGTCGACTAACACTATGGAGCCGGTGGTTAACGGGTTAGACATCGTATTCCATTTTTTACGAGCCTGTAAGTTTTGAAGGTATTCCAACCTAAATCGCTTCCAAAATGACTGCACTAATGAGTCCATTAAAGAAAACCTAGACAATAAGTTCGGTCGCTCTTTACTAAGGTCCGCGGCAGGAAGGAATTTTAATGGTGTGGCGGCAATAAAGTGCGCAGGAGTCAACGCGGTAGGCTCCGAAGGATCGGGGCTTAAAACATACAAAGGACGACTGTTCAATACAGCCTCTATTTGATTTAAGACCGTAAGCATTTCCTCGTATGTAAGGATTTGTTTACCTATTACGCGGAAAAGTAAAGACTTAAGAGACTTAATGTTAGCCTCCCAAATACCACCAAAATGACTTGCCGTCGGTGGGTTAGTGCGCCATGTGATGCGGTGTTTACTAAGCTCATCTTGGAACGTTTTATAATATTCGCTATCTTGTAGAAAAGTATGAAGCTCATTTAAATATGCTTTCGAAGCAATAAAGTTAGTTCCATTATCACTATAAATAAATTGACATGGACCGCGTCTTGAAATAAATCGTTTAAACGCATCTAAAAACGTGGCGGAACTAAGATCGGAGGCAAGTTCTATATGAACTGCCTTAGTAACTAGGCATATAAACAGGCATAGGTACGCCTTTTGGCTTCTTGTACCACGCCTTCTAGTTAATGTGATATACAAAGGTCCTGCGTAATCTACACCAGTGTGCGTGAACGCGTTACACTGCTCCAACCGGCACTCAGGTAAATCTGACATTAGTGGAAACGTAGGTTTAGGTTTTAAGCGAAAACAATTTATACACTTGTGGACGCGCTGCTTAACAACGCGCCGGGCGGACAAAATCCAAAATTTACTTCTTAAAATAGAAAGTAACAGCTGCGGACCTGCATGGCAGTGTTTACGGTGATAAAAATCGATAAGTAAATTAGTAACATGACTCTTTTTTGGTAAGAGTGCGGGGTGTTTACTTTCGTATTGTAAGGATGAGTTACTCAGTCGACCCCCAACTCTCAATACGTTGTCGTTAGATAAGAACGGCGATAGTTTGCGCAGAGGAGTAGAACATATTTTATTATTTGTAATGTTTTTTATATCTGAAAAAAATTCGTTGTTTTGAACAACTCGAACTAAATCCAACTCAGCGTAATCCATATCTTCCGCGGTAATATTACCCCTAGACTTGAGTTTTTTAATAAATCTCAAAACGTATACAACTGAACGTAGTAATTTATTGTAACACGAGAATTTTCTAGCGAGCGCGAGTAGAGGGTGTTCATCAGAACAGTGAGTGACATGAGCGACAGTCTTTTCCTCTGGTAATTGAGATTGACCGGGTTTGAAACTTGTAACTGGCCAGCGGTCACGTGGTAGTGATAACCATGCGGGCCCACGAAACCAGAGGTCATGAGATATAAGGTGCGATGGTAAAAGAGAACGCGATATGCAATCAGCTGGGTTTTGAACGCCTGCAATATGATAAAAATTGCTAGGAGACATAAGAATTTGAATTTGCGAGATTCTATTTGCTATGTATGTTTGAAATCTATGCGGTGAACTATGAACCCAACAGAGCGCGACCTCTGAATCGGAGAATGCGTAAATATGCTCAATGCGTTGTCTTGCAGAAAGCTGATCATAAACAGTTTTTACTAACTTTGTCAGCAGAACTAACGCATTTAATTCTAATCTAGCTAAAGTAACAGTGGCCTTCGGTGATGCCACGCGGGACTTTGAGCAAACCAGAGAAACCTGGGGCGGTTTGTTATCATCTTCTACATGTAAATATATGACGCAGCCAAATGCTTTCTCACTGGCATCGGCGAATGCGACTAAAGATATGCGTGAAGACTTTTCTACATTCAAGTGACGAGAAAAACGTAATTGCGATATAAGCGGTAGCTCGGACACGAATCTTTGCCATAATTTTATAACATGATGGGGAGGCGATTCGTCCCAATCAATGCGAAGTAGCCATAACTCTTTAATTAGAAGTTTAGCAAATAATATGACCGGTCCGACTAGTCCTAAGACATCGTACAGACGCGCGATCGCGGATAATATAGCGCGTTTATTACAAGTAGGCGGCGGTTGAACAACAATAAAAATAAACTCATCTGTAGCGGGAAGCCAGCGGAGACCTAATATCTTAAACCCATTTCCGTCATCAAACGTGACAGAACTCGACTGGCGATGCGATTCTGGTATATGCGTAAGCAGCTCGGAAGAGTTGCTGGACCATTTCACTAAGTCAAAGCCTCCGGACTCAAAAAGCTGAATCAGCTCCTTAGCTGTCGCGGCTGCTTCTCCTAAGGACGAAGCGGAGCTAGCTAAGTCGTCCATGTAAAAGTCCCTCTCCACCACCTTAGCAGCGAGAAGATACTTGTCTCTTTCGTCAGCAGCCAACTGACGAAGAGTGCGGAGCGCGAGAAATGGAGACGAACGAAGACCGAACGCGACTCGGGTAAACTCGTACACACCCAAAGGTTCTTCCGACGAAAATCTATACAAAATTCGTTGATATTTGCGATGAGAAGAATTAACATGAATACGTAAATACATCTGCCTAACATCTGCGAAAAAAGCTATGCGGTAAAAACGAACGTTTAATAAAACATCAAAAATATTCGACTGTAGATTGTAACCCGTGTGTAAAATATCATTAAGCGAAAGGCCTGAACTAGTAGCGGCACTACCATCTAGTACGACGCGTACTTTTGTAGTTAATCTGTCGTTACGTATGACGGGATGATGCGGTAGGTAAAAACCTGTCGACGCGACCTGATCGTCAGGCACCTTTGAAAGAATACCTTCCTTTAAATAATCAGAAATAATTTCGTTGTACTTGTCGCGCAGCCCTAACGACCTATCAAACTTCCTCTCGAGTGAGGAAAACCTCTTTAGCGCAGTAACAAAAGAATCCCCAAGTTTATCAGGGCAGTCTCTAAACGGCAGGTCAACAGAGTAACTCCCATCCACGTTACGAACAGTCGTTGAACTAAAAATATTTTCACAACCTTTATCTTCAGGGCTTAAATAGTTCTGTGCGGGTGGCTCCTCGACTAACCAAAATTTCTCCCAAAGAGAATGGAGAGGATCCTGTGTAACAGAGCAGAAAGAGTGAGAATTATTTCTAAGCGCACACGAAATAATAGGAGCATTTCCCATAATCAAATAGCCTAATGTTGTCTCTAAAGCGGTCGGCGTATTAATATTTTTACCTACAATTTTAGTAAACAACAAAATCTCACAATACAAATTGACTCCTAATAGCATGTCAATAGGGCCCGGTTTGCAATAATCGTTATCTGCCAAAGGCAAGCCTGCGATATCAACAAGCCTGTTCAATTGCGGCGGTGTCGACGAATGAGTCAGGTAGCTGTGATGTAATACGCTCCACGACCATTGGGTTGACAAAGTATGTTTTGTTTTTATCAAACCGTGAAGTAAATGCCAAAGAGGTGATACCATTAATTTTTTGTGATGTTTCACCGATGCCCTGTACTTCCGTATACCGAGTTTGTTTACATATCGGAAGCGATAGCCTTTCACAACAATCTCTCGTGATATAATCACTTTGAGACCTCGGATCAATAAGACATCTCAACAAATGCGTGCGGCCATAACCGTCTACGTACACAATTTTTGCCGTACCCAAAAGAGCGGTAACAGCAGTGCGGGAGCTAGGCTTACAAGAATATGTACAAACTGATTTGTAAGAACTTGACGCGGCCGACGCGTCGACGCCTGGATCGGTGATACAATTAGGCTGCGACTGAGTGCGAGAAGCGGAAGCGGGAGCAGGCAAATTATTCCTATTAAAATTATTTGCGTGCGGCGACGTGCGTTTATTGTACTCACTTTGATACGAAGATTTATTAGGCGGATTAAAATGCAACAGCGAATGATGCCTCGCTGCGCAGTACGAGCAAGTGCGGTGCGAACTACAATTGTTACATTTATGTTTGGTACTCAAACAGTTAGTACAGAAAGGTTTTTCCTTAATAAAATTATATCTATCTAGCGGTGCGAGTTTCATAAAAGCTGAACATTGGTAAAGGTGGGTATGTGTGTAATTCTTGCATAAACTACAATTACCGGTAGGACTGGCCTTTTCAGCAGCACCCAAGTCAGCGGCGAAAGCCCTTGTAGGCGAAAATTTATTTGTAATTGTATTTTTAGCGCGCGGTTTATTATAATCAAAATTCTTTTGACTGCAATTTGAATGACTCAACACCTTACTTTGTTCTTTTACGAACTCAATTAAGCTTACGTATGAAGGTATTTTATCTTTACGGCGAGTTAATTCGAATAATTTAACGGTTTCCGAATCTAACTTCTGTAATGCGATATGTAAAAATATGAAATCAGTCAGGTCGCTAATATTGATTTGTTTTAGCGCCTCAACCGAAGAATTAAAATTATAAATAAAAGACTCGAGGGCGGATGCACTACTACTTAACAACGGCTTAAATTCAAGTATTTGATTAACATATGAGCAAGCGAGCGAACGAGGATCATCGTATTTCTGCACGAGAGAATCCCATATAATACTATAATTTTCAGCGGTAGGTGGAAGCCCTGCGCAAACCGAGGCGGCTTTGCCGGTTAACTTTCCGATCAAATAAAACATTTTCTCACTATTTGTTAAAGATGGGTTATCATCACAGGTTATCATGCACAACACTTTTAAACTGTTGGTAAAATAACGGCCATTCACGGGTATCCCCAGAAAAAGATAATAAGTCGATTGGAGGTAGACGCGGTTTAATTGGCTTAACGGCCGCGGAATGCTGAGGCGAATCCGAAAACATTTTAAGTTGCGACTCATGTACAGTTATAATTCGCTTTACGTAACAATACATTTCCTCAAACGATGTCCATGGCTGATAATTAATTTCTCCAGTGGGATTACCTTGAACATATGTAGAAATATATAAGTCTAATGCAGTCCCGAAGTCACTACGCAAGATATCTAGGTTGCAGGCAGTGGCAAATAATAAACTAATTTCTGCCTGACCGGCCTCAACTTGCTTCGCGATCTCAAAGATGCTTTGCATTCGGGCGAAAAGTATGTCCCGTTTAGACTTTAAAACTAATAACTGCGGATCAACACCTTCAACGTCTTTATTTTGTTGCCTTTTAGTAGCCATGTTCATAAGATAATATTATCAAAATAAAATATTTAAGCGCCGTGTATGCGAGTCTCAAAACTAAAATTAGTTATGCGATATAAATAGAAGTAATAAATCGTAAACACAATAACAGTGATTCGTTGCTGAGCGACCAAAATTATTGAAGGTAGAAAAAAATATAATGTTGTACCCAAGATACTAAAAATGATAACGGCTAAATAATCAAATATTAAAATAGCTACAGTATCTTGGATGCGATATGATAAAATAAAATACGTTCAATGCGAATGGAATGGAATTACGGCATAAACTAAAAAACCAAGGAATAGTTTGTGGGTGCGAGTTATAACAGCTAAAGAATTATTTTGCAGTTAAATAAAAACAAAATAAACCACAAATATCCTTATCCTACCCCTGGAGCACTGGATACCTTACTCACCAACAGGAACACAACACCACCTTAAGTAGTGTTATTTAGCTGCGGTATTCTGTAAGGCGGAGGTACTACCCCAGTCGGGCGCTCCCCCAATTGAGCGGCTAGTCCACTATGCCCTGCCTCCTTTAATCCCTAAGCTTAAGAATTAAAGTGTGATAAGGCATAATTATGTGAAATTCAAATATAAAAGTAACGGCGGTGCGGTGCGGTATATAAAAAAAATAAAATAGTTTAAAAAATAACAGCGGTGCGGGGCGATATTAAATATATATTAATAATATAAAATATATAATTAAAAGTATATAAATATAAAATGCGATACGGCTCGACAGGGACCAACAAATGCTGGATCTTTTTTCCCTTCGGTAGCGGAGTTTAAGTGGACTGTATTTTTTTTGCGGTTTAAAAAAGCTACAGCAGGCGCTTGCAAATAACGCGACCTATGTGTAGGAGTTTAAAAGAGCTGCAAAGGGCAGAAAAGAAGAAGTCACAGCTCTCTAAGGATAGGAAGCAAAATGCACACTTACTTGCTTTTCTGGCGGCAGCTCCTGCGGACGCACTAGCGGCCCAGGCTCGCTTGGCTGATGATGAGGCGGTGTAAGAACGGCGGTAACTTAGAAACCACGGCGGTAACCGACGGGCAACGGGCAGCGGAACTAGCAATTAGCAGCGGGTGACGTCAGCGGGTGACGAACAGCGGGTGACGAACAGCGGAAGACTGGCGGGGCGCGCCTCTTGCGCGCCTTGTTAAACTCTTCAGTGTGCATTGCGGGTAGGGAAAGAAACATTGGGAAGGATGGCCTACGTTATTTTGCAAGTACCTGCCTTCAACTAATTAACCGGCAAATACAATCCACCAGGTAGTGTCTTAGTGGTACAATTTATGACATTTCCTGGTCTAAAAATCAATTTTCTTTAGATTTTAACTACGATATTTCAAAATATTGACCATTGAAATACCATTGCTATCATATTGCCACAGTTTTATATTGCCATTAGCGGAATCGGGGCCCAAGAGAACAGTATTCGTAATAACTTTTCTGCTTCGCCATTTAAGTCAGCTACGAAATTGCGTAGGTGTAATCTGAAAATATTTCGAACTTCGACGACTAAACAAAAACGGCTTACGTTATAAGAAACAAACATGATTTGTTTGAAACATGAGAAAGAACGAAAATGCCTAAAATGATCTTGCTTTTCGTAGTAAATGTTCAATAATTTTCTAATCTTTCACAGAAAACATAACAGAGCTCCCAGAAGAAGACCTAAACGCCACCACAACTACTCCTCCCCCCACTACCACCACTCGAAGACCTCCCACTACTAAACCGCCCCCTCCCGTCAAATGGATCATACCTCTCACTTTCATGGTGGGACCAGTGGAAGAAGACATGGAGAACATGACCAAGACTTGGAAGAATACGACAGAGAATATGGTGAACAGTACTTGGTGAGTTTATAATATTAACGATAGCAATGAAAGAGGAGTGGAATTTATCTTATGCGGAAATTACACGGTTAATTTTTTCGCTTTCATTTTCGATTTATCATCGATGAAATGCCGAAAATGAAATGTCTCAATTGACTTTACGGAGCGATGATCGTCCATTTGGAAGAAAAACGTTTATCATTCACAATTCATTGCAAAAATGAATCAATTTTGATGAACCGTCTAATTTCAGCTTTAGTTGAGAGACATATAAACTTTGACAACAATAACAACTGACTTGTTTAAACTATTGTTTCATAATAACAAATTGAGAATGACATAATAGGAAAGAATTTACAAAGAAGTATAAAACAAGGTCCAGTTAGCAACATGTTGATTGCTAAAGTAATTTTTTTTTAGTTTTATCTATTATACATTTTATAACTTTATAACCACCTCTTTGGTCTAGTGTTTGACACTATCGGGTGTTAATTGGAGGTCCGGGGTTTGTTTCCCCAAAGGGGCAGGAGTGTTTATGCTCGGTTTGGTTGGTGGTATCGCTTCTAAGCCCGCCTGGCCGGCTACCACCGTCTTACCTAAATCTGTCGCCATAATAACAATGTTATACCTAAGCATCAGTAACACAAGCAGAATTAGTTAGTTGATAGGTGTGAATGTTCCTGTCTGCGAGATTTTTTTTTTTTTTCTTCTAGGTACGACGTAGGAAATGACACGAAATCTGCGCAAACGTCGCGGTGGGCGGAAAAAATCGTGCACCTAATATGGATGAATGATACAGAGAGTAAGTTTGAGTTTGCATATTTTTGACTCCATTTTTTTCCATCTATGCCTCGGCATGCTGCGACGTCCTTAGGGATGCCGAAGCGTCCTTCAGCATGCCGCACCGTCCAAACTACCCTCGAGTGGTGCCTTGGCGCGACAGCGTACTGAAGGATGCCGAAGTATCCCGAAGCAACCACACAGCCGACGATAGAACCTCAAGCATTCCGAAGCGGTATTTTTGTAACTACGACCCTATATCAAGGAAATTTCTACTTTGTTGCCAGTTAATAAAATAAAAAATAAATAAGAATATAAAATAAAATAAAATAAAATAAAATAATATAAAATAAAATAAAATGAAATATAATGAAATGAAATGAAATATAATGAAACGAAACGAAACGAAACGAAACGAAAGGAAACGAAACGAAACGAAACGAAAGAAATTAAAATTAAAATTAAAATTAAAATTAAAATTAAAATTAAAATTAAAATTAAAATTAAAATTAAAATTAAAATTAAAATTAAAATTAAAATTAAAATTAAAATTAAAATTAAAATTAAAATTAAAATTAAAATTAAAATTAAAATTAAAATTAAAATTAAAATTAAAATTAAAATTAAAATTAAAATTAAAATTAAAATTAAAATTAAAATTAAAATTAAAATTAAAATTAAAATTAAAATTAAAATTAAAATTAAAATTAAAATTAAAATTAAAATTAAAATTAAAATTAAAATTAAAATTAAAATTAAAATTAAAATTAAAATTAAAATTAAAATTAAAATTAAAATTAAAATTAAAATTAAAATTAAAATTAAAATTAAAATTAAAATTAAAATTAAAATTAAAATTAAAATTAAAATTAAAATTACAATTACAATTATAATTAAAACGAAAACTAAAACTAAAACTAAAACTAAAACTAAAACTAAAACTAAAACTAAAACTAAAACTAAAACTAAAACTAAAACTAAAACTAAAACTAAAACTAAAACTAAAACTAAAACTAAAACTAAAACTAAAACTAAAACTAAAACTAAAACTAAAACTAAAACTAAAACTAAAACTAAAACTAAAACGAAAACGAAAACGAAAACGAAAACTAAAACTAAAACTAAAACTAAAACTAAAACTAAAACTAAAACTAAAACTAAAACTAAAACTAAAACTAAAACTAAAACTAAAACTAAAACTAAAACTAAAACTAAAACTAAAACTAAAACTAAAACTAAAACTAAAACTAAAACTAAAACTAAAACTAAAACTAAAACTAAAACTAAAACTAAAACTAAAACTAAAACTAAAACTAAAACTAAAACTAAAACTAAAACTAAAACTAAAATTAAAATGAAATAAAAATATAAATAAAATGTTTTTATTTCAAGCATAAGCTCATAGATGTTGGTAACAATTTTCAAACCTATTGTTAGTTGCATACCAATTATTTCTTGTTATTATCTATTCAGTCATTTATTTAAATTTTTCTTATTAGGTAATGAGAATAATATAGGAATAAGATGTTATTTATCACTTAAAATCCTGTTTTAAAAATTACAATAATATAAGATGTTATTTATCACTTAAAATCCTGAGCCGTGCCGATGCCGATAATGTGCGCCGGGTGACAATCGACTTCGACCCTTCAGAGTTTCCTTCGACCCATTTGGATCTTTCGCAGTTCGACTAATTTGTATCTAAGTATAGTCCATATTGATATATCTTTAACAGTCCATTCAGAATGAGATTTTTCTAAGTCCACTTCATATGGATCTACTTTACTTTACTTTGATAATTTTGTATTTTTCACAGTCGGAATTTTATATTCGTCCTCAGCATTTAAACGTCCCACGGACACAGGAGAATGTGTACTCCTCGTGTGTTTCTCCATGAGAAACACACGAGGAGTACAGGCCGTAACAACACCATGCTGGCCCAATACGGGTTGGCGAGTTCGAAAAGGTTGCAATAGGGACCTGGACCAACGGCTTAACGTGCCTTCCGAAGCACGGAGGAGTTCGAGATCACAGTTTTGGTCTCCCATCCAAGGCCTGACTATGGCGAAGGGAGCTTTGTTCGGAGATCGGCGGCGTAGTGGTTAGTACGCATTGGCTTGTTGGAATCTTAAAAAAATTTATATTCCAGTGATAATACCAGACCTCGGCAAGCACAAGTGGGTGCGGTACAACGTGGGAGCGAGAGGGCTGTATCGCGTCGCTCCTCAGGACAGGAAGACTGGAGAGGTAAGAATCTAATCTACCCTCTTTCGAATATCTAACTAATTAACTTATAACGCTGTCTGTTAACGATATTATTATTATATTTGACAATGTGACATCTCTGCCCACCCCTTCGGGAAAAAGGCTTATTATATTATGTGACATTTTTAACATTTCAACCATCTGGTCTAGTGTTTAACACCACCGGGTGTTGGTCGGGAGGTCTGGGGTTCGATTTCGCACGAAGACAGGGGTTTTTCTGCTCGGTTTGGTTGGCTACTACGCCTGGCTAGCTACCACCGTCTTACCTAAATAAGAGGTAAAATAGCCAGTTCCTCAGTTGTTGAGGAATACAGGTGAAGCTCGCTTCCACCTTCGGCCTCATCGTCACTTACCATCAGGTGAGATGAAGGCCAAGAGCTTGCCTGTCATTTGTAAAACATAGTTTTATGTTGTCGACTTCCAACTTTCAAGGCGTCGCCATCTCGAGAGGTTCTGGGCTCGATCCCCGGTGGTGGCAAATGTTTGGGTGATGAATTTTCAGGCATGTTTATATATATTTATATATATTCATCTATTAAATATATTTATCCGTGATCTAGTGTCCGTAACACAAGCAGCATTAGTTGCTTAAAATGGGGCTAGATGATAGGTGTGAATGTCTGAAGATATTTATTTATTATTTATTTCGTTCGTTCGTCATCAGCCTATATACGTCCCACTGCTGGGACAGGCCTTCCTCATGGAGAAACACATGAGGAGTATGGGCCGTAACACCACCACGCTGGCCCAATGCGGCCAAATTAATTATTTATTGTGTCCATAATAGGTAAATGTAAAATTGGCTAGGTTTTTTTATGTTTTAAGATTGAAAATATGGGAAATTTTACCCTTAATTATCATCACCATCATCAGCCTATGTTTGTTCACTGTTTTACCTTTTTTGCATATAATTACTCGTATCAAGAATATTGATATAGTCAGTGTTTTGTCTAGCTTTAGCTTATTAAAACTGTATGGTTTTGTCCATTAATTTATTGATTGTTTCATCGGTTATAATAATGAGAATGATAATAATATTATAATTAGGTAAGTAAGTATATCAAAAAATTCTATATATATATATTCTATATATATATATATTTTATTCTCCTTTATTTTCAGGACTTTTATCCAAAGGATATGTCAGTCCTATCATTACATATACAAAAAATAACACAAATATATAAACATTTACACGTTACATTTGGTCGGAAGAAGGTCGCGGCGGGCACAACATATGATACAGCATTCTGGCCTCTTCCGACATCGGTTGAGCCAAAATGCTATGACATAATCCAACATCCACTTTGTTCAGAAAATTATATTATAGATATTGCAATTCACGAAGGGGACAAAATCATTCGACCTTTGACTCTATTTTAAGGTGAAGCTACTCGCCCTCAAAAATGCATGAACTATACAGGGTTATTTTTAATGGCAACCTCGCAAGAATAAGTAACTAACATCTTAAATGACAATATTTTTTCTACGAGTTTAATCTTTATTTAAAGTAGTTTATGCAACTGTCACATAATATAGGTTATTAAAACACGAGCGTGGTTTAATAGTATCACGCGAGTGTTTGAATTCCGAGTTATGTGCAGTTACATACACTACTTTATCTACACTCATAAATCATTTTTCAAAGAAATAAAACAAAATATTTAATTAATTTTATTTATTGTTGGCTGTCTGGAAAACACTTGCCATAGTTTTGTGCGTTTTTAAGAAAAGCGAGTGTTGCATTATGAGTCCAACCTGTTGCATAATGGTCATTATGTTACAGTATTCATTTTTAAATCGTTTTTATTATCTGTGTTAAAAAGGAAAAAAGTATATCATTATGAGTTCGAGTCTGAGTTCATAATTCGAACATTATAACATGAGTGTAGATAAATATAATTAAAAATGATTTTATAAGCTTATAATGGACATTATAAGCTTGTAAAATGATTTGTACTGTCGTTACATTAGTAAGCCTATGTTCCGTTCACACGGAAAGGCGACACGCGCGACGCTCGCGTGCGATGCGCACAGAGCTAAGAACATTCAGAAATTGATATTTATTTTTTTTAAATACAAACAAAGTAAAATATATCAAATTATTAGAAGTCGTAGAACAAATGTTGTTTTCAATGATGTTAGCTACAAAGTATTGCTAGGTTGTTTTCATTAAAAATACACACATATAATCACGACTATTATCCCCTAAGGGGTCAGAGACTAGGCAAAAGCACTGCAAAAGTAGTCCAATGCCATAGTCCGCGCTTCACCAAGCAGTGACTGCACTCAGCGTGACAGGTGGTGAGCCCGTCGCCGCCCTAAGCTATTGGATTTATTTATTTATTTCATTTACATGCAAGTCTTAAGAGTAGATCCAATACAGTTACATGCTAACATAATTTAAATTACCATTAACAAAAATATAAAATAATTAAAATCAATTACAATGCCAAATATACAAATTATTCCAAATACATGTCCAAAATCTAAGTAGTCAATCAATAGTAATAAAAACAATAATATAATAGGTTGGGGAAAAAGTTTCTTCGCATTTTTTAAGAATATTCAAAACATTTTTTAATATAGTTTATTTACATTTAACTAAAGTATGTAGGTACCATTTTGTTCGATAACTTTTTGCCATCTTGTAGGTAGGGACATGATCCCATTGCTATAGAAATTTTGGGACTTCTGGTCGAAATACCGCGACAAGTGGTTTTGGCAGTCCTCTCGTGATGTTAACCTGACACTGCCTAAAGAATTCTGAAGAGACCGAAACAGGTGTTAATCTGAAGGTGCAAGGTCAGGACTATATGGCGGATGCATTAACACCTCCCAGCCAAACTCTCTTAATTTTTGCTGAGTGGCTAAAGATGTGTGAGGTCTAGCGTTATCATAATGAAAAACCACACCCCTTCTGTTGATTAATTCCGGCCGCTTTCTCTCAACTTCTTGCTTTAATCTCATCAGTTGTTCGCAGTAGAGTTCAGAATCGATGGTCCTGCCTGATGGTAACAGCTCATAATGAATAATGCCCTTCCAATCCCACCACACACACAGCATCACCTTGTTGCGAGTTAACCCGGGTTTCGCCACAGTCTGTGAAGCCTGACCGGCCTTTGACCACGACCTTTTTCGCACGTTCTTGTCGTACGTGATCCACTTTTCATCACCAGTTATCAGCTTCTTCAAAAATGGTTCGGTTTCATTACGTCGTAATAAAGAATCACAAATGAGTACACGGTTCATTAGGTTTCTTTCAGTGAGCTCGTGAGGTACCCAAATGTCGAGCTTTTTTGTGTACCCAGTTTTTTTCAAATGCGCCAAAACTGTTTTGTGGTCAATTCCCAGTTCTTCAGCTACGTCGTAACTACTGACATGCCGATCTTGCTCCACTTTTTCAAAAATGGCATCCTTTTTATCTGTAATAGGGAGACCAGAGCGACGTGCATCTTTGACATCAAAATTTCCGGATTGAAAACGCTTAAACCAAATTTGTGCTACTCTCACAGACACTGCACTAGGTCCATAAACATCGCAAATTTTTTTCGCGGCTTGCGTTGCATTTTTACCTTTTTTGTAGTAAAATTTTAAAATGTATCGAATTTGTTCATTAGATTCACTCATCTTGGCGGTACGAAAAACAAATGAAAATCACACATTTTCCTAATTTGAATTTGGAATTATGTTCTTTAAAATTTAAACTTTCAATGATACCAAAAACAGCCAGATACAAATAGTATAGTCAAAGAGATTTTATTACAAGTTTATACATACTATAATGCGAAAAGACTTTTTCCCCAACCTAATATAATACACTTAGAAATCAGTAATGTCAATAATAATAGAAACAATATATAAATGGATGTTTTGTAGTTCTAAGTCCATTAGTCGCCTTTTACGACACCCAAGGGAAGAAATGGGTTGGTAGTATTCTTTTAATTTTAATGAGCCGCTACCATACTTGTCCGACTCATTATAAATCTCTCTTCTCTTCTTATCCGGTACGCTCTTGACAGAGCGGTCGTGATCTCTATGCAGTAGTAGTGTCGGAAGGGGCAGACGTGATGCGTCTCACCACGTCTCGCCACCGCATTACAAATCATTATATATAGCCGTGTATAAATGTTGTTTAGACAGCCGAGGCGGCGGCTGCCCGCGCGGGCGCTCTGTACGCGAGCGGCGCGCCGGCGGAGCGCGCGCTGCTGCTGGACGACGCCTTCGTGCTGAGCCGCGCCGGCCGCCTGCCCGCCAGCCGCGCCGCCGCCGCCGCCAGTGAGCACACACATGCACACACACACGCACACGCACACACACACGCACGCATTGTGTCCTCCGACTCCCTGAGAAGACAGGAGAATAGAGTAGAGTGGAGCAGAAAAGAAGATGGAATCCTAAAATTACACTTGATTTTGCAAGCAGTTGAGGTTAAAATAGACTACACGGGCACACACACTCACACACACACACACACACACACACACACACACACACACCATTATGATATTTCTCACCAATTTGAAAAATAAACCACCACAACAAACACAATAAAACCACATATTGTTCTGAATTAAAATCCAAAGTTGAGTGATCCAAAGTTGTTGGTTGATTGTTGATTTTGATCGTCTTTTATTTTTTACTCTTTTTTACATCTCATTTTTTAAGCTTTCACATCCAAATAGTTTTTCTACCAAAAAGTATTTATGCTAATATTTGACTTAAACAATTGGCTATTTAAAAAAAGTGGCTCATGAGTTTCTTGCCGGGTTCTTCTCATGAAAAGCCTGACCATGGCGAAGGTTTTTTTCGAAATCAAAAGCCAAAGCGTACTAAGTCGAGTTCTTCAAGTTTTACTTTATAACTAAATACATTTCTTTTCTCAGCCCGCTTAACCCAAGAAACCCACTGGGCTCCGTGGCGTGTGGTTCTAACGCACGTATCTCACTGGCGTGCCTTGCTACGGCTGTCGGCCAGCGGCCCGCGCTTGCTAAAGCTGCTTCAAGCGCTACCGGCGCTGAGGCAGCCGCTACATACTGATAGGTCGTGAGTATCAGCTCGTAAGACAGGAGATTGTATTATGTGAATTTTGAGCTGTCAAGATTTTGAGGTCTGTTTGACGGCAGTGCTCGTAAGTATGAATTGACAACATTTCAAAATTTTAAGGTGTATATTTTATTATTGTAAATAAGACTAGATAAAAAATTAAGAAACACGTATTTTTGGATTTTTCAAAATATCGACTTTTTCATTCATCTTTTTAAGTTTAAAGATCAGCTAAAATGTCGTAAGCGTTAAATGACGTCATTCATACGGAGGAATAGCGTTTTGCTTTTGCCTATGCTTAAAAACTTTAAAAAATAACTGTAACTGTTTAAAAAATAGTAACTGACATTGACGTTTGACTTTTAACCGTCAAATTTGATTAGAAATTTCTATTTGTTTGAAACTTAAGGAAACTTATCAATTTGCTCGAGAATTTTAGTTCATTTTACTTTGATATTTTTGTTACACCATGAAAGTGAGCGCAGGTTTTCAATCCGCTGGTTTCAATCAAATTTGTTGCCATGGCCACAGATAATTTAGAAATAACAAGGCCATGACACAAACTTTTTTCCTGTTTCAGGTTGTCTAATGGTCGAGTTTTCAAATCCACAACACTGTGCTGGGATTAGTAAAATGGCGGCACAGCTGATTTATATTGCTTCGAATTTTCATCGCAAAATTTTTTTACGTTAATCATTACTACGGATATAGTAACCATAGTCATAATAACCATGTAATAACCACAATAGTTAAATTCTAGACCAATAGCGTCAATGGAAACGCGAAAGTGTGTGACGTCAACTTGACAAATTGGTAAGTTCGTAACGAGGCGCTATAGCTATATTAGCGAATCGTTGCTGTCATTGCACTCTTCTCTGGCCTTTTTCTCTTGGTTTCCGTTATTAAATTTACTGTCTGTCTCTTTTTATTTGTTTTGTTCTCGAAATTCGGTCTTACCAGAGTCAGCGTGTAGAACGGTTGACTCACCGATAACAATTTAAAATATTATTTTAATGTATTTATAATGTGCTGATCAAGTTATAAATTTATCCTAAAAAGGTATATTGTAAAGTCTATAAGTTTCTTTAAGACACTATATTGTGCCTTTAATCCTTAATTTACCAATAAAAAAATAATAAGTGACGTGACCTAAGGCCTTTCATTTATCTCCGGGTCCACCGCGTCACAAGTTTGCGGTGAAAATTCGAAGCAATATACCTACATCAGCTGTGCCGCCATTTCATTCATCTCAGTGTCGTGTTGTGGTTAAATTATCTATGATTATTTAACTGTAATATTTAAAAACTCGACTATTGGACAAGCTGACGTAATATCACATCATACGTTTTCGCCATTGGTCATATTGGTCGACCTGGTAGCCTACTCTTGAACGCAATACTGATCGATCGGCATTGAGATAGTGATGTTTCTTACTCTTCAGTGGGACCCTAGGGCCATAAATGGGTTCAAATTATGCGGATATTGAGTGATCTAAATGACATAGAGCTTAGCTGAAATTGGTACTCTCATACCGCCTCTCTAGTCTCGGCATTTTGAGATATTGGATTGTGTTATTATTGAGTTTTAATTGAGATTGCTTTCGAGAGTAGGCTAGCTGACCGCGTATTATAAAACCGACCATAACAGAAATTTTAAAATTACTGGGAATTATTTTCACATCCGTGTACGTCATGTTCCCACTTCCCATACATATCTTTCATTTGGCCCTTCTCAAGAACACCCTTGATTTCATCGAGGAATGATTTCTTAAGCTTTTTGAGCTGTACAAAAATGTATTCTATTATTGGGTTCCCAGTTGGCTGAATGGAGCTCTGCTGACGGCCGGCGTGGAGTGGGAGAACCCTGAAGTTACCAAGCAAGCAGTCGAGCTGTTCAATGCCTGGCTTAAGAACAATGAATCTATCCCGGATATTTATCAAGAGGTATGTATATCGGGCGTATTGGGTACTGGTTCTGTGATCGTGTAGGCGATGAGCTAACCACTTGTTACGATTTTTCATCTGACCAACCCAATTTTTGTATGGCTAAATGTGGTCATAAGGAACATAGTCTCTGCCTACCCCTTCAAGGAATACAGGCGTGATTGTATGTAGGTATGTGTTGTATGTTCGTAAGTCAATCTGTTGAACAAATAGCAAATGCCAACGATATAGATCTAAGCAACAAGTTTCTTAAAACTTATTTGAAACTAGCTGTTGCCCGCGACTTCGTCACACGTTACTGGTTTTTTAACTATCCCACGGGAACCCTTTAATTTTCTGGAATAAAAGTATCTAAGATGTTGACCAGGATATTATTAAGGTAAGGCTACTTACAATTGTGCCTTAAGTAAACTTATAAACTTTACAAATATAGTTTAACTTGTATTATTTAACTTGCAATATTGTAACAACTTTTCAACAAATATTTATAATCTTGGCAACAACACTTGTCTTAATATTTATAATATTAAAATACATTTATAGTAATTTACAATGAGCCCCAAACGCTGACTCTGATAGTAATGAATTTCGAGAACAAAACAACGAAAGATAAAAGGAGACAGACAATAAATTTAACAACAGAAACAAAGAGAAAATGGCCAGAGAAGAGCGCAATATCAGCGTGAAAGTTCATAGTGGCGTAATTTTGACCGTCATTTTTCTTGGAGCCGTATTAAAAAGTTTTAATATTCACCCACATGATACCCGTTCCCATGGGAATATCGGGGTAAAAGGTAGCCTATGTCCTTTCTCAGGCTCTAGACTGTGTAATTTCGGTTAAATTGGTTCAGTAGTTTTGACGTGAAAGCAATACAGACAGACAGAGCTACTCTCGTATTTATGATATTTATGTTTGGGACTCGGTTCCATTGTTATGGTCCGAAATTGTCCGAACTATAGAGCACTAGATATCTACCTAAAGAATAAGTGTTAGTAGATAAATAAAAATATAATGGTGCCCGAAAATTGATAACATTACAAAATTTTCAATAATGACAAAACTGTTATTTTTCGTTACTATAGCGACCTCAACATTCTCCGAGTCGCAAAATAAAAAACAAAAATAACAGAAAACATCACAAACACAAACAAATGTAATTCCAAGGGGTACAAACAAACTTTAATACTCTTTTACGAAATTTGACTTCAGGTCATCTTTTCTCAGACTCTCCCATGAAAAGCTTTCCCGTCTGGCAAAGAAGTTTCTTAATCATGCGTATCATGCGTTTCCACCATCCTCCCCACCAAGGACTCACAAGTACTATTAAATGCCAGTCAATTTCATAATAAGCACGAAGAAGCTGGTACATAAACTGCGACTGTCTATCTTCGTTAAACCAGAAAAATAGTAAATACTTGCGGTCAGTTCCATCTAAACTTTTATGTAGGGAGGCCTTTTTTATATGGCCTGGTAAGCCTACAGATCGGTTCCGATAATCAGTCTCTATTAGGGCATGATGGTGAAAACAATGCCCGCTGTCATCTTCTTCTTTTAGCTCTAAAATCTTAGATGTCGTGCATACACACTGAGAGCTAATAATTGAACTTATGGGTGGTTCACATTCTACGTGCTTCGATGACAGTTTACGATCTTCAGCAGCAGCCACACACGCTGTCGGCGGCTCTCGCGGCTTAGATGTGTCACCAGAGCTGTCAGTCAACTTAAGCTTCTCCTCAACTAAGCTAAATTGTGAATAACTCTCCTCATAATTATATCCACGTACCTCTAAAACCTCCTTTAGTCTATATTTCAAACGTTGATAATCTAGCTGGTGTTCCGCACTACCTTCCAGGTCCAAAATATCCATAATCTTATCTTCTGAAATATCGGAAGTGGATAAAATTTCCTGTAGGTTTTCATTTATTTTGTCGAGTGCCAATCCAGCAGTTGTGAGACTACGTAATAGGTTTCCAAGGCTCGAACTGTCGGCAGACTCACCATCATCCTCCAAAATTTCCTTGGCTTTGTTGATGTAAATTGTTAAAGTTCCTCGCCGAACAGATCGCTGTATTTTTGCAGACTCCAAATTCCATTTTACGGTCGCCACATGTTTGGGACTCGGTTCCATCTTTATGGTCCAAAATTGTCCCTAAAATTAATTATCGACCACTAATTGACTACTTAAAGAAAAACGTTAGTAGTTCTCGTATTATTGTAGCGGGATTCATGATAAAATAACACAATTCCTTGATCTGCATGCGTGTATTCACTTGAATAAACGGATAATTAATTACACTTTAAATATGTAAATTGAATGAAATAGGTAAAATTAATAGTGAGCTGCGCACCGAGCGTCAGAGCGGACCAACAGAACTTCTGTTCTCTCGCTCGCTCGCCGTCGGGGCGGGCGGAAACCAACGACTACTCCCGATAACGGGTCGGGAGGCAACGCGCGTGATTTCAATGCCGCTTAGTGCGGGAACAAAAAATTGTATCCGCCACATTTTGTAGATTATGATCGTTGTTTCCCGCCAGGGTGCGTTCACAGCGGGCGTGCGCGAGGGCGCGGCGGGCGCGTGGCGCGCGGTGTGGAGCGCCCTTTTGTCGTCGGCGGCGGCGCCGCGCCCGCTCTACAACCACCGCGCGTTGCTTACTGCGTTGGCTAGCACCAAGGACGATTGGCTGTTTTATAGGTGGGTATTGGCTACATTTAATGATACACTCACTAGTTCTTATATCATATCACCATCACCCATCATCACTCTTCGAATATAACGAAAGGGATGGAATAACTTCCTGCGCCTGAGACAGTCGCAATAGCGACCGGGACCAACAGCTTAACGTGCCTTCTGAAGCACGGAGAAGCTCGAGATCACAAAGTTTTGGTCACCCATCAACGGCCTGACCATGGCGAAGGTAGCTTTGTTTTCAATCGAAACCTCGTGCTGTCTCTTTTATAAATATACACTTTTCCCAGGTTCGCGTTCACCACGATGTCGCCGGAAGCTCAACGCAGTCGCGAGTGGCGACTGTGGGTGACGACGTTACTCACGGCTACATGTCGGTACGTGTGAACCGACCTTTTTTGATGCGGGCAAATTAAAGTAGAATTAAACCTAGAATACTTTTTTTAAACATAACATAACACATCAACACGGCTCTTTTGCAACAAGGCAGAGGAGTTAAACACCCACATTTCGCCAGATATGTTAGGTCCCCATGTGGCGACAGGTGGCGAGCCTGTTGCCATGCACCGGGCACAATGTGAAGCAAGCCATATTCACAATGAACTGTACCTACATAAGTTATATTCAAACTCAGTGGCAGAGGCGGTGGGATCGAACCCGCGTTTCCCGCGGGCGAGCGAACGAGTAGTGCCCCGTCCGTGACAACTCTGCTACCGCTGACTTTTTTTAAATATAGCAAAATTTTCCACAATCGTACTTTTCCATGAAAATAATAGCTAATTTTAAACATCCTGAGTATTGAAAATACAACGAAAATGAATCGGATTATACTGAATTTTATTATGATGAGACTAGTTAAGAGAACAAAGACGTTTGCAAAAAAAATGCATAAAGCATGTTTGCAAGAGACGAAATGGAAAGGAACAAAAGCGAGAGAGATTGGAGCAGGATATAAATGTTATTATAGTGGAAGTGATGGAAGGAGGCACGGTGTGGGTGTTGTGTTGGATAATAATTTGAAAAAGTTTGTGACTGATGTTAAAAGGGTGAATGATAGAATGATTGTTGTAAAAATATTGTTTGGTGATTTGGTGATGAATGTGATTAGTGTGTATGCGCCACAGTCTGGATGTGAGGATTCTATGAAAGAGAAATTTTGGGAGGATTTTGATGAGATGGTGTTAGGGATACCCACGACTGAGGAAATTTATATAGGTGGTGATTTTAATGGACATGTAGGAGAACAAATGAAGGATACGAAAGAGTGCATGGGGGGTGGGGGTATGGGTGCAGAAACCGGGAAGGGGAATCTCTGTTCGAAAGTATAAGAGAAGCCGGTAAGAATGTTTTTGGCGTAACGAAAGGGAAGAGAGTGATCGAATGCTTTTAAAGAATGGAAGAAGGCAGAAAAAGGGCATGATAGCTCTAAAGATGTCAAAAAGTTGGCCTATGGCGGATGTAAAAGAAAGGCAAAAAAACCTATACCAGGCGATGGACAACCCACGAGGCCTGAAAGACCTCTTTAGAATGGTAAGATAGCGGGAAAGGAATGAAAGAGAAGTAGTGAATATTAAGTGTGTTAAGAATGAGAATGGTGTGATGTTGACGATTAATAAGGAAATAAAGGATAGATGGAGAAATTATTTTAATAGATTAATGAACGAGGAAAACGATTGGGATGGAGTGTTAGAAAGGGTTGAGCCGAATATGAATATGGTGAAAGACATAACTATCGATGAAGTGAGAATGGCAGTGCAGAGAATGAAGAATGGTAAAGCTGTTGGTCCAGATGGTATACCAGTTGAAGTATGGAAGGTTCTGAAAGCACACGGATTGAGGTGGCTGACTTTATTCTTCAATAAAATGTTGCAAGAGGAAGCGATCCCTGAAGAATGGTGCAATAGCACACTTGTGCCAGTCTTCAAAAACAAGGGTGATGTACAGGACTGCAACAATTATAGGGGAATAAAGCTCATGTCACACAGTATGAAAATATGGGAGAGAGTGATTGAGAGACGACTGAGAGAGGAGAGTGAGGTGAGCCAGAACCAATTTGGATTTATGCCTGGACGAGGCACAACGGACGCTATATTCGCACTTCGGCAAGTATGTGAACAATATCGACGTGCGAATCGAAACTTGCACATGGTATTCGTTGACCTCGAAAAGGCATACGATAGGGTACCCCGCAAGGTTCTACGGTGGGCTATGAAAGTTAAAGAAGTACCTTGGAAGTATGTAGAGGTTGTAAGAAAAATGTATGATAGAGCGAGCACGCAAGTTAGGTCCGAAGCCGGAGTAACCGACAAGTTCAATGTGGCTGTAGGTTTGCACCAGGGGTCGGCTTTAAGCCCTTACCTGTTTCTTCTTGTTATGGATGCCCTTACAGCAGACATACAAGAGGGGGCACCTTGGTGTATGCTGTTCGCCGACGACATTGTTCTTGTTGGAGAAAATGTATCCGAGGTTCAAAGCAAATCCAGAGATAATAATATTTGGCATGTATCATTAGACAAGCTTTAGCAATATGTGTGTGAACACACTTGATAAAAATTATTCATCGTTTTTATGTTAATGCAAATCAAATGATGTATTCGGGAGGCAGTTAAAAATAATTGTCTTTGTGTCTAATTTTAACACAATTAAACTTACAAAAAATTATAAAATGAAAAAATACGAGCTCAAATATATGGTCTATTATTAGAAGAGGCAATAATTTTATAAGAATGTTCTGAAACTTAATAGTTGCGGAAAAATTGCTAAGACAGAATAAAAACACCAATTTCATAGGTAAGGACCCAATATAAACTATAAATACATTATGTCTCATCATAAAGGTGTGGTGCTAGCGAACAATAGGGTAGGGTGTGATTTCCTTCGGTTTCTAATGATATTATATTAAAAATCACAACATGTATTTCGTATAAGATGGCGCGGCGCTAGCGGCACGTGGAGAGTACTTCGCGGAGCGCGCGGTCCTCTCCCGGCCGCCGCACTACACGCGGCTGCGAGGTGTTTACACCTCCCGAGGGACTATTATCGGGTGAGTACACCACCATTGTCAAATTTATCACATCGTCACAAATAGTCACAATATACTTGAATACCTAATAATGGACCAAGAACACTGCCTTGGGAAACACCGTAGAGCATACTAAAGTTTTGATCTGAGACAAAATGTAAACAAACTATATAAAGGCTTCTTTAAGATGTCAGTACTCATTACTGTAAGGCTTTATGTTAATCATACGACTATTAAATATTTTATTATTACAAACATTTAAAATTATGTAAATTAAGTAATTACTTCTCAACTTCAATAATTTTTGGTATTTTCACTTCAATGTTATATATTTAACGTAAGCATAGATTACTAAATTAATCTTTGATATTAAAAAAGATCTAAAACGAATAGTATTCTCAAACTTTTTTTTACCTACGCGTTTACAATACTTCCAAATGAATATGAACAGTCATGACATGTTCATGACACCGTGAATCTACTTTGAATTAAATTGTTATATTTCCATTCATATTTAGCATCATTTGGATGATAGCAATGAAAGCTTGTTTTTAAATACACACTACATAATACTCGTAAAAAAATTATTTCATTTCACAAATAAATAATGTTTATATTCAATGACGATATTGGTGTAATAAGTAGGTACGGCTTCTCGTATTTTATTATAAAAAATTAGAGCCCATATTATTTTTCTCCCAGAATTGGATAACAAGTTTGAGAACCACAAATTCTTTGTTTACCTTTTGTCTATCAAAATGTATAGAGTATAGAGCGTTTTATATTTTATAACACATTTGCTCGTAAAGGGTCTCTTATTTCACCAATTTCAATATCATAATCTATCACATTACGTACTTGTGCGATAATGTAAAGTAAAACGCACAGTTTGTGATGTTCCATCTAAAAACGCTTTTTTACACACTTTTTTAAATCTTAGCAAAGAGTTTTTATGTCTGAAAAGTAGTCAACATTTTCTTAATATATTACCTTTGGGAGATGGAATATAATGAATAAACATTTTATTCTTTAATTTCATTTACAAATTGTTCAAATTTTTATAACTGCTTTAAAAAGTGAAATTACAGCCTCTGCCTTCTTATAGCAATATCGCCTCGGCTGTAATTTTCAACTTGCCGCACTTATGTCATAATGCACTATTAAAGGTGTTAATGTGCGGTAGATTGTACATATTGGTTTTAATTATTAATTTATGTACAGTCACGTGCAAGGACATATTAACGTAATTTTCACAGTAAATGACTTCTATTATGTAGGGAATAAAGACGCTTATTGTTTAAGTGTTTACGTGTTTATGCTCGTGACTGTACTGATTCTGCATGTACGTTTAATTGTTTATAGGGTGTTATTTAAACGGTCAGCAAAATATTCGAATTTTAGTCAGCAAAAAAATGCAATTGGTCAGCTCAAATAGCTAATTGGACAGCAACTCAAATGTTTTCTCTGCTGCCATATTGTTTAATATATGTTTTGATGACACAAATATTGTTTAAAGGGTCATAAAAGAAGTCATAAAGAAGGGTCTTAACCTAACCTAATATCTATCAGAGTACATTTCCTACGATTTGACCTTTGATCTTTCATTGATCCTTTTCCTAGATTTTATACATTTCCGGTAACATAGGTAGGTATATATTGCTACTCAAATAATTATTTTGCTGCCCAAATAATTATCTTGCTGCCCAATTAAATATTCCACTGACAAAGTATTTGTTTGTTGCCTAAATGATTTTTCGGCAGACCATTTTATTACTGACCAAATAATTAATTGTCTGCCCAATTAATTACTTCCCTTTTTAATATAGTTATGTAAGAAGTAATGAGAGAATATTCCCCTAAAAACATAATGAATCAGGTTAGGAATATGTGATATATAATGCTTGAAGTCATGTCACAAAATAAGACTTTCTGTTATCCATAGACGACTCGCCGCATGTCAGCCACTTGAAAATATCAGGTGGTATGTGGGTGTTACATCTATGCCTATCCTTTCTCGAATACAATCGACGACCTCCGTGTTCGAGTGGTCTGTACGCCGGTCTCAAGGCGTCGCCATCTCGAGAGGTTCTGGGTTCGATCCCCAGTGGTGACAGATGTTTGTGTGATGATTACAGGCATTTGTTCACCAGTCTTGGATGTTTATGTAAGCATTGCATCTGAATATTTATATTTATAGTCTCAATCCAAGTTGCCAAAAAGGTAAACAAAAAAGCCGACTTACCGAATTTGTTATTCAATAATCACACTTTTTATCATGGACATTGGCACGTAAATATAATTAACGGTAACAATTGTTGTCCGTTTCAATTGATTTCAGTTACCTACAGTCATCACAAAACATTTTAGAGATGAAACATTACCTTTGTTTTGTTTACCTTTTTGGCAACTTGGATTGAGACGTACTATATATATTTATCAGTCATCTAGTATCCGTAAAACAAGGAGCAGTAATTGCTTAAAATGGAGCTAGTTGATAGGTGTGAATGTCTGAGGATATCTATTAATATTAAAGTCTTAATCTCATATTGGGTCCTTACCTATGAAATGGGTGTTTTTTTTCTCTCTTAGTATTTTGTCTGTAACTATTAAGATTCAGAGTATTCCTAAAAAATAATTACCTCGTCTAAAAAAAGACTATATTTTTCAGCTCTTTTGATTTGTTTTGATAATTTGTTGTATGTTTAATTATGTTAAAATTGGACACGGAGACAACTCTTTTTAATTAAGTGCCTCCCGAATACATCATTTTATTTGCATTCACTTAAAAACTATAAATAATTTTTATGAAGTGTAATATTACACATATTACTAAAGCTTGTCTAATGATAGATGCCAAATATTATTATCTTTGGATTTGTCGTTGTGAAGAAAACTGAAAAAAATTTAGTATGGAAAATGCAGAATTCCCCAAAATCTCCATACAAAACACCTATTTCATAGGTAAGGAACTAATATATTAACCCTTCTTCCCAGTTCAAAGAACTCTTCAGCGAATCCCGCGGCGCTTCGGCCGCGTTGGACGTGATAGCGCTCAACGCAGCGTGGGTGCCGAAGGCCGACGACGACTTAGTGCAGTATTTCAACGCAGTGGACAAGCATACGACGACGTAAACTGAGGTAACTAACGAACGCTGCTGTAAGGTACAACACCGCGTTGGACGTCATAGCGCCCAAGGCAGCCTGGGTGCCGAAGGCCGACGAAGACTCAGTGCAGTACTTGAAGCAGTACAGAAGTGACACCCAACACGGACGGTTGAAATCTAGTTTATTGTTGCTAAAAGTACTGTTTATATACTATGTCGATACAATGATATGTTTTGTATGTGACTCGACGGTGTAAAGTGCCGACGGTGCACGATGCTGCTGTTATTGGTATGTAGGTTGGCCCGCTGCTGACTGCGCTGTTGTCGGAGTCCAACATACCTAAAGTCAGCTGGTGGAAAAAAATAAATTAAAAAATATGAGCGGGTTATGTAAAGGATCCCGCACACAATATATGGGATTAAGTCTTTCGGTCAAAAATTGACCGAAATGAACCAAAAAATTATGAATGATGATGAAAATGATGATGATGAATGATGAATGATTGACCGAATTGATTGATTGTGTGCGGGGTCCTTTTTTGTTGGAGGTTTGACGAAATCAACAGGGATTTATCAAAATGTATCTTGTTTTAAGACACTTTTGGACAATAAACGTCTGTATTCCCTTGCAATAGAAGACATCTGGATAGAATGGACAAGATCGGGAGCAATAGGTTAGCGTGGTGTGGACTGGGATGAGGAGGGATTGAAGTGAAATAGAGTGAGAGGAAGACC
Organism: Parapoynx stratiotata; assembly: GCA_910589355.1. NCBI lineage: Eukaryota > Metazoa > Arthropoda > Insecta > Lepidoptera > Crambidae > Parapoynx > Parapoynx stratiotata. Next base: position 4,044,015 of record OU342476.1, on the reverse strand, counting down.
AAAGAAGCGATGGATTGAATGCGTGAAGAATGATTATGAGAATAAAAGAAGTTGATGCTGAGCTGACGAGTGACAGAGAAGAATGGAAGAAGAAGACATGTTGTGCCGACCCCACCTAGAGTGGGAAAAGGGCAAGAAGAAGAAGAATAAAGGCAACTACAGTCAAAAGTGTATCCATGTTCATGACTGTACAGCAATCTATAAGTTAAAATGGGCATTTATCTGAAACTAGTTTTCGCCGCTACTTTTAATGTGAAAACTGTGAGCTCGATAGGAGTTGCAACAGATGATTTCTTACAGTCTCACATGTATACTGCAGCCATGCTTGTTTGTATTAAAATAATAACTCGAAATGTCATTGTTACAGATTCCGGCATTATAGCATATAGACAGCATTGCATACAGCGCCATCTATGAACTGATTAGGTAACTAGTTGGTAAGTGACATTAGTGTTCTATTTTGAACGCCATCTATGGCGAAAACAAACTATTCAAAGGCGCACCTTTAGATTCAAACAAAGACTTGATAAAGTTCAATATATAAATGTAAATACCTCCATCCTTAGCCTAGGTAATAAATGTCTGAATACATTGCCATTTTAAAGATTTAGATGAAAACTATGTGTCTGTAATATTAGATTTTTGTCACGAATAAGAAAGACTACATGTTGTGTAATCTGTTCTTTGAGATTGAATATCCAATAAACATCACAAAAGTGTATTTTCTGTAAAATATGTCGAATTCATAAACATTTTGAGTATCTCTCTTTGTAACATATGTGAATCGTATATTTTTGTCAGTCACCGAACTAATGTTATGTATACTAAGTATACTCCTTCCTAGCCTGTACCCATAGTTTAGTTTTCATTGTAGAAAACCCAACTTTTTTAGTTGCGTTAAGAATGTCAATTTCTAAGGAAACGCGATTTCAACTACTTTCCGTTCGAGGCGCTTTTGACGTTTTCCACAAAAAAAATTGAATTTTTACAATGAAAACGGCGAATAAAAAAATTATAAAAGTATTAAACCGCAAAATATCGACCATCCACTGTCCATTTAAAGAAATTAGTGTCTTTACAAACAACGCCATCTACGGAGAGTTAGTAAAACTATTTAGTAAGTGACAATAGTTGTCAAATGATTTTCTAATAACTGGTGTCTTGAAAAAGCTATATATCTCTCAGAGTAAACAGAACTGGAGTAGCCATTAGTCAATTTCTCAAACATTTTATTCTGCCATTTCTTGCGGGGGGTGAGGTTACCTCTACACTCAAAGCCAGCACAACGCACAACGTTTTTACAAATGCACACATGCATAATTCGACACACAAATTTAAATTTCACGCACACACACGCTTAAAATAATCACGTGGGGTGTGCGTTTTGACAACGTCACAGCCGCACTCCCCACGAGACTAGCGCTCGAAATTTGAAATCGTAAAATTCTAAAACATGAAATAATGAAGTAAATAATCATGAAATCTTAAAAATTATAATTACAAATAAAAGGTGACACCATCCTTTAGCATACTCGATGTTTTCTATTTATTTTTACAACAAAAAACAGCACAGGCAGGCATTTTTGCGGGAGCTCTGTTCGCCGCAACGTTTACAATGTTATGGCTGTCAAAATGGCGGCTCAACTAGTTTTATTAAACGTGCAAGCATCCGATGCTTGTGCATTTGGCAGAGGGGAATGTTAGACAAAGGCTACTCCAGTTCTGTTTACTCTGAGATATATCTTGATAAAAATGTAAAAAAGTTTTATAGGAGGTATAAGAAAAAAAATTGGTGTTGCGTAGGCGCCATCTCTGTTTCGTAGTAGAAACTAAGTGTGAGTTTTATATTTATAGTGCCATCTGTTGGTGGTTATCGTAATTTCGATGTGCCATAAGGATATTCGTGTATTCTAAAATATATTGAAAATAGTAACATATACAGGTTGAGTTTTTAGACAGTGGTAAATTTTTTAAATGATGGTCTACTGAAGACTTATGAGAATAGTACTTAGGGTCTGCCGTTAGCCTATATACCACTGCTGGGCACAGGCCTTCCTCATGGAGACACATGAGGAGTATGGGCCGTAACACCACCACGCTGGCCTAATGCGGGTTAGTGAGTAACGGTTGCAATAGCGAACAGGACGTGCGTGCCAGGCTTAACGTGCCTTCCGAAGCACGGAGGCCTGACCATGGCGAAGGTAGCTTTGTTTTTGATATCGAAAGCCAAAGCGTACTAACCACTGCGCCACCGAATTCCACATCAGGGAATGTCTTATTTGTAACTTCAAAAGAGTCGTGATATTGTTTTTTTTCTTATATTGGTGCTGTGACTTCCAAGATCACTTCGACTCTGTCGGATCTTTTGTGATTCCCCTTACTTACGTGAGTTTATAAATCCCATAGGTTTCAAATAAGAAATACCTAGAATCTGTGGTCTAAATGCACCTTCAAGAGTAGCAAAGCTTTTGCCCTTTGCTCTGTTTACCATAAAAGATATTATTTGGTAATTTTGAAGTTGTTTATTGTGATAACCCATATAATCTAAGTGGACCGCTGTAGTATCAGCATTCTGCACCGGAATAAAGGCATGTATATGTACCTATGTTTGTATATTATACAATTCGTCATCGGCATCATTAACCTATGCTCGTCCCCTAATGCACGCCACCGCTCTCGATCTTCGGCCCAGTCCAGCCCAATCCAGCGAACCTACGAAAATCGTCATCCCATCTTGTCACAGGGCGTCCCTGCGTTTGCCGAGTCATGGTCTCCACTCAAGAACTTTACGACTCCAACGGTGGTCAGATCTACGGCTAATGTGACCAGCCCACTGCCACTTCAGTTTGGTAATACGGTAGGCTATGTCGGTGACTCTAGTAAAATAAAAATTGTCGGTAAAATTTGTTTATTCACTAGAAAATCAACCTGTATATTTATATGTCTAAGGATAACTAAGTGTTTTTATTCTAAATGTTGTCCCTTAAAAGACTTTAAAAGTACACATAGATCATTCACACCACAATCAGTGGGAATTTCTCTATAATTGGGCCTTGTGCCACATGGATTAGGTGTCATAATTGAAGAATTTGTTATTTACTTATGGTCTCCTGTTAATCGTAAATCCATTTAAATTTATGAAAGTGTAAGCCCCAATAATATAGTCCACATATCTATGCCAATAAATTCTTTAGTACCAACTAAGATTGGCTTGACAAGCAATTATGACCGTTATTAAAAAGCAATAAGGTTCTACATATCCTTGATAATTTATTGGATTAATGTAGGTATATTTAACGCCATCTACCGCTTGTTTTGAGAATTTCTAAGAAACTTTTAAACTGTCAGTGATTGATTTAAAATGGCGCCTATTTCTTTTACACTCACACTTTTTAGGACTTAAGCATCCGGCATATCCCGGACTAAAACAAAAACGGCTCCAGAAAAGCTCAAATTCCATCCGTCTCTCAAGAAAACGTATGCAATATTCGCCCATTTTAAAACATTATAACAGTCAGTTTATAATCATTGGCCTGCACTTCACTTGGCGTATCGTGTTCGCGTATTTGCTGTTTGTCCGAAAACGGCCAAATTGGTGCAAACAATGCAAATAGTGAAAATGCGTTTCCGCCCACTTGTCGGTTTTTGATCACAGATCAAAGGATTATTTGAGCTGTTTGCCCGATAACAGTCCATGTGTGGATACGTTATGTGGAAAGACTATTATTTGGGCAAAGTCACAACACAACGATAACGCTACGCGACGCTAAGCCAAGACCAGTGCCGCCATTAAACTAGAAGCACAATAGTTACTTAAAACGCCTTTAAGAAGTCAGTATTATATTTTAAAGTTATAAATTCAAAGCATTCACAGTTATTTGCGCACAGATTAAATATATTTATTTGAGAATGAAATTGCTAAATATTATTTAGGAAATGTTATTTAAGAGTTTATGCGATTTGACAATTTTTTTTATAAACGTAAGGTAGTTTTTGTAAATGTCTGATATTGGGGACATTAAAATTGCCGTACGTCCAAAAGCTAGAAGGTTCTATAAACAGAGTTAAAATCTAATAGATCTAGGAGTATAATCCATACGCCACATGTTTCTCTAAAAATTCAAACAAATCAAGTGTAAACATTTTATATTCTCCAATGTCAGACGTGAAACAGTCATCCACATATTTGCTCATGTAAATAGATCTGTAACTCTGTATTTATTATTGTATATTCTTCAGCTAGTTGTCCAAATAATCTTGATCATATTATATAAAATTTTGTCTAGTAAAATTTCTTCATCTTTTTTTTACTGGACGAAAAAGTAACATACATTTGTAATATTTTCTACATTTTGTAAGTAAATTAAGCCAACTAGAGATATTAGCGCATCTTTTTAATGAGATAAATGTGTTTATCAATCTGAATAGTGCTGTAAGTTTTGTAATCTTATTCATGATATGTGAACTAATGCGTGTAAGTATAACCATTACACGCACGCACACAATCACATGTAACACACATCTTTTTGTAAAAAATACTTGACAAAATATGGTAACATTGCAACAATGCTACCAGCAAACAAATTGTATCTATATGGGAACGCATCTTATACAACGCACATATATATATATAAGTAATCTAAAATAACTTCTATGTCCAAAAGATTGTTACTTATTGACTGCGTTCGCTGTGTTCTCATTTGTTAAAGAATATCATCTATTGCTGTAAACAATTTATTAAATTAAATAAACCTTCGTCCGTGAAACTACAGTGGGTAGATGAAACTACTCACAGAATCAAAAGCCATTATTAAGAAACGTAATATCCGAATATTAAAAAAAACTAGTCTTAAAACTTAGATTTAAAACTCGTTCATTTAAAAAGTAAAAAACTTTCTAGTCTCGACCAAAGAAAAAGCATTTAGTATATTTTTGTAGGGTACTAATAAATATTTCTACTAAAATGTATTTGTAGCGAAAAACGTTAGTTTATTAATCAGGCTATTAGACATGACAAGTTACAAAATTTATTAATAAATTATTTATTCACATAAATCGAATTTACCCTTGCTTAGAGAAAAATGGGAAAAAACTCAGCAAGTCGGTGCCCTCTTACATTTTTCATAGTAGTTTGTTTCGGGATAAGAAACAATTTACTGGGCGTTCATTATTTTTAATGATATTATAGTAAGGTCTATTTTACAATAGACAACATTTTTGTCATCCATAATTCGATATTGCCAGAAAATAAAATAACATTACATAGTAGTTTTTGTGTTTTTGAGTGTGACCTGTGTTTATCATTATGTTGTAAGTAAAAATAATAGTTTAATTTCTTAAATTATTATAATCGATGTATGTCTAGTCAGCCAAATATTGAAATGTATAAAGAAATATAATCACAACTCAGTAATTTTTTTTATGTGCTGCAGAAAAGAAAAAAATATTTAAATTTTATACGTACAAAAACTTTTGACATTTAAAACTCTTAATTCCGTTATAATAAAACTCATGAATTGTCAAACGTGTATACAAATGTTTGCACGTGATTTTATTATTTCGACATTCATATACGAATAATTACAACCGGTGTCTCTTATTTCACACAGCCGTCATATTAGCGCCCAACGTGGGGCCGTACTGGCGCCCAACGTGGGGTCGTACTGGTGCCCAACGTGGGGCCGCACTGGCGCCCACCGTGGGGCTCCTTTTGGGCCGCTAGTATGAGTTTTTATAGTAATCTATACACCTATCACCGAAGCTTTTCCTCGATTTACTGCGTGTCTGTTGGCAACTATACATTTATCTTGATTGCCATAAAGTTACTTTGAAAACTGATACTAGAGGCACAGTGCACCACCACTGTGCTGTGCTGTTCACCACGATAATAAAATAGCGCAGACAGCTATTAATAGTTGTCAGTTCTATGAGAAACCAGGCGTGTAATGTGCTCTTACACACATGGCAGCCTGCGCCTTTCTCCTGACGGCGCCATGCCGACTGGCGGCTGGTCAGCTGTTACAAAATTGTTTCTTCTCCCAATTAAATATAATCTGCGTTGTTATCGATGTATTTAATTTATGAATATCAGCATATTTATATATTAATATTACCTGCGAATTAAACCTCAAAAGATCAGATGAGTAAAGATTTACCTTGCGATAGTGTCAGCTATCGCAAGGTAAATCTTTACAGCTTCCTTTTGAACAGTTAACAAACGATATTGATAAAACCATATAAGTGACGATATCGAAGACTATCTACAAAATCAGTCACACTAGCGTATTTTTACGAATGTGAAGAATTTTTCTCTTTTAGTATGTTGACAGTTGAAAGCGATAAACTGTTTTATCAAATAACGTTTCAGTGGTCAAGTAAGTCCTAAGTAAAGTGTTTATCTATAACCGACATATTTAACCGTGTAAAGCTGACATCAAACCTTTACTTTGTCCTAGGCCTGACGGCAAAAAAAAAATTTCTTTGTATCAGATCATTATCTGTCCATGTATATAGTAGTAGACTCGTGTAACTTTACCTAAAGAGATTTTTGTATTCGCTTTTGTAATAAACTTTCCGAATGTAATCTGTGTTTTTCTTGATATTTCTTTAACAACAACAATCCTGCTTTTATTTGTGCGGTTCGTTTTTTATATGACAGGTAAACTCTTGGCCTTCATCTCACCTAATGGTAAGTGATGATAAGGCCGAAGGTAGAAGCGAACTTCACCTGTAAATCCGCAACGACTGAGGAACTGGCTATCTTACCTTTGATTGCCGGCACACAACAATTGCTTATAACATTGTTATTATAGTGACAAATTTAGGTAAGACGGTGGTAGCTAGTCAGGCGGGCATAGAAGCCCTACCACCAACCAAACCGAGCAGAAATACTTCTGCCCCGATGGGGAATCGAATACGGACCTCCCGATCAACACCCGGTGGTGTGAACCACTAGACCAGAGAGGCGGTAAAAAAGCTAGCACGTCTAGAAAGCCAGCACGGACTGAATAAAAAAGTCCCCGGGGTCATGGTTCATTGCTTCTAGAGGCAGTTAGTAACTTGGGACGTAACTCCGGACTTAGGGACTGCCAGGCCTACAGGATAGGTTACAATATCGTGTACGACAAGTGTTATCCCCCTGTCTATTGATCGGACGCCAGGAGTTTGGTGTCAAAAAATACCTATCTGTGTACAGCGCTCATAGGCGCTTAATAGGCAAACTCACGCGAAAGACTTAGGTGTCATATTCGATGACCTACATACCTACATCTACCATTCATAATTAAAGCTCAAAAATGTTAGGATTAATCTTTCGCAATACCAAACAGTTTAAAAAGGCTCATAGTCTCATATATCTTTATGATTCTATTGTTCGAAGCATTTTAGAGTATGGATCTGTTATATGGTCCCCTTTCTACGCAGTGCATATTAATCACTTAGAAAGCAACGTAAATTCTTAAGAAGTGTTTCCTATTACCAGGGTTTACATCGCAAATTACCTCACTACTTGGACAGATCGGACAAGTTTCATATGCAAACATTGGAAACCAGGCGTAAGCATTCTGAACTAGATTATCTTCATAAAATTGTCCACTCCGTTGTAAACTCTCTGCTAGCCTCAATTAATTTCATTACGAGTACTAAAGGTTTACCCTAACAAGACATCCTACTACAATCCAGTGGTACACATGTGCCGCCTATACAACAATATAATCCAAGATAGTACTGATATCGACGTCATGAACTCCCTTCAGAAGGAGTGTTCAGAATATTATTAAGTAATATCTATGCATATAATATCTATAATAAATGTTGGTGTATGAGCGAATTTCTTTTAATGTTAATCAACAAGATTTGTAATATGTAATTTGTTTTTATATTGAGTACATTATTATATTTAATGCGTATACAAATCACAAATTTTTGGTTTTGTATGTAAGTTTAAACATAATAATATGTATACTTATATTTTACTTTATAGTATACCTATATTTTTATTACCTATTTATTTATATATTTTAAATTTGTCATTTATTATAAATTGATAAGTCTTTATGTCTAAAATTTGATTCACAGAACCATTGTAAATTTTAGGACACATGTTGTTGGAGTACAGTCTGTACCCTATATTTATACCTTATTTATTATATGAACTATGTAACTGTACTCTGTTGTGTGTCTAAATAAATAAAATTAAATAACCACTACTTACGCTATGTAAGTAAGTTAAAATATATCGTATTTTTATCTGCATTGCTGTTTTGCGAATCGAAAACATACTCAATTATAATCGCAATTATTTTTCCACGAAGCGAAGAATTAAAATAACAAGCTATTTGTCAATTTAATATTAGCTACACTAAATTTTCCCGCGGTTTTCGTTATTTTGTAAATAGTTAAACAACTTGGGAAACACAATTTGAGTTATTTTTGCTTCATTACATATTAGTTTTAATAGCAGAGTTGGGACGAACTACTCGTTCGAGAGACCGCGGGAAACGCGGGTTCGATCCCACCGCCTGTACCACCCCTTCGGGGACAGAGGCATGACAATATGTCATGTATGTAATGTGAAACATATTTTGCATACATAGCAAATTCTACATAATATACGAATTCCTAAAAACTGTAGTTTCATAAAATCAACTATACAAATCCATTAAGTTGAGGTAATAAAAAACTTGATATACAGACATACGTAAATGAAAAATGGTGATATTGATAAGACCATTGTTAGGCCGCGTAACAATGAATGGGTAACGCCACGGAGACATTCTCTTAGTAATAAATTATCATAGCCGAATAAACGCTATAATGTTAACAAAGAGGAACAGTATATTAACAAATGTATTGATATTCGGTATGTAATTTTGTAGTATTTTTCCTTGTTTCTCGACCTGTAGATACTATTAAGTAGTATGAATGCGATGCTTTAGGAAATAAAGACAACGGATTCTAGGGGCGGCTTATCCCAAACCTGAGGAATTTATAGGCATGCCCCCAGCCAACATCATAATGTTCATCCAGGACATTTGGGTGATGGCAGAGAAGGATGAATAGGAAAGGGGAAGCACAAAAAATCCCATAGGGTCGAAGTGCCCTGAGTTATCTCAGATTATTGGGTCTTTACCTATAAAATTGGTGTTTTTTTTTCTCTCTTAGTATTTTGTCTGTAACTATTAAGATTCAGAGTATTCCTAAAAAATAATTAAATCGTCTAAAAATAGACTATATTTTTGAGCTCTTTTGATGTGTTTTGATAATTTGTTGTAAGTTTAATTGTGTTAAAATTGGACACGGAGACATCTCTTTTTAAGTGCCTCCCGAATACGTCATTTTATTTGCATTCACTTAAAAACGAAAAATAATTTTTATGAAGTGTGATATTACACATATTACTAAAGCTTGTCTATTGATAGATGCCAAATATTATTATCTTTGGATTTGTAGTTGTGAAGAAAACTGAAAAAAAATTAGTACGGAAAATGCAGAATTCCCCAAAATCTCCATACAAAACACCAATTTCATAGGTAAGGACCTAAAAGAATAGAATAAAGTGGTATATAAAATCTGCCCTGGCTGGTGGAATATTGGTTTGAATTACAGCGTGGTTATGGATATTCTATAGTGAGCGGTGACGGGGATAGGCTTGCCCCTATTTCATGGGACCTAATTATTGGCAGTGTGGGGGTGTTAGACACCTCTGCTTATGTTACTAAGTACAGTCAGCATCAGAAGTACATACATACATACATACAATCACGCATACAATCCCCGAAGAGGTAGGCAGAGTCCAAGGAGCACTGCGCTCCCCAAGACCACATTTAGCCATACAAAAATTTGGGTTTGGTCAGATGAAAAATCGTGAAAGAGTAGTAACAAGTGTCAGAAGTAGCACATAATTTTAGTACTGTCACTATATATTAATTGTACAACATATTACTACATTTAATTCGTTTACAGTAAATGACTTAAGTCATTTACTGTCAAAACATATAAGGCAAAATATAGATTCATAGATATTTAGGGGAAGTAATTAATTAGGCAGCCATTTCATTATTTGGCCAGCAACATAAAGGTCAACCGAAAAAACATTTGGGCAGCAAACAAATATTTTGTCAGTAATATAATTATTTGGGCGGCAAAATAATTAATTGAGCAGCAAGATAATTATTTGGGCAAATAATAATTAGTTGAGTTGCAAAATTATGATTTGGGCAGCAATATTGATGTTACCACAAATGTAAAAATCTAGGAAAAGGATCAATGAAGCATCAAGGATGAATTCTTGAGAAATGTATTCTGCTAGACATTATGCGAGGGTGATTTCTTCATGACCCGGAAAAACCATGTTTGTGTCATCAAAACGCTAATAAAACAGGGTTTTTGAGTGCAGAGAGTGGTGTTTATTAGGATGACAGGGATGAAGTGAAGGTAGACATTTGTATCAAAATATAAACAATCTAAATACAAATATACGTCGATCACAAAACTAGCCAGGGTGTTGTTATTGGCAAACCAAATAGTTTTTACACCGCCCCGCAATGGGAACACCCTGTATAGAAATAAATACAAGTATAAAAAAAAGACAATATCAAAGTTACTATACACTTAACACTAACACGCACAAAAAGACAAAATATTTACATAACAAACATTAAAAATATATACACCCTATCACAAGCTATACACACCTTAACAACTAAAAAACAATAACAAACAAATACATTAAGACTTACACCTAACCTAAACCTAAACTGTGAGAGCACTTACAGTGTTTCAGTTTCGGCAACGGTTTGGTCAAAATGTCTGCAACCATTTCACTGGTGTGGATGTATTTAATGTGTATGTTGTGGTGTGATAGTGATTCGCGGATAAAATGGTGTTTTATGTCTATGTGTTTGGTTCGTGCATGATAAGTGTTGTTGTGACCTAATTTGATTGAACTTTGATTGTCGGAATAAATGATGATAGAGTCAGTGATGCCGAAAACTTGGGTGAGGAGTGACTTTAAGTAAATGCTCTCCTTGCAAGCTTCGGCCAGAGCCATGTACTCAGCCTCAGTAGTAGATAAGGCCACTGTACGTTGCTTGCGAGCTTCCCAAGACACAGGCGCTCCGCTCATCATGAATACGTTTCCAGTAAAGGATCGGCGGTCAATTAAATTGTTGCCATAATCGGCATCGGCATACCCTACTGGGTAGAGCTGGCCTGAGGACGAGAACTGAAGCTTCATGTCCTTGGTACTTTAAAGGTACAGAAGCACACGCTTAGCGGCTTTCCAGTGTACCCCCCCGTAATGTGTATTGAACTGGGAAAGGTACGAAACCGCGTGAGCGATATCGGGCCTTGTACAGATGGCAATGTACATTAAAGACCCGATAAGCTCTTGATATGGAGCTTCAAATTTCTCGTCATCCTGACTAGGAAGTGTTAACTTCAGGCCAAGTTCCAGAGGGGTGGTGACACTGATAGCATCACTCATGCCAAATTTCTCGATCAGTCTCTCGATATAACGAGTCTGATCGAGGCTGATGCGATTGTTGGACTGCGACTGTATGACTCGCATACCAAGACAGTCCTTTAGCGGACCTAAGTCCTTGACAGTAAACTTTTTCTTCAGTTCCTGTTTAAAATGTTCTTTAAGAACATTGTTGTTGCTGACTAGGAAGAAGTCGTCAACAAAAACTGCTACAAGGAGAATATCCTTGTCATTTCTTTTAAAATAAAGACAGTGTTCAGATGACGCTTGGGTTAGTAAAAGATCTGCCATAGCCTCACACACTTTCTTGTTCCACTGGCGTGGTGCTTGCTTTAGCCCATAAAGAGCTTTCTTAAGCAGACAAACTTTCCCTTTGGATTCAGTAGAAAAACCTTCTGGTTGCTCCATGTATATTTCCTCCTCAAGGTCTCCATTTAAGAAGGCAGTCTCCACATCTAGGTGGTCGACTTGTAAGCCATGTTGAACAGCAAACGCGAGCAAAAGTCGAACTGAGGATAATCTGGTGACAGGCGAAAAAGTTTCACCATAGTCTATCCCAGCGACTTGCGTAAAACCTTTGGCCACAAGCCTGGCTTTATATTTTGTCACGTTTCCTGAGGTATCCTTCTTAATTTGCAGCGTCGCGAACGTCCTTTTTCATCAGCGCTGCAACCACATTTTCCGAACTCAGCTTTGTGTTTGAGTGCTCCAGCGACATGACGAGTGGCTCGTACTTCTTCGGAAGTCCTGCCAGCATAACAATGGCGAGAAACTCGTCTTCCACTGCAGCATCAATGCTATGCAGCTCTTGCTGCGTAGCGAGCATTTTATTGATATACTCCTTAATGTTCCCTTGAAATGTAGCTGTGAGAGGTTGTTTGGTGAGAGCTAGCCTTCTTGTCAGGCCGCTGTCAGCATACGCCTTTTTAAGATTGTTGAAGGTGTCATAGGCTGTTAATGCTGACCTGACAACGGGGTAGAGGGACTCCTCGCATGCGAGACAAATTTTCGCACGGGCTTGTGCATCCTTCCGCTTTACGACGGCGTCTGCGAGATTGGCTTCTTCTTTGACCACGTCCCAGAGGTCGAGGTCGGTCAACCAACACTCCACAGCAAAAGCCCACGTCCCAAAGTTGCGTCCATTTAGCTTTGTAAAGCTGACGCTGCTTCCCGAAGATGAAGACATAGTCAAAGATAAAGACTTACGTGTCGAGTTTGGTAAAATTACCGATAGGGATTATTTTCTAAAACACTTTTGTCTCTAATACTCTAAACAACTTTTTGCACTGCGCTGCGCGTACCCTGGGCCCATAACCACTAATAAAACAGGGTTTTGGAGTGTAGAGAGTGGTGTTTATTAGGATGACAGGGATGAAGTGAAGGTAGACATTTGTATCAAAATATAAACAATCTAAATACAAATATACGTCGATCACAAAACTAGCCAGGTTGTTGTTATTGGCAAACCAAATAGTTTTTACAAAAACACATATTTAAACAATTTGGAAAACATTTGAGTTACTGCCCAATTAGTTACTTTGAAGACAACTTATAAATATATGCTGGCCAACTAGTTGTTTTGCTGACCAATTATGAAATATGTGCTGCCCATAAGTTGCTGACCAATTGTATTTTTTTTCTGACCAAAATTCGAATATTTTGCTGACTTAAATAACACGCGATATTTAGTCATTTCATATTTAGTGCATGTGGAATTATAAAAATTGTAGATACAATATGATTATACTTATGTATATTATGATTAAACAAAAAGGAACAAAATTGTAATATGGGTATATAATAATGTACAGTCTCTTGGTAGATCTGTACTATCTGTTGATGACTTGCTGATGTTACGGATGTAAATGACAACTCTTAGTACTTGATCTTGTTTATTTTCTTGATATTAACGAGTACACACTAACATGATCTAATGTGAACTGAATACAATAATTTCATATTAATTTATTAAACGGAATATGCTGACGCGGGTCATGTGCGGTAATTAGAACCGTACATATTCCCGGGCCAGAGAAAGTAATTAAGATAATTTTGTAAAACTTAAGATATAAATTTATATAAAAATACAAATGATAAGAAACAAATTTAAATATTTCATACAGAGCTATTAAACATCTCATTGAATTTACGCAAAATGGGGCTCGTAGACTTGTTTTCGAATCCGGTGGTAGGCGACCGTGTCTCCGCTGCGTAGGACGGGCTCCCGCTGCCTCCGGCGCGCGCGCTGGCCGCCGGCGGGCGGGCGGCTGGAGGTCCGCTCAGTACACGCATCTCGATTGCTTGCTCTGCCGCACTTGGATGCATTGTCATACGACTGTGTCGTATCCGTCTGATGATGATGATCATTCCAACAATAATCATTACGCCGATTATGAAGTATATCATGACGTAGTGATGTATATCATGATGAGACACGCTGTCCAGTAGAATCTTGTTGTTCTTCATATATCGTATCTTGTCTTCGATTAGTGAAGCTTCTAACTGGAATTCTATGTGTGACGTGTTGGTCATGTTCAAATGTGGTATGCTTATGTTGATCAAATGATTAATTGGTGAAATTTTTGGTGTATACAAATCTGGAGTTATGCGAACCTCGCTTGAATGAGGTTTATGAGGATAAATGGTGAATTCGTCGGTTTTGATTATACATCCATGACCTACGCTTACGAGTCCTGCGCCAGTCAGCTGATGTGCGGTCATTTGATTCCCACACATTGTTCTTACTTGACATTGCTCGCAACATGAGTAGATATATGTGTTGATAGAATAGCTAATTTGCCATGTATTTTTACACGTTCTTATTTTAGTTTCACATTCCTTGTTTTGTAATTGACACAGGTTTTTGTCAGCTTTCATCAAATATTCTGGTTTCATACTATGGCAGAAATACATTTCCTCTGTTGTATGACAGGATCTGACATCTATTTCACTCATTGGTATAAAAGTATCTTTCTTGATGTTCATTGCAACATAATCTGATACGGGAACCAATTCGATGACTTTGGTGTCTTGATGTTTCGGTATCGGTATGATCTTCAAAATTTCATAAGTCTCCCTGCTGATTAATGGTATTTTAATCTCGAATAGAAGATAATCTTGCATCATCCTTGTTTTGATCTTGATAAGGTTATACAATTTTCGAAGGTCCGAATGAATATTTTCGATGGGAAGAGACACATCTTTAGGTAACTTGCTTGCTATAATACTTAATTCTTCAGTCAGTTGGTTCGGCGTCAGCAAATGTAAGTTGAACCGTCCTTGATAAATGTCGGTCACTGTGTCTAGTAGTGTATTTTGTAAACCTTTTAAGTTGCTTAGAACGTTACTTGCTATTATGGACCCAATTGCGAAGTCATTAGCGTAGTTATTTGCTTGTGTTTCATCTTTCAATTGTTTCATGGCATTTTCTAGCATATTCATATGTTGAGTTACTACTTTACGCTGTTGGTCCATCACATACTCTGTTTGTCTCAATAAATTATTTTCAGATTCGACAACTGATGTCTGATTTTTCCAAAGGTTCACAATATGTTTTTGGTTTTCTTGCAATAGTTTTATGTCGGTCTTATATTGTTCAGCGAATCTTTCATCTAGAACACCGAACAGTGTATTCGCTAGATAGCCGACGCCGTTTATAAGACCTCGGCGTATCCGTTGTCTGGCCGGGCGCTGGTCGAGATGCTGACTCAGTAGCAGCTGGTTATAGTATTGTAGTTCCGCGTAGTCGTGACGTAACTGGAGTAGTATCGCGTCACAATGTGCTTGCTCTCGTATTTTGTTGCATGTCGTAGCGAGTGTTTTTAAATATGTATCAAGCGTCTTGTTTCCTTGCCAATAAGGCTCCATTTGATAATATACAATAAGTTTCCATTCATCCTTGATCAATAGCATATCGGCGACCTTGTCGAAGTATAAACTTTGGTTATCTCTGAACTTGCTTATGTTTACGTTGGCTTCAGAATTTGCTAAGACAGACATGAATAGAAGGAATGTCATTAGCAATGAAGTGAAAAAGGATTTCTTGGTGTTTCTTTTCCGCTTCATTGCTAATGACATTCCTTCTATTCATGTCTGTCTTAGCAAATTCTGAATATACTGACGCGGGTCATGTGCGGTAATTAGAACCGTACAAATAATATTACCACGCCTCTTTCAGGCAGCGGTGGAGGTGGTGGGATATATATGTATGTTTTTGTTTATGTATCATAATTTTTAATTAATTGCAGTAATCATACCTCTTTCCTACGCGAAAATATTCATAATCACATTTCGGAGTAAAGACTACGATCCCTACCCTGCAATCAGGCCTGTGTTAGACATGGCTGGGAAAGACGGACAAAAGGAGAACCAAAATGGGTTCCTCGAGTCGCAAATCCACACACTGGCCAAAAAGAGAAACGAGGACAATTTACACAAATGCAGACTCTTTGGCAGTGGCACGAGGAACCAAAGGTTGGAGTGCCAGAAAAAAAGTACAAATAAAAAAACCAAGACCTTGATTTTGCCGAATCCTAATCTGTATTGGGATCATAAGGATCATAAGCCGACGTAC
Organism: Parapoynx stratiotata; assembly: GCA_910589355.1. Lineage (NCBI taxonomy): Eukaryota > Metazoa > Arthropoda > Insecta > Lepidoptera > Crambidae > Parapoynx > Parapoynx stratiotata. The sequence goes on along the minus strand of OU342476.1, from coordinate 4,027,960 downwards.
GAAGACGCCTATTATTACGATGGATACCTCACAGATATTATTGGAAAAGATGGTTACCACGACATGAGCAGATCGTTTTCAACCGATATCGACATGAAGGACTTGCGATCAGAAAACCTGTTGTCAAATACAATTAAGATTAAAAAACGCAATATGAATATTGACTCGTCTGACGAATTTTTGGCTAGCGATGACGATTCTGATGAAATAAAGGAGCCGAAGCGATTCCAAGTCATCAATAACAAGAAGAAACCGAAATTGGAACTGCAAACAGTTTCTGATAGTGATGACTCATCTTCGCAAGAGTACACACCGCCAGTGAGAAATAAAAAAGAAAAAGTCATATCTGACAGCGACTCATCATCAGAAGAAATAATTCAAAAGCCTACACGCGGGAAAATCAAGGAGGTTTTAAGTCTAAGCTCATCAGAATCTGACGCTGTTCCACTAAAAGCTAAGAAAACAGACGAGCACTATCTTCTAGGCCATAGGATTGTAGGTCTTCGGTCGAAAAATTTTAGGAAAAAATTTCTGCCAAAAAGGTTCTTTTGGAAAGCAGACGATATTCACAATTTAGGCTATTATTGGTTCAACGGACCGCAAGGTAAGTATCCATTGTACTCTGTGAGGCCTTGAAAATATTACAGGATTTATACTTTTTACTGTTTTATTAACTACCCTATCTTGCCGGTTCTCAAAAGGCTAGTTGACTCATATCAAAAGTAATCAAAATAATGTTTATTACACAGCCTGTTATTCATAAAAAATAATAAAGTCTTATTAAACCTATTTTAGTTACAGAGTGTTTTGTTTTTATCTTTCAAACACAAATCTAAATTAAAAAGAAAGTGTCAATTCACTTTTTAACTAAAATAGGTTTATTATGCCTTTAATATTTTTTATGAAAAACACGGATAATATTGGGTCCTTACCTATGAAATTGGTGTTTTTTTCTCTCTTAGTATTTTGTCTGTAACTATAATGATTCAGAGTATTCCTAAACAATAATTACCTCGTCTAAAAATAGACTATATTTTTGAGCACTGTTGATTTGTTTTGATATTTGTTGTAAGTTTAATTGTGTTAAAATTGGACACGGAGACAACTCTTTTTAAGTGCCTCCCGAATACATCATTTTATTTGCATTCACTTAAAAACGATAAATAATTTTTATGAAGTGTGATATTACACATATTACTAAAGCTTGTCTAATGATAGATGCCAAATATCTTTGGATTTGACGTTGTGAAGAAAACTGAAAAAATGTTAATATGGAAAATGCAGATTTCCCAAAATCTCCATACAAAACACCAATTTCATAGGTAAGGACCTAATATTTAGTACATGGGTCCGAAATATACCAAGTTCAATAAATATAAATTATGGGATTGCTGTAGAAATTCAATTAAAACATGTATTATTTTTACTTTTTGTTCATCAGTCACAAACGCTATCCGCCATGTTTGTGAAATTAGTGAAGTAACGCTTCAAGTCAACAAATACTACGCATGGCGAAAACCAGTTTTAACCGCCTCTCTGGTCTAGTGGTTCGCACCACCGGGTGTTGATCGGGAGGTCCGGGTTCGATTCCCCATGGGGGCAGAAGTTTTTCTGCTCGGTTTGGTTGGTGGTAGGGCTTCTAAGCCCGCCTGGCTAGCTACCCGTCTTACCTAAAATTGTCGCCATAATAACAATGTTTTAAGCATTGTTGTATTTCGGCTTTCAGAGGTAATATAGCCAGTTCCTAAGTTGTTGAGGATTACAGGTGAAGCTCGTTTCCACCTACAGCTTTATCGTCACTTACGATACAGCTTACCTGTCATGTATAAAAAAAAAAGTCAAACGCCAGTCGCAACCAAGGTCGCAACCAATCAAGCATGACCTTGTAGGTAGGCTTTGTCAATCTGTGTTACGCATGCGAATTGAATTGTTTACCAAAATCGTGATTTTACGGCACAGATAATTAATAGAACATCATGACCAAAGACATTTTGACGGTTAAGCAAAAACGTAATTTATTGTGTTGGCTTAAAAAAATATGTTTTTTATGGTGATGGCTAACAGTAATGAATCATTTGGGGCCCAATTAAAAAAGGGTTAACTAGCCTTTTGTCGGAAAACAAACGAATACAGTCGATATCTATGTATACAATCAAACTGTAGAGGTCCAATGTCTGTACATTGAAAAAAAAAATGCTTAAAACCAAGTCAGGGGGATTTAAAACGAGAAAATACCAAAAATGTGTTTTTCTTAAATTTTTTGTTTCTTTGTCTGTTTGTACGGGATAATTTCCGCAATAGTTAAACTGATTTCAATGAAATGTTGCATGGTGAAACCTTATACCCCTGGTCAAATCTTACATACTTTTTATTCCGGAAAATCAAAGGGATCCCGTGGGATACTTAAAAAACAATAGTAGGCGTGGACGATGTCGCGGGCAACAGCTAGTTCTACATGTTTTTGTAAGATATACAGGATTAAATAAGGACGTTTAATTAAAGACGTTCTAGAGAAGGGCCAGGTCAAAAGTACCCGAAATCGCCGAGCATGCATGAGGACTGTAATGAGAGTTGATGAAGCGAATTAAATATGCAGGGATCGTAGCAAGTGGAAGGATGTGATCTCTGCCTATCCCTGTGGGAAAAAGGCGTGACTTATGTATGTATGTATACAGGTTTATTTTTAATGAATCAGCAACCTTGTAAGAATAAGTAGCTAACATCGTAAAAAATAACATTTGTTCTTCGAGTGTTACCATAACTCAATACATTAATTAAAAAATATTTTCTAAGCTTTTAATGTACTGTCGTGACATTAGTAAGTCTATGTTCCGTCCATACGAAAAGGCGACACGCGATTCATTAAAAACAATCCTGTATATCATGAGAAACAATCAACAAAGAGCAACAAGTAGCGACAAGAGCATGATAAAGCCCAATGAAGAAAATAAAAAACCTCGCCATATTGCGAAAAAATGATTGAACTCATTTCTTATAATGGCAACAATAATTTCATTTAAATGTCATCTGTCACGTATTTTGTCTTACAAACTTCTTTTAAATCAGTTTATTAAATTTCATTATCGTTGTTTCTGTGTAATGAAATACTGATGGGTATCAAATAAATAATATATATACTCTTTATTTCAATTGAAAACATTTACAACTTCATGGTAAAAACAATGTTTGTTTATACATATTTGTAAATATTATGTTTGTTCGCCAACATATTCACAGCTACGTTCAGATTAGTGAAGGTCATTGTCTCAATACAAGAAATAAATATAAACTTCGTCTTCCAAGTTACAAGAGAAGTAAGACGAATAAATCTTTCTTAATGAATTGTGTTAGATTTTATAATATGCTACCAATCAATGTTACCCAAATGACCGATACAAAGTTTAAAGAATTTGTAAAAAAAACCCTCATGAAAAAAGCCTATTACAAAATCAATGATTATTTAAATGATAGTCAAGCATGGGACATATAGATTGCTCCACACTGCAATCTTACATTTGGTCACTTTCATTATTGTATATTGAAATGTTTACTTTTTTATTATACATTTTGTTTAGCTATCATAAATTCCTTTTTTTTCTATTATATTAACACAAAACTTTTTTGTGAAACATAGGTATTATTATTGTATCCATTCATATTAGATATAATTTTTTTTTTGTTTTGGCCAGGAGAGTGTTCCGAATAGACATGACAATTAATTAACTACTTCAGTATAACTATTACAATCACTTGTATATATTGATACGTCGCTTTTGGAGCATTTTCCTTCCAATTCAATTTTGACATTTGTGACTAAGAGTATTATATAATACACGTAAATTTTATTAGGTTGTAGAATATATTGATGTAAAGGGAGGACGGAACCCTTGCAGAGTTTCTTGCCTGTATCTTCTCTAGACAAGGCCTCCCGGTAGTGAACAGGCCGAAAAAAAAGTAGTGGTATTATCAATTTAAGGATACTTATAATTTATTTTGTTTGTTTTGACTTGTCAAAAGTGTATTTGATGATACCAATTTGATTAAATGACTTTGAGTTTGAGTTTGAGTTTGAAGGGAGGACTTATTCACTAATAGGAATGTCTTCCAGTCAACCCATTAACGACAGTAATAGCAGTTATAAGTAGGCGACGAAAATGCAACAAGAATACGTGCAAATGTTAAATGAACTACATATACTAAAGATAATACATAAAAATATTTAAATAAATACTTATATACATACATATTGATATATTAATAGATGAATACAAAATGGTAGTAATAAATAAGGGAAAATACGAGGAAAATTGATTGTTTGAAAAAAGTATTTTTAGTGTTGCAATAACTTTAAATGTCACATTAGGAAATACACAAATAGAGACTGTCCAAAGTTTTAACATGCTCGGGCTACACATAGACACAAATATAAATTGGAAAATTCACATAGACAATATTAAGACCAAACTTTCAAAATTCATGTATGCTTTATATGAAATTAAGACCAGTACAAATACTAACACAGCACTAACATCTTACTACGCGTATGCATATTCCTGGCTGAGGTACGGGATTACACTATGGGGAAACAGCGTAAATGCCAACGACCTATTCATATTGCAAAAGAAATGCATAAGAATAATATCCCAGATAGAAAATATCGTAAGCTGTAGACCGTACTTTAAAAAATACAAAATAATGACACTAACATCAATATATATACACGAATTAGTCACATTTGTGTATAAAAATCCTAACTTATTTAGAAAATTAGAATACACACATAATGTAAACACGAGACATAAAAAACGACTCTATTTACCTTCATCCAGAATAAAAATGCTAAATACTAGTCCATACTACACGGCTATAAAACTATACAATAAATTACCCATTACAATACAAAATGAACAAAAATTTTCAATTTTTAATAAAACCTAAAACAATATCTTGTAAGTAAATGTTTCTATAACATAGATGAATATCTTAATAGTACTGAATAAGCCTAAATTAATATATATTTAATAACTCTAAGTAGCTACAAAAAATAGAGGTACTTATATTATAAAATTTAAACATAAACTTAAATAATTATTTGTTGAGAACTTGAACGCTCTGTCTAATATTCTACTTAATATATATATTTTTTAATAGTTTTAAGTTCCATAATATGGGTATAGAATGAAATTCTGAGCCGAGGTTGAGTCACTATTAAAATCATGAAGGCGACTAATGGACTTAGAACTGCACAACATCAAATAGCTTATTGCGGCGATGGGCTCACCACCTGTCACGCTGAGTGCAGTGACTGTTTGGTGAAGCGCGGACTTTGGCAGTGGACTGCTTTTGCGGTGCTTTCGCCTAGTCTTTGGCTACCCCTTAGGGGATAATAGTCGTTATTATATGTATGTACTAGCTGTTTCCCGCAACTTCGTCTGCGGTTACTATGGTTTTTTAACTATCCCACGGGAACCCTCTAATTTTCCGGAATAAAAGTATCTAAGATGTTGACCAGGGATATAAGGTATCACCATACAAAATTTCGTTTAAATCGGTCCTTAAAATTAAAATTTCGGAGATTAGCTCGTACAAACAGACAAACAGATGAACAGCCAGAGACAAAAAATTTAAAAAAATCATTATATTTTCCTCTTTTTACAACCCTCTGACTAACTTAAAAGATTTTTTTTCTATGTACAGACATTCGACCTCTACAGTTATATCTATATAATATTAAAGACATTGTAAAAATGAAACAACAGTACCTATTTTTATACCTTTTATGGCAATATTTCTTGTGCATAATATGAAGATAATTGTTCTTCTAACTTGTTTTTTTGACACACCTCCCTCACATGCCGGTTCAGTTTGTTTTGCCCCTTGAACAACAAAAAAATAGACTTAAAATTAGAGATGCGCCGAATATTCGTTTTGTATTCAGTATTCGGCGTATTCGTCATCATTTCCACTATTTGTATCCGGCCGAATTATTCGGTTTTTGTGCCGAATATATTAGGTCCTTACCTATGAAATTGGTTTTTGTATGGAGATTTTGGGGAATTCTGCATTTTCCATACTAAAATTTTTTCAGTTTTCTTCACAACGACAAATCCAAAGTTAATAATATTTGGCATCTATCATAAGACAAGCTTTAGTAATATGAGTAATATCACACTTCATAAAAATTATTTATCGTTTTTAAGTGAATGCAAATAAAATGATGTATTCGGGAGGCACTTAAAAAGAGATGTCTCCGTGTCCAATTTTAACACAATTAAACTTATCAAAACAAATCAAAAGAGCTCAAAAATATAGTCTATTTTTAGACGAGGTAATTATTTTTTAGGAATACTCTGAATCTTAATAGTTACAGACAAAATACTAAGACAGTAAAAAAACACCAATATCATAGGTAAGGACCCAATATTTTCTTAGCTAGATGACCAGGTATGGAACAAAAGGACATAACTTCTTCTGTAAGATTTATGTTACTCATTTCAATATAATGATTTCATAGACTGGTATCTTAGTATTGTCAACTTTTATTTTAACATCGCCTGTAGTGACAAGAAACGTAAATGTTGTCGTAATTGTAAACCGAATAATTCGGCCGAATATCCGGTTCGGTAAAGGTTAAACCGAATAATATTCGGTTTTCGGTTATTCGGCTAAACCACTATTCGGCACATCTCTAGTTAAAATTAAACAACTTTAATGTACAATCAAAAGTCCATCAGACTACCTCTAACTGAATTTATTCCATCATTTGTCAATGGTTGAAAAGCTATTAAGAAATGTTGTCATATTTGTTCAGTCTATTTCAACTAAATGTCTTCCTGCAGTCATGTCATCCTCAGCTTATATATGTCCCATTGCTGGGCACAGCCTGGGAGGAGCATACTCCTCACGAGTTTCTCCATGGCCGTAGCACCACGATGCTGGCCCAATGCGGGTTGGTGGGTAAACACAGTGCGATAGTGATCGGGACCAACGGCTCATCGAGTCTTTCGAAGCACGGAGGAGTTCGAGATTACAAAGTTTTGGTAACCAATCCAAGGCCTGACCATGGCAAATGATTCCACTCTCTCTTAATTACATATCATCCGTGGTCGACCCCCGTGGTCGAGTGGTCTGTACACGGTCTCAAGGCGACGCCATCTCGAGAGGTTCTGGGTTTGATCCCCGATAGGGGCAAATATTTGTGTGATGAATTTGTTCAGTCTTGGATGTTTATATATGTATTTTATATGATCCTTGACGAGTTTTACCGAGTTACGAGTCACGTGAGTGTTTAATACCGAGTTATGTACAGTTACATTCACTCCTTTATCTACACTCATTATTCAAAGAAATAAAACAATTAATTAATTTTATATATTGTTGGCTGTCTGGAAAACATTTGTCATAGTTTTGTGCGTTTTTAAGAAAAATAAGTGTTGCATAATGAGTCCAACCTGTTGCATAATGGTTATTATGTTACAGTTTTTAATTTTTAAAATTTTTAAAATTTTCGTTTTTTACATCTGTGCTAAAAAGTATGTCTATATGAGTTCGAGTATGAGTTCACAATGCGAACATTATAACATGAGTGTAGATAAATATATTTAATAGATAAATACATATGAATATTAAGATTCTATACAATAAACGTATAAACATCCAAAACTGGAGAACAAATGCCTGTATACATCACACAAACCTCGAACCTATCGAGATGGCGACGCCTCGAGACCGGCGTACAGACCACGCAGGTCGCAATGATTTAAGGCTGTTTCACACGTGATAAAAACTGGCCTTTCCTCGGCGGTTTATGCGATACCTTGAACCCAGCGCCGCACATGTGGCAGACGGCGAGCGCGGGCGCTTGTCCGGCGTGCTTGGCGCGGTGGCGGCGCGCGGCGCGCGCGCTCGTGCTGGTGGCCGGGCACGCGGCGCACGCCAGCGCGCCCGCGTGCGCGCGCACGTGCTCGCCGAGGCTGCGCCGCGACCCCACCACGAGCCCGCACGTGGGGCATTGCACGCTAGGGACCAACAGATACGGGAACTCATTCATTGGGCAGCCATCCAATTATTAGGAAATTGGTGTTTTGTATGGAGATTTTGGGAATGTTTGCATTTTACATACTAACATTTTATCAGTTTTCTTCACAACGACAAATCCAGAGATAATAATATTTGGCATGTATCATTAGACAAGCTTTAGCAATATGTGTGTGAACACGCTTGATAAAAATTATTCATCGTTTTTATGTTAATGCAAATCAAATGACGTATTCGGGAGGCAGTTAAAAATAATTGTCTTTGTGTCTAATTTTAACACAATTAAACTTACAAAAAATTATCAAATTAAATAATACGAGCTCAAATATATGGTCTATTTTTAGAAGAGGCAATTATTTTATAAGAATGTTCTGAAACTTAATAGTTACGGACAAATTGCTAAGACAGAATAAAAACACCAATCTCATGGGTAAGGACCCAATATTTAGTCCGCAACAAAATGTCTGCAGCCTGTATAAGCTCCACTGCTGGGGACAGGCCGTCCTCATGGAGAAACGTATGGGCCGTAACACCACAACGCTGGCCCAATGCGGATTGGTAGGTAGAAACGGTCGCTATAACGACCGGGACCAACTGCTTAACTAATACTTCGGCATCCTTCAGTACGCTGCCGCGCCAAGGCAACGCTCGGGGGTAGTTTGGACCGTACGGCATGCTGAAGGACGCTTCATCATCCCTAAGGACGTTGCAGCATGCCAAGGCATAGTTGCCGAGTGTGCGCTTTCCTTGCCGATGCCGATAATGTGCGCCGGGCCTTAAAGTGACGAAGTTCTTAAGTAAAGGGAGTACTGATCCACTCTCCTAAGAAGCAAGCAAGTTCTTACTGCAGCTGAAATTGGTGGAATCACCTAGCACCTACCTCAGATAAAACACAGCTACCATTCACTATATATGCAGTCCGCAGGAAATCTTAATAGCGCGATGCAGCACTGACCTCTCCTTCTGGTGCACGTTCCTGTGATGAGCCAGCTCTCCCTCATACGTGGTGGAGCACGCACAGGTAGACCTGATGTTTGAGCGTGTATAGACTGACTATATGTACTGTCTTTGCGAAATTTTAATAGCGCGATGCAGAACCATAGCATTCAGATTTACGGCACAACGCCATCTAGTGGCAACTAATAGTGACTAAGTACTAAAGTAAAGTGAGTACTGATCCACTCTCCTAAGAAGCAAGCAAGTTCTTACTGCAGCTGTAAGTGGTGGAATCACCTAGCACCTACCTCAGATAAAACACAGCTACCATTCACTATATATGGAGTCCACGGGAAATCTTAATAGCGCGATGCAGCACTGACCTCTCCTTCTGGTGCACGTTCCTGTGGTGAGCCAGCAAGCTCTTCCTGCTGCCGTACGTGGTGGAGCAGGTGCTGCACACGTGCACACCGGCGGGTTCCGTATGCTTCTTCTGATGCTGTTTGAGCGTGTATGGACTGCTGAACGTTGCTGCGCATTCTTCACAGGTGAATTTCTTTTGGATGTGTTTGCTGTAATTAAAGAATTAGTGATGTTGCATGAGGAGCTCGGTGAGGTAGTGGTCAGGATGTGGTAGTGGTCAGACCTTCGATCTCAAGGTCATCCGTGCTTCGGAAGGCACGTTAAGCCGTTGGTCCCGTTCTACCCACCAACCCGCATTGGGCCAGCGTGGTGGTGTTACGGCCCATACTCCTCATGTGTTTCTCCATGAGGAAGGCCTGTACCCAGCTGTGGGACGTATATAGGCTGAGGTTAGGATGTTGCATGTATATCTTGTAGCAAATTATTTTTATCTACTTGAATTTTGCTGCTTTTGAGGGGTTTTCCCTTGTCTCTGACTAACCCTTAGGGGGTAATAGTCATGATTATATATATATAATCACGCCTCTTATCCCCTTATATATGTGGTAGCGAGCGTTGCGGTTGTAGCGCTTCAGGTGCTGGTCATATCTACTTACATCATATGTGTCCTGAGCGCCGCAGGGTTGTCGTATTGTCGCCCGCACACGTTGCAAGCGACTGAGCGGCCGGAGCGAGCAGAGCGGTGGTAGCGTTTGAGATGCTGTTGAAGACCACTTGAATTCCTGGACAAACATTCATGTGCTATGGTTTTTTTTTTTAATATTCCTTTTTTTGCGACAATACCTTGCACATTGGAGGAGGCCTATTTGAAGACCACATAGGCCTTCGCTGTGCGCATAGGAATCACACTTTTATCCCCTTTGTCGACATTGTGAACTAAAGGTGATTTTCCACCAGAGTTGCGAGACGAGAATTGAAATAGCACTGACCCATTTTCACTCAAAATTGCCTTTAATAGCCATCGCGAACTCGCGCGACGTGATTTTCTACCGAGGTGATTTTCTGGCGAGACGAGACGAGGAAGCTATATGGTAAGCTCTATATCTGAAGCAATACGGTTCATTTTTACACGGTTCATTGATACCGGTATATTTTTGAACGTTATCAACTTAAATGCCTAAAGAAATGCCTTAATGTTTCGTTTATGTTCGAACAGAACGTTATGAAAAACAAAAAAAATATAACGATTCGTTCCTAAAATTGTTTTTCCTAAATATTTTTTGAATCCATAGAGTCTATTTTTGTAGCCACGGCGGACGGTGCCTCGCCCCCCTCTGCGGATTTAAACCGGTTTTTGAAAACGTTCCCATTTCGTTTTCGTTCCGAACCGTTCGAAACGTTTCAAAAACGATATTAAAATCAGAAAAGACAAATCTTACCTTTGTGCAGCAGTTTTTAAGCTGATAGTAATACTTAGTACAATTTTTTGTGATCATTTTTATTAATTGATACGTCCACTATCTCGATACATCAAAATAAACAGACCTTAGAGCTCAAATCCTAAAAAAAACGACAAAAAGCCAAGAAATAAAGGCGATTTACAAAAAAAGAATTGAAATTCACTCTCGTTACAAATAAAATATAGTGTCCAAAACATAATCGTTATGATTAAGTTTGGGACACTTTATTGTTATGATAGAAGTTTTTATTTTTTATTGTATAGGTGGTACACGAGCAGGCGGGTCACCTGATGGTAAGTGGTCACCGCCGCCCATGGACATTTGCAACACCAGTTTATTGTAAAGTAATATTATAATGTGGTAAACGGTGTTGGTTACATAATTGTAATTGTTTTTATTATTACTAAGTTATGAAATGTATTTTTTAACTGTTTGTTTACCCAAATAAATAAAAAAATAGGAAGCAAATCCATCACAAATGACTTGAAAAATAACGTAATAATAAATAATCTTCAATACGATTTTCCACTGGGAAATATAAGCTTGTAATTTTTACAGTTTATAAGTTAATAAACTTGTATATGCATGAAGTGTATGTAAATAAATAGTTACTTTAACACCCTCCCGCACAAGTGGCAAGGCGCCCGCTCGGCCGGCGCGCCGCCGCAGTGTGCCTCGTGCGCGGCGCGCCGGCGCCGGCCGACGGCGCGTGCGCAGCGCGAGCAGCGGTGCCGCTCCGCGTGCAGCGACGAGTGCGCGCGCAGCACCGCGGGGTTGGCGAAGCGCAGCGTGCACACTGCGCAGCGGTGCTCGCCGTTGGACTTGGAAACATCCATACATATAGTCGCGCCTTACATGCCTAGGGTCACGCCTTTATAGGTATCTAATTGGAATCTGTGTGGAAAAGAATGGTTGCGGCAAAGAATTTGAGAATGATTCAACTCGGCTATATTTTTACATACATACATACATAATATAATAGCCGTGATTATATCCTTCGACGACCTCCATGGTCGAGTGGTCTGTACGCCGGTGTCAAGGCGTCGCCATCTCGAGAGGTTCGATCCCCGGTGAGGGAAGATGTTTGTGTGACGAATACAGATATTTCTCCAGTCTTGGAAGTTTATATAACATATTTATACATATTCCGGATATTTATGTGCATTTATCTATTAAGTATAAATATATTTATCCGTCATCTAGTGTCCGTAACAAGCAGCATTAGTTGCTTAAAATGGGGCTAGTTGATAGGTGTGAATGTCTGAAGATATTTATTTATTTATCAAATACTGTAAATATGCGCAAAAGCGCCCTCTAATCTTACGACCGTTCTCTATCTATACTTAGGATCGCGCCTTTTTTGGTACTAGCTGTTGCCCGCGACTTCGTCGGCGGTATGGTTTTATTTTTTATATGTCCCCGTGGGATAGTTTTATTTTAAATACCACGGGAACCCTTTAATTTTCTGGAATAAATAGTATCTAAGATGTTGACCAGGGATATAAGGTGTCACCATGAAAACATTTCATTGAAATCGGTACAGCCATTTCGGAGATTAGCCCGTACAAACAGACGAACTGACAGAAAATTTTATAAAAGAATTTTGGTATGTTCCCTCTTTTTACGACCCTGACTTGTTGTTCCCTGACATTCGACCGAGTTTTATTAGATGTATAGATTCATTAATACTTGTCACGCCTTGTAATTTAGAAAAAAAAAAATCCTACCTCTTCATGCCTCATCATATGTGCTTGATAGGTATCCTTGAACAAAAATCCTAGCGCACAATTCGAACACTTAAATTCTGACTCTATATACTTCTTACTTCTTCTCTTAGTTTCCAGTTCTGCTTTCTGCTCTTCTACACTAAGAATAATCTTCTGAAACCTTTCCATCTTCTTTGATTTGCTTTTCTTTTTTGGCTTTGCAGGTATTTCTTCTAAATTGTCATTATTAATACTTTCAGTTTTAATTTCAGTTTCTTCATTAATTTCTTCAGGGGCTTCATCAAATTCTTCATTATATTCATCATTAACTGCTTCATTTGGTTCATCGTCTTCAATATTGTCTAGCTTATTTATCTCTAAGCTTAAATCCTGGTTGTATTTAGGGAATTCATCAAATTCTTCATGTAGCTGTACATATTCATTAATAGTATCATCTCCATTACTATCAACACATACATCCAGGTAATTGTATTGATAAAATTTTGAATTCATGTTTCTGTAATTATACCCTCCACAGGTATCTTCAGAACAGAGTGCATATACCTCAAGATCATTCCTTTGGAGATTTATTGTGCCTTTTTCACTGTGACAAAAATTTTAAATACTTACAATTAGAATATTTTTTTGCATTTAAAATAGGGCACACGCTAGATGGCGTAGTGGTTAGTACGCTTTTGATATCGAAAACAAAGCTACCTTCGCCATAGTCAGGTAATGCATGGGTGACCAAAACTTTGTGATCTCGAACTCCTCCGTGCTTCGGAAGGCACGTTAAGCCGTTGGTCCCGGTTGATATAGCAGCTGTTTCTACCCACCAACCCGTATGGGCCAGTGTGGTGGTGTTATGGCCCATACTCCTCATAAGGCCTGTGCCCAACAGTGGGACGTATATGGGCTGAGGATGAATGCACACAACATTGAATACGAAGGGAACATTTATAATCCAAATGGGTCAACATTTTTGACGCATGTTAAACAAAACACATTTTAGCTACAACCGGAATTTTTTTTCATCGACAAGTATACACATTGCATACAATACATACTTACATATAATCACGACTATTATCCCCTAAGGGTTAGTCAGAGACTGGGCAAAAACACCGCAAAAGCAGTCCATTGCCACAGTCCACTTCACCAAGTGAAAGCACTCAGCGTGACAGGTGGTGAGCCCGTCGCCGATATAAGCTGTTTGATCTTGTTTAAGTCCATTAGTCGCCTTACGACACCCAAGGAAAGTGATGGGTTGGTTGGTGGTTATTTTAATGAGCCGCTACCACACGGTAATAATAATAATTATACAGTAATAATTATAGTAAAAGTTGTATAGGTACCTAAACAACACAGGGTACTCCAAACTTCTCTTCAGACATACTGCCTTGAACAGCCACAGCCGGTTGAGCACATGACAGCATATGTGGCACAAGTGGGAGTCTGGGCAGAGCTGGAAATAAATAAGCAAATTATCAATTTAAATAAAAATGCCTTTTCTTTCCATTCCATGATAGGCAGCGGTAGCCGAGTTGGGACGGACGGGGCACTACTCGTTCTAGAGGCCGCGGGAAACGCAGGTTCGATCCCTCCGCCAGTACCACTGAGTTTGAATAGAACTATGTACAGTTCATTGTGAATATCGCTTGCCTCACATTGTGCCCGGTGCATGGCAACAGGCTCGCCACCTGTAACATGGTGATTTAACATATCTGGCGAAATATGGGTGTTTAACACCTCTGCCTGCCCCTTCGGGGAAAGAAGCGTGATGATATGTATTTCCAACTAGCTGTTGCCCGCAACTTCGTCCGCGGTGACTAGTTTTTTAACTATTCCATGGGAACCCTTTAATTTTCCGGAATAAAAAGTATCTAAGATGTTGACCCGGGATATAAGGTAACCATGCAAAATTTCATTCAAATCGGTCCAGCCATTTCGGAGATTAGCCCGTACAAACAACAACCGTAGGAACAGACAGAGAATTTTTTTTTGTTTTTCCCTCTTTTTACATCCTCCTGACTTGATTTTAAGCGTTTCTTTTATGTACAGACATTCGACCTCTACAGTTTTATTATATGTATACATTGAAAAATTACAATTTATATAGACTGTCTAATACTACACCTAATTAAATATTTCACGTTAATATCCTGGATATTATTAATATGAATAAAGAACAATATCAATATAGTACATTGATACTCAAGGGGTGAAAGTGAAAAACTAGGAAAACACAGCTGTTAATTGTCAATGTGAAGAAAATAAAAATAAAAATATTTTAACAATAAAATGTATTTAATTGACTTGACAATAAACAAAAATACTAAGAAACGAGGAAACACTAAAATAATCTATAATTTATCAGCTGTTAGTAGAAAAAGCTTCTCCTGAGGGTTGAAAAGTAGTGCTTATGAACATTTTTAAATTTGAGGGAGACATATCCACAAAGAGAGGCCGTCAACTGAGACGATGGGAGGATGAGATAATCAGAACCTTAGGCCCTCTTTGGACAAGAATGGCCAGAGAGAAGAGACACTGGAGACAGATGGAGGAGGCTTTTGCATACACTTACACTCACTTGCACACACACATACAAACACCACTCGCACAAACACGAGATTATTGCTTATATATCTAAGATTTGATTGCTTATATATCTATGTTTAGCCATTGAAAAAAAAATGTTTTTTTTTTTATTTTTTTTTCGGGACATTGAGTCGTTCGTTGACTATGTCAGTCCCATAGTACACAAAGATAAAATTCAAGTATCCTCCAATAGCCTATAGGCGTGCAGACAGATCATCCTACTCGCATGGATAGAATACTCTGGAACACCCCTACATCCAGAGTGTTTAATGTTTAATTTGATGTTTTACTTAAATTAATAAGGTACCATAAATCCTAGATGTACACCAGTGGATGAAGAGCGAGGCATTCCCATCACAAGTATTTTTTATTACTTACCGGGAAACCACGCTACCATAATGTTAAGGATTTTTGTTAATAAAGCATTTTTCATTTTGCCAATAGGCACTTTGAAATCAGAGACATTGTTTTAGAAAATAAATAAATATATTACACATGTAAACTATTGTAATGAATTTAGAAATAAAAGGCTATTTTATTTATTTTATAAAAATATTTACATGTGATATATTTAAATCTGTATTAGAGATAGTGCTCCCTTGCACACTGTTGTTAAATAGTCTGTATCTGTTGTCTTTTGTGCACAAAAACAACATTGTTTATTATTTATCAACCTCATCTCTAAGTCCGGGTAGGAGTTCCAGTGAGGGTTGAAGTTTGTGCTACGTTCCATTCATGATGTTTATATATTTCTGATAATTCGAAAAAAAATTATGGAGGGCTATTTTAAACAATCAAACATTATCGAAATAATACGGACTCATTTTGAATAAAATATTAGGAATCCAAAGGAAATTTTTTTCTTGGTTTCTTTGAATACTTGGTTTAGCTTCAAGAGATTTTAAAAGTAATACTTTTTTTTGGGTAGTATTTAAGCAAGTGACTGTAAATTAATGTTTTAAGTGTCAAAAATATTTAATTTAGGTTATAGTATTACTACATAAATGAGTGACTGCAAGCAACGAGAAATCAACAGAAGAGCAACTTACAGACATTAATTTGAGTTAGGTACACAAAAAAAGAAGCTTCATATTTGTTTGAGTGCCAACATTAATATCGCACAGATAGAATTTTAATATCTGAAATGGATTAATCTGGATCTGGATAAATAATTATTTTTATAATCAATCAATATTATCAATAAACTAACGACGAGTTTAGTTAACTTTTGGCTTACTCAAATTCATACCGCTAAAGTTATTAAAACAGTATTTCATCTTCAGTCGCCAATTTGTTTTATAGGCGTTCGTTTTATTATTCCCCCTTCTATTTCTAAAACAAACTTTTACAAAATGTTCATGCAAAATCTTTAAAACTATACGAAAACTACGAACATTCATGCCAACAACGTCTCTGTATTTTTCTCGCATATCTTCGTTGGTTACAGCATTCACTGTACTATGACATATGAAACACAGAAAGGAAGACATTTTTATATTAAATGTTAACTTGTAATAGTAATTATTAATTAAAATTCCATTTAATTTTATTTGCCAAAAAACATAAACAATTATTTCGAAACAGTAAAAAGTCACAAAGTGGATCTGTCAGTGTCAATGTGACAATGACAATTCACATTAGTAGGGATGCATGTGATGATCTGCATTCAATTAAAATTAACTCACTTTCCGTTCATTTCAGGCAGTTAATGGAATCCAGCAGCAGGGTAAATGGTAAAGCGACATAAGAGACCTACTGATAAAAAACTCAGAGTAAACAGAACTGGAGTAGCCTTTGTCTAACATTCCCCTCTGCCAAATGCACAAGCATCGGATGCTTGCACGTTTAATAAAACTAGTTGAGCCGCCATTTTGACAGCCATAACATTGTAAACGTTGCGGCGAACAGAGCTCCCGCAAAAATGCCTGCGTGTGCTGTTTTTTGTTGTAAAAAGAAATAGAAAACATCGAGTATGCTAAAAGATGGTGTCACCTTTTATTTGTAATTATAATTTTTAAGATTTCATGATTATTTACTTCATTATTTCATGTTTTAGAATTTTACGATTTCAAATTTCGAGCGCTAGTCTCGTCGGGAGTGCGGCTGTGACGTTGTCAAAACGCACACCCCACGTGATTATTTTAAGCGTGTGTGTGCGTGAAATTTAAATTTGTGTGTCGAATTATGCATGTGTGCATTTGTAAAAACGTTGTGCGTTGTGCTGGCTTTGAGTGTAGAGGTAACCTCACCCCCCGCAAGAAATGGCAGAATAAAATGTTTGAGAAATTGACTAATGGCTACTCCAGTTCTGTTTACTCTGAGCTTATAGATAATAACTTTAAATAGGTATTTTAGGAATAACATTGTCTTAAAAATTACAGTAATTGGCCTCAAAAACATAGTTATTGGCCATGCAATAGTATAGTAATTTGTCTGAAGTAGAGATAAAAAAAAATTGTTAAAAAATATATAAAAAAATAATAATAAATCAAAATAATAATATAATTACCTAATATATTAAATGTAATATTTTTTAAAATAAAACATAATAAAATAATGATTTTAATAAATAAAACGTTTTTGTACGTTCGCAAGCATTATAATAAATTTTAAGACAATTTAAAACATTTTTAACAGTTTATGTATACTGTATTATTAGTGAAACTTACTTAAATACCGTAATTGTCAAATAGGTTAATAACTAAAATCTATTCTAATTATCGTGATACTTATTGGCCACTACAGTATTTAAATTTTTGTGTGATAAATGTTTAAATTACACTTTATATCTATTAATTGCAGCAATTACAACTATTTGATATGATTTCAGAAGTATAATATAAAAAAGATTTTTCAAAATATCATTTAAAAAAAAGGGTATGTTTAACAAGTTTTTAACAAAATCGCGAAAATATCCGGCAAAAAATAACTCGCCGGAAACTTTATGATAGTTAATGATAGTGATGATCTTTACTTTTAACTGAACAACAAAAACAGCTTATCTCCTTGCGAAAACCAAAAAAAAAACCTAAATCTAACAGTAAATTTAAATATAGCAAAAAAAAATATATTATAAGAAAAAATCGTCTGCATGTATATCCGACGCTGGAAATGTACCAAAAAGGCTAGCTGAATTACCTCTCTGAATAGCAACGCTTATTCTTTGAGCAAAATACAGACCAGCCTTCTTGTCACCAGATTTATCGCAGAGCCGCTTCGAAATCTCTTTGTAGAGCTTATGGGCAGATGGTCCCCAGGGTCCCAGCGTTTCTAGCCCAAAAGGCTCAAATATGTAGTCTTCACAGAGGCTACTATATTTGCGCCGTTTGAGGGATTCCGCAGAAGTGGCAGCCGAACCAGACCTCACTGAAGTTACAGGAACATGGGAGGCTGCTAAGGTGTCGACACAAGTAAAAAGTGAAGATTATAATGATGATTTAAATCTCCCATTTGTCCATTTGATTGCTAGTTTTTTAACATCAAAAAGAAAGTAGCCAATTACTGAATGGGGGCCAATCACTGTGCTATTTCCTCTACATAGTTTAAATATTCATAAAAACTAAGAATAGAACCAATAAAATAAGTACAAAAGAGACAGTAAAAATCCGTAAATGGTCGGTGGAACTGAAAACTACATTATAAGCATTTGAGATGTTGGTATTGGTAATTAATTATATTACCATCATTATCAACATAATAAAGCAGCTAAAGCAAAAGTAGGTACATACTAGGTAGTAAGTATAAGGTTAGTAAGTGCATATATAAATAGGGCTAACAATAAGTTTATTGGAAGCAGAATTTTTTTTTTAGGTTAGGTCCAATCTAACAGCCCATAACACATAAGTTCCAAAAATGTTTATTATTAAAACCAGTTCTTTGTACGGGATTATTTTTATATCTTTTCTATTAATATATTTGACCATCACTCCTAAAAAAGTATGACATGGCGATTCGTGGTGACTTTTAAATACTTCCAAGACAGCCAATACCTTCAACTAATTTGAAGGACTTTAAATATGCCACGGAAAAAATCAAAGTAAAACTTTAAATTATTGTGAGTAGATTTAACACTTTCGCGGATGAGCATGCTATAGCGTTCTTATTGGACAGTTTAATTATGTCGCGGATGCTACAGCATCCCAAGTTTATTGAGTTTTTTTGACAGTTATGCTTGAGTAGTTGCTTTTTCAATTTAAAATATGGGTTCTCTATTACTTACTGTCACTGCTGATACAACCTCAGATCACTTACTGTCACATGTGACCTATTCTGCTCACAAAGAAAAAACAATGTTTACTCCTCCTCTACCCCGCATGGTCGCGTATGCTATAGCATGCGTCAAATGTATGGAGGCCCTATCATTTGACGCATGCATGGTGCATCGTGACGGAAATGCTAGAGCAATCGCAAAAATCCCATACAATAAAATAGTGCTAAAGCAGGGTGACTCACCGTCCGCGAACGTGTCATAGCTGAAAGCAAATCTGTAATATTCTATTTTTCCTTAATATACTTAGTTCAATTGATGATGATGAATGAATCGATATTGCAAATGAACACGAACTATTATTCTTATGAGCCGGGATTTTTTACACTACATCATTTCATCATTCATTCACGTCAGAATCGAAAAAAGGCTAAATTCCTAGCAGAAAATTTACCTAAATATTAATTCAATATTGCTGTAAGGTAGAATTGTTATACACCAGGACAAAATAAACTGATTTAGGTCAAACTTGTGCAATTTCTGGCTAATCAGAGTAATTAGATATGTGTGTGTTATTGAAATATGGTCTTTGAACTGTGAAGTCTGTGAAGCGGTATACAGACTCAATTTGGCTTGAAGGACTCATAATTAGGCGGCGTGTGCTTCCTCAGTAGTGCGTGCGACAATTGATGTACGTTTGATTAACTGAATTTTGTTGTATGCCATTTTATTGTGGACGAGTATGACCTATCGCCCGAGGATGTTTCGCAACGGATCGCGCCACCGGTTGCTACGGATTTCCCTCTCCGATTAAGTGCAAAAAAAGTAATGATTTCATGACCCAGAGGCCGAAGTTTCCCCTGACTGTAAGTATATTTATTTTTAAAAATATGATTTTAAAAGTATAGCCATTTCTTTCATGGCGGACGTCAGTTTTATTTAATTTAATTAAAAGTTATTAGGTCACAAGTGTTAAAGCGCGCACGTAACAAGATTCTTATGAGTTACACAAGTGTGAATTATTTATTTTTAGATATGGTCTGTCTAAGCATAGGTTATAAGTTGATTGATGTCCTAGTTTGGAATGAACCATTACCATTAAATATTTTTTTCATAGATGTCTGAAACTTGAAGATAAAAATTAAATGCAGTTTGTGTATTTACTCATCCATGTCTTATTTTGTTGTTTTGAAAAGTGTGACATATTCACAGCTGTGCCCTGCCCCCAAGAGATTTTGTACCTAAAAATAACATTTATTGCCAAATTAGAGATAACTGTGTGTATTTCATCAGTACTACAACATAACGTCTAATATAGATGTTATCAGTGTCATTGCTTTTAAAACTTTCTATAATCTCATATATTTTCTCATAGTAATTGTCTTTAAATCATTGCATATTCTTTATTTTTAAATTGCCCTTCTGCTCGCATTGGCAGTGTGAACACTGGTGTTCGCAAAGACTATTTCTATTGTGTCTGGTTTTCTGACCATTGACATGTTAACATTGAAGAGCACATAAAAAAATTATATTCAAATTAGTTTCTGTATCATCAGTTTTGCACATAAATCTTAAATGAATGAATTTAAAATGATTTACAGGATGCAGGCATATGTCAGTTGTATCCAATTGTGCATCAGTATATTTTATAAGTTTTTATAAATCTTGAAATGACATTACATTTTCAATACTTTTCTCTCGCTTTGCTGCATACTTCGATGGACGTTTTGACGTTTGCCCACTCGTGAAGTTTCGTAATTATTATATCTACATTTAAAGAAGCAAATTGCTGTTTTTTATTGTCAATAATGACGTGCAGTCAGCCATAAAATTTATCAAATTTACAATTTTTGGACACAATAATAATTATTCGTGTACAAAAAATCAATTGCTTTCTAGGTTTTTAAATAATACACAAGTAATATATACATGCAGTGTGAACATGACTTTGTCTATCATCGTGATATCAATGCTTTATCTTGTCGTCTGTACTTTCCTCTTCTACATTATTAATATCTGTCAGATATGTATTGGTTTTATGATTTTTATGACTATTTTGCGAGATCCATGCTTATGGATATAGGCTCTTTGGAGCATTAAGTGAATTATCTATATGTATAAGCAAAATGGTTTGATTGTAATTTGGGTTACTAAAAATTACAATATAATTCCTTTTTATTTTGTATGTTCTTTTCTCTCTTGCATACAATTTGGTACATCTTAGATCTGAATACAGTGTGACTTATGCCTCCCCCCCTTAACCCGCGCCCCTTATATTGTTCAAGAAGTTTTCCGGGCACACATACAAAATTTTGATGATAATTTTTATTTCTCAAGTGTTCCACTTCAACATATTGTATCACAGCCCACCAATTCTCAATTATTCAAAAACCAAATGAAACTAAATCTCTATATCTGTCAATTTTTTTGAGGCAAATGAGAGTGAGAAGGGGTGTTATTTTCCAAATTGAATCAAAATAAACAGTTAACCTCTCAACGGCTACAAAACAAGACACAATAGAAACATGTATCGTTCGCGAACGCCGGCGTACGCGTTGGCTTCAAAGAGGGGCTGGAAGTGGGGGGCAGGGGAGTTAATGCCCACATTCCCCAATGCCCATATGTGTCACAGGCATTCTTGTTGCTATATAATGCATTACAAAAATAGATTCACTGCATACAGCATAAAGTTCAGATTCCGTTGAGTTTTCTTTGTAAATGTGTGGTGGTCGCAAAATTTGGCTCCAAAAAGGGCTTCAGTGGCTTCAAGGCTTGTAATACCTACCAAGCCCTGACCTTACAAGTCAATTAATAAAATTGAAATAAAAGTAAAAAACACTATGGACCCCGAAAGTGCTCTTGTGGCAACCAGGAAATAGGTCAAGATCAAGAGGTTCCCAACAGAAAAGATGGGAAGATAAAATAAAAACAACAGTGGGACCCCTATGGACTAGGGTCACAAAGGACAGAAATTATTGGAAGGAGTTGTAGGAGGCTTTCGCCAATAGGCACACACTAAGAGATTTCATTTAAACAACAAAAAAGCCCAAATAACACAATATAGCAATATAAATTTATTATTATTTATGTCGTTGTGGAAGCGGCTCATAATACTACCAACTCATCTCTTTGCTTGGGTGTCGTAAATGGCGACTAGTGGACTTAAGACTGCACAACATTCAATAGCTTATAGCAGCGACGGGCTCACTGTCA
Source organism: Parapoynx stratiotata (assembly GCA_910589355.1). NCBI lineage: Eukaryota > Metazoa > Arthropoda > Insecta > Lepidoptera > Crambidae > Parapoynx > Parapoynx stratiotata. The sequence continues at coordinate 4,005,440 of OU342476.1, read as the reverse complement.
CTGCTTGGTGAAGCGAGGACTATTTCAGTGGACTGCTTTTGTGGTGCTTTAGCCTAGTCTCTGACTGACCTTTAGGATAACAGTCGTGATTATATACATACACACATATAATCACGTGTCGTGATACTAAAATAGTTTTTAAGAGGAAAAGAACTGAAGTATTTGTTGATTGAGATCGTAATATATCATTTAATGTTTGCTAGCACAAACTTAGTTATTTTATTACAGATCCAAAATTATTTGTAATGAATCTTGATTATGTGTTGGTGTACTTGCATCTGATTGTAAATGCAAGTGCAACACTTTATCAAGATGCAAAAATTTTTACAAAAAAATGTTGTAACATCAACCATCACCCAATAAGAATGAATTAATAACATGATAAGCTTATCATAACGATTAATTAATCCAGGTCCAATGTATCTATTGTTATTGTTTTCACATTATTTATTTATATTCTTTTATTTAAATATTTGAGAAGCTACTTTTATGCTTTGGCTTTCGATATTCAAAGTGAAACTAATTTCGCCATGGTCATGCCTTGGATGGGTGACAAAAACTTTGTGATTTCGAGTTCCTCCGTGCTTCGAGAGGCACGCCACGTAGCTGTTCCCTGTCGCGTATTTGCGATGGAGGATCAGGACTTCTAATAGAGCACAATTTTGGTAAGAGATATGCTGTACAACCTGTGCGCGTTTCGAGGTAGTCAGTTCTCCGCCTATATACGTCCTACTGCTGGGCATAGGCCTTTCTCATGTTTCTCCATGAGGAGCATGGTCCGTAACACCACCACGCTGGCCCATTGTGGGTTGGTGGATAGAAACGTTTGCAATAGCGACCGGAAACAACGGCTTAACGTAAGCTCGAGATAACAAAGTTTTGGTCATCCATCCACGATCTGACACTGGCGAAGGTTTCTTTGTTTGTAGCCAAAGATTACTAACCACTACGCCACCGAGCTACTCTTCGAGGTAGTACTTGCCTTATGAGGTATAAATGCAGAATTCCCCAAAATCTCCATACAAAACACCAATTTCATAGGTAAGGACCTAATATTATTCACGCAAACGGAAATACTCTTCCCGGTCGCTATTGCAAGCGTTTCTACCCACCAATCCGCACTGGGCTAGCGTTAGTGGTGTACCCCATACTCTTGTGCCCAGCAGTGGGGCGTATAAAGGCTAGTGACGAAATAAAATAATTTGGATAAACCAGCATTATCGCCGGTTCCCTTCTACTCCTGGCAGCTGCTAAAGCATCGTCATCCAGCTCTCTTAGAATTAACACTGCAATAAGATACCTCTACCGGACTTTTATCATGCCTAACTGTCAAAGTACTATGGAATTTGACAATTGAGCCTGCAAAAACGTGATAAATTAAGCCGCCACTAGATCTGCTTTGCCTGATGGTTGAATGGATATTGAAGCTTAAATAAATATAAAAGTAAATATCATATCACTGTGAAATGCTTTTAAGGCAGCTCTGTCTCAGCTGCCTTCTCGTTCTTTTTCACCGCCTCTGTTACATTCTTGAAACCAACCAAGTCCCTTGGATTGGCAGCGTGCGGTGCCGTGTCGCCTTCCCCTGCGCCAAGATCGGACACACGTTTTCTTGTGGACGGGCAAGCTATATCCATACTAATAATATATATACAAAAAGGAAAACTTTGTTTGTTTGTAATGAATAGGCTCAAAAACTACTGGACCGTTTTTAAAAATTCTTTCACCAAAACTTTGCGATCTTGAACTCCTCCGTAATTCGGAAGGCACGTTAAGCCGTTGGTCCCGGTTGCTACTCCAACTGTCTCTACCCATCAGTCCGCATTGGGCCAGCATAGTGGTGTTACGGCCATGAGGAAGGCCTGTGGCCAGCAGTGGGACATAGGTAGGCTGAAGACGGACGAAGGTACAGGCGAAGGTCCAACGCATTCGCGATTTTGATATTACAAAAATAAAAGCTTGTAAAAACACATTGTTGTCATAAAATGTAAACACATAATGATAAACATTTTAATCAGTCTCAATAGATTATCTGCGAAATCCATCCATTTCAAATTCTTATCCAAATTTGAAGACAGATATGTCCGGTCGAGTTCGGTAATATTATAGGTACCTACTTACTATACTATATTAAAATAATGATTGTATCAAAAATGGATATAGCGAGGAATTATAAGGTGTTAAGGTTTAAAGAATTTATTCTCATAGAAAGATTACAATAAATCCACTTACATGAGAACACAATTATCATATAGGTTATTACATAAGAAACAGGCACCGTATAACAACATTATATAGTCCATAGATCCTTTACATAGCACATCTCAGGAACACAGCACACATGACACAAGTCAGTATATGCATAAACCATACCATAGATTCACACAATAAATCAATTTTCAACTAAGAGGAATAGCAGTCTTGGAGAATATGATTGCGTAATTGAGACTTAAAACTGTTTAAGGAATCTACATCTTTAATATAGGATGGTAATTTATAATAGAGAAGTGCTCCCTCGAATGCGATGCTTGTTTTTCCTAGCTTGGTACGATTTTTTGGCAACACCAGCAAGCTTAGCTTATATGAGGGAAACTCGGAAAATTGAGAGAAAGGAGACTATCTTGGTATGGGCATACAATGAGAAGAAAATTTGTGCACGTGACTAGGAACGATATAAATATTGTGGATATAGGAAGAGGACTCTGCATCATGAAGATACCGACATAGCCCACCAGATTAGCAAACTGAAGTGGCAGTGGGCTGGTCATATTAACCGTAGAACTGACGACCGTCATTTGGAGCCGTAAAGTTCTCGAGTGGAGACCGCGACTCGGTAAACTCCTCAGTTGTTGAGGATTACAGGTGAAGCTCGCTTCTACCTTCGGCCTCATCGTCACTTACCATTAGGTGAGATGAAGGCCAAGAGCTTACCTGTCATATTAAAAAAAACGTAGAGTGGGACGCCCTGTGACAAGATGGGATGACGATATTCGTATCGCTGGAGTGGGCTGGATAAGAACGGCCGAAAATTGCGAGCGGTGGCAGGAAGGAAGAGGATGATAGGAAGAGGAAGACCGAAGAAAAGATGTATTAATTGTGTTAAGTAGAGGATAGCTAAATGAAAGCATGAAACATACACTATGTGAATGTGAATGCGATGCTTTAGGAAATAAGCGACTCTAGGGATAATAAGCGATTCTAGGGGCGGCTTATCCCAAACCTGAGGAATTTATTTTCTTAAAAAAATAGTTTGTAACAGTTTCAAATTGATAATGCGAGCTTCGATGTGGATTTAGATAAAGAAAAGGAATAATCTTTTATCTTGACGTGTCTGTGAGAAATGATGTGTAAACTTGATCGTTAATATCAATATGAAACGGCATGCAGATAAATAGTTAAAAATAGAATTTAAACATCTACAGAGTGTCCCACGGCCATGCCACATGGAGGGAAAGTATATTAAATATTAAAGGTAATTTGTTTTACTGAAAGAAGACATAATGTTATTTTTTATAATAAGTGGAACTGCATTCATAGATTTATTTAAAATCGCCTCCCTCTACCGGGAATCATGTATTTTATAATAACTGTCGAAAGGGTTAATCATAAGGATTATTTTTTCCTAAGGAACATAGCATATTCAATGAAAGAAAGATCATTAAATTTACTACACTTGAATTTTGAATATACAGAAGACAATATTACTAAATACGAGGCTGTATGAGCTCAGTTCCCTTTTCCTAAAATAGACCCTAGGGGAGCCAGGGAAAATAATGAACTTCTATAGGATTTAACCCGTATAAATGGGATCCCAGTACCGAGGAGATACCAATCAAGGCAATACAGTTGTAATTTTATAAATATAAAAAGAGTTTTTGGTGGCATTCAACTATGGCGGACTTGATTTTTATTTCAGAGTTTGTTTTATTGTTTCGGAGTGGATCTTGTTGCGTAAAATCAGTGTAGTTTTGTGTAATAAGTGTCAATAATGATGAGCAATATGGAGGATCATTGAAATAATCGTCAAGTGGTGTGAACGATGGTGTGGTGGTGGTGGTGTGGTGTGACAAAAACGATGGGATTTTTATCGTGGTAATCCACCTCATCGAAGTAACATCACAGTGTTTACCATCGATCGTTTGACGCCAAACTCTCCCAAGACGCATTGAAATGTATTGCACTTGCATTTCAATGCAAATACTGAAGAAATATACCGAAGACTTGGCTGTATGGGCTTCGTTCCCTTTGCCTTCCATACATGGGAGAACTTTACAACATAAATGTAAAAAATAGTCTTAAATTTTGCGTCTAAAAATATATAAAATAGCTGTACTATTTTATATATTTTAAAAAAAACAGGTTTTAATAACTATGCTGTTAATAAAACCAGTCTATTTAATGTGTTGTAAACAGACTAGCAATTAAAGTGATATTATGTTTGTTGCTAACCTTAGTGGCAGTGGCCAGTGGGCATTTGCTCGCAGAACTGACGGCCGCTGGGGCAAAAAGGTTCTCGAGTGGCGACCGCGTACTGGGAGGCACAGCGTGGGAAGGTCCTCAACGAGGTGGTCCGACGATCCGGCGAAGGTCGCGGGAAGTCATTGGATGCGGGCGGCGCAGGACCGAAGTAGAGATCATTGGGGGAGGCCTATGCCCAGCAGTCGTCGGATGTCTATGGTTTGAGCCGTTAAGAAAGAAAAGACCATTGGGAGCCAGCATAAGAAGAGATGTTTGTGGATTTGTATAAAATCATGATGCTCATGTGGAGGTAAAAACTAGCTGACTTTCTTGTCTGCTCTTCTCAGCACAAGGCCTCCAGGTAGTTTTTGTATATGGATGGCGTAGTTTTTCTCTTTTACGAAATATTGTAAAATGTTTATGACATTCTTAAGCATGCGCTAAAACCTGCTAAAACGCATCTAAACTGAATAAATGCATTTGTATTTTTTGTGAATTAACTACAACGTATTCTAATCATATTTTTCATCTATCTTTAGACATTAAAGTAACAAAATAAGTATGCTTCTTTCATGTGTACATACTTATTTATAGGCGCGCTATCATTCTGTAGGTCAGGGCCACGACTCCATTTTTTATAAACAAAAGCAAATGAGTTACTCTAAATAGCTAATAATTCATGACAAAAAAATTAGTAAGCGTGTGCTAATTCCGTTCATTCTGACTTCTTACTTGTCTTATTTTACTCGGCGAATTCGACCATATTGAGATTAGTAACACGGGAATAGTAATACCAAACTGAGCTGCAACGATTGGTCGAATCTGCCCTGTGTCAAACGAGACACATTCGTGCGCAAAAAACTGCGTACTCCGTTAAAATAATATTACTCGCGTGTAACCAAACTTGAAAAAACTAGGATAACTAATCGGCTCCGCCCTTAGGGCAGATTTGACCAATCGTTTTAGCTCAGCTTGGCATTACTATTCCCGTGTTACTAATCTCAATTTGGTCGAATTCGCCCTTAGTGAACAATCTTGTAATTTCTTTTAATTGAAATAACAGCGTATAAAATAACGGATGAGTAGATTTTTAAAGGTTTTATTAAGTATTAAGGACTTGCTTTTGCCCACGACTTCGTCCGCGTAGATTTTTTTTTTTCATATGACAGGTAAGCTCTTAGCCTTCATCTTACCTGATGGTAAGAGACGATAAGGCCGAAGGTGGAAGCGAGCTTCACATGTAAATCCTCAACAACTGAGGAACTGGCTATTTTACCTCTGATTGCCGGAACACAACAATTGCTTATAACATTTTTATTATCGACAAATTTAGGTAAGACGGTGGTAGCTAGCCAGGCGGGTTTAGACATCTGACATGGGGAATCGAACCCGGACCTCCCGATTAACACCCGTTGGTGTGACCCACTAGACCAGAGAGGCGGTAAAACATAAGTTTTATTCAACTCAGTGGTACAGGCGGTGGGATCGACCAGGCGACTTCTTGCGCTATGATAGTGACGATAAAGATGATCTTAGTAATTAGAAACTAGGGTAATTCTTTTACAAGCACCTATTTAGTAGGCTATCATTGACGTATATTTACTCCAGTTTCTACACCTGTGTTTAGCGAATGACTAATGTGATATAGCCAGTGTAAGTCAGAATACAAAGATCACCAATCCATGTAAGTTACTGGGATCTTAACTATTCTTATATTGTTATTCTAGAGATGCATCGAGCAGAACACTTGGTTTTGAAATGAATTTTATTTAATCATTTAGGTAACAAGTAGATACACTTATGACGCGTCAAAAACAATAAAACTTAACAAACCTATTATATACTTCTACTTGTATACCTCTACAGTTTTTTTCTTCCTGTTTACTACCGGCAGGCCTTGTCAAGAGAAGATACAGACAAGAAACTCTGCAAGGGGTCCATCCTCCCTTTACATAAAAATTGTCTAACGTTCTACAATATACCACTTACACGCAAGTCAAAGTGGAATGAATAAGATGTCACAAGGTATCATGACAAAATTACTCATGAAAAAGAACGTGTTTACTTGTATTTGGTATATTCGACATATTTTTGAAATCTTTTACGTATGACAATAGGCTAGTTGACCTTTTTTTTAATGTGCCCCAAATGATTAATAAATGTTAACCACCACCATGAAAAATAATTTAAAAAAATTTGAGACCTTTATCACGATAAATTATAAATTATGCTTTTGCTTGACAGGCAAAAATGCTCTGAATCTCGGTGTTGGAGAGATATAACAAACTTATAATTATTTTATTAGTATAAAATATATTGACGATACTTGGAATTTTAGAATAAAATTACTTCACTTAATAGTAGATTAGTAGCCAAGGGCTGTAAGGCATCAATTGCAGCCCGAGATATTTAGGCGCACGAGCGCAGCGAGGGCGCTTATAGTTCGAGGGTGCAATTGATGCTTACACCCGAGCTAACTACTCTGCTTTACATCTCGATTGTGAGGTAAGTGGAAAAAAAGGCATTACAAGAATAAATAAATTTATTTTCAAGAACTAAATTTAGCTTCGCCGTTCGATATTCAAAATTGATGAAAATAGCGAAGCGACCTCTTTTGTCACAAGAATAAAAAAATTTATTTTCAAGAACTAAATTTAGCTTCGCCGTTCGATATTCAAAATTGATGAAAATAGCGAAGCGACCTCTTTTGTCATTGGGCTGAATGCATGATGTCTAGTGCCAGTAAGATGGTTAGATGTACGCGAACTTTTTGAAAGAGTTTTTTTTTAATTACTTACCGCCCTAGGGCGTTTCTAGCTACATTATTAACCTAGGGCGGTAATTGATCACTTACAACCCGCATCTGGGGGTATTAAGGACCTACTTACCGAACATGAGAGATGTAAAAGTACTTTTTTATTCCACCTGCATACAAATATCAAATAAAACAATAACCCTCGCAGGACACCCGATTCATTAGTGGATCAATCAATACACCCGAGCGAGATCCGAGAGAAATAGTCGCTCACTAGATCCATAATCCGTTATTCAGATCGTTGTCGATCATTTGATCGGGTCACTGGGATTTGACAGGGTCACGGTGATTTGATTGGGTCACGGTGATTTGATTGGGTCACGGTGATTTGATTGGGTCACGGTGATTTGATTGGGTCACGGTGATTTGATTGGGTCACGGTGATTTGATTGGGTCACGGTGATTTGATTGGGTCACGGTGATTTGATTGGGTCACGGTGACTTGATCACCAACCTAAGGGTTCGTGAAAAATTATCGATCGACACAGGCTTAGCTCGAATTATTGACCCAAACTCAAGCTAGATCTGTGCTTGGATACAGATAGAAAGAGATCGTGCTATTACATTCCGTATAGTGAGTGCCATCTCTTTCCACCGAGAGCCAGAGCTAAATTCGAGATACGCGTGTCTAAATCTTGAATTAAACGCTGATAAAATAAAATGTATGCCGAAGTTTAATCAACTTGTTTTCGTCGTCAGCCTACATACGTCCCACCGCTGGGCACAGGCTTTCCTCATGGAGAAACATATGAGGAGTATGGGACGTAACACCACCACGCTGACCACTAGTTGATAGAAACGGTTGCATTAGCGACTGGGACCAACGGCTTAAACGTGCCTTCCGAAGCACGGAAGAGTACAACTGATCAAATTTTTGGTCACCCAACCAAGGTCTGACCATGGCGAAGGCAGCTTTGTTTTCGATATCGAAAGCCAAAGCGTACGTACCACTACGCCCGCCACCGAGCTCAACTAGGTTTATATGTCTCTTATTGGTATAAAATATCAGTGCCTAATATTTCTTCTATTTGTTTCAGGAGAATAAATACAATTCCTAAATCCTCTTCCATTCCAGTTATTCCATTTTCAATTTATTTTATGTAGTTATAAATTTAACACGTCTAAAAAACTAAAAAAACGTCCGTTCCTAACGGCTGCCGCCGCCCGAATGACATTCCCGCTCCTACCGCCGATGTTCTGACGATCCTCACTATGAGTTCTTCCCCAGTGATCGAGCCACCTTCCCCCTCCACTACCCCCTCTTCCCCGGCATTGAGGCCTGACGTCCACTTCCATACTTCGACGCCGAACTATATTGGAAAGGTAAGTTATTTTTTTTAAATTAAAATATAATTAGAATAGAATTGGCTAGTTGACCCTTTTTTTTCATGGGCCCCAAATGATTAATTACTGTTGGCTATCACTATAAAAAATAACAATTAATTTTGAACTATAAATTACATTTTTACTTAAATGTCAAAAACGCCTTCGAACCTGGATGGTCTATGAATTATCTGAGCCGTAGCGTCACGATTATTGTAAACAATTCAATACGCATGCGTGACGTAGCCGATACTTATGATTGGTTGCGACTGGCGTTTTACGGATTTTGACCATGCGTAGTAATTGTTTACATCAATCGTTACTCAACAAATTTCACGAACGTGGTGGATAGCGTTTTTAGCAGATGAAAAAAAAGTAAAAATAAACCATATTTAAATTGAATTTTAATTTTAATTTTTATTGAACTTGGTATATTTCGGACCCTTGTACTAAATACTATGTGAATGACACATTATTTCATTACTTTTGATATTTGTCAACTAGCCTATTATGTTTAATGCCATAAAGTCCTACTGTCTCAATTAAGCTATAGGATGCAAATCTTGCCAGAAATGTTTGATGTGCTTTTTCTACATATGCCTAGACCATTTCTAGCCGCGATAGGTATATTGAGGCCATCCATAAATGACGTCACACATGGGGCTGGGAGGGGGTCGACCAAATGTGACATAGTGTGACAAGGGAGTGGGAGGGGGGTGCCCTTAGTTTCGTGACGTCACATTTAAATATAAATATTAAATGGAAACAAAACAAATTTCGGAACTTCTATAATTTCTAGATGTAAAAAGGGCGAAATGTGTGACGTCACGTAGAGCCCTCCCCAGCGTGACGTCACATATTTCGCCTTTTCAGTCACACAAATGTGACAAGCTGTGACAAGAACGGGGGATGGTCCAAAATCATGAATACGACTTACATTTTACCAGTCTAATATTAGTGTTATTGTAATAATAGAGTATGTTGCTATTTAGGTTCTCAAAACCGATTCATTTTTTTTAAGTATAGGTTGTATGAATACAAGTATACTAATGAATACTTGTTTTTGTTTCATTCAAAAAAGCCAGCAGTTTTGATTTAGAGATATCTAAACTTTCCCTAAAAATCTTAGTTCCGCTTGTATCGTGTGACGTCATCTTATACGTGCGGGTCGGCTGTGCGGTCAATTGCTCACTTCTCTGGATCTACTGTACCGATTTAAAAAATTCTCTTACGGTTAGGAAGCTTAACTATAGCTATCTAACGTGCCGTTCGAACATAAACGAAACTTAAAGTTCTTTTACATCTCTCATGTTCGGTAAGTAGGTCCTTAATACCCCCAGATGCGGGTTGTAAGTGATCAATTACCGCCCTAGGTTAATAATGTAGCTAGAAACGCCCTAGGGCGGTAAGTAATTAAAAAAAAAACTTCAAAAAGTTCGCGTACATCTAACCATCTTACTGGCACTAGACATCATGTATTCAGCCCAATGACAAAAGAGGTCGCTTCGCTATTTTCATCAATTTTGAATATCGAACGGCGAAGCTAAATTTAGTTCTTGAAAATAAATTTATTTATTCTTGTGACAAAAGAGGTCGCTTCGCTATTTTCATCAATTTTGAATATCGAACGGCGAAGCTAAATTTAGTTCTTGAAAATAAATTTATTTATTCTTGTAATGCCTTTTTTTCCACTTACCTCACAATCGAGATGTAAAGCAGAGTAGTTAGCTCGGGTGTAAGCATCAATTGCACCCTCGAACTATAAGCGCCCTCGCTGCGCTCGTGCGCCTAAATATCTCGGGCTGCAATTGATGCCTTACAGCCCTTGGCTACTAATCTACTATTGGACATTTAAGCCGATAGCGTTTCAAAAATAAAAACGGTATCTGACCCCTGATAGGGATAGATAGATTATAGATATAGATTTATTTAATTAATTTTTACATAATTACATGATGAATAATTTTAAAATGCAACATGAAAAAAATTATAGTCAAATGTACAATTAATTATTCTTTGAAAAATAATTTGAACAATGCATATAATAAAATAAAATTTATAATAATTTAATATAATGACAATTATATATGGGTTAATAGAATTTATTGAATTGTTACACTTAATAAAATTTTAATTAGACATGTCCCGATGTTTCGATATTACAAAAACAATATTATGAGCGGAGTTGGAATACTATAAAAGTCAACGTCACAACCCTATAAGATAAAACGAATTTTTTCAGATGTTTACACTCAACATTACTGTTTTATTAGATTTTATTAGTCCTAATCACAGAACAATAAAAAAGGTTAGAATGATAACGCATCCACATTAGTACTAGGACCGCGCGAGCCAGTTCTCACACATACAAGAATTAATAGTTATTCAACACACAAGGAGCGCAATGTATTCATTGGCTAAAAAAATTCAAGCAAAAGTAGCGAATTGCACCTAAATAATAAGGGTTATTTTACTGCAATACACAGGTATGTGTTACCAGCTGTTGTACGGTACCATTTATGTTGGCACAATGCATTTTGTTACTTCGAAATTTTACAGTTTAAGCACGGACTGGTAAGATCATTTATATACAATCATTTGAAATACGTTTTTAAATATTATAATCTATAATACGTATAATGAGACACGTTAAAAATCTTTTTCGAATTATTGTGGAAAAACATGTACACTATCATGACAGCACTGGACTAGTGTAGTGCACAATTTGATGTCGATAATCAAGTATTATTCAAGTATTAAGTAAAAAAATTATGTATTTTATTTATTTATCCAACTTCGTAATTAAGGAGAATATTAGTATACAGCTTGGTTTTCTTTTAACTCCACAAAGGAAACACACTTTTATTTTCAAATAGAAACAAAACTGTTTTCACACTTTTTTCAAAAAAGCTTACCCAAACAGGGAATCAAACCACCTCAAATAATTCTATTTCGTGGTGGTTTTGGTCGCAACACAAGCAGCATTTAGTTGCTTAAAATGGGACTAGTTGATAGGTGTGAATGTCTGAGGATATTTATTTTATTTCACTAATTGATTTAGTTATGGCTAAAAATACTATTTTTCTATGAAACATTAGGTCTTACGCATGTAAGACATAATGAAACCTTACATTTATTTATTTTTTCCGGGCATATTTGGAAATTCTGTAGCAGCCGGTGGAATGCAGAAGTAGAGATGGATATCTTGTATGAAATACGAGTGTTTCACATTGTATTGGTTAATAGAATAAAAAAATAACTTAAAATTTTTAGCTGGTTCTATTCCCGGTTTAGGAAAATTTTATTTGAGAAAAATGAGAATGCAGTTGCTTCTTTTTAAAATAAAAGTTCGTTTCCTTTGTGGAAATTAAAATATTTTATTTATTTAAGGTACCTCCCCTCTAGGGCTCCTAACGCAAATTCCAACCAATTTCAATACTATACAAATTTAATGAAGATAAATATTTTGTAGTCTGTGATTTAGTTTTCTACTGAATAAAAACTATAAAGACAAGAGGTAACAGTTTCAGGTGGATGTTTCTAGGAATAGGTCACTGACTATAACGAAAGATACACTATCGCTATAGTTGGCTTGGCAATGAGAACAACAATAAAGAAAAACTGCCTTGCCAGTTTTCCACCAGTGAATAATAAATAAATTAATTGGTAATGTTATGAGCTGGGGTTGTTCTCAGTAAAGAAACAGCGGTTACCAACATACGCTTTTTAATTAATTAACATTAATACTGGTTAATCACATTTTTCACGTCACCCATCCCTCAATGTCTTAAGTCGAAAATCTTCGACCAGTGCGTCCTCCCGGTCATGACCTACGGTGCTAAGACGTGGACACTCACTGCTCGACTAGTCCACCAGTTTAAAGTCGCCCAGCGAACTATGGAAAGGGCTATGCTCGGAGGGCACTGTCTTTATTGCCTATTATAATTTTGAGTTTTCGCTTTCTTTGTGAACTAGCATTTGAACAGGAAGGCGAAGTTGATTTTCCTGCAAACAAAAGTAAATGATTTCATAATTCTCGCTTATGAGATATTTGACATCATGAAATAAATTTCTTTTTAGGTAAAAAAAATATAAAATGTAATCAACAAATTAAAGTCCCTACTAATTTTATTCAATCGTCACTCAATCACATGCGCAATATTTCTATACCCTGTATAATCGAAACGACTGATTTGGCGCAGAGTAAGGATAACTGCCTTCTGTGGCAGACATCACGGGTTCGATTCCCGAACAAGACAAATGTATAATTTTATAATAATATTTTGTTTTCACTGTAGACAGATAAAATATTCATAACATTACCTGTACGCAAATATCTATGTGAGGTACTGCAGAAGATTTCAAATACCTTTTTTTTAAACTTGTAGGAAGTCATCTTCCGAAAAATGCTACGAGCAAATGCTACAGCTTTTAGTAGGAAACCATTGATCTTTCCTGCCAGTTGTGGATATCCATTTTTCTTTTATATCCGGATTTGTGTAGGAAAACTGAAATATGTAAATCTTTATAAACAGAATATTTATGTCTTATTTAAAAATTTAATAGAAATTTAAAACTTAGATTTGATATTATATCCATGTAAATTACCAAATCATAATGTTTGAGCACAAGGAACAAAAAAACTCTATCGATAAAACTATCGATAACATGCAAGCCCTATGATTGCACAGAATTTGGTACGAATTATTTTCGTGATTGATTATGCCTCCATATTTAGTTATTTCCAAATATTATTACTTACCGATGAAATGAAATTCCTCCTTTGTCCAGATTCACCTTTTCACTTCGCAAACGGCACGAAATAATAGCACAACTCGGCATCTTTTTGGGTTTTGTACTGCACCGAATATACGTCTGACAGCTACGCCATTGTGCAATACACTGCGAGCAATTTGACGTTCATATGCCCGTTTGCTCATATGAGCGGCTCGTCAACCACGCCCACTTTATCATTCTAACCTTTTTTATTGTTCTGTGGTCCTAATAATGTTGACAGTAAGTTTAAAGTAAATAATAAGCTAGCTAGATAGCTTTAGGGAGGGTTTGTTTATCCGTAGTAATATTAAAACCAAATAGATTATATCTATAGACCAATGGCCAATGAAAACACCAAAATTAAAAAATTGCGATGCATTTTTGAATTTTTAACCTACTGGTAAACCTTACACGGGTCAAAAAACCGACCCTTAGAAAAAAATATGACTTACAAAAATGAATCTTATGAATAACTAAAAAGGTCCATTTCATTTCAGAAACAGCCGCTAAACGTCGTACTCCCGGCTACTGCGCCAGCGACTCCGCCCACATACGGTATTTTTTTTTTATTACAAGTATAAAATGAGTAATGAGTAGTGTGGTAGCGGTCACATTAAATGAATACTACCAACCCATCTCTTCCCTTGGGCGTCGTAAAAGGCGACTAATGGACTTAGAACTGCACAACATCCAATAGCTTATAGCGGCGAGGGGTCACCACCTGACACGCTGAGTGCAGTACTAATTGGTGAAGCGCGGACTATGGCAATGGACTGCTTTTGCCGTGCTTTCGCATAGTCTCAGACTAACCCTTAAGCGATAATAGTCGTGATTATATGTATGTATAAATGTAATAATTTTTTGTATGAAAATCCAGAGTATGGAAGTCCTTTATTTATTTATTTATTTAAGCTTTCATGTCCATTACAAAAAGAAAATGTACACATGGCGGACTTAACGACTAATATCGCTCTCTAACAGTCAACCATCAGGCAAAGCAGAGATCTGGTGGCGGCTTAATAAAATTAACATATGCATAAATTTAATATTCAATAAAATTACATGTTACTAGATAAATACGCAATATATAACTAATGAATAGTTAAATAAATAATAATATATAAGTATACATAAATACATACATAATAAGATGATGATTCGTTATGTAGAAACAGATAAACTAGCATTATACATCCTTTCGTTTTCTCTAAAGTTGTATCTTTAGAGAAAACGAAAGGTATTCACTTCAACGTACAAGATAGGTTTTTTATATACGTCCCACTGCTGGGCACAGGCCTTCCCCATGGAAATACATGAGGAGTATGGGCCGTAACCACCACGCTGGCACAATGCGGGTTGGTGAGTAGGAACAGCCGCAATAGCGACCGGGATCAACGGCTTAACGTGACTTCTGAAGCATGGAGGATTCGAAATCACAAACTTTTGGTCAGACCTTGGCGAAGGTACTTTTCTTTCTTATCGAAAGCCAAAGCGTACTAACGACTACGCCACCGAGCTCCGCCACCATTCAGGTGTTGAGCCATTCATGGCTTTTTATAAAAAAGTTTTACTCGCCAATTGCTCATGTGCTTCATCATGTAGGAAGAACTGTGTACAAGTGTACAACAATGGGTCCTATACCAATACCTCAGACTTCACTAAACACTGGTAAAAAAGTTACTGACTTGCCTCTGAATAAATTTAAGTCAGCTGTTAACACTTGTTTAATGAAAAAGGGGTATTGTAAAGTGGAGATTACTTCAAAGATAAAAATTCGTGGCTACTATAGTTTGCTCCTCGGCACTTATTAAACTTATTATCTAATTTTTTAAATGTTGTGACTACCTTTTTTATAATCTATACATAATAAAACTGTAGAGGTCGCATGTCTGTACATAGAAAAAAAATGCTTAAAATCAAGCCAGGGGGATGTAAAAAGAGGGAACCACCAAAAAAAAATTTTTTTTGTTTCTCTGTTGGCTGGACCAATTTCAATGAAATTTTGCATGGTGATACCTTATATCCCAACATCAACATCTTAGATACTTTTCATTACGAGAAGTGAAAGGATTTCCGTGAAATAGTTAAAAAACCATAGTAACCGCGGACGAAGTCGCGGGCAACAGCTAGTGGATGTATAAAAAAAGGCTACCTGTTGAGTTTCTTGCGGCACTTTCTCTTGTAATTCTTCTCTTGTAAATCTTGTAATTTTTGTAAATCTACTTGCAAAAGAAATTATTTTATTTATCTTTTATTGTTAATGATTCCTTCTTTTCGCCCTTTTTTGTATCTAGAGGACAAAAATAAATGTCAGAAGTCAATGTATTATTTGCATGAATACAATGTTACAAAGGTTTTGTATTAATATCGTACTGTAATTGGTATTCACTGACGTAATAAAATTTATAAATTTTCTTACTAATTAGCCAAGCTAAGAACCTGTATGGCTTGTATTAAGGGATAGAATTGATATTATATTTCAATAAGAACTGTGACATGGTGAGCCCGAAGATAAATAAAAATCGTCTGGTCGTCACTTATTAGTATATAGGTATTTATTATCAAAAACCTTTTTTTACACGTTTGTTCCAGTGAACCTATCTAACGTTCTACCACTACCAACGAACCACGCTATCACAAAACGATGATAGAGCGATTACTTTTGAATATAAACTATACTCTGGATATAGATAACATTGCGCATGTTCTTATAAACGTATGTATTTTGACAGTTGATAGTGATAACGTTGTTAGTACGCTTTGATTTTTTCGATGACGAAAACAAAGCTGCCTTCGCGACGATGAGGCTTTGGATGGGTGAAAACTATGTGATCTCTAACTCCTTCGTGCTTTGAAGGGCGCGTTTAGCCGGTGTTCTCGGCTATTATTGCGATGGGGTCTACCCACCAACCCGCATTGAGCGTATTGGCGTTTCGGCATACTCCTCATGTGTTTCTCCATGAGGAAGGCCTGTGCCCAGCAGTGGGTATATAGGCTAAGGAATGATAAATTGGTACGAGTGATAAATTGTTTGCTCATACTATCTCGTTGGTCAAGCTAAGATGCAGTGTTTACCACCGTAACTCCAGTGAGCAGAGTCCACTTTTGCAGGCGAGCCGACCCTCACGCCGCCTCCGCGGTCCCCCGGCGCCGCGGTCTCCGCGTCCGCCTCCGGAGACTGTCGGAACAACCCTCCAGACGGAACCTCTTCGGATAAGGTATGTGTTTGACAACGTTCAGATTACATTGGTGTCTACGTGTAAGTGACGGCTTAACGCACATAGCGGACATCGTAGTGGATTTAGGGTCACCTACTTAAATTTAATATTTGTAATATGATTTATAAATATTTAATTTCACTTATGGACGTATTTCGAGGAACGCAAAATAAGGCCAGGATTACCAAAAATAAAACTACTTATGTTTATTAACATTGTACTGAAATAAACTTAGTTAAATTAACCTGTTTGGATAAAAAAAACTTAAAGTTTCCTTTATTCGCTACGTTATTCTGTGCTATACGATGACCTGTGTTAAGGAGAGGCCCTCGGGCTGGTACGAATGCCCCTATTCCAGATTTCTTAAGTCTTTTTCTTATGGTTTAGTGCTAACTGTCGTACTGTAACTTCCTGGAGCGTAGCTCTGACTTCAGAAGACGTAAAAGTACAATTTCTTAACACGCTGCTTGCAATAAATCTGTCGTCCCTCGCTTTGGTTACTTTTTTCTACCTCGCCCCATTTGTTTCGTATGCTCTCCTGTCTGTTACTTAGTTTTACATTGCGAAAAATAACAGACTTGGAAACCAGCAACATTTGATTGTAAGTGTAACCGCTTGCGATTCAAGTTACAGCTTTAAACACTTGAGCTACGCTGAGATGCGGTATTATGGATTTAATCTTTTAAATAAATAACAGTAACACCACGACAATTTTGAAAAATTAAAAATAACTGGAAAATTTTCTAAAACAACAAAAATCTGTTAATTTTCATACATCAAACATTTATTAAATACTATCTTTTTTCAAGTTACATAATGATGATATAGGTGGCCAGTGCGTAAGGAGAACATACCATAAAAATTACCGAAACTTTTATAAGCGTTCCTCTGAAAATCCCCGAGTATATTTATATTTTATAACAGAAAAAATAACAGATATGTACAAATATAGCGCTTCGTTACAGACAAATGATGTTTTAGACTTCCTCTTATTTCAGTCGTCAGAAACAGCCGTGGGTAGCGTCTCCCGTCCGACTAGCACGGCGCTCTCACGCAAAGAGAGTTACAAGGCGCAGCGGCAGCACTACCGCAGAGAGAAGAAAAGAGCCGCCTCCGCATTACTGCACTCTATCGAGGACCCCTCCGTCGTGGTGCTCGCTGATTGGCTCAAGGTAACTATTTCAATCCCTGTTTGGTTCAAGGTAACTATAGCCTCCATCGTGGTGCGTGCTGATTAGCCCAATGTATTTTACACCATATGACGTCATCAAGGTACAGATTGGTCGATGCTCAATTAGGGGGAGTTGGACAGCAAAAACTTGGTTTTAGACCCGAAAGGTGTATAAGAAGCTCCTTACGTCCCAAAATACCACCTCTCCCAGACAAGTTCCTGATAAATTATGGAAGTTAGTGAATCCGGCACTCAATAAAGCTAGAAATCTCCTAACCCACGTGGGATCCTTGGTAACTATCTCAATTGTATTGGGTCAAGGTACTTTACTATATCTTAGATGTTACTTCATAATTAAGACAAAATCATCTTTATGGACACACAACTCCTCTAATGCTTGATGGGACATCGGGAGTTAAGCTTTGGATACGAAAGGTGTATGAGGGGCTCCTTACGTCCCAAAATGCGCTGATTTTACCAGTCACGGATAAGTTTACATTTTGTTTTGGTTGGTTATGTGTAATATATGTCTTATGTTCTAGGTCCGAGGGTCGCTTAAGTCGTGGACGAAACTCTGGTGCGTGCTCAAGCCGGGTCTACTCCTTCTGTACAAGAGCCCGAAGGCGAAGGTAAGGCATTATAACCAGATAAATATTTTTTTATGTAAAAGGGGGACAAAGACGGTTCAACTAAGTGATCACCGCCGCCCATAGACATCTACAACACCAGAAGAGCTGCAGATGCATTGCCAACTCTTACGGAGGCAATATGCTTTGTTTTTTAATTGTTGAAGGTTTATTTATTATTTATTTAGAAACAAACAGTCACATACATAGTTGTATAAAAATACATTTTACATGAAGACCTCGAGTTTCCTACATTTGTACAATTGTCTAAGCAATTCTATATGATATTTTACAGAGTGTGCAAAACTACATTAATTATTGATTCTTAAGAAAACTTGTAAACTTTTTTTTTACTGAGGCAAGAATTGTTCTAAAAATACTTCTGGTAACAGTTGATTCCATTGCTTGGATGGTTGGTCGTGCACAGCCAACCATCCAAACTATGGGAATGATTTTGACGTCGCGAAGAACGGTGACGGAGGCATCGGCCGGTATACATACATACATATAATCACGACTACTATCCCCTAAAGGTTAGTCAGAGACTAGGCAATAGCACTGCAAAAGCAGTTCATTGTAATAGTCCGCGCTACACCAAGCAGGGACTGCACTCAGCGTGACAGGTGGTGAGCCCGTCGCCGCTATAAACTATTGGATGGTTGGACAGTTTTAAGTTCATTAGTCGCCTTTTACGACACCCAAGGGAAGAGATGGGTTGGTAGTATTCTTTTAATGAGCCGTTACGCGGTTTTACCACGCGGCCGGTATAAGTTAGAACAATTCCTCTGAACACTCCACGTATTCTCCCCGGAGCTCGGAGGCGTAGTGGCGTACGCTTTGGCTTTCGATCGAAAAATCTAAATGAACGAAATATCTGAATGGCTAGAATATAACGATCTCAAAATTAATATTAGTAAAACAAAATGTATACAATTTCACAATAAAAACGCATCACCATTACAGTTAACCATACACACTCCGATAACAGTAACCTCATCTGCAAATTTTCTTTGTATAGTGATAGACTCGAGACTAACAAAAACATGTTCAAATGGTATGCCAGAGAATAAAAAAAACAAAGCTACCTTCGCCATGGTCAAGCCGTGGATGGGTGTGAAAACTTTGTGATTTCGAGGTCCTCTGTGCTTCGGAAGGCAAGTTAAGCCGCTGGTCCCGGTCGCTATTGCAACCGTTTCTATCCACCAACCCTCATTGGGCTAGCGTGGTGGTGTTACGGCCCATACTCGTCATGTGTTTTTCCATGAGGAAGGCCTGTGGCCAGCAGAGACGTATATAGGCTGAGGACGGACGGATCTAGCGCAGCCATGGTAATCTCCCTGGTAGAATTAATGTGCAAATGCTAATGACAAATGATCTGACCTCTCTTTCTCTTACCCTCCAGAGCAGTCACTGGGTAGGCACAGTCCTTCTAACCTCGTGCCAAGTGATAGAGAGACCGAGCAAGAAGGACGGGTTCTGCTTCAAGCTCTACCATCCTCTAGAACAGAGCATCTGGGCGCCGCGAGGACCGCATAACGAAACTATTGGTGAGTATATTATTAAAAAACTAGTATTTTATAAACTTAAAAGAAGTTTTCAATAACTTTGTTAAATTGTTGATTGAGTTACAGCAATAAATATATTCTCATTTTCATTCAATAACAATTTAATCATTCACAATCTATGGACTTCACAGACGGCAGCTATAATGTATATTAATGTAAATTACATTTCGAAATATATAGCTTAATTGAAAGCTATACATTTCGAAATGTAATTTCCTTTTGTTGGAGCAGGCGCCAAAGAATGTTGAGTGTGCAAAATATGAGGATCTCATTCTGTATAGTGCGGGTCACGAAAGATTACCACAAATAGCGAACGTCTGCGCATTTTCATTCATGGAGAAAAGACCTAAGACAAGATATTATTTTATTTAGTAAAACTTATTTTAACGACGCATATGTATAGACGCATCCCGCCCGCATTCTACCCCACAGCTCCAAAGCGACCATAAAAGACGGCTGCCATTCTTGGACCATTTTTTTCATGTGATACATACATACACAAGCCACGCCTTTTTCCACAGGGGTAGGCAGAGATTACATCCTTCCACTTGCTACGATCCTTGAATATTTCTTTCGCTTCATCAACTCTCATTACAGTCCTCATACATACTCGGAGATTTCGAGTACTTTTGACCTGGCCCTTCTCTAGAACGTCTTTAATTTGGTCGAGAAACGTTCGCCTAGGTCTGCCTCGTCCCGTATCTCCACTCACACCCGATTCATACATCACTCTAATCAATCTATTTTCATCCATCCTTTCTACATGTCCAAACCATCTCAGCATACCTTTCTCTATTCTTGTCGCTACATCCTCTTTCAAACCACACTTCCTTCTTATCACATCATTTTATATCCTGTCACTAAATTTTACTCCAGCCATGCTTCTCAAAGCTCTTATTTCTACCGCATTTATTCTACTTTCGTGTCTCTTCTCCTTGGAATATTGAGTAAATACGTCGACGTCGATCGTCGTTTTACATTATCGACTTTTTGTTCTCATCTGTATTAATTTCTCAGTTTAGGCATAGTATTATGTTTTTATTTTTATTTATTTATATTATTTTTATTTATATTTTATTGAGTTTATATATTGTTTAATTATATATATCATTTTATATGTTTAGTAATGTATATGTTTGCATATATTTCTGTTTTGTCTTGTGCACTGGTGTCGCTTCTCTCACATCCTGAGATCTCACACTCCTGTAACGGGTTGACTGGAAGATATCCCTATTAGATATAAGTCCGCCCTTGTACACTTCTGCTTTTTACATTGTTTTTTTTTTATGTGCAATAAAGAGTTAATTAAATTGGCAGTATTTCGATTTGGAACTAGGTGCAATGGAAATTTTTATTCAGCTCAAAGTCAAATTATTTGTTGCATTGTAATTTGCATTTATTGCACTAAAAATTTAAGTCAGTAAAAAAGGGTGTTATTTAAACGGTCAGCGAAATATTCGAATTTTGGTCAGCAAAATAATATAATTGATCAGCTTAAAATAACTAATTGGTCAGCTGCTTATGGGGAGAAAATATTTCTAATTTGTCAGCAAAACAACTGATTGGGCAGCAATTCAAATGTTTTTTCTGCTGCCAAATTGTTTAAATATATGTTTTGATGACACAAATATTGTTTTTGAGAGTCATAACACAAAATTTTGCGCCGGTCCCATTGTTGGCGACAGACCTTCTTTTATACTTATTTTTAACCTTTTTGATACTATTTTACCTTTTGACACTATTTTGTATTTTGATATCTTTGTCTTGTTTTTTTGTTCTTATTGTCTGTTAGTGTGGTAAATAAATATCTTTAGATTGTTAATTGTTGTGCTTTTATTGAGATAAATTAAGTTTACTCCTCAACACCCATATATTAGGTCCTTACCTATGAAATTGGTGCCTTGTATGGAGACTTTGGGGATTTCTGCATTTTACATACTAACATTTTATCAGTTTTCTTCACAACGACAAATCCAGAGATAATAATATTGTGCATGTATCATTAGACAAGCTTAAGCAATATGTGTGTGAACACGCTTGAAAAAAATTATTCATCGTTTTTATGTTAATGCAAATCAAATGATGTAATCGGGAGGCAGTTAATAATAATTATCTTTGTGGGTATTTTTAACACAATTAAACTTACTAAAAATTATCAAATTAAATAATACGAGCTCAAATATATGGTCTATTTTTAGAAGAGGCAATTATTTTATAAGAATGTTCTGAAACTTAATAGTTACGGACAAATTGCTAAGACAGAATAATTACACCAATTTCATAGGTAAGGACCCAATAAAATTGGGATTAGAGTAGGAGAGAGAAGATGTATAATATACAAAATTTGTCCCCCAGGGGCGGTGGTCCAGCCACTGCCGACCGCGCATCTGATCTTCCGCGCGCCGTCGCAGGCGGCCGGCCACTGCTGGCTCGACGGACTGGAGCTTGCTCTACGATGCAGCAACGCTATGCTAAGGTTGGTGGAGGATGGGTGACCGGACCAAAATAGGCTAGTTGACTCATATCAAAAGTAATGAAAATAATGTCGATTACGACGACCTCCGTGGTCGAGTGGTCTGTACGCCGGTCTCAAGGCGTCGCCATCTCGAGAGGTCCTGGGTTCGATCCCCAGTGGAGGCGAGTGTTTCGGTGATGAATTTTCAGACATTTGTTCTCCAGTCTTGGATGTTCATTATATATGTATTATATTATGCATATTCTGAATAATTATATATATTTATCTATTAAATATATTTGTCCGTCATCTGGTATCCGTAACACAAGCAGCATTTAGTTGCTTAAAATGGAACTAGTTGATAGGTGTGAATGTCTGGGGATATTTATTTTTATTTATTTTATTTAATGTGTCATTCACATAGTATTTAGTAAAAGGGTCCGAAATCTACCGAGTTCGATAAATATAAATGAGAGATTGCTGTAGAAATTCAATATAAATATTTTTTATTTTAACTTTTTTTTCTATCTGCCAAAAACGCTATCCACTATGTTCGTGAAAGTTGTTAAGTAACGATTCATGTAAATAATTACTACGCATGGTCAAAATCAGTTAAACGTCAGTCGCAACCAATCAAGCATACCTGTCGGCTATGTCACGCATGCGTATTGAATTATTTACAATAATCGTGACGCTACGGCACAGATAATTCATTGACCATCAGGACCGATGGCGTATTGACATTTAAGCAAAAACGTAATTTAATATTTATTGTTATAGGCTTTAGAATTTTTTTTTATTATTTTTTATGGTGATGGCTATCAGTAATTAATCATTTGGGGCCCAGTAAAAAAAGGGTCAACTAGCCTATTATTCTATCTCTGCATATCCCGACACAGATATTAGGTCCGTACCTATGAAATTGGTGTTTTGTATAGAGATTTTGGGGAATTCTGCATTTTCCATACTAAATTTTTCTCAGTTTTCTTCACAACGACAAATCCAAAGATAATAATATTTGGCATCTATCATTACATTAGACAAGCTTTAGTAATATGTGTAATATCACACTTCATAAAAATTATTTATCGTTTTTAAGTGAATGCAAATAAAATCATGTATTCGGGAGGCACTTAAAAAGAGTTGTCTCCGTGTCCAATTTTAACACCATTAAACTTACAACAAATTATCAAAACAAATCAAAAGAGCTCAAAAATATAGTCTATTTTTAGACGAGGTAATTATTTTTTAGGAATACTCTGAATATTAATAGTTACAGACAAAATACTAAGAGAGAAAAAAAACACCAATTTTATAGGTAAGGACCCAATATTTATGGCTAATTTAGTATGGCTAATTTAATATATAAAATTTAGTCAGGAAAATGCAGAATTCCCCAAAATCTCCATACAAAACACCAATTTCATAGGTAAGGACCTAATATTACTTATCTATAATAATGGATACCCCAGCCGGACGGCCTCCGGACGCGCTTCAAACTAGGACAAATGCTGGGAAACCCGGACTGATGGCTGATTATTTCGCAGAGTTACTACTCATCGAAAGCGAACTAAAATGCCAATTTTAGCTAGCTTATTGAACTGTTATTTTCTCGACCTTTTTTGACGTTGACCCGAAAGATAGTGTAACCTATTTTAGATGTTAAAAATAGTAATTTCTCCCAGATGTTCGCGCTCGCGACCAGAACACACGGTCGCTTCAGATACGCCCACCACGCAGACGAATATATCCCACGAGGAATTGGAGAAACACTTCAACGAGCACGGTGAGTTGAAGAATGAACCTTATTACTGTGATTATAAGGGCGAAAACTGGCCGCCGAAAGCTGAACCTGAAATAAAAGGGGACGGATTTAAGAAAAAACAACTTATTTTACTTTTGGTTGTTGGTAGTCGCGGTTTAGTCCATTATGGTATTACCAATCCCGAAAGGCCTGGTACGAAGTGAAAATGTCTACGTATACAAAATGGTCATAGCGTCTCGCGTTTTCGCTCGCCTTCTGGCTGGCGTAAGCTGAACCTCTAATATTGTGTCCTTACCTATGAAATTGGTGTTTTTTTTCTCTCTTAGTATTTTGTCTGTAACTATTAAGATTCAGAGTATTCCTAAAACATAATTACCTCGTCTAAAAATAGACTATATTTTTGAGCTCTTTTGATTTGTTTTGATAATTTGTTGTAAGTTTAATTGTGTTAAAATTGGACACGGAGACAACTCTTTTTAAGTGCCTCCCGAATACATCATTTTATTTGCATTCACCTAAAAACGCTTGTCTAATGATAGATGCCAAATATTTATTATCCTTGGATTTGTCGTTGTGAAGAAAATGGAAATAATTTTAGTATGGAAAATGCAGAATTCCCCAAAATCTCCATACAAAACACCAATTTCATAGGTAAGGACCTAATAATAATGAACCCATACCCGAACCGGACGCTGAACATATGTAACTCCTATCTGGCGTAGAGACACAAGCACTAACATGTATACAATCTCATTCAAATATGAACCTTATAGTATCACTGTAAGAACATATATTTTATTGCAGGTGACTGTACACAATAAGGAGTTGTTGTTTATTATTTATTTTTCTCCCCCCTGTTAAGTATGAAGGCGAGATACGTCCCGCCCCGCACCCTCCGCGCCACTCACGTCTAACAACGCTATCTAATTATCTGATTAAATTAGTGTGCTAACTGCCAGCAAGCATTTCACTTGTAAATACAAAGGGATGGCCGGAATTGAAAAATAACTCAGTAATGTTAATTGGTAGTTGGTGATTAAAGGCCACTGCAGGAAATTTCAAACCTGGTTTAAATCTCGATTTTGTAAATTTTTTTCATAAGAGCCATAGTAAAATTGTCAAAAAATGACAAAATGGAATTTTAAATCTCGATTTAAATTTCCTGCAAGTGGGCCTAAATCAAAAGAATTATGGTATTAAACCCTGATTTAAGGGGAATAAATAAATATGAGAATTTCAAGTTTTCTTGTTGTTTTGTGATCTACCGTTTTTTGTCAATAGATTTACATAAAAACTATGTATTGTAGTTACTTAATGATTTAACTATGATTTTGGTTTTTGAAACGTTGGAACTGTCATGTGTAGTGTTGCCTCGAAAAAAAAAGTTGGGTTTAGCTTTCAATTGCCAGACTTGAAATATTATACATATACAAAAATATCCAATTGTGACTATAAAGTCACGAAAAAATGTTCATAACAGCAATCTGGAAAGAATGAATGAAGATTAATGTTTTCATTTATTAATGGCTTTAAAATTGTGTCTACTGTGATTTCTTGTATATAAATTTTAGGTTTTAAAAGGGTTTTATTCATAAGGACGCCAATACTTCTTCGTGTAAGTTAATAAAATTTCTCTTTATTTTTCTTCCTACAACCGCACGGTACTGTATGCTCTAACATGCTAGTCTTAAAGTCTATATCGTCTTGTAGCTCGCCAACCCCTTTGCTATCTGTATCTGACTACTCTCCTAAACGTAGTAGCTCCAATGAAAGAAAAGTTACGTATCAAGTGTCAAAAAAACCGAAGACAAGAAAGGTGTCCAAATGGGCACAATTCGTAGACGCAATAGACGTATTGGCGAAAGAACACAACGATAGTGATTCACCAACTCCTGAACATGAGAAAAAGGATGGTGGTTTCTTAGATTTTTTATGGAAAAAAGAACACGTATTCGAGAGGAATACTCCAAGAACGTCTTCATTTAGAATCGCGTCTGTGACTCAAAATTCTGGGAGAATGACAAAATCGCTCGCATCTTCCCCTTTAAAAGCTAAACGGTCACCAATATTAAAATGCTTCGATCTGCCAAAGTTGCCAGACAAGAAGGCTATTAAAGAAAAAGGGATATCCCCTACAGGCATTATTGAGGATAATTTGATGAGATTCATGGCGACATTCCCTAAACGACGGAGCTCCACTCCATCAACTTTAAAATCCACGTTAGCATCGAAAAGAATAAGCGAATTAAGAGCTAGTGGTGTCAAAACGGACTCAGAGAATGATGAGGTATTTTTAAAAGATTTGCCGCGAAAAAGGAAATTAGGCCGCGACTCAGAATTTCTCTGTGCAACTCCCGATAATATAATAATAACGAAAACAGCGCCATCTATCGAGCAGTTTAGGAAGTATAGCTCGTCGTCGAGCGAGGAGTGCCATCATAATGTGGCAAGAAGGTTGGTTGAGGTCTTTTTGTGAACCAGGTTATGAAATAGTATAATCAAAACTGTCCAAAATAGTTTAAAAAGTCTCCAATAAATTTTTAACCTTAACACATTTGTTGAATCCTGTTGTGTACTATAGCAAACTTGGATTTTCTGCTCAATGTTCTATGTTATCTTCTTAAATTATATTGACAGTAGACAACATTTATCTTTAAGGCCCACTTGCAGGAAATTTAAATCGAGATTTAAAACTCGATTTTGTAATTTTTTGACAATTTTACTATGGCTCTTAAGTCAAAATTTACAAAATCAAGATTTAAGCAAGGTTTAAAATTTCCTGCAAGTGACCCTTAAACTTAGAAAATTTGATTTTATCGAGCCTATTCAAATCCCATTAATTTTATTTATTTTTTGACTATACTTCTATCCTGGTTAATTTACCTTTATCCTTAGATTTAATTCATAATATCTAATTCCATAGAATATTGTCACCGTTCCGATCGTTATCAAGCTCGCAAACCCCAGAGAAGTACTCCCTGATAGATTATCACAAACTACCTTCTGCGAGCTTAGATGCTATAAAATGTCAGAGAAAAGACGACAGGCTTACGTCACAGAACGTATATGTTGCTGGAAAAATTGTCAGGACTGGTGAGAATGGTTTTGAGCTGTGTTTTATGGGTGCTAGAGTTCATTTTTATATGTTAACATGTAAAGGACTCCACAGACGGTAGCTAACTAAAGATGTATATTATAGCACGATACATCTCGTTACATCCTTCCATAGAAATCGTCAGGAGACCTCATACGGCAGCTAAAATTGATATTTTTACACTTAAATGCCATGATGAAAGCAGACCCTCGAAGCAGGTATATAAGGCATACAATTGCATGTGATATTTATGACAATTTAAAGCTATACATGTCAAGATGTAATGCACATTAATAAACACTACGCTGCCGTGTGTGAAGTTCTTAATAATGGTTTTTAACCCTTATGTTGAGTAAGCTAGATAAGGATTAATGCTGCTTGTGTTAAGGATACTAGATGACGGATAAATATATTTAATAGATAAATACATATAAGTATTCCGAATATATACAATACATAATATATAAACATACAAGACTGGAGAACAAATGCCTGTGTTCATCACACAAACACACAAGCCCAAACACTCGAGTTGGCGCACCTTGAGACCGGCATACAGACCACTCGACCACGGAGGTCGTTAATTTTCAACCAATGTTATTTTTTTAACAAAAGTTTAGATTACAAAATTAATCTTTGCTAAAAAAACCTAAAATCAATGCTGTTCTCAAATTTCTACTATGCATTTAAAGTATTTTTAAATGAAGATGAACAATCATGACATGTTCACGACATCTTGAATTAAATTGTTATATTTCCATTAATATTTAGTATCATTTGGGTGATCGCAATGATAGCTTGTTCACACACTTAACTTAAGGTGTTATTTAAACGGTCAGCAAAATATTCGAATTTTGGTAAGCAAAAAAATACAATTGGTCAGCTAAAATAATTGGTCAGCAACTTATGGGCAGCAAATATATAAATTGGTCATCAAAATAACTAGTTGGGCAGCAACTTTTGGGCAGCAGATATTTCTTATCTGTCAGTAAATAATTTATTGGGCAAAATGTTTTGTCTGCTCCCAAATTGTTTAATATATGTTTTGATGACAGAAGTATTGTTTTGAAGGGTCATAAAAATACCCTTAACCTAATATCTATCAGAATACACTTCGTATGATTTGATTCATGATCTTTCATTGATCCTCTTCCTAGACTTTATACATTTCCGTTAAGATATATATTGCTGCCCAATTAATTATTCTGCTGACTAAATAATTATTTCGCGGTCCAAATAATTATATTGCTGTCAAAATTTTTGTTTGCTGCCCAAATGATTTTTCGGCTGACCTTTTTGTTGCTGACCAAAAAAATTTATGAGCAGCGGGATAATTATTTGGACTGCAAAAGAATTATTTGGGCCGCAATATAGTATATATGTTACCGAAAATATACAAAATCTAGAAGAAGGATCAATGAAGGATTAAAGATCAATTCTAAAGAAAAGTATTCTTCTTTTTCCTGCCCTGTTCCCAATTCTATTTGGGGTCGGCGCAACATGTCTTCTTCTTCCACTCTCGTCTATTACTCGTCAAGTCAACACTCACTCCCATCCTCATCACATCATCATTCACACAATCCATCCATCTTTTCTTTGGTCTTCCTCTCCCCACACGCCCATCCACTTTCAAGTCCATAACTTTCCTGGTGACATGATCACTCTCCCTTCTCATTACATGTCCATACCAAGAAAGTCGTTTTTCTCTCAGTTTATCAGCAATCGGGGCAACTATATGTTATTTTTTTATGACAAAAATAAAACATATTAAACAACTTGGCAGCAGAGAAAACATTTGAGTTGCTGCCCAATTAGTTATTTTGCTGACCAGTTAGAAATTTCTGCCGCCCATAACTTGCTGACTGATTAGCTATTTTAGCTAACCAATTGTATTTTTTTGCCGACCAAAATTGGAATATTATGCTAACCGTTTAAATAACACCCATTCGTAATTACATGATGGACATATTGGTTAAAATGTTTAAGGAAGGAAATCGAAATACATATGAAGGATGTACAAATAAGACGTCTTCCTCAGCGCATAAACATCCCACTGCTGGGCGCAGGCCTTCCTCATAGACAGTCTTCAAACTAGCAGCGGCTAACTCCGACGTTTGGTCGTGGTTACGCGCAGTACATGAATTTGCGTCATCTACATAAATGTATATCTAGAAAGAAAGAAGAAAGAAAGAAAGAAAGAAAATAAATTTATTCGTCAACAGACACTTTACAAGAATTAACATTGATATCTGTCCTAATATTGTTTTTTTTATATAAAAAGAAAATCATTTCGCCTGAAATGGAGAACTTAACCCCGTGTAAAGGGGGGGCGAACGGCACAAAAAAGAAAAAAACAGTTCCTATATTATTTTTTAATAAGGCCGCGTCCAGATCTCTGCTGTTCCTGATGGTTGACTGGTACAGAACGATAGTAGTCGTTAAGTCCGCCATAGGATTTTGGCCATTGAAGTTTACTTAAATATAAAATAATTGTGCAATTTATCGGATAAAAAAATGTCTTGCTTTTTTAAATGCAAAGGCACACGTCTAATGGGTCGCGTAATTTTTAATTTTTTTAAATCAGGTTATGCCTATTTTGTCCATTATAGTAAGGACAAGGCAACAAGTTAGCGATATATGAGATCATAATAATGAACAAAATTTACCTCAAGTCATATCAACAATGAGATAAATGGCGCTGTTGAATAGTCATTCGAACCTTATCTTCTATACGTAGAATTGGTTTTTGACTGGCTGTTTCTAAATGAGAGCTTTGTTATAAGCCTGTGTTTAGAATGGAGGGATTTTCTATTTCATTGTGTTAGATAATATACATTTATAATACGGCAACACTAGTATATTGTTTGTCTTTGGGGAGATCGTTTTCCCTCTCTCTCTCTCTCGCTCTCTCTCTCTCTTAGAAGTAAGGTGTAGTTCTTCCAATAAAATTAATATTGGGTCCTGCCCTATGAAATTGGTGTTTTTTTTCTCTCTTAGTATTTTGTCTGTAACTATTAAGATTCAGAGTATTCCTAAAAAATAATTACCTCGTCTAAAAATAGACTATATTTTTGAGCTCTTTTGATATGTTTTGATAATTTGTTGTAAGTTTAATTGTGTTAAAATTGGACACGGAGACAACTCTTTTTAAGTGCCTCCCGAATACATCATTTTATTTGCATTCACTTAAAAACGATAAATAATATTTATGAAGTGTGATATTACACATATTACTAAAGCTTGTCTTATGATAGATGCCAAATATTATTATCTTTGGATTTGTCGTTGTGAAGAAAACTGAAAAAAAAATTAGTATGGAAAATGCAGAATTCCCCAAAATCTCCATACAAAACACCAATTTCATAGGTAAGGACCTAATAATTAAAATAAAAGTTGTATCTTTCAAACAATATTTCTTAACACATTGATTCAAAACAATTATTATTCAAAATTTTGTATAAAGCTAGTCAGTTAGGCTGAGGTGTTTAATTAGATATCTATGTAATATGGCGCGTGCCTGCTGCCATGCCATGCACCGGGTACAATGTGAGGTAAAGGATATTGAAAACCAACTATACTTAAGTTTTATTCACCGCCTCTCTGGTCTAGTGGTTGGCTTTACCAGGTGTAGATCGGGAGGTCCGGGGTTCCATTCCCCACGGGAGCATTTTTCTGTTCAGTTTGGTTGGTGGTAGGGCTTCTAAGCCTTTGTCGCCATAATAACAATGTTATAAGCATTGTTGTGTTCCGGCAATCAGAGGTAAGATAGCCAGTTCCTCAGTTGTTGAGGATTACAGGTGAAGTTCGCTTCCACCTTCGGCCTTATCGTCACTTACCATCAGGTGAGATGTCTCCACCGTACGCATTCTACTGGCTGCCTCGTCTGGGGATTATCAGCATATGCCCGGAAAATCCGCTATTGGCGCAAACGCCGACCTAGTGACAGGTTTTGGGAACGGCTCGGAGAATTGCTTCGGAATGAGTCGTAGTGTAGTCGTCCTCAGCCTATATACGTCCCACTGCTGGGCACAGGCCTTCTTTCCGTTCCGTAACGTTCTTTCCGAACCAGATTAAGCCTGGCCATATCGAAGGCACCTTTGTTTTCAATCGAAAGCCTAAGAGTATCCATTATGCCACCGAGCTCCCCATTGGAATGGGTTTTTTGGAAAGTTTAATGCGTATTCTCATCGAGTAGTTGAGTGAGTCCCACACAGGCTTTAGGCCTAAAACAAAGAAATGGTTCATGACGTGTCAAGATCAAAGTGCAACAAAACAAATTACCAATTTTTGCGCTTTATTTTTGTTAAAATAAATTAAATATATCACTTGTGAGTATTGTTAATGTTCACGCCAAACATCTGCCTTAACTAGAAGTCAATTCCAGGACCTCTGGCTTACATCACTCACACCAAACTACAACAATAAATAATTTTTTACTGACTCATAACCTATATGTACTCCGCCTTATGTAGTAAACAAACATATTACAAACAATTATACGTCTTACTACCACGGCTTAAAGTCGACATTCGTTTGTATGAACTTATTACCAGCTTGTATTATCATTTTTATCATATATAGCGTTTAGTATTTTATCATTCACAGTACCGAGTGGTTCTGTGTATTGTGATAGCGTGATTACGTGTAGATAAGTTCGTGTCATTGAATTATTTTTAAAAGTGAAGTGAATAAATTCTCCTTGGAGTGCAGTGTTTTGTCGCGAAGTTTGTTTATCTGTGTCAAGTCAAGAGTTTTTGGCGTCATTTATGATGGTCGCATTTTTGTTTTAAGGTTTTTATTACGTGGATGTTGTGCAATTAATACAGCGTTCTAATATAATGAACACTCCTCGTTTTGATCACGGATGGTTGTTATTAACATTTGTATATATAAAAAAAACCATTCTTATTCCATCGATAATTTGATGCCAAACTCTCCCAAGATGCATTGAAATGTATCACACTAGCATTTTAATGTAAATTACCGAATATATATTATTTCGAAAGATATGGCTGTATGGGCTCAGTACTTTTGACGTCCTTTAATAGGAGATTTTTTTAAAAAGCCATCCTTATTAACAGCCAAACCGACTCCTTTTTCACGGCTTAACTCTGTGTAGGGTTTTTGTAACAAGTATCTGTTGACAACCAATGGATCATATACCTAAAAAGCGTCAAAGTGATATAAAATAATTTTTTTATAGAACCTCAACGACCTACTTCAAAAGACGAGGGTTGTTACCCTGGAGTCTTACATCAGTTATATGGTTCCATACTCCGAAAAATATCGATATGTGCTTAATTTGCATTACAATATTTACAATGCAAAAATGCAACGAAATTTTGTTACTAAACTTAAAATATACTCTGCATTGCATACACAAAAAACCATTACAATAGTTGGAAAACTATAAGACGTTTAAAAGTATGTAAGACGTAACGTATTCCTTATAAAGAGACCTCATCGGTCAACCCAAGACTCAGGCAAAATGTTAGTTTATATAAAAGTACACAAACACAAAACTACTGTAGCTTAAAACTTAAGGCCCTCTTGCAGGAAATTTAAATCAAGATTAAAAATTAGATTTAGTAATTTTTTGACAGTTCTTATATGGCTGAAATGTCAAAAAATCACAATCTAGTCTTAAATTTTGATTTAAATTTCCTGCAAGTGACCCTAAATTGTTATACGTAACTGTATATTTTTTTAAGCCGTATACGAGTAGAGATATCTAAATCCGTAAAATAATAATATGTATAAAAAAAAAACAAATGCCAATTTTCATTATAGAACGCGTAATGCCGACCAAAGACCTAATTTATAATTGAGGTTATGTTTCGTATTTTATAAATATTTACTAAAACGTATTTTATAAATATTATAAGTAAACTGTATAGAGTTTATTTTACTTTGTACATCAGTTGTATTAGTAGGTGTCATTTCAATGACACCTACTAATGCCGTATGCCGGTCTCAAGGCGTCGTTGTCTCGAGAGGTTCTGGGTTCGATCCCCGGTGGGGGTAAATGTTTAGGAGATGAATTCAGGCATTTGTTCTCCAGTCTTAGATGTTCTATATGACTTCTAAATTCATCTTTTTTTTTAAAAGGTTTAAGCTAAAATCAGGTTTCGAACGAGTTTTCCTTAGAGTAATTTTGTTAACAAGGACACTGTAATATTATTATATCGTTATTTTTTTTTATTTCTCAAAGGTTTTACTGGTATGCCTTAGGTATATATTTTTTTACTTTTGTAGTGATTACGTCACTGTCTGTGTTATTTTTGTGAGTTCTTTCTGCCCTTATCTTTTATTAGCAGATAAAACGTAAAACTTCATTTTAAACTTGTTGAATCAAAGTATCGATTTTTTTATTTCGAGATTTTGATCTTAAGTAGATCTACATCCGAGAACGTGGTACCTACATACCCACAAATATACATTTAAATAGATAACGCAAGTATGAGGATCTGTAAAGAAACCAAGCATGTCAACTCTTCACACAGCCGTAACTTTGAGACGGGAGATCTAACTTTCCTCTTGAATCACTCATAAAAAAAAACAAAGATCTAAGCACACACACACACAAAGATGTGAGTACTTACGGACGTCAAAGGAGGAAAAGGAAGTCATATATGTTACCTATTTTATATTTTCATATATAATCTTTCTATGTTGTGTTTGTGTCTGATGTTTACATATCTGGCGAAATTATATGTTATGTTTATGTTATGTTTTTTGTGTTGCAAATGTCCACGGGCGACGGTAATTACTTCCATCTGGTAAACCGTCTGTCAGTTTATATATAAAAACGCCTCACTTTTTTATGAAATATTTACAACGCGATTTGACTCAAATAGTGCTTGCCTTGAATATCCCTAAATCCTCATACACTGCCCCAGTGCCTCAGTTATCGTATCATAGCTCATAATCAGTTATTTTAACATTACCTACTCGCCTTACTACATACTACATCCCTAATAGTAATTTCCGGTTGACGTAAACTTGTAAAGAGGTAACTCTAAATATAACATATTTCCTTAAATTAGATATAATTAGGTACACGCTTGTCAAATGTTATATTTTACTTTGGAGCAGTTAAATAATAATTGATATTATTAGCACTTAGCATAGCAATATCACGTAGCATGCTAATGAAATTAGAAATAATTGCCATTACTATTTCCTAGAAATTTCCTAGGAACAGATCCGTGTTCCTTCATTGATCCTTTTCCCTAGATTTTATATATTTCCGGTAACCTAAATTGCTGCCCAAATTAATATTTACAGCCCAAATAATTATATTGCTGACAAAACATTTGTTTGCTGCCCAAATGATCTTTAAATAAATTAATAAAATAAATATCCTCAGACATTCACACCTATCAACTAGTTCCATTTTAAGCGACTAAATGCTGCTTGTGTTACGGATACCAGATGACGGACAAATATATTTAATAGATAAATACATATAATTATTCAGAATATGCATAGTATAATACATATATAATGAACATCCAAGACTAGAGAACAAATGTCTGAAAATTCATCACCCAAACACTCGCCTCCACTGGGGATCGAACCCAGGACCTCTCGAGATGGCGACGCCTTGAGACCGGCGTACAGACCACTCGACCACGGAGGCCTATCTTACCTACCTATCTTTCTGCCTGCCGAATTCATTATTTAAAGTAATGCCAATTTGCTATGACGTTATAATTTGAGACAGAGATGAGATGTTGTGACAAGTACGTTATTCGAAAAATATTCCCACACACATTTAGTTTTAATATGATGTTGCCAGCATTGATTAGTAGCAATTAAAATTAATCTTCGTATTAAACTGGTATGTCCCGTGACAAAAAATTGCGCCTATTAAAACTATTTGGCCCTTCCGACCTTGTGACGTCTTATGACGTTTTTAAAGAATCAGCGAAGCGGCACGAGACTTTCCAAATCGAATCTATATACCGATATTTGAATCCTGCTCAGCCTCAGAGTAAACAGAACTGGAGTAGCCTTTGTCTAACATTCCCCTCTGCCAATTGCACAAGCATCGGATGCTTGCACGTTTAATAAAACTAGTTGAGCCGCCATTTTGACAGCCATAACATTGTAAACGTTGCGGCGAACAGAGCTCCCGCAAAAATGCCTGCCTGTGCTGTTTTTTGTTGTAAAAATAAATAGAAAACATCGAGTATGGTAAAACCTTTTATTTGTAATTATAATTTTTAAGATTTCATGATTATTTACTTCATTATTTCTTGTTTTAGAATTCTACGATTTCAAATTTCGAGCGCTAGTCTCGTGGGGAGTGCGGCTGTGACGTTGTCAAAACGCACACCCCACGTGACTATTTTAAGCTTGTGTGCGTGAAATTTAAATTTGTGTGTCGAATTATGCATGTGTGCATTTGTAAAAACGGCTGGCTTTGAGTGTAGTGGTAACCTCACCCCCCGCAAGAAATGGCAGAAAAAAATGTTTGAGAAATTGACTAATGGCTACTCCAGTTCTGTTTACTCTGAGATTTGAGCTCGTATTATTTAATTTGATAATTTTTTGTAAGTTTAATTGTGTTAAAATTGGACACGGAGACAACTCTTTTTAAGTGCCTCCCGAATACATCATTTCATTTGCATTCACTTAAAAATGATAAATAATTTTTATGAAGTGTGATATTACACATATTACTAAAGCTTGTCTAATGATAGATGCCAAATATTATTATCTCTGGATTTGTCGTTGTGAAGAAAACTGATAAAATGTTAGTATGGAAAATGCAGACATCCCCAAAATCTCCATACAAAACACCAATTTCATAGGTAAGGACCTAATAGTTAAATATGTTCTATTATCACAGACTAAAAAGTCTGTCACGGATAGTCCGGCGTCTGCGCTGCACCTTACACAACCACGTTGGCCCAATGCGGGTTGGTGGGTAGAAACAGTTGTAATAGGTACCGGGACCAACGGCTTAACGTGCCTTCCGAAGCACGGAGGAGCTCGAGATCACGTCTTGGTTACTCATTCAAGGCTTGATCATGGCGAAGGTTACTTTGTTTTCGATATCGAAAACCAAAGCGTGCGAACCACGGGATTTCTTTGGCATAATGTTTTTACTCATTATATACTTTGGCATAATGTTGGCATAATATAACTAAGCGTGCGATCCACGGGACTTCTTTGGCATAATGTTTTTACTCATTATATACTTTGGCATAATGTTGGCATAATATAACCTAAGCATATTTTGCTTTAGGTCCAATAATTATTTCGCATATTCGTAATTTAGACTAACGTAATTATCAATAAAATTATTCCGCATAGTGGTTTACGGCATAATGTGATGTTGATGAGGTACGGCGACGAGCGAAGCCAGAAGGAGTGTTAGGTAGAACTGTGCCCACAACGCGCGAGCCGAGCGAGCAAAGCGAGCGTGCCGCGGCAGCGGTCGGCAAAGCGCCAGAATCGACATTTTTTTTGATAACTATTCCTATAATTTATGCGAATAGTTAATTATGCCTTAAGATGGTTATGCCATTTAAAATTATGCGTAAATAATTATGTATAAAATTTTATGCCAAAATCAATTATACGTAAGTTTATCAAAGTCAATATTTTGTGTAGATTCCATTATGCCAATTCATATTATCCTTGAAAATTTTTAATTGAATTAAACACAACGTTTTCTGTACGCATACACATGTTAACCTTTATGATTTCATTGACCTCACACTTGAGTAGAATTTAATTAACCAGTTTAAGTAAATTCCTGAATTTTGTTTACGTCTCGCAAGGTGTAAAGGTTCCTTCGCAATTGTTGTTATTGTGGCAAGGTGAAATTAACATTCGCTAAGTCAAGGTTCCGTTCACATAGGTGGGGTTTAGAGGTTAAGGTCCCACTTTATGCAATCGTCATTACAAATAATTAAGTTTGACGTGTGGAGAGCATAACATAACATTAGTAGAACTAATAGTTCTAATAGCAAATGAGATTTTATCTACGCTCGTGTAATATATGAGGAGGCGTAGTGGTTAGTACGTTTTGGCTTCCTATATCGAAAGCTAAGCTACCTTCGCCATGATCACGCCTTGGATGGGTGACCAAAACTTTAAGCCGTTAGTCCCGGTCGCTATTGATGCCGTTCTACATACCAACCTGCATTGGGCTAGCATGGTGGTGTTGAAAGTGGGATGTATATAAGCTGATTACCACATTTATTATGCGATAGCTACATTATTGTGAGACAGCACCTTTATTCTTAAAACTAAATCTCGAAATATTTATATTAGAACAATTTTTATTTTAGTATAATTTACATACATATAATCACGACAATTATGGCAAAAGCACCGCAAAATCAGTCCATTGCCATAAGCCGTGCTTCACCAAGCAATGCACTCAGCGTGACAGGTGGTGAGCCCGTCGCCGCTATAAGCTATTGGATGTTGTGCAGTTCTAAGTTCATTAGTCGCCTTTTACGACACCCAAGGGAAGAGATGGGTTGGTAGTATTCTTTTAAGTAGCCGCTAGCACACGGCTTGTATAATTTTATAGGGAAAAATAGCATTCAGTTAATTTTTATTTTTTAACATAGGTAGTTGAGAGTGCCTGCCTTGACTGTTTCTATTCAGAATTAAATTAAATTTATCAGCAACTTAATGAAGTCTTAAAGAAGTCTTTAACTTAATGAAGTCTTTAATGAAGTCTTAAAGTTCTTGAGTGGAGACCACGCGGTATTACGTAGTATGTGATGCCCTGTGACAAGATAGGATGACGACATCGCTTGCATTATTTTATTTATTTATTTATTATTTTTGCACGACGAACAAAGGCGGCATTCTCTATCAGTCAACCGGAAAGCGGAGTGAGGAGAGCTAAAACGACGGTACAATAAAAGTAAAAAACCAACTAAAATAGGATACTTACACTCAGTTGCACAAAGATTTTTAAGGACGACATTTGTTAATGAGACATTAAAACTTTAAAGTTCATTAAAGTTTAGGTTGTCACACAAAAAAGTTCTAGCTAAACGTCTCTTTAGCATTGACAGGGTGCTAATGTCGTTTTGTGCAACGTAAAACTACGCTAAGGTTGTCTTTTGACACTTCAATAAATAAATTTAATGGAGCATTAGAGATAATGCTGACATTAAATTTTAAAGTTCGTTTCTGCAACTGGGTGTAAGATACATACAGTAATAATTACACTCAAAATATTGTGTCCTCCTTACCTATGAAATTGGTGTTTTTTCTCTCTCTTAGTATTGTGTCTGTAACTATTAAGATTCAGAGTATTCCTAAAAAATAATTACCTCGTCTAAAAATAGTCTATATTTTTGACCTCTTTTGATTTGTTTTGATAATTTGTTGTAAGTTTAATTGTGTTAAAATTGGACACGGAGACAACTCCTTTTAAGTGCCTCCCGAATACATCATTTTATTTGCATTCACTTAAAAACGATAAATAATTTTTATGAAGTGTGATATTACACATATTACTAAAGCTTGTCTAATGATAGATGCCAAATATTATTATCTTTGGATTTGTCGTGAAGAAAACTGAAAAAAATTTAGTATGGAAAATGCAGAATTCCCCAAAATATCCATACAAATCACCAATTTCATAGGTAAGGACCTAATATATATCACCATGTTTATGAATATAGAATAAAATATACACACAATATATATTATAAACGACATTAATATACTCCAAAGTATACGAAAGGTAATCTAAAATGCGTATATTTGAAATCTATTACGATTGCCTCATTATTTAATTATTTTTTGATACCTAGTCAAATAATTACGGAACCTATTTAGATTATTAATAGATGACACAGAACATATAATTGTAACAGTATTGAATGACTTTAAACTGGGTCGTCGTAACTTGAGACGAATAATAATACGATTGACAATATATTATGATGCACTTATTACACTGTTGTCTGGTCGCATAGATGTCAGTTGTTTTTATTTTTTTTACATATTGAAGGAAAGCTCTTGACCTTCATCTCACCTGATGAAGTGACGATAAGGCCGAAGGTGGAAGCGAGCTTCACCTGTATTCCTCAACAACTGAGGAACTGACTATCTTACCTCTAATGCCGGAATTTATAACATTGTTATTATGACGGCAAATTTAGGTAAGACGGTGGTAGCTAGCCAGGCGGGCTTAGAAGCCCTACCACGAACCAAACCGAACAGAAAAACCCCGGACCTCCCGATTAACACCCGGTGGTGTCAACCACCAGATCAGAGAGGCGGTAATGTCAATAGTTTTTCGTATGTATTGTTCAATTTATTATAACTTGTCAATCATTCATCAGCAGATTCGAATGGGAAAGTTGTGTGACGTGAGACTCGGTGATGAAATAAGTCTTCCTCGACGTCACTTGTTGTAAAACTTTATTTCGAAAAGGCACTCTGAAACAACTTATAAAAAAAGGTAAATTTCACAAATCACTGCATATAAAACTTAAAGATTAACTTTTCACTACACCAGTAGTTAAATTTCTTCTGATTTCATTTGCTGCATTAAATTTTTTTTCTCTTAATACTTCAACGGATGAAAATGGGTTGGGCTCATTGTATACGAGACTCCACGATGGCTGCCCAGCACACTACAGAAGAAGTGTCAGACAATGGCTGGACATGGCTTATCCGAATAAATGGATTGGACGAGGCGGGCCTTTACCCTGGCCAGCTAGAAGTCCGGACCTTACCCCCATGGATTTTTATGTATGGGGGCACATGAAGAGTCTCGTATACAATGAGCCCAACCCATTTTCATCCGTTGAAGTATTAAGAGAAAAAATAATTAATGCAGCAAATGAAATCAGAAGAAATTTAACTACTGGTGTAGTGAAAAGTGGACTACGTAAAAGACTGCGGAGATGTGTTCAGAAAAGGGGCGGACACGTCGAACACTTACTGTGATCTAAACATAATCACTTTTTTGTAATTTCTAGATTAATAAATTAGTATTTTGTACTCGTCTATTGTTTAATTTTTTCTCCCCGATAGCCTAGGAAACGTAAGTTTTGTCTAGAAATTTTTGATAAAACCTTGATTGTTATACCTCGTTGGATAGCTGATGAAACGTAGATATTATTAAGCACATCTGCAAAACACGCCACATATTATTTTTTTTAGCTATCGTTAAAAGAAAATTAGATTTTCTGAATTTCAATATTAATTTTTAAGTTTTAATCGTTTACAACAACCTATTTCGTTATTTTACGTACAATACCAGTTATTGAGGTCATAAAGCATCTTATTGTACAACATGAAAACCAATAATAGTAATGATAACACTTCCACATTTTATGATATCAAAGCAGATAGCTGAAAATCGGAATTTTTTTCTAAAAATCAATTAAATTCAAATATCTCAATAACGGTTAAATTTCGGACAGGGTGTTTCATAGTGAAAGTAGTCAGGAATGATGTAAACTACGTGCTCTTAACGGGAATAGGTCGACTTAACCTGTAACCCTGTATATTGAAAAATAAATCACGTTACCAGTCACGTTACTTAAAAAAATACGAGTCTATTATTGTCGCCTTTCATACGCGGCCTTTGGATGTAAGACCTTGGTGACGAAATCATATACCTTCAGAATTACATCATACCTATTGCCATTAAATATGTTTTTAGAGTAGCGCGAATGAGTAAAACTATTTTTCTCCATAACAATATGAGAGTGGATGGTATTGCAGAGGAAGGCCGAGGAAAAGATGGATAGGATAGTGTCAATGAGGACATGGCTAGAATGGGAGTGAATGTTGATATGGCGTGTGATAGGGGAGAGTTGAGGAGAAAGACCCGTTGCACCGACCCCAAAATCTATAGTACGAGTACGTCTCAATCCAAGTTGCCAAAAAGGTAAACAAAACAAAGGTAATGTTAGGTAATGTCTCTAAAATGTTTTGTGATGACTGTAGGTAATTGAAATCAATTAAAAGGGACAACAATTGTTACCGTTAATTATATTTACGTGCCAATGTCCATGTAAAAAGTGTGATTATTGAATAACAAATTCGGTAAGTCGGCTTTTTTGTTTACCTTTTTGGCAACTAGGATCTATCTATACATCTATATTTATGCATAATAAAACTGTAGAGGTCAAATGTCTGTACATAGCAAAAAAAGTGCTTAAAACCAAGTCAGGGTGATGTAAAAAGAGGGAAAATACCTAAACATGTTTATTTTTTATTTTTTGATTCTCTGTCTGTTTATCTGTTTGTACAGGCCAGGAATGGCTTGACCGATTTCAATGAAATTTTACATGGTGATACCTTATACCATAGTAACTGCAGAGGAAGTTGCGTGCAACAGTTAGTATAATATAAAGCTAAAACGGATTTTTGTTTTGCTAGGGCGAAACGGCTGGGTCAGGAAGCACAAATCCTCGCCTCGCTCTTGTCAGAGCCGTCTTG
The DNA here is from genome assembly GCA_910589355.1 of Parapoynx stratiotata. NCBI lineage: Eukaryota > Metazoa > Arthropoda > Insecta > Lepidoptera > Crambidae > Parapoynx > Parapoynx stratiotata. Next base: position 3,963,729 of record OU342476.1, on the reverse strand, counting down.
GTCACACTGAGGCATTCATGTTGGAGGCAGAGGCGGACACAGTTCTCTGCAAGAAATCCTGCCATCTCTCCCTCTTGGGTGACTGTCTGGCGCAGTCAAATTCGTGGCCACCCACTGCGGATTTAACTAGGTCAGCCCAGCGCATGGGTGACCTGCCGCCTGATCTAGTTCCTTCAACTTTTCCCTGCACGACCAGCCGATATATGTAGTTGTTATCCAGCCTAGAGATGTGCCCAAAGTAGTGCAGAATGCTAGACTGTACTATGGCCGATAAACCGCCTCCCTGGTCTAGTGTTTCACACTGTGACGGGGTGAAGCCAGGAATAAAATGAAAGACGCTGGGTCGTCACTTAGGTATTGTATATATTGATAATGAAGAATTAAGGCACAACTGAGACAATTATATAAAAAAGGTAAATTACAGTGAACACAAAACAATTTCACATTTAACACTTAAATATATTATAGAAAGGGTAGGGCTACTTTGTTATTTATTAGGAACTGATCATGTGGTTTGTTGTAACTTTTGTTTAAACTTATAAAAATTGATCATCACTGTATAAATATTACAATTATTGTTAGAAGGGAGTCAACCGCTCTACGCGCTGAGTCTGGTAAGAATGAGCTTCGAGAACAAAACAAATAACAAGACACAGACAGCAAATTTAAAAGCGGAATCCAAGAGAAAAATGGCCAGAGAAGAGCGCAATGACAGCAACGAGGCGCTAATATAGCTATGGCGCCTCGTTACAACACCACCGGGTGTTAATTGGGAGATCCGGGTTCGATTCCCCACAGGGTCAGAAGTTTTTTTGCTCGGTTTGGTTAGCTACCACCGTCTTACCTAAAGTTGTCATAATAACAATGTTATAAAGCATTGTTGTTCCGGCAATCACAGGTAAGATAGCCAGTTCCTCAGTTGTTGAGGATTACAGGTGAAGCTCGCTTCCACCTTCGGCCTCATCGTCACTTACCATCGGGTGAGATGCAAATATTTTATTATTTTTGTATTTAAATAGTAATAAATTCTTAATGAATAATTTAATTACAAACTATCACAGTGTGAACCTCTCCTCTGTTGTTTTGCCCGACAGGGTTCATGGTGATCCAAATTATATTTTGTAAGACCTTGTACACTATCAAATGCAATAAATTATTGAGTATTAAGTACTATCGATAATTTAACAATTTGCAATAGTAGTTAAAAGATAATAATATCTAAAACTATTGCAAATTGTTATACTATCGATAGTTAGAACAATCGATAGAATTGACAGTACCGTTGCAAATAAAATCGACGGTATCGATGCTATCGATAGTTTGTTATTAACTACAACACTATCGAAAGTATCGATAGAATAGCACTCTTTCGATAGTATTGCCTTGTTCTGTGTTATCGAATCTATCGATAGGGTACATGATTTTCGATGTAAACTATCGATAGTTTTAATGTCGATAATTCGACAACACTTTCTATGGACAAACGCTGAACGCAGCTAAATAAGTGTAAGCAGTCACTAAATGACAAACTACTGAATTGGGTGTACCTATAACTTTCGCCTGTACAGTATATAAACGCATTTTCGTGAGACAGTTATCTTATCACGTTATCTTGAGTTAACCTGTGCGTAATCTTACGTATTGCTTAGTAATAGATAAGATTCAAGTTATATTAATACTGTCATTTATATTTATATAATTTCGTCTTATTTATAACACAGTCACGTGCAATTTGTATAAGGTTAACGCAGGTCTTACCGCGGTAGTATAAAATCTGCAGGTATTAATTAATATATTGGGTCCTTACCTATGAAATTGCCGTTTTTTCTCTCTCTTAGTATTTTGTCTGTAACTATTAAGATTCAGAGTATTCCTAAAAAATAATTACCTCGTCTATAAATAGACTATATTTTTGAGCTCTTTTGATTTGTTGTGATTATTTGTTGTAAGTTTAATTGTGTTAAAATTGGACACGGGGACAACTCTTTTTAAGTGCCTCCCGAACACATCATTTATTTGCATTCACTTAAAAACGATAAAATTTTTTTATGAAGTGTGATATTACACAGATTACTAAAGCTTGTCTAATGATAGATGCCAAAAATTATTATCTTTGGATTTGTCGTTGTGAAGAAAACTGAAAAAATGTTAGTATGGAAAATGCAGACATCCCCAAAATCTCCATACAAAACACCAATTTCATAGGGAAGGACCTAATATTATTGCAGTTTTATGCAATTATAGGCACGTTTGACTTAAAAAGTAAAAGTTTTATGAAATATCGATTAATAACCGTTTCAAATATTTAATAACTTGTGATCATGTGTGTACGAGTATGTATGTTAAAACTGTGAGCCGTTATTTTTGTTAGTTATCTATATACATAACTCAAAGGTGACTGACTGACATAGTGATCTATCAACGCACAGCCCAAACCACTGGACGGATCGGGCTGAAATTTGGCATGCAGGTAGATGTTATGACGTAGGCAACCGCTAAGAAAGGATTTTGATTAATTCTACCAAATAGGGGATGAAAGATTGTATGAAACTTTGTCAATTTTAAATCGATCGGGCTGAGACTTTCAGAGAAAGTTAAAGGTTCCCGTGGGATAGTTAAAAAACCATAGTAACCTTGGACGAAGTCGTGGGCGACAGCTAGTTAACTATAAACGTTATTTTTTGTCAAAATATAAATAGGTATTATTTACGAAAGATAATTATGTTTTAACAGTCGTAACAGTCGTTGAGCCTAAATTACGCTTACGTGTATAGTGAAGGACATAAGATAATAGCTTAATATACAGGACGTTACATAATGCTAATAGTAGCGCAAATGAAGTACATGACCGTAACGCCGGCGTGTGTGACGGAAAACATATATTGGGTCCTTACCTATGAAATTGGTGTTTTTTCTCTCTCTTAGTATTTTGTCTGTAACTATTAAGATTCAGAGTATTCCTAAAAAATAATTACCTCGTCTAAAAATAGACTATACTTTTGAGCTCTTTTGATTTGTTTTGATAATTTGTTGTAAGTTTAATTGTGTTAAAATTGGACACGGAGACAACTCTTTTTAAGTGCCTCCCGAATACATCATTTTATTTGCATTCACTTAAAAACGTTAAATAATTTTTATGAAGTGTGATATTACACATATTACTAAAGCTTGTCTAATGATAGATACCAAATATTATTATCTTTCGAATTGTCGATGTGAAGAAAACTGAAAAAAATTTAGTATGGAAAATGCAGAATTCCCCAAAATCTCCATACAAAACACCAATTTCATAGGTAAGGACCTAATATTTAACCTTAGGGTCCTTAGGGGACCGTCTCGGAGAGTAGATCATTTTTTATCACGTTCAAAACAGTGTTTTGAATCTTTGCTATAAGGTTTATTTTTACATTTCATGAGCCCCATCACCGCCGAATACGGGTTGGTAATAGCGGCTATCATCAATTAATTGGCGCTCAAATCTACCAAGCAAGTGGATTGAAATGTAATTGGCATTTCAAGCGTCACAGATAACTATTGAATCCCTAATAAAAAAAGAAAACAATACCCTAACCCCTGAAATTAGATCAGCTTAAAGGATGAAGTGTTATTTCGATGATCGAATGACCACCACAGATATGCATTTTTCACACCATATTGAACTTAAATCTATGATCACCTACGTTATTCCTCCACTAGCTGTTGCCCGCAACTTCGTCCGCGGTTACTGGTTTTCTAACTATCCCACGGGAACCCTTTAATTTTCCTGAATACATTATATCCCTGGTCAATATCTTAGATACTTTATCAAAGATGTTGACCAGAGATATAATGTATCACGATGCAAAATTTCATTGACATCGGTTCAGCTATTTCGGAGATCAGCTAAACAGACCGATAAATAAAAAATAAAATTGTTTTTTTTGGTATTTTCCCACTTTTTACATCCCCCTGACTTGATTTTATGTATTTTTTCTATGTACAGACATTTGACCTCTACAGTTTTATTATATGTATAGATTAACACTTGATATATAAAATTGCTCTTATATTACGGCACAAGATCCACATTAAAACAATTTAAAACCATTGAATAAAAACCACCTTTGCCATTGCTCAATGACGCCAAAACTCATTATAAGTTTTATCAAAAACAGACAACAGATGACTCGTTTAAAATTGGTTTAGATAATGCAATATAAATTAATGTTTATGATAATGGACATATAGTTCAAAGTCACATAACTTTGAAATAAAGTATACAATTCAATCATAATGAACCAAAGAGAAGTTTTCCTACCTGTTAAATCCAAAGAGAAGGCAGAAAGAAGAAGGTCTAGCATATTTTCTTTACTGAAGCGCCAGAAGAAGTTAACTCGACAGAATTCAGAGCCAGAGACTTTAGTCCCAAACAGACTGTTCAGAAAGTATTCGGTGGACTCCGCTATTTTGTCGGACTATACAAAGAACAATTGTTGCAATGAGTTGCTTGAGACAAGACGAGATGGGTTGTCGATATCACATACAGGTAATTATTACTTGTTTGATAAATATGTTTGTCGGATCCTGGGATTGACAGTCAATTTCGGCGTTGGCGATCGATAATATCTATTCGAGAAAACGGGATAGATTCATTCGATCTATATTATGTCGATCGATAATTTTCGGAAAACAGTCGAACAACAGAATCTGTACATTTCACATATTTTGGCAAATCATAACGAGATGACGAGTGGATGTGACTTTTCTAAAAGAATTATGAATGGCGATTATGAGTTTAGATGCAAAACGAAACCTGTGTGCCACCTAGTGAATACTTTTGGTTTAAAAAGTCCCCCAAAACATGCATTTAATACATATCTGACTCATTTTATAAGTAGTAGTATGGACTGTGGACATATATTGACGACTTAATAGTGCTAGAAATATAGTTTTATGTAGGCTAACTAATGTTTTAGGCCTATTCTCTGTGTATGCTAAGTTTTTTGAAAAGGACGGATATATTTTTAATTCTGAGTTATTTACTCTTAAACATACAGTGAATAAAACATGTCAGACTACAATCGCCTTTCCAAATTCTACAATTTTGCACTTTGTTGAAGAATTAAGATTCAAATTCTTTTTAAAAGTCTTGGAATTTTTGTTATTTCATATAGTTTGATATGGTTTCCTGATAATCAAGAATTAAAAAGATATTCAAAAAACGAGCCGAGTGGGATTTATTTATCTTGAAAGCCAATTTGGATTTTGTAGAAACTGTACGATTCTAAGTTCCTAGACTAGACACTTTTATCCGTGTTTTCTATAGACTGTTTTATTAGATGCAAGCTATTACTAATAAAAGAGATTTCTTTTGTCCATGACATGTGTATTATAGAATACTCTTTTTGAATATTTTTGTACCAGGGAGATTTCGTCTTAATTTCCACCACGGCTCTTTACAGTCCTTTCTATCACATCAGCCAGTCTAAATCTAAGTCGTATGTAGTCGCTAGCAGCACATCCCGTTTACAGAGCTCGCAGGAGCAGCTTCGGATTCTGACAGCGAGGTGTCGACCGCGGGCATGCCGGACGGGCAGAAGGAGGCGTCGCGGAAGCAGGACGCGCTAGCTCGGCTGGAGGAGTGGTACGCCGAGGATCCTGATCGGGAGACTGGGGCGGTGAGTTGTTATGTGAAAATTTATTACATTTGTGGTGCTACCCATGTTATATTGGAACCACATCATTGGGATATCGTCTGCGGGGTGAGAAGTTCGCGGGAAGAGAGCAAGGTGATAGTATGGGTGTAGCGGCGTCGATTGTCGAATAAGGCTCCTTGTGGCGTTGTGGCGACCTTGCTATATCGCCCTGTAACACCTCTCTGTTTTCCCACCAACTTTTTAACTCCGCAGTCTACGTTTAGAGCAGGCATTATACAATAGGCTAGTTGACTCATATCAAAACTTATGAAAATAATGTTTCATTCTCAATATAGTATTTAGTACAAGGGTCCGTAATATACCAAGTGCAATAAATATAAATAAGGGATTGCTGTAGAAACTCAATTTAAACATGTTTAATTTTTACTTTTTTGTCATCTGCCAAAAACGCTATTTGCCATGTTCGTAAATTGGTAAAAAGTGTGTTTACCAAAATCGTGACCTCACGGCACAGATAATTCATAGATCATCATGGCCGACAGCGTTATTGCCTGTCAAGCAAAAACGTAATTAAAAATGTTTTGTGTTACAGGCCTCAAAAGAAATTCAAATTATTTTTCATGGTAGTGGTTAACAGTCGTGAGTACGTTTACAATGATTTGTCTTACTTTTTTTACAGGCTGGAGAGCTAGTAGAAGAAGTGGCAGAAGAGAACAAGTCTTTGCTATGGTTCTTACTAAAGCAGGTCCGGCCAGGAATGGACTTGTCCAAGGTGGTCCTGCCCACGTTCATCCTAGAGCCTCGGTCGTTTCTGGACAAGCTATCTGACAATTACTACCATGCGGACATTTTGGCACAGTGAGTATGGAAGCATTTCTTATAAGTATCCAAAAACGATTTATCACTAAACTAACGGGTGTCGCAAAAGGCCCGCTACCATTTTGATTGCCTATAACTTAGTTCAAAGAAGAGATAAGTAGGTTTAATTTTCATGAAAGGTTTATTTGGTCTTAAAAATTTTTCTCGTTATGATTGGAAAATTATATCGGCTAAATGGTGACCGCGATTCGCTATGCAACTCCCAGCTCTTTTTAAGGCATTTTCATGACATCCTGTAACATTTCAGGGTGATTTTCTTAAATTTTGTGACAAATATTGTTTATGAGACGTTGAAACTTTTGATTTTAAAAAACCCCATAAGGAAAATTCTGGTGCTGTTAAGTCTGGAGATATGGCTGGCCATGCTAAATCGCCATTTCGCGAAATTAATCTTCGAAAAATGTCATTGAATAATTCAAATATTGTCACTATTCTGCTCGTTCTTGTGGCGTATATCTATCCACTAGAAAATTGGGGTGTCTACACTACACAATGCTTAAAGTGAAACTGACATAAACCTCACATAAACAAAATGGCGCGCAATCAAAATGGTAGCGGGACATTGCCCCACCCGTTGTAAGGGTAGAGATCACTGAAGACATTTGGTCGACCGATCAATTGAAATTTAATTTAATCAATAATTGCCAAATATGTGGATTTCAACATAGTTTTAATACTTATTTGATGATCAATCATGTATTATTAGAATGAATGTAGAATATCAGAGCCAAAGCGCACTAGCGCTTTGGTTCTAATAATACATTCGTCCTCAGCCTATATTCATCCCACTGCTGGGCACAGGCCTTCCTCTGGAGAAACACATGAGGAGTATGGGCCGTAACGCTGGCGTAATACGGGTTTGTAGTAGAAACGGTCGCAATAGCTACCGGGAAAAACGGCTTAACGTGCCTTCTGAAGCACGGAGGCGCTCGAGATCACAAAGTTTGGTCAACCATCCACGGCCTAACCATGGCGAAGGTAGCTTTGTTTTTCATCGAAAGCCAAAGCGTACTAACCGTGCCGTCTGGGACACGAAGGGTTAAACATTCATGGAATTCTGACGGTCCATCCATACTATTATTATAAATGCGAAAGTAACTCTGTCTGTCTGTCTCGCTTTCACGTAAAAACTACTGAACCAATTTAACCGAAATTTGGTACACAGATAGTCTAGAGCCTGAGAAAGGACATAGGCTACCTTTAATCCCGATATTCCCATGGGAACGGGTGCCATGCGCGTTAATGTTAAAAATTTATATAACGTCTGCCAGAAAAATTTAGGACAAATTTATGCCACTATGAACTTTGCTTTTAATAATAGAGTAGGAGTAAATTATTAATTCCACCATTTAGGGGTACTGTTCCAATTTAAAAAAATCTTTTAGTGTTGAATAGCCTATTTATTGAGGAAGGCTTTAGGCTACATACCATCACACTATCTCAATGTAACTATCCCACGCGTAGGAAGTCGCGGGCAAATGATAATAGTGATATTAACTTTATTTCTTCATGTTTTGCCTTACATGCTATCTTGGCTGGTGGAGTCTGTTTGAACCTGTCAGTTAAAAACAAATTGTCTTCCTGCCCAGGGCCCAGCACATCGAAGACCCGTACCTCCGTTTCAAATGCGTGCTCCGCTGGTACCTCTCGGGGCTGTACCGCAAGCCGAAGGGTCTCAAGAAGCCCTACAACCCCGTGCTGGGCGAGACCTTCCGCTGCTGCTGGCGGCACAAGGACAACGACACGCACACCTTCTACGTCGCTGAGCAGGTGAGATATACGGTTCCCTGTTTGCATAAAAAATTCAAGCATAATATGAATTGGCATAATGGAATCTACACTAAATATACTTACGCATAGTTGATTTTGGCATAAAATTTTATGCATAATGAATTATACATAATTTCAAAACTTTTTGCTTAAAATTTTAGAAATGAATATAAATAAAAAATATCGATTCTGGCAATGGCACAGTTCTATCTAACACTCCTCCGCGCTTCGCTCATCGTCGTACCTAATCGACTTTACATTTACCATTATGCGTAATAATAATATAATTATAATAATAAATATAATATAATATAAATATATAATTATAATAATATTATGCCAAAAAAAAATTATGCTTAAGCTATATTATGCCAAACAACATTATGCCAAAGTATATTATGAGTAAAAACTTTATGCCAAGAAAAGGATCCTGAGATAGATCCATTCCGAAACATTATTACAATAATTGAAATAACAATCACGTCCGCCATAGTTGAATGGGCCACAAACTCTGGATATATTTGATTTGATTAATTGAGTGTGCTAACTGCAAGCGTTTCACTTGTGCAGCCCGCATCCCTTAACCTAAATATCTATAAAGAAAGAAAGAAAGAAAAACATTTATTGACCACAGGCACAAGCAAGACGCAAAATACACAAACAATCACATATAAGGTCAACTAGGACCCGACCTCAGCATATGCTGCATCAGGCGAAGCTGATACAGCGCTGGTATTCTGGCCGGGCCTACATACATGCATATTATAATACAAAATAAAAATAGACTTAAATTCACAATACAGTACAACAGAAACAACAAATAGAACAAATATCAGTATCAGTGTATCAGTGTAAGTATCAGTGTATCAGTATTTAATAGGTGTATTTGTTGCAGGTGTCCCACCACCCTCCAGTGTCCGCCTTCTACGTGTCCAACAGGCAGGAGGGGTACGTCATAGAGGGCAGTCTGCTAGCCCGCTCTAAGTTTTATGGTAAGTGCAGCCTTGTCCCACACAAGCAAGTCCCAATTTCTTTTATAATGTGTTATATCATCATCTCTCTCCCTCACATGCCCAACATTAGGCTAGTTGACTGATATCAAAAGTAATGAAAATGTGTCATTCGCATAGTATTTAGTACAAGGGTCCGAAATATGTAGAAATTCAATTTAATTTAACCCAATATTATATGAAATCTCTTGACCTTATAATTAACAAATAAATTGAATGCATGATGATAACTTATTCAATAAATTTTTCACATACGCTGTGCTTGTTTTGATGGACCATCTATTGGGTCCTTACTTATGAAATTGGTGTTTTTATTCTGTCTAAGCAATTTGTCCGTAACTATTAAGTTTCAGAACATTCTTATAAAATAATTGCCTCTTTTAAAAATAGACCATATATTTGAGTTTAATTGTGTTAAAATTAGACACAAAGATAATTATTTTTAACTGCCTCCCGAATACATCATTTGATTTGCATCAACATAAAAACGATGAATAATTTTTATCAAGCGTGTTCACACACATATTGCTAAAGCTTGTCTAATGATACATGCCAAATATAATTATCTGTGGATTTGTCGTTGTGAAGAAAACTGATAAAATGTTAGTATGTAAAATGCAGACATCCCCAAAATCTCCATACAAAACACCAATTTCATAGGTAAGGATCTAATATGTAGAAATTCAATTTAATTTAATTTTTTATTTTTTCACCTGCCACAAACGCTATCCACCACGTTCGTGATATTAGTTGAGTAACGCCTCATGTAAACAACTACTACGCATGGTCAAAATCCGCCAGTCGCAACCAATCAAGCATAACTGTCGGCTATGTCACGCATGCGTATTGAATTATTTACAATAATCGTGACGCTGCGGCACAGATAATTCATAGACCATCAGAACGGAAGGCGTTTTTTACGTTTAAGCAAAAACGTAATTTAAAATGTATTGTGTTATAGGCTTCAGAAAGAAATTGTATTATTTTTTATGGTGATGGCTATCAGTAATTATCATTCGGGGCCCAATAAAAAAAGGCCAACTAGCCTATTTCACGTCTTTCTTCTTCTTGCTGCTTCTATTTTTTCGTGACGTGGTAAAATGCGTTTATGTTGGCCGATTCAGAGTCCAACTCTGTAGTCGGTAGACTACAGCAACATTTGGCAATTCTTCTCTTTAATGCATCTGTCACTCGCTAGCTCGTCATTCACTTTCACTAGAGCCTGAGAAAGGACATAGGCTACCTTTTATCCCGATATTTCCATGGGATCGGGTGCCATGCGGGCGAATGATAAAAAGTTTAAATAACGCTTCTCAGAAAAATGAAGGACAAATTTACGACACAGCGAACTTTGCTTCTAATAATAGAGCAGGAGTAAATTTTTTAATTGCGCCGATTGAGTTTACTGTTCCAATTTGTAAAACACTATTGGTGTTGAATAGCCTATTTATTGAGGGAGGCTATGATCGCGATCCAGGTGAAATTAAAAACAATCCTGGGACCAACTGGGAACATCTTATCTTTTTCAGACAGTGCCCAGTTGATGGAGCTACTGCAGGGCCTTGAATAGTACTTACATAGGATCAATTGTGACCAGACCGGTCACAATTGATCTTGTTAGGTCCAAACAGCCACAAATAATAATGATAATGCAAGTTTCATATTTTAAATATCGCTCCACATTCGCGGGCTTCGAAAGAAGTGCTTTTATTCTGTAAAGGAATACTTAGATTTTAGAATTGACTTCGAGTGACATTTATTATATGAAATCTCTTGACATTATAATTAACAAATAAATTGAATGCATGATGATAACTTATTTAGGTGGACTTAATTGACTGTAGCATCTTCATTTTAGTCTATTTTTATGTCAATAAATGACATTTAATTTAATTTGCAGGTAACTCAACGTCAGCCATACTAGAAGGGTGCGCACGCGTGCACCTGCTGGCGTGGGACGAGACGTACGTGACGACCGCGCCCTACGCGCACTGCAAGGGCATCGTCATCGGCACGCTCAGCATGGAGCTGGGTGGGAAGGTACGTCCCGTTTTGGTCACCAATCCAATGGCGAACCTGGTGAAAGTTGCTTTGTTTACTATACTGAAAGTAAATGTACGAACTACTTTGCTAATGGCAGGGCTTGCAACTGGTTTCAGAAATACCAGTTAATAAAGGTTTTGAGCGTTTCAATAACCTAAATAAACCGGTTTCAGCCAAATCTGCCAACAGTGTAATAAACCCACGTCACAGATATCAACTAGCTTATGTGTACATGCTTCCCTTTATAATTCGTTCATTGCATTTATCAAATAAAAGTAAAATTAAACAAGTGCCATGGGCCGTAAACGGAAACGCATTGTTTACACCTATTTATTATACGATCGAATCAAGCCTATATAAACCGATTTATTAACTCAAAACCCTTAAATATTGCTCTATTGACGGAGCCGGTTTAAGGTAACGGTAACGGTAGAGCCAAACCTTTTTAAAACGGTTCATACGTACTTGTGGTGATTTAGATTTAAAAATTTACCGGTTAACAAGCCCTGGCAACCCTCTTTCAGGGTAGAAAGGTATTAGGTTGTAGCGAGGCGCTATATCAGTATTAGCGACTCTTTTTCAAATCAAATCAAATCAAAAATAATTTTATTTCATAGGCCAAGTTCGGCACTTAAAATCGTCAACATTTTACATTTTACATATTATGTATTTTACAAATAAATAGTTTATTGTAAATTATTTTAAATTACAGTATTAAATTATACTATTGTATTTAACTTCATTACCGCGAGCGCTTGTAACAAGTACATCCACAGGACAGTACAGGTACTTCGTTGACTGTGGTTGCTGTTATTGCGCTCTTCAAAAGCCATTTTTTTTCTGTTTTTAAATTTACTGTCTGTCTCTTGTACTTTTCATTGTTTTGTTTGAAGTTTGTCGAAGTTGATTGCTATCAGAGTCATCGTCTGGAGCGGTTGGCTCATTGTAAATTATTATAAATATGTTAATATTATAACTATAAACGTGTTGATAGCATAATTATAAAATCTGTAACAGCAAATGTTACATTAGTTTCAAGTTGAAGTATACTGATCAAGTTTATAAGTTTACTAAAGGCACTATTTGTGCCTTTGTTTCCTAATAAACAATAAGTGACGTGAGTTGGAGTTTCATTTTATCTCCGGGTCACCTATCCGAGGACTGACCGTGGCGAAAGTAGCTTTGTTCTCAATATCCAAAGCCAGGGTGTACGAACTACTACCAACGCCCCTTTTTTAGGGGATGGTGTGTTTGTCTTGGCACCCCTGTACACACACTGCAAGTGGGGCGGGAAAGTACGTGACCTATACAAGTCCCACTGCTGGGCAAAGAATTTCTGAAGAGTACGCAGCAACTCACACTAGCACAGTAATTGTTGGGTAGAAACGATTGCAATAGCGACCTGGACGGAGGAAGTAGAAACCGCAATGTTTGGGTCACCCATCCAAGGGCTGACCATGACCAAGTACTTACCTCATAAATAAGTAAAATAAATAAATATCCTCAGACATTCACACCTATCAACTAGTCCCATTTAAGCAACTAAATTATGCTTGTGTTACGGATACTAGATGACGGACAAATATATTAAATAAATAAATACACATAATTATACAGAATATATATTATATTAGACATATATAATGAACATCCAAGACTGGAGAACAATTGTCTGAAAATTCATCACCCAAACACTTGCCTCCATTGGGGATCGAACACAAGACTCGAGATGGCTACGCCTTGAGACCAGTGTATTGACCACTCAACCACGGAGGTCATCGTCGTCCTCATGCTAGGCTAACGCCCGTATTACAGAACCAAACTCAAGCGTAGATCTCTGCTTGAGCACTGTAAGAGAGGGATGGCACTATTGATCCCACACAGCGCCATCCCTTTTTAACTGCGCTCAAGCAGAGATCTACGCTTGAGTTTGGTTCTGTAATACGGGCCTAATTGGTGTGAAACTAAGAATTAATTATTGTTTCTTGTTATCTCCACAGGTGCATATTATGTGTACGGAAACTGGATACCACGCTGACATCGAATTCAAATTAAGGGTGAGTATTGCATAAATTATCGCATTATAGTGGATTGTGTAACTGTCACATAATATGGGTTATTAAAACACGAGCGTGGCTTTAAGCAACGAACCTTGGCGAGTTTTTTAATAGTATCACGAGAGTTTTAATACCGAGTTATGTACAGTTACATACACTACTTTATCTACACTCATTATTCAAAGAAATAAAACGAATTAGTTTTATTTATTGTTGGATGCCTGGAAAACATTTGCCATAGCTTTGTGCGTTTTTAAGAAAAATAAGTGTTGCATAATGAGTTCATCCTGTTGCATAATGGTCATTTTGTTACAGTTGCCATTTTTAAATTTTCTTTTTTATCATCTGTGTTAAAAAGTATGATACACTATTTAGTTTTGTTTAGTCTAGTTTGTGACAACGGAATTGGCCCTATTACCCACTTTCTCTATCTTTATGACAAAGGCGTGGTTGTATGTATGTATTTAAATAAATATTCTTTCTCAGTCCTTCCTGGGCGGCGCTGATCAAACCAACGCGATATCCGGTCGGATAAAGAAGGGGAAAGACACGATAGCGACCGTCGACGGCTATTGGGACGGCAGGATTGATATTAAGGACAAAAAGACTGGGGTGAGTCGTATTATTTTGTGGGATTATTATTTAGTGGGATCTCTTTGATTATATTAATAAGTTTCACTTTTCAATGGAGTTGTCTTCTCTTCATTATTGGATCTTTAAGCTTCGTCCAAATTAACTAAATAAATATCTTCCGACATTCAAACCTTACAAGTAGCCCCATTTTAAGCTATGAATGCTGCTTGTGTTACGTATAATAATGGGGATTGTCTAATATTTTCGACATGCTGTTTTTATAGTTGAAATGGATAAAATAGATCAATTTGAGAAACTAATTTCAATATTTTCGTTATTTTTAAAGTAATAACTTTTATACGGAATTTTGAAAAAACGTGATCGTTTTATTACGATGACGTCACTGTTGGCGTAACATTGTGTAACACCTTTGCTTCAAGGGAAAAAAGAATGCCGTCAAACAAATGTCAACACTCATGTGTCACTCATTCTTTTATTTTTTTTATTGTAGGAATACCACAAGCGACGCGAATTAACAGTTTTCTTATTATTTAGTGAAAAAACTACTATGTCGTGAAATTATTTTGTCAAAGCGGACTCACGGAATCTGCCGAAAGTAGAGAATTTTATGATTTTGGAATAAATGTATACAAATAACCAACATAACCTTGCTAAAATAAGAGGAGCCAAAAACTTCAAGTGAACAGTACAGAATAGCTTCAGTAAAAGTTGTTAGCACATACATGAAAAATGAGGAAATAACGGATAAATAAGAACACAAGTCATGTGTTAAATGATGACTTGTAATAAAAATGAGGGGTTATTTTGTGTTTCTGATCCTTTATCCACCAATGATACCACCAAGAACATCCATATTGTTTGGGTGGATTACAATGAAGCCTACATATTATTATTTATTTTTTGAATTACTTGATAGTGTTAAAAAATAAACATCTTTTAAAATATTTTCTATCTAGAAAGAGAAAAAAGAAAGTGTGTTAATAAAAACATTTTTACTCAATAACTTTTTATAATTTCTCCTTGTAAATTGATTAGTCCACTTACTATCATGACTATTTCGTCCAAATATGGTACAAACTGATAGTTCACTACAGAGCGAGGTTTAAATAAAGCATACTCTCTTACACGTCTAATAACTCTCTACATGAACATCCTAAATACATTTTTGGTTTCTTAAATACTGTGTCTAACATAATTCTTCTAGACGGGAAGATACTCTTAGTTGATTCATGCACTGTAGATAGATTCCTCAGTCTCTGTTGTACATCCAAACAAAGGAGTGGTCACAGATGATGTGTCTTGTGAAGATATCACTTCCACTGTAGCAATATTAGTTAGCGGTTTTCTACTTATATAGTTAGTGCTCTTATGCACCATTTTTATTTCATACTGTGTTGCAACATTCATCTGTAAAACAAACGTTAATGTTATTTATCAATAATATAGAGATATAAAAATATCTTCGCGACTATTAATTATACTGTTTCTTTAGCATTGTTTTTCTCAGTAAAATATTCTTTACCTTTGTGGGCATGGTAGGACACGTAGAAGTTCTGGGCATTACTATTTCCTCACGTTTTCTTTTCAATGGTCTGCTACTGCTTGTAGGTTGTTCAAGTAACTTGTTCAATTCTGAACAGTCTTCGCTTGCATCATGAGCAATTTTACGAACTGAAGCCGACGCTATGAGTTTGAGTTCTTGGTTCATTAACTTACATTGGTAATAATTACCTTACTGGTAGGAACAAAGCAATTTCTATATTCCATAATTATTAAACGTTTGTTTATTAAAACAATGAGAACAAATCGTATTTACCTTACAATGTAAGGTTATAATTTGTTGTTTGTGACTTATGACACTTGTGTTTGTAAATGTCATTTCTGTCATAGCAAACACATTACTGATATTCAGCCAACAGTGACGTCATTTAAAGGCTAAAATATTAATAATCCATGATTATTTTCGCATTCTAACTAATAGGCTACGATCAGCAACCTTATTCCTCGAAATGGTTTTCACTTTATAACAATTTAAAAAAATGAGACAATCCCCATTGGCGGATAAATATCTATAATGGATAATACATATATTCATAAGATATACAATATGCAAGCTATTTTCATCCGTCTTTTTATAGCCCATCTTTCCGATCCATACATAACAACAACTCTAATGATTGTTTTATATGTCTAACGTTAATTTGTGAGCATTTGACCGCAATCTCGCCTGATGGAAAGCGCCCAAGTGGTCTAAGGTGGAACACGCAAACTTAAAAAGTGCCTATTCACTCTTGCCTTGAAAGTCCCCAAATCGAAACAGGACGGAAACACAGACGCAGCAAGGTTATTCCGCTCTATTGGTGTGCGCATTAGAAAGGTTGAGATATACCGTTTGGTGCGAAAGGATGGAATATCGACCGCATACAGATGGAGACTCATACCACGTCGCGTCGTCCAATGTTGGAAAGGTGCTGGTGGAATTAGATGGTGAACATATTTTCCGATTTTCTTTAAGTATTTAGTATTTTAACAGTTTTTCATTCTCTTTCAGGAAGAGACTAACCTGCTGGACGTAGCAGTCTTAAAGGAACAGAGGATGACGAGGTACTTGGTGAAGCTGGACCGACAGCAGGAGTTCGAGTCGCAGCGACTCTGGGTCAAGGTGTCCGAGGCCATACACAATGACGATCAGGTATTTATTGCGATTAACTAGTGAAATGAGGAGCTCGGTGGCATAGTGGTTAGAGCTTTGGCTTTCGATTGAAAACAAAGCTACCTTCGCCATGGTCAGGCCGTGGATGGGTGACCAAAAGCTTTGTGATCTCGAGCTCCTCCGTGCTTCAGAAGGCACGTTAAGCCGTTCACCCCGGTCGCTATTGCGACTGTTTCTACCCACCAACCCGCATGGGCCAGCGTGGTGGTGTTACGGCCCATCCTCTTGTGTTTGCCTGGCCAGTGTCCAGCAGTGGGACATATATAGGCTGAGGACAACTAGTGAAATATCAGTTCCTTATCTAAAATTGAGGATGTAATTGATTTTCACGATTTTTTTTATTTTTTTTTTTTTTTGTAAAATTCTCCCGTAGGGAAGGCAAAGGGAACGAAGCCCATACAGCCATGTCTGCAATATATATATCTTCAATAGTTTGCATTGAAATGCTAGTGTAATGCATTTCAATGCATCTTGGGAGAGTTTGGCGTCAAACGATCGATGGCAGACACTGTGGTGCTACTTGGATGAGGTGGATTACCACGATAAAAAACTCATCACTTTTCACACCACTTGACGTTTATTTCGATAATCCTCCATATTGCACATCATCACAGACACTTATTACACAAAACTACACTGATTTTACGTAACAATATCCACTTCGTACAATATTATAATCATCGAAATAAAAATCACGTCCGCCATAGTTGAATGCCGCCAAAACTCTCCGATTTTTTTTATTAGCACAACAATACACAGTGTAAGAATGGTGACATATATTATAAAACCGTCAGTTGCAATACAGTGTGTCTCTGGATGAAGTGCAACCCCGGAAGGAGGTTGTGACGGGGTGAAGCCGGGGATAATTAAAATTCAGTTGGGTCGTCACTTAAGTATCGTATATTTTAATGAAGATTTAAGGCACAACTGAAACAATTATATAAAAAAAAGGTAAATTACACTGCACACAAAACAATTTCACATTTAACACTAAATATATTATAAAAAGGGTAGGGCTACTTACAATAGTGCCTTAGAGAAACATATAGTCTTTGTTATAAATTAGGAACTGATAATGTGGTTTGTTGTAACTTTGTCTCAGCTTATAAAAATTGATTCACTTTATAAATATTTTACAATTATTGTTAGAAGGCTGTCAACCGCTCTACGCACTGACTCTCGTAAGAATGAGCTTCGAGAACAAAACAAATAAAAAGAGACAGACAGCAAATTTAAAATCGGAAACCAAGAGAAAAATGGCCAGAGAAGAGCGCAATGACAGCAACGAGGCGCTAATATAGCTATAGCGCCTCGTTACAAGGTGAAACTTGATAATAATTTATCGACAAACAACATAGTGATTTGTTCTACAAAAATTATTTGATATTTTTATTATTTATTTATTTAACTATTTATTGTACACAAAAGAAAATTTTCGAATATACAACACATGAAATAAAAAGACTAGTACAAAAGGTAGGGCTTATTTCTAATATATCTTCAAGCCCACCGGCTATAGGAGAAATGCTGAGAAGTAGACTGAATCGCGTGTACTAAAAAATATATAATTATATATCATATAATATATAAAAATAAGTATAAACATGTATAAACGTTTAAGTACATATTAAATTACATTAACAAAGATGCGGATGTGATAATATGGTAATTTTTTTTTTGATTTATTAAAATATTTATTATTTTCTATGGAAAAAAAATGAAAATTTATTTATTCACTAAAAATAGAGATGATTACAGGTCTAATACATCGTTTACTTCCGTCTATTTAATCCATATTAGGACATGTGAAAACTAAGTATTATTCCATTAAATCATAATCTAATTTTTATCAAATATCTATTTTCTTTTTATTACCATTACATAACAAATGTCAAATTGATTTTAATATGTTATAATTCAGATTCATCTTCAATGCCAACTTACAATTAATTTTAATTATCAATTTTACAATGTAAATAATCCTTTATGGTATAAAAACATGGTATGGTAACATTGTATGTACTCTATTTACAAAAAAACCGATTCCTAAGAAAGTTGTGGTACTTTTACTATAAAATAAACACCAAAATTATGCTAGATATGTTGTTTTTACGATAAAATAACATATTAAAGATAAATATATTTTTGTAAATAGATAAGTATACCGCCTCTCTGGTCTAGTGGTTCACACCACCGGGTGTTGATCGGGAGGTCCGAGTTCGATTCCCCATGGCGGCAGAAGTTTTTCTGCTTGATTTGGTTGGTGGTGGGGCTTCTGAGCCCGCCTGGCTAGCTACCACAGTCCTACTTAAATCTGTCGCCATAATAACAATGTTATAAGCATTGTTGTGTTCCGGCAATCAGAGGTAAGATAGCCAGTTCCTCTGTTGTTGAGGATTACAGGTGAAACTCGCTTCCACCTTCGGCCTTATCGTCACTTACCATCAGGTGAGATGAAGGCCAAGAGCTTACCTGTCATATGTAAAAAAAAGAATATTTTTGTTTCTGTGCAATAAAGAGTTTATTATAATTTGTTTGTCAGGTAGCAGCCACAGAGCAGAAGACTATAATAGAAGAAGCCCAGAGGGCCCGAGCGAGAGCGCTGGTCTCTTCCTGGACTCCTAGATACTTCGTCAGGGATACAAGGATCGCGCCGCCTGAAGGTATATAACATAATAATATTATCATACTAATTAGACACAGACACACACACACACACACACAGACACACACACACACACACAGACACACACACACACACAGACTCACACACACAGAGAGACACACACCCAGACACACACACACACAGAGTAAAGTTCTTGAGTGGAGACCGCGACTCGGCAAACGCAGTGTGGGACGCCCCGTGACAAGATGGGATGACGATATTCGTCGGTTGGCTGGAGAGGGCTGGATGAGAACGGCCGAAGATCGAGAGCGGTGGCGTGCATTAGGGGAGACCTATGTCCAGCAGTGGGCGAGCAGAGGTTGTTGATGATGATGATGCCACATATTATATTGATGAGCTCGGTGGCGTAGTGGTTAGTACGCTTTATCTTTCGATTTAAAACAAAGCTACCATCGCCATGGTCAGGCCGTGGATGGGTGACCAAAACTTTGCGGTCTCGAACTCCGCCGTTGGTCCCGGTCGCTATTGCGACTGTTTCTACCCACCAACCCGCATTGGGCCAGCGTGGTGGTGTTACGGCCCATACTCCTGTGTCTCCATGAGGTAGGCCTGTGCCCAGCAGTGGGACGTATATAGGCTGAGAACACACATTTTCAACATTAAATGATTTTTTCAAATTGGAACAGTAGCCTCAATTTCTGGAATTGAAAGTTTACTCCTACTCTATTATTGGAAGCAAAGTTCATAGTGGCGTAAATTTGTCATTTTTTTCTGGAAGGCGTTATTAATTTTTTTTAACATTCACCCGCATGAAACCCGTTCCCATGAGATGATCGGGATAAAAGGTAGCCTATGTCCTTTCTCAGGCTCTAGACTATCTGTGTACCAAATTTCGGTTAAATTGGTTTAGTAGTTTTAACGTGAAAGCGAGACAGACAGACAAACTTTCGCATTTATAATATAAGTATGGATAATATATAATTATCCCTCATAGACTGGTTGATAGGTGTAAATGTCAAAAGTTATTTATTTTAATTTTTTTTCAGGCATCGTCGATCAGGGTTGGCGATATGTCAACGCGAATACCGGGTATTTTTAAAATCTATATTTTAATTTTTTCAGTAGTTGGTTGATTGATCAAAGGCACTTTATTAATTATTACATAATGTTACTAAAATATAACATCGTTGTAGGTAGAAGTTTTAACAGGGGATCAATATAAAAAAATAACAAGTTAATCAGGGGATTAAAAGGGCATCAATATTCACAATCAACTGTACTTGTTTTTTTTTTTCAAACTCAGTGGTACAGTTAGTACAACAATATGTATACATATTTTAGAGGTGACATTTTTGATTTCCTTCTAGTAAGAGTAATTCTTTTTGTTACTTACACGTGCCGACTATCCCAACTCGGCTATCGCGGCTGTTATATATATATATATATATATATTTATTATTTATGTCTAGCCTTTATAATCACCAAAATCGCTCATACACTTTTTTGAAACAGATGGAGACGTTAATTATATTAGACGTATATTATAATTAAATTATTATCTCCAATTCCAGACCATGGCAACAAGACGAGCTAATAGAATATGAAGAGGACTTCTTGATAGCTTCAGCGAGAGGCGGCCCACCCGGCGCCAGTCCCGAGCCACGGCGAGAGATGCCGAGACGGGCCTCCGACTCTGACAGCAGAGACGAGCTGGCGAGACGGTCGAAGACTACCACGTGAGTTGTACACATATACAGCCTCGAGACACGATAAGACATACCGAGATGGACCTCCTCCTCTGACAGCAGAGACGAGCTGGCGAGACGGTCTAGACAATCACGTTAATAACACACACATTACACGTGCAGCCGCGAGACATGGCGAGATATACCGAGACGGGTCTCCGACTCTGACAGCAGAGACGAGCTGGCGAGACGGTCGAAGACTACCACGTGAGTTGTACACATATACATTACATATACAGCCTCGAGACACGATAAGACATACCGAGATGGACCTCCTCCTCTGACAGCAGAGACGAGCTGGCGAGACGGTCTAGACAATCACGTTAATAACACACACATTACACGTGCAGCCGCGAGACATGGCGAGATATACCGAGACGGGTCTCCGACTCTGACAGCAGAGACGAGCTGGCGAGACGGTCGAAGACTACCACGTGAGTTGTACACATATACATTACATATACAGCCTCGAGACACGATAAGACATACCGAGATGGACCTCCTCCTCTGACAGCAGAGACGAGCTGGCGAGACGATCTAGACAACCACGTTAATAACACACACATTACACGTGCAGCCCCCAGACATGGCGAGATATACCGAGACGGGTCTCCGACTCTGACAACAGAGACTAGCTGGTGGGATGGTCTAAGACTACCACGTGAGTTAACACATATACAGCCTCGGGACACGATGAGACATACCGAGACGGCCTCCGACTCTGACAGTAGAGACGAGCTGGCGGGATGGTCTAGACTACCACGTTAATTTTATTCCTTTGGCACATTTACAAGATACAAATCATGACATTTGTTACAAAATACCTACATAAATTTATATTCCTGTAAAAACTATGCAGAACATGCAAAAGAAGGAATACTATGTGTGGCCTATATTAAAGCAAGACACATTGTTAAATTAAAGTAAAAAAAATAAGTTCATTACTGTTGACTAAATATTAACAAATGCGTTTACAGATAATAAAAAATTACAACTGTATGTTGTTAGCAAGGACACTTAAATTATCTGGATCCTTAATCGCTTTTATAAATGCATTGGGGGCTGTTAACTGGGTACTAATAATACACACATTACACATACAGCCCCGAGACATGGCGAGATATACCGAGACGGGCCTCCGACTCTGACTGTAGATTATTATTTCTTCTTTTTCTTCTTCTTATTTTAATGGCGTTGACTTGATGGAGTCCGCCAATATGGAGTTCTGCTTCATAATTAATTATGAATTAAATATTATAAAAGGTCAATTAAATGCGTGACTATTTAAAAAAAAAATACGATTACTATTGTGTTCGTAATTTTTTACATAAAGAAACATTTAATATACACATATGGTGTAATAATTATACTAGTTATTTAAATGGACAAACAGCTTATAATCTTATTTCATTGGAGGTTAGATAATCACACAGAGTAGTAACAAATTGGGAATTGATATAAATGAGCAGTGTTTTGAAGTTGATATGTTTAGGAATATTTGCAGGAAGCAAATCATATAAGGAGGTGTTAAATTTAGGGCATTAGAAAAATATGTGATCAGGTGATACATAAATACATACAGACAATAAACCCTGCAATCCCCGCAGGGGTAGGCAGAGTCCAAGGAGCACTGTGGTCCTTAAGACCACATTTAGCCATACAAAAATTGGGTTTGGTTAGATGAAAAATCGTGAAAGAGAAGTAACAAGTGGCTAGCTCATCGCCTACACAATCACAGAGCCAGTACCCAATACGCCCTTAGTCGCCTTTTACGACATGCTAGGCAAGAAAAGCAGTTGGTACATTCTTTTTGTGTCCCGGACCAACACGGGACCAGGTGATCCTTCGTCTAAACCGCATTCGCAAAGTAAAGAGTCTTTTACTCTAATCTTAGCTATATGAACCGGCGTGCAAGAGTGTCCCAATCTTAATCGGCAGATAGTACAGGTGCAGACTTTGGAAATATGTTAAAATTTTGAGAACCAGGGTTTCATCGGGATTATATCTTGTGTGTCTTGCTTAGTGCTTTACCGCCGTAATTTATTGAGGCCTATTGAAATCGTCAGTGTGACATTTTGTTTCTTACAGATTACCCTAGTCCAATTAGCCAAAAAATAGGGTCAACCGAGGAATTGAAGATGACAAGCTGGAAAATTGGGTACACCTTCGTTTTGATGTTTTAAAAGTGGTCTCAAAAGTATAATAAAATCTTGTGTCTGCGTCATGTCGTTCGTTGTCACATGACAAAAAAAAACAGTTTTTCGTGATCATAATTGTTGATACTACTTGCTGTCAATGTGGGCACACCTGATTTCAAATTAAGTGAACACACTGTGTCACTGTCACACACTCTTAATAACTCTTTTGTCGCTCTTGTAAATATATAGACAAAAGTCTGTCTGTCGTGGTATTCACTGCTGACTCTGCAATAATAATAGTGGTGTAAAAACGATGAAATTTTTATCGTGTTGGCTACGTCTTTCATCGATAATTTGGCGCCAAACTCTCCAAGATGCATTGAAATGTATTTCGGACGCTTGTATTTCAATGCAATACCACAGAAAATATTCTAGAAGTAGCTGTAAGGGCTCAATTCCCTTCGCCTTTCCTTATAAAGGAGGTGGGAAATCAACGTGGTGTAATATAGGTATATTTTCGTACCCAAACAGCACTTAGGGTCAGTTTTTTCTGTGGTCAGGTTGCCCAGTAGGTTAAAATATAGACCAATGGCGAGAACGTATGACACCATGAAATGTTAGCTTGTCCAATAGTCGAATTTTCAAATATAACTTAAGTTAAATAATCATAGACAATTTAACTACAACAAGATGCTGAGATTAGTAAAATAGCGGCTGGCGGCACAGCTGATGTATATTGCTTCGAATTTTCATCACCAATTGAACTACCATTGACGCTATTGATCTAGATTTTGACTATTGAGGTAACAATTACTACGGATCGACAAACTCGCCCTTAGTGCATGAATGATATCAATGACCTATACAGTCGCTCCTCAAATCGAATTGTTTAAATGTCCATTGTACAAACTAGCTGTTGCCTGCGACTTTGTCCGCGGTTACTATGGTTTTTTAACTATCCACCCTTTAATTTTCTAAAAATATCTAAGATCTAGACCAGGGATATAAGGTCAACAATCACCATTCAAAATAACATTGATTTCAGTAGGCCTAGCATGGGCCGGAGAGAAAAAGTCCCCGAAGACAAAATTACTCATTGCCTCTCGCTTCCGCGCGAACGAATAAGCGAGAGGCAATGACGATTTTTGTCTCTGGGGACTTTTTCTCTCCGGCCCGTGCTAGGCCTGCTGTTCAGTCATTTCGGAGATAAGCCCGTACAAACAGACAAACAGACAGAGACATAAAAAAAAAAAAAAAAAATTGGTATACTCCCTCTTTTTACATTCCCCTGACTTGGTTTTAAGCTTGTTTTCTATGTATAGACATTCGACCTCTACAGATTTATTATATGTATAGATTACCAATTTTAACCACAATATTTTTCTCCACAGACGAACACTAAAGCAGACGCTACTCTCAATAGACACAGCTTTAAGGGAGCAATCCACCGCCATAGAACGACTTTCAAAAACCGTGGAGTCACTACAAGAAGGACAGAGGTCTACCGCCCTCAGGCCTCAGAATATAGGGAGGATCCCCCCACCAAGTCATTCCTGGGATCTTTTCGGAGGTTTCGTGCTAGCTATAGTACTACAAGCTTTGCTTAACTGGCTATTTTATCATAAAGACTGAAGGTATGTTCGATGAAATATGTATACACTGTTTACCGGTTATACCGGTAACGGCGAGGCAAAAATACCGGTTGCAATCGGTATAAAAAATACCGGTTTGGAAAAATATCGGTTGCAATCGATAGTTTGGTAGCAATGTAAATGTCTGTGTTCGGTGATAAATGCTGGTTGTAGACTATTTTTGTATGTTATACCGGTTTCATGATAAAGCGGCGGCAATCGGTATTTTTTTATGGAATACCAGAAGAGTTAAATTTGCAATAAATACCGGTTGGATAACCGATACATAAGGTATGTGACTAGTTACTGTTAAAAGTCTTGGAATTTTATTTTTTTAATAATTTGTGTTCGGATATGTGGGTTCCTTGTGGAGTTACCGGTATTTTTCGTGTGCGGGATTATAATGAGCTTGATATTAAGTATTTTTTTTCGTGTTCTAGAGTAGGTTTAGGTGTTTTTGTTTTGGAGTGCAGTTTTCGATATTGAATTAGTATAGTAACAAGTGCATTGGCATGCCTTAGTCATTAAACTCAAATGATAGCTAAATAATTTTAAACATTAATGAAACAACATATAGAACAATATCTTTTGGTGTTTACGCAATGTTGGTAAGCTTTGGTAAAATAATTTTAGATAAATAAATTAAATCGCCTCTATTCCTAATTCTTGGTTATAGGTTCTAATAAATTTACCGGTTGCGACCGGTATTTCGCCTCTAAATACCGGTAAATCCCTTTGCTGATAAAGGTAAATCTAATATAATTATAATCAAATTCTTATGAAAGTTAAAGCGAAATTGTTTTTTTTTCTATATCAAAATTTTGCATAATACTGTTTGTATATCTTCCTATGCTATATTCTTTATGTCACACATTTTAAGACAAGATACATAATAGATTGGGGAAAAAATTTCTTCGCATTTTTTAAGAAAATTCAAAAATTTTTTTAATATAGTTTATTTACATTTAACTAAAGTATGTAGGTACCATTTTGTTCGATAACTTTTTGCCATCTTGTAGGTAGGGACATGATCCCATTGCTATAGAAATTTTGGGACTTCTGGTCAAAATACGGCGACAAGTGGTTTTGGCAGTCCTCTCGTGATGTTAACCTGACACTGCCTAAAGAATTCTGAAGAGACCGAAACAGGTGGAAATCTAAAGGTGCAAGATCAGGACTATACGGCGGATGCATTAACACCTCCCAGCCAAACTCTCTTAATTTTTGCTGAGTGGCTAAAGATGTGTGAGGTCTAGCGTTATCATGATGAAAAACCACACCCCTTCTGTTGATTAATTCCGGCCGCTTTCTCTCAACTTCTTGCTTTAATCTCATCAGTTGTTCGCAGTAGAGTTCAGAATCGATGGTCCTGCCTGGTGGTAACAGCTCATAATGAATAATGCCCTTCCAATCCCACCACACACACAGCATCACCTTGTTGCGAGTTAACCCGGGTTTCGCCATAGTCTGTGAAGCCTGACCGGCCTTTGACCACGACCTTTTTCGCACGTTCTTGTCGTACGTGATCCACTTTTCATCACCAGTTATCAGCTTCTTCAAAAATGGTTCGGTTTCATTACGTCGTAATAAAGAATCACAAATGTGTACACGGTTCATTAGGTTTCTTTCAGTGAGCTCGTGAGGTACCCAAATGTCGAGCTTTATTGTGTACCCAGTTTTTTTCAAATGCGCCAAAACTGTTTTGTGGTAAATTCCCAGTTCTTCAGCTACGTCGTAACTACTGACATGCCGATCTTGCTCCACTTTTTCAAAAATGGCATCCATTTTATCTGTAATAGGGCGACCAGAGCGACGTGCATCTTTGACATCAAAATTTCCGGATTGAAAACGCTTAAACCAAATTTGTGCTACTCTCACAGACACTGCACTAGGTCCATAAACATCGCAAATTTTTTTCGCGACTTACGTTGCATTTTTACCTTTTTTGTAGTAAAATTTTAAAAATGTATCGAATTTCTTCATTAGATTCACTCATCTTGGCGGTACGAAAAACAAATGAAAATCACACATTTTCCTAATTTGAATTTGGAATTATGTTATTTAAAATTTAAACTTTCAATGATACCAAAACCAGCCAGATACAAATAGTATAGCCAAAGAGATTTTATTACAAGTTTATACATACTATAATGCGAAAAGACTTTTTCCCCAACCTAATATATTAATATTTAAATGTATACTTCATACCTTTCGATCTAATATCTGCTTTTTCACTATGATATATTGTGAAATATTTTAAAAATCAAAGTAATAATAATTTATTAAATTACATATATCACTACGAAAGAACGTCACAATAAGAAAGATAATATCTTTTTGAGAAAAAGCTGTTAAAATGATCATAAAAATAAAAATTTTAATCTAACCTCTATTTAAATATTTTGTTTCTAGGAATATTCAGTATGTGAAACAGCAACAGTGTAGATATATATATCTAAGATTTAAAGAAGACTCCATTCATACGCTTAAATCCCCGAAGGGGTAGGTAGTTTGCCAGCATTTTGGTCCCACCTAATATGGGTCAAGCCTATCGCCGCTATCGGTACTAAAGAAAATCCATCGTCCCACCTCTGGGCACAGGCCTTCCTCATGGAGAAACACTTGAGGAGTATGGGCCGTAACACCAATACGCTGGCCCAATGCGGTTTGTTGGGTAGAAACGGCTGCAATAGCGACCGGGACCAACGGCTTAACGTGCCTTCCGAAGCACGGAGGAGTTCGAGATCACAAAGTTTTCGTCACCCATCTACGGCCCTACCATAGCGAAGGTAGCTTTGTTTTCGATTGAAAGCTAAAGCGTACTACTACGCCACCGAGCTCCTGTATAATCCATAATCACTAATTCAAACCAATATTACATCAGCCAATAGAATCTCCACAATCTGAATGATGTAAACCTCAAACAATATTCTGTTTCATATTCTGAATTAAATTAAATGTCAAATATAAAGTAAAATTCTGTCACTTTACCAGACCATTATACGCCGGTGTATTCTTGCCATAATCAACAATATTGACTCCTAAATCTTACACATAAGATACTATTTCGAATGAACTCTTATGATTATACCACTAAATAATGTTGGTGTTTCTGTAACGTCTGTTGACGATTATGACTTCAGTGTATAGTTATGTACAATCAAGGATCTAATATAATTCAATGGATAGATAGTGAACTTTGGTGTGTTTAAATTATTGATGATTTTATGAGCTAAGTTTAGCGCATGAAATAAAGATATTTCAAATTTCTCCTATCCGTGGTTATTTTCAATGAATCAACAACTTCACAAGAGTAAGGGTGAGTTATTTGGTAACCACAATAGTTAAATATTCTAGACCAATAGCGTCAATGCGTCAACGCCACTTTCATCGCGAACTTTCTACGACCTTACGGAATGTTCTGTGTTTACTAATTTGTTTTACAATGCACTGGGAGGCTCTCGATTATTACGGAGAGTTCGAGAACAGTTTTTATCAACTCTGGCGCAATAATACGAAAAGGCGACACGCGCGACTCGCGCGCAATGCGTACAGAGCTAAGAACATTCAGAAATTGATTTTGATATTCAGAAAATAAAATGTGTCAAATTATCAATAGTCGCGTAGAACAAATATTGTTATTTATGATGTTAGCTACTTAATCATTCGAGGTTGTAGATTCATTGAAAATAATCCTGTATACATCTCACGCCTTTCCCCGTGGAGGTAGGCTGTGATTAAACTGTGGAATTAAACCATTAAACTGTGGAACCAGTTGTCGCGGTATTTCCGGATCGTAACGACATTCAAATCTTCAAGAAAACAGCTAGAAAACAAATACTTTCTAAAGGACGGCAACGCAATTGTGACCCCTCCGGTGCAAACGTTCATGGGCGACGGTAATCACTTCCCATCTTCCAACCGTCTGCTCCATTGCCCCCTATTCACATAAAAAGGGGGTTTTGGCGCCATTCAACTATGGTGGACGTGATTTTTATTTCAGTGAGCACTCCAAAACAATATGTAATAGTGCATCTTGTTGCGTAAAATCAGTGTAGTTTTGTGCATTATGTGTCAATAAAGCGGATCATTGAAATAAGCAATTGACTGACCATGGCGAAAGCGTACTAACCACTACGCCACCGAGGTTCTTATTTCTATCCATTTATTATTTTAGATCCATGTATGGCTTATGGTAAATGTAAGGACAAAGACGCAATATTTTAGTACATCGACCAAAATTAATTAATCAAATACGACTACATAATATTTAAAGTAATAAAATAAATAATAAAGACATTTAGGTCTTGTTTTTAGATGTATGGGTATTTTTTTAATGCTCGGAATGTTAAAATTTGCTATTATTTTCTTGGAAAAATACGATTGTGGAAAATCTTACTTTAAAAAAGTATTGTTAGTGTTGCAATAACAAGAAAATTACTAGCGCCCTCAGAGCAGAATTTTTATTTTCTTTGTCAGGCTATAGACCTCTGATACCTAATTAAAAATAATTTTACAAGCTCATAATGTACTGTCGTGACATTAGTAAGTCTGTGTTCTGTTCAAACGAAAAAGCGACACGCGCGACTCGCGGGCCCGATTCGCACAGAGCTAAGAACATTCTATGTAATTCTAAAAATCGAGATTATTTTTTTTATGAAAGTGAAATGTGTCAAATTGGTAAAAAATCGTGGATCAAATGTTGTTATTTGTGATGTTGTTGTTGATTTAAATAGCCCCAGTATACATATTTAAATAGCGGATTGTTAGCTATTAGTCAGTTATTAAAATTTTGCAATGAATGAAACTCCTGACCAATGGCGTAATTGTAATATTAAAACGTGTGACGTCAGTTTGACAACAAAAATTTGCAATTTGATATTTGAACCACTGCGTGTTTGGTTAAACATCTCTGCCTACCCCTTCGGGGATAGGCGTGGTGATATGAATGTATGTATCTAGATTAGGTTTGGCATAATGGCAAATGGTTATATTAAGTTCACCATATTTATCAATTGAATTATATTAGTCACATTTTAACCGCCTCTCTGGTTTAGTGGTTGACACCACTGGGTGTATATCGGGAGGTCCGGGGTTCGATTCCCGGGGGGGGGGGTTTGGTTGGTGGTTGGGCTTGTAAGCCCTCCTGGCTTTAATAATTTGTCTATAAATAATAGCCAGCGATTCATATTAAAATACTTAATTATTCGTCGTAATCGGGAGCGGTAATACGGCTTGAGGAAAATTGATCCGTACAATCTTTGTTCTGT
Organism: Parapoynx stratiotata; assembly: GCA_910589355.1. Classification (NCBI taxonomy): domain Eukaryota; kingdom Metazoa; phylum Arthropoda; class Insecta; order Lepidoptera; family Crambidae; genus Parapoynx; species Parapoynx stratiotata. The sequence goes on along the minus strand of OU342476.1, from coordinate 3,933,617 downwards.
CTGCTAGCAACACTGAGAAGTGACGTTTTATTTTTCCAATATTAGGGAAGGAAACTAAAGAGGACTAAGGAACTAAAGAGATCAGCTTAAAATCTGGATTTTCCTTCCAATACGCGCAATCTGATAAATTAAAAAAAAATATCAGTTTCTTCTGAATTCTATCCCATTTGCATGGAATTATCTGTCAGTTAATCCAAGAACTTAACTGATGGAGATGAACCGCCGCGAGTCTCTTTAATATTGACAAAGAACTTGTCAAACAATCACAAGTTCTTAAAATAGCTAATATTTTTCATCATTTCGGCAAGGTTTGAAAATTAAAAATAAATTTTATTGTTTTGTATTATTTATAGCAACTTAGTAAAATTAATTTGGTTGTAATTCAATAATTACTTTGAATTTAGGGCAAGTATTGAAGAGGATATTTGGTAGATAAACATATGAAAGTAAATTCGACACAGCAATGAAATCGAACTGACAAGTCAAATGAAAGCAATTTAGATTTAAACCTCCAAATGATTCCGCTCGTATAGTAGCGCCACCTAACGTAATATTGTAACGTAACGTATTAGTCGTTCGAAGGGGTACAAGCAAGAATAATGAGTTTTAGATGAACTAAAAACCCATGTATGGGAATAGTGATCTATACTACTTAATTTATCTATGCCTCCAAATAAAAATAAAAAAACTTTATACAGCAATGATATCCATAGAAAATCACATATTTTCATAAGCTAGTCCTATCATATCTTCACCTTCGCTCTCTCTTTTATTTGACTGTGTCATAGCTCGAAAGTCAATGCAATGAATTTTTTAGATAAATCAATGTAACTCATATTGTTATTATGAAACAGTGGAATTTTCAAAATCAGGTTATTACTGATTTTGATTTTTAAAACTATGATGCCATTTATTATTATGAATACACCGCAAAAGTTTCTTGCCAATCATAATGTGACTTTGATTGCTAGTAAAATAGAGTCATTTTTAGTCTGTATTTTGTTAAATTGGCCACACTGGCGCCTTAGTTATAATTTCTGTACATGTTTATTGTAAGCGCGTAACGTTTGTTATTGCTTGCCAATAGTGATAATTGTGTAAAACTTGTGGTTGAGTGTATTTGGATAAGCTGGTCATGTGCTCGATATGATAATAATATGTCTTCTATTAAATATTTATAAAAAATATTATAATTTTACTTAAGTCGATATTATGTGCAGGTTTAAAGGTCCTAGATTGACTGTTAAGCAAACAATGTTATTTTTATTGAATAAAGTAAAAATAACAAGTGGTTGCTTAGCGTCCAATTCATAACAATCTGTGGATATTGCAAGAATTAATGTAAAACTTATAAATATATACAATAGCAATACGGGAGTGGTATACAATACAAGCTTAGCTATAACTTACTCTTTTTTGCCTAAGATGATTTTGGTGAGAGCAGGACAGATATACGTTTTAGGTATGCTAAAAAGACACTCGAATTTACATGAACTTAAAACGAGTAAAATAGAACAATTTAATGAGCAAAATAAAATAACGTTGTAATAACCGCACTGTAATTCTTTTTATACCTTTCCATTCCATGTTCTAGGTTATAAAGACATATTTTGCAATGCTTAGAAGAATTCGTTATTAATAAAATACAATGTTAAATAAAATGCCTATGGCATTTCGATCGAAATTGATTCCTTGGCCTGCGAGAAAAATACTATGACAGTATTTTTGGCGGCAAACAAAGATGGCGCCTCAAGTGTTGCCAATGTGAGAAAAAACTTCCATAATCGGAATCTCGGAGATATTTTTATGAAATCTTTTTGTAAGAATTCCGGTGAGAGTCTAGCCATCCTACTATTAAGTATTATTCAATTTTACTGTAGATATATAATTATATTTTGATTATTGAATAATTGGATATTTTCATCGCCTATTTCCTATAACCTAATGAAAATAATTTCAATTTATTATGTAATTACATATTCCAAGCATTTAGATAATTCTTAGATTGTTGATATTTTGTTGTTTTATCCAGTGAATATATTTTTTCCCAGATTATCTGATTGTTTTATTAACATCCACCTTACTTAGCGCGAATTCGACCAAATTTCGATTAGCGAAATTGGTGAAGTATTACAAAAAATTATTTACCTGTCCAATGACTCTGTCAAGGACTCTGCCTTAACAGCGGATTTGACAAATGAAATTTAACCGAATTTCGGGAACGGACTCTAGCCCAAACCGAAACATCCTGACACGGATGACGTAATTTTTCTTGATCATAATAAAATCTGTGTATAATAAGTTCGTTATATTTAATTATTTTTCGATGTTTATTACCTATTAATAGTATATAATAAATGTGTATGGCCCTCAATTTGATCGAACCATTTCGAAGTTTTAACGTTTTTAAAAATTGTTGTCCAACAAAATTAGATCTGGCCCAAAGAAATTAGGATTTTCCAAAGAAATTAGAAATATTCCCAAAGACATTATCATTGTATCTAAAGAAATTAGCTCTTTGACGCTTAATTGCAATATATTTATGGTTTTATTTAATTATTTAATTTACTACAGTAATAAGGACTAGAATAATAAAAACTAAGTATTTTTTCCAATCAACTTTTATTTAATTATCCTTTAGGCATGCAAAATCACCTTTGTGTTTTTAAATTAAGTTTTTTATCTCCTATTTATTTGAGAAAATACTGATAACGTTTATAGAATATACTTAGGTATATGTTCATATTAATAGCAAAAATATTACTTATTATTCCTTACTATTTTTTATATTAAGACACAATGGCACAATTAGTCACAGTTGTTTAATGATATAAAAAATTAGTCACAGTTGTTTAATGATATAATGATATAGTCAATTATTTTTTCAAATCTTAATTTTAAGACAGTCTTGTTTACATCTATTATGCCAGTTTGGCTCAAAGCCCAAATACTTAATCACTTTTTAGATTTAATAGAGTACACAATATTAGTCTATGTAACTGACACATAATACCTACCTTTATTGCTGTTAGCAATAAATAAGTGAGTAAAGGACGCGTCAAAGAAATTTTCATCTTTAGAAAAATATTGTGGAATACCTATGTTGATTTGTGCTAAATACTATAGTACACTTATGGCCTACCTACTTACTAAATCAAAAAAAAAAATACCAATGACGAAAACATGGGATTAAATGGAATTTAATTCTCGGACAGAACAAAAACACTGTTTCTGAGAACACTGTTTCTGTTTCTGATGCAGTAATAACGCTATGATCTGGACACCATAAATTGACAATTTTCGAATTCAAAGAGAATTAAAATGTATTTAAAATTTGCTGTAACTAGGATCTACTCGTATTATTATTATTTTAAGATACTAAAATAGTGAAGTTGGAAGATATCCCTATTAGAGATAAGTCCGCCCTTGTATACTTCTGCTTTTTACATTGTATTTTTTGTTTATGTGCAATAAAGAGTTTAAATAAGTTGTGAAGGAGTTGTGGAGTACATACGGTCCAAAATAAATGATTTCTAATTTAATTTTTTTAAGGAATAACTGCATACAATTACTGTACATAAACGGGGACAGGTATTGAAAAATAAAAACAAATTAATTATTAATTACATTTATTTGAAATATTTTTTTTTGCCTAAAAAAGCTTAGGCATTTTATCTTGCTCACTATAAATAAACAATATTAATATGAATTAAACATAGATCGTCTTTCGTGTCGTCCATCGTCAACTAATCATCGGTCGTCATCGGTTTAAATTCCCAGCTGTGCGCGGACAACAATCGGGATTTCCTCAAGAGTATTCCAGCACACGCAGATCTTGCCCTTTCTCTTCAGTAACTTGGGTTTGAAACCTGGTTGTGGATGTTGCGGTTGTTGTTGTTGTTGCGGTTGTTGTGGTTGTTGCGGCTGTTGTGGTCGTTGTGGCTGCTGCGGCTGTTGTGGTCCTTGTGGCTGTTGTGGCTGCTGTGGTTGTTGCGGTTGTTGTGGCTGCTGTGGCTGCTGCGGTTGTTGTGGACCTTGTGGTTGTTGTGGCTGCTGCGGTTGTTGTGGTCCTTGCGGCTGCTGTGGTTGTTGTGGCTGCTGTGGTTGTTGCGGCTGCTGTGGTTGTTGTGGCTGCTGCGGCTGTTGTGGTCCTTGCGGCTGCTGCGGCTGCTGTGGTTGTTGCGGCTGCTGTGGTTGTTGCGGCTGCTGTGGTTGTTGCGGCTGCTGCGGCTGCTGTGGTTGTTGTGGTTGCTGCGGTTGTTGTGGTCCTTGTGGTTGTTGCGGCTGCTGTGGTTGTTGCGGCTGCTGTGGTTGTTGTGGCTGCTGCGGCTGTTGTGGTCCTTGCGGCTGCTGCGGCTGCTGTGGTTGTTGTGGCTGTTGCGGCTGTTGTGGTCCTTGTGGCTGTTGCGGCTGTTGTGGACCTTGTGGCTGCTGCGGTTGCTGCGGTTGTTGTGGCTGCTGTGGCTGTTGTGGTCCTTGCGGCTGCTGTGGTTGTTGCGGCTGCTGAGGTTGTTGTGGCTGCTGCGGCTGTTGTGGACCTTGTGGCTGCTGCGGCTGCTGCGGTTGTTGTGGCTGCTGTGGTTGTTGTGGCTGCTGCGGCTGTTGTGGTCCTTGTGGCTGTTGCGGCTGCTGCGGTTGCTGCGGTTGTTGTGGCTGCTGTGGCTGTTGTGGTCCTTGCGGCTGCTGTGGTTGTTGCGGCTGTTGTGGTCCTTGCGGCTGCTGTGGTTGTTGCGGCTGCTGAGGTTGTTGTGGCTGCTGCGGCTGTTGTGGACCTTGTGGCTGCTGCGGCTGCTGCGGTTGTTGTGGCTGCTGTGGTTGTTGTGGCTGCTGCGGCTGCTGTGGTCCTTGCGGCTGCTGCGGCTGCTGTGGTTGTTGCGGCTGCTGTGGTTGTTGCGGCTGCTGTGGCTGCTGCGGCTGTTGTGGTCCTTGTGGCTGTTGCGGCTGCTGTGGTTGTTGCGGCTGCTGTGGACCTTGTGGCTGCTGTGGTTGTTGCGGCTGCTGTGGTTGTTGTGGCTGTTGCGGCTGTTGTGGTCCTTGCGGCTGCTGCGGCTGCTGTGGTTGTTGTGGCTGCTGCGGCTGTTGTGGTCCTTGCGGCTGCTGCGGCTGCTGTGGTTGTTGCGGCTGCTGTGGTTGTTGCGGCTGCTGTGGTTGTTGTGGCTGCTGCGGCTGCTGTGGTCCTTGCGGCTGCTGCGGCTGCTGTGGTTGTTGCGGCTGCTGTGGTTGTTGCGGCTGCTGTGGTTGTTGCGGCTGCTGTGGCTGCTGCGGCTGTTGTGGTCCTTGTGGCTGTTGCGGCTGCTGTGGTTGTTGCGGCTGCTGTGGACCTTGTGGCTGCTGTGGTTGTTGCGGCTGCTGTGGTTGTTGTGGCTGCTGAGGCTGTTGTGGTCCTTGCGGCTGCTGCGGCTGCTGTGGTTGTTGTGGCTGCTGCGGTTGTTGTGGCTGCTGCGGTTGTTGTGGCTGCTGTGGTTGTTGTGGCTGCTGTGGTTGTTGTGGCTGCTGTGGTTGTTGCGGCTGCTGCGGCTGTTGTGGTCCTTGCGGCTGCTGTGGTTGTTGTGGCTGCTGTGGTTGTTGCGGCTGTTGTGGTTGTTGTGGCTGCTGCGGCTGTTGTGGTCCTTGCGGCTGCTGTGGCTGCTGCGGCTGCTGTGGTTGTTGCGGCTGCTGTGGTTGTTGCGGCTGCTGTGGTTGTTGTGGCTGCTGCGGCTGTTGTGGTCCTTGCGGCTGCTGTGGTTGTTGCGGCTGCTGTGGTTGTTGTGGCTGCTGCGGCTGCTGTGGTTGTTGTGGCTGCTGTGGTCCTTGCGGCTGCTGCGGCTGCTGTGGTTGTTGCGGCTGCTGTGGTTGTTGTGGCTGCTGCGGCTGTTGTGGTCCTTGCGGCTGCTGTGGCTGCTGCGGCTGCTGTGGTTGTTGCGGCTGCTGTGGCTGTTGTGGTCCTTGCGGCTGCTGTGGCTGCTGCGGCTGCTGTGGTTGTTGCGGCTGCTGTGGTTGTTGTGGTCCTTGCGGCTGCTGCGGCTGCTGTGGTTGTTGCGGCTGCTGTGGTTGTTGTGGCTGCTGCGGCTGTTGTGGTCCTTGCGGCTGCTGTGGTTGTTGCGGCTGCTGTGGTTGTTGTGGCTGCTGCGGCTGCTGTGGTTGTTGCGGCTGCTGTGGTTGTTGTGGCTGCTGCGGCTGTTGTGGTCCTTGCGGCTGCTGTGGTTGTTGTGGCTGCTGTGGTTGTTGTGGCTGCTGCGGCTGCTGTGGTTGTTGTGGCTGCTGTGGTCCTTGCGGCTGCTGCGGCTGCTGTGGTTGTTGCGGCTGCTGTGGTTGTTGTGGCTGCTGCGGCTGTTGTGGTCCTTGCGGCTGCTGTGGCTGCTGCGGCTGCTGTGGTTGTTGCGGCTGCTGTGGCTGTTGTGGTCCTTGCGGCTGCTGTGATTGTTGTGGCTGCTGTGGTTGTTGTGGCTGCTGCGGTTGTTGTGGACCTTGTGGTTGTTGCGGCTGCTGTGGTTGTTGTGGTCCTTGCGGCTGCTGCGGCTGCTGTGGTTGTTGCGGCTGCTGTGGTTGTTGTGGCTGCTGCGGCTGTTGTGGTCCTTGCGGCTGCTGTGGTTGTTGCGGCTGCTGTGGTTGTTGTGGCTGCTGCGGCTGCTGTGGTTGTTGCGGCTGCTGTGGTTGTTGTGGCTGCTGCGGCTGTTGTGGTCCTTGCGGCTGCTGTGGTTGTTGTGGCTGCTGTGGTTGTTGTGGCTGCTGCGGTTGTTGTGGACCTTGTGGTTGTTGCGGCTGCTGTGGTTGTTGCGGCTGTTGTGGTTGTTGTGGCTGCTGCGGCTGTTGTGGTCCTTGCGGCTGCTGTGGCTGCTGCGGCTGCTGTGGTTGTTGCGGCTGCTGTGGTTGTTGTGGCTGCTGCGGCTGTTGTGGTCCTTGCGGCTGCTGTGGTTGTTGTGGCTGCTGCGGTTGTTGTGGACCTTGTGGTTGTTGCGGCTGCTGTGGTTGTTGTGGCTGCTGCGGCTGCTGTGGTTGCTGTGGCTGCTGCGGCTGTTGTGGTCCTTGCGGCTGCTGTGGCTGCTGCGGCTGCTGTGGTTGTTGCGGCTGTTGTGGTTGTTGTGGCTGCTGTGGTTGTTGCGGCTGTTGTGGTTGTTGTGGTCCTTGCGGCTGCTGCGGCTGCTGTGGCTGCTGTGGTTGTTGCGGCTGTTGTGGTCCTTGCGGCTGCTGCGGCTGCTGTGGTTGTTGTGGCTGCTGCGGCTGTTGTGGTCCTTGCGGCTGCTGCGGCTGCTGTGGTTGTTGCGGCTGCTGTGGTTGTTGCGGCTGCTGTGGTTGTTGTGGCTGCTGTGGCTGTTGCGACTGTTGTGGTTGTTGTGGCTGCTGAGGCTGTTGCGGCTGCTGTGGTTGTTGCGGCTGCTGTGGTTGTTGTGGCTGCTGTGGCTGTTGCGACTGTTGTGGCTGCTGCGGCTGCTGCGGCTGCTGTGGTTGTTGTGGCTGCTGCGGTTGTTGTGGCTGCTGCGGTTGTTGTGGCTGCTGCGGCTGTTGTGGTCCTTGCGGCTGCTGTGGTTGTTGCGGCTGCTGTGGTTGTTGTGGCTGCTGTGGTTGTTGCGGCTGCTGCGGCTGTTGTGGTCCTTGCGGCTGCTGTGGTTGTTGCGGCTGCTGTGGTTGTTGTGGCTGCTGTGGTTGTTGCGGCTGCTGCGGCTGTTGTGGTCCTTGCGGCTGCTGTGGTTGTTGTGGCTGCTGTGGTTGTTGCGGCTGTTGTGGTTGTTGTGGCTGCTGCGGCTGTTGTGGTCCTTGCGGCTGCTGTGGCTGCTGCGGCTGCTGTGGTTGTTGCGGCTGCTGTGGTTGTTGCGGCTGCTGTGGTTGTTGCGGCTGCTGTGGTTGTTGCGGCTGCTGTGGTCCTTGTGGCTGTTGCGGCTGCTGTGGTCCTTGTGGCTGTTGCGGCTGCTGTGGTTGTTGCGGCTGCTGTGGACCTTGTGGCTGCTGTGGTTGTTGTGGCTGCTGCGGCTGTTGTTGTCCTTGCGGCTGCTGCGGCTGCTGTGGTTGTTGCGGCTGTTGTGGTCCTTGCGGCTGCTGCGGCTGTTGTGGTTGTTGCGGCTGCTGCGGCTGCTGTGGTTGTTGCGGCTGTTGTGGTTGTTGCGGCTGCTGCGGCTGCTGTGGTTGTTGCGGCTGTTGTGGTCCTTGCGGCTGCTGTGGTTGTTGCGGCTGCTGTGGTTGTTGTGGCTGCTGCGGCTGTTGTGGTCCTTGCGGCTGCTGCGGCTGCTGTGGTTGTTGTGGCTGCTGCGGTTGTTGTGGTCCTTGCGGCTGCTGTGGTTGTTGCGGCTGTTGTGGTCCTTGCGGCTGCTGCGGCTGCTGCGGCTGTTGTGGTCCTTGCGGCTGCTGTGGCTGCTGCGGTTGTTGCGGATGCTGTGGTCCGCCACATCCAGATTCACTTGGGTTTCCTGTGTCAAAGAAATAATTTTATTAATATTTTTTTAGAGTAACGCGTAGTTACAGATTAATTAAGAAGTGGTAAAATAAAGTACAAAATAAAAGAGCCGTTTTTGAGAGCCAGTTTAAATTAATCACTGTGACACATCTTAATAGGTAGGTACTGAAAAACAGTTGAATTTGTTTTGTAAATTTGGTTTCATATAACAAAAGAGCTGTATTCATTAGAAGTGGTTTTTTCTGTAAAGTGTATATGCGTTCGGTAAGCTTGGCGTTCGGTAAGCTTGCCAGTGTTTTGATTAAATTTCTCATATTTGGATAGTTGTGTTTATTTGATGAGTGGAGAGTCGAAAACGACTTCTAAACATTTGGGCGGAAAACTCATAGTAATCGCTTTCCTTCACAGTCAGCGACTTCTATAAGTTTTCCATTGTAACTCGGCAAGTCGAGTCAAAATAAAAATTTATTCATTGTGTTTGTATGATAAAAAATCTTATTGCGGTCAATATTTTTCTTTTTAAATAAGCGATTTTGAAACATTAAAAAAAAAAAATCAAAAAATTCAATTTTTTTACAATTTAGCGATTACAAATTTTGTAACAAAATTCGTTTTTAAGAATCACTTTTCAGTAATTTTTTAATAGGTTGGTACATACGTTTTACATGTACCTACAAATATTATTACAGTGTACCTAACCTTTTAATCTATGCGCATGATCCGACGGTTTTTCGCCTCTGAGACGCTCATTGTTCTAATTCTAAACGTTATATTTTTGCTAAGTGTAACAAATTGTTTGTTAACATTATGTTTTATATGTAGACTTAAGGTAAACGCGGGCCTTACCGCGGAGGTTAAAATCTGTAGATATTACCGAGGTAAGTAATATTATTGCAGTTTTATGCAATTACAGGCATTTTTTACTTGAAAACTGAAGCTTTCATGAAAGAGCTTTTTTAAAAGTATTTTTTTATGTAATACATTACTGTAATTGAATAAAACTGCAATTCTATTTCATACCTCGGTAATACCTGTGGTTACTTTAGTAACCGTAAGAAAGAGTAAGTCTTCCTCTGTGAGAACAGGAGAATGTTGATAGATGAACTGGAAAACAAATAAATTTTGATATAATTTTGTGACACGCAATAAAATAAATAAGAGTGCAACAAATTTTCTAGCATAGGTGAAAAATTCAATAATTCAGTGTAACTTTTCTACAGTGTTTTAATAATTTTGAATATTTTTTTGTAAATTTTCTCCTATATAACGACTGCTGGTAATTAAACATGCTAATGTATGCTAATCGGTCATTGTCCACCAGAGCTTGGCAAACTATTTATCATTCCTTCTTTTCGAAAATAGACGTTTTGTTCCTCAATAATTAATGTAGTTTTGCACACTCTGTTAAATATCATACTAAAATTGCTTAGAAAACTGTACAAATGTAGGAAACTCGAGGTCTTTATGTAAAATGTATTTTTATATAACTATGTATTTGGAGCAAATTAAGTAGCTCTTTTCTAACAAGAACTTTTTAGCGGGTGGGAATGAGATTTGAATTTAAAACATGACATGTATCACTCATAGAAATCGAACGCGAATCGTTTAAATAATTGCTATTATGTATGCAATAACCACGTTACAGGTAATAAATATAAAACTAGTGAATATGAGTGACAAGCGAAATGAGTGAACCGAGTGAAATGAGTGAAACGAGTGAAATGAGTGAAACGAGTGAAATGAGTGAAATGAGTGAAACGAGTGAAACGAGTGCAATGAGTGAAATTGAAGAAATTAAATCATCATCAACAATCTGCTCATCCACTGTTGGACATAGATCTCCCCTAATGCACGCCACCGCTCTCGATCTTCGGCCGTTCTCATGCAGCCAACTCCAGGCAACCTTCGAATATCGTCTTTCCATCTTGTCACAGGGCGTCCCTGCGTTTGTCGAGTCGCGGTCTCCACTCAAGAACTTTACGACTCCAACGGTCGCCAGTTCAACGGCTAATGTGACCAGCCCACCGCCACTTCAGTCTGCTAATACATTTAATGTATGCAATAATAACCTAACGCCGATGAAAAATAGAGTGTATGACTCAAGAGCAAAAAAGTTTTTCCTTGGTCGATGTACGTTGAATCCCTTGCTGTTTTCAAGATTCTACGTTATAAACCCTCTCGTAATAATACTCGTGATTACATTCTGGAATCCTTCGCATCGCTCGTGGTTCATTCTAGCGCCCTCGTTGTAAAAATACTACTTTGCTTCCTTGTCTAATCTAGTTATAAGTTCATTTCCTTATATTGGAAATGAATACCGTTCTACTTGTATAATGCGCTTTCCACCCTTCAACCACAATTTACTATTTGAATGACACCGAAACAAAACGAATTATTTTTCGAGTGTAGACCAAAATCGCGACTTGCAACGGAGATTCTAAACAACTCGCGTTGGTAATCGAAAAAGTACTACTTTTGCCACTACTTCAGGATAAATAATTGCTAACCTGATCCGTGCTGCGGGTAGCCTGGAATTTGCGGGATTTGTGGTATTTGCGGGATTTGTGGTAATTGAGGGACTTGTGGTGTCTGTGGAACTTGAGGTCCTTGTGGCTGCTGCGGTTGTTGTGGCTGCTGCGGCTGCTGTGGTTGCTGCGGTTGTTGCGGTTGTTGCGGCTGCTGCGGTTGCTGTGGTTGCTGCGGCTGCTGCGGCTGCTGTGGCTGCTGCGGCTGCTGTGGTTGCTGCGGTTGTTGCGGCTGCTGCGGCTGCTGTGGTTGCTGCGGCTGCTGTGGTTGCTGCGGCTGCTGTGGTTGTTGCGGCTGTTGTGGTTGTTGCGGCTGCTGTGGCTGCTGTGGTTGTTGTGGCTGCTGCGGCTGCTGTGGTTGTTGCGGCTGTTGTGGCTGCTGCGGCTGCTGTGGTTGTTGTGGTTGCTGTGGCTGCTGTGGTTGTTGCGGCTGCTGTGGCTGCTGCGGCTGCTGTGGCTGCTGTGGTTGTTGTGGCTGCTGCGGTTGTTGTGGCTGCTGCGGCTGCTGTGGTTGTTGCGGCTGTTGTGGCTGCTGCGGCTGCTGTGGTTGTTGTGGTTGCTGTGGCTGCTGTGGTTGTTGCGGCTGTTGTGGCTGCTGTGGCTGCTGTGGCTGCTGTGGTTGTTGCGGCTGCTGTGGCTGCTGCGGCTGCTGTGGCTGTTGCGGCTGCTGTGGTTGTTGTGGCTGCTGCGGCTGCTGTGGTTGTTGCGGCTGTTGTGGTTGTTGCGGCTGCTGTGGCTGCTGTGGTTGTTGTGGCTGCTGCGGCTGCTGTGGTTGTTGCGGCTGCTGTGGTTGCTGCGGCTGCTGTGGTTGTTGCGGCTGCTGCGGCTGCTGCGGCTGCTGTGGTTGTTGCGGCTGCTGTGGCTGCTGTGGTTGTTGTGGCTGCTGCGGCTGCTGTGGTTGTTGCGGCTGCTGCGGCTGCTGTGGCTGTTGCGGCTGCTGTGGTTGTTGTGGCTGCTGCGGCTGCTGTGGTTGCTGCGGCTGCTGTGGTTGTTGCGGCTGCTGTGGTTGTTGTGGCTGCTGCGGCTGCTGTGGTTGCTGCGGTTGTTGCGGCTGCTGCGGCTGCTGTGGTTGCTGCGGCTGCTGTGGTTGTTGTGGTCCTTGTGGCTGCTGTGGTTGTTGTGGCTGCTGCGGCTGCTGTGGTTGCTGCGGCTGCTGTGGTTGCTGCGGCTGCTGTGGTTGTTGTGGCTGCTGCGGCTGCTGTGGTTGTTGCGGCTGCTGCGGCTGCTGTGGTTGCTGCGGCTGCTGTGGTTGCTGCGGCTGCTGTGGTTGTTGTGGCTGCTGCGGCTGCTGTGGTTGTTGTGGCTGCTGCGGCTGCTGTGGTTGCTGCGGTTGTTGCGGCTGCTGCGGCTGCTGTGGTTGCTGCGGCTGCTGTGGTTGCTGCGGCTGCTGCGGCTGCTGTGGTTGCTGTGGTTGTTGCGGCTGCTGTGGTTGCTGCGGCTGCTGTGGTTGTTGCGGCTGCTGTGGCTGTTGTGGCTGCTGTGGTTGTTGCGGCTGTTGTGGCTGCTGTGGTTGTTGTGGCTGCTGTGGTTGTTGTGGCTGCTGTGGCTGTTGTGGCTGCTGTGGTTGTTGCGGCTGCTGTGGTTGTTGTGGCTGCTGCGGCTGCTGTGGTTGCTGCGGTTGTTGCGGCTGCTGCGGCTGCTGTGGTTGCTGCGGCTGCTGTGGTTGCTGCGGCTGCTGTGGTTGTTGTGGCTGCTGCGGCTGCTGTGGTTGTTGCGGCTGCTGTGGCTGCTGTGGTTGTTGTGGCTGCTGCGGCTGCTGCGGCTGCTGTGGTTGTTGCGGCTGCTGTGGTTGCTGCGGCTGCTGTGGTTGTTGTGGCTGCTGCGGCTGCTGTGGCTGTTGCGGCTGCTGTGGTTGTTGCGGCTGCTGCGGCTGCTGTGGTTGCTGCGGCTGCTGTGGTTGCTGCGGCTGCTGTGGTTGTTGTGGCTGCTGCGGCTGCTGTGGTTGCTGCGGTTGTTGCGGCTGCTGCGGCTGCTGTGGTTGCTGCGGCTGCTGTGGTTGCTGCGGTTGTTGCGGCTGCTGCGGCTGCTGTGGTTGCTGCGGCTGCTGTGGCTGTTGCGGCTGCTGTGGTTGTTGTGGCTGCTGCGGCTGCTGTGGTTGCTGCGGCTGCTGTGGTTGTTGCGGCTGCTGTGGTTGTTGTGGCTGCTGCGGCTGCTGTGGTTGCTGCGGTTGTTGTGGCTGCTGCGGCTGCTGTGGTTGTTGCGGCTGCTGTGGCTGCTGCGGCTGCTGTGGCTGTTGCGGCTGTTGTGGCTGCTGTGGTTGCTGCGGCTGCTGTGGTTGTTGTGGCTGCTGCGGCTGCTGTGGTTGCTGCGGTTGTTGCGGCTGCTGCGGCTGCTGTGGTTGCTGCGGCTGCTGTGGTTGTTGTGGTCCTTGCGGCTGCTGTGGCTGCTGTGGTTGTTGTGGCTGCTGCGGCTGCTGTGGTTGTTGCGGCTGCTGTGGTTGCTGCGGCTGCTGTGGTTGTTGCGGCTGCTGTGGTTGTTGCGGCTGCTGTGGCTGCTGTGGCTGCTGCGGCTGCTGTGGTTGTTGCGGCTGCTGCGGCTGCTGTGGCTGTTGTGGCTGCTGTGGTTGTTGCGGCTGTTGTAGCTGCTGTGGTTGTTGTGGCTGCTGTGGTTGTTGTGGCTGCTGTGGCTGTTGTGGCTGCTGTGGTTGTTGCGGCTGCTGTGGTTGTTGTGGCTGCTGCGGCTGCTGTGGTTGCTGCGGTTGTTGCGGCTGCTGCGGCTGCTGTGGTTGCTGCGGCTGCTGTGGTTGCTGCGGCTGCTGTGGTTGTTGTGGCTGCTGCGGCTGCTGTGGTTGTTGCGGCTGCTGTGGCTGCTGTGGTTGTTGTGGCTGCTGCGGCTGCTGTGGTTGCTGCGGTTGTTGCGGCTGCTGCGGCTGCTGTGGTTGCTGCGGCTGCTGTGGTTGTTGTGGCTGCTGCGGCTGCTGTGGTTGCTGCGGTTGTTGCGGCTGCTGTGGTTGCTGCGGCTGCTGTGGCTGTTGCGGCTGCTGTGGTTGTTGTGGCTGCTGCGGCTGCTGTGGTTGTTGCGGCTGCTGTGGCTGCTGTGGTTGTTGTGGCTGCTGCGGCTGCTGTGGTTGCTGCGGCTGCTGTGGTTGTTGCGGCTGCTGTGGTTGTTGTGGCTGCTGCGGCTGCTGTGGTTGCTGCGGTTGTTGTGGCTGCTGCGGCTGCTGTGGTTGTTGCGGCTGCTGTGGCTGCTGCGGCTGCTGTGGCTGTTGTGGTTGTTGTGGCTGCTGCGGCTGCTGTGGTTGTTGCGGCTGCTGTGGTTGCTGCGGCTGCTGTGGTTGTTGCGGCTGCTGTGGTTGCTGCGGCTGCTGTGGTTGTTGTGGTCCTTGCGGCTGCTGTGGCTGCTGTGGTTGTTGTGGCTGCTGCGGCTGCTGTGGTTGTTGCGGCTGCTGTGGTTGCTGCGGCTGCTGTGGTTGTTGCGGCTGCTGTGGTTGTTGCGGCTGCTGTGGCTGCTGTGGTTGTTGTGGCTGCTGCGGCTGCTGTGGTTGTTGCGGCTGCTGTGGTTGCTGCGGCTGCTGTGGTTGTTGTGGCTGCTGTGGTTGTTGCGGCTGCTGTGGCTGCTGTGGTTGTTGTGGCTGCTGCGGCTGCTGTGGTTGTTGCGGCTGCTGTGGCTGCTGTGGTTGTTGTGGCTGCTGCGGCTGCTGTGGTTGTTGCGGCTGCTGTGGTTGCTGCGGCTGCTGTGGTTGCTGTGGTTGTTGCGGCTGCTGTGGCTGCTGTGGTTGTTGTGGCTGCTGCGGCTGCTGTGGTTGTTGCGGCTGCTGTGGTTGCTGCGGCTGCTGTGGTTGCTGCGGCTGCTGTGGTTGTTGCGGCTGCTGTGGTTGTTGTGGCTGCTGCGGCTGCTGTGGTTGCTGCGGTTGTTGTGGCTGCTGCGGCTGCTGTGGTTGTTGCGGCTGCTGTGGCTGCTGCGGCTGCTGTGGCTGTTGCGGCTGTTGTGGCTGCTGTGGTTGCTGCGGCTGCTGTGGTTGTTGTGGCTGCTGCGGCTGCTGTGGTTGCTGCGGTTGTTGCGGCTGCTGCGGCTGCTGTGGTTGCTGCGGCTGCTGTGGTTGTTGTGGTCCTTGCGGCTGCTGTGGCTGCTGTGGTTGTTGTGGCTGCTGCGGCTGCTGTGGTTGTTGCGGCTGCTGTGGTTGCTGCGGCTGCTGTGGTTGTTGCGGCTGCTGTGGTTGTTGCGGCTGCTGTGGCTGCTGTGGTTGTTGTGGCTGCTGCGGCTGCTGTGGTTGTTGCGGCTGCTGTGGTTGCTGCGGCTGCTGTGGTTGTTGTGGCTGCTGCGGCTGCTGCGGCTGCTGCGGCTGCTGTGGTTGTTGTGGCTGCTGCGGCTGCTGTGGTTGCTGTGGTTGCTGCGGCTGCTGTGGTTGTTGTGGTCCTTGCGGCTGCTGTGGCTGCTGTGGTTGTTGTGGCTGCTGCGGCTGCTGTGGTTGTTGCGGCTGCTGTGGTTGCTGCGGCTGCTGTGGTTGTTGCGGCTGCTGTGGTTGTTGCGGCTGCTGTGGCTGCTGTGGTTGTTGTGGCTGCTGCGGCTGCTGTGGTTGTTGCGGCTGCTGTGGCTGCTGTGGTTGTTGTGGCTGCTGCGGCTGCTGTGGTTGTTGCGGCTGCTGCGGCTGCTGTGGTTGTTGAGGCTGCTGCGGCTGCTGTGGTTGTTGTGGCTGCTGCGGCTGCTGTGGTTGTTGCGGCTGTGACAGAAAAGATTTACGATTAGCAATGTTTTTGATTTTAGATACTTTTTATCTGTCTGTTTTACTGTTTTAATTTTACTTCATAGGTGTATGTAATATTTTTTTAATAGAAAGAATGAAAATATTTTTTAATTTCTTTCTTTTGCTTTCCAAGAAACAATGGTGAAACTTAAACTGTTAAATGCATAAGGATAACATTTCTAATATAGCAATAATATTAATAATTTCTTTATGCTCTAAGGCTTCCATCTAATATCCATCGACCTTTTGACGTCCACTGCTACACATAGGCCTCCCCCAGTGATCTCTACAAAGATCGGTCCTGCGCCGCCCGCACCTAGCGACATAACATATATGCCTATGAGAATAGCTTGAGACAATACTACCAATGAACTTATAATCACGCCTCTTTCCCCGAAGGGGTAGGCAGAGATGTTTAACACCCTCATTTCGCCAGAAAAAGTTTCCAAAAGGTGGCGAACCTGTTGCCATGCACCGGGCACAATGTGAGGCAAGCGATATTCACAATGGACTGTGCATAATTAAGTTTTTATTCAAACTCAGTGGTACAGGCGGTGGAATCGAAACCGCGTTTCCCGCGGCCTCTCGAACTCGGCTACCGCTGCCTTACCTTAGCTTAATACGATGGTTTTTAGTTGAAAGAGATTTTCATAATTTCACAAGCGGATTGCCGGCTAGCTACGACGAAATACATCTTTGAAGGCTAAGAAGAATGTTTCGCTTATGATCGCTTTCTTAAAGCTTTTGAATGTTCGGATTATATGATGTTGCAATGGCTCCGTAATTTTAAGCATAACGTTTATTATCATAATATGAAAATCCATAATTTTGAAAGATATAATCATCAAAACGCATAAAGTATTAAAAGGCATAAATTTGAAACGTACAACTTATGAAAAGCATAATGTTTTTCTCTGCCTCACATTGTTTACTAAATAAATTTCGATTGCACAAATATAGTTTTTAGGGGTCATAATAAAAAATTACCTTAACCTAAATATTTATCAGAACACATTTCCTTGGGATTGGTTCTTTTGAATTTGGGTGATTATTCGATTCATTTTAGGACTACCTAATGTTGTGCTAAATGAAATTAGGAATTTCTATAGTTATGCTTTATAATGCCTTTAGAGAGTTATGCCACTTAAATGTTATGAGTAAGAAGGAATATGTGACATGATTGTTATGCTATTTGATAATTATGCCATTCGATGTATGACAAACGATGTTATGACAACCGACGTTATGCGAAAACATGCGCTCCCTGTTGCAATAGCAGGCGCATACTGAAAGTATTTGGCCCTTTTTTTTTCTCGAGGACAAAATCCATTTACCTACCTACCAACCGCTGGCGAAGCAATTCTTCGAGCCGGTCCCAGGGCTTCCCGACCTAGTCAGACACTAGGTCGGGGTTTGCGCCAGTGGGAAAGTATTTGGCCCTGGCCTAAGTTATTGTAATTCAATAAAGCAATGAAAAAATATATCTTTTTTTATGGGATGAGAGAGCAGACGGGTCACCTGATTGATATCATGTAGATATCTTAGGGGATTCTTATTAAATTTGCGAGATTTTCATTTGTTATTTAGTTTGTGGCCTTTGCGAAAATTGTGTCTGTCAAAGTGAATTTAACTCGTGAATATTTTCTTTCAATCACTTTTTTATGATATTCGTTGTGCCTTGTTAACAAGCGATTTGCGAGATACTTCAATTGGCATTTAGTGATGAAGTGCCATGTCTTCGCTCTGAGTTATAGCTGCATGTGCTTTGGGTGGTGTTTAGGCGTGAACGCCTCCATAACCGAGGTGCGGTAAGGTTGCCGTCAGAATATAAATAAATAAAATAATAATAATATATGTATACATATAATGAAACTGTAGAGGTCGAATGTCTGTACATAGAAAAAAAATTTGCAGGGGATGTAGAATGAGGAAAAATACCAAAAAAAATATTTTTAATTTTTTGTTACTCTGTTTGTTTGTCTCTTTATATGGGCTCATCTCCAAAATGGATGGACCGATTTAAATGATATTGTATACCTTATATGCCTGGACGACATCTTAGATACTTTTTATTCCCGAAAATTAAAGGGTTCCCGTGGGATAGTCAAAAAACCAAAGTAACTGTGGACTAAGTCGCGAGCAACAGCTAGCTAAAATAATTAAAATAATAATAATAATTAAAATAATAATAAAATAAATAGATAATTAATGTAGTTTTGCACACTCTGAATAATAGTTTCTTAATAATTGCTTAGTCAACTGTAATAATGTAGGTCTTCATGTAAAATGTATTTTTCTTTTGAAACGACTATGTATGTGACTGTTTAATTCTGAATATTTGTTAATTATTTATTATTATTATTCATTTATCTGAAGCGTTGTCCTATGTCCAGCTTCATCACGATAACGCATCTCATATTCAATAACAGAAACCTATTTAAAGGTATTGGAGTGGAAATTGTGGTATTATAACCGGGACCTCACACTCAGTTTTATCAGTATCCAGAAGCATTCAGTATACCCTAAGTAACTGTGAAATATTTTCATAAAATTACTTACATTCTGAGGTTGTTGCGGCTGCTGCGGCTGCTGTGGCTGCTGTGGTTGTTGCGGCTGCTGTGGTTGTTGCGGCTGTTGTGGCTGCTGTGGCTGTTGTGGCTGCTGTGGTTGTTGTGGCTGCTGTGGTTGTTGCGGCTGCTGTGGTTGCTGTGGTTGTTGTGGCTGCTGTGGTTGTTGCGGCTGCTGTGGTTGTTGTGGCTGCTGCGGTTGTTGTGGCTGCTGTGGTTGTTGCGGCTGCTGCGGCTGCTGTGGCTGTTGCGGCTGCTGCGGTTGTTGCGGTTGTTGCGGCTGCTGTGGCTGCTGTGGTTGTTGCGGCTGCTGTGGTTGCTGTGGTTGTTGTGGCTGCTGGGGCTGTTGCGGCTGCTGCGGCTGTTGTGGTTGCTGTGGTTGCTGCGGCTGCTGTGGTTGTTGCGGTTGTTGCGGCTGCTGTGGCTGCTGTGGTTGTTGTGGCTGCTGCGGCTGCTGTGGTTGTTGTGGCTGTTGTGGTTGTTGTGGCTGCTGCGGCTGCTGTGGCTGCTGCGGTTGTTGCGGCTGCTGTGGCTGCTGCGGTTGTTGCGGCTGCTGTGGCTGCTGTGGTTGTTGCGGCTGCTGTGGCTGCTGCGGCTGCTGTGGTTGTTGCGGCTGCTGCGGCTGCTGTGGTTGCTGCGGCTGCTGTGGTTGTTGCGGCTGCTGCGGCTGCTGTGGTTGTTGTGGCTGCTGCGGCTGCTGTGGTTGTTGCGGCTGCTGCGGTTGTTGCGGCTGCTGTGGTTGTTGTGGCTGCTGTGGTTGTTGTGGCTGCTGCGGCTGCTGTGGTTGTTGCGGCTGCTGCGGTTGTTGCGGCTGCTGTGGCTGTTGTGGCTGCTGCGGCTGCTGTGGTTGTTGCGGCTGCTGTGGCTGCTGCGGCTGCTGTGGTTGTTGCGGCTGCTGTGGTTGTTGCGGCTGCTGTGGCTGCTGTGGCTGCTGTGGCTGCTGCGGCTGCTGTGGTTGTTGCGGCTGCTGTGGTTGTTGCGGCTGCTGTGGTTGTTGCGGCTGCTGCGGTTGTTGCGGCTGCTGTGGTTGTTGTGGCTGCTGTGGTTGTTGCGGCTGCTGTGGCTGCTGCGGTTGCTGTGGCTGCTGCGGCTGCTGCGGCTGCTGTGGTTGTTGCGGCTGCTGTGGTTGTTGTGGCTGCTGTGGCTGCTGTGGCTGCTGCGGCTGCTGTGGTTGTTGCGGCTGCTGTGGTTGTTGTGGTTGTTGTGGCTGCTGCGGCTGCTGTGGTTGTTGTGGCTGCTGTGGTTGTTGTGGCTGCTGCGGCTGCTGTGGTTGTTGTGGCTGCTGTGGTTGTTGTGGCTGCTGCGGCTGCTGTGGTTGTTGCGGCTGCTGCGGTTGTTGCGGCTGCTGTGGCTGTTGTGGCTGCTGTGGCTGCTGTGGTTGTTGCGGCTGCTGTGGCTGTTGCGGCTGCTGTGGTTGTTGCGGCTGCTGTGGTTGTTGTGGTTGTTGTGGCTGCTGCGGCTGCTGTGGTTGTTGTGGTTGCTGTGGCTGCTGTGGCTGCTGCGGCTGCTGTGGTTGTTGCGGCTGCTGTGGCTGCTGTGGTTGCTGTGGTTGCTGTGGCTGCTGCGGCTGCTGTGGTTGTTGCGGCTGCTGTGGTTGTTGCGGCTGCTGTGGTTGTTGCGGCTGCTGTGGCTGCTGCGGCTGCTGTGGTTGTTGCGGCTGCTGCGGCTGCTGTGGTTGTTGTGGTTGTTGTGGCTGCTGCGGCTGCTGTGGTTGTTGCGGCTGCTGTGGCTGCTGCGGCTGCTGTGGTTGTTGTGGCTGCTGCGGCTGCTGTGGTTGTTGTGGCTGCTGCGGCTGCTGTGGTTGTTGCGGCTGCTGTGGCTGCTGCGGCTGCTGCGGCTGCTGTGGTTGTTGCGGCTGCTGTGGTTGTTGTGGCTGCTGTGGCTGCTGTGGCTGCTGCGGCTGCTGTGGCTGCTGTGGCTGCTGCGGCTGCTGTGGTTGTTGCGGCTGCTGTGGCTGCTGCGGCTGCTGTGGCTGTTGCGGCTGCTGCGGCTGCTGTGGTTGTTGTGGCTGCTGCGGCTGCTGTGGTTGTTGCGGCTGCTGTGGCTGCTGCGGCTGCTGTGGTTGTTGCGGCTGTTGCGGCTGCTGTGGTTGTTGTGGCTGCTGTGGCTGCTGCGGCTGCTGTGGTTGTTGCGGCTGCTGTGGCTGTTGTGGCTGCTGCGGCTGTTGCGGCTGTTGCGGCTGCTGTGGTTGTTGCGGCTGCTGTGGTTGTTGTGGTTGTTGTGGCTGCTGCGGCTGCTGTGGTTGTTGTGGTTGCTGTGGCTGCTGTGGCTGCTGCGGCTGCTGTGGTTGTTGCGGCTGCTGTGGCTGCTGTGGTTGCTGTGGTTGCTGTGGCTGCTGCGGCTGCTGTGGTTGTTGCGGCTGCTGTGGTTGTTGCGGCTGCTGTGGTTGTTGCGGCTGCTGTGGCTGCTGCGGCTGCTGTGGTTGTTGCGGCTGCTGCGGCTGCTGTGGTTGTTGTGGTTGTTGTGGCTGCTGCGGCTGCTGTGGTTGTTGCGGCTGCTGTGGTTGTTGTGGCTGCTGTGGTTGTTGTGGCTGCTGCGGCTGCTGTGGTTGTTGCGGCTGCTGCGGTTGTTGCGGCTGCTGTGGCTGTTGTGGCTGCTGCGGCTGCTGTGGTTGTTGCGGCTGCTGTGGCTGCTGCGGCTGCTGTGGTTGTTGCGGCTGCTGCGGCTGCTGTGGTTGTTGTGGTTGTTGTGGCTGCTGCGGCTGCTGTGGTTGTTGCGGCTGCTGTGGTTGTTGCGGCTGCTGTGGCTGCTGCGGCTGCTGCGGTTGTTGCGGCTGCTGTGGCTGCTGTGGTTGTTGCGGCTGCTGTGGTTGCTGTGGTTGTTGTGGCTGCTGCGGCTGTTGCGGCTGTTGCGGCTGCTGTGGTTGTTGTGGCTGCTGTGGCTGCTGTGGCTGCTGTGGTTGCTGTGGTTGCTGTGGTTGCTGTGGTTGCTGTGGTTGCTGTGGTTGCTGTGGCTGTTGTGGTTGTTGCGGCTGTTGCGGCTGCTGTGGTTGTTGCGGCTGCTGTGGTTGCTGTGGCTGCTGTGGTTGCTGTGGTTGCTGTGGTTGCTGTGGTTGCTGTGGCTGCTGTGGTTGTTGCGGCTGTTGTGGCTGCTGTGGTTGTCGCGGCTGCTGTGGTTGCTGTGGTTGTTGTGGCTGCTGCGGCTGTTGCGGCTGTTGCGGCTGCTGTGGTTGTTGCGGCTGCTGTGGCTGCTGTGGCTGCTGTGGTTGCTGTGGTTGCTGTGGTTGCTGTGGCTGTTGCGGTTGTTGCGGCTGCTGCGGCTGTAATAGAAAAGAGTTTTGAGATGGATGGATGGATCCTTTTTATTTTGAATTAAGACCTTTTGTGTGTATGTAACTCGTTTTTGAGGCTTTGGGTACGGAACCCTAATTATCGCTTTTTTTGAAGATAGATTGGCCCCATAGAATTTACCCTATTCTTGTTTGATATTTTTGTTTTAGCAGCACGAGAAATTTATTATCTGGGAAAAGTTCTTCCATTCAATATTTCAATTTCTATCCGCAGTGAAAGGTAGAGTCAGTATCAAACGGATTCTAAGCGACTACTGTATTTTTAATAACAAGAGTAACAAACCGAGCAAGTGCGAATCAGACTCGCGCTCTAAGGGTTCTGTTTTCCGTAATAGTATAATTATTTATTGAAACGGCAAAATATTACATTTGTTAAATGGGAGACTGCCTATAAAAAAATATTTCATATAATTAGTAATTGTATATGTGAATTATACACCTTAATTCTGTATTTCAATAATAACGGGATTTAACATGCAACAATAACGAACAAAAAATCTCGTTGTTTTTATGAAAAAATCCTAGATCTATAGTTGTATGGAAACCACTTTTTATTTTATTTTATGTTTGCGTAATTATTCGTTGTTTTAGAGGCAACAGAAATATGGTCATCATCTTATAAAAAATTACTGACTATCAAAGTTCATAAAATGCAGTCTGGTAACGGACGGACAACGGATTAGTAATTGGTCCCCGTTTCACTTTTTGGGTATGGAACCCAAAAAACAAACAAAATAGTTCATTTCATAATGCAACAATATTTTCCTGGTTAACAGGGTTCCGTAGTCAACTGCCTGTTTTGTGTGTTGTGTTTTAACTTTAAGAGAGAAGGATAGATAAATAACGTAGATTAGTTTGTACCTACGGAATCGGCCCTAATAACTTACGTATCTAACTTTTCTAAATCTCGAATGTTAATTTTAATATTTTGTAACAAAATCATAGTGACTCCTTAATGGAGGCAAAAGTGTCAAGACTACATTTCGTATGATATATTTCAGTTGTAACATGGGGCCCGATTGCTGCCATGTACCGAAGACATTGTGATGCAAGCGACGTTCTCAACGGACAGTATATTTAGACTACAGTTTGTTTTATGTTTGCTCATTGGTATTACTATTATTTTCTCTGTCTCTTTCGATAATCTGTCATTTCTGAGGTAAAATGCGTTCGTACGCGGACAACCAAAAGTGCGGTCAATGTTTGCGTGTTTGAAGACGATCTAGATTCAGTCTGTTGTTTACTAAATGGACTTTTTATGTTGCGGTAATATTTGATGTGGTTAAAAATTTGCGTGTGATTTGCATATGATTATGATTGCAATGTTTTGGAGTTAATTAATTATATTGGTAGATATTTCTAGACTTTGTAGGCTTTTATTTAAGCACTTCGATGTAACGCCAGTAGATGTAATTATTAAGGGAATTATCTTTCCAGCTTGCTCCTTCCACTGTATTTTAATTTGTATGGCTAACACCCAGTTGCAGAAACGAACTTTAAAATTTTATGTCAGCATTATCTCTAATGCACCATTAAATTTATTTATTGAAGTGTCAAAAGACAACCTTAGCGTAGTTTTACGTTGCACAAAACGACATTAGCACCCTGTCAATGCTAAAGAGACGTTTAGCTAGAACTATTTTGTGTGACAACCTTAACTTTAATGAACTTTAAAGTTTTAATGTCTCATTAACAAAAGTCGTCCTTAAAAATCTTTGTGCAACTGAGTGTAAGTCTGTGTCTTTTGTGAGTTTGTCATGTATTGTCGTTTGAGTGTTGCGTGTGTTCGGGACTGCTATATCAATTAAGAAAACGTTGCTGAGTATTTTATCATGTATTGTGATATTTGGCCTGTTAAAATCCACGGTTCTGTCTGTTATGATAGCCCTATCCCAATAAACTTTGCAATTTCCGTTGTCGAGTATGGTATCTGGTTTATATTTGTGATAGCCCCAATAGCCCCTATTGTCTTTAAGAAATTTAACCTTGATAGCAAGATATTGGTGAACTTACACAATACAAAGTTCTATAAACGTTGCGTTGATAAAACGCTTATTTTTTCACCTTATAACTTTTATTGGGAATGCAAGATGCAGTTTAAAGAAGTCTAATGTTTAGCCTGTCTGCTTCGCTTGTGAAGACTGGATGGATGCAGGTTTCGTGAGGACATTGTTTCGTTTCACTATCGTATTTGTATTTAAGTTAGTCTGCACATAACGCTACCCTGTCTCCTAGCAGAGCCAGGGAGCGTCATGACAATACCTATGTTGATAAAAGTGTGTATTTGAAAATTACTTACATTCTGAGGCTGCTGCGGCTGCTGTGGCTGCTGTGGTTGTTGCGGTTGCTGTGGTTGTTGCGGCTGCTGCGGCTGCTGCAGCTGCTGTGGTTGTTGCGGTTGCTGTGGCTGCTGCGGTTGTTGTGGCTGCTGCGGTTGTTGCGGCTGCTGCGGTTGTTGTGGCTGCTGCGGTTGTTGTGGCTGCTGTGGTTGTTGTGGCTGCTGCGGTTGTTGCGGCTGCTGCGGTTGTTGCGGCTGCTGCGGTTGTTGTGGCTGCTGCGGTTGTTGTGGCTGCTGCGGTTGTTGCGGCTGTTGTGGCTGCTGTGGTTGTTGCGGCTGCTGCGGTTGTTGTGGCTGCTGCGGCTGCTGTGGTTGTTGCGGCTGCTGCGGCTGCTGTGGCTGTTGTGGCTGCTGTGGCTGCTGCGGCTGCTGTGGTTGTTGCGGCTGCTGTGGCTGCTGCGGCTGCTGTGGCTGCTGCGGTTGTTGCGGTTGTTGTGGCTGCTGCGGCTGCTGTGGCTGCTGCGGTTGTTGCGGTTGTTGTGGCTGCTGCGGCTGCTGCGGCTGTTGTGGCTGCTGTGGTTGTTGTGGCTGCTGTGGTTGTTGTGGCTGCTGCGGCTGCTGTGGTTGTTGTGGCTGCTGCGGCTGTTGTGGTTGTTGCGGCTGTTGCGGCTGCTGTGGCTGCTGCGGCTGCTGCGGCTGCTGTGGTTGTTGTGGCTGCTGTGGTTGTTGCGGCTGCTGTGGTTGTTGGGGCTGCTGTGGTTGTTGTGGCTGCTGTGGTTGTTGCGGTTGCTGTGGCTGCTGCGGTTGTTGCGGCTGCTGTGGTTGCTGCGGTTGTTGCGGTTGTTGCGGCTGCTGCGGCTGTTGTGGTTGTTGCGGCTGCTGCGGCTGTTGCGGTTGTTGCGGCTGCTGCGGCTGCTGTGGTTGTTGCGGCTGCTGTGGTTGTTGTGGCTGCTGCGGCTGCTGTGGTTGTTGTGGCTGCTGTGGTTGTTGTGGCTGCTGCGGCTGCTGTGGTTGTTGTGGCTGCTGCGGTTGCTGTGGCTGCTGTGGTTGTTGCGGCTGCTGTGGCTGCTGTGGTTGCTGTGGTTGCTGTGGCTGCTGTGGTTGTTGTGGCTGCTGCGGCTGCTGTGGCTGCTGCGGTTGCTGCGGCTGCTGTGGCTGCTGCGGTTGTTGCGGCTGCTGTGGCTGCTGTGGTTGTTGCGGCTGCTGTGGTTGCTGTGGTTGTTGCGGCTGCTGCGGCTGTTGCGGCTGCTGTGGCTGCTGCGGCTGCTGTGGTTGTTGCGGCTGCTGTGGCTGCTGTGGTTGCTGTGGCTGCTGTGGTTGTTGTGGCTGCTGCGGCTGCTGTGGCTGCTGGGGTTGTTGCGGCTGCTGCGGCTGCTGTGGCTGCTGTGGCTGCTGGGGTTGTTGCGGCTGCTGTGGTTGTTGCGGCTGCTGCGGCTGCTGTGGTTGTTGTGGCTGCTGTGGTTGTTGTGGCTGCTGCGGCTGCTGTGGTTGTTGCGGCTGCTGCGGCTGCTGTGGCTGCTGTGGTTGTTGTGGCTGCTGCGGTTGCGGCGGTTGTTGCGGCTGCTGTGGTTGTTGCGACTGCTGCGGTTGTTGCGGCTGCTGCGGTTGTTGTGGCTGCTGCGGCTGCTGCGGTTGTTGCGGTTGTTGTGGCTGCTGCGGCTGCTGCGGTTGTTGTGGCTGCTGCGGTTGTTGTGGCTGCTGTGGTTGTTGCGGTTGTTGCGGTTGTTGCGGCTGCTGTGGTTGTTGCGGCTGCTGCGGCTGCTGTGGTTGTTGTGGCTGCTGTGGTTGTTGTGGCTGCTGCGGCTGCTGTGGTTGTTGTGGCTGCTGCGGCTGCTGTGGTTGTTGCGGCTGTTGCGGCTGCTGTGGCTGCTGCGGTTGCTGCGGCTGCTGTGGCTGCTGTGGTTGTTGTGGCTGCTGCGGCTGCTGTGGTTGTTGTGGCTGCTGCGGCTGCTGTGGTTGTTGTGGCTGCTGCGGTTGCTGCGGCTGCTGTGGCTGCTGTGGTTGTTGTGGCTGCTGCGGCTGCTGTGGTTGTTGTGGCTGCTGCGGCTGCTGTGGTTGTTGCGGCTGTTGCGGCTGCTGTGGCTGCTGCGGTTGCTGCGGCTGCTGTGGCTGCTGCGGTTGTTGCGGCTGCTGTGGCTGCTGTGGTTGTTGCGGCTGCTGTGGTTGCTGTGGTTGTTGCGGCTGCTGCGGCTGTTGCGGCTGCTGTGGCTGCTGCGGCTGCTGTGGTTGTTGCGGCTGCTGTGGTTGTTGTGGCTGCTGCGGCTGCTGTGGTTGTTGTGGCTGCTGCGGTTGCTGTGGCTGCTGTGGTTGTTGCGGCTGCTGTGGCTGCTGTGGTTGCTGTGGTTGCTGTGGCTGCTGTGGTTGTTGTGGCTGCTGCGGCTGCTGCGGCTGCTGTGGTTGCTGTGGTTGCTGTGGCTGCTGTGGTTGTTGTGGCTGCTGCGGCTGCTGTGGCTGCTGGGGTTGTTGCGGCTGCTGGGGTTGTTGCGGCTGCTGTGGTTGCTGTGGTTGCTGTGGCTGCTGTGGTTGTTGTGGCTGCTGCGGCTGCTGTGGCTGCTGGGGTTGTTGCGGCTGCTGGGGTTGTTGCGGCTGCTGTGGTTGTTGCGGCTGCTGCGGCTGCTGTGGCTGCTGCGGTTGTTGTGGCTGCTGCGGTTGCTGCGGTTGTTGCGGCTGCTGTGGTTGTTGTGGCTGCTGCGGCTGCTGTGGTTGTTGCGGCTGCTGCGGCTGCTGTGGTTGTTGCGGCTGCTGCGGCTGCTGTGGTTGTTGTGGCTGCTGCGGCTGCTGTGGTTGTTGTGGCTGCTGCGGCTGCTGTGGTTGTTGCGGCTGTTGCGGCTGCTGTGGCTGCTGCGGCTGCTGTGGCTGCTGTGGTTGTTGCGGCTGCTGTGGCTGCTGTGGTTGTTGCGGCTGCTGTGGCTGCTGCGGTTGTTGTGGCTGCTGCGGTTGTTGCGGCTGCTGTGGTTGTTGCGGCTGCTGCGGCTGCTGTGGCTGCTGCGGCTGCTGTGGCTGCTGCGGCTGCTGTGGCTGCTGCGGTTGCTGCGGCTGCTGTGGCTGCTGCGGTTGTTGCGGCTGCTGTGGCTGCTGTGGTTGTTGCGGCTGCTGTGGCTGCTGCGGTTGTTGCGGCTGCTGTGGTTGTTGCGGCTGCTGCGGCTGCTGTGGTTGCTGTGGTTGCTGTGGCTGCTGTGGTTGTTGTGGCTGCTGCGGCTGCTGTGGCTGCTGTGGTTGTTGCGGCTGCTGCGGCTGCTGTGGCTGCTGTGGTTGTTGCGGCTGCTGTGGCTGCTGTGGTTGTTGCGGCTGCTGTGGCTGCTGCGGTTGTTGTGGCTGCTGCGGTTGTTGCGGCTGCTGTGGTTGTTGCGGCTGCTGCGGCTGCTGTGGTTGCTGTGGCTGCTGTGGTTGCTGTGGCTGCTGTGGCTGCTGCGGTTGTTGTGGCTGCTGTGGCTGCTGTGGCTGCTGCGGCTGCTGCGGCTGCTGCGGCTGCTGCGGTTGCTGTGGCTGCTGTGGTTGTTGCGGCTGCTGCGGCTGTTGTGGCTGCTGTGGCTGCTGTGGCTGCTGTGGCTGCTGTGGCTGCTGCGGCTGCTGCGGCTGCTGCGGCTGCTGTGGTTGCTGTGGCTGCTGCGGTTGTTGTGGCTGCTGCGGTTGCTGCGGTTGCTGCGGTTGTTGCGGCTGCTGCGGTTGTTGCGGCTGCTGCGGTTGTTGCGGCTGCTGCGGTTGCTGCGGCTGCTGTGGCTGCTGCGGCTGCTGTGGTTGTTGCGGCTGCTGTGGTTGTTGTGGCTGCTGCGGCTGCTGTGGTTGTTGTGGCTGCTGCGGTTGTTGCGGCTGCTGTGGTTGTTGCGGCTGCTGCGGCTGTTGTGGCTGCTGTGGTTGTTGTGGCTGCTGCGGCTGCTGTGGTTGTTGCGGCTGTTGCGGCTGCTGTGGCTGCTGCGGCTGCTGTGGCTGCTGCGGCTGCTGTGGCTGCTGCGGCTGCTGTGGCTGCTGCGGTTGCTGCGGCTGCTGTGGCTGCTGCGGTTGTTGCGGCTGCTGTGGCTGCTGTGGTTGTTGCGGCTGCTGTGGTTGCTGTGGTTGTTGCGGCTGCTGCGGTTGTTGTGGCTGCTGTGGCTGCTGTGGCTGCTGTGGTTGTTGCGGCTGCTGTGGCTGCTGTGGTTGTTGCGGCTGCTGCGGTTGTTGTGGCTGCTGTGGCTGCTGTGGCTGCTGCGGTTGTTGCGGCTGCTGTGGTTGCTGCGGTTGTTGCGGCTGCTGCGGTTGTTGTGGCTGCTGTGGCTGCTGTGGCTGCTGCGGCGTTTGTGGTTGCTGCGGCTGCTGTGGCTGCTGCGGTTGTTGCGGCTGCTGTGGTTGCTGCGGCTGCTGCGGCTGTTGTGGCTGCTGTGGTTGTTGTGGCTGCTGCGGTTGCTGCGGTTGTTGCGGCTGCTGCGGTTGTTGCGGCTGCTGCGGTTGTTGTGGCTGCTGTGGCTGCTGTGGCTGCTGCGGTTGTTGCGGCTGCTGCGGTTGTTGTGGCTGCTGCGGCTGCTGTGGCTGCTGCGGTTGTTGCGGCTGCTGCGGTTGCTGCGGTTGTTGCGGCTGCTGCGGCTGTTGTGGCTGCTGCGGCTGCTGTGGCTGCTGTGGCTGCTGTGGTTGTTGCGGCTGCTGTGGCTGCTGTGGTTGTTGCGGCTGCTGCGGTTGTTGCGGCTGCTGTGGTTGCTGCGGTTGTTGCGGCTGCTGCGGCTGTTGTGGCTGCTGCGGCTGCTGTGGCTGCTGTGGTTGTTGCGGCTGTTGTGGCTGCTGCGGCTGCTGTGGCTGCTGCGGCTGTTGTGGTTGTTGTGGTTGTTGCGGCTGCTGCGGCTGCTGCGGCTGTTGTGGTTGTTGCGGCTGCTGTGGTTGTTGTGGGTGTTGCGGTTGCTGTGGTTGTTGTGGCTGCTGTGGCTGCTGCGGTTGCAGCGGTTGTAGTGGTATTTGTGGTATCTGGGGTATCTGTGGAATCTGGGGAACCTGTGGAACTTGTGGCAACAGTGGTACTTGAGGAATTTGCGGTCCTTGAGGTATTTCAGAGATTTGTGGGAGCTGTGGCAATTGTGGAAGTTGTGGTAACTGTGGAATTTGCGGGTACTGCGGTCCTTGGGGTATATCAGTGATCTGTGGCAGTTGCGGAAGTTGTGGTAACTGTGGTACTTGTGGAATTTGCGTTCCTTGAGGTAATTCAGAGATCTGTGGGATCTGTGGCAGTTGCGGAAGTTGTGGCAGCTGTGGAATTTGTGATTGGTGATGGTACTTTGATTTTTTGTGATGAGATGATTGTTGTGATGATGATTCGCTGTCGAATGATGAGCTTTCAAATGATGAGCCTGTAACAACACCGGTTATCATGATAATGATCTTATGCAATGGGCTCATTATGTTATTCGAGTATTAGCTTGGGGATAAAGTTAAAGATGAGCTTATTTCGATCGATGAGTTTTTATCTTGGAGCAAAATGAAACAAAGTTTTTATGTTTTTAATTTTTTTTTCTAAAATGTTTAAATTATTAGTTATATACATAATTATATTTATTATATAATTATTATAATTATTTATTTTTTATATTTATTATTTATTTATTTATTATTATATTTTGTGTAGACTTATACACAAATATTGTGGTAGTGGCTTCTATTTTATTATTTATAACACATCTGCTCGTAAAGGGTCTCTTATTTGACCAATTTCAATATCATAATCTATCACATTACGTACTTGTGCGATAATGTAAGGTAAAACGAACGATAATTTTTTAAATCTTAGCAAAGAGTTTTTATGTCAGAAAGGTAGTCAACATTTTCTTAATAAAATTAACGTTGGGAGATGAAATATAATAAATAAACATTTAATTCTTTAATTTCATTTACAAGTGATTAAAGATTTATTAGTTTAAGAATGTCTGAGTTTTATTTATTTCCTCGCAAATGTGTTATAAAACGTCGTATGTCATACGTGCGGTTTGATAATTACAGCCTCTGCCTTCTTATAGCCCTCACCTACGGCTCGGACTAGCAATTTCACCGCGGCTGTAATTTTCAACTTACCGCACTTATATCATAATGTATTATAATGATAGAATATTTCAATTTTTTTACAAAAGATATAAGTAATTTGGAAAATGTCTCGTTGGACTTCTAGATAATAAATATTAAATTATTTGTGGTAATATGTTAATATAGATGTAAATAATATTTACGGCATTCAACATTATGTAAAATCGATACGCTTCAAAAACGTTATTTATATTACATGTTTATCAAGGGGAGATATTTTCCATAACAAAAATTATGTAAAATGTTATAAAACCCCCTACAAAATATTTTGTAATGAAGAAAGCTAAAAAATAATGAATGAATCACTAAAATTCCGAAATAAGCCACCAAAAATATTATATTCATTGATTTGCGATAACTAGTACCGAAAATCGATGAATATAATCGTCCATTTGGGGAAATTTCCCACACGAAGAAGAAGAAGAATATTAACTAGTATAGTGGTGTATTTGTCGCCCACTTAGTATTTTAGTGATCATTTTTATAAGGTTATGTTTTCTCTGTTGCTGTGTATTACAACCCGTAAAAAATTTAAATTCTAAAAGTTCAAAACTTCTAGCAGCGCAAATTTTGGCTTATGTTATGTACAAGTAAACGACAATTATTGTTATTTATAAATGTACAAAACCTTTTTTGCATTTTACTCTTTAATTTTGCTATATTTAATTATTTAACTATTCATGGCGCAGTTTTTCTCTCTCAAGAAATATTGTAAAATGTTTATGACATTCATAATGCATGCGCTAAGACGCATCTAAACTGAATAAACGCTTTAGAATTAGAATTTTAAACTCTTTAAATGAACACACCAGAGAGAATTTACGGGTATTCATTTGTAAAGCGATACTAAGTCAAAAACCATTAAAGTCAATACAATAAATACAATTGATGTGTTGAAAATTACTCGTATTTCAATCAAACAAATTTTTGAGCTGAAATAAGTTTCCAAATCAAATAACATTATTTTTTTTAACATAAATTAAAAAAAATATATTTGCATGCTTTTTGTAACAATATAAACAATTAGGACCATTAAAAGAGACATAATATTATTTAGAAAGTGAAAGCCAAGATTTCAATTATTTTTGTAATGTTGGCCTTACCCTGTTTTAGGTTCTGGTTTCACTCGTGAACATACAAATTATAGTGGTTTATAAAACTGTTTTATAAAAATATGATATATAAATAGGAATATAAATGTAAGATTTTTTCTCAATCAATACGTTTTTTATTTTAGATTTAGATAATAATTTATGTAGTTATTTATGTCTTGTACCCATACTATAGGTTTCATTGAAGAAAACTTCACTTTGTATCAAGAAATGTCAAGAATGTGAATTTCTATTAGAAACGTGATTTCTGCAACATTCCGCTAGAGGCGTTTTTTACGTTTCCCATTGAAATTGACATTCCTAACGATCCCAACTAAAAAAGTGAAGTTTTTTGACAATGATAACTTAAGTACATTAGGGTCTCTGTACGTGGTACGTGTCTCTCTTCAACTGTTTTTCGTTTGTGTCATTGGTAAATACAGATGAATTTTCGACGTTAAAAGGGAGTCTCTAAATAATTGGTAGAGTACAGTCAGTCGGATAACTCATGACGCGAGGTACTCAAATAGATGTAAACAGTGATTTCGCCAAAAATATCTACACAGTGAACGTTTTAAAATGATATCGACATTTTCCTAACCCTTAGGGCTGGGTTTTTAATCCGTAGTAATAGTTAACCAATACGTGAAATCTTGCCCAATGGTAAAATGAATATTACCAAAATTTGTGACTTTACTAATGTTCGAATATTCAGCAATTAATTAGATAATCATAGACAATTTAACTACTTAACGATGGCAGGATTGAAAATAGATTTAACACTGCTAAATCTCATTATGTTATTTTCATTGCAAATTTAACTATTGGTTATGCTGACGTCACATTTTGGTATTATTGTTAACTTAACTATGGATGAAAACACCCACCCTTAATCATCATATCCGACACATGTGTGTTCAGATAAATTTGAGGCGATGTTGACAAAATATAATTTTGAATTTTTCGGTGTGTAGATATTTTCATAAATTTTTCATGTGTAGATCTATTTGACTATCTTGCGTGATTATATCTCAAACTGACTCTATACATCTTTAAATTGTCGATTGATTTCAATTCACCTGTATTTAAAAAAAAACTGGCACTCTCAAAGAAATGGACGAATTTAGCTTAGCATAGACTCAATTTTTTTCTCGCCAAATTAATAAAATATATACTAACCTGCAGGTGGCAATTGTGGCAATTGAGGCAATTGCGGTAATTGCGGTATCTGCGGCAGTTGTACTAGCCCTCCTTGCGTGTGGTGTTTAGCTGTAACAACCATGGCGGACGTGATTTTTATTTCAATGATTGTAATATTGTTTCGGAGGACCCTGTTGCGTAAAATCAGTATAGTTTTGTGTTATAAGTGTCTGTGTTGTCGAGCAAAATGGAGGATTTTGAAATAATCGTCAAGTGGTGTGAAAAACGGTGGCATTTTTATCGTGGTAATCCACCTCATTGAAGTAACACTACAGTGTCTGCCATCGATCCTTTGACGCCAAACTCTCCCAAGATGCATTGAAATGCATTACACTAGCATTTCAATGTAAATTACTAAAGACATCATTACGAAAGACTGATAAGAAAAGAATTTTACAAAAAAAAAAAATTGTGCAAAATTCAGCGATAGCCGAGTTGGGATGGACGGCACTACTCGTGCCACTACTCGAGGTCGCGGGTTTCGATCCCTCCGCCTGTACCTCTGAGCTTGAATAAAACTTAACATGTCTAGCGAAATGTGGGTGTTAGTTAACACTTTTGCCGACCGCTTTGGGGAAAAGGGGTGATGCTTAGACCATATAAACGTTGTGTTATAAAAACGACATTTAATAAATTTATTAAAGGTATATTAGAAAACAATTTAGTACTTACTGCTTTGGTGACCTGCCTGATGCTTTTTCGAGCTGCTTATAGTTTCTATTTCTGTAACAATAATGTTTATATTAGCACAGAAATCGCCATGTTCATCTTGGATGGGTAATCTATGTGATCTAGAACTCCTCCGTGCTTCAGAAGCCACGTTAGTCGGTCCCGGTCGCTATTGTAACTAATAATCATGTGTTTCTCCATGAGGAAGGCCTGCTCAGCAGTGGAATGTGTATAGGCTGAGGACAACTTAGGATGTTTAGAAAATTACCTGAAATCACACTTGAAGCACATGCGTTCAAATGCTCAAATTTCTCTATTTATTTTGGTTTTGAAATTACATTAAAATTATAGTGATGTAAAAGATGTTAAAATTACTATATTTACTCTGGACATTTGGTTTGGATTTTTGTAATTTTTCTACTTATTTCATTTTTTTCCACGGCCTATATGCGGCGCACTGCTGGGCACAGACGTGTCTCATGAAGAAACACATGAGGAGTATGCCGTAACACCACCGCTGGCCCAATGCGGGTTGGTGGGTAGAAACAGTCGCAATAGCGACCGCGACCAACGGCTTAACGTGCCTTCCGAAGCTCAGAGTAAGCTCGAGATATATTTATATTTAGTTATACTAGCTTTTGCCCGCGCCTTCGTCCGCGCAGAATAGTTAATTTAAGATAGTGTGCTGGTATTAGCCTGTAGCCTTCCTCAATAAATAGGCAATTCAACACTGAAAGAACAGTCGATATATTTGATCCTGTTTCTCCTTTTCATGGGGACTTAATATATCTGGCGAAACTCACCCGGGCAATTCTTTGAAGATGTGCATATTACCTCATGTAAGGAGATCGCACTAAATTTGTGACAGAACGCAATCTTTGAGTGAATTTTACATTGCTGCAAACATACCCATGAAGAAACTGTGAGATTTTTATTTTTTAACTTACAAGCGTTTTAAATTTTGGGAGAATAGTAATGATATTTACAAATAATGGTAATTAGATGATAGAACAGGTAATGAGAAATGGTAATTATAAATCAAATAGCAAGTAGACCATTGGTATTAATTTTAATTTTAAAACATATGTCATATCAAAAAAATGTTTTTAATGAACAAAACTACTAATGTGTACTTACGATTAGTCGTAACAATATGGATGAAGATATAAATGAGCGTTGGAAGAAATATTTTGAAAACTTAATGAATGAACAGAATCTGTGGTGGAGTGGAGTGAAGAAAGCAATATGGGGTTGGTAAATGAAGTGAAAGTTAACGAAGTGAGAATGGCCGTAGGAAGAATGAAAAACTGAAAAACTGTGGGTCCAGACGGACCACACCAATGTAAGTATGGAAGTGTCTGTGTGCGAATGGATGTAAGTGGCTGACTTTATTACTTGCAAGAGAAGATGAATGGTGTACAAGTACCATTGTATCTTTTAAAACAGCGAGATGTCCAAGAGCGTAATAATTACCCGGGAATAAAGCTCATGTCACACAGTTTGAAGATATGGGAGAAATTGATTGACAAATAATTGTAAGACGAGTGTGAGATAACACAAAACCAGTTTGGGTGTATGCCTGGCCGAGGAACTACGGATGCCATATTTGCGCTCCGGCAACCGTGCGAAAGCTACAAACGGGCAAGCAGGAGCCTGCATACGATCGTATACCTCGAGAGGTTATATGGTGGAGTTTGAAAGAGAAGGGAGTGCCTGATAAGTATAAATTTAAATAAAAAATAAGGATGGAGATGTTGACTGAGACGTCAAGCAAAGGATTAGCTCAGGATGGATAAAATGGCGACAGATTACGGGAACTACTTGCGACCCCGTATTTCTCTAAGGCTGAAGGGAAAAAATTATAAATCAGCAATTAGACCTGTCGTCATGTAAGGATCGGAATGCTGAGCTGAAATGCTTATGTTGAGGTGGATGTGTGGTGTGACGAGGATGGATGGAGTGAAGAATTTGCCCTTATTGCTGATAAACTGAGAGAAAAACGACATTCCTATGGTATGGACAAGCAATGAAGAGAGAGAGAGAGAGAGAGAGAGAATTATTATGCATGTCGCCAGGAAAGTAATGTATTTTAATATGGATGGACGTGTAGGGAGGGGAAGACGGAAGAAAAGATGGATGGGTTGTGTAAATTACGATATGATGACTTAGCGAGTGATACTGGATTAAGAAGACATGTTGAGCCGACCCCAAAATTGGGAACAGGGTAGGACAAAGAAGAATCAATCTTGAACATAATTTCTTACTAAGTATTCCACTAGGTAATAAAATTTTAAGATACAAAACAATGAACATTTTTATAAGGAGTTGGATGTTTATTTTCTTACTTCCTTTTCTATTTAAGTCGATCGGAAATATAGAGCTACCTTCACCATTTTCAGGCCATGGATAGGTGACCAAAAAACTTTCTGATCTCGTGCTCCTCCGTGTTTGGAAAGCACGTTAAGCCGTTATTACCGGCCGCTAATGCGACCGTTTCTACCCACCAACCCTCATCAGGCCAGCGTGATGGAGTTACAGCCCATACTCCTCATGTGTTTCTCCATAAGGAAGGCCTGCGCTCAGTAGTGGAACTGTGGATTATATTTTGCTACTACCGCCTGATATTTATTATCGTATATGTTATTAAATTAAATGTTATTATTACATTAGTTGCTTTAATAAAATAATATAAGGGGTGATAAATATATGCAGTTTTTAAAAGCATTAGAAGCTAGATTATTACAGCTAGTTTTATTACAGAAATCACAATTTAAAAAATACATTATAATTACTATTTCTAAATTTAACTCATTACCATTTACTTTAGAGTAACGGAAAACACGGTAATTATGCAAATGGTAATTAGGATTTCAATGATTTTGGTGATTAAACAGTTCTTTATAAGAATTATAATTTGTTTACCTAATTTACTTTAAAATGGATCCTTATCAAATCTTGAATAAACGCATCACTAAGAAAAATAATCATCCATTTACCATAAAAATAGAAAATGGTGATTAGACAAAACTTTGACTAAAGCACTAAGACAACGAGAGATTTGAATAAAGTGCCAAAAATACCGGTCTTTGGCGCGTGTTGCAAGCTCAGGCGCCGAGAGCAGAGCGGCACAAACTTGTTAAGGTAGATAAGGCCATGAATTCTCAAATTTTTAGGTAGTAAATTAAGGCGAACATTTTTTGAACAGTAATTATAAAGTTAACCGAAGACATTTTCCCAGAGCATTAATGTGTATTAATTTATGTTCTTTATGTAAGATAACTTATATACAGAGCTAAGTAAACAATCCCTTTTTAATAAAATTGACCTATAATTGCATTCTTCAAATGGGATTTTGCTATATTAAATAAAATGTTACTGAAAATGGAAAATGGGACATGGATGGTATCTGATATGGATGATATGAGAATCTGACTGCATAAACATCTATTTCTATAAATTCTTTATGTAAATATTGGTTTTAATAGTCTAGATTAGATCGGGAAAACCTATATTCATAAGGTATAATCAAAATCAAAATATTTGCACTGTAGACGATTCTTTGTCATGCACCTGATGCGCCGCGTAATATGCACATTCTCAAAGAAATGCCCACCCACCAAAGTGTTAGGTGGTAGTGATTAACATCTCTGCCTACCCCCAGGGAATGATGATGATATTTTATGATGTACCTTCTTCAATCTTCTCCTGGAACTGTCCGGCGCCCCACTGAGGCTGTGGCTGCCACGGCCCTGGGGCCGGCGGAGCCTGCCACGCCGGCCATGGCTGCCACGCTGGCGGCGGCGGCGGTGCTTGCCAGGAGTTCCACGGCATTGGCTGCGGCTGCATCCACGGTGGAGACATCGGTGGCATCGGCGGCATAGGGCCTGGGATCGGTACTGCGAAAGAGAGAAAAAGTAAGTCCTATAATTCTCTGACCGTACACAAGTTATGAATGGTTGGTGGTAGGGCTTCTAAGCCCTCCTGATCAGCTACCGTCTTACCTAAACCTGTCGCCATAATAACAATGTCATAAAGTATTGTTGTGTTCCGGCAATTACAGGTAAGATATCCAGTTCCTCAGTTGTTGAGGTATACAGGTGAAGCTCGCTTCCATCTCACTTACCATCAGTAGAGATGAAGACCAAGGCTTGCCTGTCATAGGTAAAAAAGGGTACACGCAACGGACATAAAGAATGTGCCACAGGGACGTCAACTTCTAAATTTGTGAACACGCAGTGTCTTCACGACGCTGATCTTCTTTAAAACACTGAAGCTCGAAGACGAACTCAAATATACTAATTTGTAAAACTCGTTTAGAAGTTGGTAAATTTTATCGAAGTTCGCACAACCCCACCTACCACACGAAGCTCCGTTTAAAGCTCAGCTGAGCTTTGAAGAATTTCTTTTGTTGCTATTTATTGAGTCTTGAAAATTGGATCAATGTTCACGTTAAGTCTCATAAAAACCTCATTAATAAGGATTATTATGATTAATAAGAATAAATAGAATAGTCGTATCAGCCTATATACGTCACACTGCTGGGACAGGCCTTCCTCATGGAGAACTATATGAGCTGTTACATCCGTAACGCTGGCCCAATGCGGGTTGGTGGGTAGAAAGGGTCAAACATGCGACCGGGACTAACGGCCTATCGTGCCTTCCGAAGCACGGAGGAGCTCGAGATCACAAAGTCTTGCTCACCCATCCACGGTCTGACCATGGCGAAGGTAGCAAAGCGCACTGACCACTACACCACCGAGCTCCTAATAGAATAGTAAGAATTGTAGATGTAAAATAAAACCGTACATGTTTCTTCAATTTTCGTCGTAATGATTTCTTCTGTGCTTGATTTGGAATCGGAGGAGCTTTCGGTTTCGCTTTCTACTTCAGTTTTTCCTTTGCCTTCTGTGAACGAGAAAAACACATTAATATTGGAAAATATCGCAGGTTGCATTGTTGAAAAAGGTAATATTAATCCGAAATCGAAGTGATATATTTTTCTTCCTCTAGCTCGTCATCTTCTCCTTGTCATTGTTAGACATCTTCTGTCTCAATTCCATTGCCTCTCCTCTTGTCTTCTCTCGACTCCATCGCTTAAGATATTTCATTTTTAAGAGTTCCTTAGTTTACTTTGCATAATAGAGTTTAGATAGCTTGAGCTTTTTGTTAACTTGTAGTCTCATCCATTATGCATAGCTCGCTAAGGTTTGCTCAAATGAACAACTTACCCTTAGGAACCAACTTCATTGTAACTACCGGTTTACCATTCTCAATAGTTTCGTAAGTTATTACTTGATAATCTACATCTTTCGAATCTGAAAAAACATGGGGTGTTGAGTCAAAGGGTTTGGGTAATGCTTTCTCCTTCTTCAC
The DNA here is from genome assembly GCA_910589355.1 of Parapoynx stratiotata. Lineage (NCBI taxonomy): Eukaryota > Metazoa > Arthropoda > Insecta > Lepidoptera > Crambidae > Parapoynx > Parapoynx stratiotata. Next base: position 3,895,537 of record OU342476.1, on the reverse strand, counting down.
TTCTTCATCTTCGCCTCCATCGTCACCGAAATTTGATTTGCAAGGCCGAACATTGTATTGTTATACTATTTCTTACTTATAGTAGTTTTATATATAATTTTGTTCTTATCTAGTCTAATTTATAACAGGAGTGGTCCCAGCATCGCGCCTTGCGGAACTCCAATCATTGTTTTCTTAGAACGTAATTAAATATGATATAATTAACGGTATTAAAGTATTCTTACTTTGTAATTCAAAGCTGTTCTTCAATATAAAACAAAGTGCAGTTGATTAATCGTGCAACAAATTGTAATATTTAATTTATCAAAAGTCAATCCATTATTTTCATATATCATATCTAACATCGTCGTTTTTTAACTTATATGATATAGATAATTATAGTATAATATTTACCTGGCAAAGCAACGTCTACGAGCTTGTGTCTTCCTGTTGGAAAAAATAGCAAAAAATTAGTATTATTATATAAATTACAACTCATATAGTTGTAATGGTTGTCCTGATTACATGAAATGAGATTATCTTCAATAAAATATATAATTGATCTTAAGTCTTTTTTGTTAAGTAAGTTCAATACCCTTTATCACTTGATGGTAAGTAGGTGCGTCTGTTTGCAAAAGTAGAGCTAAAGGAAAATTAAAATGTTTTTTTTTTGCATGCTTAACGCCTAATGTGACGAAGTACGTAACACCATCACGGATGCGGATTGGTGAGCAGAAGTGGTTGCATTAGCATGGACCAACGTCTTAACGTGTCTTCGAGCACGAGACGACAAAGTGTTGGTAAACCATCCAAGGACTAAGCATGCCTGCCCTTTTACGGATTTCAGGGGTGGGTGCAACGTGTCTTCCACTTCCTTTCTCCTGTATCACACACCAAATCAACATTCACTCCCATCCTAGCAATGTCCTCATTCACACAAACTATCTATCTTATCTTCGCTCTTCCTCTCCCTGCATTATCATCCACACTCATTTTCTCTCTCGTCACATGATCATTTTCTCTTCTCTAATAGCTTCGGATTCACTACTCCACCGAGCTTTTCAAATTTGATCCTTATTGCCACGTAATAAGTACCTTTCTTCGAGTGACTCTTGCTCGCCGATGATAACTCAGATTTGGATTCCTCGAATGTTGTGGTGATGCCGTTCGCTGACGTGATTATCTTCTCAGTCTCACGATCGGCGTTAGACTGCGTTGAAGCATCTTTTTGAGAGTATTCGACTACTCCGCCACCAGCTGTGGGATTAAAATCTAGTTAGAGATGAGGTAAACGCAGGTATTACCTCGGAAGTTTAAAATTTGTAGGTATTACCGAGATAAATAGTAATATTTTTAGTTAATGCAATTAATGTCATGTTTTACTTAAAAAGTTAACTTTAATGAAACGGCTTTTAATAAATGTTTCATAAAAGTAAGTAGTTGCCTGTAATTGTATAAAACTGCAATAATATTTCTTACCTCGGTAATACCTGCTGATATTTGACTACTGCGGTAATACTATGTTTACCGAACGAAATTAGATAAAGAGTGAAATATGTCTACCTATTACCTTATGATATAATTGCACTATAGTTGTTAATAAACTAGCATGAAATGAATAAAAATTTATATACAAAATAAAATTTTAAACCAGAAGGTTTTTTCCCCTAAGGGTAAGCCAGAGACTAGGCAAAAGCACCGCAAAAGCAGTCCTTGCCATAGATCGCTTTTCACCAAGCTGTGACTGCACTCAGCGTGACAGGTGGTGAGCCCGTCGCCGCTGTAAGCTATTGGATGTTGTGCAGTTCAAAGTCCATTAGTCGCCTTTTACGACACCCAAGGGAAGAGATGGGTTGGTAGTATTCTTTTAATGAGCCGCTACCACACGGCTCTGGGATTGAAATATATAAGACTGAAGAACCTTGATACATAATAGTAATTAATGAAGGATGAACATCATAACTTACTCTTGAACGAAGACGATTCGTGTTTGGATGCATGGTGGGAAGATTCTGGACAAAGCAAAAAAAGTATTTTTTTTATAATAAATAAATATCTTATGTACAGAATGTCATTTTTGCCACTGGCCATTTATAATTAAAAATGTATTTAATGTGTCAAAAAGAAAAACAATTATTAGGTAATACCATAGATACATTAAGTAGTATATATAGATCGCTATTTCCATACATAGGCAAAAATAAATTTTTCGTCAATCATAGATAAATATTTTTTTTTTCATTTATTTAATGATTTACAAAAACAATATAAAGGTTTTTAAAAAAGTAACAGTAATTAAAAACCACAAAGGTTTATAGTCATACTTTTAAAGTTCGCAACAGTTTAAACTGCATTTCCACTAATATTATTTTGTATGGAGATTTTGGGGATGTCTGCATTTTCCATATTAACATTTTTTCAGTTTTCTTCACAACGACAAATCCAAAGATAATAATATTTGGCGTGTATCATAAGACAACCTTAAGCGATATGTGTGATATCAAACTTCATAAAATTATTTATCGTTTTTAAGTGAATGCAAATAAAATGATGTATTCGAGAGGCACTTAAAAAGAGTTGTCTCCGTGTCCAATTTTAACACAATTAAACTTACAACAATTTAAAAAAATAAATCAAAAGAGCTCAAAAATATGGTCTATTTTAAGAGGAGGTAATTATTTTTTAAGAATACTCTGAAACTTGATAGATACAGACAAAATACTAAGAGAGAAAAAAAACACCAATTTCATAGGTAAGGACCCAATATTAATACATTGATTAAATCTAACCAACTCCGCTAGTATAGTAGCGCCACCTAACGGAATAAGTCGAACGAATGGGCACAAGCAACAATAATAAGTTTTAGACGAACTAAAAACCCATGTATGGGAATAGCGATCTACTTAATTTATCTTAATACAAAAAAAAAATATTATGATATGCAGTTAACAGCACGGCAAAAGAGCTGTTGTCCTATTTCTTTCAAAAATTATGCCATTTAAATTTTTTTACTAACGAATACTGTGGAAAAATATAAATATTTCAGAAACTCTTTGCTCTGTCTAGGACTTACCCTTCTTGCTGTCATACTCTTGGGCTGTAAAGAAAAACCAATTATTATTTTTCATATTAAAATTGCTGATTATATAAACGCTCTAAAATTTAAACATATCAGGTGAAATATGTTTGTTAAATTCTCGCTTCCAATTATTTGTTCCAAAGGATTGGAGCTCTATCAATAAATGAACATACAAAGATGAAGACGAAAGTTATTTATTTATTTATTATTTTATTTATAAAAGGGACTTTTATATTAAATACATGTCAGTCCCATTGTACCCTTCCCTTAGTATTACATTCCTACATACACACTATGAGCACAGACACAGACTTTGATACTAATATATGATGTCTGGGTGGCGAAGCTGGCGAGCATGAGTCTGAACAGCATCTCTGCTTCCGGTAAATTTGGATACGAGAGTATTTTATTGAAGTATCCTACATCTTGTCTGTTCAATCCCAAGCTCGCCAACAGAACCTCCCTAGACTGTCGAAAACGGACACACTCCGTCAGCAAAGACGAAAGTTGAAGGCGAAAATGCACAGTCTCGACAATTTAATTTAGAGAAAAAGGTAAAAAAGATATGATTGAAAAATACTTACATACTACTCCTGCATTGGCATTCAGTATCTGCGGGAAAAATAATTAAATAATTACAATGTGAATTATAATTTCTGACAATATGAATAAAATAGGAACATAGTTAATAAAAGCTGATGCTTGTTTGGACAAGCATATTCCCTAATCGACCCGAATTATTATTTTTCTTGAAAATGAGCTACCCTACGACTGGGAAGATAATTATGGGGGGTGGGACTCTCCCCGCAAAGCGCAAGGCCTACTTACTTAAAACCAGCGGCACTATTAACACCTTTAAATTAAAGTTTTGCAAAAAAATATGTAGCAGGAATCAGCCAAATACTTGTATTTATATAAATTGCTTATTTGTTGTTTTATGTCATATATGTATTCAATGTAAAAAGTTTTATAGTACTTTACATATGACAGGTAAGCTCTTGGCCTTCATCTCACCTGATGGTAAGTGACGTTAAGGCCGAAGGTGGAAGCGAGCTTCACCTGTAATCCTCAACGACTGAGGAACTGGCTATCTTACCTCTGATTGCCGGAACACAACGATGTTTAAAACATTGTTATTATGGCGAAAAATTTAGGTGAGACGGCGGTAGCTAGCCAGGCGGGCTTAGAAGCCCTACCACAAACCAAACCGAGCAAAAACACTTCAGCCCCTATGGGGAATCGAATCCGGACCTCAAGATCAACACCCGGTGGTGTGAACCACTAAGACTAGAGAGACATTTTCAAGTCCCTTTTGTTTGGTGATGTACTGTCAGTCTTCTCTGGCTCCACAGAATATCAGTGTTCGTGGCAAACTGTAATAGCTGTCACGGCCGTGTACTGAGTGGGGACCTTTTGGTTCATTGTAATTAGGTTAAGTTTGATTGTTATTAGCTGCATTATCATCTGCTATGCTGTCTCATGATTGCCACTGACAGTGCGATTTCTGTGGCAGAGTTTTGGGCAGACACCGTTTAGGTTTCATCGCCACGAAAAGTAGAAGAAGAAGCTGTATTATGATACCAAATAAAGATTTTCTTTCTATCCTCTGGCGCCAACACGCTTGCGGTCGACTCATCCTCATCGGACCCGAATCCGGCTCGAGCTGGAAACTTTCCCTGGAAGTGGGACCCCTAGGGATGCCTTTCCGACAAAAATCCTCCAGTGGTGGTTCGCAAGCATTGAATTCATCATTTAATTTTGTATTTTATTTCAATAGAATCGTTTCTAAAGGCACTTTTAGTGCCTTAGTTTTTATTTTATTTAAATATTATAAGTAATGACCTGGGACTTTTATTTACCACCAGATACCACGCCACAACTATAGGCTCGAGGCCCCACCAAAGTTCTCGTCATTTTTTAAATAATCCGGTGATAGCTGAATAGCCGGGCGAAGACGACGTGCTGACCACAAACGTGTCGCTACCAGACGAGGTCGTGGCAACCCTTACGGAAACACCCACAACCTCGTCTATGACGGCTCGCTTATGACAATCCCTCAGATATACATTTACCTACATACATAACGCAAATGCATGTACACTGTACAGTGCCTAGCGAACTTCTTGAACAATATAGTAGTGAAGGGAATAAGTCCAATTTGTACTAAAAATGGTTCTTGCGCAGTCAAGGTTTTTGTCAAGAAATTTGCGGGAATTGCACTGCGCGTGCTCAAACCACGATCAAACGTCGGGGTTGGCCGATGATAACTTTAAAAAGTTAACACGATTGGTTTCAATACAAAACGTTATTTTACACTTGCGTTAACTAAGTAAATGTATATATGTTGGCCAGACCCCCACTAATGATGTGCTGTTTCCAGGTATGTTTCGAAATTCCCCAGATTTCCAAAATCGTTCCCGGGAACGTTGCCGGCAACGTTTTCGGGGAGGGCGAGGGGAAATTGTAATTTTATTTATCAGATTTAATTTATATAAAATGCATCACTTATTAAGTGTATTAGGTATAACACTTTTTGCAATTCTACCTAAATAACGTTTCCAAAAATACGGGAGTATTCCCAAATTCCCAGGGAACATTCCCTTGTTTCTGGGAACGTCCAGGACTAGACCCGTTTTCTTTGCAAACATCTTATTAAAGTAAAAAACATAATTTATTTATGAGTTACCCGTAGACAATGATTGTAAAAGATAACAGTTTATCTTGTTGAAAACTAGCGAATAAATTTACTTTTCTGCTTTGTTTTTGATGCTACGTCTACAAATCACATATTTAGTATGTAGATTAAGAATACTTTGCAAATTATTAAGGAATCTAACATTTACAAGATTAAACTAATTCATATGGGAACGTTCCCGGGAAACTTAAACACTTAAACGGAAACGGGGAATGTTCATTATAGGGGGTCATATGGAAAGGATGGATAGAAGTAGCCTGACCAAAAAGATTTATGAACCTTGAGTGGAGATAAAGCAGGAGGAAGACCTAGGCGAAATTTTTTCGATCAAATCGAAAACGTTCTAAAGAAAGGCGAGGTCAAAAGTACCCGAAATCGCCGAGCATGAGGACTGATGCGAAAGAAATATGTAAGGACTGTAGCAAGTGGAAAGAAGTAATCTCTGCCTACCCCTACGGGAAAAAGGCGTGATTGTATGCATTGCAATCAGCCTATATACGTCCCACTGCTGGGCACAGGTCTTGTTAATGGAGAAACTCATGAGAACGCCGTTACACGTTGGTGGGTAGAAATGGTTGCGATACTAACCGGTACCAACGGTTTAAAGTGCCTTCCGAAGCACGAAAGCACAAAATTTTGATTACCCATCCAAGGGCTGACCATGGCGAAGGTAGCTTTGTTTTCGATATCGAAAGCCAAAGCGTACTAACCACAATGTCACCGAGATTCTCGCTCGAAGAATTTGTGCAGGTACCAACTTTGTGTACCCACAAATTCCTAAAAGCTATTCTAAAAATATAAGCTACGAGAAGTTACTCATGTTCTGGAACTAGGAGAAGAAGAAGAAGAAAAACATTTACTCCGACACAGACACGAGACATTGTACGGACATAAAAGATTATATACATAGCTATTTTATACACAAACAGAAATACAGGAATACATAGTATCTATCTATTTGAAATTGTCTCACGGCTGTGCTAAAACAGGTAGCCAATTCAGTAAGATGTCAGGTTTTTGAGCCCTAACGCTGGTTTTCTATTGGCACCCTATTTATCCTCGATTCAGATACCTTCTAATTGATTTTTTAAATAAAGAGTTTCTTGCTTACGAGAACAAGGACTCCGGGTAGAGCAATTGGCATTTTGACGTTCACAACATAACATATAATAACGCCACCTATCTATCTTAGGTCCCCATGTAACAAGTGGCGAGCCTGTTGCCATGCACCGGGCACAATGTGAGGCAAGCGATATTCACAATGAACTGTACATAAGTTTATTTCAAGCTCAGTGGTGCAGGCGGTGGGATCGAACCCGCGATTCCCGCGGCCTCTCGAACGAGAAGCCCCGTCCGTCCCAGCTCGGGTACCGCTGCCGCTCAGACGTTCACAAGTGTATTCCAAAATACCATGTGTGAATCATCACCAGCATAATGTATCATTAAGCTTCGTTCATGAAGAAACACAGGATTAGGAGCTGTTTCATGTCATTATAACGTAGCCTTGGGGTAGACACGGTTGCTTTTGGAGATTACTGACTGGTGAAATAACATCGTCATCGTCCTCAGCAACGTCGCACAGTTGAGCACACGCCTTCTTATTGTAAAGGCATAAGGAGTATGGGCCGGATCACCACAATACTGGCCCAATGAGAGTTGGTGGGTAAGTTGCAATAGCAACCTGGACTAACAGCTTAACGTGCCTTCCGATGCACGGAGGAGTTTGAGTTATGGTCACCCATGCAAGGGCTGACAATGGCGAAGCTAGCTTTGTTTTCTATCGAACCGAGCTTCTGAAATAACATGCAACGTAACAATCTACGTTTGATTGCATGTGTGTGCAAGCGTGGACGCTGCTGTCGCGAACACCTGCCGAAGCTCGGAACTCGAGATCATATTTTGGTCACCAATCCAAGGGCTGACCATGGCGAAGGTAGCTTTGTTTTCAAAATCGAAAGCGAGATTGAAGAAAAGATTAGAGTACTTACGCTGAATGCACACAGTATTACTAAGGCTGGCACCCACTGCATTTTCGTCGGGGAGACCGCGTCTCTTGAAGACTTACAAAGTCTCAGACTATTTACGTGTTCACCCAGACGGCATTTATATAAAACCCTGGAGACAGGCCATCTATACAACGAGAACAACTGAAAAAATATACTCCATTGTTTTTGGTTAGCAATAAATAACGTTATTGAATAAATATGTAATCGATGTGTTTGCGCTGGTTGATTTATTGTGAAATATGACGTCGTTTAATTATTTTTAGTCAATCAAAGCTTAGTATTGTTTAAAGTTTGTAAAATGTAGCGTTGCCAAGGGTAGTGGCCGAAATCCTTAAACGATTTACAAATACGAAACTAACTCTGTCTCGCTTTCACGTCAAAACTACTGAACCGATTTAATCGAAATTTGGTTCACAGATAGCTTGAGGTAGGACATATATAGAAACATAATCACTATTATTATCCCCTAAGGGTTAGTTAGAGACTAGGCAAAAGCACCGCAAAAGCAGTCTGCGCTTCACCAAGCAGTGACTGCACTGCACATGTGGTGAACCCGTCGCCGCTATAAGCTATTGGCTGGTTGTGCAGCTCTAAGTCGCCTTTTGCGACACCCAAGGGAAGAGATGGGTTGGTAGTATTCTTTAAATGAGCCGCTACCACACGACTCTACTCACGAGAGGACATAGGCCACTTTTTATCCGCTAGTCTGCAATATTAAGATGCCCGTCAGTTTTGTGCTAAATAGATCTTCTGTTTTTCATTTCCGTAGGTATCCTTGAGGTGGTGGTAGCCAAAGAAGAAGTTCCCAAATTTCCAACAATCCGCCATTAAGGCCAATCCCATGGGTGGACTTTGAGAATATAAATAAGAGAAGTGAATAAAAAAAAATTTCAAACATTTACACACCTATCAACTAGCCCCATTTTAAGCAACTAATGCTGCTTGTGTTACGGATACTAGATGACGGATAAATACGAGTATATTTAATAGATAAATTACATATACTTAAGTATAAAAATGTAATAGATATAAGTATTAAAATTTTTAATGTAACACATATATAAACATCTAAGACTGGAGAACAAATGCCTGTACATCACCGGGGATCGAACCCAGATCCTCTCGAGATGGCGACGCCTTGAGACCGGCGTACCACTTGATCACGGAGGTCGTCATGAAAGGTTAATCGTATTCATTCCGCCCTCAGTCTATATACGTCCCAGTGCTGGGCACAGGTCTTCCACATCGCGAAACTCATGAGGAGTAAGACCTGTAACACCACGCTGGCCCAATGCGGGTTCGAGGGTAGAAACTGTTGCAATAGCGACCGGGTCCAACGGCTTAACGTGCCTTCCGAAGCACGGAGGAGCTGGAGATATCAAAGTTTTGGTCACCCATCCACGGCCTAACCATAGTTAAGGTAGCTTTGTCTTCGATATCGAAGGCCAAAGCGTTCTGAGCTCGTCATTCCAACGTCTACCAAATGGAAAGTGTTCTCTTGTGCTCGCTGGCGTAGTGGTTTGTCTATCTTCGGATGTTTTACCATAACGTGGTGATTCGAGTGCTTCGGAAGACAGTACCATTACCCTCGATTACAGATATACATTTACATAGATGACGCAAATGCGTGTGTTCTGATGAAATCCCCGAACAAACGTCGGGGTTTGCGGCTGCTAACTAGTCTGCGCGTGTTCGAATGGTTGAATAACTAAAAAACATGCCTCGTCATGTGATGTTGGGGGTTGGGCATCGGTTGGATCTTCCACCTCAAAATACGACTGTGACGTCACAGCATTGCTAGTATTCAATAGCATTCGTGCCGCTACTGAAACCGCTGCTGGGTGCTGGGTGGATCCTCCTTTACATCAGCTTGACCAATGGTTATAATAGGTCTTTACCAATGAAATTGCCGTTTAGTATGGAGATTTTGGGGAACTCTGCATTTTCCATACTAAATTTTTTTCAGTTTTCTTCACGACGACATGTATCATTAGACAAGCTTTAGCAATATGTGTGATATCACACTTTATAAAAATTATTTATCGTTTATATGTGAATGCAAATCAAATGATATATTTGGGAGGCACTCAAAAAGAGTTGGCTCCGTGTCCAATTTTAACACAATTAAACTAACAATAAACAAATCAAAAGAGTCAAAAATATGATCTATTTTTGGAGCAGGTAATTATTTTTTAAGACTATTCTGAAACTTAATAGTTACAGAAAAAATACTAAGACAGAAAAAAAACGGCAATTTCATTGGTAAAGACCTATTATTTGCGATGCATTATTGTGGTTAAAGTGTCTATGATTATTTAAATATTATATCTGTAAGTTCGACTACTGGAGATGCTGTCATATCACGACATCATATGATTTTGCCATTGGTCCATATAAAAACCGGCCCTCAGAGTACTTCAACCGCTTCGGATCTTTTGTGCTTCCTCTTCACTAATCACCCTTCACAGCCACTATCATCAAAAATGTTCTAGATGAACATTATATGGTAACAATGTTGCTGAATAAATGGTACCCAACTTACTTAAATTGTATTAATTATAATTTTACAATTTTCAAATCATGTAGTTTTTGTTATTTTTAGGTTATAAAGTATATGATTATGTCGCCGAAATCACACGATTTCGCATTTTTTGTTGAAGGCCTCGTAAAAATTTGCAGAAACGTAGTTTATTTGACTAATTTTAATAGCCACTTCGGCAGCTGTTCCAATAACGGGCAAACGCAATGACTTCACACAATTTGTGTGTTTGTTCGTGTATTGTGATGTTTCCTTAATAATACCTACGTAAGAATCATTAACACTATTCTAACATGGGGTGGTTTCATCATCAAATTGGTTTAAATCACTGCCCAGAGCGGCAGTGATTCCTACGCTTGGCTTTCGATATCAAAAACGAAGCTACTTTACTAAGGTGACCAAAACATTGTGATCTCGAAGGCACGTTAAGCCGTTGGTCCCGGTCGCAATTGTAACCGTTTCTACCCACTATTGGGCCAGCGTGGTGGTGGGTACTCCTCATGTGTTTTCCATGAGGAAGGCCTGTACCCAGCAGCGGGACGAATGCTAACACAAGATAATTATGTAAAGCTGGTCTATCTTGGAAATAAACGTATTTCTCTTTTTTTATCTTGACATGACGCTTTCCACCACATGTTTTTTGTTTGATCAGTTTTTGTACCGTGGTCAGATTGCCTAGTAGGTTGAAATATGGCGAAAACGTATGATGTCATCATATGTCAACTTGTACAATAATCGATTTTTCAAATATTTTAACTAAAGTTGAATAATCATAGACAACTTAACCACAACACGGTGCTGGGATTAGTAACATGGCGGCAGGCGGCACAGCTGAGTATATTGCTTCGAATTTTCATCGCAAATTTCCATTGACGCTAATGGTCTAAAATTTAGCTACTGTGGTTACTACGTACTACGGATCGAAAAACAGACCCTTACTCATACTATTGTTTTGTAAACGTCTAGTAGAGGGGAGCGTCCATTGAGCTTAGACAAGCTCCAATATGATTCGTAAAAATACTCAACAAGATGAAAGTCATATTTTGCACGGTGGGAGAAATTTGTCTGAACGTTGAGAAAATTCCACCAATGACAAAGCTTCATTTTACTGGCCGGATATACGGCGCTTCGCATTGATCTGTATGTCGATTCTATAAAATACGAATTTGCGAATACAAATTCATGAACTCACCGCGGATTAAGATTCGAATTTTACTTAAAGTTCTTACAGAATCGCTTTGCTGTTTTCTGTGTTGTGGGCATTTATGTTGCTGTTTCACCGGAGCTATGCGACTTGCAATTAAAAATAAACCAATCACAATGCGCCATTTTCAATAGTCGTCAAAACGAAGCTACCTTATTGGTGGGTTTATTTTCGCAAAGCTCTGGTAGAACGGTAGCCTAAAAGGTTACTAGAAACAACATATAACATTGTTCATTAATATTGAGTCTATATAATATATTCCCATCTAAACGCTTCCAGCGCACACGTGCATGCCGGAAATACTCTCACTCCCAAGAGGTCCCAAAACACTACCTTGTGGCACACTTCAAAAAAATAGATCTGAGCGGTCTCAGTATGCGCGTGAGCGCCAAAAGCGCGCAGTTGAGAATTATTGGACTTATTATGAATGAACAACATATCGTTGTGTAATTATTATTGATATTTTAATGATTTCAATAAAAATGTTTCACTCGTTAAGACTAGCCATAGAAAATTAATTGCATATCTGCAACGCGTTAGGATCGAAAGCTGACAATGCAAGGACATTGTTGTAAGGAAGTTTGTTTATTGTTTCCGATTTAATTCATCCTTTAATTCATTGGATTGCTTCATTTCAAAATTCTTCGGAAATTGGCGCAATCCTACTTATTAGTTTAGCTGGATAAGGCCTCAAATACACTGTTTAGCTAGCTTCTATCTGGTGGGCAAGCAACCTTGTAAAACTACTTTTGTCGTTGCGAATGGTACCCATTCCCGTAGGAATATCAGGATCAAATATAGCCTATGTCATCCAGGGATAGTGTAGCTTCCCTACGGGAAAGAATTTCTCAAATCGGCCCAGTAGTTTCGGAGCCTATTCAATACAAACAAACAAAACTTTCCTCTTTATAATATTAGCATAGATAGACATAATATAAGCATAGATAGTACAAAGGGACACAATCATCAGATTTGAACCAAATCTAACTTTGGTTTCACATTTTGGCATATGTTGGCGAGTGTCAGATAGGTCATAAAAACAAATCTGTGCAAAAAAAAACATGTCAAACAAATATTTTGTTTACTTTGTTACACTTGTTTATTGACATTGTTGTTTGCACTTGTAACACAGCGAGAACAAACACATCTTTGTGAACCGAGAATTTTTATTTATATTAAAAAAGAATAATGGTGTTCTGTTTATATTTACATTTCTATTTATATTTACATAGTTCTTTAATAGTAGGTACAATTGGTTCAACAGTTGTACTTAACCGTGTCGATGGGTTCGTTATGTCTCATATATGCAGCACTGCATTTTTTTTTAATTCTATTACACCTTGAAGAATCACATCTGTATCACTTAACAGTGCAATTTTTGATCACTCATCGTAAAGGAAAGAATTATCTCAGAATATTTCCTCTACCCGAAATTTCTTTCTGGAAGGAGATCCTGTCGTGATCAATAAAATACGGAGAATACATTCGGGGATGTAATTTTTTTCAGAAAAATTACATTTGACGTCCAGAAACAAAAGACATGCATGGCCTACTCGATTATAATAATATACCTCCATTTTCCTAAGGCCGAATCACTACAGTACTTACAAATTCTGTTTGCGAGCTATTGACTCCTCCAGCTAGTGCTAATAACAACTAATAACAGCAAGAGCTCCAGCAGTGCCTTCCGGATTCCTGATTGCCGCTCATACCTTCTAATAAAAGAGTGCTGTGTCATTGAGACCATATACCTTGCCTTGGATATCTCTTCAAACCTTAACAACGCAAGGAGATAAGGAGGATCCAAAGGTACGTTGCTACCCATGGTGAAAATTGTTATGTTCAGTGTCGAAAATACGCACACGCACATACATACGAAAATACGAACATAAGCACTGCGCAAAGAGCTTGGTCTCAATATGATTAGAGGTGAAATCTTCGGAATGTTTCCGAAACTTTGGAATATTTCAGGAAAACTAGCGGAAGTATTCTTAATAACTTCCAAAATCACCAGCAACTTTGGAAGTTTCAAAATAGATTGTTTAAAAAACTGAAAAAACGGGATACTTTGAACATTACTTACTGCAATATTAGGTATTGCTAAATACAAAATATTACAAATTACCTATTTTTTATTATCACCAATCAAAATCAAACAAAAGCCGCATCGCCGTAGTTTTATTTGTCAACTTCATATTTAAACTGCGTTATAATAATATGTAAGTATCAAATTATTTAACACGTTAACTGCGTACAAAATAACAATGACTTTCGACTGGCGCGGTGGCAATCCAAAAATGCACCCACTGCACTGCTGCTTCTTAATGTGCGTGGCAGGCCCTTTCAACCCGACAGGTCTGAGAGGTACTAAAACACTGTACCTAAGTATAACCTTTAAAAAAAAATTATAAACTTCTAAAGTTGCCGGAAGTTATCGGGAATACTTCATTACAATTGGATAATTTCCTGGAATTCCTCTAAATGCGATATCGAAATTGTACAAAAGGTTAGTACTAATTTGACAACCTCGCAGTTTAAAGTCTCATATATGACACAGATAAGATGTAGCAAGTTTGGCGGAGAGCGACAGAACCTCGTCCGTTGATCTACGAATTGTACGGCGAGCATTTGACGTTAACCACTATGGGGGTTGACCAAATGTCTCAAAAAAGAGACATTTCAAATAATACCGTAATATAGTGATATATTCACATTCGCTTTATATACCTACCTCGTGAGACTACATTGATCCTCTCATCCTCTCAACGTGCCTAAGTCAGTTTAGCACCTTCTTCCTCAGCCAACACTAGTCCACTGCTGGACATATGCCTCCCATAATCTCCGCCATTTTACTCTATCCCCGGTCTACCGCATCTAGCATCTGCCAGCGGTTCACAAATCATCACCCTATCGCATCCAAGAGCGTCCCACACTAAGTTGATTAGGCATACCTTTATTTTGTTATGATGCCGTATTCCCATCCTTCTCTAATAACAGTATTTCTTGAACAGCATTAATTCAACTCACATTCAAAGTCTGCCCTGCTCAACTTTGATTGATGTGGAGCTCGGTGGCGTAGTGGTTAGTACCACTTGGCTTTCGATTGGAAATAAAGCTACCTTCGCCATGGTTAGGCCTTGGATGGTCGACCAAAACATTGTGATCTCGAACTCCTCCGTGCTTCGGAAGGCTCGTTAAGGTGTTGCAAATGTTTCTACCCACCAACCCGCATTGGCCAGCGTGGTGGTGTTATAGCCCATACTCCTTTATGTGTTTCAAGACCTGTACCCAGGTCGACGACGACGTTCAATATACTTCACCATCTAGCCAATCCAACATTCGACCTACGACAATTCACGAAGGCTTAACTAGTTATAAATTTCAGTCATTAGACAAAATATTATTGTTAACTTTAGTGTGTCACTTGCGTCGTTAGAAAAGCAAATAAAATACCCTTTATTTTCTAAACCATTTCAAATTAAAAGTAGGCTATAAAGTGTTATCTGTTTGTTGTTTCTTACGGTTTAAACAGTTGGTCCTTTATACCGTGACTGCTTCTGAACAATGCAAGGTATAAATGTATTTACTATACCATTTAACGCGCGAACAAATGTCAATAGAATTATTCAATAATATTTTGTTTAGATAGTAAAAATGATTCATATATAAGTTTAAAAGCACATTGCGATACATTATTTCCAAGGTACCACATGAAGCTAACGTGGCTTTTTTGTTTCTTTTAACTTTATGCTAAGTATGACAACCTTTATCTCACCTGATGGTAAGTGAAGATAAGGCCGAAGGTGGAAGCGAGCTTCACCTGTATTCCTCAACCCCTGAGGAACTGGCTATCTGACCTCTTATTGCCGGTACACAACAATGCTTTATAACATTGCTATTATCCCGACAGATTTAGGTAAGACGGCTAGTTGCTCCGATTTTCGATACCTCGGATCCTTAATTTAAACGATGGCGATATTGACCAGGATGTAAGAAACTTGTTTCAGAAGCAACGAGCGTCCCTAGATTGCCCCTTAAGCTTAAGGGGAAGATCTATAAATCCGTCGTTACACCTGTCGCGATGTATGGATCTGAATGTTGCGCAACGAAAGCGATGGATGAAAGAAAACTGCGCTCAGCAGAGATGAATGTGGATGTGTTGAGCCACAAGAATAGATAAGATCAGGAATAGAGGTAGGAATAGGTATATTAGAGGAAGTTTGAAAGTAGCGCCAGTGACAGAGAATATTAGGAGTGATTCCACGGCCTCACAGAAAAGTCAGAAAACTGGTGTAAAGCAACGCTTGCGTCGTGTTTCACCGAGTGAGTGAGGGTACCGGACGCCCATCCACCTTTCCCCCCTATGATGGCGCAGTTTCAAACAGGATCGTTACCCTAGGAGGGTACTCTCCGGACGTCCACATACAGGACATAACGCATCTGTGGGTGGACGCCCGTGCCGCCTCGCATACTCTGACCCAGACCTCCCGATCAGCACCCGGTGGTGTCAAGAATTTTATTTATTTAACGTTAGGATAGTACAGTCAAATGTTTGAGGCGAATAGTGCCATTAAATGCCCAGAATTCAAGACCTACTCCTCATTTATCGCTGGCCAAAATAATTTGACAAAAAATATGATATGTGTAACATCAGTTAACATTCAACATTTCGTACATTCGTATTTTCTTTAGGTCATCGTTTTGTACACTAAAAAAATCTAGACAAAATGACCATTTGTATTTTAGATTGCTCCTAAACGGCTACATCATTTGGTAATATTTTTATACCAATTAATTAAGAATTTCATACTCTTTAAATAATACATACCTTTTTAAAATTTAACACTGTTTTCTTTTGTAAATTATGAAACATAATATTTTCGGACGTTTATTAAAACGGGTGGCCTGCGGGGGCGCGGGTGGTATTCAGACGGGTAGGCTGTATCGCTCGTTACCAAATTTTTACAAGCGATCGCGCGCTTACCCTCTGTTTGTGTGTATATGCATAAGTGTGTTCAAAGAGTAGTATTTTCAGAGAGATCAAACCAATTGTATAGGGCGCTTGTACGTTTTACAATAATAGCGCCAATCCAATATTTAGGGTTTTTATACATGCGTGGAAAAAATTTTATTGATATAAATGTGTGGATTTTTGGCGAAAAAAAACATAAATATGTGGATTATACCGTGGAAATTACTTTTCCATTGTAAATCTACATATGTATCTTACATGAAGTGTGGGAGCGAGAAATCCTAATCAAGTTCAAACCGCCCGCCCGAGAGAAAAAGAGAAAGCGAACGAATGACAGTTATGCTAGGATTTCGCGAGAAGTAAGAGGCCATAGCGTCCCCGTTTATTCTACGAGCCACAGCTGAGATGATTCGATGGAGTGAGCATTTTAAGAAAGTTCTTGTTCAACCTTCCCTTAAATACCCTTTTTTCACGAAAATAAATGCATTTGCCTACCGCTGGCTGTTGGGTGTAAATGCTTCATGTAATGAAGGCACTACTCACTACCTCTAAAGCTCCCAGATAAACCTATAGCTGCCCTTCGTCGTAGCGACTCGAGTTCTGCTGAAGCTTTCCTCCAATCCATTCTCAGGCATGCCAACCTAAACATGTCAGTCAACTGTGGGTGTTAAAACCAAGTTAAAACCTCTATAAACCTTTGACGTAATAATATATGATAAGTATACTTAAGATCACACCTTTTTCCCGGGGTCCTTTTTTTGCATAATGTTTTTACTCATAATATACTTTGGCATATAAATTTGGCATAATGTTGTTTGGTATAATATAACTTAACCATAATATTATTTTGCATAATTATAATTGAGGCTAATGTAATGATCCATAATAGTATTTCGCATAATGGCTTACGGCATAATGTAAAATCAATTAGGTACGACGACGGGCGAAGCGAGCGTGCCGTGGCAGCGGAAGCGATGCGCCAGAATCGATAGATTTTAATCATTGATTATTATATTGATCATGTTTTATGCCATTTGTAATTATGCATAAAATTTTATGCCAAAATCAATTATGCGTAATTTATATTTAGTGTAGATTCTATTATGCCAATTCATATTATGCTTGAAAATTTTATGCGAACAGATAGGAAATCCTTTTTTCCACATCGGTTGGCAGAATCACTTCTTTTCACTTGCTACGATCCTTATATTTCTCTTCCTTCTTCAGCTCTCATCACATTCCTCGTACATCTCGGCGATTTCGGGTACTTTTGACCTGGCCCTCGTCAAGAACGTCTTTGGTTCGCCTAGCTAGGTCTTCCTCTACCCGTAACTTTACCCACACCCGATATAAATTATAATATTACTAGCTACTATCATTTTGTGGAAATTTAAATTAAAATATCACCGTCTTACCACAAAAGACAAATTGAACAGTTGTCTATCACTTGTTTAACTTAACACTATTTAAAGTTTAAGTACGCGTTCAACGCCTGTTTAATTTTTGTTTAGACGATGTTTAAGCCGCGTCTAGCATTAGACAATCGTTAAGCACGGTCTTGTGGTAACGTTTTTTTTAAAACACTTGCTTAACAAATGTTTAAGTTTTTTGTGGTAAGACGGTCAGAGTGTAAGATATTGATTTGGTCTTGAGTTTTTATTAATTTACATACAAAAAATGGTGGTTGAGACAACGAACAAAACGACGCGGTCGACTTATAATGCTATGGTCTATGGGTCGACCATATAGGACGAGGGTCAGGAACGACCCAGGGTTCAAACTCAAACTCAAAGTCATTTAATCAAATTGGTATCATCAAATACACTTTTGCCAAGTCAAAAGAAAATAAATTATAATTATTCTAAAATTGATAATACCACTACTTTTTTTCGGCCGGGGAAGATTGCCACAGCAGGGAGGAGGTTTTACAAAAAATAATTTATCATTTTCAAAATTTTTTGCTTGTTATCGCCTATTTCTTTCTGTCGTGCCAATGCTTCGATCCTGTGCAGACCTGTCTTTCCTGCGACTCGCCCGACATCGTCTACCTGTCATAGCTGAACCGCGTCGTATTTTTTCCTGCCACAGATACTATCTGCTATCTTCATACCTTCTCTAAAAGTACATCATTATGAATTAGAATCCCTTCCACTAGTTCATAACAAAACTCAATATCTATATACGACCCACTGCTGGTCAATAGGGACCGGGATCAACGGCTTAACGTGCCTTCTGAAGCACAGAGGAGTTCAAGATCACAAAGTTTTGGTCATCCATCCATGGCCTAACCAAGGCGAAGGTAGCTTTGTTTTCGATATAGAAAGCTAAATAAATTTTTATGTTGTATGATCCACTTTCTTATTTTTAGGACTATGTTAATGTACATACTAACATTAAAATTTTTTATGTTTTTCTACCCTCGTTGTACTGATACGTGTACCGCACAGAGCTCATATGCGTCGACGTCTTTATATTATTTCAATGCAATCAACACTATTAATAATTTATCTCTAAAAGCTCTCTGCCTAACGTGATAGACGTTACTGTAGTTAGTATAACAAAATGATTTGCTTTGGCACATTGACCTAAAAAATTGGCATATTCGCATGAAAGTGAAAGGAAACGACAGTGATTCACAAAGCAAGCATTTATTAAGCAAAAGATACAATTTTATCGAATTTTACAGAAACATATACTCGCTACTACCCGCCTTTTGATCTTTCTGCACGTACATTAAGAATGGCGATGTTTTCCCCTTTTTTTTCTCGATGGCTCGTAGTAACTGCTCACCGCTCTCTTCTAAGCTTAACTCCATTACTATAGGTTCTGTATCATCCCAGTTGTAATTATATTCAGAACCGTCTACTTCATAATTATTCTCATCATCAACAACTTCAGTTTCGTTCTTCTTAAACACTCTCTTAGCAATTCTCCGAACGAACTCATCATTTTTAATTACTCTGTTGATTATTTCGTCATCTTCGAACACTTTGTTGATTATCTTGTCATTTTCCGTTATTTTCTTGATTATTTCATCGTTTTCAATAACCTTTTTGATTAATTTGTCATTTTTAACCACTTTATTAATTATATCGTCGTTGGTCAAGTTATTGTTGCCAATGTCATCATCATCAGGGTTGTTTAATGCGTTTTCTGCCATTTTCCAAATCACTTTGTCGCTATCGATTACTTTTTTGATAATCTTGTCGTTTTCCATAACTTTGTTGACAATTTCATCTTTTTCAATAACTTTTTTGATTACTTCGTCCCTTTTGATCACTTTGGTTATCAATTCATCATTTTCAATAACTTTATTGATTATTTTATCATTTTCAAATATTTTATTAATGACTTTATCATTTTCAATGATTTTATTAATGATTTTAACATGCTCAATCAGTTTGTTGATTACTTTATCGTTTTCAATTATTTTATTAATTATTTTAACATTTTCAATTACTTTATTAATAATTTTATCATTTTCAATTATTTTGTTTATTGTTTTAACATTCTCGATAACTTTATTGATTATTTTATCATTTTCAATTATTTTGTTTATTATTTTAACATTTTCGATAACTTTGTTGATAATTTTGTCATTTTCAATTACTTTATTTATGACAGTATCATTTTCTATTATTTTGTTAATAATTTCATCATTTTCGAATACTTTTTTGATAACCTTATCTATTTCTGTTACTTTATTAATGATTTTATTATTACGTTGTACTTTATTAATTATCATATCATTTTCTTTAATTTTTCTTAGTATGTCATGCCTTTTAGTTATTTTTGTAATTATTTTATCATTTTCAATAACTTTGTTTATTATTTTATCATTTTCAATGACTCTGTTTATTATTTTATCGTTTTCGATTACTTTGTTGATAACCTTATCATTTTCAATTATTTTTGTAATAATTTTGTCATTTTCAATAACTTTATTGATAATTTTGTCATTTTCAATTATTTTGTTTATTATAGTATCATGCTCTATTATTTTATTTATGATAACGTCATTTTCAATCACTTTCTTGATAACTTCATCAATTTCAGTCACTGTTCTTATAATTTTATTATTACGTTTTACTTTGTTAATTATAGTATCATTTTCAATAATTTTGTTGATGATGTCATCGATTTCAGTAATTTTTTTAATTACTTTTTCGTTTCTAATAACCTTGTTTATAATTTTGTCGTTTTCGATAATTTTATTAATGACAGTGTCGTTTTCTATGATTTTATTGATAATTTTATTATTTTCGGTAATTTTCTTAATTACTTTGCTGTTAGTGATTATTTTGTTGATAAACTTATCGTTTTCTATTACTTTGTTGATAATTACATCGTTTTCAATAAGCTTTTTAATTATTTCGTCATGTTCAATAAGTTTTGTTATTACTTTCTTGTTACGAATCACTTTATTAATTATTTTATCATTTTCAATTACTTTGTTTATTATAATATCGTTTTCTATAACTTTCTTAATGAATTCTTCACTTTCTGTAATTTTTTTTATTGTTTTGTTATTTCGGATAACTTTGTTTATAAATGTATCATTTTCAATAACTTTATTTATGATTGTGTCATTCTCGATGACTTTCTTAATGATTTCATCGTTTTCAATTAATTTTGTTATAATTTTCTTATTTTGAATTATCTTGTTTATTATTTTGTCATTTTCAATTACTTTATTTATAATTTTATCATGTTCAATAATTTTGTTTATAATTTTATCATTTTCAATAACTTTCTTTATGATTTCATCCTTTTCAATTAATTTTGTTATGATTTTCTTATTTCGAATGACCTTGTTAATAATTTTATCATTTTCAAATACTTTGTTGATGATCTTATCGTTTTCAATGACTTTATTGATTATCGTATCATTTTCAATAATTTTTGTAATTATTTTGCTGTTTTTAATTATTTTGTTGATTATTTTGTCGTTTTCAATTATTTTGTTTATTATTTTATCGTTTTCAATAACTTTGTTAATTATTTTATCATTTTCAAGTACCTTGTTAATGATTTTAATATTTTCAATGACTTTATTGATAATTGTATCATTCTCAATTATTTTCGTAATTATTTTATTATTTTTGATTACCTTGTTAATTATTTTGTCATTTTCAAGTACCTTGTTGATGAATTTATTATTTTCAATGATTTTATCGATAATTGTGTCATTCTCAATTATTTTGGTAACTATTTTGTTATTTTTAATTACCTTGTTAATTATTTTATCGTTCTCAATTACTTTATTAATGATTTTATCATTTTCAATTACTTTATTGATTATTGTATCATTTTCAATAATTTTGGTTATTGTTTTGTTATTTTTTATTATCTTGTTGATTATTTTGTCGTTTTCAATAACTTTGTTTATAATTTTATCGTTTTTAATTACCTTGTTAATTATTTTATCGTTCTCAATTACTTTATTAATGATTTTATCATTTTCAATGACTTTATTGATTATTGCATCATTTTCAATAATTTTGGTTATTGTTTTGTTATTTTTAATTATCTTGTTAATTATTTTGTCGTTTTCAATAACTTTGTTTATGATTTTATCGTTCTCAATCACCTTGTTTATTATTTTGTCGTGTTCAATTACTTTATTAATGACTTTATCATTTTCTATTACTTTATTTATGAATGTATCGTTTTCAATAAGTTTGGTTATTATTTTGTAATTTTTAATTATCTTGTTAATTATTTTGTCGTTTTCAATAACTTTGTTTATGATTTTATCGTTCTCAATCACCTTGTTTATTATTTTGTCGTGTTCAATCACTTTATTAATGACTTTATCATTTTCTATTACTTTATTTATGAATGTATCATTTTCAATAATTTTAGTAATTATTTTTTTATTTTTAATCACTTTGTTAATTATTTTATCGTTTTCAAAAAGTTTGTTTATGATTTTGTTGTTTTCAACTACCTTATTAATTATTTTATCGTTTTTAATGATTTTATTGATTGTTGTATCATTCTCAATTATTTTGGTAATTAATTTATGATTCTTGGTAATTTTGTTTATTATCTTATCATTTTCAATTACTCTGTTTATTAGTTTATCGTTTTCAATAACTTTGTTGATTATTGTATCATTTTCAATAATTTTAGTAATTGTTTTGCTGTTTTTAATTATATTGTTAATTATTTTATCGTTTTCGATAATTTTTTTTATTATTTTATCGTTTTCAATGACTCTATTGATTATTGTATCATTTTCAATAATTTTGGTTATCGTTTTGTTATTTTTGATGATATTGTTGATCACTTTATCGTTCTCAATAATTTTATTTATTATTTTATCGTTTTTAATGACTTTGTTAATGATTTTATCGTTTTCAATAACTTTGTTAATTATTTTATCATTCTTAATCAATTTATTTATCACCACATCGTTTTCGGCAATCTTTGTTATGGTTTTATCATTTTCAATGACTTTATTGATGACTTTGTTATTTTCAGACACTTTTTTGATTATCTCATCGCATTCAATAACTTTCTTTACTATCTCGTCGACGTTATTTTGGCTATTGTTCTTGTTTTGCGTCTTTTTACTGACTTTCTTGTATTTAGGTGGATCGGTTACTTTCACAGGTGGATTGGTGTTGCTTTCAGTGAATGTTAGTTCTTCAGGAGCGTTGTAGTAGCTCTGATCTTCTTCTGCTGCGCAGTCGTTGATCGTCAGTTTCACTTGGACTTCCTTATCCTTGGCTCCTTTGACGTGTGACTCAATGCCAAGGTGCATTAAGTAAACGTCGAATATTTTATATTCCAGCGTTAAGTTATAGATGTATTCGCTGACTTTGTAGACGATCTCGTCTATTTTCTTTTCGTTTTCCTTCGTCATTTTGATGCAGCTGTCCTGCTGGGTCAATGAATCTCCTGGAACAAAATATTCAAAGTAAATCACGGAACATATGAGTAATATAATAAATAAATATCTTCAGACATTCACACCTATCAACTAACCCCCTTTTAAGCAACTAATACTGCTTGTGTTACGGATACTAGATGAGGGATAAATATATTTTATAGATACAAACAAAACTTAAATATATAAAATACATATATAAACATCCAAGACTGGTGAACAAATGCCTGTATTCATCATACAAACATCTGCACCCACCGGGGATCGAACCCAAAGCCTTGAGACCGGCGTACAGACCACGGTGGTCGTCAATCGAGGAGGATCTCAAAATAATAATAATACAATCAATATAATTTAAGGAGCTCGGTGGCGTAATAGTTTACAGTTTTAGTGTCGATATTGTATGATTAATTTGTTCTTGGATGAGTTTTTGATGAGCTTCATGAGTTTTTTGCCGGATCTTCCTCTCGGAATCCAGCCGCTTGTGATGATTATAACCACAGACAAAGCGCTGTGGTTATAATCATCACATGTACTCGCTACAAGCGCGATGTGTATATAGCCTTTTTATTTTATGTTAATATTGTAAATGTTTGTCGTATTGCGATTTAGTATTATTGGTATTATTAGTATTTGATGTGATGTATGGGATGTGAATAGGCTGTTATCGATACAAATACAAGGGAATCAAACCAAAAACATGTTTATTTTGTCTATGTAATTTATAATGCATTAGTTAACGTTCATGTGTTACCAGAGAGAAAACCTTGTCTGGAGAATATCGGGCAAGAAAATTTGATAGTTCAATCCCTGTGATTAAATGGTTGCTGGTGGCATACATGCATATATAAATTCACGCCTTTTCCCACAGGGGTAGGCAGAGATTACTTCTTTCCACTAGCTTTCTTTCGCATCTTCAACTCTCGTTACATTCCTCATACACGCTCGGCGATTTTGTGTAACTTAGACCTGGCCTTTCTTGAAAACATTTTCGATTTGGTCGAAAAATGAAGCATGGAGTAGCTTATCAGAGCCACCCGACACCCGATTAGCACCGCCTCGCCGCACGGTATCCACTCGTTGTCCACAGGACGCCCGCGTTGTCAACCAGAAAGCTCTCGCGATCAGTGGACATCACGTTGCTCGCAAATAAATTAGTTAGAACAACGAACGATCTCCTCGGAACCTGCACGCGGTAAGCGTGCGAGCAACAGGTGACCACCAGTGGCCCACTCGCCGTCTGCGCGTGGTGTGAGCGGGGCGAGGCGCTCTGGAGGTGATAATAGTAACCGTATAGCCTAGTATTCCAGCATGCCTATAACACCAACGGCTCGAGGCGAATGGCTCTAATGAGCTATACCTTAAGGAGGCCAGTGAGTAGATCACCGACCCGATGATCAGATGACATTGCAAGGTTGAAGGGATCTCAAGGGACAGTGAGTACGTAAAGTCAGGAATTGCTTTGCCACCTTTAGAGCGAATGTCGTTTGCATGTCACACAACAACAAGGTCTATTTATTGCATAAATTCTATTTTAGTTCTTTGATTTTTAACATAGAAACTCCGTAGTTTCTCGTGACATTGAAAAAATATTAAAAAATATGTTGCTTTTTTAACCTATGTACTGATGGGATTTCGGTCCACAAAGAGAGTTTTGGCGCTTATACATTTATTTTGTTTCGGAGTGGATCCTGTTGCGCAAAATCAGTGTAGTTCTGTGTAATAAATGTCTGTGTTGACGAGCAATACGGAGGATTATTGAAATAATCGTCAAGTGGTGTGAAAAACGGTGGAATTTTTTCATGGTAATCCACCTCATCGAAGTAACACCACAGCGTTTGCCATCGATCGTTTGACTCCAAACTCTCCCAAGATGCATTTAAATGCATTACTCTAGCATTTCAATGAATACTGAAGACATAATTATGCGGAAGACATGGCTGCTATGGGCTCAGTTCCCTTTGAAGGGATAATTTTACCAAAAAACAAAGGTCATGTGAATATCACATACGAAGATTAATGAAGATGATTGATGATGATGACAGTGATATTCAATTTGGATGGAACTTTTGTCAAAAGTGGTAAAAAACATTTATGGTAGAACAGTAGGTTGAACCGAGTTGATAATAATTATAATATTAGTTTCTTATGACTGGAATTTTTGTGTCTACTTGTTTTTGTTGGAAAATCTCTCCTAAGACTAGTCCGATCCCATTGGATCTAAGTGCCCTGACTTGTCTCAGCCCCAATACCTATTTGAATGAAAACTCGATGACGTAGTGGTTAGTACGCTTTGGCTTTCTATGTCGAAAACAAAGCTACCTTCGCCATGGTCAGGCCTTGATCGGTGACCAGAACTTTGAGATCACGAACTCCTCCGCCTTCAGGCACGTTAAGCCGTTGGACCCGGTTGCTATTACAACTCGCCATTTCAAAATTTCTCTGCCATATGCAAGTTCACACAATCAATCGGATTTTTCTTCAGACTTCTTTGACCTTATAGTTATCGTGTGTTATTTAAACGGTCAGCAAAATATTAGAATTTTGGTCAGCAAAAAAAGCAATTGGTCAACTAAAATAACTAATTGGTCAGCAACTTATGGGCAGCATATATTTCTAAATTGGTCAGCAAAATAAGGGTAGCAACTAAGGGTATACTAATATTATTAATGTGAAAGTAACTCTGTCTGTCGGTCTCGCTTTCACGTTCAAACTATGTACTGAATTGATTTGATCGAAATTTGGTACACATATTGTCTAAAGCCTGAGAAAGGACATAGGCTACTTTTTATTCCAATATTCCCATCGGAACGGGTACCTACCGCGCGGGCGAACCACGGAAATCCACTCGTATTATTATAAAGAGGAAATGTTTTATTGTACGTATTCAATAGGTTCTGAAACTATTGGACAGATTTGGAAAATTCTTTCACTGTTTGGAAGCTACACTATCCCCGGGTGACATAAACTAAATATATTTGAACCCGATGTACCTATGGGAACAAGTACCACGCAGGTGAAACCGCGGAGAGCTACTAGGATTGTAAAAAACAAAATAGTTAAATAAAAATAGTTTAGATGCGTCTTAACGAAGGCCTATAAAATTTGTGAAATAGAGTCATCGTCGGAAAAATCCGTTTTCCCATACTGTTAAAAACTAATACTCTTTTTCAGAACAACATTAGTAGGTACTGAACATATTAATTATACTTATTTATAATTTTAAAAGATGATTCGATAATTTATTTTGTTATTTAACAAATTTTATTTATTTTATGGTTTTGATATTCTTTATTTTTTATATTATTTTATTTTATTTTTATTTTAGTCGTGTGGTAGCGGCTCATTAAAAGAATACTACCGAATCTCCCCTTTGGTGTTGTAAAAGGCGACTAATGGACTTAGAACTGCCAATGGCTTATAGCGGCGACGGACTCACCACCTGTCACGCTGAGTGCAGTCAATGCTTGGTGATGCGCGGACTATGGTAGTGGACTGTTTTTGCAGTGGTTTTTGCCTAGTCTCTGACTAACTTTTAGGGGATAATAGTCGTGATTATATGTATGTATGTATATTATTTCCTAAAATGTTTTATTTATAATAAAACAATCTGAATGTTGTATATATTTTGCCCAGGCCTCCTGGTAGTTTTTGTAAACGGATGGCGTAGTTTTTCTCTTGCACTAAATATTTAAAAATGTCGATGACATTTATAACCATGCGCTCAGATGCATCTAAACTGAATGAATGCTTATTGATATAGATATAGTTTAAAATTTTTTTTTTTGCTGATTGCTGAGAAGACGCCTTTCCGGTGTTACAAAATAATTTGTATTGTGCTTCGTTTAATTCGTGTGTACTGTAAATTACTATTTTCTTTCCTTCTAGACGACAGTAGACCAATTGGAAGTATTTGAATGGTATTTACAAATTATATTTACCATTTTCACTTTTATTTTCGTCGTAATTCTCGCGACTGTCTACGTCTGTCACATCGTCAACGTCATTGACTTCCGCGTCATAATCGCTATATTCTGAAAATAAAAAGTTATATACTTACATCTTTGTATATTTATGTATCTCTGTACATTTTTAAGGCAGCGATAGTTTGGGACGGACGGGGCGCTATTCGTTCGCTCGGCCGTGGGAAATGCGGGTTCGATCCCACTCGCCCGATCGCCTGTACCACTGAGTTTGAATAAAACTTATGTACAGTTCATTGTGAATATCGCTTGCCTCACATTGTTCCCGGTGCGCAACAGGCTCGCCACCTGTTACATGGGGACCAAACATATCTGGCGAAATGTGGGTGTTTAACTCCTCTGCCTATATTATAAGTTGTATGTTCATACATACATACATATCTTACATACCATCTATCATACATACACGTCTTCTCCTCTTTCCCAGTGGGGTAGGAAGAGATTACATATCTCCATTTGCTACGATCCTGTCACACATCTTCCGCTTCCTCCACTCTCTACTAACTTCATACAATACAGTCTTGCCTTTCCGGTGCCGGTTTGCGGTGGATTTGACCAGGCCCTTTTTCAGAACGTCACCGATTATATTTATATGTCTTAAAAACCAGCAGGATTCGCAAAGATTTGGGTCATTACTCGTCATAACGTGGATACAGCTCCAAATGAAATCAAAAAGACGTGTGGCACTCGGGGACTGCCGCGGTAAAGCTATTGCATAGCATTTTGTATCAACTTATGCAATTGTAATTTTATTTATTTATTTTATTCATGCAGTATTTATTTTTCTTTGATATTAATTCAAGTTACACTTTTTGAGCGTGGTGACCGATAAGAAAACAAATTTTTCTATTATTAAATAAATAAAAAAAGTTAATATTGTTTAAAATATTTTTTATTATTTTACAATACATGTGGGTTTTATTATCTTAACGCCGTGTCGAAGACTGCCGAACTGAAACGACGTTAGACGATGCACGGCCTACAAGCCACACCTCCTTGCTCATCGGAGTGGGGAGCGTGAGGTTTTTTCGTTACGGAATTTCTGGATTCGGTCCCCGCGCTCAAAGCCCGCGATAGAAGCTATGCAATAGCTTAAAAATAATTCATCATATAATTAATTTGTAACCTGAGATTAAAAGATATAAACTAAAAAGTATATAAAAAATAGGTACTGATTTTTTTTTAACAACGGCTAAACAATAGGCTAGTTGACCCTTTTTTTATTGGCCCATAAAAAATAATACAGTATTTTTCTGAAGCTTATAACACAATAAATTGTAAATTATAAATTATGTTTTTGCTTAAATGTCGAAAACGCTTTCGGTCCTAATGGTCTATGAATTAATTCTCAGTGCCGTAGCGTCACGATTATTGTAAACAATTCTATACGCATGCGCGACATAGCCGACAGTTATGCTTGATCGGTTGCGACTGGCGTTTGACGGATTTTGACCATGCGTAGTAATTGTTTACATGAAGCGTTACTCAACTAATTTCACGAACATGGTGGATAGCGTTTTTGGCAGATGAAAACCCAAGGAAAAATAAAACACATTTATTCTATTTCTACAGCAATCCCATAATAATATTTCTCGAATTAGGTATATTTCGGACCCCTGTACTAAATACTATGTGAATGACACATTATTTTCATTACTTTTGATATGAGTCAACTAGCCTATTGTGACACAAAACATAACATTTACTCCTCACAACATAAACCTGTGAATATTTTGGCTAAAAATCAAAATTCAAGTTAGATATGAATGAAATGATAATTTTTTGATTAATTTTAAGTCATATCCACATTATGACGAGGCGCAAAATTTTGCGATGTCTGATAATAAGTGACAAACTGATCTACCCATATTTTTGAGGAGAAATCCTATTTGTATGCGTGTGCGTGTTGTGCGTGCGCGCGCGCGTGTGTGTGAGTGTGTGTGTATTTTGTTATGTATAGTAATTTTTTCATAATTTTTCAGTGGTCTTCTGGGTGGTGATTCTGGTGCCGTTAGCTTAATCTCAAATTCGACAAAGACCGAAACAAAATGGTAGATATCGGAAATCGAGATAATATCCACTAGTGCGAATGTTTATTCCCTGAGCTATAGCAGAACTAAAATTTAAGTATAATTACGGAGGTAAGGGCATTTAATGAGGAGATTTGTTTCACGTAACAAGAATGAGAAATAATTACTCTATTGGTTGTTTTTCGATGCGTGTGCGCATGTACCTACTGCCTAAGTTGAATCCACCATCCCCGTCCTTACTGCCATATCAGAATTAATATAATTATAGCTTGCACGTAACTGCTTGCTTGGTTAAGCGCGGACTATGGCAGTGGACTGCTTTTGCGGTGCCGTTCAGTCTCTGACTTACCCTTAGGGGATAATACACATACATACAATCACGCCTGTAATCCCGGAGGGGTTGGCAGAGTCCAAGGAGCACTGTGTTCCTTAAGACCACATTTAGCCATACAAAAATTGGGTCTGGTCAGATGAAAAATCGTGAAAGAGAATAAGTGGCCAGCTCATTGCCTACACAATCACAGACCCAGAACGCCCTTAGTCGCCTGTTACGACATGCTAGGCAAGAAAAGCAGTTGGCAAATTCTTTTGTGTCCCGGACCAATACGGGACAATAGGGGATAATAGTCGTGATTATATTAGGTTGGGGAAAAAGTCTTTTCGCATTATAGTATGTATAAACTTGTAATAAAATCTCTTTGGCTATACTATTTGTATCTGGCTGGTTTTGGTATCATTGAAAGTTTAAATTTTAAAGAACCTAATTCCAAATTCAAATTAGGACAATGTGTGATTTTTATTTGTTTTTCGTACCGCCAAGATGAGTGAATCTAATGAAGAAATTCGAAACATTTTAAAATTTTACTACAAAAAAGGTAAAAATGCAACGCAAGCCGCGAAAAAAAATTTGCGATGTTTATGGACCTAGTGCAGTGTCTGTGAGAGTAGCACAAATTTGGTTTAAGCGTTTTCAATCCGGAAATTTTGATGTCAAAGATGCACGTCGCTCTGGTCGCCCTATTACAGATAAAATGGATGCCATTTTTGAAAAAGTGGAGCAAGATCGGCATGTCAGTAGTTACGACGTAGCTGAAGAACTGGGAATTGACCACAAAACAGTTTTGGCGCATTTGAAAAAAACTGGGTACACAAAAAAGCTCGACATTTGGGTACCTCACGAGCTCACTGAAAGAAACCTAATGAACCGTGTACTCATTTGTGATTCTTTATAACGACGTAATGAAACCGAACCATTTTTGAAGAAGCTGATAACTGGTGATGAAAAGTGGTTCACGTACGACAAGAACGTGCGAAAAAGGTCGTGGTCAAAGGCCGGTCAGGCTTCACAGACTGTGGCGAAACCCGGGTTAACTCGCAACAAGGTGATGCTGTGTGTGTGGTGGGATTGAAAGGAGATTATTCATTATGAGCTGTTACCACCAGGGAGGACCATCGATTCTGAACTCTACTGCGAACAACTGATGAGATTAAAGCAAGAAGTTGAGAGAAAGCGGCCGGAATTAATCAACAGAAGGGGTGTGGTTTTTCATCATGATAACGCTAGACCTCACACATCTTTAGCCACTCAGCAAAAATTAAGAGAGTTTGGCTGGGAGGTGTTAATGCATCCGCCGTATAGTCCTGACCTTGCACCTTCAGATTTCCACCCGTTTCGGTCTCTTCAGAATTCTTTAGGCAGTGTCAGGTTAACATCACGAGAGGACTGCCAAAACCACTTGTCGCGGTATTTTGACCAGAAGTCCCAAAATTTCTATAGCAATGGGATCATGTCCCTACCTACAAGATGGCAAAAAGTTATCGAACAAAATGGTACCTACATACTTTAGTTAAATGTAAATAAACTATATTAAAAAATGTTTTGAATTTTCTTAAAAAATGCGAAGAAACTTTTTCCCCAACCTATTACGTAAGTATGTATGTATGTAAATCACACAGATGTTGACATTTTAAACTGTCTCAAATAAATTTCAACTATAAGATATCATAAAAGCGTGGCTATTGATTAAACGCCGATAAAAGTTTACAAAAAGATTGTGTGTGTTTGTTAATACTGCATTGTATTTTTTACAAAGTGCTCAACATTACATTCCTACCTCTTATTAGCAAAATGTTGATTGTTAATAGTTGAACTAAAACGTCTAATTATTAAAATAATGAAAATAACTTTCTTGTCAGTGTCATCTGATTAATTGTTGTCATGGTGATAAATCTCTGTTGTCGTGTCATTATTTTACAATGCCGAGAAATTTTAAAATTCGAAATGAAATTACATTTTGGCGGAATATGTCACATAATACTCGGTCAAAAAATTCCATGATAACCACGGTTTCACCCGCGCGGTACCCGTTCCCATGGGAATATCGGGATAAAAAACCTATGTCCTCTCTGGCTCTAAACTGTGTACCAAATTTCAATTCAATCGGTTCAGTAGTTTTGACGTGAATGCAAGACAAAGTTGCTTTCGTATTTATATGCAGTGCCCTTGCTGGGTTTCATGTGCACAATTGTTATTTTGACCATCTTATGTAACCATGACAAACATGATAAATAAATAAATAAATATTAGGCCCTTACCTATGAAATTGGAGTTTTGTATGGAGATTTTGGGGAAGTCTGCATTTTCCATACTAACATTTTTTCAGATTTCTTCACAATGACAAATCCAGAGATAATAATTTTTGGCACGTATCATTAGACAAGCTTTAGCAATATATGTGATATCACTCTTCATAAAAATTGTTTTTCGTTTTTAAGTAAATGATGTATTCGGGAGGAACGTAAAAAGAGTTGTCTTCGTTTCTAATTTTAACACAATTAAACTTACAACAAATTATCAAAACAAATCAAAAAAGCTCAAAAGTGTGGTCTAATTTTAGGGGAGGGTATTATTTTTTAAGAATATTTTGAAACATAATAGTTACAGACAAAATACTAAGAGAGAAAACAAACGCCAATTTCATAGGTAAGGACCCAATATAATATTAGTATGGATAAGAACTCAATGCATTTGTAAAATGTTCCGAAGGGTGCTTCACGCGATACTGACTATTACCGACTATATAGACTTATGATTGTGACCGTACACTCCATGAGTTGATTCCGATCAACTCAAGGCGCACTGAAAGCTACCTCTCGTTCGTGGTCGATGTGCTGTTATCAGAGCCAAGCGTTTTAGATCCTCATTTGTGATACACTCAGCCCTAGAGTCATAGATAAATTAAGTAGTATAGATCGCTATTCCCATACATGGGTTTTTAGTTCGTCTAAAACTTATTATTGTTGCTTGTACCCCTTCGTTCGACTCACGTTAGGTGGCGCTACTATACTAGTGGAATTACTTAATTTATCTATGATTCCGCTAGTATACTAGCGCCACCTAACGTAATAAGTCACTTCGGATCTTTAACGTTTTGTTGCACAGGCACTAGGAGTGAGGAGCTTCGCCACCGATTCCGATAAGTCGGAATTTCCGATTAAAATTACACATTCGGTTCCGATTTCGGTTCCATTACGTTACGGATGTCAAATCGGAGGTCGTAGCCATTTGATTAGTAATTATGGTGGGAAATGGACACAAAATACCAATCACTAAACTGGATATATGACCCGCAAGCCGCAAAGCTATTGTTTATTAAGAACAATTTAACTTTTATAAATTGGCAAAATCTAATAATAATATTTTCATAAAAGTTAAAGATTTGATTGGTAGTACACAGTGCCCAGTAATGTTATTTTTGATTACTATCGTTAGTTGAGGAGACTTATTAGTGTTTATTAATTTATTTTATTTTATAAGGTTGTCCGTAAACTCCGATTCCGACTCCGGTTCCTGTAAAACCACTTACGTTCCATCCCTAATAGGCACCTTCTGCGGGGTTATTTTGAAACCTCGGCAACTTTTCGAATCCGAATGTCAAACCTAATTCTCAACATCGAAAGCCAAAAACAAAACTGTCACTTTTTGTCGCTGTCAACCAGAGAGAGATGCGACATGGCTTTCTTACTTGACTTTGACAATAACAGTTAATAATTGATTTTCACATTCGATTCGGACAAACGGATTCGTTTCGAAAAGAATGACATTGGGATTCGAAAAATTTTCGACGTTTTAAAATAGCCCCGCTGTTCTATAAGAATCTTTTTAAGATATGTATAAGAATCTTTTTAAGTCACTCATGACTGACTTACTGACATTCTTGACATTTCTTAACGCAACTAAAAGTCAAAAGCAATATGATACTCCGCTTATCCAATATTTTTGGTCAGAAGTTTTAACAGTGAGAACTTACACTACGCGTACAAGACAAGGTCTTTCTCTAAAAATGCATGTATGAATATCTTTTACATTACTAGGTACGTTTCGAATTTGAATTCGATTTTTCGTTCATTCGTGGAATAAAGGGAAGATCAAAGAAGCGATGAATTGATGAGTGAATGGCGTGAGAAGTATGGAGGTGATAGCGATGAATTGATGAGTGAATGGCGTGAGAAGTATGGAGGTGATGTTGAGCGTGCAAAACTTCAGTGAGATAAATAGTTGACGGAGATTTGTTAATTGTACTTTCGTTATTTAAATGAACCACTATGACGGCAATTTTAAAGTCAAACACCATATTACACTAGTTTGTCTATGGAGATCTTCATAATTAGAAAAAAATGAATTTTAGTCAACTACGAAAATGATATTAGATACTTCTTTCGTAGCGCATGTAGCTGTGATCTCAGGCGCCTTAGATCACAGCAACATCCGCTACGAAAACCGTAGCGAAATCGTAGCAGATTCTTTAAGGGTGACAAAAATAAAAAAAAATATTACCATCTGCCGGGTAAGCTGCTACATGTTGTAATATCTGTAATAAAATAAAAACTTATGTTAGATATAATTAAAATAATAATATTTGATTAAAAATCTTAAGATCCCACGTTTTAAAAAAAGTTAAAAAAGTTTTTTAGATATTTTCAAAAACAAGAACAAAAAAAAATACAAAACTAAACCATAGATAAACAAGGAAGGTAAGGGCGAAACGAAGGGTCACTCAAAACGGGTTCACTAAAGGTCTTTAATGGAATACCTACATGAGATGTTTGATCGAGGTGTAAGTTGCAAACTGGGAACATCTTATCTTTCTTAGACAGTGCCCAGTTGATGGAGCTACTGTAGGGCCTAAACAGAACTTACATAGGAGGCTGGTCACAAATATCTTATAAGGCCGCAGTGATGCGAAACAACCCCGACTACCACAAATAAAATAACAATGACAGTGTTGATTTCGCCTGAGACTCTTCAGGGATGTAGTCCTAAGCCTCAGAGTAAACAGAACTGGAGTAGCCTTTGTCTAACATTCCCCTCTGCCAAATGCACAAGCATCGGATGCTTGCACGCTTAATAAAACTAGTTGAGCCGCCATTTTGACAGCCATAACATTGTTAACGTTGCGGCGAACAGAGCTCCCGCAAAAATGCCTGCCTGTGCTGTTTTTTGTTGTAAAAATAAATAGAAAACATCGAGTATGCTAAAAGATGGTGTTTTATTTGTAATTATAATTTTTAAGATTTCATGATTATTTACTTCATTATTTAATGTTTTAGAATTCTACGATTTCAAATTTCGAACGCTAGTCTCGTGGGGAGTGCGGCTGTGACGTTGTCAAAACGCACACCCCACGTGACTATTTTAAGCGTGTGTGTGCGTGAAATTTAAATTTGTGTGTCGAATTATGCATGTGTGCATTTGTAAAAACGGTAAAAGTTATTGTTTATGTGTGCTGGCTTTGAGTGTAGTGGTAACCTCACCCCCCGCAAGAAATGGCAGAAAAAAATGTTTGAGAAATTGACTA
This sequence comes from Parapoynx stratiotata, assembly GCA_910589355.1. NCBI lineage: Eukaryota > Metazoa > Arthropoda > Insecta > Lepidoptera > Crambidae > Parapoynx > Parapoynx stratiotata. The sequence continues at coordinate 3,860,297 of OU342476.1, read as the reverse complement.
ATGGCTACTCCAGTTCTGTTTACTCTGAGTCCTAAGCCTATAAACGTCTCACTGCTGGTTATAAGTATAACGAAATTATCAGTTAAAGAATTTTAGCAACTTTATGTTACTTAACGGCATTTATTCTTATACGAGAAGAAAGGTATATGATAGCGAGTGGGAGAGCGTGATGGTGGACTGTATGGATGTGCCAATTGAAGGTAACAGGTATTTATTATGGAAAATACACAAGACCGACAGAACAATAGTATGGTAAAAAGAAGAGTGACAGAAAGAATAATAGGTACAAATGGCAGTATAACATAGAGAACAGAGAACATAAATTGCTTTAAAAATGTAGAGCTTTGCCTATTCGCCGACAGTATAAAACGGCAATTTTATTAGAACTATTTCCGAAACTATTCAACATATCAAAAAACCGCTTATACAGGTCGATAGAGATTTTTTTAAATTATTGTATCATCCAAGAAAATCGCCCTGATGTCTGATAACGGCATTATAGATATACCACGGCAGTACAGGAAAAAATATTATCTGTATGAGAGGAACGGTCTCGTTCGTCGTCGTTCTCAGCCTCTCGATGTCCCACTGCTGGTGTAGGCCTTCCTCATGGGAAAACACAAGAGGAGTAAGGGCCATAACACCACAAAATAGCCCAAAATAAGCCCGAGAAAACTACTTTAGTTTTTGTAATATCGTTAGTGCATGTTGGAATTGATATAATATACATACAGACACAGATATAAATATACATAGATAACGCAAGTGTATCGTTTTGTATTGAAACCAAGCGTGTCAACTTTTTAACGTCTACTGTGACGTCACAAGGTCGTAACCGTAATTTTGAGGAGATTCAATGAAATGAATGAAACCGATGCCGCCGATGCCCTTCCGCCAATTATTATAATTGTTTTACTGCCATTCGCAGACTAGTTAACAGCGGCCAACCCCGACGTTTTGTCGGGGTTTTCGGACACGCGCAGTACATGCATTTGCACCATCTATGTAAATGTATATCTGTGAACCTGTTAGCTATAATTGATTTCTGATATGTTTATGTATCACTTGAAGTTAATTACTATGCTTTCCAGTCCACAGCACTCTCTCGGATGTCGGATATTTGAAACCTGTATTTACGAAACCCAAAATTGCGTTTGGAGTTCATTCCATCAACCAGTTGACCCCTTATTCTAAACTGTCGGAAACTTTACGAACCACGGAATCTCTCTGCCTGTCTTTTTTATTGCGGTGAATTAGAGCGAGACGACGTGACTTCCCGAATCGAATCCGTAAACCAACAGTTTTGAATGCTGCTCCGGAGTAAACTTTTTTTTATATAATCAGCCCAGCAAATGACATGACACCACCTGATGGTAAGCAGTAGATAAGTTCATATGCGAAGGATGCTAGGGCAGCACCAAAGGATGCACTAGCGCCCTCCACGTTGCTGGCTCATAAGAGGCCCTTTCACGCCTCTTTTGAAGGAACTCATGCTGTAGGAAGGAGGGAACACGTGAATGTGGAAGGAACTAGTATATTTTTAACTGGTTTTTACCGGAGCAAATCCGTCATAAACCTGTAAAAAACGGTATGTTTGAAACTGGTTCCATGCACTCACAATTCCGTTTGGTCAATCTAGTTCTATAACAACCCACTAAATGGAAAACATGTACCTGTGAACTTACTACCTACAGACAAGGATGAACTATACTTTTGAACAATGATCTCTACGCACTTGCAATAGAAGTCATTTACCTACTCTTCAGGCCCGTTCCATAGTACGCCAATAGATGGCGCTACTCTCCATTTCTTACATCGCGGCAATGAAGTTCTTTGGTTTGTGAGTAAAACCTTAATTAAGTTTAATTCGTAAATTAGATACTAGATGGCGTTGTTTTACGTTACATCGCGCTATCGAAAACTACATTAGAATAATACTAGTATCTAGCAAATTTCTATAACTTTGTTCGTCGCTTCACTAGTTCAGTACATCAGTACTTGCTGTCGAATTATATAGTGTTTCATTCTAAACACCTCCTCGGTCCTATACATCCACTGTAAAAACGTATTCATGCCACTTACGCTCAGTTGCACAAAGATTTTTTAAAGACGACATTTAGTAATGAGACATTAAAACTTTAAAGTTCATTAAATTTAAAATTGGAACACAAAATAGTTCTAGCTAATGTCTCTTTAGCATTGACAGGGTGCTAATGTCGTTTTGTGCAACGTAAAAACTACGCTAAGGTGTTCTTTTGACACTTCAATAAATAAATTTAATGGAGCATTAGGGATAATGCCGACATTAAATTTTAAAGTTCGTTTCTGCAACTGGGTGTTAGCCACTTACCGGAACCAACATATTAGATAAATAACGACGACATGTCAAGCGAAACAACATCAATTTGTACCAGCGACCACATATCCTCCTAGTCTACGATTTGTACCGAATCTATCAAACAAAGTAAATAAACACTTTTCTGTAAGTTAATTGTTAGTAATTGCTAATAATAGTTGCGTAACCAAACAAATAACGCGTGACCGCATTTTTGCACATCTATAAATACCGATTACAATATACTATGCTCACGACTTCGTCCGCGGTTACTGGTTTTTAACTATCCCACGGGAACCTAAGTAGTATAGTAAAAAAAGTATCTAAGATGATGACCAGGGATATAAGGTCTCACCATGCAAAATGTAATTGAAATCAGTCCAGCCAATTCGGAGATTAGCCCGAACAAACAGACAGATAAAAAATAATTTTTTTTTGGTATTTTCCCTCTATTTAAATCCCCCTGACATGGTTTTAAGCATTTTATTTCTATGTACAGACATTCGACCTTTACAGTTTTATTATTGTATAGTAGACAAACACAATTTCACAATTTATTCTTTTATTTCCCAACTTAAACAAGGCATTTGAATAAGGCACAATTTTATTTTACCTTTGTCATGGCATATTTGATTTTCTATTCATGTTGATTGTATAAAGGTACACATTGACACGCGCGCACACACACGTGTTTATTGTGTAGGTTCTTAATAAAACACACTCACACAACCACGTGGTGAACTAAGAGTGTAGACAGCGAGAAATGGTACGACCCTTACGTAGGGGTTGTTATAAAATTAAATTAAAACCACCCTTAGGTAAAACCGCAAGTAGATATGTTTAACTTTCCTAATTCAGGAGACCAATAATACTCTCCTGGATGATTCGACAGTACAACATATGCATTCACGCACGTTTTCTTATAGAGAATACAGGTGCGCGCGCACATATACCTACTGAAAAGCATAGTTATAACAAAAAATGCGCATGCACACGCCCTCGCACACAACACACTCATACGCACATACAAATAATAATAAATATCTTCAGACATTCCCACCTATCAACTAGCCCCATTTTAAGCAACTAAAACTGCTTGTGTTACGGATACTGCACTCACATACAATCACGCCTGTAATCCCCGAAGGGTTAGGCAGAGTCCAAAGAGTTCTTTAAGTTCCTTAAGACCACCTTTAGCCATACAAAAGTTGGGTTTGGTCAGATTAAAAATCGTGAAAGAGTATTTAACAAGTGGCTAGCTCATCGCCTACATGATCACAGACCCAGTACCCAATACGCCCTTAGTCGCCCTTACGGATACTAGATGACGGATAAATGAAGTGCGTGTATTATTTTGATTATAGCACGCCTGGTGTAAGTCTTCATTCTAAAAAGCTCAACTGTTTTAGCTGCGTTAAGAAGCTCATTTCCATGGGAAACGTGAAAAGCGCCGCTAGCGGAAAGTAGCTGTAAAATCACGTTTCCCATAGAAACTGGCATTCTCAACGCAACTAAAAAAGTTGAGTTTTTTACACTAGGCGTGCTATTATCAAAATAATACACGCACTTACCTCCTAAGATGGAAAAAGTTATTGCTGTATTCAGTAAGGCTCAATAACTTATCACTTTTTAAGACTTTACAAACACAGTAGGTATCATAGGAATTAGTAAGTTACCTGTACCCAGTGAACGAAGTCTCAGACAGTTTCTCTTCAAGTTGCTCATTGTTAAAATTTTCTCAATTTTGACTTGCGTAAAGAAATGTCAAAAATGGAATTTGTATGGAGAACGTGAAAAGCGCCCCTAGCGGAAACTTGTTGTAAACACATTTGTTCTGTGAAGTTTTGACATTTCTTAACGCGACTCTACTTGACTCTAACCGTGTTATTCATAAAGAATATTAAAGTCTTAATAAACCTATTTTAGTTACAGAGTGTTTTGTTTTCTTCTTGCAAACACAAATCTAAATTAGAAAGAAAGTGACAAATCACTTTTAAACTATATTTTAGTTTATTAAGGTTTCATATTTTTTATGAATAACACGGTAAATAAAAAGTGTTTATACAATGAAATCTTACACTAGGAGTTTTGTATTCAGTAAGGCTCATTATCTAAACACTTAGAACTTTGCAACCCCTACGCTCTACACTCTAGTATCATAGGAATTAGGAAATTACCTAAAAAACCTAGTAGAATTTACTTATTATTTACTTATTATTCCTTATTGGCTTGAGGTTCACAGAACACCAGCAATCAGTACTAAATATTATTAGAGAAAGGCATCAGCGTGATTCGTTAGCGCGATACAAAGACAATCAGCGCCATCTATGATTGAAATTAGGAACCTAACATTAACCAGTATAAAATGACATAGACCTATTTGCTTATACACTACGTGCACCTCATAATTAGCCTTTTTTAAATGTAAAATTAAAAAAAACTTACGCTTATCCCAAAAATAAGGATAAATAGTAGATTGCCCATCTTGTGTGCTCACAACTCCGATAAATTGATATACTTTTTGTTCCCACACTAAATATAGAACCTCTTCGACTCAGCGCCGAAAACTGAGTGTTAACTTGAATGTAACCATGTAATTAATAACTAATATAGGCTAATAAATTACTTATTTTAGTTTCAGTTGTACAAATATCTTGTGTAAACTCGACAACCTATTGTTGAACATAAAACAAAATTTAAGGTTTGTAAATAGTGTATTGACGCAAACAATGTGAAATGTTTTTCCTTAGAATTGTAATCCATTTGTATTTGAACATGGAAAATTCGGTATTTGTCAAGCTTATCACAACATTTTTTACTACGGCGCTCGGCGATCCGACAGTTAAGAATGAACCTCCATTATTATCTGTCGGATCACGGAATGGACTCGAAAACTCACGTCGCATCTTACTTTGATTATTTCCAATAAAAAGTAACAGGTACAGATATTCTGTGATCCTATAATTTGCACGTATTGGTCCGGGAAACAAAAAGAATGTACCAACTGCTTTTCTTGCCTTGCATGTCGTAAAAGGCGACTAAGAGCGTATTGGGTACTGATTCTGTAATTGCGTAGGCGATGAGCTAGCCAATTGTTACTACTCTTTCACGATTTTTCATCTGCCCAAACCATCTCGAGTGGTTCTGGGTTCGATCCCATGTGATGTGTGATGATGTTTGGGTGATGAATTTTCAGGCATTTGTACTCTAGTCTCATATTAACATGTATTTATCTATCATCTGGTGTCCGTAACACAAGCAGCATTCATTATTAGGCTAGTTGATATTTGCAAGATATTTATTTATTTGCGGTCCGACAGTTAAGAATGGAGGTTCATTCTGAACTGTCGGATCACGGATTCTACTCGGAAACTCACGTCCCATCACGCTTTGATTCTTTCCAATAAAAAGGGACAAGTACAGATATTCTGTGATCCGAATTATTCTATTTGTTATGGGTAATCGGTGAAGCAATAAACATTAAAGATTTTAAGAGTAGTATGGCCTCACGGTTTTAACTTACCAATCGAATCTTGAGCGCCCAACTAGCGTAACACCTTTACCTCACGAAGATCTCAGACAATCTCAGATGATCGCAAATACAATAGATTGTAAAGCTGTGTTATTCTTGCGGTAACTTTAACATAATGTTGGAGCATGATCAGAGGCTGTAGTGTATGTTTTTAGTATAAAATACGTTACTATTGTAGTTGCGTTAAGAGTCCAATTTGTATAGGAAACGTGAATAGCGCCTCTAGCGGAACGTAACGCATACTAAGTTTCCCATACAAATTGAGCTCTTAACGCAACTAAAATAGTAACGTATTTTATACTAAAAAACTTACACTAAGGCCTCTGAGCGCCAACTCCTCATAATATCCTTCAGGGTCATACACAAAGTTTGATTTATTAATACGGCTTTAACGCATGATTAAAATTATTTGCTACGAACTACTATAGATTACGACAACCGTTATTTACTCTGTAGTCATAATATTATTGTCACTATTGGCTAACTTTTTTACTAAATAACTTATTAAAAAACAACTTATTTCAGTTACTTGGCTGGTTCTAGTATGTCACTATGACTATGATCTTCATGTGCGCTAGGACAGCGACTGTGGTACCTACACATAATGTTATTATCGATACAGACGTTACGAAGCTAATTTACATATTTTAATTAAAAATTACAATATTACGTAAAGAATTGCAAATTACTGAGTTTTGGCAAATAGTAAACTGTAAAGTACAGTTGTTTAATTAAGCATACGTATTACAATTACGGTACAGAGATGTTATCGTTTTTGTGTAGGTTAAATGTATTTTTATTCAATTCAATATTTACTGCATTCCAAAAGAATACATTGATGGAAATGCAAGTACTGCGCGTGTCCGAAAACCCCGACAAAACGTCGGCGTTGGCCACTGCAGTCTGCACGCGTTCGAATGCCTGCAAATACTAAAAACGCCTCGTTAGGCATCGGAATATTTCAATCAGTTTGGATCTCTTTTTTTTTTTTTTTTTTTTTTTTTTTTTGTAAATTCTCCCGTAGGGAAGGCAAAGGGAACGAAGCCCATACAGCCATGTCTGCAATATATATATATCTTCGATAGTTTGCATTGAAATGCCAGTGTAATGCATTTCAATGCATCTTGGGAGAGTTTGGCGTCAAACGATACATGGCAGACACTGTGGTGCTACTTGGATGAGGTGGATTACCACGATAAAAAACTCATCACTTTTCACACCACTTGACGTTTATTTCGATAATCCTCCATATTGCACATCATCACAGACACTTATTACACAAAACTACACTGATTTTACGTAACAATATCCACTCCGTACAATATTACAATCATCGAAATAAAAATCACGTCCGCCATAGTTGAATGCCGCCAAAAACTCCTTTTTTTTTTTTTTTTTGTTTGGCTCCAAGTTTGGCACAAGCATCCAGGCCAGTAAGGCCTGGATGCTTGTCCTTTAGGCCATAGTTTGGATCTCCCGTGTCTGAGAATGGCAGCTGTAACGTCACAATAGACGTTAAAAAGTTGACACGCTTGGTTTCAATAAAAATCGTTATACTTGCATTATCTTTGTAAACGTATACGATATATACAAGTTATGTGTGATATATACAAGTTGGTACACAATAATTCCAATTTTGGTCAGCAAACAAATACAATTTGTCAGCTAAAATAACTAATTGCTCAGCAACTTATTATTATTGACTACAAGACAGGCAGTTGGTGCAACTGATAATGCCTGTATCTAAATATACATTATTAAATTTCTTTATTTTTTTTATGTATCTGTCCTGCCTGTTTTTAAATTTGTTAGTGTTTTTAGCCGACACTCTATCCTGTGGGAATCTATTCCATGCTTCGACTACTGTGTTAGTCAAAAAGTGACGATGAGGATTATTCTTTGACGGTTTAGTGCTGAGCTTTAGGTAAGCTTTAGGTAAAATTAAATATGACTGCAGCCGCTAATTTTCTAATTCTCTATTGGTCCTTTCCTGTGATTCCCTCCGCACGCCTCAACGGACATTGTGAAATTTGTGAAGCTATCACCGCATCGGCTAGTGCTCTCCAGTGCTCTCAGTTTTCTTCTCACGCACGAATTACTTAATCGCATTAATCAAATAATTATTATCGCATAAAAACCGCAGTGTGCCCATAAAAGTGTTCGCGAATAAATTAATCCTATAAGAACTGCCTATTTGTGAATGTGAAGTGAGACAAGACAAGAAGATAGCAAAGGGAAGATTACAAGTAAGAGCGTGCTCCCTTTATTCCTCTCAAACATTAATTTAGTGTTTTGCAGTCGTTTTTTGTTAAGTCAAAACTATCAATACAGTCCACTTTATTTTATTACTAATTCGCAGTTCGCGTCGCCAGCCATAATAACAATGTTTTAAGCATTGTTGTGTTCCGGCAATCAGAGGTAAGATAGCCAGTTCCTCAGTTGTTGAGGATTACAGGTGAAGCTCGCTTCCACCTTCGGTCTTATCGTCACTTACCATCAGGTGAGATGAAGGCAAAGAGCTTACCTGTCATATGTAAAAAAAAAATCGTCGTCGTTCTTCCTCAGCCTATATACGTCCCACTGCTGGGCACAGGCCTTGCTCATGGAGAAACACTTGAGGAGTATGGGCTTTAACTCCAACTCTGGCCCAATGCGGGGTGGTGGGTAAAAACGGGACCAACGGCTTGAAGTGCCTTCTGAAGTATAGAGGAGTTCGAGATCACAATGTTTTGGTCACCTATCCAAGGCCTGACCACGGCAAAGGTAGCTTTGTTTTCGATATCGAAAGCCAAAGCGTACTAACTACTACACTACGTCACCGAGCTCCTCAAAGTATATGATTATTATAAATTTTTATATTCGTTTCGACTTCAAAACTACTATTGCGACATTGAGTTCACCAAAATGTATTTAATCATTATGTTTAACACATTATTGAATAAGCTCGTACATTACAACACAATAAATAAATATTGTAGCTTTCGTGAGTTTCTGTAGTAGGTATATTGAAAGCAAAAAGTAAAAAAAAAACATGAATTTATTATCTTCAATAAAAAAAAATCATCGATTTATTGCCTTTCAAATTTAATACCCTCTAAACAGATGGCAGCACAGACACATATACTTCAATACACATCGTGTTGCTTTTAGCTCAACAGAACAGACTGTAGAATTACTTCATTCATTCCTCGATAGATGGCGCTAGTTTCATAGTTTCTTGGCAATAAGGACCTTTTTGATATAGACTTTGTATTTGTATAGCTGTTTTGTGGTCAATGAACTTGAAATTATTTCAAAGGTTTTGGTTTTCACTTTGTTTTTTTTCGTATTATTATCTAATCGACTCGAATTTTTAACTGAATCAAGATATTATTGTTTTTTATATGAGCACAAGAGTCATTTAATAGTCAGACGTACACATGTCACGACATTTTTTGTAAATAATGATAATTTCTACAAAATTGTAGTACATCATTTTATTTCATCATCAATTCTAATTCCCAATTTTTGTATGGCTAATTGGTTGCTCCTTGGACTCTGCCTACCCCTTCAGGGATTACAGGCGTGAGTTTATGTATGTATGTATCAATAAATATTGCAGCGCACGCCATGAAAAGAATATTTTTGGTAATGTTTGACACCCTGGGGCACATTATTGAAGTTTTAGTAAGGATCTCTATTTTTTTAGAAAATATAATATAGCCTATGGCACTCCAGGGTAGTATAGACATTTTTTTAAAAAAGAAAAACAATGTAAAGGGAGGATAGAAACTTGCTGAGTTTCTTGCCCGTTCTTCTCAGAACAAGGCCTTCTGGTAGTTTTGTGAACGGATGGCGTAGTTTATCGCTTTCACGAAAATTTGTAAACTGCTATTGACGTTCATAAGCATGTGCAAAGACGCATCTAAATTGAATAAACGATATTGAATTTTGAATTTTGAATAGCTTCCTAACAGTGAATGAATTTTTCAAATCGGTTCAGTAAATACAGAGATTACCCCCAAAAACATCACAAACTTTACCTCTTTATAATATTATTACAGACTAGCTTGCCCGCGACTTCGCCCGCGGTTACCGGTTTTTTAACTATGCCACGGGAACCCTTTAATTTTCCAGAATAAAAAGTATCTAAGAGCTCGGTGGCTTAAAGAGCTTGGTGGCGTAGTGGTCAGTGCGCTTTGGCTTCGGTTGAAAACAAAGCTACCTTCGCCATAGTCACGCCGTGGATGGGTGACCAAGACTTTGTGATCTCGAGTTCCTTCGTGCTTCGGAAGGCACGTTAAGCCAAGTCCCGGTCGCATTTGTGACCGTTTCCACCCACCAACCCGCATTGGGCCAGCGTGGTGGTGTTACGGCCCTTACTCCTCATGTGTTTCCATGAGGAAGGCCTGTCCCAGCAGTGGGACGTATATAGGCTGATGACGAAGATGTTAACCAGGGATATAAGGAATCACCATACAAAATTTCATTTAAAACGGTCCAGCCATTTCGGAAAGACAGAAACAAGAAACAGAGAGACAGAGAAACAAATAAAAATATATTTTTTTGGTATTTTCTCTCTTTTTACATCCCTCTGACTTGGTTTTAAGCATTTCAGTTTTATTTTAAGTATAGATTTGCGTTTAAATTTCGCTTTTGACGTCAGTCTAAAGGAGGTAAAAATGTCAACAATTAATTTATTTCTTGTTTCATAAATTGCTTAATAAAATGTCTGACGTGCGAACTCTCGTATAAATAGATCTCAGGGACACAGTAACCTTTATAGATCGTTTACCTTATAGAATTTGCGTTTTGTCATTTTCCCGTTGAAATGGTTTTACTTTACTCAACTTAATTAGAAGGATCTCGGTGGTGTAGTGGTTAGTACGATTTGGCTTTCGATATCGAAAAGGAAGCTACCTTTTGGCTTTCAATATCGAAAAGAAAGCTACCTTCGCCATGGTCAGGCCTTGGATGGGTGACCAAAACTTATTCATTATTATTAATATACTCTTTTTTGCAAAAAAAAATTGATACATAAAATTAAAAACAACAAAAAGATTTCAATGGGCGAGTTTATCTCTAATAGAGATGTCTTCCAGACAACCCATAAGGTACAGTGAGTAAATTAAATGAATAGAGCAGACCTAAATGATTAAATGAAGAATTTCATTTCATTTCATGTCAACTAATAAAACCATAAGTAGTATAATATCCACTAAAGATGTATCCACCACCATTTACGTAAACAGACTACGAGTAATACACACAATACATAAATACAATAATATACATATATAAAATAAATATACTGTACACAATATTTAAACATAACCATGTCCATGACCACCAGAAAACCAGCGTCAGGACTCATAAACCTGACATCATGCTGAATTGGCTACCTGTTTTGGCGCAGCCGTGAGACAGTTTCAAATTATTTACTATGTATTCCTGTATTTTTCATTGTTTGTGTGTAATATAGCTATGTATATATTCTTTATGTCCGTATAATGTCTCGTGTCTGTGTCGAAATAAATATTTTTCTTTCTTTCTTTTCTTTTCTTTCCTGGGTCGTTCCGAGAACTGTTGAAAGGACGACGAAATTATTGGTTGTGTAATGCAACACTGACTGTTCCTTTAGTGATAGAGGCGAAATGCTATGATAAGTGAGTAATTGTATGCAGTTGAATCCCACTTGCAGGGCACAGAACTTCCTCATGGAAGTAAACATGAGGAGTCATCAGCCTATATACGTCCCACAGCTGGGACAGGCCTTCCTCATGGAGAAACACATAAGGAGTATGGGCCAATGCGGGTTATTGGGCAGAAACGGTCACAAATGCGACCAGGATAAACAGCTTAACGTGCCTAACGAAGCACGGAGGAGCTCGAAATCTTGTCTTGGTCACGCCCTGACCATAGCGAAGGTAGCTTTATTTTTGATCGAAGCCAAAGCGCACTGACCACTACGCCACCACGCTGGCCCAATTCGGGTTAGAGGGTAGAACGGCTTAACTTGCCTTCCGAAGCACAGAGGAGTCCAAAATCAGAATGTTGGTCACCCATCCCCTGCCTGACCATGGCGAAGGTAGCTTTGTTTTCGTTATCAAAAGCTAAAGCGTACTAACCACTACGCCACTGAGCTCCATTTTCCGTGACGAATTTACTTTGTGACGAATATACAATAACCCCTCCGCCGAGATACAGTTCAATCTCGTGTTAAATTATTATGTACAGCATCTTGACCGCATAAAGTCACAAACAAATAATTTTAACACCATATACGATGTTTTGAAATGAAATACAACAATTTAAATGTTTTACTTCATTCTGAATTTGAATTGAGCAGTTCGAAGAAACTTTTTATTATGTCTGAAGAATCTAAAATTCAGATCAACTATAGAATTGTTGGGAAAAATTTGTTCATTAGAATTTTTTCCTTTAGTTTAGCAGTAAGTTGGTGTTCCTACACCATTATCGTACAAAGGTTTTGAAAATAGCATACATACATACATATAATCACGACTATTATCCCTTAAGGGTTAGTCAGAGACTAGGTAAAAGCACCATAAAAACAGTCCATTGCCATAGTCCACCAAGCCCAAGCTGTGACTGCGCTCAGCGTGACAGGTGGTGAGCTCGAACGTGTAATGCCCCGTTCGTCCCATCTCGACGACTTTTAAACCTTTGTTGGTCACACACAATAAGAGCAATTTTTTTGGCCGCTATTTAACTCAGAATATTTGTATGTGGCTGAAACCAATATTTTAACTGTGCGTATTGAAATCAATATCAAAACAACTCAACTCGACAACAAAACTCCATGGTCAGTCCTGGGATGGGTGACCAAATCTTTGTGATCTCGAGTTCCTCCGTGCTTCGGCAGGCACGTTAGTCCCGGTCGCTATTGCATCCGTCTACCACCAACCCGCATTGGGCATGCGTGGTGGTGTTACGGACTGTGCTCATATGCTTCTCCATGAAGGAAGTTATTATGCATTAGGTAGGTAATAATGGAACTTAAAATTGGCTGGTCACAGACAAATGATTGTCTGTATCCATACTTATATTATAAATGCGAAAGTAACACTGTCTGTATGTCTCGCTTTCATGTCAATACTACTGAACCTCTTCCCTTTGTAACGAGGCGCCATAGCTATATAAGCGCCTCGTTGCTGTCGTTGCGCTCTTCTCTGCCATTTTTCTCTTGGTTTCCGTTTTTAAATTTGCTGTCTGTCTCTTTTTATTTGTTTTGTTCTCAAAGCTCATTCTTACCAGAGTCAGCACGTAGAGCGGTTGACTCCCTTCTAACAATAATTGTAATATATTTCTTAAAGTGACGATCAATTTTTATAAGCTTAAACAAAAGTTACAACAAACCACATGATCAGTTCCTATTAAATAACAAAGACTATAAGTTTCTTTAAGGCACTATTGTAAGTAGCCCTATCCTTTCTATAATATATTTAAGTGTTAAATGTGAAATTGTTTTGTGTTCAGTGTAATTTACCTTTTTTTATACAGGGTTACAGGTTAAGTCGACCTATTCCCGTTAAGAGCACGTAGTTTACATCATTCCTGACTACTTTCACTATGAAACACCCTGTCCGAAATTTAACCGTTATTGAGATATTTGAATTTAATTGATTTTTAGAAAAAAATTCCGATTTTCAGCTATCTGTTTTGATATCATAAAATGTGGAAGTGTTATCATTACTATTATTGGTTTTTATGTTGTACAATAAGATGCTTTATGACCTCAATAACTGGTATTGTACGTAAAATAACGAAATAGGTTGTTGTAAACGATTAAAACTTAAAAATTAATATTGAAATTCAGAAAATCTAATTTTCTTTTAACGATAGCCAAAAAAAATAATATGTGGCGTGTTTTGCAGATGTGCTTAATAATATCTACGTTTCATCAGCTATCCAACGAGGTATAACAATCAAGGTTTTATCAAAAATTTCTAGACAAAACTTACGTTTCCTAGGCTATCGGGGAGAAAAAATTAAACAATAGACGAGTACAAAATACTAATTTATTAATCTAGAAATTACAAAAAAGTGATTATGTTTAGATCACAGTAAGTGTTCGACGTGTCCGCCCCTTTTCTGAACACATCTCCGCAGTCTTTTACGTAGTCCACTTTTCACTACACCAGTAGTTAAATTTCTTCTGATTTCATTTGCTGCATTAATTATTTTTTCTCTTAATACTTCAACGGATGAAATTGCCCAGCACACTACAGAAGAAGATGTCAGACAATGGCTGGACATGGCTTATCCGAATAAATGGATTGGACGAGGCGGGCCTTTACCCTGGCCAGCTAGATGTCCGGACCTTACCCCCATGGATTTTTATGTATGGGGGCACATGAAGAGTCTCGTATACAATGAGCCCAACCCAATTTCATCCGTTGAAGTATTAAGAGAAAAAATAATTAATGCAGCAAATGAAATCAGAAGAAATTTAACTACTGGTGTAGTGAAAAGTGGACTACGTAAAAGACTGCGGAGATGTGTTCAGAAAAGGGGCGGACACGTCGAACACTTACTGTGATCTAAACATAATCACTTTTTTGTAATTTCTAGATTAATAAATTAGTATTTTGTACTCGTCTATTGTTTAATTTTTTCTCCCCGATAGCCTAGGAAACGTAAGTTTTGTCTAGAAATTTTTGATAAAACCTTGATTGTTATACCTCGTTGGATAGCTGATGAAACGTAGATATTATTAAGCACATCTGCAAAACACGCCACATATTATTTTTTTTAGCTATCGTTAAAAGAAAATTAGATTTTCTGAATTTCAATATTAATTTTTAAGTTTTAATCGTTTACAACAACCTATTTCGTTATTTTACGTACAATACCAGTTATTGAGGTCATAAAGCATCTTATTGTACAACATAAAAACCAATAATAGTAATGATAACACTTCCACATTTTATGATATCAAAGCAGATAGCTGAAAATCGGAATTTTTTTCTAAAAATCAATTAAATTCAAATATCTCAATAACGGTTAAATTTCGGACAGGGTGTTTCATAGTGAAAGTAGTCAGGAATGATGTAAACTACGTGCTCTTAACGGGAATAGGTCGACTTAACCTGTAACCCTGTATAATTGTTTCAGTTGTGCCTTAATTCTTCATTATAAAATATACGATACATAAGTGACGACCCAACTGCATTTTCATTATCCCCGGCTTCACCCCGTCACAACTTCATAGAATAAATTAATATTTTCAACATTCATTCATTTTTCATTTTAACCAACTAATGCTGCTTTTGTTACGGACATTAGATGACGGATAAATATATTTAATAGATAAATACATACAAATATCCTGAATATAATATATACATCCAAGACTGGAGACCAAATGCCTGAAAATTCATCACCCAAACATTTGCCCCCACCGGGGATCGAACCTAGAACCTTTCGAGATAGCAACGCCTTGAGACCTGCGTACAGACCACTCGACCACGGAGGCCGTCAATTTGTTCTGACTACCAGAAACGTTTATCTCGATGACTCCTTTCGCTGAGTTTACCTGTTTAAGATACTTCTACAGCATAAGTAGGCTAGTCCAAAACCCATAACAAGTATTTGCACTTCTTGCCATAGAGAAAGCCTTTATTCACACGAAATATGATCTAAAATCGCATAATATCATCTCTATCTTTCCTAGCCAAAATTGAACGGAAAATTCCGCAGTGCTCTAGCGAATACATACGTGATAAGGTTTTAAATTACATAAATTATCATTTGACGTTATTTACTGCATATTTAAATCGCATCACTTCCTCGGGAATAATGGTACGAGTATGACACATTATATTCGAACAAGATTAATGACGCCTTCACTTATATGGTACCTAAGCAAGTTTTTGGAAAATTAAAACAAATTAATAAAGTAAGTTTTAGGAAACTTATAAACGCTATCACAAGTAACTATTCCACGCGGAAGTCGCGAGAAAAACTAGTAATAAATAAAGACTATTTGGTACTTTGGTACTAGTATGAAAATATAGATCAACGGAATATAGAAGAACGGTTTTTCCCTCGAACAATTTAACTTTCCTATGCAATAAAGAATGCCTTTCGGCTCAGTTCCAACCATAGAATATATGCTCCATTTTTGGAAGAATGCCAAGGTAGTTTTTACAAATGTATATTTCAAAGGTAAACGGAGTTGTCATCGAGCTTGGGTAAAAGCAATGGCTGCAAGGATTTGCATCCCTTGCCTGCTAGCGCATTGAAAAAGGAGTTACAACTCTGCAGCCAGGTGTTTAAAAAGGTAATTGCCAGGGCGAAGTCGGAGCAATGCTTACCATCAAGTCCATCTGCCCGTTTGCCCCAATTGCCTCCTTCTACATAAAACAAAGTACTTACCAATAATGATGAGCAATATGGAGGATCATTGAAATGATCGTTAAGTGGTGTGAAAAATGATGAGATTTTTAACGTGGTAATCCACCTCATTGAAGTAGCACCACAGTGTCTGCCATCGATTGTTTGACGCCAAACTCTCCCAAGAATGCATTGAAATGTATAACACTTGCATTTCAATGCAAATACTGAAGAAATATATACCGAAGACTTGGCTGTATGGGCTTTGTTCCCTTTGCCTTCCCTACATGGGAGAATTTTACAACAACAAAGTACTTACTTATTTCCCCTTGTATAGAAGACACGCATTGGAAGCGGCACATTGATGACCAATACCCTCAGAGTATTTACTCTGAGCCAATACCGCGTTGTGCGTGACAGTGTGAGTATCGCCTTGAACAAGGTCCCGATCGCGCTGAATAGGAACGGGTGTTATTTAAACGGTCAGCAAAAAAATACAATTGGTTAGCTAAAATAACTAATTGGTCAGCAACTTATGGCAGCAGATATTTCTAATTTGTCAGCAAAATAACTAGGTAATTGGGCAGCAAATTAAATGGTTTCTCCGTTGCCAAATTTTTTAATAAGTATATGTTTTGATGACACAAATATTGTTTGAAAGGGTCAGAAAAAAACTTAAACTTAATTACCTTAACCTAATATCTATCAGAATACATTTCGTAGGAATTGATTCTTCATCTTTCATTGATCCTTTTCCAAGATTTTATACATTTCCGGTAACATATAATACATTGCAGTCCAAATATTTATTTTGCAGCTCAACTAATTATTTTTCTAACCAAATAATTATTTAAGTGCGCAATTTTACATTTACACCTATCAACTGGCCCATACTAGACAACTAATGCCTGTGTTATGGATACCAGATGACGGACAAATATATTTAATAGTTTTAATAGATAAATACATATAAATATTCAGAATATAATATAAATATATAAACATTCAAGACTGGAGAACAAATGCCTGTTCACACAAACATTTGCCCCCACCGGGGATCGAACCCAGAACCTCTCGAGATGGCGACGCCTTGAGACCGGCGAACAGACCACTCGACCACGAAGGGCGTCATTACTTAAACAAAATATTTATTTGCTGCCCAAATGATTTTTCGGCTGACCATTTTGTTGCTGATCAAATAATTAAATGCCCAATTAATAAGAACGTATTTAGAGTGTTGGATGAGCGATAACGTTTTCGACTGTGATTTCGTTCTGGTAAATACGTTCTTAATTAGAGCGATAGAGGCTCAGATCTACTATCTCTAAGTTTCTTGACTCCCTACTGACCCATATCGGATTGACCACTCTGTATATTGTACTTAGTTACATAAATAAAAATAAATAAATATCTTCAAACGAGTTCAAACATTCACACCTATCAACTAGCCCCATTTTAAGCAACTATTGCTGCTTGTGTTACGGACACTAGATGACGGCTTAATATATTTAATAGATAAATACATATAAATATCCTGAATGTAAATATATATATAAACATCCAAGACTGGAGAACAAATGCCTAAAACTCATCACCCAAACATTTGCCCCCAACGGGGATCGAACCTAGAACTTCTCGAGATGGCGACCGGCATACAGACCACTCGACCACGGAGGCGTCAAAGATGAGTTAGATGTATTACCATATATTTTAATCCATTACGAATTGCAATAACAGGATTCAGTGTACCTAAATTGAATTAGAGGCAATAGGCGTTTTCCTGTATGCACTTGGATACAATTCTCTCATTGTACATAACTATCAACATCACATCAAATAAAACAGTGAATACTCTGTAATAAATTGTCGACTTTCATGCATTAGAGATAGGGAGCAAAAATTATTGAAAATGTAGTCTGACGATCTGTTTACTGCAAGGAAATACTGGATATCAATGTATTTTCTACATATCAAAATTTTCCCACTTGTCTTTTCATTTAAAACAAGCAATAAGTAGATATATATTTAGAGGATAAAAGATGTCGAGGCTCGGTTGCACTATGTCCATTGCATAACAAGACGATATTTATGGTGGAAACGATTTCTAAAGAGACCGGAACCAACGATAGTCCCTTCTCTGAAACTGGAGATCACAATGATTTGGTCACCCGCCAAAGGACCGATATGATTTTTATTTCTTAATGTTTCAATTCAAAACGAGTTAAATTAATCAGCATTACATCGTGCTCGAAAAATTTTTTTTTACAGAGGAGTTTTTGGCGGCATCCAACTATAGTGTGGATGCCGTCAGGCGTGAAATACCTACGCACCTTTTCAGGACTCAGAGTTTCGGCGAGGCGGTCTTAATAACGGACTCGATGTCCGATGATCCCTGGGATTTAGATCACAGCGTAACTCCATGCCGAGCAAGGTGATACTGCTCTGTAGCGACATAGAGGTGCCCTGAAGAGAAGGAAGGGGAAGGAACGGTGACTTTTTAGCTGTAAACGCGCATACTTGCGTTTTCTTAGCATTGAACTCGACAAGATACTTAGATCCCCATTCAGAGACAAGGTCAAGCACCTATCGAGCTCAATAGCAAGAATCGCTCTCTCTCTCTCTGCACACCCACGAGCCCAGCCCTTGGGTGTCCATAATATCCCCCATGCACAGTGCTGTCGTCTGCATATCAATGAATGCTTCCTAATGAAAGCATGTCATTGTTATGAAGAAGAAACAATGTAGGAGATAGAACGGAACCCTGTGGGACACCGGCATTCACTGACATGAACCGCGAAGCACATCCATCACAGAGATCACGGATTCTCCGCTCATTCACAAAGCTGGGTGGGTAGACCGTACGCCGCGAACTTGGAGAGAAGAGCCTTGTGCCAGACCTGATCAAAGGCTTTGGTGATGTCGAGGCTAATAGCCAAAGACTCACCACGCCTGTCAATAGCTTCACCCCAGACATGCGTCAAGTACGCTAGAAGATCACCCGTTGACCGCTTCGGCCGAAAGCCGTACTGTCGGTCATTTATTAAAGAGTGATCTTCTAGGTATCGGATTAACTGGTTATTTAAAACCCGCTCCATGACTTTGCATAGGACTGAGGTGATAGCAATTGGACGGTAGTTGGACGGGTCAGATCTGTCACCCTTTTTGGGGACTGGCTGCACATTGGCCTCTCTTCAAGATCGCGGTACACAGCCACTAGAGAGCGAGAGACGGTAAAATCGCGTTAAGATAGGGGACAACTCCGCTGTACATTTATATAGTACTATCGCAGGGATGCCATCAGGTCCACTAGCTTTCCGAACGTCGATCGACTGTAATTCCGCACGTACATCACACTGCCTGATACGAATATCAGGCATTGTGTGGCCACAGTGGTTGAGCGGTGGTGGCTGTACATTACAGTCGTCGATTCGGGAGTGAGCCGCAAAAAGTTTCACTAAGAGATCGGCTTTCTCTTGCGGCTTATGAGCCAGTGTACCAATATTGTTTCGGAGTTGATCTTGTTGCGTAAAATCAGTGTAGTGTTGTGTATTAAGTGTCAATAATGGTGAGCAATATGGAGAATCATTGAAATAATCGTCAAGTGGTGTGAAAAACAATGGGATTTTTATCGTGGTAATCAACCTCATCGAAGTAACACCACAGTGTCTGCCATCGATCGTTTGACGCCAAACTCTCCCAAGACGCATTGAAATGTATTACACTTGCATTTCAATGCAACTACCGAAGACATCAAAATATCGAAGGCTTGCATATATGGGCTTTGTTACCTTTGCCTTCCCTATAAGGGAGAATTTTACAACACACGCAAAATCATAGAGTTATTAAGCCAATAGAGGGATCGTATGCCTCGTCGTATATCGAGTCGATAAAATTCGAGAGAAATAAAACATTTTTATTTAATTAATAATAGTTTTTTGATTATCATTATGGTGTGGGCGATTCTTTATCGAGCAAAAATATGTATTGTTTCTTTTTACCATATATGAAATGTACAAAAAATTTTTATAGACATAAAAGCTTATTCGTTTAAAAAAGTATTATTAACAGTGTTAAATTGGGACAATATATAATGTGCAATGGTGAGCTTTCTGTTTGTCTTCGAAATAGAACGATCTCAGTATAAATTTTAATTCACTTGCTTTGTTGTTGTCTGTTATTAGTGAAGCTGTCACTCAAATTCGCTGTCAAGACTATATGACCAAAAAAGTTGTTTTAATTCAACCAAAATAATACATGCTTGTAGTAGCTGACCAGTATTATGACTAAAATGGGTTCAACGTTCAACTACGAGATGGCGATGGCGTTGAGGAGCTAAGATTGTTCACTTGCTCACACTGTTGCTGTCATTATTAGGTAAGGAGACCCGTATGTGTATAGTACTCTGTGAAGGAGAAAATAATAATATATAGATTGATTACTTGTATGCTCCCAAATCCCATTAAAAAAGGCGTACTCTAGCTGCGTTCGGTAATTGCGTCCGATCGATCTTTTTAGTCTAAATCGTTCATTTATTACCTCAGAGTAAACAGAACTGGAGTAGCCATTAGTCAATTTCTCAAACATTTTTTTCTGCCATTTCTTGCGGGGGGTGAGGTTACCACTACACTCAAAGCTAGCCGTTTTTATAAATGCACACATGCATAATTCGACACACAAATTTAAATTTTACGCACACACACGCTTAAAATAGTCACGTGGGGTGTGCGTTTTGACAACGTCACAGCCGCACTCCCCACGAGACTAGCACTCGAAATTTGAAATCGTAGAATTCTAAAACATGAAATAATGAAGTAAATAATCATGAAATCTTAAAAATTATAATTACAAATAAAAGGTGACACCATCTTTTAGCATACTCGATGTTTTCTTTTTATTTTTACAACAAAAAACAGCACAGGCAGGCATTTTTGCGGGAGCTCTGTTCGCCGCAACGTTTACAATGTTATGGCTGTCAAAATGGCGGCTCAACTAGTTTTATTAAACGTGCAAGCATCCGATGCTTGTGCATTTGGCAGAGGGGAATGTTAGACGAAGGCTACTCCAGTTCTGTTTACTCTGAGTTTATTACATCTAGAGCTAGTGGAGGTAAATTGTGAATCGTTCGGTAATTACCGCTCAGTCCGACGTAAATCTGTTTGCTCGGAGTATTTTGACCTCAATTTTGACCGACGAGAAAAATTAATCTATTTATCTGTCATGTTGTGAGGTTATGTTTTGGTTTGGATTGGTTTGATTGATATTAATTGTTATTGTTATTGGTGATTTTCTCAATCTCCGTTTGCTTATAACAAACATTTGATTTTTATTTGTGGGTGTGTTAAAAATCCAAATGAAAGACAGAAAATTAAGTTTAAAAGTTTGACGTTTGTATGTTTATCAATGGAAGCCTTGGAAGCCTGCTGATCGGGCCGTTCGGTAATTACAATTTGGTTAGATTAATCTGTGATCACGTGACCAAAAATCCGTCGCCTCTGCGATTAATCTGCGAAACAATTACCGAACGCAGCTTCTGTTGTCTTGGTAACTCTATGTGCGGAGTTTGGCGGCATTTGACTAATGGCGGACGTGATTTTTATTGCTATAATTGTAGTATTGATTGGGAGTGGATATTGTTACGTAAAATCAGTGTAGTTTTGTGCAATAAGTGTCTGTGATGATGTGCAATGTTGAGGATTATCGAAATAAGCGTCAAGTGGTGTGAAAAGTGATGAGTTTTTTATCGTGGTAATCCACCTCATCCAAGTAGCACCACAGTGTCTGTCATAGATCATTTGACGCCAAACTCTCCCAAGATGCATTGAAATGCATTACACTAGCATTTCAATGCAAATACTGAAGAAACATATACTGAAGACTTGGCTGTATGGGCTTCGTTCCCTTTGCCTTCCCAACATGGGAGAATTTTACAAAAAAAAACCATGTGCAAAATGCTCAGAGTAAACAGAACTGGAGTAGCCTTTGTCTAACATTCCCCTCTGCCAAATGCACAAGCATCGGATGCTTGCACGTTTAATAAAACTAGTTGCGCCGCCATTTTGACCGCCATAACATTGTAAACGTTGCGGCGAACAGAGCTCCCGCAAAAATGCCTGCCTGTGCTGTTTTATGTTGTAAAAATAAATAGAAAACATCGAGTATGCTAAATGATGGTGTCACCTTTTATTTGTAATTATAATTTTTAAGATTTCATGATTATTTACTTCATTATTTCATGTTTTAGAATTCTACGATTTCAAATTTCGAGCGCTAGTCTCGTGGGGAGTGCGGCTGTGACGTTGTCAAAACGCACATCCCACGTGACTACTTTAAGCGTGTGTGTGCGTGAAATTTAAATTTGTGTTTCGAATTATGCATGTGTGCATTTGTAAAAACGTTGTGCGTTGTGCTGGCTTTGAGTGTAGTGGTAACCTCACCCCCCGCAAGAAATGGCAGAATAAAATGTTTGACAAATTGACTAATGGCTACTCCAGTTCTGTTTACTCTGAGGCAAAATGTAGTCGTCTTTGTTTAGCCCGTGGGGTTTTTGATACTTTATCTCTTTCATTGCCTGCCTGTCGATTGAGCATGCGCTGTCTATCTGTCAGGCAGACATTGTCATTGTCAGTCAGTGTTTTCGTAATCGTGCGCATAGTCGTTGTGACTACGTAGAGACTTGTTGAATAATTTATTTAATTTTGTATCGCGGTCGCGTCTCACAATTCCGTGTGTTTCCTAGAATTTGTGCGTTCAAGTGATTGCATCGGCTTATGTTGTGAAAGATATTGTTAAATTGGATCGCAGTGAAAGTGTCAAAGAGGATTTTTATCCATTTTGGAGTAATAAGCCACTTTTACTGAAAAGGTGAGTGGTGTGGTGTTATCTTGTCTTTACATACAAAATTATACAAATGGTTACTTGTTATTGTTTGACCAATGCTCTTACGAACTTCAGCAAGCTACAAAAAACCAATTCTACGAATACACAACAAATATCTACCTATCACCGCTAGTAGGTTATACAGAGAGTTTAGAGAGTTGGTAATAAAAGATTCAGTACCTATTTTGCATAACAAATACTATCATAACACCATCAGCACCTCATTACCATTACCACTCCTAAACATAGGCCATTTATAGGCTCCTTCACTTGAAAAAAGAATAAGAATAATTTTGTTCTTAAAAAAGGTTAATACGGGTGTGTTTAAAAACAGGTGAAATCAGATCATACTAGAGTAAACTTTTCTTGGCCCTTTCGAAGTAGCTAAATGACATTGAATGTATAGAATTTTACTCATTAGTTACCTAGAGTGGTCTATGGGAGACTCAAAGGGTGTCTTTTTCTTCACATGTTCACATTTTTGTTGAGTTTTGGGAATATGGCAGAAATGTAGCTGCAGGGTTTGAACCAGATAAGTTTTGAAAGTGGCCTATGTGAAAAATAAGTCTGGGAACCTCTGTTAACTTGACGAAGGTGATTTTATTAGTAGTGGTAAATTTAACCCAGTTTTGCAGTTATAATTTTTTTTACTGAAATGAACTTTGAGTTTCTACTAGTAAAACTTTGGAAAATAATTTCAAAAGGAAATATACACACACATTTCTGTGTTCAGCTTCTTCATTGTTTGCTTACTGATGAATTATATATGCCAAATATAATTTTCTAGGGAAAAACCTTCCATATTAATTATTGTAATGAATCATTTTACAAAATATACACATAGGTAAGTAACATATTTTGTTAAAAACAAAGATATTTTCCAACAATAATTTCTTTGAATTAATGATGCGTCAATTTGTGCTGTTATCAGATGAGATCATTTTTTGTAGGTTATGTTATGTGATGTAAATATTCAAATATTTATGTTGTGCATTGATTACAGGGGCAAAGAGCAAAGATTGTTAAAAAAATCCAAGTAGATTGTCAATTTCAAGCAATAATATTGAGAAGTGTGTTGAATACATCTGCCTTGATAATATTGACAACCGAATGATGTAAGCGGATTTAGTAGTTGAAGATAGCAATTAATTACAGTTAGGATAGACGGTATTACTTATACAAGACGTTGCCAGATTGATCCTCCACCTGTACCACAGGGTTAGAATTTACTTAAGTCAACATCCTCATCCTCAGAATATATACGTCCCACTGCTGGGCACAGGGTTTTCTCATGTAGAAACACATGAGGAGGATGGCCCGTCGCTGGCCCAATGCAGGTTGGTGTGTAGAAATGGTTGCAATAGTGACCGGGACCAATGGCTTAACTTGCCTTAGAAGGATGGGGGAGCTCGAGATCATAATGTTATGGTCGCCCATTCAAGGTCTGACCATGGCGAAGGTGGTTTTGTTTTCGATATCGAAAGGCAATGCTTACTAACCACTGCGCCACCGAACACATCAGTAACTTAAGTATAATAATAATATAGCCTTTATTGCTGAAGTTACAATTTTGTTTTACTTAATAACTATCTAACATCTTTAATTTGGGTCATCAATGTGTTCTTTAGACACATAGGCCTCCTCCAACCTTTTCTATTCTTCTCTACTAAGTACTACTTAGTTACTCCGGATAGAGTAACTTAAGTTAAATGAAATGAAAATGAAATGATTTCATTTCATTAAATTTTCATTTCATTTCATAAGTACCTACAGTTTATTTTTGTGTATTGATGAGCTTGTTGGCGTGAGTGGTTTATTAAAAATTACGGCCCAAACTCCTCGTGTATAGACTGGTGACGGTTATTATAACAGTTACGTAGAACCAGAGTGTCACATCCACTCACTATGTACCTATTATTTAAATTAAATAGCTCAATGATTCATTAAACAGCAAGATACGGGTGAATTACCTACACGATTGATAACATGCCAGAAATATTAAACAAGTGTCTTAAATAATAAATAAAGAACAAATAAATAAATCTATATTTTTACTAGTTGTTGCCGGCGACTTTTCCATGGTTACTGATTTTTTTAGTATCCCACGGGAACCCTTTAATTTCCCAGATTAAAAAGTACCTAAGATGTTGATTAGGGATATAAGGTATCACCATGCAAAATTTCATTGATATCGGTCCAGCCATTTCAGAGATTCTAGTATCATATTAGGTTGGGGAAAAAGTCTTTTCGCATTATAGTATGTATAAACTTGTAATAAAATCTCTTTGGCTATACTATTTGTATCTGGCTGGTTTTGGTATCATTGAAAGTTTAAATTTTAAAGAACATAATTCCAAATTCAAATTAGGAAAATGTGTGATTTTCATTTGTTTTTCGTACCGCCAAGATGAGTGAATCTAATGAAGAAATTCGATACATTTTAAAATTTTACTACAAAAAAGGTAAAAATGCAACGCAAGCCGCGAAAAAAATTTGCGATGTTTATGGACCAAGTGCAGTGTCTGTGACAGTAGCACAAATTTGGTTTAAGCGTTTTCAATCCGGAAATTTTGATGTCAAAGATGCACGTCGCTCTGGTCGCCCTATTACAGATAAAATGGATGCCGTTTTTGAAAAAGTGGAGCAAGATCGGCATGTCAGTAGTTACGACGTAGCTGAAGAACTGGGAATTGACCACAAAACAATTTTGGCGCATTTGAAAAAAACTGGGTACACAAAAAAGCTCGACATTTGGGTACCCCACGAGCTCACTGAAAGAAACCTAATGAACCGTGTACTCATTTGTGATTCTTTATTATGACGTCATGAAACCGAACCATTTTTGAAGAAGCTGATAACTGGTGATGAAAAGTGGATCACGTACGACAAGAACGTGCGAAAAAGGTCGTGGTCAAAGGCCGGTCAGGCTTCACAGACTGTGGCGAAACCCGGGTTAACTCGCAACAAGGTGATGCTGTGTGTATGGTGGGATTGGAAGGGCATTATTCATTATGAGCTGTTACCACCAGGCAGGACCATCGATTCTGAACTCTACTGCGAACAACTGATGAGATTAAAGCAAGAAGTTGAGAGAAAGCGGCCGGAATTAATCAACAGAAGGGGTGTGGTTTTTCATCATGATAACGCTAGACCTCACACATCTTTAGCCACTCAGCAAAAATTAAGAGAGTGTGGCTGGGAGGTGTTAATGCATCCGCCGTATAGTCCTGACCTTGCACCTTCAGATTTCCACCTGTTTCGGTCTCTTCAGAATTCTTTAGGCAGTGTCAGGTTAACATCACGAGAGGACTGCCAAAACCACTTGTCGCGGTATTTTGACCAGAAGTCCCAAAATTTCTATAGCAATGGGATCATGTCCCTATCTACAAGATGGCAAAAAGTTATCGAACAAAATGGTACCTACATACTTTAGTTAAATGTAAATAAACTATATTAAAAAATGTTTTGAATTTTCTTAAAAAATGCGAAGAAACTTTTTCCCCAACCTATTATATTACATGGCATAAATGATGATGAGAGGAATACATCTCATTTATGTCATAAAATACCAACACATATTTATTTGTACACAAAACTGTAATAAATATGTGATGAAAAATTTTTCAATTTTCACTTTATTTTTTGGATTGACGACCTCCATGGTCGAGTGGTCTGTATGCCGGTCTCAAGGCGTCGCCATTTCGAGAGGTCCTGGGTTCGATCCCCAACCCCAACCAAGTGTTTGGGTGAAGAATTTTCAGACATTTGTCCTCCAGTCTTGGATGTTATATTATTCAGGATATTTATGTATATATCTATTAAATATATTTGTCCGTCATCTAGTATCCGTAACACAAGCAGCATTTAGTTGGGACTAGTTGATAGATGTGAATGTCTGAGGATATTTATTTATTTTAATTTTATTTATTACTATTACTCAAAACACTATTTAAAAGACTGTGTCTTTTTCTGTTTATATTTCTGAAAAAGTATTCACATGAACATAACTAAGAAACAACCAGACATAAATGTATAGTTGAAACATATACCTATTAGCCCTTAAATACAACTGACATTGATGGCTAAGCTTCTGATGATATATGATATACAGAGACTCTATGGTTATGTTATTTTGAGACCGACCAAGCAATCAGGTTTTCCTTTTAAGGTTGTTCTGCTTAGTATGTAAATAGGCCTAGCACAAAAAAATGTTGTCGTAATAAAACCTCTTTTTTATATTAAGAATTCTAGACATTTAGCTTATTGCTGTTCGTAATCAGCCTATATACGTCCCACTGCTGGGACAGGCCTTCTTCATGGAGAAACACATGAGGAGTATGGGCCGTAACACATTATTGCTGTTCATTATATGTTTAATACATGCCTCACACTGAAATAACAGGTGATATATGGGTGTTTACACCTTTGCCTACCATTAGGGGATAGAGGCATGATGTGTAACTCATACTGACAATTTTAATTTGCAAGTGCCGTCTACAGTGTTGGCACAGTGGCCAGAGAGATTATCTTCTTCAGAGAGGGGGCTGTGGTCTTCTGGAACTACACAGAGCTGGAGGCCAGACAACTCTTTATCTCATCATTTCTGTTCTCCTCATTTGATACATACACATTCATGTAACAATTTTGGAGTTGCGGGATAGCGTAGGTGATTGCATTGAAACTGCTCTGTCGTATCTCCAAATAGTCTTGTAATTGACTTATGTGTTTATAACACAGGTTACAATAATACACAATGAAATATCTTACTTTTACAAAGGTTATATTACATAGGCGTCAGTTATGTACGAGTCTCGAGTCTAGAAGAAAGACCGGTTATTGTTTTCTTTAGGTTGCCAAACCCGCCAGCCAATCAGTGGCTTGAGCAGGCCGGCAACCTTCCGCGGCTAACGGTAGTGGTGATACGTTTAGTGACGGGACGCCACAACTATTATCCCCTAAGGGTCAGTCAGGGACTAGGCAAAGGCACCGCAAAAGCAGTCGCCGCTATAAGCTATTGGATGGTTGTGCAGTTCGATGTCCATTAGTTGCCTTTTACGATATCCAAGGAAGAGATGGGTTAGTTAAGTAATGTTCTTACGTTCACACTATATAACACAATCTATCACCTCTTTGGTTGTTCGATTCTTATGTTATCCATACTAATATTGGGTCCTTACCTCAGAGTAAACAGAACTGGAGTAGCCTTTGTCTAATATTCCCCTCTGCCAAATGCACAAGCATCGGATGCTTGCACATTTAATAAAACTAGTTGAGCCGCCATTTTGACAGCCATAACATTGTAAACGTTGCGGCGAACAGAGCTCCCGCAAAAATGCCTGCCTGTGCTGTTTTTTGTTGTAAAAATAAATAGAAAACATCGAGTATGCTAAAAAATGGTGTCACCTTTTATTTGTAATTATAATTTTTAAGATTTCATGATTATTTTTTTCATTATTTCATGTTTTAGAATTCTACGATTTCAAATTTCGAGCGCTAGTCTCGTGGGGAGTGCGGCTGTGACGTTGTCAAAACGCACACCCCACGTGACTATTTTAAGCGTGTGTGTGCGTGAAATTTAAATTTGTGTGCCGAATTATACATGTGTGCATTTGTAAAAACGGCTGGCTTTGAGTGTAGTGGTAACCTCACCCCCCGCAAGAAATGGCAGAAAAAAATGTTTGAGAAATTGACTAATGGCTACTCCAGTTCTGTTTACTCTGAGGTCCTTACCTATGAAATTAGTGTTTTTATTCTGTCTTAGCAATTTGTCCGTAACTATTAAGATTCAGAGTATTCCTAAAAAATAATTACCTCGTCTAAAATAAGACTATATTTTTGAGCTCTTTTGATTTGTTTTGATAATTTGTTGTAAGTTTAATTGTGTTAAAATTGAACACGGAGACAACTCTTTTTAAGTGCCTCCCGAATACACCATTTTATTTGCATTCACTTAAAAACGATAAATAAATTTTATGATGTGTGATATTACACATATTACTAAAGCTTGTCTAATGATAGATGACAAATATTATTATCTTTGGATTTGTCGTTGTGAAGAAATCTGAAAAAATTTTAGTATGGAAAATGCAGAATTCCCCAAAATCTCCATACAAAACGACAATTTCATAGGTAAGGACCTAATATTATAAATGCGAAAGTAACTCTGTCTGTCTGTTTTGCTTTCACATCAGCCGATTCAATTGAAATTTGGTACACGGATAGTCTAGAGCCTGAGAAAGGACATAGGCTATTTTTTATCTTGATATTCCCATGGGAACGGGTACCGAGCGGGTGTAACCGTGGTTATCAATATCTGCTCGACCGAGTATTATGTGACATATTCCGTCAAAATATAATTTTATTTCGAATTTTAAAATTTCTCGGCGTTGTGAAATAATGACGCGACAGAGATTTATCATCATGACAACAATTTATCAGATAATACTGACAAGATAGTAATTTTCATTATTTTGATAATTATTAGAGGTCAACTATTAACAATGAACATTTTGCTTAATAAGTGGTAGGAATGTATTGTTGAGCACTTTGTAAAATAACAATGCAGTGATAACAAACACACAAACTTTTTGTAAACTTTTATCGGCGTTAAATCAATAGCCACGCGAACGACGTCGCGGGGACCGCTAGTGAAGTAATATTTCTGAATTCATACATCTCTGTAAATATTTACAATTTTTTTTTGCTTTTGTACATTACTAATAAGTAATTTTTAGTGTATTGGAGTTCTGCAAATCACAATTATACACAATATCCCGCTGTAACAATTACACTATGTATTTTCGTTAGACAACGGGCATTAAACTAAATACAATAGAATAGAAACATCTATTATTTGCGAACACTGGTGCTCGTGGTGCCCGCCAAGTGGTTAAGTTCTGTCTAAAGTTATAACGGCCTATTTATATAAAGTATAGATATTACCTACTTCGTTGCACATAAGCTTTGTTTTTCCAAAGCTCGGGGAAAATAAACCGACCGCTCTTAAATATGCGTAAACGCAACTTGCAACTACTTTGGTTTACCCACGGTGCAGTTTAGAAAGAGACAGGTGTACTCAGGTAGTACGAGAGAAGGAGGCAAATAGTGACCACTGCAATTAATCATTTGACTCAAGGCCGGTGCGCTGGAGTCGATAACGTGGTTTTATATTTAGCGCGTTTTGCTATGTTTTTTTTTGCGTAACGAGTCGTTAAAGAAATGTGTTGGTAGAAGGACTTTTGGCTGTTGATTAATATTTGATTGAAATTAATGTTTAAGTAAAGAAATAAAATAATGGCTCCTCTTCAAATAGCACGAAATGTTCAATACGATTATCCCTGCACATCTGTACATTCGCCGAAGTTCCTACTATTTGGAGAGTAACCATATACAAGCTCGGTGTTATTGATAGATTCTTTCCAATATTAAAAAAACAAAAGGCAGCGGTAGCTAAGTTGGGACGGACGGCGCCTAGGTAGAAACGGTTGCCATAACGACACGGACGGCTTAGGCCCGGCGCACATTATCGGCATCGGCACGGCTCAGGATTTTAGGCGATAAATTCATGGCAATAAAGTAGAAATTCCCATGATATATGGTCGTAGTAACAAAAATACCGCTTCGGTATGCTTGAGGCTGCTGCATTGGCGGCCTTGAGGATGCTTCGGGATACTCCGGCATCCTTCAGTACGCTGCCGCGCCAAGGCAACACTCGGGGGTAGCTTAGACGGTACGGCATGCTGAAAGACGCTTCGGCATCCCTAAGGACGTTACAGCATGCCGAGGCATAGTTGCCGAGTGCGCTTGCATGTAGGGATGCCGGAGGATTCCTTTCCTTGCCGATGCCGATAATGTGCGCTGGGCCTTAGCGTGCCTTCTGGAACGGTAGAATTGGAGATCACAAAGTTTTGGTCACCCTCTTGAACTAACCATGGCGACAGTAGCTTTGTTTTGAATAGCGAAAGCATACGAACCACTACATCTGCTTCTCTATTGCTATAGAGTGCAAGGTGGTAGATTATTGTTCATTTGATTTATTGTAATATAGCAACAATACATTTTGCGTCCCAGACTTTTAAGACCTTAAAATGAGTGTTTTGAGAGGCGCTTTTTACATATGACAGGCAAGCTCTTGTCCTTCATCTCACAGCAATTCTTTATAACATTGTTCTTATGGCGACAGATTTTGGTAAGATGGTGGTAGCTAGCCAGGCGAGCTTAGAAACCTACTATCAAACAAACCGAGTAGAAAACCTCCATCCCGCTGCGGAAACTTCGGACCTCCCGATCAACAGTGTTGTCAACCACTAGACCGGAGAGGCGGTTAAACCGCTTCTAACCAATTTGGGGATTTTGGGAGGTACAGACTAAAATGGTTACATGAACTCAAATGATTCTTAAAAACAAATTCCTTTCTCTGCTAAGTAATTGTCAATCATATATCTTCCATATTTTTTTTGCGGTTCCATCCAACCTTGACGATACAGGTTTTCTGTTTTGTCATCCGATTATATAACATCCGTTTTAGTTAGGACATAATAGTTAAATTGAAACGATCAATATATATACCTATTTTGACTGGCTTTGTCAAAAGTTTGTAGTCTGTCCTCAGCCTAAATACGTCCCGCTGCTTAGCACATGTCTTCAGGACACATGAGGAGTATAGGCCGTAACACCACCACGCTGACCCAATGCAGGTTGGTGGGTAGAAACGGTCGCAATAGCGACCAGGACCAACGGCTTAACTTGCCTTCCGAAGCACGGAGGAGCTCGAGATCACAAAGTTTTGGTTACCCATCTATGGCCTGACCATGGCGAAGGTAGCTTTATTGCCGATAGAAAGCCAAATGGTACTAACCACTACGCCACCAAAATCGTAAAAACTGTTGGATGTCTACATAATCTTGCAAATTGGATAAAAAATTTAAAGTACTTTATTGATGAAGTTACGAAGGTTCACGAAGAGAAACTGTTGCAGTAAAATTGACAGTTATCTTTTAATTTGAGCCAGGTTTGGGGTGATTTTTATTTGTTTATTTAATACACACAGTTATAAATACATGGATACATACGAGTAGACGCTCAAAAACCAATTAATGATTTATCCGTCCACAACGATTCGCTCTATAATACATATTTTTTAGGTTTATTCTTACAAGATAGGGTTGATATGATAGGGCTTATATGATAGGGTTGATTTGATTCAAATGTGATTATAATCGATTATTTTATCAGTGATCAAAATCACATGATTTTCCAAAAGCATAATTTTTTAGTAAGGTGACAAACGAGCATGTTCCCCACCTGCGCAAATGTAAATTAAGACTACGAAAGGTTGCTGGAGGGGGCGCTTGAACTCGAAACATCAGTTATCTGCCCTTAAAACTTTCCTAAACCAAAACTATCCATAAACAATTGGCACACAACAAAGAAGTACGCAAGGTGTCCTTAGTTTTTGTTTATGGTTCCTTTTGTCACTTCTGTAGAGTCCACAGTAATTTATTTGCATCTTTATTCTACGCAAAAAAAAAGGTTGCACTATTCTTTTTTCAAACAAGCAGTGTACCGTGTTTGGTACAGACAACAGCACCTCAAAGTTTGCAGTTGATCTACGAAAATACCTTTTATTACGTACTCAATGTTGTCGATCTCAAGGTTAACATGTATCAGACTCAATTGCCATGTGTTTGATACAACCAAAGAGTTTTCAACTTCATAACATATCGATGATTTACATTTCAAGCGTTCTTATTTTAAATTCTTTGTTTGGATGTCGATTCAAAATGGCTGCTGCTTACGTCATAGTCAGTGGCGGGAATATACGTAGTCTTGTATCTTGATACAGGAAAAATAGTTGCATACGCATTTTTTATTGAGATTACTTTGTTTCTATTAGCAAAACGACCTTAGTTAACATATTATTATCTATTATTATGATATTAAAGAAGATTGAGATAAAATATTACCAATATTAGCAACACAGATTACATCGAAGTCTGTCGCAATTAACAACATTAAAAAGTATTTAATGTCTTGATGAATAAATTTTTTACAGATTTTTTTGATGAGGCAGCTATAAAATAGGTACTTGAACCTATTTTAATAGCATCTAAGAAAAATAGTACATGTTCATTTTATATGTTGTGTTTAAGGATTTATTTTTAGGACTGTGGATGGACACAAAAACATTAATAAAATCTGACCTTTCTGTTAGAGGACAGTTTTAACAAATAATTAAAATGGATTGATTTAATTTGAATTGATTTTAATAAAGTCTGCAATAAATTTTAATATTTCTCGCAGCTCCCACAATGAAACACGGGGCAGAAGGTTTTCTGTTCGGTTTGGCTGGTGGTAGGGCTTCTAAATCCGCTTGGTGAGCTACCACCGTCTTACCTAAACAATGTTAACATTTTGTGGTCCGGTAATTAGAGATAAGATGTAGTCAATTCCTCAGTTTTTGAGGAGTACAGGTAAAGTACGGTTTCATCTTCGGCATTATCGACACTTACAATTAGGTGAGATGAAGGTCAAGAGTTTCACTAACGTTTGTTTTAATAAGATTATAACAGGTGATATTTTGAGAAGAGAGAATGAGCATGTAACGAGAAGAGTTATGAATATGAGAGTGGATGGTAATGCAGGGAGAGGAAGACCAAACAAGAGATGTGCTTTGGGGCCCCGAGATGGTTAATCTGGCCCTCTTAAGAACTATAGTTATTATTTTGACAGTTTATGTACAGTTCATTGTGAATATCGCTTGCCTCACATTGTGCCCGGTGCATGGCAACAGGCTCGCCACCTTAACATATCTAGCGAAATCTAAGTGTTAAATACCTCTTCCTACCCCTTCGAGGAAAGAGGCGTGATTTTATATTAACCTTTAAAATATTTGCAAAATGTTTGTATTTTCAGAATTTGTGTTAATTTGTCTATTGCTAGTTTACTGATGCGGGCAATTGTTTCTTAGAATCTCCCACGCTAAAAAAAGTTGTTTTAAGAAATTTCGGCAGTGCGCCAATGATTTTAAATAATCGTGTAAAGTTAAATTGTTTTGCACAAATATATATAAACTATGATTATCGCTTGCCTCACCTCACATTGTGCCCGGTGCATGGCAACAGGCTCGCCACCTATTACATGGGGACTAACATATCTAATAACACCTCTGCCTACCCTTCGGGGAAAAAGGCGTGATGATATGACGACCTCCGTGGTCGAGTGGTCTGTATGCCGGTTTCAAGGCGTCGCCATCTCGAGAGGTTCCCCACTGGGCATGATGAAATTTTGCATGGTGATACCTTATATCCCTGGTCAACATCTTAGATACTATTTTTTTAGGAAAATAGGGTTCCCGTGGGATAGTTAAAAAACCAGTAACCGTTGACGAAGTCGCGGGCAACAGCTAGTTTCTGTACAAAAGTAAAATGTGCCAAATTATTAAAAGTCGTAGAATAGAAGTTGTTATTTATGATGTTAACTACCTACTTTTTTATCGCTTCCAAACCAAATGGTAGGTACGTCGACCGCGAACTCCCTCGGCAGTACAAACACACGATAGGCAAAAATTCTAAAATAAAAACTCGGTATGGCTTCTGCGAGCATCGAAAAACCCTCATGTTAGTTTTTTATCAATATCTATAAGGTAAAGACCTCGATCTGAGGAAATTTTATATACCTATGCTGTATGCCTAGCACGGGCCGGAGAGAAATAGTCCCCGGAGACAAAATTACTCATTGCCTCTCGCTTCTTCGTTTGCTGGGAAGCGAGAGGCAATGAGTAATTTTGTCTCCGGGGACTTTTTCTCCCCGGCCCGTGCTAGGCCTTCTGGTCGCCCAGTTAGATCCTCCCCTGAATATATGTATATTTAGTTGATTATAGATAGATACACGCATATAAATTTACATAGATAACGCAAGTATAACGTTTGTATTGAACACAAGCGTAAGCGTGTCAACTCTTACGTCTACTTTGACGTCACAGACGTAATTTTGATACGGGAGTTGCAAAATGATTGAGATACCGAGGCCGCCGATGCCCCTGCGCAAATTATCACACAACGAGGCATTTGAGTGTTTGCAGCCGTTCAGATGCGCGAAGACTAGTAGCAGCCAAGAATCTTTACTCTATATGGATGCCAAACTCCCATACAATAGCATGAGGCAATGTTCTGTCTCGATCAGTAGGTGTTCCCTCCCATTCTTTCACTATTTATGAATGAAGGCTAACCGTGGGATATCCTCTTCTCTTTCTATCCATAGTTTCTGTCCCACCTGTCATATTTACGCCATTTTGACGCCTATACAGAAAATTGATACAAATTTTTGTAATTTAATATTTCCGTGTTCGAGTGTCGCCATCTCGAGAGGTTCTGGGTTCGATCCCCAGTGGGGGCAAATGTTTGGGTGATAAATTTTCAGGCATTTATTCTCCAGTCTTGGATGTTTATATATATTTCTATATATTCAGGTTATTTATATGTATTTATCTATTAAATATATTTATCCGTCATCTAGTGTCCGTAGCACAAGCAGCATTAGTTGCTTAAAATGGGGCTGGTTGATAGGTGTGAATGTCAAAAAAAAATATAAAACAGGTGATGACGTGCGAAATGAACCTACTGATCGAGACAGAACATTGCCTCGTGCTATTGTATCGGAGTATGTACAAAATTCTTGAGTAGCAGCGGCCAACCCCGACGTATGGTCTTGGTTTCGAACACACGTAGTACCTAAATTGCGTCATCTATTATGAATGTGTATCTGTGGATAGGTAGGTAAATCCATGAATACCGCTGCCTCTGTGCTCTATATCGAGGTGGATGCCGATGATAAAATAAAAATCCGAAGATGTCACTTATAGTATAATGAGAACTTAAGGCGAACTGAAACAATTTATAAAAAGTAAAATTTCACAAATCAATGAACATGAAACTTAAAGGTATTATCAAAGGTAGGGTTACTTACAATTGTGCCTTTGAGAAGTTATTTGAAACCTTTGAACAATTAACAATTATCGATGTAGTTTATTTATATATAAATTAATTAATTAATTTTATTTGACACTTAATTTTCATAATATTTTTATAATTATTTGCGTGGAGACAACCAGGCGCTGACTCTGATAGGAATCAAAATACAGATGGTTAGTTTTAAAACAGAAACAAAGAGAAAATGGCCAGAGAAGAGCGCAATAACAGATATAGCGCCTCGTTTCATGTATACAAAAATAGGCGTGCTCTCGATTACCTTTGCCTACCTCAAGGGAATGTAGTCGGGAATGATCAACATAAGTTCATTTACAGTTCATTGCAACAACGTTGGCGCGTCAATCCGCACTTTATGCCAATACATTATAAACAAACCATATAACTAGTGCTACTCTACATACCAATCGAAATACAACTCTTAATCACAGATAAATAAGGCCGTTTCTCGCTCAAACATCCACTAGTTGCGATACCAACGTGCGTCAACGCAATCCGTTTTTAGAACGTGTTTCTGAAAGTAGTTTTTCTGTATTCGCATTAAGAATTTGACCGTAAATCGTATAGTTATAGAGTCGGTGTTTGTGTGGCATAAAAACGTCATATGGGTACAGGTTTGAATATATTATTTTCTCGTTTGGGGTAAAGTACCTTGTACAATGTATTGACGTTGAAAGTTTGCTGAATTAATTGTCGATGTATTAACTCAAGCTCCCGGTTATTTCGATTTTTTATTTGATACTAGCTGTTGCCCGCGACTTCGTCCACGGTTACTGATTTTGAACTATCCCACGGAAACCCTTTAATTGCATGGTGATACCTCATATCCCTGGTCAACATCTTAGATACTTTTTATTCCGGAAAATTAAACCAGTAACCGCGGACAAAGTGGCGGGCAACAGCTAGTCTATAATAAAAAGTAGCATGCTATGACTCAGCTTCGAGCCTTTACGGGAACCAGGGTTCACAAACCGGTCTTCATCTCTGTGATACGAGAACTCATGACGTCAGAAGAATTTTCAGAAAACGTCGCGTCAAAAACAATTTTAAATTAGTATTTAAAATTCGTTGTTTCTTAGTCCATAAACCGGATAAATCTAGATTGCGCTAGTAAAAACAATTTAAAATTGTTTTTGCTGTTGTTTTAATCAGTCTTCTGGTGAAGAAATAGATAAGTTATATTATTAAAGTAAATCGCCTTTTGTCTCTTGCTAAAACTTAGGCTTGGTCGAATTGAGAATCATATCTTTTTTACATACATACAATGACGCCTGTAATTCCCGAATGGGTCGGCAGAGTCCAAGGAGCGCTGTGTTCCTCAAGACCACATTTAGCCTTACAAAAATTGGGTTTGGTCAGATGGTAAATCGTGAAAGAGTAGTAACAAGTGGCTAGCTCATCGCCTACACAATCACAGACCCAGTACCCAAACACGCCCTTAGTCGCCTTACGACATGCTAGGCAAGAAAAGCAGTTGGCACATTCTTTTTGCGACCCGGACCAACACGGGACTAACAAATTGATTTTAATTTTACTATCGGAGAATCGCTTACTGCAGAGCTCGAGTCGTTGCCGTAGTAGGGCTGTAGGCCTAGCACGGGCCGGAGAGAAAAAGTCCCCGGAGACAAAATTACTCATTGCCTCTCGCTTCCGCGCGAACGAAGAAGCGAGAGGCAATGACGATTTTTGTCTCTGGGACTTTTTCTCTCCGGCCCGTGCTAGGCCTTCTGGGATGGTTATATGGGGGAGTTTTAGTGGGTGGGTACTCAGCGGTGAGCTGAGCGAGTCACACACGCCTATCGCTATAGGATAGTTAAGGTCCGTAAACAAAATATTGTCGCCGTCAAAGATTAATTTAGTAATCTAAACTTACGTTAAAAATGACATTTAAGTAAAAGTACCAAAAATTATTGAAGGTAATAAGTAATTCCTTAATTAACATAATTTAAAAAGTTTGTAATATTTAAAAGTCGTATTAAAACCTTTTGGCAATGAATAATGACATCATAAATAACCCTTTTTATGGTTTGTTTACATTTTGTCTCAGATCAAAATGGATAGACTATATATATACATTTAGGTTACCCTACAGCTCCGCATACTTCGCAATCCGTTTGGCTACTATACATACATAAGTGATTAGATTAATGATAAATACTGATTATCTATGCACAATGAAGCACGTTTGCATTGTCTATGCTTTCATTAATATGCGCCTGCGCTGTACCATCAAAGACTATCGACTTTTGATAGAAATAGCTGTTTGCAAATTGTGCATGGTCATCGATATACTATACAAAATCACTCGATTTGTCGTTTAAAGATTGTGAATACTTTACAAATCTATATTTTGTTGATAAAGCTGAAAATCGAAAAACTCACACCTGTCCACTAATAGAAAGTTTTTGCCTTGTATATAATACTAGCTGACATATAAATACGTTATACCTACAGATAACATTTAAATAAATAAATACATACATACATACATATAGTCACGACTAAAAGGTTAGTCAGAGACCGCAAAAACAGTCCATTGCCATAGTCCGCGCTTCACCAAGCAGACTGCACTCAGCGTGACAGGTGGTGAGCCCGTCGCCGCTATAAGCTATTGGATAGTTGTGCAGTTCTAAATAAATAAAATGTTTTTATTGCGGAAACGGAATCCAGAGGGTTAATAACACAACACTTACTATGTTAGTATTAAACTTAGGCACAGTAAACATATTATATGCTTTCGAGGTATCTTTGACAATATGGACGCGAGACCTTGCATTATGGCACAGTCCACGTCCAACCTCAACCGAACCAGCTTCAGGAGGCTGTTGGTGCTGCTCCTAATCCGCTGTAACAGGGATGCGATGCGCTTTCTAATGATGGCTGAGAGGCTATCCACTGTAAACGCCGCAAGCATCCCTGAGGCACTGCCCCGCTGTACACATTATTATACTGAGTGCGTAGGGCCTTATACGTTTTGTGTATTTAATAATAATAATAAGGATGACCTTTGACGACCTCCGTGGTCGAGTGGGTCTGTATGCCGGTCTCAAGGCGTCGCCATCTCGAGAGATTCTGAGTTCGATCCCCGGTGGGGGCAAATGTTTGGGTGATGAATTTTGAGGCATTTGTTCTCCAGTCTTGGATGTTTATATATATTTATATATATTCAGGATATTTGTATGTATTTATCTATTATTTATCCGTCATCTAGTGTCCGTAACACAAGCAGTATTAGTTGCTTATAATTGGACTTGTTGATAGGTGTGAATGTTAGATATTTATTTATTTATTTTTATTTATTTAAAAAGAATCAATTATTATAGTCGCAGCATATAAATTTGTGTAATAAATGTTCTATTTATGTAAAATGTTCAACTAGTGTTATTCTTATTTCATTTGGTTTGTATTGTAATTTAGTTTATTATTTATTTTTTTTCGAGCCTCTGAAGGAGGACTCTTTATCTTCCCATGCGGGAGAAGGAGGTGGTGAATCCCTCATTGGATACCCACCGGCCGGCCGGGGGTTATGTCGGACTCCTACCGACTAAACACCACCTTGCTTTAGGCCTCTGAGGGCTCTGGTAAAGCATAACCTGAATGGCAGTTTTTTATTTGTTTTCTTTTAATTTATCTTTGGCATCCACTGAAGACCAGCGTCGCGGCTAATGCCTCGACATAATATGCTGAGTGGAGACCAATTTGGCAATTAGGTATATGCAAATTTATTTTGTAATGATATGTATTTTTTATTATTGCCAAATAAACATTCATTCTTTCTAAGTAGGTATCTGTGAATCAGCAAAAACCGAAATAAAGCGAAAACAATGTAAAGATAGATAGATAGATGGTTAGATAGATTAATAGCTATCATTAATGAAAATATTTTATCACAATTTTATCCACATCGATTAGACTTCGTAACTGACGTCACTGATAAATACAGTCCCTTGCAATAAAATGTATACACTTGTGTTCTTATTAGCATGCAATAAGGTTCATTTTTGAATGAGACTGTATACATATTAGTGCCCGTTACTGTACTATACAATTGTACGATGAACCCATAGCTTATAGCGGCGACGGGCTCACCACCTGTCACGCTGAGTGCAGTCACTGCTTGGTGAAGCGCGGACTATGGCAATGGACTGCTTTAGCGGTGCTTTTGCCTAGTCTCTGACTAACCCTTAAGGGATAATTGTCGTGATTATATTAGGTCCTTACCTATGAAATTAGTGTTTTGTATGGAGATTTTGGGGAATTCGTCATTTTTCCTACTAACATTTTATCAGTTTTCTTTACAACGACAAATCCAGAGATAATAATATTTGGCATGTATCATTAGACAAGCTTTAGTAATATGTGTAATATCACACTTCATAAAAATTATTTATCGTTTTTAAGTGAATGCAAATAAAATGATGTATTCGGGAGGCACTTAAAAAGAGTTGTCTCCGTGTCCAATTTTAACACAAAAAATTAAACTTACAACAAATTATCAAAACAAATATATCAAAATAAATATAAAAATATAGTCTATTTTTAGACGAGATAATTATTTTTTAGGAATACTCTGAATCTTAATAGTTACAGACAAAATACTAAGACAGAATAAAAACATCAATTTCATAGGCAAGGACCCAATATGTATGTATGTATGTATAAGTTCATGGTAGGCTATATCTTGATAATTAAGGTTGATAAACGCATTCAAAGTACATACTGCCCTAAGCAGCGCCCGCCAAAACTTGTTACAGATGCATTCATTACGATAACTTAAAGTACAAAGAGAAGCTCGATGGCGTAGTTGTTAGTACGCTTTGGCTTTCGATTGAAAACAAAGCTGCTTTCGGCAGGGTCAGGCCGCGGATGGGTGACCAAATATTTGTGATCTCGAGCTCTTCCGTGCTTGCAGGCACATTAAGCCGTTGGTCCCGGTCGCTATTGCGGCCGTTTCTACCCACCAACCCGCATTGGGCCAGCGTGGTGGTATTACGGCCCTACTCCTCATGAATTTCCTCGTGAGAAAGCCTGTGCCCAGCAGTGGAACGTAGGCTGAGGACGAAAGTAGATGAGGCAGTTTATGTCGATGTGTTTGTGATTTCCGTGCTAGCTATAGTTCTTATGGTATGAAATAGTATGAATGGACTTTTGAATGTGACCGTAAATCTCATCTATAGAGATCGGATATTCGGATGCGTATTTACATGAAGTTCATTTTTGGCTAACATATATTGAGGGCGGCTCCTTAAAATTGCATAATTAATCAGATGCATTTTAAGTTAACGTCAAAGGGTAACCTACTTTTCAAATGTGGAAAACATACAAACTTGAATGGTAGGTTACTATTTGATGAAGGGGGGTGTAAGAGAAAAGATGGATGCTACAAAAATATTTTTATTGCATTAAACTCGGTTCTTCTTATTTAACCATTACAAAATATTTATTAAATACCGATAAATAAGTGCATTCCGCAATGGCTAACATCTTAACCGCGTTCTGTTATCATCATCTGTCAAATTCTATTCCCTATTACCATAAGTTTTTCTGCTTGTTTGTGTAGGCGATAAGCCAGCCACTTGTTAGAACTCTTTCACGATTTTTCATCTGACCAAACCCAATTTTGTGTGGCTAAATGTGGTCTTAAGGAACGCAGATTAAAAATAAGAGGTCAATGAAACATCGTCTTAATAAAATCAAGCGCTATACATACTTAAATGATTTCTGTTTTTGAATGTCCAATTTTTCTTCTTTTTTTTATTTGCTATAATCTATTCCGTGGCCTAAAGTGGCCATATTGCTTAAACCATTATAATGTACAATTAAGAAAGCCTGAAAGGTAAATTGTTACAATTGGCGGTCCTGTCGTTATGCAACAAACTCTTCCATGCAACCTATCGATGGAGAGGTAGATAATTGTTTATTTATCTTACAAGGTTAGTTGCTAAAAACACAATGTTTTGTTTCAGAATGCTGAGAGCCAAGTCTTGAAAGAACCATGGGCAGTGCAAAAGTCTTAAACGCTACCCCACAAGTAACTATAATGGCTGACAAGAAATCAATCAAGAAACTCCTTTCCTTGTTTAAAAAAGACAAGAAAAAGGAAGAAGTAAAAAAGGAGCCAGTTGACACTAAACCGACTGGCGAGCAAACTGTCCAGAACATTCTAGAAAAGATACAGAAGTTAGACTTAAAGGAAGAAGAGGAAGATAATGAACTAAAACATTTCTCGTTCAAAACGGTCAGTGAAGACCCAAGATCGAATAGGTCTGAGTCCCATTCGTCGGAAGATAGTGGTATCTCTAATAAATTTGATGAGGAGGAAAAGAAAGAGTCTGATGATGAAGGGAAAGAATCAGATGAAGATAAAGATGCAGAATACGAGGGAGATGAAGAAGATGACGTCATTGAGGAATTTGAGAAGCTAAGGCTAGGCGATGGGAAGAAACTTAAGAACACAGTGTTGGTTAAGCGAGCTCCCCTAAGAACCAAAACTGATATTTCGAAGCAGATTCGACCTTATTTTGTACAGCAGACGGATGCTTGTCGGCAGGTGAGTGTTAATTATGATATTCAATAATAGATTTGTTTGTAATACACCAGAAGCCCAGGAGTATATAGCTAATCGGATCATAAAATAGTTTTCAATACAATGAACACAGTTCTGCTAGCAATGTGACTTGTAATTCTTCGGCTCTCTCGATGGATCTAGTTTTCCTGCAACTATTTTTCCTGTTTCGACTCAACGAGAATCTGCTATTTTAGCCTCATTGTCTTTTATGTGACCTTAGCAATACAAATGTATTAAAGTTTTAGATTGTCATCATCTCTGCCGAGGGACGCCCACTCTTATCTATTCGCGTAATTGAAATTGCAGTGATATCGCTGCGATCTAGCAATTTCTTCGTTCAAATGTGTTTAATATAAAATTGGGTTATTGCATATACTCCCCCTACGATGTTACACCCCTACAAATTCAAAAACCCCACAATTTGCAGAATCTGAGGATTAATAAAATCACAATAGATCTACTCGGTCTAACTTAGGACAAAGTAACCATAGCTAAAAGCTCGTTTGAGAATGATAATGCATCTATCCTCCGAAGGAGCTTTCACCATGGTCATGCCGTGGATGTGTGACCAAAAACTTTGTGGTCTCGAGCTCCCGTGCTTTGGAAGGTACGTTAAGCCGTTGGTCCCACCTCTTGTTGGTTGGTCTTGTTGGTTTCTACCCACAAACCCGCATTGGGCCAGCGTGGTGGTGTTACGGACTATACTCGTCATGTGTTTCTCGATGAGGAAGGCCTGTACCCAGCAGTGGGATGTACTTAGGCTGAGGACGGACGACATCTATCCTTGTGGTGTTACGAATCGTAGGTATGTACGGACGGATTGGATGGTTTATGAAATTCAATATTAATATTTTAGCACACTTGTTATCAATTATTTTCACACAAATTTAACAATTTAATTCTAATTAGTGCATACACGAGTAGTTTTCCATACGTTATCTTAATTTTATAAATAACACCCATAGTTTCCTCGTTCTGCATCACGTAGCTGGGCGTTGAATAAACCAGAATTAGAGCAGGAATAATTGAAGCAATAAATTACTTTTTTTTCGCGGATTTACCCGTATTATTCATAGCCGTAACGATGGCAGATTGTGAAAATGGCACAAGCGCAAGTGGTCTCCGTTTCGGTGATCGCCTAAACCACACCACCACCTGACGCCTGAGGTTCAATAAAACATAAGAACGCTCTTGTCTCTGATCTTTTATCTTGTCTCTGTTTAGGACTCACCAATAATGCTAGCGCTACCCACTTAAGTCTTCGATATATACCATTTCGAATCCTACTGCGGGAACGACTTGGTTTCAGCCGAAGAAATTCTCTGACCCGTTCCTAGGGCGTAGTCATTTTTAACTTACAGTAAATATCATAATTATATGATATGAGGAGCGCGGTCGCGTAGTGGCTAGTACTTTGG
The DNA here is from genome assembly GCA_910589355.1 of Parapoynx stratiotata. Lineage (NCBI taxonomy): Eukaryota > Metazoa > Arthropoda > Insecta > Lepidoptera > Crambidae > Parapoynx > Parapoynx stratiotata. Next base: position 3,816,244 of record OU342476.1, on the reverse strand, counting down.
CTTTTGATCGAAAACAAAGCTACCTTCGCCATGGTCAGGCTGTGGATGGGTGATCAAAACTTTGTGATCTCAAGCTCCTCCATGCTTCGGAAGGCACGTTAAGTTTTTGGTCCCGGTCGCTATTGCGACTGTTTCTACCCACCATCCCGCGTTGAGGCAGCGTGGTAGTGTTACGGCCCATACTCCTCATGTGTTTCTCCATTTGGAAGGCCTGTGCCCAGCAGAAAGACGTATATAGGCTGAGGACTAAATATGATATCATTATCTGATACAAAATGTTTTGGAAAATTGTCAATTAATGATAATTTTTTTATTTTCAAACTTCTAGACCTAGTTTAGCTCTGTGTCTGGAGATCCGCTAATGGAAAATTCCCGAGTATATTTAGGAGACCTAGACGTAGCAGCTTGTGCAATGCGCGTATGAAAGCCATCCACGTATATAGGCCGCTCGCGGGGCAGGAATAAGGACGGATTCATGCTGCCCGCCTTCTGCCCACCCGTCTTCTCCGGAGGGGAGTAGCTAGAGCTTTTTCTGTCTCCGCTGCCTCTTTTTCTGAAAGTACGGTCTCGCAGGAGGTGGCAGCCTCCCACTCCCTGAGTCCATGGTAAATATATAACTGTTAGCTTCTGCCTTACCTTTCGGGATAACAGGTGTGCCGCCGTGTTATGCAACAGTATCGCATTCTACATCACTAATCAATGAGTCATTTGAGAATCGACCTGCAAATGTATATCGATGATATCATATTGATATTCCTTATCTTGATAAGGCTATCCTGTCAATAAGTTTTTTTTAGGTGTACAGTCGACTCGTCATATCTATTTGCAAAATCAGAGTTTTATCAAAAACCAAAGCGCACCACTACGCCACCGATCTCCTCAAGCAAGTCTCCGGAATCAAGTACCTTCCATTTAAATTCGAAAAAAGAATTCTCTCACTTTTTATCACGGCGAATCAAAGCGATTTCAATTTAAAAGAATTTGGTCGAATTGCTACATATTATGCACGTGCTGACACCTTAAGAGGAAATCAATATAACTGTATGTTTTTGCTGTGCAACAAAAAATATATTGAATTCAATTAATGTTCCACAGTAAAGGTTCTACCGGTCTGTTTTAACTTAGCCGGTATACTTTTGTTCCCATCTGAATCATCGCATGTAAAAAATTAACTCTCGCAGAGTACTTCTTAACTACAAAAAGTTTAGATGTAACGGTAAACGAAGTTTTTTATTTTCATCAGTACATAAGTAGTACTATGTACAGTCACATTCAAAAGTCCATTCATACTATATTTTGAGAACTGTAATAGTTTGCACGGAAATCACAATATATTAAACGCTATTTAAGTTTTAAGCAACAGTTTTACTATGGTTAAAGAATTGCTTAAAACTTTAATAGCGTTTATATATAAGGGTGTAAATCATAAACTACTTTTGTACATAAAAAAAATCCTTTAAATCAAGTCAGGGGGAAAAAGAGGGAAAATACCAACAAAAAAATTTAAATTTTTTGTTTCACTGCCTGTTCGTCGAAATAGTTGGACCGATTTCAATGAAATTTTGCATGGTGATACCTTATTACCCCAGTGAACATCTTAGATCCTTTTTATTCCGGAAAACTATAGGGTTCCTGTGGGATAGTTAAAAAACCAATAACCGAAAACGAAGTTGCGGGCAACAGCTAGTAAAAAATATTATAGAAATCCTATTTCAGCGAGCTCTGCTCCAAGCGATAATTTTTACCGACTAATAATGTAGTTTTGAAGGTGACTGTACATGCCTGTCTTACAGATGTGTATGAGACACGATGTCTTCATCATTGACTTCAAATTGAAAACGCATTAGGATATAGGATAGTTTCCAAATCGGGAACTTCTTGGTTGGTTAGTTGGTTGTAGGGCTTCTTAGCCCGCCGTCTTACCTAAGTCTGCCGCCATGATAATGATGCTATTAAGCATTGTTGTGTTCCGGCAATCACAGGTAAGATAGCCAGTCCTTCGGTCGAGGTTTCATCAGGCGAGATGAAGGCCAAGGGCTTACCTGTCATAAGTAAAATAAAGTCCAGGGTCAAGTCACAACAGTTTTCGTTTGACGTTGGTTCGATGGTGTCCAATAGTGTATTATTAATATTAGCAAAATATGTAATCTGTTTTATTCGCTCCGTCTGTATAGCAATAACATTTGCCCTCCTTATCATGTAACTGTGGGTCATAGTAGTATATGTAACACTAACTGTGCATAAATACAATAATATTCTCGGAAACAGGGTACTGACAACTGAGGTACCACCTCCATCTTTCGAAACCACACACACACAGGTTTGGTCAGATGAAAAATCGTGAAAGAGAAACCAAATGAAATGAAATTCTTTATTTAATCATATAGGTAACAAGTAAAATTCCAACTTTTACATTAATATCAATTTCTTTATAAGCTCTGTGCGCATAGCGCGTGGTTTTTTTGACGCCATTCAACTATGGCGGCCGTGATTTTTATTTCAATGGTTGTAATATTGTTTCGCAGTGGATCTTGTTGCGTATACACAATGTAGTTTTATGTAATAAGTGTTAATAATGATGAGCAATGTGGAGGGTTATTGTAATAAGCGTCAAGTGGGGTGAAAACGATGAGATATCATGGTAATCCACCCCGTCGAAGTAACATTAGTCTGCCATCGATCGTTTGACGCCAAACTCTCCCAAGATGCATTGAAATGCATTACACTCGCATTTTAATGAACATTACGAAAGACATGGCTGTTATGGGCTCAGTTCTCTTTGCCGTCCCTTTAACCAAAAAAGAGCGTCACGTGTGACGTGTGTCGACTGAACGGAACATAGACTTACTAATGTCTCGACAGTACATTATAAGCTTGTTAAATCATTTTCCAAATGTCAAATCATTAAAATCAATTAATGTATTGAGTAACAGTAAAACTCTTAAAACAAAAATACATTTTATTTAAGATGTTAGCTACCTATAATACGTCTCAATCCAAGTTGCCAAAAAGGTAAACAAAACAAAGGTAATGTTTCATCTCTAAAATGTTTTTTGATGACTGTAGGTAATTGAAATCAATTGAAACGGACAATTGTTACCGTTAATTATATTTACGTGCCAATGTCCATGTAAAAAGTGTGATTATTGAATAACAAATTCGGTAATTCGGCTTTTTTGTTTACCTTTTTGGCAACTTGGATTGAGACGTACTATAGTCTTGCAGGGTAGTTGATTCGTTAAAACTAACCTTTATAAACACAACACAGAGCGTTACTTACTTCCAGCTAGTGGAAATTGAACGGTGTGTCAAAATTTGATTTCAAAAGTAAATAAAAAACATTTCAAAGGCAACAATAAACACAGTTAATATTGTGTCAATAGGTAGGTATATTTTTACTCACCGACCTATCTCACATACTCACAAATTTAGGAGGAAGTTGTAGGTAACCAGTACTGGGTAAATCCAATAGATTCCTATAAAAGACACGCAACACGTAGATAAAATTAACAATACACATATAATTATTGCTGATAGTTTATATGACGTACATACAATCCCCTAAGAGTTAGTCAGAGACTAGGCAAAAGCAATCCAGTTTTGTATTTTATTTTATTTTACAATTTTAGAGAATCTTACAGCTAATACATTAAATAAATGACTTAACAGCAAATGATGGCCTATTACAAGATTCTACATATAATTTAAACTATATAATAAAGGTTTATGCCCAACAACAAGGCGACCAACTAGTAACTTAATGCCAACATACTAACAAGCTTACCCAGCACCAAACATTACACCTATTTACAACACAGGCTTAAGGCCTACTTAAGGTTAATTTGCTATTTTAACAATTCTTTAAACGTGCGACACTGGTACAACAAAGATCCAAGTCAAGCTCAAAGCTTTTATGACGTAGTCCATGATAAGGTCTGATTTGCACTGTGAAAGTTTTCTTTAAAGTCTGTTCAAGGCTTATCATCAGTCAGTAATGGTTGCCTTTGCGATTTCGGGTATTTTCGATCTGCATTACTTAAGAACCATTTTGATTTGATCGACAACTGTTGACCTAGGTCTTCCTCGTCACATACCTCAACTTCTTCTCAGAAGGAAGACTTCTTTTCATTTTAGGGTCGGCAGGCTTAGTTTTCTTCTTCCATTCTCCTCTGTCACTCGTCAGCTTAACATCCACTTTCTTTCTTCTCATATCAGAACTATCAAATTTGTATATCAAATCTTTATTGTCATCAATCAAAATGAAACGAAAGCCGCTTCATCGTAGTTTTATTTTCCTTATTTTCGTATTTAAAGTGCGAACTTAATAATAATAATAATAATAAAGCCGTTTAATTCCCAAACAAATAAACTAATTGAATTACATTTATAAAAACAAAATTAATTAATTCAATTATAATGAAACAATATAAAAAAATACTTAATATTAATATTAAATTTTATTTGGGAGCCCATGATAGGGCAAAGGCCTCCTCCATGCATCTCCATTGCTGCCTGTCTTTGGCCACTCTAGTCCATAGAGGGCCCACGCAGCGCACGATGTCGTCCACCCACCGGCGGCGCGGGCGCCCTTGGCGGCGCGCGGTTTCGCGCGGCCACCAGTGCAGTACTCTTTCGCTCCAGCGTCCATCCTGAGCGCGAGCCACATGACCCGCCCAGCGCCACTTTAAAAGACAGACCAGCTTAGCTATATCGTTCAGCTTTGTTTTTTCTCTGATATTAGAGTTTCTAATCCTATCTCGGATTTTCACTCCCAGCATGCTTCGTTCAGCCGACCTCTGGAATACTGAGAGTTTTCGAACGATTTCGTTTGTAAGCGCCCAGCACTGACACCCATATAGCAGTGTAGGAGAAACTACTGACTCGAAGGCTTTTTTCTTCAGTGCAATTGGGAGTTTGGACTTGAATATATGCTTTAAGGACCAGTATTTCTTCCAAGCAAGTTTAATTCTTCGTTCCACTTCTCTTAGGGTTTGTTCTTTAAACGAGACTCTTTGACCCAAATACACATACTCTTCCACATATTCCAATTGACTGTTTGATATTGTTACAGGGATGATTTCACTATTTGTCATTACACAGGTTTTATCTAGATTCATGGTAAGACCACACTTTCTACTTTCTTGGTCCAGCGTTTGCATCATGAACTCTAGGTGCTCGTGACTTTCACAGACTAGAGCGATGTCATCAGCAAAACGTAGGTGGTTCAGTCTCTCTCCATTTATGTTGATTCCAATGTGTTCCCATTCTAGTCTTCTAAATATGTTTTCTAAGAGAGCTATAAATAGGTAAGGAGACATTGGATCGCCTTGGCGCACTCCACGCCGGACCCTGAAAACTCTACCGTAGCTCTCCAATTTTATTTTTGCTGTGCTTTTGCTGTAAATTACTTCTAAAACTCTTACGTACTTATGCGGAACACCTTGTTGATCCAGTGTTTTCCAAAGTGCAGAGTGAGATATTGAGTCAAAAGCTTTGGAGTAGTCGACGAAGCCAATGTAGAGCTGTTTACCATATTCCCCATATTTTTCTATTATCTGAGTTAGAGTAAATATGTGATCGGTCGTAGAGAAACCTGCGCGAAAACCAGCCTGCTCTCTAGGCTGATTATGTTCCAGGGTGGGCATTATTCTTCTGAGCAGAACTTGAGTAAACAATTTGTATGTTGATTGTAGCAAACTAATGGGTCTATAGTTGTTTATGTCCTTAGAATCTCCTTTTTTATATAATAAAGTTATAATTGACATTTCCCATTGCGAAGGTACATACTCTTGAGCCAATATGTCATTAAATAGTTTTGTAATAATCGGCGATAACGGTTCAATCAATCTTTTTATAATATCATTTGTTACCCCATCCTCCCCTGGGCTCTTTAGAGATTTAAGTGACATTATTGCATGCTTTATTTCACTGATCAAGAACGGCGGTACCTCCAGCACACCGTCTATTCTAGAGGAAGAGGTATAGTCAACCCAGTCTCTTGGTTCATACAGCTCTTCATAAAACTCCGTAGCATAGGCTATCAACTGTTTTCGGTTTGAAATATTTTTCCCTTTAGAAGTCAAGCTTGGTATCCACTTCCTTTCACTATTTATTCGCTTCTGACCTCTCTTCACTGAGCCACTAACAATCAACTCCTCTTCAATTATTTTTAATTTATTTATGTATTTTTCCATCTTAAGTTTTTTCTTTATTATTCTGTACAGGCAAGTGAGCTCTTGTTTTTCAGATTTACTTTTATTTCTTTTTTCTTTTAAGTAGGTTCTTCTTTCAATGAGCTTCAAAATACTTTCCGAAATGTTTACTTCCCGCTTATATTTTGTATAGTTCTTATTGCATGATGACATTACGTTTTGAATAGTGTTCATAATAGATTTGTATGATTCTTGAATATTCTTTGATAGGCATAGTTCAGAAGATGCTTTGGTGAATTCCTGCTTAACATTCTCTTGTGCGGGAGGTAGAGCACCGACTCTACCTTTGAACGATTTTCTTGACTTTCTTTCAATTCCCATCTTGTATTTTACTCGGACTAATCTATGATCTGTAGGGTGTGAGGTACGAAGAACATTAATATCTCTGACTCTATTTTTATTTCTACATAATACGAAGTCAATTTCATTGTGTGTTTTACCGTCTGGAGAACACCATGTCCACATTTGCTTTTTATTCTTTTTGAAATAGCTATTCATGATGTGGAGTTGGTTCTCTATGCAGAAGTTTACAAGCAGTTTACCTCTTTTATTGCCTTTGGTATGGTAGCTCCAGGGGCCTACTACGCCTCTATCTTCAAACTCGGCAGCCCCAATTTTTGCATTGAAGTCGCCAATTATTATTAGATTTGAGTTTGTGTCATTAATGGCTTTTAAAAGGTCTTCATAGAATAATTGGAGTACGTCATCTTTTGATTTTGCGGTAGGTGAATATACTTGAATAATATTAGTTTCTATATTGTTTATATTTAGGTCCAGCCTTGCTATTCTGTCTGATATTGGTACAAATTGAATAACGTACTTTTTCATGTATTCTTTCAACATGAATCCGACGCCTGTATAACCACTCAAACTTCCAGAATACATATAGATTATGTTTTGTCTCTCAAAGATATCGCTGTTCCTTTGTCTTGTTTCAGATATACCCAGAATATCCCAGTTTATGTTTTCTATTGCATGTAACAATTCATCCTGTCTCGAGGTGCAAACTACAGATCTGACATTTAAGGTACAAATACTTAGGCACGACGACGTTGCGATGGAGGGTGACGGTCTACTACTCCCACGGGGACCAGCCGTATTGGGAGAGGAATGCTGATGCTTATTGATATCATTTACTTTTACTTTAGGGAGGGCAGCCTTTGGTGATTGCTATGTGTGAATGTTCGATACATCAGACGACTTTGAGCTTACCGAAGTTGCGTCAGAAGAGATATTTTTATTTATTATGTATGATTCTATTGTAGTTCTATTTTTCTTTGCGTTGTTAATAATATTTTTGATTGGTGTATTTTCAGGAGACATGCTAGGTTTTCTTTTGTTATTTCTTGAACTTTGCTTTTTATTTTTGTTATTTACTGTTGCGTTACTATGCCAGGTACGAGTAATAATTTTATCATAGCGCATTATAACATCCTCTCCTTTTTCCCTTCTGTTAATATACTCTTCTTGAAGCATTTTTCTTTTTTGTAAAACTTCTTTCGTAAAATCTTCTTTGATGTATATATCACTATTTTTCAAATGTATTTTGTTTTTTAATAATTTTATTTTGAGACCCATTGTAGTTGTTGTTAAAACTATAGGACGTATTTTTTCTCCTCTTTTTCCGATCCTTTTTACGTACTCTAATTCGTTTCTTTGGCAAGTTATATTCATTTGTTTATTTATTATTTGTATTACTTTCATTTCTAAATCTTCGTATGATCTTTCAGTTTCTTCGACACCAAAAATAAGAACATTTTTTCTTTTTACTTGCCATTCGATTTTTTCTATAGTTTTTTGCTGATTCTCCAATTTACTTTCCAAATGCGCAGTTTTTAATTCAAAATTATTAAATTTATCATTAATATTTTTATTAATATCTTGTATAATCGTATCTTTCATTTTATTTATTTCTTGTTTCTGAGTTTCCATGTCCTCCTGAATTTTTTTCAATATGATCATTAACTCATCCATCTTGTAATAGCGATTTGCGCCCTCTATCGTAGTGCGAACTTATTGTATTATAATTAAGTATCATATTATTTAACAAAATAATTGCAATATTTCTATTACCTATTATTGTTTTATTACCACATTTTAAGTAAAAAAAATATTTCGAAAACTTCAAAAGTTGCCGGAAGTTTTGGATGTTTTCGGGAATACTTCCTAAAAGTTTTCACCTCTAGATCGAACCCGCGAGTCCTGTGACCTCTCAAACGAGAAGTGCTCCGTCCGTCCCAACTCAGCTACTGCTAGGACCGAAGGATCAGGGCGATAGTAACCTTGTTTTAACTTTTGACCCTGCGCTATCGAGCTCCACAGATGTATAAATTCATTTCAACTCAGGGAGACTATACGGAATCAACTGTGTACCTCAATGGTACCGTTTTCTGCAAAGCAGCAATTCTTGCATTACTGTGTTCAAGTTTGAAGACCACAAGTTGGTATTACAGCTAACACTCTCATCCTGTAGGAGTGAGCAGATAAAATTCTTTCTAAGTTTCCAGGCGGTAGCTATTTACCATTAAGTAGGCAGTCTGCTAATTAGTCAACATATTTAAACGAATAACTTTACACCCACAAGCATGTACTTGAAATAGTTTAAGTAAATAGTTTAGTTTAAGTAACAGACGAATACCTATGTGAAGGACTATATAATATAAGAAGTCCCCATTATTACGCAACTATTGTACACAAACCACATATTAAATGTAACCTTTCTCTTTACAGATTCAATCAATCAACAAGAACACCTTCACTGGAGGCCAAGTTATAGTCAACGCGAACAAGCATAACGATTTCCTCGAGTTCGATAATGCGCTCAAGCAAGTACAGAAGTCTTCACAGTTCTCCCAACACGAGCACGGTGGGGATTGGCTGAATATCGTCACTGAGTACATCCAAGAAGTCTCCACAGCTCCTGATTCAGTGGAGGATTTACTTTCCGAGTTCCTGCAAACCCAAGAATGTCCCAGCGATAATCCAATCTTAACCCCTCCTCATCAGCCTTCAGAAAAGATCTTGGAAGTCAATCCTATTGAAGAGTTTTCCAACCATGTACAATACGAGACTTACGGCGACTTGGATTTCACGTCTTTAAATGAATACGTAGACATGCCAGCTCAGCAATACTTCCCAACTCCTCCTCACTCTGAGAACGCGTCCAGTCCGATGTCAGATACGCAGTCGTACAGGAATTCTGATTTCACTTACTCCCCTGAAAGGTCCTCAACTTTATCCCCTGAACGATCGTCGCCAATTTACAATAGCGACTATGAAAAGTTTCAAGAAATTGGAAGCTACGATGACTATCCAGCTGTGCCTGAGGAGGTGCGTGAGAGGAAAGATTCCTCATCTTCCATGACGATGAAACAGTATAAAGACCTGCAAAAAGAAATTTCGCAGTCGTTCTCAAAGAAGGACTGCTGCCAAATCACAAGGAAGAGCTGCAAACAGATCTTCACGGAGCATTTGCAGAAGTTAAAACCTGAAGACAGAAAGGATATTTGCTTCAAAGTGACTCAATTGGATTTGAAGAACGCTTATGGGTATGTATATTATATTTTTATTTATGTGAGGAGTCAAACGGGCGGTTCCCTGATGGAATGGGATCGCCGTCGCCCATAGACATCTGCGGCACCTGAGGAACTGCAAATTAGTTGCCGGCCTTTTAGAAATAAATAAGTACGCTCTTAAACGAATGAAGATCAGTATAATACCTACGCCTAGGGGCAATTGATTTCACAGTTTGGATTTGCCCAGCAATTTTTTTTATAGGGGTCATAGGAAAAAAGCAAGCAAAACCAAATTTAATTGGGCAACATTGCTCCATAAGGAGTACCTTAGCTTACTTCAAGGCGAGCATTGCGATACAGGACCGCGAGAAACAACCTCTTCTGCTAGGAACTATCTTAAATCTTCACATATATAGGTCATACAGTTCATCGTGAATATCGTTTGCCTCACATTGTGCCCGGTGCATGGCAACAGGCTCGCGACCTGTTACATGGAGACTTAACATATCTGGCAAAATGTTATCTATGTTTCTTCTCATTGTTTTAACAATTTTTCCTTTAATTCTTCTTCATACTTTTTGGAGCTTTTCTTTTGAATTCTCAGCTTATTTCAATCTGTAATAGGATCATTATTTTCATTTATTTGTTACCGATATTTTTAGGTTGACTCCTTCCATGTCGGCATTGACAAAACATGTTAAATCTGGATACAAAAACACATCAACATTCTAGAACATATTAATATGTACATATTCTTCAAATTCTTTCGTGCCAAAATGCATTACATTTGAGGTTGGGCCAAGTTTGTAAATTTTAGCTTTTGCAGATGACAGTGTCCGTCCTCTACCTATATACGTCCCACTGTTGGGCACAGACCTTCCTGAAGAAAGACGTGACGAGTATGGGCCGTAATACCAGCCAATGAGGGTTGGTTGGTAGAAATGGTTGCAATAGCGACCGGGACCAATGGCTTAATATCGGTAACAGCCTATATACGTCCCACTGCTGGGACAGGCCTTCCTCATGGAGAAACACATGAGGAGTATGGGCCGTAACACCACCACGCTGGCCCAATGCGGGTTGGTGGGTAGAAACGGTCACAAATGCGACCGGGACCAACGGCTTAACGTGCCTTCCGAAGCACGGGGGAGCTCGAGATCACAAAGTCTTGGTCACCCATCCACGGCCTGACCATGGCGAAGGTAGCTTTGTTTTTGACCGAAGCCAAAGCGCACTGACCACTACGCCACCGAGCTCCTCTAAGCTCGAGCTTAATATGCCTTCCGAAGAACGGAGGAGTTGAGATCACAAAGTTTTGGTCACCGATCCGCGACCTGACCATGGCGAAAGTAGCTTTGTTTTCGGTATCGAAAGCCAAAGCATACTAACCTCTACGCCACCGAGCTCTCTTAAGTCACATATAGTATATTAATAAAGCTTCAATTTCGCTTTATAACTTTTCACGACATAAAAAAGCGTTTCGGGATATTTCTCGGAACGATTCATTTGCCTTGACTCCCACCTATATATTTGCATAACAAAACGCGAAATTAAAATAAATCACTTAACAATTCACACACATCTCAAAATAACTTTGCTCGTAGGTACTCTAAAATACACCTACCAACTTAACAAATGTACTCGCGTAAACACCGCTCTTATTGCGCTATCGTAGTATCTTGTAGTAAGATGTATTTTGCAACTGCGTAGTACAAATTGCCGTTTTTTAACTGCAAATAATATTGGTAATGAACTGTTCATGAGGTCAGTTGCTGAGAAATAGTTTAATAAGTATGTCGCTGTAATATCGTTGAGTTGTTATGTAAAACCTTGTTACAACTACAATATACATTTTTTCTTAGTTTATTTACCAATCAATTGTTTTTAAAGAATTTCGCAGTTGCAGCCACAAGAATTATATCACTTAAATTTTTTCAATAAGGGAAGTAATTAATTTAGTTATTTGCCATTTAATTATTTGGTCAGCAAAAAAATATTTTGTCAGCAATATAATTATTTAGTCAGCAAAATAATTACCTATTTGGTCAGCAGAATAATTATTTGTGTCAGAAGAATATTTAAATGGGCAGCAAGATAATTATTTGGGAAGCACAATAATTAGTAGAGGTGGTAAATAATTATTTGGGCAGCAATATACTTATATGTTACCGGAAATGTATAAAATCTAGGAAAAGGATCAAGGATCCTTGAAAATCCTTGAAATTGAAAAAAATCCTTGAAAAAATCCTTGAAAATGTATTCTGATTTCTGATAGATATTGGGTTAGGGTTATTTTTTATGATTTCAATATGATTTCAAACAAAATATAAATTAAACAATCTGGTAGCAGAGAAAACATTTTATTTGCTGCTCAATTGGTTATTTTGCTGACTAATTTGAAATAACTGCTGCCCATAAGGTGCTACACAATTAGTTATTTTGCCGACCAATTTAGAAATATTTGCTGCCTATAAGTTGCTGATCAATTAGCTATTTTAGCTGACCAACTGTAATTTTTTTACTGACCAAAATTTGAATATTTTGCTGTTTAAAAAACACCCTTTTAATAATTTGTATTTTTGCTGCACTGGTGTCGCTTCTGCCACAACACATCTGTGATGGGTTGTCGTGCAGAGTCAGGTTGGTCACCCATCCATGGCCTGACCATATCGAAGTTAACTTTGTTTTCGATCGAAAACAAACCGTACTTAAGTTTTATTTAAAACCCAGAGGTACCTACAGGCCGTGGGATTGATCTGGCGTCCTCTCGCACGAGCAATGCCGTCCTTCCCAACTTGTCTATCGCTGCTGTCAGTTCCCGAGAGCATAACCATAGGTCTTTGAAGTTAGGTTGATCAGGCACCTTGAGGCAAAGCTCTCTCCATCGCAAACCCACGGATACATTCACACAGATAACGCAACAATAACGATTCGTATTGAAACCACGCGTGTCAACTTTTCATAGTGACATTCCAAATGTAACGTCTATGTTATAATGTGGTATATAAATGATTATTATTATTCTTCTTCTTCTTCTTCTTGCCCTTGTCCCACTCTAGGTGGAGTCGGCACAACATGTCTTCTTCTTCTATTCTCCTCTGTGACTCGTCAGCTCAGCATCCACTACTTTTATCCTCATATCATTCTTCACGCATTCAATCCATCGCTTCTTTGGTCTTCCTCTAACTCTAGGTCCGTCCACATCCATGCTCAGCATCCTTCTTGTAATGTGACATTCATCCCTCCTCATCACATGTCTATACCACGCTAACCTATTGCTCCTAATCTTTTCTGTCACTGGCGCTACTTTCAAACTTCCTCTAATATATTCATTCCTGATCTTGTCCATTCTTTGATTATTATTATTATAAAATTTTTAATTATTAAATGATTATTATTATTATTATTTAAATTTACTGTGATGTCACAGCCGTAGTTATGAGACGAGAGATCCAAATTGATTGAAAGATACCGATGCCGCTGATGCCCACCACCAATTATCACACAACGACGTATTTTTTTCAGTATTTGCAGCCATTCAGACGCGCAGTCTAGTTAGCAGCGACCAACCCCGACGTTTGGTCGGGGTTTTTGGACACGCGCAGTATGCATTTGCCTCATCTATGTAAATGTTTTCCGTAAATGTGTCCCGTGTTGGTCCGGGACACAAAATAATGTACCAACTACTTTCCTTGCCTAGCATGTCGTAAAAGGAGACTAAGGCCCAATTGCACGATTGAGAGTTAGCGCCTAACCCAAGGTTTGCCCATATATTTGCCCCAGGGTTAGCTGCTAACTCTCGACGTAAGCGTATTGGGTACTGGGTAGGCGTTGAGCTAGCCACTGGATACTACTCTTTCACGATTTTGTCATCTGACCGAACCCAATTTTTGTATGGCTAAATGTGGTCTTAAGGAACACAGTGCTCCTTGGACTCTGCCTACCCCTTCGGATTACAAATATACAAATGAGTCTTTGATCGAAAACTTTTTGCCTGCATTGTCCCTTTAGACAAGATTCCTTACACTTATTGATATCTAGAAAACTTTTTGCTAATAACGTTAAATAGCTGTCCGAGTAAAGACACAGCCAAATTTTCAATTTTTTTAAGGAGACTGCTCGGAGCAATTACGATGGATGATTAGGCAAAATATAACAATGTTAACAACACATAAAGCGTTTTAGACACAGTTATTTAAAACGTGCTAACTCACTGACAGCTTTTTTCTAAGTTATATTGAACAGCCATTTTTCGAAGCCCTGAAGCCATAATGGACAAAAAGATACAGGTGTTTTTAATTTTACTTCAGTAAAACCTTATGATTTTTAATTCGCAAAGTATTTTAAAACTCTTCCTTTGATTTGGGTCCTTTGGAAATACTCAGATTCCGCTATATTCACATTATAACGCAAACCACTCAGTAATCTTTGCAATAAACAGAAATATCATAAGATGTTTACAAAATTTATCAGAAACTCCATACGATTTGACATATTACGACACATAAAAAAGTACAGTCGTTGATGCGCCATCTAGCGGGATAAAAAGTCAGTTTTCCTCCTCATTTTTTTGCCATAGCATAGACTAAAAAAGGTTTTCTGTCTTAGGCAAAGGTTTTTTAACTGTGAATCTATTTCGAAGGTTACTGGTGTATAAATCAGTGAACCCTGGATCTCAAGCGACACCGACAGTTTTTTCAGCGCATGTTTTAGGGTGAATCGAGCGACGAAGGCGGCATTACTCGACTCGTGCAAGTCGCCATTTGCCATTTGCGTTTGGCATACTTATTTACGGTTTATTTTCCGATGCCTTCCGATTTCCGCTTTGTGTTCCGATTTAAAAAAAACTCCCTAGTCGTTCACTACGTGGGTTCGATCCCACCGCCTGCACCACTGAGTTTGAATAAAACTACTGTACATAAGTTTGAATATCGCTTGCCTCACATTGTGCCCGGTGCAGCAACAGGCTCGCTGTTACATGGAGACTTAACATATCTGGCGAAATGAGTTTGTTTAAGACCTCTGCCTTCCCTCTTAGGGGATGGAGGCGTGATGATGTTATGTTATGTTCTCTACGTGGAGACGTGGGCTGTGATGAACTAGACATTACGTACATACATATAATGACGGCTATTATCCTAAGGGCTAGTCAGAGACTAGGCAAAAGCACCGCAAAAGCTACACTGCCATAATCCGCGCTTCACCAAGCAGTGACTGAACTCAGCGTGACCGGCGGTGAGCCCGTCGCCGCTATAAGCTATTGGACGTTGTGCAGTTCTTTAGTCGCCTTTCACGTCACCCAAGGGAAGTGATGGGTTGGTAGTATTCTTTTAATGAGCCGCTACCATTCGACTTAACTAGACATTAACTACAAGAAATATATGAATGATCTTGTTAAAACTTTTTAATCAACACGCCATATTTCACTCGTCATTATGTACCAGCGACCACATATTCTCCTATTATGTACCTACACAAACACAAACAAAAATTACACAAGTTTTTTCCTTTTTCAAGTAATCTAATTAGAATGAGATGACACTTATTAACGTCAATTGTATTACTCATGGCTATATTACTAATAAGTATAACATTTAACTGTCCGGCATTACCTACATTCTTATCATTCATTGTTTAAACACAGAAAAACAATTGTTTTATTTTTGAAACCTAATAGCACAAAAATAGAGGTATTATGCGATTGTTTTCAAAATAATAAGTCAAACTGAAATAAATTATAGTTTATTATTTACTCAAACTAATAATAAATACATTTTTCAACGATTATCCTGATAGCTTAGTATGTATGAGTCCTGTAATTGAATGTTTTGGCGGAGGTGATAACACCCACATTTGCCATGCACCGGGCGCGATGGCAAGCGATATTCATAATCAACTGTAAATAATAGGTCTTTACCTATGAAATTGCCGTTTTTTATGGAGATTTTGGGAAACTCTGCATTTTCCGTACTAACATTTTTTCAGATTTCTCCACAACGACAAATCCAGAGATATTATATGTTAGCATGTATCATTAGACAAGCTTTAGCAATATGTGTGATATCACTCTTCATAAAAATTATTTATCGTTTTTAAGTGAATGCAAATCAAATGATGTATTCGGGAGGCACTTAAAGAGTTGTCTTCGTTTCTAATTTAACACAATTAAACTCACAACAAATTATCAAAACAAATCAAAAGAGCTCAAAAATATCGTGTATTTTTAGAGGAGGTAATTATTTAATAAGAATCACATAATGGTTACAGGCAAAATACTAAGAGAGAAAAAAACGGCAATTTCATAGGTAAAGACCTATTATTTTTTATTTAAACTCAGTGGTAAAAGTTCCGCGGCCTCTCGAACGAGTCCTCCGTCCAACTCAGCTACTAAAGGATATGGACTAACCAATATCTTTTTTATTGCAGGGTTCTCCAAAACATACTGATAAGCTTATCGAAGACTGCGGACCTTGAGGATCTTCAGTACTCCCTTTTCGTGCTCGTCTCAGAGAGGGTACTCGCACAAAAGCCGTCGTGGTACGCTAACGACTTTGGTGAGTAAAAATCTCCGTCAGCCTATATACGTCCCAGTACTGCAGTGCGTAAAAACGCGCCAAGGCTATTTTTTTAAAAAGGCTCGTGTTTAAATAACCTATATTATGAAACAGTTACATAAACTACTGTTATCCGTCATCTTGTATCCGCAAGCAGCATTAGTTGCTTAAAATGGGCTGGTTGTTAGGTGAATTTCTAAAGCAATATCTTCAGAGATCATTGTCTTTCCCCAGGCTTGAATCTTCTGAAGTCAGCAGCGCTCCGCTGCCCGCACCGGCCCATCTTGACCAGGTTCCTGGTGTACTGCATACGCTCAGCGATAAAGGGCGACCCTACGCTCGTGCAGGGCAAGGAGTCGGTCTTTCATGAGGTCAGTTCTTTATGTCATTACCATCAACAACAACTCCAGCGCTAGACATTTTTTAGTTCCGGTCTAACTTACGAATACTCTAGCCAACTTACGAATATGGTCCTAATATCACATTTTTGAATATGTAATGCTTTTTGTACGTGTAAGTATCGACTGTGTAGTGGATGGGTACTTTGAACTAACCTGTTGTATGAGAAACATTTTATTACATTTGACTTACTTCTGCTGTTCAGATATTTTTCTTTCGATACAATAAAATATTCCCTATATGAAACTGAATCAATCCGCATATTTTTTTTCAAAATGGATCATTTCTGTGGACAACTCACGCTTCGCCAAAAAATTACTATTGGGTCCTCACCTATGAAATTGGTGTTTTTTCTCTCTTAGTATTTTGTCTGTAACTATTAAGATTCAGAGTATTCCTAAAAAATAATAACCTCGTCCAAAAAAAAGACTATTTTTGAGCTCTTTTGATTTGTTTTGATAATTTGTTGTAAGTTTAATTGTGTTAAAATTGGACACGGAGACAACTCTTTTTAAGTGCCTCCCGAATACATCATTTTATTTGCATTCACTTAGAAACGATAAATAATTTTTATGAAGTATGATATTACAAATATTACTAAAGCTTGTCTAATGATACATGCAAAAATTTGTCGTTGTGAAGAAAACTGAAAAAATTTTAGTATGGAAAATGCAGAATTCCCCAAAATCTCCATACAAAACACCAATTTCATAGGTAAGGACCTAATATATCAGTTATTTTTCACAAAAAAAGAAATAAATGGTAAATAATTCAACATCATTTATTCTGCTCAGTCTTCGTTTTCCATACTCAACTTACACTGTGATGATAGCAAAATCTTTGATTTATACGAGTGTCATTATAAAACATTATCGTTTACGCATGGGTATAAATTTTGTATAAAAACAAAATGGCGAGGAAGGAAGAGGAAATTTAAATTTTAGCATACATTTGACGTAATACATGAGGAAAACATGTAAATCCATGAGAGATTAATTGTATCTTGTATTTTATTGTGATGCGTTTAATGGACAAACCAACTAAAATATATTTAGTTAATACTAGCTGTTGCCCGCGACTTCGTCCGCGGTTACTGGTTTTTTAACTATCTCATGGGAACCCTTTAATTTTCTGGAATGAAAAGTATCTAAGATGATGACAAGCTTTTGGATGTTGTGCAGTTCTAAGTCAATTTGTCGCCTTTTACACCCAAGGGAAGAGATGGGTTGGTACTATTCTTTTAATGACCCACTACCACACGACATGATGTAGTTAATTTTTTTATCTACTCTCATGTTATAATGTTCGAATTATGAACTCGGACTCGAACTCATAACGACATACTTTTTAACACAGATGATAAAAACGAAAACTTAAAAATGGAAACTGTAACATAATGCTCATAATGCAACATTTATTTTTCTTAAAAACGCACAATACTATGGCAAATGTTTTCCAGACAGCCAACAATAAATACAACTCATTAATTTTTTTGTTTTTTTTCTTTGAATAATGAGTGTAGATAAAGTAGTGTATGTAACTACATATAACTCAGTATTAAATCACCTATATAACCTATATGACAGTTACATACTATTTCTACGTAATTCTTCTTTAGTAACAGCATAATTATAAGGTTTGATCGATTCCCCCTAATACCATATCTACGCACGACAAAATGAAAAAAAAAAGGGTTTTTTATTTATTTTGGGATTTACATTTAGATAAGTTTTATGTAAATACAAATTAGTTTTCCTTATTCAAAGACCAGCTAGCCTACTCTTGAACGCAATACCGATCGATCGACATTGAGATTGTGATGTTTCTTACTCTTCAGTGGGACACTAGCACCATAAATGGGTGCAAAAGCGGATATTGAGTGGCCTAAATGACATTGAGCTTAGCTGAAATTAGTACTCTCCTACCGCCTCTCTAGTCTCGGCATTTTGAGATATTGGATTGTGTTATTATTGAGTTTTAATTGAGATTGCGTTCGAGAGTAGGCTAGCTGGTTTTGTGTTGTGTCGATTTTATATACAGACTGAATTGTAAAAATATATGTTTGTTCTTATTGTGGACCGGCTGGGGATCTCCCGGATATACCCGGGACTCCCCTATCGGTACAGTCTCAACCCAGTGTCAAAACTAGTTCGGAATGCCTACGAATGGCTGGGGGAATTTGGATGTGGATGGATCGATAGTAAAATGGGAGAAACCAAAGAAGCAATTGATTGAATGTGAGAAGGGAGAAGTTCGGTGGTGTAGTGATTAGCTACCTTAGCCATGGTCAGGCCTTGATAGGTGACCAAAACTTTGTGATCTCGAACTCCTCCGTAAGGCACGTTAGGACGTTGGTCCCAGCCGCTATCGCAACTGTTTCTCACCATGTGTTTCTCCCAGTGCCTGTGCCCAGCAGTGGGGCGTTATATGGGTTCTTCTCATGAAATGTCTTACTCTCGGAATCCGGTGGCTTGTTTTGATTACAACCAAAGTCAAAGCGCAGTGAACTTTACTATAGTCTTTTTTGTCAATTTTATTTTTAAAATTTTCTTTAAGTTTAATAAATGTAATGTTGTCGATTTTAAGTGATAAGTTTAGACTATGAAATAAAATTATTTTTGATTTGATTTTATATTGAGTTGCTTTATTTAAGCTACTTGATAGAAGCGAATGGCAGAAGATATTATCTATTATTATGCTCTTCGATTAGAACTTGTATACTTTTCTTATAGAAATCAACAAGAGAACTAATTTTCATAAATCATTCCAGGTGGACGCGCTAGGCGACACTCTGCTCATCGCGTGCGCGCGTCGCGGCGACGCGTGCGCAGACGTGTTGGCAGAGATCACTCGCCTGGAGCCCGACCAACTGCCGCTGTTCCGGGTCAACCACGTCAACGCTGATGGTGAGATGACCCTTATAGCTAAGGCCAGATAGTTCACATTCCCTTATGTTTCTTCAATATTCAGCGAAGCGGTATTTAGGTCAAGAGAGTCACAATACTGATCGTGAGATGACCCTTATAGCTCAGTGAAGAGAGTTCATATTCCCTTATATGATGTCCTCCGTGGCCAAGTGATCTCAAAAGGGCAAATGTTTGTTTGTGTGAAGGATTTGTTCACCAGTCTTGAATTTTTATATATGTATTGTATATTTTCTGAATGTATGTATGTATCTATTAAAAATATTTATTAGTCATCTAGTATCCGTCACACAAGCAGCAAGTTGCTTAAAACGGGGCTAGTTGATAGGTGTGAATGTCTGAAGATATTTATTTTATTTATATTTATTTATATATTATCTCTAAGTAAATAAACTAAGTACTCGTTTACACATACATAACTAATATAACTAATTGTAGGTCAAAGTTTCCGAAAAAAAAAAACCATTATTTTTTTCCGAAAAACCCCCCCCATTCCCCAGACCCCATTAATATGTAAATAATAGCCAAATAAATTTAAAATTCCCCCCTCTACATTCTTCCTATCGAATCAAAATCACTAGAGATGCGGCGAACACCGTTTTGTATTCGGCATCTTTTTCACTATTTGTATTTGGCCGAATTATTCGGTTTTTGTGTCGAATATATTCATTCGGTTGTATCTTCTTGGTTAGATGATCGAAAAGACATAACTTCTTCTGTAACGGTATAGTCAACTTTTATTTTAACTTCGGCTGTAGCGACACGAAACGTTATCTATGTCGTTTTGGCGGCAAAGCAATGTAATTTTAAACCGAATAATTCGGCCGAATGTCCCTTAGTGGTAGGCAGAGGTGTTAAACACCCCTCAACTCTCTTGGCTATCGTCGCACCCCCTCCCAGCGCCGGGAGTGGTGATGCCGCGCCCCCCACCTAGGAGGGCTCCGCCGGTGAGGCTGACTGGGTAAACCTTGGGTCCCGGTCTCCTCTCCACTCTGCGGATAGGAGAGTCGCTGTCGTTTTAGTGGTATGCCCCCTGGTTTCGTCCCAGGGGGAGAGTCTCACAGTATTTGCCCATTTCCCCGATGGGCGTTTTGCGTAAAGCATTTCCACAGCGTCAAAAAAAAGGTGTTAAACACCCACCCAGTTTGTTTACGTACACATAAATAAATAATTTAAACGTAACTTTGTATAAACACACGTGATGCTATTAAGAAACTCGACAAGGCGCGCTAAACACGATCGTTTTAATAATCTGTAGTATTTTGCCGTTACAAAAATTACTAACATATTTTATTTTCTCTTGTCTTGTGTAAAAGATAAAAAATGTATATTCTACCATTTTGTATAACTTCTATCTACAGGATCGTCAGCGTTACACGTGGCTTGCAGTGAACACAGCGCGGCGTCCCCTCGCCTGCATTGCGTGCACATACTGCTGGAGCACGCGGGGGCGGACCTCTGGCAGGGGGTAAGACTTTCACCTTACCTCACCCTACTAGGGTCACACGTGTGAACCTCAGAGTAAACAGAACTGGAGTAGCCATTAGTCAATTTCTCAAACATTTTTTTTCTGCCATTTCTTGCGGGGGGTGAGGTTACCACTACACTCAAAGCCAGCACACATAAACAATAACTTTTACCGTTTTTACAAATGCACACCAGCATAATTCGACACACAAATTTAAATTTCACGCACACACGCTTAAAATAGTCACGTGGGCTGTGCGTTTTGACAACGTCACAGCCGCACTCCCCACGAGACTAGCGATCGAAATTTGAAATCGTAGAATTCTAAAACATTAAATAATGAAGTAAATAATCATGAAATCTTAAAAATTATAATTACAAATAAAAGGTGACACCATCTTTTAGCATACTCGATGTTTTCTATTTATTTTTACAACAAAAAACAGCACAGGCAGGCATTTTTGCGGGAGCTCTGTTCGCCGCAACGTTTACAATGTTATGGCTGTCAAAATGGCGGCTCAACTACTTTTATAAAACGTGCAAGCATCCGATGCTTGTGAATTTGGCAGAGGGGAATGTTAGACAAAGGCTACTCCAGTTCTGTTTACTCTGAGGTGTGAACACAGCGCGGCATCCCCTCGCCTGCATTGCGTGCAACCATTGCTGGAGCACGTGGGGGTGGACCTCTGGCAGGGGTTAAGATCTTCACCTTACCCTACTAGAGTCACATGTGAACACAGCGCGGCGCCTACTTTGCATGGACATAATAATAAAACTCTTTATTGAGTTTTGAAAATGGACGTTTTTGTCGATCAAATAATATGTCGACTTTCGAAGTTCTATGCTCGCACTGGTATGGCTCTTAATAGAATTTACATGAGTGACCTCTTAAACTTGCGGACAATGTCGACAAATATGTCCTGAACGCATTTAATTGTAGTATCGACACATTCTGGTTATTAAATAATTTTAAGAGACTTTACTATTACAAAGTGGCACATGAAATAACGTGGGATTGCCCACAGACTGAGTCTGTACCCTGAATAGGCTAGTTGACTCATATCAAAAGCAATGAAAATAATGTGTCATTCACATAGTATTTAGTACAAGGGTCCGAAATCCGTCAAACGCCAGTCGCAATCAATCAAGCATAACTGTCGACTATGTCACTCATGTGTATTGAATTGTTTACAATAATCGTGACGCTAAGGCACAGATAATTCATAGCCCATCAGGACCGAAGGCGTTTTTGACATTTAAGCAAAAGCGTAATTTATAATTTCAAATTTATTGTGTTATAGGCTTCAGAAAATAATTGTATTATTTTTTATGGTGATGGCTATCAGTAATTAATCATTTGCAGTTGCTTCAATAGGTCATTGTCATAAATCCATTATTTATTAAGTTTCCATGTAAACTTATATATTTTTTTTGTTATTAGGATGTCAAAGCCGGAGACACAGCCTTACACATGGCGGTCAACTCGCGCTCGTGTGAGCTCCGCCTTATCATGGTTATCTTCAGACACCTCGACCGGAAGATTTGGAAGAAGCTCGCCCATGCTCCTAATATGTGGTAAGATGTCTTTTATATATTACTAGCAACAGTCGTGGGCAACACCCACGACTTGGTCCGCGATTACTATGGTTTTAAACTATCCCACGGGAACTCTTTAATTTTCTCTCAATGCAGCCCGATCGGTTTAAAATTGACAAAGTTTCATACAAACTTTCATCCCCTATTTTATCCCTTTGGGGGTAGAATTAATCAAAATCCTTTCTTAGCGGATGCCTACGTCATAACATCTACCTGCATGCCAAATTTCAGCCCGATCCGTCCAGTGGTTTGGACTGTGCGTTGATAGATCACTATGTCAGTCAGTCTTTGAGTTATATATACAATATTTAGATTCTTTAAGCCTGTGTTAGAAAGAATCTTTTAGTGGAATCTTCTGTTGTTTTGGCCTATGGAGAAAATAAATACGAAATTGTTTATGTTAGGTATTTACTTTTACTTTTGTCCATTATGATTAATAATTTGGAGAGAATTTGGGAAAGTTGAGTGACAAATATTTTCCCATTCAATGAAATAGGGAAAACCGCAGAGCTTAAATAGGTGGGTAAGACACCTTATGTAAAAGACATTATGTAGTGTTTCACTGTTTATTGACACAATTGTGTATTATGGGGGCTATCTATAAATTACGTCACACAAATTTCATGGTTTTTCT
The DNA here is from genome assembly GCA_910589355.1 of Parapoynx stratiotata. Lineage (NCBI taxonomy): Eukaryota > Metazoa > Arthropoda > Insecta > Lepidoptera > Crambidae > Parapoynx > Parapoynx stratiotata. Next base: position 3,792,943 of record OU342476.1, on the reverse strand, counting down.
ATACCCGGTCTCTAGCCAAGAAAATAAAACCAAATATATTCGGCACAAAAACCGAATAATTCCGCCGAATACAAATAGAGGAAATGATGCCGAATACGCCGAATACGGAATACAAAACGAATATTCGGCGCATCTCTAGTAGTTAGGTAGGAAATTCCATCTTAAAATATTAACTCTTCTTTTTTCTTTCACAGCTCGACAACGCCTCTAGAGTATGCGAGATCAGCAATGAAGTCACAATCCAGGGATGGCTACCCTCCCGAGGTACTCGAGTTCTTGAAGAAATGCCGTTAAAACGAACGAACGATAAAATTAGACTAGTTAGAATTATATTGTGATGTGAAAAGGTTGTTAAAATTAAGTACAAGTGACCCGCTTCGGATTTAAATGCAAATATTATATAAAAACCTCCTTGAATCAAGTTAATCTAAAAAAATCGCATCGAATTCCGATACGTAGATTTAAAGATCCAAGCAAACGGACAGCGAGAAGTGACTTGAGTTTTGTACTATGCAGTGAATAGAATAGAATAGAATATCAAAAGAAAAGGAGATTTAAGTACAATAAAAAGGAAGTTATAGGCTTGTCTTTGGTTGAGAAAGCCAAAAACCATAGACTGCCTATCCTCTTATGGAAGGCTGTGGTGGTTAAATGTTATGGAGTCTGTGGTCGAGACAGCCAAAAACCATAGACTACCTATTCAGGATCGCTCGAGATTGGCTATGGACTTGTCCTTGGTCGAGAAAGCCTTAATAAACCATAGAGTACTTGTTTCTAATGGTAGCATTCTGGCAACGTGGCATTTTTAGTAATTTTAAATTAAACTGTAATTTATTATCTCTAAAAATACGTCATGCTCTCTCAGAGTGTGTACTCTTAAAAACCCAAAAAACCCAAGGAAATGACTATGGAATTGTCTATGGTGAGCTTAAGGAAAGCCAAAACAAACATGATATAACATATCATATATATCATATCATATAATGTTATATTATTTTAATACATTTCGCCTAATATCTTCAAGTCCGTAAAAGTGAGTTGCAACGGGCCAAGAAAAATACCAAAATGATTATAAAATCCAGTGATTTGAGGTCAAAACGACCTAGTTTTTTAATGTTGGAAATGTAACCTAAAGTATGTGATACTTGTACAGTCACGTGCAAAATTATATAGCCATTTCACAGATGATAGTCTTTATTCCCTTTTGATACGAGTCACTTAAAAAGTGGGAGTTTTTGGCGGCATTTGACTATGGCGGACTTGATTTTTATTTCGATGATTGTAATATTGTTTCGGAGTGGAAATTGTTTTGTAAAATCACTGTAGTTATGTGTAATATGAGTCTGTGATGATTTGTAATGTGGCGGATCGTTGAAATAAGCTTCGTGTGGTGTGAAAAGTGATGAGTTTTTTTCGTGGTAATCCACCTCATCGAAGAGGCACCACAGAGTCTGCCATCGACCATTTGGCGCCAAACTCTCCCAGGATGCATTGAAATGTATTACACTTGCATTTCAATGCAAATGAAGACTTAATACTACGAAAGACTCCACGCAATTTATACGACTAAAGGTACATCAAAAATAAATAGTAGTTACAACCTTTGACAGTAAATCACATATTAGAAGGAAATAAAGAGTGTCACCTCTAAAACGTATACATATTTTAGTACTCGACTGTACCTATAGCTTTCTATCAATACTTCTAGGAGCTTCTAGGAACGTTATAGTGTATGTTGCCTTTGACATAAGATTTAATATTACTTGTTATTTTAAATCGGAATGCGATTTAATTAAGTTTTTTAAAGGTATACGTAATATACTAAAAATGCGCACATGCGTTATATTTACAGGAGAGTCTAAGGCCTTCTTAAACAGGAACTAAAGGAATACTGGTTTAAACTAGTGTTGTTAGAAAAAAAGGCCGGATAAATGATTCCATTGCCTTTCTTAGTAAGCATGAGCGCTGTAATATGATATATCTTATCACGCCCAACTGTCAAATTCTATTTAACTTCGACAATTGAGCACGATAAAAATCCAGATTTATATTATATTGCGGTGTTGATATTAAGGGTGCTTATGTTCAAGTCTTCAGTGTTTAAGAAAGTTTATAATATAATTTGTGGTTAGGACTTTTGTTGGAATACCCAACCTTAATAACATAGGAGTAAGATAAAATACTGTTTGACAATAAAAAGCATAGACAATAATGTCATCGATTCTGACGTTTAAATGTCAAAATGTTGTCTTTAGGTAACATGATTGTGTAAAAATGTTTTCGGCCAGTGCCCATTATGAGTTTTGATAGAAAACTTTAAACCATTCGCAGATTTTTTCACGATACATTTAATACCAGCGCCTCTATCGATAACTACCAGATATACATTTAGATAGATGTCGTAAATGGATGTACTCGGCGTGTCCAAAACCCCGACCAAACGTCGGGGTTGGCTGCTGCTAACTGCGCGCTTCCGAATGGCTTCTAAAGTCGAAGAAAATGCCTGTTGTGTGATAATTGGCGGGGCGGCATCGGTATCTTTCAACATACAATACAATACAACATATAATCACGACTATTATCCCCTAAGGGTTAGTCAGAGATTAGGCAAAAGCACCGCAAAAGCAGTCCACTGCCATCCGCTTCACCAAGCAGTGACTGCATTCAGCGTGACAGGTGGTGAGCCCGTCGCCGCTATAAGCTATTGGATGTTGTGCAGTTCCAAGTCCATTAGACGCCTTTTACGACACCCAAGAAGAGATGGGTTGGTAGTATTCTCTCGATCAGCAATTTTGGGTCTCACGTCTAAAAATCACGGCTGTGACGTCATAGCAGACGTTAAAAAGTTGTCACGCTTGGTTTCAATACAAAGCGTTATACTTTCGTTGTCTATGTAATTGTGTATCTGTGGACGACTGTTATATAACTGGAGTGAATGATGAAAACCATCTGCGATTGTCGAATTTGACTATCAATCCTCTTAGGGGCAATGATTTTTTTATTATATACAAATATACTTGTATATTACTGATATGTATATTTAGAGGGGATATAGTGATTGTGAGTTCTTTATATAGTAGTCATTTTTTATAATTAACGCTAACATTTTAAAGTAAGAAACCACTTACTGTTTTTTTTTATCTAGAATATCATGTCTTGAATGAAATGTCGAAATACGTTACCAGATTTTCGACTTTAACTCGAGATACATAAAGTGCAAGTTATTGGAGAAAATTTTGCAGTTTGAGATTTTTACAAATATTGAACATTGGATATCGATTTGTTTAATAAAATGTACGCATACGTTTCTCACTCTCTGGAATTATATTTTTATGAAAGTGTTTTTGTACAAACACTGAAAATTTTCTTTCCATAAAAACATTTTTCTGAGAGCGAATCACGTGGCTGTCTGTTTTAAACTCCTTTGCTTGTCTATGACTATTTTTTTAATAAAAAATATGTATTTAGGCGGCAATAGAAATTTGTGTTAAAATCCTCAGTGGTTAGGATTTTGTGAGTTTATATCTTTTAAGTTATAAAGAAATAGTGTTTATTTTTCGGTGAGAGTAACACCATAACAATAATTCCCTTTATTCTAACAACTGTATTGATCTCTTAAAATGCTTGATCTTTTTTATATATTCGGCGATCTTAATAATAGGAAAACTAAAATCCCACCATGAATTTTATCGTCAAATCAAAAAAAAAATTTAACTGTGTTCTAAAGTCTACTCTATGGTACCTAAAATTATGACAGATCAATTTTGTAAATAGCATGTTTATGAAATAATATTTTATTACATAATTTCGTTTTGTTTTATTTAACATTTCATTAATTAATTGTACCTATTGTCCTTAGAGCATCAAACCTCGTTTTAAGAGGGGACGTCACACGCACAAGTAGAATTGACACTAACTACAGTCAGTCAGAGCTCAGTGGCGTAGTGGTTAGTACGCTTTGGTTTTCGATTGAAAACAAAGCTACCTTCGCCATGGTCAGGCCGTGGATGGGTGACAAAATCTTTGTGATCTCGAGCTCCTCCGTGCTTTGGAAGGCACGTTGAGCCGTTGGTCCCAGTCGCTAATGCGACTGTTTCTATCCACCAATCCGCATTGGGCCAGCGTGGTGGCGTTACGGCCCATACTCCTCATATGTTTCATGAGGAAGGCCTGTGCCCAGCAGTGGGACGTATATAGGCTGAGGACAGTCAACTTGATGGGTAGTGTACCGAAAATGTCTGTGTAGGAATCGAAGCATAAATATTACTTCTTCGGTAGAAATATACCTGTGTGCGTAAAGTTTGTCAATCCGCGCTTACCGATGTGATTGCAAATGGCGTTACAGTCTGAATAATTTAATTGGTGCATTTTGCATATATCCTCAAACATTCACACTTATCAACTAGCTCTATTTTAAACCACTAATGCTGCTTATGTTACGAATACTAAGATGACGGATAAATATATTTACTAGATATATACATATTATGTTCAGAAAATATACAATACTTACATATACCTGTATATGTAAGTATTGTATATTTTCTGAATTTTGGATATGGGATATAAAGGGCTGATACATTAACCGCTATAGTTACAAGAAAACATTGTTAGGCAACCATCCATAACTTTTTAAGATATTCTGATATGCATTCACAGATTTTGTGAAAAAAGTTAGTATGCAAAAAAACTGGAAATACAGATCAGAATATCTTAAAAAGTTATGGACGGTTGACTAACAAAGTTTTGTTGTAACTATAATAGTTTATGTACTTACCTGCCCTTCAAACCCCATCTCAAAAATCCAACCTGTATAAACATCCAAGACTTGTTAACAAATGCCTGTACTCATCACACAAACATCTGTCCCCATCGGGGATCGTGCCCAGAACCTCTCGAGATGGCGACGCCTTAAGATCGGCGTACAGACCACTCGACCACGGAGGTCGTCAAAATCATATACTCATTTTGGCAAGAGGGGAAACGCGTTGATGTCTTCTCCCGTGGCACTCAAAGCTACGTACTGTTCACATATGACAATAGGTGATATCAAATAGTTGTCTCTTTCTAATTTACTTGAAACGTGAACAGAACAAGATTATATACTGCCTTCCGTCACCAGCCCATACCCACTGGGAACAGGCCTCTCAACATGGAGAAACGCAAGAGTAAGGGCTTATAGCTATATCAGCGACTCTTTGCTGTTATTGCGCTCTTCTCTGGCGATTTTTCTCTTGGTTTCTGTTTTTAAATTTACTGTCTGTCTCTTTTTATTTGTTTTGTTCTATAAATTCATTCTTGCAAGAGTCAGCGTCAAGAGCGGTTGACTCACTGTCAATAATTTTAAATATAATTATAATCTATTACTATCGTGCTAAATAAGTAATAAGCTTATTGTAAAACAGTCAAAAATCACAAGATTTAGAATTTACCAGTTACGGTTCCTTTATAAAGTCTTAAGTTTCATTAAGGCACTATTTATAAGTGGGCTACTTTTCATAATATCTTTTAGTTTTATATGTGAAACTATTTATAGGCAAAGGCACTATTTATAAGTGGGCTACTTTTCATAATATCTTTTAGTTTTATATGTGAAACTATTTTTGTGTTTTGTGAAATTTACCTTTTTTGTATAATTGTTCCACTTGTGCCTTAATTTATTTATATATATAATAAATATAAGTGATGTCAAGGTTAGACTTTCTTTTAACTATCGGTCCACCAAGTCACAAGTCCAACAACTAACATCGGACTTTGCCTACCACCGAACTTACTCCGACGAAAAGAAGCCATGAGCTAAGGTGATGATTTTTTTCCAAAAAAGGCTTTATCATTGTTCAGTCAAATATAATTCCTCTAATACTGGTAGTCAGCTGTTCACAATCTAGTAATTCGGTGGATTCGTGCAATCGTTTCCATCAGTAGGCGCACACGATGATTTCGGAGATGTAAATTTTTTGAACGATAAAGCCGCTGAAGTTTTTGTTGATCCTGTGAAAAAACATTATATACGTCTTTACAAATCACTTTTTTTATTGCATTCGATCTGGCCAAGGTGAAAGAAGTCGCTGGATGCGGGCGGCGCAGGAGCACGAGTTGAGGAGATCATTGGGGGAGGCCTATATCCAGCAGCGGACGTCTACGCCGATCGTTAAATATAAATATAAAAAAAATAAAAAAAAAAATTCAAATTTTATTTTTTATATAAATTATAGCCGACAAAAAATCTATAGAGGCTAAATCGTAGAATAGATCAAATCATGAAGTATAAAGCTTTTTAAATTTGGTGTTTTTTAGAGGTTTGGTTTTGAATTCGCTCACACTATTTCTAGTGATTGTAAATTTGACCGTTGGTGGTTTATTTTGTTTACCAATATCATAATAGTAAAATCCATTTTTGTGTTTATTTTATTTTTAACTTGTATACCTCTAGAAAAACACCTATATCTACTATAAAAATTTTTTATATATATTTTATATATATATATATATATATATATATAATAAGGTCATATACACACCTCCGTATTCAGATATCTTCATGCACGGCGGTCTGAATATCTTGGCCTGCTTTAGCAAGCTGGTCGTGTTCCCTATGTCCAGATGCCACTTCTTCAATAGGTGGCGAACTCCCCTCATTATGTTTCTCAGAGTATGTGCCCTACCTGAAGGGAATAAGGTTGAATTTTACATGATGGGTTGGTAGTATTCTTTTCATGAGCTGCTACCACACGACTCATTATACGTCATAAACTTGTAAAATATTTTTTAAATAATGTTTTGAGGTATGGTAAAACTCGTGTGAGTTAGTTGAAACATTAAAAACAAGCCTGTATATCATAATCGATGAATTGAAGATCGGTGAAATCCTCTTTGCCTTTGGCTAGAATGGAGTCAAGAGCAAACCCATCTTAAATAATATTAGGTCCTAACCTATGAAATTGGTGTTTTGTATGGAGATTTTGGGGATGTGTGCATTTTACATACTAACATTTTATCAGTTTTCTTCACAACGACAAATCCAGAGATAATAATATTTGGCATGTATCATTAGACAAGCTTTAGTAATATGTGTGTGAACACGCTTGATAAAAAATATTCATCGTTTTTATGTTAATGCAAATCAAATGATGTATTCGGGAGGCAGTTAAAAATAATTGTCTTTGTGTCTAATTTTAACACAATTAAACTTACAAAAAATTATCAAATTAAATAACACGAGCTCAAATATATGGTCTATTTTTAGCAGAGGCAATTATTTTATAAGAATGTTCTGAAACTTAATAGTTACGGCCAAATTGCCAAGACAGAATAAAAACACCAATTTCATAGGTAAGGACCCAATATAAAAACGGGGTTTTTGGCGGCATTTGACTATGGCGGACGTGATTTTTATTTCAGTGATTGTAATCTTGTTTCGGAGTGGATCTTGTTGCGTAAAATCAGTGTAGTTTTGTGTAATAAGTGTCTATGGTGACGAGCAATGTGTAGGATCATTGAAATAAGCGTCAAGTGGTGTGGAAAAAGATGAGATTTCTATCGTGGTAATCCACCTCATCGAAGTAACACCACAGTGTCTGCCATCGATCGTTTGACGCCAAACTCTCCCATGATGCATTGAAATGCATTACACTAGCATTACAAAGCAAACTACTGAAGAAATAAAATTCTGAAGACTTGGCTGTATGGGCTTCGTTCCCTTTGCCTTCCCTACATGAGAAATTTTTACAACAAAAAAGCATAATAAAATACGCACCTTCAGTCAATGTATCAATCAAATAGGTAACTGCCGATGTCTCCCATTGGAACAGCCTGATATTCACTTTGCTGATCTGGAGTAGCACAGAGTATATTTCTTCCTTCGAATGGCCTGTCGTGTTTATTTTGAAGAGATGTATTACCCTGAGGAAAGATATTGAGATTATTGACATACATAGGCATTAGGGTTGTTGAGGAAGTGATTATGAGGAGGAAGAGGAATTAATTAACAAAATCTTTAAAAAGTATAAAAAATAATATTCTTCAAAAAGTATAAATATCTATAAAAGAGGTTGCTAGCTTAGCATCGGCAACAAAGAGGATGATAATTTGATAAATAACGGTCCAGCCTGTAACGAGGAGGCCTATTAGGAGTTTGACATCTTTAGACATTCACACCTATCAACTAGCCCGTTTGAAGCAAATAATGCTGCTTGTGTATGGCTTGTGTTCTTTTACTAGATGACGGAATTTAAGTAACGGCATAAAAGTCATATAACTTTGGTGTTGACCGTAACGTGGAGGTGATAGCTGCTTATAGCTGCGCATGTACGAGGCACCAATGAGGAAGACGAAATGCGACTGTAGAGCCAATCAGCGTCACCTATTGCGGATGAGGTGAGATGCTGAACGCCGATTGACTAACAGTCCAAAGCTATTAAATATGTCGCTAATTCGATCGAAAACAAAGCTACCTTCGCCATGGTCAGGCCGTGAATGGGTGACCAAGACTTTGTGATCTCGAGCTCCTCCGTGCTTCGGAAGGCACGTTAAGCCGTTGGTCCCGGTCGCATTTGTGACCGTTTCTACCCACCAACCCGCATTGGGCCAGCATGGTGGTGTTACGGCCCATACTCCTCATATGTTTCTCCATGAGGAAGGCCTGTCCCAGCAGTGGGCCGTATATGGCTGATGAGGATGTCGCTACTTCTACTTACATATAAATATAATATTTAATATACAAACAACATTTAAAAATGAATCCAAGACTTAAGAACAAATAGGCATTTGTTTATTCATCACAAACATTTGCCCACACCGGGAATCGAACACAGAACCTCTCGAGATAGCGAGATCTATTACGCCTTGAGACCGACGTAAAGACCACTCGACCACGCCTATAGATATCTCTTAAATGGTCGGCAGAGATGTCTATTAGAAATATAGAAAATCCATAACCACTCTGTAATTCAAACCAAAATCCCAACAATCAGGATCAGGACAGATGTTCCCATTTGTCCTGTGTTGGTCCGGGACACAAAAAGAATGTACCAACAGCTTTTCTTGCCTAGCATGTCGTAAATGGCGACTAATGGCGTTGTTACTACTCTTTCACGATTTTTCATCTGACCAAACCCAATTTTTGTATGGCTAAAAGTGGTCTTAAGGAACACAGTGCTCCTTGAACTCTGCTTACTCCTTCGGGGACTACAGGCGTGATTGTATGTATGTGAACAGATGTTGCATACCACTAAATAGACTCTCTGCACACAGGAAAGGAGAATGAAGAAAGACATGTGTGTCGCTGCTTTTGAACGTCGTCACCAACTAAATGCTTCCCAATGCTGGGCACAACCTTCCTACTGGAAGACGGAGACAAGTAGACGGAGTTTGGAGATTGTAGTGTTCCGACAATTAGAGGTGTGTACCTAAGATAGTCAAGCCAGCAAGCTTTCTAAATAATAAACAATAAGCGCAGCTAGAGCGTGGAATTCCTTACCGTCACACGTATTCCCTCCTTCTTACAATATGGGTACCTTCAAAAGAGGCGTGAAAAAGCATTTTTTGTGCCGGCAAGGTGAGGGTGGCTAGGGCTACTATGTTAGTATGATGCTCTAGCTATCTTCACGTATGGACTCCTCTACTGCTTATCATCAGGTAGTGTGGAATCATTTGTTGAGCTTTTTATAAAAAAAAAGGCTCGGTGGCGTAGTGGTTGGTACGCTTTGGCTTTCGATTGAAAACAAAACTACCTTCGTCAGGCCGTGGAAGGGTCACTAAAACTTTGTAATCTCGAGCTACTCCGTGCTTCGGAAGGCACGTTAAGCAGTTTCTACCCACCAAACCAACCCACATTGGGCCAGCGTGGTATATAATATTCTAAAATACTGAGACGAGAGAGGCAATTCGAATACCTACAGATTTTAGTAAATCACTCAATCGGATGGCTGTGCAGTTCTAAGTCCATTAGTCGCCTTTTACGACACCCAAGGTAAGAGATGTGTTGGTAGTTTTTTTTTAATGAGCCGCTACCACACGACTCGACTGTGTATTACCTACATATTTAAGTAATTACAAAACCAAAATGTGTTTGAACTTACCTCCGTACAATAATGTCATTAGGTTTTAATGCCTTCGGCTTGACCAGCTCTTTCTTATAACCTAAAATGTGTAAAACAAACTAAAATTGATGCAGAAAATTTGAAAGTGAACGTGAGAGATTATAATATTTGGCATGTATCATTAGACAAGCTTTAGTAATATGTGTAATATCACACTTCATAAAAATTATATATCGTTTTTAAGTGAATGCAAATAAAATGATATATTCGGGAGGCACTTAAAAAGAGTTGTCTCCGTGTCCAATTTTAACACAATGAAACTTACAACAAATTATCAAAACAAATCAAAAGAGCTCAAAAATATTGTCTATTTTTAGACGAGGTTATTATTTTTTAGGAATACTCTGAATCTTAATAGTTACAGAAAAAATACTAAGAGAGAGAAAAAACGCCAATTTCATAGGTAAAGACCCAATATTTAGATGACTTAATATTGACCAATATTTAATGATACCCTCTCATTTATCTATTTATGAGTGTACAGTGGATGCATTTAGAGGTTACAAATACCCGCTCCCCACCTACGCTCTGACGCGGGGTTCTCATGATATAAATAAATAAGATGTAATTAAACGTGGGCACGTTTAATTACATCTTATTTATTTTATATGAACACCGTCCCAACCCTCTTACAGCCATGAAATACATATCATATTGTTTATTAGGACCCAAAAAGTCTCAAGTACCCGTATTAGTTAAAAAAACGTTTATTTGAAATAAAAAAACTTTTGGGCAAAAATTTTGGTATTTATTGGCTGTCTGTCAGCATCAATATACAGGGCGTCCCACGGCCATGCCACATGGAGGGAAAGTATATTAAATATTGAAGATATGATTTTTTACTTAAAGAAGACATCATTTTATTTTTTATTTTATGTGGAACTGCATTCATAGATTTATTCAAAGTCACCTGCCTCTACCGGGAATTGAACTCGCGAAATGTGAATAAAAACTCCATGTATTTTATGATAACCGTCGAAAGGGTTAATCACAAGGATTATTTTTTCTTAAGGAACATAGCATCTTCATTGAATGGAAAAAAAATTTCGTCAGGAAAATTTCGTCTGACTCTGCCGTGTTTCTTATAACTAACATGATCATTTCAAAGTATTTACTACATACTCACTTAAGAATACGAGATTTCCTTGTTATAAGTATGTCATAAAAATAACAAAACGATACACATACCGTTTGTAATATTTGAATACTTTTTTTTACTAATTTCAGCCAGCCATATTGTAATTGCGTGCTCATAATGTTAAAGGAAACACGGCAAAGGCAGACGAAATTTTCCTAACGAAAATTTTAATAAAATTTAAAATTTCATGATCTTCCTTTCATTGAAGATGCTATGTTCCTTAGGAAAAAATAATCCATATGATTAACTCATTCGACGGTTATCATAAAATGCATGGTGATTTTTTTTTCACATTTCGCGAGTTCGATTCCCGGTAGAGGCAGGCGATTTGGAATAAATCTATGAATGCAGTTCCACTTCTTATCGAAAATAAAATGATGTCCTCCTTCAGTAAAATATCCTGCCTTCAATATTTAATATACTTTCCCTCCATGTGGCATGGCCGTGGGACACACTGTATAGCTCATCACTTTAAAACTGTGTCACATATTCTATGTACGACTTTTTCCTAGACATTGTGTCATTTGCTTCGACATTTAATTCGTCAGGGTACATTTAGGGTACTATAATTAAACGACAGGGTTTTAAACCGCCTCTCTGGTCAAGTGTTTCACACCACTGGGAGTTGATCGGAAGGTCTGGGTTCGATTCCCCATGGGGGCAAAAGTTTTTCTGCTCGGTTTGGTTGGTGGTAGGTCTTCTAAGCCCACCTGACTAGCTACCACCGTCTTACCTAAATTTGTCGCCATAATAACAATGTTACAAGCATTTGTTGTGTTCCGGCAATCAGAGGTAAGATAGTCAGTTCCTCAGTTATTGAGGATTTACAGGTGAAGCTCGCTTGCACCTTCGGCCTTATTGTCACTTACCATCAGGTGAGATGAAAGCCAAGAGCTTACCTGTCATATTATGTAAAAAAAATCATCTACTTTACATGCTAACTTACCTTCAGGTAACTTACCTACAAATGAATATACCTACCTCTGTAAAACGGTGTGACTAAATCCTGACAGTGCAACCACTTCATGGGCACATAGAGGCTCTCATCATTGATCAGCCTTCTGTAGAACAGGTCCACTGGTGGTTTAACCCGTCTCTCTTCTGAGCCTGTAGTCTTGGGTCGATGCCTCTTTTTTGATATCGATTTTGTTGTATTTGCCTCTATGGTTGTTTTCAGTTCCCCCAACTAATCACATAGATGTTGATTATTCATATAATTTGCTGTTTAAATCCGGACCATCTAGCCTACTCTCGAACGCAATCTCAATTAAAAACTCAATAATAACACAATCCACTATCCCAAAATGCCGAGACTAGAGAGGCGGTACGAGAGTACCAATTTCAGCTAAGCTCAATGTCATTTAGGCCACTCAATATCCGCCTTTGAACCCATTTATGGCCCTAGTGTCCCACTGAAGAGTAAGAAACATCACAATCTCAATGCCGATCGATCGGTATTGCGTTCAAGAGTAGGCTAGCAGGAATTTAAGAACTTCGCCATATTGCGGAAAATTGATGGAACTAATTTATTTTAATAGCAACAGTATTTTTATCCGTCAATAGTGTTGCCGATCAATAGTTGACTATCGATGATTAATCGATAGCCTATCGATAGCCAACCAATCGTGAGATTATCGATCGGCCTATCGATAGTGTGTTATTAACGAACTACAATACTATTGATAGAATTGCACTCATTCGATAGTATTGCCTAGTTACATGATTTTTGATGTAAACCATCGATAGTTTTAATATCGATAGTTCGGCAACACTACCGTCAATTACAATTTCACATGTCAACTGTAACGTATTTTGTGGTTTAAAACAGTTCATCATAAAATTCAGTATAATTCATTTCATTTTCGTTGTTTTTGTGCATTGTAATGCTCAGGGTGTTAAAATTAGCTATTACTTTCATGGAACATACGACTGTGGAGATTTTACTTCAAAAAAAGTATTTTTAGTGTTGCAATAACAAGAAAATTTGTGGCGCAGGCAGGTTCTTTATACTCCTGGTCAGGCCATTTACATACATATACTCACGACTATTATCCCCTAAGGGTTAGTCGGAGACTAGGCAAAAGCACCGCAGAAGCAATCCACTGCCATAGTCCGCGCTTCACCAAGCAGTGACTAAACTCAGCGCAACAGGTGGTAAGCCCGTCACCGCTTTATGGTGTTGGTATTGGTATAAGCATATGGATGGTTGTGCAGTTCCAAGTCCATTATTCGCCTTTTACGACACCAAAGGGAAAAATGGGTTGGTAGTATTCTTTTAATAAGACGCTACCACACGACTCACACCCAGTTGCAGAAACGAACTTTAAAATTTAATGTCAGCATTATCTCTAATGCTCCATTAAATTTATTTATTGAAGTGTCAAAAGAAAACCTTAGCGTAGTTTTACGTTGCACAAAACGACATCAGCACCCTGTCAATGCTTAAGAGACATTAGCTAGAACTGTTTTGTGTAACAACCTTAACTTTAATGAACTTTGAAGTTTTAATGTCTCATTAACAAATGTCGTCCTTAAAAAATCTTTGTGCAACTGAGTGTCAGTTAGGCTATTTAACGAAATTAATTTTAAACAAGTGAGTAAAATACGTGAGTTAGTTCCCCTTGCCTTCCCAGAAAGGAAAAATTTTACGAGTTTTTGGCACCATTCGACTATGGCGGACGTGATTTTTATTTCAGTGATTGTAATATTGCTTCGGAGTGGATCTTGTTGCATAAAATCAGTGTAGTTTTGTGTAATAATCGTCTGTGTTGACGAGCAATGTGGAAGATCATTGAAATAAGTGTGAAGTGGTGTGAAACGAGGAGAAAAATGATTTTTATCGATTTTTATCGTGGTAATCCACCGCATCGAAGTAACACCACAGTGTCTGCCATAGATCGCTTGACGCCAAACTCTCTCAAGATGCATTCAAATGCATTACACTAGCATTTCAATGCAAACTACTGAAGAAATGTGTTCTACTGTAAACGTGTGGCTCAAAAGGTCCTGCAACCAGAGCCGTAAAACCGAATATCAAATAAAAAAAGAGAATTCACAACAGAAAAGTAGAAACATACCAAAAAATATTTCTTCCGTAAATGCATGACAGGAGTTATCGGCTCTTCTACCCTCGGTTCCACGTACTGGTAATTGTCTTCTTCTCTGCTCTGCTGTGGGAAACCTGGCGCTATGATGGGGCTCTCCTGGATCCCTCTTATTTCTTCTGCTATCTGATACTTCAGAAGTCTGACTCTCTGGTCATAGCTTGGTGTTTGTGCGAAATCGTTCGGCGCTGGAAAGTAATAATTGACACATAGATGGACAGGACATAGATGGACAGCTAGAGCATAATTATATTAATGAAAATACATCTCGAGATATAAAGCTTTAACAATTTAAAGCTTTATATCTCGAGATAAGCTTTATATATCTAGACAATTCTAAGAATCCCATTTTACAATAGTATGCCATTTTACAATATTTGCCTTGTGAGTCTGCTTTCATTTGGCTTAGCATCCATCAGCTAAGAAAATGTAAAAAATATACCTACATTTTAACTGCAATAATGGCCAAGTCAACTTGAGAAATAGTTATAAACGTACATATCTTTGTATTGTTGTATGATTGAGAAAGGTATCAACTATAGTATTTTAAGCCTGAGAATAATTAAGAACAGTTCATGAATAACTATATACCTATAGTATATGCTTTTTCTTAATAAAAAAAACATAAAAACATTATATTTGATGTTTTAAAACTCAACCAAAAACAGGTCGATTTGGAAGATCTTGGCCTTAAAAGGTTTTTGTCTGTAATCCATACTAAGATGCGAAACTATCAAATATATCACTGTGCGAAAGTAACTCTGTCTGTCTGTCTTGCTCTGGTACACAGATAGTCTGGAGCCTAAGAAAGGACATAGGCTATTTTCCTATATTCAATATGCCGATAATCCCATGGGACCGGGTACCGCGCGAGTGTAACCGTGGTTATCAATATCTGCAAAATGCAATTCATTTCGAATTTTAATGGGTAAAACCGTCCCCAACACCAACAGTAATGAAACGTATCTCAACTAACAGACCTTGTCAAAATGTTACATTTTTCCTATGGCGACTATCCCCAAATGCATGGGGTTATCACGGTATACCCATAGTTCAACAACTATTTAGACGACTTAATATTAACGAATAATTCATAATACCCTCTCATTTATCTCTTTATGAGTGTACAGTGGATGTTTAAAGGTAACCGGTTACAGTAACCCCCTCCCCCGCTCCCCACCCACGCTCTTACGCGGGCAGGCAATATTGAGTCGCTAAATATTAGGTCCTTATCTATGAAATTGGTGTTTTGTATGGAGATTTTGGGGATGTCTGCATTTTACATACTAACCTTTTATCAGTTTTCTTCACAACGACAAATCCAGAGTTAATAATATTTAGCATGTATCATTAGACAAGCTTAAGCAATATGTGTGTGAACACGCTTGATAAAAATTATTCATCGTTTTTATGTTAATGCAAACCAAATGATGTATTCGGGAGGCAGTTAAAAATAATTGTCTTTGTGTCTAATTTTAACACAATTAAACTTACAAAAACTTATCAAATTAAATAATACGAGCTCAAATATATGGTCTATTTTTAGAAGAGGCAATTATTTTATAAGAATGTTCTGAAACTTAATAGTTACGGACAAATTGCTAAGACAGAATATAAACACCAATTTCATAGGTAAGGACCCAATATTATTAATTAGAGGTTTTAGTTCAACTATTAACAATCAACATTTAGCTACTAAGAGGTAGGAATGTATAATGTTGAGCACTTTGTAAAGTAACAATGCAGTGCTCACAAACACCAAAAAAAAAAAAAACGCGAACGACGTCGTGGGCACAGCTATATATTTTTTTATTAATCACCTTATTTTAAATAAATAATTTTGACAAAAACACATCATGTTAAGATGGTTTACCAAATAGGAAAGGAATGGACCTCTAACAGACTATTATTTACTTACCTTTTGTCTTGCCAAAACCAATAGCGATGATGAAAACACACAAACATACAAACAGAGAACTTTTCATTGTGTTAGAACCAGAAATATGTTCGTTTTACATTGCGTCGAGTGAAAAATTGAACGATTTGTTTATAAAAGTCTAAATTAAAATCATACGAGCGTTTAAAAATAAATGATTATATTTTTGGACGTACTCGTTTTGAAATCTGACGTCGCGTGTAAGTAAATTTATCTACCCTCATGTTATAATGTTAGAATTATGAACTCAGACTCGAACTCATAATGGCATACTTTTTAACACAGATGATAAAAACGAAAATTTAAAAATGGAAACTGTATTATAATGACCATTATGCAACAGGTTGGACTCATTATGCAACACTTATTTTTCTTAAAAACGCACAAAACTACGTCAAATGTTTTCCAGACAGCCAACAATAAATAAAATTAATTATTTTTTGTTTTATTTCTTTGAATAGTGAGTGTAGATAAAGTAGCGTATGTAACTATACATAACTCGGTATTAAAACACTGCGTGATACTATTAAAAAACTCGCCAAGGCTCATTTTTTTAAAACTTCGCTCGTGTTTTAATGACCTGTATTATGTGACAGTTACATCAACTACAATAATGGCTATTTTTAATGAATCTACATCCTTACAAGCCTAGATAGCTAAATCATTAATAACAACATTTGTTCTACGAATTTTACCATAACTCAATACATCGGAGAACTTTTACAATATATTTTTTGTATATTCTTCAGGATTTATGTAATCTTTAGGATATTAAATATCCCCAAATTTAATATCATCAACGTATCATTTAAGAGGAGGCGGTTTGAATTTTCTTGGTTTCCACCGATATGACTTACCGGCACCGATTATTTTTTTGTACACCGATATGATAAGTTTATCCACCGAAATTATATACATATCCAGCGATATTTAATATCCTAATTAATCAACCTTTGAAGTTTTACATTAAAATCAAAAACCACACTGCAATAATCACAGCTTTAATTATTACTTATTTTAATATATTTTTTATAGCTTTTCTTATTCTTTCCAGCGTCCTCTTTCCCTCTATTTTCTCCCCCTCTTTTAATTTTGGCCTCAGCATTCATATATACTCTTTATTGCACTTGAAAATACATTAAAAACTTATGTTACAATACACAGTTTGCAAGGGCGTACTTATCTCTGAAAGAGATCACTTCCAGTCAACCCTATATGCAAAATTAAATTATTACTATGTTTTCTTTTTTTATTATTTTGTTATTTATTATTGTGTACTTCCTATTTTTAAACTAGACAATATTTTCAAAACAAACCTTTAAAGCTTTCGATTGCTCCACCTCACCAACCCAATAATACATTACTACATCTACTACCCAATGATTTTAGCAGTCTATGTAGGTAAATATGTATGTATGTGTTTGTATTTATGTTTGTCTGTTCCATTGTTTCTTTGTAAAATAAACGAAATGACACGAGATCTACCGATATGATAAAACGACTCACCGAGATGATAAAATGATCTACCGATATGATAAAGCAATCCAGCGATGTGACAAAACTGTGCGTTGATCATGAATCAATACACCGATATTTGATATAAGACCAATGATTACAGCGATATGAAAACAGCGACGTTATTTCTCATAACACACTTTTTAGAAAATTAGAAAAAATGCATAATATGTAGGATAAATTCAATAACAGGCATTGAAGCTAATTTACCTACTTACTACCTCTGTTGGAACCAAACAACAATAATAAAACTACTCATTACACTAGAATAATTCAACCACCGATAAGTCCGGGACCAACTGAAATGGCGTACTTGCGTTACTGGCGCGTCCATCTTGACTGCGCACTAGCTAGGAAAATAAAATATAGGGGATGGAGACTCGACGATTTAAAGCTAAGTTTTAATTACTTTTGTCCAGCTATAATGATAATATTTTGCAGGACAAGTACGTTTGTGCCTCTCAGTAACAATAATCGTTAATTATGTAAAAAAAATATTCTATTTAATAATAATACAACTAATATTCAATAAGTTATATACTTAACTTAAATATTTTTAACAGCACCGATTTGGAAAAAATAGAGGTTAATGTATTTATTTCTAACTTTGTAAATATTTTTGCCACAACCCAAAAATTACCTATTGAATACTAGAATAATAATTTAGAACAATTCCTTTTATCAAATACAAATTTCACCGAAGATAAAAAAAAAGTCATTTGGCACATTCACCCATGGGTAAATTTCAACAAATGCCATTTTTTGTATCATATAGCGGCTCTCAGTGATCTGTGATCATATCGGTGTACTTTTTCATTTATATTTATTTTATATATTTTTCAGGTTTATTGTAATCTTTAGGATATAAAATTATGACAGCTGGGAATATTCCCTCATGAAATTAATTATATTTAATTTTATGGTGATTAACGTGAGTATAATAAATTAGACAACAAAATAAGTAATAGTTGATATTTCAGAATGAAATTACTGTTAAAATTACTGTTGTCCTTAAAATAAATTACTTCCATTAAATAAAATAAAAAACTTCATTGATTATAGAATTTAAATAAAACTCTTTCTCTAGACGTTTCAATAACACATTACTATGTGTGACTAAATTTAACTTTTTTATTAACTGTCAATGGCACCAATCCTCTGATTGGTTTAAAATGTTCAGGTTCACGGTCCTTCTCTGGGATAGGTTCGTTGAAGTCATATTTCTCAGCCACCACAGGAATCTTGTCAATATAATTTGGACTGCTTATTTTGTAAAAATCTCTTTTTGGAATTACTGTTGGTTTTCTAGGCTTTTTTGAAACATAGTACTTTGGGTCTCCTGGTGTTGTTGATGTAAACTTCCCATCATTGTAATCGTACCATAAGTCTGCAGTCTGAGCTTTAATGTCTTCTGATTCATACCCTTTTAATTCTTTTTCGTCTTCTGTAGTTTTCGCGAATGGTATAACCTTTATATCAGAAGGCTTCATTAGTTTTAATTTCGGCGCTGGTATCCGCTCATCACTTGCGAAAACATATTCTTCTCTCGCCGGAGTTACGTAGTCTTCGTAACTATCATTTTGATGCATAATCAACTTTGCATATGACAGAATGTTATCCTCTTCCTCTGCCTGCGAAGCTGTGTCTGGCCTATGATTATCATTTTCGATTTCCTTATCCCTGATTTTTACATTATATGTTTTTGGAGATTTTTCTTTCGGCCTTCCGCGGTCTTCGTATTCTTGATGCCCTCTGTCTTCGTATTTTTTCGGTTTTTCTCTCTCTTCGAAATTTTTCGGTCTTTGTCTGTCTTGGTGATCTTTCGGTCTTTTCCTGTTGTCGTGTTCATTCGGCCTTTGTCTATCTTCGTATTCATTTAGTCTTTCCCAGTCTTCGCCTTCTTTCGGTCTTTCTCTGTCTTCGTAATCTTTCGGTCTTTCTCTGCCTTCGTATTCTTTCGGTTTTTCCCTGTCTTCGTATTCTTTGGGCCTTTTTCTGTCTTCGTAATTATTCGGTCTATCTCTGTTTTCATATTCTTCCGGTGTTTCTCTGTTTTCGTTAACTTCATTTCTTTCGTTGGTTTCGTATTCATTCAGTCTTTCACGGTGTTCGAATTCTTGCGGTCTTTCACTGTCAACGTATTTTTTCGGTCTCTTGACTTCGTTAAGTCTCTCTGTGTCAGAATTTTCAACTAAAGCAGTTTTTTCGTTAGAATCAACATCGTCTTTAGAGCCGTATTCTGGAATAACATTTTCAGCTTTAACATGTTCATCAATATTGACGTTTGAATTAGCTACGCCTCTTTGATCTTCAGCTAATTCATCAGGAGCATTAGATTGGTCATGTACGTAGTCATACGTTTTATCTTCTGCGTCTTGGTCAGGCTTTCTTTTCATTAGCTCATCCTCTATTCTTTTCTTTACTTTTTTCACTAGTTCATCGAATGATATGTTCAGCACCTCCGGTGCATTTTCAAATTTATAGTTCGAGTTTCTTACCTTGTACATCATGACGTTTGAAGGTTCATCTTTAGCTCTGTCGTGTGGCATTTCAGTCGTCTGTATAATTTCATCTCCATTTCCTTCATTACCAATATTTTCGTCGTCTAAATTAAAAGCAGAAGTAGCAGCTATGTCTGTTAGTTGTTGCGCAAGTTTGTCAGGTACTAGTTTCTTTGCTATACTTTTGAAATCATCTAAATTTGCAGCAAGGAGCACATAGGTTTGTGTGTATTTGATCAGCAAGGATGTTATACCTGAAAACCGATTTTAACTATCAATTTTAAACCAATGAAGTGCCAATTAGTCAGTAGACTTCTTGACTGAGAAAATGTATTTAAAATTCGCCCTCAGCCTATATGCGACCCACTGCTGGCAACAGGCTTTTTTCATGAAGAAAGTATGGGCCGTAACACCACCACGCTGGCCTAATGCGTGTTGGTAGGTAGAAAAAGTTGCAACAGCAACCGGGACCAACGGGTTAACGTGCATTACAAAACACGTTAGAGTTCGAGATCAAAAATTTTGGTCACCCATCCAAGGACAGACCATGTAGAAAGTAGCTTTGTCTTCGGTATCGAAAGCTTGATTTCCTCCAGCTTAGGATCGTGTATTGTGATAAATACTGTTTAAAACTCACATATGAATGCAGTGGCGAGTCTATCTCGCATTTTGAAATAAACATTTTATTACTAGTTCAGAATAAGCGATAGGTTTCTTGTTTTATGGCCGAAGTCATAACATTTTATATAGTGTTAATCAATGCTTGCTAAAAATCCTTGTGTTGGGTTATATTTTATTAAAATTTAAAAATTAAAATAGAAAATATGGAAAGACTACGTTATTAGGGTAAGTTGTTAGGAGATCGCAAGATTTTGCGTCATTACTCGTCATAATATGGATTTGTCTCCAAGAACAACAAATACTTAATCATAATTAATTTATTACTTAAAGATTATTTTAATATACAAAAATACTTGTATGATATGAAATGTGATCTCGCCTCACAACGCAAACCTGTGTATTTATTGACTAAAATTCAAAATGAAATCTAAGTTAGGAATTAAATCAATGATTAATTACTTTTTAGGGATTTTAGGGATTTTACTGCTTTCATTACAAGTTCACTTCTCTGTTGTGAGGGACTAATCTTGCAATCGATTTACACCCACTTCTAGACTACCTAGAACTGAAATTTCGCATGCAGACTTGCTCTCGATGACAATGCATGATTCTGCTTTTTAGTTCCAAATAAAATCTATTTAGGTAGCTTTGTTTTTAATCGAAAGCTAAAGCGTACTAACCACTACGCCACCCAGCTCCTCAGTCGAGTCGAGTCGGTGTTTGTCTCCATTTAACAGGGGCCAGACTGTTATCCTGAATGTTACATTGTCAATATTACATTGTCCCCGTACAAGCGATCAAAATCAATATTATACATACGTATTATTATCACGACTTTCTCCCCGAAGGTGTAAGCAGAGGTGCATAAAGGTCACAGCACATACATCAACTCGGAAAGAGATCGTCACCGTATCACCGTTGAGCCGTTCAGTATTTTTTGTATGAAACTAATCGGAATCGTAACGTAATCGCCTCGCCTCGGAACAGGCTCCAAATCGCGATGCGGTGCGTGGTCAACTTGTAGTCCGCGCGCTTACGGCTCGTCGTCCCCGCGCATACGTCTTTCCGTACGCGAGCTCAAGTCTCTTTGTCCGCCGTCCATTCAAACTGATGGTGTAAACGAGGTCAGCCAGCGGTCGGCGAGCCGTAAGCGCAGTGTCGCCTAGCCGTAGCCGAGTTGACATACTGGAGCTTCTGATACGCTTTTTTACGTGCATAAGTACGTTAGGTTGACGCCTGGTTGACGCCGAGGCGAAAGGCGATACGGTGTCGATCCCTTTCCGAGTTGATATGTGTGCTGTGTCCTTTAAGCCCCTCTGTGACATGAATTGTTCTTGCCATGCGCCAGACGCAAAAAAGAAAAACCCATTTTCTTGTAATAATTAAAAGTAAAAGACACACACTATATAACATTTTTATTAATTGATACAGTATAATTATTTCTTATAGTAATAATTATTGAATACTGTACTAAACATTATCGTCCAAAACATTTTATTCATTATTTAAAATTGTATACAAGCAGTAGATATACGAATAATAATTTTGACTTTTTATAAGCTAATAAAAGCTGTCTGTCGCTTCATATCAAATTCCTGTATTTGTAATAAATATTGGTATTTTTTTTATTATAAGGAATACAACCCGCCTGATAGTCCGGGAGCCCTCACGAGAATAAACATGGTTACCAGCAAATGGACTTTTTAGACCTCAAGTAAGTCACGTATAAGAGTCAACATTGCGCACTTCGTTGAATTTCAAACTTCAAATACCTATCCCTACGTATTAATATTTGAGAGCTATACAATAAGTATATAATATAAACTATTACGATTAATACAATATTGTATAATTTGCACGCAATCCATAGCAATGATTTTTAAAGAAATTTAAGTTCGAAATTGTATTGAGCAGGTACCTAAGAAAGGTATTTGCTTGAGAATTATATAAAAAAAGTAGATTCTTGTTATTAATCAATAAGGAAATGACGTTAAAACTAAATTGATTTATTCTCGGCCAATAAATTGAGTTCGAGGCTCTTTTACTATATAAATTGTTAGAAGTTGGGAAATCCCACAAAATTGATTATTTATCATCTACTGAAGGCAAATAATATACTTTCTGTAATCCACCTTAAATGAGTTCGATATGAGCACGTTAGACAGACACTTACACAATATTTATATGAATTGGACAGCTCTTACCGGAATCCCCAGTGAAAGTTCACATTTTGAATAACGCAATTTTTTAAATTGCGTTAAGAAGCTCCATTTCTATGAGGAAACGTGATTTCAGCTACTTTCCGCTAGGGGCGTTTTTCACGTTTCCTATGGGAATTTCTATGGAAATTAAGCTTCGTATTCAATAATATTATCTTAACAATATCATTGTTCGAATCGGAAATAATAAAGTTAAGTTTTTTAAAATGTCAACTTACAATAATGGCTCTGTTTAGTCAAGGAATTTTACAGTCGTCCAGCCTTTACGACATAACTATTGAAAAACAATGATCTACAAATTTATTGCTATGTATGTCAAAATACGTTGAAAAAAATCAAGATAGCGGCTATTTAAACAGTATTTTTGACAGTACATATTAAAACGTTTATCATTTAAACATCTCTAGTTCCCGTAAACACAATCTATTTAAAAGGAAACATAATCCAGAGTTCTTTAGTACTTTAGTATTAAATGATTAATAAATAAGATAGATTGCACTTCCTTGTCTAGACAGTTTTCATTAAACGTCTGTTGTAAACCTTTATTGCAATTCTAGGTTCTAACTTAGTAAGTTCTATTTGATTTCGAAATTATAATATGTAAGTATACAAAAAATTCTTGCTTGTCAGTTTTGTTTTTATTATTTTCTTAGCATTGTTGGTTTGGTTTGGATGATTTTGTAACTTTACTATTTATTTTATTATAGTTTTTCTTTATTTAATACAGTGAATCATTTATAGGTATCATTCGTCTTTTTCAACATCCTTATCCAATCTATATTAGATAATTTACGTAAAATATTCACTTTAGCTTTTTGTAAATGCAGCTCATCCAATGTAATTAATTGATCGTTACAAAGTGATATTTTTACAGATATTATAGCGATCATATTAAAATCAAATAAAATAATTGTCTTTAGTAACCACCTTGTGTTGTGGTGCCTCTATGAGGCTGTTAGAAGCCTCGATCAGAAACTGCATTTTCATAAAGTTTTCAAATACAATTTTTAGTTTTTACAGTAACAAAATAAAGTTGATAGTACAAGAATACCCTCATAAAAAATTACGCCGTTTTCGTGTCATTGGTGCTTCTTGCCAGCCGAATATTTTCAGGGTAGTTATCTGGAAAAAAATACTTACATGAGTTATTTTCCCAACATTGACCCTGGAAAATAATTCAGGGAAGTAGAAAGTGACGACCTAACCTAACCTAACAACTTGAACTACAACGTTTGGTTTACTTCAAGAAATGGAAAATATCTAATGAATTAAATCTCTCCAAGAGCGGGAGCCCTTACAGGAAAAAAAATTTATACTAGTAATCGTTGCAGTTAGCAGGTAATTTTTTTTCCTTTGATGGCTCCCGGAATATTAATTTGATAACCAAATCACTAAAACGGAAAACTAAAGAACTTTACTATGTACTTAGTTTGGGAATAGAGAAACTCAACAATTACAAACAAACAAACATACAAACACACACACAAACATAAAAGCAAATACAAACATTAAAAGAAATTATTGTCGGAAGTAAATCATCCTTTGTTCCATACTAATATATTATAAATGCGAAAATAACTCTCCCTGTCTCCCTGGTGCTGGTGTTGTAGGCAGAATCTTAAATAGAACAAACCAGTCCATCCTCAGTCTATATACGTCCCACTGATGGGCTCAGGTCTTCCTAATGGAAACAAACACAAGAGGAGTATAGACCATAACACACGCTATCACAATGCGGGTTGGTGGGTAGAAACGGTTGTGATAGCTTCCGAAGCACGGAGGAGTTCGAGATCTCAATGTTTCGGTCACCCGTCCACAGGCTGACCTTGGCGAAGGTAGCTTTGGTACCACTACGTCACCCAGCTCTTCATACATACCAGTCAGTTCCCTGCCAAGTCTCGGCGAGAAGTTGACGGTCCTCCCGAGGCGTGGCATGAAGTAGTCCGAGGTTCTCTTCACCGGGTCAAGCTCTGACTTGTAGCTGATGAAAACGCTGTCCCTGGGAAAAATATGGGGTACTTAAAATTTCCAAGTATTTGTTTGTCGGCTTTTTTTTTATATGTCATTTTCATGAGAAAATGTGAGGTTTACGGAAAATGCGTGAGTTCTGTGGGAAAATTAGTGAGTTTTATAGGAAAATGCTAACCACATACTAAAATTTATTGTGTTAAATGCTTCAGAAAAAAATTGTAGTATTTTTTATGGTGATGGCTATCAGTAATTTATCATCTGGAGCCCAATAAAAGAAGGGTCAACTTGTTGCCTATTATTGATATACATATATTTACATAATAATAAAATTGAACCCTAATTATAATATATATTCGCACATTCATACATATGTATTCATATTCATACATGCGTAATATAAGTCGGCAATTAATCTTTGATATAAATGTTTAAATAGTTTTAGTAATTGCAATGATCCGTATGTACGAGTACTTAGTAGAAATGATTTAGACATTTTGCAATAGCGAACTAGTACTGACGTAAATGTTGGAAGAACTATCAACTAGTTAATAAAAACAGTTTAAATATTTCAGTGATGCTCAGAATGTTAAAATCGTGGGAGTTAAATCATGTTAAATCATTTAAATCATATTGTGTTATTTTCATGGAAAAATAAACTTTCTTGGTGTTGCCATATAAATAAACTTTCTAGCGCCCTCAAAGCAGGTTTTTCACATTCCTGATCAGGCTAAAAAATGTGTAATTTTTTATGGGAAAAATTGATTTATAGGATAGTGTGAAGTATTATATTGGGAAAATAGTTACTTTGTTGGTCCGGAACACAAAAAGAATGTACCAACTGCTTTTCTTGCCTCGCAAGTCGTAAAAGGCGACTAAGGGCGTATTGGGTACTGGGTCTGTGATTGTGTAGTCGATGAGCTAGCCACTTGTTACTACTTTTCACGATTTTTCGTCTGACTAAACCCAATTTTTGTATGGCTAAATGTGGTCTTAAGGAACACAGTGCTCCTTGGACTCTGCCTACCCCTTCGGGGATTACAGACGTGATTTTATGTATGTATGCATGTAGTTACTTATTTAAGGAAAAATATTTAGTTTTTCAAAAGTTGGTCTATCTTTGCAACTGCTTTTCTTGCCTCGCAAGTCGTAAAAGGCGACTAAGGGCGTATTGGGTACTGGGTCTGTGATTGTGTAGGCGATGAGCTAGCCACTTGTTACTACTTTTCACGATTTTTCGTCTGACCAAACCCAATTTTTGTATGGCTAAATGTGGTCTTAAGGAACACAGTGCTCCTTGGACTCTGCCTACCCCTTCGGGGATTACAGACGTGATTTTATGTATGTATGCATGTAGTTACTTATTTAAGGAAAAATATTTAGTTTTTCAAAAGTTGGTCTATCTTTGATTGGTAACGTGGCTTACATCTCCTGTTCTGGCGTAGACAGCTCAGGCGGCAGGCTCAGCCGCCTCCCCAGCCGTGGTGTAAATTCCACGTCCATTCTTTTCTCTGGATACGCGCTCTTCAGATTTCTCCCAAGTTTCGGCGTGAAGATTACTTTTTTCGTTACTATAATCATACAAATTTACTTTAAGAGGAGTTCTTTATAAAAAAATATGTCTTCACATGTTGAGGTCACTCTCTTTATTCTCTTCTAATAAGAGTCATTTACTATCAAAAGTGGTTACATATTTTTGAAGTCGACTGTACAAGTTATAATCACATTATCGCCAAAACACTGTAAGTCGCCCTAAATTCTTATGCTTATATTTATTGTTTTTTTGTGTGTTATCTAAAGTACGTCTCAATCCAAGTTGCCAAAAAGGTAAACAAAACAAAGGTAATGTTTCTTCTCTAAAATGTTTTGTGATGACTGTAGGTAATTGAAATCAATTGAAACGAACAACAATTGTTACCGTTAATTATATTTACGTGCCAATCTCCATGTAAAAAGTGTGATTATTGAATAACAAATTCGGTTAGTCAGCATTTTTGTTCACCTTTTTGGAAACTTGGATTGAGACGTACTATAGGTTAGAGTAGAAAAGAAAATGCGAAACTTCTTGAAACAACATACATATAATCACGACTATGATCACCTAAGGGTTAGTTGGAGACTAGGCAAAAGCACCGCAAATGCAGTCCATTGCCATAGTCCGCGCTTCACATAGCGAAGGGAAGAGATGGGTTAGTAGTATTATTTATACTGAAATTTTAAAGAAATTCTCAAGCCATCTCACTCACTCCGATCTCGCTTGCACTGACACACTTCATGCCAAGTTGCAAGCCCCTCTATTTAACATTTATATAAGAATTGTGGTATAAATTTGTGAGAATAAACAAAAATTAATTGACAAATCAGTGGCTTATTTCTACAGAAGTCATACTGGTACCATGTTGGGCGCCATTACGCTACACTGGCGCCCAAACGTGGGACCAGTGCGGGAAGTCTTGAATGACATTTCCAATGACTGGTATTATAATTTAAGAGTTTGTACTACCACTGCACCCCATAAAGGCTGAGGGGCTACAGAAGCAGTATCATTTCATCAGTATATATTATACTGATGGTAATAATAATAAAATAATATGACGTTTTGATACGTGAGATTTTCTTGCGGGTTTTCGGTGAGTATTACACCGTACAGAGTTGCGTTCTGCACGGGTCGACACTGCGTTCAAAAAACGTCATGTGAATGGGCCCTAATGTAAGTTCTATGTGAGGTAATTAAGTAAGTTTTCTGTGATTAGAAATGAACTAGTAAAATCGTTCTTCTCTTTTAACCGCCTTCGCGTAAAGAGGAGGTTCCTATTCTTCGTAAAAACCACTAAAAACATACATAAATCACGCTTATATCTCCGAAGGGGTAGGCAGCGGTGAACTATCACCCACGTTTCGCCAATTATGTTAGGTCCCATGTAATAGGTGGCGAGCCTATTGCCATTTATCGGGCACAAAAGTCGCAGTACATTGCTATTGCTAGGTGGTATAAGAGGAACACTGCTGCCCATTCCTCATCATTGATTTATCCTTAGTCGCCTTGTACGACACCCGCGGGAGAGATTTGGGGTGGTGACAATTACCACAAAAAAAGAATATAAAAAAACAAAACCATGAGAATTGTTAAATTTTCTTTTTTGATACAGTGGAACCGCGGTCTTCAAAACACTTAACTACTGAAAAGGACAAAATAGCATTTATTTATGCTACTTACATAAGTAGGTGCTAATCCAAAAAAACAAAGGACACCGACCTTGGTTTTACGATAAGCGGCATCCTTCCGTATCAAGAATGTTGTACTTTATTGATGGATGCCAAACTCCCATACAATAGCATGAGGCATTGCTTTGGGTGTTCCTTCTCATTCTATCACTTTAATGAATGAGTAATGACGTCCCACAAAAAAATACACAAATTTCTCAATGAAATACTCTCATTTAATATGTAATTATTGACTCACCTGTGAAATGATAAGGTACATCCAGGATACCACTCACTTACATAACATAAAACAACGCACGTCATCACCAGTTTTATAATTTTTCATTTAAAATATTAAATTACAAAATTTTTTAACAATTTTCAGTCTAGGCGACAAAATGGCGTAAATATGACAGGTGAGACAGAAACTATGGATAGAAGGAGAGGAAGAGGATATCCCACGGATAGCCTTCATTCATAAATAGTGTTAGAATGAGAGGGAACACCTACTGATCGAGACAGAACATAGCCTCATCTCTGGGAGTTTGGCATCCATCTTATAGTACAATATTCTTGTTCCGTATACCATAAAAAGTCAAAGGGTTACATATAGACCATACAGTGCAGCATTGAAAGCTTGTAGATACCTCTAGTTTCCGGATCATCAGCTTTGGTGTAGTACGGGAGCTGGTCGTAGTAATATTTCAACGTGTCTGCCGCTTCTAGTAACCTCAGGAAAGATTGTCTAAAACAAAGTGAAATTATCATGAAACTGAATACCATACATCAAGGGGATAGAATAGGGCATGAAAGTTTGTATGAAACTTTGCCATTTTTAGCCGATCGGGCTGAGACTTTGCATGCATAAAGCTACTGTAACGTAGGCATCCCCTAAGAAAGGATTTTGATGAACCACCCCTAAAGGGATAAAATAGGGGATGAAAGTTACCTAATTAATAATACTTCTTAATGCGAGCGAATCCGCGGGCAAAAGCTAGTTAAAATTATAAATTTGCGTGCGCCTAAAAGTAGGTTGCAGCGTCAGCATAAAAATGTACGTTGCTTGCTCGTACAAGAATAGATGTTTGCAAAGAAAGAAAGAAAACATCTGCGTACCTGTTATCTTCGTTGGATAGTTTCAACGATCGCTTGCCGAGCCTCGGCCCAAACCAGAGGGCGTTGGCATCGCCCGCTCCCACTTCGGACTCGTCCTGATAAAAAAAAGACTAAAATGCTCGAGAAGCTGGGTGCCACGGTGGTGCGAAAACAAAGCTACTTTCGCATTGGTCAGTCATGGGATGGGTGACCAAAAGTCACAAGTCAGAGGAAGGCACGCTAAGCCGTTGGTCCGGTCGCTATTGCAAACGTTTCTACCCCCAAATCCGCATTGGGCCAGCTTACATACACATACATATCATCACGCCGCTTTCCCCGAAGGGGTAGGCCGAAGTGTTAAACACCCACATTTCGCCAGATATGTTAGGTCCCCATGTGGCGGCGACAGGTGGCCTGCCTGTTACCATGCACCGGGCACAATGTGAGGCAAGCGATATTCACAATGAACTGTACATAAGTTCTATTCAAACTCAGTGGTACAGGCGGTGGGATCGAACCCGCGTTTCCCGCGGCCTCTCGAACAAGTAGTGCCCCGTCCGTCTCAACTCGGCTACTGATGCCTTTTCTGGGCTAGCTTTGTAGTGTAAATTAGAAATTATTTATTTATTTCTCGTCTTCAGCTATATATTGGGTCCTTACCTATGAAATTGGTGTTTTCATTCTGTCTTAGCAATTTGTCCGTAACTATTAAGTTTCAGAACATTCTTATAAAATAATTGCCTCTTTTAAAAATATACCATACATTTGAGCTCGTATTATTTTATTTGATAATTTTATGTAAGTTTAATTGTGTTAAAATTAGACACAAAAACAATTATTTTTAACACCCTCCTCCCGAATACATCATTTGATTTGCATTAACATTAAAACGATGAATAATTTTTATCAAGCGTGTTCACATACATATTGCTAAAGCTTGTCTAATGATACATGCCAAATATTATTATTATCTCTGGATTTGTCGTTGTGAAGAAAACTGATAAAATGTTAGTATGTAAAATGCAGACATCCCCAAAATCTCCATACAAAAAACCAATTTCATAGGTAAGGACCTAATATGTTCCACTGCTATAACCTCTGTTGGTCCATTGCCCTTGCAACAGCGACCGGACCAACGGCTTAACGTGCCTTCCGACGCACGGAGGAGTTGGAGATCACAAAATTTTGTTTACCCATCCAAGGCCTGACCGTGGCGAGAGTAGGTTTGTTTTTTGATAATAATAATGTTAATTTCCTAATACCATGGACATACAACAGTTGTTAGATATTGTTACAATAAGTATCAACAGTATTTGCCTTAAATATTGTAGGCATGCAAACATTAAATTGTCATTTATTGAATTATATGATATCAAAAGAGATCACATATACGTACATATAATCACGACTATTATCCCCTAAGGGTTAGTCAGAGACTAGCATAAGCATGGCAAAAGCAGCCCATTGCCATAGTCCGCGCTTCACCAAGCAGTAACTGTACTTCGCGTGACAGGTGGTGAGCCCGTCGCCGCTATAAGTTATTGGATGTTGTGCAGTTCTAAGTCCATTAGTCGCCTTATACGACGCCCAAGGAAAGAGATGGGTCGGTGGTATTCTTTTAATGAGCCGCTACCACACGACAGAGATCACAAAACATCAAATAATTTACTAGTTTAAAAATATCCAAAAATTTACCTTTATGTCATCAGCTGTAGAACACTGGTACAAAATCATAAGAGAAAATATAAGTTTTACTATGAATAGAGCCATTTTCTTCCTTGCCCCTAAACCTCAGACAATACCACCCTCTACTGAGAATGGTGGGAAAAGCACAGCTTTATATAAGGGAATAAATTGAAAATATATGCTAATGAAGGGGGGGATAATGGGAAGAAATGAAACAGTGTGTTCAGTAACAAAATAGAGGTGAAAGTTAGCAATTCCCGTTTTGTGTGATGTTTTTTTTTCCATTATTAAGCTTAGTCACAGGCATTGTTTAAAAAAAAAAACGTTTTTCTAAACGTTTGGAGTAATGTTCGATGTTGACTTTTTACATACACATATTAAAAAAACAAAACAAACAAAATACCTTTATTTCATAGGCCAAACCTGGCACTTCAAAACGTCAATATTTTACAATTTATAAATTTTACAATGTGTGTAATTAAATAAAAATAGTTGTTTGTGTAACTGTCACATAATATTGGTTATTAAATCACGCGAGTGTTTTAATACCGAGTTATGTGCAGTTACATACTTTATCAACATTATTCAAAGAAATAAAACAAAAAAAATAATTAATTTTATTTATTGTTGGCTGTCCGGAAAACATTTACCATAGTTTTGTGCGTTTTTAAGAAAAATAAGTGTTGCATAATGAGTCACATATCCAAGGCCTGACCATGGCGAAAGTAGATTTGTTTTCGATCGAAAGCCAAAGCGTACTAACCACTACGCCATCGAGCTCCTCATTTATTACTATTTCCTGTCAATTCTCAAGTTTATTTTTGATACCCCCTATACCCGTATTGCCCCATCTACTCCCGCCTTAAAAGTATTAGCAGAAAATGAAGACGAATCGTTTCTTCGCTGTAAATTAAGTATTCGATTTTGTTTGTAGTATTCATTACCTATTGATAGATACATATGGCAGCGATCAGGACTGGGTGCATGGTAATTTACTGTTCAAAAAGACATCTGCTTCTCAATTATGAGTAATAGAGATGGGTTGATATTCATCTTACTGAGTATACTAGTTCAGAATGATAATAAAATGTATCACGGATTTTTCGGGAAAAATGTAGTCAATGTTTGACAGGTTCCCTACATAAAATTTTCAAGCATAATATGAATTGGCATAATGGAATTACACCAAATATACTTTCGCATAATTGATTTTGGCATAACATTTTATGCATAATTATTTACGCATAATTACAAATGGCATAACCATCTTAAGGCATAATTAACTATTCGCATAAAATGTTAGTATTTCTAAAATTTTCATTAAAAATATCGATTTTGGAAAATTATCATCACCCGCTTCCTCATCTGCATCCTCTCTAAAAAAATATCCTCGTCTCCAAAATTTGTGCTTGACAATTCCTCTTCTTCCTATAATCACTTTCTCTAATGCTTAAGACTTGTGTACGAAGGGCTTAGTTGACCATAGAACCTATATAGTTTGTTTTGAACCTTCTTTAAAATCAATAGTTTTAATTGGTTTTTGCTTTTCTACTATATCTTCAACTAGCTATTCAAAAATCAAAATCAAAATCAAAAATAATTTTATTTCATAGACTAAACATAGCACTTAAAATCGTCAACATTCATACATAGTCACATTTATTATACATAAAGTAAATTTTAATAATAAAATTGACAAAAAAGACTTAAAATTCACTGCCGCGAGCGCTTGCAGCAAGTACATCCACATAGCGCTTTGACTGTGGTTGTAATCGATACAAGCGACCGGATTCCGAGAGTAAGGCATTTCATGAGAAGAACCCGGTAAGAAACTCATGAGCCACTTTTTTTAAATAGCCAATCATACAATCTATTAGTCACAGTGTTACATTTTTTACAATTATAAATTATAGTCAGTATATAATCAATCAGTATATATTGCTCGCGACTTCGTCGGCGGTTACTGGTTTTTTAGCTATCCCACAGGAACCCTTTAATTTTGCGGAATAAAAAGTATCTAAGATGTTGACCAGGGATATTAGGTAGATAACCATGCAAAATTTCATTGAAATCGGTCCAGCCATTTCGGAAACTACAAAACACAGAGAAACTAAAAATAAAAAATATTTTTTTGGTATATTCCCTCTTTTTACATCCCCCTGACTTGGTTTTAAGCATTTTTTTTGTATGTACAGACATTCGACCTCTACAGTTTTATTATTAGGTCCTTACCTATGAAATTGGTGTTTTGTATGGAGATCTTGGGGAATTCTGCATTTTCCATACTAACATTTTATCAGTTTTCTTCACAACGACAAATCCAGAAATAATAATATTTGGCATGTATCATTAGACAAGCTTTAGTAATATGTGTAATATCACACTTCATAAAAATTATTTATCGTTTTTAAGTGAATGCAAATAAAATGATGAATTCGGGAGGCACTTAAAAAGAGTTGTCTCCGTGTCCAATTTTAACACAATTAAACTTACAACAAATTATCAAAACAAATCAAAAGAGCTCAAAATATAGTCTATTTTTAGAAGAGGTAATTATTTTTTAGGAATACTCTGAATCTTAATAGTTACAGACAAAATACTAAGACAGAATATAAACACCAATTTCATAGGTAAGGACCCATTATATGTATAGAAAGTGTAGGCGTTACATCAGTAGGCGTTTAGGATTATTACAATTAAGGCACTGTGACGTTGAAGTGGTATCACTACGCAGTTTAAAACAAAATCGCTTCGCCATCTGTCTCCAGGTGCAGCTTACATCTATTGGGTCCTCCATTATGAAATTGGTGTTTTTCTTCTCTCTTAGTATTTTGTCTGTAACTATTAAGATTCAGAGTATTCCTAAAAAATAAATACCTCGTCTAAAAATAGACTATATTTTTGAGCTCTTTTGATTTGTTGTAAGTTTAATTGTGTTAAAATTGGACACGGAGACAACTCTTTTTAAGTGCCTCCCGAATACATCATTTTATTTGCATTCACTTAAAAACGATAAATAATTTTTATGAAGTGTGATATTACACATATTACTAAAGCTTGTCTAATGATAGATGCCAAATATTATTATCTTTGGATTTGTCGTTGTGAAGAAAACTGAAAAAAAATTAGTATGGAAAGTGCAAAATTCCCCAAAATCTCCATACAAAACACCAATTTCATAGGTAAGGACCTAATATAAGGGCATCTTGCAGGAACTTTTAAACCTAGTTTAAATCTCGAATTTGTTTGCCAACATTTCAGCCATATTAGAGTTGTCAAAAAATTACTAAATCTAGTTTTAAATCGCGATTTAAATTCCCTGCAAGACGTCCTAAGACGACGCAACGCCCTATTGTAATTGTAAAAAACTATACTTTTTTTACAAAGAAAATAATTTATAAGTGACACAGAATCAACCTTAGTACTAAGCTTCTCTTCTTCTTCTTCTTGCCCTTTTCCCACTCTAGGTGGGGTCGGCACAACATGTCTTCTTCTTCCCTTCTCCTCTGTCACTCGTCAGCTCAGTATCCACTTCTTTTATCCTCATTATCATTCTTCACGCATTCAATCCATCGCTTCTTTGGTCTTCCTCTAACTCTAGGTCCGTCCACATCCATGCTCAGCATCCTTCTTGTAATGTGACATTCATCCCTCCTCATCACATGTCCATACCACGCTAACCTATTGCTCCTAATCTTTTCTGTCACTGTACTAAGCTTAATACCTAATAAATTGTGACACTAAATGGCGAGCCACTCAGCATGTGTCAGTTGTCGCCACACCCGACGCTGGTCTTCCGTTGTCACCTAAATTGTCGCCTTGGGACTACTACAACGCTGCGCTGTATTAAACTTGAAAAAACAATTTATTAACCCTATATAGTAATAACTATAGTATACTTTTTAAAACAAGTTTATAAAGTGGCTTGGTGTCAGCTGGGACTTCGAAAGCGCGTCTCCGCTGAAAAAGTAACAGGGGTATGCGACTACGGTGTTTATTTCATAAATGAATTTAGCCAAATACAATCGTGAGCCGGACCCTGAATGTCTAACTAGCGTGCGAGCAAATTAGCTGCCGACTAACTAGCTTAAGGATGGACCAAAGAAGAAACAATAGCTTGCTTGTTTCTTAAGTGCGCTACCCGTCAGAAGACAATTTTTACGGTATCGGTCTAATCACTTATGTACATCTTCGGTGGTAAATGTTAGCGCGCTGCAGCTTACTGGTGGCGCCATCTCTTGGCGGCGTTCGGAACTACTGCAGGAACGAATGTATAAGGTTGTAATAGTTGCCGTGTTACAAGTTCCATTTAAATTAAAATTTATTGTAAGAACATACCACGCTGGCACAATGCAGATGGGTGGGTAAAAACGGTTGGAATAGCGACCAGACCCAAGGCTTAACGTGGTTTCCGAAGTACGCAGGAACTCGAGGTCACAAAGTTGTGGTCACCCATCCAAGGACCACGGCGAAAGTAGCATTGTTTTCAATGTTGAAAGCCAAAAGCGTACCTAATGCAGGCCTAATTGGCGTTACAAGTGAATGTGAGTGAGAAGCAACATGGAAGTCATATTAGCCCATTTATTATCCAATACAATGAATTAGGTACGAAGGCATTTAAAACCGACAAGATGTGCAGATCAAATTACACATTCGCGACATAAGTGGTGTGAAATTACGTACACACAGACTAGGAAACGTTGCAGCTTGAAAATTACCTTTAAGTTCATAATGTCCAATTCCTAAGAATCCTAAAATTTTGTAACAAATTTAACACACACCGCACACGCGCGCACACACACACGCACACGCACACACACACACACACACACACACACACACACACAAAACCTGTTGTACCTATTACTCTCGTGAATATGTTTGTTATTAAGCTAATAATGTTATTGGTAAATTTTAACCTTAATTTGGGAAGACGCTGGGAAGACGACAGATAAATACTAATATTATAGATGCTAAAGTGACTCTGTCTGTCTGTCTCGCTTTCACGTCAAAACTACTGAACCAATTTAACTGAAATTGATACACAGATAGTCTAGAGCGTACGAAAGGACATAGGCTACCTTTTATCCCGATATTCCCATGGGAACGACGGGTGTCACGCGAGTGAATGTTAAAAAATTTTAATGCCGCCTCCCAGAAAAATGAAGGACAAATTTTCGCCACTATTTCGCCACCTTTGCTTCTAATAATAGAGTAAATATTTTCAATTCCACCAATCGAAACTACTGTTCCAATTTGAAAAAATCCTTCATTGTTGAAACGCCTTATTATCGAGGAAGGCTATAGACTCAGTATAGACTACATACCATCACACTATCTCAACTATTCTACACGGACGAAGTCGCGGGTAAAAGCTAGTCTGTTATAATTATGGGTTTGTTGATACGTATTTTTTTTGACATTCACACCAATCAACTAGCTCTATTTTAAGCAACTAAAGCTGCTTGTGTTACGGATACTAGATGACGGATAAATATACTTAATAGATAAAATACATATATAAACATCCAAGACTGGAGAACAAGTGCCTGTATTATTCACAAAAAACATTAGCCCTCACCGGGAACTGAACCCAGAACCTCTCGAGATGGCGACGCCTTGAGACCGACGGGCGTACAGGCCACTCGGCGTCTAATTAATGATCATTTATCGAAAACCTTCGGAGTTTTAGTGGTTGGTATATATTTCGTTTTTAATATTGGATATTAGCTTCATTCAAGGTCCTCACTCCTATTTGAGGAGCTCGGTGGCGTAGTGGTTAGTACGCTTTGACTTTCGATCGAAAACAAAGCTAAGTACCTTCGCTATGGTCAGGCCGTGGATGAGTGACCAAAACTTTGTGATCTCGAGCTCTTCCGTGCTTCGGAAGGCAATTTAAGCCGTTTGTCCCGGTCACTATTGCGACCGTTTCCACCCACCAACCCGCATTGGGCCAGCGTGGTGGTGTTACGGCCCATACTTTTCATGTGTTTGTCCATGTAGTGGGACCTCAGAGTAAACAGAACTGGAGTAGCCATTAGTCAATTTCTCAAACATTATTTTCTGCCATTTCTTGCGGGGGGTGAGGTTACCACTACACTCAAAGCCAGCCGTTTTTACAAATGCACACATGCATAATTCGACACACAAATTTAAATTTCACGCACACTCGCTTAAAATAGTCACGTGGGGTGAGCGTTTTGACAACGTCACAGCCGCACTCCCCACGAGACTAGCGTTCGAAATTTGAAATCGTAGAATCCTAAAACATGAAATAATGAAGTCAATAATCATGAAATCTTAAAAATTATAATTACAAATAAAAGGTGACACCATCTTTTAGCATACTCGATGTTTTCTATTTATTTTTACAACAAAAAACAGCACAGGCAGGCATTTTTGCGGGAGCTCTGTTCGCCGCAACGTTTACAATGTTATGGCTGTCAAAATGGCGGCTCAACTAGTTTTATTAAACGTGCAAGCATCCGATGCTTGTGCATTTGGCAGAGGGGAATGTTAGATAAAGGCTACTCCAGTTCTGTTTACTCTGAGAGTGGGACATATACTCGCTGAGGACGAGGACTCCTATTTAAGAATAGGTCAGCAAAATATTGGTCCATGCTTCAGTAATCGCCTGTAGTGTAAGTTTTAATTGTAAAAAAAAGTCTCGATTTTCGTTACGTTAAGATATGTCAAGAATGTCAATTTCTATGAGAAAAGTTATTGCAACTACATAATTTCTACATAATTCATTGTGAATGTCGCTTGCCTCACATTGTGCCCGGTGCATGGCAACAGGCTCGCCACCTGTTACATGGGGACCAAACATATTTGGCGAAATGTGGGTGTTTACACCTCTGCCTACCCCTTCGGGGAAAAGCCGTGATGATACGTCATTTAGTTTCTACTAGGGGCGTCTTTCACGTTTCCCATAGAAATTGACTTACATTTGTTAATGCAACTCTTGTTTGTAATTTAATAAACACTTAAGAAATTAATTGATCCTAAAGAGTTTCATAACATTGTAATAATCATGAAGTGCACTTTCTACGGGAATATTGGCGTCTGGCCGCTTCTCTCTACATCCTTTTGACGATTATCTTTTTTTTAATGTACTGACATGTTCCTCTGATGGTGGCTGGGTGGCTGTCAGTTACTTAGTTTTAGTAGAGCTACACGTGTTATTTTACATCTTTGCTGTACCTTTCACTTACTTTTAATATAGAGCTAGTTATTATTTCGTGTTTCTATTAGTAGGTTATACAGTCCCCCTCACTCGCTATAATTTAATTTTGTATAACTTTAATAGTTGTAAGTTTCATACTTTTTAATTCAAAGTTCCAAGGTAACGGGTGGCCCGGTTTATTTCCCCTCCAGTTTATATAAACAATTATGTACCTGTTTATATAGCTATACAGTACCTACATGTTCCTAGTTCAGCTCGTAAAGATGAAATACGAGATAAATCTGTTTATCTCAAACATTACCCTAGTTACTGTAATCAGCCGAGTTATCTACTGCGTGCATTTAGTCTGTGTCATCGACATCACCAGCGTTATGCAAATATGAGCCAACATTATCCTTAACATATAAAAAAAATTAAGGATAAATAGTTTTTTTTTGTAAAATATGGAGGGTTATCAACAGGAAATCAACAACCAATATAAGGAAGCTAACTGTTATTGTATTATGGGAGGCTGCCGCCTCCTTCTGCGAGAACGTGCTCAGGAGGCAGTGGAGAGGGAGCGGGAGGAGGAAGCTCTAGCCGCTCCCCTCCGGCGTAGACGGGTGGGCAGAAGAAGGCGGGCGCCATAAGTCCCTCCTTCTACCTGCCCCGCGAGCGGCCGCGTGCGTTGGATGGCTTCCACGTACTCATTCTACCGGCTGCCACGTCTGGGGATCTCCCGAATATACCTGGGAATCCCCCTGTTGGATTTAACGTTTGTTTTGGTTTGCAAAAATGAATCATTTAATATAAATAGTGTTTTTATTGTAATTAAACAGTGTTAAATGATTAAAGAGTAATGAAGTAATTCAATTGATTATTCTCAATCATAAGTTCATTCGATGGCCAATCATTCGTTCATTCTCACGCCTTACCCGATTCAAATCACTTCCAGATTATTATCGATTCTGCTGTGCTAGGAGTCAGTCGTATAAGCTTCCTAGTGAAAGTATTGAGAATATACTTTATGTCGTCATAATTCCGTATTTTAATTTAGCCCCTCTGACCTATAAAAACCTACACCCCCATTGGCGCAAACCCGACCTAGTGTCGGACTAGGTCGGGAAGCCCTGGAACCGGCTCGGAGAATTGCTTCGGCAGACTCTGGGTCGCTCCCACGGACGGGCAAGGAGGTATATCGGGGAGTTTTAGTGGGTATTCTCGGCCGCCGCCGAGCGAGTCCCACACACGCCTTCCGCCTCGCCAGCGGTTGGTAGGTCCGTAAATAGATTTGTTGTTGTTGTGGGTAGGTGTAACTGATAACACCTGTTTTATTTTGTGTGCTATAAATTTAAATTTTAAAAATAATAAGACATATAAATTTATACATTTTATTGTTTTAAATGAAAATACAGTGATAGCCCTACCTGCTAGCTATAAAATCCTTTAAAAAAAAACATTCAAAATTCTCATCACTATGGACACTATGCGGACAACAATGTTGGAATTGAAGGCAGATTTCAATATTCTAATATACTCATTCCTGATCTTGTCCATTCTTGTGACTCCACACATCCACACATAAGATTATAAAATCATTTTTAATTGTATTGAGTTATGGTTAAGCTCGTAGAGCAAATGTTATTTAAGATGTTAGCTACAAAGTACTTCAAGGTTGTTGATTCTTTAAAAATGACTCATCTTTATTTTATTTTGTCTAGGTGCGCACACGCATACACCCGTCCAAGTATGAAGTGAAGACTACAGATAACCGTAGCCATTGCTGCGCGGACACCATTAAAGGACACAGCCGAGCCAACGATGTGTAAGTAGCTATTTCCTTTTATTACGTCACTCGTAAACACATTATTGCCGACAATCTTTGGCGCGCAAATGTTTCGTGGACTTGTGATAAATATTATTTGATATAAAAATAAATGTAATAAAAAAATAAAACGTTTCAAACAATAAGCTACCGAGTTTCTCCATACATCGATATTGAATTAGATTACAAAATAGATAGATAGATAACTCTTTATTGTTAACACATTTAAAAAGAAATGACAATTGATAACTTAAGAGTAAACGTAACAATCGGTTGTTATCGCTAGGCAGCGATGTCTTCCAGACCACCTGTCGATGGAGGGCTAAGATGAGATGTTATGGGTGCACAAATAAATTAACAAAAAAAAGTAATAAAACAACAAAATAATACCATTGAAATTAATAAACAATAAATAAATATCTTCAAACATTCACACCAATCAACTAGCCCCATTTTAAGCAACTTATACTGCTTGTGTTACGGACACTAGATGACGGAAAAATATATTCAATATATAAATACATATAAATATCCTGAATATATATAAATATATATAAACATCGAAGACTGAAGAACAAACATATGCCTGAAAATTCATCACCCAAACATTTGCCCCACCGGGGATCGAACGGAACCTCTCGAGATGGCGACGCCTTGAGACCGGCATACAGACCACTCGACCACGGAGGTCGTCTTAAATCTAGGTACAAACAGCAAACAAGGAGTGTAAAAAACAGCATGAACGATTAAAATAATTGAGTTAAATAGAATCTGGGAACGTGTTATACTCACTGGAAGTGAATTCCACAGTCGAACAGCCTGCACTACAAAGGAAGAATTGTAAAAGTAACTGTAAAGGAAAAACTGAGTAAAGGAAATTAAAAAGTTAAAAAAATTTAATTTAAAATACTGATTTACATATCACGTAACTAAAAATGTAGTCTAGTGTTAGTCTAAAAATGTAGCCTGCCTGTGCTGTTTTTTGTTGTAAAAATAAATAGAAAACATCGAGTATGCTAAAAGATGGTGTCACCTTTTATTTGTAATTATAATTTTAAGATTTTATGATTATTTACTTCATTATTTCATGTTTTAGAAATCTAAGATTTCAAATTTCGAACGCTAGTCTCGTGGGGAGTGCGGCTGTGACGTTGTCAAAACGCACACCCCACCAGACTATTTTAAGCTTAAATTTCACGCACAATTTAAATTTGTGTGTCGAATTATGCATGTGTGCATTTGTAAAAACGGTAAAAGTTATTGTTTATGTGTGCTGGCTTTGAGTGTAGTGGTAACCTCACCCCCCGCAAGAAGTGGCAGAAAAAAATGTTTGAGAAATTGACTAATGGCTACTCCAGTTCTGTTTACTCTGAGGTTTACCCCCATCCTAAACACTATTTGAGTTTTAAGCAACAGATATACTATTGTTAAGCAATGGGTGTGATTCCAATTTTGGTCAGACAAAAAATACAATTGGTCAGCTAAAATAAGTGATTAGTCACCAACTTATGGGCAGCAACTTACGGGCAGCAGATGGTTACATACTAAATAAAATCTGCAGTCCGTACAAACAGAATAATAATAATGAATTATATTGGGTCCTTACCTATAAAATTGGTGTTTTTATTCTGTCTTAACAATTTGTCCGTAACTATTAAGATTCAGAGTATTCCTTAAAAAATAATTACCTCGTCTAAAAATAGACTATATTTTTGAGCTCTTTCGATTTGTTTTGATAATTTGTTGTAAGTTTAATTGTGTTAAAATTGGACACGGAGACAACTCTTTTTAAGTGCCTCCCGAATACATCATTTTATTTGCATTTACTTAAAAACGATTAATAATTTTTATGAAGTGTGATATTTCACATATTACTAAAGCTTGTCTAATGATAGATTCCAAATATTATTATCTTTTGATTTGTCGTTGTGAAGAAAACTGAAAAAATTTTAGTATGGAAAATGCAGAACTCCCCAAAATCTCCATACAAAACGACAATTTCATAGGTAAGGACCTAATATTAATAAATTCGTTTTAGGGCTACCCGTCGCACTATGGCTCGTAGCATCAGCAAGCGGTTTTCCATCAGATGTGACGGAAGTGACAACGGAAACATCAACTGAAATAAACCTGGAAATTCAGAAGGACATCAACTTGATAGCCTACATACAGAACTTTAAAAACGTCATGGCCGGTTATGTCAGTTCACAGTATAATAGTTTAACTGTGAACGAAATGGACAAAGTTAAGAGCACTCTGGAGGAGTTTTTGAAATGTTTCGCTAATGATTTGAGGGATACCATAGAGGGTGAGTAAAATTTTATTCGAATTCAGCCTATTAGTGAGACGCCACTGTTGGGCACATACAGGCTTCAAACACATGAGGAGTACTGTACCCGTGGTGTAAGCTTTCATTGTGTTTTCTCTTTTAGTTGCGTAAGAAATGTCAAGAATGTCAACTTCTATGGAAAACGTGAAAAGCGCCCCTAGCGGAAACTAGCTTTAATCACATTTCTAATAGAAATTGACATTTTTTAACGCAACTAAAAGTGAGAAGTATTTCACAATGAAAACTTACACTACGGGTAGGGCCGTCATTCTGTCATATCGAACACTTTTTTGAAAGTATCAAAGGCCAAGTCTGTTATTTTATTTTGATCTGAAACGCATGAGGAACGCTTATGTTCGAACGTTATTGGTATTCTGCTAGCAAAACGCAACCGCGCGTTTCGGTTGCCTTCGGTTTAATTCGGTTTGCTATTTTACATAAATCAAAAACGTACAGCAAAAGCTAAAAGCTTACATTTTAATCATGTATGTTTATTCTGCTAGCACTTTTTCTTCAAACGCATTGGTTACCCAATTGTAACGATTCGGGAACGTCTGGTTAAATTTATAGTGAGGTACAGACATTTGCACGTTGCATTAAATCAATATTGATTTGACAACATTACGTTACCTACCGAGTAGTATTTTATAATAGGTATACTTGTGACCGAGAAAACTGAAAACCGTTCATTAGAAGGAGGCCATGTCATAAAAAGAACGAGCTAAAACTGAGAAAGTTTCATTTTTTTTATTGAAATCAATTAGAAGATGTCATAATCTACAACAATAACAAAACGTAATATCATCACCTCTTCTTTAATTGTTACTATGGTTTTTAATAACTTTTAAAATTTTCCAGTTCTGTTCATTTTACCACTTCATAACATTATTATTGGTAAACAGTATTATTACTTACATATTTCATATATAAATACTCAAAGCATTTTAAAAATACGTCTTCCATCATCAACCCGTTTTTTTAGATACTAGTTTTATTGTTATTTAAATGAGAATAATTTATTACCGAATCTTTTCTAAAACCGGTGTTTTATTAACACGTAGTTCATGGTGGTGCTTGGTGGG
The DNA here is from genome assembly GCA_910589355.1 of Parapoynx stratiotata. NCBI lineage: Eukaryota > Metazoa > Arthropoda > Insecta > Lepidoptera > Crambidae > Parapoynx > Parapoynx stratiotata. Next base: position 3,749,455 of record OU342476.1, on the reverse strand, counting down.
GCAGTGTTCTTTTGGTTCCCTATCTGTTTGCATAAAATTTTCAAGCATAATATGAATTGGCATATAATCTACACTAAATATACTTACGCATAATTGATTTAGCAATCATTTTTTTATACATAATTATTTACGCATAATTACAAATGGCATAACCATAACCATCTTAAGGCATAAATTACTATTCGCATACAATTTTAGAAATAATATCGATTCTGGCGCTCCGCATTCCGCTGCTGCGGCACGCTCGTTTTGCTCGCTCGGCTCGCGCGTTGAGGGGACAGTTCTACATATCACTCCTCCTCACTTCGCTCGTCGTCGTACCTATTTGACTTTACATTATGCCGATAACCATTATGCGAAATCATAATATGGATAATTACATTAGTCTAAATTATAATAATGCGAAATAAATATTGTGCCAAATAGTAGATTAGTAGCCAAGGGCTGTAAGGCATCAATTGCAGCCCGAGATATTTAGGCGCACGAGCCCAGCGAGGGCGCTTATAGTTCGAGGGTTCAATTGATGCTTACACCCGAGCTAACTACTCTGCTTTACATCTCGATTGTGAGGTATGTGGAAAAAAGGCATTACAAGAATAAATAAATTTATTTTCAAGAACTAAATTTAGCTTCGCCGTTCGATATTCAATATTGATGAAAATAGCGAAGCGACCTCTTTTGTCACAAGAATAAATAAATTTATTTTCAAGAACTAAATTTAGCTTCGTCGTTCAATATTCAAAATTGATGAAAATAGCGAAGCGACCTCTTTTGTCATTGGGCTGAATGCATGATGTCTAGTGACAGTAAGATGGTTAGATGTACGCGAACTTTTTGAAAGAGTTTTTTTTTAAGTATTTACCGCCCTAGGGCGTTTCTAGCTACATTATTAACCTAGGGCGGTAATTGATCACTTACAACCCGCATCTGGGGGTATTAAGGACCTACTTACCGAACATGAGAGATGTAAAGAAAATTATGCTTAAGTTGTATTATGCCAAACAACATAATGCATTTATGCCTAATTCATATACTAAAGCATATTTATGAGTAAAAACATTATGCTAAAAAAAGAGTCCCGTGTTCTTTGATTTTATTATTAAAACATATATTTCGCTATGGTGGACTCCTATAGGTCAATCAGGCATTTTCCGCGATACAAAGTCTGTGCTATTTTGCGTGTGGGGGAATATTGTTCATATTTCTCGCCAGCCCAGCGCATTCAAAGACCAGCGGGTTTTTTAGCCTACTAAAGACCTACGGTAATGAGCCCGGCTGTCTGATTGCATCCTCATGGGTAACCAAATCTTTTTGGGGGTTGGTAATAAGGCTACGAAAGCGAAGGATGATTGAAACGTGCACACAACAGAGATATGATTGTTGAGATGGATGTGTGGAGTTACCAGAATGGATAGAATTTCGACCGCCTCTCTGGTCTAGTGGTTGACACTACCGGGTGTTGATCAGGAGGTAGGCAGGAGTTTTTCTGCTGGATTTGGTTGGATAGCTAGATTAGCTAGCTTCCACCGTCTAACCTAAATTTGTCGCAATAATAACAATGTTATAGCATTGTTGCGTTCCGGCAATCAGAGGTGAGATAGCCAGTTCTTCAGTTGCTGAGGATGAGGAATACAAGTGAAGCTCGCTTCCACTTATCGTCACTTACCATCAGATGAGAAGGCCAAGAGCTTGCCTGTCATATGTAAAAAAAAATAAAAGAATATGTCAAAATTAGTTTAAAAATAGCACCAGTGACTGAAATGATTAGGAGTGATAGGTTAGCGTGGTATGGGCATGTGATGAGGGATGAATGTAACATAAGTAGAGGAATACTTATGAATGTTGATGGACCTAGATCGAGAGGAAGACAAATAAAGCGGAGGATTGAGTGTGTGAATAAGGATATGAGAAGTAAAGAACTGAAAGTTCCCTCCCTCCCGTTCCCTCCTTCTTACAATATGGGTTCCTTCAAAAGAGGCGTGAAGAAGCATTTTTTGTGCCGGCAAGGTGAGGGTGGCTAGGGCTACTATGTTAGTATGCTGCTCTAGCTATCTTCACGTATGGACTCCTCTACTGCTTATCATCAGGTAGTGTGGAGCCATTTGTTGAGCTTTTTATAAAGAAAAAAAGTTAAGCTGACGAATGGCAGGGGAGAGTGGAAGAAGAAGGCATGGGTCAAAAAGGCAGGAAGAAGAAGATAGTTTATGTATGTGCACTGTCTCCAGACCCTTTTATAACTAGCTAAAAGATTTGCTAAAGGCCGGTAACCGGGTTGGGACGGACGAATCACTACTCGTTCGAGAGGCCGCAGAAAACACGGAATCGATCCCACCGCTTATATAACTGAGTTTGAGTAAAACTTATGTGCAGTACATTGTGAATATCGCTTGCCACACATTGTGCCCGGTGCATGCCAACAGGCTCGCCACCTGTTACATGGAGACCTAACATATCTGGAGAAATGTGGGTGTTTAACACCTCTGCCTACCCCTTCGGGCTAAGAGATGTGATGATATGTTGTAATGTAAAAGATTTCATATTATTTTCAGGTAAAAACAACGAAGGTTTAGACGAAACCATCAACGATGGCATACCCAACGAAACCTTTCAAGATATCAAATCTAAAATAGTTCAAGAGTTCCCCGACGTTGACGAGAATACTGCTGATAAAATTGTTAAGAAGCTCAGAAGGAATTTGCTTATAACAAGACATAAGTTAGACGTTATTATTAATGAATCGAAGAGAGCACAAATTGAAAATTCTTAGTTTACATTAACTAAAATACCGAATGTGCTACCAAAATCGCTAATGAGCCATGAGAAAATGTTGTGGACCATGTAATTTTGTCGTTTTTTCATCCAAATTTGTAATACTACAATCTTGGTCTGTCGCGTAGAATGAATGCAGTGCCTAGCGCGGCATCGCAAACCGGTCCTACGCTATGAATTTACTCGTATATGTATTTATATTATTTTAATGTAAATATTTTGTGTTATTTTTTTAGTAAATATATTGTTTTTATTAGAATATAACTGTGAAATTGCATCTAAACGCACAACGTTACATAACCGAACACATTTTGGTATCGTACATTGAATTTATTGGTCAATATTTTAATCATTCGCATAGCTTAACTAGGGATTGAAATACTGATCCTAAGTAGGTATTTAAATAGCTCGTTCACAAAGAAATATATATATACATAGATGACGCAGATGCATGTACTCCGCGTGTTCGAAAACCCCGACTAAACGTTGGGGTTGGCCGTTTTTAACTAGTCTCCGCGCGTCCGAATGGCTGTAAAAACTAAAAAAAATGCCTCGTTGTGATAAATGGCGGTGGGACATCAGCGGTATCGGTATCCTTCAATCAGTTTGGATCTTCAGTCTCAAAATTACAGCTGTGACGTCACAGTAGACGTTAAAAACTGACACGCTTGGTTTTAATACAAATCGTTGTACTTGCGTTGTAAACGTATATCTATGATCGTTCAGAATTTTCAGTAGGTTATGATTTTTATGTTGCTCTATTATTAAAGCCATTCAAAATGTCACCTTTGGTTTAAACTTATTAACAACAAGCTGTTGCTCGCAACTTCGTCAGTGGTTAATATGATTTGCTAACTATTCCACCCTTTAATTTTCCGGAATAAAAAGTATCTATGATGTTGACCAGAGATATAAAGTGTCACCATGCAAAATTTCATTGAAATCGGTCCAGCCATTTCGGAGATTATCCCGTACAAACAGACAACTGACAGAGAAACAAAAAATTTAAAAAAAAAGTTTGGTATATTCATTTTTTTTTTCTATGTACAGACATTCGACCTATACAGTTTTATTATATGGATAGATAAGAAAATATATTAACGCCATATTTGGTAATAATATTAACATTTACTTTGTCAGACGCTCTAAATATTTAAACAAGTAAATTGTTATTGTTAAAAAAAGAGGATGCAACTATGTTATTAAATAAATATTGGGTCCTTACCTATGAAATTGGTGTTTTTCTTCTTTCTTAGTATTTTGTTCGTAACTATTAAGTTTCAGAGTATTCTTAAAAAATAATTAACTCCTCTAAAAATAGACCATATTTTCAAACTCTTTTGGTTTGTTTTCATAATTCGTTGTAAGTTTTATTGTGTTAAAATTGGACATGGAGACAACTCCTTTTAAGTGCCTTCCGAATACATAATTTGAATTGCATTCACATAAAAAAGATAAATAATTTTCAAGAAGTGTGATATCACACATATAGCTAAAGCTTGTCTAATGATACATGCCAAATATTATTATCTTTGGATTTGTCCTTGTGAAGAAAACTGAAAAAATGTTAGTATGCAAAATGCAGAGTTACCCAAAATCTCCATACAAAACGCCAATTTCATATGTATGGACCTAATATTAAGATTTGGGAGCATTTTATTTGATCTAGCACTTCACTTGGCGTATTCGCGTAGCGTTATCGTTGTGTTTGCCCGACTTTGCCCGACTTCGCCCAAATAATAAAATCTTTCCAAATGGGTAACACATCCACACATAGGCCCGTATTACAGAACTAAACTCAAGCGTAGATCTTTGCTTGAGCGCAGTTAAAAAGGGATGGCGCTGTGTGGGATCAATACTGAGGTTTAATTCCGTAATAAGGGCCATAGACTGTTATCGGGCGAACAACTCAATCTATCCTTTGATGTGTGATCAAATCCGACAAGTTGACGGAAACGCATGTTCACTATTCGCATTGTTATTTGCAAATACTCAAATAGACCGTCCACACATGGTCGTTTGACAAATAGCAAATACTCGAACACGATACGCCAAGTGAAGTGCCGCCATTACAGTTAGAGAGGTTCCTGGACTTATTTTTCTCATGGACCACTTTCAAAATTTATCTGGTTCCGGTGGACCCCCTGCAGCTACATTTCTACCATATTCCCAAAACTCGACTAAAATGTGAAGATGTCAAGACAACAAGACCCCCGTCGAGTCTCCCGTGGATCCCTAGGGGTCCACTTAGAACACTTTGGGAACTAATGAGTTAGATACATGTTTACAGCTGTAGGTCCCAAGGATTTAAAGGACTATCGGTCCGTCGCTGCCTTCAAACATTTTTCTAATCATTGTTTTATAAATGTATTTTACATGGCTAACAAGCTCATAGCCTTCCTTCATCTCAACTGATGGTAAAAGACCATAAGGCCCGAAGGAGAAAGGAAGGAACTGGCTATCTAAGAGATAGCTCACCATTAGCGAATGTGGCCTCGTCCTCAACCTATATACTCGTACGTTGACGACCTCCGTGGTCGAGTGGTCTGTATGCCAGTCTGAAGGCGTTGCCATCTCGAGAGGTTCTGGGTTCGAACCCCGGTGGGGGCAAATGTTTGGATGGTGAATTTTGGTTCCAGTCTTGGATGTTTATATATATTTAAATATTCAGGATATATAAATGTATTTATTATATAATGCTCGAGATCACAGAGTTTCGGTCACCCATCCAAGGCCTTACCATGGCGAGGGTAGCTTTGTTTTCGGTATCGAAAGCCAAAGCGTACTAACACTACGTCACCGAGCTCCTCGGGACCATTAATAATACTAATGCATCTGTTCTTGATGAGGTGAAACCACGCGTCACATTCAATAGGCAGTGTAATTTCCAACATTGTATGTCGTAGTAATATCAGAATTGCGGTCATGGCGCATTTTATCAACATAGTTCTTTGAAACGGTTTAATATATTTCGTCTCGCTTGAGCGGTCAGTTATAGGTTCCCTATCTGTTTGCTTAAAATTTTCAAGCACAATATGAACTGGCATAATGGAATCTGCACTAAACATACTTACGCATAATTGACTTTGGCATACAATTTTATGCATTATTATTTACGCCTAATTACAAATGGCATAACCATCTTAAGGCATGATTAACTATTCCAATAAAATTCTAGAAATTATTATAAATAAAAATATCGATTCTGGCGCTTCGCCGGCCGCTGCCGCGGCACGCTCGCTTTGCTCGCTCGGCTCGCGCGCAGTTCCACCTAACGCTCCTCCTCGCTTCGCTCGCATCGGAACGATGCGGAATAATTATTATGGATAATTACATTACCTAGTCTTTATTATAATTATGCGAAATAAATATTGTGCCAAAAGTAAATGTACATAAGTTATATTATAACAAATTCACATGCCGAAGTTTATTATGAGTAAAAACATTATGCCAAAAAAACGGCTACTCTAATCAATACCCCTGGTGTACTTATGTTTTCATTGTACAAATAAAAATTGATTGGGAAACATGAAAAGCGCCCCTAGCGGTAACTAGTTGAAATAACATTTCTCTTAGAAATAGAATTTTTTGACATTTCTAACGCAACTCAAAGTGAGAAGTATTTTTACAATGAATAATTACACAGGGGTAGTGTCCTTTATTCTAAACTGTCGGAAACTAAACGAATCACAGAATCTCTATTGGTGTCCCTTTTTATTGCGGCGAATTAGAGCGAGACGGGACGTGACTTTCCGAATCGAATTCGTGATCCGACAGTTTAGAATAAGGGGCTCTGGTCCGGAAATGCCGCAAGCGACACTTCATTCCACAGCTTAGTTGTGCTGGGTAGGATACACAATTTTCGTATTAATTATCATAAATAATTGGAGTATGGGCCGTGACACACCAGGCTGATGGTGGGACAAACCGGTCGACAATGGCGAAGGTAGTTAGCATTTGCTTACCAAAATCTTGACTTTACGGCACAGATAATTCATAGACCACTCAGGGACCATCATGACCGAAGGCGTTTTTGACAGCTAAGCAAAAACGTAATTAAAATTTTAAAATTTATTATGTTTAAGTACTCAAAAAAATTATATTGTTTTTTGTGGTTAATTAATCATTTAGGGCCCAAAATAGGGGCTACTAGCCTTTTGGGAGTAATAAAAATCTTATCGTCCTGCTCATAGCAACTTAGGCAGATTGTCCAAGCTTTGGACAAATTTCGTAAAGTCCGTTTTGACATTGTGACATTAACTTAAAGACATTAAATCTCCAGTCACTGGTTTCAATATGAATACAGTGCTCCTGCATTGTGTAATTTTCGCTGCAATACTCTTAACAGCATGTACGTAGTTTTTTAATTATATTTCAACGTGCATAGTCATCATTAATGTTGCATTTTATGATGGCGAGTGACTTCGCTCTTAACTTCTTAAGATAGAATCTAAAGTCGAATGATTTTGTTGCCTTCGTGAATTACAATGTCTACGGCATCGCCTGCTCACCAGCACGTCTAAGGAAACGCTGAAATATGATAAAATGACAAACCAGTTTTTTTATAACAGAACAACTTATATATGTCGTAGGGAAATGAGGATACCAGGGATTTCTCGAAATCCCTAGGGATACCACGACATCATGTTTGATGTCAAATATTCTTTATTATTACTACTTTTTGCTTAAAATGTTCAGTGATATGTTTCAATCTTGACGACCTCCGTGGTCGAGTGGTCTGTACGCCGGTCTCAAGGCATCGCCATCTCGAGAGGTCCTGGGTTCGATCCCCAGTAGAGGCAAGTGTTTGGGTGATGAATTTTCAGACATTTGTTCTCCAGTCTTGGATGCTCATTATATATGTATAATATTATATATATTCTGAATAATTATGTGTATTTATCTATTAAATATATTTGTCCGTCATCTAGTTTCCGTAACACAAGCAGCATTTAGTTGCTTAAAATGGGACTAGTTGATAGGTGTGAATGTCTGAGGATATTTATTTATTTACTTAACAAAATCTAGTGGAATGTCAGAAAACGCATAGGAAAAGAAGAAAAAAGAACGCGACGTCAAGTTCTCTCGGGTCGACTGTGGCTTGATTGTGGTAAATACGTTCTTATTCAACGTGATCGGGCCCGGCTAAGTTGTTGTTTTAAAACATTGTCCTCCATTGGCCGGAACACCACCACGCTGACCAAAGTTGATGGGTAGATACAGTCGCAATAGCGACCAGGACCAACGGCATAACGTGCCTTCCGAAGCACGGAGGAGCTCGAGATCACAAAGTTTTGGTCACCCATTCACGGCCTCACCATGGCGAAGGTAGCTTTGTTTTCAATAGCAAAGCGTACTAACCACTACGCCACCGAGCTCCCCTTAAAACATTTTTTTTTATTTATGGACTTTTCCAGGTGCAAAAAAGGAAAATAAGGTACCAAGAAACTACACGGAATTCAAGTAAGAATAAGTGTAAAGAAATATACTTACCAAACCATCCTAACCAACCAAACCAAACCAATCTAACCAACCAAACCAAACCAACCCTAACTCCAAACCAAACCAACCCTAACTCCAAACCAAACCTAATTTTTGTATGGCTTTGTGGCGGGGTGAAGCCAGGGATAAATGAAAGACGCTGGGTCGTCACTTATTGGGGTATATTTTATATTAAGGAATTAAGGCACAACTGAAACAATTATATAAAAAAGGTAAATTACACTGAACACAAACACAATTTCACATTTAACACTAAATATATTATAAAAAGGGTAGGGCTACTTACAATAGTGCCTTAAAGAGACTTATAGACTTTGTTATTTATCAGGAACTGATCTTGTGGGTTGTTGTAACTTTTAGTTTAAGCTTATTAAAATTTATCATCACTTTATAAATATATTACAATTATATTTAGCAGTGAGTCAACCGCTCTACGCGCTGACTCTGGTAAGAATGAACTTCGAGAACAAAACAAATAAAATGAGACAGAAAGCAAATTTAAAAACGGAAATCAAGAGAAAAATGGCCAGAGAAGAGCGCAACGGCAGCAACGAGTCGCTAATATAGCTATGGCGCCTCGTTACAGCTAAATGAAGTCTTAAGGAACACAGTGCTCCTTGGACTCTGCCTACCCCTACGGGATTACAGGCGTGATTGTATGTATTTAAATATACTACATACACACACATCGTACTTAGGGGCCATCCATATAATTACGTCACATGAATTTCACGATTCCCCCCCCCCCCCCCCCCCCCGACCTTGTCCCAGCGTCACATTTGTGAGACTGTGACCTGGTGTCCCACCCCCCTGTGTGAAGTCACAAATTTTGCCATTCTACGTCCAAAAATTCCGAATTTAGTTTCCATTTGAATTGTTTTTTATTTTTTTATTTTGTGTGCTAATATAATGATTTAGAAATATGACGTCACAAAATTAAAGACACGCCCTCCCCCTTTACGTGTGACGTAATTTTAGAATGGCCCCTATACATAAACTCTGTGATAAGTTGGCAAATTTTACCTACTATGATGATCCCTTACAAACAGTCCCATACAAAAATATTACATAACATAGAGAGAACTCTCTCTTTCGTTCCCTGAGGACGTCATTACAAGCGCGAACGGTCGTGCTCCACACACACGCACATCACGCACCACACACACTTTTGATTATACAGCACACTCGTAAAAGAAGGGTGCGAAGACCCGGGCACAGATTACTAAATAATAGGTAATGAACCTATGAAATTGTCGTTTTGTATGGAGATTTTGGGGAATTCTGCATTTTCCATACTAAAATTTTTTCAGTTTTCTTCACAACGACAAATTCAAAGATAATAATATTTGGCATCTATCATAAGACAAGCTTTAGTAATATGTGTAATATCACACTTCATAAAAAAATATTTATAGTTTTTAAGTGAATGCAAATAAAATGATGTATTCGGGAGGCACTTAAAAAGAGTTGTCTCCGTGTCCAATTTTAACACAGTTAAACTTACAACAAATTATCAAAACAAATCAAAAGAGCTCAAAAATATAGTCTATTTTTAGACGAGGTAATAATTTTTTAGGAACACTCTGAATCTTAATAGTTACAGACAAAAACTAAGAGAGAAAAAAAACGCCAATTTCATAGGTAAAGACCCAATATATAGTTAATACCCGGGTCACCCTCGCGGCGCTCCGTGCGCTCCCTCGCAATCCTCCACGACGCGGAATGCGCTAAGGTGCCTTTAGAGGCTCCCTCAGGACGTCTGCCGATCCCCAAATCCGGCTCTAGCGCCTTTGAAGCTCTCCCAGGAAGCGGGACCCCTAGGGGGAAGCCTTCCAGAGAGAACCCCTCTAGTGGTGGTTCGCCACTACAGGCTTGAGGATTCACCAAAGATCTCGCCTTCTTTAAAACAATCCGGTGATAGCTGAGTAGCCGTCAGAGGCATCAGATATACGGCTCTTCAAAAAAAGGGTTCCCCGAAGGGGTAGACAGAGGTGTTAACACTCACATACGTACAAAAACATCTTACACGCCTTTGCAGTAAATGGCTCTATAAAAGGAATGTCACCTGTCAAATCTGTATTCATTTTTTTAACGTGACTGTACCTATCAGTATCTGAATTCTCACTTGCAGGACTTTTTTTTGGCTCGTTGGCGTAGTGGTTCGTACGCTTCGGTTACGATATTAAAAACAAAGCTACTTTGCCATAGTCAGTCCTTGGATGAGTGACCAAAACTTTTTGAAGGAAAGCACGATATGCCGTTGATCCTGGTCGCTAACGCAACTACTTCTACCCACCAATCCTCATTGGGCTAGCGAGGTGCTGTTACGGCCCGTACAACAGTGAGACCAAGTGGGACGTATAAAGGTATGCTGGTGGCACAACTGTTAGTAAAAAAAACAAAAAATTAACATTATTAAAAAAAATCAGGCTTTAGGACCTGCTTTCTGACACATTGGTTTCAGGTGATAATTAATAAGTACCTAACCATTTTGAATTTTTTATTTTCAGAAATTCTCCAAAATTCTCGAATCCAGACAACATCAGAGATCGAGTCAGGTGTAAGGAAATATATCACTTTTACTTTAAGCATTAGTCGATGACATTTAGGTTGAGACGATAAAAAGGCTAATTTTGACAGTCGATGTTTTCGTAATAGTATTATCTTTTCGTATCTTCACAAATTACTGGCAGCTATAACCGAGTTGAGAGTAACGGAATTACTTGTACAAGAGTCGGCGCATACATTCACCGATCAGTCCAGTTGTTTTTTTAAGGTTCAGTAGTGAACTAGGAACCCTCATAGTTTCGCCAAGTCTGTCTGTCTGTCTGCCCGTCCGCGGATAATCTCAGTGACCGTTAAAAGTATAAAGTACTACTTTTGAGATTCTTTTCATATTTTTTAAGCTTCTGACTCAAAGTTTAAGGGGAAACACATTTTTTTAACTTTACTAAAAAAATATTTTAGTAAACCCTTATTTATTTTTAAATACCTATCCAAAAGAATATCACATGTTAATGGTGAAATGAAAAATCACTCACTTTACGTAGAGAGGAGGTACCCTAATAAAAAAACACTTTTAAGCTTTTTATTTTACTACTGCGTAGATGATATGGCGTGCTAACGGTCACTGAGATTATCCGCGAACTTACTAAAACTTTCTAGGAAAGTTATTTTTAACTTAATGACTTGAAGATTTTTTGAAAAATTGTACAAAATAATTTCATTTAACCGTATATGCAATCATTTTTTTACCTTAGTTTACATATTTTATTATACGGAACGTATCTTTGAAATAAAAAAAGGATTATTAAAATCGGTTAACGCAATCCAAAATTACCACCGAAAATCTCAGGTTCTATTTACTCTGAGCCGAAAACCCAACATACACCAACTGTCTAGTTTATGCCAAGCGATGGCGCTCTGTACTGTTATTTTAACTCTACGGGAAACTACGGAACCCTACACTGAGTGAGGCCCAGTGTGACCCAATCACTATGGCGTGGCCCGATCTCTTAGTCAGTTTTTTTTTAATTTTGTTCATTACAAGATACAGCATCCTTCAACCGAGGTTAACACCTGTAACGAGGCGCATTATTAGTGTTTCTGATTGTAAATTAAGCAACTGTCTATTGTTTGATTTCCTTTTTTTTGTAAAATTCTCGCATGTAGGGAAGGCAAAGGGAACGAAGCCTATACAGCCAAGTCTTCAGTATTTATTTCTTCAGTAGTTTGCATTGAAATGCTAGTGTATTGCATTTAAATGCATCTTGGGAGAGTTTGGCGTCAAACGATCGATGGCAGACATCGATGGCATACTTGGATGAGGTGGATTACCACGATAAAAAACTCATCACTTTTCACTACACTTGACGCTTATTTCGATAATCCTCCACATTGCACATCATCACAAACACTTATTACACAAAACTACACTGATTTTACGTAACAATATCTACTCCGAAACAATATTACAATTATCGAAATAAAAATCACGTCCGCCATTAGTCAAATGCCGCCAAAAACTCTAGTTTGCTTTCCTTTTTTTTGGTAAAATTCTCCCTATAAAGCTTAGAAAAAGGATGATATAGAATATACATACGCGTACACCCGTAAAGGATAGAAATAAAGTATGTGTCAAAACTATGTTGCTATGCTAATAAACATTTTCCCAATAATCATAATGTTAATAAATAAGCAGTAACATATTTGGAAAAATAAAACCACTTTGTTGTTATTATTTATTTTTTATTTTATTTTATTTTTCTTGGGAGAATAAATATTATCACAGTAGAATAATATTACTTAAGATTAAAATACATATAAAAAAAAGCGATTGTGGAACCCACAACATTCTCCACAAAGTTGAAAATCATGCCAAAGACGTATTATGAACAAATATAAGTATATATCCCGTCTCCTAAGGGTTTGTCAGGGACCAGGCAAAAGCACCATAAAAACAGTCCTTTGCCATAGTCCGCGCTTCACCAAGCAGTGACTACACTCAGCGTGACAGGAGGTGAGCCCGTCGCCGCTGTAAGCTGTTAGATGTTTGTGTAGTTCTAAATCCATTAGTCGCCTTTCACGACACCCAAGGGAAGAGAATATTTTAATTTTAATAAATATTTACAGATTTTACAATAAATACAGCTTCCCTTTCTTGAACAGAACTACTGGTGTTATCAGCTGTACTAGGACTCTGATAACAGTTTTGAACAAGCAGTTTAATAAACAAAATATATCCAAAATTTTAATTCCATAACGCTATTTTAATTGTAATGAATTTACCACAATCAGAATATCTTGTTGAATCGTAGCAGCTTGGGGTTCATTTAGTACTTTATCATCATAATTCTGAAAATCAGAAAACAGACATAGAATTCAAAATATATTCAGTTCATTTTTAGTTCTTTGTTTAAAAATACATAAGAATTTATTTTAAACTATTTTTCAAAAAAAAATGTTGAAATCAAAGAACTTACATGTATCCACAATTTTGGAAATGCACTTTTATCCAAAAATACTTTGCGTAGGGTCTTACGAAAGAATCGGGTCTCAAAATGCTTAGAGCATATGCGCGTGTTTGCGGTTGGCTTCCAATTTAGCCTACCAGTCGCTTTAACCCATGCATCACGCACTTTCTCATCGTTAGGGAACCTTCAATATAGATAAATAATATTAGCATTATAATGTTTGTATTAGGGTGCAGTCCAGCATACGGTGATAGTTCGATTCCCGCCTAGTGGCAAAATAAAGTTTAAAAATATTTTTAATGTACCAGGCTATGTTTCTAGTGTGCAAAACGCGCAACGTAGAAAATCTACAATTATTTGTTGTTATTTAAAAAATATTGTGAATAATAAGCATAGATTACATACTTTTCTAACAGACGGCATAACCCAAATGTAATCTTACTTAAAGAATCCATAGGAGTTCTTATCACACCCAGGATTAATTTATAAATATGCAATTTCACAAACAACCTAAATGGGGCTAATTAATATCTAAGATAGTCATGTTTCAAAAAGTGACTTAGTGCAGAATTTACCAATTAAACAATTATTTGCGATAATTGGTATAACAAAGAACTATGTATAAATCAAGTAAATTGTAAAAAATGGCAGGTAATCTATTAAGAATATTTAAAATAACTAATTTTAAATATTTCCCTTTAAGTATGGGTAATTTACATTTTCTTCGACAGGTATCCCTAAAACGCATAAAACCCGGCTAAATTCAGATAACACTTAAAATGGCAGCCTCCCTTGACTTTCGTTGACATGTTTTCTTAGTCGGCAAATACGATAAAGCATCAAATTTTCATTAGCTATTTATCGTATTTTTCACGCTATTTTGTACACGATTTAATGTAAATAAGCGGTAACTAGTAATAGTACACTTAGTGATTTAGATAAAACGATGAAATATGGGACTTACGTGTGAAACGTTATGTTTTCGTGTTTTCGTTCACTGCGACTTTTGCAGCCGATAATACAACACTGTACCATTACTTATAAAGGTAGTGGAGTTAAACACAATAAATACAAGTATGATTAAGCAGTAAACACAGTCCAAAACGTAATATTTCACGACGACACAAAGAAACACACATTACTGTTTGGCACATACGGTACGTGTCAGACAAATAAAAACACGAACTCTAATAAGGACAGAAAATAGTATACCTATCTCTACCGCACTTAGGAAAACACTGTTTAACTAGCTTGTTCGCTCTTGACATTGACATAAGCATGTCAGTTCTATATCATCCTTTTTTTAAGGATTCTCTACATTGCTCATCATTATTAAAACTTATTACACAAAACTACACTGATTTTACGCAGCACGATCCACTGTGACATAATAATACAATCATTGAAATAAAAATCACGGCCGTCATATTTGAATGGCGCCAAAACCTCCGCCCGCCTTCCATGTGTCAGTGTCAGTTGACAGTTTACTTCATAAGAGGCTATAAACTTCATCTGGGCACAGGAGCTACCAGACATACAGCCTCATCACTATAAATAAATGATTTGATTTGTGATTGTTTGCAGATGAGATCAAAAAACCACAAATGCCTGATTGGATGTCATACCAATACAAGGCCAAGTTCCATCCGGCCTGGATGCAGTACTGCGACCCGATCGGCTGCAAGGACTACCATAAGGTAGCCTGTGGCCTCAACAGGAAGACCATGAGGTTCCAGTGGTTCCAGAGCGCCTGCCACATGATACTGAATAATCAGTGTGCCCAGTATAGGGGATTTTTGAGTGAGCTTGACATGTTTTTATGCGCCAGATTTTTGACAGTAGGTTAACAATACGACGATAGCAGAGTTGGGACGAACGGCACTGCTCGTGCAGGTCGCCGACCCTACCGCCTACAGGTATAGTGGAGTACAAAAATATGTGAAAATCTTCTTTCACTTTATGTTGCTCAAAGAATAAGCGTTGCTATTCAGAGAGGTAATTCAGCCAGCCTTTTTGGTACATTTCCAGCGACGGATATACGTGCAGACGTGTGCGTTGTCCCAGCGGAAAAAGTTAAAATTTCTTATTTTGATTTATACAGATTTTCAGTGTATGGCATCGTGAAAATGTGTATGATATGTAAAAATTTGTTTAAACAGCAATTAAGGAGTTATTATTCAAAAACTGATTCCGCTAGGACAACGTTGTCCCAGCGGAACTTTTTTTACATAATGGAAAAAAAAGAAAAAAAGTTTATTCAAAAATTTGTACATAACCTGAGGTAATTGTGTGTATATAAATAAAACTTGTGCGACATTAAACTGCGAAGATATTCAAGTTTCCGCTGTGACAACGTTTTGCCATGTGCTAGATTTCATAGAAATCACTTTTATGCAGAGCTGTCGATTTTTCTGAACATTGTTTAGAATTTGTTTATTATATCTGTCTAAACAGCTTTTCGAAAAAACACATCGTTCAGAAGATATAAATATAAACGTAAAAGAAGGTTATTAGGACCTAGCACTTAAAGTATGCATTCTAGTGTATATTTTATAACGTTTATACATATCTTGGAAGAATCTTTAACATTGTGCCGAGTACCATTGATGTACTCTTAGTAATTAATGCGCTATACGATAAATTTGCCAGGCTGGATAACAGTTTTTTATGCAGTCTAATTGCATGGGATTTTTTAGAAAATGCATTATGAGACTAATTTCAATAATTTGTTTATACTTTCAACTATTCACGTGTAGAATTTCGTCTAATTAGACTCAATAATTTAGGAAATACAGTGAAATACCTAACAACCTCCAAGTCCGTACATAACCCAACCAAATTCAGGTGGCTATGAAAAAGCGACCTTGCGATATATTTAAGTGACATTCTAAAATATACCGTATTATGTTTTTGTTATTTGTACAGTTGTGTGCATAAGTGTTAAAAAAAGAACTGAATTTTTATATAAGTTTAAATATCAATAATAAAGTAGGTACTTATAAATAAATCATTAGCTTAGGAAAGACATTTTATTAAAAATATTATTATTACATAGATAATTGACAACAAATTCGAAGTTTCTTTATTTTGAACTTTAATTGATAAAATCTCCAAATTGGGTTGGGTATATTCCTGGCGTCGACCCCAACTCTGCCCCCTTCCGGTGGACAGTCCTGGTGATTACATATGTATATAATATAAATTTGCCTGATAGGATATAATAAATATTTGCCTGTTTTAGTAGGTATAAAAAGCAAACAAACAAACAAAAATAACTTTATTTCATAGGCCAAACCTGGCACTTAAAAACGTCAATATTTTACAGTTTATAAATTGAATAAAATTATATATTTAAATTAAAAGTATATTTCTAAATTAAGGTTAATAACCACGAGCGCTTGCGGCAAGTACAACCACAGAGTATTGACTGTGGTTATAATTGATACAAGCGGCCGGATTCCGAGTGTAAGGCTTTTCATGAGAAGAACCCGGCAAGAAACTCATGAGCCACTTTTTTTAAAATAGCCAATCATATAATTATTGTCATTATTGAATGTTTTACATAATTTCCATAAATCCATCTAAATAACATGCCTCTAGATGACAAACGATAGCAAATAACTATTTCCACACTATTTTATCCTCTAGATAATCTTGGATTTTATAATAGCCTTTTTTCATTAATTTTTTTTTTAAATATAAGGCTTAAATTTATGAAAAGGCAGTTGTGTTATATTTGGTGGAATTTTATTATAAAATTGTATACTTACATTTCCCCATAAATGAGCGATTTGTTTTACGCAGTCTGAAGACAGGCACAGCAAGTTTATTTTTGCTTCTAGTATTTAAATTATGGCATTCATTATTTTTCTTAAATGTGTGGTTATGTTTATAAACATATATAATATTTTCATAGCTGTATTGGGAGGCAACAATTAATATATCAATTTCCTTGAATAACTCTCTGAGTGAGTCTCGTGGCTTAAGTTTGTAAATAGCTCGAACTGCTCGTTTTTGTAAAATAAAAATGTTCGCAATATCAGCTGCTGACCTCCATAGCAACAAGCCATACGACATCACACTATGAAAATAATTAAAGTGGACAAGTCTTGCCGTTTCAACATCAGACAAGAGTCTGATTTTTTTTACTGCAAAGGCAGCGGAGCTAAGTCTTTCTGAAGGTCAGTATGTGTGGATTCCACTGTAGGCGTGAGTCTATTGTAATGCCTAGAAATAATGTGGATTCAACACATTCCAACACTTGATCATTAATTTTTATAATTGTATCTACTTGTCCTACATTGGGTAATGAAAATTTAATACATTTTGTTTTTTTCGCGTTTAAACATAAGTTGTTATTATTGAACCAACTGTTCACTTTACTAACGGTGCTATTGACATCGTTATAATTGTTGTCATTTCTATTAATATCAAATATTAATGAAGTATCATCTGCAAATAGTACCGTTTAACATAAATCATTAGTAAAGTAGGCTAGGTCATTTATGTATATTAAAAATAACAGAGGTCCTAATATTGACCCTTGAGGTACGCTGATGTTGATCATCGGGGTCCCTGAAGACCTAGCTTTATTTATAACAACGGTTTGATTTCTTTCGCTCAAATATGGTTCTATTAATTGTAGTGGATTTATTGAAGCACCATAATGTTTTAGTTTATATTTAAGAGTTTTATGGTCAACACAATCAAAGGCTTTGGACAAGTCACAAAAGATCCCTGCAGCATCTTTTTTTCTCATCAAAGACCTTTAGTGAATCCAAACTGTGAATTATGAAATAAATTGTTTACTGTAAAGTGAGCCAATAGCTGATTAAGCATAATTTTCTCAAATATTTTACTAAGGGATGGCAAAATCGAAATAGGTCGAAAGTTTGTTGGGTCACTCCTACTTCCTGTTTTATAGAGTGGTAAGATTTTACTAAATTTCATTAAATTTGGAAAAACTCCCTCATCAATGCAGTTATTAAATATAAGGGACAAGAGTGACGCTAGAGTGATTATAGAGTTAATAATTGTGACAGAAAGTCCCCACAGGTCTTCTGTTTTTTTCATATTAAGTGATTTGTACGCTTTTATTACAGTATTAGCATCTGTTTTCCGGAAATTAAAAACTTCATCACATTTCTTAACACATGACTCCAAAAATTTTATAGATTGACAATATTTGTTGCAATAATTAGGTATTTAATAATTATAAATCTTTACCTAACTCAGGATACATTGGACAAATAACAATATAATAACCAATTCTCTGCTCAATCCTTCGAGAGAGACGCTTGTCGATATTTATACAGCAATTCCTTCACTTAAAGTCTATCAGAGTTGGACAACATATATGTTTATTTATTTAATTCCTATATCCACCCAGGGTAGACAGAGTCACAACCATGGATCACAAAATCACGCATTAATAATAATTGACTTAGGTTGTTTTGTAATGGAATACAGAATAAAAATTTAAGTAGGTACTCAAAGTTAAGCCTACTATCATGTAATGTATAAGCCATGCTCAATTTAAAGCCATAATGTAAAATTCTCATTTGGCTGAAATGTCAAATATTTACAAAATCGAGATTTAAACTAGGTTTAAACTTTTCTGCAAGTAGCCCTAAGGAGGTAAAAACCTATTTGGATAGATTCGCCCAACAACACATAAACTAAAATCTTGAGATTAGGTACCCTACAATTTGATCTCGAAACTATTAAAAAAATCCAAATGCCGCAACGATTAGTATCATGCAGATGTTAAATACCCCAGTATATATTCGATATAACTTTTCATCTTATTAACCAGAACTGATGGCCTCTCTGTTTCGTATTATGATTTATATTATCCTTTCGAGTAATAAATCATAAATTTTTACCCATCATTATTATCTAAATATATTAATTGGTTGGTCCACTACTCATACGCAATTTACTTAAACTAAGTTTCTTCCTTCATAAAAAACTTATTTAAAAAATATTTTTTTAAGTGCTGTGCGTTGATGAAAAAAAATATTAAACTTTATCAGAAAATTGTGTGACCACCTGTACCTATTCATATCTCGGTATTATGCTGTAAATTTTAGAATGTCACTCAAATATATCGCAAGGTCGCTTTTTCATAGCCACCTGAATTTGGTCGGGTTATGTACGGACTTGGAGGTTGTTAGGTATTTCACTGTATTTCCTAAATTATTGAGTCTAATTAGACGAAATTTTACACGTGAATAGTTGAAAGTATAAACAAATTATTGAAATTAGTTTCATAATGCATTTGCTAAAAAATCCCATGCAATTAGACTGCATAAAAAACTGTTATCCAGCCTGGCAAATTTATCGTATAGCGCATTAATTACTAAGAGTACATCAATGGTACTCGGCACAATGTTAAAGATTCTTCCAAGATATGTATAAACGTTATAAAATATACTCTAGAATGCATACTTTAAGTGCTAGGTCCTAATAACCTTCTTTTACGTTTATATTTATATCTTCTGAACTATGTATTTTTTCGAAAAGCTGTTTAGACAGATATAATAAACAAATTCTAAACAATGTTCAGAAAAATCGACAGTTCTGCATAAAAGTGATTTCTATGAAATCTAGCACATGGCAAAACGTTGTCACAGCGGAAACTTAAATATCTTCGCAGTTTAATGTCGCACAAGTTTTATTTATATACACACAATTACCTCAGGTTATGTACAAATTTTTGAATGAACTTTTTTTCTTTTTTTTCCATTTTGTAAAAAAAGTTCCGCTGGGACAACGTTGTCCTAGCGGAATCAGTTTTTGAATAATAACTCGTCAATTGCTGTTTAAACAAATTTTTACATATCATACACATTTTTACGATGTCATACACTGAAAATCTGTATAAATCAAAATAAGAAATTTTAACTTTTTCCGCTGGGACAACGCACACCGTGCAGACGATTTTTTCTTATAATATATATTTTTTTGCTATATTTAAATTTACTGTTAGATTCAGATTTTTTTTTGTTTGTTTTCGCGAGGAGATAAGCTGTTTTTGTTGTTTAGTTTTCCTTTAATTACATGATAAATTATTAACAAAGTTATCTTCGCCCTGTATTAAATTAATGATTACAGATTAAATTAATGATTAATTTAATGACAACAGTAATTTTATACATTTTGAAATGTCAACTGCCACGTATTTTTTGTTTAATCCAGTCATATGATCATCAAATTCAGAGTAATTTATTTTATTTTCATTGCTTTTGTGCATTGCAATGCTCACGATTTTAAAATTGGCTATTATTTTCATAGAAAAATACGATTGTGGAGACTTTTTTTTAAAGTATTCTTGGTGTTGCAATAACAAAAAAATATCTGGCACCCATTGGGGCAGTTTTTCTATTTTTGTGATGACGCTTATATTCATTATCATTTTTCAGAATTCGATTTAATTGCTAATAAATATTGCTATGGTTACGTGATGTTCCAACGTAATGGCTGCCCCGTACTGTGTGCCGATAACATCATTCAACCTATCTGTGGGGCCAATCAGAACGGACAAGAAGCTGTGTTGTTTAAAAACGAATGTGCGATGAAAAAAGCTAACTGCAGACCCGAATCTTTGAACGGTGAGAATTTTTTTGCCTTTTTGGAAAATTCTCCCATATTGGGAAGGCAAAGGGAACTAAGCCCATACAGCCAAGTTTAAGGTATTTTTATGTCTTCAGTACTCAGAGTAAACAGAACTGGAGTAGCCATTAGTCAATTTCTCAAACATTTTTTTCTGCCATTTCTTGCGGGGGGTGAGGTTACCACTACACTCAAAGCCAGCCGTTTTTACAAATGCACACATGCATAATTCGACACACAAATTTAAATTTCACGCACACACACGCTTAAAATAGTCACGTGGGGTGTGCGTTTTGACAACGTCACAGCCGCACTCCCCACGAGACTAGCGTTCGAAATTTGAAATCGTAGAATTCTAAAACATGAAATAATGAAGTAAATTATCATGAAATCTTAAAAATTATAATTACAAATAAAAGGTGTCACCATCTTTTAGCATACTCGATGTTTTCTTTTTATTTTTATTACAAAAAACAGCACAGGCAGGCATTTTTGCGGGAGCTCTGTTCGCCGCAACGTTTACAATGTTATGGCTGTCAAAATGGCGGCTCAACTAGTTTTAGTAAACGTGCAAGCATCCGATGCTTGTGCATTTGGCAGAGGGGAATGTTAGACAAAGGCTACTCCAGTTCTGTTTACTCTGAGCTTCAGTATTTACATTGAAATGCAAGTGTAATTAATACATTTCAATGCGTCTTGGGAGAGTTTGGCGTCAAACGATCGATGGCAGATCTTTGTATTGTGTTCTTTGCATTGCTTTCGAAATGAAAACGGAATGGGAACGTTTTCAAAAACCGGTTCAATGAGCGGAGCTTCCAAGCGCAGGTCGGGCTGAGAGTCACCGCCCGCCGCGGCAACAAATATGGACTCTTTGGAAGCAAAAAATATTAATAAAAACTTCCTACGAACGAAATCGATATAATTATTTTATTTAGTTCTTAGAGAACGTTTTTTATAGCGTTCCGTGCGAACATAAACGAAACATAAAGTTTTTAAAGCATTTGAGCCAAAAACGTTTCAATTTACCGGTATCCGACCCCTTAAATAGACGCTACCAAAAAGATTTCTCCTTTTTATTGGGTTGTCCTCGGCCTATATATACCTCCAGCTGCTGGGCACAGGCCTTCCTCATTGAGAAACACATGAGGAGTAGGGGCCGTAACCCCACCACGCTGGCCCAATGCGGGTTGGAGGGTAGAAACAGTTGCAATAACGACCGGGACCAACGGCTCAACGTGCCTTCACAAGCACGGAGGAGCTCGAGATTACAAAATTTTGGTCACCCATCCACAGCCTGACCACAGCGAAGATAGCTTTGTTTTCAATCGAAAGCCAAAGCATACTAACCACTACGCCACCGAGCCTTTTATTGGGTAATAACTGAAAATCAGTGGGTTGCTCTTTGAGCATATCTTTATATGAGCTATCGCCATTTTGCATTCTTATGGCACTTACCTTTTGTTTATTGGTTTGTGTAATGCAGAAAAAAAAGTCATGTTCTACCTAATATATATGTTTTGAAGGTTAGTGTAAAATTTTGAAACTGAAAGTTTTATCTATCAAAAACTTTCAGTACAAATAAATTTTCTATACCTAATGTCACAATATGGAAACTGCAGCAACAAAAGAAGACGGGGCACTACTCGTTCGAGGCCGCGGGAATCGCGGGTTTGATCCCACCGCCTGTATCACTGAGTTTAAAAAAAAACCTATGTACATTTCATTGTGAATATAGCTCGCCTCACATTGTGCCCGGTGCATGGCAACAGGCTCGCCACCTGTTACATGGGGACCTAACATATCTGGCCAAATGTGGGTGTGTTTGGCACCTCTGCCTGCCCCTTCGGGGAAAAGAGGCGTGATGATATGTTATGGAAACTGTATTTGTACTGATATTGACTTCTTTGGTAGCATGTTAATTTAACTTTTTGACGCTGACTGTACGCTTTCGTTGAAAACAAATACATGGTGACCAGAACTTTGTGATCTCGAGATCTTCCGTGCTTCGGAAGCCACGTTAAGCCGCCGGTCGCGTTCGCATTGCAACCGTTTCTACTCTACAATCCGCATTGGGCCAGCGTGGTGGTGTTACGGCCTATACACCTCGTGTGTAATGTAACCTGTGCCCAGCAGGGGACGTAATAGGCTAGTAACGACGAAAATATTAGAAAAATATATTTTTTTTTAAATATCTGTTTCAGAATACACCAAAGTCCAAATGTTTTACTGTACATTGTACAATTTGAACCAAATGCAAGAACAGAATCAAGGAGCTTCAACATATCAAATACAATAAAATTCATATAAATAGAATTTTTTTTATGTTATATTCAACCTTGCTCGGCCCTGTTTAGAAGCAGTAGGTTAGCGTGGTATTGACTGTGATGAGTAGCGATGAATTTCACATTACAAGAAGGATGCTGAGCATGGATGTGGACTGACCTAGAGTGAGAGGAAGACGAATATAAGAAGAGAAGATTATGCTTGATTGGCTGCGACTGGCGTTTGACGGATTTTGACCATGCGTAGTAATTGTTTACATGAAGCGTTACTCAACTAATTTCACGAACATGGTGGATAGCGTTTTGGCAGATGAAAAAAAATACAACACAATTATTTAAATTGAATTTCTTCAGCAATCCCTTATTTATTCTTAACGAACTTGATATTTTTCGGACCCTTGTACTAAATACTATGTGAATTACACATTATTTTCATTACTTTTGATATGAGTCAACTAGCCTATTCAAACCAATATTCCACCAGCCAGGGCATATGTAACATACCACTAAATCTCTGGAGGTCGAGCTATCCGTTTGAGATGATTCTTATATATCGTTAAGAGTCTAGCCGGTTTCTGAATTGAGTATTCTAGTAAAAATCAGTTGAATTTTTCTCAAATATTTGACAAGAACTTAAGTTTTCTACGTTTCACACGACGGAATGATATTTTCTCAAACCACTCTTAACTAAGTATTACTCAATCCGTACTTATAAATTTCTTGAGAAAACTCGAACGTTCCATTTCATGTATAAAAACCGATATTAATCGATAAAATACTATTATATTAAATAATCCGATAATTCATCTATAACATTTATTGCATGAGTCAATTTATATAAATTATTTTAAAATAACACGTCTTACTTAAAATTTTACGTTATTTATACAGTTATACAGTCAATATTGTTGGGGTTTGAAATATTGAGCACTGCATTGAATACCATTAGGATAAACGAAACAGATATTGTATTTATATATGTCAAACGTCAAAAAAAGCAAGTGAACTTCTGTCTGTTAATTTGTTTGAAATTCAAAATGGATAGTGATAAAAAAGATCTCCCAATTATACCGCAGATGAACAGGAACCACTGTTGGTGTTTGTGGCAAAGTAAGTACCCATTAGCTTTTTATTGCGTAAATATCCTCCTTGTTGGCAGGCTATGAGTGCACACAAACAAACGTAATCACGATTGATAGTGAACCTAATAAATATATGTTTATTTCAGATACAAGAATATCATAGAAAATAAAAGAACAGGAGCTTCTTACATCCAAAAAAATGGATGCGTGGGCGGTCATCACGCAACAATATAACAGCATTTTCACGACTGGCCCGAGAGATGAAGCTATGCTGAAACACTTTTATAATAACGTAAAGCATCGTGCCCGGAAGGTAGCTGCCAGAGAAAATAAAGAGAGATATCTTTCGGAGCTGCCACCTGAAACCAACAATGTTGAAAAACATTTGTGTTTAAAGTTTTATCATGCAAGTCCATAGTTACTAGGTATTTCAATAAAAGTAACGCAATATTTATTATAATCTAATATTTTAATTAATACAATACTTATTTAAAATTTACATATACTAAAGAAATATACAAACATTGAAAACTCAAGAACAAATGTTCTTTTTGTCATCATACAAATATCAGCCTCTATGCGGATTTAAACCCTGCAACTCTGGTTTATGAGCCAGGGCAACCTACCACTGGACCAGATGTCTGTCTAGTTGAATGCTTTATTTTTATTTGGTTTAAAGGAGGAATCATCCCAGTAGTGTAATAATGGTACTTGTTGATAATCATTTTCAATTTACAGGTGAATCAAATGAAGTGAATATGGAATTGCACTTTCGAACATCTCGGGCTGCAATTGATGGCTTATAGCCCTTGTCTACTAATCTACTATTATTGAAATACCTAGTACCTATGGACTTGGCGTGATGACCACCCACGCATCCTTTTTTTTACATTTTGTGGTGACCTGCTTTTGCTGCTGTCTGTAGGTAGTTTTTACTAAATACTTTGATGTATGTACTAAAATAAAAACGTCAAAATAAAATGTTATTTTTATTTATAATTTAGATCGTCATCAGCCTACATACGTCCCACTGCTGGGACAGGCCTTCCTCATGGAGAAACACATGAGGAATATGGTAACACGACCACGCTGGCCCAATGCGTGTTGGTGGGTAGAAACGGTCACAAATGCGACCGAGACCAACAGCTTAACGTGCCTTCCGAAGCACGGAGGAGCTCGAGATTACAAAGTCTTGGTCACCTATCCACGGCCTGACCATGGCGATAGTAGCTTTGTTTTCGATCGAAGCCAAAGCGCACTGACCACTACGCCACCGAGCTCCGAATTTAGATCAATTAATTTGAAAAATAATTTTGTACAAGTGACGTCCGCACAGCAATATTTTAGGCATGTTGACTTGGTGGTTTTATTTCAACCTGATTTCCTTCTATGAGTTCATCTTCCAGGTCAAGAGTCTTGTTATGTAGAACAAGACGTGCCACAATTACCTTTAGAACTTTTTGTAGTTTCAATTGCATCCCGGAATATAGACATGGGAACCTTCTTTTTAAAACTCCGAAGTACCTTTCAATTGTGTTTCTGGTAGTAATTTGGGCCTTACTATAGGCTTCTTGCGATGCAGTGGCAGGGTTTAGGAATGGTGTCAATAAATACCTAAGACATGGATATCCACAATCTCCTGAAACGAGATATGAACCAAATCTCTTTTTCTCTCAAAACCAAACTTTCATAATAGGCAGCAAGTGGGGAGTCGTTCCAAATAGTAGTGTCATGAACAGAACCTGGCCATCGGGCAATAACACTTCTAATTTTTAAATTGGCGTCACAGATAGCTTGCACGTTCACAGAAAAATATCCTTTTCTGTTCCTAAATAGCTCGGCTCAATTTCCTCCCGGAGAATTTGTATTATTTGTATTTGTTCTTCCGATGTCGGCATTTGAACGTATTGTGCTTTTAGGCAAGCCAAAGCACTGGACACCCGTTCTACTGCACGACAAACTGTCGCCTTGCTAACACCAGCAGTATCTCCAATGACGGTTTGGAAACTTCCAGTCGCAAAAAATCTCAGGGTTAATAGGAGCTGTAACATTGGCGAAACACTGCTTTGCCATTGGTTCCTTGATAAAATATATCGTTTTATTTTATGAAAAATGACTCTTACAGTTTCTTTAGTAAAGCGAAAACGATTTTTGAACTGCTCCTCGCTGAGGGTTACAAAGAAATCTGTCCGGCTTCCAAAAAGTTGTCGACTCCGTGGGCGCCTAATTATACGGGGTTCTTCCATGGAAGACAATGAAGATTCGTCACTAGACATTTTAATAATAAATTAGGACGAGTATGTTTATATTAAAGATAATTGTTTTTGAGGTTAACATAGGTAAGTACTTAAGCACAAATTGAGTAGTGTAGTTTGAGTACTTAAAAAATGACACAAATTTTCTTTGATGAGAGAGATTTGAGAACTGTCAAACGCTTCAAGAAACGCATAATTCTATTTGAGCATGACTTAAAAGCTGCTACTCTCAAATTTAAGAATACTCACGATGAAATACTCAAAATGTACTTAAGCTTATTGTAGAAACAAAAATTAGTTTGATTAATACTTAAGTAGAGAATGAGACGTTCTCAACTACAAATTCTCAATACAGAAACCGGCCCTCAGAGTAAACAGAACTGGAGTAGCCATTAGTCAATTTCTCAAACATTTTTTTCTGCCATTTCTTGCGGGGGGTGAGGTTACCACTACACTCAAAGCCAGCCGTGTTTACAAATGCACACATGCATAATTCGACACACCAATTTAAATTTCACGCACACACACACTTAAAATAGTCACGTGGGGTGTGCGTTTTGACAACGTCACAGCCGCACTCCCCACGAGACTAGCGCTCGAAATTTGAAATCGTAGAATTCTAAAACATGAAATAATGAAGTAAATAATCATGAAATCTTAAAAATTATAATTACAAATAAAAGGTGACACCATCTTTTAGCATACTCGATGTTTTCTATTTATTTTTACAACAAAAAACAGCACAGGCAGGCATTTTTGCGGGAGCTCTGTTCGCCGCAACGTTTACAATGTTATGGCTGTCAAAATGGCGGCTCAACTAGTTTTATTAAACGTGCAAGCATCCGATGCTTGTGCATTTGGCAGAGGGGAATGTTAGACAAAGGCTACTCCAGTTCTGTTTACTCTGAGGTAAGAGTATAGACAGTTTTTATTCCATTCCACTCAAGTGAAATAATATAAGTTCTTAGTTTTTATAAAAACAAGTTTATTGTATAAGTTTTACACATCACAATGTTCATCACAGTGGTTACAATTCAAAATTAAGGCCAATAGTTATAAAGCAATAATTTAAAATTTAAAAGTCTATAGATTTTTCTTTGTGTCGGTTTTTTGATCCGTGGTTGACCAGCTGGTTAAAATACACCTGTTATAATTTCATCATCTATTGGCTTTCAATTTAGACAATTAATATTTTATTTTTAAGGGCATAAAGTTCAAATTAGTTCATCATTCAGCCCCTTTGTCTTTTGTTTGTTCATTTAAATTTTGTAAAAATAGCTCGCAACTTTTAAAATACCTAGAGTAGAGGGCCTAAAGTCCTGTAATACAGCACTATCCTAGCTTAGACCCGGCGCACATTATCGTCTTCGGCACATATATTAACTTCATGGCAACAAAGTGGAAATTTCCATGATATATGGTCGTAGTAACAAAAATACCGCTTCGGTATGCTTGAGGTTCTATCGTCGGCCGTGTGGTTGCTTCGGGATACTCCAGCATCCTTCAGTACGCTGCCGCGCCAAGGCAACGCTCGAGGGTAGTTTGGACGGTACGGCATGCTGAAGGACGCTTCGTCATCCCTAAGGACGTTGAAGCATGCCGAGGCATAGTTGCCGACAGTGTGCGCTTGCATGTAGGGACGCCGAAGGATCCCTTTCCTTGCCGATGACGATAATGTGAATCTTTGAACTTCAATGTTATTTGTCAATATTATTATTAAATTAGCAAGTTTTTGTCAAAAGTGGTAAAGCAATTTTATAGTGATGCGGACTATACGACTACAAAATCTTCACTTTCTTCGAATTACAACACAAACTCCGTTTTCTTTTAGCAGCTTTGAATACGACCCTCGTTTCTTGTCTAACGTCATCCACGACGTAAGGATTTGGAAATCCAACAATGGTTTTCGGCGAAAAATACGACACGAAGTGTACTATCTCGTTCTTACTACAATGCGTTGGGAAGCATATATCCAATCTTTTATCAGATTTCCAACAGTATGTAGGATCCTCATCGCTGAAATGACTCCATTTCATCGCTGACAGATGAACGAATAAAAACTTTTTCGCAGTGTTCTGTGGGAGGCATTTATGAGGGTAATTCTCTGTTCGGTTCCTGCACTTGTGTATCCTTGTGGTCTTAGAGTCATTTGTCACTCCTGGGACCAGGGCTTGGTAAGATCTGGAATAAAAATAAAAATGACAAATCTATACAATACATACTCTTGAAAATGATCGCTGACAGGGTAGACTGTATCTACCTGAATCAATGTTATAAATTGCACCTAAAATAAATAATTACTAACATTTAGGTTAAGTAAGAATTACTAACAAAATATGACTTGAGATAAAATAATAATAAATAAATAAATCTATACTTTTTATGATGTCAGTTTTATCCGGACTTTCGTTCACATTCAATCCATTACTCTTTTCGCCTTCACATTCTAGATATATTGACAATGAATCGAGACTACTATCCATTCATACAATCACGCCTGTAATCCCTGAAGGGGTAGACAGAGTCCAAGGAGCACTGTGTTCCATTAGACCACATTTAGCCATACAAAAATTGGGTTTGGTCAGATGGAAAATCGTGAAAGAGTAGTAACAAGTGGCTAGCTCATCGCCTACACAGAGACCCAGTACCCAATACGCCCTTAGTCGCCTTTTACGACATGCTAGGCAAGAAAAGCAGTTAGTACATTCTTTTTGTGAGCCGGACCAACACGGGACTTCTATTTAATGGACATTTATACAAGAATTGTATCTTTTCACTCATCATGATAAAGAGGAGATCGGTAGCGTAGTGGTTTGCAGGCTTTGGCTTTCGATATCGAAAATACAGCTACATTCGCCATGGTCAGTCCCGATATGGGAGACCAGAACTCGTTGTGAACACGAGTTCCACCGTGCTTCGGAAATACGTTAAGCCGTTGGTCCCGATCGTAATTACAACCGTTTTTATCCACCAATCCGCATTGGGCCAGCGTGGTAGTGTTATGGCCTATACTCTTGTGACTACTTGAAGGAAGGCCTGATCCCAAACAGTGGGATAGTGTAACCTATGAAATTGCCGTTTTCTCTCTTAGTATTTTGTCTGTAACTATTAAGTTTCAGAATATTCTTATAAAATAATTACCTCCTCTAAAAATAGACCATATTTTTAAGCTCTTTTGATTATTGTTGATAATTTGTTGTAAGTTTAAATGTGTTAAAATTTGAAACGAAGACAACTTTTTTTAAGTGCCTCCTGAATACATATTTGACTTGCATTCCCTTAAAAAGATAAATAATTTTTAAGAAGAGTGATATCACACATATTGCTAAAGCTTGTCTAATGATACATGCCAACAATTATTATCTCTGGATTTTTCGTTGTGGAGAAATCTGAAAAAGTATTAATATGGAAAATGCAGACTTCCCCAAAATCTCCATACACAATGGCAATTTCATAGGTAAAGACCTATCATTAATACATTTAAACTCTTGACGACCTCCGTGGCCGAGTGGTCTGTACGCCGGTCTCAAGGCGTCGCCACCTCGAGAGGTCCTGGGTTCGATCCCCAGTGGAGGCAAGTGTTTGGGTGATGAATTTTCAGACATTTGTTCTCCAGTCTTGGGTGTTCATTATATATGTATTATATTATGTATATTCTCAATAATTATATGTACTTATCTATTAAATATATTTGTCCGTCATCTAGTATCCGTAACACAAGCAGCATTTAGTTGCTTAAAATGGGACTAGTTGATAGGTGTGAATGTCTGAGGATATTTATTTATTTTACTTGACCTTTAAAGGGCAGCGGTAGCCGAGGTCGGACGGACGGGGCGCTACTCGTTCGGGAGGCTCGAGAAAAGCGGGTTCGAACCCACAGGCCACCACTGAGTTTAAAATAAAAACTTATGTACAGTTCATTGTGAATATCGCTTGCCTCACATTGTTCCCGGCACAGCAACAGGCTCGCCACCTGTTACTTGGGGACCTAACATATCTGGCGAAACGTGGGTGTTTAACACCTCTGCTTACCCCTTCGGGGAAAGAGACGTGATATGTTATATTAAACTCGCCTCTTGATGACAGGGGTAATGAACGGCCTACTGTCCCGCAGTATAAGGGCTCTATGCCGTTCGTCTGAATTTCGCAACGTTCAGTGCGTCAAGCATTTTTGCCTTGGACTTGGAAGACCTACACCTATTTTCGCTGCTCCCTAATTGTAAGTATAAAAATGCTGTCCAAATAATTATTTTGCTGCATAAATAATTATTTCGTTGCCCAACTAATTCTTTTGCTGCCTAAATAATTACTTTACTGTTCAAATAATTATTTTTCTGAACAGTTGATTAATAACTGCGCAATAATTTAAGGGTGTTATCTAAATGGTCAGCAAAATATTCGAATTTTGTACAACAAAAAAATACAATTGGTCAGCGAAAATAACTAATTGGCCTGCAACTTATTAGCAGCAAATATTTCTAAATTCGTCAGCAAAATAACTTATTGGGCAGCAAATAAAATGTTTTCTCTTCTGCCAAATTGTTAAATATATGTTTTGATGATACAAATATGTTTTGAAGGATCATAAATAAATAACCTTAACTTAATATCTATCAGTCAGAATACATTTCCTAGGAATTGATCCTTGATCTTTCATTGATCCTTTCCCTAGATTTTATACATTTCCGGTAACTGCCCAACGAATTATTTAAAAGCTTATCTAATTATTTTACTGCCCAATTATTTATTCTGCTGACGAAAACATTATTTTGCTGCCCAAATAATTTAATTGCTGACAAAGTATTAATTTGTTGCCCAAATAACCATTTTCTTTCAGCTGACCATTTTCTTGCTGACCAAATAATAATCTGCCCAATTAATTACACATGTACCTCCCTAAATTTAATTACCTGTACAGTTGCCAATCCTCTTCGTTTATATACACTCTCATGTTAAGCTGCTTAAAGATTTCATTAAAAACATACTCGTAACCAAACCTCGCTGATGGGTGTAAAGCCACGTGGTTGCCGGCATCAGCGTCCATCCATTTCTTTATTTCCGTCACCGCATATGCAACAGAATCACTCCTTTTTGGAAACTGCTCATATAGTGAATCAAAAAAGGTGGTATCCACGTACATTTTATCTATTCTTATAGGCTCGCCTTTTATATGTAACTGCGATAGTTTGCACACATCGTTTATACCGAGACGAAAATCTCCGGTAAACAGAACTGATTTATTTGGTGTTCGGAATAAGAACATGACTGATCCGAAGCAGTGGCCTGCTGGTATGGTGGTGACTTCCACCAGAACTTCTTGGAAGTGCTCTGTTGCGTTCAGTTTAATGAGTGTTGAAGTTCCTGAAACACAGGGGTATTGTTATGACATCTGCTGTTTGAGCCAATTGGGCAAATACATACATATTATAACCATCAACGCGGTAGCTGAGCGAGTCGTTATATCTTCGTGTTCTCTGAGTGAATTTACAAAAACGGCTTTACAATCACATATAAATAGAATATGATTGTTATTATTACATACATACACATACATACAATTACGCCTGTAATCCCCGAAGGTGTGGGCAGAGCACTGTGTTCCTTAAGACCACATATAGTCATACAAAAATTGGGTTTGGTCAGATGAAAAATCGTGAAAGAATAGTAACAAGTGGCTAGCTCATCGCCTACAGAATCACAGACCCAGTACCCAATACGCCCT
Source organism: Parapoynx stratiotata (assembly GCA_910589355.1). NCBI lineage: Eukaryota > Metazoa > Arthropoda > Insecta > Lepidoptera > Crambidae > Parapoynx > Parapoynx stratiotata. The sequence continues at coordinate 3,717,256 of OU342476.1, read as the reverse complement.
TGGTCGCCTTACGACATGCTAGTCAAGAAAAGCAGTTGGTACATTCTTTTTGTGTCCCTTTTTGTGTTTTTGTGTACCACTTAAGTTTGAATAAAACTTAAGTACAGTTGATTGTGAATATCGCTTGCCTCTCATTGTGCCCGGTGCATGGCAACATGTGAACTTAGACTTGTGAAATTGGGTGTTTAACACCTCTGCTTACTCCTTCGGGGAAAGAGGCGTGATGATATATAATGTTTTGGGTGTTATTTAAACGGTTATTTGCTAACCTTATTCGAATTTAGGTCAGCAAAAAAATACAATTGGTCGGCTAAAATTACTAATTGGTCAGCAATTTATGAGCAGCAGATATTTCTTATTTGTCAGCAAAATAGATAATTGGGAACATATAATATGTTTTGATAAAACAAATGTTGTTTTTAAGGGTCATAAGAAAATAACGTAATATCTATCAAAATACTTTTCCTAGGAATTGATCCTTGATCCTTTGATTTTATACATTTCTAGTAAAATATAATATTGCAGCCCAAATAATTATCTTGCTGCCCATTATTTATATTCCTGACAAAATAAATTTGTTGCCCAATTGATTTTTCGGAAGACCTTTTTGTTGCTGACCAAATAATTAAATGGCTGCCCAATTAATTACTTCCTTTATGTTTTCATCACTTAGGCGATTCACACACTGTACCGCACGACGCAGCGTTGTGCGTGGATGTGTCTTCTAACGTTGTATGAAAATATTTTGTATAGAAAAAACGCACAGTACAAACGCATGCGACGCACGCACCTGCGCGTGAGTGCGGCACACCAAGTCGTGCTTAATTTTCGAGCAGCTAGTATGAAATGTTTTTGTATGGAGCGGTGTGGTAGCGGCCCATTAAAAGAATACTAACCCATCTTTTCCCGTCGGTGTCGTAAAAGGCGACTAATGGACTTAGCTGCACAACATCCAACAGCTTATAGCGGCGACGGGCTCACCACCTGTCACGCTGAGTGCAGTCGCTGCTTGGTGAAGCGCGTACTATGGCAAATGACTGCATTTGCGGTGCTTTTGCCTAGTCTCTGACTAACCCTTAGGGGATAAAAGTCGTGATTATATGTATGTATGTTGTATAAAATGGACTAATAGACTTAGAAATGCGCAACCTCCAATAGCAACAGCAATAAATTATTGTGCATAATTGGCCAAAGGTTTAACTCACAGCCGTAGAATTTTGTGGTAGGTGGGAAGAAATCATATTAATAGCGGAAAATTTTGTTTAAGATAATAAAAACGGCGGCGGCTCATAAAAAGAATACTACCAACCCATCCCTTCCCTTGGGTGTCGTAAAAGGCAACTTAAAACTGCACAAACATTCAATAGCTTATAGCGGCGACGGGCTCACCACCTGTCACGCTGAGTGCAGTCACTGCTTAGTGAAGCGCGGACTATCATTATGGCTGTGGACGTATGGCCTGCTTTTGTGATGGTTTTACCTAGTCTCCTAGTCTTACTAACCCTTAGGGGATAATAGTTGGGAGGGTAGTGTATGTAGTGTGCCGCAATCTCAGAGTAAACAGAACTGGAGTAGCCTTTGTCTAACGTTCCCCTCTGCCAAATGCACAAGCATCGGATGCTTGCACGTTTAATAAAACTAGTTGAGCCGCCATTTTGACAGCCATAACATTGTAAACGTTGCGGCGAACAGAGCTCCCGCAAAAATACCTGCCTGTGCTGTTTTTTGTTGTAAAAATAAATAGAAAACATCGAGTATGCTAAAAGATGGTGTCACCCTTTTATTTTATATATTTATATACCTTTTATTTGTAATTATAATTTTTAAGATTTCATGATTATTTACTTCATTCTTTCATGTTTTAGAATTCTACGATTTCAAATTTCGAACGCTAGTCTCGTGGGGAGTGCGGCTGTGACGTTGTCAAAACGCACACCCCACGTGACTATTTTAAGCGTGTGTGTGCGTAAAATTTAAATTTGTGTGTCGAATTATGCATGTGTGTATTTGTAAAAACGGCTGGCTTTGAGTGTAGTGGTAACCTCACCCCCCGCAAGAAATGGCAGAAAAAAATGTTTGAGAAATTGGCTAATGGCTACTCCAGTTCTGTTTACTCTGAGGCCGCAATGCATCTACATCTACAAGCACGCTCGATGATGCGATAGACGAATCCGCGAGTACGCGTGTGCGTCAAAACACGTATCCACGCACAACGCTGCGTCATGCGGCTCAGTGTGTGAATCGCTTTATACTTTATTACTGTTAAGACATCAGAGATATAACAAATACCTACTCAGATCACTTGGAATAAACATTCAATCGAAATACGTATAATCAATGCTTTGGTAAGATATAAAACTACAGCAAGATAAAATAAATGATAAATTAATAGATTATAATACACCGGGCCTTCTTTATCTATTCCGTGCACCGGGCGTTATTAGATACGGTATAAGTTGTTGCCTATTTTCTTTACGCAGGAAGAGTTGCGCCCAGTGAAATGTATAATAGTCTAAATTAATAGTCTAAAATTAGTTTTTTATCAAGATGTTGGCCAAAACACTGTCCGCCTAACGTGTAAGTAGTATGCAAGAGTCAATAACAATAATAAAACTAATATAAATAATAAAAAGACGTGGCACTCGGGGACTGCCGCGGTAAAGCTATTGCATAGCATTTTGTATCAACTTATGCAATTATAATTTTATTTATTTATTTTATTCATGCAGTATTTCTTTTTCTTTGATATTAATTCAAGTTTTTGTTTTCTTATCGGTCACCACGCTCAAAAAGTGTTTTTTGAGCGTGGTGACCGATAAGAAAACAATTTTTTCTATTATTAAATAAATAAAAAAAGTTAATATTGTTTAAAATATTGGGGGTTGTTTACATGTGGGTTTTATTATCTTAACGCCGTGTCGAAGACTGCCGAACTGAAACGACGTTAGACGATGCACGGCCTTCAAGCTACACCTCGCGCATCGGAGTGGGGAGCGTGAGGTTTTTTCGTTACGGAATTTCTGGATTCGGTCCCCGCGCTCAAGGCCTGCGATAGAAGCTATGCAATAGCTTAATAATAATACCCTCAGACATTCACAACTATCAACTAGTCCCATTTAAAGCAACTAAATGCTGCTTGTGTTACGGATACTAGATGACGGACAAATATATTTAATAGATAAATACACATAATTATTCAGAATATATATAATATTATACATATATATTGAACATCCAAGACTGGAGAACAAATGTCTGAAAATTCATCACCCAAACACTCGCCGCCACTGGGGATCGAACCCAGGACCTCTCGAGATGGCGACGCCTTGAGACCGGGGTACAGACCACTCGACCACGGAGGTCGTCAATAATTGCGTTAACGATAACGATAACGACTTTAGGCGCATTTTACCGTTAATACCTATTCAAATGTTCAATGAGCTATTATCCCTTCTCCAACCTTCCCCTATGTCGTACAGAGATGTGAAAAGGCACTTGAAGTTGCCATACGCTATATGTGGTCGTGCCGCAGTGCCGCAGACATCCCACAGCTGGGCACAGGCCTTCCTCACATTGGCCCAATACGGGCTGCCGGGTAGAATCGGTTGCAATAGCGACCCGGACTAACTGCTTAATGTATCTTCTGAAGCACGAAGGATTTCGAGATCACAAAGTTGTGGTCACCCATCCCAATCCTGACCAAGGCAAAGGTAGCTTTGCCAAAGCGTACTAAGCACTGCCCCACCAAGCTCCTCGGTCTTCAATGTAAGACGTATGAATACTTACCAAATTTCAAGATTTTGACCCGCTCTTCAACATTCACAAAGTCTGAAGTAGCTGAGACGATGGCAGCAGACAGCTCTGAGGTGTAAATGTAAAAGTTGTGGTCAGTTAAGTACTTCTTGAGGTGTGGACTGGTCAGCCCTTGTGTGTGGTCACGGTGACAGTGGCTTAAGAAATACGCTCTCTTGTCCAAGCTTTCAAAGTTGTCTATGGACACCCCTGGCACCTCTGCAATATGCCCATCAAAAGAACTCATTGATCTGATCTGTGGAAGATAAAAAACGTAAAGTCACGCCTTGCTCCCATAGGGGTCGGCAGATTATTTCTATACACTTTTACTTAAATATTTTTTTATTGCTTTATCTTTCATTTTTTCATTATGCAATTTATTTTGGGTTTTCTTGATTTTGTTATGCTATGTAAAAGTAATGTAATTATATTATATATGTATTAGGTGTATGTGTTGTTTATATGCATGTTTAGATAAGTTTAGATTACTAATTTAATCTTTGCTATTAAATAAGACCTAAAACAAATAGTATTCTCAAACTTTTATTATGCGTTTAAAATACTTCCAAATGAAGATGAACAATCATGACATGTTCATGACACCTTGAATCTACTTTGTATAAAAATTTTATATTTCCATAGTATCATTTGGATGATGGCAATGATAGCTTGTTTTTAAATACAATTAACATAATACTCGTAAAACATTATTTGATCAAATAAAGACATTTGTTGTTAAATCTGCCATGTGTACATTTTCTGTTATGCACAAAAGCTTAAATAAATAAATAAATTATATTTCTATTCAATGACGATATTGGTATATTAAGAACGGCTACATCTTTTCTATTTTATTGTAAATTTGAGCCCATATTATTTTTGTCCCAGAATTGGATGAAAAGTTTGTGAGCCACAAATTCTTCTTTACGATTTGTTTCAGATCAAAATGGATAGAGAATAGGTAGAGGTGCATTACACACACACTGTTCCCGCTTTCGTACATCCTAATAACAGGGGGCAAGTCTATTGCCCATACTGGACACTAAAGAGCATCCATAACCACTCTGCAATTCAAATTTCAAACCGATATTCCAACAGCCAGGGCAGATGTTACATTCTAAACCACATAATAGAATCTTAATCTACAGTGTGAGAATCAAATTAATATAATCCAATGAATATGGGACGTGCAAGGAGCCTTTGTTCAACAAAATTTACAATTATTCACCGAAAGTTGTAATGAATTATAGATAACGATAAAAGCAGGAATTTAACCTTTGTTCAATATTAGATTTGATTACACACATTACGTTTTTATTTAAATCAAGCAACACTTACCATTATCACTCAGAAAACAAATAAACAGTAATTAACCGATTCAATTTAATTAAAATTAACCAAAACATACGAGCTATACAATTAAACTCTTGGTGCCTATGAAAAAAATGTTCATATAAACTTCTTGGATAGTAGTATCTCTGTCACAGGCTATTAATTAAAACAAATCACTTGTTTATCTCATTTTCACTTTTTTAACTAGGTTTTAAATCTATCTTGATCTATCTTAAAGCGAACGCGAACAAACAAGCCAAAACAAAACATATGTTTTTGACCACAGATTAGAGAGATATGCACAGATTAGAGAGATATGTCTAACAAAAGATATGTCTAAAGACATTTCAGGAAAAGCGCGGGAAATTTGTAAAAGGCGGACGTGTTTTTCATTCTCAATTTTTTAAAATTATTAATTTGGATCAGTTGGGTGTATGTTTGTATAAATATTTATGTAATTAGTTTATTTCTTTAATTTAGTATTTTGAAGATAATTTCTGGTAAGTTTTATATATATTTTCTAGTGTAATGGTGTAGTGTATGAATAAGCCTCCCGATGACGCGTTGGGGGGCTTAGGTCCTGGCCTAGGCCCCTCGGTTGCGTGTAATGTCGAAATTTCAGCATATGGTAGTGAAATGGATACAGATGCATCTTTGAGTAGTGATCATTCAAAAACACGAAAGAGGATACGCCTTAACAAAATTTGTAGACATTGTAATAAGAAACGTAAAAGGAACAATGAAAAGGGCATTTTTGATGAAAGTGATTTAGATTGTATGTGTAAATGTAATTTAGTCTCATATTCTAAAACACAACAAAATAAGAATGATTTTAAAGAGCCGTATCCTGTGCATGTTGCTAGTGACAATTTAAATAAAAATGAATCCCAAACAGTTTCTCATAGGGTTGGCAGAACAGAATATGTTTCTACTGATGTGTCTCCATATATTTTACATGTCCAACGGACTGAATCATCAGCAAATGATGGATCCACGCTTCACCCTATGACCTTTGGAAATTTCCTTAAAAAAAATAATTATAAAAATGTTATTCCAGGCAGTGTAAAAAGGATAGGTCGGAATAAGTGCTCAGTATCATTTTCAACTGCTGAGGATGCTAATAGTTTTATAAATAGTAATAAGTTATCTGAGTTTAAAATCAAGGCATTCATTCCCTCATTTAGTGTAACTCGCTTAGGATTAGTAAGGGGTATTCCAGCAGAGTGGTCACCTAAACAAATAAAAGAAAACACTTCTCTTCCATTTGGCTGTGGACAAATAATTAAAATCAGGCGCCTAAACTATAAGGTTTCAGAAAATGGTACTGTGGTGTGGAAACCTTCGCAGACGGTGGTTTTTACTTTTGATGGGCAGGTTCTCCCTAAACGGGTGTTTATTTGTTTCAATGCCTTACCTGTAGAGTTATATACTTACCCAACTATACAATGCTATTTTTGCTGTCGGTATGGGCATACAAAGGCTCAATGCCGTTCAAAGCCTAGATGTTTCAAATGTTCTCAAATGCACAAAGGTGAGGAATGTAGTGTTGATGAGAATGAAGCTCTTTGTGTAATGTGTTCAGGTTATCACTATGCTACAAGTAAAATATGTCCTGAATTTAACAGGCAAAAAGAAATTAAATTGTCAATGTCTCACAGCTGCATCTCTTACATGGAAGCAAGCAAATTGCATCCTCCTGTGTCCAAACCTTATGCTGATGTTTTAGCTTCAGATAGTAATAACCTTGTGTATGAAAATAGTACTAAAAATCCTTCAAGTAACAATATTGGTAAAAGTTCATATAGGAAAACAGTTACATTAAAACCTTCCCCAATTCCTAGCTTTTCAAGAGGTTATAATAAACTAGCTCATAATAATATTATCAGGGAATGGCAGATTCCAACCCCTGAAAATGGCTGTGCTTTAAATTCAAAGCGTAGTGACAGCAATACATCAGATGAAGCACAATTAATTGATACTATTGTTACTCTTTTAACTTCTCTTATATCATCCAAAAGCTTAAAACCGTCCAACGTAGCCATTATTGTGGAAATGATGAACTCTCTTGTAAATAATAACAATGGTCCTAAACATCCTTCAGTGGAATTGCCGGAGCGTGTCATCTAAAAAAGGTGATTTGATTTATTTGATAAACAAATATAAACCTAGTGTGATTGCTCTTTCTGAGACATGGTTGAGGCCAAGATTTCTTTTTGGGATATCTGGTTACACCTGTGTCAGAGAAGATAGATTTGACGGGTATGGCGGTGTTGCCATTTTAGTTAAAAATAGTTTATCTTTTTCACGCGTGCTATTACCTTCTCATAATTTAAATAATTTTAATGCAGTTGGCATAAAAATAGAAAAAAATATTTCTGTTATTTCTGTGTATATTCCTCATGCTTCTGTAGAAATAATATCTAATGAAATCAATCAATTTATTTCGGCTTTGTCCGGTCAATACATTATTCTTGGTGACTTCAACTGTCATCATCGTTCCTGGGGAAGTGGATTCACAAATAGTTACGGGGAACATCTTTTAGATGTTATAGATACGCACAATTTATGTTTGTTAAATTCTGGTGCTCCTACTCGCCGTACTAGTCCTACTGAAAATGCTAGTGCTGTAGATTTATCTATCTGCACCCCTACACTTGCTTCCTCATTAACTTGGCTTCCTCTATCTTCAACTTATGGTAGCGATCATTTTCCGCTGCTGATTTCTTCTCCATTAAAGAGCCCACCAGACAATGTTTATAAACCCAGGTTAAAATATCAGTTATCTAATGCAGATTGGGATAAATTTAGATCCATTGTGACCTCCAAAATTTCAGAATTACCAAATATTATTGAAAATGGAGCTATGGATTGTTCTGACGCATTGGCAAAGTGTCTTGTGGACTCTGCCAATGAAACTTTTCCTGTAAAGGCTGGCTATCCGAAAGGTATCCCTTCTCCTCCTTGGTGGGACCGTGAATGCACTGAAGCAATCAAACATCGCAAAATGATCGAAAGAATGTACAGAGAGGATATGTCATTTGAAAACTATGATGAACTTTGCGACGTTATAAAATCTACGCGTAAGCTTTTAAAGAAAAAAAAACGCGAGGGTTGGAAATCTTTTTGTGCCTCTTTATCGCCCACTACATGCCCTTCTATTGTTTGGCGCAGTATAAAACGGTTCCGGTCAGCTTACAATTCCATAACCTATAATCGATTCCCTCCATCTTTAGCAAATGCTTTTTTAGATCGTATAGCGCCTCCTTCGGTTAGTGAGCAGTTTATAGTTAGCAATGAGCAGCCTATGAGCAGCAGTGATTGTACTCTTGAGACTCCGTTTACATTAGATGAACTTAAAGGTGTATTAGGCTATGTGAAAGACAGTTCACCTGGTGAAGATGGTATCCCGTATTCGTTTATTGTCAATTCAAGTGACAATGCTTTACAGTATTACTTAGATTTGGCTAATATGATTGTGACAAACGGTGAGATTCCTGCTTCATGGAGATCACAGATAGTTGTGCCCATTCTGAAACCTGATAAGCCTCCTGATGATGCGTCCTCATTCCGACCAATTGCACTAAGTTCAATTCTTGCCAAATTAACAGAGCACTTAGTAAAAAACCGCTTGGAATGGTATATAGAAAGTAAGTTTTTGCTTTCAGATTCCCAATATGGATTTAGGAAAGGTAAAAGTACTATGGACAGTATCAGCATATTCGTTACGGATATTCGTTTAGCGTTTTCCTCTAATGAATTTTTGTTGGCGGCATTCTTGGATATCCATGCTGCTTATGATAATGTTATTGTTTCGAAACTTGTTAGTAAACTAGAAAATCTTGGAGTGCCGAATATGCTGGTGAAGTTTATTCAAGCTTTCTTATTTGAAAGATTCATTTACCTTGATCTTGATGATGGTACTAGGTTAACAAGAACCATTAGGAAGGGTTTGCCTCAAGGCTCGGTTTTAAGCCCTTTGTTATATAATATATATGCACATGATTTAGATTCATCCTTGGGTGATATAAAGGTACTACAGTATGCAGATGATTTACTTTTGTATGCGGTAAGCAAATCAGTAGATCATGCTTCTTATTTGTTGAATGCGTCGTTAAAGTCTCTAAACACATGGTTGGATCAAAATGGTTTAGTCCTGTCTGCCTCAAAGAGTTCCATTGTCTTGTTTACTAGAAAACGTACTGCTCCTTCTGTAAGTATTTTGTATAACAATATTCCCATCCCTGTTCAACCTTATGTAAAATTTCTTGGAGTAATTTTAGATTCTAAACTTTCTGGTAACCAACACTGTGATTACATTGCACTAAAATGTGAAAAAGTGTTAAATATGATGCGTTGCCTTGCTGGAGTTTGGTGGGGTTCTCATCCTGCTACCTTAAAATTGGTGTATAATGCCCTTATTAGGAGTTTGTTAGATTATGGCACATTCCTTCTCCAAGGGGGTAATGTTAGTGCTTTAAAGAAATTAGATGCAATTCAACACAAAGCATTAAGAATAATCTTAGGCGCTATGCGCTCATCTCCAATTAATGCGATGCAGGTAGAATGTTCGGAACCTCCTCTCAGTCTTCGAAGGCAATATTTGAGTGATAGATTTTTATTTAAAGTTTTCCACTTCAAAAATCACCCCCTTTTTCCGCTATTACATAGATTGGACGAACATGTTACGTTGAACCCATATTGGTCTCACAAGCCAACATTGTGTTTAATTTCAAGCTATAGAAAGCTGTTGTCCATTAAAGCTCCTATATTCCGTTCTCCGAGTCTTCCTCTGTTCTCAAATCCATTTTCTTCCTTAGTTTCAAAGCCGCGTATTTATTATGATATTGGCATTGGAAAAAATGCTGTAGGAGCCAACTGTATTTTTAATTCCGTTAAAGAAGAATTATTTTTGAATTTTAATTTTATTTTTACTGATGCTTCTAAATCGTCTAATTTAGAGAATGTTGGTGTTGGGGTTTTTCACCAACAGTATAATATTGTGCAAAAAGTTAAATTACCGCCTGAAACTTCGATTTTCACTGCTGAATGTCTTGGTATTCTTAAGGCTATTGAATATGTATTGATAATGAAGTTAGAAAAGACTGCAATTTTATCCGATTCAAAGAGTGCTCTTCAAGCAATTGATAAGTTTCCGTTTAAAATGAAACCCTTATATCCAATAGTAAGTAGCATTAGGTCCAAACTACTCGAATGTCATTTGTTGGGGTATCTAGTATATTTTGCATGGATTCCTAGCCATCTTGGTATTACAGGAAATGAAAAAGCCGATCAGTTAGCAAAGGACGCGGTGAAGTGTGGTGATATCTTTCCTTTCATAAGTTACTGCCATGATTTAGTTCCCCTGTCCAGAAACTTTCTGCTGGATTCTTGGGAAAAGTTTTGGGCTGAGAGTTCAGTACAAAAGGGCAACCGCTATTATAAAATTCAGTCTTCCTTACAAATAAAACCTTGGTTTAAAAATATCAATAAGAACAGAAAAAGCGTAACATCTATTATTCGAATGCGGCTCGGTCATGTATGCACTCCAGCCCATTTAGCCAGATTTAATATTGTGCGTAGTAATATGTGCGAGTGCGGCGCTGATGTAGGAGATTTAGACCACATTTTTTTTGCCTGTTCCCTGTACGACCGCTCCTCTTTCCTAGATTCCTTGATAAGGTTGCATGTTCCATTTCCTACCCGAATATTATGTTTATTAAGATTCCCTAAAACTTACTTTAACCTTTTATCTGATTTTATTATTCTACACAATATTAAACTCTAATAAATATGTATGTATTCCATTCCCACTGTATTTGAAAATATGTAATGTACCTATTAAAATTTATATTTATTATGTTTTTTCTACAAACCCTTTTGATCCGTTCCTCTATCTCCGATTCGTTTTCATTTAATTTTATCCCTAATAATTTCCCTACCTTTTACTACCTTGACACTGGCAAATAGTTCACGCTTTTGTTGCCATGGGGGAAAAAAAAAAAAAAAAAAAAAGACATTTCATTATGTGATCTAGAAAGACCGCGATGCTCAGAGTAAACAGAACTGGAGTAGCCTTTGTCTAACATTCCCCTCTGCCAAATGCACGAGCATCGGATGCTTGCACGTTTAATAAAACTAGTTGAGCCGCCATTTTGACAGCCATAACATTGTAAACATTGCGGCGAACAGAGCTCCCGCAAAAATGCCTGCCTGTGCTGTTTTTTGTTGTAAAAAGAAATAGAAAACATCGCGTATGCTAAAAGATGGTGTCACCTTTTATTTGTAATTATAATTTTTAAGATTTCATGATTATTTACTTCATTATTTCATGTTTTAGAATTCTACGATTTCAAATTTCGAGCGCTAGTCTCGTGGGGAGTGCGGCTGTGACGTTGTCAAAACGCACACCCCACGTGACTATTTTAAGCGTGTGTGTGCGTAAAATTTAAATTTGTGTGTCGAATTATGCATGTGTGCATTTGTAAAAACGGCTGGCTTTGAGTGTAGTGGTAACCTCACCCCCCACAAGAAATGGCAGAAAAAAATGTTTGAGAAATTGACTAATGGCTACTCCAGTTCTGTTTACTCTGAGCCGCGATGCGATAAGCAGTAGTCAGACTGCAGTCACAGAGTACTTTTTAATTTATATACGGAAAATGGAAAGTGACCGACCATTTTAGACCTACCTAGAGTTTTTGGCGGCATTCAACTATGGCGGACGTGATTTTTATTTCGATGATTGTAATATTGTTTCGGAGTGGATATTGTTACGGAAAATCAGTGTAGTTTTGTGTAATAAGTGTCTGTGATGATGTGCAATGTGGAGGATTATCGAAATAAGCGTCAAGTGGTGTGAAAAGTGATGAGTTTTTTATCGTGGTAATCCACCTCATCCAAGTAGCACCACAGTGTCTGCCATCAATCTTTTGACGTCAAACTCTCCCAAGATGCATTGAAATGCATTACACTAGCATTTCAATGCAAACTACTGAAGAAATGAAATACTGAAGACTTGGTTGTATGGGCTTCGTTCCCTTTGCCTTCCCTACATGGGAGAATTTTATAAAAAAAAATTAGACCTATTTTTTTTTTAATAACTTCAACAGGCAAATGATTTATTTTATTCTGCCTGATTTATTTTTGAAACTTCTATAAATATTTATCACTGTTGGCAATACTTGTTTATCAAAGTAGGGAATTTTTCACGACGAACGAATCAAATGAATAATGTCCGTTCCGTGCTTTGCTTTATTATTCTTTGTTTTGTTTTACTTCGAAAAAAATCTTATTCGTTCATTTATTTATCATTGATTATTTATAAAAGTAGGCAGGTAGATAACGAATTTCTTTGACAAATGCTTTCATATACTTTTGAAGTGTGCAACGAAGTGGTACAAGTTCTAATAATTTTAATATTCAACCTTTTTGTTTGGACAACTTCTGTGCCAAGGTAAATAAAAGTACATAATTAAATTTTTTATCAGAAAATTAAATAACTATATTTCACTCTACCTAAAAAAGATTCAAGGCTTAATATTCGTAAATTATTTTAATTGATTAGCTTTATAAATTTTATATTTACTCATTAACGCATTAACTCCTAAATATTATTCTGTACACAAATTATTATTAAATGGTACTATTTTAATTCAATATTCTATATAATGTTTTTGTAACTAGATTATTTTTCACACTTATCATATTTCCTTTAAGTACAAAGGAAATGAAATCTAAATAAATGATAAGTAATTTTTTTTGTGTAATTTATGAATGCTATATAACTTATCTGTCCCTTACTAACATAGAAACTAGTAAATACTTATTAACATACATAGATATAATACTGAATTTGGTATATTATTTTATTTAATGGATTTATTGGGTTTTATTTAGTTTTTTCTTCGCTGGCTGTTGTAAAGTATGTGAGTATGGTTAATAATTATTAGATCATTAGTTTATCATTGTATATATTATAGTTTATTATGGTTGATGTGACTGGTGCATGGTAACAGGCCTTTACATGAGGACTTATTTATTTATTTGGTTCGCCATCATTTTTACACTATACATAAGTACAGAACATGTTTAAACATAAAATTTTAGTGGAAAAACAATTATAGGCTAACACAGCATGCATTTCTTACAATTAAACACAAATATTGGTAACACATGTAGGATCACCATCCATACACTGCGAGATTCTCATTATACAGTAGTTTTTTTGAAATCTTGACTTAAAGGTTTAAAACTCAGATAGCATCTTGAGATGCCATGAAATATACATTTAGCAATTGTCTTGTGTCCGGTATCTGAGCAGTTGAACAAATCTACAAAAGATTTGGGTATAACACCTTAGCCAACCCCTTCTGGGATAGACATGTTATATTTTAAGGGTCGGTCGTTACCTACTGAAAGACCATTGGGTGTGAGAATAAACACAATTTATTATTGACTTGGCTTATTTCACTTATTATTATTATTTGGCGGAAAACGCGGGCTCGATCCCACCGCCTGTACCACTGAGTTTGAATAAAACTTATGTACAGTTCATTGCGAATATCGCTCGCCTCACATTGTGTTTGGTGCATGGCTTCAGGCTCGCCACCTGTTACATGGGGACAGATATAGTAATATCTGAAGAAATGTGGGTGTTTAACACCTCTGCCTACCCCTTCGGGAAAAGAAGCGTGATGATATGTTATTTTATTTCAATGCTATGGATATCCTTTCCATTTGGCGTAGTTTGCCTTTTTACGAAATTTTTTAAGTGCTTTTGACATTCATAAGCGCTAAGACGCGTCCTATTTGATTTTTTAATTTTATTTAGGGCAACTAATCCTGATCATAATTTTCACACAATCATCATTACCTGTCCAATCCTCAATTTGGTGTTGGTATAGGGTTGTCATGCGTCAAGGTTTCCCTGGATTCGTCCTAGTTTGAAGGGTATCCGGGGCCGTCCAGCCGGGGTTTTTAAAAATGTCCGGGACTCTTTTGCTATCAGAGGAAAAACATTTTTATAGATAAGCGATAACACACGCAAAAAAGGCGCTTAGACGTCGAGTTGCGGAAACTGCCCGATCTACCTTATAGGTACCTTAGGTAAGCGATAAATTAAAATAAATCGCTTGCGTCTTTCTCGTGTTAATAACATCTGTATAAATTAACAAAACTTAAATATATCTAACGATGTTTTATTTTATGGGAACCTCCAGTCCTCCACGTAGATCATTCGTTGATATCATAAGTTTAGAATTACAATAGTAATTAATTAAGAGTCCTGTTACGCCGCGCGCTATATAATAAAAGCTTGAGAATAAAATTATCATTCATTCTTGTTATTGACCGCATACAACTCGGTAGGTGTTTTATTTCTCTTACTACTGAAAAAAATATTTTTGCGTAAAAAAATTGTTGGGGTTGCCAACAATTTTTTTACGCAAAAATATTTTTTTCAGAAGTAACATAACATGTCATCACGTCTTTTTCCCCGAAGGGGTAGGCAGAGATGCTACACCCACATTTCGCCAGATATGTTAGGCCCCAAAGCGAAATTCACAATGAATTGTATTATGTAAGTTTTATTCAAACACAGTGGTGGCTGCGGAGGGATCGAACCCGCGTTTCCCGCGGCCTTCTCATTATCTTCTATTTGTGATGAATGCAGTTTCTGTTTCGGCTTTCTACCTACACCGAATATTTGGTCGGACACTTACCTACTTATATTACTCGCAAATGACGTATCCAAACGACACTGTCTGCAATGGGTTATCTTGCAGACGGTTTTTGCACATAATAGGCTAGTTGACTTGAAAATAATGTGTCATTCACATAATATTTAGTACAAGGATCCGAATTATACCAAGTTCGATAAGTATAAATAAGGGATTGCTGTAGAAAGTCATTTAAATATGTATTATTTTTACTTTTTTTTTCATCTGCCAATAACGCTATCCACTATGTTAGTGAAATTAGTTGAGTAACGCTTCATGTAAACAATTACTACGCATGGTCAAAATCCATCAAACACCAGCCGCCACCACTCAAGCATAACTGTCGGCTATGTCACGAATTCGTGACGTGACGCTACGGCACAGATAATTCATAGACCATCAAGACCGAAGGCGTTTTTAACATTTAAGAAAAAACGTAATTTCAAATTTTTATATTATATAGGCTTTAGACAAAATTTTTATTATTTTTTATGGTGATGGCTATCAGTAATTAATTAATCATTTGGGGCCTTATAAAAAAGGGTCAACTAGCCTATTATTTGTCTATTTCCTTTTTTTATGTTTTCTTTTTTAATATTAGGGTTTTTTTGTTGGCTTTATGCACGCTTTATGGAGTGAAGCTGTTTTATTTTTAATAATAAATAATAATAAGTTATATTTTAATTAAAACGATGCTTTATGTGTATATTATATTTTATATAGTTTTGTAAGTTTGGTTATGTATTTTGTTTTATTTTCTTCTAAGCTTTGGTCTGCTTTATTTATTTAATAAACTCACGGTTAGCAGCAATACATCTCCATTAGAGATAAGTGCGCTCATTGCTTACTTCCTGCGTCTGGTTTTTACGATTGGATTACTTTTGTTGGCAATAAAGAGTCTTATTATAATAACACCCACTTCCTTTCTACTCATGGCCCTGCCACACACACTACTTTATACGGTTACCAGGTATTAGGTCTTTTTGTCACTGCATAAACATACACTCTATACAAACAACATAATTAAGTAGATTGTTAGACTGTAGTAGTTGTTGGAGACTGTTAGATGATATTTATTTAATACTAGCTGTTGCTCGCAACCTCGTCAGCGGTTTCTATGGTTTTTTAACTATCCCACGGGAACCCTTTAATTTCCCGTAATAAAAAGTATCTAAGATGTTGAACAGTCCATATATCCCATTGACTTGTCAGCTCCTGAGGCGACCCGCTCCCCGCTTCCACTTCCCCCTGGCCCTCCCGGTGCGCACTTACATTTCCTCGATTTGCGTAAAATCTGGCCATTATTATAACAAACGGATTTTTGGAAATCGACACTGGTAAAAAACGGAATCGTTTGAGACCAATTTTATCAAAATTGACTGAAGGACCTAATCCCATATATTGTGCGAGTTCCTTCTATGAATTTTTGAAATAATCTAAAATTTTATGCGAATAGTTATGCATAAAATAGTAAATAATTATTCATAAAATTTTATGCCAAAATCAATTATGCGTAAGTATATTTAGTGTAGATTCCATTATGCCAATTCATATTATGCTTGAACATTTTATGCAAAGATAGGGAGCCTAAAGAAGGACACACGTGTCACGTCGTTTTTCCACACATTCTTTGGACATTTTAATAATCAAATAATCAAGTTTTTATAGTCAAGTGTTGTCCTGCTTATTGGTGTGACTGTAGCAAGTAATTAATTTCTCATTTTACTTGCAGATATAACAAAATACGCCACAAAATGAAAAATGAAGATGTTATACCTGGAATTACTATACGGGCAATAGGAGACGGTATTATACTGAACCAGTTAGTTTACCTCGATGAATTGCAATGGAACACTTTGTTGGAGACATCGAGGGTTTCTCGCCAGTGCTTAGTGTGTGACAAAATTGTTATAGATGTGGCTGCTCATGTCAAGACTAAGCGACACCGAAAACAGTTGAAAAACTACAAAATATTCGTGAGAGCTGAAGACTGGAGCGTTCTAAGACTGGTATGAATTTTGAGTGCTTAAAATCCTCTGTCAGCTTTTTCAGGGGCCAAATATTTGTGTGACGAAGGCATTTCAAGTCCTCAGCCTATATACGTCCCACTGCTGGCACAGGCCTTCCTCATAGAGAAACATGAGGAGTATGGGCCGTAACACCACCACGCTGGCCCAATACGGGTTGGTGGGTAGAAACAGTCGCAATAGCGATCGGGACTAACGGCTTTACGTGGCTTCCGAAGCACGGAGGAGCTCGAAATCACAGTTTCAGTCCCCATCCACGGCCTGACCATGGCGAAGGTAGCTTTGTTTTCAATCGAAAGCCAAAGCGTACTAACCGCTACGCCACTGAGCTCCTCATACATATATGTATATACACGCATCGAGGGCGCTAATATATATAGGTCGAGGGTCTAAATAGGTCTTTCGGCCTACAGAAACACTGTGCTTTTCATTACAAATACGAGGAAAGTAAAAAAAATAATATACCAGAGAAAAAAAGTAAAGAGAAAAAATATTCTTTCACATTTTTTGAAAGAATATTTTTTATTTTAATTTAAATACTTTTTACAATGGCTTTTTTGTTTTAGTAGCGCCGTCTAGTTGTTTGTTATAGATGGCGTCACTAAACAGGTTATAAAAGACAGCTAGTTGTCAGTTACTTTTCGTCCCTAGGTACGAAAAGTACTACTTTCATCCCGGTTTTCGGGGATTGCCGACCTACTTTTCGAGATTGACTGATGAAAAATATTATATTATATTCAATATTTTTTTCAGATAAATAATGCATATCATTGCGCTGTCTGCAACTCAGTAGTGGAAATAGAAGATGTTGACCATTTCACATCTACAACTCATGAAAGAAATTATTCAACTGCTGTAGACCTTTTACACCAAATAATAAATAATCCAGATGAATTCCATAGCGAAGGAGACAATACTTATAACGACCCAATAAATATAGCTGATGGCAATAAAATGACAGATAGTTCTAAGGCAAATCTTGATATTAATGATAGTGAAGACAAAGATGATGATATGAATATTACTAAATCTTCTGTAACAAATACAGAAATCCCTGATGACGATTCTACAGGAATGAATGTACCACGGTTCAAAAAAAATAAAAGAAAACGACAGGAAGACAACTTATCTATTTTCGTTGACGCGCACCTATTGACACCCGTGAAAAAATACAATGATTTTAAATTTGGCAAATTATATTCCATTAATTCTGAGAGTTTCCACGAAACAGACACGTTTGATAGGGGGGAAGATTATGCAGAGTTTAACTTGTATGCCAGCAAAATAACAAATGTTATTGGGAACAGGAACTTCTGGTCTGCGCAAGATGAAGAATATTGTTGGACACCTACCGAAAGTTCAGATATTGGTAAGAATAAAAGCCAGACAATAAGAATTACCACGTCACCATGCTTTTTAAGCTTGTGGAAGAACACGCATACCACCACAAGATATCACACACACATTTTCCCTTTTTTTTTATTACCACGTTTTTCGTAGCTTGCTTTCTTGTATTCTATCCGCGGAGATCAAATCGGGCGATCGATTTTTCGACCACTTCCCGACATCCGATTGAGCTGAAATTTTGCATGCATAAAATATATGAAAAAATAAATAAAAAAGAGTTAATTAAATTCATTAGAATTTTTTGGTTGTAAAGAATTTTCGAAAATTTTAACGTGCGTATTTAAAAAATGTAAATTATGAAATTGACACCCACAGAACTAATGCGATTTAGATAAATAAAAGATAAATAATTATATCAATAGGCAAATGAGTGCCTACTAGCAAAATGTGGTTTTTGCAAACTGTTTTTTATAAAGTATTTTTTCATTTGTTTTGCTCTTTAAGTACCTAGATTAACTATTGAAAGTTAGAGGTATACCTACCTAACTCAGTTCAAAACTGCAGTTAACGTCCCTGACCGTCTCGAAGTCGAAAGCATTCATTTTATGTTTAACTAGCTATTGCCCGCGTTACTATTTTTAAACTATCCCATGGGAACCCTTTTATTTTCCGTAAAAAAAAGTCTAATCTAATCTAAGATGTTGACCGGGGATATAAGGTATCACCATGCAAAATTTCATTGAAATCGGTTCAGCCATTTCGAAGATTAGCCCGTACAAACAGACAGAGAAACAAAAAATGTAAAAAAAAAAATTTCTTTTATCGCTATTTATACATTCCCCTGACTATCCTATTCAATAAGGTTTATTTTTACCTTCCACTATTGTTATTGAGAAAACTGGAACAAAAGAAGCGAAATGGAAAAATAAACCTTTTTTATAATAAATCAAAGCTCTCTTTTAAACGTGATAAAAATGCTCTCCTGATAAAAAGATAAGAGCCAAAAATAAACTTTTCATTCTAGATACGAGAGACGAGACAGAAGAAACATATTTCACGTTTCAAAAAATAGCGAAAGGTGTCCTAATTAATGACAATCTGTTTTTGACTGAGGCTCAATGGAACACGGTCATGGAAATTGATTATGAGCTGAACCAGTGCTTTCTTTGTGACACGGTTGTTCTTGACCTTACTGAGCATGTAAACGACGAAGACCATCAAGAGCTGATGGAGATACATAAACCATTTGTACAAAGCGCTATGAACTGCAGCATCTTGAGAAAAGTAAGTTCAGTAGTTTTTACTGTGGGCGTGGAATTATTGGCCGCACCTTAACTTTATCTGCGTGAGCGAAGAGATAACTAAGGTCACGTGGGAAGGCCCTCAACGAACTGCCGAAGGTCGCAGGAAGTCGCTGGATACGGGCGGCGCTGGACTGGACCATGGAGGAATACTATGTCCAGCAGTGGACGTCCGTGGGGTGATGGCTGTGGCTAGGCCTATTATAATCGGCCACAGCCATCAGCCCCATCTATTAGGTTGTGATAAGTCATTTAATAAAAATAAATAAATAATATTATAAAGGAGTATTTAGTCAGTAAGGCTGACACGACCACAAAAACATTATGATAAAATAATTTACTATAGCTGTAAGGTCATAATGCGTTATTAAAAAATATCAAAACTGTAGTTTGAAAATTGTCTCTTATTGAGTTGAGTTTTTATTAAAAAAGCCTTTTACCTCATTGTATTTCGTTGGACGTGTTTGCCTAATATTAAAAATTAAAAAAAAAATACTTATACGATTAAAATGTTTTGCAGGTAAACAATTCTTTCCACTGTGCAGTCTGTAATAAGGTTATAGATGTTGATGATGAAGACCATTTTGAATCCATAGCTCATGTCGAAAATTACAATATGGCTGAAGCAGCTAGACTAGAACACAACAATATTAGTATTGGTAACAAACACGATACAAACAGTGAAATTATATCAGATGAGTCAATACACTTCGGCGATTTCAGTATTGATGAAATTCAATTCGAAGATGGTTTTAATAATAACTTTAACAAACCAAGTTCATCATATGCTTCGATGGTGAAAAAAATCAGAACTGAACACATTTTGCCTAAATATGTAAAAGTTGATTTTGGGGATAGACACGTCACAGTTAAACATGAAAGCTGGCATATGATAATAAAACCAAAACGCAACACGTTCTACTGTATGGCATGTGTGGAATACTACAGACTATGGCGTATTGCGGAACATTGTAAAGATGATACACATTTAGAGAAAATAAATAAATTAAAAATCTTAGACTCGTACAAAGAACATTTAGTAAGAAAAGTAAGTATAGTATAGTATAACTGGTCCACTCTCAACTGACGGAACACGGATTCGATTCGCGATGTCTCGTCCCATCTCGCTTTGACTTGCCACAAAGTCAGATAGTTCTGAATAAGGAGGCTGGTTATTGTCTCTGTTTATTATATTAAGTACTATAGTACCAAGTACTATATATATATATATATACATTTGCGCCCCATTGCTGGGCGCAGCTCTTCCCCCTTGGTGAAACACAGGAGTACGGCCGTAACACCACCATGCTCAATGTAGATTGGTGCTATAGCTATCGGGACGAATGGCTTAACGTGCCTTCCGAAAGATCCAATGACCAATGCAAAAGTTGTTTCTTTTTTCGTTTACGAACTACGCCACCAAGGTCCACAAACTTCGCACTAACTTCTGTGTTTCTTTCAGATGGATAACAAATATTTTCATTGTGGCCACTGTAATACTTTACTTATTGATATAGATACTCATTTAGCTGAAGAACATCCTCAAAGTACTCTACTTGATAAAAACATAAACGATGATGATACTATAGTTATAGTACCTGAGTGTGTTGAGAAAGGAAGAGAAAATCATGAAGTTAATAAATATCAAGATGTTAATAATGATCAAGAAGTTAACAAAGACCAAGAAGTTAATAAAGATCAAGAAGTAAATAAAAATATTACCAATTTCAATGTACATGTCAGGATGATTTTCGTGATATGTGATCACAAACTTACGTTACCTTTAGCCAATTTTCATGTGTTGTACCCTAGAGCAGTAAATGTTTATTGTGGGCTTTGTAACGTTACTTGTTTTATTGATCAAACTGATTCTCACGTGACTAGCGTACAGCATCTAATCTTACTTCAACAGACTTCCTTTATACCACAGTTTCATTTTAACGCGGTGCGTTCTGTAAGTAAAAATTTTTCTACTCTATTCTATTCTATTCTTGGCTATTCTATTCTTAAATCGTCCTCAGCCTATGTGCGTCCCACTACTGGGCACAGGCTTTCCTCATAGAGAAACACACTAGGAGTATAAGCCGTAACACCACCACGTTGTCCCAATGAGGGTGTGGGTAGAATCAGTTGCATTAGCGACCGGGACCAACGGCTTAACGTGTCTTCCGAAGCACGGAGGAGTTCGAAATCACAAAGTTTTTGTCACCCTTCAAGGGCCTGACCATGGCGAAGGTAGCTTTGCTTTCGATATCGAAAGCCAAAGCGTACTAACCGCCACTTCACCGAACTCCTCACGACTTACTTACGTTATACCCAATTATTAACTAAAAAATCTATCATTTCAGATCCGCGGAGCATTGCATTGTGCTATATGTAATTTGCCGATTACCCCCCAAATGATTTACATGCATCTTCAGGATTTAATTCACCAAAAACTTTTATATAATGCCATCGCGTTGAGTAATAATTGCACTGGAATTAATGAAGATGATAACCTTAGAATGCGTATAAAAGTACAATTAAAAGATCCAATTGAAATAAAAAGTAGTACTCCAGATAGTAATGAAAAAAGCAAAAAGGAACATCACAAAATTGGAAATAACTTTGAAGATAAAGAACAAAAGAAAAAAGAAAACAAGAACATAGATGTCAAAATTCCAGACGAAATAAATAGTAAGGATCTTTCTACTGTAAGCAATAATGATATATTTCAAAACAAAATTGCAGATGAAACTATTATAAAAGAACCTTCAAAAAAAGAAAACTCAAATAAATTCAATAAATCAACTGAAATAGAAAAAGGTAAAATAATTGACACTAAAGACTGTAAACTTACGAATGAAATGAATGATAATGTACAAATCCCATTTAAAAACCAAAATAAGACTAAACAGCGTACCAAAAATAAAACCAAAGATGATAGAATAGTAAAAGTTGATGAACGGGAGATTCATGAAGACAAAAACACAAATATTATCGTAAAGGACGACGAAGTTACAAACACTAAAACTGAAATAAAGAAGATCGGTAAATTGGAAAGAAAAAAAATTGAGTACACAACTAAGAAAGAAAAGGTTAAGGAAAATATTGTAACTAAGAACAAAAAGAAAGATGCTGGTATCCTGAAAACAGAAAAGAAGAAAAATAATAAAGAAGCCGATGATGATAAATGGAAGACAAAAGAACGAACTAAAATAAAAAACAAAAATTTGAATATAGAACCAACCGAAACTGATAAGAAAAGAGTTGTAGAAGACGAACCTAAAACGCAGAGCAATAATAAAGAGAATTCACCTCTTGTTATTGAAATAAATAGATATGATATTAAGAGTAACGTTGAAATTAAAGAAGAAAAAGGAGATGAAGTTTCTAAAACCATGGTAGAACAAAACAATAACGAAATAACTGAGGTGGATTGGGAGTCTTATGTCTACATTAGATTCAAAGAAACATTTTTCAAGATATCATTCGGATCTTACAACTCTTTAATTATACTAGGAAATGGAAAGGTCCATTGCATTTTATGCGCTACTCAAATTGGTTTGGGATCCCTCAAGGACCATATTGGGACCAATACTCATTTAGAAAAAGTGATACAATCAAAATTTCTAAATAATAACCATGGGTCCCTATTTAGACAGGTTAGTCATATTTTGTTTTATAACTACAATGTTCTTTTTGCGCCACAGATTAAACATTTGATACAGTGTTGATATACAAAAAAGCAAAGACCAAGATCAATAAACTATTAAATGTTTTTAAATGGTCCCCGTCACCATGTTGGTCCGGGATACAAAAAGAATGTATCAACTGCATTTCTTGCCTAGCATGTCGTAAAAGGCGACTAAGGGCGTATTGGGTACTGGGTCTGTGATTGTGTAGGCGATGAGCTAGCCACTTGTTACTACTCTTTCACGATTTTTCATCTGACCAAACCCAATTTTCGTATCGCTAAATGTGGTCTTAAGGAACTCAGTGCTCCTTGGACTCTGCCTACCTAGCAATATAAACTATACAACTTGTCATAATTTCTGATAATATATTTTAATTTATAGGTAAACAATACAGATGTTCAGTGCGTTACGTGCAATGTATTGGTGGCATTTAAAGACATGAACGACCATATGGCTTGGCTGACACACCTGTCTAGAGCAGAAGACTCTAGGACATTGAATAAAAAAACAAGGCAAAAAGATATTAAAAACGGAGTACTTAAAGTTGAAGCAAATATAACTAGTGAGGATTTTTATGAGGAATGCAAAGTTCCCGACAAAGTTTTACAAGTTTATCAAAAAGGGGTAGCTGTTGAAGATTCAGATTTTTAACTAGATGCAATCAACGATACGGATTCATGCGGTAAACCTGTTACTTTAGATGTCAGGGCCACTTCCATGGTGTCATTGAAATGCCAAATGGATTTTGATCTATATTATGTAAAACACCATATGAAGGTTTGGTGGAGCATGTGAATGAAGATCAACATTTTAGGATGTTACGTAATCCTTTTGCCACAAACTGGCCCCAAAATTACTTGAGATGTGTAAGTCGTCTTCTTCCAACCTGTTTTCGCACTCTAGCTGGGGTTGGCGCAAAACAGACCCGCTCGGAGAGGAGAGTATTTTTATCACGTCTAAAACAGTGTTTTGAGTCATTGCAGTAAGGTTTATTTTCACTTTTATGTTATTGAGAATGCTCGAGAGGATTTATGCGAACGCTTTTTATCATATTCTCTATCTATTTATCTATTTTTGAACAATTTTAAGAATTTTAATTATAAACTACCAAATGAATGAATTGTATCTAATTCATATTATGAATTGTGAGCCAAGTAGCCATTTTATGATGGCAAGTAGGCAGCTTAATCTAAATAAGAATCTAATAGTAATTGCGCAATGCAGCCTTTTTAGATTCCCTGATCCTCTCCGCGCCGGTCTATGGGAACGGACACTAAAGCTTATAGATATCTGAACAGAAATTTCATCATTTGATTAAAGTAGTCTTTTATACGGTCTTGTCTTTGTGATGTTAAAAAACGATATCAAAATTGTTGTTATATCGTCATTAATTTCAATATAATTAAAATATTCTCAGCGAGCAACTGAGTGAGTCATATGCTTATCGCCTAGTGTAAGGTACCCATATACAAAAGATACTATCCACTCATCTCTTCCTTTGGGTGTCGTGAGCCGTGTGGTAGTCGCTCGTTAAAAGAATACTACCAACCCATCTCTTCCCTTGGGTGTCATAAAAGGCGACTAAAGCCCGGCGCACATTATCGGCATCGGCACGGCTCAGAATTTTAGGTCATAAATAACATCATATATTAACTTCACGGCAACAAAGTAGAAATTTCCATGATATATATATATGGCCGTAGTAACAAAGATGCCGATTCGGTATGCTTGAGGTTGCTTCGGGATACTTCGGCATCCTTCAGTACGCCGCCGCCGTGCCAAGGCAACACTCGGGGGTAGTTTGGACGGTACGGCATGCTGAAGGACGCTTCGGCATCCCTAAGGACGTTGCAGCATGCCAAGGCACGGAATAGATAAACCTTATTTATCTATTCCGTGTGCCAAAGCATAGTTGCCGACAATGTGCGCTTGTATGTAGGGATGCTGAATGATTCCTTTCCTTGCCGATGCCGATAATGTGCACCGGACCTTAAGCGCCCTCGTGAATTACACATATTCAAGTTTGAAACTTCGGATATACCTAGTCACCATTTTTAAAATATTGTCACAGCGCTCCCTGGCCCGGCTGAGGCAGGAAAGCGTTGAGAGCAGAAAAATATGTACAATTAAATAAAAAGAAATATTATATAATGAACAATTTATTTTAAGAGCTAAAAAAAATATATACTAACAACTTTGTCGGTAGAGGAAAAAAACGGGTTCCTTATACATATGTGTTTTTGCTCTCTCCAGTGTAATATATAACTGTGACTTAAAACTAAAACAAAACTAAGTAAATGAAACAATGTCCTCACGAATCCTGCAACCATCCAGTCTTCTTATGAGAAGCAGTCAGGCTATGCTAGGCTTCCTAAATCTGCCTCTTGCATTACAAATAAAAATGTCATGGTTGACAGGACAAGCGTTACTTCATTTTAACGCAGTATTTATAAAAGTTTGCCCAACAAAATTAACTTATGTTATTATGACAAACAACAAATAAGTGAAAAGAAAGAAAAATACCAAAATATAACCACCGCAACCCACCCGTTCTTAAATCATAGGTCATTTAACATTGTTTTTCAATAAAAAATAATAAATATTCCGTGTTTAACTTAAACACATTTTCCAAATGTTCTCGAAAAAATTGCATGACCAACTCGATATCGTTCTCTCATCTCGTAGGCCGCGCCTGCCCGGCCGATCGTTTATTGTTTTTTAATTTTTCACGTATATGGCTTCGAGATGAGAGAATCGAGCCATTTAAAAGTTAGCAATTTAAATAATAATAAAAAAATGCAATGTTACAATATTAACGTATTTTGATAGTTCAAAGTCAATATTTTTTATATTTTTACCACCATGTTATAGACAAATTAAGTAATATCGCTATTCCCATAAATGAGTTTTTAGTTCGTCTTAAATTTATTATTGTTGCTTGTACCCCTTCGTTCGACTTATTACGTTTGGTGGCGCTACTATACCTACTAGCGGAATTACTAAATTTATCTATATTCCGTTAGTATTGTAGCGCCACCTAACGCATCTAACGCAGCATCATCAATTCAAGCATCAATAATTCTTAATTCGTTGTATGTGTCGTGGGCAATTTGTTTGATTCACCGTTTTTATACGGAGTGTCAGTTCGAAATCCATGACTCGTTAAAAAAATCATAGGATAAGAGTGACCACAAAACATTTTGGATAAATTACAGTTTCTGCAACCAGGGTTTTATTGACCATTTGAAGTGGGATTAAGGTTTATGCTTTTAAAGGCGATTCCCACACTCCCACTTCCACACCCCTCGACGGAGACGTGGATGCGTGCTTTAACGCACCTTCGCGCGTACAAGCATTGTGACGGCTCTGAATCATGTCATACAAGCTGTTTGGAAATCACGCACACCTCGGTACCTTGCGTGCCGCACTCACGCGCAGGTGCGTTCGCCGCATCTTTATTTTTATACCTACCCTCTCAATCTTTGGAATAATTTCATAACCCATCACACCTTTTACAAATCCAGTAAATCGATTTTCATCAGTATTTATCAAAATCTTTTGTAGTGGATATTCATTTATAGTTATTGAATTTACTAAGCCATGTATGTGGTGATATCTCAATTCCAATTTTAGACAATGGAGTATCAAATTTATACAGATGTGTAATCTCTAAATTCTGGCCTCTTTCTTTTGATAATTCTTCCATAATTGAATCAACTCTATATTGAGGTTGGACCAATGCATGAGAAATGTATACAAAATCAGGACTTAATCTAGAAAGCATAGGTAAATATCTCATTCTACTATCCATCTGTGATTGGATATAGTTTAATAGATTGGGCAGTTTCCTAACATCAAGGTTGCTTTCATTTATAATCTTTCGTACTTCACCAAGATAATATTCTGGTATGCCATTATATTCAATTATATTACTCAAACCATGAGCATGTAATATAGCTGGTTTCACTAATTCCATAGGAATATTAATAACATTAGGGTTAACAGAAACAAGAGTTCTAGATAGTGTCACTCAATATTTTGATCTCTGTCTGCCCCCAAGGATATTCAAAGACCTTACTTAACCTTTTCATATTGCACTCCATTAATTGTTTGACCTCACTGTTGTCATAATCAATGTTTGCTTCCATTGTTTTATGTATATACCATTTTACCAAATCAGTTTTGCAGAATCTTCTGGTATTTCACTCATGTTTAATTTGTCCCTACGAAAAGTTATAGGGTACTTAAGATTAATGTTTGTCATAGTGCTCATCAACGGATTGGGATCTTTGAGCGAACGTGAGATTCTTTCTATAGACCTAACATTAGAAAGTGTGCTGTCCCTCAAAATGGTGATTGATTCATTGCTTGCATTCTTTATTTTTAAACAAGCCAACATTATTCTTGTTTTCAGATTATTTTTTAAATCTGCCCCTTCCATATCTTAGTTTTTCGCAAAGTCTATTGTAAAATGGTACTATCTGTTTCTGCTTGCTGTCAATTCAATCAATTCACCGTCGCGTGAGTCGCATGAGCGCGCGTGGATGCGTCTCCAATGTTGTACTGTGCGTTTTTTCTATATAAGAGCATATACTTTCAAACAACGTTCGCACACGCATTCATTTCAGTGTTTCAGTGTGAGAGTTACCTAAGCTGATACCGTACCGTCGTGTGCAAACGGCAGAGCTATACAAATTGCCGGCGGCATATATATTTTCCCTCTTACCGTGGACTCGGCATTTTGATATATCTCTTGTTTAATCACGTTCAACTGTCAAATTACTCCTACGTGACGATCTCCGTGGTCGAGTGGCAAGAACGCCGGTCTCAAGGCGTCGTCGCCATCTCGAGAGGTTCTGTGTTCGATCCCCGGTGGGGGCAGATGTTTGGGTGATGAATTTTCAGGCATTTGCTAGATATTTATATATATATATATACAGCATTGGCTAGTTGATAGGTGTGAACGTCTGAAGATATTTATTTTAATTTTTACTATGTAACTTGACAACTGGGCGTGTTAAAAACGTGACAAATATTGTTCATGCTACTTGGGCGGTGTTAGTGTGGCTATGGTATTCTAGAAAAAAAAATCCCCGGGAGTGCTCTTAGATATAAGTTTGACTCTGTGATCTAGGTTTAAATATATAAGATAATTAAATTTGCGTAATTTTAAATTATAATATTAAGTAAAAATCTAATTCCTCAATGGCATTTAATAATGTAACAATATCTCAATTCTATTACATATTGCTAATTATTTTATATTGAATTTGATCATTGTAATCTATACGAGTTTTATACTTATAATTTTTAATTAGATGTTATAATAAAATAATCACAATGTTACATTTTATATCTTATAATAAATGAATATGTACACAATGTTTTTACTTATTTCGCGATATTTCTGTTTCCTTTGCCAACCTTACACTATATTAAGAATATCATACCGCCTCTATCCCCGAAGTGGTAAGCAGAGTAGAGTAGAGAGGAAAAATAAACCTTAATGAATTCTAAACCTGAGTATCTTCTTAAGTTTACAACCGAATAGATTTTTATGGAACAAACGTAGGTTCAAAAGTTTAAAGGGGGGGGACACATTTTTTTTAACTTTCGAAGCGATTATTTCAGAAACTATAAACTTTATCGTAAAATGATGTTACAAAACCCCCAAAAATTCATTTTTGAATAGCTATCCAACGATATATCACACGTTAGGGTCCAGAGGAAAAAAAATCAGTCCCTACGTTACTTGTATGGGCACCCCCCCTAATTTAATATTTCATTCCACTTTTGATTTGTGCACTTTGTCGGCGTTATTAAGGGTTCCTAGTTTTCTACAGAACCCTAAAAAGGTAAATTCCAAAAATCACTGCATATATAACTCAAAGATATTATCAAAGGTAAGTAGCACTTACAACTTTGGTAAACCTTGCTTTAAATTCAATACTGTAATTATAACGTTACTAGTTTATATAATTTTAATATTGTCACCTTTAGTTATTATAATATTAGGTCCTTACCTATGAAATTGGTGTTTTGTATGGAGATTTTGGGGAGTTCTTCATTTTCCATACTGAAATTTTTTCAGTTTTCTTCACAAAGACAAATCCAAAGATAATAATATTTGGCATCTATCATTAGACAAGCTTTAGTAATATGTGTGTGAACACGCTTGTTAAAAATTATTTATCGTTTTTAAGTGAATGCAAATAAAATGATGTATTCGGGAGGCACTTAAAAAGAGTTGTCTCCGTGTCCAATTTTGACACAATTAAACTTACAACAAATTATCAAAACAAATCAAAAGAGCTCAAAAACATAGTCTATTTTTAGACGAGGTAATTATTTTTTAGGAATACTCTGAATCTTAATAGTTACAGTCAAAATACTAAGAGAGAAAAAAACACATAATTTCATAGGTAAGGACCCAATATTTATAATAATTTACGTTGAGCCAACCGCTCCAGACACTGACTCTGATAGGAATGATATTCGAGAACAAAACAATGAAAAAAAAAAAAGAAAACAGACGGTAAATTTAAAAACAGAAACAGAGAAAATGGCCAGAGAAGAGCGCAATAACAGCAAAGAGTCGCTAATACTGATATAGTGTCATATTTTTGGGCGCTACATATGTTTGTCTTTCATGAATGATCACTTTTTTTGCATTTTCTTTATTTAGACAAATCCCAGCACGTTTTATAAAATTTTTTTGTGCCTTAAATAGTCCCAGCATGGACAGTTTGCTCCAGCGATGTAGTGGGCAGAAAACTTAAAGGCCGGCGCACATACGAGTATTATTATGGCGAAGCCTCAGAGTAAACAGAACTGGAGTAGCCATTAGCCAATTTCTCAAACATTTTTTTCTGCCATTTCTTGCGGGGGGTGAGGTTACCACTACACTCAAAGCCAGCCGTTTTTACAAATACACACATGCATAATTCGACACACAAATTTAAATTTTACGCACACACACGCTTAAAATAGTCACGTGGGGTGTGCGTTTTGACAACGTCACAGCCGCACTCCCCACGAGACTAACGCTCGAAATTTGAAATCGTAGAATTCTAAAACATGAAATAATGAAGTAAATAATCATGAAATCTTAAAAATTATAATTACAAATAAAAGTTGACACCATCTTTTAGCATACTCGATGTTTTCTATTTATTTTTACAACAAAAAACAGCACAGGCAGGTATTTTTGCGGGAGCTCTGTTCGCCGCAACGTTTACAATTTTATGGCTGTCAAAATGGCGGCTCAACTAGTTTTATTAAACGTGCAAGCATCCGATGCTTGTGCATTTGGCAGAGGGGAATGTTAGACAAAGGCTACTCCAGTTCTGTTTACTCTGAGGGCGAAGCGCAACGCAGAGCATAGGTACCCTGGAGGCGTGTGTGACGGTCCAACTTGACAAAAAATTCGTACACTTTAATTAAAATAAAACTCAATGTCTTATTGTGTTGTATCTCACATTTTTATTGTAGCTTTCTTCACGCTTATTTTAACTTTCATCACGCTTATAGCTATCATAACCCTTATCATCACGCTTATCACGATTGTCACCACGTTTGTTGTAGTCATCATCACCTTTTTCGTAGTTATCATCACGCTTATGCCTGCTATCGCGTTTATCGTAGCTCTCATCACGCTTTTCGTAGCTGTCATAACGTTTATTATACCTGTTATGCTTATTATATTTATCATATCTATCTTCGGATTTATCATTGCCATTTCCTTCGGTAATAGTTCTATAAGCTATTGAAGCTAATTCAACAGCTTTATCGGTATATTTTTGCACCAGTTTTGAAGTCAGAAAATACTTGAAGTCGTCTATCAATTTTTCAAAATTCATCTCGGGTAACTGGCTCCTCAAACTTTCAAATTGTGGTTCATTAAGAATTTCTGAAAGAAAAAGAACAACATATCATCACGCTCCCCGAAGGGGTAGCCAGAGGTGCTTATAACCCCCCCTCCACCTGATATGTTAAGTATCCATGTAACAGGGGAGTTCCAAAAAAGTCAAGGTTTAAGGAACTTGTATCACTCTCCTCACACTGTGCCCGGTACATGGCACCAGGCTCGCCTGTTACATCGGAACTTGAACCCTGTTGGACCTTTTAGGATTGACTATTAAACGCGGTACAAACCCTTACTTTCCATACTTTAAAATAAACAAATAAGGGACCGTTCAAACAGATCGGCTGGGAGAGGAGGGCATTTTTTTATCACGAATAAAACAGAATTTTGAAAGTCTAAATGTTCAGGCCATATAACGCCTGACCCATTCGCGCTGCAACATTCACTCATCACGTCGGGGTCACCAATTTGATTGCGAAGTGAGACGCGAACTACGACGCATCGTCTATCATATTTTGTATTTTTTACATAAGTAAATCCAGTTATCAAGAAGTTTTTGGGTCTCATTTACATCAAACTTCCTATCGCAATCACTAAATTTGAATTGCAATAAGGATTATTTGAACGTCTCACTTCTTTTGTTATTGGGAATGCTCGAGAGGATATCCGAACTCGCTTAGTGTGAAATTATGGGAATAGCCGATTGGCTGCTCTACGACGATGGTCGGGATCAATCGGCTCCGAGAGTACAATCTTCGTCGGTCGGTGTGAAAAGTGCGCTCCGATCCTGTCTGCGCCGGCCTGTGTGAATCGAGGCTAAAGGTCTACTGTCACAGATTTAGAACTTCTAACGGTGAATACAAATACACAGACACCAAAGTGACTAAAAATTTTATATTGTATTGACATCGGGAGCAAGCTACGTAGAAATTTTCGGCGCTCTAGCTGCCCGGGAAGTGGATTAATAACTCCTCAGCATTTCCTTGTAACAGAACAACCGCCCGCTGTATGAAATGTTCTATTTATTGTGGTTAGGAGTTCGGTGGCGTAGTGGTCCGCACGCATTTGCTTTCAATATCGAAAACAAGCGAAAACTGGTAACATGGTGAATGGGGCTATGCTTGCTTTTATGAGCAGACAAATGCTCTCTGAATAGGCACGACTAGTGCACAACGGTGTGCTAGTCCTAACACTGATGTACGGGAATGAATGTTGGGTATGGGAGAAGAGACATGAAAGTAGAATAAATTCGGTAGAGATGAGAGCTTTGTGAAGCATGGCTGGAGTAAAATTAAGTGACAGGATATATAATGATGTGATAAGAAGGAATTGACTAAAGGAATATATGAATCGGGTGTGATTGGAGATACGGGACGAGGCAGACCTAGGCGAAGTTTCTCGACCAAATTAAAGACGTTCTAGAGAAGGGCCAGGTCAAAGGTACCCGAAATCGGCGAGCATGTATGAGGACTGTAATGAGAGTTGATGAAGCGAAAGAAATATGCAGGGATCGTAGCAAGTGGAAGGATGTAAAGAAAACAACGCTGCTGTCGCCAATTCGCCATGGTCAGTCG
Organism: Parapoynx stratiotata; assembly: GCA_910589355.1. Lineage (NCBI taxonomy): Eukaryota > Metazoa > Arthropoda > Insecta > Lepidoptera > Crambidae > Parapoynx > Parapoynx stratiotata. Next base: position 3,684,629 of record OU342476.1, on the reverse strand, counting down.
TGAGATGGGTGAACTTGTGATCTCGATTTCCAGCCAGCGTGGTGTTACCGCCCATACTCCTCATGAGGAAGGCCTATGCCCTGGACGTACACATGTTGATGGTGATGTTTCATACTTGGCTCCCCGTTTTAAACCCCCCGTTTGGTCGGAATCTTTTGTAAACCGAATAGGCTCGTTGACTAATTTCAAAAGTTATGAAAATAATGTTTTATTCGCATAATATTTAGTGCCAGGGTCCGAAATATACCAAGTTTAAGAAATATAAATAAGGGATTTGCTGAATTCAATTTAAATATGTCACGAACACGCTATCCGCCATGTTCGTGAAATTGGTGAAGTAACGCTTCATGTAAACAATTACCACGCATTGTCAAAATTCATAGACCATTATGACAGACGTATTTGCCTTTCATGCTAAAAAGTACTTTAAAATTTATTGTGATAAAGATCTCAAAACAAGTATATTATTATTTATGGTTGTAGTTTACAGTAATAACTCATTTTGTGGAAAAAAAAGTCAACTTGCCTATTCTACAACTACAAACCAATAAGCGTATTGGTGCAACATTTCGTTGAGCTTTTGCAAGAGATCGGGCGCGGACGAATGCTCCGAAACTTCCACAAAGTGAACGCAATGAAGGTACATCGAAATGTTACAGGTAATTGCTTAAACGCTGTGAGCATTACGCCGAGCAGGAACTTTACATATTTTTTTTACAAAAGACAGGTAAGCTCTCGGCCTTCATCTCACCTCATGTTAAGTGACGATAAGGCCGAAGGTGGAAGCGAGCTTCACCTGTAATCCTCAACAACTCAGGAACTATCTACCTCTCCTATAGGCTATCTTACCTCTGATTGCCGGAAAACAACAATGCTTTTATCATTGTTATTATGGCGACAAATTTAGGTAGGACGGTGGTAGCTAGCCAGGCGGGCTTAGAAGCACAAGGAAATGTATAGGAAGCTGAGATTTTACCCGTATTGTACCAATCGTAAAAATGTTAGGTACTGCATAGTAATGCTCTAGAAAATGTTCGTGTATTCACCTCAGGTCTATTACGGTCTCTGCATGTCCATTAGGTACTCCGAAGTAACCATGGCCCTAAATAAGAACGTATTTAGGTTCCTACCGCGACCAAATCCAACGTACGAGAGTATGGAGTGTGGATGGCATAACGTTTTCGACTATGACTTGGCTGTGGTAAAAACGTTCTTATAATAGGTCTTTACCTATAATATTGCCGTTTTTTTCTCTGTAACTATTTAGTTTCAGAGTATTCTTTAAAAACAATAACCTCCTCTTAAAATAGACCATATTTTTGAGCTCTTTTGATTGTTTTTGATAAAGTTTTGTAAGTTTAATTGTGTTAAATTGGACACGCAGACAACTCTTTTAAGTGCCTCCCGAATACATAATTTGATTTGCATTCACTTAAAAACGAAAAATAATTTTTATGAAGTGTGATATCACACATATTGCCAATGCTTGTCTAATGATACATGTATCTTTGGATTTGTCGTTGTGAAGGAATCTGAAAAAATTTTAGTATGGAAAATGCAGAGTTCCCCATAATCTCCATACAAAACGGCAAGTTCATAGGTGAAGACCTATTATTAATAGTATGGATATAAAATGTTCATGCCCTATGCCTCGGAAGGCACGTTAAGCCGTTGGTCCCGGTCGCTATTTCAACCGATTACCCACCAACCCGCGTTATCCAGTGTGGTGGTGTTACGGCCCATACTCCTAATGTGTTTCTACATGAGGAAGGCCTGTGCCCAGCAGTTGGATGTATAGAGGCTGAGAACGACGACGACGAACGAGACCGTTCCTCTCATTCAGAGAATATTTTTTGCCTGTATCGCTTCTAGCACGAACACGGAGCTTATGGGGCAGTGGGCTAGTTGATTGATGAATAAATGGAATGGATAGATGGATGGTGCGTCAAATAATTTATTTATTAATAAATTTTTTATTTCAGTGATGAGATGAAAAATATGTTTGAAAAAAAATCATCTAATTACGGTCTTTCATGCTTCTATAGACTCGCGCAGTCTCCCTTGCAACATCGCTTGTGTACTGAGATACTGCTTTTGAAGTCAATAGGTCCTTCAATCCTCGTATTAGAGACTCTGTGTCTATATTATATAGAATGGAATTTCTTGGCTTTAGATCTACCGCTACAGGTTCTGAAAAGTCAATAAAGGTGAATGTAGCCCTTACATTATCCAGGCAAGAGTCCTATCTCATTTTTTTGTTTAGTTGTTATGTTCAGTGTTACATATATATGTTTTTATATTCTATATTAGTGGTCCCGTTTTGGTCCGGGACACAAAAATAAAGTACCAACTGCTTTTCTTGCCTAGCATGTCGTAAAAGGCGACTAAGGGTGTATTGGGTACTGGGTCTGTGATTGTGTAGGCGATGAGCTAGCAACTTGTTACTTATTACTACTTGTTGGAGTCGCTATGGCAAGGTGAAAATAACAGACTTGTCAACCATACTTATGTGAAAATTCTTCGTTCTAAAAGACGGTTTTCTTTCCACAAAATCACGGATCGCATGTTGGATGGAGCTTTCAGGCGAAGCATTTGATGCGTCCTTGTCTCGCCTGCGGAGGTTCTTCCTGGCGACCTTAGCGGCCAACTTATCATACTGCTCTGAAGGAACCACTTTGTGTATGAGTGCGTCTACATTCGAGCGATTTTGGTTATCTTTGCTGACTTGGACAAACACGTATGCGTGCGCTTGCGCTGTTAGCAAACCTGCGAGAAGAAAGCGGTTTAAAAATAAATATTTTGCGGAAATGAAAACTCTTGAGGAGTTAGTGTCGTTAGTACGCTTTGGCTTTCGATACCGATAACAAAGCTACCTTCGCCATGGTCAGGCCGTGGATGGGTGATCAAAACTTTGTGATCTCGAACTCCACCGAGTTTCAGAAGGCACGTCAAGCCGTTGGTCCCGGTCGCTATTACAACGGTTTCTACCACATATATAAATTTACATAGATAACGCAAGTATAACGATTTGTATTGAAACCAAGCGTGTCAACTTTTAACGTCTACTGTGACGTCACAGAAATCCAAACTGATTGAAAGATACCGATGCCGCTGATGCCCACCACCAATTATCACACATACTATTGTGTAGGCGATGAGCTAGCCACTTGTTACTACTCCTTCACGATTTTTTCATCTGACCAACCCTATTTTTGTATGGCTTAATGTGGTCTTAAGGAACACAGTGCTCCTTGGACTCTGCCTACCCCTTCGGGGATGTATGTATGTAACCCGCATTGGGTCAGCCTGGTGGTGTTACGCCCATACTCATGTATTTGTTTCCATGAGGGAAATCTTTGTAGAGCTGTGCGACGTATAAAACTCTTGAAATCGAAGAACCTTGTCGAGTTCAATGCTATGAAAACGCAGGTTTACATGCGCGTTTACAGCTAAAAAGTCGCCGTTCCTTCCCCTTCCTTCTCTTCAGGGCACCTCTATGTCGTTACAGAGCAGGTGATACACCTTGCTCGGCATGAAGCTACGCTGTGATCTAAACCCGGTTAAGACCGCCTCGGGGAAACTCGGACTCCTGAACAAGGTGCGAAGGTTTCACGCCTGACCAGTTATGCCTGCTGTACAAAACCCACGTCCGGTCTTGTATGGAGTACTGCTCGCACCTTTGGGATGGCTCTGCTAAGTACCTCCTCGATGCTCTGGACAGATTGCAGCGTCGCGCTATGCGTATTATTGGCGATGCAGAGGTAACGAACACCCTAGAATCACTGCAATGCGTCACGACATAACGTCGCTTAGCGCCTTTTATCGTTTATACCATGGAGAGTGTTCTAAACACGTTCTGAAGAACTCTTTGACCTTATCCCTCCTTCTCCTTACACAAGAGTACGCGTGCTGATCTACGGAGTCACACTTTCAATGTCGCTACGTCTACTTTGCGCACTAAGAGATTTCGTGACTCCTTTCTCTGTCGCGCAGCTAGAGCGTGGAATTCCTTACCGGCACACGTATTCCCTCCTTACAATATGGGTTCCTTCAAAAGAGGCGTGAAGAAGCATTTTTTGTGCCGGCAAGGTGAGGGTGGCTAGGGCTAGTATGTTAGTATGATGCTCTAGCTATCTTCACATGTGGACTCCTCTACTGCTTATCATCAGGTAGTGTGGAGTCATTTGTTGAGCTTTTTATAAAAAAAAATCACAAACAATAGATGTTCCTATTTAGTCTGGTTTTCTGACCATAGATATATAATATATTAAGATTGTAACGAGGCGCTACACTAGTGTTGGCCACTCTTTGCTATTATTGCTCTTCTCTGGCCATATTCTCTTTGGTTCTTTAAATAAAAACGAGCCATCTGTTCTGCTGTCGGATCTCTATCCAACTTGCAACCAAAAGAAGTATTATTTAAGTTAAAGTATATGCGCAGCTTCATTTTTGTTAAATATTGATTCATTATTTCATAGCTTCGTTATTATTATACACTGATTATGTAAGCAGTGTCATAAGCTCGAAAATAATCTTACCAAAGGCACTATTGTAAGTAGCCCTATTTTAATACTTATCTGTTAATTTTATGTTCCATGTTTTTGTTATTTACCTTTTAAAATTACCTTTTTCCAGAGTGCCTTAGTTTTTGATAATAAACCTGACGATTTTAATTTATCTCCGAGCTCACCACGTCACAAGATTTCACTTTCAAACGCTTGTAAATTTTTCTTAAATTTTTGCTTAGTTCCTGGGTTCGCTAGATTCACAGGCAGAAGTCCACAGTGCGCCGCCATCCCCTCGCCCGAACTTTGCGCTTTTGCTCCAAGTCTTCCGAACTTTCTTCTCCTTCCCTTCTCAAGTCTTTTCGGGACTCCATTCATTTTCTGCTAAAGTTTGAATTGAAAACTGGAAGCTGTGATGGCTGTCCCAGATTCACAATTTTTTTTATTGTGGAACTCTTTGGTGGGGCCAGATCTACAGTGGGTCAGTGGGGCCTGTAGTGGCGAGTCACACCAGGCCCTAGAGTATAGGTCTACATTTCTACCATATTCCCAAAACTTTACAAAAATGTGAAGATGAGAAGACAACAAGACCCCCGTCGAGTAGCCCGTGGACCTCCAGGGGTCCACCTGGACCACTTTGGGAACTAATGCCCTAGAGGATTCCTTTCTGGTAGATATACCTGGTCATTCTGTAGGCTATGCCGGTGACCTAAGCTCTCCTGCAATTTTCCTCGATCCTGCGCTACGAGCATAGAACTTTCGATAAGCCAAATTTGACGTCGAAGATCGACAATTGTCGAACAATTCGATAAATTTGTCAGATAACCCTAAGGAGAGAAAAGGTTTTGTCGATCAAATATGGCGACTGTCGAAGTTCTATGCTCGCACTGCTGATTCGATCACACAGAGAAACTTCAAGAATAGCCCTCTCCATTTACTTTACGTATAGACCTTGACCCTCTTTATGAGGCCCAATGTAAGCGGCCACGTCTCAGTTCCGTATGGCATCACTGGCAGCAAGCACGAATTGAAGACTTTTGCTTTGAGAAACTGCGGTAGATGGGCCGAGAATATGCTGCGTAGGTCCTGAAGGGTCCACGGTGGGTAGACCTCAAGATTCGTCTTTGGAATATATTGTCACGCAATTAGAGAACATATTTGCTTAACATTAGTGTTCTATATAAAAGTGAAATTTCTGTGCGTATATGCTAAAACTTACCAATAACAATGAAAAGAAAATACATTTTCCGAACACTCGTAAAAGATGTAGGTATTTGTTTTTCACTTTATGGCAAAACTCGCGGTATATTAATATTGGCACTTGTGAGAAAAGGATTTAACTAATAAAACAAAATTATGGGCCAATTTTCTCATTAAATTATGGGTGTTATTTTCCTAATTAATTAACAATGTTAATGTGCGAACAATTTTAATTAAACCTCGAAATTCATTATTAAAACATGATTAAAACAATTGATTAAGGCCCGTATTACAGAATCAAACCCCTTTTTTACTAACTTAAACTACCCTTGGGGATTCAGAATCAGGTTATAGACCAAAAGAAAAGTAGGAAGAGCCAGATTACTTATGAAAGATGACTTGAAAGAAGATGAAGGAGACCTCCACCAACCAAGGACCCCAGTATAAACTATGTCATATAATGAGAAATGTAAAAATTTTGGACAATTAATAAAGCTTATCCCCTCGTCTGCGAGGTAGCTGAAATGTCAGCAACACGGCCTACCCCTTCTGGGAAGAGGCGCAATGATATGTTATGTTTGTTTATATTATTGTTAATTTTGCAATCTAAAATGTTTTATGCTTCATTCAAAACCGATAAATTCCTTTTTATGACAGCATAGGTATAGAATTTAGCTATTTTTCTATTCTCCATTTGACATCAGATTAGTTTAGAGACACGTATTTGTTTCGTTTTAGTTAGAAAGAAACATACTAGAAATTTATTATTATATAGTTTTAAAAGGGTGTTGTTGGGAATCCAACCTTTGAAAGGATTTATTACAATTCTATATTCTTTTTAATGTTTGATACATATTTTTCTATGACATGGTTTTTATCCATAGTTTTGCTGAATACATCGTTGTTGTGCGAATATTTAATTTATTTTAATTTCTTCAAATTGTCGGTTCACAGATTCGATTCGGAAAGCCTCGTCCCGTCTCACTCTAGCTCGCCGCAATAAAAAGTGACAGGACAAAAGTTTCCGTGATTCGTTTAGTTTCCGACAGTTTAGAATAATTAAAAATTCTTCTTGAGAGCCGTTAGAAAGAAATGACGCTATACATCCCCACATAACGCCATCCCTCTCTAGCTGTGCTCGACCAGAGATCTACTCTTGACATTGATTCTGGAACACGGGCCGAAGTGTTCATCATCATCATCAACAACCTCTGCTCGTCCACTGCTGGACAGGTCTCCCCTAATGCACTTGATCTACGGCCGTTCCCATCCAGCCCACTCCAGCCCACCGACGAATATCGTCATCCCATCTTTTCACAGGGCGTCCCTGCGTTTGCCGAGTCGCGGTCTCCACTCAAGAACTTTACGACTCCAACGGTCGTCAGATCTACGGCTATTGTGACCAGCCCACTACCACTTCAGTTTGGTAATACGGTAGGCTATGTCTGACTTTAGTTCTCTGTCGGATCACATCATTCCTAATACGGTCCTTCAGAGTTACTCCGAGCATCGCCCTTTCCATTTTATAGCTCACTGAGCGACTTAAATGGTGGACTATACTTCATCCAAATCCGATGACGAATAAATGTAAACAAACCAAGTTTAGGGTCATCACAACTTAGTTTACGAAAAAATAGCTAAATCTTGTATTTCCGACCCGATTACTGCAAAATCAGAAATGAAGATAAAATCTAAATTATTTTTACCTCACAGCCCTATAAGAACACAACCTTGACAAAATTCAGATCTCGTAAACACTTTTGCACTTTTAAACTAATCTTTCAATTGCAATCGACACTAACTTTCCCTCGTGTTCCTATACCGTAAGTACTTTTAAAATCAGTTGCGTATTCATTATTTAATTTTACCCGACTACGAATGAAAGTACTACGTTCCGTTTTATGCTACACAATTATTATTTTTTTAACTTTTTCGTGTGATATTTTAGAAGCAATTATAATTAATGCAAATAAATTAAATTCATAAGCAGTTACTTAATTCAAATTAAATTGCTTTATTTATATTATCTTATAATACAGTAAGATCGTAAATATTTTTTTAATGTGCCTGATAGAATAAGGTTATTAAAATATGACTGTCAGTGGTTGCTAGGGAACGATTTGTTATTAAACATTCTTCATCGGATGTGGATGAAGTATAGTCGAGCCGTGAGTGTCCACGTCTCGGCACCGTAGGTCATGACTGGGAGGACGCACTGGTCGAAGAGTTTTGTCTTCAGACATTGAGGGATGGATGACGAGAAGTCCTTACGAAGCCTACCAAATGCTGCCCAGCCTGGCTGAATTCTTCTGTTACCTACAATTAATCCTTCATTCCCGGTCGTCCCCACTTTGTCGTCCCCAGTGGTGACGATTGGAAAAAGATCCAATCGTCACCACAATAACCTAGTACGTTTGCCTATTTTCTTAAATTATAGCTTGAATGACTATAAACACCACAACACAGTAGGTTTAAGAACTTACACCTTTTTGATTGTTTTAACTCGGATATTTATGTTGACTCTCGGTCTATAGCGGAATGAGGTTTAAGAACCTAGACCTTTTTGATTGTTTTAACTAGGTTATTTATGTTGACTCTCGGTCTATAGCGGAATGAGTAGGAAATAAAAAGATCCAATCATCACCACCGGGGACGAACGAAACTTTTTTTCCCACTTGTACCCAGTGGGGACGACCGGGAATAAACCCAATTAATTCTTAACATCACTTGCGCTCTGCCCGGTGCATGGCAACAGGCTAATCCCTATTACATGGGGACTTCTTGAGTGAACTAATAACTATACTAGTTCACTCAATGTGAAATTTCACATCTGCTTTATCCCTTTGAAGAATTATGATATTGATGAAACCCTTGACGGTCACCGCGGACACCAGTGTTCGCAAGCTTTAGATGTTTCTATTATGTCTCGCTCTTTGACCATAGACTAGTTAATCTATATTTATTAGAGATACGCCGAAGATTCGTCTTGTATTCGGTATTCGGCGTATTCGGCATCATTTCACTATTTGTTTTTGTGCCGAATATATTCGGTTGTATTTTCTTGGCTTGATGACCGGGTATAAAACAAATGACATAACTTCTTCTGTAAGATTTATGTTACTCATGTCAACATTATGATTTCATAGGCTATTGGGGCTATTGGTAGTTTAGTATAGTCGAAACGTGTTGTCTAAGTTGATTCCGTGGCTAAGCAAAGTAATTGTAAACCGAATAATTCGGCCGAATATCCGGTTCGGTAATGGTTAAACCGAATAATATTCGGTATTCGGTTTTTCGGCGAAATCACTATTCGGCGCATCTCTAATAATTATCGCTTCGTTGTGTATATTGAACAAGATATATCTACGGGGTCGAAAACGCTTAGTTGGCAACCTCTTTTCACAATTCGCTTTAAAAAATATCTACAGGATGACACAGAAAAAAAGCATTACAATGAATCAGATGTAACGAGGCGCTGTATTATCAGTATTAGCGACCCTTTGCTGTTGTTACGATGGGGATGCCGATGATAAAGTGAAAAACCGGATGTTACTTATTGTTTAAAATTAGATCTTAAGGCACACTCAAACAATTTAAAGGTAAATTTCACAAATCACAGAACATAAAACTTTAAGATATTAAAAGTTAACTTTTGAACAATTATTATCGTTAAAGTTTATTTACTCGTATATATCGTTTTATTATTGTCACTTATTTTTTATAATATTTTATAATTATTTGAAAGAAAGAAGAAAGAAAAAAAACGTATTTATTCTGTGACATCTTAACTTGCGTAGAGACCACCGCTCGAGACGCTGACTCTGATAGGAATAAAATTGGAGACCAAAAACAATGAAAAAAGAAGACAGATGGTTAGTTTAAAAAAGAAACAAAGAGAAAATGGCCAGACATGAGCGCAACAGCAAAGAGTCGCTAATACTGATAAAGCGCCTCGTTACACAGAGAATCTGTATTTCTGTCACTATACAGGTTACAGGAAAAGTGGTGCTAGATCCGTCAAGGGCGTGGAGTACCCATCATTTCTGACTTAGTTCACTATAAAACACCCTACCTTAAACCTAATCCTTTTCGAGATATTCGACTTTTAATGTTTTGTTTTAAATTTCCGATTTTAAAGGGTATTTAATTTTTAATTTTTGAGTGTTTTTATTATTTTTTTGCATTTTTATATGTAATAAGATGCTTTAGGATGCCAATCACTAAAATCGTACATAATTCAATGAAATTGGTCGTAGTTGACAAGTGAAAGTTAAGAAAGGTAAAAAAATATTACAAAGTTTTTTTTCTCTAAAGGAAATCTAAAAAAATAATATAGAAGTTGTTCGGCAGATGTGCTTTATAATATCTCCTTTTCATCAGCTATCTAACAAGGTATTACAATCTAGGTTTTATATTACAATTCATTCAAAGAAAGTTGAGACGCTTAGCAGTTCTAACGGTCCCTCGCCTATTGTCCTTCCAGTTATGACGCACCGTGCGAGCGAGACAAGTGATATTTGTGCGGGACCTATACAGATAGGTGCGATGCAGACGACATACTTTTTGTGCGATCGAGTCTGCACACAAGATGTCTGTATATCGCGCAAAAGATCCTTCGCGGATTTTTCGCACGTCGTATGCCTTACTGCATATAGTTACAGAGGCGGTGCAGCGTAGTCTGTCAGATTCAACGGATTTTTGTGCGGCGGACTTTTTGCACGTCACGTGAGTTACTGCATATAGTTCAATATATTCTATTTTAACAGACTAAAGTCTGTCACGGATAGTCCGTCGTCTGCGCTGCACCTTACTGTGCCGAATAGTCTCATTATCGGGGCTAAATAAGAACGTATTTACCACAGCGAAATAGTCCATCCACCCTACATTCTCGCGTCCTCGCGTTCTCTCGTGGACTGTGATGGACCGTAAAATTTTCGACTGTGATTTGATTGTGGTAAATACAACCCAGGTGAGACGTAACCTGACTTCCCTAATCTGTAAACCGACTTAGAGCACATTGGGTTACTGCACTCACATTCAATTACAAGGACTATTAATAAAACAATAATCCAAACAGCAGCAAACAAATACTGTCAGCAATATTTTGCCGGCAAATTATTCATTTGGACAGTAAAATAATTAGTTGGTCAGCGGAATAATTAAATAAGCTGCAAAATAATTATTTGGGCAGCAATGGAATTAATAAAACCTAAAAAAGTATCAATTCCTAGGAAATGTGATAGATTATTCTGATAGATATTAGGTTAAGGTAATCTGTGAACCGATTAAAGCACATTACAAGGACAACGACTATTAAAACAACAATAATTCAAACAGAACTTTTTTATTGAAAAATATTACAATTTTGTATGAAAATAAAATTTTTATTAAGAAAACAAGATAAGTACAGTGCGACACTTAAATGAAGTCCGTAAAAACCAAACTCAAAAGAAAGCTAAAATACATTTAGACAAGGATTGTCTATTTCTTTCGCAAAGATGCTTGATTTGGTCCTGAATTACAGACCTGTTATAAGTGCACTGAAAATTAGTACCAGTAAAATAAAAATAAAATAAGTACAGAATAAAAATGTCTTTTCTCTTAAATAATTAGTAAAAATAAAAATAAACTTAAAGCATAATGTAAGCACCGAGGTTATTCAAATATATATCTTAAGTACTATATATACAGCGCGTATTGCAATACGCGTGGATACAAAGATCAGTTTGCCTTAGTATGAGTTAAAGAAACAAAAAAGCAAATAGCTACTCTATAATCATCGGAATAAAGATCAAATTACATTGGTAGTTTGTATCGCATCATCTGATAGCACGAACAACGCATTTTGACATCTATCACTTTTTAATCACGGTCACCTGTCAAATTACTATAGAATTCGACAACTGGACGTGATAAGAACGTGATAAATATCATTTCGCGTTGCTCATGCTACTTAGGCAGTTGTCGTTTCAACACATGCCTACTGGTTCTAAAAAGTAGTCAAAAGATGGCGCTTTAAGCACTCGTTCTATAGTCTCTTACTAAGGCTTAATTACTAACTAATCATAAAATAACTTATAAATAGAGATCGCATATTCGGATGCATAATTATTTACCTAAAGTTAGGATGTTCGCTATTGTTGAAAGCACTTTTTTTATCGAAAATTAACAAATATTTTCTAATGGTTAATGGAAAAGATTAATAAAAAAAATATAACATTATATTTTAAATATTAATTTATTTTTTAATAACACCATATTTTCTCTGACACCCTTCATCAAATTTAAACCAACCATTTTATGTATGTATGTTTTACATTGAATGGTAGGTTAAAATTTAACGTCGACTAAATATGCATCTTAAGTAATCAATCCCAAAATCCCTGGATTTTATTTTCAATAAACATATTTTAAGAAGCCGCTTCCATAATATGTTAGCAAAAATGTACTTTAGGAAAATATGCATCCGAATATCCGATCTCTACTTATAAACTAAAGATTCATTCTAAAATAATGGTAAAGCATCGCGCATCATATTCACTTAATTATATAGATATTATTATATAATTCACGAAGGCGACTATATCATTCGACTTTAGACTATATCTTAAGGCGTTAAGAGCGAAGCAACTCGCCATCAGAAATTGCAACAACCATGACTCGAGCAATGCCTAAAATGCCTTAACTGGTGTATGAGTTCAACCACCAGGTTTTCATTTAAGAGATCTGGGGTTCGATTCCTCACGGGGGCAGAAGTTATTCTGCTCGGTTTGGCTAGCTACCATTGTCTTACCTAAATCAATCTCCATAATAACCACCGATCGGAATAAGTAGAGCTATTTAGGTTCATTGACCGCAAATTTTGATGTAAATATGGATATTCCTCGGGACTAATACTCCGGGATTCGATAATTATCATTCTTTTTAACAATATGTATAAAAATGGTAATTTTTTTGTTTCAATAAGTAAATTATTTCTTGTTGGTAATTTTGTACTTAAATACAAATAGTTAGTTCTTCTCAATCATGTTCCGATTTTTGAGATACAAATAATAATATATATGATATTATGTTCTTGTACAATCACCGAATGAAAGTGTTAAATGATCGTTGATTCTTGTTCTGAGACAAAATAATAAAAATAATATAACATTGAAGTAAAAATACCAAAAATATTATAGGTGACAAGTAATTACTGAATTTACATAATTTAAAAAGTTTGTAATCATAAAATATTAAATAATCGTATGTTTTTGATAAAACCTTTCGGCAATGAGTAACGACATCTTAAAGAACCCTTCTTATGGTTTGTTTACATTTTGTCTCAGATCAAAATGGATAGAGTATAGTTGTTTCATTTCCATACTATTCTATCATATGGTAAGTACATAAAATAGCTCGACCTATTCCGATCACTGATAATAACAATGTTATAATCATTGTTGTGTTCCGGCAATCAGAGGTAAGATAGCCAGTTCAGTTGTTGAGGATTACAGGTGAAGCTCGCTTCCACCTTCGGCCTCATCGTCACTTACCATCAGTTCCTATGATGCGCGAAAGATTATTCAATATTGAACCAACAGTCAATAATTTTCAAGTACATTTTTCAAGAAACAATTCTTAGAGATAATATCGTTTAGAAATAAATTAAAAATATGGCATTAAGGTCATAAAAATAGACTTATTTTGGTTCTAAGAGTGTATACTAGCATTCTCTGCTTGAACAAATGAAGATTCGATTGACTATCTCTTTCTTGCATCATACTGTGCGAGCGAGATTAATGTAGCTTTTAGGCCGGTACAGAACCAATCTCGAGATTTTTCGGAGATAGTTAGAAAGGGATAGCGCTATGTGGAATAAATAGAGCATCTCTTTCTAAACTGTACGACAGAGATTACTTTAGTTTTGTAACACTTGCCTAACAATTTCATTCTTCATTTGATCGAATTAAAATAGGACTATGTTAACTACAGTAAACTTAATTTATCTTATAGCTACTAATTATGACATAATTTGATTGAGGATCGATCGTGAAAGTGAAGTAACTCACGCCATGATTTAAAATGAATGGGTGACCTTTGAGCTAGTTCTAGAAAAATATTTACAATGGGCCGTAAATTTCCTAATGGTACTTTCTAGAACCTTCTATATACAGTCCACATCAGCTTATATTCTTAAACGTATAAACAATGTTTATGTTAACTTCTTATTTCGTAAACAATCTTGGCGAGGGTTATTTTTAATATATCAACAACACCGCAAGACTAGGCAACTAATAACATAAATAACAACATTTGTACTACGACTCTTGATAATTCGACACATTTTACTTTCATACAAAAATAAATATCCATTTCTGTATGTTCTTAGCTCTACCCAACCGCGCAGTGTCGCCGTGTCGCCTCTTCGAACGGAACATAGACTTACTAATGTCACGAGAGTACATTATAAGCTTATAAATTCATTTTTTAATCAATGTATTGAGTTATGGTAAAACACGTTGAACAAATGTTGTTTTTTAAGATGATAGCTATCTAGCCTTGAGAAGCTGTTGGAACATTAAAAATAGTCCTGTATAAAATGAACTGATAACTGGATTGAAAATGTTTCATTCTGTAAAATAGATTTATAGTTGTAGATTATTGACTATAACCTTTTATTTTTTTCTAGTGGCTTCCCGCGGTTTCACACCGCGGTTCCCGTGGGAATATCGGTATAAAAAGTAGGATAAGTCCTTTATCAGGTTATAAACTACTATTTAAATCTATTGAGAAGTTTTGACGTGAAAGCGAGGCAGATAGAGTTATTTTTAATAATAACATGGATTATTTTGTTTTTCTATTATTTTAAGAGTAAATTCGTAAGAAGGCCACGCCAAGATTGTTGACAAAAAGATAAATTAGGATAAACAGAGTATGTAGAAACAGTTTAATAAAGAATGGATTTAAAATATGACGTCACGATACATCAAAGGCGTTCCTTTATAATATAAAACAGACAAATTGCTCACCAATGAAATACCTCTGGTATGATAATAATAACAACAAATTAATTCACATTTAATCTAGAGATGGTATAGCTTTAAATTGTCATAATAATATCGCATACAATAGTATGCCTTATACACCTGTCTCGTAAGTCTGTTTTCATTTAATTTAGGGACCATAAATTACGTCACACATTTAGGGGAAGGGGGCCCATCAAATGTGACATTATGTGACAAGGTGCGAGGGTCTTTTATTTCGTAATGTCACACTTCAACATGGTTAAAACACGAATTAAACTTATTTCGGAATTGCAGATTTAATTCAATAATTTCTAATGGTAAAATCTGTGACGTCACACTAGGGGAGTCTCACAAATAATCGTGAAAATCATGTGACATTACTGAAATTTATATCCATTCTATAATAAACCGAAAGCAAAATAATGGATAAGTGACTAAAATATTGGTCCATACGAATCACAATAAAATATAACTAGCTACGATTAAATATAAGCAACATTTATTTATAAGGTTCGATTTCGACTAACGGTTAATTCTCCTGATAAAAATTTCAATTGTTTTCATTTATTGGTTCTACAGAAAAGTTGAAAATTGAATGACAATTGAATTTTTGGATAAGAACACCTATGTATGGCCTTAGCATGACGACCGAAACACGATATACGAAAATTATTCAATACTATGACATGTCAAAAACTTCTCAAAAAAATTATAGATGTCGGGTTTTTACAAAATATTTTTAGTTATATTTTTTTTAAATAGATTTTATCGTTATACAGAGGTCATGAACTCTTGAATTAGTGAAGTTATGATTAAGCTAATACCACTTTTACCTTTTTGGTGTCGTAAAAGGCGACTTCGAACTACACAACCATCCGACAGCTTATAGCGGCGACGGGCTCACCACCTGTCACGCTGAGTGCAGTCACTGCTTGGTGAAGCGGACTTTGGCAGTGGACTGCTTTAGCGGTGCTTTTGCCTAATCTCTGACTAATCCTTAGAGTATAACAGTCGTGATTATATGGGTATGGGTCGCAGTAATACCACTCTCGTGGTGGTGGTACGGCATACCCCATACATGTGTTTGTTTCCATGAGGAAGGCCTGTGCCCAGCAGTGGGACGTATATCGTCTGAGATACGCAATACCATTATAATCATAACTTCACTAAGTCAACAAAATTTAAAATAAATAACTACAATCTAAAAAAATCTAAAATACATAAATAATAACAATAATATCAATTTTGAAACATAAATTGGTCCGCAATTCTACATTATACCACATAAGTAAATGAAATGATTTGATTTGCTTGTAAAAATTTAAATAAATGAATTAAAATTGTAACAACGATGTCTGTGTTATAAGTTAATAAATAGCTGCAATAGATAATAACTCCATGTTTCAGAA
Organism: Parapoynx stratiotata; assembly: GCA_910589355.1. Classification (NCBI taxonomy): domain Eukaryota; kingdom Metazoa; phylum Arthropoda; class Insecta; order Lepidoptera; family Crambidae; genus Parapoynx; species Parapoynx stratiotata. The sequence continues at coordinate 3,668,507 of OU342476.1, read as the reverse complement.
ATAGTATACTTTCTACTGATTTTATCAAAAAAAGTAAAAATAGATTTTTTTCAAATATACCAGACAACATAGATCAGAGAACTGATTCAAAATAAACTGTAAAAATACGTTTTTTTATTGGAACTAAAATTAATAGTACTTCTATGCTTTCTTTAAATTACTACAGGCAAAATAACAGCTGAAGTTTAAAGTCTATTCTCATTGTCTATGGTTAAAGGTTTGTCTCTGCCCACAACACCGGACCATTCCACTGTGCTAGGGCCATTTTAAGCAACTAAAACATTATCCGCTTTATTAATAAACTAAGAATGACTTTATGCCTAGTTTAACTAAAAATCAATGATGAGGAATGGGCAGCAGCGTCCTCTTATACCACCTAGCAATAGCAATGTACTGCGACTTTTGTGCCCGATAAATGGCAATAGGCTCGCCACCTATTACATGGGACCTAACATAATTGGCGAAACATGGGTGCTACTTCACCGCTGCCTACCCCTTCGGGAATATAGGTGTGATTTATGTATGTTAACTTAAACTTAAAGAATTGCTTAGCAATATTACACCTAACACCCAACGTAATAAGGCATTATATTGCTAACCCGTATTTTGGGTTAAATTAGGCATAAATTTATTCTTAGTTTATTAATAAAGCGGTAAAATGTACAAGAACATCTAATCAATGAAGGAACGACCAAGTGAAGAGAGTACAAATAGATACCACGGATTTACATTTATATAGATAACGCATAACGATTTGTATTGAATACAAGCGTGTCAACTTTTTAACGTGTACTGTGACGTCACAGCCGTAATTGATGTCAGATCCGGACTGGACTGAATACACGAGGATTTTTTTAGTATGGCGCCATTCGGACGTGCGCTGACTGTAGTTAGCAGCCAACCCCGACAGTAGGCTAGTTGACCTTTTTTTATTGGGCCCCAAATGATTCAATACTGTTAGCAATCACCATAAAAAAAAATTAAAAAAAGTTTGAGGCCTTTCACACACTAAATTTAAAATTACGTTTTTGTTTAACAGTCAAAAACGCCTTCGATCATGATGATCTATGAGTTATCTGTGCCGTAGTCACGATTTTGGTAAACAATTCAATACGCATGCGTGACACAGCTGACAGATATGCTTGATTGGTTGCGACTGGCGTTTGACGGATTTTGACCATGCGTAGTAATTGTTTACATGACGCGTTACTTCACAAATTTCACGAACATGGCGGATAGCGAGAGAGAGAGATTGGTAGATAGAGAAAAAAGTATAATTAAAACATGTTTAAATTGAATTTCTACAGCAATTATTTATATTTATTGAGCTTGGTATATTTCGGACCCTTGTACTGAATACTATGTGAATTAAACATAATTTTTGTTACTTTTATATGGGTCAACTAGCCTTTTGGTCGAGGTTTCGAACACGCGCGGTGTAATTGTGCATCAATAGATATTAGGGTAATCGATCGTGCTATGCATATCTCATTAGTAGGAACCAGACAAGGGAAGCCAGCCACAAAACGGTGGGTTGTATTGTTGATCCGTCGCATTTTAAGATGTCGTTTGGATATAGGTTCGGTGGGAGCGCCTCTTCGCCGCCTTTACAGTATTCGCCGCGTTTCTGGAAAAAAATACTCCATTTTAGACGCAGAATAAAAGTTAGGTGAGCCAAAAATTTGCAAGAACAAAAATACATGAAGGTCACAATAGAAAAATCCTACCATTTGAAAAAACAAGATTGCATTGAAAAAACATCAGCTTAATTGAATTTCTCTTCCCTTGGGTGTCGTAAAAGGCGACTAATGGACTTGGAACTGCGCAACATCTAATAGCTTATAGCGGCGCCGGGCTCACCACCTGTCACGCTGAGTGCAGTCACTGCTTGGTGAAGCGCGGACTGTGGCAGCGGACTGCTTTGCGGTGCTTTTGCCTAGTCTCTGACTGACCCTTAGGGGATAATAGTCGTTATTATATGTATGTATGTATGTACTTGAATTTTGTGTCCCTTGGCAACTTGCTTATGAAGTTACGTATACCGCCTCTCTGGTCTAGTGGTTCACGCCACCGAGTGTTGACCAGGAGGACCGGGTTCGATTCCCCATGAGGGCAGAAGTTTTTCGGCTCGGTTTGGTTGGTGGTAAGGTACATCTTATCTAAATCTCGCCATAATAACAATGTTTAAGCATTGTTGTGTTCCGGCAATGAGTAAGATAGCCAGTTCCTCAGTTGTTGAGGTTCCATCTTCGGCCTTATCGTCACTTACACATCAGTCGAGATGAAGGCCAAGAGCTTATTTGTTATATGTAAAAAAACTTATACTCGTATGTATAAATGCACAAGTAGCGGTATATAACTTGGTGCTGACCATTAGCCAATCGGCGCTCAGCATCTCCGCTATCGGCGGCGCCGATTGGCTCTCCAATCGTATTCCGTGTTACTTTTTGGTAACAATTCAGTACCCCATGCGCAACTATAGGCAACTGTCACGCCCACTCAACACCAGAGATAAATGTCGTTACATATATCCGTATGCCAAAGTTTCATTTCTGCCCATATTAGTCAACTGCTGGACATAATAATATGGAGCCTCCCATAATGTGCGCCATGTCAGCTAGTCATCTGCCTATTACATCCAGCATCTGTCAGCAGCGGTCTCCACTTGGCACACAACAGCCAACGGTTCTCGATTCTCTGACAGATATTTTCTTGATTCTGATACGGTACCAATAAGGTACTAATTATACCAATGTTGACTATAAGGAGCTCGGAGGTGTAATTGAAGAGCTAAATGACTTCTTAACTTGACGGCAGACCGGAGTTGGGTGACTAAAACATTTTAATCTCGAACTCCTCCGTGCTTCGGAAGGCACGTTAAACCGTTTTCACGATGCTGTTGCAGCCCTCTACCCACCAACCCGCATTGGGCCAGCGTGGTGGTGTTTCGGCCCATACTCCGCCATGAGGAAGGCCTGGCACACCAGTGGGACGTATAACTGAGGACGGTACTAATGTCGACGAAGCCGTAAAAGCACTAACCGTAAACTCCTCCCCGCAGAGCTCCCGGCAGGGGGGGCACACCACCCCCCCTTTGTGCAGCCACCCCTTCTTGATGATGCGCACTTGGAGGACCTGCCCCGCGTGGAAGCAGGTGTACGAGTAATTACCTACCTGGGAATTAAGAAAACAACATTAATGTTTTACTAGCGTGTAGTTGTTGCATTTAACATATCACGTCTCTTTCCCCGAAGGGGTAAGCAGAGGTGTTAAACACCCACAGTTCGCCAGATATGTTAGGTCCCCATGTATGTAACAGGTGGCGAGCCTGTTGCCATGCACCGGGCACAATGTGAGGCAAGTGAAATTCACAATGAACTGTACATAAGTTTTATTCAAACTCAGTGGTACAGGCGGTGGGATCGAACCCGTGATTCCTGCGGCCTCTCGCACGAGTGCCCCGTTTGTCGCAACTCGGCTAGCGTTGCCGCATTTAATGATGCCGAATAGGTTCGCTCTAAACGCCTTGAGATCTCTATCTCAATAATGTCGCCTTCTATAGACTAGTTGACCCTTGTTTTATTGGGGCCTCATTCGACTTTAGAAGAGACTAAAGTCGAATTGTTTGAGATGATAATTTTGCGTTTACTTGGTATTTTTTTTTTTTCATTTATTATAGTATACAAAATAATACATAAACTTGAAAATAATACATTGACATAAACCACAGAGGTTTCGCGACAATGTAGAAATCAGATCAGATCATCACGAAAGTACACAATTTTAGTTTTGGTAACAGGTTAGCCAAATAGGTATTGATTTTGAGAACCAGGCAATGTTTCTTCCTATGAAAAACAAATCGTCTAAAAATCGTTTAAACTTTAAGACGTATAATTTGAATAGCTAGTGTCGAGTACATTCAATGAGAAAAAACATTGCTTTATATAATGCAATACTAGCGCCACGGGTGGCCGCGGCGAGTTGCCGTATTAGTTTGTAGTGTACGCTCTTCATTGCCGTATAGCAGATGTCCTCAGTTAGGAATCAATCATTATCTCCGTAGGAATAGCTGGTCTATGGTTACACTATATGTCAATTTGTGTAAACAGTCCATTCATCAGATCAGGTAAGAGTCACTGGGGAAAAACTAAAGGTAAAAGGAAAGATTATAATAGGAAATTGCCCATGAAATTGCCGTTTTTTTCTCTCTTAGTATTTTGTCTGTAACTATTAAGTTTCAGAATATTCTTAAAAATAATTACCTCCTCTAAAAATAGACCATATTTTTGAGATGTTTTGATTTGTTCTGATAATTTAATTTGTTGTAAGTTTAATTGTGTTAAAATTAGAAACAAAGACAACACATTTTAAGCTCCTCCCGAATACATCATTTGATTTGCATGCACTTAAAAACGATAAATAAATTTTATGAAAAGTGATAAAAAATATTGCTAAAGCTTGTCTAATTAATTATACATGACAAAAATTGTTATCTCTAGATTTGTCGTTGTGGAGAAATTTGAAAAAAAGTTAGTATGGAAAATACAGACTACCCCAAAATCTCCATACAAAGCGCATTTAGACCTATTATTAAAATTTAGTAAAATTATTAACTTACAACAATATGCAAGCGCCCGCTCTCACACTTATATTTATAACACCCAGAACCCCAGTGCTGCCACTCTCGGATCTGAAAAAACAATTTTTTTATCTTACAATGTGTCATTCACATAGTATTTAGTACAAGGGTCCGAAATATACCAAGTTCGATAAATACAAATAAGGGATTGCTGCAGAAATTCAATTTAAATATATTTTATTTTCACTTTTTTTTTCATCTGCCAAAAACGCTATCCACCATGTTCGTGAAATTAGTTGAGTAACGCTTCATGTAAACAATTACTACGCATGGTCAAAATCCGTCAAACGTCAGTCGCAACCAATCAAGTGTAACTGTCGGCTACGCATGCGTATTGAATTGTTTACAATAATCATGACGCTACGGCACAGATAATTTATAGACCATCAGGACCGAAGGCGCTTTTGACATTTAAGCAAAAACGTAATTTATAATTTATTGTGTTATAGGCTTCTGAAAAAAAAATATTATTTAATATGGTGATGGCTGTCTATAATTAATAATTTTGGGCCCAATAAAATAAAGGGTCAACTAGCCCATTCCCAACAAAGTGGGAATAGGCTAGTTGGCGTGGTAGCATAGTGCGGTGGTAAGCTTTGGCTTCTTATATTAAAAATTACTTTCGCGCTGTGTCTAATTATAAATAGACATGCAATTACTTACTATCATAAAACATAATTCTTAATACATAATTATTTTCATAATATTAGGTCCTTACCTATGAAATTGGTGTTTTGTATGGAGATTTTGGGGAATTCTGCATTTTCCATACTAAAATTTTTTCAGTTTTCTTCACAACGACAAATCCAAAGATAATATTTGGCATCTATCATTAGACAAGCTTTAGTAATATGTGTAATATCACACTTCATAAAAATTATTTATCGTTTTTAAGTGAATGCAAATAAAATGATGTATTTGGGAGGCACTTAAAAAGAGTTGTCTCCGTGTCCAATTTTAACACAATACAACAAATTATCAAAACAAATCAAAAGAGTCTATTTTTAGACGAGGTAATTATTTTTAGGAATACTCTGAATCTTAATAGTTACAGACAAAATACTAAGAGAGAAAAAAAACACCAATTTCATAGGTAAGGACCCAATATACTAATACAATTTGCTTACATACTAAATAATACTAATACTTGTAAACCTAAAATAATGTAAAATTTGTTCTTATAAATAATCACAGATGGCGCTGCACGTTCCTGAATCGCGCTATCGTTTACTGCAACTCGAGTGACCTAGTTCTAATTGGTGGTAATAAGAGGAACCTATATAGGTAGGTACGTAAGTACGTCCCACTGCTGGGCACAGACCATCCTCATGGAGAAACACATGGGATGAGGAGTATGAGCTATAGAATAAATACTACACTACAGCACTTAAACTGAAATTCCGAAGGAAGTTAAAAGGATGAACATGAACACTTTCGCCCCGGATCCCCTAGGGGACCCGTGAGAAGACCTCGAGCTTCTAAGGGGAACGCTGCCCATTTCTCATCATTGATTTATCCTTAGTCGCCTTGTACGACACCCACGCGAGAGATTTGGGGTGGTGACAATTGTATTCTACTCTACCGTCACCACACGGCATCATCACGTTTTTACAAAGTACGAGTTATAATATAGTTATAAATAAATAAGTGACGTGAGTGTTGGAGTTTCCTTTCAACATCGGCCCCCACGGCACAAGGTGATGCTCGCTTGTCTCGCTCGCCCACCAGCTGGTAGCCAGCTTGCGGTTCAATTATTCTGTTCTGCTCATCTCACCTGCCGACACGATTTCTGCTCCCACACCCGGTCGCTGTGATCGAAACATTTCGAGTGTTGCCCGTAGTTTTCGAGGGCGAAGTTGACATCAGTCTCTAAAACAAAAATTACACATTTATAGAAAACCAGCGTCAGGACTCATAAACCAGACATCATGCTGAATTGGCTACCTGTTTTGGCACAGCCGTGAGACAGTTTCAAATAGATATTTACTATGTATTCCTGTATTTTTCTTTGTTTGTGTGTAATATAGCTATGTTTATATTCTTTATGTCCGTATAATGTGTCGTGTCTGTGTCGGAATAAATGTTTTTCTTTTTTTCTTTTCTTTATCACAAAACTAGCTGTTGCGCGGTTACTGGTACTTTAGCGATCCCACGGGAACCCTTTAATATTCCGGGATAAAAAGCATCACCATGCAAAATTTCATTGAAATCGGTCCAGCCATTTCGGAGATTAGCCCGTACAAACACAGAAACAGACGAACAGACAGAGAAACAATATAATAAAAATAAAAAATATTTGGTGTTTTCCCTCTTACATCCCCCAGAATTGATTTAAAGCATTTTGTTTTCTTGTGTCTCCACGTGTCCTGCAGGTACGGGCAGTAGTCGGTCCCCGGAGACCGTCATGTTATTTCATATTGTCATTTTTGGTTCCATACAGAGTAAGCATTTCTACGGTTCTAGATCATTAGTTCCCAAAGTGGTCGGTGAACCACTAGGGGTCCACGGGAGACTCGGCGGGGGTCTTGTTGTCTTTATATCTTCACATTTTTGTCGAGTTTTGGGAATATGGTAGATATGTAGCTGCAGGGGGTCCATGGGAACCAGATAAATTTTGAAAGTGGTCTATGAGAAAAATAGGTCTGGGAACCTCTGATCTAGATAATCCTACGCCATTTTTATGGTTCTAGATAATCCTACGCCATTTTTATGGTTCTAAATAGTCCTACGCCATTTTTATGGTTCTAGATGGTCCTATGTCATTTTTATGGTTCTAGATATTCCTATGCTACTTAAATGAATCTAGATAATCCTACGCTATTTTTATGGTTACAGATAGTCCTACGCCATTTTTATGGTTCTACAGGGTGAAATTGAAAATTTTACAGGACATTTTAAACGTCATTATAATCGGTATAATAACAATTAACATCGTTATGAAACATTATGTAAGAAAATAAAATAACGCAATTATTAGTTGCAGCTATCGCGCTGTGTTATTGAAAGAAACACCTGTAGATTTGTAAACAAAAGTCTGTATTGAATTTAATGTAATATTTTTCTTATAAAAAATGTTTAAATGTAATTTTTTAGAGTTTGTTTTTAATACGTAATAGGTTGGGGAAAAAGTTTCTTGGCATTTTTTAAGAAAATTCAAAACATTTTTTAATATAGTTTATTTACATTTAACTAAAGTATGTAGGTACCATTTTGTTCGATAACTTTTTGCCATCTTGTAGGTAGGTATCCCATTGCTATAGAAATTTTGGGACTTCTGGTCAAAATACCGCGACAAGTGGTTTTGGCAGTCCTCTCGTGATGTTAACCTGACACTGCCTAAAGAATTCTGAAGAGACCGAAACAGGTGGAAATCTGAAGGTGCAAGGTCAGGACTATACGGCGGATGCATTAACACCTCCCAGCCAAACTCTCTTAATTTTTGCTGAGTGGCTAAAGATGTGTGAGGTCTAGCGTTATCATGATGAAAAACCACACCCCTTCTGTTGATTAATTCCGGCCGCTTTCTCTCAACTTCTTGCTTTAATCTCATCAGTTTTTCGCAGTAGATTCTGAAAATCGATGGTCCTGCCTGGTGGTAACAACTCATAATGAATAATGCCCTTCCAATCCCACCACACACACAGCATCACCTTGTTGCGAGTTAACCCGGGTTTCGCCACAGTCTGTGAAGCCTGACCGGCCTTTGACCACGACCTTTTTCGTACGTTCTTGTCGTACGTGATCATCAGTTATCAGCTTCTTCAAAAATGGTTCGGTTTCATTACGTCGTAATAAAGAATCACAAATGAGTACACGGTTCATTAGATTTCTTTCAGTGAGCTCGTGACTTACCCAAATGTCGAGCTTTTTTGTGTACCCAGTTTTTTTCAAATGCGTCAAAATTGTTTTGTGGTCAATTCCCAGTTCTTCAGCTACGTCGTAACTACTGACATGCCGATCTTGCTCCACTTTTTCAAAAATGGCATCCATTTTATCTGTAATAGGGCGACCAGAGCGACGTGCATCTTTGACATCAAAATTTCCGGATTGAAAACGCTTAAACCAAATTTGTGCTACTTTCACAGACACTGCACTAGGTCCATAAACATCGCAAATTTTTTTCGCGGCTTGCGTTGCATTTTTACCTTTTTTGTAGTAACATTTTAAAATGTATCGAATTTCTTCATTAGATTCACTCATCTTGGCGGTACGAAAAACAAATGAAAATCACACATTTTCCTAATTTGAATTTGGAATTTTGTTCTTTAAAATTTAAACTTTCAATGATACCAAAACCAGCCAGATACAAATAGTATAGCCAAAGAGATTTTATTACAAGTTTATACATACTATAATGCGAAAAGACTTTTTCCCCAACCTAATATATTTACCAGTTTCGAGTAAAAGCAACTGAAAACTTTGTAGTTTTTTTACTACTTAGATTTCTTTTTCTCCCTCACAAATATAATGTTTAATAGCACTAGAAGCCATTTTTATGGTTCTAAATAATCCTATGCTTTTTTATTGTCCTAGAAAGTCCTGTAAACGGCTGAGTTACGAGTCCTATCCCGGCTAATTACCTTCAATCCCTACATGTCTCGGTACCGGCTGTATCATACTAACTTGGAGTGTTCTCCTCATACGAGCAGCGACTGCCCCTCACCAGCACGCTCTTGTGCCTCCAGGTGAACTCCTGCAGGTATGGGCAGTAGTCGGCCAGGGACACGGACCCCCCGTAGTGGGCCTCGTCGCCTGGGGGCACGTTGGGCAGGAGGTCGAAGTGCTGGGGGCAAAATGAAATAAAGTGAAAACGAAAAACTGTCATCGGAAGTTATTTGACGTATTTATTTGACTCATTTGACGACCTCCGTGGTCGAGTGTTCTGTACGCCGGTCTCAAGGCGTCGCCATTTCAAGAGGTCCTGGGTTCGATCCCCAGTCGATGCAAGTGTTTGGGTGATGAATTTTCAGACATTCGTTCTCCAGTCTTGGATGTTCATTTTATATGTATAATATTATATAATATATTCTGAATAATTATATGTATTTAATTTAACTATTAAATATATTTATCCGTCATCTAGTATCCGTAACACAAGTAGCATTTAGCTGCTTAAAATGGGACTAGTTGATAAGTGTGAATGTCTGAGGATATTTATTTATTTATTATTTCACCACGCAACAAAAAAATAAACTCAATTGTAAAATAAAAATGCCAATGAACCTATTTGAAAGCAACCCCAGCGAGTGGAAGTTGAGTAAGTCCAATTTCCAACAGAAAACCAATAAGTGAAATGAAGGCAAATGTAAATAAGATAGTTCTTCTTTTTCCTGCCCTGTTCCCAATTCTATTTGTGGTCGGCGCAACATGTCTTCCTCTTCCACTCTCGTCTATTACTCGTCAAGTCAACACTCACTCCCATCCTCATCACATCATCATTCACACAATCCATCCATCTTTTCTTTGGTCTTCCTCTCCCCACGCGCCCATCCACATTAAAATCCATAACTTTCCTGTAGGCCTAGCACGGGCCGGAGAGAAAAAGTCCCCGGAGACAAATTACTCATTGCCTCTCGCTTCCGCGCGAAGGAAGAAGCGAGAGGCAATGACGATTTTTGTCTCTAGGGACTTTTTCTCTCCGGCCCGTGTTAGGCCTTCTGGTGACATTATAATTCTCCCTCCTCATTACATGTCCATAACAAGAAAGTCGTTTTTCTCTCAGTTTATCAGCAAATGAGATAATTGTTCTTAAATAATTTACATCTTCCCACATTCACACCTATCAACTGACGACCTCCATAATGAGTGGTCTGTACGCCGATCTCAAGGCGTCGCCATCTTGAGAGGTTCTGGGTTCGATCCCTGGTGGGGGCAAATGTTTGGGTGATGAATACAGGCTTTGTTCTCCAGTCTTGGTTGTTTATATGTATATTCAGGATAATTGTATATATTTATCTATTAAGTATATTTATCCGTCATCTAGTGTCCGTAATACGAACAGCATTAGTTGCTTAAAATGAGGCTAGTTGATAGGTGTGAATGTTTGAAGATATTTATTTATTTAACTAGTCCCATTATTACATAAGCAACTAATTTTGTTTGCAAATAATTTGTTTTAAGAAATACTTTCCTACTTATAAATGTGACTGAGTGTATCGATGATCATTGTGAGCGAACAAACCTTTCTGGCTTTTGCCATCTAATATTAAGATAATGCTGTTTATTAAATAAATAAAAAAAAATGCTGCTAGTGTTTCGGATACTAGATGGCGGATCACTATATGTAATAGATAAATACATATAAATATTCTGAATATATCCAATTCTTATATAAACATGATTTATTTGGATGTGTATACAATGAAACAAACCTGGTAAGCCCTCGGCAAGATATTGTCATGTCGGACCAGGTTACAGAGGACCACAGCAGTTCTTTGCGGCGAGCACTCCGTCCTTAGAGGGTTCCCTTTGATCCTCTCGCAGAATGGCGCTGAGACCTTTCGCCTGCGCACAAAAGAGGTTGGTTAACATACAAAACAAACATATCATCAAGCCTATTCCCCGAAGGGGTAGGCAGAGGTGTTGTGATCCACCATGTAACAGGTGGCGAGCCTGCCATGCACCGGGCACAATGTGAGGCAAGACATATTCACAATGAATTGTAGGTACATAAGTTTTAACAAATAATTTTGAATCAAATGCCTCTACTAAATACTTACTCTTCAATATCCGTCAAATTTGAGAAGCTTGTAATAAAATAAATAATGTGAGTTATATTACAATTAAATAGAATAGAATAGTCTTTATTTGCAACAAACTAATGCAACGTTCTTACATGTTCAAGCCCTCACAAACAACATGCAAATTTAAAATAACATTATTGTCTTTTAAGATTAAAAATTAATTTTAATAATAGTCAATTAAAAGGTAATAATAATTAAGTAATAATTAAACAATTTCAAGTCACAAAAATCATTAAACAGATATTATGTCAGAACTATTATCATTTGTCAAATTCTATAAGTCACTTTAAAAATTAAATTGATGAAAAAAATATAGTGGGGTTTTTGGCGACATTCAACTATGGCGGAGTGTTTTTTAGAGGTTTTTTATTTCAGTAATTGTAATATAGTTTCGGAGTTGATCTTGTTGCGTAAAATCAGTGTTGCTTTGTGTAGTAAGTGTCAATAATGATGAGCAATATGGAGGATCATTGAAATAATCGTCAAGTGGTGAGAAAAACGATGGGATATTTATCGTGGTGATCCACATCAACGAAGTAACACCACAGTGTCTGCCATCGATTGTTTGACGCCAAACTCTCCCAAGATGCATTGAAATGTATTACACTTGCATTTCAATGCAAATACTGAAGAAATATATACTGAAGACTTGGCTGTATGGGCTTCGTTCCCTTTGCCTTCCCTATATGGGAGAATTTTACAAATTAAAAAAATAATGTCACACAGAGTAAACCTATTGCGGGAACTATAAAAAAATCCATAAACACTCTGTCGATGAGCTCGGTGGCGTAGTGGTTAGTACGTTTTAGCTTTCGATCGAAAACAAAGCTACCTTCGCAATGGTCAGGCGGTGGATGGGTGACCAAAACTTTTGTGATCTCAAACTCCTTCGTGCTTAGGTAGGCACGTTAAGCCGTTGATCCCGGTCGCTATTGCAGCAGTTTGTTACGGCCCATACTCGTCATATGTTTCTCCATGAGAAAGGCATATGCCCAGCAGTGGGAAGTATGTAGCACCTTGGTCTTATTCGACTGCTGGTACTCCAAAATAGAGGGAATCTGGATAAATTAGCTTTTATCGTGGTCTGTCCTTGGATGGGTGACCAAAACATTAAGCCGTCGGTCACTATCGCTATTTCAACCGTTTCTACCCACCAATCTGCTGAGCCTGCTTCGCGGTTAGGCCAGTATTCGTCATGTGTTTCATGTTGTAAAGCTTGTAGCCCAGCAGTGGGATACAGGCGGCATCGATGTAAATACTTACGGATCCGTGCTATTATCCAAATGAAAGCTAGAATACGGAATGTTAGTTAGAAAAGAGTAAATCCGTAAGACATAGAAATAGTAATAATTTCATTAGTCATGCCATGATAATAGGTCTTTACCTTTGAAATTGGAGTTTTTCTCTCTTAGTATTCTGTCCATAACTATTAAGTTTCAGAATATTCTTAAAAAATAATTACCTCTTCTAATAAATTATATATTATTATATATAATAAAGACCATATTTTTGAGCTCTTTTGATTTGTTTTGATAAATTTTGTAAGTTTAATTGTGTTAAATTAGACACGAAGACAACTCTTTAAGTGCCTCCCGAATACATCATTTGATTTGCATAAAGTTAAAAACGATAAATAATTTTTATGAACAGTGATATCACACATATTGCTAAAGCTTATCTAATGATACATGCCAAATATTATTATCTCTGGATTTGTCGTTGTGAAGAAAACTGATAAAATGTTAGTATGTAAAATGCAGACTTCCCCAAAATCTTCACACAAAACACCAATTTCATAGGTAGGCCTAATATTAAGTATAAAATTACAGCTATTGTTCGTATTTTCTAATAGATAGAACTCATTTATTTAACAAATATTTTTACAGAAAAATGACTGTAAACCTCAAAATAATATTTATAGTCAAGTAAAATAAATAATAAATAAATATCCTCAGACATTCACACCTATCAACAAGTCCCATTTTAAGCAACTAAATGCTGCTTGTGTTACGTTACGGATACTAGATGACGGACAAATATATTTAATAGATAAATACATATAAATATCCTGAATATATATAAATATATACAAACATCCAAGACTGGAGAACAAATTCCGAAAATTCATCACCCAAACACTTGCCTCCACTGGGGATGGAACGAAGGACCTCTCGAGATGGCGACGCCTTGAGACCCGGCGTACAGACCACTCGACCACGGAGGTCGTCGGATGATATTTTACTGGACTATATACCTAATAACTACATAACCCTCAGAACAAATAGAGCAGCCGCAAAAGGAAGTTAAGTGTGCAAAATATGCAAAATAGGAGGAGGTAAATTCTGTAAATTGTTCAGAACTACGAAAATCTTGCAGATTATGATTGTGAATGTTGCCAAGAGATTTCTTGGTGCATTATTTCTTATTCGATCCCCTTGGGACATCGAGTAAATTGGCAGTGAATCGATTTGGAACTTCGCGCTTTATTTTTTTCATTCAGTTCAAAAATACCTGTTCAACGATGGACACTTAGCTATTGGAACTTATATATTGGAAGGTGACACCAGCGCTACGAACATAGAACTTTGATAAGCCAAATTTGACGTCTAAGATCGACAATTGTCGAAAAATTCGACAAATTTGACAGATAACCCTAAGGAGTAGTAAGGACGGATGCTTTTGTCGATCAAATATGGCGACTGTCGAAGTTCTATGCTCGCACTGATCGACACAACGCGTAGGTATAACTTCTATGTTTAACAAAGAATTACTCTGAACGGACTAAGATGCTAATCTTAACTAGGCGGCATAGTAACTTTTATTCAGTTCAAAAATACCTATCTAACGATGTAACACACACGGTAAAAGTCAAATTATTTATTCCAAAAGAAAAGTTATTTTTTTTTACTTTTGATGTATGACGGATGAAGATATTGGTGCTCGTGTCATGATGTGGCTTGGTGCAGACTGAACTCGTGAATGCCCGAAGGCAGCATGTTTTAAGCTAGATTATAGCGCCATCTATCGTTTTCTCCTTAAATTACATACTAACTACTAATCGTTTGTTCTACAGATGTCAGCAACGGATGAAAAGCCTTCCACGGATAAAGATGTCGGTGATAACCAGTGCAAACTGAGCTCGTGTCATCATGATGTTGCTTGGGAACTCGTGAATGGCCCGAAGACATGAACAGAAGCTTGTTGTAAACTATAGTGGGCGCGGAACTCGTTGGCCGCGCCTTAGGTGGCGACTCATCTCGCAATTGCAATCTCATGTGCGTGTTAAAGTAGCCGGAACTTTCAACGCGTGTTGCCGTCGCGAAGTACGGCGCCGAACTGAGTAATGACAGCGAGCGCCCCCGCCTCTCCATCCCCCCGCTCACATACCTAAGGCGCGGCCAACTAGTTCCGCGCGCACTATAGGTTATAACGCCATCTATCGTTTACTCTTCAAATTACATACTAACTACTTTTTGCTCTACACATGTCAGCGACGGATGAAGATGTCGGTGCAAACTGAGGTGGTGAGTATCCGGAAGCCAGCATGCTGTAAACTAGGGTATAGCGACCTGAACCTTTGCGCGTGGAGCCACTCCTTGCAGGAGGCCTGCGCGAAGCGGCAGCCCAGGCCTCTGCCCCACGCCAGCGGCGCCGCCAGCGCGTACTCCGCGCGGTACCAGCCCGTGTCCTCCAGCGCCGCGAACGTCACGCGGCTGAACACGGAGTTCTGCGTGTGCGTGCCCGTCATGGCCTCGTTCTGTTCGAGGGAGCGGACTCTTTAGCGGAAATTCACGCTTACTGACCTCTCATAATATTGGGTCCTTACCTATAAAATTGGTGTTTTTATTCGGTCTTAGTATTTTGTCTGTAACTATTAAGATTCAGAGTATTCCTAAAAAATAATTACCTCGTCTAAAAATAGACTATATTTTTGAGCTCTTTTTATTTGTTTTGATAATTTGTTGTAAGTTTAATTGTGTTAAAATTGGACACGGAGACAACTCTTTTTAAGTGCCTCCCGAATACATCATTTTATTTGCATTCACTTAAAAACGATAAATATTTTTTATGAAGTGTGATATTACACATATTACTAAAGCTTGTCTAACGATACATGCCAAATATTATTATCTCTGGATTTGTCGTTGTGAAGAAAACTGATAAAATGTTAGTATGGAAAATGCAGAATTCCCCAAAATCTCCATACAAAACACCAATTTCATAGGTAAGGACCTAATATATTTAGTCCATTTATGAATTAATTAATCTTGAATTTCTCCTATTAATAGACTCTTAACTAGCTTTACTTGAAGGAGGCTAAGGGCCGGTATTTCAATGTTGACTTATCTTACTACTTAACTTAAGTGCTAGATTTGACGTGAGTGTCACTGTTGAAGGTAGACTTTAAGTACCACTTTACTTTAAACCTGTTTTGAAATACATTTAAGGGCTGGTATTTTAATGTTGACTTATCTTGGATTAATCAAGGATTGAAAATAAGTTTGACTTGAATGTATTTCAAAACAGGTTTAAAGTGAAGTGGAACTTAAAGTCTACATTTAAAAGTGACACTTACGTCAAATCTAGCACTTAAGTAAAAAGATAAGTCAACATTGAAATACCGGCCCTAAGTCGAACTTATTTTCAATCCTATAGTCCATCCATTTTGATCTGAGACAAAAGATAAACAAACCATATAAAGGGTTCTTTATGATGTCATTACTTCATTGCTGAATGGTTTTGTCAAAAATATACGACTATTCAATGTGTTATTGATATAGACTTTTTAAATAAAGTTAATTAAGCAATTACTTGGCACCTTCAATCATTTTCGATATTTTTTAATTAATTTTATATTTTTTAAATGTAAGTTTAGATTACTAAATTAATATTTGCTATTAAAAATACCTAAAAAGAATGGTGTTCTCAAACTTTTATGCATTTAAAATACTTCCAAATGAAGATGAAATTATGACATTTTCATTATACCTTGAACTAACATTACATTAATACATTACCGCATTGTTTTATTTTCATTTGGATGAAAGCAATTTAAACGATTTAAAGCGATTTAAACGCAAGCTTTAAATACACTTTGTACATAATACAGTGTAAAACATGAGGTACTTTATTTTTCGTATAATGATAATAACCTTCACCTTTACCCATTTTATTAGAAAATATTAGAGCCCATACTTTTTTTGTCCCAGAATTGGATAAAAAGTTTGAGAACCACAAATTCATTGTTTACTCCAAGCTAAGTCAACATTGAAATACCGGCCCTTAAAGCTTAATGTAGACGACGCCGGAACGCATCGGCGCCGGACCGCATGTTTGTGTATACGAATGAAAACCCGCACCCGCCTTTCTGCCGCCATGTTTCCGTCTCCATTTATATATTAAATACATAAGTAACACTTTATTTTTCTTAGCCAAAGATAACTCTTTATTACTCGAGTACTCCTTATTGCACACAGAAAAAAAAACAATACATAAAAGAAACAATAGTTGGCAAAGCCAAACTTATCCCCTAGAGAGATATCTTCCAGTCAACCTAACAACAAGTCCAAGAGTAGGTGTTAGTGGGATCACACTAGAAGTGCACAAACAAAAAGATCATAATATTTTTTAAATGAAATGCACACGTCTGTACAGTTTCGTTGGCAATACTTCACTGAACTGTAACTGTAACGGCCGCTTAACTCAGCATCAAAATAAAACACGCGGCGTCGTCGGTGCGCAGGCGCGGTTTTTATTCGTACACACAAACATGTGGAACGGTTTTAAAATGTTGCATGGTGATACCTTACATCCCTGGCCAACATCTTAGATACTTTCCATTCCGGAAAATTAAAGGGTTCCCGTGGGTAAGACAAAAACCAGTAACCGCGGACGAAGTCGCGGTTACCCAGCCCCCGAGTGTTAAATAAAATAATATTGGGTCCTTACCTATGAAATTGGTGTTTTTTTTTCTCTCTTAGTATTTTGTCTGTAACTCTTAAGATTCAGAGTATTCCTAAAAAATAATTACCTCGTCTAAAAATAGACTATATTTTTGAGCTCTTTTGATTTGTTTTAATAATTTGATGTAAGTTTAATTGTGTTAAAATTGGACACGGAGACAACTCTTTTTAAGAGCCTCCCGAATACATCATTTTAATTGCATTCACTTAAAAACGATAAATAATTTTTATGAAGTGTGATATTACACATATTACTAAAGCTTGTCTAATGATAGATGCCAAATATTATTATCTTTGGATGTGTCGTTGTGAAGAAAACAAAAAAAAAATTTAGTATGGAAAATGCAGAATTCCCTAAAATCTCCATACAAAACACCAAGTTCATAGGTAAGGACCTAATATTAATTATTATCAAATTAAGCAGCTGATGGCGCTTGTGCAATAAGGTATTAAGGTATATTCTCACCTCGAAGACCCTCTTCTCCCAATGAGTGAGGTGTGTTCCATCCCCTCCCTGGTCTTCCAACTCGGCTCCTTCCAGCTCACTGCAGTTGAAATGTTCTCTGACCTGAAGATTAACAGGGGTAGGCAATGATTACATCTTTCCACTTGCTATGATCCCTGCATCTTTCTTTCGCTTCATCAACTCTCATTACAGTCCTCATACATGCTCGGCGTATTGGGTACTGGCTCTGTGATTGTGTAGGCGATGAGCTAGCCGCTTGTTACAACTCTTTCACGATTTTTAATCTGACCAAACCCAATTTTCGTATCGCTAAATGTGGTCTTTGTATCCTCAGACATTCACACCTATCAACTGGTCCCATTTGAAACAACTAAATGCTGCTTGCGTTATGGATACTAGATGACGGACAAATTTATTTAATAGTTAAATACATATTAACATAAGCGGCACGCTGCACGCACGAGCTCAGAATATTCAGAAATTGTTTTTTTTTATCAAATCAAATTATCAAAAGTCATAGAACAATCGAGGAGCTCGGTGCCGTAGTGGTTAGTACACTTTGGCTTTCGATTGAAAACAAAGCTGCCATCGCCATGGTCAGGCCTTGGATGAGTAACCAAAATTTTGTGATCTCGAACTCCTTGCTTGGGAAGGCACGTTACCTCTGATTGCCGGAACACAGCAATGCTTATAACAATGTTATTATGGCAACAATGTTATTATGGCAACAATGTTATTATGGCAACAATGTTATTATGGCAACAAATTTATGTAAGACGGTGGTAGCTAGCCAGGCGGCTTAGAAGCCCTACCACCAACCAAACCGAGCAGAAAAACTTCTGCCCCCATGGGGAATCGAACCTGGACTTCCCGATCAACACCCGGTGGTTTGAACCACTAGACCACTAGGCGGTAGAGGCCTATACCAGAATCAATACATCCACACTTCAGATATATCTTCATGGACCTGTCTCACCTCTTTAACGACCCTGGGCGTGACCATCATATGGAAGGTCCTCTCCATGTAGCCGCCGCGCACCATCCAGTTCTTGCGCGTCACGTTCCGGACTACCCGCGACGACCACTTGTGGATCTGGAGTCTGGAACAAACAAGATAATAGGCTAGTTGACTCATATCAAAAATATTTTTTTTAGGCTCATAAACTGGTTGACTGGTTTGACGACCTCCGTGGTCGAGTGGTCTGAATGCCGGTCTCAAGGCGTCGCCATCTCGAGAGGTTCCGGGTTCGATCCCCGGTGGGTTCAAATGTTTGGGTGATGAATTTTCAAGCATTTGTTCTCCAGTCTTGGATGTTTATATATATTTATATATATTCAGGATATTTATATGTATATCTATCAAATATATTTATCCGTCATCTAGTGTCCGTTACACAAGCAGCATTAGTTGCTTAAAACGGGGCTAGTTGATAGGTGTGAATGTTTGAAGATCTTTATTTATTTTATTTATTTGGTAACAACCAATACAAACATTAAAATTTTACACTGAGAGTGAAATCAACTAGTTTGTTTCCTATTATACCGTAAGCACAGCATGCACTATTATAAAACGGTTCGGAATGAACAAAATAAAATATAAAATGATTAACTATCACATATAAATACAGAGATATTTCAAATATAAATATGTTAATTAATGGCACAAAATAGTAATGAAAATAATATGTTCGCATAGTATTTAGTAAAAGGATCCGAAATATACCTACCAAGTTCGATAAATTTAGATAAAGGATTTAGAGTTGTTAAATATATTACTTATTCGTTAAAATTAACAGATAAATAAAAATATCATTATCAGTCAATAATTGAAATCAACATTAACTGATAAAATTATCATTATTCGATTCGGACATCCTGACACCTTACCGCGCGCAGTTGAAAATATTAGGTATATCAACGGACCGAGCTGAGTGAGTGAGCCGGCGAGAGCCCATCCGGCGCCCGTTAGAGCGAGACGGCAGGTGACCCAGGCGCATCGATGCCTAAGCTGATCAACTGATGCGATCGAATACGTCACAAAATTTTTTTGAAGTATTCGGTGTAGTAGGAGCTAGTAGGAGGGGCCATCTCAAAAGATTTTTTTGACAGCCGGGTTTCAAGTAAATGTTACAATTGCTTAATATAGAAAGTGCTTTTCTTTTAACTTACTCTTCATCTAAGGGCGGGTTCCCCGTGTCAGGTCGTCTCTCAGTCAATGGCTCGCCCTGGTCATCCCTGTTAAGACAAAGAGTATCTAAATCAAAATAGGCAATATACAGAATGTATTAATTTTGATAATTCGCCAAGGTTGCATCTTGGATGGGTGGGTGGTGGTGGGTTACAACTTAAGAAAACTCTAATGGATAATGGGCGGCCTTATCGCTATGAGCGATAACAAGACAACCTGAGGATGGACAGAATGTCATAAATTAGATAACATACATACATAAAATCACGACTGTAATCCCCGTAAGAGTGGACAGAGTCCAAGAAGTCTTAAGAAACCCAGTACGGGTTCCTTAAGACCACATTTAGCCATACGAAAATTGGGTTTAAATGGCTTGGGTTTAATTGGGTTAAGATAACATGGTTGCTTACATAATAATAAAATACACATACACATAACACACACACACACAAACATAATAACACACACACATACATAATTAAGGCACTTACATAAAATTGATGCATATATAAAATACAAAAAAAATCTTAACATACATAAAAACAAACTTATATAAATACGAAGACATATACTTGAAATTAAAAAAAAGATTCATTTGCTGGCGCTATGATCTTTATGACGCAAGCTGCCAAAGCTGCTCTCATCCAGGGGCTTCCTACCTCATCAGTAGGTCCCTTATTTAAATGTGGGTGTAATCACCCCTTCCCCGTCTGGTATGAGACGTCATGTTGCTTACCTGTAAAAAGCGAACAGCGAAACGCTAAAGCCCAGAGCGTGGAGCATCTCATGTTTGACAGTTGACAGCACGGACGGCAAGTCTCTGTATTTGGTTGACAGCTCGCCAGGGCAGAAGTTAGCATGGCCGGCTACTGGCCTAAAAGAGGTGATAAACTGTGTTATTAGAATACTGTACTGGACATAGACGTCTTACAAGGGTAACAAACTATATAATATTAAATAAATGTGTTGACTGTATTGTTTAATGTTGAGTTGAGTTGACGGCCTCCGTGGTCGAGTGGTCTGTGCGCCGCCGGTCTCAACGCGTCGCCATCTCGAGAGGTCCTGGGTTCGATCCCCAGTGGAGGCAAGTGTTTGGGTGATGAATTTTCAGACATATGTTCTCCAGTCTTGGATGTTTATATATATTTAAATATATTCAGGATAATTATATATATTTATCTAATAAATTTATTTGTACGTCATCTAGTATCCGAAACACAAGCAGCATTTAGTTGCTTAAAATGGGACTAGTCGATAGGTGTGAATGTCTGAGGGATGTCTGAGTTGTCCTTTTATCGTGATGTAGTTACTCGTAGTAAAATAAAATTATCAATTTGAATTTACAAATATTTGTGGGCGAACAATATTGTGAATTAATAAATAAACCATATTAAATAATATAAGTGGTCGTGCTTCCTGTTATAAATGGTGTAGGAGAACTGCTTTATAACCGATCCCGATGGCGTGAACACTCGGGGGATCTTTTGTAGTCGGTGATTGTTAAGTTACCGGAGAGTGAACAAGTAAAAACAGTGTGAAAATAAAGACTTTAAATATCATTGTGTGCTAATTTCTGGTCGTTATTTCAAGATACACAGGGTTATTTTTAATGAATCAACCACTTCACAAGAATTTGTAGCTAACATCGTAAACAACAACATTCATTCTATGAGTTTTACCATAGCTCAATACATCAAATAAATATGATTTTACAAGCATAAAATGTACTGTCGTGACATAAGTAAGTCTATGTTCCGTTCATACGAAAAGGCGCCACCCGCGACGCTAGCGCGCGATGCGCACAGTGCTAAGAACATTCAGAAATTAATATTTATTTTTATATGAAAGTAAAATGTGTTAAATTATCGATAGTCAAAGAACAAACGTTGTTATTTAAGATGTTAGCTATCAAGTAGGTACTGCGAAGTTGCTGATTCATTAAAAATGATCCTGTATAATGTTATTAGTCAGAAACTCGCGTCTCTGAACCGAAAGACGACAGCTGGACATAGGAGTCCCCAAGGATCAAGGTTTGCATCAAGATTATATGTTTATATGTATTCTTATCAGTGATTTGCATACCGAAGGGTTAAATGTTGGTTGTTCCTATAATTATTTTAACATCATTTGAATGTACCCACATTTTCTATTAAAATGAATTGACATACATACATACACACAAATAATCACGACTATTATCGATAAGGGTTAGTCAGAGACTAGGCAAAAGCACCACTAAAACAGTCCACTGTCATTGTCCGCGCTTCACCAAGCAGTGACTTCACTCAGCGTGACAGGTGGTGAGCCCGTTGCCGCCTTATATTGGATGTGTGCAATTCTAAGTCCATTATTCGCCTTTTACGACACCTAAGGGAAGAGATGGGTTGGTAGTATTCTTTTATTGAGTTACTACCACGCGGCAATATCAAATGAATTGAATTGAATTATATTTATATTCCAACAGTACCAGCGACGGTATTGATTTGAATTTGAAGTAAAAAAGTCTTAAAGCCTTCGCTGCGTAAAGCCGCTTGTTTTATGTCTTGTCGTAGAGTAACGCTGCGTGAGTCGGATAACCGTCGCACGCGTCGCTTTAAACGCAGCGAAGGCTTTTAGATGTGACCAGAAAATACAGTTATCACTATAGCAAATTTCTTCAAATTCCGTCGCGTAGTTTGTGCGCAAATACAGACAAAACGTTCAAAAATTGTTGGTTTGTCTCTCTTTGTCCTTTTAGTGTAAAAGAGAGTCGAAAACATACGTTTTTCTCTTGCTGTTCTTACCGATCAAGCGCAGATTCCTGTTGACAGTGGGATGCGTAAGCGACGGTCAAGCCCCGCTTACACCGCTCGGTCTCCACCGCACTCACGTACAGCACGAAGTCCGTATCTTCTATGCCCTTGTAGTCTTCTTCTTCTATTGTCTCTGAAAAGCAATTTACACAAGATTGAGGGTCTAATCATATTAGGTCCTTACCTATGAAATTGATGTTTTGTATGAAGATTTTGGGGATGTCTGCATTTTACATACTAACATTTTATCAGTTTTCTTCACAACGACAAATCCAGAGATAATGAAATGGCATGTATTGGCATGTATCATAAGACAAGCTTTAGCAATATGTGTGTGAACACGCTTGATAAAAAATATTTATCGTTTTTATGTTAATGCAAATCAAATGATGTATTCGGGAGGCAGTTAAAAATAATTGTCTTTGTGTCTAAATTTAACACAACTAAACTTACAAATAATTATCAAATTAAATAATACGAGCTCAAATATTGATCTATTTTTAGAAGAGGCAATTATTTTATAAGAATGTTCTGAAACTTAATAGTTACGGACAAATTGCTAAGACAGAATAAAAACACCAATTTCATAGGTAAGGACCCAATATTATGCATGCGCGCGACTAAGCGGCCTAGCTGCTGCTCCACGAATTTACAAGCAACTGTTTTTTTTTTAATGGAGCAGACGGTTCACCAGTGGTGGGAAGTGATTACCGTCGCCCATGAACGTATGCACCGGAGGGATCACAATTGTGTTGCCCTCCCTTTAGAACGTTGTACGCTCTTTTCTTGAAAATTTGAATATTGTAACGGTCCGGAAATACCGCTGGCGTCAATTGTATGCTATTTGGTTTTTCATACATTTTCTTGTAATTTTGGAGTCCAGCGCTGGGTCAAGCTAGGCCGGTTTTATCAGCTCCGGAGTGCAATCCATCAAAAAAATACTTATGGAACTAAATTTGTGTGACATCATTAGTGTGAATTCGTTTTTTCAACGGTCTTTACCTATGAAATTGCCGTTTTTTTTCTGTCTTAGTATTTTTTCTGTTACTATTAAGATTTAGAGTATTCTTAAAAAATAATTACCTCCTCTAAAAATAGATCATATGTTAAGCTCTTTTGATTGGTTTTGATAATTTGTTGTAAGTTTAATTGTGTTAAAATTGGACACAGAGACAACTCATTTTTTTCAATTAATTTTTTTAGGTGTGATATCACACATATTAATAAAGCTTGTCTAATGATACATGCCATCTTTGGATTTTGTGATGTGATTTGTCGTTGTGAAGAAAACTGAAAAAATGTTAGTATGGAAAATGCACAGTTCCCCAAAATCTCCATACAAAACGGCAATTTCATAGGGATCTTCACACCTGTATTCCCGCCACCTCTGCCAACTCTTGTAAACAAAGGTGTTGAACACCCACATCACCAGACATGTTAAGTCCCCATGCAACAGAGAACATTTTGTATAATATGTAGTATCTGTATGACGAGCATTACCATGCAGTTCGTTCCTGTCATCTGCGTCGATCGGCAAGATGTCCGTCGTGTAGTCGCTCGGGCGAGGCCTCGGCAACGCTCGGCAGTTGTGGCCGGTACTGTTGCAAACGTAGCAAGGCTGGAAAGAGACATCAATACTTAGTTATGTCTTCTTTGTCCTGACCTGTTCCCAATAGGCTAGTTGACCCTTTTTTATTGGGCCCCAAATGATTAATCTGTTAACCACCTCCATAAAAATAATATAATTTTTTTGAAGCCTTTAACACAATAATTTTTAAATTACTTTTTTCCTTGACAGGCATTAACGCTGTCGGTCATGATGGTCTATGAATTATCTGTGTCGTGTGGTCAAGGTTTTGGTAAACAATCAATACGCATGTGTGACACAGCCTACAGACAAGGTTGATTGGTTGCGACTGGCGTTTGACGGATTTTGACCATGCGTAGTAATTGTTTACATGACGCGATAGCGTTTTGGGGAGATGAAAATAAAAATAAATATAAAACATGTTTAAATTAAATTTCTACAGCAATCCCTTATTTATATTTATTGAACTTGGTATAAATAAACGTTGTTTTCATAACTTTTGAAATGAGTCAACCAGCCTATTTTATTTGGGGTCGACGCAACATGTAAGAAGACTGTCTCTATTACTCGCTAAATCAACACTACTCTCTTACTCATCATATCATCATACTTAGGGTGATTAATTGATTATGCAACGACAACGCTGCGCAGACGCCAAGCTCATCAAGGAACATAGCATTACACATTTTATCTCCTGTGGTCAAAACATGTATTTCTTTCTTTCATTTTATCGATCAAAAACAAACGTACGTGACATATAATTAGATAATATTATAATTAAAGATTAACAATCACTAGCTGTTGCCCGCAACTTCGCCCGCGGTTACTATTGTTTTTGACGGATCTTACGGGAACCTTTTAATTCTCCGGAATAAAAAGTATCTAAGATGTTGACTAGGGATATAATGTATCACCATTCGAAATTTCATTGAAATCGGTCCAGCCAACAAGAAATTATGGTTTGGTATTTTCCCTCTTTTCTTGGCTTGGTTTTAAGTATTTATTTCTATGTTTAGATATAGATAACTGGCTGCTATCAAAACTGAATAAATAAAAAGCTTACAACCAATAAAACAACAATATTTGCCGCCATAAAATCGATAGTAAAAAAGAAAATGGCCTCAGCTATTTCACACGTTGCATGTATAAAATGTTGTTGTCCTGCAAAATTTGGCTTTTTTGTGAGTTACTCTCATTTAACATACTTATTACATAACACTTTTTTTTAGAAGCTCGGTGGCGTAGAAGTTAGTAAAAGCAAACCCCCAAAACTGACGGCGAAATCGTGCAAGCTACTGTTAGAAAATTTTATTTTTTTTATTTCATGGCAATAGAAACCACTCACACAAATTTTTCTACCTTAAGGGGACCTACACATGACGAAAAGTATTTATACCTCTGCCTGCTTCATTACTGATATTTCTATAGATATATTTATATAAAATCAAAGCATTACTTCTTTTTAGGTCTACATGTGATATTAATGATCAATATAGCAGACTCGATTGTTCTTCTAACAGCTAACATAAAAGACGTCAAAAAAATAGCAAGAAAATTTGTCTCCGAAAAGTTAGCTGAACAACTCACAGATTTTGTTGCTAAATTGAACAACAAACAAATTGATGTTTCTGAAGAGAACGAACGAAACGATCACCTTCAAGATGTATCAGGGGAAGACTTAACTAAAAATGCCAGTTCAGAAAAAAATAAGCAAAGTGGTGTGACAAAACTGAATATTCATGACAATTTTGAAAAAACAATAACCAAATCCAAATAAAATTAATAAAAATAACATTGAAGAGAAAAAAGGGCAAAGATCACCATATAAAAAGAAAATTCCCGCTAAAAAAATTAAAGAAAAGGGAATAATTAACTATGAAGAACATCTGTACATGAATAACAAACTAAAAAAGAGTCAGCAAAGTAAAAATTTCAAGAAAGATCCATACGATCCAAAATCAAGTGCATCAAGATATCATCTATATAAACGACCGAATAAGAACGTTAAAGATTCCGAATTCAAAGATATGTTTCATAAGCACGTGGCGGGAAGAGAAATCCAAAATAATAATTTTAGGCCTAAAAAAGTATCAAATGTAATGCAGATACCATACACAAAAAAAACCAACAGCGATCAGTATCAACGAGATAGTTTCCTAAAGCCGGATCAACCTAAAATTTCCATTATGACTCCTGAAGATAATAAGAGAGGATCAAGGGTTAAACAGAACAAGGCAAGTAATGAAGTCAAAAGTCCGTTTCCAATTAAATCTTTAAGGCATGGAGTGAAAATCGAAACGACCAGAAAGGCTGGTAAAACCGAGTTTGACCAGTACGATTATACTAGATATCCTAAGTCCGATTACATTGCCACAAGCGGCCCAGTGGGTTTACTGAAAATGAATCCGTCATTGCAGTTGATAGACGATTCTTTGAGTGCACAGAGCAAGGAGAGACATGACAAAGAAATGCGGAAACAAAAGATTTGGTTTTAATGTTTTGAAATAAAATATTTACAGGTTCTTTTATTTTTACACAATCTCCTTCGTTTAACAGTTTTACTGTTTTGTGTTTTTGAGGACCTTCGGATTGAGGTGGATTTGACCTGACCCTTCCTTAGAACGTCCCGATCGATCAAGGTACATTCTCCGGCCGTCCAGGTTCAACTGTCTGCCTGCGCCTGCGGCTTGATGGACAATGCTTATGTATTCGAATCTTAGAACTTACATTCAGATGATTCTCAGGAACCTTCACCTCGCCACACATGGTCTCCGCATTGCAGGAGTCTATGCAATGAGACCTGCCGCCTCTCACGAAGACCTGACGTGTAGGGCATTTTCTGAAACAGAGAAGAGATTTTAAATTTATATTATATTAAAAGAATACTACCATCCCACCTCTTCCCATGGTGCCGTAATAGGCGACAAATGGACTTAGAACTGCACAACGTCCAGCTTATAACTGCTTGGGAAGCGCGGACTATGGCAGTGGACTGCTGTTACGGTGATTTTGCCTAGTCTTTGACTAACCCTTAGGGGATAATAGTCGTAATTATACGTATGTAGTCTGATAATGCGCCAATAAATAAAAAAAAAACTCATACTGGCTGCACTGGGTAAAAATAACAAAAACCAGTCCCTCGCCCATCAAAACATCTCGACGAAATCGAGTTTCTGATAGCAATTTAAATGAAAACCAAATTAGCGTTATCAACGGAGAATGCGATATGCATAATCTAATCGACAGAATATTTTGATAACTTGTCGGAGCCGAACGTTTACTGTGATAGAATAAAGGAAAAAACGCTGCAAACCGGAGTTTAAAAAAAAGAAACAGACTTTGAATTCGCGAGTGCTGTGTTGTGTACTTGGATATATTATTTTTTCAAGCTTTGGATTGTTTTACGTCGAAAAAAAGGTAATTTTTTCCTCGTTAAGCGTTACATTTCGCGAGATTAAACCCCATGTAACAGGTGGCGAGCCTGTTGCCATGCACCGGGCACAATGAGGCAAGCGATATTCACAATCACTGAACTAAAGTTTTATTCAAATTCAAACTCAGTGCTACAGGAGGCCGGATCGAACCTGCAACTTCTTTAACGAGAAGAGCCGTCTATCCCAACTCAACTACCGCTATTTTATGTTTAGAAAGAGCGAATTTATCGAGAGTTTTTGTGAGTGCCTACAAAAACATTTAGATGAGTCATGTAGATCTTTTCTTCTTCTATAATAATGGTACAATTATTTTACAAAAATATATATATATATTTTTTATAGTTTACAAAATAATACATAAAATTGAAAACAGAGCAACAACATCCAATAGCTGCTGCTGCTGTTTTGGTTAACATTGACATAAACCACAGAGGTTTCGCGGCAATGTCGAAATCAGATCAGATCTTAATCATTACGAAAGCACACGATTTTTTACAATTCTGGTTACAAGTTAGCTAATATAGATTTTGAGAAACAGGCATTAGACTGGGAACTAACGAACGAACTGTCACCCATCGATTCCACATGACATGACCTTTTTTTTGGACCTTACCTACCGCTGGCTGGCTCGGTCCCTTGTCATATCATGAGAGCGACTAGTTCGTTGACGAAGCTATTCTTCGAGCCGGTTTCAGCTAGCCTACTCTCGAACGCAAGCACAATTAAACTCAATAATAGCACAATCAAATATCTCAAAATGCCGAGACTAGAGAGGCGGTAGCAGACTACTAATTTCAGCTAAGCTCAATGTCATTTAGGCCACTCAATATCCGCTTTTGAACCCATTTATGGCGCTAGTTACCCACTGAAGAGTAAGAAACATCACAATCTCAATGTCGATCAATCGGGATTGCGTTCAAGAGTAGGCTACCAGGACTATCCGACCTACTCACACACTAGTCGGGGTATCCTCCCCTTAGGCACCGCGAACACCGGTGCTCGCAAACAATAGATGTTTCCATTGTGTCAGGTTTTGGTCCGCTGTGTAGTTAATACGAACAAGGAAAAAAGGTGTATCTAGATACATAGTAGATGTATAAAAAATTCTTCAAAAATCGCTGATAAACCTCAATACGTCAATATACGAGTATGTACACAAATAAATATTGTTGCGATTCAACGAGATAAGATAATCAGAGTGGAACTATGCACGCAGATATGAGATTAAGTACATACGCTAATGTTTATTAATCTTGAGTTATGAGTACTCAGAACACATATGTGAAGAATGTCCGGTGGTAAGACAAATGCGATCGCATCAAACATTTCTTTAATATGCAATTATGTACATTATAATCTTCAAGTTTCCTGATAGATTTAAAATGTTTAATTATTATTCGATCCATAGTGTTCTATATACATTTGTATAGGTACACAATTATATAAAGACCAGCCTTTTATAATTTGAAATTAAACATATTATATTTTATAGTAAAAATGTATTAGCAGAACAGGCTAGTTAACTCATATCAAAAGTAATGAATATAATAAATAATAATGTGTCATTCACATAGTATTTAGTACAAAGGTCCGAAATATACCAAGTTCGATAAATATAAATAAGGGATTGCTGTAGAAATTCAATTTAAATGTTTTATTTTTACTTTTTTTCATCTACCAAAACGCTATCCACAATGTTCGTGAAATTAGTTGAGTAACGCTTCTCATGTAAACAAATACTACGCATGTTCAAAATCCGTCACTCCGGAACCAATCAAGCATAACTGTCGGCTATGTCATTGAATTGTTTACAATAATCGTGACGCTACGGCACAGATAATTCATAGATCATCAGGACCTTAGGCGTTTTTAACATTTAAGCAAAAACGCAAAGATATAAATATAAATATCCTTAGACATTCACACCTATCAACTAGTCCCATTTTAAGCAGCTAATGCTGCTTGTGTTACGGATACTAGATGACGGACACATAATTTTTCAGAATATATATAATATTATACATATATAATGAATTAATGAACATCCTAGACTGGAGAACAAATGTCTGAAAATTCATCACCCAAACACTTGCCTCCACTGGGGATCGAACCCAGGTACTCTCGAGCTGGCGGCACCTTGAGTCCGGCGTACAGACCACTCAACCACGAAGGTCGTCGGATATAGGTCTATAGTTAGTGGGATCTCCTTAATTACCCGATTTTAAAAATGACACAATTTTTAAATATCTGTAATAATATGTATTATATTTTCAAAAAATTTTACTGATACGTCCCACAAATCACCAGTGTTATGTTTCAATATTGATATGTTTATATTATCCTTTTATTCCACTTGACGACCTCCGTGGTCGCCGATATTAAAGCGTCACCATTTAGAGAGGTTCTGTGTTCGATCCCCGGTGGGGGCAAATGTTTGTGCATTTGATCTCCAGTCTTGGATGTTTATCTGTTTAGATATGTATTGAACATATTCTGGATATTTATACGTATTTTTGTATCAAATACATCCGTCATCTAGTATCCGTAACATAAGCAGCATTAGATGCTAAATGGTGCTAGTTGATAGGTGTGTGATGATATATTTCTTTATTCCAGAATCATGTATAACTACAGCGATGGCGTCGGCTCCTCTGCGGGCCGTCCGTACCAAGGCTACCCCTATGTAAACCAAATATTCATTGAGGCTCCAAGTATAGACGAGGCCACAGCAACCATGTACAACCATTTACCGAGGAAGCCTGCCAATGATAAAAAAGACGCGCCTGTCGTTTATATTGATATACCGAGCGGGAGTACACAGTCTACAGTTTCACAGGTATGACTTGACTTTTAGTAGACCAGCTTTCGATAGAAAACAAAGCTACCTTCGCCATGGTCAGGCAGTGGATGGGTGACCAAAACTTTGTGATCCCACAGGAGGCACTTCTTACATGGACAAACATGTAAGGAGTAAGGCCTGTTACATCACCAAACTGTTGCAATAGCAACCGTTTCTACCCACCAACCCGCATTGGGCCAGCGTGGTGGTGTTACGGCCCATATTCCTCATGTGTCTCCATGAGGAAGGCCAGTGCCCAGCAGTGTGACGTATACGTATATGAAGGACGAGAGCGGTATCTTCATTAGCATTTTTAAAAAGAGTTCTTTTTCTATTATAATTAGAATTCCATAATTTCTGTCTGGACAGCCAAACACAAGTACGCCACAGAGCGACGCAATCTCTCCAAAATTGGATCCAGACGACTCCCCTGTAGTGTACATAGATCTGCCACAGAGTAGTGGAAGCGACGTCGCTGATAGAAGAACAGAGGAGAATGATGAGGTTCCTTTTGTTGAGGTAAGATTCAACTACAGACATACATACATAAATCACGCCTATATCCCCGAAGGGGTAGGCAGAGGTGAACTAGCACTCATGTTTCGCCAATTATGTTAGGTCTCATTTAATAGGTGGCGAGCCTATTGCATTTTATCGGGCACAAAAGCCGCAGTACATTGCTATTGCTAGGTGGTATAAGAGGAACGCTGCTGCCCATTCCTCATCATTGATTAATCCTTAGTCGCCTTGTACGACACCCACGGGAGAGATTTGGGTGGTGACAATTGTATTCTACTCTGCCGTAACTAGCTGTGGTTATACACATTTTATTCTGCTGTTTTTGTTATATTGGGTCCATACCTAATAAATTGGTGTTTTTTTTTTCTTAGTATTTTGTCTGTAACTATTAAGATTCAGAGTATTCCGAAAAATAATTACCTCGTCTAAAAATAGACTATATTTTTGAGCTCTTTTGATTTGTTTTGATAATTTGTTGTAAGTTTAATTGTGTTAAAATTGGACACGGAGACAACTCTTTTTAAGTGCCTCCCGAATACATCATTTTATTTGCATTCACTTAAAAACGATAAATAATTTTTATGAAGTGTGATATTACACATATTACTAAAGCTTGTCTAATGATAGATGCCAAATATTATTATCTTTGGATTTGACGTTGTGAAGAAAACTGAAAAAATGTTTGTATGGAAAATGCAGAATTCCTCAAAATCTCCATACAAAACAATAATTTCATAGGTAAGGACCTAATAGTTTTACAATTTTTCTTTTTTATTTCTGTACTACCTGATTGTTGGTTTCTTAACACATAGTTTATATTGTGTGTTGGTTCTTTCATCATAGTGAAGCCTCAGTTCAAAATGTAATCTGAAATTCGTAACGCACTTATCACCTCCCATATAAGGTGTTCGTGGGAGATCAGCGTCTGGTCTCCTATCATAGGCGGGCCGACATTATGCTGAGCGTATGCCTTTTTGGTGTTACTTATCAATTTGTATTGTGCTTGAAGTCGTATATTGTATACAATACAACCAACCACGCTGGCCCAATGGGGTTTGGTGGGTAGAAAAATAGCGACCGGGACCAACGTCTTAACGTGCTTTCCGAAGCACGGAGTAGTTTAAGGGTCCGGCGAACAGTGAATTTTTCATACAAACGTAATACCAAAATCATTTTCAATTTGAGAATATTTATTTATTTATTTAAGCTTTTGTGCATTACAGAAAATGTACACATGGCGGACTTAACGACTAATGTCGCTCTCTAACAGTCAACCATCAGGCAAAGCAGAGATCTGGTGGCAATATCTGGACTTATCATCGCTGTTATTCGGATTAAGAAAGTATTTTTCTATGTTTCTGTTAAAATTACATAATGATTAATTGCGTTTTTAATATGAAACAAATTAACGGAAAATATTTCCGAAAACGTCGAAAAATTTACGAAATATAATTGCATATATTTATAAGTTTGTAAATATTTTGAACAAATTTTTTTTAACAGAAACAGAAAAATTCTTTCTCAATCCGAATAACAGCGATGATATGTCCAGATATTCTCAAATTGAAAATGATTTTGGTATTACGTTTGTATGAAAAATTCACTGTTCGCCGGACCCTTAAGATCTCAATTTTGATTAGTATGCAAGGGCTCACTATTGCACTACAGCATGGAGTTCTTCAAAAAGTTTTTTTAAGGGTCGGCAACGCCCTCGGTGTTGCAGGCGTCCATAGGCTCCGGTGACCACTGCTCATCTGTGTGGGCTATACTTGTACCACCCTGGTGGTATAAAAAAAAACTTGCGAAATCGCGACTGAGTTATTTTTTACGGCCATTCTTATTGGGTGCCGACATTTAGCCTGTTATAATTAAACATGTTCTTCTAATTTCTCAGGAGACAATATTCTACGACCCTTTTAAGGACCGGCGCATAAACTCTGATTCCGACACCGCCAGCGCAGCCTCCAGCAGTAGGCCGTCGCCCCCCACTACCCTGAACCTAGGACCACCCTACAGAGGTAGGGACACATCATCGCCCATATGCGTCCTATTGATAGGTGCCTAGTGATGTCTTCTTCTTTTTGCCCTTTTCCCACTCTAGATGGGGTCGGCACAACATGTCTTCTTCTTCCATTCTCCTCTGTCACTCGTCAGCTCTGCATCCATTTCTTTGTGTCTAGTGATGTGTCAACTCAATTTACTCACCGGAGTTAACCAAAGCTGTGTTAAATGAATGTTATCTCGAGTTGAATCTCTGCTTTTTTTTTCCTCCTTCCCTCTGTCTTCCTGTTCCAATCTCTCCTATCTGTCACCATTTCACTTCATTCCTCAACATATATGTATAATCATGCACACAGTCCATTCCTTTTAAAGATTTTTCCATACACGTCCATCTCGAGTTGAATAGCATTATGCATTTTTCTTATGGGCGAACGAGCAGACGGGTCACCTGATAGTGAGCAACTACCGCCGCCCATTGACAATCACAACACCAAGGAGTCACAAGTACGTTGCCGGCCTTTTAAATGGAAATACGTTCATCTTGAATGTTTCGATATCGTACTGGTCAATTAACTTCACAGTTTAGTTGTGTGGGGCAGGAAGGATGCATGGTCTAACATGACTAAAAGCATTGCAACGCTCGGGTCTTAAACAATTCCTTAGAAGGTATAAACGTAATGTTTTCTCTTCACAGAACAGTCACAGCTACCCAAATCGCTATCAAAAGAAGCATCCGTCTACCGGCCCATAAGATCTCCAGAAGACATGTACCCGACAAGCAGCCGGGACTTCCCCGAGCCTCCCCCAGCGTACACAGAGCATCCATCCACCCCCGGGTCGACAGCATCCATACCAGTGTCACCTGACCCGGGAACAGACCAGGCACCAGACCCGCCGAGAACTCAGGTTATTACTCCAGGTAAATCCAAGTTTGCTATAAAAGAAGTTCAAATTGAAATTTTATTGCATGTCATCCTCACAACATTGGTGGTATCCAACCTTGATAATCCCGGCATAATAATAACTTATTCTCTCAATATGTATCTAAGACCAAATATACAAGCAACACATTTTTGTATCGCCTAAGTCGCCTAAGTGATGTGCATAATTTAAAATTTAATTCAGTGGATATTTTTCACTGTACTGCTTCTCAATTCAGAAGACAAATAAATAGTTTAAATATTGAGGGATAGTGTTAAATTGTTAGTTAATGATAAAGTATTTTTTGATTGTATAAATGTAATCTAGTTTTTATAGAGCGGAGGTTTTTCTCTTGTGTTCGTAAAGACTTTTTATTTATGTGTTACATTTCTATGGAAACTACTGATTTCTGTGCCATTTTTTATTGTTGTGTTATTGTTAAGTTCTATAATAATTGTTTGTTTCCTAAATAAAGTAAAAATAAAAAAAACTTACCCGTCGTTTTAACAGGGTATGTAGAAACGACGGGCATTTGGAAAACAATTTTTTGCATTCATTTACTAAACTGACATCAAACCTTCAAATCAAATGATTTATTACAGAAAATTAATAGCTATTATTTTAAATTATAATTGAAAAAGAAGTTCGAGCATAGCGCATTGCACACGTGACTATCTAAGATGCGCGATGCGAGATGAATAGAGGCATCCCTCACCTCAAACCCCCCTCACTCAAGCAAAGACCTCCGCTGAATTTGGTTCTGTTAGGCTACTTTTCTCTAGAACTCAGCAAGGTAATAGACAACTCCAAAAATATATTGGGTCCTTACCTATGAAATTGGTGTTTTGTATGGAGATTTTGGGGATGTCTGCATTTTACATATTAACATTTTATCAGTTTTCTTCACAACGACAAATCTTGAGATAATAATATTTGGCATGTATCATTAGACAAGCTTGAGCAATATGTGTGTGAACACGCTTGATAAAAATTATTCATCGTTTTTATGTTAGTGCAAATCAAATGATGTTTTCGGGAGGCAGTTATAAATAATTGTCTTTGTGTCTAATTTTAACACAATTAAACTTACAAAAAATTATCAAATTAAATAATACGAGCTCAAACATATGGTCTATTTTTAGAAGAGGCAATTATTTAATAAGAATGTTCTGAAACTTAATAGTTACGGACAAATTGCTAAGATAGAATAAAAACACCAAATTCATAGGAAAGGACCCAATATAACCACAATTCACAATAAATGACTCTTACTCGTATTAGAAGAAAATAAAGATTGTCACCTCTAAAATGTGTTAATATATTTTTGTACTCGACTGTACCTAGCGGTGTGTGAGGAAAAATGCATTGGTTCGTTTCAGCGACTTACAAAATGGCGATCGTAACCGCTTAGCTCGTTCTGTAAAGTTACTGCAAGCGCCACGCCTGTACTACCAAGTTATACAAAGGGCGTCTTTTGAACAGGCGTCCACACTGGCGTCTTTTGAACGACGCAACGCAGCGTCGATGCGACGCCGGCGCCGAGTGGCTGCCGAACGCAGCGTGAGGGTCGCGTCGTTTCGACATTGGCAGAAAACGCCGCGCGGGCATCGCGTCGCTCACGCTGCGTAAACACGACGTTTGGCAGCCCCTCAGCGCCGGCGTCGCATAGACACTGCGCCGACGCCGCGGGGGCACCTGCCCGATGCCGACATTCAAAAGACGCCAGTGTGGGGATCTCTAAACAAGCTATAATAGACCGTAATACTAAAGGCAATGAAACAGTTTTATCTTTTCCAGAATCCCAAGGCCAAAAGACTCTATACTGCATGTTTTGCGGACAGCGAACACACACGCTAACGATCAGGGAAGCGGGCCTCATGACGCATGTCATAGCTATAGCCTTCCTCTTAGTTGGGTAATAACATGTTAATCTACATCTTCTTTGAGAGCTCTGCAGAGCGAAAATAAAACTTAGACAGGCGCAATTAATTAAGACAATTAATCAACAAAAGCTTCCGTCCTTGTTTTTATATACATACATATCACGACTATAATCTCCTAAGGGTTAGTCAGAGACTAGGCAAAAGCACCGCAAAAGCAGTCCACTGCCATAGTCCGCGCTTCACAAAGCAGTGACTGCACTCAGCGCCACTGGTGGTGAGCCCGTCGCCGCTATAATCTATTGGATGGCTGTGCAGTTGTAAGTCCATTAGTCGCCTTTTACGACACCCAAGGGAAGTGATGGGTTGGTAGTATTTTTTTGACTGGATTACAGGCGTGATTGTATGTATGAATGTCGTTTCCTGGTTTTGTATGAGAATTGAAAAAACAATTTAATGCCATTCTTACTTATACTAAAATGGACGCTATGCATCCTGTCATAGTTTCTGTCATCTCCATACTAACCCATTGGGATTGACCACTAACTAGTGACGTAAAGATCGGTAACAATATTGTCAAACGAGCTAAGTACCAGCGCGCAAACAGCGGTAGCCGAGTTAGAGAAAACGCACTACTCGTTCAAGAGGTCACGGTTCCGATCCCACCGCCTGTACCACTGGGTTTGAGTAAAACTTATGTGCAGTTCATTGTGATATCGCTTGCCTCACATTGTGCCCGGCGCAGCAACAGGCTCGCTGTTACATGGAGAATTAAACATATCTGGCGAATTGTAGGTGTTTCATACCTGATGATATGTTATTTTCAGTCCTATGTCGGAAAACAAACGAGCCACAAAATATACTTGAGACTTTATTGCGGCGAATCAGAGCGAGACACGGCGAGACGCCACCAATCGAAATAAGTCTAACTTTCAAATTCACATAAACATTTTTGTTTCAGGTTATTTCCTATCACAATCTTCATATACTGCACAGACCTATGCAAGTACAACAACCATTACTGTAAGCATTGCAATGCGAAAATCGCTTACGACATACCCTTCCTATGTCAAGAATTATCCAACGTCGGTAATTGACGAATAAAAATGCTGCTCATGAAAGCGTAAATATATGATAATGTAAAATTTTATTTTGTTTCATTTGTTGTAAAATTTCATATTGCTTATTTTTAATGACATCTGACTGAAACCAGACCAGACCCCTAATTCTAAACTGTCGGAAAAACGAATCACTGAATCTCTACCTGTCACTTTTTATTGTGGCGAATCAGAGCGATACGGGACGACTTTCCGAATCGAATGCGGGATCTGACAGTTGTGAATAACGGACGGACGACTTTCCGAATCGAATGCGGGGTCCGACCGTTGAGATTAACGGACGCATTTGATTATAACATTTAGTACTGATTTCACAACCCCTAGTTAACTTTCTCGAGATTATTTAAATGACTCATAATCATTATTCAATAGGAATTCCATTTTACATCTTAATTTATTTATTGGATTGTGTTTATCCGGAGGTGGTGAATGATATTTTGAAGTAAACGTTTCGCTTTGAATAATTAAATAATTGTTTTGATTTTAGATCTTAATAATAATACATACATACATATAATCACGACTATTATCCCCTAAGGGTTAGTCAGAGACTAGGCAAAAGCACTGCAAAAGCAGTCAACTGCCATAGTCCGCGCTTCACCAAGCAGTGACTGCACTCAGCGTGATAGGTAGTAAGCCCATTGCCGCTATAAGCTGTTGGATGTTGTGCAGTTCTAAATCCATTGGTCGCCTTTAATCACACCCAATGAAAGATATAATAATAATAATAATAAATTGGGTGTGTGTTTCATCTTTCATTGACTCTAGATGACATTTCGAACTGTCATGTCAAATCACTTTAAATATTTAAAAAATGGACACCGCGTTGGTGACGTGGGAGAAATAACAAAAGAAAAATAATATTATCTATTATATTAAATACGCTTACCTGTTCAATCTGATCGGCCCAGCTGTTTTCCTGACCTTCAGCGCCTGCTCCCAGAACCTGACTGCTTCTGGTAATATTGTATTCTGAAACGGAAACATTTTTATAGTGGATAAAAACTCAGCATCACAAAGAACGAATGGGATGGATGCCAAACTCCCATACAATGACATGAGGCAATGTTCTGTCTCGATCAGTAGGTGTTTCCTCTCATTCTATCACTATTTATGAATGAATCTATCCGTGGGATATCCTCTTCCTCTCTTTCTATCCATAGTTTCTGTCTCACCTGTCATATTTACGCCATTTTGACGCCTAGACTGAAAATTTTTACGAATTTTTGTAATTTAATATTTTAAATAAAAAATTATAAATTTGGTGATGACGTGCGTTGTTTTATGTTGTGTAAGTGAGTGGTATCCTGGATGTACCTTATCAATTTACAGGTGAGTCAATAATCACATATTAAATGAGAGTACGTCATTAGTTGTAATAGAAAGCTTTACTACGAAATATCAAACTCATTCATTAAAGTGGTAGAATGAGAAGGAACACCTACTGATCGAAACAAAGCATTGCCTCATGCTATTGTATGGGAGTTTAGCATCCATCATAAAGTACAAAATTCTTGGGACGAAAGGACTACTTTTGTCTATTTTTGACTATGCCTTAAATTTTTAAGCCGTTGGTCCCGGTCCCTATTTATGTTCAATGTTCCACCGATCTGCATTGGGCCATTGTGGTGTTGTGGCTTAAGTGTTTTTCCTTGTAGGAGGGCCTTTCTCCAGTACCGGGACGTTAGGCGGACGGGAGTTGATTGTTTTTAAACAAACATATTATTTTGAGCCACTTTTAGAATATCGGGAAGGTTAAATGTACCTTATAATGATAATTTAATACAGAATGAAGGGGTTCAATTAGGTTTTTTTTATTAAGGCTTACAACTGTGCAAATATTGGGTCCTTACCTATGAAATTTTATATGAAATTTATTTATCTTTCTTTCATTAAGACTAACTTTCTGTTATTTTCATCATCCTATATATAGTACTTTGTTGGTAGGTATGTAAGTATATGTATATTAGTTGCAAGTATATATTACGTATATATGTATATATTTTAATTATATATATATATATATATAAATAAGTAAAGTCATTTAATATAAGTAGGCTATTTATTATAATATAATTTATTATGCTTATAATAATTTTAAGTAGGTACACGCAACTTGTTTTTCTCTTTGTGCACTTCTCCTGTCGCAGGTGGGTTGGAAGAGATATCTTATAGATATAAGCCCTACCTATTGTAATTTTATTTCTTCATTGTATATTTCTTTCTTTATTGTGTACAATAAATTATTAAATAAATAAATAAAATAAATTGGTGTTTTTATTCTGTCTTAGTATTTTGTCTGTAACTATTAAGATTCAGAGTATTCCTAAAAAATAATTACCTCGTCTAAAAATAGACTATATTTTTGAGCTCTTTTGATTTGTTTTGATAATTTGTTGTAAATTTAATTGTGTTAAAATTGGACACGGAGACAACTCTTTTTAAGTGCCTCCCGAATACATCATTTTATTTGCATTCACTTAAAAACGATAAATAATTTTTATGAAGTGTGATATTACACATATTACTAAAGCTTATCTAATGATAGATGCCAAATATATTATCTTTGGATTTGTCGATGTGAAGAAAACTGAAAAAATGTTTGTATGGGAAATGCAGAATTCCCCAAAATCTCCATACACAACGACAATTTCATAGGAAAAGACCTATTAATAATTAATTTACGTACGCCAGGTAATATACCTTTATATAATCTGTGGTACCACGATAGTATGTGGTGCTCGGGAGTTTTTGGCGGCATTCAGCTATGGCGGACGTGATTTTTATTTCGATGATTGTAATATTGTTTCGGAGTGGATATTGTTACGTAAAATCAGTGTAGTTTTGTGCAATAAGTGTCTGTGATGATGTGCAATGTGGAGGATCGTTGAAATAAGCTTCGAGTTATGTGAAAAGTGTTGAGTTTTTTATCGTGGTAATCCACCTCATCAAAGTAGCACCACAGCGTCTACCATCGACTCTTTGGCGCCAAGCTCTCCCAGAATGCATTGAAATGTATTACACTTGCATTTCAATGCAAATGAAGACTTAATACTACTAAATACTAGACTACACACAATGTATACGATTGAAGGACTTTGTCCATGGTCTTGAACAAAAAACCAACAAAACAAAACAAAAATGAGGAGCTCAGTGGCGTAGTGGTTAGTACGCTTTGGTTATCGAACGAAAACAAAGCTACCTTCGCCATGGTCAGGCCGCGGATGGGTGACCAAAAATTTGACCAAGCCTATGATCCCGGTCGCTATTGCAGCTGTTTCTACCTACCACGGTGTTCCGGCTCCTGTTTCTCCATGAGGAAGGCCTGTGCCCAGTAGTGGGACGTATATAGGATGAGAACGATTATCTGCGATATTGAACGATCATCTTTAAAAAAAATTTCAACAAATAGGTACAGATTGAGAATAACTTGAATAAAATTATAATAGTAACTTACATTAACTAAGTCAAATTTCTCTGGGTCTAGCCTGTAACAACAAAAAACACTATTTTTATATCAATTTCAAAAATGTTTATCAAATAAATTTAATGAATCAACAGAATTTGTCAAATAGTGGCTTTATGGAGGTGGTAAAATCGGCCAATCTACTAAATAAAGAGTAAGGATGAAGGGTTTCCTGCCCTGTTCCCAATTATATTTGTGGTCGGCGCAACATGTCTTCTTCTTCCACTCTCCTCTATTCCTCGTCAAGTCAACACTCACTCCCATCCTCATCACATCATCATTCACACAATCCATCAATCTTTTCTTTGGTCTTCCTCTCCCCACGCGCATCCACTTTCAAATCCATAACTTTCCTGGTGACATGATTATTCTCCCTCTTCATTACTGTACTGTATTAGTGTATCTTACCTATATACAGAATGATCATAAAATATACTAATTCTTAATGGTTGGTCTATGCTCCTTCTCTTTACTATATGTGCAGGCTCTATGTGGACCCCTCTCACTACCTGAAACAAAAGAAATATATATGTAAAAAACGTCATAAAATTTTTTGGGGCAGTTTGGTGTAATTTGGTCACCCACCCATAGTTCAACTATACCGAGGGGCCGAGGGTTGCTTAAAACCCAATCTTTACAATGGTTGAAATCTGGATGGGTGACCAAGCTTTGTAGATATTTGTAATGCTTCGAAAGGCAAGTTAGCCGTTGGTCTTGGATATTGCAAACACAAGAAACCAGAGACAATGTGGTGGTATTACAGACCGTACTACCGGAGGTATGTACCTACCTGTCCCAGCAGGGGGACGACGTATAGATAGACAGTTGATTATTTTGTAATTTAAGTAAATATTCATTCAGTTAGGGTTTTCTTAGTTAAAAAAAAAACAAAACAAAAATAACCAGCTTTTCTTAAATCTAACATAAAACCCTAACTTTAACAGTAAAAAAGAACAAAAAACAGTTAAACAAAACCTTATTAATTTATTTTATTTCATTTTAAAGGAACGGCGGGTCCACAGCGCTATAATTCTAATAAAACAATACACATAACGTGTTATTCAGGGGTTAAAAATAATCTTTTACAAACCCAATGACTATAATTAAATTCGGCAAAATGGCTCCGAAGAAACTTAAGCCGCTATAGTTCACTAGGCACATCCTCTGCTGTTTTAGTAATACACAGAGAAGAGAAATAGCAGTGGGTTCAAAGGAATAATAAAATTGTATACAAAAATAAAAGTTTATTTATGATCATGAAAACTGTATTCTGCTGAGTGGTTTAAACGTTAATTAAAATCTCGGATTTTCACGAAACGCTCCGAAATCCGAGATTTTCACGTTCTAGGTATTATGTCTGTAACTATTAAGTTTCAGAATATTCTTAAGAAATAATTACCTCCTCTAAAAATAGACCATATTTTTGAGCTCTTTTGATTTGTTTTGATAATTTGTTGTAAGTTTAATTGTGTTAAACTTAGAAACGAAGACAACTCTTTTTAAGTGCTTCCCGAATAAATCATTTGATTTGCATTCACTTAAAAACTATAAATAATTTTTATGAAGAGTGATATTGATATCACACATATTGCTTAAGCTTGTCCAATGATACATGCCAAAAATTATAATATCTGGATTATAATATCTGTTGTGTAGAAATCTGAAAAAATGTTAGTATGGAAAATGCAGACTTCCCCAAAATCTCCATACAAAACACCAATTTCATAGAAAAATACCTATTATAAAGGAAGGAAGGAAATAGTTGTGGGTTCAAAAGAAACCAATTTCATCATAGAAAATAACATCATAATATAAGAAATTAAGCAGAATCTTGTTATAACCCGGGCTAAAAATTTAAACCCCGCCCGGACGATTCGCGGACGCCTCCTAAACTAGAACGAATCCGTGTAATTCCGGACGGATGGTAATGGTATGGATGGTAACTAAATAAATAATAATTAATTAAATATCTTCGGACATTCACACCTATCAACTACCAAGCCCTACTACGAAAACATAACGTATTAAGCTATTGCATAGCTTCTATCGCGGGCCTTGAGCGCGGGGACCGAATCCAGAAATTCCGTAACGAAAAAACCTCACGCTCCCCACTACGATGCGCAAGGAGGTGTGGCTTGAAGGCCGTGCATCGTCTAACGTCGTTTCAGTTCGGCAGTCTTCGACACGGCGGCGTTGTGTGCGTGAATATGTATGAACAAAGTGCATTCATTATTTTATTTATTTAATAATAAAAAAAATTGTTTTCATATCGGTCACCACGCTCAAAAAGTGTAACTTGAATTAATATCAAAGAAAAAGAAATACTGCATGAATAAAATAAATAAATAAAATTATAATTGCATAAATTGATACAAAATGCTATGCAATAGCTTTACCGCGGCAGTCCCCGAGTGCCACACGTCTTTTTTTTGTTTGGTTATGCTTTGTTTTTTAGTTTTTTTTAGTAAATTCTAGTAATTTTTACAAAATTACAAAATAACGGCTAGTTTGTTATTTATTATTTACTAGCTGTTGCCCGCAACATCGTTCGCTGTTACTGGTTTTTTAACTGTACCACGGTAACCCTTTAATAATAATATATAATAATTTAAGCGTGTTCACACACATATTGCTAAAGCTTGTCTAATGATACATGCCAAATATTATTTTCTTTGGAATTGTCGTTGTGAAGAAAACTGATAAAATGTTAGTATGTAAAATGCAGACATCCCCAAAATCTCCATACAAAACACCAATTTCATAGGTAAGGCCCCAATATATTAATCTATCTTGGAAACTCCGTCATCGTGATTCAGACTCGCCAATCTTATATGCGCCTTATTGTTGTATACAGTAGGTCTAGTATTATCTTGACTCCAATATTATTATTCACTATCGTTCTTTTCGCTGATCAGCCATTTCTCGGTCACTTGGTATCGTAGCGCGCTATGACGTAGCCTACAGTTTTAAGCATTTTTTTCTATAGACAAACGACCTCTACAGTTTTATTATATGTATAAATAAACTCCTTGGATGTCAGTTAACTCGCTGAGCACAGTTCAAGTGCATAGTAATTGTCCTTATATTCATTGGTAATTACTAGGTCAGTTAACAAATGAAGCAAGATAAATTGTGTGTTATAATAATGGCGACTCCAATTATTATGCT
This sequence comes from Parapoynx stratiotata, assembly GCA_910589355.1. NCBI lineage: Eukaryota > Metazoa > Arthropoda > Insecta > Lepidoptera > Crambidae > Parapoynx > Parapoynx stratiotata. The sequence goes on along the minus strand of OU342476.1, from coordinate 3,624,782 downwards.
GGGTGACTGAGTTAATCTATGAGGATTGTTCTGTCTCGATCAGTAGATGTTCCCTCTCATTCTATCACTATTTTTGAAAGAAGGCTAACCGTGGGGTATCCTCTTCTTCTCTTTCTATCCATAGTTTCTGTCTCACCTATCATATTTACGCCATTTTGACGCCTAGACTGAAAATTGTTACAATTTTTTGTAATTTAATATTTTAAATAAAAAAATATAAAACTGGTGATAACGTGCGTTGTTTTATGTTGTGTAAGTGAGCGATATCCTTATCATTTCACAGGTGAGTAAAAAATCACATTAAATAAGAGTATTTGTTTGAGAAATTTGTGTGTATTTTTGTGTGACGTTATTAGTAGTACTAGAAAGCTTTACTACGAAATGACAAACTCATTCATTAAAGTGATAGACTGAGAAGGAACACCTACTGATCGAGACAGAACATTGCCTCGTGCTATTGTATGGGAGTTTGGCATCCATCATACAGTACAAAATTCTTGGTCACAACCGTAATTTTTAGGCGGGAGATCTAAACTGATTGAAAGATACCGATGCCGCTGATGTCCTTCATGAGGTTTTTTTTTTATCTTTGTAGCCAGTCGGACGCACAGACAAGTTAGCAGCGGCCAGGGTTTGGTCGGGGTTTTCAGACACGAGCAGTACATTAACGTCATCTATGCAAAAGTATATCTATGGTTATACCTATTGTCTGTGCTACTTTGTTTGTATGTTAGGTTAGGAATGCAGTTTTAAATCGTGACAAGCGTAAAACAGAAACAATTACTTATATTAACCGCAAATTATACTCTTTTCTTCATTTTAAAAGGCAGCGGTAGCCGAGTTGGGACGGACGGGGCACTAATCGTCCGAGAGGCCGCGGGAAACGCGGTTTGGCCGCACCGCCTGTACCACTGAGTTTGAATAAAACTTATGCCTCACATTGTGCCCGGCGCAGCAACAGGCTCGCCACCTGCTACATGGGGGCCTAACATATATGGCGAAAAGTGGATGTTTCACACCTCTGCCTACCCCTTCAGAGAATGAGGCGTGATTATATGTGATCTTTTTTTTAACATTACTCTATAATATATATTAGTATCAACCTGAGACATAGGCGTAATATTGATGTAGGTATGCATCCTAAGTCCTCAGCCTATGTACATCTCACTGCTGGGCTCAGGCCTTTCTCATGGAAAATCATATGAGGAGTATGGGCCGCAACACCACCACTATGGCGGGTTATGTATGTATGTTAATAAAATCTATACATATAATAAAACTGTAGAGGTCGCATGTCTGTACTCTTCTTCTTTTTCCTGCCCTGTTCCCAATTATATTTGTGGTCGGCGCAACATGTCTTCTTCCACTCTCTTCTATCACTCGTCAAGTCAACACTCACTCCCATCCTCATCACATCATCATTCACACAATCCATCCATCTTTTCTTTGGTCTTCCTCTCCCCACACGCCCATCCACTTTCAAATCCATAACTTTCCTGGTGACATGATCACTCTCCCTCCTCATTACATGTCCATACCAAGAAAGTCGATTTTCTCTCAGTTTATCAGCAATCGGGGCAACTTTCAGACTTCCCCTAATATTAGGTCCTTACCTATGAAATTGGTGTTTTGTATGGAGATTTTGGGGATGTCTGCATTTTACATACTAACATTTTATCAGTTTTCTTCACAACGACAAATCCAGAGATAATAATATTTGGCATGTATCATTAGACAAGCTTTAGCAATATGTGTGTGAACACGCTTGATAAAAATTATTCATCGTTTTTATGTTAATGCAAATCAAATGATGTTTTCGGGAGGCAGTTAAAAATAATTGTCTTTGTGTCTAATTTTAACACAATTAAACTTACAAAAAATTATCAAATTAAATAATACGAGCTCAAATATATGGGGTTATTTTAGAAGAGGCAATTATTTTATAAGAATGTTCTGATACTTAATAGTTACGGACAAATTGCTAGGACAGAATAAAAACACCAATTTCATAGGTAATTCATTCCTCACTCTATCCATTCTCGTCGCACCACACATCCACCTCAACATTCACATTCCAACTACATGCAATCTCTACCATGTCTGTACATAGAAAAAACAAGCTTAAAACAAAGTCAGAGATGTAAAAAAAAGAAAAATACCAAAACAATGTTTTAATTGAAATTTTTTGTTTCTCTGTCTGTTTGTAATGGCTGGACCGATTTCAATGAAATTTTGCATGGTGATACCTCATATCCCTGGTCAACATCTTAGATACGTTTTATTTCGAAAAACTAAAGTGTTCCCGTGGGATAGTTAAAAACCAGTAACCGCGAACGAAGTTGCGGGCAATAGCTTGTAAATAATAATTAAATAAATAACAAACTAGCCGTTATTTTGTAATTTTGTAAAAATTACTAGAATTTATGAAAAAAAAATAAAAAACAAAGCATGACCAAACAAAATATGTTAAGTTCTCGCAGTTATAAGGTTTACATAATATGCAACTTGATAAACAATAATTCACCAACGGAAATAATTTGAATATTTTTATAGTCATCGTGAAATGTATTTTCAGAAACAATACTTAACCGTTGTTTTTACTGCATGTAAGTTATTTATTCCTTTGGTTTAAAAAAAAAAATCTTTTAATAGATAGGTAAAAAGGGGGTATTGTTTTTTTAAAGCGCTCGGTGACGCCTATTATGTGAGATAAAACTAATATCGGCTTTATAGAGAAAATTAAATGATCAGACTTAATCTCAGAGTAAACAGAACTGGAGTAGCCATTAGTCAATTTCTCAAACATTTTTTTCTGCCATTTCTTGCGGGGGGTGAGGTTACCACTACACTCAAAGCCAGCACACATAAACAATAACTTACACCGTTTTTACAAATGCACACATGCATAGTTCGACACACAAATTCAAATTTCACGCACACACGCTTGAAATAGTCTCGTGGGGTGTGCGTTTTGACAACGTCACAGCCGCACTCCCCACGAGACTAGCGTTCGAAATTTGAAATCGTAGAATTCTAAAACATGAAATAATGAAGTAAATAATCATAAAATCTTAAAAATTATAATGACAAATAAAAGGTGACACCATCTTTTAGCATACTCGATGTTTTCTATTTATTTTTACAACAAAAAACAGTACAGGCAGGCATTTTTGCGGGAGCTCTGTTCGCCGCAACGTTTACAATGTTATGGCTGTCAAAATGGCGGCTCAACTAGTTTTATTAAACGTGCAAGCATCCGATAATTGTGCATTTGGCAGAGGGGAATGTTAGACAAAGGCTACTCCAGTTCTGTTTACTCTGAGGACTTAATAGATGTTTTATTAGAGACCTTACGTAGTTATTGTATACTCTTTGTTAGAGACAGTTGCTAGGATACACACATGACATTATAATAGTTATGAAAATTAAAAGAGTACGAATATAATTCTTCTTAACAATGTGGGACAAACAAAGTTATTGGCAATGTGCGAGTGTGTACACCTCTGGGGATATAGGCGTGATAGCTGTTGCCCGCGACTTCGTCCGCATTTACTATGGTTTTTAACTATTAAATTTTCCGGAATAAACCGCCTCTCTGGTCTAGTGGTTCATACCACCGGGTGTTGATCGGGAGGTCCGGGTTCGATTCCCATGGGGCAGAAGTTTTTCTGCTCGGTTTGGTTGGTTGTAGGGCTTCTGAGCCCGCCTGGCTATATACCACCGTCGTACCTAAATTTGTCGCCATAATAACAATGTGATAAGCATTGTTGTGTTCCGGCAATCAGAGGTAAGATAGCCAGTTCCTCAGTTGTTGAGGATTACAGGTGAAGCTCGCTTAAGAATTTTAAAATGATGACCATATAAGGTACGAGTATCTCCAGTCAAATTTTTATTGAAATCGCTCCAGCCATTTCGGAGATTAGCCCGTACACACAGAAAAAAAAAGAGAAACAAAAATCAAAATTGTAAAAATAGGGAAAAAACAAAATGTATTTTCCCTCTTTTTACATCCCCCTGACTTGGTTTTAAGCATTTTTTTCTATGTACAGACATTCGACCTCTATAGTTTTATTATATGGATAAATTGACTTTCGCCACCACCACCACCACCTCTTGCCACATATTACAAGGGGACCTAACAGATCTACCCCTTAGGGGAAAGAGGCGTGATGATATGTTATGTTATTGTATTTGGGATTAAAGTAGACAATAGGAAGTTAGTTCACATAATAAACGCTTAATATTCAAATTATTGAATCAATGTGGCGCTTTTGCTATTTTCAATAGTGTTCAATAACAGAAATTAATTCCAATCCATTGAAATATGGCTACAGAGTAGGATAACAGTTCTGCCTTTTTATAAAACTTCAACATTTCCAGATGTCATCGCCGCGGAAGACACACATGCTTTAAGCCGAAATGTCAAATATAATTGCAAACATATCGGATGCAAAGAAAACAAATTCTTTAAAGCTTTCGACGGTTTCAAAATGACGAAAAAAAAGACGCACTTTGCAATACCTAGTGATATTTACAATGTCAACACAAATTTTGATAATGTGAATATTAGTAACATTGATGTACTAAGGCCAACTTCCACGGATCATGCATCTACTGTTACTACCCCAAGAACAATTGCAACTCAATCAACAAAAGCCACAAATTCTTCAAGTGCAATAAAAGACAGTATCTACAAACGTTCAACGAACTTAATAAAGTCTCCATCCATCCAATTCATAAAGAATAACAAAAACTTGAAAACAAAAACCATCGAAATCAATCACGATAAGCAAGCAAACATTGACGAACTCAAATCGATGTTCTTGGAGAATCCAAAGCTGTTTAACGTCTTGAGGACTCAGACTAATTTAGTTGAGAAACTTCTAAGTGTTTTGTCTAATAACACAGTCGCTAGGGTAGGAGATTCCTTCGAGCGCATGCTTGATACATTAGACCATAAAGATGTGAACGATCTGATTGAAGAAGAACTGAAACCTACAGTTGCTGGACTAACCACGCAAATGTCTACAGTGACTGCTCTAATCGACGAGACTCAAATAAGAGACGTGTTAAGAAAAGACCCGTACATTATGAGGATAATACGCATGGCTCAGAAGAAAGCCATGAATTACAGGAAGAGGATGCAAGATCAGTATGAGACTTTATATCCTGAAGGGCAGTATCCAGAGGAGCAAGATGTTCCTGATACTGAAGGAATGGATTATTATGAAGATGCTGACAAGCCAGGGCCGCAGGAAGGGCAGAAAGAACTGCCAGTTCAGCAAGAAGGGCTATTAGAAGATCCAGGATCGGAACAAGGGGAATTAGAGCAGCCACGACAACAGGTATTCCCGAAACAAGCAGGGCAGGCTAGGAAAAAACAGCGTAAGAGATATAGCAAGAGAATATAGCAAGCAAAATTTTGCAAGAGATTGGTGTTGTGATTTATGATGTATTTATAAGCACGCTCCCGCTTTCATACGATTAGATATGAGTAACTCAGATCTGAACCGGTTCAAAGATTCAGACCACTATGCTTGATCTGTTTGAGCTGCGACTCAACGTGAAAACAAACGGCTCGTGACTCCGTGTCTCTTGCATGACTTGTCGGGGACGTTCGGGCTCATTCGTTTTGAGCTGTTTATATGTTTCTGCTGTTCCGCAGCTCCGGCTCATTTCCGGCTCCGGCTGGCGGGTTCGGTAGCGGTCGAGTACTCGGTATTAATCGGACTAGATAGTACTATGTAAACAATCGCAATGATGTCTTTTTATTTAATTAAAAATCACCTGACCACCAGCTTCAAAAGCTTTTTGCCTGTAATACCGATTTATTAATGTAAATTACATTTATAAAAAAAAGTCAATTCAAGATTATTTAAAAAAAATATTTATGTTTTACCAGTATTTTTCTGTGTAATCTGTTTCTGTGTAGTTATTATTGTAGTGTAATTGAAAAAGTGAAGAACTTATTTTTTTTTATAAGAATCATCAATCATCATTTTCTAACTGAATCAATTCATAAATTGCATGAAATTTTGCGCCATCTGTTTACGCAGTAAACTAATTCCCTAACTATGTAGAAAAGGTCAAAACAAAACACAACTTTGCGGTTCGCGCCAGATCAAAAGATTCAGGTCCCATGTGAGCTGATCTGCGAGCCGGTTCACAGCTCCAGCTCACATACATGAACCATGAGCTGATCTGCGACTCAGAGATTTTTGTTGAGTTACCCATATCTACATACGATTAATATTACTTTTAAAGCTACATTATTATGACTTGAATCCTGACCCGTTTGGTAGCTCATTAAAAGAGTACTACCAACCCATATTCCCTTGGGTGTTGTAAAAGGTGACTAATGCCCGATTTCACCATCAACCCCTAACTTTTAGGTGTCACTTACGATATTTTAGGTGACACTAAACATTTATTTCCTTTTCACCATCAGTTAGGGGACACCTAAGGTGAAGTTTGGTGATCGTTTTGGGGTACTTTTAGTTTAAGTGACTTTAGCTATGTGATGTTTAAAAGGATGTTGGTGAAATCGGGCATAAGTCTTAGAGCTACACAACCATCCAATAGCTTATAGCGGCGACGGGCTCACCACCTGTCCCGCTGAGTTCAGTCAATGCTTGGTGGAGCGCGAACTATGGCAATGGACTGCTTTGCGGGGATAATAGTCGTGATTTTATGTATGTTTGTATGTATGTATGAATTCTTTCGCGGAGACCAGACTTAAGTGGTGTCTACAGTCACTACAGTGAGCGCGTTGGCTCACTGTAGTGAACTGGTTGAACTCGTTGGCTGCGCCTTAGACGGCGACTCATCTGGCTATTGCAATCTCCTGTGCGTTTTGTTTTAAGTAGCCGAAACTTTCAATGCGTGTTGCCGTCGCGAAGTACGGCGCCGAACTGAGTAATGACAGCAAGCGCCCCCGCCTCTCCGTCCCCCCGCTCACATACCCAAGGCGCGGCCAACTAGTTTAACCTGTGAGTTTAACATTACGACGACTAGCACAAAATTCATTTAAAAGCTTGTAAAATCGTTTTAATTAATGTATTGAGTTATGGTTAAAACTCGTATAACGAATGATGTTATTTACGATGTTAACTACGAAGTCTTACGAGGTTGTTGATTTATTAAAAATAACACTGTGATCCCCGCTCGGCGATTTTGGGAACTTTTGACCTGGCCCTTTTCAAAAACGCTCTCGATTTAATCACAACATAAACAATTTATTTATTTATATATTGTATCATAATGTACATACAATAGGTCTTAACAGGTAAGTTTTGACAACATTATGAACCCTGTCGGGCACTGCAAAATTGACAAATGAAATGAGAGGAGGATACTTTCCATTGATAATACTATTTTAACATTTATAATTGGTAGGACTAAATAGACTTTGCATTGATATTTATTATTTGTAAAAAAAAATCAATTATTTTATTATTTAAACTTACTATCTTGAAGTAGAATAATATTGTTTTAAAGTTATGAAGGTTTATTAAAATGAAATTAATTTTGTATTACTTCAACAATTCTTATTATTAACTGTGAAGCGTAATTTATGCGGTTTAAATATAGTTTCGTACTAACTTTCTAGTGAAAGTAACCAGTTTAAAAACCAAATTAATTCCAACTTTGACCCTTCGTGTAAATTTAGATTACATAGTAGTGAACAATAATATAATATTCATTAAATATATTAAAGTAAGGGTTTTATTTAAACGGTCAACAAAATATTCGAATTTTGGTGAGCAAAATAACTAATTGGGCAGAAACTCGGCTTGAAAGTTAATTACTATAAAAAGATTGGTATTTCATACAGATAAATATATAAATATTTTTTTGTTTTAAATCTGTGGATAACGGTGTTGGTTGTACAATTAAATATTTCAGAATTGTTTAACTGTTGTGTATAGAAACATATTGTACAGTTGTTTGTTGTCTCAATAAATAAAATAAAAAAAAATAAAAAAGACTCAAATGTTTTGTACTGTACTGTTGGGATCGAGCCCGCGACCTCTTGAAGTAGTGCCATCCTCCCCAACTCGGCTATCACTGCTATGTGGAAACAATACGAAAATCCCAACGTGACCGAGTGAAGCGATTTCAACTTCCATTTTCAGAGAAGCAGCTTATTTTAGATGCTAAGCTATCAATACCAACTTCCCTGTGTTACGTGGAGTTACGTGTGTGCAAATGACAGATACGTTACGTAAAGCTCAGAGAGAACAGGCTCTTTTAAAAGGGTGCTATTTAAATGGCAAGCAAAAATATATTGGTCAGCAAAAAAATACAATTTGTCAGCTAAAATAACTAATTGGTCAGCAAATTATGGGCAGCAAATAATTATATATTGATCAGCAAAGTAACTAATTGAGTAGCAACTTATGGGCAGCAGATATTTCTAATTTGTCAGCAAAATTACTAATTAAGCAGCTATGATGCAAATATTAGGTCCTTACCTATGAAATTGGTGTTTTGTATGGAGATTTTGGGGAATTCTACATTTCCATACTAAATGTTTTTACGGATTTCTTCACAACGACAAATCCAAGGATAATAATATTTGGAATCTATCATTAGGATATGAGGTCGCTGGTAATATCACACTTCATAAAAATTATTTATCGTTGTTTTAAGTGAATGCAAATAAAATGATGTATTCGGGACTTAAAAAGACTTGTCTCCGTGTCCAATTTAACACAATTAAACTAACAACAAATTATCAAAACAAATCAAAAATATAGTCTATTTTTAGACGAGGTAATTATTTTTTAGGAGTACTCTGAATCTTAATAGTTACAGACAAAATACTAAGAGAGAAATAAAACACCAATTTCATAGGTTAATATGTTTTGAGGACACAAATATTGTTTATAAGGTCATAAAAAATAACCTTACCCTAATATCTATCAGAATACATTTTCAACACTTTTCCTAGATTTTATACGAGTACATTTCGGGTAACATATAAATTGCTATAATTATTTTGCAGCTCAACTAATTATCTTGCTGCCCAATTAATTGTTATTCTGACCAAATAATTATTTTGCCACCCTAATAATTATATAGCTGACAAAATATTTGTTTGCTGCCGAAATGATTTTTCAGCTGACCTTTTTGTTGCTGACCAAATAATTTAATGGCACCCCGCTTAATTACATCCCCTTTTAAAATACATCAGACGACGCGACTCAGGGCCCGACGTTGTTAAGAAGAACATTTTACCACCACCAAATTACAGTCGAAAAAGGTATCGCATCCACACTCCATATTATATACATATTTCGTACTCGCATTCCCTCGTGGAGAGTTGATGGGCCTTAAGTTTTCGACGGAGACAGTTACTGTCTTCGTGTAAATAGCAACCCAGCGACAATCCAGCGATTCAAGACAGTAGTCCAGTCCAATGGCAAATAAATTAATAATATCTAAATATTGGGTCCTTACCTATGAAATTGGTGTTTTTATTCTGTCTTATCAATTTGTCCGTAACTATTAAGTTTCAGAACATTCTTGTAAAATAATTGCCTCTTCTAAAAATAAACCATATATTTGTAAGCAAATAAAGATTTTGTAGCGCGCCGAGCGTTTACGTACCTATTTCTCGGGAACCGCGCATAGCTTTTCGGGGAAATCCCTGCTTCCCACTCGTTCGATAGCCCGCACCCCGCTGTCATATCATGCGACCAATCACACGTCGCCTCCTGCGACCCGGTGTCTACTGCGCCTGCGCGCGCGGCTCGCTCCACCCGGCTCGCGCCACCGGCTCGCGATAGTAGTTAGTTAGTCGAAGTTAGTTGAATAAAGTGATTCAAACAAACATAACATTGGCTCCCAACGTTTTGGCCGAGAATCCATATACGGCTCTAGTATTTTCGTGAAAACTGTGTGTTTCGAGTACAAAAACTGTTACGCGTCGTGCTGTTTATTTCGTTGTTACGAGTGTAATAATAGTAATTGTGCAAAATCAAAATGCCGCGTAAAGTTCGTACTAACGACAGTACTTCAGATGAAGAACCGGTGAATCCGACTCCTTTGGCACCTGTGAATCCATCGTCGCCTGGCACACCTGTGCTCATGTCTGAGAATCAGCTATCCTCGCTTCTGGCCGCCTTCTCTGCGGCGCAGGTTGAAGCAAACCAGAGGCTCGTACAAGCTCTTCTGACATCGCACTTAGGAACGCCGCCGAACGTTGACGCGGGCGCCGCTGCCGCCTGCGCGGACGCCCCCGCCTCAGTCATGTCACCGGCTCCGTGGTCATTGAACTCAGGCAATCTAGTCAAATGTACCGCACGGTTCGACGGTTCGTCTCAGTGTCCGGAAACCGTGGAGGCATTTATAGACGCAGTGGAAATGTATAAAGACTGTGCCTCTGTCAGCGATGACATGGCACTTCGGGGTCTCCCTATGCTACTTCATGGAGACGCAGCAGTATGGTGGCGTGGAATCCGTAACGAAGTATTTTCGTGGTCGGATGCGATAAAACGTTTACGCTCTATGTACGGAGTTCCTCTGCCTGCGTACAAACTGTTTCGCGAGATTTTCTCCAAAGAACAAGGATTAGAACGCGCTGATATTTTTATTGTCAAAACAAGGGCTTTGTTGGCAAAACTACCATACCGCTTACCGGAAGAGGAACGATTAGATATCATTTATGGCCTTCTACATAAGAGGATACGAAAGCGGTTACCTAGAGATGCATTAAGGGATGTCGAAACTCTAATCGAACGATCGCGAGCTATAGAGGAGTCGCTATCGGAGAACGCCGTGCCGTCGTCGTCATCGCCGACGCCGCCTGCCGCGGCCTTTGCCGCTGTGCCGCGGCCGCCGCTTGCGCCGCCGCTGATACCTACGCGACCCGCGCGTAGTTCCGCCGAAGTTCCGGGTTCGAGTTCTGCGTCGCCGCTACCGCGTACCGAAGTGCCTATATCTATATCGTCGCGATGTGTTAGTGAAAGTGATAAAAAGTTATTTTGTGTTTACTGCAAGACGAGGGGACACACTCGAGACTTATGCCAAAAGTTGAGCGTGAGTAAGCGGTCATCGAACACAGGTACTCTTTTATGTTATAACTGTGGTGAAAAGGGCCATGTACGCGTAAACTGCCCTAAGTCTAAATTTGATAGTAATGGACCTTCTGTCAATAGTTTTAAGGTCGATAATGTTTTTTCTTCTGTTTTTATTGGAAATTGTGATTCGAATTCAAATTCTGTTATATGTAATGAGCAGGGGCGGCCGGTTGTACGAGTGAGAATACAGGGATATTCTGGTACCGCGCTCTTAGATACCGCCGCGCGTCGCAGCATCGCGAGTTGTTCACTTTATATGTTATTGAAACGTATTGGTTTAAACTTTCGCACCGAAACTATGTCGGTTAAACTTGCGGACGGCACTATTAGTAATGGTGAGGTACTGCTCACGACGGTCAATGTACAACTTGCTTCATTATGTATACCTATCGAGTTCATTGTATTACCTAATGCTATTAACAACGATACTTTGTTAGGTATTGATTTTATAACGAAAGCTAAGATGATTATTGATTTTTCTAACTGGAATTGGCGTACAGTCGATCAGCCCCGGACATTTTACGCCCTGTCAAACGAGACTCAACGCGATCACGAACCTACTGTATGCGCTTTAAATGTGTTGCGGGAGGACGAGGGCGCCTCGCTCTCTGAGTCGGAGCGGTCAATGCTGGAGAGTCTGCTTAGTGAGTATTCTGATGTTTTCAATTTAGCTGGAGAACCGACTCCTTTTGCGGAACATCACATCGACACTGGCGACCACCCGCCCGTCGCTGTACCCCCGTACCGCGTCACACCAGCGAAGAAGGAGGTCATGCGTGCCGAGCTGGACAAGATGTTGGCGGAGGACATAATCGAAGAATGTGAGTCGGCTTGGGCCGCACCGTGCGTTTTGGTCCCTAAATCTAATGGTACGTATAGATTCTGTGTGGATTATCGTAAGCTTAATGCGATCACCAAAACGGATGCCTATCCTATGCCGCGTATCGACGAGCTGTTACAGTCGACGAAGAAAGGCTGTGTTATGAGCTCGTTAGACCTTCGCAGTGGGTACTGGCAGGTAAGCACAGCGGATAGAGATAAGACTGCCTTCGTGACGCCTTTTGGAACTTATCGCTTCAAACGTATGCCGTTCGGGTTAAAGAATGGGCCGGCAACGTTTCAGCGCCTTATAGATCGCTTCAGATCTGGACCAAAACTTGGTGATAGGACTGTCCTTGGGTATTTGGACGATCTGCTGGTGATTTCCGAAGACCTGGATGCCCATTTATCGGATTTGCGACAGGTTTTCGAACGGCTCCGCATCTTCAAGCTAAGGGCCAACCGGGAAAAGTGTGTGTTTGCCAGAGATCGGCTCAAATACCTCGGTCACGTGATCTCCAATGAGGGTATATCTCCAGATGAAGACAAAGTAAATGCTGTCTTAGAGATGAAGGAACCTACCAGCCTCTCTCAACTTCGCACCTTCCTACAAACTTGTTCCTGGTTCAGAAAGTTTATACTAGAGTTTTCGAAGGTAGCCGAGCCTCTCACACGCCTGACCAAAAAGTCACAGACCTGGATGTGGGGTGGAGACCAAGTTCAAGCTTTCGAGCAGCTTAAATCTCTTTTGTCTTCGCCACCCATTCTGGTGCAGCCAGATTATTCAAAGTCATTTATCCTTAGAACGGATGCCAGTGACTTCGCATTAGGTGCAGCCTTACTCCAGGGGGAGTTCCCACAGGAAGAACGCCCCATCGAGTATGCAAGTCGTCTCCTCACATCAGCTGAGAGGAATTATACCACGACAGAAAGGGAAGCCCTTGCAGTGGTATGGGCCGTTGAACGGTTCAGAGGGTATGTCGATGGTCACCCCGTATGGGTCCGGAGCGACCATCAGCCATTAAGATGGTTGTTTACGCTCAAGTCTCCCAGTGGAAGACTTATCCGTTGGGCCTTGAAGCTACAATCCTTTGATCTACATATAGAGTACACTCCTGGGAAAGCTAATGTTCTAGCCGACACTCTCAGCCGTCCAGTGATTGATAAGACTTTGACAGAGTGTGGTGTCTGTCCCGTGTCTGTGAATGTTCCACGTTGGGATGTTACGACAACCCGTGAAGCCCAGTTGGGTGATCCCGAAGTCGCTAAAATGCTTAACGATTTAGAAAGTGTTGATGAGCTCTCGGTACATCGGTGGTCGGAGAGAGGATACTTGGTAAACCAAGGAGTTTTGTACCGGTTCCTAGAAGACTCCGATACTGAGGAGCCTCAGCTGGTTGTACCTGCGAGTTTGCGAAGCAAAGTCATATATGAGTACCATGACTCACCTACCGCCGCTCATGGAGGCATACAGCGGACGATACATCGCATATCCCAACAGTTTTATTTCCCAGGTATGAGACGCTATATCACCGACTACCTCAAGACGTGTACCGAGTGTCAGCGATATAAACCCTCAAATATGAAACCACCTGGTTTACTGCAGACTCCGGTACCTGCTCAGCGGTTTGAGGTTATCGCTGTCGACCTATTCGGCCCGTTACCGAAGGGACCTCAAGGTGAAAGGTGGGTCTTGATAGTCGAGGATACGGCCAGCAAGTGGGTCGAACTGTTCTCTCTGACTGAGGCTACAGCAGAGGCCTGTGCGAAAATCCTAGTCAATGAAATTTTCATGAGGTTTGGACTTCCTAGGCGTATGATTTCTGATAACGGCGTTCAATTCGTAGCTGACGTTATGCAGAAAGCCATGCTTGTACTGGGGATAAAGCAGAATCTGGTGCCATTGTATCACCCAGAAGCAAACCCCGTGGAGAGGAAAAATCGTGACCTTAAGGCTCATCTCGCGATTCTCGTGGAAAGTGACCACAAACAATGGGCTGAGGTATTGCCTTTCGTAAGATTTGCTTTTAATAGCTCACTCACCATTTCTACAGGTTCCACTCCAGCTTACTTGACATTCGGCCGCGAGCTCCGTTCTCCTTTGTCAGCTCAGGCTGATCTACGGGCAATCATCGAGTCCGAGAATTTTGTCCCTCAGATTACGCCTTACCTTTTGAAGCTTGCTGATTCTCTCTCGCAGGCTAAAGAAAACATAGAACATCAGCAGGATGTCCGCAAACTTCAAGTCGATGGAACTCGCCGCGATGCAGACTCATTCGAGGTAGGTGACCTCGTCCTCATGAAGACGCATGTCCTCAGTAATGCCGCTAAGGGCGTTACTTCCAAGTTCGTTCCAAAGCGGGATGGTCCGTATGAAGTCTCAAGGAAGGTGAGTCCTACTACCTACCTTCTAAGCTCACCAACAAGTGGTGAAGTCGTAGGTAAGTATCACATGTCGGACCTGAGTCGTTACCATGACAGGGGTGGAGAATGTCCGGAGCCGGTTGTTCCCAAACGTCGTCGGGGTCGTCCTCGAAAGAATCGTTGCTAAGCATGTTTGACCATTCGAGAGTTTCCCTCTTGGTCAAAAGGGGGAGTATGTAGCGCGCCGAGCGTTTACGTACCTATTTCTCGGGAACCGCGCATAGCTTTTCGGGGAAATCCCTGCTTCCCACTCGTACGATAGCCCGCACCCCGCTGTCATATCATGCGACCAATCACACGTCGCCTCCTGCGACCCGGTGTCTACTGCGCCTGCGCGCGCGGCTCGCTCCACCGGCTCGCGCCACCGGCTCGCGATAGTAGTTAGTCGAAGTTAGTTGAATAAAGTGATTCAAACAAACATAACAATTTATTATTATTATTATTAATTGCAATGTCGTTTACACGTAGGACTGATATATGAGTCAATTTCTACTTAAGGCCGTCTGGTTCACGATTTGTATTATTAGCAACAGAGCACATAACTTAAAAAACAGACCTTATGAATATACACAAGTAAGACGACTGCCGACGTTTCGATTGTATTTTCCAATGGTATGGGAATCGATTAATCTCACTATGCCCAACACTAAGCTACAACAACGAGACAGTCCAGTAAGGTCCTAATAACAATCAATAAAAATCTTGGTTTACTTAAAATGAATTGAATTAATAACTATGGTTCTAATAAAATGGACTTCTGAATTGACAGAAACAGATAAATCCCTCTATCGGGAAAAATTTTTGGGAACAAAAAGAGATAGGTCGAGACTTGATTAAATCTATTAAATACATCAACTATCAAACCCATACATACATAACATCACACCTGTAACCCAGGTAGGCAGAGTCCAAGAAGCACTGTGTTCCTTGAAACCACATTAAGCCATACAAAAATTTGGGTTGGTCAGATGAAAAATCGTGAAAGAGTAGTAACAAGTGGCTCATCGCCTACACAATCACAGACCCAGTACCCAATACGCCATTAGTCGCCTTTTACGACGTGCTAGACAAGAAAAGCAGTTGGTACATTCTTTTTGTGTCCCGGACCAACACGGGACAATCACATGGAACAATCACACGGGTCTATCAAACCCACCACCGTAATTTATTACTTCTTCAAATCAAATAAAATCAAATCAAATCACATTTATTTGCAAATACAGGTGATACAGAGGTGTTACACTATGGTATTAAATCTAGTACAATTCCATATTTAGCCTAATGGCATGCAAAGTTAAAATAAAAAAAAATTATATATTCAGCAAATTGATAAATGATGTCACATTATTATTCTTCTTCTTTATTATTATTCTACTTCTTCGAGAACATCCAGGATTTCTTTGTACATTAAAATTGATACGATTTCAAAAACGCCCTATTTAATATACGTTTATCTTACGCTTAATATAATTATAACTAAATTTTAAATAGCGTACGTAAATCTAATTAGTAAAACACGAACGCGCGAATGGCGACCAGCCGTTACGGATTTAAATCGATAATCGGACTGTGACGGATATGGTAATGTGTATGAAGACACGACAATGTTGCTGGCGCAATTGACACAGAATCCGCTGAGTAAATACTTAAATATGTTTATTTTCATACCTATATACCCTACCACAAAAATACTGAAAAACTCTTAAGCCTGTAACGAGGCGCCATAGCTATATTAGCGCCTCGTTGCTGTCATTGCGCTCTTCTCTGGCCATTTTCTCTTGGTTTCCGTTTTTAAATTTGCTGTCTGTCTCTTTTTATTTGTTTTGTTCTCGAAGTTCATTCTTACGAGAGTCAGCGCGTAGAGCGGTTGACTCCCTTCTAACAATAATTGTAATATATTTATAAAGTGAATCAATTTTATAAGCTTAAACAAAGGTTACAACAAACCACATGATCAGTTCCTAATAAATAACAAATACTATAAGTCTCTTTAAGGCACTATTGTAAGTAGCCCTACCCTTTCTATAATATATTTAAGTGTTAAATGTGAAATTGCTTTTGTGTTCAGTGTAATTTACCTTTTTTTTATATAATTGTTTCAGTTGTGCCTTAAATCTTCATTATAAATATACGATACCTAAGTGACGACCCAACTGCATTTTAATTATCCCCGGCTTCACCCCGTCACAAACCCTTCTTCACTTAGGACTAACTTCGGCGAATGTACAATAGTGGAGGGTCTTAGTCTACATTTTCCTTACTTCGTGTATCTTTGCCGTTATATTTGATTGTTTTCACACAACGAATAGTTGAAATGTTTTATGGGTCTTGCATGTAATTTAAATCGAAACTAGATTTAGTAATTTTTTGACAATTCTAATATGGCTGAAATGAGAAAAATTACAATATCTAGTTTTAAACTAAGTTTACAATTTCCTGCAAGCGGGCCTGATTAAGTCTAAGTTTCTTACTATTTAAAAACATCCCAAAAAGAGAAAAAAATCTAGACGAATAGTGAAGAGGGGCATTACGTTCACTTTTGTCGAGGAGGTATCCTGTTTACGGACCGCCCCTAGCACTGGCTAGGCGGTACACCTGTCTGGGACTCGCTCAGCTGCTGCCCCCCGATATACCCATTCCATCCCTTCCACAGGAGTTACTGCCTGCCGAAGCATTTCTTCGAGACTAATATTAGCCTATACCAAATAGCCTACCCCAATAAGCATAGAAGAGCTCGGTGGCGTAGTGGTTTGTACTTCGTAAGCTTTGGCTATCAATTTTGGAGACCAGGCAGCTTTATCTATAGCTATGGTTTGATCTTGTATGAGTAACCAAAACTCTGATAGTCGTAAAGCTTAATTGCCTTGGGCGTAAAAGTCGTGTTTGTGTGTGACCATGGTAGTATAGACCGCGTGCTCTTCATGTGTTTCACCATGTAGGAGGTCTGTGCCCAGCAATGGTATGTATATGCTGGTGACGTCAAAAAATTTACCACTTATAGTCAAACACCTCAGCTCAGATCCATTAAAAAGCAAACGACGAGTGACAGTTTCTCTATGGAATCAATTTTCCGCGCTCAAATGGCAAAATGGCGGTCGCTAAACTAATTCAAGTGCAATGGCGCGAAATGTATTCGATGCGGCCTAGGTGGCGTGGGCAAGGTTCCTCTGACACTTTATTGAATTTAAACTTAAAGCCAATCAAGTATGAAATTGGATTGAAAAGTGCATTGACAATATTTTTTCAAGCGAAATTGCAGGCGAAATGACAATTTTCTTTTTAAAGCCTGTGTGGATCTACAGAATAGATTTTGTTTTTTTTATTTATTTAATAGCAAACTTTACTTATAAACACACCATCTTCAACATAAACGCTTACATAGCCAATTTAAAAGTTTTTGTCTTAAATTTAAGATTAATTATGGATTGATCAAAATTGAGAGAAAGACCATAGAAATGATGGATTGAATGTGTTTTCACGATATCAGACGAAAAGTGGATGTTGAGCTGCTGACGTCTGACACAGGAGAATGGAAGAGGAACACCACCAGACATGGGTTTATTATTATTATTTGTGGTTGTTCGGGGCTGTTTCGCGTCACTGCGACCAAATAAGATCTATTGTTAGTCTTCTAAGTTCTATCAAGACCCTAGAGGAGCCACATTAACTGGACACTGCTTAAGAAAGATAAGATGTTCCCGGTTTGGATTGATTTTAATTCACCTGGATTAAGGGTCTACCCAGGTGTCTGCGTTTTGCGTGAATAAGTGGTTGACAAGAACACAAGAGGTGCATTGGTGTTTCACGCTCTTGCTCGCAGAATATACAAGTGTTAGTGTCCTTGAGTCTCATGTTGTAAAGGTGTCTGTTCAGCTTGCAGTGACCAGTCGAACTCCTAATCATCTCGCTCAGGTTACTCCTGTTGAGCTTTAATAGCGCGTAGAGCGTTTGCGAGAGTATGGTTCCAGTTTTTGTTCTTTATTTGAATATAAGTATTAATTGTATGTTGTATTGCACAATTTGAAACAATAAATTCATTTATTATAATTAGTGCTTTTGTAGTGTGTTAACCCAGGTCACTGACATGGGGTTCGTGGTATTATTTCAAGGTAGTAAATTGTATAGCCATCGCTGCACATACATGTCACGTCTTACTCCCATATGAGTAGGCATGCATTTAGTTTTTTTTAGATACACTAAGGTGGCACTTCAGCGCGGCAATGGATGCTTACGCGCGTTACCGAAAAATCTATTCTTTAAGCATTGGTTGTAAAGTCTGACGTTATCTGTTCGAGGCTCATGAATAAACATCATTGTGATCTGTGTTACTTAAAGAACAGCTTTTGTGGCGCGTGTGACAGTCACAAATTAATTAGCTACAGTGTCACAAAACAACGATGACAGTAAGTGTGACGAACTGTTTATAAATATTCAGTTTATTAAGTAGACAAACATAAGTATGTTTGTACGAGTTCCATACAAAAAAGGTGGGCATATGACGTGAAGAATTTACACGGTACCTTTTTATTAACGAGGAGGAATAAGCTGTTTATTGCACAGAAAAAAAAGGGAGGATTTATCTCCAATATAAATGTCTTCCAGCCAACCCGTCACAGGTGTGTGAGGTCTCATGCTGTGACAAAAGCGACAACAGTGCACAAAATAAAACTAAAATTATTTTAAATCATAAAAATGCACGTCTTGCAATTAGGGATCGTAGTGTAGTCTTCGAAAATAAGGCGATTCTCACACTGCCACGCATGACGCAGCGTCACGCATTATGGCTCGGACACGCAGGGCGTCGAGCGGCGCGGTAACTACTCACCATCGGCGTCTAGTTTTTAATATTGGGTCCTTACTTATGAAATTAGTGTTTTTATTCTGTCTTAGCAATTTGTCCGTAACTATAAAGTTTCAGAACATTCTTAAAAAATAATTGCCTCTTCTAAAAATTTACCATATATTTGAGCTCGTATTATTTAATTTGATAATTTTTTGTTAGTTTAATTGTGTTAAAATTAGACACAAACACAATTATTTTTAACTGCCTCCCGAATACATCATTTGATTTGCATTAACATAAAAACGATGAATAATTTTTATCAAGCGTGTTCACACATATTGCTAAAGCTTGTCTAATGATACATGCCAAATATTATTATCTCTGGATTTGTCGTTGTGAAGAAAACTGATAGAATGTTAGTATGTAAAATGCAGACATCTCCAAAATCTCCATACAAAACACCAATTTCATAGGAAAGGACCTAATATAATATCCTCAGGTATCAACAGGTGTCTGGAAGACATCGCTGCCTAGCGATAAGACGTATCGTTAATGGCGTATCGATGCATCCCTAATATGGACCAATGGCAAAAACTTATGATATCGTGATATGACAGCTTTCCAATAGACGAATTTTAAAATTTAACTAAAATTAAAAAATCATAGACAATTTAACCAAACACGCAGGGATTAGGAAGATGGCGGCTGGCGGCACAGCTGATGTATATTGCGTCGAATTTGCCAAGCTGACGTCACGCGTTTCCATTTCCAGTTCTATTTCATTTTCCAGGCAGCGGCACCCTTGTAAGAAGGCGCTATATCAGTATTAGCGACTGCTGTTATTGCGCCTTCTCCGGCCATTTTCTCTTTGTTTATGTATTTTAACTAACCGTCTGTCTCTTTTTTTCATTGTTTTTGGTCTCCTATTTTATTCCTATCAGTCAGCGTCTGGAGCGGTTGTCTCGACGCCAATAAATTATAATAAAACGTGTTAATAAAAGTTTCAAATAACTTTTCCATTGCACCATTTTATACAATCAGAGACATCATTCTGGATTTATTTGACATCGGTATCCGCCACGTCACACCCTCATTTCGCATGACATGTAACAGGCGGCGAGCCTGTTGCCGTGCACTGTCACCGGTCATAGTTTGAGGTATCCACAAGAGAGGACTTAAAAACAAAGAATATTAATAAGCTCCAGCTTAATTCTGATTGCCATCTAGTAGTTTAAAAATACCGCTTTAAAGTTACCTTACTTAATTAACAATTAACAAAAAAAATAAGTCAAGTAATAAGGTGGGACTGGGAATCAAACATAAAAAACCCATTTAATTATTTCAAGTTGCTTTATCTCAAAGATGCCCTTTGAAGATTTTGATTTTTTTATTACCTTACAAGAAAATTATTCATTAAAAACTTGATTTTATTTGTAGAAGATACAAAGTAATTTACTTTATTCTGCTCGCAAAGAAGCGACGAGGTTATTGACATTCTGAGCAGCACAGATAAAAATATTACTCTGAAACTTTATTTTTTAATACGAACGGCAAAAGAGTGCAGTTTTATTTATTCTCTTATTGTACGCTAAGGATACAACCGCTCTTTACAAGATGTATGTTCTTATTTATTTTATTTGTACTAAAAACAGGATTCGTATTCAAAAGAGATGCTAAAAATAAAGTTTTGCTCGAGAAAAGATATGAAAAGGTTTAGAAGAAAAGTATTTTGCGTCTTATATTTCGTTTGAGTATATTTTTACTCAGAGAAACATGGCATAATAATGTACATTCCCGAATAAAATAGATAATTAATCAAATAATAATAGGTATTAGTAGCGCGGTCATGATATGCTGAAAGGGTGTAAAAAAAATTCTACGCTGATTAAAAAGGAAAGTAAGCTAAAACTAGCTTGCACTCAAGAATTATTTTAATTACACGCCAGTAAATTCCCAACTGAGCAACTACAATGTCCAACACATTATCAAGAATTTCATCTGTCTTAACTCTTAGCAGAAAACAAATTTATAATGAGAATACCGGGTGCCCAGTCGCGCATGCATCGCAAGCTGAGAATACAATCAGATCGCGTCGGGGAGCGCCATTTTTCGCGATATTTCCATAGACAATTTAAAATATTTTTAAACTATTCTATTTGATTCTATTTCTTTTTTAAATATTGTTCATGGCCTTGGATACAGAGTCCATCAGTCGTAGGATACATTGTATGTAGCCCACAGAACAATAAAAAAGGTTAGAATGATAACGCATCCACATTAGTACTAGGACCGCGCGAGCCAGTTCTCACACATACAAGAATTAATAGTTATTCAACACACAAGGAGCGCAATGTATTCATTGGCTAAAAAAATTCAAGCAAAAGTAGCGAATTGCACCTAAATAATAAGGGTTATTTTACTGCAATACACAGGTATGTGTTACCAGCTGTTGTACGGTACCATTTATGTTGGCACAATGCATTTTGTTACTTCGAAATTTTACAGTTCAAGCACGGACTGCTAAGATCATTTATATACAATCATTTGAAATACGTTTTTAAATATTATAATCCATAATACGTATAATGAGACACGTTAAATATCTTTTTCGAATTATTGGGCAAAAACATGTACACAATCATGACAGCACTGGACTAGTGTAGTGCACAATTTGATGTCGATAATCAAGTATTAAGTAACAAAATTATGTATTTTATTTATTTATCCAACTTCGTAATTAAGGAGAATATTAATATACAGGTTGGATTTTTTTTATCTCCACAAAGGAAACACACTTTTATTTTCAAATAGAAACAAAACTGTTTTCACACTTTTTTCAAAAAAGCTTACCCAAACAAGGAATCAAACCACCTCAAATAATTCTATTTCGTGGTGGTTTTGGTCGCTACACAAGCAGCATTTAGTTGTTTAAAATGGGACTAGTTGATAGGTGTGAATGTCTGAGGATATTTATTTTATTTCACTAATTGATTTAGTTATGGCTAAAAATACTATTTCTCTATGAAACATTAGGTCTTACGCATGTAAGACATAATGAAACCTTACATTAATTTATTTTTCCGGGCATATTTGGAAAATCTGTAGCAGCCGGTGGAATGCAGAAGTAGAGATGGATATCTTGTATGAAATACGAGTGTTTCACATTGTATTGGTTCAATAGAATAAAAAAATAACTAAAAATTTTTAAGCTGAATCTATTCCCGGTTTGGGTAAATTTTATTTGAGAAAAATGAGAATGCAGTTGCTTCTTTTTAAAATAAAAGTTCGTTTCCTTTGTGGAAATTAAAATATTTTATTTATTTGAGGTACCTCCCCTCTAGGGCTCCTAAAGAAATTCCAACCAATTTCAATAATATACAAATTTAATGAAGATAAATATTTTGTAGTCTGTGATTTAGTTTTCTACTGAATAAATACTATAAAGACAAGAAGTAACAGTTTCAGGTGGATGTTTCTATGAATAGGTCACTGACTATAACGAAAGACACACTATCGCTATAGTTGGCTTGGCAATGAGAACAACAATAAAGAAAAACTGCCTTGCCAGTTTTCCACCAGTGAATAATAAATAAATTAATTGGTAATGTTATGAGCTGGGGTTGTTCTCAGTAAAGAAACAGCGGTTACCATCATACACTTTTTAATTAATTAACATTAATACTGGTTTATCACATTTTTCTCGTCACCCATCCCTCAATGTCTTAAGTCTTCGACCAGTGCGTCCTCCCGGTCATGACCTACACCAGTTTAAAGTCGCCCAGCGAACTATGGAAAGGGCTATGCTCGGAGGGCACTGTCTTTATTGCCTATTATAATTTTGAGTTTTCGCTTTCTTTGTGAACTGGCATTTGAACAGGAAGGCGAACTTGATTTTCCTGCAAACAAAAGTAAATGATTTCAAAATTCTCGCTTATGAGATATTTGACATCATGAAATAAATTTCTTTATAGATAAAAAAAAATATAGAAAATAATCAACAAATTAAAGTCCCTACTAATTTTATTCAATCGTCACTCAATCACATGCGCAATATTTCTACCCTGTATAATCGAAACGACTGATTTAGCGCAAGGGTAAGGATAACTGCCTTCTGTGGCAGACATCAAGGGTTCGATTCCCGAACAAGACAAATGTATAATTTTATAATGATATTTTGTTTTCACTGTAGACAGATAAAATATTCATAACATTACCTGTACGCAAATATCTATGTGAGGTACTGCAGAAGATTTCAAATGCCTTTTTTTTTAACTTGTAGGAAGTCATCTTCCGTAAATTGCTCCGAGCAAATGCTACTGCTTTTAGTAGGAAACCATTGATCTTTCATGCCAGTTGCGGATATCCATTTTTCTTTTATATCCGGATTTGTAGGAAATCTGAAATATGTAAATCTTTATAAACAGAATATTTGTCTTATTTAAAAATTAAATAGATATTTAAAACTTAGATTTGATATTATGTCCATGTAAATTACCACATCATAATGTTTGAGCACAAGGAACAAAAAAACTCTATCGATAAAACTATCGATAACATGCAAGCCCTATGATTGCACAGAATTTGGTACGAATTATTTTCGTGATTGATTATGCCTCCATATTTAGTTATTTCCAAATATTATTACTTACCGATGAAATGAAATTCCTCCTTTGTCCAGATTCACCTTTTCACTTCGCAAACGGCACGAAATAATAGCACAACTCGGCATCTTTTTGGGTTTTGTACTGCACCGAATATACGTCTGACAGCTACGCCATTGTGCAATACACTGCGAGCAATTTGACGTTCATATGCCCGTTTGCTCATATGAGCGGCTCGTCAACCACGCCCACTTTATCATTCTAACCATTTTTATTGTTCTGTGATGTAGCCTATTCTTTATTAGTAATATGACTTTATTTGCATTGAAATGCAAGTGTAAAATTTCTATGCATCCTGTGAGAGTTTGGCGCCAAATGATCGATAGTAGACACTGTGGTGCTAATTCGATGAGATGGCGATAAAAACTCAAAATTTTTACACCGCTTGACGCTTATTTCAATGACAACACATTCTCATCATAGACACAATATTACAATCATTAAAATAAAAATCACGTCAGCCATAGTCAAATGCCGCCATAAACTCTCTTTAAATTCTTTCTAGGGCTGTAACACAACCAAGCTGGAACAATGCAGGTTGGTGGGTAGAAACGGTTGAAGTAGCGACTGAGACCAACAGCTTAACGTACCTACCGAAGCACGGAGGAGATCGAGATCACAAAGTTTTGGACACCCATCCACGGCCTGACCACAGCGAAGGTAGCTTTGTTTTCATATCCAAACCCGAAGCGTACTAACCACAACGCAACCAAGTTCCTCGAGAATTGTATTATATTTATTATTTATGATGAATTCAGAAAAAGACCACGTAACACCTTTTTAGACCATTTAAGTTTTAACTGTCAAGGTTATTGACCTACGCGCTGGCCGAGAATCAACTCAATATTTATTTTGTAAATGATATTATGCTATCATAAGTTTAGTTTTATAATTAAAAAGAATTATAAAAACGTAGTAGTTATTCAATAAAGAAACAAATAGGTATTTAATTATCTATCGAATTAATTAATTACAGTAAAGTAAATAATATTGTTTCGTCTTATAATTCAAGTTTACTTTTGTTAAATTGTTTTTTACGTAAAACGTTTACATTTCTCCTGGTGTGATTGGAAAACCTTTTTTCGGGACCTTTTGGGAGAGTCGCCCCCTTCGGGGAGAGCGTGACGCTAATAATGTGTTGTGTAACAGTTTGCCAATTTAAAATCTAAAGTGCTTTCGAACTTTCGAAGTCACATACCGTCAATTACCAGAATGATCATGCGGTTTTGTAGAATTATATCGAAATTAATCAATTTATAATACTTTAGAGCAGACATACGATACGCAATGTTAGAGTTGCGCAGGAATTTAGAAAAAAAATCTTCATACGTCTCTCTGTCACGCAGCAGTGCAATCGTTCACTCTGGTACATACAATATTTACGGGAAGTAATTAATTGGGCAGCCATTTAATTATTCGCTCAGCAACAAATGTCAGCCGAAAAATCATTTGGGCAGCAAACAAGTATTTTGTCAGCAGTATAATTATTTGGGCAGCGAAATAATTAGTTGAGCTGCGTAATACCTGAAATGTATAAAATCTAGGGAAAGGATCAATGAAGGATCAAGGATCAATTCCTAGGAAATGTATTCAGATATATATTAGGTTAAGGTTATTTTTTTATACCTTAAAAACAATATTTGTGTCATCAAAACATATATTAGGTCCTTACCTATGAAATCGGTGTTTTGTATGGAGATTTTGGAGAACTCTGCTTTTTCCATACAAACATTTTTTCAGTTTTCTTCACAACGACAAATCCAAAGATAATAATATTTGGTATGTATCAATAGACAACTTTTAGCAATATGTTTGATATCACACTTCATAAAAAATATTTATCATTTTTAAATGAATGCAAATCAAATTATGTATTCGGGAGGCACCTAAAAAGAGTTGTCTCCGTGACCAATTTTAACACAATTAAACATATAAATAATTATCAAAACAAATCAAAAGAGCTAAAAAATATGGTCTATTCTTAGAAGAGGCAATTATTTTATAAGAATGTTCTGAAACTTAATACTTACGGACAAATTGCTAAGACAGAATAAAAACACCAATTTCATTGGTATGGACCCAATATTAAACAATTAGACAGCAGAGAAAACATTTTAGTTGCTGCCCAATTAGTTATTTTGCTGAGAAATTAGAAATATCTGCCGCCCATAAGTTTCTCATCAATTAGTTTTTTAGCTCACCAATTGTTTTTGCTAAACGTTAAAATAATACCCTGAAGGAATACATTTTTAAAGCATTTTCTGATTGTAGGGTTCCGTCAAGTATTTCGCTTTCCGAAAATCCGTCATCAAAAGTTTGAGAACCGCTGCTTTAGAGTTAAGTAACGAAATCGTATTGGTAACATTAAAGCATCGATCTAAATTCTTAACAGTCGCGTACATTCGAGAAAATTGTTATTGTTAGTTAACTTTCTTTTTCACGCTTAGTAGTCTAGGCGAGACATTAGAAAAGAAACAGCGTTTTATTTACCAAGGGACAAAAGCGGGCAATTACCGGAGAGTGCTGTATTAATTTTTACTAAATCTCTGCTACAGTTTATAATTACATTTTTTATAATAATATGGGCTCCAGTATATCAGGTGTCGATCGGACATTATCGGACACTGTATTTTATTTTAAATATGACAGGTAAGCTTTTGGCCTTCATCTGATGGTAAGGGACGATAAGGCCGGTGGAAGCGAGCTTCACCTGTAATCCTCAACAACTGAGGAACTGGCTATCTTACCTCTGATTGCCGGAACACAACGCTTAGTATATCAGGTATCAGGTAACAGGTAACATGAACAAATACAACATAATTACATCACGCTTAAACAATTCCCGGCAAAAGTCGTGAACAATGAACTTGATTGCGCGAGAACCGTTTTTAGTGCATCTTAGATCGGAAGTGCGCGGACTTACCTCCACGACTATATTGTTCAAGAAGTTTGTGGGGCACTGGGGCACTGTACCCCGACGGGGTTTTTCGCCTAATATTCTAAGTCCCTATTTAAAGAAAGAAAGAAAGGCAACATTTATTAACCTACTATTACACACTTGAGAAACAAAAGTTATTTGTTAACGCTGTCGCGCTGACGCAACGAACAATCCAAGAAAGTAACTTACTTATGACGCGAAAAAAGCGATTCTCCATACACGCAGCGGCCATGGGAAGCGGAGCGTTCGTTGGTACCGAACTACCGATCTGGTGAATCTGGATGTCGCCGGCGGCAAATGGTGCAGGACCAGTCCATCCAGCTGTGGCCTATGTCCAGCTGTGGACGTCTCTCAGCTAGACAAATACAGGTAAAGTTCGCTTCCACCTTCAGCCCTATCGTCACTTATCATCAGGAGAGATGAAGGCCAAGTGCTTACCTGTCATATGACTTATGGTCGCCTGCGGAATTTCCTGACAAGTACGATATGAAAATCGTTAAGAAAAGAGCGCATTTCCACTTAATAGTCCGGCTCCCTTGTGACTCTTTGATGTTGCGAGCGTCAATGGGGCAGTCTTTGCTTACCATCAGGGCCCTGATTCGCTAAATACGAACCACCACCACCAAATCTCGCACACGTCACAAGGCGACACGAGCTCGAGGGACCGGGAGTACGAATGTATGGAGTGAGGGCGTTACGCGATCGGGACCCAGGTAGTCGAAACCGTTGTCACGTAAACCTGTGAGCTGGTCGGTGACAAAACGGTCTAGTGGGCATGCTCTCATACATTTCTATAAAACATTTTTAACCTGAAACAGTGCTAGACTTATGCTCTGTCTAAAAAGCATGAGCACCGCGATGTGATAATTATGACGTTTCTTCGTTTCTATCACGCCTAGATGTCAAAATCTATAGTATTTTGACAGCGTAACATGATAACAGCCCGATAGATATCAAAATGCAGAGTTCATGGTAAGAGGGTGTAGTGAGCAGACACTTTCATTTCAAGTTTCAATAAGGCATTGTCCTTGTTGAAAAAACCGGTGGACATTGAATACCTTACTTAAACAAACTATGTAATAACACTAATAACACGTAACCAGTATATAATTTATACTTACATTAATTTGAACTCAAAGGTTATTGAACCAAGGACGGATCTTGCTGCGAACTATATGGGACCTTTTAGTTAAGGGGCAGGTCGCATTGCAAGCGAGAGGCGGGCTGAAGCGGAGCGATGGAAACTGACTATACTACCTTTCAATCAAAGTTGAAAACCACTACGACGGTGTGGACCGTCGGAGCAGTGCATCTTATAGGGAGCGTTGTGGTCAATGAGGAGACGGAGATCTGGTGCGATGCGTATAATATTGTAACTAGTGCAAAGTAAACAGAGAACAGTGACTTACATATATATATCATGTTCTAATCGCCGAGCATGCATGAGGACTGTAATGGGAGTTGATGAAGCGAAAGAAATATGCAAGGATCGTAGCAAGTGGAAGGATGTAATCTCTGCCTACCCCTGTGGGAAAAAGGCGTGATTTATGTATGTATGTAATATAATAAGCTGACCAGAGCATTGATTAAGATTTTTTCTTTACGCCAAAAAGTTACCCGAAGTGTGGGAGCGAGAAATCCTAATCAAGTTCAAACCAACCGAGAGAAAAAGATAAAGAGGATTAATGACAGTCATGTCAGGTTTTCGCGAGTAGTAAGAGGCCATTGCGCCCCCATTTGTTCTACGAGACGAACAAATTTGACGAGAAAATGACAAAATTTTTTTGGTCTCCAAGCCGCCAATCTTACATACATACATACAATCACGCCTGTAATAAGGGGTATGCAGAGTCCAAGGAGGACTGTGTTCCTTAAGACCACATGTAGCCATACAAACATTGGGTTTGGTCAAATAAAAAATCGTGAGAGTAGTAATAAGTGGCTAGCTCATCGCCTACACAATCACAGACCCAGTACCCAATGCGTCCTTTGTCGCCTTTTACGACATGCTAGGCAAGAAAAGCAGCTGGTACATTCTTTTTCCGCTAATCTTGTACATCCTAAATCTATGGGCCAGCGATTAACCAAGGTCATTGCATCTTAACGTGGCGTGACAAAATCTGCTCACATAGCAGACGTGACCACGATTAGATGCAATGATAGTGTGTGCCGCATATCGGCACATAGATAAAATGAAGCCCATTCGCCTCGCTCGTCCGCCCACCCGCTAGCAATGTGACCTGTGCTTTATTGGTCGATTTAATAACATAAATTAGTCTTCAATGCCATGCTGTTACAGTTTATTTTTAATTACAATTCTCGTGTTTTGGCAAACGTGTGACGTGTGGTTTTATACTGAGGTAAAATGTTTTTGGATATAAATATTTATTTTACATCACTCACACAGCAAGTATAGTCTAGGATCTAGACTAGGTCTAGGTCTAGTTCTAGACTCTGAAATTCATACGAAAGAATTGAACGAATTGTTTAATGATAATTATGCTGGCGTAATACTCGTACAAATAGTGAGTGTTCCACGTTCCAATAATTCAACGTTAATTAATGTAATCGTGATTGACAATTTTATCTTTATTATTCTAATGTTTAATATTGCTACGCCCAACAGGTATAATAATGTAACTAAGATTGTTATATTAGGGGTTAGTATGAAATTGCCGTTTTGTGTGAAGATTTTGGGGAAGGATGTATTTTCCATACTAAAATTTTTCCATATTTCTCCACAACGACAAATCCAGAGATAATTATTGTTGGCATGTATCATTAGACAAGCTTTAGCAATATGTGTAATCACTCTTCATAAAAATTATATATCGTTTTTAAGTGAATGCAAATCAAATGATGTATTTGGGAGGCACTTAAAAAGAGTTGTCTCCGTGTCCAATTTGAACACAATTAAACTTACAACAAAATATCAAAACAGCTCAAAAATATGGTCTATTTTAAGGGGAGGTAATTATTTGTTAAAAGTACTCTGAAACTTAATAGATACAGACAAAATACTAAGAGAAAAAAACGGCAATTTCATACTTTAACCCCTATTATTTCCACCTGTTCTACATATGAATGCAATAAATATCTATGAATTTTATTGTTTGCATAGAATAGACTCCGAAACTACTGACCAATTTGAAAATTTCTTTCACTGTTGGGAAGCTACACTATCCCCGGGTGACATTAACTATATTTGATCCCGATACACGTGTGCTTTACAAAATAAATTTGATTTCATCCCGATATTCCTACGGGATCGGGTACCATGGGAGTGAAACCGTGAAGCGACACTGGTTGATTTTGATATAGGTCCGTATCTAATAAGGTATACTCGCGTCTTTCATAAGTACTCTGATTAGAAGCCAAGGATAAATTGCGTAGCTAGAAATTTTTCCTACCATTGTTTACCGCCATAGTTCCGAAACTGACAAGGTCGCTCGCAAGCGAAATGTAACAAAGTGCTGAGAAACCACGAAATATGAAAAATTCCATTATATTTCACATCAAACTATTTACTTTGTCTAAATGAGTTTATATTATATTGTATGTGACACAAAGCTTAAAGTCGATTGAGATAACATCTCTTACCTAATTTTGGTTTATGTATTTTAATGTGACGTGACGAGCTCGGTGGTGTCGTGGTTCGTACGTACTACGCTTATTCGATGCTCAAAACAAAGCTTCGCTATGATCCTGGATGGGTGTCCAATCATAGAGATTTCGAGCTTCTCCATGCTTTGGAATAAAATCTATAAAGCACTCATTATAGACCGCCCATTGCTCAGATTATATTGTTTTTATTTTTATGTAACGATGTTTTTTGGCAATAAAGAGTATAATAATATAATAATATACCTGTCGTAATGATTAAATCTGAATGACGGGCAACGAAAGTGATGTACAACAATATTAGTTGTACCTACTAATATTATTATTTTTTCCTTTTTAAAATGAGTTGACTAAAGGGATATATGAATCGGGTGTGAATGGAGATACGGGACGAGGCAGACTTACGCGAACGTTTCTCGAACAAATTAAAGACGTTCTTGAGAAGGGCCAGGTCAAAAGTACCCGAAATCGCCGAGCATGTATGAGGACTGTAATGAGAGTTGATGAAGCGAAAGAAATATGCAGGGATCGTAGCAAGTGGAAGGATGTAATCTCTGCCTACGCCTGTGGGAAAAAGGCGTGATTTATGTATGTATGTATGTATGTTTTTTACTACGCACAGCAGCGCTACTGTGCGAGATTACATCTATCGATTGGTCTAACACGAATCAATAGATGGCGCTATGCGTAATCTCCATACAAAGCCTGAAAGTTGTTGAAACGAGCTGAAAGTGCTCGTAGAAAGTTTAGAGTAGTTGCAAGTTGCATTCTCACCGGGTTCTGAACGATTCCCAAAGATTCAGCCGGATAGCTAGTCCGGATGTGCCTCAAAATTGAGGTACAAAAATCCAACTGGACAAACAAAGAGACAAGCAAGAAAGTAAGTGACTAAAACGTGGTAATAATAAAAAGTTGATATTTATACCAGATGAGAATGTTGCGATGTGTGGAATCACTATGTATATAATAAATATGAAGTTTGAAAGTAGTATCAGGAAGTATATTCAACTAAGTCTGAATAATAGTAAGTTAATTAATTTCGGATTAGAAAACCTTTATAACATGAAGTATTAAATTGCAGACAAATAAATACAGGTAGTAAACTGCAATTTTAAGAAGGACACCATCTTTAACAGCCTAACTTAACAAGATTCTTGACATATGCAAATTCAAAAAGACTATTACCTACTTCCTACAGTCACTAAAACTATTAGGTCCTTACATATGAAATTGGCGTTTTGTATGGATATTTTGGGGAACTCTGCATTTTCCATACTAACATTTTTTAAGTTTTCTTCACAACGACAAATCCAAAGATAATAATATTTGGCATGTATCAGTAGACAAGCTTCAGCTATATGTGTGATATCACACTTCTTAAAAATTATTTATCTTTTTTATGTGAATGCAAATCAAATTATGTATTCGGAAGGCACTGAAAAGGAGTTGTCTCCGTGTCCATTATCAAAACAAATCAAAAGAGTTCGAAAATATGGTCTATTTTTAGAGGAGGTAATTATTTTTTAAGAATACTCTGAAACTTAATAGTTACGAACAAAATACTAAGAGAGAAGAAAAACACCAATCTCATAGGTAAGGACCAATATAATAATATTTAATCACCTTGACGACATTTCAATTAAATTAAAAATAAGTAATGCATATGAAATACCAACTTAGCCTTTATTCAGTGTTCTTAAGTTTGGACTGGGTTTGCTACCTGATGCTGTCTCTTTCTATATGCAACTGACATGACACGATGAATCCCTTTGCCACTACACAGCATAATAAAACTAATTGTAGAGTTTTTGGCGGCATTGGACTATGGCGGACGTGATTTTTATTCCAATGATTGTAATATTGTTTCGGAGTGGATATTGTTACGTAAAATCCTGTAGTTCTGTGTAATAAGTGTCTGTGATGATGTGCGATGTGGAGGATTATCGAAATAAGCGTCAAATGGTGTGAAAAGTGATGAGTTTTTTATCGTGGTAATCCACCACATCTAGTAGCACCACAGTGTCTACCGTCGATCATTGGGCGTCAAACTCTCCCAAGACGCATTGCAATGTATTACACTAGCATTTCAATGCAAATACTGAAAACAAAAAAAAACTCAGATATGGCTGTATAGGCTTAGTTCCCTTTGCCATGCCTTTGGAATTATAAAGTCGTCGTCGTCGTCGTCGTCGTCGTCGTCGTAAGTCGTCGTCGTCGTCGTCGTATTAATCGTCTTGCTTTGGCAATAAATACATATAATATTATTTGTCGTAAATGATTTATGTAATTATTTTATGCTTTTTATCATTTTTTTTTACTTTTTATCATTTCAAAGTCTTAATTACTTTGAGTACAAAGTATAAATATTATTTAAACAGAATATTCAATTTTATAACATGCAGTTGGTGCTTAATTCGGATAAAGAATAGTAGGTAGGTATCAAAGATTGACTCATTTCTCCCGTATTTCAATCATAAATTTTCCGATCTAGAAAACCGAGGCTATTCACCTTTTGCGCGTAGAAAACGAATCTCAGTATAGTCATGTGGTAGTTAATAGACAACTACGTTACAGCCTTAACAAGTTGTAACAAGGGTCATTTTTCCACTACCACGTAAAGTGTAACTGATAGAGTTAGTAGGCTTTATGGAGTTGTAATAAGGGTTGTTTTTCAAGTATCATATTAGCGTAAGTGCTCTATTATTCTTACGCAAGTCCGCATTTATCAAGTTCAAATAGCACTTCCGTTGTTACCTGTACCGTGTAATTGTCGAGTGCACTTTTACTTGCGCTTTTATACCTATTTTACATATATATAATCACGACTATTATCCCCTAAGGGATAGTCAGAGACTAGGCAAAAGCACCGCAAAAGCAGTCCACTGCCATAGCCCGCGCTTCTCCGAGCAATGACTGCACTTAGAGTGACAGGTGGTGAGCCCGTTCGCCGCTATAAGCTATTGGATGTTGTGCAGTTCTAAGTCCATTAGTCTCCTTTTACGTCACCCAAGGGAAGAGATGGGTTGGTAGTATTCTTTTAATGAGCCGCTACGACACGACTCCTATAGAAGAATTTTTGTCTATTAAAATAGGTACCACGATTAAAAACTCATCATTTTTCACACCACTCGACGCTAATTACAGTGGTCCTCCACATTGCACATCAAGACAGACACTTATTACACAGAACTACACTGATTTTACGTTACAATATCCACTCCAAAACAATATATTATTATCATTCATCGAAATAAAAATCAGGTTCGCCATAGTCAAATGCCGCCAAAAACCCCTCTATCTTTTGTGAAGGGGGTGAATCACATATATACATTTACATATATAACGCAAGAATAGCGATTTGTATTGAAACCAAGTCACAGTGGTAGTGGTGCTACTTTGATGAGGTGGATTGTCGTGGTAATCCACCTCATCAAAGTAGCACCACAGCGTCTACCATCGACCATTTGGCGCCAAACTCTCCCAAGATGCATTGAAATTTATTACACTTGCATTTCAATGCAAATGAAGACTTAATACTACTTAAGACTAGACTACACACAATGTATACGACTAAAGGACTTTGTATCCATGGTCATGAACAATGAAAAAAATTAAGACAGGCAAGGGTGCAAAAGTATCAGGTTGAGAAATTCGCCAGACAACCTTTTTGTTTTTGATTTACAAACCAAGGTTTACATTGACACAGTTTAAAGCTTTGCGGTGTGGATACTAATTTACACTAACTGTAGCAGTTGGCAAACCAAATGTTTTGACCTTGTCTTACCTTTTTTTCTATTCCACACTACTCTTTGTAAGGTATGTTTATGTTAAGAATAGTAACCACGGATACATTTGTTCAGAGCATAAAGTGTAAGTTGTTATTGTAAAAAACTTCTCACTTTGAATCGCGTTACGAAATGTCAAGAATGAAGACATCAACCGTATTTCTATGGACCGCTGGCCTGTCTTCAAACTTTTTGCGCATGCTTTTTTAATGTACTATGGTTTTCTAAACCTATTCAAATATAAAAAAAAAACACTATGAACTTCAGTACTTTGATGTGAAACTTAATTAAGAATTAATGCTATGTCATCAATGTAGCTTAAAAATAAAACTATATCAGTTCTATTTACCTTCCTAATATGGGAAAACTTGACCAAAAATCATTATCGGAATGAAATATAATTCAACCAACAGTTTTTATTAAAATGCCTCTTTAAACTAATGTTTACTTAATCTGTGGTTATTTTAGTACTTTGTGAATCACAAATAAACAGGTTCACAGCCGAATAAATTCATAAAACTGTTAGACTACTAATAATTTATCATATTTTTATATTGTCACGAAACAGCAGTAGTATAAAAAAGGTCAATTTTGCATGATGTCCTTTATAAACGTGAAAAGCGCGGTCGCAAATTAGTTGAAATCGCATTTCTCATAAAAATAATGGGCATTTTTGACATTTCCTAACGCAACTCAAAGTGAGAAGTGTTTTACAATGAAAATGTTCACTACAGTCTGAATAATTTAATAGGTGTGCATTTTGTCAGATGTTGCACCATTTTCATTGGTATGGGAATCGAATAATCTCTCTGCAAAAAACTGTCAAAATGCACCGATTAAATAATTCAGACTAATTCAGACTTAAATTCTTATTCATTGTGTTAGTTTAGATTCTCGTAGTTTATTTATTTTTATATATAATTATATATATTATTATGTTTATTTATTGATTTTTGTATTATATGCTATCTATCTAAATATGTCTATATTATTGTATTTTAAATGTATAGGTATTATTTTAGTTTTATGTTAGTTTATTTAACTTTAATTGTATTTTGTCAAAAGATCTTTGTGTTTGTGCACTTATAGTGTAATCCCACTAACACCTACTCTTGGACTGGTTGTTAGGTTGACTGGAAGATATCTCTCTAGGGGATAAGTTCGCCTTTGAAAACTATTGTTTCTTTTATGTATGGTGTTTTTTTTTCTGTGTGCAATAAAGAGTATAAAGACTGTAGGGGCACAGCTCATTTCATCGCTATCTATGTAAAAGAAGATTTAAAATCTTCTCTTACAACGAACGAAACGAGAAAGGAAAAACGATATGTTACTCGGCTGAACAGACGCTGAGATCTGATGATCTCGCTTTCCTACAGAACTGGCGGTTTTATGAATAGAATTGGAATTGATCTCGTTCTCATCCTTTATAAATCCCGCTGCTGGGCACAGGCCTTCCTTATGGAGAAACACGTGAGGAGTATGGGCCGTAACACCACCACGTTGGCCCAATGCGGGTTGGTGGGTAGAAACGGTTGCAATAGCGACCGGAATCAAAGGCTTAAACTGCCTTCCGAAGCACGAGTTCGAGATCACAAAGTTTTGGTCACCCATCCAAAGCCTGACCATGGAGAAGTGAGCTTAGTTTTCGATACGAAAGCCAACGCGTACTAGCCACTACCACCTCCTCACCACCTCAATTTCGATTTTAAATGAAATTTTATACAGATTAAAGATAAAAAAAGTCAAGAACGAAATGCAATTTTTTCGATAAAACATCGTCAAACGAGCCACAGATACTTTCACCGCTCGCGCTGTTACGAATAGTTACGATCGTTGCGTAATCGACTAGTGAGATATCGTTTTTATTGCTGTTACCTGTACTAACATTTGAATTTCGAACTGTGACCTTACGGTTACAATTTTTTTATGTCGGCAAACAAATGAAGTTAATTAATCAGCATTTACATAATGTAAGATGTTAATTTTGAATGTATATTTTAGAAAACACGTTTTTTGCATGAATAATAATTGTTTATTTATTGATAAGATTTTATGAGTATATTTAAATAGTTTTATAACTAGTTTAGCCAGGGCCACATACTGGTATGTTCACTATTAAAATATAAAATTGGTAGCTAAGGTAGAAAAAATTACGTCTCTTTTTTATTTAATTACTTCTTTCGATCTCCGAATGTACGAACGAACGAATTATTCCGAACTGTCACCCTGCTTTGTCCCCTTGGGGTGACAAAACGAACAAAATAAGTTCGATCTGGGCACAGAGTTCTGCACTCTGTGGTCTGGGGGACAGATTGAACTTCTTTGTCCGTTCTGATCGCTAAAAGGGGGACAGATCAAACGCTTTTGTCCTACCTGTTACCCAAAGGGGACAAATCAGGGTGACAGTTTGGAATAATTCGCCTGTACCACTGAGTTTGAATAAAACGTGGACAGTTTATTATGTATAACGTTTGTGCGTGGCAACAGGCTCGGCACCTGTTACATAGGGACTTAATTAAACATATTTTCCGGCTCCCCCTTCGGGGATGGAGTCGATATGTTAAGTGTATTTTATTCCTACAAATAAAATAGAGTTTAAACATAAACATTAATTAGCTAGTAAGTTACACACATTTTATAAAACATGTTTCGCCGGTTGGGTGTTATGATTTTATTACACAACACCGTATTTTTCTACGAAACATGGTTAGCAGTGTATTCTGGATTAATTAAGTATGTTTATGCTTTGGCTTCCGATTGAAAACAAAGCTACCTTCGCCATGGCCAGGCCATGGATGGGTGACCAATACATTGTGATCTCGAGCTCCTCCGTGCTTCGGAAGGCACGTTAAGCTGTTGGACCTGGTTGCTATTGCGACTGTTTCTACCCAACAACCCGCATTGGGCCAGCGTGGTGGTGTTGCGGTCCATACTCATGAGTATCTCCATGAGGAAGGCCTGTGCCCAGCATTAGGACGTATATAGACTGAGAACATACTTTAACAAATCTTTACTTTTTAATACTTACAGCAAACAATTTTTTTTTGCCAAAATATTTAAAATCCCTGATACCCTTAGTCAGCCTATATACGTCCCAATGCTAGGCCCAGGCCTTCCTCATGGAGAAACACATAAGCAGTATGGGCCGTAAATCACAACGGCCCAATGCGGGTTGGTGGGTAGAGCCTTCGGAAGGCACTAAAACCAAGAGCTTAACGTGCCTTCCGAAGTACGGAGGAGTTCGACATCATGTTTTGGTCACCCATCCAAGGCCTGACCATGGTGAAGGTAGCTTTAAATCGCAGTAGCCACTACGAAACCGAGATCCCAAGCTCCTATTAAATCCCTGATTGTTTGTTAACATTCTTTATCTCGTCTCATGGCCTTAATCATTACTTATATTATGGGCACAGATCGCGACCATTTAACGATCATGCTAATAATAATAATAATAATACGTCTTTACCTATGAAATTGCCGTTTTTTCTCTCCTAGTATTTGGTCTGTAACCATTAAGTTTCAGAATATTCTGAAAAAATAATTACCTCCTCTAAAAATACACCATATTTTCGAGCTCTTTTGATTTGTTTTAATAAATTTTTGTAAGTTTAATTGTGTTAAAATTTGAAACTATAACTCATTTTAAGTGCCTCCCGAATACATCATTTGATTTGCATTCACTTAAAAACGATAAATAATTTTTATGAAGTGTGATATTACACATATTGCTAAAGATTGTTTTATGATACATGCCAAAAATTATTATCTCTGGATTTGTCGTTGTGGAGAAATCTGAAAAAATGTTAGAATGGAAAATGTAGACTGTAGAAAATGTAATGTAGACAAAATCTCCATACAAAACGGCAATTTCATAGGTAAATTATTAACGGACGGCAAAGCGGCAGTATTTGCTCCGTTACATTGGATTCGTTTAGTCTGTGGATCCAGGGCTTCGAGCATAGAACTTTCGATAAGCCAAATTTGACGTCTAAGATCGACAATTGTCGA
Organism: Parapoynx stratiotata; assembly: GCA_910589355.1. Taxonomy (NCBI): domain Eukaryota; kingdom Metazoa; phylum Arthropoda; class Insecta; order Lepidoptera; family Crambidae; genus Parapoynx; species Parapoynx stratiotata. Next base: position 3,586,659 of record OU342476.1, on the reverse strand, counting down.
AAATTCGATAAATTTGACAGATAACCCTAAGGAGTGAAAAGGACGCATGCTTTTGTCGATCAAATATGGCGACTGTCGAAGTTCTATGCTCGCACTGCAGTATTGACTTCTGACACTTGACATTCACACTACCACGCCCATAAACTACACCAAAGTAAGCAATTGCGCGCTTTTGTGTTGTATTAGAGCAAATTTTACAGGAAAACCTGTTTTTGATACAAATAGGCGCAGAGAAAATAAGTGGGTTTTTGAGGAGCTCGGTGGCGTAGTGGTTAGTACGCTTTGGGTTTCGATTGAAAACAAAGCTACCATCGCCATGGTCAGGCCGTGGATGGGTGACCAAAACTTTGTGATCTCGATCAGGTCAGTGCTTCGGAAGGCAAGTTAAGCCGTTGGTCCCGGTCGCTACTGCGACTGTTTCTACCCACCAACCCGTATGGGCCAGCGTGGTGGCGTTACGGCCCATACTCCTCTTGTGTTTGCCTGGCCTGTGTCAGCAGTGGGACGTATATAGGCTGAGGACTTGCAATTCTTTTAACTAATAAAACATCAATATTTTACTTCAGAAAAATCGTTAGCAACCTTCACTGTCAGTTAGGAAACTACACTTTCCCCGAGTGACATAGGCTACATAAAACTTTGAAATAGTATGTTTTTTAAATACCTATCTACCAGCAACATATCTAACGCAACTAAAATAATTGAATTTTTCAAATGAAAACCTATTATTTACACAATTGAATATTTTCAATCTCAGCCAAGTTCAGCATAAATTGGAAGCTGTGTTCATTGTTACACGGCGTCGAGAGTTCGAGACCATGCCAACCTTGGTAGTATTGTAATAGCAAATGTCAAAGAACGTTAATTGACACAGATCTGACATCTGTAAAGGGTCAACTCCTTTTATTCTTACTGAAAACAGAGTTTTCTGCGAATTTGCATTGTGTTTCGTATTGAAGAGTTAGACAGACAATCAGCCAGTGACAACTGTAGGCCAATTCTGCTATTTTATTTTGATCTGAAACGCATGAGGAACGCTTGTGTTCGAACGATATTGGTATTCTGCTAGTAAAACGCAACCGAGCGTTTCGGTTGCCTTCGGTTTCATTCGGTTTTCTATTTTACATAAATAAGACAGAGAAACAAAAAAAAAATTTTGCTGGTCTTCCGGCTTGGTTTTAAGCATTTTTTTTCTATGTACAGACATTTGACCTCTACAATTATATTACATGTAAAGATAGACTAGCGTTAGCCCACGAATTCGTCCGCGGTTGCTATGGTTTTTTAACTATCTCTTTAATTTTCTCTCAAAAGTCTCAGCCCGATCAGTTTAAAATTGACAAAGTTTCATACAAACTTTCATCTCTTATTTATCCCCTTGGGGGTAGAATTAATCAAAATCCATTCTTAGCGGATGCCTACGTCACAAAAAACCACCTGCATGCAAAATTTCAGCGCGATCCGTGCAGTGGGCTGTGCGTTGATAGACACTATGTCAGTCAGTCACCTTTGAGTTAAATATATTTAGATATAGATGGCTTATAGTCTTGCTTAAAACTTAAATTGCGTTTATGAATATGGGGACCTGTGTCCAAGGTTGGTTAACGTTTGCTGATGTCTTCCTACTTGCCTGTTATATTTTTTTTGTTATAGAAATAGTAAAACATAATTTAGATTTTTCACGATGACGTAGGCGATGACGTATCGTGATCCTTTGAGTCAATAAAAAACCGCTCACACACGCAACAGTTACAGGAAACGATTGGTTAGTAAAAAAAACTCTTGACCCGGACCTCAACTCGACAGAAAATCACGCAAAGTTAAAAAGTTTATCACGTTAGTTAGTTTGTCACGTTTAACACGATGAGAAAATTTCACGTGTGTACTTCCAACGTTCTAAAAATACAATGGAATAGAGTGACAGACAGATTTTTATGGTCGTCATTTTTTTACTTATATTTATATTAATCTATTGCACTAAAAAGTATGTTTTGATCGTTTCTCCTCTATAAAAGATGACATGCACAAGTAAAATTATTAAAAAATTAAATTCTGAAAAGATTGTAATGTGTCGTAGCAGATGGAGAGTTAACCAGCTTCTGTAAAACTTTCTAAAAATAGGCACACCATGAAAGTATTAATATTGTCAGTCTGCAGTTACATAATCATTGAACATGACCTAACGCAAGACTGTAACCACTATTTACGATTAAGATAAATCTGCAGCTGACGAAAAAAGCTTTCATATGAATGTAACGAACTTATTACGATCTTATTTCAGGACTTTAGAGTCTATTTTGTTACGAAATTAGTTTTATTAATTACATATGTGTTGTGTATTGCTTTATCGTAATTCCGGATGTGGGTTTATTTCAAATAATGCTTGCAATAGTAAAAAGAATTATAAATTACTGTAATTCTTTTACTCATAAATCATTCAAAAAAAATTCAGGCCTGTATTTAAATTTTTTTTCTTAAACTAGGCCACAAATACGAGTCCTTGTGCGGGGCTAGTACCGCCATCGGACGCGTCCCCGGGTTGCGGATAGGGGGGTGGCAGTGACCCCTCCTTCGGGGAGTAGCAGCTTCGGCCGTCGCGGACAGCCACTAGCAACGGCAGCACGTGGCCGCGGAAAGGTCGATTCGCTTCGGCGTCCAGTCCCCGTGAGGTAGGGGGTTCGAGCCCAGCATAACCAGATCTTCCCCCGAAGCCTGGTATTGGTCGGCCTTACCCCGGGTCAAAAAAAAAGTACACAAATACGAAAATATGTTACTTTTATTGAAATCCTAATATTCCCATAAACATGCTTATTATTAAATATTTATAAGTACAATTATTGGCCAAGAAGCGATGGATAGAATATTAAAATGTTCAAAAAAACTATATACTGAGCTGACGAGTGACAGAGAGAGAAGAGTGGAATTTGACATGTTGCGCCTGCGCCACTCTTAGTTTAGACTATAGATTTTATGTTATTAAATTTCGTATAGGTAGCCTATAGGTAGACGTCCCACTGCTGGGCACAGGCCTTCCTCATGGAGACAAACACATGAGGAGGATGGGCCGTAGCACCACCACACCGGCCCCATGCAGGTTGGTGGGTACAAACGGTTACAATAGCAACCGCGATCAACGGTTCAACGTTCCTTCCGAAACACTAAGGAGTTCGAGTACACAAAGTTTTGGTCACCCATCCACTGCCTGACCATGGAGAAGGTAACATTGTTTTCGATATCGAAAGCCGAAGCCTTAATTTTGGTCACCCATCCACGACCTGACCATGGGGAAGGTAGCTTTGTTTTCGATATCGAAAGCCGAAGCCTACTAACCACTACGCTTATACAGCGCTTATATAGCAATAGTATTCAATTATTTTACATGTGTATATATATATAGTATATTTTAATAGGCCCCGTCAGAACACCAGCGCTGTATCAGTTCCTGATGCGGCATATGCTGAGGCTGGGTCCTAATTAACCATTATTGTATAGTTATTGAGATATCTATTGTATCCTGTGTTTTCCTTTGTTGATTTTCTTTTCTTTCTCAAGTGTGTAATAGTGGGTTAATAAATATTTCTTTCTTTCTTTCTTATTTCAATTTTTTCCCGTGTTCATTAATGTTTGGGTACAGAATTGCCAATCTGTTATTTACTCTATGCCGGAAGCAGGGAAATGGAAGTAAAGTTCACTATTTACGTGAGCGGTAATTGCAATTTGCGTAACAAAGTAAAAACTACTTTTAGCGTAGTAAGCCTATAAATTTTCTACATGTGACAGGTAAGCTCTTGGCCTTCACCTGATGGTAAGTGACGATAAGGCCGAGGGTGGAAGCGAGCTTCACCTGTAATCCTCAACAACTGAGGAAGCTATCTTACCTTTGATTGCTGGAACACAACAATGCTTAAAACATTGTTATTATGGCGCCAATTTAGGTAAGACGGTGGTAGCTAACCAGGCGCTTAGAAGCCCTACCATCGAAGACCACCCGATCAACACCCGATGGTGTGAGCCACCAGATCCGAGAGGCGGGTTATATGTACCTATGCATGCCGTAAACAGTTAAACTCTGATGATGATGAATGAGACCCAAGGCTTCGAAAATATGACTTTATTTCCAAACACTAATATACTTATTATGTTTTATTACATTAAATAATAGAAAATGAAACAACAAAAACAGCTTATCTCCTCGCGAAAACAAAAACAAAACCTAAATCTAACAATAAATTTAAAGATAGCAAAAAAAAAATGATATTATACGAAAAAATCGTCTGCACGTATATCCATCGCTGGAAATGTACCAAAAAGGCTAGCTGAATTACCTGTCTGAATAGCAACGCTTATTCTTTGAGCAAAATACAGACCAGCCTTCTTGTCATCAGATTTGTCGCAGAGCCGCTTCGAAATTTCTTTGTAGAGCTTATGTGCAGATGGTCCCCAGGGTCCCAGCGTTTCTACCCCAAAAGGCTCAAATATGTAGTCTTCACTGTCTTATTATGTTGAAGTTAAGGTAATCAACAGATCGCCGGGTAGGTACTCAAGGCGTAATGGCCGTAGCAGGCCCGAGTGACGTTTCTTCTAACGTCACAATAGTGATGTCAGCGTTAACATTTTTTACTAGCTGTTGCCTGCGTATTCGTCCGCGGTTACTATAGTTTTTAAGCTATATTACCGTGCAAAATTTCATTGAAATCAGTCCAGCCATTTCGGAGATTAGCCCGTAGAAACAGAGAAACAAAAAAAAATATTTTTTGGTATTTTCCCTCTTTTTACATGCGCCAACATTTGACCTCTATTTTATTAGATGTATAGATATAGATTGCTTATAGTCTTCCTTAAAACTTAAATTGCGTTTATGTATAAGGGACTTCCGAGTCAATTTTATTTTTTTTGTTTTTCCTCTAAAAAATAAAAGCTTTAAATCATTTCAGGGGGATGTAATTGATTTAAAGCTTTTTTTTCTATGTACAGAGATTCGACCTCTAAAGTTTTATTATACGTATAGATTAAACGAAAGTTCGCTTGATACATTACATAACGAATAATGTCGAAGTTCAGTGAAAGGCCATGAAAGATGTCAAACGCCGGAGGATACTTAGACCATTATCGTCGATTCATTGCATCATCTGATTATGACGTAGCTTGTGGCCCTGGGAACCATGCGCGATTTTGGTTACTAATCTATACATATAATAAAACTGTAGAGGTTGAATGTCTGTACATAGAAAAAAAAGAGGGAAAATACCGAAAAAGTTTTTTATTTATTTTTTGTTTCACTGTCTGTTTGTACGGGCTAATCTCCGAAATGGCTGGACCGATTTCAATGAAATTTTGCTTGGATGGGTGACCAAAACATAATTAGTGTAAGTTCTTATTGTAAAAGCTTAACTTTTTTAGTTGCGTTAAGAACTCAGGTTATGAATGTCAATTTCTGTAGGAAACCTGATTTCAACTACTTTCCGCTAGGGGTGCTTTTTACGTTTCCCATAGGAATGGACATTCTTCAAAACTTACTACACCTGCCCCCTATTTTAAACTGTCGCTTCACGGATTCGATTCGGGAAGCCACGTCCCGTCTCGCTCTAATTCGCCGTAAAAAAAAGTGACAGCAATAGAGATTCCGTGATTCGTTTAGATTCCGACAGTTTAGAATAAAGGGCCAGGGGTGCAGTTGGCAAAGTGACGGAGGATTTCAAGATCTCAAAGTTTTTCAACCACAGAAATACATTTACATAGATGACCGCCTCTCTGGTCTAGTGGTTGATGCCACAGGCTGTTGATCGGGAGGTCCGGGGTTCGATCCGCCACGGGAGCAGGGGTTTTTCTGCTCGGCTTGGTTGGTGGTAGGGCTTCTAAGCCCGCCTGGCTAGCTACCACCGTCCTACCTAAATCTGTCGCCATAATAACATTGTTATAGGCATTGTTGTGTTCCGGCAATTAGAGGTAAGATAGCCAGTTCCTCAGTTGTTGAGGAATACGGGTGCAGCTCGTTACCATCTTCGGCCTTATCGTCGCTTACCATCAGGTGAGAAAGAACTTGCTTGTCAATGGTAAAAAAAATAAGTAAATGCATGTATTGCGCGTGTTCGAAAACCCCGACCAAACTTCGGGTTGGGCCGGTGCTAAGTAGTCTGCACGCGAACCCAATGGCTGCAAAACACAAAAAATGCGTCATCGATATTCTTTAATTTGATGACGCATTTTTTGTTTCACGGATTTTGGCCATGCGTAGTAATTGTTTACATGACACGTTACTTCACCAATTTCACCAACATGGTGTGGATAGCGTTTTTGACAGATCAAAAAGGTAAAAATAAAAAATAATGTTTAAATTCTTACTATTGAGCTCGATAGGGTGCTGGACCTTGTCTCCGAATGGGGATCTAAGAACCTTGTCGAGTTCAATGCTAAGAAACCGCAGGTTTACATGCGCGTTTACAGCTAAAAAGTCGCCGTTCCATCCCCTTCCGTCTTTTCAGGGCACCTCTATGTCGTTACAGAGCAGTATCACCTTGCTCGGCATGGAGCTACGCTGTGATCTAAACCCCAGGGATTACATCGAGTCCGTTATTAAGACCGCCTCGCGGAAACTCGGAGTCCTGAACAAGATGCATAGGTATTTCACGCCTGACCAGTTATGCCTGCTGTACAAAACCCAGGTCCGGTCTTGTGTAGATTACTGCTCGCACCTTTGGGATGGCTCAGTACCTCCTCGATGCTCTGGACAGATTGCAGCGTCGCGCTATGCGTATTATTGGCGATGCAGAGGTAACGAACACCCTAGAATCTCTGCAACTGCGTCGCGACATAGCGTTGCTTAGCGCCTGTTATCGTTTATACCATGGAGAGTGCTCTGAAGAACTCTTCGACCTTATCCCTCCTTCTCCTTCCTACACAAGAGTACGCGTGCTGGTCTACGGAGTCACACTTTCACTGTCGCTACGACTACTTTGCGCACTAAGAGATTTCGTGACTCCTTTCTCTGTCGCGCAGCTAGTGCGTGGAATTCCTTACCGGCACACGTATTCCCTCCTTCTTACAATATGGGTTCCTTTAAAAGAGGCGTGAAAAAGCATTTTTTGTGCCGGCAAGGTGAGGGTGGCTAGAGCTAGTATGCTGCTCTAGCTATCTTCACATATGGACTCCTCTACTGCTTATCATCAGGTAGTGTGGAGTCATTTGTTGAGCTTTTTATAAAAATAAAAATAAAATAAATAATTGAATTTCTCCAGCAATCCCCTATTTATATTTATTGAACGTGGTATATTACGCTTTTACTAAATACTATGTGAATTAACCATTATTTTCATTACTTTTGATATGAGTCAACTAGCCTATTGGAATTCATTGTCGTCTAAATTATGTGGCATCTCCTCTCAACACAAAAAAGAGGTAAATGCTCTATGATTACGAGCACATTACGAGTATAAGAAATGAAACGATTTTGATGAGATGTGATCCCACAGTTTCAGTTGAAAAAACGACCCATATAGCGACATCGAATTCGCACACCATTTCCCGTCATTGTCTACAGCGATTACGATTGTAATTATCAAATACGTAACAATTAAATGCCACCAGTGAAAGTAACGACGTAAGTAACTCATCAACAATTAAATCTGGTAAGTCACAACTTAATGTAAAAGTTTTTTAACGAGATTTTGAAGATGTTGTTTACGGTATCTGCCTACTATGCTGTTCCGTCACCGACCAGCACACTCTCATATATTTATTTTATTTTGTTCTACGAATTTCATCATATTGTGACGTGGTAGACCGATGGTGATGGTTGGAACCAAGAATTTTGTACTCTATATGGATGCCAAACTCCCATACAATAGCATGAGGCAATGTTCGATCTCGATCGGTAGGTGTTCCCTCTCATTCTATCACTATTTATGAATGAAGGCTATCCGTGGGATATCCTCTTCCTCTCTTTCTATCCATAGTTTCTGTCTCACCTGTCATATTTACGCCATTTTGACAACTTGTTAAAAAAATTGTAATTCAATATTTTAAATAAATAATTATAAAACTGGTGATGACGTGCGTTGTTTTATGTTGTTTTATGTACAGGTGAGTCAAAAATCACATATTAAACGAGAGTATTTGTTTGAGAAACCAAAAGAAAAATGGCCAGAGAAGAGCGCAACGACAGCTAAGAGTCGCTAATATAACAATAGCGCCTCGTTACAATATAATTATATAAAAAAGATTTTACAAGCTTTTAACGTACTTTCACAGAGTAACTGTCGTGACATTAGTAAGTCTATGTTCCATTCATACGAAAATGCGACAAAGTGGTTCTTCTTCCTGCACATTTGCTGGCTTAACTGTTTCAGACCAGTGCCTGCTGAACTCAGCACTGCACTGGTTTGAAACAGTTAATACTGTAGACGCCCAGAGGAGCTCAGTGGCGTAGTGGTTAGTACGCTTTGGCTTCCGATCGAAAACAAAGCTACCTTCGCCATGGTCAGCCCGTGGATGGGTGACCTAAATTTTCTGATCTCGAGCTCCTCCGTGGTTCCGAAATAATAAAAAATAAATAAATAAATATCCTCAGACATTCACACCTATCAACTAGTCCCATTTTAAGCAACTAAATGCTGCTTGTGTTACGGATACTTGATGACGGACAAACATATTTAATAGATAAATACATATAATTATTGAGAATATACATAATATAATGAACATCCAAGACTGGAGAACAAATGTCTGAAAATTCATCACCCAAACACTTGCCTCCACTGGGGATCGAACCCAGGACCTCTCGAGATGGCGACGCCTTGAGACCGGCGTACAGACCACTCGGCCACGGAGGTCGTCAAATCAAAAGCCGTTGGTCCTGTTCTACCCACCAACCCGCATTGGGCCAGCGTAGTGCTGTTACGGCCCATTAACGACGCCAAAACTCTCAACCATAGAGTTGTGAAATTCTCCCATTTAGGGAATGGCAAAGGGAACGAAACCCTTACAGCCATGACATCAATATTTTTGTCTTCAATATTTGCATTGAAATGCAAGTGCAAATACATTTCATTGCGTCTTGGGGGAGTTTGGCGTCAAACAATCGATGGCAGACGCTGTGGTGTTCCTTCGATGAGGTGGAATACCACGATAAAAATCTCATCGTTTGTCACACCACTTGACGGTTATTTCGATGATACTTCACATTGCTCATCATCACAGACACTTATTACACAAAACTACACTGATTTTACATAACAAGATCAACTCCGAACAATATTACAATCATTGAAATAAAAATCACGTCCGCTATAGTCGAATGGCGCCAAACCTCACTTTATTTTCATTGAATTGTACACAAGGAGATTGGGATTATACAGCCAGTAGTGTCGAATGGTAAATATTTACAAACACGTTAAAATTTCATTCATGCTGAGCGAGTTTCGGGAAATTCGATTCTATTGAATAGCCTCGTACACAAAGGGATTATTAAGAACTCTAAGACTAAATAACACAATTTGTACGAAACTTAATTTTATAACGAAAAACATAACCCTTCCTTGGCAGTCGGGTAAAAAGAACGCAAAAAATGTGATCTATGGCATGACAATGCGTTAGATCGGTGGCGTAGTGGGTAGTACGTCTTGGCTTTCGATCAAAAACAAAGCTACCATGGCCATGGTCAGCCTTTGGATGGGAGACCAAAACATTGTTATCTCGTGCTCCTCCGCGCTTCGGAATGCACGTTTAGCCATTGGTCCCTGTCGCCAATAGCTACCGTTACTACCCACCAGTCCCAATTGGGCGTGGTGGTGTTACAACCCATACTCTTAATGTGTTTCCTGAGGAAGGCCCGCAGTGGGACGTATTAGGTTGGGGAAAAAGTCTTTTCGCATTATAGTATGTATAAACTTGTAATAAAATCTCTTTGGCTATACTTTTTGTATCTGGCTGGTTTTGGTATCATTGAAAGTTTAAATTTTAAAGAACATAATTCCAAATTCAAATTAGGAAAATGTGTGATTTTCATTTGTTTTTCGTACCGCCAAGATGAGTGAATCTAATGAAAAAATTCGATACATTTTAAAATTTTACTACAAAAAAGGTAAAAATGCAACGCAAGCCGCGAAAAAAATTTGCGATGTTTATGGACCTTGTGCAGTGTCTGTGAGAGTAGCACAAATTTGGTTTAAGCGTTTTCAATCCGGAAATTTTGATGTCAAAGATGCACATCGCTCTGGTCGCCCTATTACAGATAAAATGGATGCCATTTTTGAAAAAGTGGAGCAAGATCGGCATGTCAGTAGTTACGACGTAGCTGAAGAACTGGGAATTGACCACAAAACAGTTTTGGCGCATTTGAAAAAAACTGGGTACACAAAAAAGCTCGAAATTTGGGTACCTCACGAGCTCACTGAAAGAAACCTAATGAACCGTGTACTCATTTGTGATTCTTTATTACGACGTAATGAAACCGAACCATTTTTGAAGAAGCTGATAACTGGTGATGAAAAGTGGATCACGTACGACAAGAACGTGCGAAAAAGGTCGTGGTCAAAGGCCGGTCAGGCTTCACAGACTGTGGCGAAACCCGGGTTAACTCGCAACAAGGTGATGCTGTGTGTGTGGTGGGATTGGAAGAGCATTACTCATTATGAGCAGTTACCACCAGGCAGGACCATCGATTCTGAACTCTACTGCGAACAACTGATGAGATTAAAGCAAGAAGTTGAGAGAAAGCGGCCGGAATTAATCAACAGAAGGGGTGTGGTTTTTCATTATGATAACGCTAGACCTCACACATCTTTAGCCACTCAGCAAAAATTAAGAGAGTTTGGCTGGGAGGTGTTAATGCATCCGCCGTATAGTCCTGACCTTGCACCTTCAGATTTCCACCTGTTTCGGTCTCTTCAGAATTCTTTAGGCAGTGTCGGGTTAACATCACGAGAGGACTGCCAAAACCACTTGTCGCGGTATTTTGACCAGAAGTCCCAAAATTTCTATAGCAATGGGATCATGTCCCTACCTACAAGATGGCAAAAAGTTATCGAACAAAATGGTACCTACATACTTTAATTAAATGTAAATAAACTATATTAAAAAATGTTTTGAATTTTCTTAAAAAATGCGAAGAAACTTTTTCCCCAACCTATTATATAGGTATTTATAAAAGGGACGCCCCCTGTTACATGGGGATATTGACAAAAATTAGGAATACATAAAACATTTGCTAACACCCTTAATTCGGAAATAAAGGCATAATGTTTATTTTTTTATATTGGGTCCTTACCTATGAAATTGGTGTTTTTATTCTGTCTTAGCAATTTGTCCGAAACTATTAAGTTTCAGAACATTCTTATAAAATAATTGCCTTTTCTAAAAATTGACCATATATTTGAGCTCGTATTATTTAATTTGATAATTTTTTGGAAGTTTAATTGTGTTAAAATTAGACACAAAGACAATTATTTTTAACTGCCTCCCGAATACATCATTTGATTTGCATTAACATAAAAACGATGAATGATTTTTATCAAGCGTGTTCACACACATATTGCTAAAGCTTGTCTCATGATACATGCCAAATATTATTATCTCTGGATTTGTCGTTGTGAAGAAAACTGATAAAATGTTAGTATGTAAAATGCAGACATCCCCAAAATCTCCATACAAAACACCAATTTCATAGGTAAGGACCTAATAATTGATGTCTTATTTTAAAGCAAACAAAATAAATAAATCTCATCGGGAAAATAAAAATAACAAGTGATTTTCATGGCAGTAATAAATAAATTTATAATGATTGATCGTCCACGTGTAGCAGCAGTGTGAGCATAGAACTTCGACAGTCGCCATATTTGATCGAGAAAAGCATCCGTCCTTTTCAGTCCTTAGAGTTATCTGTCAAATTTATCGAATTTTTCGACAATTGTCGATCTAGGACGTCAAATTTGGCTTATTGAGAGTTCTATGCTCCTAGCGCTTTTCGGTAATAATAATTGTTGTTTTTTTTTTAAGTATTTGAATTGAGTATTTGAGTATTTGAATTGAGTCATTCATTATGTTAAGAATTAATGAATATCGGCTTTTACCTGGTTTGTACAATGTTCGTGGAAAACTTGAGCGTAACGAATACCGGTAGTTACGTACTATACATATCTCTTTCATTCCAATAAAAATGGAAAGAGACCAAAATCGTAACAATGATAAATCACATATTTCTTAGTATCAATATCGGTTTGGAAAACGTGTCCTAAAGATTTGATTTAAAACAGATGCTGCCCTTGTCTCCTTCTGTACAAATGAAAGAGACACAACTATTTTCATTACCTAACTTTATTCTAAAACTAGCTGTTGCCCGCGACTTCGTCCGCGGTTTCGATGGTTTTTTAACAATCCTTCAGGAACCCTTTTATTTTCTGGAATAAAAAGTATCTAAGATATTGACCAGGGATGTGAGGTATCACCATGCAAAATTTCATTGAAATCGCTCCAGCCATTTAGGAGATTAACCCGTACAAACAGACGAACACAATTTTTTTTTTTTTTGTATTTTCCCTCGTTTTAGATCCTCCTGTCTTGGTTATATGCATTTTTTCGCAATGTTCAGACATTCGACCTTCAACCTCTACAGTTTTATTAATTGTACAGATAGAGACCCATTTCGGTATAACCGGCTAGCACCTTATAAAGATTCCTCTGCCAGCAGCAGAAGGCCTGCTTTCTACATGGAGTCACATAAGATCGGGCCGTAATACCACACCGCTTCAGCGGATTGGTGGGTAGAAACGGTTGCATAGCGACTGGGATCAACGGCGGAGGAACTCGAAGTCTTATCTCCGAATAAGGTGACTAGCATCATACCAAGATCCTTTGCCCTTGTCACAGATAAAATAATTACAAAGATGTCATCGTAACTAACTGGTGATGTACAAGATTCTATTTTTAAAAATTCAAATCCGATAAAAAACAAAAATTCTTATTTAGAACCTGTTTAGAACACACGGGAACCCTTTAATTTTCCGGAATAAAAAGTAGGTATCTAAGATGTTGACCAGGGATATAGGGTATCACCATGCAAAATTTCGTTGAAATCGGTCCAGCCATTTCGGAGACAGAAACAAAAGATTAAAAAAAAATCATATTATGGTATTTTCCCTCTTTTTACATCCTAATTGGTTTTAACCATTTTTTTTCTATGTACAGACACTCGACCTCTACAGTTTTATTATATGTATGCATAGATCATGACTTCTATTTATGTAACACAACCTCATGAAGACTACCACAATCGAAATTCCTTACAAATTTTGAACCCTATGGTTGACATCATTAGGTTGAAAATTTATTGAAGTTTGACTGTCTTCTATAGTTGATTTGCTGTTTGTTGTTCATTTGCCTAATGAGTTGAAGCTCTAGCACGATAGCGTTGCAAACACGTAATTTGTTTTTTAATCTGCCGTCATGCATGCAAGAATTATAGGCATTTATTTTGCATAATAATTACATGCTGCTGGCGGTCTTTTATGTTAAATCATGTGGAGATATTTAAAGTATAATAGAATGATTATTTATTTCACGAATGACATACAAATGAAAAACAGGTGTTGTATGAATTAAGTTTTATTTAAAGTTATGTACAGCTTTCGATGTCGCTTGCTTGACATGACCGGTGCGATGTATTATCGTCCTCAGCCTATATACATGTCCCACTGCTGGGACAGGCCTTCCTAATGGAGAGACACATGTGGAGTATGGGCCGTAACACCACCACGCTGGCCCAATGCGGGTTGGAAACTGTCACAAATGTGACCGGGACCAACGGCTTTACGTGCCTTCCGAAGCACGGAGCTAAACTTTCGACCGAAGCTAAAGCGCACTGACCACTACGCCACCGAGCTCCTCGAATATGTATTATGTATTATTGTAATAGATACGAATAAAACAACCGTAGCGTGTAGATGCTTGTTTAATACTCAGTGAACGACAGCCAGATGATTACATAATGTATATGTAGATACCCACACCATATACATATCAATTATACACAAAGATGTTGAATTGTCAAGCTGCATTCCACTCTCATTAGCCACAGAATAGATAAATTAAGTAGTATAGATCGCTGTTCCCATACATAAGTTTTTAGTTCGTCTAAAACTTATTATTGTTGCTTGTACCCCTTCGTTCGACTTATTACGTTAGGTGGCGCTACTATATAAGCGGAATCATAGATAAATTAAGTAATTCCTCTAGTATAGTAGCGCCACCGCCGGCCGCCACCAAACGCAATAAGTCGAACGAAGTAAGTTTTAGACGAACTAAAAACCCATGTATCGGAATAGCGATCAATACTACTTAATAGGCTATTTGACAGTATCGAAATTATGGTGTTTATTATTGCCATCTCGGTGAATTAGGGATTTTAAATGCAATTTCCGTGATTATAATATATTGGGTCCTTACCTATGAAATTGGTGTTTTTTTTCTCTCTTAGTATTTTGTCTGTAACTATTATGATTCAGAGTATTCCTAAAAAATAATTACCACGTCTAAAAATAGACTATATTTTTGAGCTCTTTTGATTTGTTTTGATAATTTGTTGTAAGTTTATTTGTGTTGAAATTGGACACGGAGTCAACTCTTTTTAAGTGCCTCCCGAATACATCATTTTTTTTGCATTTACTTAAAAACGATAAATAATTTTTATCAAGTGTGATATTACACATAGTACTAAAGCTTGTCTAATAATACATGCCAAATATTATTATCTCTGGATTTGTCGTTGTGAAAAAAACTGATAAAATGTTAGTATGGAAAATGCAGAATTCCCCAAAATCTCCATACAAAACACCAATTTCATAGGTAAGGACCTAATATTAAAAATATTGAATATTTTTGTCAAAATCACGTAAATAAATAAGTAGGCTAGTTGACTCATATCAAAAGTAATGAAAATAATGTGTCAATCACATATTATTTAGTACAAGGGTCCGAAATATAACAAGTTCGATAAATATAAATAAGGGATTGCCGTAGAAATTCAATTTAAATATGTTTTATTTTTACCTATGCCAAAAACGCTATCCACCATGTTCGTGAAATTAGTTGAGTAACGCTTCATGTAAACAATTACTGCGCATGGTCAAAATCCGTCAAACGCCTGTCGCAATCAATCAAGCGTAACTGTCGGCTATGTCACGCATGCGTATTGAATTGTTTACAATAATCGTGACGCTACGGCAAAGATAATTCATAGACCATCAGGTCCGAAGGCATTTACGCAAAAACGTAATTTAAAATGTATTGTGTTATAAGTAGGCTTCAGAAAAATATTGTTTTATTTTTTTATGGTGATGGGTATCAGTAATGGGGTATCAGTTTGGGGCCCAATAAAAAAATGGCTCAACTAGCCTATTCACGTCCTTTATGAGGTAAATACGAAGCGATCGTAAACGGAAGTTAAACGACGAATGACGTCATTCGTCAATACATAAAAATTACTTACAATTGTACACGTTAATAATAACATGTTTACTCACATTATAATAACTGAACTATCCTTACTATCTCTAGGATCTCGACGTGCTAGCTGAAACCACTTTTTTCGCAATTGAACCTTTTTTTGGACAGTAATAAATTTATTAATAACGTCACACGACGCCATATTGCTGGAGCAAGCGTTGGTCACGAAATTCAAACAGTGTATTTTGAAATGATTTTTTTTTCAATGAAATACCGAAAATTATTTCAAATAAATATTACTTTAGAATCCTTATACTTCACCAAACAATGTGAGATAGTTTTCAAAAACGACTCAAATAGCCCATTTATCTATGGCCATATAGGCAATGCGCGGATGGCATTTTTCTTTTTTTCTCCGTCGCAACGTTGGCGTCTAACAACAACCAACAACATTAACATATAAACCGGCCATATATTTTGGACACCGTGATATTTTGTTATGTTCTCTCTGGACGGATTTAGTTTCAGTATTCCTTTTTAGTAAATGGAGTAACGGCATTAGACTTGCCAGATCCGTTTTTTAAATATCGGGACTGAAACATATAAAAGCGGGACTGACAAGAAATTAAAAAAAAAACATGTAAAAATAAATAATCAGGAAGTAGAAAATAATGAAAATTATTGTTAAATCCTTAATTAAAAAATTAAAGATTACTTGGATCAATCAAACCTAAGATATTAAATATTTTTTTATTAAATTATATATATTTTTAAAAAGAACAAACGAGTAGGTATCAAGAAATCAACCTTTATTTTTATTAAATGAAAACATGAATTATTTTTTACAGAAAATGTATTTTGAGCTTCATTTTGAGCTTTCAACATTTTTTTTAAGCTATTGCATAGCTTCTATCGCGGGCCTTGAGCGCGGGGACCGAATCCAGAAATTGCGTATAGGATAGGTTTGTAGAGTTTTACAATACTAGTAGTACTTAAATACTAGTACTTTACAATACTAGGAGTTTTACAATACTAGGGGTGGTGACGTGAAATAAAAGGGGTGCTGATGGTAAGTGACGAATTACGTAAATATGTACATGTCAGAATTTGTCAGAGGGTGAAACCGCGGTTAAGCGGTTAATAACAATATCTGCTCGACCAAGTATATTAGGTGACATATTCAGTCAAAATGTAATTTCATTTCGAATTTTAAAATTTCTCCGCATTGTAAAATAATGACACGACAACAGAGATTTTATAATTTTAATCTTTAGACGTTTTAGTTCAACTATTAATAGTCAACCTTTTTTTTATAGTATTTTTATATCTTGTTTGTCTTTATAATAATATTTATTATTGTCATATTATTATAAATAATAAATAATTTAAAATAAATAAATAAAATTATAATTGCATAAGTTGATACAAAATGCTATGCAATAGCTTTACCGCGGCAGTCCCCGAGTGCCACACGTCTTTTTTCTTTTAGGAGTTCTTTAAAACTCTTCACAAGTCTTGCTTGAACACTGACTGAGTAATATTAACTTCTATATTCAATTGTTAACTTGTAACACACGCCAGCGGAGAATGAGCTATGGGGAAAGGCTCTGTCCGCGTGTCGCGTAGGATTTCAGATTTCTGAAAAAGCGGGATTTTTGACCGTCCCGCTCAGGCGTTTGACGGTATGGTACCTAAGCCGTGGGTAGGTATTTTATTGCTGCCTTTTACTATACATAATGTTTTAGTTTGTTACCTATAATATGAGGCATTTCATTCAAACAGTTTTTATTCATATAATATTATGACGCACGTAAAAAAAGAGAAGTAATTAATTGGGTAGACATTTAATTATTTGGCCGGCAGCAAAAATACCTTCGAAAAATTATTTGGGCGGCTAAATTATTATTTTGTCACTAGAATCATTATTTGGTCAGCAGAATAATTAATTGGGCAGCGATATATATGTTACCAGAAATGTATAAAATCAATGACTGATCAAGGATCAATTCTGATAGATATTAGGTTAGATATTTTAGCTGATCAATTTTGTATTTTTCTGCTGACCAAAATTGGAATAATTTGCTAATCGTTTAAATAACACTCTTTAATAAAATTAACGCGTAAGTACCTACTTAAGTAGGTACCTATGAGCTGTATGCAATGAGCTTTGATTATTGTGTACTCAGGTAAATTGCCAAAAAAATTAATAGCCTTTGTACCATTTTTATATAAAATGAAAAAAATGCAATCGAAAAATTTTACCTAACCTAAATGAACGCAAATAACAAATTAAAAATAATTTATTAAAAAAAAGTATAACATGAAATTCTATGAAAAAAAGAACGATCGCGAGTTTTCAAAATTCAAATTCGGAAAATTTTCCTTTTTCCGTCTCGCTTTGACGATAACTGGCTGCAAATAAAACAATTATCGATTTCATAGCCAATCGCAAGTAATCTAATAACAATAACAGCATTACACACGGCTACATACAATTTATTTAATTAAAAATAAATAGTACAATACCTGAATTAAACAAAAGATGAATCAGAAACATCTATTGAATCAACATAACCTCAAAGTGTTTAATAAACATCAGGTTCTATGTCTATGGGAATAAAGGGAAGAAGGAGATTTTGTAAAAAAAAGGGTTTACTTACTTGGTCTTCCTTTGGATGTTCATGTGTACAATGGACATGCGTATGTTCACTTATAAATGTATTTGATATCACACTTCCCACACACACAATCAATACCACAAACACACTCGATACAGTAACACAAACTGACATTGTTTTCGTCATCTTATCAATTATTTACGAGTGGTTATCACTCAGAAAAATTAAAATGTTTTATTTACATCTTAAAATTAAACAAACTACGTGCAGCCTGTGCTTGCATCGCGCCGCGACTGAATAAGAAAAAAATTACTATCTTATTGATGCGAAGTGAGCCATTTGGTTGATAATGAAGTTAGGGCAACGTCAGCTGTTCGAAAGACGCCCAGTTTGTTTTCTGTTTCACTCTAAACACGCTTGTAAAAAGGAGATAGCAATACAATGCTGTACGTAAAAGAAAGCGCGGTAAAACATTAAATTTAAATTACATGAATAATGTATGACTTTACATAATCGAAAACATTGTTCTTGTCTTGTAGATAAATTACTTAAAACACAGAAAACTTCGTAAGCAAAGATTGTTATGTAAACCTAAGTATAGTGCACCTGAGTATTGTCAGTTTTTATAGTGGTAATAACAGGTTGGTAGGTAATAAACATGCAACAGAAAATGCTTTAATTATTATTTTTATGTAAAACAAAGGGAAAATGTTTCGACGAATAACAAAAATTGGAATTAATATTTTTAGACCTAAAGTTTCAACAAAAATCAATGAAAGTCTTTGAAGTTCACCGTAATTATGTAAACATTTAGAAAACAGAAGAGAATTTAACTAACTTTTAGGAACAAAAAACTAGCTCAGGCCCACTTGCAGTAAAATTATTAGAATTTCGAATTTGTCAAATCTCTCGATTTAGCCCTAGTAAAAATATCGATTTAGGACAAAATCGAGCATTATGGAAAGTGTAAAATAACAATTGACTTGAATGTGACTTACAATTGATTTCATAATTTTAATTTACCCTTGACTTCTGCTTCAGAGATTCTATTTAGTGGTGTAGGTAAATAAATAAATATCTTCAAACATTCACACCTATCACCTAGCTCCATTTAAAGCAACAAATGCTGCTTGTGATACGGAAGAGGACGGATTAATATATTTAATAGATAAATACTGAGATAAATACATATAAATATCCTGAATATATATAAACATCCAAGACTGGAGAACAAATGCCTGAAAATTCATCACCCAAACATTTGCCCCCACCGGGGATCGAACTCAGAACCTCTCGAGATGGCGACGCCTTGAGACCAGCATATAGGTACAGGTGTAGAATTTTTTGTGGGCCCGAGGGCCCACAAAAATTTTTCAAAAAAGCTTATCTAAACCGGGCATCGACCAGCTCAAATAAAAAAAAAAAAAGTCGCTATTTTATTCTACTAATAAAATGAAACATAAGGTCTTAAACATGTAAAAGATAATTAAATCTAACATTTATTTTATTATGAATTCTTATATGAGAGGCACGTAACTGTTACTTACATAAGAAATAACTGTTATGTATATCAACAAAAACTGCATAATCATATTATTTATTTAATTATTACAGTGTTTTGAAATGACACTGTGACATTGCATTTTTTTTATTTCATATACACTTAATATAATAATAAAACTAAAATAATAAATCGTTTGAAAATAATTTAAATAGTTAATTTTTTTTAATAAATTTACCTTCTTTATACGGCTCATTTTTCTCATCTCGAAGCCTAAACACACGGGGAAAATAAAAAAACAGGAGACGTTGCATGAAATTAGACATGGGTAACTCAACAAAAATCTCTGAGCTGCAGATCAGCTCGTGATTCACGTATGTGAGCCGGAGCTGTGAACCGGCTCACAGATCAGCTCACAGGGGACTTGAATCTTCTGATCTGGCGCGAACCGCAAGGATGTATTTTGACCTTTTCTACATAATAGGTTCGAAATAAAGTTTCTTCGCATTTTTTAAGAAAATTCAAAACATTTTTAAATTAGTTTATTTACATTTAACTAAAGTATGTAGGTACCATTTTGTTCGATAACTTTTTGCCATCTTGTAGGTAGGGACATGATCCCATTGCTATAGAAATTTTGGGACTTCTGGTCAAAATACCGCGACAAGTTGTTTTGGCAGTCCTCTCGTGATGTTAACCTGACACTGCCTAAAGAATTCTGAAGAGACCGAAACAGGTGGAAATCTGAAGGTGCAAGGTCAGGACTATACGGCGGATGCATTAACACCTCCCAGCCAAACTCTCTTAATTTTTGCTGAGTGGCTAAAGATGTGTGAGGTCTAGCGTTATCATGATGAAAAACCACACCCCTTCTGTTGATTAATTCCGGCCGCTTTCTCTCAACTTCTTGCTTTAATCTCATCAGTTGTTCGCAGTAGAGTTCAGAATCGATGGTCCTGCCTGGTGGTAACAGCTCATAATGAATAATGCCCTTCCAATCCCACCACACACACAGCATCACCTTGTTGCGAGTTAACCCGGGTTTCGCCACAGTCTGTGAAGCCTGACCGGCCTTTGACCACGACCTTTTTCGCACGTTCTTGTCGTACGTGATCCACTTTTCATCACCAGTTATCAGCTTCTTTAAAAATGGTTCAGTACACGGTTCATTAGGTTTCTTTCAGTGAGCTCGTGAGGTACCCAAATGTCGAGCTTTTTTGTGTACCCAGTTTTTTTCAAATGCGCCAAAACTGTTTTGTGGTCAATTCCCAGTTCTTCAGCTACGTCGTAACTACTGACATGCCGATCTTGCTCCACTTTTTCAAAAATGGCATCCATTTTATCTGTAATAGGGCGACCAGAGCGACGTGCATCTTTGACATCAAAATTTCCGGATTGAAAACGCTTAAACCAAATTTGTGCTACTCTCACAGACACTGCACTAGGTCCATAAACATCGCAAATTTTTTTCGCGGCTTGCGTTGCATTTTTACCTTTTTTGTAGTAAAATTTTAAAATGTATCGAATTTCTTCATTAGATTCACTCATCTTGGCGGTGCGAAAAATAAATGAAAATCACACATTTTCCTAATTTGAATTTGGAATTATGTTCTTTAAAATTTAAACTTTCAATGATACCAAAACCAGCCAGATACAAATAGTATAGCCAAAGAGATTTTATTACAAGTTTATACATACTATAATGCGAAAAGACTTTTTCCCCAACCTAATATTTAGGTAATTTACGCAGACTATAACAGATGGCGCAAAATTTATTTATTGCAATTTATGAATTGATTCACTTATAAAATGAATGAAATAAAAACAAAATGTAAGAAAATAAGTTGTTCACTTTTTCATTTACAGTACAATAACAACTACACAGATTACACAGAAAAATACTGGTAATACATATTTATTTGAATAGACGTGTTTAATAAATAACGTATTAAAAATAAAATAATAATATAAAAGTTATTTACATTAATAAATCGTTATTACAGGCAAAAAGCTTTTCAACTTGGTGGTCCGGTAATTTTTTATTTAATTAAAAAGATTTCATTGCGATTGTTTACATACTATCTAGTCCAATTAATAGCCGGAGCCGGAATTGAGCCGGAGCTGCAGATAGCAGAAATATCTCAGAATGAGTAAGCCCGAACGCCCCCGACGAGCCGTGCCTGAGACACGGAGCCGCGAGCCGTTTGTTTTCACGTTGAGTCGCAGCTCAAACAGATCAAGCATAGTGATCTGAATCTTTGAACCGGTTCAGATCTGAGTTACTCATGTCTACATGACATGAGTGAAAGAATGAGTTGGTCACGTTGGTCATGAAAATTTTTAGAAGCAACTCAAAAATATTACATGTTAAAAACATAAACACATTTTCTGAATTCCTTCGAAAAAATTATCATTATTATTTAAAATAAACATAAGAAGACTTACAATATTATGGTGTATGCTCTTATTTACATTTTATTTCAAAGAATCTAGTTTCTTCTTCTTCTCTACTGGCAGTTTCTGAGTCGTCACTTACCATCAGGTGAGATGAAGGACAAGAGCTTACCGTCATATAAAAAAAAACTGGTCCATATTTTAACTCGTCAACCTGACCACGGATCTAACAACTGATCCTTAGTGTTGGCGACAGACCTCTTTTTATACTTATTTTTAACCTTTTTGATAATATTTTACCCTTTGACACTATTTGACACATTGTATATTTTATACATTTCTTTGTATTTTGTTTTATTGTCAGTGTGTGTCATGTGAGATTGTGAATAAATATCGTGAGTAATAATTGTCGTTTTTAGTATGATGTAGTTTTTGTTAACTCATCATTATTATTATTTTTTCCCTTCCAATTGTTATCGTAGTTTTTCTTTTCGTTTTTCATGTTTTATTTTGTTTGTTTAGTTTATATTTTGTAACCGTTCCTTAAATAAGTTTCTATTGTCTTTTCGAACATTAATGTTATCGTTTTATGCGGAAGGCTCAATAGGCCATTGCTATAATAATAATAATAAAAAAAGTAATAATTGTTGTGCCTTTATTAAGAAAGGAAGTTAAATTCAGTTCACTCCTCAACTCTTAGGCCCGTATTACAGAACCAAACTCAAGCGCAGATCTCTGCTTGAGCGCAGTTAAAAAGGGATGGCGTTGTGTGGGATCAATAGCGCCATCCCTCTCTAACAGTGCTCAAGCAGAGATCTACGCTTGAGTTTGGTTCTGTAATACGGGCCTGTAACCCGTAACAGTTCCTCCAAGGACATTGATGTTGATGTGTCATCGTCATTCTAAACACCTCATTCACTTTCGTTGCATTAGACGTTTTGTTCCCGATAGTTATGTGGGTCGCGACATAACTGACCGTGTTCTATGTAATATTACGTGATGAGTGTACTTATTGCGGGAAAGTAGGTTGTTTGATTCACCGTGTGTAAATAATATTATTATGATAATGTTTTCAAATAAAGCGAACTGTTTTTGAGGAGCTTCGTGGCGTACTGTGTCTTTGGTTTTCGATATCAAAAACAAAGCTAACTTCGCCATGGTCAAGCCGTGGATGGGTGACCAAAACTTTGTGATCTGGAGCTCCTCCGTGCTTCGGAAGGCACGTTACGTTGGTGCTGGTCGCAATTGCAACCGTTTTTACCCACCAACCCGCTGTAACGAGGCGCTATAGCTATATTAGCGACTCGTTGCTGTCATTGCGCTCTTCTCTGGCCTAGTCTAGCGCGGTCTTCTCCTCCCTCACGTTTGGGGATGAGGTGCGGGTCTGCGAGCATTTTGCTCTTCACCCGAGCTTCTTCTCGAGGGGGGACTCAGCCCCCCCGGTCATCTGGGCACCGCCCCGTTAGGGGCGGTGGGTACCTCTACGCCCCTTTGGGCTCGTGAGGCGTGGCCCTCGGCGCGGTCAGCCCCCCAGGTGGAACCCCGTTCGGGGAAGCCCAGTGAGCGACACGCGAGCAGGCCACGACTTATACCGTTACCGGAGGAGTAAGTGGCGAGGGGAGGGTACCGTACGGAGTCTCGGGTGATTTGTTTCTGTTCGTCCCATTTATTGTCGGTCGTTCCACGTCCATCCGTATTGGCCTTGCGGCCAATAGTTGGGCGGGTAGTCCGCCTCTCGGGTCGGCCGGTCCATAGGCAGCTGCGCCTGCTCCTGCTCCATAGGCCAATATGGCCATTGGGCGGGCGGCGCGGCCTGATGGGCGGGCGGCCAGTAGGCGGGCGTGTGGCCGGTCAGCAGCTGCTGCGGGTAGGTGGGCGACTGCGTCCACAAATGCTCTTCTTCGGCGGGGACTGCAGGCCGATAGTGCGTGGCGGCAGTTGGGTGGGGCCTCTGGCGGTACTGGCGGTAGTGTGGGTGGCGGCGGGAAGGCGTGGATGTCGCCACAGGTCGCTCGGTCGGTGGGGCGGCTCTGCCGCGCCTGTTGCGACCGCGACGCTTGCGGCGCCTCGCTTCGGCGCGTCTTGTTTCGCCTTGTGCAGGCGGGTTGTTGTCGGCGCCCCTCACAGGCGGCGCTGGTGGCGCGCGGGGGGCGGCGATGTGCGCGCCAGGCGCCCTTGGCGCAAGACTGGCGCGGAATGCGCGTGGTGCGCCTCGCACTGCGGCCGTGCGCGCGGCGCAGGGCGCGCCTGCACCCTGTGGGGCGGCATCGCCCGCGTCCGGCGCGCCGGGCGTGCGGTATGTTTGGCGCGCGACAGGCCCTCGCGCGGCGCGGGGGGCACCAGGTGCGCGGGGCGCACGTGGCGCGGTGGTCCCGCGTCTGTCGCCGGGCGCGTCTGTCGCGCGTGGTGCGCGTGGCGCGCGGGAGGCACGAGGCGCGCGGGGCGCGCGCTGCGTGCGTGGGGCTCCGTGGGCTCGGGGGGCGCTTGGAGCATACGGCTCGGCTGCGCGCGGCATGTTGGGGATCGGGGGCGGGACGACTTGCCCTCGTCGTCGTGCCTCGCGCCGAAATGCCGTGCAGCGGCGGTCGTTCGCTGGGTGCGGGCGTGCGCAGTTGGCGCACGTCGCCGGCTGGTCACGTGGGCGGGGGCAGGAGGCTGCGGCGTGGCTGCCTGCGCAGCGTACACAGCGCGCTGGCCGGTGGCAGTTCACCGAGGCGTGCCCGAACGCCTGGCACCGGTGACACTGCGCGGGGCCTCTTCTGCCCATCCACCCCTCCAGGATGATACCCGGCATGTGCAAGAGCTCCGTCACCGCATACAGGCGGGAGAGCTCATCGCGGCTGAGGTGCGGGAACTGCACGAAGAAGATACAGCCTGGCCTGTTTCTTCGTGGCTGGATTCTTCGGGCGTACTGGGGTTCGAACCCCAGCTCTGTCAGGGCACCTATAACTTCCTCCGTCGTTGTGAAGGCCGGCAATCCGCGGACCGCTACTTTATTAGGTAGCTCGCTTGCCGGCGTGTAGCTAAACCACTCGACGGAGGGGTTTTGGAGTGAGGCGGCGGTGAGGTGGTTTATAATCACCTCGTATTCTTCGGGCGTCTGTGGAAGGAACCTTATTCCCGTCCCGAAGGGTCGTGCATTCGGCGCCCGTCCGAGCGCTTGCGTTAACACCCGGAAGTGTTTTGTCCACTCCGGGAGGCGCTGCGCTACGATGGGCGGGTGCTTGCCCCCACTACCAGGCGCGGCAGGAGGCGGCGCGGGTGGGGGGGGTGTCGGAAGGGGCGTGGCTTCTGGGCGTGGTCGGTCGGGGACAGCGGCTGCGGCAGTGTAGTCTGCCGGCCACTGCGGTGATCGCTGCGCTTCCTCGGGGCGCGCAATGGAGGCATATGACGTCACTGTGTGTGACGTCATAGTTGTGGGATGAGGCGTGTAGCTGCTGGGCGGCGAGTCATGGGACCCTGCGACTGCTGCAGCTGTGTACGCTTCATCTTCCGGCGGCGGTGGTGGTGATGGCGAAGCGGGTGGCGCATGGTGATACACCTGCGCGCTTACCTGCCTGGCAAGGCTGGGTGGAGAGGGGCCAATGCGAGGGCGCTTGTCCTCGCCGTCCTCCTCTTCGGATGAGCGGTTGCGACGTGCGGGTCGGGAGCCGTCGCTGGCTGAAGCGGCAGGATGGTTTTCAATAAAACCCCCGCCGGTTGCAGCTGTGGTGACGGCCCGTAGCCCATGGGTGGTCGCGGCGACCGTCGGGCGCTCGGCAGGCCCCAGCGGGGGCGCGAGCGCGTCGGTCAGCGGCGAGAACCCAGCAAGCCCTCGTAAGGGCGCGAGTGACTCGGCGGTCGAGTGCCCTGCAGGCCCCAGCGGGGGCGCGGGCGTCTCAACCAGCGGCGAGTACTCAGCGAGCCCTAGTGGGGGCGCGAGTATCTCGGCGACCGTCGGGAACTCAGCGGACCCCTGCGGGGGCGCGAGCGTCTCGGCGGCGGCGACCTGGGGACGATCTAGGTTCGCCCCGAACCTAGTTCGCGGTTGGGGCTGTGGGGGACGATCTCCCTGCATTTTGTTAGGCGCACTGGGTGGTGCCTTATTGTACGAAGGATATCTTTGGTGGTAAGTCTCTGCACTAGGGTGCATCCACCTCCTATTTATTATAAATAGGGGGCTGGACTGCACAACACACACACAACACAAAAGTAAGGCGTCCTTTCGCGGTATAGCGTCTCTGTCGCGGTGTGATCACACAGCACTTCGCGGCGGTGCAAGGCGCAGCGCACACTCGACGGCGTACCGGAGCGCGCGCGCGTCTCTTGCGACGGCGGCTTGTGCTGGCGAAGTAGCAAAACGTTGCTGCACGTTCGGCGGGGGGCGAATCCGGCGCGCGGGGAACTCGACGGAAACCGGAGCTCGACCCACACAGCGCGGATACCGTGGCCAAAGCAGTGCAGAACGTTGTTGTTGGTCCGGCTCGACAACAGATGGCGCTGGAGTCACGGAGGCTGCTCGGTACTCTTCTCTGGCCATTTTTCTCTTGGTTTCCGTTTTTAAATTTACTGTCTGTCTCTTTTTATTGGTTTTGTTCTCGAAATTGATTCTTACCAGAGTCAGCGTGTAGAGCGGTTGACTCACCGATAACAATTTAAAATATTATTTTAATGTATTTATAATGTGCTGATCAAGTTATAAGCTTGTCCTAAAAAGTTATAAAAACCACAAGATTCTCGATTAACAGTTCCGGCTATGTTATAGTCTATAAGTTTCTTTAAGGCACTATTGTAAGTAGCCCTACCTTTAATAATATATTTTAGTGTTAAACGTGAAATTGTTTTTGTGTATTCTGTGAAATTTATCTTTTTTGTAATTGTTCCAGTTGTGCTTTAATTTACCAATAAACAAATAATAAGTGTAAGTGACGTGAGTTAAGGCCTTTCATTTATCTCCGGGTCGAGTTTTTGGCGGCATTTAACTATGGCGGACGTAATTTTTATTTCAGTGATTGTAATATTGTTTCGGAGTGGATCTTGCTGCGTAAAATCAGTGAAGTTTTGTGTAATAAGTGTCAATAATGTTGAGCAATATGGAGGATCACTGAAATAAACGCCAAGTGGTGTGAAAATCGATGAGATTTTTATTGTGGTAATCCACCTCATCGAAGTAGCACCACAGTTTCTGCCATCGATTGTTTGACGCCAAACTCTCCCAAGAATGCATTTCAATGCAAGTACTGAAGAAATATATACCGAAGACTTGGCTTTATGGGCTTCGTTCCCTTTGCCTTCCCTACATGGGAGAATTTTACAAAAAAAAAAATATTTCCGGGTCCTCCACGTCACACCGCATGGGGCTAGCGTGGTGGTGTTTCTGCATACTCCTCATGGGTAACTCCATATAGGAAGACCTGCGGCCAGTAGCGGGATGTATATATAAAGGAGGAAGGGTTTATTGAGGTTGCGTGGTGCAAGGCTCTTACCCCAAGGAAGGCAGAGGAGCGGTATATAATATCTGTCATAGCTGTTGGAATATTGGTTTGGATTACAGAGTGGTTATGGATGCTCTTTGGTGACCGGAAATGCGTGGGTGTGTAATCAATGCACCGATGCAATGAGAAAGGTCAGCTCAGATGGTTTGGTCATGTGGAAAGGATGGATGAAAATATACTCTTATGTTGCCAATAAATTATACACGAATAATATCTTATTATGTATGTATTTATATATTATTATTTATTTAACTATTTATATAGTAATATATTGCGTATTTACGTACTTAGTTATATGTAATTTTATTTTATATTAAATTGATGCATTATTAATTTTATTAAGCCGTCACCAGACCTGCTTCGCCTTATGGTTGACTGTTAGAGAACGATATTAGTCGTTAAGTCCGCCATGTGTATTTTTTTTGTAATGGACATTAAAGCTTAAATAAATAAATACTCAAATATATTAATTGAGCTCTCATTTAATTAATTAAAACAGAGATTATAACGTCTGCTCGTTTAAATCCATTCCCCGGATACATAGATTATAAAACTTATATTTATGACAGGTTATAAAGCCCAAGTCAAATAAGGCCATTACACAAGGTCGGAGTTACATGATACATAACTACATAACAGTAGACAGACCAAAAGGATTTATGGATCTCTATCCGTGACCCGTAGAGTAAGTTTTCATTGTAAAAAACTTCTCACTTTTAGTTGCGTTAAGAAATGTCAATTTCTATGAGAAATGTAATTTTAACTAGTTTCCGCTAGGGGCGCTTTCCAAGTTTCCCATAGAAATTGACATTCTTGACACTTCTTAACGCAACTAATAAAAGTGAGAAGTTTTACAATAAAAAAAAATTACTGACCTTTCAAAATGGGTACTGAAGTGAGCGGAGATATGGGGCGATGAATACTTTCAAATTTTTCACCTTCACATTTCTAGGTCCATCAAGAGACCATACAAGACACATTTATGAAGGTTTACCGCAGACAAGTCGAGCTTGACGCGAACATATTATGTGCTTTCATACATACATACTGTAACGGTGCTTAATTTAAATACTTAGATTTTAGAAAAATAAATTTTAAATTAAAATTAAAAATACAATATCTATTTACACTTAAAATAATCTTAATCTAATATATTTAAAAAAATTATAAACTAAACCTACTATTTACAAAAGTCAAAATGCTAAGAAATATCATGCGCGCGAGCGATGTTATTCATACGAGTATAGCTAAAATTGTTATACATCGATACATGACTCATTACGGGCCGACCGAACGGTGATGTACCTGAGATCGTATGAACGAATTTGCTAACATTCGCCGGCCATACGTCAAGACGTTTGCTACTTACTTGCTGGAGTCACTAAATTATTGCTATCGATATTTTACATAATTTTCACGTTAATGTTATTTTTTCATCGAGAACTTTTAAAAATAAAAGTTAATTAAACAATTATTAGTGTGCGAAATCCCCGATTGGGTGAGTGTTGCAAATTATTTTATTTACTGCTTAGCTGTAGTTAGTTGTAAATCATTTTATATTTGTACGGTATAGTATTGTGGTTAATGTATGTAATTAATTCTAAGCCATATTCATCGTAGTAACTGCTTTTGTCGTTGAAATTCTCCACTGTTAATATTGGTGGCGGATCTGTTCAATTCTACCTCCTATATAATAATAAATATTAATTTACTTTATTTAATGCACTAAATCAAGCTTTCTTTCTTAGTATATCTTTTAATCATAGAAATTAGTTTAATTGTATCGCAATAGTAAATATTTAATGTGCGATACTAATATTTATTCCTAATCTTGAATATTGTATGCATTACAAAAATTCATTTATATAAAAGCTTAATCATCTTAATTGTTATCATTCATTTTTAATGAGATTGCGACATCATTGATTGCTAAATAATAATGTACCATCTTATACTGCTTATCCGCTTTGCACTACTTCGCGTCAATGATGTTGCAGTCACTATGGGAAAATCGGACAATTACTAAAACGTCCAATCACTGACGAATTTCAGGGATCAAGTACTGGCTTCGCTGCTACCAGCCCTAGTCCACGCCACTCTGGAGTGTCCTCCAATTTTGACCACGTGACTACCCACTACCCACTCGTCGTGCCGTCAAGATCGGGTGCAGCCAGTTAAGTGGTACCCCCATAGGCGGTTCATAGTGTGCACAGCCCAAAATAAATTCACGACCCTGTCGATTCTTACCTAGCTACCTACTTAACGTTTTTATAAAATTGTAATAAATTTATTTATTTAAAGTTGTTATTATTTTATTCTATACTACCTAAACAAACTAAACAAAACGTTACAATGGCGCCCAATACTGGTATTTTGTGAGCTGTGTGCACTATTTATGGCTTTGGTTATTTTTTGGTTATCTCTGGTGTTGGCTTTCTCTTCGCTTTCGCTTAGATTTTAAGTTGTCTTGTTCAGCGAACTTACGGAACATTAATAAAATCGGAAATTTTATTTTATTTACACTACAAATTTTTTTTACATTTACAATTAAATTATTTATTTATTAAAATTATTTATATTTTTATTTACAAATTAAAAATTAAATAAAATTGTACCTTGAGTTGGCTGACGGATTTTATTATTTTAAGTTTGCAAGTGTAAATTATATATCTTTCTGCCTATTGTACATTTGCAACACACATCCATTCTTATTTTAAAATAATGTCTTACCAAATTAAATTTCTATCACTACAAAAAGCTGAACTTGAATACGAAGTGGCTGTAAGAGGCAGCACTGGTGATTCAGTTCAAGAACTCCGCAAGCAAATAGTTAAATTGTCTCAGATATTACCTTCAGAAGATGTTCTCGAGTCACATCTTGAACCTAAAGATGACTTAATTCAGGTGAAAGACACCCTATTAAAAACTAGAATTAACTTAGACTGCTTAAAACAACGATTCGATAAAAACCTTTTCTCTCGTACTGAAACAACTTTAAATCATGTGTATCATAGGGTTAATCGAATAAACCGAATCTCTGAAGTTGCTGACAGTTATAAAGAATGTTGTGCAAATTTTAACGCTCAATATAAGGAAATAAATAGTTTACGTCCTCAAACACCTCAGACGAAATCTATTACATCGGAACCTAATTCAGACGCTATAGCCACTCCAACAAGCTGCGATAGGAAATTTGTATCTGATGTGATCTCTAAATTAAAGTTTTCTGGCAAATCTTGCGTACGGTCTTTTATACAGCGAGTAGAGGAGACTGTCATCTCAAAGGGTATAGATAAAGATTTAATATTATCTTACTGTTACGAAATCTTCACAGACGATGCACTGCATTGGTATCGCTGTATAAAGGAAAAAGTAAACTCGTGGGATGATGTAGCTTCTTTATTGAAACAAGATTTTAGTCCTACCGATTATGACTACCGTCTTTTGGCTGAGATTCGTAGTCGTACTCAGGGAGAAAGGGAAAACATAGCTATTTATTTTTCTGTTATGCATGGTATGTTCTCAAGGCTATCAAAGAGTATGTCTGATGAAGATAAGCTGGAAATCCTCTTACATAATATTCGACCGTGCTATGCTAGTACCCTAGCGGCTTCTAATGTAACTAGCATTGATTGTTTAAGAGACATTTGTCGTAACTATGAAGCTATACAATCTCGTTCAGTAAAATTCCACGAACCACCTTCAGTTACGACAGAAACTCTTGCTCCTGAGTTTGCATATACTAAGAGGTCTAACAATTTTCAATCTACTAGTAACGCTAATAGAAATTTTAATTCATATGGATACAATAATAATTATAAGTACAATAAAAATAAAAACTACAACACTACAAATTACAAATCTTACCCAACTAATACTAAAAACTATAATAAAACTAATACACATCAAAACACACACGTGAATTCTGTACAAGTTGAGAACAACAACTATTCTCCTAAAGAAAAGTATTGCCCACGTTGCAGAGTCAATACACATTCACTTGGTCAATGTGAACAACCACATTTTCCTATTTGTTTTAAATGTGGCAAAAAAGGCGTCCGCTATCCGGAATGCCCCATTTGCAAAACAACATCTACTAAATCAAAAAACTAAAAACGATGGATTGTAGCGACAGTAATAAGAAATTAAAATTTAATCAAGAAGAATGGAAAAGTTGGTTAAAATTTATAAGTACATTTTTCTCATGCTACACCGTCACTACAATCCACAACACTGAAAATCATAGTCTACGACCTTATATTAATATTGAAATTAATGGAATAAATTTTACTGGCTTACTTGATACAGGATCTAGTCTAACAATTTTAGGGAATGATAGTCACAAATATTTTTTAAATATTGGTTTTACTTTACACACATGTACATCTATAAATTTTACAGCTGCTGGTGGTCAGAAGTTACATTGTGATGGTTTTATTTATTTACCAATAAAATTTCAAGATCAATTACATATCCTAAATGCTTACGTTGTTCCTGACATTCGTAATAATCTTATATTAGGGATGGACTTTTGGAGAATATTTGGTTTATTTCCTTCTAAATTAGACTCCGTCATACTTCAAAAGGAATCGGAACCTATTCTACACAATCTAACTGTTAACTATGATAGCCATCTTCTGAGCTACGATCATTTGACCGACGAACAAAAGGTAACTGCGGACCATATGATCTCTCAATTTCATGACATATCTTATGAGAAACGAGGCTTAGGCCGTACCAAACTAATTACACATACCATTGACACTGGAGATGCTGCCCCCATTCGTCAACGGTACTATAGAATGTCACCCGAAAAACAAAAAATATTGGTCCAACAGTTAGACGAAATGCTAGAAGAAGACGTCGTAGAAAGTTGTGAAAGTCCTTGGTCTTCACCGGTTTTACTCACACCTAAAAAGAATGGCGATCTCAGATTTTGTTTGGATAGCCGTAAACTTAACGCCGTAACTAAAAAGGACGCTTATAGTTTGCCCTATATTGCCGAAATCCTGGACAATTTGCGAGATGCCAAATACCTATCTAGTCTAGACTTGTCTAAGAGCTTCTGGCAGATTTTGATTAGGGAGGAAGATCGTTGCAAAACTGCTTTTTACATTCCTACGCGCGGTACCTTCCAATTCAAGTCAATGCCCTTCGGTCTCACTAATGCGCCGGCCACTCAGCAAAGATTAGTCGATTTATTATTTTACGGACCAGAATTTGAGCACAAGGTCTTTGTCTTCGTCGACGATATTATTATTGTTTCTCCTACGTTTGAACAGCATATCTCATTACTTGTACGAGTTTATGAGAAATTAAGAACTGCAAAATTAACAATAAATTTCGAGAAAAGTCAGTTTTTCCGAGTGAAGTTAAAGTATTTGGGATATGTTGTTGACTCAAACGGATTACAAGCTGACTCTGAGAAAGTGGAAGCTATTGTAAATTACCCTACACCTTCTAGTCGAAAGGAAGTGAGACGTTTTCTGGGAACCGCCTCTTGGTACCGCCGTTTCATTCCCAATTTCAGTTCCGTTGCTAGTCCACTTAATAAATTAACATCTCAAGGAAAGAAAGCTCCTCCATTCATTTGGTCTTCTGAAGCAGAGAACGCTTTCAAATCCCTAAAGGAATGCCTTGTGTCTACGCCTGTTCTATCGTGTCCTAACTACTCTGAGCCATTCCAAGTGCATACTGATGCGAGTGATGTGGGTATTGGTGCTGTACTTACCCAAAACTTGGATGGTGCTGATAGGGTTATTGCTTATATGAGTAAATCCTTGAGTAAGCAAGAACAAAACTATAGTGCTACGGAGCGTGAAGCATTGGCTGTACTAACCTCTATTGAACACTGGCGATGCTATCTCGAGAATGGGCAAACATTTGTCGTCTACACTGACCATGCTGCTCTTAAGTGGTTCCTAAATCTTAACAACCCAACTGGACGCTTAGCACGCTGGGGTGTGAGACTTTCTGCTTACAATTTTGAGATTAAGCATCGAAGAGGTTCTGAAAACGTAGTTCCCGATAGTTTGTCTCGTGCTGTTCCAATTCTTGCTATAGACGCTAATACTAGTTTTGTCAATTCAACATCTGATACTTGGTACCTTAACATCTACAATGGTTGCCAAAACTCCCCAACTTCTTTTGTGGACTATCGAGTTGCCAATAACAAGCTGTTTCGTTTTAAAAAGAGCCTAAACCCTTTATCGAGAAACTTCGAGTGGAAGGAGGTTATTCCCTTAGAAAATAGGACTGATGTTATGGCAAATAACCATTCAACTCCAACTTCTGGTCATCTAGGGGTTTTTAAAACGTACAAACGTTTAGCTTTGAGCTATTTTTGGCCTGATATGCATCGAGACGTCACCAAGTACGTAGCCAAATGTGATATTTGCAATGCTCACAAAAGTCCTAACCACTCGCCTTTAGGTACTATGGGTCGTCCTAAAGACTGCTCCGTTCCCTTCCAGATGCTGAGTATGGACTTAGTTGGTCCCCTACCACCGTCAAAAAAACAGAATACATTTCTACTAGTCGTAACGTGCTGCTTCTCCAAATATTGTATGCTATTCCCTATTAGACGTGCTACTTCAGAAATTATAGCTCATATTCTAGAACAGCAGGTTTTCCTTGTTCACGGTATTCCGAGTACCATTCTAATGGACAATGGTAAACAATTTATTAGTCATATTATGAAACAACTTTTTGCAAAATATAAGATTCCTAACGTTTACTATACTCCAAAATACACGCCTCAAATTAATACAGTTGAGCGATACAACAAGACCATCATGACTACCGTTTCAACTTTCATAGAAAACGATCATCGATCTTGGGATTCGCAGATACCTAAAATCCAGTTTGCTATTAACTCATCTGTGAATGAAGTTACTGGATATACACCTTCATTTCTAGTATACGGTAGGGAGTTGATTTCGTGTGGTTCGTATTTTCTTGATGTTGACCAGAGGGCGGATATCATATTTACACCTAGGGATGAGTACGCGGAAAACTTAGGCCATCTGCGTTCCATATTTGATAAAGTTCAATCTAGTTTAATTAAAGCACATTCTAGGAATTCAAATCATTATAATTTACGCCGAAGGAACGTTGAATTCAATGTTGGTGATATTGTGTGGAAGCGAACTTACTATCAAAGTAGCAAGGATAACAAATTTTCAAAAAAGCTAGCTCCTAAATATTTAAAGTGTCGTATAGTATCTAAGAAATCTCCTTTAGTCTATGAACTACAAGACATGCAAGGTAACAATATCGGTTCCTGGCATGTTAAAGATATTAAGTTATCAAATTTAAAATAGCGTTTTCCACTGCTGAAACTTTATTTTCATAATCAATAAAAAATTATCTACGTATTTTCAATTATTCAAAATACTTATAAATTGGTTACTGAAAAGGATCTTCGTAGCTGAACGATAGGCCTTTTATATTGGAAGAAACACACTAAATGTTCTCCAAAATTACCAATTTAAAATATTACACCTTCACATTACACATATAATAATTAGTTATATGTTGGACAGCTAAGTTACTCATACACTTTAGATTATGAATTATTATTAAACACCATCTACTAATCAAAACTTGAGTATTTTAGTAAGTTAGATACAAAATACTCTGAATAAAAGGTCGCAAAAGCACTGATTTCAAGTGTTACTGCTAATATGAACGAGGATGTAATGAAAGATGAAGGATGAGAAAAAGGAAAGATTGAAAAGTTTTGATAGCTGATAGATTGATAACAACAGTAGTCAGCGGATTTTACTAGGAAAAATCCTGCGCTTTTGAGGGGGGTATGTAACGGTGCTTAATTTAAATACTTAGATTTTAGAAAAATAAATTTTAAATTAAAATTAAAAATACAATATCTATTTACACTTAAAATAATCTTAATCTAATATATTTAAAAAAATTATAAACTAAACCTACTATTTACAAAAGTCAAAATGCTAAGAAATATCATGCGCGCGAGCGATGTTATTCATACGAGTATAGCTAAAATTGTTATACATCGATACATGACTCATTACGGGCCGACCGAACGGTGATGTACCTGAGATCGTATGAACGAATTTGCTAACATTCGCCGGCCATACGTCAAGACGTTTGCTACTTACTTGCTGGAGTCACTAAATTATTGCTATCGATATTTTACATAATTTTCACGTTAATGTTATTTTTTCATCGAGAACTTTTAAAAATAAAAGTTAATTAAACAATTATTAGTGTGCGAAATCCCCGATTGGGTGAGTGTTGCAAATTATTTTATTTACTGCTTAGCTGTAGTTAGTTGTAAATCATTTTATATTTGTACGGTATAGTATTGTGGTTAATGTATGTAATTAATTCTAAGCCATATTCATCGTAGTAACTGCTTTTGTCGTTGAAATTCTCCACTGTTAATATTGGTGGCGGATCTGTTCAATTCTACCTCCTATATAATAATAAATATTAATTTACTTTATTTAATGCACTAAATCAAGCTTTCTTTCTTAGTATATCTTTTAATCATAGAAATTAGTTTAATTGTATCGCAATAGTAAATATTTAATGTGCGATACTAATATTTATTCCTAATCTTGAATATTGTATGCATTACAAAAATTCATTTATATAAAAGCTTAATCATCTTAATTGTTATCATTCATTTTTAATGAGATTGCGACATCATTGATTGCTAAATAATAATGTACCATCTTATACTGCTTATCCGCTTTGCACTACTTCGCGTCAATGATGTTGCAGTCACTATGGGAAAATCGGACAATTACTAAAACGTCCAATCACTGACGAATTTCAGGGATCAAGTACTGGCTTCGCTGCTACCAGCCCTAGTCCACGCCACTCTGGAGTGTCCTCCAATTTTGACCACGTGACTACCCACTACCCACTCGTCGTGCCGTCAAGATCGGGTGCAGCCAGTTAAGTGGTACCCCCATAGGCGGTTCATAGTGTGCACAGCCCAAAATAAATTCACGACCCTGTCGATTCTTACCTAGCTACCTACTTAACGTTTTTATAAAATTGTAATAAATTTATTTATTTAAAGTTGTTATTATTTTATTCTATACTACCTAAACAAACTAAACAAAACGTTACAATACAATCACGCCTGCAATCCCCGTTGGGCTAGGCAGAGTCCAGGTAAACTGTGTTCCTTAAGACCACAATTAGCCATACAAAAATTGGGTTTGGTCAGATGAAAATTCGTGAAAGAGTAGTAACAAGCGGCTAACTTATCGCCTACACCTTGCTTTCACCTTGAAATTAAACACAATATAACATAAAACATAATTTAATTAATAACATAAACACCTATTACCAAATTTCTACCAAAAGGTATACCTTTAATACTCAGAGTAAACAGAACTGGAGTAGCCATTAGTCAATTTCTCAAACATTTTTATCTGCCATTTCTTGCGGGGGGTGAGGTTACCACTACACTCAAAGCCAGCACACAAAAACAATAACTTATACCGCTTTTACAAATGCACACATGCATAGTTCGACACACAAATTTAAATTTCACGCACACACGCTTAAAACAGTCTCGTGCGGTGTGCGTTTTGACAACGTCACAGCCGCACTTTCCACGAGACTAGCGTTCGAAATTTGAAATCGTAGAATTCTAAAACATGAAATAATGAAGTAAATAATCTTAAAAATTATAATTACAAATAAAAGTTGACACCATCTTTTAGCATACTCGATGTTTTCTATTTATTTTTACAACAAAAAACAGCACAGGCAGGCATTTTTGCGGGAGCTCTGTTCGCCGCAACGTTTACAATGTTATGGCTGTCAAAATGGCGGCTCAACTAGTTTTATTAAACGTGGCAGAGGGGAATGTTAGACAAAGGCTACTCCAGTTCTGTTTACTCTGAGCTTTAATACTATTATATTTCATTTTATTACTAACTAGCTAGAATAGTAACTTTGAGATAGTGTGATGGTATGTGCCTATAGCCTTCGTTAATAAATAGGCTATTCAACACTGAAAGATTTTTTCAAATTGAAACGGTAGCCTCAATTGGTGGAATTGAAACTTTACTCCTACTCTATTATTAGAAGCAAAGTTCATAGTGGCGAAAAATTGTCCTTAATTTTTCTGGGACACATAAATTATTTAACATTCACCCGCATGGCACCCGCTCCCATGGGAATAGGTATCGGGATAAAAGGTAGCCTACGTCCTTTCACAGGCTCTATACTATCGGTGTACCAAATTTCTCTTAATATGGGTCAGTAGTTTTGACGTGAAAGTGAGACAGAGAGTCACTTACGCATTTATAATAATAGGTTAATAAAAAATAATAGGTTATTTATTTCTCTCTTAGTATTTTGTCTGTACCTATTAAGTTTCAGAGTATTCTTTTAAAATAATTACCTCCTCTAAAAATAGACCATATTTTTGAGCTCTTTTGATAATTTGTTGTAAGTTTAATTGTGTTAAATTTTGACACGGAGACAACTCTTTTTAAGTGCCTCCCAAATACATCATTTGACTTGCATTCACATAAAAACGATAAATAATTTTTATGAAGTGTGTTATTACACATATTACTAAAGCTTGTCTAATGATACATGCCAAATATTATTATCTTTGGACTTGTCGTTGTGAAGAAAACTGAAAAAATGTCAGTATGGAAAATGCA
Organism: Parapoynx stratiotata; assembly: GCA_910589355.1. Classification (NCBI taxonomy): domain Eukaryota; kingdom Metazoa; phylum Arthropoda; class Insecta; order Lepidoptera; family Crambidae; genus Parapoynx; species Parapoynx stratiotata. The sequence goes on along the minus strand of OU342476.1, from coordinate 3,548,561 downwards.
AGTTCCCAAAATCTGCATACAAAACGGCAATGTCTTAGGTAAAGAGCTATTATTAACAGTATGGATATTAAATTGCGTAAGTATGGTTTGCAAGGAGAGAAACCTTAAAGAAACATTTACATACCTTAGGGTGCCTTTCCTATATCTATCCAGAGCTATACTATGTAGCTTTGTCTGTGTGCGAGGACAAATAGACTAACAGGATTACTTTGTTTTACATGACTCGCTAAATGTTGCCTTCATATTAGTCTGTTTTTCCTCGCACACAACATACTACATTAGTTTTACCGTTTTATTAATAAACTAAGAATAACTTTATGGCTAGTTTAACTTCAAATACTGCTTAGCAATATTGCACCTAACACCCAACGTCATAAGGCATTATATTGCTAACCCGTATTTTTGGATAAACTAACTTTTTATCTTGCTGCCTTCGCATATATTCTTATTTACCATCACGAAGTCGTGTGGTAGATCATTAAAAGAATACTACCAACCCATCTCTTCCCTTGGGTGTCGTAAAAGGCGACTAATGGACTTAGAACTGCACAACATCCAATAGCTTATAGCGGCGACGGGCTCACCACCTGTCACGCTGAGTGCAGTCACTGCATGGTGAAGTGCGGACTATGCCAGTGGCCTGGTTTTGCGGTGCTTTTGCACAGTCTCTGACTAACCCTTAGGGGATAATAGTCGTGATTATATGTATGTATGTTTTATATAAAAAAAATTTGCCAGTCTTTTTGACTGTCAAAAGCATTTTGACACTTCATGTACAATAAGAAAAATAATACAATCAGTTGATTACATTCAGTGATGATATAAAAGTATTTATTATTATAAATAAGTTTTTTTTTATAAATTAATTATTTATGTAGTAACTTTTTGTAAATTAAAATCAGTCGAGTTGCATAGGTTTTTGAAGAAATCTTTTGACTTCTGACATCTTTTGCTTACACAGTGCGGACATCTGAAATAAAAATGGCTTGGGTTATATAATATAAAAAAGTATATCTTTATGTATATAAAAATCAAGATCAAGATCTGTAAGTGCAGTAAGATCCATTGTTATTTGAACTCACATCATTGTAATGCTAATCTTATGTTGGTGATCCATTAAATAATAGTACATTATGATATAAGTGCGGTAAGTTGAAAATTACGGCCGAGGCGATATTGCGAGCCCGAGCCGTAGGTGAGGGCTATAAGAAGGCAGAGGCTGTAATTATCAAACCGCACGTATGTCATTCGACGTTTTATAACACATTTGCGAGGTAATAATTCTTTAATCACTTGTTAATGAAATTAAAGAATTAAATGTTTGTTTATTAAATTTAATCTCCCAAAGGTAAATTTATTAAGAAAATGTTGACTACCTTTCTGACATAAAAACTCTTTGCTAAGATTTTAAAAAGTATCGTTCGTTTTTAGATGGAACATCATAAACTGTGCGTTTTAATTTACACTCAGAGTAAACAGAACTGGAGTAGCCTTTGTCTAACATTCCCCTCTGCCAAATGCACAAGCATCGGATGCTTGCACGTTTAATAAAACTAGTTGAGCCGCCATTTTGACAGCCATAACATTGTAAACGTTGCGGCGAACAGAGCTCCCGCAAAAATGCCTGCCTGTGCTGTTTTTTGTTGTAAAAATAAATAGAAAACATCGAGTATGCTAAAAGATGGTGTCACCTTTTATTTGTAATTATAATTTTTAAGATTTCATAATTATTTACTTCATTATTTCATGTTTTAGAATTTTACGATTTCAAATTTCGAGCGCTAGTCTCGTGGGGAGTGCGGCTGTGACGTTGTCAAAACGCACACCCCACGTGATTATTTTAAGCGTGTGTGTGCGTGAAATTTAAATTTGTGGGTCGAATTATGCATGTGTGCATTTGTAAAAACGTTGTGCGTTGTGCTGGCTTTGAGTGTAGAGGTAACCTCACCCCCCGCAAGAAATGGCAGAATAAAATGTTTGAGAAATTGACTAATGGCTACTCCAGTTCTGTTTACTCTGTGAATTTACATTATCGCAAAAGTACGTAATGTGATAGATAATGATATTAAAGCAATGATATTGAAAATGACATTGACCTCAAAGGTGACTGACTGTGACTGACTGACATAGTGATCTATCACCGCACAGCCCAAACCACTGGACGGATCGGGCTGAAATTTGGCGTGCAGGTAGATGTTATGACGTAGGCATTCGCTAAGAAAGGATTTTGATTAATTCCAACCCCAAGGGGATAAAATAGGAGATGAAAGGTTGTATGAAACTTTGTCAATTTAAACCGATCGGGCTGAGACTTTGAGAGAAAATAAAGGGTTCCCGTGGGATAGTTAAATAACCATAGTTACCGCGGTCGAAGTCAAGGGCAACAGCTAGTTATTTATAAGGTTCATTCGCGCAAACACTTGTAGCAAGTACAACCTCAGAGCATTGACTGTGGTTGTAATCGATACAAGCAGCCGGATTCCGAGAGTAAGGCTTTTCATGAGAACACCACGTTTTTTTAAAATAGGCAATCAAATAATAATTACATCATCCCCAGCCTATATACGTCCCACTGCTGGCACAGGCCTTCCTCATAGAAAAACACATGAGGAGTATGGGCCGTAACACCACCAAGCTGGCCCAATACGGGTTGGTGGGTAGAAACGGTCGCAATAGCCACCGGGACCAACGGCTTAACGTGCCTTCCGAAGCCCGGACGAGCTCGAGATAAAAAAGTTTTGGTCACCAATCCTCGGCCTGGTCACGAAAGCAGCTTTGTTTTTAATCGAAAACCACTACGCCACCGAGCTCCATAATTTTAATGCTGACAAAATGTTTGTTTGCTGCCCAAATGATTTTTTATCCGACCATTTTGTTGCTGACCAAATTATTAAATGGCTGCCCAATTAATTACTTCCCAATAAAATCTCTGCAGTCGAGCTTATTATTAACTAGCAGCCGCCTGTGACTTCGTACTTAAGAACTCCACGAGATCTTTCAAACTTCCAATCCCCGTCACCTCCTGTCTACAGTCCATAAGGAACCTACCTACCAAATTATTGACAAGGATAACAAGTCCAACCTGCATATTTCTTTTTATTTGTTAACTTTTTTTAATAAATATCTTGCAAACATTCACACCTATCAACTAGCCCCATTTTAAGCAACTAAGGCTGCTCGTGTTACATTCTAGATGACGGATAAATATATTTAATATGTAAATACATATAAATAACCTGAATATATAAACATCCAAGACTGGAGAACAAATGCCTGAAAATTCATCACCCAAACATTTGCCCCCACCGGGATCGAACCTAGAACCTCTCGAGATGGCGACATCTTGAGACCGGCGTACAGACCACTCGACCACGGAAGTCGTCAATACGAGTATATCGAAGCGATGGATTGAATGCGTGAAGAATTATATGAGAATAAAAGAAGTGGATACTCAGCTGATGAGTGACAGAGGAGAATGGAAGAAGAAGACATGTGCCGCCCTCTAGAGTGGGAAAAGGGTAAGAAGACCGATAACCGCCCCTCTGGTCTAGTTGTTCACACCACCGGGTGTTGATCGGGAGGTCCGGGTTCGATTCCCCACGGGGGCAGAAGTTTTTCTGCTCAGTTTGGTTGGTGGTAGGGCTTCTAAGCCCGCCTGGCTAGCTACCACCGTCTTACTTAAATCTGTCGCCATAATAACAATGTTATAAGCATTGTTGTGTTCCGGCAATCAGAGGTAAGATAGCCAGTTCCTCAGTTGTTGAGGATTACAGGTGAAGCTCGCTTCCTCCTTCGGCCTTATCGTCACTTACCATCAGGTGAGATGAAGGCCAAGAGCTTACCTGCCATATGTAAAAAAAAAAAGTATGTCTGACCTGGTCAAAAACTGGTTGTTGATCAGCGGGCCGCTCTGCATATGGCTTGCGACCACATCGGCCAAGGCTGCTATGAATACAGGATGATCATTTGGCGCCGCTGCTCTTTCTATCTGTGTTATACCCGCCTGGAAGATAAACATGGTTTCGTTGAGTTTCTACCATGTTTTTATTAATTCACTTTCTTGTTTGTCTTTTCGGCTCTTTGTTTGTCCGGTTACAAACTACGGATTAGCTATCGGACTATCTTTGGAATTCAGAACCCGTCTGTTGATTAGTTAAAGTGTGTGGCAACACTTTCGTTAGATATTTACTGGCTACTCGATCGGGATCTGCGATCTCTGTCGGTGATTCTGTGTGGCATCTATCTTGTGTTTATAGTATAAAACATAAAAATAAATAAGTTCAGTAAATTTGAAGGCAAAAAGAATAGAAAGTTGAAAGTAGTTGCAAGTTGCATTGTTGTTGTTGCAAGTTGCGTGGTAAATCTTTTATTTACCACCATAGATATAAACAGCGTGTGAATAGTGAGTAGTGACCATGCAACTTGCAACTACTTTCAACTTTCTACGAGCCCTTTCAGGTCGAAATTTCAACAACTTTGGTTTTGTATGGAGAGACTACGCACAGCGCCATCTATTGTTTGGTATTAAACCACCAATCAATAGATGATGCTGTTCTAGTAAAAAAGAATAAAATAATATTATTAGATTAAAAGTCTAAATATTAGGTCCTTACCTATGAAATTGTCGTTTTGTATGGAGATTTTGGGGAATTCTGCATTTTCCATACTAAAATTTTTTCAGTTTTCTTCACAACGACAAATCCAACAATAATAATATTTGGCATCTATCATTAGACAAGCTTTAGTAATTATGTGTAATATCACACTTCATAAAAATTATTTGTCGTTTTTAAGTGAATGCCATTAAAATGATGTATTCGGGAGGCACTTAAAAAGAGTGGTCTCCGTGTCCAATTTTAACACAATTAAACTTACAACAAATTATGAAAACAAATCAAAAGAACTCAAAAATATAGTCTATTTTTAGACGAGGTAATTATTTTTTAGGAATACTCTGAATCTTAATAGTTACGGACAAATTGCTAAGACAGAATAATAACACCAATTTCAAAGGTAAGGACCCAATATAATAGGGATTTTAATGGAACACATGGCATGCATACATATAATCAAGACTATTATCCCCTAAGGGTTAGTCAGAGACTAGGCAAAAGCAGTCCACTGCCATAGTCCGCGCTTCACCAAGCAGTGGCTGCACATGTGACAGGTGGTGAGCCCGTCGCCGCTATAAGCTATTGGATATTGTGCAGTTCTAAGTCCATTAGTCGCCTTTACGTCACCCAAGAGAAGAGACAAGGCTATTAAAAGTATACAGTTTAAAATAAATAAAGAATTATTACATTATTTAGCACTCACTTTCTTAGCCACGTCGTCGCAGTACTCAATATCCAATTCGTGTAACGTCTCTATATGTTCATTCACAAACGCTATCGGCACTAGAATTAGATGCTTCCGTCCTTGTTTCGCATACGCCTAGAAATAAATAAATAAAATAAATATCTTCATACATTCACACCTATCAACTAGCCCCGTTTTAAGCAACTTATGCTTGTGTTACGGATAATACATGTAAATATTCAAACATCCAAGACTGGTGATCAAATGCCTGTATTCATCACACAAACATTTGCCCCCACTATGGATGGAACCCAGAACCTCTCGATATGGCGACGCCTTGAAACAGGTGTACAGAGACCGTGGAGGTCGGATTGGCTAGAAGAGATCTCAATCAAGAGGTAAGTCCTCCCCCTTGCATGCTGTTGTTGAATTGCCTGTTCTTTTTTAGATTGGAGGAGCTTAATGTATTCGTGTACTTTGGATTTCCATATTAAAAATAGAGATATAGAGATAACGCAAGTATAACGATTTGTATTGAAACCAAGCGTGTCACGATTATAACGTGTACTGTGACGTCACAGCCGTAATTTTGAGACGGGGAATACAAACTGATTGAAAGATACCGACGCTGCCGATGCGCCTGCGCCACACGACGCATTTTAAGTTTTTGCAGCCATAGGACGCGCTGACTAGTTAGCAGCGGCCAACCCCGACGATTGGTCGGGGTTCAAACGCGCAGTTCATTTGCGTCATCTATGCAATTGTATTTGAAAGGTACATTAAGCATTTGGTCCCGGTAAGCCAGTACCTCAGTTGTTGAGGATTACAGTTGAAGCTCGCTTCCACCTTCGGCCTTATCGTCACTTACCATCAGGTGAGATGAAGGCCAAGATCTTGCCTGTCATATTAAAAAAAAAGAATCACCAATTTATTACAGTCCTAGTGTGGGAAACAAATAGTTTTTATTAATAGCATAACATATCATCACGTCTCTTTCCCCGAAGGGGTAGACAGAGGTGTTTAACACCCACATTTCACTATGTAACAGGTGGCGAGCCTGTTGCCATGCACCGGGCACAATGTGAGGCAAGCGATATTCACGATGAACTGTACATAAGTTTTATTCAAACTCAGTGGTGCGGCGGTGGGATCGAACCCGCGAGTCCCGCGGGCGAGCGAACGAGTATTGTCCCACTCTGTCCCACCTCAGCTACCGCTGCCTTTTTTTAATCATTATTATTATTTCATCTTACCTTAATAGCATCGTCGGTGTAGGGCTGCAGCCACGGCAGCGGCCCCACCTTCGATTGCCAGACGAGGCGGTGCGGGTTGGGAGTGTTAAGCTCACTCATCGTGGCCGCTACCGTCGACGCTACCTCGTGGGGGTAGGTGTCCCCTCGAGATACCGCCTGGCGAGGATATAAATAATTCAAAGGCATTAAAAAATAAGACATCATCAAGGCTTAGAAATAATATAAAATAAAATCAGTTTAAAATAAATAATGAGGACCTCAGTGGCGTAGTGGTTAGTACGCTTTGGCTTTCGATAACGAAAACAAAGCTACCTTCGCCATGGTCAGGCCTTGAATGGGTGACCAAAACTTTAAGATCTCGAACTCTTCGGTGCTTTGGAAGGCACGTCAAGCTGTTCCAGGTCGCTATTATAACCGTTTCTACCCACCAACCCGCATTGGGCCAGCGTGGTCGTGTTACGGCCCATACTCCTCATGTGTTTCTCCATGAGGAAGGCCTGTGCCAGCAGTGGGACGTATATAGGCTGAGGACGAACAATAATATCAACTCTTTATTATGTACTCCACGGTTGAAAAGAATTATTGTTTTTAAATTTGTCTTTGTTTCGCAGATATTATAGACATATCGCTCATCCAAAAGAATATTGACGTAATTACGTTTTTGCGATTTTTCAGGAGAGCGTTTTAAAAGTTTGACATCGTAAATATTGTGTATTTCCAATCATTCTATTGATATATTTTAATAGTTATGTTGTGTTACTTTACTTCCAATAATATTATATAAAAAGTTTGCGAGAAAACTCAAGATAACAATAAAAAAAACCCAAATAAAATAAACCTTTACATTTATGACATTTTACAATTTAAATAATACAATTATGACATTAAACTTGGTTTGGATATGGGCATAAATCATGAATTTAATCAACATTATATTCAATTTTAGTTTTATTTTTATAAATCTGTCCACATTTCATAAACTTAGTCGATGTTTCCGCGTATCCTTACGAAGTATTGGCCAAAACCATGACGGCAGTGACTTTTTCTGTCGGAAACTAATGGAAACAATTCTGTCGTTTTTACCATGGATAAAACGTGTAAAACATGAAGTTATGGCATCAAAAACTCATTTTCGACTTGTTGGTAATTATGTCATTATTCTTTTGGATGAGCGATATGTAGAGTTATTATTATGTTACAACATGCATTTCGCTTCAAATACGGTCTCCTGATGATTTTTATAAGATGTAACGAAATATATTGAGATGTATCGTGATAAAATATACATTAATGTAAATTAATCCTGATTTATAAAGTAACTCTGTCTGTCGGTCTTGCTTTTTGTCAAAACTACTGAACCGATTAAATCAAAATTTGGTACACAGTGTATAACGGACTTAAGAAAGGACTTAGGCTCCTTTTTATCTCGATATTCCCATGGGCCCGGGTAATGCGCGGGTGAAACCGCGGGAAGGCACTACTAATATTATAGCTGCCGTCTTTTTTTTTACAAATGACAGGTAATCTCTTGGCCTTCATATCACCTGATGGTAAGTGACGATAAGGCCAAAGGTGGAAGCGAGCTTCAACAGTAATTCTCAACGACTGAGGAACTGGCTATCTTACCTCTGATTGCCGGAACACAACAATGCTTATAACAATGTTATTATGGCGACAGATTTAGGTAAGACGGTGGTAGCTATCCGGCCGGCTTAGAAGCCCTACCACCAACCAAACCGAGCAGAAAAACCTCTACCCCCATGGGGAATTGAAGCCTGACCTCCCGATCAACACCCGGTGGTGGGAACCACTAGACCAGAGAGGCGGCTAAAAGTCCCTTATTGTTAGCGCAATAACGAACAACTTACCTTAAGGGGAAGACTGTGTGCCGTGAACAATATGAGGACGCTGTCCCTCACACTCCTGTCAAATTGATCCAGCTTCTCCTTGATCCTCTCGGCGAACACTCTCGCTAACAGCGGATGCGTCGGCCAACGCTCAATCATACTAAACTTTATGTTCTTTGGGATTTTTCTGGAAAATTATGGGAAAATGTTGTTGCATTATCACTTCGTCTTATATACGTCCCACTAGGCACTGGCCTTCCTCATGGAAAAGCACATGAGGAGTATGGACGCCACCACCACGCTGACCCAATGTGGGTTGGTGGGTAGAAATGGTTACAATACCGACCGGGAGCAACGGCTTAACGTGCCTTCCGAAGCACGGAGGAGTTCGAGATCACAAAGTTTTCGTCACCCATCCACGGCCTGACCTGACGAAGGTGTGTTTCCGATCGAAAGCCAAAGCGTAATAACCACTACGCCACCGAGCTCCTCACGATTATCACTTATACATGGAAAAACATTACGTACCACTGATGGGCACTGATGGGCACTGATGGGTGACAGACAAATCATCACATGTCTGTCCCCGAAAGGCAGAGGTGTTAAACACCCGCATTTCGCCCGAAATATCCAAGTACCCAAGTGCACAATGTGAGGCAAGCGATATTGCACTCAAGATTCATTCAAACTCAATGGTGATATTGGTGATGGCTAGAGGAGCTCGGTGACGTAGTAGTTAGTACCTTCGCCTTGATCAGTCCTTGGATGGGTGACCAAAAACATGATCTCGAACTTGTCCGTGCTTCGGAAGGCACGTTAAGCCGTTGGTCCCGGTCGCTATTGCAACCGTTGAGCCATCGTGGTGGTGTCAGGTCAGGCCATACTCCTCCATGAGGAAGGTCTGTGCCCAGCAGTGAGACGTAAGCTGAGGACGGACGGAGGTGCTGGCTCTGATTGATCCGACGAGTAGTACCTGACCTGTTAATTATGATCTGACACAAGGTGAGATGCAATAAAATACTTGTTGTACTGCGTCCGTATATTGCATACAGGAAGTAGGAAGCACATAATAAAAAAAAACAACCATTGACCCCATGAAACCAGTGGAAGTAAACGATAGCACGATGCAACTAGACCATAGCTCCATCTAGTCACAGACATAGTACTAATCTTATACAAAGAAAGTAGTTAGCATACAAACTCCCGTTGCCTATTTGAACGCATTTAAAAGCTACCTAAAGTTTTCACCTGTTGCTATAAAAGTCAGCGATGGCGTTGAGACTCGATCCAGTGGTGGCGCAGCTGTACTGTGGGTATTGGGAGAATATCACGGCCCTTTCGACTCCATCTCTGTAAATAAACAAATTCTTATACTTACGTATCAACTAGCCTTAGGCGACGAATAAGCAAAATGTCTCATCATGATTTTATCCCTCAACATATCTCTTGAGGGGTATAATCAGTCCAGCAAATGACTCAACACCACCTCATGGTAAGCAGTAGATAACTCCATATGCGAAGGATGCTAGGGCAGCACCAAAGGACGCAGGCCATTCGACCTCCACCTTGCTGGCTCACAAGATGCCTCTTAACGCCTCTTTTGAAGGAACCCATGCTGTAGGAAGGAGGGAACACGTGTGCCGGTAGAGAATTCCATGCTCTGGGATGTACGAGCAAAGTATGATTCCCTAAGCCTTTGGTGTCAACGCCCACTTCTAATACCCACTTTATCAGGTGTCCAATTAATCATCAATTTCCAGATCTGGACAAAGCTCTAAATTTTCACCAGCTCCTACCCAGCTCACTCCAGTCAATCTATGAATATCTTAAGCACCTTCTTACAGCCCGATTCAGAAATCGAGCCGATCGGATTCGACTTATTTTCGATGCCGATCCGAATCAGAAACCTCGAAAACGCCCTTTCCTTTCGAATTCAAAACACGAGCATACATTTACATAAATTTACATAAATCATCGAAAAATATTTCGCGAACAATTTTCTGCCGGAATCATATCTGAATCAGAATTTTTAACAAAAATACCATGTTTTAAAGCTTTTCAGTCTATTTGAACACGTGGCTTGAATACATTTACGGATCTACCACTGGTTTGGCAATAGGCGTATGTGGTCTTACCAAGACTACCGATACTAGTTATAAAATGGTGGCTGGCACAACAACTCCAGGAGAAGTAGAAAAATAACAGAAATATAAGATTACATACATACACATACATACATACATACATATAATCACGACTATTATCCCCTAAAGGTTAGTCAGAGACTAGGCAAAAGCAGTCCACTGGCATAGTCCGCGCTTCACCATGCAGTGACTGCACTCAGCGTGACAGGTGGTGAGCCCGTCGCCGCTATAAGCTATTGGACGTTGTTCAGTTCTAAGTCCATTAGCCGCCTTTTACGACTCCCAAGGGAAGAGATGGGTTAGTATTCTTTTAATGAGCCGCTACCGCACGACTCAATATAAGATCAAATAGCATAAAAATTGAGGTGAACTTCGCTACCACCTACCGCCATTTACTCATTTATATTCAGGAGAGATGAGGGCTAATACCTGGGATATCTGAAAAATAACAGAAATAGAAAATAATATATGTAAAATACCTTTCTATGGCCTCAAAAGCGTCATGCGTAAAAGGGGGCACGTATCGGAACGCCACGTAGTGCTTATGCGGCGCTGACTCCGGCATCATTTGGTCTAGCGCGTTGGTTAGCAGTTCGCCTGGAATAAAGACGGACGGGGATGTTATCGCAGACAAGATGAGCAATGCTGGACACCGGCCTCCTTCGACGATTCTCAGCTTGATTAGAGGATATAAGCCTATTTCACTATTGCATGATTTCAGAGTAATGCCGCTGGCGGCACGTGTCAGTGGCCAGCACATCTCTGTACCTTGAAACCAGTCTATTTCAAAAACCTAAAAAAGAAAAATTGTTTCCATTCTCCTCTGTCATTCGTCAGCTTAGCATCCAATATTTTTATTATAAAATCATTCATCACGCATTCAATCCACCACTTCTTTGATCTTCTTCTCGTTATATCCACATTCACATCCACGTTCAGAATTTCTCTTGTCCCTCCGGGTGCCTAGAATCATGCGCCTTTAATTTGATCTGATGCGTGGCAAGGAGAATGAAAGGAGGAGGGGTGAAGGGTGAGGAAGATGGTATGTCTTTCCACTCACCTTGTTTATTCGTCCACTTCAATATAGGCGATCCCCCGCCTATCTCGGAGTACTTCTTCTGGACCTCCTCTGTCCGCCGCCGGGCTATCCACGGTCCTAGCCTGCTCTGTACCGGCAGTTGGATCATGTCTCTGTCTGTCATTATGCGGTGGAGGTAGCCACCAACCTGAGAAAGGTGAAAAAAAAAATTAACTTGTAACGAGGCGCTATATCAGTATTAACGACTCCTTGCTCTTATTGCGCACTTCTCTGGCCATTTTCTCTTTATTTCTGTTTTAAAATTACGCATCTGTCTCTTTTCATTGATTTTGGTCTCCAGTTTTATCAGAGTCAGCGTCAGGAGCGGTTGTCTGGACGCCTAACATACATACAATCACGCCTGCAATCCCCGAAGGGGTCGGGAGAGTCCAAGGAGCACTGTGATCCTTAAGACCACATTTAGCCATACAATAATTGGGCTTGGTCAGATGGAAAATCTTGAAAAAGTAGTATCAAGTGGCTAGCTCATCGCCTACACAATCACAGATCCAGTACCCAATACGCCCTTAGTCGCCTTTTACGACATGCTAGGCCAGGAAAGCAGTTGGCATATTCTTTTTGCATCCCGGACCAACACCTAACCTATATATTATGTATATATTATATAAATTGTTATCACTGTTGTAAAATAATTATATTATGTTATAGTAACAAACTATAAAAGTAAATGTTCGGATTACGAAAATAACTTTACCAGGGCACTATTTTGTGCCTTTGATTTTGAAAAAATATATAGAATAAAACATCAGTGACAACTTCATCAAGCCATTTGTTTGGATCTTTACCATCCTATCTTCATAAACTCTTGTTTAGTCCCGTACCCATGGCACGGGCATTGAACCCTCGACACACAAAATTTGACGTCTAAGGCCCGCTTGCGCCTACCCCAGGGTTTGCCCCGGGTTTAGGTGCTAACTCACGATCGCGCAAGATCGTCAAACTATCAGAAAATTTTACAGATAACCTTAAAGAGTGAAAAGGAATTCGCTGCCAGCACATGTGTCCCAAACGTGCACTTCCTGTTTCAATCTTGGGCCTTTTAAATGAGGCGTGAAAAGGCACTATGCAGGCCAACAAGGTGAGGCTGGCTGAAGCTGTACCACTCTCACTTATTTGTGGTAGTCGGGGCTGTTTCGCATCACTGCGACCTAATAAGATCTACTGTGACCAGCCTCCTGCGTAAGTTCTATTTAAGGCCCTACAGTAGCTCCATCAACTGGGCACTGTGTAAGAAAGATTACTCTCACTTAACACCAGGTGAGATGGAATCATTTGGTCCTTTATAAAAAAAGGACGAATACTTTTGTCGATTAAATCGACCGCCAGATCGCCGCTCCAGTAACATGGGGTAACATGGGGACAGTAACATTAATGTAGGTGCAAGAGGTGTTTCCAATCTCATACACCATAATTGTCAGCTACACCACCACCGTTCCAATTCCATTCGAATTTTATAATTTTTTAGATAATGGCTATTTGGTGGTTGTGGAACTAGCTGTAACTGTCGTATATTTACGACTGCATTGTTTTGATTAGCTTGAAAGCCCGCGAGTTCGATTCCACCGCCTGTACTACTGAGTTTGAATAAAACTTATTGTGAATATCACTTGCCTTACATTGTGCCCGGTGCATTGCAACAGGCTCGCTACCCGTTACATGGGGACTTAACATATGTTATCACCTCTGTGGCGTCTCAATACATCTTTGATTGTATTATGTATGTACGTAAACACTATGATGCTTTCCTTAAAAATTCTGACTGCCATAGCCACAACACCAGAAATAAGCATAAACTCGCCATTCCAAGCCTCAGACTTCACAAGACTGTTAAATGTTTTATAGGAATCAGCATAAGAATGTATAATAGATTGCCACATATTGACTTGCCCTTGCATAAATTTAAGTCAACTGTTAAAAGCTGTTTAATGAAAAAGGGGTATTATTTACTTATACGATAGAGAATTTTTTAAAGATAAAAATTTGTGGCTACTTTAATTTGCTCCTCTGCACATACTTATTTTACAATATTTAAAATGTTCTAAATTCCTTTTGTTATTATGGCTGTTTAAAGAAAGGCTAACTGTTGAGTTTTTTGCGGCACTTCTTCTTAACAGGCCATTCACATTGAAGTGCTAGTAGGAAAAAAAATTATGATTTCATTTCAAATCATTTCTACCTGCCAGTTTGTGGGCGCCATGTGAGCTAAATAATGATGAGTAAGGCAAACAATGGCACCTATATTGTTTGTCTATTTAAAAGCATTTCTATTGTTCTAATGTAATATACTCAACCTGGTCTGTAGTCTGAGGTCCGCCCATGTTTAGCATGATTATAGCTGTCTTTGGCTTTTTTGCAGCAGTCTCTGCTGCTGTGCTGTATACTGCTGCCACTCTTGGCAGTAATGATAAAGGACGATCTGTGGAATGAACATTATGAAGTCTAAAATTAACATGGCAAATATTCTCTTGACTATTTAGTTAACTACTTCTACTTGTTACTACTCTTTCACAATTTTTCATCTGCCCAAACCCAATTTTCGTATTGCTAAATGTGGTCTTAAGGAACACAGTGCTCCTTGGACTCTACCTACCTCTTCGGGGATTGCAGGCATGATTGTATGTATGTATGTACTAGTTAGTTAAATATAGACAACCTTGGTGATAGTGACTAGAATCTATTTGTCATATAAATGTAAGATTAATTTGATGTAGAGTGTGGAAAGGAATGAATTTGTGACAGAGAACAGAGATGAGACAGAGATCGGATGCGGAAATGCGCGTGAGGAAGATAGATAGGGGAAATTATGGACAACATACAAAGGAACTAACTGTGTAGTTGAGTGTATAAATTAAGAAAAAGTGATTTAAAGAAGATATCAAGCCCCAATGCTATTGATTCCACATAAATATGACTATTAATTAAAATGTTAAACCTCTCAATGGTCACAAAAAGAGAAACATACACATTCTATATTATATTATATTCATATTGAAATGTGTTCTTGTTCTATTTCTAAAAACTTAGTACACCTACTTCTTTTTGTTTTCTGCACCACCCAATGGTTGACTGGTAGAAAATGCTTTTGGCATTAAGTTCGCCATGTACACCAAATGTGCTGAAGTTTTAAATAAATAATAATAACAATAAACATAATTGTTTGTGAGCACCCGCTTGACCCTTGAAGGGTTTATTAATTTATGTATATAAACATAATATTATTAATTATTAACTAAAGCAGTACCTACTGAGAAACATTTAATTGAGAGTTTCCTATTAGTAAACAGGAAATAACTATCATTAGCCTACTTTTGAATGAAATAAAATTTATGTTACAAGTAAAAACAGATACTAATTACTGTCTAAAGCATTACACTCCTAAAAAACAATAAAAAGTGTTTAAAAATTATTTGAAGAAGTACTTACTGCACGAAGATAACATTTTCAATTTATTTCACTTTTATTAAAACTGGGCAAAAGTTGTAAGTGCTATGAAACGAAATTGTATGAAAACGTGTATGAAAACGAAAATTTTAATAGTCCGACACACACATAAGCTGGTTCTATAATTTTTTGTCCAGATAAAAGTATTCTCAATTTACAATAAAGTAAAGAAAAGTTGGAAAAGGTTATCTTCAGAGAGTCCTTGAATGGAAATCGAAAAGTGAAAATGAAAACAAATCAAAATCATTCTATTGACAGCTATCAAATTCGTTTTTAAGGCAAAGGTGAGTCAAGACCGTACAGCCAAGTCAATGAAATACTTATAACTCAATGCATCCCGCTGAAATCATCGAGCAAAAACTATTGATGATTGAATAAAATGATGTACTACAACTTTGTAGAACACAAATACAAAAAATGTCCCGACAGTATACGTTGTGATTTATGACTATTATAGTTTAGCCACAATGTGTTTTTATTTTCAAGTAAAATTTCGCCGCTTGAAAATGCTCTATTTTTGTAACTTGGCATTAATCCTTATCTTATTAAATGATTTCATATTCAAGACCTTTATATAACTTTTTGAATTATTTAATTCGGGCATTCTTTTCAAAGGATATCGCGAGTTTAGATGGAAAATCCGTACTAAATGTCGGTTCTATCCACATAGCAATAAAAAAGGTTTATTGTTCTTTGGTTCTATCCGTTGTAGTGACGTCACAGCTATCTCGGCGGCCTCTCGGTGAACTCGGTGAACTAGTAATTCGGTCATAACTTCGTCAATTTTATATACTTGTATTGTATAATCTGAACGGCAATGAACCAGCCTTATTCTCAATGAACTTTTTATTACAGCCCAAACGAATTTTACATTAGTCCTTCGAGCAGGAACTCTTAAAGGGAGCGCATGTTTTCGCTCTTAAAATACTTTCAAAAAACATGCATAAAACTTAAACACCCACATTTCGCCAGATATGTTAGGTCCCCATGTAACAGGTGGCGAGCCTGTTGCCATGCGCCGGGCCCAATAATGTAATGCAAGCAATTTTATTACAATGAACTGTACATAAGTTTCATTCAGACTCAGCGGTATTGGTGGGATCGAACCCGCGTTTCCCGCGGTCTCCCGAACGTGTAGTGCCCCGTCCGTCCCAACGCGGCTACCGCAATTTAGCGACTGTCTACTTCAAGCAATTAAACCTGCCGTATTTCAGACAAAACGTATGGAAAATATAACCAAAATGTTAAAAATATATTAAAAGGTAACTAACGTGGTTTCAATAAAAAAAGGCCTTTTGCTTTAATCTTAGTCATAATTTTCACAAAAATACGTACCTATTTACATTATATCAATTACCAGTATAAAATTATTTGAAACATTTTAAAACAATTTAACTATATTATTTTGGCAACACAATAACGGTCAGTTGTTTTTCATAAAATTTGGTACTTTGACAAAAGTTTTCAATTTAAATTAAATATTTTCTTTTTTTCATTCATCTGTTTTTCCCAAGTCTTTCTAATTAGCCAAAAGGGTGACAAAAAAATTACAAATTGTATGTATCAAGTTTATTTTTAAACGCTTACGACCGGTTTTAGCAGAATAAACACAAATAAACATCAAAAACTTAAAACAAATACATTCTACATTTATATAATACAAAATAAAAATACATTCATTATTTTACCAATGTCGTGATCTCGAAGGAATAAGCATCCTTATTTAAAAAAACTAAAGAAAGATCGATTACAAACCAAAGCATGGCGTAAATTCTTACTAAGCGAAATTCAACCTTATAACATGAAAGTACACATTAAAAAGGTCATTCATAGTCGGTAAAAATTATCGCATGGAGCAGAGAACGTCTAAACAATCATGATAGGTACGAATGAATTGAGACTTAATTTATGATTTCGTAAAGTTGAAATGTAGTTGAGACAGTTTATGTCAAGAAGTGTGATTCCTATGAATCTATTTTAGTTCTTAAGATTTGTTAGTATAAATTGACATTTGAATATGACCGTACATGGTCCTTCATCACCGCACTGTGATTTTAGAACTTTCTGATTTACTGGGAGTTTTCGGCGCCATTCAACTATGGGGGACGTAATTTTTATTTCAGTGATTGTAATATTGTTCGGAGTTGATCTTGTTCCGTAAAATCAGTGTAGTTTTGTATAGTAAGTGTCAATAATGATGAGCGTTATGGAGAATCATTGAAATAATCGTCAAGTGGTGTGAAAAACGATGGGATTTTTATCGTGGTAATCCACCTCATCAAAGTAACACCAGTGTCTACCATCGATCGTTTGACGCCAAACTCTCCCAAGATGCATTGAAATGCTAGAGTAATGCATTTCAATGCATCTTGGGTGAGGCCGTAAAACTGAATATTAAATAAATTTCTGATTTACTTTGGGCCAAGGACCCGCGCTGTCCGTAGAATTATTGATAGTTAAACTATATGAAAATTTCTCCATAGATTTACTTGTAATTCTGATATATGTAGTTATAGATATAGCCGATAGAGGCACTTGCTGGTACAAGTAGCGGCATTATAACTTTGGTGTTGCTCGTTGGCCAATCGGCGCTTAGCATCTCATCTATGATCGGCGGCGCCGATTGGCTCTCCAGTCGCATTCCGTCTTCGTCTTAGTGCCACGTCAGTACTCCAAGCGCAGGGCTATTGGTTTACTATCACTCTAGGGATAGGTACTGTTCCTAACCATAAAAACACCAATTATTCCAATATGTGGTCTAAAATTTGTTGTCTGCTTATACAGCTGAATACACATTCATCAACTTCGTAATCTTCAACATAACACAAATATGGCCAAAACATGAACTCGTTTAATTTAAAATTATAAAAGATAATCCAAAATAAAATTAAACAATATTTTCCTATTGCGCTACTATAGTACGTCTCAATGCAAGTTGCCAAAAAGGTAAACAAAACAAAGGTAATGTTTCATCTCTAAAATGTATTGCGATGGCTGTAGGTAATTGAAATCAATTGAAACGGACAACAATTGTTACCGTTAATTATATTTACGTGCCAATGTCCATGTAAAAAGTGTGATTATTGAATAACCAATTCGGTAAGTCGGCTTTTTTGTTTACCTTTTTGGAAACTTGGATTGAGACGTACTTATAGTACTTTGGGTAGAAAATCCCCACTTTTTGATATGGAACAGGCAGTTTCCCTGCAGAATCTATTACCAGTTTATGTTTTTAACACTCGATGGTCGTAACTTTAATAGACCCCTATTCATAACCGCTGGATCGTTCGATTCTCAAAATCACATTTGTTTCGCTCTGATTCGGCACACTAAAAAGTGACAAGTTTAGATTCCATGATAAGTTTTCTAACCATTGCGTATAAGGATATATTTTTCTTCTTGACAAATGGGACTGTTTTCCCAGTGTTGGAATAATATTAGGTCCTTACCTTTGATATTGGTGTTTTGTATGGAGATTTTGGGGATGTCTGCATTTTACATACTAACATTTTATCAGTTTTCTTCACAACGACAAATCCAGAGATAATAATATTTGACATGTACCATTAGACAAGCTTTAGCAATATGTGTGTGAACACACTTGATAAAAATTATTCATTGTTTTTATGTTAATGCAAATCAAATGATGTATTCGGGAGGCAGTTAAAAATAATTGTCTTTGTGTCTAATTTTAACACAATTAAAATTACAAAAAATTATCAAATTAAATAATACGAGCTCAAATATATGGTCTATTTTTAGAAGAGGCAAATATATTATAAGAATTTTCTGAAACTTAATAGTTACGGATAAATTGCTAAGACAGAATAAAAACACCAATTTCATAGGTAAAGACCCAATATATATAATATAATAGTTGACCAAGCATGCATTAATTACTGTATTTAGAAGAATATGATCTCTCCTTAGCTCTTATATTCTAAGTTGGCTCATATCAAAATTACAATTTATGGATGACTCATAATTAATCTGATATTTGTTCAGCTATCAACACTTTTAAATATATATGTAGATGACATAACTCTCAGTGACGATTTAAATTTAATTATCTGTAGTAAATTAATTATTTTTATTTTCTGTACCTATTAACATGGAGCAAAAAACCAATAGGTTTCACATCAACTATACATTCTTCAAAATATCATTCTGCAAAGTGGAATTTTCCTTTCAACAGTCTTATATTAATTTCATATCTTTAAAATAAGTATATTATAGTCATTCTCCTGTTCCTTCACTTCATAATCTAAATCTATCACTCCTCCAGGAGTGACGGGAGTTGCTGGTTTTACTGGTTGTTTATTTCCTACAATTTCTACTTTTTTTGGTGATAAACTAGGTTTGAATTGTCCAATCTTCGTTTTGATTTTTTTCTTAACCTCAACTCTGCTTCTTTTTGCTGGAGTTCTAACTTGTACTTCAGGCTCAAGTATATTGACACTTTGTTTGACCATTTTACCATTCACAGGTGTTGGATTGGTTGACTCAGTGGGAGGTTTAAAATTTTTGTCTACAAAATCTTTGTAAGAATCATTGAAAGTGGAAGCATTAGGAGACATAATAATACCAACTGGTATGGGCGGTATTGTGGGCGGTATTGGGGGCGGTACTTGGGCCAGTTCTGGGGGCGGGTTATCCAGCTTCATTGGTGTTCGTCTCAGCTTTGCAGCTTTTGGAGTTATAAGCAATTGTTTATGTTTCCTCTTTGAATCAACAACAATCTCATTTTCCTGATTGCTTTTAGCCAAAGAGAATGTGTTGATGATTTTCGGCGTATTTTCACTGTTGATATCATCCTTCGTCTTTACTTTTATCTTTGGGCCTTCCACTTTCTTACTGTTGTATGTCTCTAACGCTTTAGTTATCTGTTCATCTGTCATGCATTTGCTTGCATTCTTTGGACTCACTTCAGACTCTTCATCATAAGAATTTAATACCGTTGTCATTTCTAGCGCTTTGCCAACCAGATTCTTCAGGGTGCTTATATTTACCTTAGCAGCATCTATAACTATACTATCCATAAGTTTTTTAAACTGAACATAAATGTCTTTTTCATCTGCCTTATCAAAGACATCGTATTCAGCCTTTGGCCTTTGGTTAAGAAGTGGTGTTATGACGAATTTACGGAACCTCTCTGGAATAGTGTACTCTGGGCTAGTGTGGCCATGGTGTCTTTTAAAGAAATGTACCTGTATCCCTTTAGAATACTCACGAACCACAATGCTTGATGGGCAGAAGTATGATATACCGTTTTCATCCCTCATCGGTAGGTCGGTGCAACGGTATGTCTGTTTCGAGATGCATTTGCCTAATATAAGATATTTAATGCATAACTGTTTTTCCACATTTTGTTTCCATGCAATGAAGTCTGAAAAATCAATAGGCAAATAAACACTAGAAGAAAAATATAGCTTATACAGTCAGTAATGGTTTGGTCATTGACTATAAATATAAATAAATATCCTCAGACATTCACACCTATCAACTAGTTCCATTTTAAGCAACTAAATGCTGCTTGTGTTACGGATACTAGATGACGGACAAATATATTTAATAGATAAATACATATAATTATTCAGAATATGCATAATATAATACATATATAATAAACATCCAAGACTGGAGAACAAATGTCTGAAAATTCATCACCCAAACACTTGCCTCCACTGGGGATCGAACCCAAGACCTCTCGAGATGGCGACGCCTTGAGACCGGCGTACAGACCACTCGACCACGGAGGTCTATAGGACGAAAGATTGACTAAAGGGATTATATTATTATGTATGGGATATGGGATGAGTCTTCCTCATCAGGCAATCATAAGGCCAACATTTCTCAGTAAAATAAATGAAAAGGCAGGTAAAATGGCCTGATAATAATATTTCTGATAAATAAGGACTGTCATGAAAATACATACATAAAGTCACGCCTTTTTCCCGCAGGGGTAGGCAGAGATTACATCCTTCCACTTGCTATGATCCCTGCATATTTCTTTCACTATATCATGTCTCATTACAGTTCTCATGCATGCTCGGCGATATAGGATGCTTTTGACCTGGCACTTCTCAAGAACGTCTTTAATTTGATCGGGGAACGTTCGCCTAGGTCTGCCTCGTCCCGTATCTCCACTCACACCCGATTCATATATCCCTTTAAATAATCTATTTTCATCCATCTTTTCCACGTGTCCAAACCATCTAAGCATTCCTTTCTCTATTCTTGTCATGACAATAGACGACAAAAAATGTGTATAGATTGTAGCACAGGATAAATCTCTACCTATCTTTACACTGACTAGATCAATGGGCTAGTAACTTGTCAGTGCTTATATAATGAGAAATCTTCTTCTTTTTCCTGCCCTGTTCCCAATTCTATTTGGGGTCGGCGCAACATGTCTTCCTCTTCCACTCTCCTCTATTACTCGTCAAGTCAACACTCACGCCCATCCTCATCAAATCATCATTCACACAATCCATCCATCTTTTCTTTGGTCTTCCTCTCCCCACACGCCCATCCACTTTCAACTCCATAACTTTCCTGGAGACATGATCATTCTCCCTTCTCATTACATGTCCATATAATGAGAAATATTGAAAAAATATTTAGAAACTTACCACTGTTCAGCGGAAAGAACAGGCTATCAATGACATCGCAATGCAGCCCAGACACATGCAGATCAAACAGCTGTATACTCCTAAAGTGCTGTTGACATCCCGTGCATTCAATTGCAAGCCCCAACAACTCTGAGTCTATGACTAGTGAGCAATAGTGAACATCGTTGTTACGAATACGCCGGTTGCATTTGGTGCACAGTTCTACACGTACAGGCTTTATGAGGTCCGAGGAACTTGAAGGTCTAGAAAAAATAAATATAGTGATAAATGATAATAAATGTTCTTACTTACACATGTCAACTAGAATCGAGTTTGCAGGTTATGCTGCACAAGCTTTATTTGCATCCAAATTGTTAATTGTGTTGTAAAAGTCTTGTGTTTGCGATTTGCATGTTGTCACTCTTCATATAATTTAATTTGAATTGGTATATAACATAAGACAAGATAACACATACTGTGCGCATATGCGCGTCTGCACTATGGTTTTTTTTTACTTGTTATATATCAATGTAGTTTAGAAAACAACTTCTGTCAAAAGTAGAAAGGTTGGCCTAAAGATGAACATCACCAAGACTAAAATTCTAACGAACACGACAAAGGCTACCTGCTTGGAAGGTCAACCACTCGAACCTGTAGAAGATTATATTTACCTAGGACAAGTTATTTCCATGAAGGATCAACCGGTGAAGGAGATCAACCTAAGAATAGCAAAAGGTTGGAAAAATACTGGTTGCTAAAAGAAATATTTTAAGTCGAAGGATTTGGCATAGCTCTAAAAAGAAAAACTTTCAAAAATTGTGTATTGCCATGTCTAACATATGGGTGTGAAACCTGGGCCATCACTCGAGCCCTTAGAGAAAAGCTCACCATAGCACAAAGAGCTATGGAGAGAAGTATGACAGGATACAAATGGACCGACAGAATCAGAAACGACTTACGGGCAAAGGCACTCGTCGCCGAAATATTTACTCGAATCGATCAGCTAAAATGGAGATGGACATCTAATGCGAAGCAAAGTAGAGAAATGGAGCAAGAGAGTCGCGGAATGGTACCCCAGAGATGGAAAAAGAAAAAGAGGAAGACAACATACAAGATGGGAAGATAAAATTAAACTGACATCTGGACCGAATTGGAGAAGGATAGCTCAAAACAGGCAACATTGGAAATCGATGGAGCAGGCCTATGCCAACAGGCACGCCGACATTTAATGAGTAGGCGCTAAAGCAAAAGTTTTAAAAATTACTTTTCTCGTTTATAAAATTTAGAAGTGCATGCAAAAACTTTATGTAAAAAAAATCAAAATTCGGAATAAATGGCTATATTATTATTATTATTATTATGTCAATGTAGGTACTTTGCTTACTAATTCTTATTTTTAAAATAAGTATAGTTCTCAATTATATGTGGTTTCAATAAAATAGTGTTTCATTTGAACTTAACATAACTATTCCATGAACCCTTTAATTTTCCGGAATAAAAAGATGTTAACCAGGGATTTAAGGTATCGCCATGCAAAATTTCATTGAAATTGGTCCAGCCATTTCAAAGACAAACCAAAAAAAAACAAAAAAACAAAAAAAAAAATTTTTTTTTGTTCTTTTCCTCTTTTTACACCCTGACTTGGTTTTTTCAATGTACAGACATTCAACTTCTACAGTTTAATTATATGTATGAATTTCAAAACAATAATTAGATTTTAGTAAAATTATAATAGTCTTTTTTTATTCCTATTTTCTGTATTTACATTTCAAGTGATTGAAATGTTATGGTTAGTAGAATTATGTTAGGCTATAAAAGGAAAGATAGAAAAAGGGCTAGAGAGCTTAGGAAGGTTAGAAAACTGGATGACAGCTTAAAAAAAATTCAAGGAATTGAAGTGGAGGTGGTCTGGCCATGTATTGAGAGACAGAAATGATAAATGGACCAAGAATATTGAATGGACTCCCAGACGAAGATGTAAACGGAAAAGGGGAAGACCACACAAAAGATGAACTGATGACCTGAAAAAAGTTGCTGGCCCTCTATGGAGTAGGTTGGCCAAGTACAGGAAAACTTGTAAAGTGTTAGAGGAGGCTTTCTTAGCCAAAAGAGATTTAATGCATGAATGGTCCAGGCTATGGGAGATATCAAAAACAGTTAAGGGCAAACACTATGGAGATATCCAACCTAATCTCCTCTCTCTCTCGATCTGCATCCAAATGATCAACCTTCGTAATCTGCCGTCTACGCTTAGGACATGTCTGCACACCCCTTTTCTTATTTAAAATAAATATTCGTACCTCTCCATTTTGCGACTGTGACACAAAAGAAGGATCCACAGACCATCAATATCCTGCCCTTTTCCCAATTTCATTTGGGGTTGGCGCAACGTGTCTTTCTCCTCCACTCTCCCCTATCACACGCCATATCAACATTCACTCCCATTCTAGTTAATTGCCCTCTTCACCCAATTTCACTCTATGATTTATTACCCTCCAAAGTTCCTCGTCCCATTAATATGAAAAGTCTCCTATTCTAAACCAATACTCCTATACAAAAACTTTTAATTAAATACATCACTATGTAATAATATAATAATAATAATAACATAATATGATAATAACTAACTAAATTTATTAGCAATAATTATAATTGCTTCTGAAACCTCACAAGAAAAAGTTAAAAATAATTGTTAGTCCTTAATTCACCATCGGATTTGGCTGAAGTATACAATAGGTGTGACAATAATATGTATTGCATTGATAAGTCCACCTGTATTGCATTGCATATCTCTGTATATTTTAGGCCTCCTTTAATTAGGCATTAAAGAATTTTATCTATCTACCTACTTAAGAAATGCCACATAAATTATTTGATAATCATTTCTTTGTATTTTGTGTTTACCAATTGAGTTCTGCAAGATAGAAAACAACTTACACATTATGCCCTGCCTCATTGATACTCTTCTGATGGAACTTCTGTATATGTTTGTATGCTGAAAAGCATCCGCTGAACATTTTCAGACACTGTGGGCACTCAAACACAACCTTTCGAATGTATGAGCCAGGTCCAGCTACATGCACACCTTTAAGAGGTAAAGACTTCTTTGGCACTTTAACCACTTCCTCTTCATTTTTAACCTCAACAGCTTCTTCTGCTTTTTTAGCAGCCAACTCAAGCCTACGCTCTGCTGCACTCTTTCTAACAGATCCTTCAACTCTTCTGACGACTACATTTTTAACGTCAACATTACAATCTACAACTTTTTTCCTAACACTTAACTCCTTTTTAACTGCTTTCCCAAGCAGGGATGTTAATTTGGGCTTCGCCTTAGCGGGTTTCTTGTTTCCCTTTATTTTATGCACGCAGAATTGATGAGTTTTGAGCGCTTGTGTGCTCAAAAATTTCTTGTTGCATTCGTCGCACTTGTAAGTTGGACGCCGCAATTTCAACTTTGATGGTGTTTTCGCGCCCATATTACAACAGCATTTAATTATGCAAGTAAAATTAATTTGGTTATTTAGGACAGAAAATAGAGCGCAGCGACTGTAAAAAGACGCGATTTGACAAATGGAACTGACCACAGATTAGAGAGATATTTCTAATTTATTTGTTGTTGTAATATTCTCCCATGTAGGGAAGGCAAAGGGAACGAAGCACATACAGCCAAGTCTACAGTATATATTTCTTCAGTAGTTTGCATTGAAATGCTAGTGTAATGCATTTCAATGCATCTTGGGAGAGTTTGGCGTCAAGCAATCGATGGCAGACACTGTAGTGCTACTTGGAAAAGGTGGATTACCACGATAAAAAACTCATCACTTTTCACACCACTTGACGGTTATTTCGATGTTCCTTCACATTCTCAGAACATTTTTTTCTGCCATTTCTTGCGGGGGGTGAGGTTACCACTACACTCAAAGCCAGCCGTTTTTACAAATGCACACATGCATAATTCGACACACAAATTTAAATTTCACGCACACACACGCTTAAAATAGTCACGTGGGGTGTGCGTTTTGACAACGTCACAGCCGCACTCCCCACGAGACTAGCGTTCGAAATTTGAAATAGTAGAATTCTAAAACATGAAATAATAAAGTAAATAATCATAAAATCTTAAAAATTATAATTACAAATAAAAGGTGACACCATCTTTTAGCATACTCGATGTTTTCTATTTATTTTTACAACAAAAAACAGCACAGGCAGGCATTTTTGCGGGAGCTCTGTTCGCCGCAACGTTTACAATGTTATGGCTGTCAAAATGGCGGCTCAACTAGTTTTATTAAACGTGCAAGCATCCGATGCTTGTGCATTTGGCAGAGGGGAATGTTAGACAAAGGCTACTCCAGTTCTGTTTACTCTGAGTTCACATTGCTTATCATCACAGACACTTATTACACAAAACTACACTGATCCGTTCCCTTTGTCTTCCCTGCATGGGAGAATTTTTCAAAAAAAAAAAAATTGGAGAGTTTGGCGCTCAGAGTAAACAGAACTGGAGTAGCCATTAGTCAATTTCTCAAACATTTTTTTCTGCCATTTCTTGCGGGGGGTGAGGTTACCACTACACTCAAAGCCAGCCGTTTTTACAAATGCACACATGCATAATTCGACACACAAATTCAAATTTCACGCACACACACGCTTAAAATAGTCACGTGGGGTGTGCGTTTTGACAACGTCACAGCCGCACTCCCCACGAGACTAGCGCTCGAAATTTGAAATCGTAGAATTCTAAAACATGATATAATGAAGCAAATAATCATGATAACTTAAAAATTATAATTACAAATAAAAGGTGACACCATCTTTTAGCATATTCGATGTTTTCTATTTATTTTTAAAACAAAAAACAGCACAGGCAGGCATTTTTGCGGGAGCTCTGTTCGCCGCAACGTTTACAATGTTATGGCTGTAAAAATGGCGGCTCAACTAGTTTTATTAAACGTGCAAGCATCCGATGCTTGTGCATTTGGCAGAGGGGAATGTTAGACAAAGGCTACTCCAGTTCTGTTTACTCTGAGGTTTGGCGGCATTTGACTAATGGCGGACGTGATTTTTATTTCGATAATTGTAATATTCTTTCGGAGTGGATATTGTTACGTAAAATCAGTGTAGTTTTGTGTAATAAGTGTCTGTGATGATGTGCAATGTGGAGGATTATCGAAAAAAACGTCAAGTGGTGTGAAAAGTGATGAGCTTTTTATCGTGGTAATCCACCTCGTCCAAGTAGCACCGCAGTGTCTGCCATCGATCGTTTGACGTCAAACTCTCCCAAGATGCATTGAAATGCATTACACTAGCATTTCAATGCAAACTACTGAAGACTTGGCTGTATGGGCTACGTTCCCTTTGCCTTCCCTGCATGGGAGAATTTACAAAAAAAAACAAAAAAAAAGGTTTTTGGCGGCATTCAACTATGGCGGACGTGATTTTTATTTCGATAATTGTAATATTGTACAGAGTGGATATTGTTACGTAAAATCAGTGTAGTTTTGTGTAATAAGTGTCTGTGATGATGTGCAATGTGGAGGATTATCGAAAAAAACGTCAAGTGGTTCGAAAAGTAATGAGTTTTTTACCGTGGTAATCCACCTCATCCAAGTAGCACCACAGTGTCTGCCATTGATCGTTTGACGTCAAACTCTCCCAAGATGCATTGAAATGCATTACACTATCATTTCAATGCAAACTACTGAAGAAATATATACTGAAGACTTGGCTGTATGGGCTCCGTTCCCTTTGCCTTCCCTACATGGGAGAATTTAAAAAAAAAAAAAAAAAACAAATGAGAGTTTTGGCGGCATTCAACTATGGCGGACGTGATTTTTATTTCGATAATTATAATATTGTAGCACCACAGTGTCTGCCATCGATCGTTTGATGCCAAACTCTCCCAAGATCTCAGAGTAAACAGAACTGGAGTAGCCTTTGTCTAACATTCCCCTCTGCCAAATGCACAAGCATCGGATGCTTGCACGTTTAATAAAACTAGTTGAGCCGCCATTTTGACAGCCATAACATTGTAAACGTTGCGGCGAACAGAGCTCCCGCAAAAATGTCTGCCTGTGCTGTTTTTTGTTGTAAAAATAAATAGAAAACATCGAGTATGCTAAATGATGGTGTCACCTTTTATTTGTAATAAAAATTTTTAAGATTTCCTGATTATTTACTTCATTATTTCATGTTTTAGAATTCTCCGATTTCAAATTTCGAGCGCTAGTCTCGTGGGGAGTGCGGCTGTGACGTTGTCAAAACGCACACCCCACGTGACTATTTTAAGCGTGTGTGTGCGTGAAATTTAAATTTGTGTGTCGAATTATGCATGTGTGCATTTGTAAAAACGTTGTGCGTTGTGCTGGCTTTGAGTGTAGTGGTAACCTCACCCCCCGCAAGAAATGGCAGAATAAAATGTTTGAGAAATTGACTAATGGCTACTCCAGTTCTGTTTACTCTGAGCCCAAGATGCATTGAAATGCATTTCAATGCAAACTATTGAAGATATATATATTGCAGACATGGCTGTATGGGCTTCGTTCCCTTTGCCTTCCCTACGGGAGAATTTTACAAAAAAAAAAAAAAAACAAATTTCACTTTTATTTACAAATACAAAATTCGTACATTATCTCAAAACTACACTAAATGAGTGAATTACGTACTATAGCCGCTATAAAATGCAACCAACAAGTTGTGCGGGCAGTCCGCTTTAATGTAGACGGCACTTATTGTTTAACTTGTGGCGCCGACAAGAAAATAAAACTTTGGAATCCGCACCGCAAACTTTTACTTAAAACTTACGGAGGTCATGCAAATGAGGTTCTAGAAGCTGCTGGATCTTGCGACAGTAGTCATATAGTGTCTTGTAGTGTTGATAAATCAGTTATTTTATGGGACGTTACTACTGGACAGCCTATCAGAAGATACAGAGGTCATGCTAGCTCAGTTACATGTGTAAAGTTTAACGAAGAGTCTTCTATGGCTGTTTCAGGATCTGTAGACAATACTGTAGCGTTTTGGGACATAATCAGCCGAAGACAAGAGCCAGTGCAAGTTTTAAAAGATGCTAAAGACACTATAACCTCAATCCAAGTCACCGATCATGAAATTATGACCTGTTCTGTAGATTCTCATGTACGCTTATACGATATTAGAGTTGGCAAAATGTTTTCAGACTACATCGGTCATATAATCACTTATGGAAGCTTGACACATGATGGCCAGTGTTATGTTTTAAGCTGTAACGATGGGACAATAAAACTATTTGATAAGGACTCTGGGGAATTACTCAATACGTTCATGGGACATGAATGTAAAGACTATATGCTAGAAAACGCTGTGAATGAAACAGACAGTCATATTATTTCAGGGTCTGCATCCGGGGAGATAATGTACTGGGACTTAATAACAAGTCAATGCACTTGTAAACTGGTACATACTCCGAATAAGCCTGTTGTATCCATAAGCCACCACCCAACAGATAATTTCTTTTTGTCAGCATGTGATGATGAAATAAAGTTATGGGGAGTGAAAAGTATTGAAGAATAAATGTAATATACTTGAGTTTGTTTATTTTTCCTTTTTTTAAATATAAACAAAGCAATAAAAAAAATGCTATAGGTACAGTCAACAACCAAAGAAGCTAACATTTTAGAGCTCTGTCATCACAACTTTTATGATACCAACTAAAGATTTTCTTTCTTTCTTTGTAAATTGTTACTGCCTAGTAATAAGGTGTTATGGTATCACTTCACTCGGTACTTTATGGTTATTGCCAGGGTAACAATAAGTTGTTAAAAAAATGAACAACGTAAAAGGTTTACTAAAATATAATTTTATTGATTGTTAGCCGTCGCTTCTCATTTAAAAGGTTATGGGCAATTAAAAGTAAACGATGGTAAATGTACGCATTGACCCGTTAATGCGATAAAATTATGACACATGACTCATACATGCAAAAACATTGCTGACGAAAATCGGACTATGGAATCACGTAAGTGGAAATATAGAAAAACCAACTGCTGGTACAGAATTAATAAAATTTAAAGAGAAAGATGATCTTGCCTTATACAAATCACTACATAAAATAGCTCCCTCTGAGTTAAAACTAGTGAAAAACTAATAGAAGCAATGAATTGTGGAAAGCTTTAGAAAATATTTACGAAAGCAAAGGACCTGCTACATGACAAGCTACATTATTAAAAGAATTTTATTTATTCATTTCATTTTTACAATATTGGAACATAAAATACAGTTTTTAAGTCATAAGTAAAAATGATTGTCAAAATGTACAAATAATTTGAATTAATTAAGATTTTAAAATTGAATGTCAAATTTTTAAAGAAATAAAAACAACAATGGGGATTGTCTAATATTTTCGACATGCTTTTTTTATAGTTGAAATGGTTAAAATAGATCAATTTGAGAAACTAATTTCAATATTTTCGTTATTTTTAAAGTAATAACTTTTATACGGAATTTTGAAAAAACGTGATCGTTTTATTACGATGACGTCACTGTTGGCGTAAAATTGTGTAACACCTTTGCTTCAAGGGAAAAAAGAATGCCGTCAAACAAATGTCAACACTCATGTGTCACTCATTCTTTTATTTTTTTTACTGTAAAAATACCACAAGCGACGCGAATTAACAGTTTTCTTATTATTTCGTGAAAAAACTACTATGTCGTGAAATAATTTTGTCAAAGCGGACTCACGGAATCTGCCGAAAGTAGAGAATGTTATGATTTTGGAATATGTGTCTACAAATAACCAACATAACCTTGCTGAAATAAGAGGAGCCAAAAACTTGAAGTGAACAAACAGTACAGAATAGCTTCAGAGAAAGTTGTTAGCACATACATGAAAAATGAGGAAATAACGGATAAATTAGAACACAAGGCATGTGTTAAATGATGACTTGTAATAAAAATGAGGGGTTATTTTGTGTTTCTGATCCTTTATTTAAAACTACCAAGAACATCCATATTGTTTGGGTGGATTACAATGAAGCCTACATATTATTATTTATTTTTGAATTACTTGATAGTGTTAAAAAATAAACATCTTTTAAAATATTTTCAATCTAGAAAGAGAAAAAAGAAAGTGTGTTAATAAAAACATTTTTACTCAATAACTTTTTATTATTTCTCCTTGTAAATTGATAAGTCCACTTACTATCATGACTATTTCGTCCAAATATGGTACAAACTGATAGTTCACTACAGAGCGAGGTTTAAATAAAGCATACTCTCTTACACGTCTAATAACTCTCTACATAAACATCCTAAATACATTATTGGTTTCTTAAATACTGTGTCTAACATAACTTTTCTAGACGGGAAGATACTCTTAGTTGATTCATGCACTGTAGATAGCTTCCTCAGTCTCTGTTGTACATCCAAACAAAGGAGTGGTCACAGATGATGTGTCTTGTGAAGATATCACTTCCACTGTAGCAATATTAGTTAGCTGTTTTCTACTTATATAGTTCTTATGCACCATTTTTATTCCATACTGTGTTGCAACATTCATCTGTAAAACAAACGTTAATGTTATTTATCAATAATATAGAGATATAAAAATATCTTCGCGACTATTAATTATACTGTTTCTTTAGCATTGTTTTTCTCAGTAAAATATACTTTACCTTTGTGGGCATGGTAGGACACGTAGAAGTACTGGGCATTACTATTTCCTCACGTTTTCTTTTCAATGGTCTGCTACTGCTTGTAGGTTGTTCAAGTAACTTGTTCAATTCTGAACAGTCTTCGCTTGCATCTTGAGCAATTTTACGAATTGAAGCCGACGCTATGAGTTTGAGTTCTTGGTTCATTAACTTACATTGGTAATAATTACCTTACTGGTAGGAACAAAGCACTTTCTATATTCCATAATTATTAAACGTTTGTTTATAAAACAATGAGAACAAATCGTATTTACCTTACAATGTAAGGTTATAATTTGTTGTTTGTGACTTATGACACTTGTGTTTGTAAATGTCATTACTGTCATTGCTGTCATAGCAAACACATTACTGATATTCAGCCAACAGTGACGTCATTTGAAGGGCAAATGAAGGTTATTCATTTAAAGGCTAAAATATTAATAATCCATGATTATTTTCGCATTCTAACTAATAGGCTACGATCAGCAACCTTATTCCTCGAAATGGTTTTCACTTTATGACAATTTAAAAAAATGAGACAATCCCCATTACAAAGACGTAAAGTCACAGCTAATAATAAAATAATTCAAAGAAAAATAAATAATGTATAAAAATTAATTTTATAATGTCAATGAAAAAAATTCCTTAGTCGAATACAACTCTTTTTTCAACGAGGTCCAATCTGCGCGCAAATGTTTTGTCGTTTGATTCATTTTTGATATTTTCTGGCAGATGTTCATAAAACTGTGGACCAATTATGCGCGGGTTTTTGGTTGCGAGTGTCATCCGTCATGTGCGTCGAGGTCTCAGAGTAAACAGAACTGGAGTAGCCATTAGTCAATTTCTCAAACATTTTATTCTGCCATTTCTTGCGGGGGGTGAGGTTACCACTACACTCAGCACAACGCACAACGTTTTTACAAATGCACACATGCATAATTCGACACACAAATTTAAATTTCACGCACACACACGCTTAAAATAGTCACGTGGGGTGTGCGTTTTGACAACGTCACAGCCGCACTCCCCACGAGACTAGCGCTCGAAATTTGAAATCGGAGAATTCTAAAACATGAAATAATGAAGTAAATAATCAGGAAATCTTAAAAATTTTTATTACAAATAAAAGGTGACACCATCATTTAGCATACTCGATGTTTTCTATTTATTTTTACAACAAAAAACAGCACAGGCAGACATTTTTGCGGGAGCTCTGTTCGCCGCAACGTTTACAATGTTATGGCTGTCAAAATGGCGGCTCAACTAGTTTTATTAAACGTGCAAGCATCCGATGCTTGTGCATTTGGCAGAGGGGAATGTTAGACAAAGGCTACTCCAGTTCTGTTTACTCTGAGGTCGAGGTACACCAGCTAACCGGTCCACATTTCTCAAATTGTATGCCATACATTTTCTTCGACTAAATTGTGATAATAGAAAATATTTGCTCTTACATACATTATTATATTGTATATGTATAATGAGTACATAGTCTACGTAAAATGACAGATACTGAAAAAGTAGTTGAACACCTGAATAAATGGATAATGTAGACAAATTATAGGATATGGGTATAGATATAAATAATGACCTACTAAGCTTTATGATGTTGTATAGTTTACCACAATCATTTGAAAACTTCAGAATTGCTATTGAAAGCAAGGATGAATTACCAGATCCGAATAATTTTATAAATAAAAATTATAGAGGAGGCTGAAGCAAGAAAAAGTATAGGAAGTACTAGTAGTAATACCTATCCAGAAGGCGCAATGTACCTACAGCAAAAATAAATTTAAAAACAAAAGAATAGTGCAATGCTACAAATGCAGAAAACTAAAAGACAAGTTGAAAAAAGCATTTGATTTGCGAGACATGGGCGAACTTCATCATTACCTTGGAATTCAATTCACCCATGTAGGGGGAGTGATAACCATGTATCAAAAGACATATATTCAAAAACTTTTAAAAGTATACAACATGTCTGAATGTAAACTAGCTTTTACACCAATCGAAGTTAGTTTGAAATTGGAAAAGGCTGAAAAACCGGATAGTCAGATACCATATCAAAAACTGATTGGATCTTTGATGTACTTGGCGACATGTACGAGACCCGATATAATGTACACAGTGAGTTTTCTAAGCCAATTTAATTCATGTTACGGCTCTGAACATTGGCAGTCAGCCAAAAGGGTTTTGAGGTACCTGAAAGGCACAGAAAACATGAAGTTAAAATATGAAAAATCTGGAGGCTCGGCATCTCTTACAGGAATGGCTGATGCCGACTGGGCGGCATGCTCAATCGATCGCAGATCCTATACAGGCTACACATTAAAATATGCTGGTAGATTAGTTAGCTATGAAACGAAAAAACAGCGTGTAGTTGCTCTATCCACAGCAGAGGCCGAATATATCGCTCATCCAAAAGAATACTTAATGACATAATTACCAAAAAGTCGAAAATGAGTTTTTGATGTCATAACTTCATGTTTTGCACGTTTTATCTACGGTAAAAACGACAGAATTGTTGTTCCATTAGTTTCCGAAAGAGAGAGTCATTGCCGTCATGGTGTTGGCCTATACTTCGAAAGGATACGCGGAAACATCGACAAAGTTTATAAAATGTAGACAGATTTATAAAAATAAAACTAAAATTGATTATAATGTTGGTTAAATTCATAATTTTTTCCCATATTCAAACCTAGTTTAATGTCATAATTGTATTATTTGATGTATAAAATGTCATAAATGTACGTCTGGTTTGTTTTATTTCGTTTTTTCAAATAGTTTCTTAAGTTTTCTCGCAAACTTTTTATGTTATATTATTGGTAGTAAAGTAACACAACATAACTATTAAAATATATCAATAGAATGATTGGAAATACACAATATTTTCGATGTCAAACTTTTAAAACGCTCTCCTGAAAAATCGCTAAAACGTAATTACGTCAATATTCTTTTGGATGAGCGATATGGCGATGACCTAAGCTGCAAAGGAAGCGCTACATTTAAAAAATTTACTAAATGTGATAGGAGTGTCTCAAGGTCCAGTAAAACTGTATAACGACAACATTGCTGCGAATAAATTAGCTAATAATTTAATGACCGGGAAAAGATCCAAGCACATTAGTATTAAGGAGCATTTTATAAAAGAATGTGTGCAAAATCTTGACCTCACTGAAGAGCAAATCAATAAACTTGAGCGGCTTCAAAATACTTGCATTAGGTTTATATTTGGTTTACGCAAATATGACCATGTTTCCGAATTTCGCACTAAGCTCAAGTGGTTGCCCATTCGCTTTCGCCGGAATGCCCACATTGTTTCTGTCCTCTATTCTATCCTGTTTTTTCCCAATTCCCCTTCCTATTTAAAAGCAATGTTTAAATTTCGGAACGATACCCATTTTTACGATCTTCAGAGAATTTAACCTTATCCACTCCAATGCACTCCTCTAAATTTTACAGCAAATCTTTCGCTGTACAAGCTGCTAGTTTGTGGAACGCATTGCCTATTGAGATTAGGCGGGCTCAGACCTTGGGCGCCTTTAAGAGTCTTGTAAAGAAATATTATTTGTCACTGATACCAACCATTTCGTCATAATGTTCGGGTCTATTGATGTATCATTATTTATTTATTTCAAGTTTATTATTTATATATGTTATTTTTGTATGTATGTTTGGATATATATTTGTATTGTATTTTATGTATGCATCAATTTTATGTAAGTACATTATATTTATTATATTATATAATTTATTTATGTGTATTTTATTATTATGTAAGCATCCATGTTATCTAATCTATGATATACCTACAGCCTTCCTTTCTTGGTGATCTATTTCCCGTCCATCCTAAGGTTGTCTTGAAAATATCGCTCTTAGCGATAAGGCCGCCCATTGTACATTTTGAGTTTTCATAAATTATCTATTTTGTTTCTTTAAATATGTTGTATGTACAATAAAGTATAAATAAATAAAAATAGAGATGTCGTTATTGAATACAAGCCTCAGAGTAAACAGAACGTACAAGCCCACGCATGAGATGGAGGCGGACCTTATGACTAAGGGCTAAGGGACTAACCTCGACACTAGGTGAAAAGCTTGGACTCTTCATATAGATGAATGAGTTACGTCCCTCGTGAGGAGGAGTGTTATGGTAATACTTCACTCGGTACTTTATGGTCGTTGCCACGGGCAACAATAAGTTGTTAAAAAAATGAACAATGTAAAAGGTTTACTAAAATAAAATTGTATTAATTGTTAGCCGTCGCTTCTTATTTAAAATAAGGCTATGGCAGTCTTATTGTTAAATAAGCAGTGATCTCTTCCAGACCACCTATTACAATTAGGGTAGAATTTTCCCTTTTGGAAGCAATGCAATGAACTAATCATCACGACTCTTTCTCGAAGAGGTAGTCAGAGGTGTTATTTATTATTACCCATTTATTACCCACATTACTTCATATATCTTAAGTCCCCATGTAACGGTTATCAGACGAGCCTGTTGCCATGCACCGGGGTAAATGTGAGGCAAACGATATTACAAATCATTATTATTTAATAATATAAACCGTAGTAAAAATGTTTTTTAATAAAAAGGTTCTGCAATACTTAAAATAACAAAACGCACTTGCGTTGATGTTTGATGACTCGAAACGCATGTGTCATTTATGTCAAAATGTCTAATTTCGTGTGTTGAGTTGTTTTGTTTGTTTTCACTCGTGATTTTATTATTTTATCGCATCTATTAACATCTTAATTACATATTTACCGTAAACTAATTTTCTGTTACTATTCGACACACTAAACTGCTATTTAATGGTGCTAAAACGATACTGAAGCGTTGATTTTTGTCACAAAATCTTTAGTGTGTAAAATTATTAACTTGTGATTGTTGTGTTATGAAGAAGATTTAATAGTCATTTTACAGCGTACATTTTAGACATTTTACCAAGGTAATTTAATAAAACCATTATGTATTTTCAGCGTACGATTTTACTATTGTATGGTCATTGGTTACCTTAATTGGCGCTGAAGGTTTTTGAGTCATATAGACATCATATATCGTATTTTGTTGACGCAGTTGTTACGGTGTATAATGTAATTAGATTTAATGGTAACATTATTCATGTATATAGAAAAATATCTTTCTCTGTATTCAGTCAGAGTTAAATGATTGAGTTTGGTTCTGACATACAGACCCTAATTTGAAAATTGGATCCGATACCTTGTTA
Organism: Parapoynx stratiotata; assembly: GCA_910589355.1. Taxonomy (NCBI): domain Eukaryota; kingdom Metazoa; phylum Arthropoda; class Insecta; order Lepidoptera; family Crambidae; genus Parapoynx; species Parapoynx stratiotata. The sequence goes on along the minus strand of OU342476.1, from coordinate 3,511,972 downwards.
AATATCCGATAAAAATTATAGATTTAAACTGTTTTTTTTAATCTAAGTATTTTACAATACACTTGTGAACACCAAAAAACCATGCCTAGCATTCATTTGCTAATATATCATCAATGATCATGACTATTACAGTCATGATCATTGATGTATATAACACTAGATTTGCAAACTGCATTAAATTGCGTCAAAAAAAGCGTAGCCGTTTCCGAAACTCAACAACGTAGCTTTGAAACCACAAAACATTGAAAAGATAAATATAATAGGTTGGGGAAAAAGTTTCTTCGCATTTTTTAAGAAAATTCAAAACATTTTTTAATATAGTTTATTTACATTTAACTGAAGTATGTAGGTACCATTTTGTTCGATAACTTTTTGCCATCTTGTAGGTAGGGACATGATCCCATTGCTATAGAAATTTTGCGACTTCTGGTCAAAATACCGCGACAAGTGGTTTTGGCAGTCCTCTCGTGATGTTAACCTGACACTGCCTAAAGAATTCTGAAGAGACCGAAACAGGTGGAAATCTGAAGGTGCAAGGTCAGGACTATACGGCGGATGCATTAACACCTCCCAGCCAAACTCTCTTAATTTTTGCTGAGTGGCTAAAGATGTGTGAGGTCTAGCGTTATCATGATGAAAAACCACACCCCTTCTGTTGATTAATTCCGGCCGCTTTCTCTCAACTTCTTGCTTTAATCTCATCAGTTGTTCGCAGTAGAGTTCAGAATCGATGGTCCTGCCTGGTGGTAACAGCTCATAATGAATAATGCCCTTCCAATCCCACCACACACACAGCATCACCTTGTTGCGAGTTAACCCGGGTTTCGCCACAGTCTGTGAAGCCTGACCGGCCTTTGATCACGACCTTTTTCGCACGTTCTTGTCGTACGTGATCCACTTTTCATCACCAGTTATCAGCTTCTTCAAAAATGGTTCGGTTTCATTACGTCGTAATAAAGAATCACAAATGAGTACACGGTTCATTAGGTTTCTTCAGTGAGCTCGTGAGGTACCCAAAAGTCGAGCTTTTTTGTGTACCCAGTTTTTTTCAAATGCGCCAAAACTGTTTTGTGGTCAATTCCCAGTTCTTCAGCTACGTCGTAACTACTGACATGCCGATCTTGCTCCACTTTTTCAAAAATGGCATCTATTTTATCTGTAATAGGGCGACCAGAGCGACGTGCATCTTTGACATCAAAATTTCCGGATTGAAAACGCTTAAACCAAATTTGTGCTACTCTCACAGACACTGCACTAGGTCCATAAACATCGCAAATTTTTTTCGCGGCTTGCGTTGCATTTTATCTTTTTTGTAGTAAAATTTTAAAATGTATCGAATTTCTTCATTAGATTCACTCATCTCGGCGGTTCGAAAAACAAATGAAAATCACACATTTTCCTAATTTGAATTTGGAATTATGTTCTTTAAAATTTAAACTTTCAATGATACCAAAACCAGCCAGATACAAATAGTATAGCCAAAGAGATTTTATTACAAGTTTATACATACTATAATGCGAAAAGACTTTTTCCCCAACCTAATATATCTACCCCACTTACGCAAGTCACAAAAGCTACAGCCCGGTGTCTGTACTGTCTCGCCCAGATAAGACTGGATTAGACATATCGCATTGTCAAAGTACAATGGTGGAAGTATTCCCTGCTCGTGAAACCATTTTATTTTATTTACCCATAATACCCCCTTTTATTTTTTAATAATATATATATATTTTTTTAAATAATTATATTAATACTTTTTATTTCTTATTGGATGTATTAATTCAAGCTTAAAGATATCATGTTTTTGTAATAAGGTATTATGGGTTGGAGAGCAATGCAAATACTTATTTAAAAATGAAGTAAATAAGTATTAGAAAAAAATGTTGTGAGTGTAAGTCGTGTCGATTTTATTATAAATCATTCATTAAGCAAAATCAAATGTTACTTTTAATAACTCAATTCAGGTAATTAAAATATTGTTCGTGCAATCCATAATATAATTTATTTCATAAACAAGAAACTGACATACATCAAAGTTCTGACACGTGAATATAAAAAGTAAAGAGGTCACAACAGTCCTCCCCTCCTAATTTGGTCGATATGTCGACGGTGGCAAACTCCAGATGGTGTCTCAATTATGTAATGTAACTGTCCAACCCTCCCTACTATCTTGCCAAAATCCCAGCTACGAGCTCCACTCGTTGCGTAAACCATAAACTGCACATTATCTCCGTCCGAGAGTGTTCGTACCTCCTTGGGTTGACTCGTATTCATATGTTCTTCTTGGACTGGCAACATAGTATCTAGATTCGTTCTTACATCTCTGTTGAACATTAATCTGTAAGGACTCTTCCCCTCTGGGCTGGGTAAACGGCGCAGCTGTGTTAAGAGCCTCCTTAATTTTGCGTATATGTCACCAGATTCGTTCTCCATTGCTCTTAAGGCATACTTTATTGTTTGGACAGTGCGCTCCGCCTGCCCGTTCGTCGCCGGATGATAAGGTGCTGATGTGCGATGAGTGATATTATACGATTTTAAAAAGTCCTTAAATAATTTTGATGTAAACTGAGGTCCATTGTCAGAAACTAGGGTGAACGGAAGGCCAAATGTACTAAATAAATTTTGAAGTTGGGTAATGCACCAATCTGATGTTGTTTTCGATGTGGGAATAACTTCCACCCACTTGCTATAAGCATCCACAATTATGAATAATTGCTTTCCTGAAATTGGCCCTGCAAAATCTATATGAAGTCGTTGCCATGGTCCATTTGGAGTCTCCCAATGATGCAATTCAACCTTAGGAGGCGCTTTTTGCTTCAAGCAACAACTTCTGCATCCTTTAGCTAAATTTTCAATGTCACGATCAATCCCAGTCCAGAAGCAATAATTTCGTGCCAACATTTTCATTTTGACAATACCCGTATGGCCCGTATGTAACTCATTAAGAACATATTTACGCAGTGACTTCGGAATGACAACTCTCGCTCCTCTTAACAAACAACCGTCCTGTAATGTATATTCTGTATTAATGTACCCAATTGTTTCGAGTGGTGTTCCTCTTTCTAAGGCGTCCTTGATGTTTTTCAGTTCGGTGTCCTTCTCAGTTTCAAAAACTATCGATTGTTTATTGACTGATAGCGTATTAATTTGATTGTTTTGATATATGTATGTTTGGTCTACTCTCTTAACCACGGTTGCTTCTGTAGGAAAACGAGACAAATAATCAGCATTACAATGGTCCTGTGTTTTTCGGTAAACAATGTCATAATCAAATCCGGATAAAAACTGTGCATAATTGAAAATGCGCATGGCACTCATGGTAGGTAAAGTCTTGTGAGGATGTAAAATTGATATCAACGGCTTATGATCAGTAATGAGAGTAAATTTTCGACCATAACAATATTGGAAAAATTTTTTCAGGCCCCAGTAAATAGCAGTTGCTTCCTTATCTATTTGACTATATTTCCTTTCACTATATGTCAAGGATCTGGAAGCAAAAGCAATTGGTCTCTCAGAGCCATCCGGCATCTTGTGGGAAAGAACTGCTCCGAGTCCCACAGGCGACGCATCTGTGGCAAGCGTGATTGGAAAAGATGGGTTAAAATGCATTAGTACTCGTTCGCTGGTTAATACTTGTTTAATTTTATCTAGACTTTTTTGGCAGGCCTCGCTCCATAGAAATTTTACGTTCTTCTTTAATAGGTGGTTCAAGGGATGTAAAAGGGTTGCTAAATTTGGGACAAACTTGGTGTAATAATTAATCATTCCCAAAAGAGTTCTCAATTCACTAACGTTCGTAGGCGCTGATGCTTTGGTAATTGCTGTAACTTTCTTTTCACACTTATGTAGACCATTTTTGTCAATTGTATGTCCTAAATACGATACATTTTCTTTCAAAAACTCGCATTTATTTTTATTCAACGTCAACTTGTTTTTCCTCAGCCTCTCGAAAACTTTTTGTAGCCTCTCTGTAATATCCGTAACATCGGTGCCTTTAATCAGGATATCATCAAAGAAACAAATGACACCATCTATGCCCTGTAATATAGAATCCATAAATCTTTGCCACTGATTAGGTGCAATCTTCACTCCAAACATCAATCTATTAATTTTGTACGTGCCTTTATGAGTACTGATAGTTTGAAGTAAGGCACTCGTATCGTCCATTGCCATATGTAAGTAGGCTTGTGTAATGTCTAGTTTACAAAATAGATTACCTCCATTCATTTGTGCGAATATGTCGTCTATTATAGGTATTGGATAATTGTCATCTTTTATACACTTATTCAGGGTCACTTTGTATTCTGCGCATAATCTGATAGAGCCATCAGGCTTATGAACAGGTACTATGGGAGTGCCCCATTCTGATGTTTCTGTTTTTGTGATAATGTTTAGCTTTTCTAATCGTTCGAGTTCTTTTTCAACCTTATCTACTAGTGCGTAGGGTAATCGTCTAGGCTTGATAAATATAGGTCGAACATTATCTTTCAAGTAAAGAGTGCATCGATAATTGGGAATAGGCTCAAGCGAATCCGAAAATAAGTCTGAATAATTTTCCAACAATTTATTTAAAACAGTATTAGTAGCAGTTTCGACATTATTTACATGAAAATTTAATTGACTTTGTCTTATCCATTCTCTTCCAAATATTGCGTCTACATTTCCTTTAATGATATAAAGTTTACCGTAAAATAACTGGTTTTCATACATACATTTCGTGTAAACTATTCCATACGGCTTGATAATTTCCCCAGTGTACGTGCGCATCTGAATAGATGTTTTATAAATTTTCTTTTTAATTCCCAATAAGTGTAACTGATGGAGCGAAATGGAGCTCAACGCCGCTCCCGTATCTAGCTCCATTTTTAAGGGTTTATCCTCAATTCTTACATCAATCATGAATTTCCCGCTGTGACCCGTAGTAACCACATTCATGTCGCAGCATGGAGAATCTTCTGGATCTAGTTCAAAATCATCCTGTTCATTGTTATGAGAGATCTGATGACTCTGCTGCGCCTTTCCTTTCTGTAAGCATACATTAGAAAGATGTCCAATTTTTTTGCAAGATGTACACACAGATTGGTAATGAGGACATTTATTTGCCCTATGAGTAGAGTTTCCGCATCTGTAACAACGTCCTCTCAAGTCTGATACTGTGGTTAAGTTTTTTTGCACATCACAACTACCAGAATTATTTAGTAGGTTTCTAGAGATCTTATGGTTTGAGTTAGTAATAAATTCTAAATTCTCTCTTTTTGCAGATTCTATTGCGAGAGCCTTTTCAATTGTTGAGGTGAATGGTAAAGGGTCGCGTTCCTGTAGAAGTTTTGTACGAATCTCTATGTCTTGAACTCCTCTTAGAAATTGCAAATTTAAAAATAAATCTGCTACTGAATTCCCACATTTGCATTTAAAATGACAATTTTCGGTCATTTTCTTTAGTTCTGTAGCGTATTGTGTAACATTTTCTTCCTGTTCTTGTAATCTAGAAATAAATTTATGTTGGAGAGTCCAGATATTAGGTTTAGGTTCCAGAAAATTTTCTAATATGTCAAATACTTCTGAATACTGTAGGTTAATAGGATCGTTCGGATAACATATATCATACATCGTTTGGTGTAATGAAGGGCTAATAAGGGTAAATAATATTCTTAATCTTATATTATTTTCATGAACACCTTTTAATATCATGTAAGATTCAAATCGCCGACGGAAATTCTTTATTGACTCGTTATCATGCATTGGTTGAAAAGCAATATTGTAGTTTAATGATGTAGGTGTAGAAGGCTTATTAGACTCTGTCGTATTTCGTGACATCAAATTTTGCAATTTGACTTTTAACGACAAAAAATCTTCCTCAATTGTAAATCTCGTATCTATTTCGATATCTAACTCCTCGTTTGAAACAATTTCATCAATTTTATTTTGGATATCAGTGTATTTATCTTGTAATTTATTAATTGTACACTCTCGTACCTTACATTCATTTGCAGAGATTTCCGTCATGTGTTGCAATGTATCTTGTAGTTTTGTAATTTGTCCTTTTATTGTAGTTCTGCTTCTTTTGAGTTTTTCCATTTTTAATCCTCGTCGCCACTTTAATAACTCAATTCAGGTAATTAAAATATTGTTCGTGCAATCCATAATATAATTTATTTCATAAACAAGAAACTGACATACATCAAAGTTCTGACACGTGAATATAAAAAGTAAAGAGGTCACAACATTACTAATGCTTGGTAATAAAATAAGAAAGATTTTCGTTATTATTATTTATTATGCAAAACTACAGGTGGCAAGTCTGTTGCCATGCACCGGCAACCATACAAGTAAATACGTCGTAATATACTTTAATAACTTGATGTACTGTAAAATGTAAAAATAAGAATTCAAAACTGCTGACAATATGAACAGATAACCTAGCTTTCTCTTTGTAAGATAATTTTAAAAATCGAGTCGGTAGATCCATAGATTATTCCCTGCAACGTCATAAACTCGTAAGATCGCAAACTTTACCTTTGTTAAGTCTAAATAGAAGCATCACTTTTAATAACGATTGTAATTGCCTCATGAGACAAATAAACACGACCACTTTTGCGGCATATTTTGTCTTCATCAGGAAAGTGCTTCAAACATAAATATTGTTGATTTTGTTGGAAGACAGTCTGTCTCCTTCCGCAGCAATCAGATTTTTTTAATCCACCTATCCCGGCTTGCTGCATTTTTAGGCAATGTGCAACATTGTTACTAGCGAGCGAGTGGTAGATTCACTTATTCATAAATTGACGTTTTTAAGTGTTTGTATATCAAGCCTATAAAAAAAAAGATATTTTTGATTTGATTTGATTTGATTTAAAAACCTACATAAAATCACTGATTCCATAACTTACAACTTTCTCCCATAAATATGGAAAACCAAAAATACTATATTGATTTTCTAGAGTTAGAATAGAAAAAGCATTTATTGTTAAAACTGTGTACATACTTTTATTTTTCTTTTCAGTTTTATTTTTTTTAACACTTTTTTTAACGCTTGAATACTACCCATTTCTTTATATCTATAATTGACCTAACCTGTAATACCATCGTGCATCGCCCCTCTATGCCCGAAGGGATAGGCAGAGGTGCTAACACCCACATTCCGCTCTTCCTTCCACTTGATACCACAAAAACGACACCACTGGTGGTGTCGTATGGAATCTCTAGTCCATATGACACCACCCTAGTGATGTCCAGAAATGCGTGTTTTTGACAAACAGCTCCCAATTCATTATTTTAAGTTGACTATAGTTAAACGATAATTAATAAAACAGAGTTTATGAAATATAAATATTTTAAATAAGTGAAGTAAGTAGTTATGTGGGTATTAAAGAACGGACCGGAAATCTAGTCTTCCAGCATGTCCACAATTGTTGTAACGTGCTTGTAATATGCCTGTAATGAACTTTTCTTCTAGTGTTTCTCTTCCGGGAAATAAACTTTAGTAACCATGTCCATTTTGAAAAATTAAAAGATTAGAACGGAAAGACAATAATATGCATATTGCAATGAACAATGTCAAGATGACCATTTGAGTGACAGATAAATATAAACTTTATCATATGACGTACCTCATTAATGAAACTGCTTGAACTTAATTGGAGTTTTCATATCAACAACTTTGTATGTAACCTCACTAATAGTCGGTGGTGTCATATGGACTAGAGATTCCATACGACACCACCGGTGGTGTCGTTTTGGTGGTGTCAAGTGGAAGGAAGGCATTCCGCCAGATATGTTAAGTCCCCATGTAACAGGTGGCAAGCGCAATGTGAGGCAACCAATCAATTGAACCTACATAAATTTTAATAAATAAAGAAAGTATTTAATTTATTCATATATTTTTTGTTTCAGCATCGAAACAAATAGTACAAATATAAAATGGAAATAATACAGACACCACAGACAAGTAGAACAAATAACGGCAAAGAGATCCATAGAGATAGCATGAATAATGAGGTCTCGTCGACATCCTGCGAATATACATCCCAGAACAACACCGTTGCAAAGTTTAATAACTTTTACAAAACCCGCTACACAGAGGCCGCTTCTGACAACGAAACTATGGAACCAAGACTACCACCCTCCACATCCCGAAACCATTACAAAAGCATGGGAAACATAAATGAGAGCTACCGCAATAATGATTTTAATAAGAATGTAAATAGGGTACAAAATAGCATAAGCAATGTAGATCTAAGCCACAGAGAGAGAATAAAGAAATACGAGTTTTTACAAGTCCCCATAGTCGGGTATGAGGTTATGGAGGAACGAGCAAGGTTCACGATATACAAGTTGAAAGTCGAAGATGACAAGCGTGACCAGTCTTGGCTGGTCTTTCGAAGATACACAGATTTTGTTAGACTCTTTACTAGGATCAAAACCGAGCAGCCTAATATAGTTTTACCGTTGCCTGGGAAGCGTTGGTTCAGGGACAACTTTGAGCCAGCATTCCTAGAAGAGAGAGTGAGAGGGCTGCAAATATTCGTGAATGCGATATTGAAAAAGCTACCCAATCACCCTGTAGTTAGAGAGTTTTTTTGCTTGGATGAACCTCCACAGGTATTCAGCTATCAACCTGAAGTACAAGCGGTATATGGCGCACTAGAAGATTCAATTTCCACATTAAAGATGCAGCTAAAACAGAAAGATGCTACGATCATGCATTTACAAAAGAGGGTATCTCAGTTAGAGCTGCAAGCGAATAACTGCCCCACGTGTAGTACAAATAATGCTGTTAATTCGATGTAAGTGTAAGAATAAGTTTTTTTTTTTCATGTAATGATTTACAAAAACAATATAAAGGTTTTTAAAAAAGTAACAGTAATTAACCACAAAGGTTTATAGCCATACAGTTAAAGTTCGCAACAGTTTAAACAGCATTTCCACTAATATTATTATATAAATACATTGATTAAGTCTAACCAGTTTATAAAATACATATCTACAACCAAGAAATTCCATGACCATACACTTCAGCCTATAAGGTGATTTGTAATATATACAGTAATATATTGAATATACTGTCTGTGTCTTGTGATTGAGTAAATAATAACTGTGTATTGCACTAACACTAGAAAGATGGAAAGACAAGAAATTGTGTAATTCATGATATAAAGCACGCCAATTCAAAACGCTTATCAGTTTGCATTTAATGTCGAGAATAAGTTGGTACAACGGAATAAACATTTCAATACTCTTTTATTTCATCGGTGATTGATATAAAGCAAGGCAGCTTCTCGAATGGTGTTTTTTACTTACTAAGACTATATATTTTTTATACTATCCCCCTTACTAATAAACGAGTTATATGGAAGAAATAGTTATTCAATGTTTTGTCACTTTCTGACAACTACTGTCTTCTGAATGTCTGACGAAGACAAAACACTGAATAACTATTTCAACCTTATACCTCGTTTATTAGTAAGGATGTATGTGTATAATATATTATTTGGAGAATGATTTGTAACCATTGTATAAGGGTTACTTTTAACGAATCAACAACCGCAAGTCAAGGAAGCTAACATCATAAACACAGAACAATAAAAAAGGTTAGAATGATAACGCATCCACATTAGTACTAGGACCGCGCGAGCCAGTTCTCACACATACAAGAAATAATAGTTATTCAACACACAAGGAGCGCAATGTATTCATTGGCTAAAAAAATTCAAGCAAAAGTAGCGAATTGCACCTAAATAATAAGGGTTATTTTACTGCAATACACAGGTATGTGTTACCAGCTGTTGTACGGTACCATTTATGTTGGCACAATGCATTTTGTTACTTCGAAATTTTACAGTTCAAGCACGGACTGGTAAGATCATTTATATACAATCATTTGAAATAAGTTTTTAAATATTATAATCTATAATACGTTTAATGAGACACGTTAAATATCTTTTTCGAATTATTGTGCAAAAACATGTACACTATCATGACAGCACTGGACTAGGGTAGTGCACAATTTGATGTCGATAATCAAGTATGATTCAAGTATTAAGTAACAAAATTATGTATTTTATTTATTTATCCAACTTCGTAATCAAGGAGAATATTAATATACAGGTTGGATTTTTTTTATCTCCAAAAAGGAAACAAACTTTTATTTTCAAATAGAAACAAAACTGTTTTCACACTTTTTTCAAAAAAGCTTACCCAAACAGGGAATCAAACCACCTCAAATAATTCTATTTCGTGGTGGTTTTGGTCGCTACACAAGCAGCAGCAGCATTTAGTTGCTTAAAATGGGACTAGTTGATAGGTGTGAATGTCTGAGGATATTTATTTATTTCTTTTATTTCACTAATTGATTTAGTTATGGCTAAGAATAAAATTTCTCTATGAAACATTAGGTCTTACGCATGTAAGACATAATGAAACCTTACATAAATTTATTTTTTCCGGGCATATTTGGAAAATCTGTAGCAGCCGGTGGAATGCAGAAGAAGAGATGGATATCTTGTATGAAATACGAGTGTTTCACATTGTATTGATTAATAGAATAAAAAAATAACTAAAAAATTTTTAGCTGGTTCGATTCCCGGTTTGGGTAAACTTGATTTGAGAAAAATGCTTCTTTTTAAAATAAAAGTTCGTTTCCTTTTTGGAAATTAAAATATTTTATTTATTTAAGGTACCTCCCCTCTAGGGCTCCTAAATAAATTCCAACCAATTTCAATACTATACAAATTTAATGAAGATAAATATTTTGTAGTCTGTGATTTAGTTTTCTACTGAATAAATACTATAAAGACAAGAGGTAACAGTTTCAGGTGGATGTTTCTAGGAATAGGTCACTGACTATAACAAAAGATACACTATCGCTATGAGAACAACAATAAAGAAAAAACTGCCTTGCCAGTTTTCCACCAGTGAATAATAAATAAAATAATTGGTAAAGTTATGAGCTGGGGTTGACATCAGTAAAGAAACAGCGGTTACCAACAAAAAATACACTTTTTAATTAATAAACATTAATACTGGTTAATCACATTTTTCTCGTCACCCATCCCTCAATGTCTTAAGTCGAAAGTCTTTGACCAATGCGTCCTCCCGGTAATGACCTACGGTGCTAAGACGTCCACGTCTTAGCACCGTAGGTCATGACCGGGAGGACTCACTGCTCGACTAGTCCACCAGTTTAAAGTCACTGGAGGGCACTGTCTTTATTGCCTATTATAATTTTGAGTTTTCGCTTTCTTTGTGAACTGGCATTTGAACAGGAAGGCGAACTTGATTTTCCTGCAAACAAAAGTAAATGATTTCAAAATTCTCGCTTATGAGATATTTGACATCATGAAATAAATTTCTTTTTAGATAAAATATAGAAAATAATCAACAAATTAAAGTCCCTACTAATTTTATTCAATCGTCACTCAATCACATGCGCAATATTTCTACCCTGTATAATCGAAACGACTGCTTTGGCGCAAGGGTAAGGATAACTGCCTTCTGTGGCAGACATCACGGGTTCGATTCCCGAACAAGACAAATGTATAATTTTATAATAATATTTTGTTTTCACTGTAGACAGATAAAATATTCATAGCATTACCTGTACGCAAATATCTATGTGAGGTACTGCAGAAGATTTCAAATGCCTTTTTTTTAAACTTGTAGGAAGTCATCTTCCGTAAAATGCTACGAGCAAATGCTACTGCTTTTAGTAGGAAACCATTGATCTTTCCTGCCAGTTACGGATATCCAATTTTCATTTATATCCGGATTTGTAGGAAAACTGAAATATGTAAATCTTTATAAACAGAATATTTATGTCTTATTTAAAAATTTAATAGATATTTAAAACTTAGATTTGATATTATGTCCATGTAAATTACCACATCATAATGTCTGAGCACAAGGAACAAAAAAACTCTATCGATAAAACTATCGATAACATGCAAGCCCTATGATTGCACAGAATTTGGTACGAATTATTTTCGTGATTGATTATGCCTCCATATTTAGTTATTTCCAAATATTATTACTTACCGATGAAATGAAATTCGTCCTATTTCCAGATTCACCTTTTCACTTCGCAAACGGCACGAAATAATAGCACAACTCGGCATCTTTTTGGGTTTTGTACTGCACCGAATATACGTCTGACAGCTACGCCATTGTGCAATACACTGCGAGCAATTTGACGTTCATATGCCCGTTTGCTCAAATGAGCGGCTCGTCAACCACGCCCACTTTATCATTCTAACCTTTTTTATTGTTCTGTGATCATAAATAACAAAAATAATCTACGACTTTTAATAATTTGACACATTTTAATTTCATACAAAAATAAATATCATTTTTGAATGTACTTAGCTCTGCGCACACCGCGCGCGCGAGCGTCGCGCGTGTCGCCTTTTCGTACGTACGGGACATAGACTTATACTAATGTCACGACAGTACAAGTATAAGCTTGTAAAATCGTTTTTAATTAATGTATTTTTTAATGTATGTGTTGGTCCGGGACACAAAAAGAATGTACCAACTGCTTTTCTTGCCTAGCATATCGAAAAAGGCGACTAAGGGGGTATTGGATACTGGGTCTGTGATTGTGTAGGCGTTGAGCTAGCCACTTGTTACTACTCTTTTCACGATTTTTTCATCTGACACAGTGCTCCTTGGACTCTGCCTACCCCTTCGGGGATTACAGGCGTGATTGTATGTATGTTGTATGTATGTATGTATTTTTTAGTTATGGTCAATCTCGTAGGACAAAAGTTTTTATTTACGATGTTACCTGCCTCGTCTTGAGAGGTTGTTGATTCATTGAAAGTACATGTAGCGAGAAGTACCAATCGTCATATTTAATACATTATTGCGATAAGCAATTAACTTGACTTTCTTACTGGTTATTGTAACGTTTGGATACTTGCAAAGTATTTAAGGCTAATATGGTCTGGTGATAACATGATGACCTAAAATGCTCTGCTAAAAAATAAAATGAATTACTTAAGGAATAAGTGACTACCCTTCAAGCAGAACATATTTTATTTTGTAGGTATTACAAAAATATTATATTGAATATCAGTTTTAAGTTTGTGATATAAATAGGTATTACGTATATGTGTATTATTGTAACTGTGTATTATATTTTAAAACTTATGGCAGCAACGAAAATAGTAACAAACAAATTGGATATCACATACCACCTAGTTTTAAGACATAAACTAAAACTGATGGTAATATGGTATCTAACACTTTTATTTGCTCAGAGCGAGACAGGAGCTAAATCCGTTTTAAACGAATTCTAAAAGTGAGTCCAGGCTATACTGTGTTATTTTTAATGAATCAACAACTTTGGAAGTTTAGATAGTCCACATCTAAATATCAACATTTAATTTTGTTGATTCTGCTTGTCAGGTATCATCTGCGATCTCAATAACTTCAGTTTATTTTATAAAATCCAAAAGAAAAAAAATTACAGTGTTTCTTTCGAACTCTGAAGTTGGCAGAATCACCGTCAAACATCGGTGAAGCCATTAAAAAAGAAGAAGAAGAACAACATTTGTTCTACGAGTGTTACCATAATTCAATATATTAATTAAAAATGATTTTACAAGCTTGTAATGTACTGTTGTGACTTTAGTAAGTCTATGTTCCGTTCATACGAAAAGGTGACACGCGCGACACTCTTTGCGCACAGAGCTAAGAGCATTCAGAAATTGATAATTTTTTTTAAATGTGTCAAATTATCAAAAGTCGTAGAACAAATGTTGTTCTTATGATCTACCCAGTTTTGGGTGGCTGTTGATTCATTTATAAAACCCTGTTAGTAAAAAAATTTAAATAATAAATAAAAACAATTATTTATTTATTTATTTATGTCATGGTTATGTCACATTTTGTTAGAGTGAACGACACGTGTCAATATTGTTATATTGCAGTTTAATGTACGGTTATAAACTTGTTATGCAACGTGGACAATGTTAATGTTACATAATCTGGACTCACCTTAACTTTAGTCCATAGTTTGGATATACCGGGCACTAAGGTTTTTAGTATTTTCATGTTTGAGTAGAACACCCTAATAAGTATAATAAGATATTAATATATTAATAGCGCATGTATTTTAATGTCAAAATAATTTTGAAATATTTCGTAAACCATTGGTTAGAAAGTGGTATAAATTGATTTTAATAGCCTATCCATGTTACTCATAAAAATATTTTAGTTAAAAAGTGATTTGTCACTTTCTTTCTAATTTAGATTTGTGTTTGAAAGAAGAAAACAAAAAACTAACTAACGTAACTAAATAGGTTTATTAAGACTATTATTTTTTATGAATAACACGGTACGTCTTCAATGACTGACACAATTTTTTAAAATTCTACAGCCTGTATTTTGTAAGTGACATTTAATTTTTTAATTCTGTGTTCATAATGTATTTTTTTGTTAATAATTTGTTGTTGTCTTTGTCAGTGATAACTTTGTTTCTATACAGTTAATTAAACACATTGTCATATTAGAGCATTTACTAAGTTAATGTATAGCTTTCAACCAGTGTGTGGTTGAAAGCTATAAAGAGATGTACACAATAGAAAAAAGCAATGAGGGATGAGGCGAATTGCACCATAATTATCCTTTAAAATGGGACCCAAATCTGTTAATTTACAACATACAATGGCAATAGTGTTACAAACCCGCGTTGGGCCAGCGTGGTGGTGTTACGGCCAATACTCCTCATATGTTTCTCAATGAGGAAGGCCAGTGTCCAGCAGTGGAACGTATATAGGCCGAAGATGAGTGAAGCTAAAGTAAATTGATTAGTAGTCTGCAAAATGTCAAAAATTGAAACACTATTGCCCTGTACTCGATCAGAGATAAAATAAGAGTTTAGTTCTGTAATATGGGCCTAGAATACGATTGTGTCTCAGAGTAAACAGAACTGGAGTAGCCTTTGTCTAACATTCCCCTCTGCCAAATGCACAAGCATCGGATGCTTGCACGTTTAATAAAACTAGTTGAGCCGCCATTTTGACAGCCATAACATTGTAAACGTTGCGGCGAACAGAGCTCCCGCAAAAATGCCTGCCTGTGCTGTTTTTTGTTGTAAAAATAAATAGAAATCGAGTATGCTAAAAGATGGTGTCACCTTTTATTTGTAATTATAATTTTTAAGATTTCATGATTATTTACTTCATTATTTCATGTTTTAGAATTCTACGATTTCAAATTTCGAACGCTAGTCTCGTGGGGAGTGCGGCTGTGACGTTGTCAAAACGCACACCCCACGAGACTATTTTAAGCGTGTGTGCGTGAAATTTAAATTTGTGTGTCGAACTATGCATGTGTGCATTTGTAAAAACGGCTTGTTTTGAGTGTAGTGGTAACCTCACCCCCCGCAAGAAATGGCAGAAAAAAATGTTTGAGAAATTGACTAATGGCTACTCCAGTTCTGTTTACTCTGAGGATTGTGTTGATTTCACAGTTATTGTAATTTCGTGTGTTATGTACTTTTTTTTATAATATTGGTGCTAAACCCGTCACTTTTTATAATTGTGCCGATTGGGTGTAAATATGCGTCCGCGCAAAGGAGCGGCCCAGCGGCTGCGCGGCGATATTACAAGCAATTGTATGGAAAACTAAGCAGCGGCCGCGCCGCTTCAAGTAAATCGTTGCATACAGTCAGATGAAATTTCGCAGTGCATCGGCTAGGTCGCTCGATCACGCTGACGCATATAATGAGGGTTTTCTCTACTTTTCTGCCACCAGACGGCAGGTAAGTCGGGTCCAACAGCTGTCAGATAGCTCAGTCATACTATTCTACATTTTCTTCTTCTTGCCCTTTTCCCACTCTAGGTGGGGTCGGCACAACATGTCTTCTTCTTCCATTCTCCTCTGTCACTCGTCAGCTAAGTATCCACTTCTTTTATTCTCATATCATTCTTCACGCATTCAATCCATCGCTTCTTTGGTCTTCCTCTCACTCTAGGTCTGTCCACAGCATCCTTCTTGTAATGAAGATTCTTCATCTATGGTCGTAGGAAATGTATCGAAGATGAAAATCCGTCAGATACGCGTGAGGATCCGCGTCATGTGTTTTGACAGCTCATGCACCCGAACTTACACTGCTGCTGTCGTAGACCGTTTTTAGAAAACCCTCTTTCGACCCTAACGGATCAAACTATTATCTATTCTACTTTTACCATATAGGTAGGTTTCTTTAACCAATGACTTTTGTGTTATATTATTTCGTAGCTTATAGTGCGCGCGGAACTAGTTGGCCGCGCCTTAGGTATGTGAGCGGGGGGACGGAGAGGCGGGGGCGCTCGCTGTCATTACTCAGTTCGGCGCCGTACTTCGCGACGGCAACACGCATTGAAATTTCCGGCTGCTTTAAATAAAACGCACATGAGATTGCAATAGCGAGATGAGTCGCCGCCTAAGGCGCGGCTAACGAGTTCCGCGCGCACTATAATTAAGAATTATGCGATATGCAAATAATTTTCACTCTTACTGTGTTTAAAATAAAGAGGAAAAACCGTTGACTGTACAAAAAAGTTATGCTACTATTTAAGCATTTGAAAATATTTGCGTATGTTATGTACTAAAGAGAACAATGTTATAGTATAATTCTTAGTCGTTCATATGTTAGTCGATAGATGGCGGTATATGTAATGTATGTCAGGAAGGAACGCATTAGACCATATGAGTTTAGCATACGATTGTCACAGGCGTTTTTTCTACCATACACTTACTAAGAGCTCATATACAAAATTTATAGGATTTGATATCAATACATATAATAAAACTGTAGAGGTCGAATGTCTGTACATGAAAAAAAAATGCTTAAAATCAAGTCAGGGGACCGAAAAAGAGGGAAAATACCAAAAAAAAATTATAATTTTTCTTTCTCTGTCTGTTTGTACTGGTTAATCCGCAAAATGGCTGTATCGATTTCAATGAAAATTGGCATGGTGGTACCTTATATCCCAGCCCTCTTAGCATGAACACCGCATTATGGTATATATCGCGTTTTTATCACATTAAACTGTCAAAGTACCTACTATGGAAATAGGCAAAACGTGGTAAATACTACATCGCGGTGCCCATGCCACTTAGGCTAGTCAACATCTTAGATACTTTTTATTCCGGAACATTAAAGGGTTCCCGTGGGATAGTTAAAAAAACCAGTAGCCGCGTACGTAGTCGCGGGCAACAGCTAGAAGAGAATAGAATAGAATAAACGTTCGATAGGTTATCAAACGTTTAATATAATGCCAATTCCTATACATTCCCCCATTTTACGAAAACGACAGAGAATGTCAAAAGGCATTTTGTTTGGGACATTTGCACCCCTAACGTAAGTTTTCATCGTAAAAAGCTTAACTTTAAAGTTAACGGAACTAATAATAGTTCCGTTAAGAAGCTCAATTTCTATGGGAAACATGAAAAGCGGCTAGCGGGAAGTATCAGAAATCTTTCCCACAAAAATTTACATTCAACAAAAAAATCTAGTTTAATTACGACCTCCGTGATCGAGTGGTCTGTGTGCCGGTCTCAAGGCGTCGCCATCTCGAGAGGTTCTAGGTTCGATCCCCGGTGGGAGCAAATGTTTGTGTGATGAATTCAGACATTTGTTCTCCAGTCTTGGATGTTTATATATATTCACGATATTTATATGTATTTGTCTATTAAATATATTTATCCGTCATCTAGTGTCTGTAACACAAGCAGCATTAGTTGCTTAAAATGGGGCTAGTTGATCGGTGTGAATGTTTGAAGATATTTATTTATAAAGTTAGCCTTAAAGAAGTGGTGGTGGATCGGTCATATAGTTATATATGTTGGGTCAAGTTCTTGAGTAAAGCCTGCGTTCGGCAAATGTTTAGATGAATGTCTTCAGACAAGGTGAAGCGACGACTGCTTAATTACAATGAGAACTTCAACGAGTGCTGAATTGAAGTAAATGTATGGAGAAAAAACAACTACGAAGTCTTTACTATACACAAAATAAACTAGGTATAATACTGTACACCTGTACTACTCATATATGTTTCGCCAAGCAGTGGGACGCATTTGTAAGTTCAAGTTCAATATATGTTGTATTTGTAATGCGATAAAGTTATACATAAGCAACAATATCTGCTAGTGCCTTAAATTGTACAATATGTTTGTCAAACTATACATTTGCGACGCTCATTCTGCTATTAAAATGAAAGCGGTGAAAGTCATATTTGAACTTAAATGTATTAAACCGCCTCTCTGATGTAATGGTTGGTCCGATTCCCCATGGGGGAAGGGTTTTTCTGCTCGGTTTGCTCGCCTGGCTAGCTACCACCGTCTTACCTAAATCTGCCGCCATAACAACATTGTTATAAGCTTTGTATGTTCCGGCAATCAGAGGTAAGATAGCCAGTTCCTCAGTTGTTGAGGATTACAGGTGAAGCTCGCTTCCACCTTCGGCCTTATCGTCACTTACCATCAGGTGAGATGAAGGCCAAGAGCTTGCCTGTTAATATGTAAAAAAAAAAAATATCATTGGAGTTGGCTGGTGGACCATCCCATGTTATTTTATTGGTTTTATACCATATTACAAATAAAATGTTCAAATCATTGTAATTCCACAACTGTATTGTGTGTACAATAAGTATTTTAGAATAAGTGACATGTATAGTAAAATTTTTATGATTGTTCAAATTTGTACACTTTTATTGTAATAAATTATTTAATGAATAGCTTGTTTTATTGATGTCTTGTATAGTCAACTCTAAAAATATGTAATCACTTTTGACATTATATTAGAAGGAAATAAAGATTGTCACCTCTTAAATGTGTACACATATTTTTGTACTCGACTGTACAAGACTTATAGATGTGGAACTCAGAGTAAACAGAACTGGAGTAGCCATTAGTCAATTTTTCAAACATTTTTTTCTGCCATTTCTTGCGGGGGGTGAGGTTACCACTACACTCAAAGCCAGCCGTTTTTACAAATGCACACATGCATAATTCGACACACAAATTTAAATTTTACGCACACACACGCTTAAAATAGTCACGTGGGGTGTGCGTTTTGACAACGTCACAGCCGCACTCCCCACGAGACTAGCGTTCGAAATTTGAAATCGTAGAATTCTAAAACATGAAATAATGAAGTAAATAATCATGAAATCTTAAAAAATTATTATTACAAATAAAAGGTGACACCATCTTTTAGCATACTCGATGTTTTCTATTTATTTTTACAACAAAAAACAGCACAGGCAGGCATTTTTGCGGGAGCTCTGTTCGCCGCAACGTTTACAATGTTATGGCTGTCAAAATGGCGGCTCAACTAGTTTTATTAAACGTGCAAGCATCCGATGCTTGTGCATTTGGCAGAGGGGAATGTTAGACAAAGGCTACTCCAGTTCTGTTTACTCTGAGATGTGGAAGGACCTAGAATGGGAAAGCCTTAGAACTTAAATATTTTTTAAACTGCAAAAATATTTCTAGGTCAAATAATACACAATAGTTGTTTAATAAAGAGTTTTAATAAAATATAAAAATGAATTACAATCAAATTTTTTCTTTTACCTTTCACTCCATAAAAATCGCATACGGATATAATACAACAAACATTATTTATAGGTACTTAAAGTTTTAAGATATAACTTTAATAAATATATTAATAAAACCTTCGATATTAGTATATAACATTGGAATTGTGTAGAAGTGAGTATAATTCATTTACAATTATTGTTAGTATTGCTATTTTTGTTCATTGGCTCTCTCATTCATAAACAGATAGAAAAGGACGCATGGCTGTATTATTGTGTCGAAATTGAAACAAAAAATATTTACAAGTCGGGATTTTCAAACTTTTGAGTGAGAAAAGCGGGATTCCTTCGTCAAAAGCGGGACAGTAAAAAAAAGTATATAATCAGAGTATCAATTACAAAAATGTACACGATAACCGGAGGAAATTCAACACAGTCTAAAATTGAACAACAATGAATCTACGATTCGCGTACGAGCTACTGAACTGATTCATGCATCTGATTCATTCATTTTTGCCAACCAACTGTAAATAAGAGGAGGCATTCAATAACTTGAACTGTCATAAAAACATTGGCTATTTATAGGGCGGCTCGACATTCGAGCAACAATACAAGATTCCTTTTGACTTCCACCGGCTTGTAAGTAGAGCCAGATGAGAAACATGCAATAGTCGGCTTGAAACAAGAGCTAAAGTATATAAATAAAGGAATTGACTGATTATGCAGCAAAATCAGAGCCCGATTTCAAAAGCTTTCATAATAAAACGCAGCTCCAAATTCGAGCAACAATAACATGAGTTCTTTTTATATCGGCTCATAATTCGAGCCGTAATGTGTTCAGGAACTGATTAAGATTGTGGTTTATATTTAACTAGTCAAAGGTCACAACACGAGACACAACAGAAATATCTATTGTTTGCGGACACCGGTATTCGCGGTGCTCGCCAAGGAGCCTAAATAGCCTCGCCAAGAGCCAGGAATTCAAGTTATTATATAAAACAATAAAGGGCGGAATTTTAATAATAACATAAATTCAATGAGAGAGATGAAATACGTAGTCTGTTCATGCTTAAATGTCCTATTTGGTTAACTACTTAAAGAACTACTTAGAAAGTCACTGACTGCCGTCTTCGGCGCCGTTCGGCTGCCGTCGGAGATGAAGGCATGCGAGCGGATCATTCAACTGCTGCTCAACGTCTCCGGCGCCGTTCGGCAGCTGTCGGAAACTTTATTCTAGAGTGAGCGCCGTACGGATGTGATCAGCTAATCGACAAACGACTCGTTTTGCCATCGGCCGAAGTCGCGCTGCGCCGTCCGAACCGAGCCGATGCGAATGATGATATTAACACCCTTATTTCGTAGGAATAAAGACTTTTTTGATTGTCTTAAGCCGATTCCGTGTCAATAAGTTGGGGAGACCCTAAAAGTACGCAAAAGTGACAATTGGAATTTGTTTTATTTTAATTACTTTGAATATACCTACCTAAACTCGCAGTACATTAAAATAGATTACGAAATCGAGCAAGAAATATAGCGAGTGAATAAAATACTGATGTGTCATTGATTGCGTTGCTCGATTAACATTTATTAAATATTTTAAAAGATATTAACTATTGTCATTTAATGTGATAAAAAAAAATATATGTTGTATAGATGACCAAATTTACAATAATCGATTACCTCCTTTAAATGTCAACACTGTGAACCGGAAAATATGAAAATAAATTAAATGCTTTTAATTTCATTACTATTTCTTGAAAGTTCGAGAAAAATAATAAATACGTAGGTACTTAAGAATTTATTAATGAATATATATTTATTTCTCCATTCGTGAATCGAGATTAGATTATTTATAATAAGAACAGTTTTTAGCCATCTCCTTGTCTTCTTTTCCATGCTTGCGCAATTATGTTTTGCTTTGTATTTTTATCCGATTAATCTTAGTTTCTAAATGAAATTTTTCTTTGAAATCGATTCATTATTTTTAAGGATTTAAAAAAATCACATTGCGTTGCGTAAAACGGACAGTTAACTAGTGTCAATCTGACAAGTTTTTGACATTAAATTGAAGGCTTTTAAGTTATTTTGCTCAGACTTCACAAGACTGTTAAATGTTTTATTGGAATCAGCATAATAATGTATAATAGGCTGCCACAAAGTTTTATTGACTTGCCCCTGCATAAACTTAAGTCAACTGTTAAAAGCTGTTTAATGAAAAAGGGGTATTATAATATAGAAGATTATTAGAAGATAATTCGTGGCTACTATAATTTGCTCCTCTGCACATATTTTTTTTTTTTTTTGGTATTATGGTATTATGGTATTATGGCTGATTTTAAAAGGCTAACTGTTGAATTTCTTGTGGCATTTCTTCTCAACAGAACGAACGTCGAAGTGCTAGTAGGAAAAAAAAAAATTGACGTGCAAAAGTATTTCATGTAAATCTAATTGCAGAATAAATGATTTCATTTCATTTCATGAACTAGTTCATGAGCAAAATAATACAAACTCATAATAATTGCTTTGGTAAATTGTCATTGTTAATAAAGTACTAGCAGAATGAAAATTTCTCTAAATGAGATGTTGAAATAATTTGATTTTAATAAACATTGTGACCGGTCTCCGGGTCCAAATGTATGGGGATTTGGAACTGATAATGCATATTAATAAAATGCTTTCATTTACCTTCTTTGCTGATTAAGTCATAAATCGTTCAATTGTTGGTAGTCAGTAAGTCATTGATGTTTACCAAATAAGACAAGTTAGAATGAACAGACTTTATAGAGCCGGGCCGAAGAGGTTTTATTTAATGGCATGTAACATCTGTCCTGGCTGTTAGAATATTGTTTTGAATTACAGTGGTTATGGATGTTCTATAGTGACTGAAGACGGCGATAGGCTTGCCCTTAATACATGGGAACAACAAATATACTGGCAAAGTGTGTGTGTGTGCACCTCTGTCTATTGGCTTGTTATAATGTATGTAAAGTTTCTTCTTTATATTTCATTTCTTTGGCCTTAATATAGGCTATACATCACCTGGCTCGAAATTCGAGCCACAAGTTTTCTAATAGGACTAAGTATTAACATTACCAACATTATTAACGTTAACTATAGATCTTAGCTTAGGTTCCATATACTGTACAACCTTCTTAGGTGGGAAGACCTTATGGACTCTCTTTCTGTGTGTGTATAAGGATGCTTTTTGTTTGAACGTCTGCTGGCATATATCGCAGGATAGCGGCCTCTCCCCTGAGTGAATTACTTCGTGTTGGTTGAGAGCTTTTTTGTCCTGAAAAAAAAAAACAATATACTTTAGACCCAAAAGAGGTTTTTGTGCGAGCCGAGAAAGGGATGACAATTTGTTTATATCGATATGTCGTCATAACTATTTATCATAAATACATTTTTTTTTAAAATAAAATTGTCCTTATTCTTAATTAGAAAGATATAAATTGATTCTTCCGATTGAATCGTATTATGTTTTGGTTTTGGGAAAAATATATAAAATATAATTTCCTATATAACAAAGAGCACTAACAGCAAATCTTTTATGAACGTCCTCAGCCTAAATACGTCCCACTGCTAGGCACAGGCTTCCTCATGGAGAAAAACATGAGGAGTATGGGCCGTAACACCACCGCGCTGGCCCAATGCGGGTTGGAATCTTTTATGAATGTTGTTAATAATTATCTGATTTCCTTAATGTATTTTATACACTAGACAGCAAAGGAACCGGGTCACCAGCTACCTTGTTGGAACTCCGATTCGATTTCATTCATTGATCATTTCCTAGATTTTATACTTTTCTGGTCTATTGCTATTAAAATAATTATTTTGCAGCCATATAATTATCTTGCTACCCTAATAATTATTCTGCTGACCAATTCTGCTGATAAAATAATTATTCTGTTTACTAAATAATTATTTTGCTGCTTAAATGATTTGTGGGCTGAACTTTTTGTTGCTGACCTTTAATTAAATGGTGTTCCATACTGGAACAGATATGTATTTTTCCATTTTATTTTATTTTCAATTACAACAACACTTTTGGAAGATGTATATTTTCGTGTCTGGGTGAGGCGCTTATTGAGTAGCTCCAGAAGCCAACACTGATTTTGGGCATGGCAACACTACCTGCGCCTGTGGTGCCCTCTACTTAAACTACGTTCTACCTGTTCGAAACCAACGATCGACGCGAGTGCCTCGCTCTAAATCATCCTCTATAACTTAATAACCGAAATCATCATCTAGTTCTGAGACTCCTTCGCCTTGGAAGTTAGCGTGGACTAGCAACCTGTGGACCCTGTGTGTGATACCTTTGCTGGCTACATACTCCTCCTAGTGCGCCGACGAACCATCGCGTTACTTACGTCGGCCCTCATCGTACAGTCACCGGCAAAAATATATGACGATTTTAGTACCTTTTCATTTTAAGGTTTTAAAGTAAATTATTTGTTTTGTGGACTAAATTCTGGTGATATGATAATGTGACAGAGTACTAAAATCGTCATATATTTTTGCCGGTGACTGTACGTGGCGGTTGAAGGAGTGCATCGGTAAGTCGCCAAATCCCAGCTTAATATCATACAAATGGCTACCCAATTAATTACTTCCCAATTAAAAGTGATTTCTAAATGTAATTGTAAAGTATCTAAATGTTACCGTAAAAGCTTTCTCGCACATCGTACACACGTGGTTCCTCGGTTTCTCCTTCTTCTGCCCGTGCATCCTCATCATGTGCTTCTCCACGTTCGCCCGGGACGCTATTGGCTGGAAACGGAATAAAAACAATAC
This sequence comes from Parapoynx stratiotata, assembly GCA_910589355.1. Lineage (NCBI taxonomy): Eukaryota > Metazoa > Arthropoda > Insecta > Lepidoptera > Crambidae > Parapoynx > Parapoynx stratiotata. The sequence continues at coordinate 3,487,649 of OU342476.1, read as the reverse complement.
GTTACTTTTACAATTATTGGCTCCTTACCTATGAAATTGGTGTTTTTATTCTGTCTTAGCAATTTGTCCGTAACTATTGAGTTTCAGAACATTCTTATAAAATAATTGCCTCTTCTAAAAATAGACCATATATTTGAGCTCGTATTATTTAATTTGATAATTTTTTGTAAGTTTAATTGTGTTAAAATTAGACACAAAGACAATTATTTTTAACTGCCTCCCGAATACATCATTTGATTTGCATTAACATAAAAACGATGAATAATTTTTATCAAGCGTGTTCACACACATATTGCTAAAGCTTGTCTAATGATACATGCCAAATATTATTATCTCTGGATTTGTCGTTGTAAAGAAAACTGATAAAATGTTAGTATGTAAAATGCAGAAATCCTCAAAATCTCCATACAAAACACCAATTTCGTAGGTAAGGACCTAATATAACACATTATTTATTTCAACTTGGCAGTGGTTAGAAAACCAAACACAATAATAATAAATAAATAAATATCTTCAACATTCACACCTATCAACTAGCCCCATTTTAAGCAACTATAGTACGTCTCAATCCAAGTTTCCAAAAAGGTAAACAAAAAAGCCGACTTACCGAATTTGTTATTCAATAATCACACTTTTCACATGGACATTGGCACGTAAATATAATTAACGGTAACAATTGTTGTCCGTTTCAATTGATTTCAATTACCTATAGTCATCACAAAACATTTTAGAGTACTATAAAGATCTATTATAATACCCACCTTATCACAAACTGGACACTTATGCGCAGTCTTTCCTAAATGCTGATAGTTGAAGTGGTCTTGCATGGCCTCCTTCGTAGGGTACCCCTTGTTGCACATCGGGCATGGGAATCTGGGAAAGGCAAATATATTTATAATTATACCTACTATCTTTTTCCCGACTCTTCGTCCGCGTAGAATAGTTACTTTGAGATAGTGTGTTGGTATGTAGCCAATAGCCTTCCTCAATAATTAGGCTATTCAATACTGAAAGATTTTTTCAAGTTGGAACAGTAGCCTCAATTGGTGGAATTGGAAATTTACTCCTACTCTATTATTAGAAGCAGTTTATAGTAGCGTAAATTGGTCCTTCTTTTTTCTGGGAGGCGTTATTTAAATTATTTAACATTCACCCATATGGGGCCAGTTCCCGTGGGAATATCGGGATAAAAGTTAGCCTATGTCCTTTCTCAGACTCTAGACTATCCGTGTACCAAATTTCGGTTAAATTGGTTCAGTAGTTTTGACGTGAAAGCGGGGTTACTTTCGCATTTATAATATTTTCTTCATTGTTATCTCACATCCCCTGTCATCTATAGCTTCGTTCACTGGCTATAGTCCATTTATTAATAAGTCAAAGTGATTTGACAGTTTGAAATGTCATTTTTGACAGTTTGAAATGTCATTTAGCGTCAGTAATTTTGAATTATTAAAAATTATCCATATTTTAGATTATCCAAAAATCAAATACATATTTTAATTATTCAAAGTGAAATTTTCAGTTTGTAATATCATATAGCCAAAGATATTTCAAATAATTTATTGCTAAATGACATTTTCAAACTGTCAAATCACTTTAAGTAATAAAAAAATGGACAACAATATTCACATTTCTCCCATTTCATTCTCACCTCACATCTATTTCACTTTTTTTTCACGATTTTTTAATATAAAGTATTACTTCAACACCTCATCGGTCGCATGCGCACTGCTATACTTCAAATGCTCGTGATAAGTCGTCAGATGCGAGAATGTCTTGCGGCAGTCCGCACACTCGTCCTGCCTCAGCACGAAGTACTTCAGTCACATCACGACCACTCATTCTCAAAGAATACTAGTTTCTTTCTCATCTCACTTCTCATATCAGTGTCACCTCACTCTCGTGTTATCTCTTCTCACCTCTTGCTAGAGTTCTTCTCATCTCATTGGCACTCACTTTCATATCATTCGTATATGTAATCTCAACTCATTCTCATCTCACTTTTACGTCATTATCATCTCATTCTCATATCGTTCTCACTTCTCTGTTGATCTAATTCTCACCTCACTCTCACGCCATTCTCACCTCTGTCCTCTACACAGGCCTTCCTCGTGGAGAAACACATGAGGAGTATGGGCCGTAACACCACCACGCTGGCCCAATGCGATGGGCAGACACAGCCGCAATAGCGACCGGGACCAACGGCTTACGTGCCTTCCGAAGCACGGAGGATATTGACCATGGCGAAGCTAGCTTTGTTTTCAATCGAAAGCAAAGCTCCTCTCCCTCACCCTCAGAAAAAAGCTCTTTCTCCCTAACTTACTTGAGTACTTCATCCGACGCATGCGCCCTGCTGTACTTCAAATGCGCCTGGTAAGTGGCTAAGTGCGAGAACGTCTTGCGGCAGTCCGCGCACTCGTAGCGCCGCTGGTTCTGGTGGCGCTGCACGTGGTATTTCAGCTGCATCACGCGGACTAACTTGTGGCATATCGGACACTCTTCCCGTGGTAGGGGACCTTCGTGGAGTCTGGACAAAATATATAGCAGGCCTTATTTATTTATACTTAGACCTCCGTCTGTACGCCGGTCTCAAGGCGTCACCATCTCGAGAGGTCCTGGGTTCGATCCCCTATCAATGTCAGCAAAAACTTACATTTTCTATATTCAGTGTGTCGTAGTCCGTTTAAAAAATATGAATAATATATACAAATACTTGTATATTGACCTATATTTTTGTGTACAATAAAATGGTTGATAAAATACAATGTTAATGCTTATAAACAATTACTAACCTTAAATGTGTCGTCAAAGTAGTTCTGTTAACGAATCTCTTTTTACAATGGTCACACTGGAATCCTTCTCTATGGAACCGAGCAACGTGATTCTTTCTGGCGCGGGAATTTCTGAAAATATAAAATCACAGATATACATTTAGAGAGAAAACGCAAGTATAACGATTTGTATTGAAGCCAAGCGTGTCAACTTTTTAACGTCCACTGTGACGTACCGAAGAGCCGAGGACCTTCGCCATAGTCAGGCCGTGGATGGGTGACCAAGACTTTGTGATCTCGAGCTCCTCCGTGCTTCGGAAGGCACGTTAAGCCGTTGGTCCCGGACGCATTTGTGACCGTTTCTACCCACCAAACCGCATTGGGCCAGCGTGGTGGTGTTACGGCCCATACTCCTCATGTGTGTTTATCCATGAGGAAGGCCTGTCCCAGCAGTGAGGACGTATATAGGCTGAGGACGAGGCATTTTTTCTACTTTTAGAAAATTAGTTAGCAGCGGACAACCCCGACGTTTGGTCGAGGTTTTCGGACACGCGCAATACATGCATTTGCGTCATCTATTTAATGTATATCTGTGTATAAAATTAACTGTTTGGTTCATACTCATAGCTGGGACAATCATTCCTGTTTATTCAATATAAATGGGTAACCCATCTATTGTCAAGCGTAGAATTTGCATTAAATTAAAAGGGATGTTATTTAAACGGTCAGCAAAATTGGAATTTTGCTCAGCAAAAAAATCAGAAATCAGATCAGAAATTTTATTTGCATAATTTTAGGTACATATATTGTGATATTATAATTTTTAGAGAGTTTCACTAAAATTTGCTTTATAATTAAAAGCGTGCAAATATTATAATAAAAAGTTATACAATTAATTAATTCAAACATGTGTCATTCAAAACAATTTAAAAAGTAATTAAACGCAACATTATACCATTAAAGATGTCAAATAAAATATATATTATTAACACACAATTGAATTAGGATTAAAATTAAGAATAATAGTTTTTCCATTTATATAATAGTATGTCTACTGAAGTATTCAGTCAGCGAGTAAAATGACTCTTCCATGAGCCATGAATGGAGTTTGGAATTAAATAAAGAGCCATCAAGAGCTCTTAAGTCATCAGGCATTGAATTAAATACCTGGATTGCCATTTGAAACGCGTTTTTCTTTACCAATGTCAACCTAAATGCAGGTCGTTGCAGCATATTTGCAGGACGTTTCCTTAGGAATTTAGTTGCAACTACGTGTCTTTCTGAGAAATAATAAGGATTCTTTTTTACGAATATACATATCTGTTTAATATATAAGCACGTAAGGGTTAGTAGTCCCATTTTTTTGAACAATGGTCTACATGAGTCCCTATAGTCTGCACGGCAGAGAGCCCTAATACATTTTTTTTGGGCTCTAAACACTAATTCAATGTCGGTACAATTTCCCCATATTATAAGACCATAGTGTAGTACGGACACCACATAAGCGTGATAGGCTTGTACAGCCACCTCTACAGAAACTGTTTCTCTGAGCTTTTTTAGGACAAACACAAATCTACTTAGTCTTTCACATACAGTTTCTACATGGAATTTCCAACTAAGGTTTTCGTCAATTATTATACCTAGGAATCTAGTCATATTTACTTGTTCTATTACCTGCCCTTCATAATTTATGGTAACAGAACCGGTCTGAGATTGGTAGGTTTGAAAATGCATCATTTTTGTCTTTTGTATGTTTACTTTTAAATTGTTATCACTTAGCCAGCTCATCGCTTTACCAACAGTTAAGCTTACTTCCCTTTTAAGTTGAGCACTGTTTTCAGCACTAATTATGAATGTGGTGTCATCAGCAAATAATATAGTTTTATGTGTAGTGATAAGAGGTAGATCATTTATATAGAGGATAAACAAGGGTGGGCCTAATATGCTTCCCTGTGGCACCCCAAAATGGTTCTTCCTGTACTCTGATCTATACCTGACGAGTGTGTGATGACCTTTTCTATTTTCCATTTTACTGATTTCGACACATTGCTTTCTGTTATTCAAGTAACTAACAAACCATTCTTTAGCAGTACCTCTAATACCATACTTCTCCAGCTTCGAAACGAGTCTATCATGAATAACAAAGTCAAATGCTTTGCTCATATCAAAATACAGAGCCATAACTGACTTTTTGATGTCGAGATTTTGTGTTACTGTGTGTACTAATGTGAAGTTAGCTAATGTAGTGTTGCAATTCTTGCGAAAACCATATTGTTCGTTTCTAATTATTTTAAATTTAGCAATAAATTCATTGAGTCTTTTGTGGACTACCTTTTCAAATACTTTTGAAAATATCGGTATTATGCTGATCGGTCTATAATTATTTGGGTCCTTTTTGTCCCCTTTCTTAAAAATGGGTTTTACAATTGATGTTTTCAAAGACTCCGGAAATACACCCTCACTCAGAGATAAATTAATAATATAACTGAGAATAGGAGCTATATGACTTCCAACTCTTTTTATAATGTTTGTGGATATGTCGTCATATCCAACAGAGTTACTATTTTTTAGACGTACAATAATTTTCACTATTTCTTCTGGATCAGTAGGGTAAAAAAATATACTTGATTGACAAATGTCCACAACAGGTTGCTTAATATTATTTACTCTGATATCACAATTTGTTGTTTCGATGAAAGAGTTTAAAACAAAATTGGTCAGCGAGTTATGAGCAGCAAATATTTCTAAATTGGTCAGCAACTTATGGGCAGCAGATATTTTTAAATTTGTCAGAAAAATAACTCATTGGGCAGCATCTCCGCTGCCAAATTGTTTAAATATATGTTTTGGTGTTGATTGGTGGGTAGAAACCGTTGCATTAGCGGCCGGGACGAAAGGCTTAACATGCCTTCCGAAGCATATTCCGAAGGCCTGACCATCAATCGAGTCGAACCATTGGTAAATATATACTTCCCCATAGAACACTATATAACTATTACAATCACTTGTATATATTGATACGTCGCTTTTGGAGCATTTTCCTTCCAATTCAATTTTGACATTTGTGACTAAGAGTATTATATAATACACGTAAATTTTATTAGGTTGTAGAACATATTGATGTAAAGGGAGGACGGAACCCTTGCAGAGTTTCTTGCCTGTATCTTCTCTAGACAAGGCCTCCCGGTAGTGAACAGGCCGAAAAAAAAAGTTGTGGTAATATCAATTTTAGGTTATTTATAATTTATTTTGTTTTGACTTGTCAAAAGTGTATTTGATGATACCAATTTGATTAAATGACATTGAGTTTGAGTTTGAACAACCAGTTGAACCATGGGTGACTTTACTTCTGCGTAGTACAACCAGTTGGACATCGCAGGTGTACCACGGGTCGGGAGTGGTTTTGATGGCACAAATATTGTTTATAAGGGTCATAATTATCATTCAACATACATACATAACATCACGCCCGTAATCCCCGAAGGGGTAGACAGAGTCAAAGGAGCACTGTGTTCCTAAAGACCACATTTAGCCATACAAAAATTGGGTTTGGTCAGATGAAAAATCGTGAAAGAGTAGTAACAAGTGGCTAGCTCATCGCCTACACAATCAGACCCAGTACCCAATACGCCCTTAGTCGCCTTACGACATGCTAGGCAAGAAAAGCAGTTGGCACATTCTTTTTTTAACCAAATTTTAACTAATTGTTGTATCATTCAACAATTAGTTAAAATTTGTAGCTAGATGATAGATGTTTGTCAAAATGTATTATCTCAAATTAAAATAACATACTCACTTGAAAAACATATCACATTCTAGGCACTGGTATCCTTCTATAGTAGTTTTTGACAACAGCTTCCTCAGATCACCCGTTTTAGGAGTTTTTCCTTCACTCTCCTCTCCTTTCTTTTTCGTCTGTGGAAGAACATATTTTTCACAATACCAGAGAGCATACCACATTTAAATTTTCAGTAAAAAGGATCCTCGGTTAGCTGAAACCCGACCTTTTTGTGCCGATATTTTTATCTGTATCGTTTGTTTCCGCCCCGATAAAATATACTTACAACTTTTATCTACTGTTCATTTACTGTTCATTTATTTAACTGACAACTTGTTTATGTGTGCTAAAATTATACCATGCTGTGTCAAGTTTATGGGTTACATGCTAGTGGGTGAAATAACTACTATTGTATGCATCGTTATTATTGTATGTTATCTGTTTTGCATACCTTAATAAATAAATATAATGCACCCAAAAGCCCCGAACGCAGCCTCCGTACCGCTACACGCATGTGCGCGCGTAGCTTGGCAACGACAAGAAATAACAACGTTGTCAGAAGTTTTTGAGATAATGTACAACAATTATATTTTATGTCTTTCCTTTATTATTTACCAATAAACGGTCTTTGGGCCCTGTTACATATATAAATAAAATATCTCTTTTTATTCATTTATTTAAAAACAAGTGATTTTTTTTTAATTTTTTTTTTTACGTTACGCATAATCCCGAAGGTGTGACGTTTTTTCTGGATTCTCTTTGAGTTCCGAACGCTATTGCTAGATGGCACTCAATAATGTTAAAATGGACGGGAATGGCGTTATGGTAGTTTTAGGCCCGTATTACGGAGCTAAACTCAAGCGTGGATCTCTGCTTGAGCACTGTTAGAGAGGGATGGCGCTATTGATCCCACACAGCGCCATCCCTTTTTAACTGCGCTCAAGCAGAGATCTACGCTTGAGTTTGGTTCTGTAATACGGGCCTTAGAGCGACGAATTTAGAGTGTGATTGTCTGTGTGGCAGCGTTGCTACGAGTAGATTGAGCAAGGGATTTTTAACTTTTTCAGTGAGAAAAGCGGGATTCCTTCGACAAAAGCGGGACTTAGTAAAAAAATTATACGATAATCGTACGCCCTATTTCGTTTCGTGTCACTATTTCCGCAGCAAGTCTAAAATTGAACAGCAATATATCTGCAAATCGCACCCGAATCACGAATTAGTTTTTGGAGTAAAGGTTCCGACGTTGTTAAATATTTATCTTTTTAATTGTGTTTTAAATTACGTTTACGTGATAATAGATAGCAAAAATAGCCAACAATTTATTTCACAAATGTGAATTTTAACACAGTAATTTTAAAACCTAAAAAGCGAGACTGATCCTGTCCCGCGCGGGACATTTAATTTTCAGTTAAAATCGGGAGCGGGACATCTTGCTAAATCGGAACGTCTGGCAAGGCTGGTGTGTGTTATTGATGAAATTTTTAGTGAGACGAGTGTACGTTTGTTATAGTGTCCTTTTATGAGTAGGTGTGACTGTGTTTTTGTGACTGAGTGAACCTGTGGTTTAGTGAATGGGGGCGAGCGCTTTTGTAAGTGGGTGTAAGTGTTTTTTTAGTGAGTGGATGTAGGTATTTTTAGTTAGTGGATGTAGCCGTGGTTTTTAGTGAGTGGGTGTAAGTGGTTTTTAGTGAGAGGGTGTAGGTGTTTTTAGTGAGTGGGTGTGTGATTTTTTGTGTGAGTTGGCGTGTCATTTTATTACACGCTTTTATTTAACTCACACTGTTTGTATGTATGTTGTCTGCGTCAAAATTTGTAATCCATTTTTCAACCAATTTAACTAAACCAATCCACCTGAAAATTTACAGACATGTTTATACGCGATAACAATGCACTTTTTAACAAAAAAAAAATATGACCATATAACAAGACTACATAATAACCTGACCATATAACAACTTGACTATGCAATAACTTGACTCACAATTGACAAAGTGCTCTCGGATCGCACTCTAAAAGGTAAGGTCCACCGATAGACGTGTGTTCAATCTTTTTGCAATTTAAACTATGGTCGAAAAATCGTTACAAATATCTGACAAGACTAAAAAGTAGAAAATAAAAATACTTAAAAAAAATAACATTTTTAAAAAAGCACGCTTTTATTTATGCGTAGAAAGTGCACCAAAAAGTAGAAAATAATTTTTTTCTTTACACCAAAATGTGATCCACAATTTTTATGACTAACAATAAAAGCGTACTTTTTAAATATTTTTTTTTTAAGTATTTTTTTAATAAGTGAGTGCATTAAATTTTTATAGTGTGTGTAGACGCGTGTGTTTTAGTGGGTTAATGCTTGTGTGTGTGTTACCTTCCCCGCCTCAATCTTGATGACCGTGGTCGGCAGCTGCGCGTCCATGTGCGCGGCCACATGTATGTTGATGAGCTTCTCGCTGTACTCCGCGTGCCCGCACAGCTTGCACGTATACCTAAGGTAATGCTCGTCTGTGTGCGACGCTAGTTTTTCATCGTCTATGTATACGTAGCACACTTTGCACGCGGTTTTGCCTGGTTTCTGAAAAATCTGCATGTTCATTGAAACTGACTAAAATAGTAACTACTGGTATATATTTAATCAGAATTAAATCAACAAGATGACACAATGAAACCAAGTAATACGAGACTGATTCATTTATTTCAAGTCGCGCGGTAGTTCTCATCAACTACCTACATATACAAATTATAAAACTATGATCGACCGCAGATTATAAATAACACAATGCCCAATATATACCTACTACTACGAAATGATAATGAACTGTGATCCTGATTATGAAATAGTACACGAACGAACCAACAACAAGAAAAATCAATAATAAAAAGTATGACCAAATCACTTGGAATTTTGGTGTCAAATTCGTATACTAGAGCTTAAAACTAAGTACAGAAGAGGTCCACAACATTCATTGTATGCTGCGTCGCAGACGACATACTTTCTGCGCGATCGAGTCTGCAGCACACAAAATGTATGTACTATAGCGCGCAAAAGATCTTTCGCGGATTTTTATAGTTACAGAGGCGGTGCGGCGTAGTCTGATTTCAACAGATTTTTGAGCGGCGGACTTCTTGCATGTCATATGCGTTACTGCATATAGTTCAATGTTCTATTTTAACAGACTAAAAAGTCGGTCACGGATAGTCCGTCGTCTGCGCTGCACCTATAGTCGACCATAAGATTGCTTTGCCACCTTTAGAATTATTCATCTGACCAAACCCAATTTTCGTATGTCTTAAGGAACACAGTACTCCTTGCACTCGGTCTACCCCTACAGGGATTACAGGCGTGTATGTATGTATGTATAATAGAGATGCGCCAAATATTGTTTTTGCATTCGTACTCGGCATCATTTTACTATTTGTATTTGGCCGAATTATTCGGTTTTTGTGCCGAATATATTCGGTTGTATTTTCTTGGCTAGATGACCGGGTATAGAACATAAAGACAACTTCTTCTGTAAGATTTTTGTTACTCATGTCAACATAATGATTTCATTGGCTATTGGTAGTTCAGTATAGTCAACTTTTATTTTATCATCGCCTGTAGCGACACGAAACGTACATGTTGTCTAAGTTGTTTCGGTGGCTAAGCAAAGTAATTGTAAACCGAATAATTCGGCCGAATATCCGGTTCGGTAAAGGTTGAACCAAATAATATTCGGTATTCGGTTATTCGGCGAAACCACTATTCAGCGCATCTCTAATCTATAATAACTTACAGCGCTATGGTCCGATTTCAAATGATCCTCGACTTGTTGCTGCGTATAAAACCCAATGATGCACAACTCGCACTTATACACAGAACTGGCATACTGCACTTTCTCCTTCGCTCGTTCTCTGAAAAGTCGTACCATAAAGTGATAGAGGAGGAGCTTGGTGGCGTTGTGGTTTGAAATTCGAAGGAAAACAAGGCTACTTTCGCCATGGTTTGCCCTTGGATGGGTGACCGAAAATGTGTGAACTCGAGTCCCTTATGCGTGTTGCAGACCAAGTTATTACCCACCAACCCGCATTGGGCCAGCATGGTAGTGTTACGGCTCATACTCCTCTTGTTTCTCCATGAGGAAGGCCTGTGCCCAGCATTGGGACTTATATAGGCTGAGAACATGAGTACGGACGCAAGGCAGAACGTGGCAAAACACAGTGCCGTCATCTATATTCGAGTATAAATATAGAATTACTGAAAGGCTAAGCACAGTTTTCGTTGAACAGTCGTCGAGTCAGGTCGTGTTTACGAAGCTGTCCGTTATACAGTATGTTGATTAGAGCGAAGAAGGTAGGACTACAAGAAACTTCCATTTAGTCGGAAGGAGGGACACAAATTGCTGAATGGAGTTTCTTATTTTGGCGTAAGTCTTATCGCCCACTTTGAACATAAACTTCTCTGTTGTGTCAAGTCCATGTGCGAACCGCCTCCAGATCTATAGGCGGATATATATATATATATATATTTATAGCAATTTACGTTGAGCCAAAGAGAAAATGGCCAGAGAAGAGCGCAATAACATCTAAGAGTCGCTAACACTGATATAGCGCCTCGTTACAAGCTAAACTAACATAGCTTAGTTTCTGGTCTAACACGCATTATGCTTCAGCATGATAAACCGTTGGTCTATCTATCGTAGCTTCTACCCATCAATCCGGTTTACCAGCGTGGTGTTACGGCCCACACTCATGCTATCTCCGTATCGAAAGCCTGTGCCCAGTGGGGCGTACGTACAGTACTCACCTAACTTCCGTCATGTCTTCTTCAGTCATATACTCAGTAACATAATTATGTGTCTTGATATTTTCCGATTTTACCTTCTTTTTTATCACCTGTTTCTTATGACAAAATATTTCTATTTTAGGCGAGTCCATTGAGCTAGAAAAGAACAGTAAAAGAACAGGTATATATGTGTATATGCATGAATGTATTAATAATATCTTATATATAGTATATTTAAATAGCTTATTTACATTATATTATATTAATATATTATTTTATACCTATATATTAATTGTATATTATATTCATATTGAAATGTGTTTTTGTTCTATTTCTATAAACTTAGTGCACCTACTTCTATTTTTTTTCTGCACCACCCAATGGTTGACTGGTAGCAAATGCTTTTGGCATTAAATCCGCCATGTACACCAAATGTACTGAAGTTTTAAATATTAGGTCCTTACCTATGAAATTGGTGTTTTTATTCTGTCTTAGCAATTTGTCCGTAACTATTAAGTTTCAGAACATTTTGGGGAATTCTGCATTTTCCATAGTAAATTTTTTTCAGTTTTCTTCACAACCACAAATCCAAAGATATTTGGCATGTATCATTAGACAAGCTTTAGTAATATGTGTAATATCACACTTTATAAAAATTATTTATCATTTTTAAGTAAATGCTAATAAAATGATGTATTCGGCGGCACTTAAAAAGAGTTGTCTCCGTGTCCAATTTTAACACAATTAAACATACAACAAATTATCAAAACAAATTAAAAAATCTCAAAAATATAGTCTATTTTTAGTCTAGGTAATTATTTTTTAGGAATACACTGAATCTTAATAGTTACAGACAAAATACTAAGAGAGAAAAAAAAACACCAATTTCATAGGTAAGGACCCAAAAAATAAAAAATAAATAAACAGTACTTTATTTATGTTGGCAGTTTCTTTTTTACACTGCGCGTGCGTCGACACGCAACACAGCGTGGCAGAGTGAGAATCACCTTACTATAGTTTAAAAACTTACGATAAGCTCAGGTCGCCCTTGTAAGAGTCCGCTGTCAGCACCAATGCGTCAGTTCCTACCACTATTCTTGACATAACTCCTGTGACTGGATTTTCTAAGACCATCTCTGGCACTGAACAATAAAGGCGAATTTTAATAATCAAATAATTGCTCCACTAGACCCTTATTCCCGGTCGTCCCCACTCTGTCGTCCCCAATGGGTACGATTGATGTAAAGGGAGGACGGAACCCTTGCAGAGTTTCTCGCCTGTATCTTCTCTAGACTAGCCTCCCGGTAGTGAACAGGCCGAAAAAAAAGTAGTGGTATTGTCAATTTTAGGATACTTATAATTTATTTTGTTTGTTTTGACTTGTCAAAAGTGTATTTGATGATACAAATTTGATTAAATGACTTTGAGTTTGAGTTTGAGTGGAAAAAAAAAAGTCTCGTTCGTCCCCAGTGGTGACGATTGGATTTTTAAATAACACAATAAATCTTGTGTTATCTTGTGTATGATCCGCAAGGTGGCACTTTACTTGTTCAACGCTTTTATTTTTGGTAATTTTGCGGCAGAATTTCGAACAGGCGGCGGGACGAACTAAACCTTTTTTTCCCACTTGTATCCAGTGGGGACGACACAGTGGGGACGACCAGGAATACAGACACTAGACAAGTAAAAAAGGCAGCAAGAGAAAAATAAAGATCACAAAGATTGAATTGGATGGGTGGCCAGAACTTTGTGACCTCGAGTTTGTGACACAGGATGATCAATAAAATTACCTACCCCTTTAGGGATTACAGGCGTGATTGTATGTATGTATGTATCAAGACCAAGAAAAATTATTGTTTTTATTAAATTTTCGACTTGTTTTGATTCCCGGTTAGGTATGACAGTTGGAAAAAAAATTTAATGCCATTATTAATTTACCTAAAATCGATTTCATGGTTCCTAAGAATAGATTTGGCTATCTCTCTTAGTTTCGGATTTCTCGCCAGTGGGAATTTCTGACCACTGGGAAATCTTAGATTTTAGATAAATTAATAATGGCATTCAAATTTTTTTCCAACTGTCATACCTAACCGGGAATCGAAACAAGTCGAAAATTAAATAACAACAATAATTTTCCTTGGTCTTGATACATACATACAATCACGCCTGCAATCCCTAAAGGGGTAAGCAAAGTCCAAGGAGCACCGTGTTCCTCAAAACCACATTTAGCCGTACAAAAATTGGGTTTGGTCAGATGAAAAATCGTGAAAGAGTAGTAACAAGTGGCTATATAGCTTATCGCCTGCCTACACAATCACAGACTCAGTCCAGTACCCAATACGCCCTTATTAGTCGCCTTGTACCACATGCTAGGCAAGAAAAGAAGTATTGATTTGCGTCTTAAATAACAAATAACACATTTTAAATGAAATTCTCTCGAAATAATTTAAAAAATCTTAAAATATTGGCTGGTGAAACACTTAAAATAAAGATTATGTAGTAGGGTGTATAAATTAGCAGACTATGGCAGTGGACTGCTTTAGTAGTGCTTTTGGATCTCTAACCCCTAGGGGGTAGTATTCGTGATTATATTCAATTAAGACATTAGTGACTAAGGGAGGAAAGGGAAGATGGACCCCTTGCAGAGTTTCTTGCCTGTATCTTCTCTAGACAAGGCCTCCCGGTAGTGAACAGGCCGAAAAAAAGTACTGGTAATATCAATTTTAGGTTATTTATAATTTATTTTGTTTTGACTTGTCAAAAGTGTATTTGATGATAAAAATTTGATTAAATGACTTTGAGTTTATATGTATGTATGTATGTGTATGTTTTTTTTTACATATGACAGGTAAGCTCTTGGCCTTAATCTCACCTGATGGTAAGTGACGATAAGGCCGAAGGTGGAAGCGAGCTTCACCTGTAATCCTCAACAACTGAGGAACTGGCTATCTTACCTCTATGTCTATGTCTATCTCTATGTGTATAATAAGTACCTTCTAATATATGATCATCAATGTCCAAATGTATGTTTTCCTTCACGGTTTGGGCTATATCGAACTGTTCGTTCTTAACGTCTCCGGTGTCGACTATGAAAGATTGGGGCCATTCCGTCTCCGTGTAGAACAGGTATATCTTGTCGTAGTCCACTTTTGTCGTCGCTTCTAAGCTTGAGAGAGATTGAGACATGTAGGTGTGTTCTACACTCTGAAAAGGAATCTTGGTTTATGCATTTTATGGTACACTATGACGACCAAATTGAAAATGAGGGTCGCGAGCGCATGAGGAACGCGCGCGTTCCTTTGGCGGAGTTGTTCCTCGAAGCGCACCCATTTTGAAGCGCGCCTAAATTATTCCTCGAAACGCACCCACTTTTAAAAATAGCGAAGAGCAATACATTTTAGGGTAAGGTTTTAAATAAAATAGTTCCTATATAGTTATGACAGCCTGGTACTTTTTTGCAAATATAGATATTAAACGCTTACTTGCTAAATCTGCGAATGTTGAGATGGATGTGTGGAGTTACCACAATGATATGAATAGTTAACTAAAATACCACTTACTGATAAATCACGAAATCTCACTTAATTTTTAGATCGTTGATTATCGATAGTTTCAGTTAGTATCCCTATCTCTATTCAAAAGTTAAACATAGGTGCGCTTCGAGGAATACTTCGAAACGCGGCGCACGGCCTTAATCGGCGACGTACGTTCATCACATACTTATGCGGTTCGAACGGGTATGATGCCCGATTAGAACATGATGTATTAGAACGCGGTAGCTTCGTTGCAGTGGGCAAAGCCGGTGGTATCGTATTTTACGTTCGTGGACCAGTGTGTAGTGGGCAGAGGCCTTAACCTGTCAATTGTCAGAAAACCAGACACAACAGAAACATCTATTGCTTGCGTACACCGGTGTTCGCGCTGGCCCTCATGGGGTTAATATTCTTACTAGAGTATATATCAAAAACAGATCTTTTCAGTAAAACATAATGAACATTAGTGCTATTAAGTATATAGGGTTTTTTATGAATAGTATATTGGCTATTGGATCACCTTGTAAACTGTATGTTACAATATTGTAGTTCGATGATATAAGTTTTGTATTTCATAAACTTTCTATTTACCCAACATGAAAGTTCTCATATTGTTGACAATTTTAAGTGCTTAATTAAAGCCATGAAATAAAGATATTACTAATTTTAATTATTTTATATCTTATCTCACCTCCTGGGTCCGGCTCATAGCAAGCACCCTCAGATGCCCCTGAGCACTGTGAACTTGACTTTTAAATCGCACCATCCTCTTCATTATCGCTACACACTCCCAGCAAAACAGGTGCTCAGTCTCCATAACATTGTCTCCGTACTGAAACGTAATATGAAATATGAAAATAAAGGTCCAATAATTACATGTGAGCACACCCTGACATTGTAAAAAATATTACAGACAACATTTTTTTTTTCTACAGAAATGTATGAGAATAAGCCCAATAGACCAGTCCATAAATGATACGATCAGCACACCTTCTACATATCTATACAAAGAATATTTTTCACCACCTGAAATGGTTCTAAGACCAAACATGGTATGATTCAATGTAGTCGGCAGGGACCATACAACTATTGGTCCTCTGTCGTCAGCTTATCTGTCAAAATGCACTTATTAAATTATTCATATTTGTAACAGTAGAGTGAATTGTTGTCAATGTTGTTTCAATTAACATTCAAGAATCTAAATATATTGAAACAAGTTGACTGTTTATACCCAGAATATGCATAAATGCATTGTGTGGTCAACTTTAATATTCCAGTTTTGAATTTCATTTTACAATATAAAACAATAAAGCTTATTTTATAACAGCAGGGCAAGTCGTTTGTCTTGACTATAAATACTGTATCTTAAAACTGTCTATTTAAAACTGTATGATGTACTTCATTAAATGGTATCTTTAGTTTATTTTAGGAACTTTTACGTAACAATTACGCAAATAACAAAGTCGGCAAAAAAGTTTTAAAACTTACGCGATCACACACGAAATCGTGCATTAGCAGCCGAAACATTTGGAAAACTCCATGTAATTCATTTAAAGTAAATAAATCTCTGTCTGTACTTAAACACGTACAGCAGATTGTATTATAAGTTTGAACGTCTTGCTCCATGGTAAGTAGATTGTCTTGAAAACTTATTTTGAATGTTTTACTAACTTTCAATTAAACATATTTTTAATTACAAAAAAGCGCACATAATAGCATTTATCGAAAGTAGTACGTTCACAAAATAATTATTAACGATTTAAGTGACTATTTAAGTCAGTGCGATATTATTAACGAAATTTAAAGACTCGAAAAAGTTTTACAATGCGGAAAAATGTTTTGAATTATCAAATCACAACAAAAAGTAACACTTCCATGTAAAATAGACGAAAATTGATGAAGAACCGTACAACCCGACAACGACACCACAAAATGGCTGCTTTACCCAGTGTTGCAATAGTAAAAATGTTTGATGTAGAATATTGGCCACTCAACAACTCATTCGAACGGTAAAATAACAAACCGGTATTTGAAATCTCAATTAATTTAAATCTGGAAAAGAAAAGCACTGCGGGCCTGCGGGCACAACACTATTACAAAAATGGCGCTTGACAGATTCGATGACAATGTTTTGTTGTTAAAAAATCGGGTTTAGAAAAAATATTGATTTTTAGTTATTAGCAGTATTATTTAATAAATGCATTTATTGGACGTCTTTAAAGTATAGGATATAGATAAATTGAAGAGATTTTCTATTTAACAAAGCTGAAAACGCAAAGACATGTGCTGAAGAACAATATTTTGTGATTGCTTATTTTGTGATTGTTTTTTATATTAAATTCTTGACAAAAGATCTCACAGCTACGTTAAAATGCTAATTCTATCTATGAATCTCTTTAAAATGTTTCCTGAAATCAGTATTCATTAGATATTAAAAGTGTAATGAGTGATAAAAAAAGTGAAAATGGAAGAAAAAGATGGGTTTTCCTTAAAGTTATTGTGCATGGCATGTCTCAGCATTGGTCGGACAGTGCGTTATATCACTAATGAGAAGCTAAAGAAATATTATTTAGACGCCTTGAATGAAATACCTGTAAGTATTATCATAAACAAAATATATTTATTATTAGTTTCAGGATTCGTGTAGAGAAAGATCTGAGCATACATTCGTACTGTGATTTTAAATTTATTTTAGGCAAGAGATAAAATGTATCAGTACACAAACCTCCATAAATAAGTTATTCATATTTATCGATAATGCCTACTTACCAATATTATCTACATTTGAGATTAATTTTATTTATTAGTAGTTCTTAAAAACTGTATTATATATTCACACATATTTATTGCTTTTCACTAATAAAAAAATGGACAAACGAGGTAATTCAGCCCATTGCTTACTGTGTCTTACTGTGTGTATATTTTGTTACTTTTTTTTCAATAAAAATGTCATCCTTATGTTATTGCTGAAGCACGAAAGATCCTTATTCACAGCCCCGTCATAAGAAAGTGTTATACCTACTCTAAGTGAATATAACTTTGTTTCATAACTTTTCAGCTATTTGTGGTTCCCAATCTAAACCCCTGTCTGTGTATAGAGTGTGAAGCCCTCCTTAAGAAGTTGGTATCTTTCCGGGAACAGGTTAAAGACTCCTACAGGGTGCTCCAAACATTTTCTGTGGAGGTGAGTTTTATTAAGAAAAAGATAGGATAGTGTTGTATAGAATAATTTATTGAAAGACACGGAAAATATTAATTTATAAATAAATTGAATATTTTCACTCTTCTAAAATATTTGATTTGATGAACACTCTTGAAAAATTCAATATAAATACATATACACTGTTTTAGCATCAATAAATAAAAATGACAAGGATAACAAAAATGAATAATTATTGTAATTTTTTTTTTTTATTGTATTTAAATTATTGTTTTTTTTGAATATATGTTGTAATTTTTAAATAACATTGAAATACTAACAAAGATAAATACAATTGTTATTTTAACTTAATAAATAAATTAAAATGTTATTACTTTATGCTCTTAAAGAATCTGCAGGAGCCTCACCTCTTGGGAGTTGTACAATCACCAAGGTTGAGTGTGCGGGCAAACTCACCAATTTCTATAGCTCCGGAGAAGTGCTCAGAATTACAGTTAGAACTGAAACACGAACTGAAGGTTGAATGGCTTGAAAATGGTAAGTGAATGGATAATTATTATTTAATATATGTTTAGGCCACAGCCACACTGTTAGGGCGGCTGTGAAGGCAATATAATTCATGAGCGTCTTTCAAAGGCCAGCAAATTGTCACGTTTAAAACGCCGCTCTTTGGAAAAATGTATCATGACAACTAATAACTATTTCAAACTACATACCAAAGTCAGTGTGAGGCAAGTTATATTCACAATAAACTATTTACATAGATGACGCAACTACATATACAGTTCGTGTCCGAAAATCCCGACAAAACGTCGGGGTTAGCCGCTGTTAACTAGTCTGCGCGCGTCAGAATAGATGCAAAAACTAAAAAAAAGCCCCGTTCTGTGATAATTGGCGAAGGGGCATCAATCGGTTTGGATCTGTGACGTCACAGTAGACGTTAAAAAGTTGACACGCTTGGTTTCAATACAAATCGTTATACTTGCGTTATCTGTGTCATTCACAGAAAACAATTCAACCACAAACGACAATTACAATTCACAAAATGACAATTTAGAAGATAGATTTGCAAAAGACAGTCTCGCGTCAGATAACGACGTAGACGCTCTAGAAGTGGAGATTGAGAGTCTGGTGGCGAAAGCGAAGAAGAAGAAGGGGGGAAAGGTCAGCAGCAAGATAAAGAGAGCACAGAAGATCGTGAAGAAGCTTCATAATGGAGTCAAGGTAAATTGTAAATACCGTTAAGTTTGAATAAATTGTGATTCATACTCAACCTCTAATTATTTATTCAATTTATACAAACTTTATAAAAACTTAAATTCCAATGATTTATTCAGTTTAGGGATTTACATACTCTTAAGAAAGTTAAATTATACCAACCGTTCGCCTTTTTGATTGTTTTTAATATTGATAGAAGTCAAACTCATATATACCTACTTACCTACTTACAACGAAATTAATAATTCTATTAAAGTAATAAGGGAAGTAATTAATTGGGCAGCCATTTTATTATTTGTTCAGCAACAAAAAGGTCAGCCGAAAAATCATTTAGGCTGCAGACAAATATTTTGTCAGCAATATAATTATTTGGGCGGCAATCAATTTATTTGGGCAGTATAATAATTAGCTGGTCAGCAGAATAATTAGTTGGACAGTTGAGTAATTCAATAGGCAGCAAGATTTATATTTGGGCAGCAATATATATGCTACCGAGAAATTCATAAAATGTAGGAAAAGGATCAATGAAGGATCAGGGATCAATTCATTGGAAATAATTATATTCTGATGGATATTAGGTTAAGGTTATTTTTTTATGACCCATAAAAACAATATTCGTGTCATCAAAACATAATAATATAATTTAACAATTAGGCAGCAAAGAAAACATTTAAGTTGCTGCTCAATTAGTTATTTTGCTTACAAATTAGAAATATCTGCTGCCTATAAGTGGTATTTATTCGCTGACCAAAATTCGAATATTTTGCTGACCGTTTAAATAACTCCCAATAAATAATTCTTTGATGAGTTGACACACAATCTAAATTACACTCGTAGGCGATGCGTTTTCTAAAGTTGTATGAAAGTATCCACATACATTGGTTCATATTGACGGAATATGTCACTTCGAGCAGATATTGATAACCACAGTTACACCCACGCGACCCGTTCCCATGGGAATATCGGGATAAAAAGTAGCCTGTCCTTTCTCAGGCTCTAGACTACCTGTGTACCAAATGTCGATTGAATCGGTTCAGTTTTGACGTGAAAGCAAGACAGACAGAGTTACTTTCGCATTTACAATATTAGTATGGATACTACGTGTGTCGCATGTCAGTTCGCATGTTAGAGTGAATTTCGAAAGATTTAAAAATACTTTTGTTCCACAGACAAAACGCAGCAAAAAGATGGACGATCAAAAGATAATAACCATAGACTTGTCATACGAAGAGATGTTGTTAGAAAGAGACAAAGAATCGACTAAAGAAAGCTATGTGAAGGCGGAATATAAGTGCGAGACCTGCTTGGTTGGGTTTAATTATAAGAAGTCGTATAAATCACATATAGCTACCAAACATTCTTCGGTGAGTATATAGTTTAGGCTGATTACTGACTAGCTTTTTTCCAACAGCTAAACGACGCGATGGTTCCTAAAAAAACATAGCTATCTCTCATAGATTCTGATTTCTCCATACCGACCCATTTTGAGCTAGTTAGCGTAGTGGTTAGTACGCTTTGGCTTTCGACATCGAAAACGAAGCTACCTTTGTCATAAGACTATAGATGGGTCACCAAAACTTTAAGATCTCGAACTCCTCCGTTCCGAAGGCATTAAGCCGTTGGCCCCGGTCGCCATTGCAAACGTTCCTACCCACCAACCCGCATTGAGCCATCATGGTGGTGCTACGGCCCATACTCCTCTTGTCTTTCTCCAGGAAAGAGGCCTGTGCCCAGCAGTGGGATGTATATTCACATCAATTTTTTATGAAATTTTTATGATTGGCTATTTAAAAAAGTGGCTCATGAGTTTCTTGCCGGGTTCTTCTCCTGAAAAGCCTTACTCTCGGAATCCGGCTGCTTGTGTCGATTACAACCACAGTCAACGTAGTACCTGTACTGTCCTGTGGATGCACTTGTTACAACCGCTCGCGGTAATGAAGTTTAATACAATGGTTTAATTTAATACTGTAATTTTAAAATAATTTATAATAAACTTTTTATTTGTAAAATGCATAATGTTGACGATTTTAAGTGCCGAACTTGGCCTATGAAATAAAATTATTTTTGAATTTTGATTTTGATCAACGTTTCTTAGAGAAATTTTGACCAAGTTCGATTCCCGGTAAGGTTTGAGAGTTGAAATAAAATCATGCCATTATTATTTTATCCGAAATCGAAGTCATGGTTCCTCCCATAGTTTCTGATTGCTCCAGTGTATATGTACCTGCTTCCCTGATCTAGCGGTTAACACCACAGGGTGTTGATCGGGAGGTCCGGGGTTCGATTCCCCACGGGGACAGAAGTTTTACTTCTCGGTCTGGTTGGTGGTAGAGCTTCTAAGCCCGCCTGGCTAGCTACCACCGTCTTACTTAAATCTGTCGCCATAATAACAATGTTATAATCATTATTGTGTTCCGGCAATCAGAGGTAAGATAGCCAGTTCCTCAGTTGTTGAGGATTACAGGTGAAGCTCGCTTCCACCTTCGGCCTTATCGTCACTTACCATCAGGTGAGATGAAGGCCAAGAGCTTACATGACATAATGTAAAATTTCTTCATTCGTCACTATAATAAATTGAATTATTGTTTCAGAACCAAGGAGATTATATTTGCCCTATTTGTAAGATTATTATTTCGTCAGTGGAATCGTTCACTTCGCATTACAAAAGGCATATGAGGAGGTATGTTTACCGCGTTCTTATTATTGTTATAATAATAGTATACTTACTTGTATATTAAATATAATTATTTTTAGATTCAGGAGTATTTCTTTAACTACTAGAGGGAAAAGTACCGAATTTACGAGCAAGGCACGTGATTTTTCCGGTATTTTTCACGATAAACCCTATCGTGAAAAATACCGGAAAAATTACGTTGGCAATTACGTAACCATGGCCAATGAAAATAATGAAATACGATGAAACCGAAATTTAATGCATTTACAAAACAATTACAACGTATAAAGCCTGAGGGTTCGTCCTCAGGCTTTTTACGTCCCACTGCTGGGCACAGGCCTTCCTCGTGGAAACAAACACGCTAGCCCAATGCAGGTTGGTGGGTAGAAACGCTGGAACGAAAGTTTTGGTCACCCATCCAAGGCCTGACCACGGTGAAAGTAGCTTTGTTTTCGAATCGAAATCCAAATCGTACTACCCAACGCCACCGAGCTCCCCATTAGGGTAAAAGTAATATTTTTTAACACTAAAAAGTTTTTTTATTATTATTTTTTTATTTATTTATTAAACTCTTTATTGCACAAATTAACAAAAATTGTAGTAAATACAAAAAGTAAGCAAAGGAGGACTTATCTCTAATAGAGATCTCTGCCAGCCAACCTATCACAGGTGTGTGAGATTTAGTAAGGAGAGGGAAGAGACACCAGTGCAAAAGAGGAAAAAAAAATATAAAGATAATAAAAACTAAAATTCAAATACAATAATATAATAAATAAAAAGAAATAGATAAAAACATAATATATATTTATAGAATACATATGTCCAATATAAATATATAAAACAAATATATATATATATACACGCTGAAAATTTCGTGGTTGTTTTCCCGCAAATAAAATGATTCCATGTTAGTAGTATTATAGATTGGTGCACTTCTTTTTTAATTCCACTGAAAGAATACCAGTTTTACGATTGTGATAAACGAAACTCGAAAGCAACCTCGAACCAATAGTAGGAATCAGCCGCGCGCGCCGCGTCCGATCACCGGCTGGGGTCATCGCCCCTCGCGCTGTCAGCTGATAACTCACCATTTACTAAGAAGTGATTTCCATTTTCCCTTCATACTTTAACGGGCTTAGGACCGTCGTAAATACTTTTATTTACACATAACTACGCACAAACACAATTTTAATGGTTTGTTTAACATGTTTTTATAATTATTATCTTAAAATGATTATTTATCTACTGAATTAGGTAATAAAGTATTTATGGCATATTTAAAAAATGGGAATCAACGTATTTACAATGACTTTATTTACCTAACCTCAAAAATGTTCGCTATTTACAAATGTACTACAAATACTTACACTTCACGGTAACGGAGCAAGTGTTCAAAGTGTAAACCACTGCGTTCCACACACAATCATGCACGTTTTACTTGATTAGCTTTTGATTTTAAGAATATGTCTCTATCACGTCTTATTACATCAGAAAAGTCCACTATCGCATTTTTAAACATTTTTAACGCGTCGCGAGTTTGGTGTTCTTCGCGATACACAAGGCGTTTGAACTCAGACCACAAAATAAAAGTCTTACGGAGTAAAATCTGGGCTTCGCGGTGGCCACGCTACTGGCTCGCCGCGACCGATCCAGCGCTGGAGAAACACAGTCGAGGTGCTCTCGCACAGCGCGCTGATAATGGGCACCCATCGTGCTGGTAATACAAGTTATCCGGGATAAAAATACGTAGCATTCGTAGGTACGTTTCACCGGTCAAGTGACCTGTCACAAAATGGGCCCCAAATGAGCAGCTGTTTATTATGCCGGCCCATACGTTTACAATTACACATAGAAACGTACTTCACAGTTGAATGGCGATTCATTTTCACGGCAACAATAGCGCATTTGCTTGCGGTGTTGCGCGGGCGGCATTCGCGGTTCAACTACTGGGCGGCGGCAGCGGCCTTGGTGTTTACGCAAAGGCACCGCGCGCATGCGCACGGCGCGGCGCGCGCGCAGATGTTTGTGTGGTTTATGCTGTATTACTTTAACTGTAGAGCTTCTTTTGCTTTAAACATTGATTTCGTGCGGCAAGCAGCACCCAAATACGTCACATCTCGTACAAGTTACTATCGTTTCTCACGCTTTCGAGTTGATGATTATTTATTTGATTACTTGAGAACAAAAATATTTTTATTTGCAAAAATAATTCCCGTGATTCGACATTACTAATAAAGGTAAATCTTTTTTCCGCGGGAAAACAACCATTGAAAATTCAGCCAGTATATATAAAGTATATGATACATACTATATACACTATGTCTGTATTGAAAAGAAGAGAAATGAGGAAATGTGTAGATACAAATTTAGGAAGAAAGATCTAGAAAATGCTTCTTGAGTTTGGTCTTAAAAGAAGAAACTGTTTGGCATTCTTGTAACTCTGATGGCAGACCATTCCACAACAACACAGAGCGAACCGAGAACGAGTGAAAAAAGAAATTCGTGTTATTCCTCGGAATCACCAGGCTTCTTGTAACGCAGGAACGCTTAGGACGAGCGGGAGGAGGTAAGAGATGGAATCGGGAACGAAGATAGGATGGGGAATTAGGGTCTTTAAGGATTTTGAATAGCGTAGTAAGGATGTGCACATTACGACGATCGCGCATTGGGAGCCAGTTTAGCTGAGCTCTAAATTTGGACACATGATCAAATTTACGTAGACCATAAATAAAACGGATTGCCAGATTCTGTAGCCGCTCCAGTTTGTTGAGAAGCTCTTCGGTGATGTCCAAATAACACACATCGGCGTAGTCAAGAATAGGGAGAAGGAGACTTTGCGCAAGCATAATTTTAGTTTTGAATGGAAGGAAAAACTGAAGCCGCTTGAGAGAATGGTAAGTGTGATGCATACGTCTACTAACCTCAGCAATATGGGGTGCCCAGGATAAGGTGCTGTCCATAATAAGACCTAAATTTTTTGCTTTATCCCTCAATTTTAAAATAACACCATCATATACAAGGTCTGGCACTGTGCTCCACACTAGCCTACTCCTCAGTCGAGTACCACCCAAAATCATCGCTTGAGACTTAGAAGGGTTAACAAGCAACCCAAAAGAATTAGCCCAAATCTTAACAGAAGCTAAATCCCTATTAAGCAGTGCAACCGCGTCAGAAACCTCAGATAGTTCAAAATGGCGATAAATCTGTAGGTCGTCAGCGTAGAGGTGAAAATGAGAGGAAAGAACTGCAGTTATTTTATTTATGAATACAGAAAATAATAAAGGCGACAGCACACCACCCTGCGGCACACCAGCAGACAGGCATGACCAATTCGAAGAAGTGTCATCAAGTTTGACACACTGCTGGCGCTCAAAAAGGTAGGAGCGAAACCACTGTAAGACCGGAAGCGAAATGTTAGCCGTGCGAAGAGTGCCTAGGAGAATGTCATAGTCAACAGAGTTAAATGCACTACTGAAATCTAACAAGACGATTGCTGTGAGTTTGGTTTTATCCATGGCACAGCGAATGTCCTCAGTCACATTCAGCAGTGCACCAACCGTGCTATGCGAAGGACGGAAACCAGATTGGAAAGGACATAACAGAGAATTATTAGAGAGATGGGAATACAAATGCTTATGTACAGTTGTCTCAAGGACTTTGGATAGGATTGGAAGTATGGATATGGGGCGGTACTCGGAAAAGGAAGAAGGAGAAGACGTTTTAGGCAATGGTATAACAAAAGCTTTCCTCCACGCGGCAGGGAAAACATTGTGCATTAAAGAGTAATTGATAATGTGAGAGATCAAAGGCACAATGTCATCCAGCACAGGGAGAATCATTTCAATACCAAGGCCATCACTGCCAACGGCTTTGGAAGATATGGAAAGGACACTTTTCTTGACGGCATCATCCGAGACTAAGGTGAAGGAGAAAGAGGGACAATCGGGTAGGACAATATTCGAAAGAGAAGAGAGAGCAAAGGCCTTAGTATAAGTATCTAATTTTAAAGGTAAAGAAGAGAAATGAATATTAAGACCATCAATGTCAATGGTAGATACAGGAGAACTACTAGATTTACCAATGCCTAATTTATTAGGTCTACCAACGTTTATGCACGCTGTTGCTTAGTTACAAACATAACTTAACTTAAAATTTAAGGGTGATAACCAATTAAGGTAAACACCACATGCAAGAAATTTATATAAAACTAATCAAATTATAAAATCTAAAGCAGTACTTGAAATTAAATAAGGAAATGATACAAAATACTCACAGAAAGAAAAACAGACCAGAAAGAATCTGGTGCAGTCCCTGTGTATTGATTTAGTATGGTTTCACTCGCAGGTACGAATGCAGTTTATGTCAAAAGCGAACGATGGACATCAAAGTGATGCAGCAACATTACTACTCGACCCACGAGGTATCGCTCAAGGAATACAAGTGTGAACTATGCGGGAAGATCTCCAAGTAAGTTGAATGTTGAATTTTCAGGCATTTGTTGTCCAGTCTTGGATGTTTATATATATAAAATAATAAATAAATAAAATAATTGATTGACTACTTAGATTGTGGACATGTATTAAATCATTTGTATATGTATTTGACATTGTAATTAATAATTGATATTAACTAAGTATTTTATCATTTATTTTTAATTTTATTACTGGTAATATTAATTATGTTAGCATGTAAGTGTATTGCATCTACTCTGTAAGACTTACATGTAAATGAAATAAATAAATATCTTCAGACATTCTCACCTATCAACTAGCCCCATTTTAAGCAACTAATGCAGCTTGTGTTACGGATACCAGATGACGGATAAATATATAACATAGATTATCACATATAAATCTGAATATATATAAATATATATAAACACCCAAGACTGGAGAACATCTGTTCTCAGGCATCTGCCTGAAAATTCATCACCCAAACATTTGCCCCCACCGGGGATCGAACCCAGAACCTCAGATATTAATATATATTCAGTATATTTATTTATATATTAAATTATATTAATTAAATATATTTATCCGTCATCTAGTGTCCGTAACACAAGCAGCATACGTTGTTGAAAATGGGGCTAGTTGATAACAATGAAACCTGAGCGCGCTAAGATAAGATAAAATATTACCTT
This sequence comes from Parapoynx stratiotata, assembly GCA_910589355.1. Taxonomy (NCBI): domain Eukaryota; kingdom Metazoa; phylum Arthropoda; class Insecta; order Lepidoptera; family Crambidae; genus Parapoynx; species Parapoynx stratiotata. The sequence continues at coordinate 3,460,616 of OU342476.1, read as the reverse complement.
TAACTTCCAACACTAGAGGGTAGAATGAGCGTGTGGAGTTTTTGGCGCCACTCAACTATGGCGGACGTGATTTTTATTTCAGTGATTGTAATATTGTTTCGGAGTGGATCTAGTTGCGTAAAATCAGTGGTTTTGTGTAATTTGTGTAAATAATGATGAGCAATATTGAAGATCAATGAAGTGGTGTGAAAAACGATGAGATGTTTATCGTGGTAATCCACCTCATCGAAGTAACACCACTGTGTCTGCCATCGATCGTTTGACGCCAAACTCTCCCAAGACGTATTGAAATGCATTACACAAGCATTTCAATGCAAATACGGAAAAATAAAAATAACGAAGACTTGGCTGTATGGGCTTCGTTCCCTTTGCTTTCCCTACATGGGAGAATTTTACAACAACAAAATGAATGAGCATGTAACGAGAAGAGTTATGAATATGAGAGTGTGGTAATGCAGGGAGAGGAAGATCGAAGAAGAGATGGATGGATTGCGTGAATGAGGACATGGCTAGAATGGGAGTGAATGTTGATATGGCGTGTGATAGGGGAGAGTGGAGGAGAAAGACTCGTTGCGCCGACCCCAAATGAAATTGGGAAAAGGGCAGGTTAATTATGATGTCTAAGGGGTAATTCGGCCAAATTTCGATTAGCAACACTGGTTTAGTAATACCAAAAATAATTAGCTGTCAAATGCGTGCACGGCTAATAATCGGCCGCGTGCCCAAGACTCCGCCGTTAGAGCGGTTTCGACTAATGAAAATTAAGTAGTTGTTGGTGTCCGAACCCAATAACTACTTATCACAATAGTAACACTTACAGTAGACATACAAAATTATAAAGGTAATAACAGGTTCCTTGTTCATCACAATAAATTAAGAAAAATATTTTTTCATGACCATGGATACAGGTCTTTCAATCGTATACATTGTGTGTAGTCTTTAGTAGTATTTAGTCTTCATTTGCATTGAAATGCAAGTGTAATACATTTTAATGCATCCTTGAAGAGTGTGGCGCCAAATGGTTGATGGTAGACGCTGTGGTGCTACTTTGATGAAGTGGATTACCACGATAAAAAAACTCATCACTTTTCACACCACTTGACGCTTATTTCAATGATCCTCCACATTGCGCATCATCACAGACACTTATTGCACAAAACTACACTGATTTTACTCAAGCACATCCACTCCGAAAGAATATTACAATCATTGAAATAAATATCACGTCCGCCATAATCAAATGCCGCCAAAAACTCATAAAATAATTGATTGTTTCAGTTCCATAGACACCCACAGATACCATAAAGATACGCACAAAGCTAGAGTACAGTGCACTGAATGCGATAAAACATTTACCCATAGAGCAGGCTTACTGAACCATAGATTGTGAGTATAAGTTTAATAATGTAGTAAGTTACCAGTCTATTAGCTAGTTGATCCCTTTTTTTTATTGGGCCCAAAATTATTAATTACTGATAGCCATCACCGTAAAAAATAATACAATTTTTTCTGAAGCCTTTAACACAATAAATTTTAAATTATAAATTACGTTTTTGCTTTAATGTCAAAAACGCCTTCGGTCCTGATGGTCTATGAATTATCTGTGCCGTAGCGTCACGATTATTGTAAACAATTCAATACGCATGCGTGACATAGCCGACAGTTAAGCCTGATTGGTTGCGACTGGCGTTTGACGGATTTTGACCATGCGTAGTAACTGTTACGCAACTAATTTCACGATCATGGTGGATAGCGTTATTGGCAGATGAAAAAAAAATGATTGAAATTCTACAGCAATCCCTTATTTATATTTATCGAACTTGGTATATTTCGGACCCCTGTACTGAATACTATGTGAATGACACATTATTTTCATCACTTTTTTTGATATGAGTCAACTAGCCTATTTAGTCCAGAGGTTCCCAGAATTATTTTTCTCATAGACCACTTTCAAAATTTTTCTGGCTCCGGTGGACCCCCTGCAGCTACATTTCTACCATATTCCCAAAACTCGACAAAATGTGAAGATGTGAAGACAAGACCCCCGTCGAGTCTTCAGTGGACTCAGGAGTCCACCTGGACCCCTTTGGGAACTAATGATTTAGTCCCACTGCTGGGCACAGCTTTCTCATGGAGAAACACGTGAGGAGTTTGGGCCGTAACACCACGCTGGCCCAACGCTGGATGGTGGGTAGAAACGGTCGCAATAGCGACCGGGACCAACGGCTGTACGTGCCGAAGCACGGAGGGACAAAGTTTTGCGAAATTAGCTTTCTTTTCTCCCTTTAGTTAGCAACATACCATATCATCACGCCTCTTCCCCCAAAGGGGTAGGCAGAGGTGTTAAACACCCACATTTCACCAGATATTTTAACCGCCTCTCTGGTCTAGTGGTTCACACCACTAGGTGTTGATCGGGAGGTCCGGGTTCGATTCCCCATGGGCAGAAGTTTTTCTGCTCGGTTTGGTTGGTGGTAGGGCTTCTAAGCACGCCTGGCTAGCTACCACCGTCTTACCTAAATTTGTCGCCATAATAACAATGTTATAAGCATTGTTGTGTTCCGGCAATCAGAGGTAAGATAGCCAGTTCCTCAGTTGTTGAGGATTACAGGTGAAGCTCGCTTCCATCTTCGGCCTTATCGTCACTTACCATCAGGTGTGATAAAAGCCAAGAGCTTACCTGTCATATATAAAAAAAAATATATGTTAGGTCATGTAACAGGTGGCGAGCCTGTTGCCATGCACCGGGCACAATGTGAGGCAAGCGATATTCACAATGAACTGTACTAAGTGTTATTCAAACTCAGTGGTACAGGCGGTGGGATCGAACCCGCGGTTCCCGCGGCCGAGCGAGTAGTGCCCCGTCCGTAGTTAGCTAATTTAATCTAATATAGTTATAGTATGTTCTTTCGCTATAGATTTATTTTCAGCATCGTCTAACGTTCTCACTGTAAATATACTATTAGGTCCTTACCTATGAAATTGGTGTTTTGTATGGAGATTTTGGGGATGTCTGCATTTTACATACTAACATTTTATCAGTTTTCTTCACAACGACAAATCCAGAGATAATAATATTTGGCATGTATCATTAGACAAGCTTTAGCAATATGTGTGTGAACACGCTTGATAAAAATTATTCACCGTTTTGATGTTAATGCAAATCAAATGATATATTAGGGAGGCAGTTAAAAATAATTGTCTTTGTGTCTAATTTTAACACAATTAAACTTACAAATAATTATCAAATTAAATAATACGAGCTCAAATATATGGTCTATTTTTAGAAGAGGCAATTATTTTATAAGAATGTTCTGAAACTTAATAGTTACGGACAAATTGCTAAGACAGAATAAAAACACCAATTCCATAGGTAAGGACCCAATATTTAGTGGCATGTAACATCTGTCCTGGCTGTTGGAATATTGGTTTGAGTCAGAGTGGTTATGGATGCTCTATAGTGACCGGTGACGGCGATAGGCTTGCCCCTATTACGTGGGACCCGTGCCTACCCCTTCGGGGATATAGACGTGATCATAGATTTTGGGGTGCAACACATGAGTGGCTTGGAGACATTGTAAAAATATTTGAGTCATTGTGTAAAATTTCTTCGTTAAGAACTAACGGGGACGCTATGGCCTCTTACTATTCGCGGAAACATATCTGTCATTCATTCACTTTCTCATTTTCTCTTGGACGGTTTTGGCGATACGAAAATTATCTAAACCTATGGCCTATATCTATATAGGCCAGATAATGTAGATGTGTATGTCCTTTGTACCTGTAATAATGAATGAATAAATATCTTAAATCTTATTATGTCTCTTGAAGACCTCATTGGTCGAGTGGTCTGTACGCCGGTCTCAAGGCTTCGCCACTTCGAGAGGTTCTGGGTTCGATCCCCGGCGGGGGCAGATGTTTGTGAATACAGGCATTTGTCCTTGGAAGTTTATATACATATTATATAAAATCTGAATATTTATATGTATGTATCTATTAAATATATTTATCCATCATCTAGTATCCGTAACACAAGCAGCATTAGTTGCTTTTGGCTAGTTGATAGGTGTGAATGTCTGAAGATATTTATTTATTTTTTTTATTCAGATCAGTCCACGAATTCAACAACGCCTTTCCTTGCAATGTATGCGATAAAGTGTTCAGATGGAAGACGAGCTTGAAGAGGCATTTGGAGAAACACGAAATCAAGGTAGGTTTGGTGATAATCTAAGTTATACCTTAACGTCCTCTTTATAAGGCTGTTTCTAAAATGGCTTCAACAATTGCATGCAATCTATGCATTTATTTTGAAACAACAGTCAGCAATATCAACTGCCAGTTAGATTTAAATCACTTCCCGTAGTGTAATTAATAATTGTAAAAACCTATTACTTTTAGTTTTGCGTTATGAAATGTCAATTTCTATGAGAAATGTGATTTCAAGATTTGTGTGTGCTCGTTTTTCACGTTTCCCGTAGAAATTGGCATTCTTGACATTTCTTAATGCAACCCAAAGTTAGATGATTTTTACTATGAAAACTCACAGTTAGTCATGACGATTTACCCTTGTAAATTAATGTTCTTGATACTTTTTTTTGTAAAATTCTCCCGTAGGGGAGGCAAAGTGAACAAAGCCCATGCAGCCAAGTCTTTGGTATATATTTCTTCAGTATTTGCATTGAAATGCAAGTGTAATACATTTCAATGCATTCTTGGGAGAGTTTGGCGTCAAACGATCGATGGCAGACACTGTGGTGTTACTTCGATGAGGTGGATTACCACGATAAAAATCTCATCGTTTTTCACACCACTTGACGATTATTTCAATGATCCTCCACTTTGCTCATCATCACAGACACTAATTTCACAAAACTACACTGATTTTACGTAACAATATCCACTCCGAAACAATATTACAATCATCGAAATAAAAATCACGTCCGCCATAGTCGAATTCCGCCAAAAACCCTAATAATTCTCTCTATCACAGAACTGCAAGGGAACTGAGCCCATACAGCCGTCTTTAGTAATTATAATGTTTAAATACACATTTAAATGCATCTTAGGAGAGTTCCGCGTCAAATTATCAATGTAAGTGGTGCTTCACGATGAGGATAACCTTGATCAAAATCGCATGCGCTATAGTCAGATGGCGGCAAAAACCCAACCTAAAATGACATCTGTTAGTGTTGCCAACTCCACAGTGTCGCCAGTGCACACTAGACTGTGACATTGTGTGCTAAAAAACAACTGGTGGAAAGAAGTCATCTCTGTAGGCCTGTGGGAGAAGGGCGTGATTATTGTAGTTGTTTATAACTTCCGTGGTCAAGTGGCCTGTACGCCGGGTTCTGGGTTCGATCCCCGGTGGGGGCAAATGTTTGTGTGATGAATACAGACTTGTTTTCCAGTCTTGAATGTATTTTGTATTGTATATATTCTGAGTATTTATATGTATTTATACATTAAATATATTTATCCATCATCTAGTATCTTTAACACAAGCAGCATTAGTTGCTTAAAATGGGGCTAGTTGATAGGTGTGAATGTTTGAAGATATTTATTTATTTCATTTACATATAAGTCAGAGTAGATCCAATACACCATTAATAAAATTAATAATAAATGATAAAATAATTAATTAATATCAATTACAATGTCAAATATACAAATTATTTAATACATGTCTAATAGTTATTAGTAATACAATAATATAATATAATAATGATACATGTTATATGTTAAGTTTCGGTGTGTACTTTGTGTAGTACACCTCTGCCTACCCCTTCGGGGACATTGTCGTGATAGTATATAGATGTATTTATCGTTCCAGCACGAGTCATCAGCAGCATGTTGCATCGAGTGTGGAGTGACTTTCTCCTCCGTTTGCTCGTACCAGAGACACATGAAGAATAGTCTGAGACACGTCACGCATGAGCAGCTTAGGTGAGTAGAGACTGTTTTTTATTAGGCTCCAAATGATTCAGTGTAAGCCATCACCATAATTTTTTTTAATTTTAAATGAAGGTTTTCCTGAACTCTCAAAAACGCCTTCGGCCATGATGGTCAATGAATTATCGGTGCCGTATGATCACGATTTTGGTAAACAATTCAATACGCATACGTGACATAGCCGACAGTTAAGCTTTATTGGTTGCGTTTGACGGATTTTGACCATGCGTAGTAATTGTTTTCATGACGCGTTACTTCACTGATTTCACGAACATGGTGGATAGCGTTTTTGGCAGGTGAAAAAAAAGTAAAAATAAAACATGTTTAAATTGAATTTCTACAGCAATCCGTTATTTATATTTATTGAGCTTGGTATATTTCGACCCTTGTACTAAATACTATGTGAATTAAACATTATTTTCATAACTTTTGATATGAGTCAACTCGCCTATTACGGCTGTGACGTCACAGTAGACAGGCCAAAGTAGTGCCGTTAGAAAGAGATGGCGCTATTCATCCCCACATAACTCTATCCCTCTCTAGCTGTGCTCAACCAGACATCTATGATTGAGATTGATTCTGGAGTTAGGGCCTTAGTGAGCGACTATTCCAAAAAATGGAGCCGCATTCGTTTTTGAAGGCTCATTTTGTTATTTTGTAGCCACTTTATAAATCTGGTAGTCTTTTTGAAATTATGGTGGCAGTTTGTATTTTGGTGGTAATTTTGTAATTTAAGACAGCTCTTTTGTAATTTTGGTGGCAGTTCTTGGAATTTTTAATGATTAAGTGCTGCATTCAATATATTTTTGTAGCTCACTTTATAATATCAATTTTTGTACTTTCAGATTTATTTGCGATCATTGTAATCGTCGGTTCGCTGACAAGACGAAACTAAGAGACCATATTGAGGAGAAGCATCTGTTGAAAACGTACCAATGCCACATATGCTTAAAGGTGATTATTGAATATCATGATAATGGTCCTTTACTAGAGCTGAAACGCAATTTAAGTAATTTGCCGCTGAAATAAATACACGTAAAAGTGTCGTAGTCCATGGTGAATAATAAAAGCAATAACTTGTTCAGAGTTTATTTCTCGACCGATGTTAACAGTAAAATGAATCGTTAATACTGGTAGCGAGTATATAAATACGTATACATTTAGTAACTATTTCAATTTAAGCGCTATCATATATATAACAATAATTATTTCGTGTCATTTTGCCCGATGCATGGCAACAGGCTCGACTTTATGAATGTGAACTTAACAATAACCGGCGAAACGTGGGAGTTTTATATAACGTCCTTCTCTTTCTCCTTAGTCTATATACGTTCGACTGCTGAGCACAAGCCCATGGAGAAACAAATTAAGAGTATGGGCCGTAACACCACCACGCTGGTCCAATGCCGGTTGTTAGGTAGAAAAGGTTGCAATAGCGACCGGGACCAACGGCTCATCGTGCCTTCTGAAGTACGGAGGAGCTCGTGATCATAATGTTTGGTCACCCATCCACAGCCCAGACGATGGCGAAGGTAGCTTTGTTTTCGATATCGAAACCCAAAGCGTACTAGCCACTACTCCGCCGAGCTCCTCAGAGATGTAAAATGATAATATAATTTATTATTATTCTAGCCGTCTAAGAATCGTGTGAGTTTAGACCAGCATATAAGAAATGTTCACAAAGGAAGGCAGAACAACAAGATTTGCCATCATTGCGGGAAGGGATTTCCGGTGAGTAACTGACTTTTTTTTAATACTGGCTAAATCAGACAAAGACATTCTATCCTTTTAAAGTCCTCTGCCCACTGCACTGGAGTATATCATGACCGTGCTAGGACTGTTTCAGGCAAAAAAATATTATTTGCATAGAAATGTATGAGAGCATGCCACTAGACCGCTCCGACGCCGATCGGCATATTCTTATACATATCCATCGATTTCGGCTATATACGTCCCACTGCTGGGCACAGGCCTTCCTCATGAAGAAACACATGTAGCCGTAACACCACCACGCTGCTCATGGCGCTGGTTGGTGGGTAGAAATTGTTACAAAAGCGGCCGGAACCAACGTTTTAACGTGCCTTCCGAAGCACGGAGGAGTTCGTGATCACAATGTTTTGGTCACCCAACCAAGGCCTGACCACGGTGAAGGTAACTTTCTATAACGAAAGCCAAAGCGTTCTTATCCCTATCCCACCGAGCTTCTCACATTTCTATACAAATAATATTTTACGGGCTTGAAACGGTCCTATCACTGTCATAGTATCCTCTGGTGTAGTGGGCAGAGACTTTAAGGCGACTCTCCTTGCCACGGAATAGATAAAGAAGGTTGGAAGGGAAATAGGAATTGTATTAAAACCAGTGTCGCCGCTTTTTCCCCCACTGCGTAAATTCACTACAAATACAGACCTGTATGAACGTAAAAAACGCACACAAACAAACACTCACACACGACGGAAGCTCGAATGAAATTAGCTCTCTCGCCTCGTGCGATAACATGCACACATTATGAATCCGCTAGGGCTTGACTAAGTCGATAAAGTTATCGATATCACAACTTTAGATGTTTATTGAGAAGATTTGACGTTTACCTTAATTTTTGTGTATAAGTTATAGTTTAAATCTGTTATAACCAGTTCTTATATAGAACACGGTCTTCCTAGTCAGAACTAGTTTCTTCTAAATGCTTTTGTTAAAACTAGAATTTACCACTGATATATTTGATTTTCAGATACAACCCGTTGTCGGTAAATTCCTTGAAACAGGTTCTTGTTTGTAGTAACTGATGAATTAAATAGCTTACTACAAGCTCTCTGTTAGGTGCGAAGAATATCTAAGCCAGGAAGAATCTTTAAGTTTTAACTGTGGAAAACGCGTTCTATCTAAAAACTGGTTTAAATTGTAACATAATATTAAGATTTATTCTATCTAAATATATACGTAGTAGATACACCCATTCTAATATTATAAATGCCAAAGTAACTCTGTCTGTGTCTCGGCCGTTAAAGTAATCCATTGTTCATGGATATCCGGATTCTTCGGAAATCTAAAAGAATATTTACTCAATCAAAATCTGAATATTTTTACACGTGACAGGTTATCTCTTGGCCTTCATCTCAGTGAAGATAAAACCGAAGGTGGATGCTCATTCCTCAACAACTAAAAAACTGGCTATCTTACCCTGTGATTTCCGGAACACAACAATGCTTAAAATATTGTTATTATGGTGACAAATTTAGGTAAGACGGTGGTAGCCAGGCGGACTTAGAAGCCCTAACAACAACCAAACCGAGCAGAAAAACTTCTGTATCCATGGGGAATCGAACCCGGACCTTCCGATCAACACCCGGTGGTTTGAACCACTAGAACAGAGAGGCGGTTTATATTTTATTGATAGGAACAGTTCTTTGGTGTATAGCTTCACATAAAAAACATACAACTTATACGGCCGCATGTTATTTATAAATCATAAGCGATGTTAAATATTTTTTTCAGTTTCAAATAAAAGCATAACATTATAATAACTTATCGAAATTTTTTTCATTCAACACAACACAATGTCCTTGCGAATAGATGCGGCCGTACCAAGTGACTATGAATTAGCGAGGGCCGATTGCCAACTGAAGAAGCAATGTACATCTTTCAATACTTATAATGGGTTATATAAGTTTTATAGTAGGAACGAAGTCGTAAAAATTTTTCAAGAAAAAGAAGTGGTTTTATATTGTATTTTCAACTTACCGGTGAAAAGAAACACCTCCTTGCTTAATATTTGATCCTTGACTTTTGTGTTTACAAGTAATTATAGCACAGCCCGGCATTTTTAATCAATTTGGCGATATCTTTACGATACTGAAGTCCGAACGCGACTAAACCAATAAAAGCGACAGTCGGTTCAATATGATTGTCTAATCATACTTGTGGCACGCGCGCCCCGCCCACACTGCCATTCCAACCTTCTTTATCTATTCCGTGCTCCTAGCAAAGCAACCTGAGAAGCATATTGATTCTTACGCACACCTTGTGCAATGCTCTTTCCGAATTTATGATAATTGTCACCGAAAATCGAAAAATGGTCTTTTACGCGGAATCTGTTTTTTTTTACGCGGAATCCCAGTTATTTGAAAAAGCTAATAAAAACAGCTTCCTAAAGAATTTTGGTAGGGGAGCCGCCTTAATCCAATGCCTTACCTTATGATTTTTTGGAGTAAACAATAATTTTGTCTACAATTTTATTTGATTGGTCGATAAAAATAATAAAAATAATCACGTTTTTTATTGATATAGCTTAGTATATCGTTAAATTAGCTACTCTATATATGTATTTTTTTTTTGTTTTACAGACGAAACTACAATTGGAGTCCCACATCCGAACACACACCGGGGAGAGACCGTTTATATGCGAGTTCTGCCCCACCACGTTTTCGCAGAAGTCCAACTTATACAAACATAATAGACAGGTAAGGTCAACATTATTCAGTATCACTGCTGGACGGGAAAACATAGAAAAACACACGGCGGTAGACTCTTTTTTAGGGGGTTTCTCTTCAATAAAATGACATAAAATTACTGAAATAAAATAACAAGCTTTTCACGATATATTAATACTGAAAAACCAATTTTTCACTAACACCTTTCAACAAGTTGACGAGCACTGTATTGCTTCGCGGTCTGACATACAATTTTTTTTCCTATGCTCTATACCGTCTTCCAAAGACAAGAAAATATTTAAATTATTTTTTTTTCACCTCCAAGTCTACGCGCGTTTAGCATTCAGCTGTTTGCTACAGTAGCATTGTTTTTAATATCGAAAGCCAAAACGTCTAACTACTACGCGAACGAGCTCCGAAAATAAAACGAATGGACGAAATAAACGAAACGAAATATTATTACAATTTGAAATAATGAATTTTGATTCATGGAGGAACTCTACACAAATTTTTGGCACCTATCCAGTAGTAGGCTTTGTTTCGATATCAATATCTAACTAACCAAACAAACTATCACGCCAGTTCCGCAAACGAAATTAATTACAATTTTCCTTTACAGGTCCACCTAAATATAAAGTCGAAACGATACCCAATGTGTAAGAGAAGGAAGGAAGACAAACCCGTTGACCCCCCACCAGAAATTCCACCAATGGACCCATACAGGCCCGTTGCTGTACTACACTATTCTCCAGAAAGAGGATTTGTTATGTAAAGAAAGGTGACAGTAACAGGAAAGTCACAGGCACTTATATGAGAATAAATTATAAATAAATAAATATCCTCAAACATTCACACCTATCAACTAGCCCCATTTTAAGCAACTAGTGCTGCTTGTGTTACGGACACTAGATGACGGATAAATATATTTAATAGATAAACACATATAAATATTCTGAATATATATAAATATCAACAAAAAAATAAAAACAACTCAACTAATAAATACTCAACTATACGTTAGTTGCAGACGATTTTTCTACATACATTGATTTCATTTCTAAGCAGGGGTATTATTAATTCATCAACCTCGCAAGACTAGATCCGTCCTCAGCCTATAAACGTCCCACTGCTGGACACAGGCCTTCCTCATGGAAACAAACACATGAGGAGTAAGGCCCTAAGGGCCAGGCCACAACACAGCGTTGCGGCATCGTATCGTATAAATATACGACGCCGCAGAACGCACCGTGGAAATTTCTGATGCGTACGATGTCGTATCCGATGAAATTTTTGCGTTACGGCATCGCATCGCATTTCTGTGCGATGTTGTTTTTGCGATTGTTGATGTATTACAATAAATCTGAATAATTGCCGATAAAAAAAAAAAATCAGTGACAGTCGTATATATAATACAAAACATATAATATATATAATAATCGTATATATAATATAAGTGTATTCAAAACTTATACTCAGTTTGTGACCGTTAATAAAAGAAAAATATTATCTTATGAGTAAATTTACTTTACATATGTGTGCTCATAACTGTACTTTTACAATAGATACTTATGGTAAGACAGTATTGCCACTTGATTGTATTGTCGCATTTATATTTAGAGTTTAGTTTCGTGTTGTGGCAGGAAAAGTGCCACCAAAAGTTAAAAATGCCACCAAAATTTTAAGTGACCTCCAAAGTTGTTAAATGGTTGTCTTGTGTTCTGTGTTGATGATAAAATTTATATTTTGGCGTTTATCTCTTCTTTCTGGAGTCTTGTCCTTTAAAATACTGAAACTCAAAGATTAAAACAGTCCCATGCATACTTTTGTCAAATATTTTTTTTATTTGTTGCAATAAAGAGTTCAATGACTATAAATTCTGCCTCTGTATACAGAGTGCAAAATTTTAATAGGCCCTGGAGGGGAAGTACCTTTAACATTTAAAATAGCTTAAGTAAATTCAGCTATTTTAAAACACACGTTTGTTTTTTAATAAAAAATAACGGCATTCTCAAATTTCTCAAAAAAGCTTGCCCAAACCAGGAGAATAAGGAATTTTTTATTCCACTAATCGATTAAGTCATTGTTGAAAATAAAATTTCTCTATGAAACATTTACACATTCTTAAACATGTAAAATTTAATGAAATTAACATTTATTTTATTTATCGCAAGCCAGGAAGTATTTAAAAAAAATCTAAATCAAAAGCATTTATTCAGATCATAGCGCATGCTTATGAATGTCATAAACATTTTTCGTGAAAAACTACGCCATCCGTTCACAAAAACTGAGAATACAGTAGTGTTTATTTTTAAAAATAAAAGTTTTTTCCCGATAAATTAATTAAGCATTTTTAAATATTTAAGGTACTTCCCCTCCAGGGCCATAAAATTTTTCCACTCCTATAATTTTAAATAGTTAATAATTGGTGGCTAAATATACTATCAAAACTTTTGGTAGAATATTTGTATACTTATGCTATTTATGGCAAATATAGATATTTGATTTGTATTCGTAAGGAAAAGTGTATAATATCTGAATAAAATATTATGTTAAGAATTTTAAATACGTATTGTATAAGTTTAAAAAATATTTAGAATATCACAATCACGAAGCATATTTATTTACTTTGAAATAATACTCTGTAAAAAATAGACTGATTTTTTTAAGTGCAATAAAATATATACCTTTTTGAATACCTTTGCAGTTTTTCTTGTCCTTTTTCCATGTGATTTGAACCTTGACTATTCATCGTAAAGTGCAAAATCTCTTGCGATATTTTCTGTTAGGTCAAATAGTACCAAAAAGTCAATAATAGGTACAAAGATTCCATATTATTATTAATATATAATATAATATCTTCAGACATTCACACCTATCAACTAGCCCCATTTTAAGCAACTAATGCTGCTTGTGTTACGGACACTAGATGACGGATAAATATGTTTAATAGATAAATACATACAAATATCCTGAATATATATAGACATCCAAGACTGGAGAACAAATGCCTGAAAATTCATCACCCAAACATTTGCCCCCTACCGGGGACGAACCCCAGAACATCTCGAGATGGCGACGCCCTGAGACCGGCGTACAGACCACTCGACCACGGAGGTCGTTATTGTTGTCAACAATACGCTAACTTGATTTCTACCGATATTATTGATTAGTGTCTATTTAATTGAACACCTGTGTATAACAATTTGACGCTAACTGTACACGCATATTTTCATACTGAGTATAGAAATTTTAGTTTTAAGATTGAACAAAACTTAAACAACACATCATCATAGGCAGAGGTGTAAACACTCACATTTCGCCAGATATGATAGGTCCCCATGTAACAGGTGGCGAGCCTGTTGACATGCACCGGGCACAATGTGAGGCAAGCGATGTTCACAATCAACCGTACTTAAGTTAAAATTTTAACACACCTCACTGCATGGTGCAGCAACAGGCTCGCTGTTATTTAGGGACATAACATAGAGGGCCCCACACTCAGTTGCACAAAGATTTTTTAAGGACGACATTTGTTAATGAGACATTAAAACTTTAGAGTTCATTAAAGTTATGGTTGTCACACAAAACAGTACTAGCTAATGTCTCTTTAGCATTGACAGGGTGCTAAGGTCGTTTTGTGCAACGTAAAACTACGCTAAGGTGTTCTTTTGACCCTTCAATAAATAAATTTAATGGAGCATTAGAGATAATGCTGTCATTAAATTTTAAAGGTCGTTTCTGCAACTGGGTGGTCTGATAATTCTCAAATGGCACATTAGGATCTCAATGGTAAAAATTTTGACATTTCGTACTGTAATAATCAATTTTATTCAACCTAACTAAAGCAATATATTGGAAACTAGCTTTGCCCGCGACTTCCTCCGCGTAGAATAGTTACTTTGAGATAGTGAGATGGTATGTAGCCTATAGCCTTCCTCAATAAATAGGCTATTCAACACTGAAAGATATTTTCGAATTAGAACAGTAGCCTCAATTAGTGAAATTGAAAATTTACTCCTACTCTATTATGAGAAGCAAAGTTTATAGTGGCGTAAATTTGTCTTCATTTTTCTGGGAGGCGTTATTTAAATGAAACACCACTACCATGATATTGCTATAGTAGTCTGTCCTCAGCTATATACGTCCCACTGCTGGGCACAGGCCTTCCTCATGGAGAAACACATGACGAGTATGGGCCGTGACACCACCACGCTGGCCGGTTGGTCCGTAGTTGTAAATTAGCAGAATTGGTCCCCAGATGAAATGTGCTGTGTGACTAAGTGCATGAGCGAAGAAACGTTTTTTTTAACTAATCACATGCAACATTTTGAACTCTTATCTCGCCTGATAGTAAGTTTAGATATAACGGTTTTTATCGATGTGGACTGACAGAAATACCATAGACATAGCATCTAAAACATGACGATGTGGACTTCAAGTAGCATTCAAATATTAGCACTTCATGTTTCAGTGGTTATGGTAAGGATATAGACGTGTTCTGATAAATACCTAATAAAACAAAAATAAGTTTCTAAATAACCCCTAACACTTAAAAATAAAAACATTATTTCTTCAATAGAACTCCATTAAAAACTTCCTTGCGGCCTTCGTTGATTTGTTGTTGAAGACTTCGGACGATGTTAAAATTTTATCAAGCGATTTTTCAATAAACTCTTTCTTTATATCACCCTTTGGGTCTATTTTTAACATCGCCTCTAGACCACTAGTTCCATGCGCGCTTTTCCTCAGTTCATCGTCGACAATACCTCTTAATTCATGCAATATATTTATCACACTCCGATATGTAGTAATTGCATTCAAATCTGCAATCAATTTCTCCTTTTCGTTGTTACTTAATTTTCGATAACGGTCGAAAACTATGAAATACAGCGCATCTTTAACAACATCAGTAAGTCTCCTTTTATTCTTCGAATAGATATTCATTTCTTGAAGTATCGCGCGAAGTCTTTTCGAGTCTTTTCTATTGAAATATTTGCTAATATCTCTTGTAACTCTTTTCATTAAATGTTGGTTGCCAACGATTTTTTTCGCATTAGCTAAAAGCTCTGCCGTATTCATTTGCGAGTATTCAGTTAACATTTTGAACATGTAGTGTTTCAGTTTCGGACTCAGGTCTTTCATGATTTCTTTATCTCTAAAATTCTGCAAATCTGTATCTAAAATTTCTAGCGTATTCTTGAAAGCAACGCCTTGGTTCTTGAAAAGAATCTTGGTGAGTTTCGTCAGAAAGTCTTGTAATACTTGGTCGTCAGATATATCATCGCTTTCATCGTCTAATTCTGATTCTTCGGCCCTTGGCTTGTAATTAAAAGATCTTCTTAAAATTGCAATTACATCTTTGACGTTTTTTACTATATCTGTGTTGTTCATCAATTCTTTAGGCTCTATAGCGAAGGAGGCTTCCAATGCTAAATTCACTGTTGGGGGGTTATGAGTTCCTCCTGAAAATTAAGGTGGTTTTTTCATTTGAATGGATATGAGGAGCTCAGTGGCGTAGTGATTAGCTACCTTCGCCATGGTCAGGCCGTGGATTGGTGACCAAAACTTTGTGACCTCGAACTCTTCCGTGCTTCGGAAGGCACGTTAAGCCGTTGGTCCGTTTGCCATTGCAATCGTTTCTACCCACCAACTCGCATTGGGTCAGCGTGGTGGTGTTACGGCCCATACTCCTCATGTGTTTCTTCCCTGATCTGTGCCCAGCAGTGGGACGGATATAGGTTGAGGACAGACAGCAAGATTCTCGTCTCGTCTGGGGTCTAACACCACCACGATGGCCCAATGCAAGTTGTTGGGAAGAATCGGTTGGACTAGGACGGAGTTCGAGATCACTAAGTTTTGGTCACCCATCGAAGGCATGACCATGGCGAAGGTAGCTTTGTTAACCACAACGGCGCGCAGCTCCTCGCTGCCCGAATCTAGATGCCAACCTCTTTTTTTGACGAGGACCTTTACGAACTTAACTAAGTTTAACTAAGTTGTGAAGTTCCGTATTATTATAACAACTAATGTATGTACACTTAGTTCGCAATAAATAACTTTGACTTTGACTTTTACGAATCCTCTAGCCTATTACCTACTTTTGCTCCGTAAAATATGCTTCGGCGTCTGATATTGAAGTCATAGCTATTTTCGCCATTGTTAGTCCTTGGATGGGTGACCAAAACTTTGTGATCTCGAGTTCCTACGTGTTTCGGATGGCATACAAGTCGTCGGTCCCACCCACCAATCTGAATTGGGCTAGTGGTGATGGTACTGCCATGTAGGCAGGCGCAAGCCCAGCAGTGGGACATATATAGGTAGGTTGGTGACATATCCACTCACCTTCTCCAATAGAAAGTAATAAACACAATAATAAAATCATATTATTTTCACGTAACCAACTTGTTACCGTTCACACATTGTGCAAAGCTATATAAATTTAAGATTCATCGTAAAATACACAATTTTGTTCTTTCCTAATATTGGAGTAGGTACAGTCGAGTACAAAATGTATACACGTTTAAGAGGTGACATTCTTCTGCAAAGGTAGTTACATATTTTTGGAGTTGACTGTACCTAATGTAAATATAGTTTTATGGTCAGGTGAAGGTCGCAGTCGCTGGATGCGGGCAGCGCCATGGTCGTTGTGGAGATTTTTGGGGGCCTATGTCCAGCCGTGGGCGTCTCTTTATGTCCAGAATATTCAATCCCCAAAACGTGCAATCTTCTAACAGGGTTTGTCGAATAACTACTATTCAACGAACCCATCATTGTAGTAAACTAGCTGTGCCCGAGACGTCGTTCGCGTGGCTATTGATTTAACGCCGATAAAAGTTTACAAAAGGGTTTGTGTGTTTGTTAACACTTCATTGTTTATAAAAGTCACCGAGACTACACGCGACGTACATTATGTAGTGTATCTATATACTGTACTACACGCGACGTACATTATGTAGTGTATCTATATACTGTACTACACGCGACGTACATTATATAATGTAGTCCCGGTTTGGTATATCTTTTATTAGTACAATGCAACGCGAAAGTTTAAAATCTTATACTGCATTGTTTTTTTACAAACATTACATTCCTACCTCTTATTAGCAACATGTTGATTGTTAATAGTTGAACTAAAACCTCAAATTTTTAAAATAATTTTGATAAATCACTGTAGTCGTGTAATTATTTTACAATGCCGAGAAATTTTAAAATTCGAAATGAAATTACAGCAGATATTGATAAAAACGGCTACACCCGCGCGGAATCCGTTCCCATGGGAATATCGGGATAAAAAGTAGCCTATGTCCTTTCTCTGACTTTTTTGTTGCTGACCAAATAATTAAATGGCTGCCTAGTTAATTACTTCTCATTATATTTCATGATTTCACCTAATGATATAGCGTCACGGTCCGACACAGTGCCTCATATTGTTATTACATTAAGGTTCTTTTTTGTTCGTGAGTCTATAGTACGTCTCAAACCAAGTTTCCAAAAAGGTAAACAAAAAAGCCGACATACCGAATTGGTTATTCAATAATCACACTTGTTACTTGGACATTGGCACGTAAATATAATTAACGGTAACAATTGTTGTCCGTTTCAATTGATTTCAATTACCTACAGTCATCACAGAACATTTTAGAGATGAAACATTACCTTTGTTTTGTTTACCTTTTTGGCAACTTGCATTGAGACGTGCTATAGAATATTTTGGTCGATTGAATAAAACAAATTCTTTGTAAAATTATTACGATTTATTTTTTAGACTAGGTACATCTTAGTATTACAACTTATTCCTACGATTAGAATAATAATACTGATTAAGAGGTAAGACAGACAGATTGTAAGAAAATAGATAAGTACATTATTTTCTTATAATTCTGTACATGGTTATTTTTAATGAATCAACTATCCCACAAGACCAGATAGCTAACATAATAAATAACATTAGTTCTATGAGTTTTACCATAACTCAATACATTAATAAAATGTTATTTTACAAGCTTAAAATGTACTGTCGTGACATTTATAGGTCTATGTTCCGTTCATACAAATGTTGTATTGCGAGATTGATGATTCATGAAATATAACCCTCTATTTGTTTCATACCATCTCTTCCCTTGGGTGTCGTAAAAGGCAATTAATGCCCTTAGAACTACACATTCATCCAACAGCTTATAGCGGCGACGGGCTCACCACCTGTCACGCTGAGTGCAGTCACTGCTTGGTGAAGCGCGGAATATGGCAGTGAAATGCTTTTGCGGTGCTTTTGCCTAGCCTCTGACTAACCCTTAGGGGATAATAGTCGTGATTATATGTCTGTATGTGTTAATTGATACAGATCTCTCTCGGGAGCACCCCATTACCTTACCGTTCTATTTTTCACAACTCCTTCCAACTCACCCTACCCTGACAATGACAAACCTTTTACAGACACACACACACGCAAACAACACGGTGGAAGCTTATTATTCTCTCTCTTATTAATCTCTTGATCCTAATGAGATATTATATTTTATCTACACTCATGTTATAAAGTTCGAATTATGAACTCAGACTCGACCTCATAATGAAATACTTTTTTACACAGATGATAAAAACGAAAATTAAATAATGGGAACTGTAACATAATGACCGTTACGCAACAGGTTGGACTCAATAAGCAACACTTATTTTTCTTAAAAACGTATAAAACTATGGCGAATGTTGTCTAGACAGCCAACAATAATTAAATTATTTAAAATTTTTGTTTTATTTCTTTGAATAATGAGTGTAGATAAAGTAGTGTATGTAACTGCACATAACTCGATATTAAAACACTCGCGTGATACTATAAAAAAACTGGCCAGGGCTCGTTTTTTAAAACCACGCTCGAGTTTTAATAACCTATTATGTGTATTATTATGTGACAGTTACTAAGTACAAATATCATCATAAGCTATTAACCAAACGATTTGTTCTTGATTCGTCATATTACAAAATTGAGTCATATGTGTAAATTTGTGCAGGCAAAAGTGCTTACAATGACGAGTTAGGAATATGACGAGTCGGGAACATGACCAGTTAGGAAACAGCCAAATAAGGAATATGAACAATTAAGAATATGACGAATTAGGAACAAATCAAACAGACCTCCCTCGCCATTCTTAATCTCTGCAAAGTGTTGCTGTTCATCTCAAAACTCCTCCACTCTTTCTGCCTCTTTTTCCGTTCTCCTTCTTTTTTACAGTTATTCTATCTTCTTTGAACTCCCTACTTCTTCTAACTTCCCTATCAAGCCAAGGCTCCCCATCTCCAGTCTATATGGTGTCTCCCCCCCCCCCCTCAATCATACCTCATATTCCCTATCAAGCCATGGTTCCCCTGCTCCAGTCTATATGGTGTCCCCCCCGTGGCGGTCACCGTCGGTGCGCCCGCCTGGCGTGTCTGGAGAGGCAGGAGTGCCAGCTGAACCTGGCGCTGCAGCGGCCGCAGCGGTAGGGCGCCGCCCCCGAGTGCACGGCAGACACGTGCCCGCGGAGTTTGGCCAGGTTCTGTACATTACGGATGTTACTGATGAAATAAATGTTATATCTGTGCCAGTCAAAACCCTTTAACCAGTCAAAAGTACCTACTTTTGATTAGCAAAATCAGTCGAAAGTACATTTGTCTGAATAGATTGGTCAAAAGTGGTTTTCACTGAAAATTAATGTGCGCGCACGCGTTATGCATAAATGGCTATATTAATAATTTTGCGTTAGGTTAAGGTTTTTTTTTATGACCCTTAAAAACAATATTTTTAAGGGTAATAAGAAAAGCACTGGTGTTACCACAAACATGCCGCTGTAACAGCCTGTTGCTATGCACATGGTATGAATGTCTGAAGATATTTATTTATAAAAGAAAGAAAGAAAGAAGTTTATTTGACAATTATTAAAAGTAAAAATAATACAAAGTAAACTTTAAATTTACATTAAGTATGCCAAATTGGTCTCCACTCAGCATGTGTCGAGGCATTAGCCGCGACGCTGGTCTTCCGTGGATGCCAAAGAAAAACAAATAAAAAATTAAATAAAAATATAAACAAAATTAAATCAAAATAACAATAGTTTTGCACATTTGACACAAATTAAACCTTCATTACACAAATCTATTACACAAATTTAAATGCTACGACTATAATGCTTGTTTCTTAAAAATAAACTCTTTAAATTTTATTATTATTTATTTATATTTTCTTGTATATATTTACTCGTTCGCTCGGCCGCGGGACTCGCGGGTTCGATCCCACCGCCTGTACCACTGAGTTTGAATAAAACTTATGTACAGTTCATTGTGAATATAGCTTGCCTCACATTGTGCCCGGTGCATGGCAACAGGCTCGCCACCTGTTACATGGGGACCCAACATATCTGGCGAAATATGGGTGTTTACACCTCTGCCTACCCCTACGGGGAGAGGCGTGATGATATGTATTAGGTTGGGGAAAAAGTCTTTTCGCATTATATTATGTATAAACTTGTAATAAAATCTCTTTGGCTATTCTATTTGTATCTGGCTGGTTTTGGTATCATTGAAAGTTTAAATTTTAAAGAACATAATTCCAAATTCAAATTAGGAAAATGTGTGATTTTCATTTGTTTTTCGTACCGCCAAGATGAGTGAATCTAATGAAGAAATTTTACTACAAAAAAGGTAAAAATGCAACGCAAGCCGCGAAAAAAATTTGCGATGTTTATGGACCTAGTGCAATCCGGAAATTTTGATGTCAAAGATGCACGTCGCTCTGGTCGCCCTATTACAGATAAAATGGGTGCCATTTTTGAAAAAGTGGAGCAAGATCGGCATGTCAGTAGTTACGACGTAGCTGAAGAACTGGGAATTGACCACAAAACAGTTTTGGCGCATTTGAAAAAAACTGGGTACACAAAAAAGCTCGACATTTGGGTACCTCACGAGCTCACTGAAAGAAACCTAATGAACCGTGTACTCATTTGTGATTCTTTATTACGACGTAATGAAACCGAACCATTTTTGAAGAAGCTGATAACTGGTGATGAAAAGTGGATCACGTACGACAAGAACGTGCGAAAAAGGTCGTGGTCAAAGGCCGGTCAGGCTTCACAGACTGTGGCGAAACCCGGGTTAACTCGCAACAAGGTGATACTGTGTGTGTGGTGGGATTGGAAGGGCATTATTCATTATGAGCTGTTACCACCAGGCAGGACCATCGATTCTGAACTCTACTGCGAACAACTGATGAGATTAAAGCAAGAAGTTGAGAGAAAGCGGCCGGAATTAATCAACAGAAGGGGTGTGGTTTTTCATCATGATAACGCTAGATCTCACACATCTTTAGCCACTCAGCAAAAATTAAGAGAGTTTGGCTGGGAGGTGTTAATGCATTCGCCGTATAGTCCTGACCTTGCACCTTCAGATTTCCACCTGTTTCGGTCTCTTCGGAATTCTTTAGGCAGTGTCAGGTTAACATCACGAGAGGACTGCCAAAACCACTTGTCGCGGTATTTTGACCAGAAGTCCCAAAATTTCTTTAGCAATGGGATCATGTCCCTACCTACAAGATGGCAAAAAGTTATCGAACAAAATGGTACCTACATACTTTAGTTAAATGTTAATAAACTATATTAAAAAATGTTTTGAATTTTCTTAAAAAATGCGAAGAAACTTTTTCCCCAACCTATTATGTATATAATAATACTACTTCTTACCGGGAAGGGCTTCCCGCAGTGATCGCACAGATGCTCCGCGCTGCCTTTTCTGTGGACCACTTGCTTGTGGAGGTACAGTGATGTGTGGCTCTTGAACACCTGGACAAATAACATTTATTTTGTTTAAACAGCACTGCAAATAAATAAATATCTTCAGACACTCACACCTATCAACTAGCTCAATTTTAAGCAATTAATTCTGCTTGTTTTACGGACACTAGATGACGGATAAATATATTTTATAGCTAAATACATATAAATATCCTGAATTTATATAAATATATATAAACATCCAAGACTGGAGAACAAATACCTGAAATTTCATCACCCAAACTGTTGGAAAATGGATATTTACGACCTCTTTCTTCAGTCGCATTACTTCTTTACTTACTAAATTTGAAAAAGATATTCATGTCAAAAAAGGGAAAAAATAAAACACTGTTTTATCAACCATGTAAGCGAGTAGTTTAATTTCAAAAACATTTTACTTTTATATTCAATTTCGGGCCATTTATAACTATTTCCGAACACAAACATTTGCACCCACTAGGGATCGAACCCAGAATATATTATTAACAGACATAACTCACCTTCTGACAAACTGTGCAGGTGTGAACGTAGTTCTTGAGATGCTCCCAATCCACGTGGTCTTTTAGTCGTGTCTTATTCGCGAACCTTTTACCGCATTCATTGCATATATACCTGTTTGAAAAATGAATATATCAGAGGAAGCTCAAAGTTTGTAGCGCCAGTGACTAGTGACAGAAAAGATATGGAGCAATATCAATAAAATTAAATTAAAACTTATTAAATTAAAACACGACCGAGTATTATGTAACATATTCCGTCAAAATGTAATTTCATTTCGAATTATAAAAATTTCTCGGCATTGTAAAAAAATTAAAAATTAAATATTTTCATTATTTCAATACCTAGGTAACGCTGAAAATGTTTAGAACTGGTCAGCTAGATATATTGCTTGTGAAAACTTTTTTTGTATTTCAATTATAGAACTCTTTGCTAACCTAAAGTCCACACAAAATAAGAGGCCCGCTTTGACAGTTCTCGTCCATAAAGTTCTTTATTTTTTACGTAAGGAAATGTTCCACAGTAATTGAATTTTTCATGGACGGGTACCGCCCCCTCGGCCAAGTGATGTGCATAACGATTTTTTCATAATGCCCATAGATTATTCATAATCGATTAAGGGAGGATAAGAATTTTTTTTCAGTTCGACTCACATATTACAATATATGATCTTAGATTTTGAATTACTTTTTTTATAACATATTTCTCATTATTGGACACCTCAAAGTAACATCAGGGACATGATTCGTTTGTTTCTTTTTTAATTAGAGCTTGTTTAAACATTTTACTTGATTAAAAAAGTATTCATAGTGTGGCATTAACAAGAAAAATCCTGGAGGTTTTTCATTTTCCTGGTCAGGCTATACAATATATATTCAAATCGATTAAATACTCATACAAACTATAATCGACTTATCGTGAGAATAGAGTACAGATTCGTATGGTTACATGACTACTTACGTCATAAAGTCAAATGTCAAAACGGGCCTCTTATTTTGAGTTGACTCTAATGGATATATTGCATTCATTTGTCTTTTTTTTGTGAATTGGCGGCAAATCTTAAACTCTCGTTACACGTGAAAATGAACCTAACGCGAACGAAGAATATTTTCGGTCAATGATTTATTATGATTATAGGCTGCGATTAGCATTTCTTAATGAAGCCCCATCTACCACTATTTACAATTGGTTTAACGAGTTTAAGCGTGGACGTAGCAATCTCAGTGATGATCCGCGTGAGGGACGTTTAGCAGCGACTACTGAAGATAACATCAGTGCTGTGCGACGCATGATAGAGGAATATAAGATAGTGACCTATCAGCAGATACGGGCAAGCCTAGACATTGGTATGAGTCAATTTAAGATATACATAAGCGGCTTCGAGACGTGACAACAAAGGAGATGTTTACAAAAATGCCAAGACTCTGTACAGTTAACGAAAAAATAGTATAAATTACGTACATTCACATGTATCTATTAAAAATTTTATACACCGTTTAGTTTTTTTGTAGGAAACAAAACAATTTTCACTATCCTGGCAGCTCAAGGAGCAAAAACTATTGGTCCATAGCTGTAAAGTTCGTAACAAAAACTTTTACCTGTCAGTTCGACAGTTATATTCGCCGAGTCTTCCGTCCGTTTCGTCGAAATATTACATTTTAAATATAAATAATTAGCAATTCTAAACAATTGTTAACAAAATAGTGGTGTTTTTAGTTAACCTACCTACTGTTTACCATCCTAAAACAATTTAAGGGTTGACATGCGAACAAAGTGTCAATGTCAATAATTTCACACACTGCCGCCATCATGAAACGTATGGCTATAATAAAAATATTTCAAAAGCTTCCTACATAAACATTTTACATTTACTTCAAGAAAATCGTGTATGATAGGGTCAAGGTTTAATTAAGGTATTTTTTAAGTACACGTGTTGGCATTTTCCCCATACAAAATTAAACATCTCCTTTAGATCATTGTGTTGGTAAATGTCAAATTTCTTCGTCTCGTAGAACAAACGGGGACGCTATGGCCTCTTACTACTCGCGAAAACAGTCATACATCCTGAATCTGAGTTCAGCTTAGGTCTATTATTCGTTGTAGAACTTTATATAAAACTTATATGACAAGTTGACAACTCTATGGTCCTTAAGTTCCCATCAAATATCTTCATAGGATTTTACACCTTATTGTTATAGCCTTAAAAACTCACTTAAAATCGTTCTCGGATACGTGCTTCTTGCTGATCTTCATGTGTTGATTGTACGTCGCTATCGAGGAGAACGTCCGGTTGCATGGCTCGCAGACCAATTCGCCGCTAGCCCTATGGAAATAAGGGTGAGAATTGAATAACTAAAATCTGTTACGGTAAGATGATATTATACGGTTATGGACATATTTTAAGAGAATGAGCATGTAACGAGAAGAGTTATGAATATGAAAGTGGATGGTAATGCAGGGAGAGGAAGACCGAGGAAGACCGAAGAAGAGATGGATGGATTGCGTGATTGAGGACATGGCTAGAATGGGAGTGAATGTTGATATGGCGTGTGATAGGGGAGAGTGGAGGAGAAAGACTCATGCGCCGACCACAAATGAAATTGGGAATAGGGCAGGCTATTGATAATATACAGTGCGATCAATCCAAATGTGCTAATGGGGAGAAATTCGTAACTCTTTATAAATCTTCAACAAATATAAATATAAATATCCTCAAACATTCACACCTATCAACTAGTCCCATTTTAAGCAACTAAATGCTGCTTGTGTTACGGATACTAGATGACGGACAAATATATTATTTAATAGATAATCCACATAATTATTCAGAATATTTATAATATTATACATATATAATAAACATCCAAGACTGGAGAACAAATGTCTGAAAATTCATAACTCAAACACTTGCCTCCAATGGGGATCGAACCCAGGACCTCTCGAGATGGCGACGCACAGACCGGCGTACAGACCATTCGACCACGGAGGTCGTCAACAGTGTTAAAAGTTGGTTAAAGAGGCGTAATTTGATTGGTTTGATACAGATCCAATACAGCTCAGGTACCAAAATGTTCAAAATTGTAGATATTTTTCTGGATCTGTACTAATCCAATTAAGAAGATTTAACTAGAGGCTTGAAGAGTGTTTTAACACAGGCGCACCCCGAAAAAATAAGAAAAACGCATTATTACATTCCCAAGCAATTAACTCATTCATATTTTTAGTTTCTTTTTATTATGTTGACACGATTTCATTTAAATGTGTTCTTTGTTATTTATGACTCACATCTACAATAACAACAACAACAAAATTTGTTTTTTTTTTATTTCCGTCTTGGTTCAATTCCCGTTTAGGTGTGAGAGTTGGAATTTTGTTTTTAATGATAATGATGAACTCACCTCGCCCTGGCTCAATGGTAAAGTCACCTCGCCATGGCTCAATGATGATGTTCTCATCTCGCCCCATTACTAAATAATAACGATGATATTATCACCTCGCCCTGACTCAATGATAATCTCACCTCACCCTGGCTCAATGATAATCTCACTTCGCCCGATGGCTCAATTATGATGCTCTCACTTCGCTCGACGACTAAAAAGGATGCTCAGCTCACTCGGCTTAATGATAATGTCAATAATCTAACCTCGCCTAGGGCCCAATGATAATCTCATCTCGCCTAGGGCCCAATGATAATCTCACCTCGCCTAGGGCCCAATGATAATCTCATCTCGCCTAGGGCCCAATGATAATCTCACCTCGCCTAGGGCCCAATGATAATCTCACCTCGCCTAGGGCCCACTGATAATCTCACCTCGCCTAAAGCCCAATGATAATCTCACCTCGCCTAGGGCCCACTGATAATCTGACCTCGCCTAAGGCCCAATGATAATCTCACCTCGCCTAAGGCCCAATGATAATCTCACCTCGCCTAGGGCCCAATGATAATCTCACCTTGCCCGATGGCTCTTCAAATGTCGATGCAAGTTGCCCCGCCACTGGAAGGTCTTCCCGCACTGCGGGCAGCGGAACTTCTCCCTCGCGCTGTTTACCGCTTGCTTGATCTGCTCGATGTGCGCTTGCTCCTTCTCTACGCTCACTGAGGCGGTGGGCAGCGAGTCTTTTAGTTTCCTGATGGCATAACAAAAAATAATTATTTATCACTATAGCCATTGATAAATTAAGTAAGTAGTATAGAACGCTATCCCCATACATGGGTTTTTAGTTCGTCTAAAACTTATATTGTTGCTTGTACCCCTTCGCCTTTATACACGTAATGTAAGGACTGATTTTTTTCCTCTGGACCCTAACGTGTGATATATCGTTGGATAGCTATTTAAAAATGAATACGGGTTTTCTAACATCATTTCCCAATACAATTTGTATTTTCTGAAATAATCGCTCCGAAAGTTAAAAAAAAATTGTCCCCTTCCCTTTATCTTTTGAACCATAAGTTAAAAAAATATAAAAAACCCAAAAGTAGAACTTTACAAGTATTTTCTAGGAAAATTATTTTGAACTTGATGGGTTGAACAGTTTTTGATAAATTTTACAAAATTATTTTTGAAAAAAATTTGTGACTGAACAAGCATTTTTTTTATCTCATTTTACATTTTTTATGATATAGAACATATGTTCCTTCAAATAAAAAAAGAATTATAAAAATCGGTTAACGCAATCCAAAATTACCACCAAAAACCCAACATATATACACCGTCCAGTTTGTATCGAGAGATGGCGCTGTACTTTGGGCTATTTTAACTCATAAGTAGGGACACTTAATGTGTTTAAAACAACGCAACGAACTTTCAAGGCAGTTTTTTAATTAGTGACTCAAGAGAAATGTTTATGTGTATTATTGTGTGTAATAAATATAATATGCACCCGAGCACAGCCGGGGCGTGTCGCTCATTATTCATAAACTAGAACAAATAACTCACCAAAGTTTCAGTTGTATTTGATGTTTAGAACTTGTCTTCACGTGTTTCTGAAGATTGGACGTAGTGGAGAATGATAACCTGAAATATTAAAAATAACTAAAATGTCTTGTTTTCGATGACAGAGTGGTTGTGGATCCCTTCCCTTCGGGGATGTAGGCGTGATAGTATGCATGTAATATTAAATATATAAATACAATGTATTTATTTCGAAAGCTTAATCCAGAGGATTAGTAACAATAACACTTACTATGTTAGTATTAAACTTAGGCACAGTAAGAATTATTGTTTGACTAGATTCTCCTCTACCGTTACTATCATGGGGAGTGTCCACAAGAATTGTTCGGAATAATCCCCGGCGCTGTATTTCGCAATCACACATCGCGACATCTTATTCACCCCGTAGTCATAGTTTCCGGACCGTTACAACATTTAAATGTTCAAGAAAAGAGCGTACAACCCCCCGGTGACCCCTCCGGTGCAAGTGTTCATGGGCGACGGTAATCACTTCCCATCAGGTGAACCGTCTCCTCGATCGCCCCCTATTTATATATAAAAAGATGGACCCCAAGGAAGTTAAGTAACGGAGGTATTGGCTCCTTACCTATGAAATTGGTGTTTTTATTCTGTCTTAGCAATTTGTCCGTAACTATTAAGTTTCAGAACATTCTTATAAAATAATTGCCTCTTCTAAAAATAGACCATATATTTGAGCTCGTATTATTTAATTTAATAATTTTTTGTAAGTTTAATTGTGTTAAAATTAGACACAGAGACAATTATTTTCAACTGCCTCCCGAATACATCATTTGATTTGCATTAACATAAAAACGATGAATAATTTTTATCGAGCGTGTTCACACACATATTGCTAAAGCTTGTCTTATGTTACAAGCCAAATATTATTATCTCTTGATTTGTCGTTGTGGAGAAATCTGAAAAAATGTTAGTATGGAAAATGCAGACATCCCCAACATCTCCATACAAAACACCAATTTCATAAGTAAGGACCTAATATTAAGGCGAAAGGTAAGGCAAATGACTTTCAGCGTTTGGCGTAATCGAAATTGAGCGACCGCGACATCTATTGAAAACTTGAGGTGCGTCACAAAGCACATTGCACCGTAGCGCCATGTTTTGATAGCTATGACGGCTAGTGTTTATCACAGAGTAATTTCATCTATAGAGAAAAGTAAAGGTCTGTAATAAATTAAAATGTACGATTGATAGTTCGTAAATGAAATAACCTGATAGTAATGGGATCGCTACAGTTCATGTATCCAGTTTCCAGCATGTCAGACGATCCAAAATCAAATCAAGTTTTCTCAATTGATTTCCAACTCAATGTTTTGTGTAAGAATTGAGTTCATTATCTATCGATAAATTATTTTGTGGAAGTCTGATATGCTCTTATCTGCATAACCAGAAGAACATGTACAATTCTTTCTTGTCTTTTAGATACTGTATCTTGCTGATCTGTCTCTGAAATGTGTTTTCTTTTTAAAGAATTTTAGTGTCTCTTTTTTTGTATCATCATTACTGTAATTGTTTGTGCAACTAGGATTAGAACTGAAAAAATTAACATTATATTATGTTTTGTCCGATTTTTTTAGCGTTTGTCAATAGAAACATAATATTTACTGATAAAAATCGTAAAATAATATGACGTCTCAAGTAAATACATTTATTAATGGAAAATGTTACGATTTAATTTTTTTTACAGTATAGGTTGTATGAATACAAACCTACACTAGTTTTTGTTTCATTCAAAACGAATCAGTATTTTTTGATTTTAGACTTATCTAAAAGTCTTAGTTCCGCTTCCGAGCGTGAAATCTCGTGTGTCGTCATCATATACACGCAGGCCGGTTGGGACGTAGGTATACATTTTTAAAATCGCAAGAACTATCGATCGGACTGTCATTAAATAATTCAAAAGTAATATAAAGGTATCGAACCAGTCTTGAACATAAAGTTATTTATTTTGATAAGGATTAATACCAATAAGGAAATAAAGAGCATTTTGTAAAAGCGAAATTTTAATTAAATTGAATAACAGTCACTGTGGCTAAACAATATTAATTAACGAAAATGATTATTATTTCTAGGCATTACGATATATTCACGCCTACAGTGAAATCCACACATATTGACCTTCGCTACGAGCATAGAACTTTCGATAAGCCAAATTTGACGACTAAGATTGACAATATTGTCGAAAAATTCGGTAAATTTGACAGATAACTCTTGAGAGTGAAAAGAACGGATGACTTTATCGATCTAATATGGCGACTCACTGATGTTGAAACGGCGAGATTAGTTTATTTTAGCTATTTTCACAGCGTAATGTCATATATTCTACTGTTGTGGGGCTCCGCTGCTGACATTCAGACTATCTTTGTACTTCAAAAGAGAGCCATTCGTGCCATATACAACCTTAGACCACGTGACTCGCTCAAGGAATTATTTAAGGAAATTGATATATTAACTGTGGCGTCTCAATATTTGAAATGTTCTAAATTCCTTTTGTTATTATGGCTGTATAAAAAAGGCTAACTGTTGAGTTTCTTGCAGCACTTCTTCTCAACAGGCCATTTACGTCGAAGTGCTAGTAGGAAAAAAAAATATTGACGTGCAAAAGTATTTATGTAAATCTAATTGTAAAAAAAAAATACATAGCTCTGCTGCCTTTGCAGAAAAGAAAATCAGACTATTATCTGACGTTGAAACGGCAAGACTTGTCTACTTCAGTTATTTTCATAGTGTGATGTCGTATGGCTTGTTGCTATGGGAGTCAGCATTTTACAAAAACAAGCTGTATGAGCCATTTACAAGCTTAAACCACGAGACTCACTCAGAGAGTTATTCAAGGAAATTGATATATTAAGTGTTGCCGAATACATCTATGAAAATATTTTATATGTTTATAAACATAACCACACATTTAAGATAAACAATGAATGCCATAATTAAAATACTAGTAGCAAAAATGAACTTGCTGTGCATTTATGGGGGAATGTTAACAATGTTTTAATAAAATCCCACCAAACGTGTTGGGCCACGCTCAATATAGGGTTCCGTAGTTTTCCATCCATCACAATTTTGATTGCGTGAACCAATTTTAATAATTCTTTTTTTGTTTGAAAGACAATATGTTCTTTATCATAAAATATGTAAAATAAGATAAAAAAAATGCTTGCATATATCGTTAAGTCACAAATGTAGTTCAAAAATAATTTTGTAAAATTTATCAAAAACTGTTCAACCTATCAAGTTCAAAATAATTTTCATAGAAAGTACTTATAAAGTTCTTAGAATTTTTTTTATTTTTTGAACTTATGTTTCAAAAGTTAAAGGGGGGGGGGGAACTTTTTTTTAACTTTCAGAGCGATTATTTCATAAAATATAAATTTTATCGTAAAATGATGTTAGAAAATTTAAACGTGGTGCGCATTTTCAGTGATATAATTATTTATCATATTAAGTAAAATTTTCGAAAATTCTTTAAACCAAAATATTTATTTTCCCCTTTTTAAGCCATTAGTAAAACGTTTTATACAGTATTTAAGTAACCCTTTTTTTATTTTATTTTTATATATTTTTATTTAATATTGTATTGTCACTGAGAGCAAGCCTGTATGTAAAAATTCAACTCAATCGGATGTTGGGAAGTGGTCGAAAAATCGATCGCTACAGACAAGAAAGCAAGCTAAGAAAAACGTAGTAAAAGTGTATCATTATTCTTCGTTTGTTATAAACACTAAATTATGTGACAATTTCACTATCAGCCAGTGATTAGAGAGCATACGTCAAAAGAAAACATTAGAGAAACCCATTTCTATTAATAATACAATCTTTCCTGCGTAGACTCTGTATCGGCCACTACTCTATGCATTTTAGTAGTGAGAAGTAATTTTTGGTAGCTCGATTGTTGTTGCATACAGATCTGAAGGTACAATTATCTACATTATGACGAGGATAGGCAAGGTAATTAAAGAGGGTGGTACTTACTCTAGTGTATTATCAATATTTTGCTCTAGACAAATAATATGTAGAATGTTTAATAATTAACCGTTGCTTAGCAACGATGTCATTTCTTTACAAAAGCGCCTACGAAATTTTGGCAGCAAATGTACAATTATGCAACTATAATATTTTAGTAGGCGCTACAGGAAAACACGTGGCAATTAATAAATTTGTGACCTTTTCTAAAAAAAACTCACCGTCGGAGACTAGGTATTAATGTAACGGACATGTAAACTGAGTTTGATAATAAACAGAAACGTCTTTTAAAGAAAAAAGTGTAAAAGAAATTTCGATAGATTATGATAAATCAAAAAATTTTGAGTGCTCTCCATATGTTGCTATAAATAATTACTAGTATTTTGGACCGTCACGAACAAGTTTATGATATATGTCATAACATAAATTAATCTGATCATCCCATGTGCTGTATTTTTGCCAGACTACTGTACCAAAAACACATCATTATGAACATTTGCCTATCCCTTCGCCTTAATAGGTGCGTTTAGTATGAAAGTAATGACGTCGATTTCGAGAGGGGGGAGGGATTCGTCGATGCCATTTTGGTTGGATGCTTCTGACGACTCCGTGGTAGTGTGGTCTGTATGCCAGTCTAAAGGCGTCGCCAGCTCGAGAGGTTCTTGGTTCGATCCCCGGTGGGGGCAAATGATTGGGTGATGAATTTTCAAGCATTTGTTTTCCAGTCTTGGATGTTTATATATATTTATATATTATTTTGCGGATATTTATATGTATTTATGTATTAAATATATTTATCCGTCATCTAGTATCCGTAACACAAGCAGCATTAGTTGCTTAAAATGGGGCTAGTTGATAGGTGTGAATGTTTGAAGATATATTTATATTTATTTATTATTTATATTTACCCAAGATGGCGTCTACGTCATCCTGATTGCCGTATGGTTATATGTATTCTTTTCTGATCTGTGACTAGTCCAGCATAAGGAGGCCGTTGGGGCTCCTGAGTCCTAGCTGTAACAGGGATATGAAGCGTTTTCTAATGATGGCCTACCTGCAAGGTTCGCAGTAAGGTTTCCTCTTCTGTCCGGCCTCAATGCGATGAGTCTCTACATGTTTCCTCAGCGAAGTCTTCCAACGAAAGGTCTTCGCACAAAACTCACAAGGATACACGGCTTCCGACTGTTTGACGCTAGAAATAGAGTTCATAATTATTTAATAAGGGTTTTCTATACTTTAAGGCAGCTGTAGCCGAGTTGTGACGGACGGGGCACTACTCGTTTGAAATGGAACGCGGGTTCGATCCCACCGCCTGTACCACTGAGTTTGAATAAAACTTATGTACAGTTCATTGTGAATATCGCTTGCCTCACATTGTGCCCGGTGCATGGCAACAGGCTCGCCACCTGTTACATGGGGACCTTAAATATCTGGCGAAATCTGGGTGTTTAACACCTCTGCCTACCCTATCGGGGAAAGAGACGTGATTATATGTTATGTTTCTCTACTTTCTCTGCCACCAGGCAGTGCCACGTAAAACTCAGGTCTAATAGCATAGATTCAGATCTATGGTCGTAGGTACCTACTGTATAAAAAATGACAATCCACCAGCCCTTTTATTCTAAACTGCGTGGAATTAGAGCGAGACGGGACGGGACTTTCCGAATCGAATCCGTGAACGAACAGTTTAAAATAAGAGGGCGTATCCGCGTGAGGATCCGCGTATGTGGTTACACAGCTCTTAGGTCCAGGTTACAGTTTAAAAATTCAAAAGCGTTTATTCAGTTTAGATGCTACCATTATTCTATAAAAAACCGGTCCTGGACTTACACCAAATTTACTCTTTATTGCACGTGAAAATACATTAAAAATAGAGATGCGCCGAATATTCGTTTTGTATTCGGTATTCGGCGTATTCGGCATCATTTCTACTATAAGTATTCGGCCGAATTGAATAAATAAATAAATATAAATATCTTCAAACATTCATACCTATCAACTAGCCCCATTTTAAGCAACTAATGCTGCTTGTGTTACGAACACTAGATGACGGATAAATATATTTAATAGATAAATACATATAAATATCCTATATATATTTAAACATCCAAGACTGGAGAACAAATGCCTGAAAATTCATCGACCAAACATTTGCCCCCACCGGGGATCGAACCCAGAACCTCTCGAGATGGCGACGCCTTGAGACCGGACAACAGACCACTCGACCACGGAGGTCGTCAAGGTCAAGGTCGTCGAATTATCCGGTTTTTGTGCCGAATATATTCGGTTGTAATTTTTTGGCTAGATGGCTGGGTATAGAAGAAAAAGACATAACTTCTTCTATAAGATTTATGTTACTCATGTCAACACAATGATTTCATAGGCTATTGGTAGTTCAGTATAGTCAACTTTTATTTTAACATCGCCTGTAGTGACACGAAACGTACATGTTGTCTAAGTTGTTTCCGTGGCTAAGCAAAGTAATTGTAAACCGAATAATTCGGCCGAATATCCGGTTCGGTAAAGGTTGAACCGAATAATATTCGGTTTTCGGTCATTCGGCGAAACCACTATTCGGCGCATCTCTAATTCAAAACTTATGTTATCACATACAGTTTACAAGGGCGGACTTATCTCTGAAAGAGACCTCTTCCAATAAACCCATGAATGTTAGTGACTGTTATCCATAAAGCAGGTGACTATCAAAATGCAAAATAAGAAAAAGAAAAAAATAAAACAATTTCTTACCTTACAATTAAATACTATATACATATACATATCAAAATACATATCTACACGAAATATACATACGTTGACCTTATATACAAGTTTATTTTTGGGCCACTTGATAGGTTCACAGAAGATATTATTATCCACACATAGATTCCTAGTGATATATCAAACATAAAAATCTCTGATTTGCAAGCTAAAAATATGGGTCCTTACCTATGAAATTGGTGTTTTTTTTCTCTCTTAGTATTTTGGCTGTTACTATTAAGATTCAAAGTATTCGTAAAAAATAATTACGTCGTCTAAAAATACACTATATTTTTGAGCTCTTTTGATTTGTTTTGATAATTTGTTGTAAGTTTAATTGTGTTAAAATTGGACACAGAGACAACTCTTTTTAAGTGCCTCCCGAATACATCATTTTATTTGCATTCACTTAAAAACGATAAATAATTTTTATGAAGTGTGTATTACACATATCACTTAAGCTTGTCTTATGATAGATGCCAAATATTATTATCTTTGGATTTTTCGTTGTGAAGAAAACTGAAAAAATTTTAGTATGGAAAATGCAGAATTCCCCAAAATCTCCATACAAAACACCAATTTCATAGGTAAGGACCTAATATTAATAGGTGCGTTTAGTATGATAGTAACTCAGAGTAAACAGAACAGTAGGCCTAGCACGGGCCGAAGAGAAAAAGTCCCCGGAGACAAAATTACTCGTTGCCTCTCGCTTCCGCGCGAACGAAGAAGCGAGAGGCAATGACGATTTTTGTCTCTGGGGACTTTTTCTCTACGGCCCGTGCTAGGCCTTCTGGAGTAGCCTTTGTCTAACATTCCCCTCTGCCAAATGCACAAGCATCGGATGCTTGCACGTTTAATAAAACTAGTTGAGCCGCCATTTTGACAGCCATAACATTGTAAACGTTGCGGCGAACAGAGCTCCCACAAAAATGCCTGCCTGTGCTGTTTTTTGTTGTAAAAATAAATAGAAAACATCGAGTATGCTAAAAGATGGTGTCACCTTTTATTTGTAATTATAATTTTTAAGATTTCATGATTATTTACTTCATTATTTCATGTTTTAGAATTTTACGATTTCAAATTTCGAACGCTAGTCTCGTGGGGAGTGCGGCTGTGACGTTGTCAAAACGCACACCCCACGTGACTATTTTAAGCGTGTGTGTGCGTGAAATTTAAATTTGTGTGTCGAATTATGCATGTGTGCATTTGTAAAAACGTTGTGCGTTGTGCTGGCTTTGAGTGTAGAGGTAACCTCACCCCCCGCAAGAAATGGCAGAATAAAATGTTTGAGAAATTGACTAATGGCTACTCCAGTTCTGTTTACTCTGAGGATAGTAATGACGTCGATTATTTATTTGGTTACCTGTCATTAGAATCTGTTCGTGCCTCTGGTTTACCATTCACATATTCATCTATGCCGTTGACTTCAAAATTTACGTCCAACCTGAAACCACAAGATATACCAGAATTTTAAAAAATTTAATGATTGTGTTACTAAGTCATCTTATTTTCTAGTTTTTATGGTTTTTCCATCGATTTTTCAGATTATTTGTCTATTAAAATCTCTTGTCACTTTACCTCCTCTCGGGTTAATTATTTCCCTCAATTTAATTCAACATAACAAATTCCACATAATTTCCCATAATTTCTCACTCTTACTCTTCACACATCCACTGTCTCCTTTCGCTATCGATCACAGATTGTAAGTCACGGCGCCCGCTATATTTACGAAAATGTTATTCCTTTGAGAGATAAAATTAAGGTTTGAAACAATATTATCAACTAAACTAAGCTGTGGAATGAATAGCCTGCGGTATTAAACCGCCTCTCTGGTGTAGTGGTTCACGCCACCGGGTTGTTGATCGGGACGTCCGGGTTCGATTCCCCATGAGGGCAGAAGTTTTTCTGCTCGGTTTGTTTGGTGGTAGGGCTTCTAAGCCCGCCTGGCTAGCTACCACCGTCTTACCTAAATTTGTCGCCATAACAACAATGTTATAAGCATTGTTGTGTTCCGGCAATCAGAGGTAAGA
Organism: Parapoynx stratiotata; assembly: GCA_910589355.1. Lineage (NCBI taxonomy): Eukaryota > Metazoa > Arthropoda > Insecta > Lepidoptera > Crambidae > Parapoynx > Parapoynx stratiotata. The sequence goes on along the minus strand of OU342476.1, from coordinate 3,424,218 downwards.
TAGCCAGTTCCTCAGGTGTTGAGGATTACAGGCGAAGCTCGCTTCCACCTTCAGCCTTATCGTCACTTACCATCAGGTGAGATGAAGGCCAAGATCTTACCTGTCATATGTAAAAAAAATACGGATCTCTACCCCTAGTAAGATTCCATTGTAAAACACTTTTTAAACATTTTTACTTGCGTTAAGAATTTCAACTCCTATGCTACATCGCGGCGACTTACAAGACAGCGACTAGTGTAGTGTAGAAATCAAAGCTGCCGCGCTAACAGTAAGAGCAGTAAGTCGATTATTTAAAAAATGCGTAATGCTCTTTAAACTGGTATTTGTTGCATATAGTTATCTATGGCCTATCGGGCATCTTAATTATCTGTGCAACACTAGAGTGAGTGTTGATGGTTCACAATAAATCATAACGTTGCTAAAGCAAGATGGAGTTTTATTATAAAAGTGATTATACACCCACTAACAAATAATACAGTCTTATTGCCATTTTTCTAAAATACCACTTAGCTTATCAGCAGCAAGTTAATGAAATGATATTTTTTTCCTAGCATAAAAGTAGGAAATACTTATACTTACTTAACATTTTTATTCTATTTTGCTAATAATTAAATCAGTAAGTGGACATACTGTTGCGTAAATGAGCTTAATCAAAAACTTTTAACTATTGGAACTTATAACTTATAAGTTTAAATAGAAGTGAGTAAAAATTTTATCGAAAACTTTGACCGTCATTATCTCAAATTGAAATTTCCGACTTACCGCTTCTTTAGCGCGGCAGAAAGGCGTGCCGTACGAGTAGTCAGCGGAGTATATAGCCGCTTGTATCGATTACAACTACAGTCAAAGATCCATGGTTGTACTTGCTATAAGCACTCGCAGTAATGAACCTTAATTTAGAATATACGTTTTATTTAATTATTAGGTCCTTACCTATGAAATCTGTGTTTTGTATGGAGATTTTGGGGATGTCTGCATTTTACATACTAACATTTTATCAGTTTTCTTCACAAAGACAAATCCAGAGATAATAATATTTGGCATGTATCATTAGACAAGCTTTAGCAATATGTGTGTGAACACGCTTGATAAAAATTATTCATCGTTTTTATGTTAATGCAAATCAAATGATGTATTCGGGAGGCAGTTAAAAATGATTGTCTTTGTGTCTAATTTTAACACAGTTAAACTTACAAAAAATTATCAAATTAAATAATACGAGCTCAAATATATGGTCTATTTTTAGAAGAGGCAATTATTTTATAAGAATGTTCTGAAACTTAATAGTTACGGACAAATTGCTAAGTCAGAATAAAAACACCAATTTCATAGGTAAGGACCCAATATATAAAGGACAATCGGTAAAACCGTCCCCAACACCAACAGGAATGAAACGTATCTCACCTGATAGGCCTTGTCAAAATGTAACTTTTTTGCTATGGCGACTATCCCCCCATTAATGGTGTTCTTATGGTATACCCATAGTTCAACAAATATTTGGTCGATTTAAAATCGACTCATAATTTACGTCTGCCCGCGTAAGAGCGTGGGTGGGGAGCGGGGGAGGGGTAATTGTAACCGGTTACCTTTTAATACATCCACTGTACACTCAAAAATAGATAAATGAGAGGGTATTATGAATTATTCATCAATATTAAGTCGTCCAAATATTTGTTGAACTAATCATGAGAACCCCATGCATTTGGGGATCGTCACCATAGTAAAAAAAATTGCCAAGGTCTAACAGTTCAGATAGGTTTCATTTCTGTTGGTGTTGGAGACATATATATCCATAAATTTTTTTGCCATTGTCCTTTTTAAATTTCTAAATTGTACAATATTGACGTTAGTAAGTGCCAGGTTTGACCTATGAATTAAAGAATTTTTGTTTGTTTGTTTGAGTGGCTGCCTACTGGCAAGGCAGTAAAACCATAAGTCTCCAGAGGCGATAACATTCTATCAGAAGTACTGTCTGGTTTGTCTAACAAATGAAATGCTTATTTCAAACACTTACCCATGACAGTGAGTATTCTCATAGTGTATAGCGACACCTCTCCTGCTGCTCAGTCTCTTCATGCAAGTCACACACTGGTATCGTCTCATATGTTTGTTATTATGATAATTGTACGACACTTCCGTAGCAAAGGTACATTCACAGATGCCACAGACGAATTTAGATTTATTCTGAAAAAAAAAGATATGTAATTTTTTTTTATAAATAATTTATAAAAAATGTACAGAATATTGTATAAGCTTCTCTCTTCTTAAGAGTGCACTCAGCTTTCAGCGCTATATTTGCGTTCATTGGTTCCCTTGCTGTATTGCTATTACTAAAGCTATAATTATGTAATTCACATGCAAGATATTTAAAGATTAACTGTATAAATCATATTGATTAGAAACACGATTACTTGTAGTGGGCTCGATAGAAAAAAATACCAAAGATACCTTTAAAAAACCTCAATATGACGTAAGGGCTTCACTGAGAGTAATCAGCTTTTGAATACTAACGAAACTGCATGTTTTCCATAATGTATATGTATATTTCCATAATGTATAATGAAATGTGCATTTTTCTTTATTTATTTATACTTTATTGTAATGTAAATGTGTTGTAAATGTGGTCTTAAAGAACACAGTGCTCCTTGGACTTTGCCTAACCCTTCGGGGTTTACAGGCGTGATTTTATGTATGTTTATTGTACAAACAACATATTTGAAGAAACAAAACAGACAACTTAAGAAAACTCAAATTTACAATGGGCGGCGCTAAAAGCGATAAGGCCGGTAAGGTATTTATATAAATGATAAGAAAGAAAGACCCGTGTTAGTCCAGGACGCAAAAAGAATTGCTTTTCTATTGAATTGCCAACTGCTTTTCTTGCCTAGCATGTCGTAAAAAGCGACTAAGGGCGTATTGGGTACTGGGTCTGTGATTGTGCAGGCGATGAGCTAGCCACTTGTTACTACTCTTTCACGATTTTTCATCTGACCAAACCCAATTTTCGTATGGCTAAATGTGGTCTTAAGGAACACAGTGCTCCTTGGACTCTGCCAATCCCTTCGAGGATTACAGGCGTGATTGTTTGCATACGAAAGAAAAACCCAAATTTGTTTGGGACCGTCCATCCTATTACCCCAGCACCAGAAGTTCGGTGCACTCTTAAGTCAATTAAAAATGGTAATACATATTATTATTTTAATATACTTACAGCATCATGTTTTAACTTAATATGGTCAATGAGATCATCGTTATTAGGAAAAGAAATTATGCACCGTTCACAGCGGAACATGGCATTTACATACTCATCTCTCTCTGTCAACATTCTCCTTTCTTCCATTAACTCCTCTAATGTCAACTCTACTTCTTTTATTACTTCTAGATCTTCCTTTTTCTTTCGTTTCTTTCGTTCTTTCACCTTCCTTTTCCGCTTTTTATTTTTATGTTCCATTAGAACAGTGTCATCGTCAAAATTGTCTGAAAGAGGTGACGTGTTGTCTTCTTCTTTGAGTGAATTATTTGTTTCTGTCTCTATTTCTTTTGCGTATTTCATTATTTCCACAGAATTCTCTAATTCGGAGTATGGGTCTAAGTAAAGGTCGATGACTTTTTGAGTTTGCAATTTTGTCAGGTGTACGTTAATTGAGTTTGTATTCTGTAAAGTTAAATTTATTAATTAAACAATATTCACCATTAATTGATGTCATTGCTCATGTGTCTTGTCATATATATTGATACACTTATTTGTTTCAAAGCAAAACTTGGGTCTGTCTATGTATTTGTTCCAATTGTCTGTTTTTGTTTGAAACTCGGGAAATTTCACTGACTTTTTATCCATTTTGTACACTTTTAACACTCGTTGCCAATGTAATGTTCAATAAAACAGCCAAATAAGGTTACTAGTGTTTATTGTGCTCAGTAGCAAAACTGACAGACCTACATAGTGAAATATTAATATATTGTTGACTGCCCGCATTAATGTTGTTTATTAGCAAATAAACAAATAAGTGTATATCAATATATATGACATGTCTAAAGATGTAGAAAAAGGTACTTAATATATTTTGAATTTCATTATTGAATACAATGCAATTGTATACATTTTCCTTAACTCCTTGACAGTCACTGAGAACACCAGTGTTCACAAACAATAGATGTTTCTATTTACTCGTTTTCTGACCACTGACTAGTTACAATTTCCCACACACATACATTTACTGAATTTTGATATATACAGGTCATCTGTTCATAAATCTTTATTGTGTAATGATGCAGTAGCTGTTTCTTACTAATTAATTTAGGTAGAAGATACATAAATTAGTTTGCACACACACATGACTCCCTCAGTCTTCTCTACTCCCAGTTATAATTACTGGATACATGTTATTTAAAAGAATATATAAACAAAAGTTTATTTCAAATAAACAAATATTAAACGATGAACTGCACAATATCCAATAGCTTATAGCGGCGACGGGCTCACCACCTGTCACGCTGAGTGCAGTCACTGCTTGGTGAAGCGCGGACTATGGCAATGGACAGTTTTTGCAGTGCTTTTGTCTAGTCTCCGACTAACCCTTAGGGAATAATAGTCATAATTGTACGTATGTAAGCAATATTAAGGGCATATCTTACCTGTCTCGAAAATTTTTCTAGAATTTGACTGCATTTCTTGACTTGCTCCCTAAATTTTATAAAACGTGTAATAAAGGCGTCGCACTCCCAACAAAGCCATAATTGGTTTAAAACATTCGGTGATACCTTAAAGAGAATAGTATTTTTATACATAACATTGGTTCAGTTCGTGTGATTGCGCCGTCGAAAAAACTTTAATTTTGAATTAAGTAACTAAAAGAGAGTTAAAGAAATTATTTAAATTATTACAGAAGTAATAAATAAATGGAATTTACCTGTGATCCACTTAGGACTTGTACAAAACAATTTATTTTTATTGAGTTGTCCACTAGTACGATTTTTCTTTCATTACTTAGGCAACCGCGGCACAAAACTTTATCTTGATACTCCATTACGCGGCTTTAAACAAAGTTTTGCTGATGTTATACCTTGAATGATTTAAAACAAAATATATTTAGAGAATTTCGCAAACACAATTTATTTTTTTTTTTTGTAAAATTCTCCCGTAGGGAAGGCAAAGGGAACGAAGCCCATACAGCCATGTCTGCAATATATATATCTTCAGTAGTTTGCATTGAAATGCTAGTGTAATGCATTTCAATGCATCTTGGGAGAGTTTGGCGTCAAACGATCGATGGCAGACACTGTGGTGCTACTTGGATGAGGTGGATTACCACGATAAAAAACCCATCACTTTTCACACCACTTGACGTTTATTTCGATAATTCTCCATATTGCACATCATCACAGACACTTATTACACAAAACTACACTGATTTTACGTAACAATATCCACTCCGTACAATATTACAATCATCCAAATAAAAATCACGTCCGCCATAGTTGAATGCCGCCAAAAACTCCACACAATTTATTTTCATGAAGTCTCAGAACGCTTTCTTTCACCGATTTTTTTAATGTCTAAAGCGTTTCGGTATCTTGTAAAAAAAGTATCTTATATATTTTTTTAAACTTAATTAAATATTTCTACGGTACAGTAATAAATGTAAGTAGCTTTTCTGTAAAAGTATGTTATAAGATGGTCGATATCAATAAAGTTAACATTTTCATATTTTTAACACAAAAAAGAACGAAACGCATTTATAGACGGTCCTTTCGATGCAGTAGGTGATCGCACATTTCGATGTAGCGTATAATTTTAACATGTAGTGACAGATTAATGTGTGTAAAGGAATTTTGCGGCTTGGGCAGCATTGGTCTATGGCGGAGTTATTATTTTAACAAAATGAGCATTTTAACGCAAATAAACCTGCCTAATTACAGCGGTTCACGTCAAGATATTACTAAATTAGCTTCACTTTATTGCCTATGTTGTTTGAGTGAAAATTCAAAGTTTGTCAATTTGTCTACATGTAAACATCTATATTTTTTCGATTTTTTCTTCAAGTTTAAGGTGAATAAGAACTTAAACTACACAATTTGTACTCTTAGGAGACAAATCAGTAGTTTACTATGAGTATTTTTTGTATTCGAAGTATTTGCGAATACCTATAGTGCTGCTGTTTGAGATTGGTATCTTGCATTTTAAGATGGTTGTTTATAACTGTTGTTGTTTTATTTGGTATACTTTGAGTACTGATATTACTGGTACTGGTATACTGGTACTACTTATTGTCTTCATAATATTAATTATATTAAGGCGACTAATAGACTTAAAACTGCACAGCATCCAATAGCTTATAGCGGCGACGGGCTCACCACCTGTCACGCTGAGTGCTTGGTGAAGCGGACTATGGCAGTGGACTGCTTTTGCCTAGTCCCTGACTAACCCTTAGGGGATAATAGTCGTGATTATATATTTATGTATAATTATTAATTTTCTTTATCAATTTGAATATTTTTTGCCATTTTAAACTCTCTTCTGTCTTTTTCGTATTGTTTACTCACAGTTTGTCTTTTATTGCCGCTTTAAAATTACTTTCCCATACAAGTTCACTATGTATAACATTTTGTTTATTGTACTAGCTATTTACTTTTATTCACTACCATTTATAACAACCAAATTTCTTGTTATGTTTTGCAGGTAGAATACCAATCATCAGTGATATGTTGCCAATGTCATTATTTTTTAAAAAAGATAGACCTGTTCAAGAGGAATATAGAAGAGAATCTCACAGCACTTAATGAACAGGTATTTGTCTACTCATTACATTCTAGATTTAACTAGTCAAGGGGCTCAAAACAAGACACAGTGCCCGCCAAGGGGTTAATAAAATATGTGTCAAAAAATATACATATAATATTTTTAATATTGAACAGAGTGTAATCAACAGACAAAGTATTAAATTTTTTAACTGCATTTATTTTACATTTGATATATTACTTAAAAGGGCAAGAAGGAGGAGAAATATTACTTAGATTTGTTAGAAATGGTATTTGAAAACCAGCATTCATCTAGCCCGTTTATCGGTGATAACAGACGGCCTTGATAGTGGCACTTAATGTATTGTACAATCGAGTTCAAAAACATGTACGCACGTTTGACAGTAAATGACTCTTATAGGAGGGGAATTAAGACTGTCACCTGTCAAATGGGCATATATATTTTTGAACTCGATTGACATTATACTTTCTCCCAAAGTAGATAACAAAGTGTACAACCAACTGCTTCCCAGACATGCACAAACCGTCAATAATTATTGTAGGTACTTTTTTTCTTACGTGTTGAAAATCCACTGTCATCAGTCGTTTAAGACTAAGCTTAATTTCTGGCCACATTGCCAAAATTCCTCTTCCGCTATCACCTCCTCAAAATTTAGAAGGAATTAAAGAGGAATTTCACTGCGCATCTGCATAAGATTATCTCCATCCGCCCGAAAAAAATATGCTCATCCTTATCCCCTTTGTGCTTGATAATTCCTATTTCTCCTCCTCTTCCTCATAATCACTACCTCAACACCCCTATTTTGTACGCATCGCGGACGCTTGCATCGCGTGGCTTTGCAGTTTGCGGTGTGAGACCCATAGTGTGAAAAGCGGTGGAACGATGCTCTCACCATTCGCTGGCAATGTTTCTTGCACTTTATATGCGTTATCATGACATTACTTATCACCCCTTTGTTTAATAGATCAAAATGAGAAAAACATTATGTTTTTCTTTTCCAGTCACTCAACACCATTCAAACAAAAAAGTTTCAAAACATAACATTTTCTAAAACGTTATCAATTGCATATAGTAAGGATGAAGAGATAAATGAGGATTTGTTTCTCATCGACACCAATACACTACAAGATGACTATACCAACCTCACCACTGACGTTAAAATCGAACACGAGAGTTCCGATTTTGAAAATGACATGCCTCTATCGGAAGTAAAGGAAGTAATTAAAAAAGTAAAAAAAAAGAAAAAGAAATCAAAACCCAAAAGCAAAGAGGTCAAACGGAATACAACCAAAGGTAAGAAGAAGTTTTCCATAGACGAAACGTGCCAAGGAAAAATTGTTATAATTTATTTAACGGAAACAGAAATGAATGAAGAGAGGAAGTTGAAGGCTACAAAGGAGTCTTATTTGAAGCTTCCTTACAAATGCGAAAGTTGTATTACTGGGTTTGACCATGAGTTGACGTTGAAGGACCATATGGAGAAGAGGCATGGTAATGTAAGTACTTAATCGTCTTCAGCTTATAAATATACGTCCTACTGCTAAGCACAGGTTTTCCTCATGGAAGTAAATACATGAGTAGGTATGGGCCGTTATCACCACGCAGGGGGCCAATTCTCATTTTTCGAAATGTAGTCTCGGTAACCGATTTAAAACCGGATGACATTGTGTGGAACGGAACGCATCCCAAAGGGTTTACGTAAAGGAATGGCAATATTTATCAAAAAAAATCTCGATCTCTATTAGCGAAATAGGAAATTCGTAAACACAAAGTCGATCATAGAGATTTTATAGTCGTAATAGAGATTGAAATTCAAACTCGATTCGAGATTACATCTCGAAAAAGAATTGGCCTCCTGGCCCAAGGCGGGTTAGTGGGAAGAATAGAAACGTTTGCAATAGCGGCTTTACGTGCCTTAAGTTATGCCTTTAAGTTATGGTCACCCATCCAAGGTATCAACACCAACATATTACCAGATATAGTATTAAGTCCGCATCAGTGGCGAGTCTGTTGCCATGCATCGGACACAGTGTGAGGTAAGCGGCATTCACAACAAACTATACTTAAGTTTTATTCAAAATCAGTGGTGGCGGCGCGGTGGGATCGATCCAGCGACCTTGTACAAGTACCTACTAAGTGCCATCCGTCCCAACTCGGCTATCATTGCCGTCAAGATCAATTTGGCTGCCTTCATAACTCAGTAAAATTTCCACAGTTCTATAAAAAAATTAAGATGCAATTTTCATATGAAAAAAAAAAAAACAAAACAAACTAAGCAATTTTATTTAAATATGGAAAGTAATCAATTAGGCACCCATTTAATTTGGTCAGCAACAAAATGGTCAGCCGAAATATTATTTGGGCAGCAAACAAAAATTTTGTTAGCAGAATAATTAATTGCGCAACAAGGTAATTATTTGGGCAGCAAAATAATTAGTTGAGCTGCAGAATAATTACTTGGGCAGCAATATACGAAAATGATCAATGAAGGATCAAGTAGGTAATATATTCTTAGGTAAAAGTAAGTAAGGGTAATAAATTAGTAGGTAACATATTCTGATATATAAAAGGTTAAGGTTATTTTTTTATGACTTTTATAAACAATATTTCTGTCATCAAAACATATATTAAACAATTTGGCAGCACAGAAAACATTTAATTTGAGTTGCTGCCCAATTGCTTTAATTTTTTATATTGTTGAACGTTATTTTGCTGAACATATTAGAAATATTTGCTGCCTATAAGTTGCTGCCCAATAAGTTATTTTGCTGACCAATAAAGGAATATTTGCTGCCCATAAGTTGATGATTAAATCTAATTAGTTATTTTGGCTGACCAATTGTATTTTTTTCGGATCAAAATTCGAATATTTTGCTGACTATTAAAATAACACCCTTTAAATATTGCTTCCAGGGTAAATCAGGGTACGTCTGTCAGATATGCCAGTCGGTTCTCAGTTCTAAATCGTCGTATAAGGAGCATTCGAAGCGACACACGCGAAGGTAAGAATTATCGGACATTAATTACTTAAGTCTTAATTCTAATTCGTCCTCAGCCTATATACGTCCCACTGCTGCGCACAGGCCATCCTCATGGAGAAACACATGAGGAGTATGGGCCGTAACACGACCACGCTGGCCCAATGTTGGTTTGGTGGGTAGAAACGGTCGCAATAGCGACCGGGACCAAACTTAACGTGCCTACCAAAGCACTCGAGATCACAAAGTTTTGGTCACCCATCCACGGCCTGTCCTGACGAAGGTAGCTTAACCACTACGCCACCGAGCTCCTCAAATTATTGGCTTTAATTCTATTTTGGGTTCGCGAAACATGTTTTCTTCTTCTACCCTCTCTGTCCCCCCTCGCTCCCTCTCTTACCATGACACAAAGCAACAGGGTCGCCATTTTATGTTTTTTGGCGATTTGTGGGTGATACACACCTCCATCTGTCAAAAAATTTTAAGCATTGAATTAAAAATTGCACCCGCCATGGTTAATAAATATTTAGGATTTTTGTCGCCACTCTATTATGAATTAAGATACATGAAACGTGGGAGTGAGAAATCCTAATCAAGTTCAAACCGCTCGAGAGGAAAAGAGAATACGAATGAATGACAGTTATGCTTATGTTTTCGCGAGTAGTAAGAGGCCATAGCGTCCCCGTGTGTTCTACAAGATGAAGAAATTTGACATTTATCTACGAACACAATATACTTATATTTTTTCGTCATGTCTGCAAGCAGCATAAGTGTATCTTAAATCCTTCTTAAATCCTAATGATCCTAAATCTATGGTACATTTTTTTTATAAAGTTCTGCTTAAAAAAGCGACGACAAAGGGAACTGAACAGCCATGTCTTTCGTAATAATGTCTTAAGTGATTTACGTTGAAATGCAAGTGTAATACATTTCAATGCGTCTTGCGCCAAAGGATCGATGGTAGACAACGTGGTGCTACTTCGATGAGGTAGATGCTGGTGGAGGACCACTACATTGTACATCATCACAGACACTGATTACACAAGACTACACTGATTTCACGCAACAAGATCCACTCCGAAACAACCTTACAATCACTGAAATAAAAATCACGTCCGCCATAGTTGAATGGCGCCAAAAACCCCATCTATGGTTTTTGTCGCCAAAACTCTCCATAATGTTCTTTTGTTTCAGATACGAATGCCAAACGTGTGGCAAACGAAACAGCAACGTATACACTGTGATCAAGCACTATAACGAGCAGCACGGGGTCATTGACACCAAGTTTACGTGCGAGTGCGGCTTCACCACTGGGTTCGTATCCTTAACCTATACCTCCAGGCCCTCCTCATGGGGAAACACACGAGGAGTGTGGGCGGTGTCACCGCCAATAGCGACCGGGACCAATAGCTTATTAATTCCTAGGATATAAGTATATTATTATGACTTTATCTCATAACGGACACATACATGCAAATATACATTCACGTCTTTTTCATGATGAGCTTGGCAAAGATCTCAGATTTCCTGGCCTCCTCTTGCGAGCGAGCGACATTGAGATTTTTCAGTGTTCCCGCTAGCGCCATAAAAGATATTGAGTGATTTATGCCATTGACGAGAGTACCAATTTTGTTTTGCTAAATTTTTGAGATACTGGATTGTGTTATTTTTAATTTTAATTGAGACTAGCTGTTGCCCGCGACTTCGTTCGCGTTCACTGGTTTTTTAACTATCCCTCTAATTTTCCGGAACAAAATATCTGAGATATTGACCAGATGTATAGATTTCGTTCGAGAGGAGGCCAACAACATGATTATATCATTATCATAGTTAAAATCGATTTGTCCTTATTAGATCGTACCGCAGCTACCGCTACCACCGCGACAAACACAAGCAGAAGCAGCAGTGTACACTATGCGAGAGCACTTTCGTCAACGCCGGCTCACTCAAATCGCATATGTAGTAAGTAACAACCACAGACAATAATCTACATAGCCTATATCCCCGAAGGGGTAGGCCCCCACGCTTTACTAGTAACTTCGTTGGTCCCACGCAATAGAGGCAAGCCTATAGTCTAGTTGACCCTTTTTATTGGGTCCCAAATGATTAATTACTGATAGCCATCACCATAATTTTTTTTTCTCTGAAGCACAATATAAAAGCACGAAATAAATTTTAAATTTAAAAAATAAGGGATTATTGTAGAAATTCAGTTTAAATATGTTATGTTATGTACTTTTTTTTTCATCTGCCAAAAACGCTATCCACCATGTTCGTGAAATCAGTTGAGTAACGCTTCATGTTCACAATTACATACTACGCATGGTCAAAACCCGTCAAACGCCAGTCGCAACCAATCAAGCATAACTATCGGCTATGTCACGCATGCGTATTGAATTGTTTACAATAATCGTGACGCTACGGCACAGATAATACATAGACCATAGGCGTTTTTGTCATTTAAGTAAAAACGTAATTTATAATTTATTGTGTTTATAGGCTTCAGAAAAATATTGTATTATTTTTTTGGTGATGGGTATCAGTAATGAATCATTTGGGGCCAATAAAAAAATGGGTTAACTTACCTATACTCGCAATTTATATATATATAAATAAGATTCGCACTATCATATTAGAAGCCATTATTGTTATCCCAAACTTCGTTTCATTTTTACATCATTCAACCAGTATTGGTTATACTCAAAATAGTTTGAAAAATCAACGCAGACCCTAACAGTGTATAAATAGTACATTATTGCAAAGGCAGCGAAATAGGCAATTGCCATTTCGGCCGAGGCATATACAGCCTTCTACATAATACATTTAAATTTATTAACAAAATAACAACTAACTCTGCTTTACTGCCAAATTTTTTTTTTGTAAAATTCTCCCTTGTAGGGAAGGCAAAGGGATCGAAACCCATACAGCAAAGTCTTCAGTATTTATTTCTTCAGTAGATTGCATTGAAACGCTAGTTTAATGCATTTCAATGCATCTTGGGAGAGTTTGGCGTCAAACGATCGATGGCAGACACTGTGGTGCTACTTGGAAGAGGTGGATTACCACGATAAAAAACTCATCACTTTTCACACCACTTGACGTTTATTTCGATAATCCTCCACATTGCACATCATCACAGACACTTATTTCACAAAACAACACTGATTTTACATAACAATATCCACTCCGTACAATATTACAATCATCGAAATAAAAATCACGTCCGCCATAGTTGAATGCCGCCAAACTCCCCTTTTTTTCATTTTACAGTTTGTGCCGAAAGGTAAAAGCATCTGTGGCTATACAGCCACGAGAACGCAATGTGACGATAGATGAAAGAGTTCTAAATTCAAACAGCACACCGTTTCATACAACATTGCACGCGCGCTCTTCGTTCCAAATTCAAAGAACGCGCCGGGAAGTGATTTTGGTTTTTCAGTCTACGTAAATATTAAACTTCGCGTGTTCTTTATTCAAAAGTGATGACAATATTTCCGCGCATGTTTAAGACCGGGGTCGTTTTCACCCGCCGCCCGCGGCATCTGAATGGTATGTTCGGGAATGCTCGGGAGTGGTCGTTTTCGCACCCCGCGTGCGGCGTCCCCCCGCTGGCCGCCGCGTCTTTAGTTATTTTGAAGGCTTTGAAGCATTGCGGCGGGTGGACGCTGGCTCAATATGGAGAAATTCACCAAAGAAAAGGACAAATTTCAGTTCATTATCATTTAAATGGTCAGTCACCAAAATATTGTAGGCACCCTCCGTCTGTCTAGCTTTAAATATCTTGTTTGTCTAGCTTTAAATATAAAACGACCCCGGCCTTAGGAAAAAAAATTGTCTCCCCAGCAATGTCCACAAGCAGTCCACCCGCGTGTACTCCTGCGAGCTCTGCCCGAAGGTGTACAACGCGAAGTCGGGCCTGGCCGCGCACCGGCTGGCCAAGCACGCGCCGCCCGCGCCCGCCGCCTACTGCGCCAAGTGCCGCGCGCACTTCCGCAGCGCGCAGGGCCTGGCGCACCATCTGCGCACGCACTCCAGGCATGTCTCCGACAACGATAAGAGGTATCATTACATATATTATTACATTATTACTTATTTCACTTTTTGGGGCATTCAAAACTTCCAAGGATCCTCGAGAGAATGATCTTGTGACCGGTAGGCTGCCGTGATTTACGATATGATAGTTTTATCATATCGTAAATCACGGCAATTTGTCGCCTTAACTGTCAAAATGTGATAAGAAGAAAATTAAAGATGGAGGATGTTTTTAAGGTATTTTTAGGCAGTTGTGCCACCTGCAGCGATGAACGAGTAGCGAGTAGAGGTCTAGAAACGAGTTGGCGAGCCACGGGGGGCGATAGTCGTGTAGCTCGGCTACAAGCGATTGTGCGAGTGAGATGAGCGATTACTCGCATCACTCGCTCGGGGCGGCCAAACGTAAAGTCCACCGCTAGTTGCTCTCTCGGCGTGAGTCTATATATTTTTAAGAATTTTCTTAAAAGAAGTGTTTTTTTAAAGGTGGATAGATTATCATTTCGCTGGATATGGTTATCATTTCGGTGAAAAACTTATCATTTTGGTGGAAAAATTTATTAAATCGGTGTACAGAAATAATAATCGGTGCTGGTTTGTCATACCGGTAAACCAGAATTCTAACTGAATTTTCTCCTTAGTCTTCAATGATACGTTTATGATATAAAATTTTGGAGATATTTTATATCTTAAAGATTATTGTCCGTCCCAACTCGGCTACCGCTGCCTTTTGGTTTGGCAATTAAAATAGTCAAAATTGTACTGGTGGGGAAATGCTTTAAGGACAGACTGACTAACCTGGTCGCTGGTTTGATTCTCTTTCCTAATGATGTGGGTAGCAGTCGGGCGTCCTCGCCTTCCTCAGCATTCAGTTGATTATTAACTATTTGTACGGTTTTGCGCGACACGCACTGAGATAAGTTCACGCGGCACGAACCGTGACGATTTTAGAGATGATTTTCGGGATAACTACTCTTGGGAAACGACGTGTAGCCGAGACCGCTGATGTACCGTGAGACAGTGACCGATGGAATGCTAAAAGTCATTCAATCTGTAGGAATGAATGGGAAACGGGTGGGAAGGGGGCTTGAGCAAAATACATTCATAGATTAAAAATATGATATCCCGTCCTAACCGTGTTGTTTACTTATCATTCCCTTTCTTTATTATTGTAATTTCACAGGTTTGTCTGCGACGAATGCGGCGCGAGGTTCCTCGACAATAATTCTCTAAAACAGCACATAGATTTCGTCCATCTCAAGAGCAGTCAGCATCAGTGTGACAAATGCGCGAAGGTAAGAACAATTTCGTAGCTAAATACTAGCCCTATTCTGCACTTTATTTCGTAAGTTGTAAGGTTTGAAATACTCGAACCTGATTATCTCAAAGTCAGGAAGAGAGAAATATGAGAGAGCGAAATATTTTATTCAGTACTATCTTTTGCACGCGACTTCGTGTGTGATGGTATGTGGCATATAGCCTTCCTCAATAAGTAGGCTATTCAACACTGAATGATTTTTTCAAATTGGAACAGTAGCCTTAATTGGCGGAATTGAAAATTAACTCCTAGGTACTCTATTATTAGAAGCAAAGTTCATAGTTCAGCAGTGGATAAGAGTGGGCTAATGATGATGTATCTACTAAATAAATATGCTTTTTCCAGGTGTTCATCAACGGATCAGCGTTGAGGAAACACGAGAATTATGTCCACAAGAAGATACGTCCGCCGAGGAACAAGATATGTGACCATTGTGGGCGCGGGTTTACGGTGAGCATTATCGTCATATTAGTTTAGTTCTTTAGGACCAACACGGGACACAAAAATAATGTACCAACTGCTTTTCTAGCATGTCGTAAAAGGCGACTAAGGGCGTATTGGGTACTGGGTCTGATTGTGTAGGCGATGAGCTAGCCACTTGTTAGTACTACTGTTTCACGATTTTCCATCTGACCAAACCCAATTTTTTGTATGGCTAAATGTGGTCTTAAGGAACACAGTGCTCCTTGGACTGGTGGGGTTCCCCCTGGATTGGTGATTGTATGTATGTATGTAGATTACAAAGCAGCTATAGCGAGTTGAGACAGACGGCACTATTCGTGCGAGAGGTCACCAGATCGAGTTTGAATACAGTTTGTTGTGAATATCGCTTGCCCTGCTCTGTGCCCGGTGCATAGCAATAGGCACGCTACCTGTTATATGGGTACTTAACGTCTCACGCGATACAAGGGTGATGATTATTGAGCAATAGCTGAAATTACTAAGCATTGGTCAATACTTTATATACTGTGTTCAGGTTGACAAGTTGGTTAAATTATTGTCCAATGGCGTAAACGCATGATGGCGCGATAAGAGGCTATTTGACTACTATGAAAATATAAATCAAACTGTAGTTAGCTTAAAAGTATAAATTTTTCAACGAATTTAGCCAACACATTATCTTAAAATATTTACGATTTTCTTAATAAATCATTAATCAAGTTACTTAATTTTCATGCTTGACCACGTGATTGAAAACGCACGGTGACGTCACCTGCTTGTAGGCAAAGTGTTAGCCGTAGAGAGCCAAACAATCACTGATTTTTTATTGTTGGGTATAATTTTAGTTGCGATTTCTAGCGCGTTTTTGCCAAAACAAGTTGTCACAGATAAAACCATGCACGATAACTTCAAATGGCTGTATGGCTTTTTTATTCCCTGTCTTGCCAATTGGTAGAATTTTACTATAAAAAATTGAGTTTGGCGCCATTCAACTATGGCAGACGTGATTTTTATATCGTGTTTGTAATCTTGTTGCGTAAAATCAGTGTAGTTTTGTGTAATAAAGGTCAATAATGAAGAGCAATATGGAGAATTATTGAAATAATCGTCAAGTGGTGTGAAAAAGGATGGGACTTTTATCGTGGTAATCCACCTCATCGAAGTAACACCACTGTGTCTGCCATCGATCGTTTGACGCCAAACTCTCCTAAGACGCATTGAAATGCTAGTATAATGCAATACTGAAGAAATATATACCGAAGACTTGGCTGTATGGGTTTCGTTCCCTTTGCCTTCCCTACATGGGAGAATTTTATAACAACCATAAAATATGTTTTCCTCAGACGCTATCCATCCTGCGGTCGCACGTGCGCACGCACACGGGCGCGCGGCCGCTGCGCTGCGCGCGCTGCCCCGCCGCCTTCGCGCACGCCGCCGCGCTCTACACGCACGCCAAGCTCATACACAAGGACAGGGGACAGCGCGACTGACAGACCACACGCGATCTATACTCCACACTCTCTGTCACACACAACAGCCCTACGAGCATAGAACGATAAGCCAAATTTGACGTGTAATCCTAAGGCCCGGCGCACATTATCGTCATCGGCACGGCTCAGGATTTTAGGTGATAAATAACATCATAAATTATCTTCATGGCAACAAAGTATAAATTTCCATGATATATGGCCGTAGTAACAAAAATACCGCTTCGGTATGCTTGAGGCTGCTGCATGGGCGGCCTTGAGGATGCTTCGGGATACTCCAGCATCCTTCAGTACGCCGCCGCCGCGCCAAGGCAACGCTCGGGGGTAGTTTGGACGGTACGGCATGCTGAAGGACGCTTCGTCATCCCTAAGGACGTTGCAGCATGCCGAGGCATAGTTGCCGAGTGTGCGCTTGCATGTAGGGATGCCGAAGGATTTCTTTCCTTGCCGATAATGTGCGCCGGGCCCTAACAGAGCTAACCAAACATGAACAAATACACAATTCTCTCAAGACAGCCGCCAAGACATGAATAAACACACTACTCCGTCACAATACACAACTTTTATATATAAATTGTTATGAATCTCCAGGTTATCTTAGTTACTTTGAGAGTAAAAAATTTTGATTCGAATGGTAGCTCAAAAGTGGTTTTTATAATTAATTTTTACTAAATAAAACAGTTGAAATTGTATTAAATAGTTTTATTTACAAAATTAGCTTCACAAATGTTGATCAGATTTCATTAAATATTATAATTACAATAAGTTTATACAGATTCAACACATTATATAGACAGAGAGTAATTTATCTTGTCAAAATAGGTAAAGGAAGATATTTCAGATGGCGACTCTTTGAATTTTTTTTGAAGAAATTGTTACAGCTCATATCTCTTCATATAATACCACAATAGAGGTCGAATGCCAGTCTCAGAGTAAACAGAACTGGAGTAGCCATTAGTCAATTTCTCAAACATTTTTTTCTGCCATTTCTTGCGGGGGGTGAGGTTACTACTACACTCAAAGCCAGCACAACGCACAACGTTTTTACAAATGCACACATGCATAATTCGACACACAAATTTAAATTTCACGCACACACACGCTTAAAATAGTCACGTGGGGTGTGCGTTTTGACAACGTCACAGCCGCACTCCCCACGAGACTAGCGCTCGAAATTTGAAATCGTAGAATTCTAAAACAAGAAATAATGAAGTAAATAATCATGAAATCTTAAAAATTATAATTACAAATAAAAGGTGACACCATCTTTTAGCATACTCGATGTTTTCTATTTATTTTTACAACAAAAAACAGCACAGGCAGGCATTTTTGCGGGAGCTCTGTTCGCCGCAACGTTTACAATGTTATGGCTGTCAAAATGGCGGCTCAACTAGTTTTATTAAACGTGCAAGCATCCGATGCTTGTACTTTGGCAGAGGGGAATGTTAGACAAAGGCTACTCCAGTTCTGTTTACTCTGAGATGCCAGTACATAGAAAAAAAATGCTTATAGCCAAGTCAGTGGTATGTAAAAACAGGGAAAGTACCAAAAAATTATTTTTTATTTTTTTTTATGTCTGTTTGTACGGGCTAATCTCCGAAATGGCAGGACCGATTTAAATGAAATTTTGCATGGTGATACCTTATATCCCTGCTCAACATCCTAGATACTTTTTATCCGGAAAATTAAAGCTAGTTGTAAATGATTTTATCCTAGTTAAAAAGTACCGTTGATCCTAAAGTTAGGTCAAATGTATGAACATGTTATACAATTTTGTTATAACATTGCAACTTGCTATAGTGCGCGTGGAACTCGTTGGCGATTGCAATCTCATGTGCGTTGTGTTTAAAGCAGCCGGAACTTTCCACGCGTGTTGCCGTAGCGAAGTACGGCGCCGAACTGACTAATGGCAGCAAGCGTCCCCGCCCTCCGTCCCACCGCTCACATACCTAAGGCGCGGCCAACTAGTTCCGCGCGCACTATAGACAATGTGGACGCGTGTTATCCAGGGTTATTTTTAATGAATCAACCTCCTGTAATAAAACAGTAACATTTGCATTCATATATGCTACAGAACTATAATCAAAATGACTTCTGATAATGCTTTTATAAAACATGGATAGGGTTTGGGGATCAGAGCCCCAATCTACTCCAGCTAAGGATCGTAGAATATTTAACCCCTTACTTGCATTTTTAATTATGCAATTAATATGTGTTTGAAATGTTAGTTGTGAATCTAAATACACACCAAGAAACTTCTTTGTTTGTAACCACTTAATGTTTTCATTATTATATTTAATTATGGGTACATCATCTATATCTATATGTTTTTTGGACAAAATCATTGCCCCACTCTAATCTACACTAATTGCTAGCTTTAAAGTATGGTAAAAATTATGAATTCGTGACATTCCTATATTTAAATTTCTAGCTGCTATATTTACATCTTTATTTACACTATATACAACAATGTCAATGATCAGAGTAAGATAGGTAGGGCAACAAGGAACCTCCGGTGGTTTGGAGGGAGGGAGTGTGTTTTCTAGTTAAACGGGATAAGTCACTCATTCAAGGGGAGCGTGTTTACATTTTTAATGATGTAACTGACACTTTTGTGGCCTAGATCCTGACAAGTGATAGGCGTCGTTATTCTAGTGTGATGTTATTCTGTTGCGTTAGTATTCTAGTTGGAATGACTATTCGAATTGTAACAAGCTCAGCCGCCCTGTCCCACACTTACTGCGTCATATATTTTTTAAAATAAATAAAAAATGCTATCTACTACTACTACACTATTCCACGCAGACGAAGTCGCGGGCAATAGCTAGTACCTAATAAATCGAGCACGATCTTTTCAAAACAGGTGATTATTGTTTTACTAGATGACAGTGTAACCTTTCATAATTATCGATCATTGTCACATCACTAATACTGCACAATTTAAATGTTATAAAATAAAATGTTATTAGTTAACCAAAAAACTAATAGTTAATTATTAACTAATACTTATTTTGATTATTTTATTGAAAAACTTGAGAAACTACTATAACGCAACATACGCGAATTTTAAACCATGTCAGATATTATAATGATGATTTATTTTGAGATAATATATTTTTTTAATTACAGACGAAATAGTTTGGTATACTATGGAAGAAGTATTGGGGAAGTATTGTCAGTTGAATGTTAAAATTTTAAGTTATGTATACCCCACTATCACTTGTAAATAAACAATATTTGTAAAAAAAATATGAATTTACACTTTCTAAGAAACATTCCATTATTATTGTCACTTGTTTTTAAAAGTTTGATATTATATTAATGTTCGATTTGTATGTTTGCTTGTTGTCACTTATATCGCACTTTCTTTTGCACTTTTCAGAGGTTTTTTAAAGTTTATGGTTTATTACTTGCTTTTATTCGCAGATAACATTCACCACACTTAATTATAGTCACTGTTTTTTTTATTCTTAGCTGCACGTAAACTTAATTTGAGTATTTATATTTTTAAACATTAATTTACTACGGAGCCGATGTTACACGTACGCGCCCTCTAGCGGGATCTTTCATTACTTAGGCAACCGCGGCACAAAACTTTATCTTGACACTCCATTACGCGGCTTTAAACAAAGTTTTGCTGATGTTATACCTTGAATGATTTAAAACAAAATATATTTAGAGAATTTCGCAAACACATTATGGGGGGAAACCCATGGCAACAAAAGTGTGAACTATTTGCCAGTGTCAAGGTAGTAAAAGGTAGGGAAATCATTAGGGATAAAATTAAATGAAAACGAATCGGAGATAGAGGAACGGATCAAAAGGGTTTGTAAATATAAATTTTAATGGGTACATTACATATTTACGAATACAGTGGGAATGGAATACATACATATTTATTAGACTTTAATATTGTTTAGAATAATAAAATCAGATAAAAGGTTAAAGTAAGTTTTAGGGAATCTTAATAAACATAATATTCGGGTAGGAAATGGAACATGCAACCTTATCAAGGAATCTAGGAAAGAGGAGCGGTCGTACAGGGAACAGGCAAAAAAAAATGTGGCCTAAATCTCCTACATCAGCGCCGCACTCGCACATATTACTACGCACAATATTAAATCCGGCTAAATGGGCTGGAGTGCATACATGACCAAGCCGCATTCGAATAATAGATGTTACGCTTTTTCTGTTCTTATTGATATTATTAAACCAAGGTTTTAATTGTAAGGAAGACTGAATTTATAAATAGCGGTTGCCCTTTTGTACTGAACTCTCAGCCCAAAACTTTTCCCAAGAATCCAGCAGAAAGTCTCTGGACAGGGGAACTAAATCATGGCAGTAACTTATGAAAGGAAAGATATCACCACACTTCACAGCGTCCTTTGCTAACTGATCGGCTTTTTCATTTCCTGTAATACCAAGATAGCTAGGAATCCATGCAAAATATACAAGATACCCCAACAAATGACATTCAAGCAGTTTGGACCTAATGCTACTTACTATTGGATATAAGGGTTTCATTTTAAACGGAAACTTATCAATTGCTTGAAGAGCACATTTTGAATCGGATAAAATTGCAGATTTTTCTAACTTCATTATCAATACATATTCAATAGCCTTAAGAATACCAAGACATTCAGCAGTAAAAATCGAAGTTTCAGGCGGTAATTTAACTTTTTGCACAATATTATACTGTTGGTGAAAAACCCCAACACCGACATTCTCTAAATTAGACGATTTAGAAGCATCAGTAAAAATAAAATTAAAATTCAAAAATAATTCTTCTTTAACGGAATTAAAAATACAGTTGGCTCCTACAGCATTTTTCCCAATGCCAATATCATAATCAATATGCGGCTTTGAAACTAAGGAAGGAAATGGATTTGAGAACAGAGGAAGACTCGGAGAACGGAATATAGGAGCTTTAATGGACAACAGCTCTCTATAGCTTGAAATTAAACACAATGTTGGCTTGTGAGACCAATATGGGTTCAACGTAACATGTTCGTCCAATCTATGTAATAGAGGAAAAAGGGGGTGATTTTTGAAATGGAAAACTTTAAATAAAAATCTATCACTCAAATATTGCCTTCGAAGACTGAGAGGAGGTTCTGAACATTCTACTTGCATCGCATTAATTGGAGATGAGCGCATAGCGCCTAAGATTATTCTTAATGCTTTGTGTTGAATTGCATCTAATTTCTTTAAAGCACTAACATTACCCCCTTGGAGAAGGAATGTGCCATAATCTAACAAACCCCTAATAAGGGCAGTATACACCAGCAACATGCACAGGATACGGCTCCTTAAAATCATTCTTATTTTGTTGTTTTAGAAAAGGAAACTAAATTACATTTACACATACAATCTAAATCACTTTCATCAAAAATGCCCTTTTCATTGTTCCTTTTACGTTTCTTATTACAATGTCTACAAATTTTGTTAAGGCGTATCCTCTTTCGTGTTTTTGAATGATCACTACTCAAAGATGCATCTGTATCCATTTCACTACCATATGCTGAAATTTCGACATTACACGCAACCGAGGGGCCTAGGCCAGGACCTAAGCCCCCCAACGCGTCATCCGGAGGCTTATTCATATACTACACCATTTACTAGAAAATATATATAAAACTTACCAGAAATTATCTTCAAAAATACTAAATTAAAGAAATAAACTAATTACATAAATATTTATACAAACATACACTCAACTGATCAAAATTAATAATTTAAAAAAAATTTGAATGAAAAACACGTCCGCCTTTTACAAATTTCCCGCACTTTCCAACAATTTATTTTCATGAAGTCTCAGAACGCTTTCTTTCACCGATTTTTATAATGCTCAGAGTAAACAGAACTGGAGTAGCCTTTGTCTAACATTCCCCTCTGCCAAATGCACAAGCATCGGATGCTTGCACGTTTAATAAAACTAGTTGAGCCGCCATTTTGACAGCCATAACATTGTAAACGTTGCGGCGAACAGAGCTCCCGCAAAAAAGCCTGCCAGTGCTGTTTTTTGTTGTAAAAATAAATAGAAAACATCGAATATGCTAAAAGATGGTGTCACCTTTTATTTGTAATTATAATTTTTAAGATTTCATGAGTATTTACTTCATTATTTCATGTTTTAGAATTCTACGATTTCAAATTTCGAACGCTAGTCTCGTGGGAGTGCGGCTGTGACGTTGTCAAAACGCACACCCCACGTGACTATTTTAAGCGTGTGTGTGTGTGAAATTTAAATTTGTGTGTCGAATTATGCATGTGTGCATTTGTAAAAACGGCTGGCTTTGAGTGTAGTGGTAACCTCACCCCCCGCAAGAAATGGCAGAAAAAAATGTTTGAGAAATTGACTAATGGCTACTCCAGTTCTGTTTACTCTGAGTTATAATGTCTAAAGCGTTTCGGTATCTTGTAAAAAAAGTGTCTTATATATTTTTTTAAACTTAATTAAATATTTCTACGGTACAGTAATAAATGTAAGTAGCTTTTCTGTAAAAGTATGTTATAAGATGGTCGATATCAATAAAGTTAACTATTTTCATATTTTTAACACAAAATAGAACGAAACGCATTTATAGACGGTCCTTTCGATGCAGTAGGTGATCGCACATTTTGATGTAGCGTATAATTTTAACATGTAGTGACAGATTAATGTGTGTAAAGGAATTTTACGGCTTGGGCAGCATTGGTCTATGGCGGAGTTATTATTTTATCAAAATGAGCATTTTAACGCAAATAAACCTGCCTAATTACAGCGGTTCACTTCAAGATATTACTAAATTAGCTTCACTTCATTGCCTATGTTGTTTGAGTGAAAATTCAAAGTTTGTTAATTTGTCTACATGTGAACATGTATATTTTTTCGATTTTTTCTTCAAGTTTAAGGTAAATAAGAACTTAAACTACACAATTTGTACGCTTAGGAAACAAATCAGTAGTTTACTATGAGTATTTTTTGTATTCGGAGTTCTTGCGAATACCTATTGTGCTGCTGTTTGAGATTGGTATCTTGTATTTCAAGATGGTTGTTTATCATGCGTGGACGTGGATGTAGTTTTAGTACTGATATTACTGGTACTGGTATACTGGTACTACTTATTGTCTTCATAATATTAATTATATTAAGGCCACTAAAAGACTTAAAACTGCACAGCATCCAATAGCTTATAGCGGTGACAGGCTCACCACCTGTCACGCTGAGTGCTTGGTGAAGAGTGGACTGCTTTTGCCTAGTCCCTGACTAACCCTTAGGGGATAATAGTCGTGATTATTTATTTATTTATTATTATTAATTTTCTTTATCAATTTGAATATTTTTTGCCATTTTAAACTCTCTTCTGTCTTTTTCGTATTGTTTACTCACAATTTGTCTTCTATTGCCGCTTTAAAATTACTTTCCCATATAAGTTCACAATGTATAACATTTTGTTTATTGTACTAGCTATTTACTTTTATACACTACCATTTATATCAACCAAATTTCTTGTTATGTTTTGCAGGTAGAATACCAATCATCAGTGATATGTTACCAATGTCATTATTTTTTAAAAAAGATAGACCTGTTCAAGAGGAATATAGAAGAGAATCTCACAGCACTTTATGTACAGGTATTTGTCTACTCATTCCATTCTAGATTTAACTAGTCAACGGGCACAAAACAAGACACAGTGCCGCCAAGGGGTTAATAAAACATGTGTCAAAAAATATACATGTAATAGTTTTAATATTGAACAGAGTGTAATCAACAGAGAAGTAATAAATTTTTTTAACTACATTTATTTCACATTTGAAATATTACTTAAAAGGGCAAGAAGAAGAAGAAGGAGGAGAAATATTACTTTGATTTGTTAGAAATGTTATTTGAAAACCAGCATTCATCTAGCCCGTTTATCGGTGATAACAGACAGCCTTGATAGTGGCACTTAATGTATTGTACAATCGAGTTCAAAAACATGTATGCACGTTTGACAGTAAATGACTCTTATTGGAAGGAAATAAAGACTGTCACCTGTCAAATGGGCATATATATTTTTGAACTCAACTGGCATTATACTTTGTCCCAAAGTAGATAACAAAGTGTACAACCAACTGCTTCCCAGACTTGCACAAACCGTCAATAATTATTGTAGATACTTTATTGCTTACGTGTTGAAAATCCACTGTCATCAGTAGTTTAAGACTAAGCTTAATTTCTGGCCACATTGCCAAAATTCCTCTTCCGCTATCACCTCCTCAAAATTTAGAAGGAATTAAAGAGGAATTTCACTGCGCATCTGCATAAGATTATCTCCATCCGCCCGAAAAAAATATCCTCATCCTTATCCCCTTTGTGCTTGATAATTCCTATTCCTCCTCCTCTTCCTCATAATCACTTCCTCAACACCCCTATTTCGTACGCATCGCGGACGCTTGCATCGCGTGGCTCTGCAGTTTGCAGTGTGTGACCCATAGTGTGAAAAGAGGTGAAACAATGCTCGCTCCATTCGCTGGCAATGTTTCTTGTTATCATGACATTACTTATCACCCCTTTGTTTAATAGATCAAAATTAGAAAAACATTTTGTTTTTCTTTTCCAGTCACTCAACCCCATTCAAACAAATAAGTTTCAAAACTTAACATTTTCTAAAACGATATCAAGTGCATATAGTAAGGATCAAGAGATAAATGACGATTTGTTTCTCACTGTTGACACCAAAACACTACAAGTTGACTATACCAACCTCACCACAGACGTTAAAATCAAACACGAGAGTTCCGATTTTGAAAATGACATGCCTCTATCGGAAGTAAAGGAAGTAATTAAAAAAGAAAAAAAAAAGAAAAAGAAATCAAATCCCAAAAGCAAAGAGGTCAAACGGAATACAACCAAAGGTAAGAAGTTTTCCATAGACGAAGCGTGCCAAGGGAAAATTGCTACAATTTATTTAACGGAAACAGAAATGAATGAAGAGAGGAGGTTGATGGCTACAAAGGAGTCTTATTTGAAGCTTCCTTACAAATGCGAGAGTTGTATTACTGGGTTTGACCATGAGTTGACGTTGAAGGACCATATGGAGAAGAGGCATGGTAATGTAAGTACTTAATCGTTCTCAGCTTATATACGTCCTACTGCTAAGCACCGGTTTTCTTCATGGAAGCAAATACATGAGGAGTATGGGCCGTAATCACCACGCAGGGGGCCAATTCTCATTTTTCGCAATGTAGTCTCGGTAACCGATTTAAAACCGGATGACATTGTGTGGAACGCAATGCATCCCAAAGGGTTTACGTGAAGGAATGGCAATATTTATCACAAAAAATCTCGATCTCTATTAGCGAAATAGGAAATTCGTAAACACAAAGTCGATCATAGAGATCTTATAGTTGTAATAGAGATTGAAATTCAAACTCGATTCGAGATTACATCTCGAAAAAGAATTGGCCTCCTGGCCCAAGGCGGGTTAGTGGGTAGAATTGAAACGTTTGCAATAGCGGTTAGTTATGCCTTTAAGTTATGGTCACCCATCCAAGGTATCAACATCAACATATTACCAGATATAGTATTAAGTCCGCATCAGTGACGAGCTTGTTGCCATGCATCGGACACAGTGTGAGGTAAGCGGCATTCACAACAAACTATACTTAAGTTTTATTCAAAATCAGTGGTGGCGGCGCGGTGGGATCGATCCAGCGACCTTGTACAAGTACCTACTAAGTGCCATCCGTCCCAACTCGGCTATCATTGCCTTCAAGATCAATATGGCTGCCTTCATAACTCAGTAAAATTTCCATAGTTCTATAAAAAAATTAAGATGCAATTTTCATATGAAAAAAAAAAATCAATTGTACAAAAAAACTAAGGAACTTTATTTAAATATGGGAAGTAATCAATTGGGCACCCATTTAATTTGGTCAGCAACAAAATGCTCAGCCGAAATATCATATGGGGAACAAACAAATATTTTGTTAGCAAAATAATTAATTGCGAAATAAGATAATTATTTGGGCAGCAAAATAATTAGTTGAGCGCAATATACGAAAAGGATCAATGAAGGATCAAGTAGGTAATATATTCGTAGGTAACATATTCTGATAGATAAAAGGTTAAGGTTTTTTTTTATGACTTTTATAAACAATATTTGTGACATCAAAACATATTATATATTAAACAATTTGGAAGCACAGAAAACATTTGAGTTGCTGCCCAATTAGTTGAAATATTGCTGCCCATAAGTTGCTGTCCAATAAGCTATTTTGTTGACCAATTAAGAAATATTTGCTGCCCATAAGTTGCTGACTTATTAGTTATTTTGGCTGACCAATTGTATTTTTTTTCGGATCAAAATATTTTGCTGACCATTTAAATAACACCCTTTAAATATTGCTTCCAGGGTAAATCAGGGTACGTCTGTCAGATATGCAAGACGGTTCTCAGTTCTAAATCGTATCATAAGGAGCATTCGAAGCGACACACGCGAAGGTAAGAATTTTCGGACATTAATTACTTAAGTCTTAATTCTAGTTCGTCCTCAGCCTATATACGTCCCATTACTGCGCACAGGCCATCCTCATGGAGAAACACATGAGGAGTATGGGCCGTAACATGACCACGCTGGCCCAATGCTGGTTTGATGGATAGAAAGTGTTGAAACGGTCGCAATAGCGACCGGGACCAAACCTCAGAGTAAACAGAACTGGAGTAGCCTTTGTCTAACATTCCCCTCTGCCAAATGCACAAGCATCGGATGCTTGCACGTTTAATAAAACTAGTTGAGCCGCCATTTTGACAGCCATAACATTGTAAACGTTGCGGCGAACAGAGCTCCCACAAAAATGCCTGACTGTGCTGTTTTTTGTTGTAAAAATAAATAGAAAACATCGAGTATGCTAAAAGATGGTGTCACCTTTTATTTGTAATTATAATGTTTAAGATTTCATGATTATTTACTTCATTATTTCATGTTTTAGAATTCTACGATTTCAAATTTCGAGCGCTAGTCTCGTGGGGAGTGCGGCTGTGACGTTGTCAAAACGCACACCCCACGTGACTATTTTAAGCGTGTGTGTGCGTTAAATTTAAATTTGTGTGTCGAATTATGCATGTGTGCATTTGTAAAAACGGCTGGCTTTGAGTGTAGTGGTAACCTCACCCCCCCCCAAGAAATGGCAGAAAAAATTTTTTGAGAAATTGACTAATGGCTACTCCAGTTCTGTTTACTCTGAGGACCAAACTTAACGTGCCTACCAAAGCACGGAGGAACTCGAGATCACAAAGTTTTGGTCACCCATCCACGGCCTGTCCTGACGAAGGTAGCTTAGCTTAACCACTACGCCACCGAGCTCCTCAAATTATTGGCTTTAATTCTATTTTGGGTTCGCGAAACATGTTTTCTTCTTCTACCCTCTCTGTCTCTCCTCGCTCCCTCTCTTACCATGACACAAGGTAGCAATAGCCGAGATGAGAAAGACGGCACTACTCGTGAAGTGGTCGCCGGATCAGTCTCTTCCGCCTGTACAATTCGGCAAACTTCTTGAACAATAACCTTGACTGTGCAAGAACCGTTATTAGGACATTTTAGATCGGAATACAGTGCGCGTACTTAAGTTTTTGTTTACTTAAGTATAGTTCATTGTGAATATCGTCAGCCTGTCATAGTGCCCGGTGCATGGCAACAGGGTCACCATTTTATGGTTTTTGGCAATTTGTGGGTGATAGACACCTCCATCTGTCAAAAAATTTTAAGCATTGAAATAAAAATTCGAGAGGAAAAGAGAAAGCGAATGAATTACAGTTATGCTAATGTTTTCGCGAGTAGTAAGAGGCCATAGCGTCCCCGTGTGTTTTACGAGATGAAGAAATTTGTCATTTATCTACGAACACAATGTACTTATATTTTTTCACCATTTCTGCAAGCAGCATAAGTGTATCTTACATCCTAATGATCCTAAATCTATGGTAAATTTTTTTATAAAGTTCTGCTTATAAAAGGGACGACAAAGGGAACTGAACCCATACAGCCATGTCTTTCGTAATAATGTCATAGTCGCCATAGTTGAATGGCGCCAATAACCCCATCTATGGTTTTTGTCGCCAAAACTCTCCATAATGTTCTTTTGTTACAGATACGAATGCCAAACGTGTGGCAAACGAAACAGCAACGTATACACTGTGATCAAGCACTATAACGAGCAGCACGGGGTCATTGACACCAAGTTTACGTGCGAGTGTGGCTACACCACTGGGTTCGTATCCTTAACCTATACCTGCAGGCCCTCCTCATGGGGAAACACACGAGGAGTGTGGGCGGTGTCACCGCCAATAGCGACCGGGACCAATAGCTTATTAATTCCTAGGATATAAGTATATTATTATGACTTTATCTCATAACGGACACATACATGCAAATATACATTCACGTCTTTTTCATGATTGCAAAGATTCAGATTTTTTTTTTGGCAAAGATTTCAGATTTCCTGGCCTCCTCTTGCGAGCGAGCGACATAGAGATTGTTATGTTTCATACTCTTCAGTATCCCCTCTAGCGCCATAAAAGAAATTGTGTGGATATTGAGTGATTTATGCCATTGAGTTTTGCTAAAATTGGTACTCTCGTCTCGGTATTTTGAGATACTGGATTGTGTTATTTTTAATTTTAATTGAGACTAGCTGTTGCCCGCGACCTCGTTGACGTTCACTGGTTTTTTAACTATCCCTCTAATTTTCCGGAATAAAAAGTATCTGAGATATTGACCAGGGATATAAGGTATGTCCATGCAAAATTTCGTTGAAATCGGTTCAGCCATTACGGAGATTTGTCCGTACAAACAGACTAACAGACTTGACATGTTTTTAAGCATTTTTTTCTATGAACAGACATTCGACCTCTACAGTTATATTAGTATAGTATTGGTATAAGTATTAGTATGGTTTGTTGGTATGGTTTGTATTAGTATTAGTTAGTGTGTTAGCTATTTCGTTCGAGAGGAGGCCAACAACATGATTATATCATTATCATAGTTAAAATCGTTTTGTCGTTATTAGATCGTACCGCAGCTACCGTTACCACCGCGACAAACACAAGCAGAAGCAGCAGTGTACACTATGCGAGAGCACTTTCGTCAACGCCGGCTCACTCAAATCGCATATGTAGTAAGTAACAACAGAAAATAATCTACACAGCCTATATCCCCGAAGGGGTAGGCCCCCACGCTTTACCAGTAACTTCGTTGGTCCCACGCAATAGTCTAGTTGACCCTTTTTTATTGGGCCCCAAATGATTAATTATTGATAGCCATCACCATAATTTTTTTTTCTGAAGCACAATATAAAAGCACAAAATAATTTTTAAATTTTAAAAATAAGGGATTATTGTAGAAATTCAGTTTAAATATTGGGTCCTTACCTATGAAATTGGTGTTTTCTCTCTCTCTTTGTATTTTGTCTGTATCTATCAAGTTTCAGAGTATTCTTAAAAAATAATTACATCCTCTTAAAATAGACCATATTTTTGAGCTCTTTTGATTTATTTTGATAAATTGTTGTAAGTTTAATTGTGTTAAAATTGGACACGGAGACAACTCTTTTTAAGTGCCTCCCGAATACATCATTTGATTTGCATTCACTTAAAAACGATAAATAATTTTTGTGAAGTTTGATATCACAAATATCGCTTAAGGTTGTCTTATGATACACGCCAAATATTATTATCTTTGGATTTGTCGTTGTGAAGAAAACTGAAAAAATGTTAGTATGGAAAATGCAGACATCACCAAAGTCTCCATACAAAACACCAATTTCATAGGTAAGGACCTAATATGTTATGTCATGTACTTTTTTTTTCATCTGCTAAAAACGCTATCCACCATGTTCGTGAAATTAGTTGAGTAACGCTTCATGTAAACAATTACTTACTACGCATGGTCAAAATCCGTCAAACGCCAGTCGCAACCAATCAAGCATAACTATCGGCTATGTCACGCATGCGTATTGAACTGTTTACATTAATCGTGACGCTACGGCACAGATAATACATAGACCATAGGCGTTTTTGACATTTAAGCAAAAACGTACTATATAATTTACAATTTATTGTGTTTATAGGCTTCAGAAAAATATTGTAATATTTTTTATGGTGATGGGTATCAGTAATGAATTATTTGGGGCCAATAAAAAAATGGGTCAACTTACCTTGGGTTTACCTATACTCGCAATTTTTATATATATAAATAAGATTCGCACTATCATATTAGAAGCCATTTTTGTTATCCCAAACTTCGTTTCATTTTTACATCATTCAACCAGTATTGGTTATACTCAAAATAGTTAGAAAAATCAACGCAGACCCTAACAGTGTATAAATAGTACATTATTGCAAAGGCAGCGAAATAGGCAATTGCCATTTCGGCCGAGGCATATACAGCCTTCTACATAATACATTTAATTTTATTAACAAAATAACAACACACTCTGCTTTACCGCCAATTTTTTATTTTTATTTTACAGTTTGTGCCGAAAGGTAAAAGCATCTGTGCTATACAGCCACGAGAATGCAATGTGACGATAGATGAAAGAGTTCTAAATTCAAACAGCACACCGTTTCATACAACATTGCACGCGCGCTCTTCGTTCCAAATTCAAAGAACGCGCCGGGAAGTGATTTTGGTTTTTCAGTCTACGTAAATATTAAACTTCGCGTGTTTTTATTCAAAAGTGATGACAATATTTCCGCGCATGTTTAAGGCCGGGGTCGTTTTCACCCGCCGCCCGCGGCATCTGAATAGTATGTTCGGGAATGCTCGGGAGTGGTCGTTTTCGCACGCCGCGTGCGGCGTCCCTCCGCTGGCCGCCGCGTCTTTAGTTATTTTGAAGGCTTTGAAGCATTGCGGCGGGTGGGCGCTGGCTCAATATGGAGAAATTCACCAAAGAAAAGGACAAATTTCAGTTCATTATCATTTAAATACCTAGTCACCAAAATATTGTAGGCACCCTCCGTCTGTCTAGCTTTAAATATCTTGTTTGTCTAGCTTTAAATATAAAACGACCCCGGCCTTAGGAAAAAAAATTGTCTCCCCAGCAATGTCCACAAGCAGTCCACCCGCGTGTACTCCTGCGAGCTCTGCCCGAAGGTGTACAACGCGAAGTCGGGCCTGGCCGCGCACCGGCTGGCCAAGCACGCGCCGCCCGCGCCCGCCGCCTACTGCGCCAAGTGCCGCGCGCACTTCCGCAGCGCGCAGGGCCTGGCGCACCATCTGCGCACGCACTCCAGGCATGTCTCCGACAACGACAAGAGGTATCGTTACATATATTACATTATTACATCTTGTGACCGGTAGGCTGCCATGATTTACGATATGATAAAACAATTTGTCGCCTTAATTGTCAAAATGTGATAAGAAGAAAATTCAAGATGGCGAATGTTTTTAAGGTATTTTTAGGCAGTTGTGCCACCTGCAGCGATGAACGAGTAGCGAGTAGAGGTAGAATGTAGAAACGAGTTGGCGAGCCGCGGGGAGCGATCTATCTCGAAAGCGCTCTCTGCTGCACCTGGAACCCCACATCAAGCCACGCGACGAACAGCACGGCTTCCGCGCCGAGCACTCCACGACGCATCAGCTCACGAGAGTACTGCACCATCTCACGGTAGCCCTCAACAAGCGAGAGCACGCCGTTGCAGTACTTCTCGACATGGAGAAAGCGTTCGACCGCGTCTGGCACGCCGGCTTGGTCTACAAGTTGTCCACGTCCACTACTCCTCGGCGGATAGTGAAGACTGTGGCCTCTTTTCTGCAAGACAGGCGCTTTCACGTCACAGTGGATGGCGCCCTGTCCCCGGAACGACCAGCCCTCGCAGGCGTACCCCAAGGGAGTTGCCTCTCGCCAGTGCTATACAGCCGCTACACCAATGACATCCCAGCGCCCAAGGATGCTATCCTAGCGCTGTACGCAGACGACGCCGCCTACGCCTCGACCTCGCTATCCGCCGCACACGCGGTTAAGAGGCAGCGCGTGCTCGATGCCCTATCTCCCTGGCTGAAAGACTGGACTGTCGGTCAACGTGACGAAGACCCAAGCTATCGTGGAAACCGGCCTGAAACTCCCGAAGCCCTTATCACTGCTCGGATGCCCCGTCAACTGGTCCCTAACGGCGAAGTACCTGGGAGTCACCATCGACCGTCGCCTCACGATGACCCCGCACGTAAAGAACGTGGTTGGCCAATCGCGAACCGCTTGAGCTCTCCTGCGCCCTGTACTGTCGTCCCACCTCCCGCTGCGCGCTGGGTGTCTACAAGGCGTACATCCGCAGCCGCCTCACGTATGCCTCTCCAGCGTGGTATGCGCTGACCTCGGACAGCCTTCGCACACGGTTGCGTGCGCAGCAGTCGCTTGCCCTACGCACCGTAGTAGACGCCCCTTGCTACATGAGGAACGACAGGATCTCTAGGGATCTGCACACGGAGAGTCTCGACGACTTCATCGGTCGCCTGAGCGCCGACATGTTCGCCCGTGCCGCTGGATCAGCCCACCAGCACCTCAGGGAGCATACCATCGGCGCCCCCGGACAGACCGCTGCCGCGGGACCTAGTCCCCGCCCCACCGGACCAAGACCAACTCAACTCAACTCAACTCAAAGTCATTTAATCAAATTGGTATCATCAAATACACTTTTGACAAGTCAAAACAAACAAAATAAATTATAAGTATCCTTAAATTGATAATACCACTACTGTTTTTTTCGGCCTGTTCACTACCGGGAGGCCTTGTCTAGAGAAGATACAGGCAAAAAACTCTGCAAGGGTTCCGTCCTCCCTTTACATCAATATATTCTACAACCTAATAAAATTTACGTGTATTATATAATACTCTTAGTCACAAATGTCAAAATTGATTTGGAAGGTAAATGCTCCAAAAGCGACGTATCAATATATACAAGTGATTGTAATAGTTATACTGAAGTAATTAATTAATTGTCATGTCTATTCGGAACACTCTCCTGGCCAAAACAAAAAAAAAAATATATATATAATATGAATGGATACAATAATAATACCTATGTTTCACAAAAAAGTTTTGTGTTAATATAATAGAAAAAAAAAAGGAATTTATGACAGCTAAACAAAATGTATAATAAAAAAGTAAACATTTCAATATACAATCATGAAAGTGACCAAATGTAAGATTGCAGTGTGGAGCAATCTATATGTCCCATGCTTGACTATCATTTAAATATTCATTGATTTTGTAATAGGCTTTTTTCATGAGGGTTTTTTTTACAAATTCTTTAAACTTTGTATCGGTCATTTGGGTAACATTGATTGGTAGCATATTATAAAATCTAACAGAATTCATTAAGAAAGACCACCTCGTCGGTACCGGCTGATGGGCACTTGCTGGGAGCTCTCTCTCAGCAAGCTCGACCTTGCCGCTACCTTCCGAGAACCACCACGCGCTGACCAAGCCGCCGCTAGCTCGTAGACCGCTCACTGGACCTCCCCGCTACCGGGGGTCCTGCCAGCTGGGGTCAGGTCTCGCTTGCGGCGTGAAGACATCCGGATTTGACACCCGGATCGGACACCACGTGGCCTAGGCCACCACTAGGCCACAATATTGTTTTTATGGGCCATAAAGAAATAACCTTAACCTAATATCGGATTCCTTGATCCTTCATTGATCCTTGATCCTTCATTGATCCTTGATCCTTCATTGATCCTTGATCCTTCATTGATCCTAGATTTTCCTTGAATTTCTCGGTAACATATATATTGCTGCCCTAATAATTGTTTTGGAGCCCAAATAATTATCCTGCTGCCCAATTAATTATTCTGCGGATCCAATAATTATTCTGCTGACTAACACATTATTTTGCTGCCCAAATAATTATTTTGCCGCCCAAATAATTATGTTCCTGACAAAATATTTGTTTGCTGACCAAATGATTTTTCGGTTGACCTTTTTGTTGCGAACCAAATAATTAAATGGCTGCCCAATTGATTGCCTCCCTTTCTTTATTATTGTTATTTCACAGGTTTGTCTGCGACGAATGCGGCGCGAGGTTCCGCGGCAATAATTCTCTAAAACAGCACATAGATTTCGTCCATCTCAAGAGCAGTCCGCATCAGTGTGACAAATGCGCAAAGGTGTGAACAATTTGGTAGCTAAATACTAGCCCTATTCTGCACTTTATTTCGTAAGTTGTAAGGTTCGAAATACTCTAACCTGAGTATCTTAATGTCAGGAAGAGAGAAATAGGAGAGAGAGACAGCTATTGCACGCGACTTCGTCCGCGTAGAGTAGTTACTTCGTGTGTGATGGTATGTAGCCTATAGCCTTCCTCAATAAGTAGGCTATTCAACAATGAATGATTTTTTCTAGGTACTCTGTTATTAGAAGCAAAGTTCATAGTTCAGCAGTGGATAAGAGTGGGCTAATGATGACGTATCTACTAAATAAACATGCTTTTTCCAGGTGTTCATCAACGGAACAGCGTTGAGGAAACACGAGAATTATGTCCACAAGAAGATACGTCCGCCGAGGAACAAGATATGTGACCATTGTGGGCGCGGGTTTACGGTGAGCATTATCGTCATATTAGTTTAGTTCTTTAGGACCAACACGGGACACCAAAAGAATATACCAACTGCTTTTCTTGCCTAGCATGCGGTAAATGCGACTAAGGGCGTATTGGGTACTGGGTCTGATTGTGTAGGCGATGAGCTAGCCACTTGTTACTACTCTTTCACGATTTTCCATTTGACCAAACCCAATTTTTTGTATGGCTAAATGTAGTCTTAAGGAACACAGTGGACCCTTGGACTCTGCCTACCCCTTCGGGGATTACAGGCGTGTTTGTATGTATGTATGTAGATTAGAAAGCAACTATAGCGAGT
The DNA here is from genome assembly GCA_910589355.1 of Parapoynx stratiotata. Classification (NCBI taxonomy): domain Eukaryota; kingdom Metazoa; phylum Arthropoda; class Insecta; order Lepidoptera; family Crambidae; genus Parapoynx; species Parapoynx stratiotata. The sequence goes on along the minus strand of OU342476.1, from coordinate 3,388,333 downwards.
TGAGACAGACGGCACTATTCGTGCGAGAGGTCACCAGATCGAGTTTGAATACAGTTTGTTGTGAATATCGATTCTTCTTCTTCTTCTTCGTGCGGGCGGTTTCCGCAACTTGACGACTTAGCGCCTGTTTTCCGTCTGAGTGTGAAGGCTGGCTACTCCAGCCAGCCAAGCTCCGCCAGGAAGTCGCCTAGCGCCTTCACGTTGAGGACAGCCTCGCGGAGGTTACCCGGGTTTCCCAGGTACTTTGCTTGGTAGCTAGCTACCCCAGTGCATTCCAACAGCACGTGGGCGGCTGTTTCTTCTGCCCCCATGCATGCTCTGCAAAGGGGGCTGTCGGTGATACCTAGATTGGAAAGGTGTCTGTTAAAATAGCTATGACCTGTTATGGCTCCCGTTACTAGACGTAAGCGAGCCTTACTTAGCTGTAGGAGTTTCTTGGAGAAGCGGGGGTCTATTCGTGGTAGCGCGAGTCTAGCCTGCCTGCATTTTTTCCAAGTTGTTCCAGTAGTTCATATATAGGTTTTGAGTATTTCTCAATACTATACCTGTAAACCAGCTTTTAGGGAGAGGTATAATAGGCTCCGGTCCCACCGGGTCTCTGCTTGAGCCTCTCCTTGCTAATTCATCAGCAGCATCATTCCCTCGTGAGCCGCTGTGTCCTTTGATCCATTGTAGCGTGATCGTATTGTGTTCGCCTACCTCGTTAAGAGCGTGGTGACACTCTTCTAGCAGACTTGATGTCAGTTTTGGGTATTGTAAGGCCTGTAAAGCTGATCTGCTGTCCGAGAGGATTCTTAGGTTATGGTACATTACCTCTCTGGCTAAGATGGCTTTCGCTGCCAGTAGAATGCCCATACATTCCGCTTGGAGTAGTGTTGTAAGCTCCCAGTGTTTTGGTGATGGATATGTTCAGTCTTCGGAGAAGACACCCGTCCCAGTGCCTGAGTGCGTTTTTGAACCACCCGTGAAGACATCCAATGACCTGTGCGTTACGCCGGTATCGTCGTCTTCAGCCAGATGTATTCTATACTTTTTGTCAAACCTGAAGACTGGTGTTATGCTGTCGCAGACCGCCTCCATGAGCGGCTCTCGGCTCCAGTTCTTCGTAATTTGACTGATGTGTTTTACCTCATCAAACTTAATAAGTTTGTTGTGCTTTAGTCGAATCACTGATAGTGCAGCCTCCTGTTGCACGTGGAGGTGTAGTGGTACCATGTTTAGCATGACCTCCATTGCTGCTGTCGGCGTGGTCCTCATGCATCCCGTGATTGCACAGCATGCAAGTCTTTGGAAGCGACGTAATTTGTTGGCACAATTCGCCGTGTTCGTCTTGGGCCACCAAACTAGCGCACCGTAACTTACCATTGGTCTAATAACCACAGTGTAAAGCCATTTAAAGATATTTGGAGCAAGTCCCCAGCGTTTTCCTACCATACGCCTACATTGCCATAAGACAATACCTGCTGTCTTCGTCTTTTGGTCTATATGGTTGTTCCAAGTCAACTTGCTGTCCAGTACGACACCCAGATTCTTAACTTCATGAATATCGCTTGCCCTGCTCTGTGCCCGGTGCATGGCAATAGGCACGCTACCTGTTACATGGGTACTTAACGTCTCACGCGATACAAGGGTGATGATTATTGAGCAATAGCTGAAATTACTAAGAATTGGTTAATGCTTTACATACTGTGTTCAGGTTGACAAGTTGGTTAAATTATTGTCAAATGGCGTAAACGCATGATGGCGCGATAAGAGGCTATTTGGCTACTATGAAAATATAAATCAAACTGTAGTTAGAATAAAAGTATACATTTTTCAACAAATTTAGCCTTATCTTTTTCTTAAAATATTAACGATTTTCTTAATAAATCATTAATCAAGTTACTTAATTTTCATGCTTGACCACGTGATTGAAAACGCACGGTATTACCTACGTCACCTGCTTGTAGGCAAAGTGTTAGCCGTAGAGAGCCAAACAATCACTGATTCTTTATTGTTGGTTATAATATTAGTTGCGATTTCTAGCGCGTTTTTGCCAAAACAAGTTGTCACAGATAAAACCATGCACGATAACCTCAAATGGCTGTATGGCTTTTTATTCCCTTTGTCTTGACAATTGGTACAATTTTACTATAAAAAAAATTGAGAGTTTGGCGCCATTCAACTATGGCAGACGTGATTTTTATTTCAGTGATTGTAATCTTGTTACGTAAAATCAGTGTAAGTAGTTTTGTGTAATAAGTGTCTGTGTTGACGAGCAATGTGGAGGATCATTGAAATAAGCGTCGAGTGGTGTGAAAAACGATGAGATGTTTATCGTGGTCATAGATACACATAATACTGACGTATAGATCACCTGACAGCTCAAAAACGCATTACCAATTTTGAATTGTGAATGTGTGCGTCTACTAGGTACGAGACGATACTTCTTACAAAAAATATCGATAGTTGCAGTTACACCTAAGTATAAAATAGTGTTTTTAATTATCTCTTTTTATTTTGAGTAACATTTTTTACTGATTTTCTCAAAACTATAATATCTTCTTTGGCTGTCTACTTAAATACGTCTATGCTTTCAATTAAACATATTGATAAATTGTAGTTTCACTTTAATTCGAATCAATTTGTAAGTAATTTCACTATTTATTTTTTGACCCTAAATAAAATTATTATATCATAAAAGATTGCATGGGTGGCGAATTGACAAAATAAGAAAAACATACAAAGTGACAAAAATCTATTCAAAGCCAAGGCCTTGCGGTAGTAATCTGACTGAAAGAAAGAAGTGGTATGAAAAACTCATTTGTATATAATTTTTAATTTTATATATATTTTTGCACTTATTTTGATCTGTAATAAGAGTATTTGTTTCTTTACCCACATGAATTTAATATATTGAATTTATTAAAGTAAAAAAAAGGATAAATATTATCAAAGGAAAATAAATATACGTTTATAAAATTATTGTTTTATTTACACTATATTTATTCATATTTTGGAGGTAAATTACATTTTCTCTGTAAGTAGGTACTAAAAAAAAGAACTTATTAACAATCAATGCAAGTCTTCACAATATTTGGTTTGGTACAAAAACAATTTACAATTTCTATACGTTCTTTTTGTTTAACGTTCCTTGCTTTTAAATGGTTAATACATTAAAAATTGTACTACTTAAAATATCTTAATAGATGTTTATTTTTCAATCAAAAATAAACATCGATAATAATGTCGATAAATTTTAGTCAAGCGCTAACGTATATGTAAATTGTAAATTAATCCTCCAAATCTTGTAAACTAGAAATAAAATAACTTTTATATACACAAAATATTAAATATAATAAATAATTGACGTAATTTTACAGTAACATCATAGGAATGTCCGATTGCAAACAAAAATAAACGTTTTATTGCTGTTACAATTTTGTACGTAATTAAACGTACGTAAGTACGTACATTACGTACATAAGTACGTACGTAAGTAAACCTGTGAAAACTGCAGTTTTCTGGATTATTCCTTTGGTTGATACCACAATCTATTACAGCACATATAACCATATTTCGTAGAAAGAATATTAACTAGAAATATTTAAAGATTTTATAGTTATTATAAAATTTCCAAAGAGATAATTGTACGTGTTCCGAGTTGTGTAAAGCTGTCAATCGAATATAGTTATAAATGACAGTCAATCGCTTTCTCGTTCATGCTTGTTATATCTCCATAAGCGATTTTTTTGTCTCTATCTTCTTTGGTTGTCTATTTAGATACGTCTATAATCGTGGTAATCCACCTCATCGAAGTAACACCACAGCGTCTGTCATCGATTGCTTGACGCCAAACTCTCCCAAGACGCATTGAAATGCATTACATTTGCATTTCAATGCAAATACTGAAGAAATATATACTGAAGTCTTGGCTGTATGGGCTTCGTTCTCTTTGCCTTCCCTACATGGGAGAATTTTACAACAACCTAAAAAAAATGTTTTCCTCAGACGCTGGCCATCCTGCGGAAGCACGTGCGCACGCACACGGGCGCGCGCTGCCCCGCCGCCATCGCGCAAGCCACCGCGCTCTTCACGCGCGCCAAGCTCATACACAAGGTCAGGGGACAGCGCGACTGACAGACCACACGCGATCTATACTCCCACACACCGCGACTGACATGACTACACACTACTCTGTCACACACAACAGCCCTACGAGCATAGAACGATAAGCCAAATTTGACGTGTAATCCTAAGGCCCGGCGCACATTATCGTTCCGTGCCGATGACGATAATGTGCGCCGGGCCTTAGGATTACACGTCAAATTTGGCACAGGATTTTAGGTGATAAATAACATCTTAAATTATCTTCATGGCAACAAAGTATAAATTTCCATGATATATGGCCGTAGCAACAAAAATACCGCTTCGGTATGCTTGAGGCTGCTGCATGGGCGGCCTTGAGGATGCTTCGGGATACTCCGGCATCCTTCAGTACGCCGCCGCGCCAAGGCAACACTCGGGGGTAGTTTGGACGGTACGGCATGCTGAAGGACGCTTCGTCATCCCTAAGGACGTTGCAGCATGCCGAGGCATAGTTGCCGAGTGTGCGCTTGCATGTAGGGATGCCGAAGGATTCCTTTCCTTGCCGATGCCGATAATGTGCGCCGGGCCCTAACAGAGCTAACCAAACATGAACAAATACACAATTCTCTCAAGACAGCCGACTAGACATGAATAAACACACTACTCCGTCACAATACACAACTTTAATATAGAAATAATATTGATTTAATTGTTATGTATCTCCAGGTTATCTTTGTTAATTTGTGAGTAAAAATATTTTGATTCGAATGCTACCTCAAAAGTAGTTATTATAATTAATTTTTATTAAATAAAACAGTTGAAATGGTAAAAAATAGTTTTATTTACAAAAGTAGCTTCACAAATGTTGATCAGATTTCATTAAATATTATAATTACAATAAGTATATACAGATTCAACACATTATATAGATAGAGAGTAAAGGAAGGAAGATATTTCAGATGGCGACTTAATCAAGAAATTGTTACAGCTCATATCTTTTCATATAATACCACAATAGAGGTCGAATGCCAGTACATAGAAAAAAATGCTTATAGCCATGTCAGTGGTATGTACTCGTAAAAACAGGGAAAGTACCAAAAAATGACTTTTAAAATTTTTTTATATGTCTTTTGTATGGGCTAATCTCCGAAATGGCAGGACCGATTTAAATGAAATTTTGCATGGTGATACCTTATATCCCTGCTCAACATCCTAGATACTTTTTATCCGGAAAATTAAAGGGTAAAAGGGTTCCAGTTGAATGGCGCCAAAATCTCCTGATATATTTTTTAAGTAAAATTTTCAAAGGTATAACAAATGTTAATTATGATGTTGCGGGGTTGATTCATTAAAGAGAACCATGTATAACATGTTACATAACCTGGACTCACATTTCGGAGGACATTAGGACGAAATGCTCCCTGCATACCCCTTCGGGGATACTTAAACTTTCACACCTAAGCCGCTCTCAACTAAAGTAACAGTCTTCTTGTTCGGGAATATCTTGTGAACCCTTTTCTTGTGCGTGTAAAGAGAGGCGCTTTGCCTGAAGGTGCACCCACATATCTCGCAGGAGAGCGGCCTCTCTCCTGTGTGGATAAACTCGTGCTCGCGAAGGCATTTTTTGTCCTAAAAAAGTAAAATAAATAAATAATAACTAAATATATTAAATATCTTTCAAACATTCCCACCTATCAACTAGCCCAATTATAAGCAAGTAATGCTGATTGTGTTTTGGACACTAGATGACGGATAAATATATTTAATAGATAAATGCATATCATCATTATCCTGCCCTTTTACCAATTTCATTTGGGGTCGGCGCAACGAGTCTTTCTCCTCCACTCTCCCCTATCACACGCCATATCAACATTCACTCCCATTCTAGCCATGTCCTCATTCACACAATCTATCCATCTCTTCTTTGGTCTTCCTCTCCCTGCATTACCATCCACTCTCATATTCATAACTCTTCTCGTTACATGCTCATTCTCTCTCCTCAAAACATGTCCACACCACGACAGCCGCTTTTCTCTCAACTTCTCTATCACTGGAGCAACTTTCAGGCATCCCCTGATATACTCATTCTTCACTCTATCAATCTTCGTCACTCCACACATCCATCTTAACATACGCATTTCGGCCACATGCAATCTATTTTCATCCATCTTTTTCATAGTCCAACATTCCGATCTAATAGATAAATGCATATAAATATCCTAAATGTCATTATAGTGCCCGTAACACAAGCAATTAGTTGCTTAAAATGGGGCTAGTTGATAGGTGTGAATATCTGAAGATATTTATTTATTATTTATTATGTACTTAATCTTATGCACAATAACGTCTACAATCAATTGAGGTACTTACCCTAAACGCCTTACCGCATTGCTGGCATATCTTGTCTTTGGCGTTCTCTTTCACTCCATGGTGCGCTCTTCTCACATGTCTAGTGATGCACCGACGTGTCGCTAACGCCTACGAAATCAATACTAATATTACAAAGGGAAGTCATTAATTGGGCAGCCATTTAATTATTTGGTCAGCAACAAAATGGCCAGCCAAAAAATCACTTGGGCACCAAACAAATATTTTGCAAGCAATATCATTATTTGGGTAGCAAAATAATGAAATGGGCAGTAAGATAATTATATGGGCAGCAAAATAAGTAGATGAACTGCTGAATTATTATTTGGGCAGCAATATATGGGTATGTCACCTGAAATGTATAAAATGTTGGAAAAGGATCAATGAAAGATCAGGAATCAATTCATAGGAAATGTATTCTGATAGATGTTAGGTTAAGGTTATTTTTTATAACCGTTAAAAACTATACCTGTGTTATCAAAACTTAAATATTAAATAATTTGGAAGCCGAGAAAACATTTTATTTGCTGCCTAATTAGTTATTTTGCTGACAAATTAGAATTATCTGCCAATAAGTTGCTCCCAAAATAAGACGAAGGTTGCCTACCTTGCCACAGATGGGACACTTGTGTTGTGTTTTGCCCATGTGTTGGTAGTTCACGTGGTCTCTCAGCTCGCCTCTAGACCGATAGCCTTTGTCACACGTGGAACACTTATACCTGGAATTAAGATATACAGGTAAAATCATAAGCAGTAATATGTATATGTTGCAGTCAAAACCCTTTAACCAGTCAAAAGTACTTTTGACTAGCAAAATAAGTCAGAACTACTTTTGGACAGCAAAATCAGTCAAAAGTACTTTTCTGTCACGCTTTCACGTAAAAACTACTGAACCGATTTCATCGAAATTTGGTACACAGATAATCTCAAAACCTGAGAAAGGACATAGGCTTTAAGGGAACGGGTATCGCGCGGGTGAAACCGCGGGAAGCCACTAGTATTTTATAAAACTTATTTAACCAGTTTGCTGTGAATATCGCTTGCCTCACACATGGAGACTTACGGCGTGGTCACGACCTTGTCGCTGTGAGCGGCAGCTAAGCGCGGGGCGGCGAGTGGTATAATCAAAAGTATTGGGTCCTTACCTAAATTGGTGTTTTTTTCTCTCTTAGTATTTTGTCTGTAACTATTAAGATTCAGAGTATTCCTAAAAAATAATAACCTCGTCTAAAAATAGACTATATTTTTGAGCTCTTTTGATTTGTTTTGATAATTTGTTGTAAGTTTATTTGTGTTAAAATTAGACACGGAGACAACTCTTTTTAAGTGCCTCCCGAATACATCATTTTATTTGCATTCACTTAAAAACGATAAATAATTTTTATGAAGTGTGATATTACACATATAGTAATATGTGTAATATCACACTTCATGAAAATTATTTGCTTGTCTTATGATAGATGCCAAATATTATTTATGGATTTAATTTTATTATCTTTGGATTTGTCGTTGTGAAGAAAACTGAAAAAATTTTAGTATGTAAAATGCAGAATTCCCCAAAATCTCCATACAAAACACCAATTTCATAGGTAAGGACCTAATATTAAAACTGTAGAAGAACCCCACGAGTCGCGAAATAGCGCGCGCGGTGTGGGGAGCGGCAGAAACAAAAGCACGATTGAATGTCAGAGCGGCGGACAGCGGTGTCTCAGCGACGTGCTCATCGGCGTAGAAGGGACCGAAAATTATTAGGTCCTTACCTATGAAATTGGTGTTTTGTATGGAGATTTTGGGGACGTCTGCATTTTACATACTAACATTTTTTGAGTTTTCTTCACAACGACAAATCCAGAGAAATTATCATTAGACAAGCTTTAGCAATATGTGTGTGAACACGCTTGATAAAAATTATTCATCGTTTTTATGTTAATGCAAATCAAATGATGTATTCGGGAGGCAGTTAAAAATAATTGTCTTTGTGTCTAATTTTAACACAATTAAACTTACAAAAAATTATCAAATTAAATAATACGAGCTCAAATATATGGTCTATTTTTAGAAGAGGCAATTATTTTATAAGAATGTTCTGAAACTTAATAGTTACGGACAAATTGCTAAGACAGAATAAAAACACCAATTTCATAGGTAAGGACCCAATAATGTTTACAATTTCGAAAAGCATTATAATATTCAATATCACATCGTAACAATTAATGAAGCTGTTTTTGTTTATAATTGTTCAAAAATATCAGTAAATGACACAAAACATTTTATAATAATCAAATCTTAATTTTGAATACTATGTTGCCCGCGACTCCGCTCCGTCCGCGGTTGCTATGGTTTTTTAACTATCCCACGGGAACCCTTTAATTCTCCAGAATAAAAAGTATCTAAGATGTTGAGCAGGAATATAAGGTATCACCATACAGATTCATTAAAATCGGTCCAGCCATTTCGGTGACTAGCCCGTACAAACCGACGAACAGACAGAGAAACAATAAATTAAAAAATTTTTTTTGTATTTTCCCTCTTTTTACATACCCCTGACTTGATTTTAAGCATTTTTTTTTCAGACCTCTACAGTTTTATTATACCTACCTACGTATAGAAATGATGTATGTTATTAAGTAAATATTTTCCTTTGTGGCAGTTCAAGTGTTGCTAGAAGTAATATGTATTGGGTTGCTGTTTTATTTTTATGTTTTAATTATTGAGAAATTAACAATAATACGAGTGCTTTTTTAAAAAAAAGTATAAAATGTACTTTCATGCAATCATGTTTTCGTGTCGGTTCATTGTCGAAACGCAGCCTCCAACAAAATTATAGCATGTCCTTTATGGAGTAACGTCTGGCACTTGTATAGTTATAAAAACTCTTACAGAGGCACACATGATCCAATAGATTTTCAACTTTATACTAAACGACATAAGGAGCAAAATAGTCAATCAAATAAGTAACAATATACCTACTTGAGGATATCGGTAGCCGCGTGCGCTTGCGTGTATTTTAGATGGTGTTCATATGACGCTCGACTAACGAAGCATTTGTCGCATTCGGCGCATCTAAACCTAAAGGAATAAGGTTTTTAGTGAAACATATACGATACAGGTTAATTTTTATCGGGCAGCGGTAGTGGAGTTGTGCCGGACGGGGCACTACTTGTTCGAGAGGCCGCGGGAAACGCGGGTTCGATCCCACCGCCACCACCTGCACCACTGAGTTTGAATAAAACTTATGTACAGTTCATTGTGAATATAGCTTGCCTCACATTGTGCCCGGTGCATGGCAACAGGCTCGCCACCTGTTACATGGGGATCTAACATATCTATCGAAATGTGGGTGTTTAACACCTCTACCTACCCCTTCGGGGAAAGAGGCGTGATGATATGTTTTGTTATGTTATTTTTAATCAATCAACTCCCTCGGAAGATGGCTAGTATCTTAAATAACAACATTTGTTCTAGGAGTTTAACCATAACTTAATACATGAATTAAAATTAATTTACAAGCTCTTTATGTACTGTCGTGATATTATTTAGTCTATGTTTCGTTCATACCATAAGGCGAATCTGTGCAAATCGCGACGCTCGCGCGCGCGATTTGCACAGAGCTAATAGCACTCAGAAATTGATATTTATTTTTGCATGAAAGTAAAACGTGGCAAATTATTAAAAGTCGTAGAACAAATGTTATTTATGATGTTAGGATTATGTCATCAAATGAAGATTGTCTATTGACATAATAATATTGGCTTATAATATTTTTAAATATTCTTAAAATTCAAATCATAGTTATTTGAAATGGCTTTCTTTTGAATTTTATGTCGTCAATGCGACTAAGGCCTGGTCCTGAGTGACGGCGGACTGCGTAAGCGCAAGGAGAAACCCATTAAACAATTGTTCGACACGATTGAACGTGTCCGGAGTGCAAGCGGGCGCGCATCAACTATTTTCCGTTCCGTAGTATAAATACGTTCCACAATCCGCTTTACGCGATGCGCCGTCACTGGCCGTCACTCAGGACCAGGGTCCGTATTATGAGCTCTTAACTCCAGGCAGTTTACGCCGTAAACTGAACTGCCTGGATTTTTTGTATTATGACCGCCTATTGACAGCGAGTCAGCGGTCACGTGACCCGCGGCCGACTTCTGCCTGGAATTTGGCAGGCGATTTCCTATTATGAACGCTTATTTGACATATTTGAAACGTTGTAACTGTCAACAATATTGACAAGTAAGCTTCATCCATCCAGAAACTAGTCAGCTAAAAGCATGTCATAATACCAAAAAGAACCAGCCAGTTTACGGCGTAAACTGAATTGCCTGGAATCAGGCTGGATTTTAAAAACTTCATAATACGCACCCAGGCCAAAGACCTGTCAGAAACGCATTCCCTCAGCGGATGCACTATAAATCTTAAACTCAACACAACACTTTTACGCTTGTGTTGTTATTCAAATGCTGTTTATGTACAAGGACATTGGACCTTACCAGGAAACTGAACAAGGTAATGGAAAATGTGGTAAACTGCAGAATAAGATAAGATATTTATTCATTCATTATTTATACAGGTAACAAAGGTGATAAACAATATTTACATCTCTCATGTTCGGTAAGTAGGTCCTTAATACCCCCAGATGCGGGTTGTTAGTGATCAATTACCGCCCTAGGATAATAATGTAGCTAGAAACGCCCTAGGGCGGTAATTAAAAAAAAAACTCTTTCAAAAAGTTCGCGTACATCTAACCATCTTACTGGCACTAGACATCATGCATTCAGCCCAATGACAAAAGAGGTCGCTTCGCTATTTTCATCAATTTTGAATATCGAACGGCGAAGCTAAATTTAGTTCTGGAAAATAAATTTATTTATTCTTGTAATGCCTTTTTTTCCACTTACCTCACAATCGAGATGTAAAGCAGAGTAGTTAGCTCGGGTGTAAGCATCAATTGCACCCTCGAACTATAAGCGCCCTCGCTGCGCTCGTGCGCCTAAATATCTCGGGCTGCAATTGATGCCTTACAGCCCTTGGCTACTAATCTACTATTAGCTCAGATATTTATTTATATTTTACTTCTAAAACTTCAATGACAAAAAAACAACAATGCTGAAGTAAAGGGGGAAGTTTTAACCGCCTCTCTGGTCTAGTGGTTCACACCACCGGGTGTTGATCGGAAGTTCCGGGTTCGATTCCCCATGGGGGCAGAAGTTTTTCTGCTCAGTTTGGTTGGTGGTAGGGCTTCTAACCCGCCTGGCTAGCTATCACCGTCTTACCTAAATTTGTCGCCATAATAACAATGTTATAAGCATTTTTGTGTTCCGGCAATCAGAGGTAAGATAGCCAGTTCCTCAGTTGTTGAGGATTACAGGTGAAGCTCGCTTCCACCTTCGGTTTTATCGTCACTTACCATCAGGTGAGATGAAGGTCAAGAGCTTACCTGTCGTATGTAAAAAAAATGGAGAATAGAAACTTTGTGAGTTTCTTGCCCGTTCATCTCAGAACAAGGCCCTCTGGTAGTTTTGTGAACGGTGTCGTTTATCACTTTCACGAAATTTTGTCAAATGTTTTTGACAAAATTGAAAAAAAACGATATTGAATTTTAAAGATCAAAGTGGCCCATAATTAGCCAAGTGGTTAAAAACCTCTCGAAGAATTAAACAAAGTATTTAAGATATTTACCTGTCTCGCTGCGTATGTATCTTAGAGTGTATTTTGAGCAGGTCGACGCGCACCATCTTGTGGCACACCCTACACTCTTCCCTAGGCGGAGGACCTTTGTGCATTCTGAGAACAATGGTGTTTAAGGGGGTGATTACATAGGTTGGAAGCTATAAATTGTGCAGGAGAAATAATAAATAATAATAGGAAGTAGTTAATTGGGCAGCCATTTAATTATTTCGTCAGCAACAAAAATGTCAGCCGAAAAATCATTTGGTCAGTAAACAAATATTTTGTCAGCAATATAATTATTTGGGCAGCAATGTATATGTTACAGGAAATTTATAAAATCTAGGAAAAGGATCAATAAAGGATCAAGGATAAATTCATAGGAATTGTATTTTGCTAAATATTGGGTCCTTACCTATGAAATTGGTGTTTTTTTTCTCTCTTAGTATTTTGGCTGTTACTATTAAGATTCAAAGTATTCGTAAAAAATAATTACGTCGTCTAAAAATACACTATATTTTTGAGCTCTTTTGATTTGTTTTGATAATTTGTTGTAAGCTTAATTGTGTTAAAATTGGACACGGAGACAACTCTTTTTAAGTGCCTCCCGAATACATCATTTTATTTGCATTCACTTAAAAACGATAAATAATTTTTATGAAGTGTGATATTACACATATTACTAAAGCTTGTCTTATTATAGATGCCAAATATTATTTTCTTTGGATTTGTCGTTGTGAAGAAAACTGAAAAAATTTTAGTATGGAAAATGCAGAATTCCCCAAAATCTCCATACAAAACACCAATTTCATAGGTAAGGACCTAATATTAAACAATTTGGCAGCAGAGAAAACATTTAAGTTGCTGCCCAATTAGTTATTTTGCTGACCAATTAGAAATATCTGTTGCCCATAAGTTCCTGACCAATTAGTTATTTTGCTGAGCAATTTAGATATATTTGCTGCCCATAAGTTTCTGACCAATTTCTTATTTTAGCTGACCAATTGTATTTTTTCGCAGACCGAAATTAGAATATTTTGCTAACCGTTATGGAGTAGGAGTAAATTTTCAATTCCACTAATTGTGTTGAATAGCCTATTTATTGAGTAAGGCTATAGGCTACATACCATCACACTAACTCAAAGTAACTATTCTACGCGGACGAAGTCGTAGGTACCTATTATACAAAATTATTAATCGATGCATGGAATGTGTAAAGCTTTTTTAATGTTTATTTAGTGTATGAATAGCTCGCTTTCGATATAAAAAACAAAGCTACCTTCGCCATTGTCAGGCCTTGGATGGGTGACCAAATCTTCGTACTCTCGAACTCCGTTGCAACCGTTTCTACCCACCAACGCGCGTTGGGCCAGCGTGTAATGTTACGGCCCATATGCCTAGTGGGTCGTGTATAGGTTGGTGACGCCGTCAGTGTGTAAGCAATATTAGCACTTACTGCTCATGTCTGCTTAGATTGTTTCTGAACGCGAATCGCTTGCCGCAGGTGCCGCACTTGAAGCCTTCCCGGTGGTGTGTCTGAATGTGTTTCCATCGTTGATTTTTATTTCTGTAAAGTCCCTTAAAATTACCTGCGCCCCCCTATATATATTAGGTCCTTACTTATGAAATTGGTGTTTTGAATGGAGATTTTCGGGAATTCTGCATTTTCCATATTAATTTTTTTTCAGTTTTCTTCACAACGACAAATCCAAAGCTTTAGTAATATGTGTAATATAACACTTCATAAAAAATATTTATCGTTTTTAAGTGAATGCAAATAAAATGATGTGTTCGGGAGGCACTTAAAAAGTTGTCTCCGTGTCCAATTTTAACACAATTAAACTTACAACAAATTATCAAAACAAATCAAAAGAGCTCAAAAATATAGTCTATTTTTAGACGAGTTAATTATTTTTTTAGGAATACTCTGAATCTTAATAGTTACAGACAAAATACTAAGAGAGAAAAAAAAACACCAATTTCATAGGTAAGGACCCAATATATACCATCGAAAGTACATATTGTATTTTAACTCAAATCAAATCAAAAATAACTTTATTTCATAGGCCAAGCTTGGCACTTAAAATCGTCAACATTTTACATTTTAAATAATTATTTTACAATTTAAGTAATAATATTAAGGTTCATTACCACGAGCGCTTGTATCAAGTACAACCACAGCGCTTCGATTGTTATTGTAATCGACACAAGCGGCCGGATTCCGAGAGTACCTAAGGCTATTCATGAGAAAACCCGGCAAGAAACTCATGAGCCACTTTTTTTTTAATAGCCAATCATATAATTATTGTCAGTATTTAATCTATTCTTATTGAATTATTTATTGTGTGAAAGTTTTAGTAATACACTTAATTATTTATTATTATTTAGAGATGCGCCGAATATTCGTTTTGTATTCGGTATTCGGCGTATTCGTCATCATTTCCACTTTTTGTATTCGACCGGATTATTCGGTTTTTGTGCCGAATGTATTCGGTTGTGTTTTTTTAGCTAGATGACTGGCTATAGAACAAAAAGACGTAACTTCTTCTGTAAGATTTATGTTACTAATGTAACATAATTTAGAAGTGGCAAACATAATTTGATAAGTAGTTTTGATGCTTCTATTGAAGTGCTAGTAGTAATGCCATAATATTAATTATAAATCTGAAATAGGTATTTATGCTTAATTCAATTCAAGCAGGAACACGCTGGAACTAGCTAACTCTAAAATATGAAAATATGTCAGTGCATTTTACTGGATTAGAAATGTAAATAGAATTAATTGTATAAAAATGAGTCAATGTTAATGACAAATTATTTATAATGAGAGCGGTCTCGTCCTAACACAGGTCTCTTTAAACCTAAAAAGATAGGATCCGTACCTACTCTGTAAAACCGACTTGGTAGTGAATAAAGAATTTTGTATTTTTTTTTGTATAATGATTTCATAGGGTAGTTTGGCATAGTCATAGATAAATTAAGTAGTGTAGCGGGATTAGCGATAAACAACACCAGTACTTTATTTGAATGCTTGTATTCACTTGATTAAACAGGTAATTACACTTTAATACATAACATTACTAACAGATATTAATTAAGGTAAAAAGTAATAGCAAGCTGCGCACCGAGCGTCAGAGCGGACCAACTCAACTTATACTACTTTCTCTCGCTCGCTCGCCGTCGGGGCGGGCGGAAACCAACGACTACTCCCGATAACGGATCGGGAGGCATCGCGCGCGATTCGAATGCCGCTTAGTGCGGGAACAAAAATTAGTATCCGCTACATTCTCCCCCTCCAAGTCACTACAACGTCCCGGATGTGACTTGGCTGGACGTCCTCTCTTACGCTTAGTGACAACATCAGCACCCCCCTGATATGGAGTTAGCGCACTGGAATGGTACTTGCCCTTTACCGAGCCAACTTGATCGACAACTTCCCATGTAGTAGGGGAAACAAATTTAGATATTTAATACGGACCTTCTCTACGTGGAGCAAACTTTCTTGTAAAGCCTTTGGACGTATCGCTCTGAAAATGACCTTCAACCCAAACGAGATCTCCCACTTGGAAATTAGGTGTTGGTCGTCGTTTAGAGTCCCCGTAAGCCTTTCTTCGGTCCTGTTGCTCCTCGATTCGTGTTTTCACAGTGGTCAAAATTCTTGTAAATTGTCGAAGATAGGGCGTGATTTGCGGCACAAAGTTCTCCTCTTCTACCACAGCCCTGAGATCGTTAGCGACGTGTAACGGAGACCGAACTTCTCGACCAAAGGTAAGGAAAGCAGCCGTTTTTCCAGTTCCTTCATTATAGGCACTGTTGAGTGCGAATCTGACGGATGGTAGGAACTGTGGCCAATTACGATGTTCTTTTCCTACGAGCATGGCGAGCATTTGCTTCATGTCGCGGTTTTTTCGTTCTGCTGGATTTGCCTCTGGGTGGTAAACTGGCGTCAAATTTTGTTTAACTCCGAGCACAAACATCGCCTTCTGCATGACGGCGGATACAAATTGGGTTCCGTTGTCAGAGATAACTCTTCGAGGCCATCCATACCGTAGGAATACCTCTTCTATTAAAATTTTTGCGCAGGTGTCTGATGTAGCGTCCGTTAACGCAAATAACTCCACCCATCGACTGGCTGTATCCTCTATCAGGAAGATCCATTTCTCCCCCTTACTTCCAACAGGTAGGGGTCCAAATAAATCCATAGCCAGGACTTCAAACCGTTGCTGAGGTATTGGAGTCTGCAACAGACCTGCAGGCTTGAGGTTAGTAGCTTTATACTGTTTACAAATATCACAGGATTTTAAATATTGCGCAACATAAGTTCTCATATTGGGAAAATAATACTTTTCTTTTAACTTTTTCAGGGTGCGTTCTAAACCGAGATGACCAGCAGTTGGTGCATCGTGCAATTCCTTCATCAACTCTTCTCGCATCGAGGCTGGCACCAACAATAAGGGTTCGTCTACGTCACCATCAGGATCTACACGATACAGAACTCCTTGAGTCATGTAGTAACCCCTGTGAGTCCAACGTAAAGCAGCCTCAGTATCGTCATCTTTGAAATCACTAATAATTTTCTTTATTTCAGGATCTTCTAACTGTGCAGCACGAAGGTCGCTAGGCCCACGATGAGGTAAATCAACGACAACAGGACAGATCTCATAAACTTCTTCAGAGTTAGCCACACCTACTGGACGGCTTAGAGTATCTGCCACTACGTTCAACTTCCCAGGTGCGTAATTAACGTCAATGTTAAAAGTCTGGATCTTCATCGCCCATCTGGCGAGGCGACCACTTGGTGTCTTCAATGACAGCAGCCATTTAAGCGGCTGGTGATCGGTAAGTACGTGAATTATTGCTCCTTCCAAATATCCTCGGAAACGCTCCAACGCCCACACAACCGCTAACGCTTCACGCTCAGTCGTGTGGTAATTTCGCTCAGCATTGGTCAACAATCTACTCGCGTATTCGATGGGTTGTTGCATTGTCGGATCTGGTCCTTGCAGTAATACAGCCCCTAGAGCGTAAGCACTCGCATCTGTTCGCAAGACGAAGGGCTGGTCAAAATCTGGTTGTCGCAGAATCGGCGCTGAGGTAAGTCTTTCTTTCAATTGTTCGAATGCTCTCTTTTGAGCATCTTCCCACAGCCATTTTTGGTTCTTTCTTGTCAGCAAGGTCAGAGGCTGGGCTACCTTTGAGAATTCTGGGATAAATTTCCGGAACCAGGCACAAGTTTGGAGGAAGGTCTTAAGTTCTTTTAGATTGGACGGCGGATTTCTCATCAACAAAGCTTCTACTTTCGTTGGATCTGGCTCTATCCCTTGAGCAGAGATCACATGTCCTAAGTAGGTGACTCTCTCTCTAGCGAAAGTACATTTGCTTCTGTTCGCTTGTAATCCAAAGAGACGCAGTCGATCAAAAGTTTGTTGCAGATCTGAAAGATGAGAAGTGATATCCTGAGATATAACAAGAATGTCGTCTAAATAAGCGATAATCGTGACGTTCAGACCAGCCTTGAATCGATCCATTAACCGTTGGAATGTCGCCGGAGAATTTTTTAAGCCAAAGGGCATACGGCGAAAACGAAAGGTCCCAAACGGTGAAATAAAGGCAGTTTTATCGCGGTCTCGTTCATGGACGTCAATTTGCCAATAGCCAGATTTTAAATCTATTGTAGACATCACGCTGTTTGGCTTTGTAGATTGAAGAATGTCATCAATCACAGGCAAAGGATATTTGTCAGTCTTCGTTATCTGATTAAGGGCGCGGTAGTCGACGCAAAAGCGTACCTCGCCATTCTTCTTAGGCACCATGACAACTGGGGAAGCCCACTCTGTCTCCGCTTCTTCAATAACTTCTTCCTCAAGCATTTTCTCTATTTCCTTTTTCATTACTTCTTTTTTTGCAGGGGACACTCTGTAAGGCGGAAAACTAATTGGAGCATGATCGCCTGTGTCAATCCGGTGAACTGCAAAGGTTGTAGGAGCTCCCCCTGGCCTGAAGACATATTCATTATTATCCAAGAGGTCAGACAGTTCTTCTCGCTGAGCTGAACTCAAATGGGAACCTTCGTCATCACGAAGTCCCACAGCTGAACAAGAAAGTATAGGCTTTGAATCCCTAACTTCGAAAACCATTGCCTGAGGGGCCCGAGCATGTTTCATAAACCAGACATTTCGATCAAAGTCAAGTACCATGCCAACACTTTGAATAAAATTCATACCTAACAAACATTCAGAAGCATTTGGTAACATTATAAAATCTACTATCAGAGATACATCTTGCACAGTCACACTAACATGTGCTAATTCTACAGTCTGAGCACATACTCGACCATCAGCATATTTCAATTCTATAAATATATTATCAAATTTATGTCCGTTATTGATTAACAATGATCTTAAACTAACACTAGCAATACTATGTTTAGCACCGGTGTCCACTAATACTTTTCCATTTTTACCATATATTTCAATATTTATCACTGGACGCAAACATGAATTTAAATTATTGCCAGCGGCAGACACTGATTGAAATTCAACCTGTTTATTTTCTTTGCACTTTGGACAGTTAGATTTAATGTAGCCAGGTGTTCCACAACCGAAACAGGTAACTGTTGTTGTGCGTGGCTCACTTTTCACTGCACTACTGTCCTTCTTCTGTTGGGTAAGTTTCTGACAATTTTCTTTGACATGACCATATCTCTTACAATAGTTACATTGTGGTCGGAAGTGACTTCTAACATTACTGGGGATGTTATGTGAGTGTGTTACTGTTTGTGAGGGAGATGACTGTGTTTTATTCACAGTGGTGCGCGGTCTATCCTCATTGAGGATGTCTTCTATTCGGCGCGCCTGTTCCAAGAACTCTCCAAAAGTGTTGAAATCAACTCGAGGTATTTTTCCCTAATTCTTTGGTGTAATAAACCATATATCATGTCTAATTGAACTACCTCTGTAAGAGAAGAAGGTGGAAGCTGAGCCATAAGTGCTCTAATGTGACATACAAATAAGTCTGTGGATTCATCCATTCGTTGTTCACGTTCAAATATAATTCTGTATATCTTATGCGCTGGTAACCTGGGTCCAAAAGTTTTCAGCAAGGCATCAACGGCATCCTGCCAAGTCAAGGTAGTATCCTTGACTCCTTGCCACCATGTAGCAGCGAGCCCTGTCAGTAACATAGGCAACCCGCGAAGGGCGACGCTATCGTCAACAAAAACACTATCTTTATAGGTCTCAATAGCGTCAATGAATGCTTGAACATTACACCCTTGCTCTCCATCAAAACGTGCTGTGCACTTTGCAAAATTTCCAGAATAAATGTGTGTTGTACTTACAGGACTGTTGCGACTTATCTGATTAATAAGCATTAGTAACTGTTCGTTCGTCATTACTACAGGAGCAGGTGGCGCGGCAAACGCAGGTAAGCTCGTAGCATGTGGCAGCGGCACGCGTAGTGAAGACTGCGGTGGCGCAAACAGCGTGGGATCAACGCTGTCCGGTGCGCCCAAAGCGCACGGCTCGTCACCGCGCACAGCAGCAGCGGCAGCTAGCGGTTCGAAACCCGCAGCCTGCCCGACCTCGGGCGTCGTACTTTCACCGTCACTCATTGCGGGGGAACGTTGTGAACGCGTATTAACCATGTTCGTTAATAGTCACTAATTGATATACCGTTCGTACCTACGGTATACAGACACAGTTCGTATTTTCACGATCACACAAGGTAAATAAACAAAAGTTCGCTGAGACAGTCCATACACACTTAACAAATGAGTTCGACAACAACCACTCGGTGAAAACGGAACAGCCTTCGTAAACACGTAAATAGTTTTTATAATACGCAACTTGCAAAGAGTATACAAATTTGAAAAATTAAACTGAAACGCGTCTATTAAGTACTTAACCTGATAAATTATTCCGAAATAATTACATCGACAACACTTAAGTACAAAATGAAACGAACGCGAAAAAATTCAGTTCGTAAAAACTGCGTTGCGCTATTCAATTTTACCTAAAAAGTTCACTTTGTTCTCAAAATTGTTTATTATCACTAATCCAGTTAAAAGTCACTTTTAAAACCTGTACTGTGTGTGTGTAATGTTCGAACACTGTCGAAAATAGTCAGACTCGCGAATGCAAATACTAAACCGGCAACAACAACAACAACAAAAGTTGTGTCAGAACTTTTTGACAGTTCGCGCTGTTCGCGCATGCGCACTAATGCGCAGAGAAAAAACGGTTTTTCGGCCGGCACAAAACCACGTAAAGTAGATAACTGATAATCTACTACACACACGAATGTTCATTCACTGTCTTTTAGTCTTGTGTAGTACGCGTACTACGTACTAATAGGTTATGTTACTCGGCACTGTACTAGAAGTAACGTTACCCAGGGCTAAACCTTAATCGGACAGTAGTACTATTAGTACTCGAGTACGAATAGTGCGAAAGTGCTACCTGCTTTCATAAGGCGTGCGTACTGATTGTCCGAATGAATAAGCACGATATCAGATGTGTGCGAATAAACGAGACAGCAAGCAAATCATCCGCTCTGTCCGAGTGGCGGTCGTTTATACGAATCACAGCACACTATTTTAGTTCTTAACGTATATGTAATAAAATCGTCTTTAGCTCGACTCGCAACCATACGATGATTTGAAATTTGAACGATTGTTTATGGGCCGGTTTCTGTATTGAGAATTTATAGTTGAGAACGTCTCATTCTCTACTTAAGTATTAATCAAACGAATTTTTGTTTCTACAATATGCTTAAGTACATTTTGAGTATTTCATCGTGAGCATTCTTAAATTTGAGAGTAGCAGCTTTTGAGTCATGCTCAAATAGAATTTTGCGTTTCTTGAAGCGTTTGACAGTTCTCAAATCTCTCTCATCAAAGAAAATTTGTGTCATTTTTTAAGTACTCAAATTACACTACTCAATTTGTGCTTAAGTACTTACCTACGTTAACCTCAAAAACAATTATCTTTAATTTTAACATACTCGTCCTAATTTATTATTAAAAATGTCTAGTGACGAATTTTCATTGTCTTTCATGGGAGAGCCCCGTATAATTAGGCGCCCACGGAGGCGACAACTTATTGGAAGTCGGACAGATTTCTTTGTAACCCTCATTTTTTTGTAACTACTTAGCTGGATTCCCAAGGCTCATTGGAGCTGTAGACTGCACGCACGTGAAAATTAATTCTCCGGGAGGAAATAGAGCCGAGCTATTTAGGAACAGAAAAGATATTTTTCTGTGAACGTGCAAGCTATCTGTGACGCCAATTTAAAAATTAGAAGCGTTATTGCCCGATGGCCAGGTTCTGTTCATGAAACTACTATTTGGAACGACTCCCCACTTGCTGCCCATTTTGAAAGTGGGAGATTTGGTTCATATCTCGTTTTAGAAGATAGTGGATATCCATGTCTTAGGTATTTATTGATACCATTCCTAAACCCTGCCACTGTATCGCAAGAAGCCTATAATAAGGCCCAAATTACTACCAGAAACACAATTGAAAGGTGCTTCGGAGTTTTAAAAAGAAGATTCCCATGTCTCTATTCCAGAATGCAATTGAAACTACAAAAAGTTCTAAAGGTAATTGTGGCATGTGGTATTCTACATAACGTGACTCTTGACCTGGAAGACTCTGTGGTGGAAGATGAACTCATAGAAGGAAATCAGGTTGAAATAACACCACCAAGTCAACATGCCCAAAATTTTGCTGTGCAGACGTCACTTGTACAAAATTATTTTTCAAATTAATTGATCTAAATTCGGAGCTCGGTGGCGTAGTGGTCAGTGCGCTTTGGCTTCGATCGAAAACAAAGCTACCATCGCCATGGTCAGGCCGTGGATGGGTGATCTAGACGTAATCTCAAGCTCCTCTGTGCTTCGGAAGGCACGTTAACCCGTTGGTCTCGGTCGCATTTGTGACTGTTTCTACGCACCAACCCGCATTGGGCCAGCGTGGTGGTGTTACGACCCATATTCCTCATGTGTTTCTTCATGAGGTAGGCCTGTCCCAGCAGTGGGACGTATATAGGCTGATGACGATCTTAATTATAAATAAAAATAACATTTTATTTTGACGTTTTTATTTTAGTACATACATCAAAGTATTTAGTAAAAACTACCTACAGACAGCAGCAACAGCAGGTCACCACAAAATGTAAAAAAAGGATGCGTGGGTGGTCATCACGCCAAATCCATAGGTACTAGGTATTTCATTTGTTCTTTAGTTTTCAATGTTTGTATATTTCTTTAGTATATGTAAATTTTAAATAAGTATTGTATTAATATTAGATTATAATAAATATTGCGTTACTTTGGACTTGCATGATAAAACTTTAAACACAAAAGTTTTTCAACATTATTGGTTTCAGGTGGCAGCTCCGAAAGATATCTCTCTTTATTTTCTCCGGCAGCTACCTTCCGGGCACGATGCTTTTCGTTATTATAAAAGTGTTTCAGCATAGTTTCATCTCTCGGGCCAGTCGTGCAAATGCTGTTATATTGTTGCGTGATGACCGCCCACGCATCCATTTTTGTGGATGTAAGTAGCTCCTGTTCTTTTATTTTCTATGATATTCTTGTATCTGAAATAAACATACATTTATTAGGTTCACTATCAATCGTGATTACGTTTGTTTGTGTGCAATCATAGCCTGCCAACAAGGAGGATATTTACGCAACTTTACGCAATAAAAACCTAATGGGTACTTACTTTGCCACAAACACCAACAGTGGTTCCTGTTCATCTGCGGTATAATTGGGAGATCTTTTTTTTATCACTATTCATTTTGAATTTCAAACAAATTAATAGACAGAAGTTGACTCGCTTTTTTGACGTTTGACAAATATAAATACAATATCCGTTTCGTTTTTCCTAATGGTATTCAATGCACTGCTCAATATTTCAAACCCTAACAATATTGACTGTATAACTGTATAAATAACGTAAAATTTTAAGTATGACGTGTTATTTTAAAATAATTTATATAAATTGACTCATGCAATAAATGTTATAGATGAATTATCTGATTATTTAATATAATAGTATTTTATCGATTAATATCGGTTTTTATACATGAAATGGAACGTTCGAGTTTTCTCAAGAAATTTATAAGTACGGATTGAGTAATACTTAGATAAGAGTGGTTTGAGAAAATATCATTCCGTCGTGTGAAACGAAGAAAACTTAAGTTCTTGTCAAATATTTGAGAAAAACTCAACTGATTTTTTCTAGAATACTCAATTCAGAAACCGGCTATATGAGTTGTTGTGTTATTTATTATTTAAGACTTAAACTTTATACCGCGACTGCATTTTTTTTGTTTTTTTTTGTGTTTAGTTGTACTTATGAGTGTACTCGCCGGGCGCTATATGAATCTACGGACGGAAGTCAAGTGTAATTCATTCTGGAAGTCATTCTGGTACAAACAATAGTACTATTAGTACTGGAATCTTAAGCTGCGCGCAGTGCGCGCCTAGCGCTTAAACTTAAGAGTCATTTTACTAATAGTACTATTGTACTATTAAGGTGTACTAGTACACTTTCGGAATAGTACTAGTACAGTGCGTACCTAACAGTGTCCGGTTAAGCACAAGACTACTGTCTTTTAGCCGGTTTCTGAATTGAGTATTCTAGAAAAAATCAGTTGAGTTTTTCTCAAATATTTGACAAGAACTTAAGTTTTCTTCGTTTCACACGACGGAATGATATTTTCTCAAACCACTCTTATCTAAGTATTACTCAATCCGTACTTATAAATTTCTTGAGAAAACTCGAACGTTCCATTTCATGTATAAAAACCGATATTAATCGATAAAATACTATTATATTAAATAATCAGATAATTCATCTATAACATTTATTGCATGAGTCAATTTATATAAATTATTTTAAAATAACACGTCATACTTAAAATTTTACGTTATTTATACAGTTATACAGTCAATATTGTTAGGGTTTGAAATATTGAGCAGTGCATTGAATACCATTAGGAAAAACGAAACGGATATTGTATTTATATTTGTCAAACGTCAAAAAAGCGAGTCAACTTCTGTCTATTAATTTGTTTGAAATTCAAAATGAATAGTGATAAAAAAAAGATCTCCCAATTATACCGCAGATGAACAGGAACCACTGTTGGTGTTTGTGGCAAAGTAAGTACCCATTAGGTTTTTATTGCGTAAAGTTGCGTAAATATCCTCCTTGTTGGCAGGCTATGATTGCACACAAACAAACGTAATCACGATTGATAGTGAACCTAATAAATATATGTTTATTTCAGATACAAGAATATCATAGAAAATAAAAGAACAGGAGCTACTTACATCCACAAAAATGGATGCGTGGGCGGTCATCACGCAACAATATAACAGCATTTGCACGACTGGCCCGAGAGATGAAACTATGCTGAAACACTTTTATAATAACGAAAAGCATCGTGCCCGGAAGGTAGCTGCCGGAGAAAATAAAGAGAGATATCTTTCGGAGCTGCCACCTGAAACCAATAATGTTGAAAAACTTTTGTGTTTAAAGTTTTATCATGCAAGTCCAAAGTAACGCAATATTTATTATAATCTAATATTAATACAATACTTATTTAAAATTTACATATACTAAAGAAATATACAAACATTGAAAACTAAAGAACAAATGAAATACCTAGTACCTATGGATTTGGCGTGATGACCACCCACGCATCCTTTTTTTACATTTTGTGGTGACCTGCTGTTGCTGCTGTCTGTAGGTAGTTTTTACTAAATACTTTGATGTATGTACTAAAATAAAAACGTCAAAATAAAATGTTATTTTTATTTATAATTAAGATCGTCATCAGCCTATATACGTCCCACTGCTGGGACAGGCCTACCTCATGAAGAAACACATGAGGAATATGGGTCGTAACACCACCACGCTGGCCCAATGCGGGTTGGTGCGTAGAAACAGTCACAAATGCGACCGAGACCAACGGGTTAACGTGCCTTCCGAAGCACAGAGGAGCTTGAGATTACGTCTAGATCACCCATCCACGGCCTGACCATGGCGATGGTAGCTTTGTTTTCGATCGAAGCCAAAGCGCACTGACCACTACGCCACCGAGCTCCGAATTTAGATCAATTAATTTGAAAAATAATTTTGTACAAGTGACGTCTGCACAGCAAAATTTTGGGCATGTTGACTTGGTGGTGTTATTTCAACCTGATTTCCTTCTATGAGTTCATCTTCCACCACAGAGTCTTCCAGGTCAAGAGTCACGTTATGTAGAATACCACATGCCACAATTACCTTTAGAACTTTTTGTAGTTTCAATTGCATTCTGGAATAGAGACATGGGAATCTTCTTTTTAAAACTCCGAAGCACCTTTCAATTGTGTTTCTGGTAG
Organism: Parapoynx stratiotata; assembly: GCA_910589355.1. NCBI lineage: Eukaryota > Metazoa > Arthropoda > Insecta > Lepidoptera > Crambidae > Parapoynx > Parapoynx stratiotata. The sequence goes on along the minus strand of OU342476.1, from coordinate 3,362,832 downwards.
TAATTTGGGCCTTATTATAGGCTTCTTGCGATACAGTGGCAGGGTTTAGGAATGGTATCAATAAATACCTAAGACATGGATATCCACTATCTTCTAAAACGAGATATGAACCAAATCTCCCACTTTCAAAATGGGCAGCAAGTGGGGAGTCGTTCCAAATAGTAGTTTCATGAACAGAACCTGGCCATCGGGCAATAACGCTTCTAATTTTTAAATTGGCGTCACAGATAGCTTGCACGTTCACAGAAAAATATCTTTTCTGTTCCTAAATAGCTCGGCTCTATTTCCTCCCGGAGAATTAATTTTCACGTGCGTGCAGTCTACAGCTCCAATGAGCCTTGGGAATCCAGCTAAGTAGTTACAAAAAAATGAGGGTTACAAAGAAATCTGTCCGACTTCCAATAAGTTGTCGCCTCCGTGGGCGCCTAATTATACGGGGCTCTCCCATGAAAGACAATGAAAATTCGTCACTAGACATTTTTAATAATAAATTAGGACGAGTATGTTAAAATTAAAGATAATTGTTTTTGAGGTTAACGTAGGTAAGTACTTAAGCACAAATTGAGTAGTGTAATTTGAGTACTTAAAAAATGACACAAATTTTCTTTGATGAGAGAGATTTGAGAACTGTCAAACGCTTCAAGAAACGCAAAATTCTATTTGAGCATGACTCAAAAGCTGCTACTCTCAAATTTAAGAATGCTCACGATGAAATACTCAAAATGTACTTAAGCATATTGTAGAAACAAAAATTCGTTTGATTAATACTTAAGTAGAGAATGAGACGTTCTCAACTATAAATTCTCAATACAGAAACCGGCCCTTTGTCTTTGTTTTTTATGTATAAAAAGCAAGTTTGAAGGTTTTATTAACACAAAACTCCACTGAACACTGTACGACACATAGTACTTAGTTATATTCGGCCAAACGTTGGGCTGCCAATTGTAGCGGGATTAGCGATAAACAACACCAGTACTTTATTTGAATGCTTGTATTCACTTGATTAAACAGGTAATTACACTTTAATACATAACATTACTAACAGATATTAATTAAGGTAAAAAGTAATAGCAAGCTGCGCACCGAGCGTCAGAGCGGACCAACTCAACTTATACTACTTTCTCTCGCTCGCTCGCCGTCGGGGCGGGCGGAAACCAACGACTACTCCCGATAACGGATCGGGAGGCATCGCGCGCGATTCGAATGCCGCTTAGTGCGGGAACAAAAATTAGTATCCGCTACAGTAGTATAGATTGCTATTCCCATACATGAGTTTTTAGTTCATCTAAAACTTATTATTGTTGCTTGTACCCCTTCGTTCGACTTATTACGTTAGGTGGCGCTACTATACTAGCGGAATTACTTAATTTATCTATGATTCCGCTAGTATAATAGCTCCACCTGTAACGAGGCGCTATAGCAATATTAGCAACTCTTTGCTGTTATTGCGCTATTCTTTGGAAATTTTCTCTTTGTTTCTTTTTTAAATTTACTGTCTGTCTCCTTTTATCTTTCGCTTTTTTGTTCGCGAAGTTCATTTGCTATCAGAGACAGCGTGATAGGGGCGCCCAGTCGCATTCCGTCTTTCTCATTGGTGCTTGTCATTATCCCATGCGCAGCTATTGGCAGTTACACCGCGTAACAGTCACGCCCACACACCAACAAAGAAAAATGTCGCTACTTATAAGTAGTATAGATCTCTTATCTTTGTAAGATGTTTATTTATGTCTTGTTATTTACAATAAGTAACATCATTATTATATATTATATTTTATTTACGTATTAAATTGTGTTTTAGCAATAACCTTGTTGCGGCGGCCGTAGAGCTGACCGCCAAACACTTTGATAATTTGTCTATTACTTGTTTTTGAATTTTGTACAATATCTGTTTTTTATACACGTTTGACATGTTTTTCTACTACTATTGTTTTATTAGTTTTGCGAGAGTAGAGCACAAATATTTCAACTCGCCTTTTTATTGCTCTCGCCAACAATCCTGTTATTTCTATGAATTGAAAAAATAATGTAATAACTGCATTTCTTGCCGTTGCTGCTGCTTGCATTTGTCTGTGATTGTGTAGGCGATGAGCTAGCCACTTGTTACTACTCTTTCACGATTTATCATCTGACCAAACCCAATTTTCGTATGGCTAAATGAGGTCTTAAGGAACACAGTGCTCCTTGAACTCTGTCTACCCTTACAGGTTACAGGCGTGATTTTATGTATGTCTATGAATTGTATACAATTTACTATAATGCAAAATCTCGCTATATTAGGTTACGGATTTACAGTCTATGAGCGTTCGTCCGCACATTCAAGGTGTCCACGGAAGACCAGCGTCGTGGTGTTCTACGCCCGACATATGCTGAGTGCGACTCCTATTCAATGCCTTAACCTGTATTGTTTAATATGTCATTATGTATTGTCTTTGTCTATGTTTGATATGTTATTTCTTACTATGTGTGTACTGAATAAAATGTTATTCTATTCTATAAGTACTCACTGAAAGTTCTTGTTGCACTCGGTACATAAATACCCGAATGCTGTGCGTGCGTCGAGCATAGCTGCGTTCTTCCGTACTTTGGACCCTGGCTTGAGAACCGTCGGAGTTTTTCTTCGGCCCTGAAAAAATGGTTGGATATTTAGGTGTAGAGTTAGGGTAATTGGTAGTTATTTACATTTTACTTTCAAACAAAAATATATTTCAACTAGCTTTGCCCGCGACTTCGTCCGCGTAGAATAGTTACGTTGAGATAGTGTAATGGTATATAGCCAATAGCCTTCCTCAATATATAGGCTATTCAACACTGAAAGATTTTTTCAAATTGGAACAGTAGCCTCAATTGGTGAAATTAGAAATTTACTCCTACTCTATTATTAGAAGCAAAGTGAATAGTGGCGTAAATTTGAAATTCATTTTTTTAAATTTCTGTCGCCCACAGAGCAGGTTTTATTTCCCTGGTCAGGCTATGATAATTATATTATGTTATCTCATACTGTTTCTCCACACTGACTCATTGGGATTGATCAACCTGTAAAGCCTAAATACTCTACTCACCTTTTTCCTTTTAACCGGTACTTCAAAATTCTGCATAGCATGCCCGCTCTTCAAATGTTTCAATATATCACTCAAACTATATGTTATATAGTCACAGAACTGACAATCCCATCTCATATAGTGGTCATTGGTGTGTTCATTGAGCAATGAGTTTTTGACATAACAAAAACAAATATCACATTGGGTATAATTTACACCCTGAAACAATGCAATACAATATTTTTAATAGCAATCTGAGACACTACAATGGAGTGCTGCAAAACCGAATGCAGTAAATCATTCGTAAACTTTATAAAAACAATAGTTAACAACCTCAAACAATTCAACAACACATAAACATTTAAAAATAAACAGTATACTATTCCTATTAACTAACATAAATGGACATAACAATAAACATAAATTAATTAATTTGATTTCAATATTAAGAGACTAATATTATCAATAACAATATAAAAAAAAAATAACATAATTCTACATAAATCACGCTAATATAGTCTGGGCGTAAGCCGATAGCGCCCAACTATTGATAGCTTCTAACAAAAGCTGCCCACTTATAAAAAAAAAAAAATGGAGTGAGCTTTCCCAGAAAATGCCTATTCAACCTAACTTTAATAAGCTGTGAGAGATGTGATGTCTTCTTTATTCACTACTTTGAGTTGTGGTGATGGTATGTAGCCTATAGCCTTCCTCAATAAATAGGCTATTACACACTGAAAGATTTTCTCAAAAAGGAACAGTAGCCTCAATTGGTAGAATTGAAAATTTACTCCTACTCTTTTATTGGAAGCAATTTTCATAGTGGCGTAAACTTGTCCTTCATTTTTCTGGCAGGCGTTATTAAATTTTTTTAACATTCACCCGTATGGCACCCGTTCCCATGGGGATATCGGGATTAAAGGTAGCTTATGTTTTTTTCAGGCTCTAGACTATCTGTGTACCAAATTTCGGTTAAATTGGTTTAGTAGTCTTAACGTGAACGCGAGACAGACAGAGTTACGGATTTATAATATTAGGATGGATGTTGATAAGAAGTGCCATGTAGAATTTGGTCACCCTTGCAGTACCTGGTGGCAAGTAGTTAAAAAAAATAATGAGGACCCATACTCCTAATTATTTTTTTTAATACCACCACACTGGGTCACTGTGAACTAGTCTTGCTATAGCGACCGGGACCAACGGCTTAATGTCTTCCCGAGCATAGAGGAACTCGAGATCATAAAGTTTTGGTCACCCATCCAAGGTCCGACCATGACGAAAGTTTTGTCTTTAATATCGTACTTTCTTGGTATGGACATGTAATGAGGAGTGAGAATGATTGTCACCAGGAAAGTCATGGAATTGAAAGTGGATGGGCGTGTGGGGAGAGAAAGACCAAAGATAAGATGGATGATGATATGATGAGGATGGGATTGTTGAATTGGCAAGTAACAGAAGAGAGTGGAAGAAGAAGACATGTTGCGCCGATTCCAAATAGAATTGGGAACAGGGCAGAAAAAGAGATCGTATTTATATATCTACTATTATACTATATTCTAGAAATGTAAATAAAAACCTATTTTTATATTTTTTATTAGATAATATATTAATATACTCACCTTTTCTTTAGCATCTATTATATGTACATCTCCTATATGGAAATCCAAATCATTTTGGCTCTTATATACCTCTATACAAGACTCACATTTTATTGGCGCATCTGCAAATACAACAGCTAGTTTTCTTTTCACCCTACTGTCAACCATTTCTTCTTGATTCATAGTTATTCTTCGAAAATACTTCTTATCACTGTCAACATTAAGACTAATTTTGGCTGAATCTTTAATTTTCTTTCTTTTCTTTAAATTCTTAGGCACTTTTTTCTTATACAGCACATCAATATTGTTTTCTGTTTGTTTATTTCCTAATTTTGTCACAATTTCATTGGTTTTATCATGTTCTTCCCTATTTTCTTCATCAGAGTATGTTCTCTCAACCATAGAGTTATACAGAATAGATAGAGGCAAGTCCTCATCACTCTCTGCTTTGATCTCTGGTCCACAATCTATAAAGTTGTCTATGGAATCATTGTCTATGATTTTCAAGTCTATATAAGATTTCTGTGTGACTGTGAGATGTGAGAGGCATGCATTTAGATGTTTCAACTGGAAAAATAGAAATATTTTTCATTGAAATAGCTGAAACTGAGAATTATTCCGAATTGACACCCAGCTTTGTCCCCTTGGGGTGACAGAACATACAAAAAGGTTGATCTGGGGTTCAACCAAACTTTTTTGTTTGTTCTGATTGTTAAAAGGGGGACAGATCAAAATAATGTTATTGTCCCAACTGTCAACCCAAGGGGACAAAGCAGGTCACTGCTATAGTTCATTTGCGCATTCACCAAGTAGTGCCTGCACATGTGTTCGGTGATGAGCCTGTCGCATCTGTAAGATATTGGATGGTTGTGCAGTTCTAAGTCAATTACATGCCATTTACAACACCCATGGGAAGAGATGGGTTGGTAGTATTATGGAAAATTTAATTCTATAATAATAAATGGTTATTATTTTTATTTTGTAAAGATGTGCCAAGAATGTTTACCAAATAGAATAAATATAGGTGAACAGATTTTTTTATATCACTAACATTGGCTCGGCCATCAGCAATGTTCGACAACTGTCTCTGTGCCAAGCACGCCTGGCTCCGGAACTTGCTAATCTTCACCATCACAGCCCAGCACTCCCAACAGATGTACCAGTTGGCTGTGTCTTTGTAGAACCCTTCCTGAATGCCGAATAAGACATTTTTTTAATAAAAAATAAAAGATGTTTATTCTTTGATCATTTGAGTAGCTCAGTGGCATAGTGGTCAGTACGCTTTTGATATCTAAAACGGAGTTACCGTCGCCATGATCAATCCTTGGATAAGTGACCAAAACTTAGTGATCTTTAACTCCTCAGTACTTCGGAAGGCACGTTCAGCCGTTGGCCCCGGCCGCTATCCCAACCATTTCTACCGACCATCCCGCATTGGGCCAGCATAGTGGTTTTATGGCCCATACTCCTCCATGAGGAAGGCCTGCGCTCAGTAGTCAGTCACGATTTGAAGTATAATAAATATTCAAACTTACTCTGTACGCTTCTGAATCGAAAGAAAGCAATAAATATAAATTATTAATTCCTTCTTTCAGTTTACATAGCTGTGACAATTTTCTATCACGACTTAGGCATGTACAACACAGTTTTTTCAAGACAAACTCAGAATCATCCATTATATTCTACCCCTTATAATTAATTACAAGATTACAATAATAATCACAATATTATCAAACATTTTTTTTTTGTAAAATTCTCTTTTTTTTTTTTTTATATTCAGTTTTACGGCTCTGGTTGCAAGACCTTTTAAGCCACACGTTTACAGTAGAACACTGAACTATCCAAACACGAGAAATCACTATTTACACGTTTACCGTAGAAAATGTCAAATTGTCAATCTTCCTCATCTTCATATTCTTTATCTCAACAGTTTAAATTTTCTGTAAAGTTTGTAACACATATTTATAAATTGGTTTATAATTATTAATATTCCTGAGTAATGTTTGTAAGTTTCGGGGAACATCATCTTGACTCTCAATGATTTCTGATGCAAGTAAAAGCCGCTGGATACCATATTTTTTGCATTTGAAGAAGATATGATTTAGATCTTCGTTTTCTTTGCAGTCTGGGCAGTTTGGGTCGGTTTCCATTTTAAGTCTATGCAGGTGAGTGCGAAATTGACCGTGGCCAAATCTCAATCTGTTAATAACCGTTACAAATTTTCTGCTGTCGACAGATCTATGATTCCACCAAGGTTGGGCGGGCAAGCTTCCTTGGATTGCTTTGTACCATGATCCTTTTTCTTCGCTGATCAATGCCCAGTATTCTTGCCAGTATGCCAACAAATTCTTCCTCAACTTTACATGGAAATCTGTGAATGGAACTCTTAACGACGACGTATGATCTTCATCTGGTATGTTTCTCGCTGCTGCATCTACTATCTCATTTCCAGTTATGCCTCTATGCGATGGTACCCATAAGAAATGTGCCTCTTTGCCTTTTTTACACAAATCATATAAAAGCTGCTTTATATTAAAAATTATATAGCATGAGTCAAATCTCCATTTATCACTCTCAATTGATTTGATCACACTTTGAGAATCAGATAATATTAAGAAATGATATCTAGTATGTACATTGGATATATACAACAAGGCCTGATAAATAGCATAACATTCTGCTGTAAATACACTACAATCAGAAGGAATCTTAAAACATCTACTTATTTTAGTTTGAGAGTCATAGTAAGCTGAAGTTACACTATTATCAGTCTTGGATCCATCAGTATATAACTTATAATAACACTTACCATCTAAAAATTTTACCATATCTAAATTATTACTAATAACATTGCTACATACATTTATATTACAATTTATAATTGCATTGTAATCTATTTTATACAATGGCCAAACTTTATCTATATACAAATTTTCACAGAATTTATGTACATGAACAATAATTGATGGTATTTCAGGGGTGTATTTAGTGGTTATAGTATAAATATTAATATATTGCTCCCTAGAAAGGTCTTGTAATGATTGAGGATATAACACTTTGTTTAAAACACATGAATTGTTAGATGATACCAGTTTTAAGCAAAACCTTTCTGCTAATTCTAATCTTCTAAATAAAAGGGGTGGTATACAAGCTTCACTTTGCATGACATGAATGGGTGTTGAACACATAGCACCAGTAATTATTCTCAATGCTTTGTTCTGTATTATGTCCAACTTGTTAAGCAAAGTTTTACTAGCATTCATATATGCTAAAGTACTGTAATCAAAATGACTTCTAACAAGACTCTTGTAAAGCATAGATAAAATTTTTGGATCAGATCCCCAATGTACACCTGCTAAAGATTTCAGAACATTAAGGTTTCTTGAAGCACTGCCTATAATTTTGTTAATATGACTATTGAAGGATAATTTAGAATCAAGTTCAATGCCAAGAAACCTATGTTCCGACACCAGAGGAAGTGAATTATTATCATACATTATATTTCTACTAATGCTAGGAACTTTCTTTGAAAAAATCATTGCTGAACTTTTTGAAAAACTTATTTGTAACTTTAGTTTATTAGAATAGAAATTGTGTACTTGCGATAAGCCTACATTTAGTTTGTTAATGGCAATATTTACATCTTTATGTACAGTATATACAAGAAGATCATCTGCAAATTGTAAAAAGTGTACATCTTTCTCTTTCAGAAATTGTTTCATTTGGCATGTATATATGTTATATAATAATGGAGATATGGTTGCCCCTTGCATAGTGCCTTTATATACTTTTCTAGGTCCATGAATTAAATTATTATGCCTGATGTACATAGTACGTTCATGTAAAAAATTAAATATCCATTTACAGATTTTTTTTGGAACACCAACTTCATAAAGTACTTGAACAAGCACAGAAGGATCAACATTGTCAAATGCACCCTGAACATCCAAAAAAGCACAAACAGTAGAAGAATGATTAATGAAAGATTTTCTTATATCAGAGACTAAAGCTGTGAAGCTCTCTGTGGCACTGTGTCCTCTACGGAATCCAAATTGCTCGACAGGTAAAATATTATTTCGTTCTACATAGTAATCCAATCTTATTTTTAACATATTTTCAAACACTTTACCTATACAAGAAGATAGAGAAATGGGCCTATAAGAATTACTATCATGCATTGGTTTATTTGGTTTCACTATTGGTATAACACATTGTGTTTTCCATGATATAGGAATTATTTGTGATGCCCAAAGTACATTATAAATATGGAGAAGGACTTTTTGAGCATTTATATGTAATTTTTTTATAAGCTTATATGTGATATTATCTAGACCTGGTGAAGTATCTTTTCTAGAATGTAATGATGTTTTAAATTCAGACCATGTAAAAGATTGTTGCAAAAAAAATGTATCAGACTGATCATCATTTTGAAATATAGAATTTATTAAATTGGTATCTTTATCTTTTTCAGGTGGGGATAAAGGAGCATACTTGTTGAAGAAAGATGGAAGCCACTCATCACTTTTACCTTTGACTGGTGTTGCAGCTCTTTTAAATCGCCTTATGTAATTCCATATAATGCTAACTGGAGTACATCTATTAAATGATTCACATAACTTTAACCAACTATTCTTTTTTTTCTGACTTAGTAATTTTTTTTTAAATGCATCTACTTTTTTGTAATTAATATAGTTCTCAATAGATGGATTTGATCTATAAAATTTTAAAGCTTCTTTGCTATTATTAACAGCTGCTTTGCAATCATCATCCCACCAAGGGGCTGGCGATTTCATTCTAAAAGTAGAATCTATTTTAAATTTTGGTATGTGTTTCTCTTTTAATTGATGTAAAATACTACAAAATGTTTCATAGGCAATTAAGGGGTCAATAGGATCACAAATTATGTAATTAAAAGCTGTTTCACTATCTGCAGAGAATTTAACCCAGTCAGCCTTATTATACAGAAAACGTTCGCTTGGCAACCCTACAGTATATTTGTCCACATTAATATGTAAATCTGTAATAGTTGGATAATGATAACTACCCATTGGATCTGAGTGCACATACCAGTCACATAGTGCTATCATCGAAGAGCTTACACATGAGACATCAATAGCTGAAGAATTACTTGATGACCTGCCTACAGTAGTTGGAGTACCAGTATTTAAAATACAAAGATCACAATCCTCAAACATATCAAATAAGTCATTGCCTCGTCTGCTGGAGCTGTGACAACCAAATGCAACATGATGAGTATTTAAATCTCCAGATATCATCAGAGGTCTTGGCAAACTATCGACAATCCTCTTCAACATAGATATTTGAAACCAAGGACGGCCCTCTTTAGGAGGGGGACAATAGATGCATAATATTGTCAAATTGCCTATATTGGTACTTAAAGTAACTGCTATTGTTTGTAACTGATCAGTGAATGGTGTAGAAATAACAGTATGTTTAAAACTATTTTTAATTAAAATGGATACTCCACCTCTATTATTAGCGCCAATTTTATTAATTGCATTATATCCGCCAATTTTAAAATTACTATCAATTCTAAGCCATGTTTCATTTAAGAGGCATATATCTATATCCTCTTTCTGTAAAAAATCTACTAGTAAGGGCTTCTTATTAAAAATACCTTCAACATTATACTGTGCTATCCGTAAAAAACTTTTATCCATTAAGATGACTGTGGAGATTTAAATGTTTGAATCAAAACTTCTTGTATAACATTACTTGTTATCGCCCTGTTTTCATTTCCTATTGCTATAAGGGCACCTACTAATCCCTTACGAATATACTCGTTTGAAATGATTGCATCAATTAAGTCGTCATTTGAAATTTTGGGGACATCTGAATTATTGGAATTAGTTATTATAGACGTGGACTTGGAGCCAGACTTTGGTAGGACCTTAGAGGTTGTGGGTTTAGCATTATAGTTTTGAGTCATTTTCGTTAACTGAATCATTTTGTTAGTGTTAGGCAATGTTGGAAATTCAGAGTGATAGCTTTTGTATAATAAATTGTCTCTATTTTTAGTGATAACGTTGGCATATGTAGATTTATTTTTCCTTTCCTCAATTTTTTGTTTTTTTATTGGACAATCCCTTGAAATAGAAAGATGTGCCCCCTGACAATTTACACATTTAATATTTTTATTGTTAGAGCACTGAGAGAAATGATGCTCCTCTGAGCAGATAGAGCATTTTTGAACTGCCTTACATATTTTAGCGCCGTGGTTAAATCTGAAGCATTTATAACACTGCAACAGAGGTGCATTATACTCGTGCACTCTAAAACGAAATAAATCAAGGTACACATGCTCTGGTAAAACGTTAGAGAAAAATGTAACGCTTACGCTTTGGAAAGGCTTAATTTCGCCATTGTCTCTTTTAGTGAATCGGCGTATGGCAACAATTTCAAATGGGGAAGACAATTTTTTGAAAAGTTCTTCGTTACTGATGCTTACTGGAACAAACCTCAAAACACCAGTCTTTTCAACCGCAGCCGCAGGAATATATGCCTTAAAATTATGTTTGTTCAAAAAGTCGTCGTTCCGTATAAAATTGTTGGCATTACTCGCTTGCAAGAAAGACACACAAATTTTCGTAGGGTTCACTCGCTTGATATTAGAGATACCCTTAATATCGTTCTTAAATAAATTGGTGGTTAATATGGGATTTTTATTACCCAACTTTTCATTATCTTTACCGCTCTCTACATATACTGAATGTTCGCCACTCACCGCGTTTTCGGGAAACAACCGCTTATACCCTGGCTTAATATATGGTTTGTAATAATTGTCCTCAGATCCAGTAGCGCTCGCTCTGTTGGGGACCTTCCTTTTCTCAGTTCCGCCGGGCGGGGGCTCACCATCCCCGTCCGGCATTTTTATGGGCGTATGTACAGAATACTATGCTATTATACTATTTACAATAATATACAACGAAAAATCAATAAAATAAACTATGAAAACAAATTTTCAATAAAACGCGCCTATCTCATCCAAAAGCCCGCCAATCTATCTGTAAAATTCTCCCATGTAGGGAAGGCAAAGGGAACAAAGCCTATACAGCCAAGTCTTTAGTGTTCTATTTCTTCAGTAGTTTGCATTGAAATACTAGTGTAATGCATTTCAATGCATCTTGGGAGAGTTTTTCGTCAAACGATTGATGGCAGACACTGTGGTGCTACTTGGATGAGGTGGATTACCACGATTAAGAACTCATCACTTTTCACACCACTTGACGCTTATTTCGATAATCCTAAACATTGCACATCATCACAGACAGTTAAGGTAGGAACATCACTATAAATTAAAAAAAATACATAAAAATAAATGGCGGCTGACTGAGCTAAAGCCCGAAATCTGTTTGTTGACTATTGTTTCTTTTGTATTTATAATAGTAACAATGTCTTATTGATAAAAATATTGAATTAATCGCAGTCAATAGAACTGTGTTGTTATAATCGAGTATATGGTTTTGAAAGCAAGGGGGTGCAGAATCAATCCAAAATGACAACACACGAAGTGGTACACCAATCTCAACAAATACACCTTCATGAAGTGCCCATAATGAATCTTTTAGTGCCTCTGCATCAACCGCCTCATCAGACGCAAACAGTCTTAACACAATTAGGCCCTCCGGAACCCCCAGTAGTACAACAAGAGCCTCCACCAATCAAAACAGAAGAGCAAAAACCTAAAATTGACAAGAAAAAGAAGGAAGCAATAGACGGACAAGCGAAAGAGATCATTTTTAAAGTTATTAAGTTCTTTGAGAGCGAGAAACAGAACAGAGGCTACGCGTTTCCTGTTGAGAATGTTGTTAAAAGAGCGTGTGCAGCGACAGGGCTTTCTGAAAGCACAATTAAGAGGATTAAACGGGACGGTCTTCACGCAGAGGCAACACAAACAAAAATGACTGGACCGAAGAAAAAACGTGTTAGAAAGACTAAAGTACAGCTCGACTACTACCAATTATGTGCGTTACGCGGTATAGTGAATAGTTACGCTGTGAGGAAGGAAGCTCCAACATTGGGCAAAATTTTAGCAGCAGCTAAACACGAGTTAGATTTTAAAGGTGGTAAGGAATCTCTTAGGTTAATATTGTTAAATAAGCTTGGTATTAAGTTTAAGAAGTGTGAAAAGAAAAATAAAAAGCCACCGGAGCAAAATCCTCAGCCTCCAGTACAACCTATACCAAATGTCATGCCACAACAACAGATGCAACCTCTAAAACAACCTATGGAGAACCATTGTGTTTACACGCATATGATGCCCCAAGTGCCAGTTTCATATTGATAATCATTAGTTTACCTTTGCGGTACTATTGAGACCAATGTATAAAATTATTGACAATTTGTAACTAACTGTACTTTCCCTTTCGGAGATTGGTTAAATGTGTTGCAGGATACTTGTAAGATTGTGTGTGCCACAATTTAAAAACTAATTCGACAATTACTTAAACCTTGGACAGTAAACATTCTTTGAACAGTTTGATTCCAAAAATGAAAAGTCAAATTTTAGATGTGTTTTTATATAATACAATATAAGTTCATGTACTGTCAGTTTAACATACCATTTTTATGTCTGAATTTTTTTACTACATAATACATATGAATAATAATTATTTTGTTTTATATTTGAAATAGAATAAAAAACTACTTACATATTTGAATGAAGCTATTAATATGAGTTATTTCAGCTTTTCTAGAACACATTTTGATTATTACAAAAGGGATGAAAGTACAGGTAGCTATATTTTATGCCTGCTTCATGTTAAAAGAATGCTGGGAAAATGAAACCCAATTGGAACATCTATTGTTTTTGTGACCCTCAAGGGGATAATAAAGACAAAGTTCTTCCTTGGAGAAATAGTTGTTTAGAAGTAAGTAGCTTACCAATCAGCAGAGACAAAGTCACAAGGAGCTAGAATGAGGTTACTGACACACGGAGGTTTAGGGGTAAAACACTGATTTGTTTTTAGGCCTTAATAGATATTATAATGTTATTTCTTTAATGAATTTTATGAGCACACACATACTCTTTGGTTCATAGTAAAGTTTCTAATAGTATAGGTGTAGCCAAAAGTCATTACTAATATAATACTCGTACTTCCTAAGAAAACAGGTACTTATAGGTACCTTTAACACTGCAACTATAAAAAAGTGGAGTGGTCCAGTTAAGAATGTTGGCAGTAATGTTGTTTTCTTAGGAAGTATTATATTTGTAAGGAGATTTGGCTAGACCCATACTATATTTTAAATGAGGTGTTTATACAGCACATACTATTCACCGTTTGAGGTGTTTCATTCAATGAAGGGCTGAGACGAGCCTGAGATCCAGCAAAAGATGGTGATTCAGTACATGAGTTTACAACCAATAGTTCACCGTCTCCAATAACTGTCAGCTTATTGGGATTTTGAAGCCTAAATGTCTTTTATGAAATATTTATAATTGATTTATTATTGACACATCACTGCGAGGCTTAATTTAACGAACTTTTCCACAGTGCTATAGGAAGTCTGAAATGGCTTTAATGCAACATTTTTCCCGTGGAAGGAACTTAACTTTTTTAATAATCATGTTCCTCGAGTGCACAAGCAACTGTCATGTAGTTACTTGTAACAGTGCATGTATCCGTTACATAAAACCCTTTAAACTAAACTTGGCTATACGCATTCTTTTTACATGAAGTTGCATGTCAGGTCGTCTTCACCATTGCTGGTCAATAGGTGTGTAGTATATTAATTTTGTGTTAAGTCATGCTAAGATACAAAAGATCTTATTTCTCATTGATATATGAAATTGAATGTATAATTATATGAATGTAAATAGTTTATTTAAATTCTATCTTTTTGTGTATAATATTGGTTTGACTATTATGTGACAATTATTTGCAATTGATTTATGGAAAGCTGTCCATCTGAAGTCTATCTTTTTAGATTTTGCTGGATATCAAAAATTTAAACTATTTAAAGAACAGGTGTTGATTAAATTCGCAGTAAAAAATATATGGTTCTAAAGTAAATCTAGACAGACTTTGCTTGTTCTTTTAAATAACCTTAAATTTGGTGGATAAAAAATATAAAAATTATGTTTCATTTAATTTTAATGTAAACTGCTAGGTTAGATCCTAATAAGGCTGAATAATACACTGTATTATATTATTTTTAATTAAAATAAAACAATATTAAGTTTACATAAATTGTTTTTTTTTATTGTTTCGTCACCAGGGCATTACCGACCCATTACTGGGCGCATGCCGAAAATACGGGGCAGGTAGTTTTAGTCACTCATTCAAGGGCAGACTGTGGTGAAAGTAATTTAAAAAAATAGTTTTGTCTTCAGCCTATAAAATATATGATACACTGCTAGACACAGGTCTTCCTCATGGAGAAACACATGAGTCATCATCATTATCATCCTTATCGCTCGCGATCTTCGGCCGTTCTCATGCAGCCCACTCCAGCCAACCGACGAATATCGTCATCCCATCTGGTTGCAGGGCGTCCTACACTACGTTTACAGACGCGGTCTCCACTCCAGAACTTTACGTCCCCAACGGCTGTCAGCAAACACAGCGGCGGGCGGCAAACACATGAGCATGAGCCGTTAAATACTCGAAATGTATGTTAGCGGCTCATTCAAAGAATACTACCAACCCATCTCTTCCCTTGGGTGTTGTAAAAGGCGACTAATGGACTTAGAACTGCACAACATCCAATAGCTTATAGCGGCGACGGGCTCACCACCTGTCACGCTGTGCAGTCACTGCTTTGTGAAGCGCGGACTATGGCATTGCACTGCTTTTGCCTAGTCTCTGATTAACCCTTAGGGGATAATTGTCGTAATTATATGCATTTATGTAATTTACATTACTGTATGTTATAGAGCTGCCGTATGTGAACTTACCACCACACCAGTTGCCCCCCGGGTTGGTAAATATAAACTGTTGCAATAGCGACCGGGATCCGAAGCACAAGAGAGAGGAGTCCGAGATAACAAAGTTTTGGGCACCCATCTAAGGCCTAACCATGGCGAAGGTAGCTTTGTTTTCGATATCAGAAGCCATAGCATACTACGCCACAGCTCCTGAGCTCATTGTCGAACGCAAGAGCCTCTCGCAAGGATCTCTAAATAATGGGTCCTTACCTATGAAATTGGTGTTTTTATTCTCTCTTAGTATTTTGTCTGTAACTATTAAGATTCAGAGTATTCCTAAAAAATAATTACCTCGTCTAAAAATAGACTATATTTTTGAGCTCTTTTGATTTGTTTTGATAATTTGTTGTAAGTTTTATTGTGTTAAAATTGGACACGGAGACAACTCTTTTTAAGTGCCTCCCGAATACATCATTTTATTTGCAATCACTTAAAAACGATAAATAATTTTTATAAAGTGTGATATTACACATAATAATATTTCTAAAGCTTGTCTAATGATAGATGCCAAATATTATTATCTTTGGATTCGTCGTTGTGAAGAAAACTGAAAAAAAATTGTATGGAAAATGCAGAATTCCCCAAAATCTCCATACAAAACACCAATTTCCTAGGTAAGGACCTAATATATGATTGAAACCAAGCGTGTCAATTTTCAACGTCTACTGTGACGTCATAGCCGTAATGTTGAAACGGAAGATCTAGGCCCGGCGTACATTATCGTCATCGGCACGGCGCAGGATTGCAGGATTTTAGGTGATAAATAACATCTTAACTTCATGGCAATAAAATAGAAATTTCCATGATATATGGCCGAAGTACCTAAAATACCGCTTCGGTATGCTCGAGGTTGCTGCATCGGCGGCCTTGAGGATGCTTCGGGATACTTCGGCATCCTTTAGTACGCTGCCGCGCCAAGGCAACGCTCGGGGGTAGTTTGGGCGGTACGGCATGCTGAAGGACGCTTCGTCATCCCCAAGGATGTTGCAGCATGCCGAGGCATAGCTGCCGACAGTGTGCGCTTGCATGTAGGGATGCCGAAGGATTCCTTTCCTGGCCGATGCCGATAATATGCGCCGGGCCCTAAACTGATTGAAAGATACACCGCCAATGCCCCTCCGTCACACGAGGCATTTTTTTTAGTTTTTGCAGCCATAGAACGCGCAGACTAGTTAGCAGCGGCCAACCCCGACGTTTGGTCGGGGTTTTGGACACGTGCAGTACATTTGCGTCATCTATGTAAATCTCAGAGTAAACAGAACTGGAGTAGCCATTCGTCAATTTCTCAAACATTTTTTTCTGCCATTTCTTGCGGGGGGTGAGGTTACCACTACACTCAAAGCCAGCCGTTTTTACAAATGCACACATGCATAATTCGACACACAAATTTAAATTTCACGCACACACACGCTTAAAATAGTCACGTGGGGTGTGCGTTTTGACAACGTCACAGCCGCACTCCCCACGAGACTAGCGCTCGAAATTTGAAATCGTAGAATTCTAAAACATGAAATAATGAAGTAAATAATAATGAAATCTTAAAAATTACTTACAAATAAAAGGTGACACCATCTTTTAGCATACTCGATGTTTTCTATTTATTTTTACAACAAAAAACAGCACAGGCAGGCATTTTTGCGGGAGCTCTGTTCGCCGCAACGTTTACAATGTTATGGCTGTCAAAATGGCGGTCAACTAGTTTTATTAAACGTGCAAGCATCCGATGCTTGTGCATTTGGCAGAGGGGAATGTTAGACAAAGGCTACTCCAGTTCTGTTTACTCTGAGATGTAAATGTGTATACATACATACATACAATCACGCCTGCAATCCCCATAGGGGTAGGCAGAGTCCAAGGAACACTGTGTTCCTTAAGACCACATTTAGCCATGCAAAAATTGGGTTTGGTCAGATGAAAAATCGTGAAAGAGTAGTAACAAGTGGCTAGCTCATCGCCTACACAATCACAGACCCAGTACCCAATACGCCCTTAGTCGCCATGCTAGGCAAGAAAGGCAGTTGGTACATTCTTTTGGTGTCCCGGAAAAACACGGGTAAATGTATATCTGTGGTCTTAAAAATGTGTCGCCTAATATGCATATTAATAAGTCCTATTGGGGTGCCATTGGGATTATTGAATCTTTTATATACATATAATAAAACTGTAGAGGTCGAATGTCTGTAAAAAGAGGGAAAATACCAAAAAAATATTTTTTTAATTTTGTTTCTCTGTAATTTGTGCGGGCTAATCTCCGAAATGGCTGGACCGATTTCAATGAAATTTTGCATGGTGATATCTTATATTCCTGCTCAACATCTTAGATACTTTTTATTCTGGAAAATTAAAGGGTTCCCGTGGGATAGTTAAAAAGTCATAGTAGCCGCGGACGAAGTAAGATAAATAAAAGCAAAGGAATCGAGTAAGTACATAATTTAATTAAATAATTTTTTGCTTCTTTACTTATTAAACTACTAAAATAATTTATTCAGTTTTCATTCGATTTAAAAGATTACTTATTCCACCTAATTCCAAAATATATAAATTGTTTGTCTACTTAAAGGCAAATAAAAGAGACCATTACATTTAAACAAGTTTAAAATACGTTTTGAGTCTTTATAACACTAGATACCACTATGGTACTATCTATCTTTAAAGCTGTTATTACATAAAACACGAGTCTTTACTACTAATAATTATGCGCGAGTCTTTTTAACAGACACTTAACGCCCATACTTTGTTGTCTTTTCATGACCTTGAGTCTTTATTAACATTCTCGCTTAAGACAAGTAAACCCGTCGTTGCATAAGGGTAATTATATTATGCATGAGTCTTTTTAAAAGACATTCAGAGCCCATACTTTTTTGAGTCTTTTAATGACTCTTGAGTCTTGATCACCATTCTAAATTATGACTAGTAAAGCTCTCGCCACTGTTAGAGTATTGCATGAGTCCCGATGCTTATGTTATGGCGCGTATTGAGTCTTCATTACCATTCTCACTTAAGGCCAGCAAATCTGGTTCAATTACGGTTATTTTGGCGCGTATTTATGTCGAGTCTTTTTATAAGTCTTCACCATTTTCACTATAAGACTAGTAAAGCTGCTGCGGCGTGTCTCTCGAGTCTCTTACTAATGTTGTTATGTGGCGCGTCGAGTCTTTAAGAGTCTTCATCACCATTCTCGCTTAAGACCAGTAAAGCTACTGAGGCGAGTCTCTCTCGAGTTTCATATTAGTGTTGTTCTCTGGCGCGTCGAGTCTTTACGATTCTTCATCACCATTCTCGCTCAAGACCAGTTAAGCTACTGAGGCGAGTCTCTCTCGAGTCTCATACTAGTGTTGTTCTCTGGCGCGTCGAGTCTTTATGAGTCTTCATCACCATTCTCGCTTAAGACCAGTAAAGCTGCTGCGGCGAGAGTATCGCGCGAATCCCAATGCTACGGCTGTTCTGGCGCGTGTTTGTGTTGAGTCTTTTCGTGAGTCTTCATGGCAGTCCTTTGCGCGAAAGTTGCTGGGCAGAAGGGACATTTGTATGGGCGTTCTCCTGTATGCGTTCGACGATGATTTGTTAAGATTCTGTTGGTCTGAAAAAGGAAAGAATACTTTTTATAATACATACATACATACAATCACGCCTGTAATCCCCGAAGGGGTCGGCAGAGTCCAAGGAGCTCTATGTTCGTTAAGACCACATTTAGCCATACAAAAATTTGGTTTGGACAGATGAAAAATCGAGAAAGAGTAGTAACAAGTGGCTAGCTCATCGCCTACACAATCACAGAGCCAGTACCCAATACGCCCTTAGTCGCCTTTTACGACATGCTAGCCAAGAAAAGCAGTTGGTACATTTTATTATACACAAAAGATAACTTTTTATTATACAAACATATAATCACGACTATTATTCCCTAAGGGTTAATCAGAGACAAAAGCACCGCAAAAGCAGTCCACTGCCATAGTCCGCTTCACCAAGCGATGCACTCAGCGTGACAGGTGGTGAGCCCGTCGCCGCTATAAGCTATTGGATGTTGTGCAGTTCTAAGTCCATTAGTCGCCTTTTACAACACCCAAGAAGAGATGGGTTGGTAGTATTATCACACATACATACATATTGCGTGCGTTACACACTCGCATTTTGCCCACTTCGTTGGTCCTATCGCCGTCACCGGTCACTATAAAATATCCATAACCACTCTGTAATTCACACCAATATTCCTACAGACAGGACAGATGTTATATATTAGGTCCTTACCTATGAAATTGGTGTTTTGTATGGAGATTTTGGGGATGTCTGCATTTTACATACTAACATTTTATCAGTTTTCTTCACAACGACAAATCCAGAAATAATAATATTTGGCATGTATCATTAGACAAGCTTTAGCAATATGTGTGTGAACACGCTTGATAAAAATTATTCATCGTTTTTATGTTAATGCAAATCAAATGATGTATTCGGGAGGCAGTTAAAAATAATTGTCTTTGTGTCTAATTTTAACAAAATTAAACTTCCAAAAAATTATCATATTAAATAATACGAGCTCAAATATATGGTCTATTTTTAGAAGAGGCAATTATTTTATAGGAATGTTTTGAAACTTAATAGTTACGGATAAATTGCTAAGACAGAATAAAAACACCAATTTCATAGGTAAGGGCCCAATATATCCTGTCACTATATTTACATGTTACCACTAAAGAGGAGCCCGTGTTTAGTGCTTAGTTCGCTTTGGCTTTCGATCGAAACAAAGCTACCCTCGTCAGGACAGGCCGTGGATTGGTGACCAAAACTTATTTATTATTTATTAATTTATTACATACAAATTAAAATACATTGCAAGATTTTCTTTTTAACTTTGTGATCTCGAGCTTCTCCGTGCTTCGGCACGTTGAGCCGTTGGTCCCGGTCGCTATTGTTGATTTATTTATTATTTATTTATTTATTTATCCAAAATATACATCACATTACATAAAATTAAAGTCTCGTCAACCTGGACAATAGGTTTTTGGCGAGGAAGCGCTCATTAATTCATTCCGTATATTCTGGATATCTTAAACTTATACTACTAATCTGATAATCTTAACATTATTTATATTAATATACTTTAACATTCTGCCAAACATAAAAATGACTAATACATTTGATGTTTCTACCCACCCGCATTGGGCCAGCGTGGTGTTACGGCCCATACTCCTCATGGGTCTCCATGTGGGAGGCCTGTGCCCAGCAGTGGGACGTTTACAGGCTGAGGACTAATACCACTGAATAACCTGTAGGCCTAGCACGGGCCGGAGAGAAAAAGTCCCCGGAGACAAAATTACTCGTTGCCTCTCGCTTCCGCGCTAACGAAGAAGCGAGATTTGTTGTATATGGGTGAATGAAGCCTGAATTAAATGCTTTTTTTTTTAATGACGATTTTTGTCTCTGGGGATTTTTTCTCTCCTGCCCGTGCTAAGCCTTCTGTGTAGAGACGCAAGCGCAGCTACTTACACTAAACCCGCGGCCGCAGATGTCGCACATCTTATTCTTAGGCATCGGAATCTTCTCGTGCACGTGTTGCCGGTGCGTGCGCGCAGAGAATGCCGAGCAGAACGTCTGTAAACAAAGGCATATAAAATTAAACAAGAAAAAAAAATACCAATATTTTTAGTTTTTTAGTTATATAAGTAATTAATTGGGCAGCCTTTTAATTATTGGTCAGCAACAAAATGGTGAGCCGAAATATCGTTTGGACAGCAAACAAATATTTTGTCAGCAAGAAAATTATTGGGTCCTTACCTATGAAATGGGTGTTTTTTTTGTCTCTTAGTATTTTGTTCGTAACTATTAAGTTTCAGGGTATTCTTAATTTTTTGATTTGTTTTGATAATTCGTTGTAAGTTTTATTGTGTTAAAATTGGACACGGAGACAACTCCTTTTCAGTGCCTTCCGAATACATAATTTATTTGCATTCACATAAAAACGATACATAATTTTTATGAAGTGTGATATTACATATTACTAAAGCTTGTCTAATGATAGATGCCAAATATCTTTGGATTTGTCGTTGTGAAGAAAACTGAAAAAATGTTAGTATGGAAAATGCAGAGTTCCCCAAAATCTCCATACAAAACGCCAATTTCATATGTAAGGACCTAATATTTGGGCAGCAAATTTATTAGTTGAGCTACAAAATAATTATTTGGGCAGCAATATAGGTACATAGATGTTACCGGAAATGTATAAAATCTAGGAGAAGGGCCAATAAAAGATCAAGAATCAATTCCTAAGAAATTTATTCTGATTGATATTAGGTTAAGGTTTTTTTTATGACCCTTCAAAACCTGTGTCATCAAAACATATATTAAAAAATTTGGCAGCAGAGAAAACATTTCATTTGCTGTCCAATTAGTTTTTTTGCTGACCAATTTCGAAATTTGCTACCCATAAGTTGCTGACCAATTCATATCTGGCGAAATGTGTATGTTAACCTCAGCCAACCTCATCTGGGAAGAAGCGTGATGATATAAGTTATGTATTATTTTTGCTACTTGTATAGTAATGAGTGAAATAAATAAACCTACCTTATTACAAATATCACATCTGTGCTTCGTGGTGTTGACGTGGACAGATTTATAATGGTTCGTCATGCGAATCTTCCTCGCGAACACTTTGCCGCACTCAGGGCATGGCACCCTGAAAGTAAAACATATATAGATATGGAGGATATACAAATGTATATATCTTCGGGTCACATTTTTCATGTTCTTCATTTTCCTACACACACAATGTCAATGGTTTGAATCACTTAAACCGACAAAGTTGTTAAATGGTCATCTACTTTTGATGCTGGCTGTACATTCTTCTCTCCTCTCACTTCTTTCCTCCTTTTAATTTCCTCTCCCTTTTTTCCTTTCCTCTTTTAATTTCCTCATTTTTTTTTTCATTTTCCTAATTTCCTTTTTTTTACCTACTTAACCCTTTAAATTAGAGATGTACCGAATAGTGGTTTCGCCAAATAACCGAATACCGAATATTATTCGGTTTAATCTTTACCGAACCGGATACTCGGCCCAATTATTCGGTTTACAATTACTTTGCTTCGCCACGGAAACAACTTAGACATAATGTACGTTTCGTGTCACTACAGGCGATGTTAAAATGAAAGTTGCCTATACTGAACTACCAACAGCCTGTGAAATCATTATGTTGTCATGAGTAACATAAATCTTACAGAAGAAGTTATGTCTTTTTGTTCTATACCCGGTCATCTAGCCAAGAAAATACAACCGAATATATTCGGCACTAAACCCGAATAACTCGGCCCAATAAAAATAGTGGAAAAGATGCCGAATACAAAGCGCATCTCTATTAAATCCACCGCTTCTTTGGTCTTCTTCTTATTCTAGGTCCAACAACAATCATACTCAGCATTCATCTCTCATCTCATTCATTCCTCCTCACATTTTATGTAATAGACAAGAGAGTGGAAGATTATGAAGGGTCAAGCTCCTTTAGCAACTCCTTAGCTAGTGATGAAGTGTGCTAAGCTGATAAATAAGCGGCGTGTGCTTGGCTGCGGTCGCCAGATTAATGAAGAGGTAGAGGAGAGAAGTTTCAGGCTGTTAGAACAAGAGAGGAAGGAAACTAATGATGTAGACATGTTAGAACCTCACCTTAAGATCTCGGGCGGCGTGCGTGTCCACATTACACTTTTTGTAATAGTGAGAGCAGAGAGGTCAGGGGGAACAAGAGAGAAGCTGCTGAGCTAGTGATGAAGTGTGCTAAGTTGAGTGACGGAGAGTCGAAGAGGAAGACATATTGTGCCTACAATAGTATCAGGTAGTTGTCAGTGTAAGTACAACACTAGCATTCGTTGTATGGCACATCCCTACTCAATTGAGAGGTGTAATCTGTGATATACGCTTGGCGCTGCGGCAAACTCAAAACAAAGAATAAATTGTATCGAAATATGGATTTGTTGAAACCTCCACCGCCATTGTCGCTTGCCGGCAACTTAAAAAGCAATTTCGAGGAATGGAAACAGAAATTTACATTGTATTATATTGCGAGTGGCGCAGAAAACAAGCTAACGGCAGAGCAACGCAAGGCATTGTTGCTTCACTGCATCGGTGACGATGGATTACAATTGTTCAATACATTCGAAAACAAAGACGCTCTTACATATGAAGAAGTGTTTAAAAAACTCGAAATTCATTGCAGTCCACCTGAAAATGAAACGTATTATCGCCACCTATTCTTTTGTAGAAAGCAAAAACGGGGCGAAACTATTGATGAGTTTATAACCTCATTAAGAGGGTTAAGTAAAAATTGTAAATTCGAAAATTTAAAAGATGGCCTAATTCGAGACCAAATAATAATGGGCACAGCAGACATTGGCCTCAAAGAAAAACTACTAAGAATCGCGGATTTAACGTTAGAGAAATGTATTCTGACCTGTAAAGCGGCAGAAGTGGCCCATAAACAAATTAAGGACATTCAACAGTCTGATAACCACAATATGGGAGTTGCAGCTGTTTATAAGAAAAAGTAACAACTTAATTTTTGCAAAAATTAAAGACAAAGCAGATAAACCAAGAGCATATAAATTATTATTAGAAAATGGTCAAGAAGTGATAAGAAATTCATATAACATATTTAGAGGATCTTAGTATAGAAAATTTAGAGTACTAAACTACAATGATTATGATGAGGATATTATAGTAAATAATACAAATGACAGAGATAATTGTAATAATAATTTAAGTAGTAGTGAAGTACTAAGTGATAATAATATTGTAAACCCTGTTGTCACAAGGTCTGGTAGAACTGTTAGCAAACCTTTTTATTTAAAAGATTATGTGTAAAGTAATGAGAGAAAAAGGGGGATGTCAGTGTAAGTACAACACTAGCATTCGTTGTATGGCACATCCCTACTCAATTGAGAGGTGTAATCTGTGATATACGCTTGGTGCGTCGGAGTTGTTACTTTGTGTTCTAATTCTAATTATTTAATAATAATAAATATCTCAGTGATTACTTAATAAATAGTTTTATTGACAAACTAAGAAATCCACACAACATTACAGTAGTTATCACAAGAGAGGAGCAAGGTCTGGTGCAGTCTAGTGATGAAGATCCTGAGCTGATTGACAGAAAATGATAGAATAAAAACACATGCTATGACGACACAAGTACCAGGGTGCTATGGCAAGAGAAGAGTCTCACCTTATGGCCTTGGGCGGCGTGTGCGTGGCCGCGGTTGCCAGGCTATAAGACGTTGAGAGGTAGAGGAGAGAAATACCAGGCTGTAATAGCAAGGGAGGAAGCATACTTATGGCCTTGGGCGCCTGGAGTTGGGAACTGCTTGTCGCACTCCACGCAGTACGCCAGTTCCGTTCTCCTACTTCTCATGTCTACTCATCTTAATACCCAGTGCTATTCTTCATCATACTTAACACATTCAATCTACTTCTTACTCTCATTCTAGGTCCATCCTCATTCATTCAGCATTCTTTTTATGACATTCATTCCTCCTCATCAATTTTTGTAATAGACAGAGGAGGGTGTAATAGACACACTGACCTGTAACAATACTCGCTGGACTAGTGATCAGTACCAATTTATTGTGCCTAATTGAAAATCGCCATATTGGCGCTGACAGCAGTAGTGAGTGTACTTGAAACTAATTCTAGTATGGACCACAGATTAGAGAGATATGTCTAAAGAGTCATTTGCAAACTAATTAGTTCTCAATACACTCACGGTGGCGCTTCAAATCGGCACAAAAATTAGCTGTCATTATCTATGGACTAGCCAGTCCAGCGTTTATAAATAGAGGTCAGTGAATAGACAGTAGAGCCTTGAAATAAGCTAGTGATGAAGCTCCAGAGCTAAGTGACACAGAGTAATGGAATAAAAACACATGACGATAAAAGTACCAGGGTGATATGACAAGAGAAGAGCCTCACCTTATGGCCTTGGGCGGCGTGTGCTTGGCCGCGGTGGCCAGGTGCCGCCGGTACTTGTACACGCTCGGGAACTGCTTGTCGCACTCCACGCAGTACGCCAGTTCGGTTCGCGTGTCGGCGCGGATCATCTCCGGGTGGTACATACGGTAGTGGTTCTCGAGGACGTGGTAGTGAGCGTATGTGCGGTTGCATTCGTGGCATGTCGCGGGGGTGTGGTGGCGTCTGTGAGTGACATATACATAATAGTACTTTACATCTCTCATGTTCGGTAAGTAGGTCCTTAATACCCCCAGATGCGGGTTGTAAGTGATCAATTACCGCCCTAGGTTAATAATGTAGCTAGAAACGCCCTAGGGCGGTAAGTAATTAAAAAAAAAACTCTTTCAAAAAGTTCGCGTACATCTAACCATCTTACTGGCACTAGACATCATGCATTCAGCCCAAAGACAAAAGAGGTCGCTTCGCTATTTTCATCAATTTTGAATATCGAACGGCGAAGCTAAATTTAGTTCTTGAAAATAAATTTATTTATTCTTGTGACAAAAGAGGTCGCTTCGCTATTTTCATCAATTTTGAATATCGAACGGCGAAGCTAAATTTAGTTCTTGAAAATAAATTTATTTATTCTTGTAATGCCTTTTTTTCCACTTACCTCACAATCGAGATGTAAAGCAGAGTAGTTAGCTCGGGTGTAAGCATCAATTGCACCCTCGAACTATAAGCGCCCTCGCTGCGCTCGTGCGCCTAAATATCTCGGGCTGCAATTGATGCCTTACAGCCCTTGGCTACTAATCTACTATTATCTACGTTCAGGTTATAATGTTCGTATTATGAACTCAGACTCGAACTCATAATGACATACTTTTTAACACAGATGATAAAAACGAAAATGTTTAAATGGAAACTGTGACATAATGACCATTTTGCAACAGGTTAGACCCATTATGCAAACTTATTTTTCATATAAACGCACAAAACTATGGCAAATGTTTTCCAGACAGCCAGCAATATATAAAATTAATTAATTTTTTCGTTTTTGTTCTTTGAATAATGAGTGTAGATAAAGTAGTGTATGTAACTACACATAACTCGGTATTAAAACACTTGCGAGATTTTATTAAAAAACTCGCCCAGGCTCGTTTTTTAAAACCACACTCGTGTTTTAATAACCTATATTATGTGACAGTTACATAAACTACTATTATGTAACTGTCACATAAACCTATATTAATAATAATAATGATACAGTTTCCATTTTAAAATTTTCGTTTTTATCATCTGTGTTAAAAACTATGTCATTGTGTCATTAAAAAATCAAGAACCAACGTGACGAGATAAACACATAAGAAAGGACCGTTACAGAGTTACATTGCGATACCGAAGATGCGAATGAGGAGCTCGGTGGCGGGCGTAGTGATTCGTACGCTTTTACATTCGATATGGGCAACAATGAGACCAGGGAGGCGGTAAAAAGCGACAAATCATTATTATATTAGGTCCTTACCTATGAAATTGGTGTTTTGTATGGATATTTTGGGGATGTCTGCATTTTACATACTAACATTTTATCAGTTTTCTTCACAACGACCAATCAAGAGATAATAATATTTGGCATGTATCATAAGACAAGCTTTAGCAATATGTGTGTGAACACGCTTGATAAAAATTATTCATCGTTTTTATGTTAATGCAAATCAAATGATGTATTCGGGAGGCAGTTAAAAATAATTGTCTTTGTGTCTAATTTTAACGCAATTAAACATACAAAAAATTATCAAATTAAATACGTGCTCAAATGGTCTATTTTTAGAAGAGGCAATTATTTTATAGGAATGTTCTGAAACTTAATAGTTACGGACAAATTGCTAAGACAGAATAAACCACCAATTTCATAGGTAAGGACCCAATATCACAGACCCTTTTGAATCTAGTTATCGGTTCATTTCTTATTGTGGTAAAACAGGACAAGTTAGCTTGAACAGACATTACCTGATGTGTATCTGCAGGGTTTGCTTCCTAACAAAACTCTTGCCGCAATGATCACACACCACGCGTTCATGCCGTTCTTTATAATGATGACTGAATTCACGGAGTGTTCTGGAAGCAAACACATTATAAAATATAGTGATCGGAATAGATAGAGCTATTTTATGTACTCATATGATAGAATAGTATGGATCTTCTCTTCTTCTTGCCCTTTTCCCACTAGGTCGGGTCGGCACAACATGTCTTCTTCTTCCATTCTCCTCTGTCACTCGTCAGCTCAGCATCCACTTATTTTATCCTCATATCATTCTTCACGCATTCAATCCATCGCTTCTTTGGTCTTCCTCTAACTCTAGGTCCGTCCACATCCATGCTCAGCATCCTTCTTGTAATGTGACATTCATCCCTCCTCATCACATGTCCATACCACGCTAACCTATTGCTCCTAATCTTTTCTGTCACTGGCGCTACTTTCAAACAAAAAACTACTTTCAAAATAGAATAGTATGGATATGAAACAATTAATTATATTTATACAAGAGTCAACAATCATTTAACATTTTCATTCCGTTCACAAAAACATATCAGAATATATTATTATTTGAATCTAAAATATCGATACATGATTGAAAGGAACAAACTGTTTGTATTTAAGTACAATAAAATCTTTAAAAAAATTACCAACACGAAATAATTGCGTCATCAATATTTGCGGTCAATGAACCTAAATAGCTCTATCTATTCCGATCAGTTATTTATCACACAAACTTAGTTAATATTACATATACAAATCAATCCAAATGGATCAGGGAGAAATCCGATACTATGAGAGATAGCGAAACCTGTTCTTGAGAATTTCAGTGGCGACTTTTTGGTTTTCGATCGAAAACAAAGCTACCTTCGCCATGGTCAGGCCGTGGATGGGTGACCAAAACATTGCGATCTATAGCTCCTCCGTGCTTTGGAGGGCACGTTAAGCCGTTGGTGCCTGTCGCTGTTGCAACTGTTTAAACCCCTCAAACCGCATTAGGCCTGCGTGGTGGTGTTACGGCCCATACTCCTCGTGTGTTTCTCCATGAGGAAGGTATGTGCCCAGCAGTGGGACGTGTATAGGCTGAGGACGACTTAGTTCTCACATTTTTTTTTTTTTTTTTTTATACAACTAGGGTGGCAAACAAGCATACGGCCCACACAGATGGGCAGTGGTCACCGTAGCCTATGGACGCCTGCAACACCGAGGGCATCACCAGCGCGTTGCCGACCCTTAAAAAACCTTTTCACGCCCTTTTTGAAGGACTCCATGCTGTAGTCTCTTGGGAAAGCCTCACCAGGGAGTTCATTCCACAGCCTAAGCGTACGAGGAAGGAAATTCCTCCTAAAACGCACGGTACGCGACCATTTTGGTTCTAACGTGTGAGGATGAATTCCCTGGCGATGGCGAGCGGTGCGGTGATAAAAAGAAGCTGTTGGCATCATGTCAAATAGCTCCTCAGAACAGACCCCATTGTACAAGCGGTAGAACACACACAAGGAAGCAAAATCTCTCCTCAAACTTAAGGGCTCAATACCGCTTGTGAGCTCGGGATCGCCGACAATTCTCATGGCTCGTCTTTGAACCGCGTCAAGAGGTCCAAGTTGGTATGCTGGTGCACCCGCCCAAAGATGACAGCAGTACTCCATATGGGGCCTTACTTGCGACTTATAAAGAAGCAGACGCTGCCCCGGAGAGAAGTACCGCTTCGCACGATTGAGCACACCAAGCTTTTTAGATGCCAACTTGATCTTATCCATACACAGGATACACAGGATGAATCATAATTGGTTAGTCTGGTTGAGGGGGGGGGGGGGGGACTCAGAAACTGTGAGAGATAACATCTGTCCTTAGAAACCTTTACATCGATTTTGGATAACCTTAAGTTTTTTCAATCCCTCGACGACCTCCGTGGTCGAGTGGTCTGTACGCCGGTCTCAAGGCGTCGCCATCTCGAGGGGTCCTGGGTTCGATCCACAGTGGAGGCAAGTGTTTGGGTGATGAATTTTCAGACATTTGTTCTCCAGTCTTGGATGTTCATTATATATGTATAATTTTATATATATTCTGAATAATTATGTGTATTTATCTATTAAATATATTTGTCCGTCATCTAGTATCCGTAACACAAGCAGCATTTAGTTGCTTAAAATGGGACTAGTTGATAGCTGTGAATGTCTGAGGATATATATTTATTTTATTCTATTTTTATTTATCCCTAGCCGGGAATCGAACCTGGTCAAAATTTCAGAAAAAATAATTCCTCGTTTTGTTGTTTGTCAGTCATAAATCACAAAGAATACATACTCGTATTTAAATTAAATCCTGTTAAAATAATAGCAAATTCTCAGTGGTGGCGGCGGTGGGATCGAACCCGCGATTCCCGCGGCAGTGCCGAGTGGGCCGCGTCCGTCCCAACTCCGCTACCTCTGCTTTAGGTAAGAATATAATACAAACCGGCAAGTATAATCACAGCTGTTACAGCAAAACAGTTTTGTATGTACTCTGATATGGTGTCGCGACATCGACAACATGGAGGACGACAGCCAACCACAAAGCTCGCATTTGAGGTACACATTGTGTTTTCTCCAATGGAGATTGAGGTTTTCCAAAGAATTCACCAATGCATTACACTCCAGGCATTTTGTAGGGAATTTATGCTGAAATAAAAATATTTTTAACTAGCTTTTGCGACGGAGAATAGTTACTTTGAGATAGTGTGGTGGTGTGTAGCCTATAGCCGTCCTCAATAAATAGGCTATTCATAACTGAAAGATTTTTTCGAATTGGAACAGTAGCCTCAATTGGTGGAATTGAATATTTACTCCTACTCTATTATTAGAAAGTTCATGGTGGCGTAAATTATTCCTTTATTTTTCTGGGGATTTTTTTAACATTAACCCGCATGGCGCCCATGGGAATATCGGGATAAAAGGTAGCCTATATCCTTTCTCAGGCCCTAGACTATCTGTGTACCAAATTTCGGTTAAATTGGTTCAGTAGTTTTGACGTGAAAGCGAGACAGACAGAGTTACTTTCACATTTATAATATTAGTATGGATTCTAATTTCTACCTTTAAGCATAGATAAATTAAGTAATTCCGCTAGAATAGTAGCGCCACCTAATGTAATAAAACGAACGAACGAATGTGTACAAGCAACAATAATAAGTTTTTGACGAACTAAAAACCCATGTATGGGAATAGCGATCTAATTTTTCTATGCTTTAAGTAGACACCCTAAAGCATTTACCAGACATACGAGCCCTAAGCACGCGGCCAGGGTGGCTGTTATCTAGTATGAATATCTTGGTATCTCTTCAGTGATACGTTGCCTGTTGTCTAATATAATGTATTATCATATTATAGGGATATGGGACGATGTAGACTTAAGCGAAAAGTTTTTAATCAATCCACCCATAAAAAAAAGCAAACAGGTTTAATGGATAGTTCATTTGAAAAGGGTGGTTTCATATGTGGGCTGGCCGCTGGCGTAGCCACAAGCACACGCTTACAATTACAAGAGATACGCGCGCGCTCTACGGTAAAGTGTATGGAAAACTTGGCGGCGCTTTTGGCTAGCGCTAGCGGTCACACCACCAATGAAACTGACCATACAATATTTCATGACCCTATATCCCACATATAAGAAACTTCTTTAGAGCGATTTAAAAGCATGCAGCACCATCTATTGGCGCCACGCGGAACTAACTGTACATAGGTAACGAAAGTGTTACAAGGCTACAAGCATGTAAAAAAAAATTAAAACTAACCTTCACATGATTAAAACTTTTATGCCTATTCAAATCAACTTGTCTTCTATACCTATTGGTGCAAAACTGGCATTGCTTATGGTGCTTCCGATGGCCAGTTTCTCGTTCCAAAAACTCCTCAATTTCCTTTTCGTTTAAAACAACTTTAGCACAAAGTTTTTTTAGTTCATCCACATCTACATTTAACGGTTTCACTGTAGCCTTGCATTCGTAGCGTTTTATACTTTGTTTTTTAATTACACTTTCATTGTTTTCCCTTTTAATTTCAGGCTCTTCGTCTATACTTTTTAACTTGTCAAAATCTATGGTCAGCACTTCATTGTCACTAATGTTACTGTCATTATCATGGTACGACTCGCTTTGTACATCACTATGTTCTTCTTTAATTATATCAACATTATATTCTTTGCTTTCAGGTTTGAGTTTTTCTTCATTAGAGTCAATTATGTCATCACTACTGTAGTTTCTAGCAATTTTTAGGCTTGATAAAGAAGTAATTGGTGTGCCATCCTGTTTGAAAGAACAACAAATACATTTATACTAGAATTATCATACAGAAAATATTTTGTTTTCAAGACATAACAATAATATTAAATAAAGCTCAGTGGCATAGTGGTTTGTATGTATTGGCATTCGATATAATAACAAAGCTACCTTCACCATGGTCGGGCCAAATGGGTGACCAAAGGTTTGTGATCTCAAACTCCTCCGTGCTTCGGAAGACAAATTAAGATGTTGGTTGCAGTTATGCAACCATTTCTACCAGCCAATCCTTCTCTTGTGTTTCTTTCCAGGAAGAGGAAAGCCTGTGCTTAGCAGTGTGACTTAGTAGTGTGTTTATGGGCTGAGGATGATGTGATGGAATATTTCATAATATTTACTTCACATATTTAAACAGATTGTCTCTGTGATCATGGCAGTCAATGAAAATGTCATACAATCAATGTGTTTCATTTTGTAATAATTCAATTTTGTAATTCTAATGTTTGACAAAGATTTTTGTGTTAGTGAAAATTTTATCTTTCTATAGCAATAATTCTATAATTTTCCATTTAAAGTTAATTTTCAGCTATTATGTAAAAAAACAATCAGCTTACAGATTCATAAAGTGATTGTTGTAATACAAACTGTGCATGCTGTATTCGGTTTTGAAAAGTCCGTATCCTTCTTAGGTTTGCCACACACTCCCAACAGAGCATTACCGGGGACTCCTGTAATAAAATTAAGTAAACATTCTATAACATTTTGTTGAGAGCTTGGTGGCGAAGTGGTTAGTATGCTTTGACTTCTGATACGAAAACCAAGCTTCCTTTGCCATGGTCAGGCTGTGGGTAGGTAACGGACACTTTGTGATGTTGAACTGCAACCGTTCGTACCCACTAACCTGCATAGGTCTAGCGTGGCGGTGTTACAGCCCATACTCCTCATGTGTTTCTCAACGAGGAAGGCCTGTGCCCAGCAGTGGGACGTATATTTCATTACAAAGGCTTGCCAAGAGTATTAGTACTTATATATAGGTAGACAGACATTCTGTCTGATACAGACCCATATTCTGTCTGATATGTTTAAGTCCCCATATAACAAGGGGGAAGACTGTTGCTACACCGAGCAGTGTGAAGCAAGTGATATTTGAGCTACCTGTACTTAAGCTTCAGTCCCATACTCCACCGCTTTGAGAGAAAGCAGAGAAATGAGATGAAACAACCAAAAGAATTTCGTTATTGGCACTGAAAAACATCTTTTCTCATCTCCTCTTTGGACTTCTCTGCACATCTAAGAAAACACCCACATACATACAATCACGCCTGTAGTCACGAAGGAGAAGGCAGAGTCCAAGGAGCACTGTGTTTTGGCTATACAAAAATTGGGTTTGGTCAGTTGAAAAATCGTGAAAGAGTAGTGACAAGTGGCTAGCTCATCGCCTACACAATCACAGACCCAGTAACCCAATACGGCCTCAGTCGCCTTTTACGACATTCTTGATAAGAAAAGCACATTCTTTTGGTTAGTTTGGTCAAGAATAGCATAGAAAATAATATAATGGTAAAACTTGTATTTTAGAACATTGAAGCTATTGATGATGTTTCAAACTCCCACAACTCTAATAATTGTATTTAAGACTTTTAAATACATACACAGAACTCCTTTTGCACTCCCAACAAGGAAAAAAATAAATCGGTGCTTTCGGACAAAAATTCGACTCGACGATCGGCGGTGAGACAACCGCGGCAGACGGACACTTTCCTATCGTGTTCAATTTTGATTATTTTGTACATTATTAGTATCAAATCAGTTCATATTATTTATAAATTTAATATATTTGTTTTGTAAAAATACAAACAATCTGCTGCAGACATAATCTCTTGTTTAGTCTGTGATTTGCCCACAGACTAAGAAGAGATACTAATTTATTTGCCTACGGCGGGCCCACAGATTAGAGAGATATGTCTAAACTAAAGGGCGGGCCTAATAGCTCTTTTTTATTATCAAAGGGAACGAAGCCTATACAGCCATGTCTTCGGTATTTAAGTCTTCAGTATTTGCATTGAAACTCAGAGTAAACAAAACTGGAGTAGCCATTAGTCAATTTCTCAAACATTTTTTTCTGCCATTTCTTGCGAGGGGTGAGGTTACCACTACACTCAAAGCCAGCCGTTTTTACAAATGCACACATGCATAATTCGACACACAAATTTAAATTTTACGCACACACACGCTTAAAAAAGTCACGTGGGGTGTGCGTTTTGACAACGTCACAGCCGCACTCCGCACGAGACTAGCGTTCGAAATTTGAAATCGTAGAATTCTAAAACATAAAATAATGAAGTAAATAATAATGAAATCTTAAAAATTATAATTGCAAATAAAAGGTGACACCATCTTTTAGCATACTCGATGTTTTCTATTTATTTTTACAACAAAAAACAGCACAGGCTGGCATTTTTGCGGGAGCTCTGTTCGCCGCAACGTTTACAATGTTATGGCTGTCAAAATGGCGGCTCAACTAGTTTTATAAAACGTGCAAGCATCCGATGCTTGTGCATTTGGCAGAGGGGAATGTTAGACAAAGGCTACTCCAGTTCTGTTTACTCTGAGAAATGAAAGTTGGGAAAGTTGGCGACAAATCGATCGATGTAAGACATTTAAAAAATCTAATATACTTTGCGAATTCATGCTAGTGTTTTCAGTGGGTATTGTAAAATATAAGAACTTTAATTATACTTTCAATTTTAAGAGAAAGACATAATATGGTATCTGAATTTCTAAGTGATAATAACTCTGACCGTTTTCTGGGCTTTCGAAACTTTGAAAAATTATCAGGATTGGCAATATCTGCGACAGAAAGAAGGAGACCTGAATTTACTATTGTTTACTATACTGTCTTTTGTTTTTCAATTACTGTATTTATGAGAGTTTCACGAATAATACAGTTGTGGGCTACACCTACACATCTTATTCTGTACATCATTAATATTTATATATACATATATATTCTGTACATAATTAATATTTGTTATTATTTATTAATTCATATTATTTATCACAATAACTCATATACATATTTTCAATATCGTCCGCGCGCCCTTATCGGACCCTTGCATCGGCGGCGCACGCATGCGCAGTAGCGCGGACCGTGCGACGACCACCGAGGAGAACCGATCGTGGACGAGAGGCAGCGCGCCAAGTTAAGAGACTTGAGATAAAAACACGAAGTGCACGAAAACACTTGCTCTTTAATTTATTAGTTAATTTAAGTTTCTTTTAAATATCTTCATGCAATTTATGTTCGGTGCCTATGTTGAGAAGTCTTATATTATCCTTCATTGATTTTGTGTGGCAAAATGTATCGCTCTTAAATAACTGTGTGCATACAAGGAAGTAAAAAGTGTGAGTAAAACTTTATTGTTTTATTTGGGTGTCATAATCATTTCAACCCCAAACTGGTGACCCCGTACGAACATTGTATACGATTATTTCACACAATGAGCGACAGTAGTGATTCGGCGAAAACCACAGCGTCTCAAAATGTCGAACGCTCCGATCGCCGACAACGCAGGAAACGCGTCTCCATACCATCCGACATTTGTCGTATCGGTGCCCGAATACCACCGTTTTGGTCGGAAGAACCCGAGATATGGTTTGCTCAGGTGGAAGGCCAGTTTGCAATATCAGGAATTACATCAGATGTCACAAAATTTAATTATATTATAGGACATTTGGACCCACAATTTTCAAAAGAGGTAAAGGATGTAATAATTTCTCCGCCAGAAAATGATAAGTATGGGAAGTTAAAATTTGAGCTCATCAAGCGGTTGACGGCATCCAAAGAGAAGAAAGTGCACCAGCTACTTACTCATGAAGAGCTCGGTGATAGGAAACCGTCTCAGTTTCTGAGACACCTGCGTAGCTTAGCTGGATCTGAGGTGCCGGAAGACTTCATCCGCACCATTTGGAGCAGCCGTCTTCCGAACAACATACAGGCGTTATTGGCATCACAACCTTCCTCTCCATTGGAAGCACTGGCGGACTTGGCTGATAGAGTACAGGATTTAGTGACACCAACCAGACACGTCGCTGCCGCTTCCACACCCTCAGCATCATCGAGTTCAATGGAGACCATGGCTTTGGAAATAGCGGAGCTGAAGCAAGCTGTACAGAGTCTCACGCTTCAGGTCAGCCGTCGCGAGCGCGAGCCCCGACTGCGACACCGTTCGAGAGAAAATCCTCGGTTCCGATCAGCGTCCAGATCTAACTCAAATTACCGGAAATTCCCTGTATGCTGGTACCACTACAAGTTCGGGTCAAAAGCGACCAACTGCATTAAGCCCTGTGACTACGGATTAGCGGGAAACGATCAAGGCAGTCGGTAATGGCGACGAACGATTGCCCATCATCCAGTGGTCGCCTGTTCGTCACAGATCGCGCTACTAAAGCCCAATTTCTGGTAGACACCGGTAGCGACCTCTGCGTGTATCCAGTGACTGCACTTCGCGAACGACGACCAAAATCGACGTACCAGTTGTCGGCCGCTAATGGAAGCATTATCGACACTTACGGTTTCTTGCATTTAAACTTAGATTTAGGACTTAGACGTAATTTTAATTGGAATTTTGTTGTTGCTAATGTAACCAAGCCTATAATTGGAGTAGATTTTTTAAGATTTTATAATTTAGTTGTAGATATTCGCAATCGCTGTTTAATTGATAACACCACCTCACTGTGCACTATTGCAAAGATAAATAGCATTTCTAAATCTGTTTTGTCAGTTAAGGTTTCGACTGGTGATTCACGATACCATTCTATTCTCAACGAATATCCCGATATCACCCGGCCTTCAGGGACACTTCACACCACACGCCATAACACAGTGCACCACATCCGCACCACCCCAGGGCCCCCTATTTTTTGTGCTCCTCGCAGGTTGGCTCCAGACAAACTGAAGATCGCGCGTAAAGAGTTCCAGCTGATGATGGACAGCGGCGTTGCACGTCCCTCCGAAAGTCCTTGGGCATCAGCACTGCATCTAGCACCCAAGAAGGACAACAGTTGGCGACCTTGTGGAGATTACCGTGCTTTAAATGCGCGCACAATACCTGACAGGTACCCAATACGACACATCCATGATTTTGCTCACAGTATTTCAGGTTGTCATGTATTCTCCACAATCGATTTGGTGAAGGCTTATAACCAAATACCAGTTTTCGAGGAAGATATTCAGAAAACCGCCATCACTACCCCGTTTGGCCTGTTGGAGTTTCCATTCATGACATTCGGTCTCAGGAACGCAGGCCAAACCTTTCAGAGGTTCGTTGATGAGATGACAAGGGGACTAGACTTCTGTTATTCATACCTCGACGACTTTTTAGTGTTCTCCCAAGATGAGGCAGAACATGAGACCCATCTGAGGCAACTGTTTGAGCGAATGAAGCAATACGGTATCTTGGTAAATACCTCAAAGTGTGTTTTCGGGGCAGCCGAGGTATCTTTTCTTGGGTATCGCATCTCAGCAGAGGGTACGAAACCTATGGAAGCTAAAGTGCAGGCAATCAGAGACTGCCCTATACCCAAAACTGTTAGGGAACTTCGGAGGTTTTTGGGAATGTTGAACTTCTACCGACGTTTTCTTCCAAACGCTGCATTAACGCAAGCTCCCCTCAATTCTCTCTTGACTGGCTCAGTGAGGGCGTCACAGCCCGTAGACATCTCGGGAATAGCGCTGACCGCATTTGAGCAGTGTAAGCAAGACCTCTGCAACGCTGCATTACTGTCGCACCCTGACTGTACCGCCCGGCTCGCTTTAGTCGCGGATGCATCTGACGCAGCATTAGGAGCGGTTTTGCAGCAGTTAAAGGATGGAGCTTGGCAACCATTAGCCTTTTTCTCACGCAAATTGAGCACTGCTCAGCGTAAGTATTCGCCTTATGATCGGGAGCTACTGGCTATTTATGAAGGCATAAAATATTTCCGCCACATGTTGGAAGCTAGGCATTTTACTGTGTTCACAGATCACAAACCTCTTAGTTTCGCATTCAGTGACGGCAAACGCGATCCCTCGCCTCGTCAGTACAGACATCTCGACTATATATCCCAATTTACCACGGACATAAGACACATATCCGGTCGAGACAACGTGGTAGCGGATACATTGTCGCGCATTGAGGAAATGCAACCAGTCATCAACTACGAAGTATTGGCTAAATCTCAAACTTCTGATTCTGAGCTTGCCAACCTTCTCAATGACGGATCTTCTCTTAGACTTAAAAAGCTGGTAGTCGAAGGCAGTCGCCATGAAATATTTTGCGACGTCAATGGAGCATCACCAAGACCATTCATTACAAAGCCATTGCGGAAGCAAATATTCGACTGCTTACACAGTCTTAGTCACCCGGGCCCCAATGCTAGCGCCAGACTGGTAGCAGAACGTTACGTATGGCCGGGAATCCGAAAAGACTGTCGCGAATGGTCACAATCGTGCCTGTCTTGCCAACGTGCCAAAATAAGCCGCCATGTGTCAGCACCATTGGGCACATTTAGTTTGCCTCGGGCACGGTTTTCAGTGGTTCATATTGACCTCATAGGTCCTCTACCGCCATCGCAGGGATTCCGCTATTGCCTCACAGCTGTCGACCGCTTCACGAGATGGCCGGAGGTCATTCCTATAGTAGACATAACCGCGGAAACTGTAGGGCGCGCTCTCTTATCGGGCTGGATCTCTCGTTTCGGTTGCCCAACCGATATCATAACTGACCAGGGGCGGCAGTTTGAATCTAGTCTGTTTGCATATTTAGCAAAAATAGCAGGCTTCAAACACCGCAAAACCACGGCCTACCATCCAGCGTGCAATGGCTTAGTTGAGCGGTTTCATCGCCAATTAAAAGCCGCCATTGTTTGCCACGCTGATACGTGCTGGACTGAATCATTGCCGCTAGTATTACTCGGTATCCGTTCAGCCTACAAAAAAGACCTGATGGCTTCTTCGGCGGAATTATTGTATGGTGAACCATTGCGTCTTCCCGGGGAGTTCTTGGAGACCACAGTAGCTACAACCACAGACATGTCTGACTTTACATCCCGTATCAGGTCGTTTGTGGAGAAATTAAAACCATCCCCAGCCTCACGTCACAGTAATAATAAAATATTCATTTTCAAAGACCTCAATTCATCCAGCCACGTGTTCCTTAGGGACGACGCACTGAGAGCAGCATTAAGCCCCGTGTATGCCGGTCCCTTTAAGGTGATTGAACGGGGAGACAAAGTTTTTAAAATAATGGTTAAAGGAAAGGAAATATCGGTAACAATAGACCGCCTTAAACCTGCATACATCTTTACAGAACCTACCCCTGTGGGCGGTGGCAGCACCAGTTCCAAAATTTCTACAGAGCCCGCCCCTGTTGGGGGTGGTAGTTCTGGTCCCAAGGACACTAATAAAACAAAACCTGAGGAACCGGAAGTGAAAACCACGCGCTCAGGTAGACGCGTCAGGTTCCCTGATTGCTATCGCCCGTAGTGACGGTCTCTGGGGGGGAGTGATGTGGGCTACACCTACACATCTTATTCTGTACATCATTAATATTTATATATACATATATATTCTGTACATAATTAATATTTGTTATTATTTATTAATTCATATTATTTATCACAATAACTCATATACATATTTTCAATATCGTCCGCGCGCCCTTATCGGACCCTTGCATCGGCGGCGCACGCATGCGCAGTAGCGCGGACCGTGCGACGACCACCGAGGAGAACCGATCGTGGACGAGAGGCAGCGCGCCAAGTTAAGAGACTTGAGATAAAAACACGAAGTGCACGAAAACACTTGCTCTTTAATTTATTAGTTAATTTAAGTTTCTTTTAAATATCTTCATGCAATTTATGTTCGGTGCCTATGTTGAGAAGTCTTATATTATCCTTCATTGATTTTGTGTGGCAAAATGTATCGCTCTTAAATAACTGTGTGCATACAAGGAAGTAAAAAGTGTGAGTAAAACTTTATTGTTTTATTTGGGTGTCATAATCATTTCAACCCCAAACAGTTAATGGACAAGGGGTCCAAAACATTATAATCTAGAATTCCATTTCTATATACGAAGAACTTCCCCTTAATTTCATTTCTTCTATTTTACAAAGGACAAAGGTTAGATACTTTCATATATTTACAAAGGACAAAGGTTGGATACTTTCATATCCAAAGTCATAAAATATTAAAAATATTGTTGACACCTGCCTGACTCTTATTGTAGTTCAGTCAGTTCATTCATTCTCCGCTGATTTCGCTTCGCTATTCGTATTCGCTCATCACATCAATCATCATTTGTATTTGATAATTAGGATAGCTCTGTCGTGTCGTGTTGTTCGTAATTGGATTTTCATTTGTCACTTCTTTCGATTGTTTTCTTCATAATCTGGAATTATATTTTTTATTTATTTATTTATACCTGTATTGTAGGTGAAGGTTCAGTAAAATGTTTCAAAACAAATCTAAAAACTGTGATGGGCAATGTTTTGCCTGCCTTAGCACTGGTAGGAAATTAACAAAAATCGGATCATATTCAGATATGTTTCGAAGTTTAGTTCCAGAAGGTTCTTTTCAAGTAAGTAATAATAATATAAAGAAGTATATTGTTTGTGATATTGTTTTGTTTGAATTCGGTTGAAAAAATTATAACGGCCGAAGTTGGCAGAAAATTATTTGGGAAGGTGAAGTTTTTTCAAATAAAAAACGATTATAAAACGTTTTTTCAGTCCGTGGAACAGATTTATTCAGCCAGAGAAACTTTAATTATTCTGTTTTCTCATCTGTTTTTTATGAAATCGACAATTTGTTTTTGTAAATTACAATATTTTGTAAATACCTCCCATTTCAGAATATTTTTGGTCATGATACCAAAGTCCAGTAATTATTTTCATGGTGCTTTCAAAAACTTCTTTATTATTGTTTTTGAGGTAAATCTGATTTTACCTCAATAAAATTTTTAAATAAAAGTGCTTAAACTTAAATGAGATATTAGAAATTGATGAAATAAAGTAAAAAGTTTATTGAAGTTTTGTTTGATAAACAAGAATTAACTTTTTAACTTACTGCTCCTTTTTTTTTGTACATAATATTTCAGCAGTGCAAAAACCATACAAAAAAAACTGATTCCATTTGCATAAATGTATCAAGAAGGTAACTTAAGAAAACGTTTTAAAATGTTTATTTTTAAATTATTTCATGTTAAAAATAATAATGTTATACGTCTACTTTAAAAAATTGAAAAAAATATAACAAAAACAAGCAAACAAAA
The DNA here is from genome assembly GCA_910589355.1 of Parapoynx stratiotata. Classification (NCBI taxonomy): domain Eukaryota; kingdom Metazoa; phylum Arthropoda; class Insecta; order Lepidoptera; family Crambidae; genus Parapoynx; species Parapoynx stratiotata. Next base: position 3,321,717 of record OU342476.1, on the reverse strand, counting down.
ACAAGCTTCTAATTTAATGCTAAAATAAAAAAAAAAACTTTTACATTAAAACATTTACTGTTGACTTATAACATTTCAAATTAAACACATTTGACACAATTTATATGTTAATGAAATTTGTAAAAGGGGAAAAATTTATCCAAAAATATTGTGTATAACTTGTGTCACTTTTATTGGGTTTTCTGTGAGCCCTGGGGCTTGTAAAAGGAGATATAATAAGAATGGATATGATTATAAATAAAATGATATAAGTGTATACAATAATATAAACAACTAATATGGGTATTTTTGTAAAACAGGACAAATTGACTCATCGCTCACATGATGCTAAGTGATCACCGCAACCAAACAAAAAACCATTAAATTGTTTTATAAAATCAAATAAATCTGAATTTGAATGGGACTATACCATAGATCAAAGTCTGTTCAAAAATAATAAATGGGTTCAGAATAATGAAAAGGGATCTTTTGGTCCGGCAAGGTCAGGTCAGTCTTACCCGCTTCCGGCAAGCGTTACCCGCTTCCATCACCCGAAGACTCATCTACTGCTCACCATCAGTTGGTATTGACTAGTGTTGAGCCATGTGCTGAGTTTAAAAAATTGTTGGAATTCTTCTTTTGTATATTCTGAATATCTATTGCTATGAGGCAACAAGTTAGCTTCTTGTTACATATGGATCTTCACATGGTATGCACATATATCCTGTGGGTGTAAACATCCCTGCCTACTACTATAGGGGTGATGGATAAATACAGTTAAATTTAAAACAAAATTAATTATAAAAAGTATAGATAATCATATTAAATAATAATACATTGGCTATTTTGCTTTTAATACAAACATATAAATGTATAAATAACTATAACTTAATTTTTAAAAATATAAGCTACCTAAAGTTGTGAGGGAAATACCTGCTTTTTGAAGGGGACAAAATCTTTTAATTGAGATTAATCAATATGAACACTTATTCATAAACACTAACCGTCTTACCACAAAAGACAAATTGAACAGTTGTCTATCACTTGTTTAACTAAACACTATTTAAAGTTTAGGTACGCGTTCAACGTCTGTTTAATTTTTGTTTAGACGATGTTGAAGCCGCGTCTAGCTCTAGGCAATCGTAAAACACGGTCTTGTGGTAACGTTTTTTTAAAACACTTGCTTAACAGATGTTTAAGTTTTTTATGGTAAGGCCCAATTGCGCGGTCGAGAGTTAGCACTTAACCCTGGGGCAAATATATGTGCAAACCCTGGGTTAGGCGCTAACTCTCGGTCTTGCAATTGGGCCTAAGACGGTAAGTTTTAAGCAACAGATTTACTATGTTTAAACAATTGCTTAAAACTTAAATAGCGTTTATGAATAAGGGTGCTAATAAAACAAATAAAAATAATAAAAGAGTGTCGTAAAGAAAACTAACATTTAGTTAATATTATGATACTATTTAATTACCTACTTCAAAATTATTTTCTATAATTACAAGGTATTAAAAGAATCACAATTAAACTAATACAATAATAATACACATAATCACGACTATTATCCTGTAAGGGTTGGTTGGAGATTAGACAAATGCACCGCAATGCCGTCCACTGCCATAGTCCGCGCTTCACCAAGCAGTGACTGCACATGTGCTCAGATACAGATGGTGAACCCGTCTCCGCTATACGCTATTGGATGGTTGTGCAGTCCATAATTAATAAAAATAAATTTTAAAAACATTAAACTATAGTTATTTCGATTGTACCCTCGATGCTACTCGCCGTGGCTGCGATCTTAAAATTACTTTAGGTTAGAATTCTCGCAGTTGCTGTTGTTCTAACTACAGAGTTGGAATTGTCGCCGTTTTTTTCAATTCTGGGTTTTTACATCGATTCTCGCGTCCCTTTGACGTAATTTGTTTTTTTTTTGACGGACATCAATCATCGATTCTCCGTATCTAATTTTAAACATTGACGTTGAGTTTATAGTTGATGCACGCCAGTATTAGGTATAGTATAAAACAAAGCAAAGTATTTTCTAACATTTTATGCAGTACATCATTTCTTCTGGCTGTACCTGCAACGTCCTTGCGTATCATTGCGTATCATTGGGGGTGTCCGGCCAGGCGTTCGAGTGGCACCTTTTCTATAACTTTCCAACAAAGGAGAACATTTCGTTTCATACATTTTTGGGCCATTTTTCAAAGTGCCGGTTAAAAAAAATTGTATGTATGTTTCGAAGTAGCTATATGGATCAATACAATCAATATTTCTACTTTTTGAAAGTACTTAACATTGTGTAATTCAGTAATTACGACTGTTTTTTTTCGACTTTTAACATGGTGTTGTTTCGGACTGTTAAATATATTATCTAACAATGTCATATGATATTCTATGACTTCTGTATTGGAACATCATAATGGAAGAATAGGCGAAAAGAGAAACAAGATACGATTTCAAAGTCGTTTATTACCTACTTTAATTATTAATTATGTTGTGTTACTATAACATGTAATCCTTCTGCCGGCAGACGACCTAATTCTTCATGACGTGCGAAACTCATGTACACACGATCGTCATAGTGTGAGAACAAACAACAAACAAAAATAACTTTATTTCGCAGGACAGACCTGGCACATAAAAACGTCAATATTTTACAATTTATAAATTTAAAAATAATTTATAATAAAATAAAAAAGTTTATTCTAAATTTAAGGTTAATTACCGCGAGCGCTTGCAGCAAGTACAACCACAGAGTATTGACTGTGCAACCCTATTGTCCGTTTTCCTATTGGATAATGCCACAAGTCACAGTCTGCCACAATGAAGACGTAATAGGTTTGTCGTGCACATGTTGTCAATCAGATCACGATAGCTGTTTAGCAATGCTGTTACTGTTTAGTAATTTATTTTGTTTGTTTTGACTTGTCAAACGTGTATTTGATGATACCAATTTGATTAAATGAGTTTGAGTTTGAGTTTTGTCGTAATCCTGAAGTAATCTATCATGTTACCTAATGATCGATTACTGTTGTGATTATGGGTTTTTTAATTTTATAAAAGAAAGAGAAAACGAACTTCCCTAAATATTTGCAAATAAGAAAATTGTTAATATCAATGACCTTTTAATATTTCGTCGTTTTTAAAATCATAAATGACAACTTAAATATTAGGTCCTTACCTATAAAATTGGTGTTTTGTATGGAGATTTTGGGGAATTCTGCATTTTCCAAACTAACATTTTATCAGTTTTCTCCACAACGACAAATCCAGAGATAATAATATTTAGCATGTATCATTAGACAAGCTTTAGTAATATGTGTAATATCACACTTCATAAAAATTATTTATCGTTTTTAAGTGAATGCAAATAAAATAATGTATTCGGGAGGCACTTTGTCTCCGTGTCCAATTTTAACATAATTAAACTTACAACAAATTATCAAAACAAATCAAAAGAGCTCAAAAATATAGTCTATTTTTCGACGAGGTATTTATTTTTTAGGAATACTCTGAATTTTAAAAGTTACAGACAAAATACTAAGACAGAATAAAAACACCAATTTCATAGGTAAGAACCCAATATTCAAATTACATATCATACATAACACCATAAAGTTTCTGTAACAGTTACTATACAAGAACCTTAATAAACGAAAGTTCCTTTAAAAGTGTCCGTTTATAACTACAACCACCTATGGCAAATGGTGACCAGCCTAGATTTATTGGCTTTTTGGTCAGTGGTTAGCTGGGTTTCATTTGGTAGTTTTGTTCCTGGCATTTGTCCCACATATCCGCATGCCTAACGTGACTATTTTTTTTTGCCAGAGCGGGACATCCGCGGAGCCGTAATTATATATTTTTTTTGTGTTTTAAAATTTTTTGATACCATCTGATGAACCGGCTATCATTGGGTTGAATACTCAATGATAGGCGGTCTGGAATAAAAAGCCCCCATTTTGAAAACTAGAAAGCCATTTTTTTTCTTAAAGTTAAAAGTTATGTAAATGTTTTACTTTTTAGCTGAGAAAATTAGGTTTCATTTCATTAGGGAAAGAAAATACTTTTATTCTAGCATTAAAAAGTTTTATTTATAAAAATAACAAAAAGCCTTTTCTTATGGCACAATCACATCACTCTCAAAGTTTAAGGATAAAAGTACTCTTAATTTTAAATATTGGACAAATTTGATAATTAAATATCAAAATTACAAAACAATATATCAAAATTTCAAAAAATAATTACTTAACAAACATAAATGTTGAGATCAAAAAAGCTAGTTTAACGAAAAATATTACTCCTCGCATTATCAAATTCACTTTACTATTAAATCAACCCGTTTTTAAAGTAAGAATCATAAAGAATAATTGTTGAGCTCACAGCCGTAATCATAAATATCAAAATAAAAATAAATCATCAAATTAAATTAGTCACATTCTTATAACACTTATTATAACAAATCAACATTCACTTTATGCTTAGGTAATAACTATAATTAGAGTTTGTAAATAAAAAATAAGAACATTATTCTTCACATCGGTCAATTGAATTGACTGAGCTAGAATTGGAAGGCAAATTCTACCAAAACGTTTTCCGATTCTCTGACATAAATTAAACGTATGTTTGTTTACTATAGTACACTATAGTAACTTTTTCCTATTTTGCTGTTTTGGACGGGAAAATGTCAAACGTTACAAAGTACTTTCAGCGACTTTTGTGAAATATATTAATTTACCTAAACTAATTTTGTCAAATGCAAAATGAAATTGTTAAAAAAATTGCTTCTTTAGAAGTTACCAAAAATGATGCTTGTTACCCTGTTTTATTAATGTGATTATTTCGTTAGTGATGTTGGTAAATCAAATAAAAAAATGAGTATCAAGCTATCAGCGAATATTGACTCGTTGTTTTTGTTTTGTAGGACGAGAATCAAATTATCAAATTGGAATCGTTGGAAATATGTTGGGAGTGTTATGCTTTGGTGAAGAAAATGGTAAAATTTCGGATTCAAGTCAAGAAAGCGACTGATATCTTGCTAAGTGGTGAGGTATGACTTGATTCAAGAGTACTCAATACTCAACATATTGTGTAATAATGTAATTTGTCTTTGGTAGTTGCTATTTAGATTATAATTATTATAGGCCTAACACCGATCGAAGAGCAAAACTCTCCGAAGCCAAAATTACTTATTAGCTTTCACCTAGAAGGAAGAACATTGCCTTGCCTCTGTGAACTTATCTCGTCGGTCCATACTTCCTGTAATATCGTCCCCGTGTATCACCGCCTTAGGATTTTTATTATTTTCATACATTGCGTCCCCACGAGTAGCTAGGACATAGATGTCGATACTGGCAGAGTCCCGCGCGATGACAAGGTTAGCCATCTTCGGGTTCACCCGTCCCCAGGGCTTGAGCTGTACGCTTGTAACTAGGCTCTTCCCTAGCCACACGCCCACAGATCGCAGACCCTGGATTAGTGGAGAGGCAATCCAGGTACACGCATGGTGTATGCATATTTAGTGCCCCCCAATATTAATCTATGTTACAATAATTTAATATCTTATTCTTATTATTATTTATTTATTATTATTTAATTCTTTATATTATTATAATCATAACTTATTATGCGTAAAATTGTGTTTGAATCCGAATATTAAATCTTAATTTCATGAAAAACGCACATTAAATGTTTAGATCATAAGGTTATATAAATTATAGGAATATTAACTAGAACCATTGTATTTGAAAAGCATTTAAAGTATATTTACATTTCAGAGTCATGTAAATGGTACACTGTCTTACTTAACCAAAGTAATAAATAATGATATCCAACATATCGTGTTCGCGGATGAAACAGAAACACAAATAAAGTATGAAAATGATTACGCATTGAACAAATTTAATGAAAGTGAACACTCTGATTCAGCTATACAAGATGATGATGTTGTAAATAGACGTACACCCTCACAATCCGAAATAAAACCTAAAATGAAAGCATTCATCGCTGGTCGTACTAAAACCAGTAGATGGGCAATGAAACGAGCAATGCAAAATAGAAAACCTAAATTTAAAATTGTATATGCAAAAAATATAAAAGTGAAGGATATTTTTAGAACAACTAGACAATGTTCGACAAATACACAGTGCTTTAGTTGTGGTATAAACTTTAAAAGCGAAACAGATATAAAGAAACATTATAGAAGTGATCATGAAAAGGTTCGTTACATAAACGAAAATGTTTACAAATACAATCAATATAATTATATTATATTGATGATATTCTACTTTTATTTTAGGAGTTTGCTTGTGAAGTCTGTAATACATTATTTTCGGAAAGAGGTGAACTCTCAGCTCATATTAGAACTCATATTTGGATATATGAGTGCAATTTATGCAAATATATCTGTTACAGCGAAGTAAGACGACAAAATCATTTGGTGAAAGCCCACCGTTATCTCTTTGAATGTCTCAAGTGTGTAAGGAAGTTCGTGTGAGTTATTTTTAAAATTTAAATATAATCAAAAAGTTTTCAATAAAAAATTATTGTTATAAAAGTATTTTTTAGATCTCGCCTAGAATTTTTTCAACACTATAAAGACTGGCACGAAAAGTTTGAATGCGATTACTGTGGAATTAGTTTTAAGATGAGATACTGCATCAAGGATCATATAAGGTCAGTGTAAATAAAATAAATAAACTTAATCACATTTATGGTAACAAATAAATATTAAAAGTTAATTTATACAGTGTACTTGGGTACCGGTGTCGGAGTTTTTAATATCGTGATTTGTCAATAAAATTGATCAAACTTACCGACATTTAAATCTCCGAAACAAATAAAAATATATAGATTATTGACGATATTCAAAATCTTTCTATTCAATTAAAGAGTTAGCAGGAATCAATTTAGTATTGCAACCGTTTCTACCATTGAGTTACAATAAAGGTTCGAGCACACTATGCCGGGCCGCAACGGGGCGGAGCGGGCCGCAGCGCAACGCAAAATGCGTACCTAGCACATTTGTGACGGGCCGGGTCGCATTGCATTGACGGATTTTAAGTAGTGTGCTGTCGGAATTTGCGTGCATTGTACGTTATGGATAGCTCTGATGAAGAACTTTCGTTTTTTTGCCTGCTGTTAGATGAAGAACAGCATAGACAAGAGGTTCGTCAAAAGAGAAAACGTAAAATATGGATACATCCCATTTGTTCCAAGAGAAAGATATTCGGCGAATACCATCATCTTTTCCCCGATCTTTTAACAGACAAAAACAAGTTTTGGGGATATTTTCGGATGACTCCTGATCGATATTTTCAATTACTTGAAATAATAAAGGCGAATCTGCATAAAAAAACTACAACTTTTCGTGAGCCTATCGGACCAGAAGAGCGACTTGTAGTGTGTTTAAGGTAAGTTTCACTATATCATACCTAGTGATTTTTAATTACCCTTTTATCTTCCCATTTAATGCAGCGTAAATTGTATCTTAAATTGTTAGTGAAGTCGTACGTTAGGATCTTGTGTCTTTGTCTTTTTAATAGTTAGCAGCGGCGCTAGTTAGAGTATGTTTTTATTTTAAAGGAAAAAAAACATATACATAATGTCAATATTATATTGTAACAAAATCACAGAACAAAAATCTTTCTATCTTAAACTTTAGTAAAAATCAACATCTTGCATTTCTCTTTATGTTTGGCCTCTTATTTGCCCATCACTCAAAATACCATTCATTGGTTATTTTTCTTTTGTTGAATAGAATTTAAAAAAGCATTTAAGTTATCATCAAGATCAAGAGCTATCTCTTCTTCCTGTTCCTGTATGTCAATATCATTTGGATTCGTGTTTGTTGAAGTTGGTGTTATTATTTGGTTTGGAGGTTGTGCATCAACATCGTTTGAATTAACAACGATTATGGGCGGTGCGCTCTCTTGAGATAATTCCAATAAATATTGTGGTTTAGACTTCTCCCTAAAAACCAACTCTTCTGCATCGGTAACTATTTTAAAAACTTCACGTTTTACACGAATTTGTACATCTTTCGGAAAATTTGAAACAGTTTCCCCCATGTTCTTGAAAAACTCAACTATTTTATCGGTTTCATTTTTCTTGGCACTATATTTTTTTTCTAAATACTCTTGCAATAATGAGTGTGTTGGTGAAAGTTGTGGTGGAGTATTTAAAGTTCTAGAATTTCTTTTATAAGGACGAGGTGAATTGTCTTCTGAAGAACCAGAACGATTTCTTATAGTGCTTTGTGAAGGACCAGCACTTGAACCAGGGCTATCACCGCTATGAATATCATATAAAAGACTATTATCCTCATTACTTGAGTCTTGCGAAACATTTGGTGGAAAATTTGAAAAAGTTTCATCTTCATTGCTGATATAGGGGATAAGGAATGACAATAAATCTTCATACTTTGGTTTCTTCATATTTGTTGCAGCTTGTCCACTTTTTGTTTTCCTTAACTTTTTAGCGCGTCTGTAATTATCTCTAATACGTCTCCATCTGTCTCTGCAAGTTTTAGCTGTGGAAGAAAACATATAGGTATTAGTAAAGTTAGAACATAAAGCATAAATAGGCTGATAACTATGCCATTAAAGACTCCATGGAACATAACATTATTGGCTTGCATAAATGTAAGGATCAGTTAAAAGATGTAAGATGTTTCAACCACATTGTTTTTATGTTTCAGATATTTGGCAACAGGAAATTCAATGAAGTCACTCGCCACTACTTTTCGTCTTGGTGAATCAACTGTTAGACAAATTATTTATGAGGCATGTACAGCCATATTTAAGAAGCTGTCTCCTAATGTCATGCCCGTACCGACAGAAGCAGACTGGAAACGTAAAGAACAGCGTTTTAGAAGGCAATGGAACTTTCCAAATTGCATTGGGGCACTGGATGGAAAGCATGTTATTATTGAAGCACCACCGAATAGCGGTTCCCTTTATTTTTCTTACAAAAAAACGTTTACTATAGTTTTATTGGCCTTAGTCGATGCAGACTACCGTTTTACAGTCTTCGATGTTGGTGCCTTGGGTAAAAATTCTGATAGCCTAATATTCAATAACTCTAATTTTGGCAAAGCTTTAATCGATGGACAGTTTAATTTGCCTGCTGATCGTTTAATACCGGGTACTGAAATAAAGTTACCACATGTCATCGTTGGAGACGAAGCTTTTCCATTAACCAGACATTTGATGAGACCATATCCAGCAAATCAGTTGACAAATGATGAAGACAAGAAAACTTTTAATTATAGGCTGAGTAGAGCTAGGCGTGTGAGCGAAAATGCGTTTGGTATATTAGTAAAAAAGTTTAGAGTTTACGAAAGACGTTTTTCGTTATTGCCGAAACATGTTAATGTTATTATATTAGCCACTTGTTGTTTGCACAATTTACTGCGAAACGACATTTGCTACTGGTCTGAAGAGGAAGCTCAGAGAAATGTGGTATCAGAAGCTATAACAGATTTGCCTTATATTGGAGGTCATGCAGCACTAGACGCGATGTGTGTCCGTGATCAATTTAAAAGATATTTCGTATCTCCAACTGGTACCGTTGAGTGGCAGTCGAGGGTTATTAGAAGAGGTATGCGAAGAAACTAATATCTTGACACTAAGGTGATTTATTCGATACTGCCTACTTACAAAAAACCGGTCAAGTGCGAGTCGGACTCGCATATGAAGGGTTTCGCATCACAGATAATACGGAACCCAAAAAAATAAATAATACTGTTTTTGGGCATTTTATACGGAACCGTCCACAATTGGTACTAATTGTCCCGAGACTGGGTGTTTCTATGTATCATAAGTATGTATTTACAAACAAAAAGTATATAAGTATTTGTTTTTCCGTTGTTTAGTACTCATATTACAAGCTCTGCTTAGTTTGAGACTAGATGATGTGGTGTGAACGTGTCACATATTATTATTATTTTTATTACTTATTTATGCTTATTATGATTAATGTCACTATTAATAAAGTAACACCTACTCTAATAATGAAAGATACACTATGGTTGTTGGTGTCAGTCAGTCTGGCGGCAATAAACATTTCCTCAGAAATCCGTCAAATCAGTGATATTAAATATTATGTTACTTGGTCTAAATACGTCGTAAGTTACAAAAAATGTATTTATAGTACATCACGAATTCACGACACAAGTGCGTTATGATGATTATAACATAAGAAATAAATACTTGACAGTGTTACTTACCAGAATCTTTCATTATGTCCCCTATTTCCTTCCAAATATTATCTCTTCTTTGTTGATCATCGTAATGAGGATCTTGCAAATCATAAAGTTCTTTGTATCCTTGAACTAAATTAATCAAAAGTTCTTCATTCATTTTTGTGAACACCAAAGGAACACACTTCTTCCAAAAAATGCAAATATCGTGAATATAAACGCGGCTCGCGTGGAGACCAATCCGCTTGCTATAGCACACTGTTGACGGGGCGCAGCGGGGCGGGGCGGGGCGCATCGCACAGGCGGAATTCCGCCGCGCAATAATGCGAGCCGCTGCGGCCCGACACAGTATGCGTTATTTCATACAAATTGTATTGAAGCGGTTTAAGCTGATTTTTGCGCTCCGCCCCGCCCCGCCACGGCCCGGCATAATATGCTCGAACCTTAAGCTAAAGCTATAGAGGATGGGTATCGGCCCAGTTCACAGTACCGACCAGAAACTTAAATGTTTATAAATTATCTATACTACAACGTTATGTTAGCGATGTGTGTTTGATCTATAAAATATCGATAGTTGAGATGTCGAGATTTCCACTACTTAGAAAAGGCTGTCAAAAAAGATTTAACATAATTTTATGTTCCGATAGATCGTGCTATCTTTGAAATGAAACAAGTAATTAGAATGACACTATTTTAATAACAAGTTTAATGTAAAAAAGGTATGAAGAAAGCATTATTGACCCTTAAAAAGTAAATTTATTTAACACTTTTCGTTTTATATTATATTATGTATATTGCGGTACAACACTATTTCTCTTTGATTCGTCAGAGAAAAGTAGTGTTGCTGTTTCATTCATGAAATGACGGAGGATGACTGTTTATACCTGTGATCATAGTATGGCGCACTCTTATAGCTTTAGCTTATTTAAACTCAATAGTTTCTACTCACTAATCCGCTTTGGGTCAGTGTGGTGGTCTTACGAACGGCTCATACTCTTCACGTGTTTCTCTATGTAGAAAGAACTTATAGGCTGGTATGAGATGGGATATGTTTTAGGAAACAACACTCACCAATAGAATGCAAACAATGCAACAAGCGGTTCGCTCGATACAACGGGTTATGGCTTCATAATAAAATAAGACACGGACCCCCTGCGCCATCGGCATACTGCGTGGAATGCGATAAAAGCTTCCCTGATGTCTACAGATACAAATGGCACCTTGCTAATAGCACAAAGCATAAGCCTAGGAAGAAAGTAAGGTAAAAAAATTATGATAACTATAATTATGAGCTGCAACACGTAATTTAAGTAGAATAATAAATCAACGTGTAACGCCATAAAGAAACACCAAATAAAACTGGACAACGTCACAACATTTTAAATGTAATTCTTAAAACGTAAACAGTTTTGTTTTTGTTTAAATACGGAATCATTGTGTTGTTTTCTTTCATTTTCACCCCTTTTAACCAAACAACTGCAAACTACATTCGGTGTCATATTGGCCAGACTGACTTTGTTTGGCGTTGCCATGTCAAAATTTGCAAAGCCTTGAATAGAGCGTAAAATAGTTATAGTTAATATAGGTTCCTTTTGCAGAATACCATGCCCGGAGTGTGAAAAGGTATTCTCCAAAAATATTTACATGAAGGATCATTACAATATGGTGCATTTGAAACAGTACAAATATCGTTGTGGAGAATGTGATAAGGTTTGTGGGCTTTATCAAATTTCTTCATACTAATGAACCCTATCCTTACTATGAAATCTATCGTCAATAACCGCTAATTGTTAATTATGTAGTTGTGGATAAATTGGCTATGAATATCTAAACTAGCAGAAAATATTACCATATGGTATCATATGTTTACACTATTGGTTAATATTCTAATCTGATTTGATTTACATAACTACAGTTCAAACTAGCGGCTTGTAATACTTTTGTGATATGTATGTTTTTTATATTTTAGAATTACATCAGAAATGCTGATTTGGTGAAACATAAACGACGCATCCATGAAGGCATACTGCCACCCAAAAATAAGATATGTTATTTGTGCGGAAGAGGCTTTTCTGTAAGTATAGATTTAGAATCCTGTTGATATGATACATCATTGGCCATGGTTATTTTTTATTTATAAAGCCCATCAAATGACTCAAACCGAGCAAAAGCGAGCCACAGATCTGCAGTCCTAGCCACCTCCACCCTGCTCGCCCATTAGGTGTTTCAAGAATCGAGAAGAACGAATTAAATCCTTATTTTAGAGAGCTATCAAAAAATGGTTATCATTACATCATTAATGTCAACTGGTTTTAAATTGATAACGTGGAATAATATAAAAAAAGGTTATTAAAAAGTCATTCTGAGTATCTGTTATGTTTTGCATGGACTGTATTTTAAACAAATTGTTTTTTTAACAGACGAATAAGATTCTGACGAATCATCTGCGCACGCACACTGGTGAGCGCCCGTTCGTTTGCGCCGCTTGCCCCGCTCGCTTCGCTCAGCGTACAGCGCTCGTCGGTCATGTTCGAGCACTCCATCATAGCGAGGGTACAAAAACCTGATTGAGATGTGAATAATAGTAATTGTAAAAATTTCTGCTTAATCTAAAAACCAATGACAATAAAAAAAATACGTAGGTATTATAACTTCATACGTAATTTGTAAAATATAGTTACTAACATATCAATTTCATTTAAATTGTTGGTGATTAGGTGGCAATCTATAGTACGTCTCAATCCAAGTTGTCAAAAAGGTAAACAAAAAAGCCGACTTACCGAATTTGTTATTTAAAAATCACACTTTTTACATGGACATTGGCACTTAAATATAATTAACGGTAACAATTGTTGTCCCTTTCAATTGATTTCAATTACCTACAGTCATCACAAAATATTTTAGAGATGAAACATTACCTTTGTTTTGTTGTGTGAAAATGATAAGAAGAAAGAGTTAAAAAAAAACCAATGCAAAAAAAACATTCTTCTAGCTCCTAAACTATAAAAAATCGCTGAACATACATGGGGGTGATTCAGGTGCCTCTTAGCACAAGGAATCCAAATCTTTTCTTCGGACGTTAACTGACGGGCCACGCTGTACATATCTATACAAATAATAAAACTTTAGAGGTCGAATATCTGTACATAGAAAAAAAATGCTTAAAATCAAGTCAGGGGGATGTAAAATGAGGTAAAATACAAAAATATTTTTTTTCTCTGTCTATAAATAAAAATTGATCCTAATTAGAATTTTCTCGTTGTAGAAGAAATCCATCAATTTTTCTCTCTGGTTGTTAAAGTAGTCTTCACATACTTGTGTATTATTTTACTTTTTTTTTTACTTTTTTTTTGTACATCGACTATGATCGATTGAATATGAATGGAATTAAATTATAACACAACACCTCATTATTGTAACCATATTCAGACAAATAAACGATTCTTATTCTTATTTTTATGGTTTTAAGAAATAAATGCATTATTATCTCAGGTTGTTTTTTACTGTTGTAACTCAATGTAACGCAGACAATATTATAGGCCAGTTGACGCTTTTATTATTGGGCCCCAAATGATTAATTTCTGATAGCAATCACCATAAAAAATTATAATAATAAATTCTGAAGCCTATAAAGCAATAAATTTTAAATTATTAATTACGTTTTTGCTTAAATGTCAAAAACGCCTTTGGCTTATTCTTAATATTTGAATAAATTATTAAGCGTCGATTAGTAATCCTTTATCCCCTTTTCAGTTAACTGAAATGACAACTAAATATATTTGTCATTTCGGTTAAGGAATTTTGCAAAGTTTTTATTTTCTCATTTAATGAACATATAGTTTGTTCATATGTCAGCTTATTTTAACAATATTAGAGCATGATTCCAATTTCTTTAATAAGTGTGTGATGTCTCTTTTTGATACTTTGTGTGACAGAATTTTTTTCTTCATAATCCTAGTTTTTTTATAAATTTGTAGATTTAGAAATATTTTTCTAACTTGTTTTTGCTGCATGCCAGCCTCTCCGTTGAATTTGATATATTACCACTATCACTATAAGTGTAGTTCAATGTGGGCCGGTAAGGTTGCATGCAACTGAAACATTGTCTGCGGCGCTACCAACCATCGCATCAAATAGTCTCTGGGAGTCTACTCTCTTTCTACGAAACGAAGTTTCGATAACGAACGAATTTCAAACGAAATTTCGCAGGTGACTCTACTCTATTTCATTTTCGAACACGCACAAGAAGTTCGGATCCGTTGACAATTTTCGTGAACGAATGGAATGCGTTACTTTTGATAGGCGCTTTTTAATGTCAACTCTAAGAAGTTACGGTTGTAACGCAACTTAAAGTTTTAGGCCTTTAATTTTATTTTCATATGTCACATTATTTTTAAGTTATAAAATAAACAATGTCTGATAATTTCATACACAAAAATAAAATCTAATTCATCCATTTCTATTCTGCGGTGTAATTCGCGAAGACACTACAAAGAACCCATGTCACTGATGTTATTAACCGACTAATTTAAGAAGAACTACTTTGACTTATGATATTTACTTAATATATGGCGACGAAAACTAATCGGATAAGCCTACACTTTTGATTGTAGAGCATTCCATCAATTTGAATTTCGAACAAAGGTGGGGGGTAGGGTTTCTCATGTGTTAAATTTATTTTTCTCAAGTGTTGTTCTCAAATCGTCGAAATGTTATCAAGTGCTTTTTTGAAACTGCAAATTCAAAAACTTTATTGAGTTTACATGCATCTCAGCGCATGTTTATGAATGGTAGGAGAAACTAGAAAATATTTAAGTAATATTCTGCTGTTTACCACATTTTCCATTACAAATATGTACAAATATAGTCTAAAGAATCAGTGGTATAATCCAATAAAGCAATACACACATAACACAAACATTACATTAAATATGTAAATAATTTAATTATAAAATGTAACTTTTCATAGTTTATACCTATATTATATACCAATGTTTACCCCTTAATCATATATCTTGGCCATATTATTATTAGATCTTCAAATAATCCCCGACTTAGGCCCGATTTTTCAATCCTCAGATAAAACTATCTGTCAGTCAAATGCTCTGTCCCTTTTCTTTTTATGACTTTAGAAAGTGACAGTGATAGTTTTAAATGGCGGATAATTTTATCTGAGGATTGAAAAATCGGGCCTTAATCTATAATTCTTAACTAACTCCAAGTCGGGGATTGACCTTTTATTTAATAGGTTGCGCAGACGACGACAATTCCTTCTGCAATTCCTTCCTCGCGCAAAGCAGCCTCAAATAAAGGTATTCTTGCCGATATTTTTATTTGAAAGTTGGTAAAAAGTTTGGTTTCGTCAATTTGAGGTTAAAACTTCGAACAAAGAACTGTCAAATTCTAATATTCGTGAATTAGAGTAGGTTTAGAGAATTTAAACGTCAAACAATTTTCGGACGATCGAATATTCCAAACGAACGGAATCGTGGTAGGAAGAGTTCGAAGTTTCGAATTTCGTTGTTTAATTTGTCTTGTTCGTATGTATTAATGTAGTTATAGCCTCTTATTAACTCGTCTCCAAGTCAGTGACGCGCGTGATGTGCCTGTTCATACTCATCACTGCATTGGGCGAACCGGTCTATGTTGTTGTAATATTTCCCTATCATTATCTAGAACAAATATTTGTATATTTTGCCATTTCTCCTTTTAATTTACTATTTTTGTTTAGCACGTCCAATAGTTCCTTTTCATTGTCATCCCTTTCTCTATCCAACTGTTTAATCAACTCCTTGGAGGCCTTTAGTTCTTTTAATGCCAGTTGCAGATCATCCTGGTGAGATAAGGCTCTGCGAGTCATCATAATGAGTAAAAATAAAAGAAATCAAAACAAAACCTGCTTAACCCTTTCAGGACCATAAGGTTATAAGAGGTACAGTAATCATTCTGACTGATCAGGATGATCAATCGAGCATCTAATAAACATATTTTAAAATAAAAACACCAAAAATATTATTAAGTTTTCTGTTTTTTTTTGGGACATATTTGTCCATATGGTCGTCAAAGGCTGACATTTTCCATATTCAGCTTTATCTTTACCCGTGTACATTTATTCCTAATTTATGATATATGATATTTTTAAATGAGACAACATATTCATATTTATATGTATATAATTATTATTAAAAAATATTATTTTAAATAAAACGTTCTAAATTACTGGCTTTGGTGTTCAGCTAAACAGTTTCCGTCATTGGTGTAACAAAGGTGTACTTTCCACGTAGCACAAGTATTATTTGTACGACTTTCTCTTTTGAACTTCGCACAATTCACACATCGTCTTCTAACATTGACCTTTCCATAGGATGTGTAGGTAATTGACGCTTTATTATAGCGTTACCTACGAAGCTAGTTCTTGAAGAGGGGCATCTCGTTGCCTGGCGGTAAAACCATTGATCAAGCTACGAGCTACCACTTGTATGCATTGTAAGTTGATCAACAAACTTCCCTCCATTCTCCTCTTCTTCTTTTGCCCGCCCTGTTCCCAATTCTATTTGTGGTCGGCGCAACATGTCTTCCTCTTCCACTCTCGTCTATCACTCGTCAAGTCAACACTCACTCCCATCCTCATCACATCATCATTCACACAATCCATCCATCTTTTCTTTGGTCTTCCTCTCCCCACACGCCCATCCACTTTCCTGGTGACATGATCATTCTCTCTTCTCATTACATGTGCATACCAAGAAAGTCGTTTTTCTCTCTGTTTATCAGCAATCGGGGCAACTTTAAGACTTCCCCTAATATATTCATTCCTCACTCTATTCATTCTCGTCACACCACACATCCACCTCAACATTCGCATTTCAGCCACATGCAATCTTTGTTCATCCATCCGCTTTACAGGCCAACATTCCGATCCATACATGATGACAGGTCTTATTATAGATTTATAAATTTTCTCCTTCAGTCTTAGGGAAATACGGGGGTCACACGCTCCTCCCCTATTGAAACAGGAATTCATAACCAAAATTTTGGAATACATTCGGAGCGTATGTTCTCTGGTTCCACTTGAAAACTGGTTGACGGTCACTATGTGATTCGTTGACAAGTTCTTCCCCGAAAGTTCAGGGCTCGGGTTGGCTTGAAGTTGATGTGTCGTATCTTCAATATCAACATCTAAAACGCCTTGGTCCAATCTCAACATCTTGATGGGTGATGTCCTGTGTGAGAAGCCTTACATCTTCTTCATTGAGCAACAAATTGTTTTTCATTGTCACTATTATCACCCATATAAATCTGTTGGATTTCATTTTCATTGAGTTCAAAAACTGCAAGATCTTTACAACTGTAATATTGGATAAATAATTTCCCTCACGGGTCACAGGGTCGCCGGTGTCCATTTATCTTTATAATCACAGATCAATACATAAAATATAAATATGGTTTTATTAGTGCACAAAATAAAAAAGTACTTACCACGCAATAAATATCTTTAAATATAAATTTTGAAAACAGCTCTATCACTTCAAAATAACTTTTCAAAATACAAGGAATTCGCGCGAAACAAACTGTCAATTTCCAATGACCATAGACAAAGAATGACAGAGAAAGAATGAATGTAGTGTTGCTCTGATTAAAAAAAATAAAAACTACATTCAGAAACTAGTTAAAACTATAAAAACATCTACTACTTTCTTAGTTATTGATATAATTATTTTTTTTGGTTGGGACAAAGGGTTAATCAGTTCAAAAACCGTGGGTTAACAAAAGCTGTCAAACTTAAACGTAAAATAACAAAAACATAGGAAGAAAAGCGACGTTTTTTAATGAATACTATTTATATATAGGAATTTTATAATTAAATTCCAAACAATACTCGAATGAAGGGGTAACTTACCGGCGGTTACGGTACTCACAAATTATCACTATTATTGCACACAATTTTTGCCCATAGTGTTTTAATAATCTTCACAGTGTTTAGAATTAATAGTTAATCAGTTATTTAAGGGTACAGGGCCTAACATAGTTATATTTGCAGACTTCTCGAAATCTCTAAAAAATCTTCTGGCTATGTTTCCATCATTGGTTGTACCGAAACTTTGCTTCACAAAATCAACAAGTATTTCTACTTGTTTCTTAAAACTCATCTTGTATCATTTGTTTCCTCGCTGCTTTCAGCTCTTTGTTGGTTCCACGTGCACTGCACATTTTGAAATCTATGTGATAGGAAACATACTGCATTCCATACAGCGAATCCACATGTGAAGGGAAGAAAGTCCATATTTGAACACATCTTGTCGGACAGATCTCGAAACACTTCTGTTAAATTGTTCATCTCTGCTGGTTTGGCAAGGCATATTACAACAAAAAGCAGCAGGAGTGTCCGTTTTTAGCCACTTTTCCATCTATCATGGTCATGTCAAGCTCATGACTAATCTTAAGCCCATTCCAAATTGTACAAGTCACATTTTCTATTTCTCTTTTTAATGCAGTTTCTTCCTTTAATATATTTTGCTGTCTCCTGACAAAACTCAAATTTAATTGGTGCATACAATTTTTAATAGATATGTGTAAATGTACGTAATTTATACTATTTTTTCAATAACTGTACAGGGTCTTGGATTTTTGTAAATATCTCCTTTTCTTATCATTTAGTCCTGCTAATAACTTGTTGTACTTTTTGTCAAATTGCATATTTTTATTCCTACGGGTTTTCGTGTTTCAGTAAAAAGATTCAGTTTCATGATAATGACAAAATGCTTTGATTCTTTCTTTATTTTGAGATTTAAAATAAATCTGCGATTATTTAAGTTAAAATAAAAAAAAGTGTTTTTTATGCATTTTATACACAATAATATCCTACGTATAATTGTTCACGATACCGCATGCGTTGGTAAAAATCTGCCATATA
Organism: Parapoynx stratiotata; assembly: GCA_910589355.1. Taxonomy (NCBI): domain Eukaryota; kingdom Metazoa; phylum Arthropoda; class Insecta; order Lepidoptera; family Crambidae; genus Parapoynx; species Parapoynx stratiotata. The sequence continues at coordinate 3,302,625 of OU342476.1, read as the reverse complement.
GAGAATTTGTCCTTTTGACAATTAGTCTTTTAGCGAATTAGTCCTTTTACGAATATGCCATTCTGCGAATTAGTCCTTTTACAAATATGCCATTGTGCGATTAAACGTCTTATCTTCCATGTGCCTCTCACTGAATACCATTCACACCTTTGTCTTGTTAATATATTATATCAGGCGAAGTCTTGCTTCGCTTGATATACTAATTCCTCATACATTATTATCCATCCTCGTCACCCTAACCGTTTATCATATAACTCGCATTACGGCCATGCATCGTATTTCATCCATAATATTAACATTCAGATACGTAATACATATTGCAAAGTATATAGGAATATCAATCATTGAAATAAAAAAAAAATATAAAACCAACCATATAATTAAGCATGTACATAATGATACAATAATTCATTGAGTATTTAGAGGAGTCCTAATTGTTATGAGAAATCACAACAATTAAGAGCACAATCCTTATGCGCGTAGAGCGGGGGCGCGCGTGGGAGGCGCGCTGGGGCTCCGGGGTGCGCTGGTGGCGCGGGCGCGGGGGCGGTGGTAGGTTCGGGAGCAGAGGCGGAAGCGGTGGTCTCGCGGCCTGGGCTCGCGCTGAACAGCACATCGCCAGCGCTCGCACATGGCAGCCCCCTCCGGCTCTGGCCGGGGGCCTGCAGCGCCCTCCACCTGCTCCGCCTCGGGCAGCAGCAGCCGCCGGTAGAGCCTCAATTGAGAGGCTCTTAGGGAGCACGGGAAACCTCTTCATTGAAAAATTTGGTTGCCTTTTGCGCCTCCGGCACCGGCGGCTCCTCGTGCCCCTGCTCATCCCTGTAGACAAATATATACATTTATTATTTTTTTTACGTACTTTCAATTATTATCAACAATTATGAGAAATAACCAAATTTTAACTCACCTTTCCGAGTCCATTTTAAATTCTCAAACAAGAGTGAGTGACACTCTGACTACGCTCTGCGCTCGCGTTGGCAACGTACAAATTTTTACGATGCTCCGATTGGTTTTTTGACTGACAGCAATCCGAGAAATGCCGGAAATGACAGGCCAATTGGTTGGTTTTTATTATGAATGATTGAAATACTTTTATAAAAATCAGAATGAAAACGTATTTAAAATGTTTTTAGAAATTATAAGGTTATTATTATATAGCATTAATCATAAATGTCAATGTTTTTAAATACTTTCGATGTATTTAGTTGCGCTGTTGTCGACGGACGTTTATGGCAAGGGCGAACCGTCCCGTCTTGGCAGAAAAAGTCAATGGTAGTTACTTTTGCTATACTTTTAATATAATACTTTAAAATAATTTTATAGCATTAATCTTAAATGGTAATGTGTTTAAATACTTCAATGTATTTGGTTCATTAATAAGTAATTAATCGGGTGTCTAAAACAAAAATAGTAAGTATTGAAGTTCATTTTAAAAATCAAAACCCCGTTAATCGATAAGTTGCTAGAAAACATCGATAGTTTTTCAATATCGAATGCTATGTACAATTGCAAAGGTTTTTCCAGTAAAACGCGTAAAGTATGTGAATCTTGTATGTGTAAATATTTAATCGGTAATCAGAGTAACTTATTAGCTTTTATTAGTGATATATTATATCATCTGTGAAATGTGTAGTTACAATAAAAAACCAATTATCTTGGCGGATTTCCGTTAAAACTTATTGAAATATCTAATTACATAGGTAGGTAGATTCCAGATTTTTTTACGACAAATACTTATTGTATTCGATATCAATATTATACATATTGATATGGAAAACAAAAAATAATTGTTAAAACATCGAGTAAATTAGATATCGATAAAAAAATCGAATATATGATAATGAGCGCTGTTGTCGACGAATTTTTTCGGTTTTGGCAAATGAATGAAGTCATTAATACTCTGTATGTTGCCACTAGATTGCGCTATGCCGCGTGCTTGCAGCATTTATCACAAAATAAATTCACAAAACTTTTTTTTGATACGCTCTGCCAATGTTAATATTTTACTCTAATTATCAAATCCTCCTTACAAAACATACTGCCACGCCATTTTCAGATATTTATTACAAGCTTCTATATAATTTGCAATGTATGTATGTAACTGTGTTCGGGTGAAATCTTGTAACTCAATTTTGTAGCAGATACCTATAACCGTAATTAACATCTGGTTTAGTGGTTGTCAACCACTAGACCAGCGATGCCGTTAATAAGAAACTACCGGGTGTTTATCGGAATGTCCGGGGTTCGATTCCCCACGCAAAAAGGGATTTTCTACTCGGTTTGGTTGGCGGTAGCGATTCTAACCTCGCCTGGTTAGCTACTACCGTCTTACCTAAACCTGTCGCCATAATAAGAATGTTATAAACATTGTTGTGTTTCGGCAATTAGAGGTAAGGTAGTTCATTAGTTCCTTCAGCCTTATCGTCACTTACCATCAGGTGCGATGACAAAAAAAAAACAAATTTTGCAGGCTGTGTAAATCGGATGACAGTGAAAAGATATTATGACTCGGAGCTGATCCGATAAACAACTAGATCTCAAAAACATTACAGGTTACCCATCACTCACCCTTGGATGTGTCTACCTTTGAAATCTTTAATTACAACAGTTGACACATTCAAACACATAGTGCTATGTGATATCTGTTTAGGTAAAATCAAATAATTTTAAAATTAATAATAATAATCAACATGATATGCGAAATAAAACCTAACAGGTGACCCACCACTCACCCTTGGATGTGTCTACCTTTGTAATCTTTAATTACAACAGTTGACAATCCAAACACCTGTACTATGTGAAATCTGTTTGGGTAGAATCAAATAGTCTTAAATTTTACTGATTAGTATCGACTAAAATGATTTCAAATTAGAAAACAATAACAAATCACAAGAATAAAAATAATAATAATAAATGAATACCCGTAAATAGCATTACACCGGTCGTAAGGCCGAGGATAAATAAAAAAATACAAAAATAATAATAATAACTTTATTGGTACAAAAACAATTAGTACAAATAAAATAGCGTTCGTTAAAAAAGGAATTGAAAGGCGTTGACTGTAAAATATCAATATCTATGAAAGTCTCTAAAGCAATTCAAACATAGACCAGGCTTTTTGAAACACTGGGGACAATAGAATAATGTAGCCTTTCGAATATACGAAAATCTAAGCAATAGCGACAGTCTTTTCTTTTCGTTTTACCTTTATGATTTACCGGCAACTGCTCTGGTAAATGAATGGTCTCTCCAGATTTTGTAGAAATTTTATTTGAAGTTCTAATTTGCTGGTCTGTCATTAAATTTACTTTTAACAAATTTTGGACAACTTCTAAACGAAAATCGTAAAAGGATAAAATATTTTTTACATTACGAGACTGTCGCTGATGTTCATTATACATCATGAATGCATTCAATAACATGACTTGCATTACATGTATCAAAATTTTCTTATACCATCTCGTGGACTTAATATATGATGGGTAATAGGAAAGCATTTGATCTTTCCTATCAACGCCTTTCATATACTTATTATATCGAAGAATGACTCTAGGTTTAATAATGGTTTCACCTAGTTTATTTATGTGTTGCAAATTGGGAATCGTGCTCAGTGGATATCATGAGCACGTTTCTTTTGTCTTGGTAACTAGTGATACATACTCCATTAGAGTTGTATCTGTACAAAAGAATCCCATTGCAAATTTTTCTTTTAGTTATAGTGGGATTGCGTGATCTGTTCACTCTAAGGGTACCTGCCACATTATTGTAAAAATTATCCATATAGAGAGAATGGCCTATGTTTAGGTAATCCACCATCAACATCATAACAACTTTATCAGCATGACCTTTTCCACGAAGGTCCAGATCATTAGACCCACAATACATGTGCATTTTTTGAGTAATGCCGTTAGTGTTAGTGAAGACATTCAATTTAACACCATATTTGTGCCTTTTCCCTTGAATATACTGCTTAATTTTTAATCGTCCGCGCCACAATTCAACACTTTCGTCAATTGTTAAATTTGTCGGAGGTGTTACTAAAGCCTTGATTAAGTTATTGAATTCATGATTGGTTTCACAAATCTACTAGGGTCGTTATTACTATAAGCAACATTATCGGCGTATGACAAATTACGCATTAATAATAAAAAAATTAAAAGGTTTACTAAACAGCGAATCGTTATTCCAGTAATCATTTATACGATTTAATTTAATGTGACCCATATGGATAAGTTAACCCAAGGAAAACATACAGTTCCTCAATATGGGTATCTTTCCATGCTGAAGACCGCGAATTCGAGTGGTTACTCTCTAATCTGTATTTATGCTCGGGTATTATGCTCTGTATTTATACTAGGGTAAACAATTTAAAAAAATCAATGGGGGACTCAGCCGGGCCCACGCGCATGTGGGCCACATTGGTGAACAGGATCGACGGCAGGTGTCCCGTTGGTTCCCACGTGTCCTGACTTGTACTCGGCCTTGAGCCTCATCTGCGTGAGCCTCTTCTTCCGATGCAGAAGAGACAGAGCTTGTGGAGCTTGATGATTCCTCCCTATTTGGGGACAATTTACAATATTAAGGAAAAATAGCTAGATGTAGATTTTGTTGCCTCCTAATGATTGATGAAACGTAAAAAGACGATCACTTTTTTGAAAACGCCGACTTATTTTCATGTGACTTGATTAAAATCATCATCTTTTTATTTCGATATCCCTATGAAAAAATAAAAATGAATATACCTAAAAATTTGTATGTTTGAAATACTTGTTTATACAAGTATTTCAAACATACAAATTTTTAGGTATATTCATTTATTTCATTTTAAAATACTAGTATAAAAAAAATTCTAATGTATTGAAATAAAATGATGGTCAATTAACAATTAATAAATATTTTTACAGAATGGCAAATAGTTAAAAAAAAATTATATTATGTTAAATTTAAGTTCATTGAGCATTCCGATTATTTCAGCAAGCCGCCATTCCTACACCGATCAATACCTGTGGTTTGATTTTTTCATTCCTATCATTGCAGCGATGAACTACACATTTCCGTTTGACATAATTATAATAATAAAATCACTTAACTTGAAGTTAAAAGTATCTTTGTGTTGAATCTTCCAGTTCCTAAAACATTCATATCATTGCAGTATTGCACTGCATGCTTAAGTTCCGCATATTATTATGATAGAATAATATTTAAGTATCCGTGTGTTGAATCTTCCAGTTACTAAAACACTCCCATCATTACAGCATTGCACTACATATTTCAGTTTGACATAATTATAATAAAATTACCAGTGTTGAAACTTCAAGTTCCTTAAACATTTCTATAATTCATCATTGCATTACATATTTTAGTTCGACATATAGGAATAGAATAACTTAAAGATATCCGTGTGTTGAATCTTCCAGTTCCTAAAACACTCCCATCATTACAGCATTGCACTACATATTTCAGTTTAACATATTATAATAGAACAACTTTAAGGTGTCCTTGTGTTGAATCTTCCAGTTCCTAAAACATTCATATCATTGCAGTATTTCACTGCATGCTTATGTTTCGCATATTATTATGATATATAATATTAAAGTATCTGTGTGTTGAATCTTCCAGTTCCTAAAACATTCATATCATTGCAGTATTACACTGCATGCTTAAGTTTCGCATATTATTATGATAGAATAATATTTAAGTATCCGTGTGTTGAATCTTCCAGTTACTAAAACACTCCCATCATTACAGCATTGCACTACATATTTCAGTTTGACATAATTATAATAAAATTACCAGTGTTGAAACTTCAAGTTCCTTAAACATTTCTATAATTCATCATTGCATTACATATTTTAGTTTGACATATAGGAATAGAATAACTTGAAGGTATCCGTGTGTTGAATCTTCCAGTTTCTAAAACATTCCTATTATTACGGCATTGCACTACATATTTCAGTTTGACTTATAAGAACAGAATAATTTTAAGTTATCCGTGTGTTGTATCATCCATCCTAAACCATTTATTTGAACATATAATTTAAGAACAACTTAAATAAATAGCTATGTTTTGAATCCAGTTCCCAGAACATTTTTATAATTATTTATGACGTTGAAGTATCCATGTTTTGACTCTCTGAGACCCATGCATTTTATTTACGTCAGCACTACGGCGTTTCCAAATTCTATTTCACTTATGACTGCTTTAAATAATTATTTGGAATCTTTAATATCTTATCTATTAAAATGATTTCACATTTCAAGATTGCATATTATTTTTGAATAGGTTGCATAAATATCTGTATTTGACGGCATCAATTATTCTCAAAAGATCTAATGTATTGAAATAAAGTGATGGTCACTTTACAATTAATAAATATTTTTACAGAATGGCAAATAGTTAAAAAAAAATATGATGTTAAATTTAAGTTCATTGAGCATTCCGATTATTTCAGCAAGCCGCCATTCCTACACCGATCAATACCTGTGGTTTGATTTTTTCATTCCTATCATTGCAGCGATGACCTACACATTTCCGTTTGACATAATTATTATAATAAAATTACTTAACTTGAAGTTAAAAGTATCTTTGTGTTGAATCTTCCAGTTCCTAAAACATTCACATCATTGCAGTATTGCACTGCATGCTTAAGTTTCGCATATTATTATGATAGAATAATATTAGAGTATCTGTGTGTTGAATCTTCCAGTTCCTAAAACACTCATATCATTGCAGTATTGCACTGCATGCTTAAGTTTCGCATATTATTATGATAGAATAATATTAGAGTATCTGTGTGTTGAATCTTCCAGTTCCTAAAACATTCATATCATTGCAGTATTACACTGCATGCTTAAGTTTCGCATATTATTATGATAGAATTATATAAAAGTATCTGTGTGTTGAATCTTCCAGTTCCTAAAACATTCATATCATTGCAGTATTGCACTGCAGGCTTAAGTTTCGCATATTATTATGATAGAATAATATTTAAGTATCCGTGTGTTGAATCTTCCAGTTCCTAGAACACTCCTATCATTACAGCATTGCACTACATATTTCAGTTTGACATAATTTTAATAAAATTACCAGTGTTGAAACTTCAAGTTCCTTAAACATTTCTATAATTCATCATTGCATTACATATTTTAGTTCGACATATAGGAAGAATAACGGTATCCGTGTGTTGAATCTTCCAGTTTCTAAAACATTCCTATTATTACGGCATTCCACTACATATTTCAGTTTGACATATTATAAATACAATAATTTTAATGTATCCGTGTGTTGTATCTTCCATCCTAAAACATTTATTTGAACATGTGTTTTTGAGTCAATATTGTTCTCAAAGTGGAGCATGCTTGCTATGCAATAATATAATATTATTGCGAGTATGTACGGACAGGTAGTGTTCACCCAATCGACATTGATCGCTTTGTCATTGCCCACGTATAGTCGCAACTTACTTTATTCCTGTTCCACCTACAAAATATAATATTGTTTTGTTTTTAAATATAATAATGTGACTAAGTGTATCGATGAACATAGTGAGCGAACAAACCTTTCGGCCTTTTGCCTCACTATCTAATATTAGGAAAATGCTTTATTTTGTTTATTAAATAAATAAAAAATAAAAAAATGAACTCCTTAAATAAATAGCTAGCAAAACATTTTTATGATTATTTATTACGTTAAAGTATCCACGTTTTGACTCTCCGAGACCCATGCATTTTATAATAGTAAATGTTTTTAGCTAAGGTATAATAATAAATTTATTATTGCAACAAAAGTAATATTCAAACTTCAGTGCTGTTTCAAACTCATCTTGAAATTAATTCTCCATTTATGTACTGTCTTATATATTTTTTTACAAAAATTATACTCTAAGGGCCTGTTTCACAATCGACTGGTAAATTCTGAATAGCTTACTTGGCAGATCATTTGACAGTTGCAATATGAAATTAATGTCAATTGATCTGCCAAGTAAGCTACTCAGAACTTACCCATCGTTTGTGAAACAGGCCCTTAAAGTAGGTGCTAAAAAATGGAACATCACAAACTTTTGTTAAAAAAGAACTCAAAAAAATCAACATAAACATTCTCACTTTTTATAAACAACTCCATAAAGAGTCCTAATAAACTATTAACAGTCTTACATTTTTTTTTATCTCTAAATTGCTTGTTTTAATTTTAAGGTATTTGGTATTTTTCAGGCTTTCCAATAGCCTTTAGAATATCTTCCTTGCTTAAAGTAAACTTATAAAAATTACTGCAATTATAATATTTCAAATTGTATTTTACTTTGATAATAGACGAGACAGTTTCTGGTTTTAATATATTTCTTTCCTTTGTGCATTGTTGTGAAGTTAATGAAAATATTTTGAACTAAACAGCGAATCGGTATTCCAGTAATCATTTATACGATTTAATTTAATGTGACCCATATGGATAAGTAACCCAAGGAAAACATAGAGTTCCTCAATATGGGTATCTTTCCATGCTAAAATCCGCGGATTCCAGTGGTTACTCTCAAACATAACCCGCATAGCATGGGTATTTATGCTCGATACTAGGGTAAGCATAAATGTGGTGTTAAAAAGCAATTTAAAAAAATCAATGGGGGACTCAGCCGGGCCCACACGCATGTGGGCCACATTGGTGAACGGGATCGACGGCAGGTGTCCCGTTGGTTCCCACGTGTCCTGACTTGTACTCGGCTCCTGAGCCTCATCTGCGTGAGCCTCTTCTTCCGATGCAGAAGAGACAGAGCTTGTGGAGCTTGATGATTCCTCCCTATTTGGGGACAGTTTACAATATTAAGGAAAAATAGCTAGATGTAGATTTTGTTGCCACCTAGTGATTGATGAAACGTAAAAAAGACGATTACTTTTTTGAAAACGCCGACTTATTTTTATGTGACTTGATTAAAATCATCATCTTTTTATTTCGAAATCCCTATTGAAACAAGTATTTGAAACATACAAATTTTTAGGTATTTTATTTCATTTTAAAATACTAGTATAAAAAAAATTCTAATGTATTGAAATAAAATGATGGTCAATTTACAATTAATAAATATTTTTACAGAATGGCAAATAGTTTAAAAAAAAATTTTATGTTAAAGTTAAGTTCATTGAGCATTCCGATTATTTCAGCAAGCCGCCATTCCTACACCGATCAATACCTGTGGTTTGATTTTTTTATTCCTATCATTGCAGCGATGAACTACACATTTCCGTTTGACATAATTATTATAATAAAATTACTTAACTTGAAGTTAAAAGTATCTTTGTGTTGAATCTTCCAGTTCCTAAAACATTCATATCAATTCAAATTCAAAAATTCAAAATCATTTATTCAGTTTAGATGCGTCTTAGCCTCAGAGTAAACAGAACTGGAGTAGCCATTAGTCAATTTCTCAAACATTTTTTTCTGCCATTTCTTGCGAGGGGTGAGGTTACCACTACACTCAAAGCCAGCCGTTTTTACAAATGCACACATGCATAATTCGACACACAAATTTAAATTTTACGCACACACACGCTTAAAAAAGTCACGTGGGGTGTGCGTTTTGACAACGTCACAGCCGCACTCCGCACGAGACTAGCGTTCGAAATTTGAAATCGTAGAATTCTAAAACATAAAATAATGAAGTAAATAATAATGAAATCTTAAAAATTATAATTGCAAATAAAAGGTGACACCATCTTTTAGCATACTCGATGTTTTCTTTTTATTTTTACAACAAAAAACAGCACAGGCAGGCATTTTTGCGGGAGCTCTGTTCGCCGCAACGTTTACAATGTTATGGCTGTCAAAATGGCGGCTCAACTAGTTTTATTAAACGTGCAAGCATCCGATGCTTGTGCATTTGGCAGAGGGGAATGTTAGACAAAGGCTACTCCAGTTCTGTTTACTCTGAGGTCTTAGCGCATGCTTATGAATGTCATAAACATTTTACAATATTACGTGAAAGAACAAAAAACTACGCCATCCATTCACAAAAACTACAGGAGACCTTGTTCTGAGAAGAACGGGCAAGAAACTCAGCAAGTTTCAACCCTTCCTTTACATTAGCATCATATTAAAAAAATGTCATAAACTACTACGTCAATGAAGTTTAAAAGAAAAATATTTTTTTTAAATAATATTCTGCAGTTTACCACATTTTCCATCACAAACATGTACACATAGTCTAAAGTAGAATCTAAAAAAGCTGGTGTGACGAATTAAAAAAAAAAACCCCTTCGATAGGCTGTGGAAGCACGGCGATGGTCACTGTTGAATTTAAACACGAATTTTAAACCAAAACCTCGTTGCACAAAAAGTAGGTACACTGACCTTGCTTTTCTTTGCCCGTCCATCCAGCAGTTTTCCTTTATTTCCAAAAGGACTCCTCTACTTCTGTCTTGGATTTGTACTATGCATCTCCCGGGAGAATATTGATGTGAAACAATTAATTAAATTGTATTTATCGGGCACACACGTCTCAGCGGTTAGTTGAAAATTTTATATATCGTGAAAGCAACTGCGTATCCTCCATTCCGGCTCTTCCAGCTCGCTCGCACCAACTTCGCACGATTCTTGCGGGCGGGTGCCGACGCTCCGATGCATTAAGAGCGCGCGTAATTCAAATAGGAAAAGGGTCGAGTAGCAGGCACACAACAGCATAGATTTCCGGTCAGAATTACAAACTATGGCTTTGTGCACCTAGTTAGTTTAATTCAACGAGGATATCAAGTAGTTAATTATCAATTAAAGAAAACTGCGTAACCAAAAGCAGTATCTACATATCGATAAATAACTATCTTAACTACTTGCCGCGCCATACTGTCCCGAAGCAAATATTATTAATTAGACAATTTCTACCAATCAGACAAACATGAGTTGACCAGACACCGACAGTGGCAACTGTTCACAGGCATGACGCATGAATCAGCCATCGCTTCACTCAACCATATTTGAGGGAATGTAGCGACCCGACGCACACGACACCACAGCAGAGTCATTTTAGTGAGCATGACCCATGTTTTCCGACTATTATACAAAATATACACAAGTAATTTAATGATCATCTACCTCGAAGTGACTGCAGGACACAGCATTTTCAACATAGGAAAACACAATGAAAATTATTGCCACGCATTTTTGTCTTCTAAGTAATCATTAACAGTTTAGTAACCTTTAGACATTAATTTTGTTTTAATATAAGATTTGAATCTGTGCATAGGCAGTTCGACAATTTCACTAGGGATCTTGTTATAGTAGCATATACTCACATATACTCATATACTCTCTATACTATATACTCATATACTCGCATATACTCTCTGGCCCACAAATGAATTATTGATTTTCTGCAGCCTGTAAGACGGCAGAAGAAGCTTACCCTTATTTCTCGTATTTCTATTGTGAATGTCACTATTCTTTAAATGAGGGCCAATATGACTCCTCAAAAAAAGGATGCAGTTGTAAATATACTGCGAAGGTAAAGTCAGAATATTAATTTCTTTAAATATATTTCGAAGTGAAGTGCCTGCTTTCAGACAATAAATTGACCTTATAGCTCTTTTTTGCAAAATGAAAATAGATTGAAATGAAAATAGAAACTAAAGTAAACTATTCTGGCAGTTTCCTCATCAGTGACTTGCCTTATTTTTCTAACAGCATATGCCCCAGAACTAAGTTTATCTGAAAGTTTAGTGATGTACTGATTCCACTGAAGCTTATGGTCTACTGTAATACCTAGAAATACAGTAAATTTAATATTTCGTTGTTAAGTTTTAACTCTATAATCCTTTTTCTGACATTGGGTAAAGTGAAGTTTATGCATTTAGTTTTTTTGGCATTTAATTGTAAATTATTCGCAGAAAACCAGGACATTATTTTGGAAAGTGCATTGTTCACATCGTCAAAATTTGTCTTATTTCTATCTACCTTAAAAATTAGGGACGTGTCATCAGCAAACAATACAATATCACAAAACAGTTTTGCAAAAGAAGGCAAATCGTTAATATAGATTAGAAATAGGAATGGTCCTAATATTGAGCCTTGCGGGACTCCCATTTTCATATGAGATCCAGACGATTTAGTCCCATTTATATCTACTTTATGAGTTCTACAGCTAAGATAAGAGTATATTAAGTTAAGAGCTACATCTCTAATACCATAGTGGTCCAGTTTGTGAATTAGAGTTTCATGGTCCACACAATCAAATGCTTTTGACAAATCACAGAAAACTCCAAGCACATTTTGAGTCTTCTCCCACGCATCAAATATATGTCTTAACAAAGCTACTCCAGCATCAGTAGTGGAACGACCTTTAGTAAACCCGTATTGTAAATTATGGAGCAGACTGTTTATATTAAAGAATGTAATAAGTTGTTCGAGTATAATTTTTTCAAATACTTTACGCAAAGTTGGTAAAATTGAAATAGGTCTAAAGTTAGTGGGATCATTCTTGCAACCTGATTTAAATAAAGGTATTATTTTACTATATTTCATCCAAATCAACACAATTGTTAAAAATATACGCAAGATCCGGGGCAAATTTGTCAATAATATCCTTGATAACATTTTCAGAAATATCCCACAAGTCCCCGGTATGTTTTGATTATAAAGATTTAAAAGTTTTAATTATTTCAACCGGGTTAACATGTTTAAATTGAAAATTCATTTTGCATTCCGGCACGAACGTTTTAAGGAAACTAATAGCCTGTTTCGGTGAGGAATTTTATGAAGCTGTAGTGATTACAGGAATGTCAGTAAAAAAATCTTCAAATATATTAGCTATTTGAGAACTAGATACAATGTTCTTATTTTTGACTTTTAAAGATAAGGATTGATTACAGGATTTTAATATTCCAAGTCGTTTTGATTTTATTATTGGATTTTTTTATTTTTTCGCGTAAATACAAAGCTTTTGTATACTGACAAACTTTCCTAAAGGTTTTGGAATAATTTTTAACATATTCTGTGAAAATTGCGCTGTGATTATATTTTCTTGATGCATTTAATTGCATAATTGCATGTGTTTTTTGGCAATAAAGAGTATAATAAAAATAATTCATAGAGTCTATTCCTGCTTCTATAAATGCCACTTGTGGCCCAGTCATCAAACTTAATTCTATTGCTACATTTTGCAGTCTTCATTATATATAAAAGAGAATAATCTAATGCACAAACCTTAGAATCAATATTCTGTCTGAACCTTTCTTTACGACTTTAATACTAGGACGATATTCTATGCTCTTGATTTCGTCAATTATACAGTCAGGGAAGCTAGCTATCAGACCACAATGATCTGATGTTAAATTTGTCGTTACAGATTTAGACTGGTTTATTACATGGAAAAATGTTATTTAAACAAGTTGCTGAATGGGAGGTAATTCTTGTTGGTTCTCAGAATTGGTTTATTAAATTAAAACACTTAAAGGTTGATATAAATCTAGTGCTCAATATGGTATCTTCAAGTATGTTAACGTTGAAGTCTCCACAAACTATGACATATTTTCGTTTTTTAGTTAATATTTTAAGTACATCTTCCATTACTGACTCGAATTTGTTGTAATCTCCGGAAGGGGGCCGGTACACGCATACAATAACATAGTTCTCCAGTTCTATACAAGATAATTCAATAACACATTCAATTGAAAGACCTACTATATCTTTACGCTCTTTATATTTTAGTGCACTCTTTAATAGTATTAACGAACCGCCGCGAATGGAACTTCTTCTCATGAATACACTAGACAATTGGAATTTGTCAATAACAATCGATTAAGTATTTCTAAGCCAATGTTCGGTAATACAAATAATTTAAATTTCACGACTTCTTGTAAAAAGTTCTAATTCTAACTCCTTGCCAGCCAAGCCCTGTAGATTTTGACAAATAATATTTAATAAGAAAGGCTTGGCTTTTGTCTTAGGTGCTAGTTTAAATTTGTATATGGAACATCTTGTGCTACAGTGGCACAAGTCGGCGATACGTTCAAAGTTTCATAACTATAAGATTTCCTTGTCACTGTGACAGAGTCTTTTAAATTATATGCTAACAATTTAGCAATTTGTTTTTTAAATTTATTAGAAAGATACAACGTATCCTTGGTCAATGTATATTTAGTAACAAACTTGTTACAATCAAAGTATAAAAAAACGTCACTATGACGACATGTCAAATGGTATAAGTGCTGATTTAAAATATAAATCTGTTTATTAAATTTGTTAACCATATTGCTAGCATATGGAACGGAACATAGTGTTATTTTAAAATTTTTCTGTTTACAAAATTCTAATAATTTTGTGATTGAATTGGTGATGTGGTGTCTTTTTACTCCCACACTATCTCCACAAAAACTAATAAATTGTGAGCCATTACTTACAGACTGAAAATTTATTAACTTATCAATAATTCTAAAGTAAGGTAATCCGGGAGAACATATGTTAAGTACAGTTTCAGATAGCTCATCTCCAAGTAACTGTCCCATCCCTTGATCCACCTTATCTGAGAAAATATAGGTATTAATGTTTTGAGTCATGGTTGGTACTGGGGGCTTTGGTGATGACTTATCTTCATTTTGCTGTGTAGGAACTGTGTTAGACAAATTATTTCTTTGTAAAGTAGTACATGCACAATACTTGCTTGTGAGAGAAGCATACCTCTCTGTGCTGTAGTTACATACATCTATCATGTCATGCCTGGCTGTGACTTGATATTCAATAATTTTTTTGAACATGTGAAGGTGGTCATTACTCATATTTTTTATGTAGTGCTCTAGCTCCCAATTTTTAATGGTTTCGATAAGCTATCAAACAAACGTTGACTATTATTTATCATTTCATTACATGCACTCAATTGGTTTTTAAGTAATGCATGTTCTTGTCTTAGCATTATATGATTTTTATATTGTTTTTTCGTTTTAATTAATTTATTTGTTTTTTTTATAAATCTATTAACACGGACATACTTTTTAAATTTATTTGCTGACATAAATACATTCTGTGTAGATTTTTGTTTAGTGAGTCTGAAGTCAACAGTGTTGTAGTGGTCATTGACCATGCCGGGATCACAGGCCAGCTCACTGAACAGGCTCTGAGAAGCATCAGATTTTGGGGAGACCTTATTTTCTAATAGCTGCACAGTCTTATGTGCCTCAGACAAACTTAACTCCAAATCACTAATGCGATTCATGAGTATCATGAGTATCATGACACTGCTTATAGGATGACATGATATCTTGCAATTGCACATATTGTTCAGCAATATCTGAGTATTACACTGCATGCCTAAGTTCCGCATATTATTATGATAGAATAATATTTAAGTATCCGTGTGTTGAATCTTCCAGTTCCTAGAACACTCCCATCATTACAGCATTGCACTACATATTTCAGTTTGACATAATTATAATAAAATTACCAGAGTGTTGAAACTTCAAGTTCCTTAAACATTTCTATAATTCATCATTGCATTACATATTTTAGTTTGACTTATTAGATATTAGAACAGAATAATTTTAAGTTATCCGTGTGTTGTATCATCCATCCTAAACCATTTATTTGAACATATAATTTAAGAACACCTTAAATAAATAGCTATGTTTTGAATCCAGTTCCCAGAACATTTTTATAATTATTTATTACGTTGAAGTATCCATGTTTTGACTCTCCGAGACCCATGCATTTTAATTACGTCAGCACTACGGCGTTTCCAAATTCTATTTCACTTATTAATGCTTTAAATAATTATTTGGAATCTTTAAGATCTTATCAATTCAATCAATTGAAAATTCAATTCAATCAATTCAAAACATTTATTCACTTAAAACATGGTATAAAGGTGGTACAATTTTTAAGTCCGCACGTTTTGCTAACAGCATGATAGCATGTGAATGTAATACAATAACATAATTAAACAACTTACAAATGAATTGTCAACTTTTAAAATAGCAAGTAGGTACAATTGAATATTTCGTCAATACATTTTCATTGGAGCAGAAATTTTATGTCATAGAAGTTTTTTTCATTTAGCCATTTGTACAGTTTGCTTTTAAACATATTAATATCTAAAGCTTTTATATCCTTAGGAATTTTGTTATAAATTAGAACACACATGCATAAACAACTTTTTCCATATTTGCTGGAAGTCGGAACATCATTAAATATCAATCTATGGGGACATCTCAATCTGAAGTTAAAAAAATTAAAATGATTTTACATTTCAAGATTGCATATTATTGTTGAATAGATTGCATAAATATCTGTAATTGACGGCATCAATTATTCTCAAAAGATCTAATGTATTGAAATAAAATGATGGTCACTTTACAATTAATAAATATTTTTACAGAATGGCAAATAGTTAAGAAAATTTATATTATGTTAAATTTAAGTTCATTGAGCATTCCCATTATTTCAGCAAGCCGCCATTCCTACACCGATCAATGCCTGTGGTTTGATTTTTTCATTCCTATCATTGCAGCGATGAACTACACATTACCGTTTGACATAAGTATTATAATAAAATTACTTAACTTGAAGTTAAAATTATCTTTGTGTTGAATCTTCCAGTTCCTAAAACATTCATATCATTGCAGTATTGCACTGCATGCTTAAGTTTCGCATATTATTATGATAGAATAATATAAAAGTATCTGTGTGTTGAATCTTCCAGTTCCTAAAACATTCATATAATTGCAGTATTGCACTGTAGGCTTAAGTTTCGCATATTATTATGATAGAATAATATAAAAGTATCTGTGTGTTGAATCTTCCAGTTCCTAAAACATTCATATAATTGCAGTATTGCACTGTAGGCTTAAGTTTCGCATATTATTATGATAGAATAATATAAAAGTATCTGTGTGTCACGGTTCTAAAACCGTCTTACAACCGTTTTCAATACTCACGTTGATTTTTGATATAAAATCCATACAAAAAACATAGCATCACATAAACAGCTAACATCTAATTAAACATTCTCAGCTAATATTAACTAATTACTAGCTTTTAAATACAAATATAAACACAAAGATTGTTATTGTGATTAACTTATTTTTCATCTGTCTACTAATGACAGTTGATGTATCGGTAACGCCGGTACTTTGAAATCTTGTGATTTCTCAAAATGAGGGTATTTTAACATTAATCGGTTGTTGGTATTCTACTATAATTATTTTAAACTATAAACATTAATTGCTAATTAATTAAATAATTAGTATTTTCTGCCATAGAAAAATACGTAGATTGTTTTAATTAACATTTTAAATTTATTCTCTCATCTAAGTTTTGGTTGTTGTTTTGACCATAGATAAAACTACATACTTCAACATTCTACATAATACATTATGGTACATGATTCGTGATATCGAGGCGAGGCTCCCACTAAATTCTTGGAGAACATTCTGGAAGAGCAGGGGTATATAAGCGGTAGTCCTGGGAAAACAGCCCAACAAACATTTAAGTCACATAACAGCAACTTGTTACGGCAACAGGCAATTTAAAGCTTCAAAATATTTGTATTTCAGCTGACGTGAGAGCATTATGTTGAATAACAGAGTTCCTGAACAATAATAATTCTATAAGCTTGATAAATTCTGTATACGGTTGATAATCTTTATCCAAACTGAATACTGGTCTTAAGTAGTACTGTTAAATAAACTATATTCAAATTGAAGCAAATGAGAGAGCTTACATCTGAATAGTAGCTAGAGGTTTCGCATTGCTCTGTTTAACTCCGACAATCATTTCAATTATAAAGATTATTTCTGTATATGCGTTTTGTTGTTTACTGTAAGTTGCACAACACATTGAATTATTCTTATTATACAGAAGCTGGATATTTTCTGATTTTTAAGCTTTTATTCAGCAAACGATTGCATAATTGTAAATGAGTACGGTCTTTAACCTAACTTTCAGCGATAAAAGCGCACAACACCTCTATATATCCAGCTTACAACATTAACATATATTAATTCAAGGTTTTTATGCAGATAGTACCTGATTATTGGAGGAATCAAATGGTTTTATTCAAAACGAGACAATTATATGTGTTGCGTCACTGCATCAGTAAAATGGCATCTCACAAAGATTTTAATAAAAATGCCTCAAATTCATGGAATAAAAGAAAAAGAACGGGAGGTATAAGAAGAAAGTGTTTAAAGGAGTACCTTAAGATAAAAAGTTATATCGGTTGAACAACAGAAATAAATGCAGCAATAAGTGATACCTATATAACGCGCCCAAGCATGAGTGGAATTAATGAAGAGGGTTCCGCATGTCAAAATTTTGAACAAAGCGATTCTAGTTCAAGTGGTTCGGAGAATAATGTGTCAGAGTTTGAAAAAAAATGTGATTTTCGAAATAACCTCAGAAAATGGGCAGTGGATAAAAATATTGCTCAAAGTGCAATAAAAGATTTAATAGGCGTCATCAACCAAAGATTTCCTGGGATTTTACCAGTAGATCCTAGGACTTTATTGACAACTCCAAATCAAATTAAAGTCAAAACAATTGAAGGTGGTGAATATTGGCATAAGGGCTCTTCTCGCTAGTCAATTAAATAAAATTTTAAATAATTGGCCAGATGTCCCAAATGCCATAAATTTAAATATAAATTTTGATGGGTTGCCAATTTATAAAAGTTCTAAAAAAGAATTTTGGCCTATTCTTTGCAATATTTATGAAAATAAAAATATGGAGCCGCTTGTTGTGGGAATATATTATGGATCTGGTAAACCTAAAAGCTTAAGTCAGTATTTGGAAGACTTTATCGCTGAAATGGAAACACTATTGGCAAATGGCGTGTGCTTAATTACTGGAGGCAAAGAAAAAATAGTATTAGTGCAAATAAGGTGTTTTATTGGTGATTCTCCAGCTCGAGCCTTCATAAAAGGTAAATTAATAATATAATCAAGATGTTTTAAGGCTTGCGAATTATGTGATTTATATAGATATTTCATTCAGATCCCTTCACCCTATATTGCTTTTTTACAAATATCCAAACTTTCAAGTTTTCAGTTTTAATTTAACTTGATACTTAATACAAAATTTATTTACTTAGAAACTTATGCATTTTTTCTTTTAGGTGTTGCCAATTTCAACTCCAAGCATGGATGCTTAAAATGCACCACAGTGGGCGACTACTCACATCAGTCCCATACAGTAGTGTTCTCGAACTCAAGATGTCCTAAGAGAACGAATGAAGATTTTAGACTAAAAAAATATGGTCAACACCATAAAATAGATACGCCTCTTTTAAAATTACCTATTGATATGATTGAAGATTTTCCCATTTCTGATTCGCTGCATCTTGTGGATTTGGGTGTAATGAAACGATTACTCGTGGGATGGCGCGACGGAAACTTTGGAAAACTTTTGACAAAATGGAGAGCTCACGATACGCAGAGAGTCACAGATTTTTTACGTACTTGTAAATTGCCCTCCGAAATTCATAGATCCGTTCGAGGATTAGATGAGCTTCTTCATTGGAAAGCGGTGGAATTCAGATCTTTTTTTTATTACCTGAGTGTTGTCATTTTACCTGACATAATGTCAAAAGAACCATGTGAACATTTTCTGTTACTTTTTTGCGCAATAACGATTTGTTCTTCTCAAAAATACAACTCACTATTGGATCTTTCTCATGAATTAATACTGAAATTTGTAGAAAACTTCAAAAATTTTTATGGTGACTATGTGACAAGCAATATCCATAACTTATTACACGTTAATTTGGCCCTCTGAACACATTTCATTCGTATCCATTTGAGAATAAGCTTCACGTGATAAAAATGTTGTTAAGACATGGAAATAAACCATTAATGCAAGTTGCAAAAAGGTTAATAGAAAGCAGTGAAGTGGGTTGTTTAAAAAATGGTATGGCTACTGGACTTAAAACTAACTACCCAATATTAACAAAAAGTAGACATTACAATATAGTGAACTTGGAAACATTTAAAATTTCACATAAAGATCGTGACAAATATTTTACAACAACGGAAGGAGAAATTATAGAAGTGAAAGAGATAACTGAAAAAAGTATTAAAGGCTATAGATTTGATAATCTATCCGAAGTCTTTCAGACTCCTGTAAAATCGTCTTATCTAAATATATTCAAAGCAAGTTTACCTGACGGGAACCGTACAATAGTCGATATAGACTTTGTTAAAATCAGTCATAAGTTGGTGGTCACCTCATTCAAAAATAATCTATATTTTATTCCTTTGTTACATACATTAGAAGCATAGTTATAAATTTTCTGCCCATCTACTTAGTATATAAATCTCTTGGAAACGATTGATAAAAAATAAAACGAAATAAGTTTTTATTATGAGTTTGTTTTATTTGCAATTCTTATAAAATCAAACACTTCAATAAATAAAAGAGATATTTATCTTATATTGAATTAATGGGTTTTAAGAATGTATTTTGGAATTTAATATGGTTATGCGCACTTCGTCCCATGCATGTAGTTTCTAAAGGAGGGGATAGGTTTATAAACCAAAATGAGTCAGAATCATAAAAAATTAACAAACATTAATGAAACATCCAAATTCGAGTTTGATTGAGAAGTGTGTTTAATCTTTCGTAATTATGTTCGTCATTGCAATACTAACTAATCGAATTTGGACGTTTCATTACTATTTGTTGATTTTATATAATTCTAACTCACTATAAACCTACCTTTTCCTTTAGAAACTACATTCACGGACGGAGGGACGAAGTACGAATGGGACGAAGTGCGAATCATAACTCCGGACGCGGGACGAAGTGCGAATAGGACGAAGCGCGCATTATTGGATGCAATGTCAAAGTGTATTGTGTATTTGTTATCTGTGACAGCTCTATATCGCTCGCTTCTCTGTGGTTGTCAATGTCTTTGCTCGTTGAGATTGTTCTAAGTAACATTGTTCTGAATGTTATCCATTTATATGTATTTGTTGGTTGTGTATTAATACGAAATAATACCAGTTAATATCAGCAAAATCTTTTATTTCAAATCACGACCTTCACGCATAACCCCATTCAGATACATAAAATTAACAGATACATAATGAATTTAGGCGAGTAGTTCTGTCGTTATTATTAAGTAGGTTAACATGGCTCCATAAAGATAAACCTAAATTAATTCTACAAAAGCTTTAATTGTTTTAATCAGTCTTCAAATCATAGATAATATAATACTATCATCAAATAAAAAAATCTAAAACTTTAGAGTGACTTGGTAACATAATTTGAAACATCAATCAATAAATAGTAATGTTTGAAATAGGTATTTTGGACTTCAATATCCTACAAGCAAACAATTAAAATCAACAGTTAGTAAAGCCAACACACACCTACTTGCGTCCATGATGTAACAGCATACGCACTAACAACGATAGATATAATCATCCCGTCCTGAATTACTGCCTGCCGCTTTCCGTCGACGCTGTGCCGGCCTGTGCCTGTGTGTGTTGACTTTTTCCCATTGAACAAGGATGATGACTGGATAAAAATAATTCAACTAAGTCTGTCAGATATATTATCCAAAAACATAAGACACCTATTTTTTACATCATAGAATTACTATATATTTAAAAAGATATACCTAGATCTAAGTTCAGGCGTGGGGTCTTGTGAAGTCTCACTTTCGTACAAGGTGTACGAAGGCGTGACATCATACAACATTTCAATGCACTGTATCGCCGTCATTATTTGTTTAGGTGTAATAAGAAAAAAAGAAATGTCTAATATTATTTCTCGTTCTATCTGACAGACTTAAAATAGTAAAATATAAAATTAAAAAAAAAAGTTATAAAAACTTTACGGATGTGGTAACATAACATAAAATATGTACTAATCATAAATGCAATGGTCGACAGACATTAAAGGTATATAAGATTGAAAACTTATAATTTAAAGAAATATAATAAAAGAGTGTAGTAACCAGTATAAACTTTCTATAAAAAAATATAAACTTTAAAAAAAAAAACAGTTGTATTTGTTTTTATCTGAGCAAATTAATACCTACTTAATTGTTTTTCACATTTACGGAACAATAACAGTTATAAAAACTTTAAAGACTCTAAAAAATATAAAGTTTAACAAAGATCGAGCTCCTTCTCTTTACTAGTGTCCGGGTTAATATTGTATTTTTTTATTATTTCGTTGTCATGTTGATTGCTGGTGCTGGGCCCGCCTTCACTGTTCGGGTTAGATACACTATTATCTAGTGCGTTATGTTCTTCTAATTTGTTATTTACATAGTCATCTTTATTGTCTTCATTATTTTTTGTTTTTTTGGTCTTAAATTTTTTGCTCGATTTTCGAATATTTTGTGTCTCCTTCCTTTTTAGAGCATTTCTCAAAACTGATTTAAAAAATTCTTCATTATTTTGAATTGTGTATTTACAATCCCAAGAGTGGACATTCGCGAAAAAAATTTTTATGATATTTTTGTAGCGTTTGAATCCAATTTTAACATTTGGACCACGGCTGCCTCCCGTCCATGAACACTCGCATAAGATGTTTTTTGAAAAGAGGGAATCTAACAATCTGTAAGCACAGTTATATCCACTACCTTCCGCTACAGAGCACAAAATTGAATATTTTTGCAATAAATTTTCAAATATAAATGGGTCCGACAGTTGATTATCAAAATTTTCCAGGTCTTCGACTGTATCTATTTGTTGCATAGTGAATTTTTGCTTTTGATATCCTTCGGCTTGTGCAAGTGTGCATACGAATGGACTATTATTTTCTTTCACTTTGCTAGCTGGACTGAAATCTCCGCCAATTTCTTCATAATTTTTTCCTGATTCTGTGTAATTATAATGAGCAATTCGTTTGATATGTTACTTTGATGTCCTACATTTTCTAGCTGTGGTCCCTCAGCAATTACCTCATACATGGATGGATGGTCACCATCCATGCTATGAGTTTCAGTGAGTTGAGTCACTGTACACGTTCTTTCGGAATCAATCTGTAATTATACAAAACATTATAAGTACAAAGAAAAAACAAATATTCATTTCAACATTTAAGGGTTAAAGAATTTTAAGTATTTGTCTGGTAGTTTTTGAGCGTATTCATTACAAACAAAATAAATCCTCTTTATAATATAAGTTTAGATGATAATAATAATAATATTTAGCAACATCACATACATTGGTCTGATTCCACTACCCTAGTATGTAGCTTATGCACTAAAATAAAAAATATTGACTTACCAAGCTTTGCGCCATAGCATTAAAATCGTTAAGCTCAATCGAGGTATTGTTCTTCGACTTTACATCTTCATTATAATCTGTGTCATCAGTATCCGTCCTCTTTAACAATTGCATTAATTCTTCTTCAGCTTCATCGTAAGTCAGAAAACCTCTTCTCTTTACTGTGCAATTAAAAATCGGCCAATCAGGATGAGGTAGGTAATTAGAATTTCTCGACAGTAATTCGCCATCTTTTTAGGCCAGCGTAATTTTCCTTTATTTTCCCACGAGGCGGGAACAGTACACAACTCAATCCGGCCACCTTTGCGACGAGTAGAAACGATTTTAAACATTGCTCTGAAAAAATAAAGTAGCTTAGTAAGACGTTATAAATCCGGTATATACCTACGTATTTATTAGGAGTGTATAGGGACAGTTTTACTAACATACACACGATATTAGAACGCAATAGCCTTTGAGTGTTGTCTGCTAATGACAGTTAAGCCGCAATTATATTTAACCCACGCCGCGTGTCGCCACGCTGCCTGACGCAACGGCGGGTTATTACATTTGCGTGTCGTGTCGCCGCGCGCCCTGACGAAAATTCGCCTCAGTCAGTACAGTGGAGGCCTTTTTGTTGGTCTTTATAATCTTTGTGTTTTTGATTGTATAATATTTCATAGTTTCTAACGACTTCAATTAATTCGTCTGACATTTTTAAACACACGTCCACTGTTCTACGTCGCCACTCGGCTGTCAGCGCGTGCCCACGCGTTATTACACTAGACCCGACTGGGCTGACGCGTCACAACCCCCACCACCGACCCCACGCCGATCGAAATCGCTCGGTCTGCGTGGCGTCAGCAGGCTCTGCGACACGCGGGACGGGACTAATGTAATCACTCCAGTACTAAATGTATGTAACCGATAGCTTACCCACGCGTTGCGACACGCTGCGTGGGCTAAGTATAATTGCGGCTTTAACTATCCGCAAAAACTACGCGCAGAACTTCTTTGCTATAATATACGCGCGATATCTCTGATACAGTTTTAGATTTGGACTAACAAAACCGAACAAGTAAACAACTTTCTACAAGGGCGGGGGATGGGTGGGGGGCGCGTAAAAAGAGCGAGATGCATACAAAGATTACGTAATATCTCTATCTCTCCTTATCCTTAGTCGTAGTTTAGCTACTGCGCTGGCGGCTGGCCGGCGGCGGTCTACGCGGCGCACAATCAAAAATACCTATCGATACTATTAAACACGAAAGTAAAATAATTATTTTAATTTAACTATTTGTTAACTGCTGCCTGACAATATTAGGTTTAAGGAATTTTATTTTCAAAAAGACAATACATACACTTACATGAGAACATAACTAATTAACTGATTGATAACTGTTCCTGGTCACAAAAACAAAATAAATTATCTCTTTTCTGTTTGAGTTACAAATTAATTATTAAAAAAATACACAATAATAGTTATAAAAGCGTGTAATTACTATCACAGATTACCTACTGTTCTGTATATATTTAAAAATATTGCCTTTTCATATTAACGTTTCTTTTTTTATTTATTAGATAACTATTTGATATGTTTTAGTAGAACAATAAAAATAATAATAAATAAAATCTTAGGTTAAGCTAAAGAAAAAAGTACAATAAAATGACAATCCTTATGGAATATTTTCTCTTACTATTAATAATAATGATAAATAATTATAATAGAAATAAGTGGACAGCTGCCTAATACAAAGATATTTAACATCTTAATAAATGGATACATTTCTTATTCTAGTACCTATAAAAATTTAATGTAGATAATTTATTTCTATAAAATATTAAACAACAATTTCGATTTCAATTAGATATTCATTCTAAGAATCTAAACACGTATCATATTAATTATCTCATTAAGTGACATGGTAACTCAACATGACACGGACAAAATGTTTTCTCCAAATGGTCCCCAATAAGCTGTATAAAAGTATCATGTGGGTAATTTTAGAACTGTTTTTCAAAAATGTTATGTTCATTGTACTTTTAACTATATTATACCTGAGTAAGTAGTCGCAAACGAAATATTATACAGAAATAAGCAAAAAAACCGCTGAACGAACTGATCTTAATCAAAATAAACATATCGCCATTTCCTAACCTTTTTTTATAAAAAATAATGCAAAATTACTCATCAAACACAGATTCTCGAAGTTAAAAATACTTTAGATTACCAACAATTTGTAGCCTCATTATTTTCCTGTCCTAAAATTTCAAGAATGCGTGGAAAATATTTCACTAATAAAATTACCTTAAAAATAATTATTAACTATACACGCTGAAAATTTCATGGTTGTTTATCATGGGGTCATCGCCCCTCGCGCTGTCAGCTGATAACTCACCATTTACTAAGAAGTGATTTCCATTTACCCTTCATACTTTAACGGGCTTAGGACCGTCGTAAATACTTTTATTTACACATAACTACGCACAAATACAATTTTTAATGGTTAAACATGTTATTATAAAATGATTATTTATCTACTGAATTAGGTAATAAAGTATTTATGGCATATTTAAAAAATGGGAATCAACGTATTTACAATGACTTTATTTACCTAACCTAAGAAATGTTCGCTATTTACAAATGTACTACAAATACTTACACTTCCCGGTAACGGAGTAAGTGTTCAAATTGTAAACCACTGCGTTCCACACGAAATCATGCACGTTTCACTTGATTAGCTTTCGATTTTAAGAATGTATCACATCAAGAATCCACTATCGCATTTTTAACGCGTCGCGAGTTTGGCGTTCTTCGCGATACACAAGGTGTTTGAGCTCAGACCACAAAATAAAAGTCTTACGGAGTAAAATCTGGGCTTCGCGGTGGCCACGCCACTGGCTCGCCGCGACCGATCCAGCGCTGGAGAAACACCCAGTCAAGTTGCTCTCGCACAACGCGCTGATAATGGGCACCCATCGTGCTGGTAATACAAGTTATCCGGGATAACAATACGTAGCATTCGTAGGTACGTTTCACCGGTAAAGTGACCTGTCACAAAATGGGGTCCAATTAAGCAGCTGTTTATTATTCCGGCCCATACGTTTACAATTACACCATAGAAACGTACTCCACAGTTGAAAAAACGTAATGGCGATTCATTTCACGGCAACAATAGCGCATTTGCTTGCGGTGTTGGGCGGCCGGCATTCGCGGTGCAACTACTCGGCGGCGGCGGCGCGGCGGCCTTCGAGTTTTCGCAAAGGCACCGCGCGCATGCGCACGGCGCGGCGCGCGCGCAGAAGTTTGTGTGGTTTATGCTGTATTACTTTGACTGTAGAGCTTCTTTTGCTTTAAACATTGATTTCGTGCGGCAAGCAGCACCCAAATTCGTCACATCTCGTACAAGTTACTATCGTTTCTCACGCTTTCGAGTTGATGATTATTTATTTGATTACTTGACAGCAAAAATATCTTTATTTGCAAAAATAATTCCCGTGATTCGACAGTACAAATAAAGGTAATTCTTTTTTCTGCCGGAAAACAATCATTGAAAATTCAGCCAGTATAGTAGTTTATCGTGTGGCCCATGAAAATTTTACAATAGAGTTATATATATATTCACAGTAAAGTAGCATGCGTTTACAAATTCTCTTCTAAATAATGGAATACGTAAAATAAAAATACTTACCAGTTTTCGCTGTTAGCACCTCTTAACTGTTGCAAATTTGCTAGAAATCAAAATCACACACGCAAAACTGTCATTTTCTTAATTTAATTTGCACTATTTCTGTATAAAATTACGATTCACATCTAAAGTCTTAATATAAACTGAATATCTGAGCTCAAATATTACTTACTGGATAATTAAGTTATAGGTGCTGGATTAGAGGTAGTTCAGCATTTATTCAGAAGATATCCAACCTGTTGTACATTTATTCAGATAGTATGTGGCCATTAATCAGCGGCTATCCAAATTAAAGCAAGATAAAATGTGCCCAAACCCTTTGAATATCGTCTCTATAAGCGTTTACACAGACGTTATTGCCTCAACCCATGCAGCTTAAAGTCAGTCGAATTGCTTTTATACAAAAATTATTCAGCCAATAAATGTTTCTTGGGAGACCTCTTCAGTTTTCTCTGGCTATCGTTTGTATCCTCAGTAAATCTGCTTAATATCTGTGCGCGATCCCCGAACTAGGGGATCCTATCCACGGGCAGCCGCCTACCCTGCTGCTCCGTGCCTGAGCGTCGGCCTTCTACCAGCCGAAGCTGAACCCATGCCAACCACGCCTGTAGTCGACGTGACCAGTTCCTGCTGCTTCGCCCCTTAGCTCCTTCAAGCTAAGTCCTCTTTCTTCACGTGAGAACTACCGAGTGAGAACCTGTGTACTTACCCCCTGAGATAAATAAATTGTGTATACTCTACCCAATTTCTTTTATTTTCTCTCTTGCTCTCTCGGGTCGTGCTACCCACGGCTAGAGCGTGTCATGTGTGTTGAATCTTCCAGTTCCTAAAACATTCATATAATTGCAGTATTGCACTGCATGCTTAAGTTTCGCATATTATTATGATAGATTAATATAAAAGTATCTGTGTGTTGAATCTTCCAGTTCCTAAAACATTCATATCATTGCAGTATTGCACTGCATGCTTAAGTTCCGCATATTATTATGATAGAATAATATTTAAGTATCCGTGTGTTGAATCTTCCAGTTCCTAAAACACTCCCATCATTACAGCATTGCACTACATATTTCAGTTTGACATATGACATAATTATAATAAAATTACCAGTGTTGAAACTTTAAGTTCCTTAAACATTTCTATAATTCATCATTGCATTACATATTTTAGTTTGACATATCAAATCAAATCAAAAATAATTTTATTTCATAGGCCAAGTTCGGCACATAAAATCGTCAACATTTAACAATATTATGAATTTTACAAATAAATAGTTTATTATAAATTATTTTAAAATTACAGTATTAAATTAAACCATTGTATTAAACTTCATTACCGCGAGCGCTTGTAACAAGTACATCCACAGGACAGTACAGGTACTTCGTTGACTGTGGTTGTAATCGATACAAGCGGCCGGATTCCGCGAGTAAGGCTTTTCATGAGAAGAACCCGGCAAGAAACTCATGAGCCACTTTTTTAAATAGCCAATCATAAAAGTTTTTGTCACTTTTAAATATGTTTTTCCATTATTTCTTAATTCCTATCAGTCCATCAAAATAACATGCATAAGATAACAGTATAACATAACTATATCCACACCATTTTATCTTCAAGATAATCTTTAATTTTGTAATAGTCTTAGATATAGAATTTTTATTAGTTAGAAGTATACATAGAAGTTTTTTTAATATCAGGTTTAAATTTATGAAAAGGCAGTTCTGTTATATTTGGTGGGATTTTATTATAAAACTGTATACATTTCCCCATAAATGACCGATTTGTTTTACGCAATCTGAAAACAGCGAGTTTATTTCTGTTTCTAGTATTCACATTATGATAGTCGTTATTTTTCATGAACGTGTGGTTATGTTTATAAACATATACAATATTTCATAGATGTATTGGGAGGCAACAGTCAATATATCAATTTCCTTGAATAATTCTCTAAGTGAGTCCCGTGGCTTAAGTCTGTAGATGGCTCGTACAGCTCTTTTTTGTAAAATAAGGATAGTCTCAATATCAGCTGCTCACCCCCACAATAACAAGCCGTATGACATTACGCTATGAAAATAGCTAAAATAGACAAGTCTTGCCGTTTCAACATCAGATAAGAGTCTGAAATTTTAAACTGCAAAGGCAGCAGAGCTAAGTCTTTCTGCTAAGGTGCGTATGTGCGGATTCCACTGGAGGCGTGAATCTAGCGTAATTCCTAAAAATAGTGTGGAATCAACACACTCTAACACTTGTTCGTTAATTTTTATTATTGTATCGACTTGTCTTACATTTGGTAATGAAAACTTTATGCATTTTGTTTTCCTCGCATTTTAACATTGTTGTTATTATTATTAAACCAAGTGATCACTTTATTAACGGTGCTATTAACATCGTCACAATTTTTTTCATATCTATTAATGTCAAAGATTAGTGATGTATCATTTGCAAATAGTACCGTTTTACATATATCTTTAGTATAATACGCCAAATCATTTATATATATTACGAATAACAGAGGTCCTAGTATTGAACCTTGAGGTACGCCCATAAACATCGGGGTCCCCGAAGACTTAGCTTTATTAAAAACAACTGTTTGACTTCGGTCGCTCAGATATGACTCTATTAATTTTTGTGAATTTACTGAAACAGCATATTTTAATTTAGATAATAAAGTTTTATGGTCAACACAGTCAAAAGCTTTGGACAAGACACACAAGATCCCTACAGCATCTTTTTTACTCTCTCATGCATCAAAAACATGCTTCATTAACGCAATCCCGGCATCTGTTGTGTTTCTACCTTTAGTAAATCCGAACTGTGAATTATGAAACAATTTGTTTAGTGTAAAGTGAGCTGATACCTGATTAAGCATAATTTTTTCAAATATTTTGCTAAGAGATGGTAGAATTGAGATAGGTCGAAAATTTGTTGGATCACTCCTATTTCCTGTCATAAAGATAGATTTTACTACATTTCATAAATTTTGGAAAAACTCCCTCATCAACGCAGTTATTAAAGATAAGAGTCAAGAGTGGAGCTATATTATAGATTTAATTATTATGACGGAAAGACCCCACAGGTCTTGTGTTTTTCATATTTAGTGATTTGAATGCTTTTAATACAGTATTAGTATCTATTTTCGGAAATTAAATACTTTATCACATTTCTGAACACATGACTCTAATAACTTTATAGATTGCTCAGTACACGAACTAGATCACTTGTAATTTTAACAGGTATGTTAGAAAAAAAAAGACTTGAATGTATTTGCAACCTCTTTATCGCTATTTATTATTCTACCGTCCATGTTTATTTTATATCTTTTATCACAATTTTTTGCCTTGCCAGTTTCTTGGTTAATTATTTTCCAAGTAGTTTTTATTTTATTATTGGCATGTTTTATCTTATTACTAATGAAGTTAGCTTTAGCTATATTGCATACTTTTTTAAATGTTTTGGAATAATTCCTAACATTAGAAATAAAAGCCGGATCAGAGGAGATTGATTTCTGAGAATAAAAATCATATAATATTTTCCTACTTATATGTATACCAGGTGTAGCCCAGTCACTAAATTTCTTTTTAGAATTTATAGAGATTGTTTTTTGAGTAAACACACTATCGAACTCCTGCCTTATTTGGTGAAACAAGTCTGCATATAGTTTATTGGGGTCATCATTATATTTAAGGTCCGCAAGTCTATTTTCAATATTATTTTCAAAATTCTTCATGGGACTGTCTGAAATAGTTCTAAGCGTGATTTTTTGAACACTGTTAACATGATGGTGCTCAATAGTAATTTTTTGTCCACTATGATCCGAGTTCACACAATGTATAATAGATTTATGAAGTATCTCACAGTTACAGAAAATATTATCCAAGCAAGTAGCTGTTGTGGGTGTAATTCTCGTAGGTTCAAAAAAGGTGTTGTATAGATTAAACGATCTTAATAAATAGATTAACCTATTCGAGTAATTGTTTGTTATTAAAATGTTTATATTAAAGTCGCCACAAACAACTATCTTCTTGTTGTTGTTACAAATAGTATCCAGTACATTTTCCATAGCAGATTCAAACAGATCATAGTTTCCAGAAGGGGGTCTGTATACACATACAATAATAATTTGCTCAAGTTTAACGCAAGATATTTCTACTACTCGTTCTATAGAATACAAAGTTATGTCTTTTCTTTCTTTATATTATATATCATTTAATAATATTATTATAGATCCACCCCTGATGGCAGATTCTCTGGTGAAAGCACTTACAATATTATAGTTATCAAAACATGTTAACATCTCACTTTTTTTTTAGCCAATGTTCTGTCAGATATAGCACATGTATTTGCTTACTCTGCAGAAAAAGTGATATTTCTAAGTCTTTACCAGAAAAGCCTTGAATATTTTGATGGACTATATTAATCTTGTTTGATTTTATTCTTAGAGATTCCTTGCCAGAGACTGCCTCTGTTGACTTAACTACTAATTTAAATTAATTGGTATACATTTCAATATACCTTTCAAATTGTCATTATTGCCAAGCTCAATAGGAGCGTTGTATTTTCCCTGCTCAATAAAAGCAGTTTGTACAGCCAAGTTCTTGGCTAAGTTATACTGGCTGAATTTTCAATGGTTGTTTTCCGGCAGAAAAAAGAATTACCTTTATTTGTACTGTCGAATCACGGGAATTATTTTTGCAAATAAAAATATTTTTTTTCTCAAGTAATCAAATAAATAATCATCAACTCGAAAGCGTGAGAAACGATAGTAACTTGTACGAGATGTGACGAATTTGGGTGCTGCTTGCCGCACGAAATCAATATTTAAAGCAAAAGAAGCTCTACAGTCAAAGTAATACAGCATAAACCACACAAACTTCTGCGCGCGCGCCGCGCCGTGCGCATGCGCGCGGTGCCTTTGCGTAAACACGAAGGCCGCCGCCGCCGCCGACCGAGTAGTTGCACCGCGAATGCCGGCCGCGCAACGCCCCGCAAGCAAATGCGCTATTGAAATGAATCGCCATTACGTTTTTTCAACTGTAGAGTACGTTTCCATGGTGTAATTGTAAACGTATGGGCCGGCATAATAAACAGCTGCTTAATTGGACCCCATTTTGTGACAGGTCACTTGACCGGTGAAACGTACCTACGAATGCTACGTATTGTTATCCCGGATAACTTGTATTACCAGCACAGTGGGTGCCCATTATCAGCGCGCTGTGCGAGAGCAACTTGACTGGGTGTTTCTCCAGCGCTGGATCGGTCGTGGCGAGCCAGTGGCGTGGCCACCGCGAAGCCCAGATTTTACTCCGTAAGACTTTTATTTTGTGGTCTGAGCTCAAACACCTTGTGTATCGCGAAGAACACCAAACTCGCGACGCGTTAAAAATGCGATAGTGGACTCTTGATGTGATACATTCTTAAAATCAAAAGCTAATCAAGTGAATTGTGCATGATTTCGTGTGGAACGCAGTGGTTTACAATTTGAACACTTACTCCGTTACCGGAAAGTGTAAGTATTTGTAGTACATTTGTAAATGGCGAACATTTCTTAGGTTAGGTAAATAAAGGCATTGTAAATACGTTGATTCCCATTTTTTAAGTATGCCATAAATACTTTATTACCTAATTCAGTAGATAAATAATCATTTTATAATAACATGTTTAACCATTAAAAATTGTATTTGTGCGTAGTTATGTGTGAATAAAAGTATTTACGACGGTCCTAAGCCCGTTAAAGTATGAAGGGAAAATGGAAATCACTTCATAGTAAATGGTGAGTTATCAGCTGACAGCGCGAGGGGCGATGACCCCAGCCGGTGATCGGACGCGGCGCGCGCGGCTGATTCCTACTATTGGTTCGAGGTTGCTTTCGAGTTTCGTTGATCACAATCGTAAAACTGCTATTCTTTTATTTGAATTAAAAAAAACTGCACCAATTTGTAATACTACTAAGATAGAATCATTTTATTGCGGGAAAACAACCATGAAATTTTCAGCGTGTATAGAACGTGGCCTAGCAATACAGCTAATTGTTTTTTATAGTATCTCGGTAGAAAAATTCTACTTCTGGTCAAAGAAAAATTATTTTTAACACATGGTTTGTCAATTAGACACATGTCAATGTCTATTAGTTGAATTTTTTCATTATAATAGAATATTGTATCCATTGTCATATTTAATCTATACCTAGTATTATTTTCTACCTGTGGCAAGTCGCTGGAATAAGGAAGTGTGAACAATATAATTTTTTTTACATATAAATTCAACATTTTTTCATAAAACTGAATAAGGTTTTTTTTGCTCAAACTACCTCTATTTCCAATTATTACAATTAAATTATCATCTGGTTTAAAACTATAATTGAAGACATTGTTCATAATTTCCTGGTAATTCGAGCCAGGCATGCAATAATTAATAATGTTTTTTCCCATTTGGTTCAATAGAAATTGGTCCATATCTTTACCACAGTCATAACACATAATTATTTAGTTTTAAGTTTGAGGCACTATCTTCATTTGTGCTTTGATACTCTAGGCTGGGTTGCTCTGAGATACAGGGATCACTCACTGACATAGACCAGTCCAATAGCCCCATGGTTGCCCGGCCAGACACCACAGAACAGCACTTATAACCTTGCTTATTTTTAATTGTTGAATTAACAAATAAATTATTGAGGGTCGATGAATAATCCCTTATCTCCCTTTCAGATACATAATATTTATTTGTCATTTCTGAAAATGAATTTTGCAATGATTTAATTTTTTCATTTAGTGAACAGATATTTTGTTCATATGCTCAGAGTAAACAGAACTGGAGTAGCCATTGTCTAACATTCCCCTCTGCCAAATGCACAAGCATCGGATGCTTGCACGTTTAATAAAACTAGTTGAGCCGCCATTTTGACAGCCATAACATTGTAAACGTTGCGGCGCACAGAGCTCCCGCAAAAATGCCTGCCTGTGCTGTTTTTTGTTGTAAAAATAAATAGAAAACATCGAGTATGCTAAATGATGGTGTCACCTTTTATTTGTAATTATAATTTTTAAGATTTCATGATTATTTACTTCATTATTTCATGTTTTAGAATTCTACGATTTCAAATTTCGAGCGCTAGTCTCGTGGGGAGTGCGGCTGTGACGTTGTCAAAACGCACACCCCACGTGACTATTTTAAGCGTGTGTGTGCGTGAAATTTAAATTTGTGTGTCGAATTATGCATGTGTGCATTTGTAAAAACGTTGTGCGTTGTGCTGGCTTTGAGTGTAGTGGTAACCTCACCCCCCGCAAGAAATGGCAGAATAAAATGTTTGAGAAATTGACTAATGGCTACTCCAGTTCTGTTTACTCTGAGTTCATATGTCATCTTATTTTTATTAATAATATTAGATCATGTTTCCAATTTTTTTAATAATTGTGATCTTTCTTTTTGGTATTTTGTGTTATGACAATATTTTTTTTCCTAATAATATTCCTGGTTTTCTTAATAAATTTATTAATTTTTAAATATTTTTTTAATTTGTTTCTGCTGCATGCACAAGCCTCCTCACTGGCTTTGATACATTACCACTATCACTTTGATTCTGACAGACTGTGTAATTTAATTTGTCTTGTTCTTATGTATTAATGTAGTTATTAGCCTCTTATAAACTCTTCTCCATGTCAGTGATGCGTGTGAGGGCCTGCTCATACTCATCACTGCTTTGGGCGAACCGGTCTATATGTTGTTGTAATATTTCTCTGTCATTACTTAGAACTAATATTTGTGTATGGAGTTCAGCCATTTTTCCTTTTAATTTACTATTTTTATTTAGCACGTCCAATAGTTCCTTTTCATTGTCATCCCTTTCCCTATCCAACTGTTTAATCAACTCCTTGGAGGCCTTTAGTTCTTGTAACACCAGTTGCAAATCATCCTGGCGAGATAAGGCTCTGCGAGTCATCATTTTTAATAGCAATAAAAGAAATCAAAACCAAATCCAAGAAGTCGTTTAACCAGTTCAAACCGTAGGTTGACAATAGCTGTCAAACATATGTAAAAATTATCAAAACAACGAAGAAAAGCGGCTATTTGATAAAAACTATTTGGAATTATGTATTTAAATTCAAAGCAATACTAATATTCGACTGAAGGGGATAACATAGAATTAATTACACATTGGCAGAATGACTCACTTACCGGCGATAACGGTATTCACAAATTATCACTGTTATTTATTACACACAATTTTCCCCCAGTGTATTATTAAACGTCACAGTGTTTTAAATTAATAGTTATTCAGATATTGAACGTAATAGGGCCTAAAAAATTAAATTACTTTGAAATAAAGTTAGGAGCAACACAAAATAGCTGTTACCGTTAGTGTGCCACAGGAGAAAAAAAAAGGAATAGAATAACTTTAAGGTATCCGTGTGTTGAATCTTCCAGTTTCTAAAACATTACTATTATTACGGCATTGCACTACATATTTCAGTTTAACATATTATAATACAACAACTTTAAGGTGTCCTTGTGTTGAATCTTCCAGTTCCTAAAACATTCCGTTCATTCCAGCATTGCACTACATTTTTCAGTTTGACTTATTAGAACAGAATAATTTTAAGTTATCCGTGTGTTGTATCATCCATCTTAAACCATTTATTTGAACATATAATTTAAGAACACCTTAAATAAATAGCTATGTTTTGAATCCAGTTCCCAGAACATTTTTATAATTATTTATTACGTTGAAGTATCCATGTTTTGACTCTCCGAGACCCATGCATTTTATTTACGTCAGCACTACGGCGTTTCCAAATTCTATTTCACTTATGACTGCTTTAAATAATTATTTGGAATCCTTAAGATCTTAAAATATTAAATGATTTCACATTTCAAGATTGCATATTATTTTTGAATAGGTTGCATAAATATCTGTATTTGACGGCATCAATTATTCTTAAAGGATCTAATGTATTGAAATAAAATGATGGTCAATTTACAATTAATAAATATTTTACAGAATGGCGAATAGTAAAAAAAAATTATATTATGTTAAATTTAAGTTTATTGAGGATTCCGATTATTTCAGCAAGCCGCCATTCCTACACCGATCAATACCTGTGGTTTGATTTTTTCATTCCTATCATTGCGGCGATGAACTACACATTTCCGTTTGACATAATTATTATAATAAAATTACTTAACCTGAAGTTAAAACTATCTTTGTGTTGAATCTTCCAGTTCCTAAAACATTAATATCATTGCAGTATTGCACTGCATGCTTAAGTTTCGCATATTATTATGATAGATTAATATAAAAGTATCTGTGTGTTGAATCTTCCAGTTCCTAAAACATTCATATCATTGCAGTATTGCACTGCATGCTTAAGTTTCGCATATTATTATGATAGATTAATATAAAAGTATCTTTGTGTTGAATCTTCCAGTTCCTAAAACATTAATATTATTGCAGTATTGCACTCCATGCTTAAGTTTCGCATATTATTATGATAGATTAATATAAAAGTATCTGTGTGTTGAATCTTCCAGTTCCTAAAACATTCATATAGTATTGCACTGTAGACTTTAGTTTGCTTATTATTATGGAATAATATTAAAGTATCTGTGTGTTGAATCTTCCAGTTCCTAAAACATTCACATCATTGCAGTATTGCACTGCAGGCTTAAGTTTCGCATATTATTATGATAGATTAATATAAAAGTATCTGTGTGTTGAATCTTCCAGTTCCTAAAACATTAATATCATTGCAGTATTGCACTGCATGCTTAAGTTTCGCATATTATTATGATAGATTAATATAAAAGTATCTTTGTGTTGAATCTTCCAGTTCCTAAAACATTAATATCATTGCAGTATTGCACTCCATGCTTAAGTTTCGCATATTGTTATGATAGATTAATATAAAAGTATCTGTGTGTTGAATCTTCCAGTTCCTAAAACATTAATATCATTGCAGTATTGCACTGCATGCTTAAGTTTCGCATATTATTATGATAGATTAATATAAAAGTATCTTTGTGTTGAATCTTCCAGTTCCTAAAACATTAATATTATTGCAGTATTGCACTGTAGACTTAAGTTTGCTTATTATTATGGAATAATATTAAAGTATCTGTGTGTTGAATCTTCCAGTTCCTAAAACATTCACATCATTGCAGTATTGCACTGCAGACTTAAGTTTTGCTTATTATTATGGAATAATATTAAAGTATCTGTGTGTTAAATCTACCAGATCCTAAAACATTCATATCATTGCATTATTGCACTGCATGCTTAAGTTTCGCATATTATTATGATAGATTAATATAAAAGTATCTGTGTGTTGAATCTTCCAGTTCCTAAAACATTCATATCATTGCAGTATTGCACTGCATGCTTAAGTTTCGCATATTATTATGATAGAATAATATTTAAGTATCCGTGTGTTGAATCTTCCAGTTATTTATTTAGAATTGTTACCATATTGTTGAAACATTTTTGAATTTGGAGTTGAGCCTGTTTTTTGAGTCATTTTTTGAACGGTAATTTTGAACAATGAGACGTGGACGGATTTTAGTCAATATGATAGAAAAAAAGGACAAAGAAAATATAGCTCCTCCTGGCGTGCATTCTCAAAATCAAACTCTAGAAGTTTACTTCAATATTTCAACAAGCGATGAAGTTTTATCTACCTATGCCGCGATACCCGTGAATGACGAATCTATTCCGAGCACATCGAAACAAAAGGCTAGTGGTCCAACCTATTATATTTCGCCAATCCAAAGCGATGAAATTGATGATGATGACTCCGATGCAGATCCTTATTACAAAATGGTTTCCAAAAGTAAGACTTTGTCTTAAATCGGACCTTCCGAATCATCTTCGAGTTCATCCGAAACCAGCATTAGCAATTCATCATCATCGAATAGTTCGTCAGACCCTGGAGATGATAGTGACCAAATAGACCCTCGAAATACTGAGGTTGCTGAAACTAATCCCCAAGAACCCGTGACTGAAAAAAAAAGTAAAAAGAGACGTAACCAGCAAAGTGGAAATCAAAAGTCGCAAAAATGCTAAGAAATTCTGGCAAAGCCTACCAGTCTTTGTCGAAGTCTAAAAAACAAGTGCAAGCGAGAATAGTTCGACCTCTCTGTGGAGAAAAATGTCGGCTTAAATGCAAAGATAAGATCAATGAAACGTTATGGCAAAAGATCTTTGATGAATATTGGGGGCTCTGTAATCTTGAAAAGCAGAGAGAATTTATAGTACGGCATTCGCAAGAAATAAAGCCTAAATATAGATACGCAAGTACACAAAATTTAAGGGCTCTTAACACTGCGTTTTACTTTGAGGTAGATGGTTCCAAAATTAAATGCAAACAGTTGTTTAAATCCACCCTTGACTTAAGCAATAAAGCGATAAAAACGGCACAATCAAAGAAATCGGATACAGGAGTTATTGAAGCTGATATAAGAGGAAAACATGGTCATCATCCAACTATTGACCCAGAAGTTAAACAGAGTGTTATAGATTTTATAAATAGTATTCCAAGAATTGAATCTCACTACTTAAGAGCTCAAACAACAAGAGAATACATTTCAAGTGGTAAATGTTTTGCCGATATTTATAGAGATTATAAACGACTCCGTGAAACAGATGGTTTATCCATTGCCACACCTTCTACATTCAATAGGATATTTAACACCGAATTTAATATTTCTTTCTTTATACCTCAAAATTTTATGACGTCAAAGCATTACAAGAATCATGGGGAACCAATTTCAATATAGATGAGCTATTAAAATGTTAACGTTTTTGATTTTAAATTCAATTTGCATAATGATTAACACAAATAATTTACTAAATATGATTCTGAAGCAAAAGTGAAATACCAAAGTTGTTTGATAATTTTTAATTAAATCAAATCAAATCAAATCAAAAATATCTTTATTTTATAGGCTTGATATACAAACACTTAAAAACGTCAATTTATAAATTAGTGAATCTACCACTCGCTCGGAACGCAGACATCCCCGAGAAGAGCGAGCCAGAAACTCGAGGGTTGCTCTTTTTTTCACCTTTTTTACAATTCTTGTTTTTTAACATAGATTTTTAGCATTATAATCAGGAATAATATATGAGCACTTGAAACAATGAACGATGTTGAAATTCGTTAAGCAATTAAGATAAAAACAAATCAATTAAAAAGCGACTGGCAACATCCCACATTACGAGTCAGCACAATATGTAACAAAGACGTGTCAATCTGTCCACGCATTTTTATCGTCCAAATATTCCTGAACTGTATAGTAACCCTTTTTTATTAAATTTTGTTTGACATAATTAAGAGATAACTATTATTTTAGTTATAAAAAAGCGATCTCAAAATACTATTATTAGTATTTATTTAAAATATTAAGAGAATGTGATTTTAGATGTGCATTTAATATTGTTTCCCATTCAACAGAAGGTTCCTATAATGTTTGTTATGTTGAGAATTCATAAGAAAATTTTATTTGTTCTAAGTATTTTTATAATTAAGGGCTACAAGAGTCTGTCGCTGAGTATTTCTTAAAGTATTAGTAATAAAAAATATTGTTTGATTTGAGTACTAATATGTTTTCTTGCTTATCCTCAGAGAACATATCCCTACACACACACACAGACACAGACACCCTACACAGACTGATCCATGAGTTGGACTAATTATAAATATTCCCAAACAGTATTACATTTTAAATTTGTGTTGCCTCTTCGAAAGAGAGGCAACTCAAAACTTAATTCGTCAAAACGGGTTCGACACTAAATAATAAAAAAATATAAACAAAATTGTAAAGCAATAAGGAGATAACTCAAAAAATCTAATTAGCAGCCCCAATACATCATAAAAACACAAGATACCGATAACATATTTCTTCTAGCTACACTTGTTATGCATAGATCTATACCGAAATCTCTTGCAGTGTACAGGCATACGGTAATCAGTTTTTCGCCTTTTCTGTAAAAAGTGCTTTTTTGAGTTGACCCTGTTTAGATCTGGGTGTGGGATATTATAATAGAACAACTTTAAGGTGTCCTTGTGTTGAATCTTCCAGTTCCTAAAACATTCCGTTCATTCCAGCATTGCACTACATTTTTCAGTTTGACTTATTAGAACAGAATAATTTTAAGTTATCCGTGTGTTGTATCATCCATCCTAAACCATTTATTTGAACATATAATTTAAGAATACCTTAAATAAATAGCTATGTTTTGAATCCAGTTCCCAGAACATTTTTATAATTATTTATTACGTTGAAGTATCCATGTTTTGACTCTCCGAGACCCATGCATTTTATTTACGTCAGCACTACGGCGTTTCCAAATTCTATTTCACTTATGAATGCTTTAAATAATTATTTGGAATCTTAAAATGATTTCACATTTCAAGATTGCATATTATTTTTGAATAGGTTGCATAAATATCTGTATTTGACGGCATCAATTATTCTCAAAGGATCTAATGTATCGAAATTAAATTATGGTCAATTTACAATTTATAAATATTTTTACAGAATGGCAAAAAAGTTAAAAAAAATTATATTATGTTTAATTTTAGTTCATTGAGCATTCCGATTATTTCAGCAAGCCGCCATTCCTACACCGATCAATACCTGTGGTTTGATTTTTTCATTCCTATCATTGCAGCGATGAACTACACATTTCCGTTTGACATAATTATTATAATAAAATTACTTAACTTGAAGTTAAAAGTATCTTTGTGTTGAATCTTCCAGTTTCTAAAACATACATATCATTGCAGTATTGCACTGCATGCTTAAGTTTCGCATATTATTATGATAGATTAATATAAAAGTATCTGTGTGTTGAATCTTCCAGTTCCTAAAACATTCATATCATTGCAGTATTGCACTGCATGCTTAAGTTTCGCATATTATTATGATAGAATAATATTTAAGTATCTCTGTGTTGAATCTTCCAGTTCCTAGAACACTCCCATCATTACAGCATTGCACTACATATTTCTTTTTGACATAATTATAATAAAATTACCAGAGTGTTGAAACTTCAAGTGTGTTAGGGATCGGACTTCTGATACTTTACCAGCGTATTTTATGTTAAATTTTATCGACAAAAACCATACAAAGGGGGGTCGCATCCCGCATCCCTCTTAATGAGAGCTATTTTAAAATTAAGTTTCTCCTATTTGTAAGAGTTTATTAAAATTTGTTTTTTTTACGATTTTATTTGGTCTACATACACAAAAGTGGCCTTATTTCAAAGTTATTGAACTGTGCTAGCATTTAAAATGAAGTATATTAAGAAATTAGCACTTTTTTGAAATGGAAGGCTTCCTTTTTTAAAACTTTCCACACCGACCAATGCGATATTCCAAGCCTTCGACCTATTAGTCTCGTACTCAGACGCGGTTCGTTCGCGATCAATTCGGGTGCTAACAGGCGAAATCTTTCGTTTGGAGCAGTTTGAATTCCGTGCTCGCGAAGTCGCAAAAGAGTACTTGTAAAAGTTCGAGCAGTAGGTGGCCGTCGCCTTGGAAATCTTCTTTGGTATTCCACAACGGCAGCGGCTGAGTTCCCATTGCAGGAACCATACACAAAATGTATGTCTGCTATTTCTTCAGCTGAGTAAGACATAGCACGCGATACAAATTCAAGAATGTACGAGTGATAGAGCGATGGTGTAGTTGTCACAACGCGGGGCGAGGGATAACTGATTTACTATGAAAAACAAATACACAAAGGCACCAACTGTAGTATTTTGTCTCACTTACACCTTCTAACCGTAAAAATACCTCTCTCTCTCACACACTAATGGAATATTACCTGTTTATGAATAGGGTCTTTTTGTAAATTTTGACTTGTGTTTGTAGACCCCGTTTCTAAATCATGTACGTGTTTAGCGGTACTTGTTTTGGTTTGTTTATTAGCACAACTAATTGCGAATAAATTGAAACAAAAAAAAATTATATGTTAAGGACCCGGAATTTTAGGTAGAGCACCATAACTAAAAAAAAAATACAAAATTTTAACCAGTTTTTCCTCTATCTCAAAGGATTTTGTTTATTATTCTTAGTAATTTCTTAACATACTTCATTTAAATGCTAGCACAGTTCAATAACTTTGAAATAAGGCCACTTTTGTGTATGTAGGCCAAATAAAATCGTAAACAAACAAATTTTAATAAACTCTTGAAAATAGGAGACATTAAATTTTAAAATAGCTCTCATTCAGAGGGATGCGGGATGCGACCCCCCTTTGTATGGTTTTTTGTCGAAAAAATTAACATAAAATACGCTGGTAAAGTATCGGAAGTCCGATCCCTAACACACTGTATAATTCATCATTGCATTACATATTTTAGTTCGACATATAGGAATAGAATAACTTAAAAGTATCCGTGTGAATCTTCCAGTATCTAAAACATTCCGTTCATTCCAGCATTGTACTACATATTTCAGTTTGACTTATTAGAACAGAATAATTTATGTTATCCGTGTGTTGTATCATCCATCCTAAACCATTTATTTGAACATAGCTATTTTTATAATTATTTATTACGTTGAAGTATCCATGTTTTGACTCTCCGAGACCCATGTATTTTAATTACGTCAGCACTACGGCGTTTCCAAATTCTATTTCACTTATGAATGCTTTAAATAATTATTTGGAATCTTTAAGATCTTAAAATATTAAAATGATTTCACATTTCAAGATTGCATATTATTTTTGAATAGGTTGCATAAATATCTGTATTTGACGGCATCAATTATTCTCAAAAGATCTGTAATGAAATATTTCAACCTTTCTTAATTTGTTATGTTAAATGCTTTGTAAATCCATACTAATATAATAAATGCGAAAGTAACTCTGTCTGTCTCGCTTTCACGTCAACACTACTGAACCAATTCAACTGAAATTTTATAAACAGATAGTCTAGAGCCTATGAAAGGACAACGGCTACATATTATCCCGATATTCCCATAGGAACGGGTGCCATGCGGGTGAATGTAAAAAAACGCTCCCAGAAAAATAAAGGACAAATTTAGTTAGAGTAAATTTTTATTTAGAGTAAATTTTCAATTCCGCCAATTGAGGCCACTGTTCCAATTTGAAAACATCTTTTAGTGTTGAATAGCCGCCTATTTATTGAGGAGGGCTATACACGCTGAAACAATTGTAAAGAATGTTAGTTCATTCATATTTCCATCATTACAGCATTGCACTACATAATATTTCAGTTTGACATATTAGAATAGAATAATCTTAGGGTTCACATTCACGTTCACATTCCTATCACTGCAGCAATGTACTACATATTTCAGTTTCGCATATTATAACATCTATAAAGTATCCGTGCGTTGAATCTCCCAGTTCCTAAAACACTCTCATCATTACAGCATTGCTCTACATATTTGAGTTTGACATATTAGAATAGAATAACTTTAAAGAATCCGTGTGTTGAATCTTCGAGTTCCTAAAACACTCCCATCATTACAGCATTCTATTCTAATATGTCAAACTCAAATATGTAGTATATTTGAGGTTGACATATTAGAAAAGAATAATTTTAAGGCATCTGTGTGTTGAATCTTCCAGCTCCTAAAACATTCCATTCATTCCAGCATTCCACTACATATTTCAGTTTAACATATTATAATAGAACAACTTTAAGATGTCCTTTGCATGCATCCAAGCATTGCACTTCATATTTCAGTTTGACATATTATAAATTCAATAACTTTAAAGTATCCGTGTGTTGTATGTTCCATCCTAAAGCATTTATTTGAACATGTGTTTTTGAGTCAATATTGCTCTCAAAGTGGAGCATGCTGTATTATGTAATATTATTGCGAGTATGTACGGACTGGTAGTGTTCACCCAATCGACATTGATCGCT
Source organism: Parapoynx stratiotata (assembly GCA_910589355.1). Lineage (NCBI taxonomy): Eukaryota > Metazoa > Arthropoda > Insecta > Lepidoptera > Crambidae > Parapoynx > Parapoynx stratiotata. The sequence goes on along the minus strand of OU342476.1, from coordinate 3,258,858 downwards.
GTTATTGCCCACGTATAGTCGCAACTTACTTTATTCTTGTTCCACCTACAAAATATAATATTGTTTTGTTTTAAGAAAAAACACCTACCTACTTATAAATGTGACTAAGTGTATCGATGAACATAGTGAGCGAACAAACCTTTCTGCCTTTTGCCTTACTATCTAATATTAAAAAAATGCTGTATTTTGTTTATAAAATAAATAAAAAATTAAAAAAATGAACTCCTTAAATAAATAGCAAGCAAAACATTTTTATGATTATTTATTACGTTAAAGTATCCACGTTTTGACTCTCCGAGACCCATGCATTTTATAATAATAAATGTTGTTAGCTAAGGTATAATAATAAATTTATTATTGCAACAAAAGTAATATTCAAACTTCAGTGCTGTTTTCTTAAATTTTTTTTTTACAAAAAATATACTCTAAGGGCCTGTTTTACAATCGACTGGTAAATTCTGAATAGCTTACTTGGCAGATCATTTGACAGTTGTAATATGAAAGGAGAATGGGCAATTTGGTCTACCAACTCAATACCAACAAGTTATATGTCATAAAAAAGGGCATTTCTTAAGCTTCATTTTTTTATATGACATCAAATGTGTAGCTTGTGTGATGTTGGCATTCTTCGTCAAAATGTCAAAAATAATAAAATAACGCTTCCCTTTCACTTGTTAGAGTCGACTTTACTTTTCGGTAATATTTAGCGAGGAAGAGGTTAGGTATGATAAAAATCACACATGCAACCTATCCGATGCACAGGTACGCCACGCGGGGACGCGGAGAGTGTTCGAGGAACAGGCTATCCCTACCCCTCGCCCTCCGGCTGGCCTGCGCTCGCGCGCCTTGCGAACCTCGCAGTTCATCTTTGCTTGCATTGTGTACTGTGCGTTTTTCTGTTGCATATTATCCTTCTTTGACCTTTGCTTGTTTCTCGGACTACTGAGTTTTGCCATTGTTTTAATCTGTGCGTGTTAAGTGGACTCCGATCATCTTTTCATAATGGAAGATAACCATCGTCAGATATTATGTGTTGTTTGTGACCGCTCTGTTTTACGACAGCGGCAACGTCATTTAATAACACAAAACTTACCTTAAAACCTGGGGGTGCCAGGTCAGAATGCCTCCTCGTGGCGCACCCTGGGCAACCAACGATGGACAACGGAGTGTTTTTGTGAGGATTTCCTCCACTCTAGTTTTCCAGCGGTGGGCTAAAGGTCTGACACGTGAGGTGACGGGGACAGCGTGCACACACCCAGATGCCCGAAGGCGTCCGATTTCCGGCATGTAGTGAAGAGCGGCATGCCGGATTACTCAGCTCTTCCTGCGCCAGAGCCTGCGCAGCCGAACGCCGTACGGAGGGAGTCCTGGGAGGCTGAGCAGCGTGGAGGTCGGTGGTAGTTACCTCCACAATGCAACACGCCCCTTCGGTCCGGATTTCAACCTAAACGATATCCTCTTACTAGAGCCAAGTAAGGGGGAACGGCTCCACAACCCGTCAGAGGGCCGCTGGCTAGGGGTGGGGGGGCTTGGTGACGGTCATGCTGACGGAGCTCGAGATGTGCGGGCTTGTTCACCTGAGCATTCTATTCCACCTGATGTCGCACCCAATCACCAACTTTTCCACTCCTATATCTGTCTGGTAATCCTAGTGCACCTGTTGCAGGGCACTCCCAGATGTGCGGGCTCCATGGAGGGTGGGAGGCCGGACAGATGAAATTATTTTTACTACGTGGACTATGGATCTCCAGAACACCCGTACTACTACCGAGGGGAAACCCGAGGCTACAACGTCTGGGAAAGCGAAAGCCATCCCAGCGTCCCCACTCACGCAAAACACGCCAGGGAAAGCAGATGCCATCCCGGCAAACAGAGGAAAGAAGGAGACCGGCGGGAAACCGAAGGCCTCTGGAACTTCCTGTCTGCCAGGGAAAGCAGAAGCCATCCCTCAAGCGGAACAAGGGAAAGCTAACGCCCTAATGTTTCACCCACAGGTCCATCTTCAGCGATACAGAGACCCACCACCGCTCTGGGCTGGACTCTAGTCGGCAAAACTGGTCGGCCGGTAAGCGGAAACCCGGCAACGGGTGAAAGCCAACCGCAGGCCAGTGGAGCTGCTAAGTCCAGCAGACTGAAGAGGAAGCAGGCGAAGGTGAAGATGAAGCGGCTCCAGCATAGGCAGCAGCTTCGGACAGCTGCCCCTCAAACCACAGTGTCGACAACGCCACCGGCGGAGTCTTCGCCAGCGACGGCGTCAACGCCGAAGACCACGACTGTGTCAGCGGCAAGGTCTACGTCGACGGCGATGACGTCTGCGGCGGCACCACTACAGCAGCCGGCTACACCGAAAGGTGCGGAAAGAGGAGGGCACCAAGAAGTGAGGCCAGGACCCAGCAGCGAGCGCAGCACCGGGCACAGCGGCGGGAAATTCCGGGGGAACGCTGGGAAAGGAAAGACCAAAGCCAAAAGGGCAAGACCGGAGGAGACACCGTCTCCGAAAACGGACCCGAAAAGGCCAAAGCTGGACCAATCCCGCGGCTCCCGACCGGCATCCTATGCCGCAGCGGTCACTGCGGAGAAGGATGAGGAGCATCACCTGGCGGTCACCACGAAAGGCGGGAACTTGACGGAGGAAGCCGCGAAAAAGCTCCGGGAATTCGTGGCGCTCAAAATAATTGAGCACATTGACGAGGGCTCCTCTCCGAACATCCCAACCTACACAGCCAGACCTACACTCGCGGACGGAGCGCTGCGAATGAAGTGTATGGACCTGTACACCAGTAACTGGACCCGAACGACTCTGGATCAGTACCAGCAGAGTCAAGGACTGGAGCTGATCATCATGCGGCCTCGCGAGGTTCCAAAAAGGGTTCGATGCGGAGTGCTCATACCCAGGATTGAGGCAGATGCCTTAAGACTGGGTAGGTGCTTACACGCACAGAACCCCTGGGCACAGGTGCACCGCTGGCTCGTACATGCCGTCCATGTGCAGGAGCGAAATGACTCCACATTTGTGGAGTTTAGCATCCCAGAGGATATCATACCTGATATCCTCAAGCACCAAAGGCGGCTGTGCTATCTAGTCGGCACGGCGTACGTGAAGTTCAGGGACTGCAGGGGAAAGTTTGTAACTGTGTTACCACAGTTCGACCATCCTATGCAGTCCCTGGGCGGCGCGTGCGACGTGGAACCTGTGCCAGGGCCGAGCGGGGAACCACCGGCGGCGATGCCTGTACCGGGCGAGACGATGGAGGACGCGGAAGAGGAGGCGCTACTGTCCATCGGGGGCCTGATGTTGGAAGGGGAGGAGGAGATCAGTCGAGATGGCTTCCAGCTTGACCTCGCCCCCCCCCCCCCCCGCCAATAGTGCTAGGCTCGTCCAGTGCAACCTCCATCACAGCACTGCTGCAACGGCTCAACTCAGAAGGTGGTTGGAGGTCAACAACACAGCGGTCGCCCTGATCCAGGAGCCGTGGATCAGAGGAGGGACAATAAGAGGACACTCCAATTTAGGAGGTAAGCTTGTAAGTGCCCACACTGGCGACGTATGAACATAGAATGGTGAGGCCGGAGGGGGAGGGACTGGGCGCCCTAGTGGTAAAAGGCTGCCCTCAAGGTGGCGTGCTGTCCCCTCTCCTCTGGAATCTAGTCGTTGACAGCCTCATTACGCTGTTAAACAGCAGGTACTACTTTACAGTGGGATATGCAGACGACATTACCATCATAACGACGGGTAACTATGCACAACTAGTATGTGACACTTTACAGGCAGCACTTCAACACGTGGAGCGCTGGTGCGTCAAACACGTCTTATCCGTCAACCCCACTAAGACGGAACTGGTGCTGTTTACAAACAAACGAATCATCGGAGACCCAGCACCACCGAAACTATTCGGCACAACACTGAGAGTGGTAAGCGAAGTCAAGTATCTGGGGGTTATACTAGACAGTAAGCTGCTATGGAACAGCCATGTGGAGCAGAAACTGAAATCGGCGAGCATCGTCCTATGGCAATGCCGTAGGATGATAGGTAAGCGCTGGGGACTCAACCCAAAGATCATCAGATGGCTCTACGTGACCGTCATCAGACCCATGGTAAGCTACGGCTCACTAGTCTGGTGGCCCAGAACAAACCTAACAATATACATAAATAAGTTGAAAGGTTTTCAAAGACTAGTCTGCTGCGCCATTACAGGTTGCATGAGGACGACTCCCACAGCAGCTATGGAAGCGATGCTCAACATTACACCACTGCACATATATATACAGCAAGAGGCTGCGCAGGCAGCACTTAGACTAAAACAACTCAAATTGGTAAGGTTCGAAAAGGTAAAGGCACTTTGATAACCTACTACAATCCTGGGTAAACACTCCACTGGTAGATGCAATCTGCGACAAGGTGGAACCAGCCTTCATCTTCGACAAGAAGTACAAGATACACTTATCGAAATATGAGGGCGAGGGAATTCACCACAGATCATTGATCATCTACACAGATGGATCCAAAACAGGCACGGGAACGGGCACTGGAGTCTTCTCTGATGACCTCAACATACACTTGGCCACTCCGCTGGGAAACACAACAACCGTATACCTACCAGAATGTGCCGGCATACTGCTGGCCGCCAAAGTCATTCTTACAAGGGGAGTCACAGAACACAACATTACAATCCTCTCAGACAGCAGGTCGGTCTTGCAGACTCTGTGCAGCAAGATGACAGTCTCCAGCCTCATTAAGGAATGTCATGACACCCTCAACAAGGTAGGGGACAATAACGATTTAAACCTTGCATGGATCAAGGGCCACAGTGGGGATAGAGGTAATGAGGCGGCGGACGAGCTAGCACGGAGGGGCTCGACGATGACACCCATAGGTCCAGAACCGATCATACCCATTCCCATAAGTTGGTTTAAAGGTAGAATCCAACAGCACACATTATTCTTACACAATGAATACTGGAACAACCTGGACGACTGCAGGCAGGCTAGACTTGCACTACCACGAGTTGAGCCACGCCTATCCAGGGAATTAATGCGGCTGGATAAATGTAGGCTGCGCCTTGTAACAGGCGCAATAACAGGACACAGCCTTTTTAACAAACATCTTTTCAACATAGGTGTCACAGACAGTCCGCTGTGCAGGGCGTGCATGGCGACAGAAGAAACAGCTTCCCACGTCATGGTGGAATGTGACGAGGTAGCAGAATGCCGGGCTAAGTACCTGGGCACACCGGGTACCCTCCGGGAGGCCATCGGCGACGTGAAGGCGCTGGGTGACTTCCTGGCTTATCTTTGATGGCTGGAGTAATCCAGCATTCACCCTCCGACGCAAAACAGGCGCAAATTAGACGTCGAGTTGCGGAAACCGCCCGTATAGATGAAGAAGAAGAAGAAGAACACAAAACTTAGTCCAATCCAGACCTTTTGTTGAAGAATATATACGAAGACATTCTTCACACGAGGTAAGTTCTGTTTGTAATGCACAATTGCAGCTTTTTATTATACCGGTGTTATTTACGTCCCTTAATTATTAGGTACCTATTTAATAATAATCAGACATTCACACTCAACATCAACTAGTCCCGTTTTAAGCAACTAATGCTGCTTGTGTTACGGATACCAGATGACGGATAATATAAACATCCAAGACTGGAGAACAAATGCCTGAAAATTCATCACCCAAACATTTGTCAGCACCGGGATTCGAAACAATGAACGCTTTTTTTCTGTTTCAGGTATCTTTCGATCAAGTTTTATTCATTTGCACAGATGTTGGCAACGAATTAATACTTCCGAAAGACCACAGCGGGCTGCTGGAGCTGTCGAAATCGACAATGCTGTCAACGAGGACGATAATGTACCAGTTCCACCTGCTATACCAGATTTTCAAAGAAATCTCGCTAGAGCATCTAACACGGCAAGTCATTGCATATTTAGAGAACACATAATGTCTCAGGATTGGGAACAATTGCTAAGCGGTAATGTATCTCATGACTTCAACCAAGACCATATACTGGATATAATTTCAATATACAGAACAGCACTGGAGAACCCATCGACTATGTTCGATTTCGATTTACGAACAATAGATGAGAATGAGTTACGACACTGGACAGGACTTACGATAGCCAAATTCAATTTATTGCTTGAACAAACGCCATCACTGCGACAGCAGACGAATGTACCGAACGTTGTTCTCAGTGGATATCTTATGAAACTTCGAACAGGTGAACCGAACGTACGATTAGCATCGCTACTAAAAATATCTCGCCGAACATTCGAACGCCAATTAGTAATAGCGAGACAATGCTTACTGGCAGATTTCGTTCCATTGCACTTAGGGTTCGATCACATAAGCAGAAATGAAGCGCTTTCCAAGAATTTATTCATACCATATGCGCTGTTTGGAGACGAGAATAATTTCGTATATTTACTGATATCGATATGTGACGGAACGTACATTTATATACAGAAGAGCAGCAATTTCCTCTTTCAAAGACGTAGTTATAGTCTTCATAAGTACAGAAATCTGTTGAAGTCATTTCTCATTGTCTGTAGCAATGGCTATATCATCGATGTAACAGGCCCTTACGCAGCAACTACTTCAGACGCCACAATTATGAGTAATATTCTTAATGATCAGGATAATGCATTTCATTGGTTTTATTTAATGAATGACGTATTCATTCTGGATCGTAGATTCAGAGATGCATTACCTGATTTTGAAACATGCGGTTATGATGCAGATATGCCACCCAGCAAGAACAGAAACAGCCAGCAGCTATCCACACAGCAAGCGAATAAGTCACGTTTGATTACCATAGTAAGATGGGTGGTAGAAGTAGAGAAGGAAGGTTCAAGCGCGACTTTAAGTTTCTTCGAGTTGATAACTTCAACAGGGCTGTTCCGCACATGTTCGAACATTTCCGGATAGCTGCAGCACCTCTCAATGCTTTCCACTTGCCGATCAGAGACAATGCGTATGCCGATGCGATTGTTAATATTATTGATGAAAGAATTCATTTCGAGAATCATTTGGCTCAATATGTTATACAAAAGAATTTGAATATGCAGCGAGTCACATTTACTCGCATGGCTGCCAATATTCCTGGTTTTGAAAATATTCCTCAATAAGAAGAAGAACACCTTGTCCTAATCGCCTTGGGAATGTATCATATCAAGATAGCCAGTTCTTACTGTGCCGAACATTTAACTGATGGTACTTATCTTGTTGAATTATACAGAGACAACGAACTTGCGGATTTAAACGAATATAACATTGGAGTAGAACAAGGGAGTTTCTTGCTGAGAGCATGTATACAATCACGTCATACAAGAGCCAAGAAGTATTACACGTACGTGCTGATAAACAGCGGCATCGAAGGACGAAATGCTTTCAAACATTACTATTGCACGTGTTTGACAGGACGTCGCACGATTGGGACATGCGCACATGTAATATCTATCTTGTGGTATTTATACTGGGCTCGCCATCAAGAAGGTCTATCACCACTAGCTGCCCATTTGAATAATGTAATTATAGACACCAGCATAATGTAATTCTGTATTTACTTAATTAAATAAAATGTATGAAAAATCGAAGGATTGTTTCTCTTTTTTCTAAATTCCCCCATGGTTTAGTACTTTTTTAAGATTCATTAGTTGTTTGCAAACAGAAAATCTTTTTATTGGCATATTTGGCGTTAGTATTGAGTAGGTAGACCAAAGTCCATTCCTTTTGTGCCCATTCTCTTTTATGTCAATTGATTTGCCAAGCAAGCTACTCAGAACTTACCCATCGTTTGTGAAACAGGCCCTTAAAGAAGTTGCCAAAAAATGAAACATCACAAACTTTTGTTAAAAAAAACTCAAAAAAATCAACTTAAACATTATCACTTTTTATAAAGAGTCCTTATAAACAATTAACAGTCTTACATTTTTTTTTATCTCTAAATTCCTTGTTTTAATTTTAAGGTATTGGGTATTTTTCAGGCTTTCCAATAGCCTTTAGAATATCTTCCTTGCTTAAAATAAACTTATTAAAATTACTGCAATTGTAATCTTTCAAATTGTATTTTGAGCTGAAACCGGATTTTAATACAGTACACCTGCAGGCAACTACACATGTGCTGAAGCCACGCCGCCGTCACCAAGCCCAGAGCAGTTCCTCTTCAAACCAGCAATAATCCAAATATCTAGATGAACTCGGCCTCTAACCTTCCACGCAAGCGTTACCTAATGTGTTTTTTTTATAGTCATTATTCTCATAGAAATAAACCCTAGTAAGTAATTATTAGTCTTAAGTATATTTTTTTGTGAAACTAACTGGCTTTAAAATAAAATATTAATTTTGTAAGCGCTACACGGTATCCCCTTATTAGAGTCAGGTAAGGGGGAACGGCTCCACGTCCCGTCAGAGGGCCGCTGGCTAGGGGTGGGGGGGTCTGGTGACGGTTATGCTGACGGAGCTCGGGATGTGCGGGCTTGTTCACCTGAATATTCTCTTGCGCCTGATTTCGCACCCAATCACCAACTCTTCCACTCCTATATCTGTCTGGTAATCCTAGTGCACCTGCTGTAGGGCACTCCCAGATGTGCGGGCTCCATGGAGGGTTGGAGACCGGACAGATGAAGTTACTTACTACGTGGAACTATGGATCACCAGAACACCCGTATCACCACCGAGGGGAAACCCGAGACTACAACGTCTGGAAAAGCGCAAGCCATCCCAGCGTCTCCACCCACACAAAACACGCCAGGGAAAGCGGAAGCCATTTCGGCAAACAAAGGAAAGAAGGAGACCGGCGGGAAACCGAAGGCCTCTGAAACTTCCTGTCTGCCAGGGAAAGCGGAAGCCATCCCGCAAGCGGAACAAAGGACAGCTAACGCTATCTTTGTTTCATCTACAGGTCCATCGTCAACGATGCAGAGACCCACCACCGCTCTGGGCTGGACTCTAGTCGGCAAAGCTGGCAACGGTGGAAAGTCAACCGCAGGCCAGTGGATCTGCTAAGTCCAGCAGACAGAAGAGGAAGCAGGCGAAGCTGAAGATGAAACGGCTCAGACAGCTGCCAGCGACGGCGTCAACGCCGAAGACTACGACTGTGGCAGTGGCACGGTCTACGTCGACGGCGAAAACGTCTGCGGCGGCACCACCACAGCCAGCCAGCCGGCTACACCGTAAGGTGCGGAAAGAGGAGGGCACCAAGAAGTGAGGCAAAGAGGATGGCACCAGCACTGGGCACAGCGGCGGGAAATTCCGGGGAGCGCTGGGAAAGGGAAGGCCAAAGCCGACCGATCCCGCGGCTCCTGACCGGCATCATATGCCGCAGCGGTTACAGCGGAGAAGGATGAGGAGCATCACCTAGCGGTCACCACGAAAGGCGGGCACTTGACGCGGGAAGCCGCGAAAGAGCTCGAGGACTTCGTGGCGCTCAAGATCATCGAGCACATCGACGAGGGTTCCTCTCCGAATATCCCAACCTACACAGCCAGACCTTCACTCGCGGACGGAGCGCTGCGTATGAGGTGCATGGACTCCTACAACAGCAACTGGACCCGACTGATTATGGATCATTACCAGCAGAATCAAGGACTAGAGCTGACCATCATGCGGCCCTGCGAGGTTCCAGAAAGGGTTCGCGGAGTGCTCATACCCAGGATTGAAGCGGATGCCCTATGACTGGGTCGGTGCTTACACGCACAGAACCCCTGGGCAAAGGTGCACCGCTGGCTTGTACATGCCCTCCATGTGCAGGAGCAAAATGACTCCGCATTCGTGGAGTTTAGCATCCCAGAGGATGTCATACTTGACATTCTCAAGCACCAAAGGCGGCTGTGCTATGTAGTCGGCACGGCGTACGTGAAGTTCAGGGACCCCGCCAATAGTTGTAGGCTCGTCCAATGCCACCTCCACCACAGCACTGCTGCAACGGCTCAACTAAGAAGGTGGTTGGAGGTCAACAACACAGCGGTTGCCCTGATTTAGGAGCCGTGGATAAGAGGACTTTCCAATTCAGGAGGTAAGCTTGTGAGTGCCCACACTGGCGACGTAAGAGCATCAGCATACATGCCGGAAGGCGTGCCAGCGCCGCCAGAAGAGTTGGCGCAGCTTGTCCGCTTCTGTGAAAACGAGGGACTGGAGCTGATTGTATGCACCGAATCCAATGCCCACCATCCGCTTTGGGGCATGGACTCAACACTCGAGGTAAGCAATTAGTTGAATTTCTATTTATGACTAACCTTGAAATAATCAACACAGGCAATGAACCGACGTTCGTTGGAAGAAGATGTCGAACGATCATTAACCTGACGCTTGCAACACCAGCAGCGGCGAGTCAGATATCCGACTGGCAAGTCTCCCAAGAGGCGTCATGCTCGGATCACCGCTGGATAAGGTTTGCTGCGTGACTTCATAGACATTGAGGACGCCTTCGACAGGACTAGCTTCACGAGCATCAAAGCGGCCCTGGAGAGTCATGGGGTGGAGGACCTGCTCATAGGATAGATAGTGAATATGCTACAAAACAGAATGGTGAGACCGGAGGGGGAGGGACTGGGCGCTCTAGTGGTGAAAGGCTGCCCTCAGGGAGGCGTGCTGTCCCCTCTCCTCTGGAATCTAGTCGTTGACAGCCTCATCACGCTGTTAAACAGCATGTACTACTTTACAGTGGGATATGCAGACGACATTACCATCATAACGACGGGTAACTATGCACAACTAGTATGTGACACTTTACAGGCTGCACTAAAACATGTGGAGCGCTGGTGCATCTAACACGATCTATCCGTCAACCCCACAAAGACGGAAATAGTGCTGTTTACAAAGAAACGAAACATCGGAGACCCAGCACCACCGAAACTATTCGGCACAACACTAAGATTGGTAAGCGAAGTCAAGTATCTGGGGGTTATACTAGACAACAAGCTACTATGGAACAGCCACGTGGAGCAGAAACTGAGGTCGGCGAGCATCGTCCTATGGCAATGGGATGATAGGTAAGCGCTGGGGACACAACCCCAAGATCATCAGATAGCTCTACATGACCGTCATCAGATCTATAGTAAGCTACGGCTTACTAGTCTAGTGGCCCAGAACAAACCAGTTGAATCCAACAACACACATCATTCTTACACAATGAACTCTGGAACAACCTGGATGACTGCAAGCCCCTAGACTTCCACTACCACGAGTTGAGCCACGCCTATCCAGGGAATTAATGCGGCTGGACAAATGTAGGCTGCGGCTTGTAACAGGTGCAATCACAGGACACAGCCTTTTTAACAAACATCTTTTCAACATAGGTGTCACAGACAGTCCGCTGTGCAGGGCGTGCATGGCGACAGAAGAAATAGCTTCCCACGTCATGGTGGAGTGTGACGGGGTAGCAGAATGCCGGGCTAAGTACCTGGGCACACCGGGTACCCTCCGGGAGGCCATCAACGACGTGAAGGCGCTGGGTGACCTCCTGTCGGAGCTTGGATGGCTGGAGTGAACCAGCATTCACTCTCCGACGCAAACTGGACGTCGAGTTGCGGAAACCGCCCGTATCGAAGAAGAAGGTATTTTTTCTAAATGTTTATCTTCAATTCGCTATTTAGTAAAAGAAAAGGGTGCTTGGTTTGAGCTTATCAACGTTCTGAATATAATATAATACACCCTTGACTTCTAATCTTAATGATCAGCAAGATGATCAATTTGACTCACGAATTCATGTCTTACCTAACGTTAAACTTTAACAGCTATAAAAATTTGGTATCAAATGTATCTTCTCTTTGTAAATTTTAATCATAAAATTTATTATCTACTTTTTAGTGCATTTCTTAAAGAATTCAAGTTTTTAAAGTTTATTTGGTTGTATCTTATCTCTTTTCATATTATTATTTTTCATTGTGTTATAGTGTCTGATGAAACAACAATTGTGTTATTATTATTAGTAATTATCTTTTGTTTAATAGTTAAGATGTTTCAGTATTATCATGTTAATTATGCTAACATGCAAAGATTATAATCTCTTTAACCTTGACTTTGGTGTAAAGGTGTTAAGATTTTATCATATTTATATTATTTGTTTATTGCTTAACTAAGTAAAAGGTCCCTTTTTTGTTAATATTACAAAAAAGTGTTTCATAAATAGGATTGTGTAAACTTATGCTATTGTGTAAGATTATTTTAAATTTAAACAGATTTGTGTAATAGTACATTTCTTGTAACTGTAGCGCTTGATGAATATTATGTTGTTATTTTGTCGTGTCTGAGGACCGACATTGAATTAGAATGGCCGAGCGAGAGTATGAATGAAAAGTTTATGAACTAATGCGATGCGAGACAGACGATGTGTGTGAGCGAGACGGAGGGAGGGAAAGGGAAGATGGCGAAGAGTGTGTAGTACGACGAACGAGGAAACGTGTGTAGTGGAAGTAAAAAGTTTAAATAAAACTAAAATCTCAGTAAAAATCAACTGTTTAATTTATCAGCATCCCACATTTGTTTCCTGTTAAAAATTATATTTTTTTTTACATGAGTAATTGTAAATTGTTTACCAAACAGGACGAGTTAGGATGAACAGAACATTTGTTTCCTATTAAAGATTACATTTTTTACATGAGTAATTGTTGTAAATTGTATACCAAACATAACCAGTAAGGATGAACAGACCGTACGATTCAAATTGTCACTAACTAACTACAATTTCTTACATAACATTAATTTTATAATTAGTAAGAATAAGGCTCGTTTAAGTCTCTAAAATTTGTGAGACATACGCCCAGTTGCAGAAACGAACTTTAAAATTTAATGTCGGCATTATCCCTAATGCTCCATTAAATTTATTTATTGAAGTGTCAAAAGAACACCTTAGCGTAGTTTTTACGTTGCACAAAACGACATTAGCACCCTATCAATGCTAAAGAGACATTAGCTAGAACTATTTTGTGTTCCAATTTTAAATTTAATGAACTTTAAAATTTTAATGTCTCATTACTAAATGTCGTCTTTAAGAAATCTTTGTGCAACTGAGCGATAGACACTTATAAAATTATTATGAACTAAGACTAATCTCCCTCTGTACATACCCCTTGTATGAGAGTATAGTACGTCTCAATCCAAGTTGCCAAAAAGGTAAACAAAACAAAGGTAGGTAATTGAAATCAATTGAAACGGACAACAATTGTTAACGTTAATTATATTTACGTGCCTCTGTCCATGTAACAGTGTGATTATTGAACAACAAATTCGATAAATCGGCTTTTTTGTTTACTTTTGGCAACTTGGATTGAGACGTACTATCAACTAAAAAGACCGTTTTTTTTACATATGACAGAATCATTGGTAAAATATATCTTATAATTTGTTACAATATGTAAAGGAATTTGTGAAAAAACATAGAAAAACATAGACAACAAACAGAGGAGGAGTTCTCAACACCTTGCATCGATGACATGATCGAAATTACCAAAAATACGAGATAGGCGTCTGAGATATCTACCCTAACAACCCTTGTGGCAGAGATCCTCCTTATAACTACCTCAAGACAGGCAACCAGAATGTTTTTTCCCTTGACTCTTTTTAGCTATGTGTGGAATTTACACCAGGAGCCGCGCGAGTTAAGTGACTTTTTCAGCACCACAGGTGCTGGCGGCTGGTATACTTACAAAATTGCAAGTGAGAGCCAGCAAGAGTTCTCTGTGTGTGGAAAAATGGAGGTAGAGAAGGCATCACAGATCGTATTCCATAGTATCTTTGGTACCTACAAAGAGGACCTCTCTGTTCTACCCCAGGTTACCTCTTTAAATCGATGGTATACAAGAGAGGAAATGGGTACCTGTTTTAGACAAACAGAGGAGGAGTTCTCAACAGTGGAGTATCGTATTATAAATTTCGAAAGTACCTAAAATAACTTTGTCAAGTCACTATTGTAAGTAGCCCTACCTTTTATAATCATCTGTAAGTTTTTTGAGTTTTTTATTAATAAATATACGAAGAAATAGTGACGACAAAGAGGATCTTTTATTCAACCTCCGGCATCCACCACGTCACAAGATGACCATAAAAACTGATTTGAGGACTGATATTCCACTTTACAATATTTATAACCGTCTTAACTATTATATATATTTTATATATCTGTGTATGTATTTTAATAATATCACAGTATTTGTTTACATAACTACAACATGAACATTTTATACCGTGCATTAAATTATAAAGAAAACTTATAGTTACAGGTAAGCGATTTACAATAAACAGTACATACGCTACAAATAATACAGGTTTATATTCAAATAATCAAAAACCTCCCAAGACTAGGGCCTCTTGCAGCAAAATTAAATCGAGATTTAAAACTAGATTAAGTGATTTTTTGACATTTCAGAAATTGTAAAAAATTTACATAATCGAGATTTAAACTAGGTTTAAAATTTCCTGCAAGTGACCCAACTAGTTAACATCATAAATAACAACATTTGTTCTACGATTTTTGATGATTTGACTTCTACATTCATAGAAAAATAAATATTTTCTGAACGTTCTTAGCTCTGTGCGCATCACGCACGCGAGCGTCGCGCGTGTCCCCTTTTTGCATGAACGGAACATAGACTTACCAATGTCACGACAGTGAGTAATCTATACATTATAAGCTTGGAAAATAATTTTTAATTTTATATTGAGTTATGGTAAAACTCTTTTAACAAATGTTGTTATTTACGATGTTAGCTACCTAGTCTTATGAGACTGTTGATTCATTAAAAATAACTCTGTGTCAAGGTATAATTATTACTGACTGACACCATTTGCATCTAGTCTGCTTTGTTTACCAATAGGACAAGTAAGGATGCACAGAGTACACAGAGTACCTATGATATTAAAAATAATATAAATGCAAAAAGATTTGACTATATTAGGACCTTTTCATTTTGACATCACGAGTCTTGTTCTGCCAAAACAAATAATTTACTATAAACATTAGAGTGACAGATTACTTTTTTCTGTATTGTACTGTCGACAGCCTTCGGACAGTTGACTTTTGTAAGATTGTGATTTAACAGTTTCACTTCGATAGATTACAATCTGTTCGCAATCTCGCGAGATAGATTATTATTTACGGTGACATATAGGTACACCAGATAAGATAAGATAAGATAACGTTAATTTGTATGAAAAGTGGTTCAAAAGGTGTAACATAAAAATAAAGATTATGAAGATAACAAATATTGGATTTAGTTATCATCTTCTATTACAGAAATCCATAAATTCCTTAATAGAATAAAAACAGTTCTCGATTAACCAATTTTTTAGTCTCTGTTTAAATTGATTCATAGGTAAAGTCCTGATATTACTCGACAAGTTATTAAATATATTTATTGACATACAATACGAATTATTGTGATACAGAGCAGTGGTTTTTTGAGGAAGTACTAAATGATTAGGATATCTGGTGTTGAACTTACACTGTTCTTTTTTCACGGTAAATAGCTCAGAATTACTTTTCGTGAACACACACACCTCGTTAATGTATGTGCAGGGCAGGGTCATCAGCTTAAGTTGTATAAAGAATGGTCTACATGATGTTGTGGAGTCAACACCACAGAAACAACCACAACTAATTTCACACATTTAACTTTTAAACAATAAGAAATTCCTTTTTTGATGTTACGTCTAAACTTACCTTTTGTTTAGTGCAAATCGCGCACGTGTTTCGTACTGAATATACTTGAAGCACATTTCTCATAGTCCTAAGATACTAAACATACATTTGATACTGGTAATACACTTGATGGCTCAACTGTACATTCTTGGCCCACGAATCGTAGATTGAGATTATGTTAGGCCTGAAGGGATCTAAGGGAGGGACTTTCTCCAAAAAAGGTGAGCCTGTGGCGTTAATAGTTTTTGAGATATTAATTTTTTAAAATTTGAGGTTACCTTTATCAAAAATCGTAAAAATGCACTACATACACACACTTAACACTAATCTTGCACTAAACAACACTGTAATAAACAATTTATATAAGCTGCCACGTCTTTTTATCATAAAATACGAAAATTATTGCATTTTAAAATTGAAATTATTAAAAGTGAAAAATAAACAATTGACCACAGATAATTTTTTTTTTGTAAAATTTAATAGTTGAATGGCTTTTTTTTTTTTTTAATAATTTTTATTCATGACCATGGATACAAGTCCTTCAGTCGCATACATAGTTTTCTTTGGTTTTCTTATACTAAATCTGGCTAAATAAAGACATATCATTAAGTTTAGGCTACCTACCTATTTAAGTGATAATTTATGTAAATGTAATTGACAATAATAGGCTAATTATTAGACTTCATTACATTAAGTTTAAGCTAAACAATAATTTATGCACACATAGAATCAAATAACAAATTATACAATAAACTTAAAGTTTTTGCACAGTATTTATAATATATTTAAATAGAGGAAGAAAATAATCGGAGTTGGAAAGTAGGTCTTGTAGGCGGCGGGGAACACTTTGAATATCGTTAGAACTGTCAATGTCACTGATGTCTGAGGCTAAAATTAAACGTTGCATGCTAAAGGCTACACAATTTTCTATAAGATGTTGAAGATCGGCATTCTCTTGATGACAATGGGGACAATTAGAATCGGGGAGTATATGGATCCTGTGGAGATGAGCTGGAACCAAACAATGACCAATTCGCATTCGTGAGATAATAGTATAAAAACTTCTCCCAAGGTACTGCTTACGTTTGTGATACCAAGGTTTGCTTGGTAAATCCTTTTGAATGCTAGCAAACCACTTGCCCTTTGTTTCTAAAGTTAATTTCCAGTAGTCCTTCCATAAATTATTTGATTTTTCTCTAAAGTGACTATAGAAATCGGTGAAAGGAACTTTGAAACAATCGGTATGGTCTTCATCGTGTTCTGCCCGTGCCACTGAATCAGCAATTTCGTTTCCGAATATGCCACTGTGTGAGGGAACCCACACAAACTCTACATTTACACATTTCATGTTTAGTTCCTCTAATATCTCCTTAATATTATATAATATATAATTGTTTTTAAATGATAGCAATGCACCTTTACTCAAAGCCATTAATACACTTTTAGAATCAGAAACTAACATTATATTTATATTATTTACACAATTGCTATTTACATAAGATAATGCTTGATATAATGCATAACACTCTGCTGTATATATGCTGCAAAAAGAACTTAATTTTATACATTTTGTGTAATTTGAATGAGAATCATAAAATGCAGATTTAACAGAACAAACATCCTTGGAACCATCTGTATAAATGAAATAATAATGAGACATCTTACTCTTGAATTCTAAAAAGTCATATTTGTTAGAAATTGTATCTACATGCAACTTTAAATGCCAATTTATTAAACTACTATATTTACAACTGTACATAGGTAAGCTTAGAGAATAACATATATTCTTAGAATTGAATTTCATACGTGCATAAATTCCACCTATTTCAGGAGGAGCAGATAAAGTTTGTACTGAAGAGTCAATAGATGCAATAGGCTGATAAATATGTGATGCTCTTTCAAACCTGTCATGGAGGAAGCTGCCAAATGACAAAATTTTAAGTGAAAATCTTTCTGCTAGCTGCATCCGTCTGAGGGACAATGGAGGTATACAATTTTCTATTTCTAAAGAGTTAATAGGTGAGGATCTCATTGCCCCACAAATTAACCTTAAACCAATGTTTTGTATCACATCTAGTTTTCTTAAAAGGGTGCTATGTGCATTTAAATATGCCAAAGCACTGTAATCAAAGTGGCTTCTCACTATGCTTTTGTATAGCATACTTACGATTTTAGGGTCAGATCCCCAAAATGTACCAACCAAATGCTTAAGTATATTAATGCCTCCCATGGCATTTTTACAGATATAATTAATGTGTTTATCAAATTTTAATTTATTATCTATAATAACACCTAAAAATTTATGCTCATTTACAACTGGAATCACAGAATTATTGTACTTAATTGAGATATTATTTGAGTTTTTACTAAATATCAATACAGAACTTTTCCCAGGGCTAACATCCAACTTAAGCTTTCCATAATAATAAGAATGTAATTGTTGTAAAGCATTATTAATCTTATTTACAGCAACTTCTATATTTTGATTTATGCTATACAAAAGCAAGTCATCAGCAAATTGTAATAGGTTAATATCTTCTATATTTACATATTTCAATATTTGAGAAGTATATAAATTATATAATAAGGGGGATAATGTGGCACCTTGCATTGTACCTTTATTTACAGATTTTGGACCATGCAACTTATTATTATATTTTACATAAATTGTCCTATTGTTTAAAAATTTTAAGATCCACTGCAAAGTTTGCCCAGGTATCCCACATTCATGAAGCACCTGGATTAATTCTTCTATATTAACATTATCAAAAGCTCCCTTAATATCTAAGAAAACACAGATCATGTTTGAATGGCTGTTTTTCACATTTCTGATATCATCTATGAATGATACAAAGCTTTCAGAGCAACTTCTTCCCTTTCTAAACCCAAACTGTATTGATGGGATTAAATGATTAGTTTCAGCAAAATAATCTAGACGTAACTTAAGCATGTTTTCAAATAATTTTCCCAAGCAAGACGATAAAGAAATTGGTCTGTATGAAGTAGCTATATTGATAGGCTTATTAGGTTTCAAAACAGGAACTACACACTGTGTTTTCCAAGACTCTGGTATAATGAGATCTCTCCATAATCTATTATATATGAGGAGTAATATGTTCAGCGCATTAATATGTAGCTTTTTAATTAAGATGTATGGAATATTATCCAACCCTGGTGTAGTATCTTTCCTACTTTGTAAAGCTGAAAGCAACTCATCTAAAGTAAAATCTTGATTAAGAAACCTATTGATGTTATTTTCCTCTGAGCTTTGAAACAATAATGATAATCTACTATAATCTATTTCAGTATTGTCAGCTAGATTATTTAAAAAATCTGGTACCCAGTCGTCATCAAAAAATTTATTGTTGAGTTTCCCTATTCTTTTAAATCTTTTTATATGATTCCATATTCTAGAAACAGGTGTTAATCTATTGAAACTGTTGCACAAATCATGCCATGAAGCAATTCGTTCTTCTCTGATTATTTTCTTCTTATGTGCATCCAATTTTTTATAGTTAATAAAATTACCTATTGTTGGGTTTAATCTGTAGTCTTTCAATGCTTTTTTCGACGTAGCAACTGCATCCTCACATTTTTTGTTCCACCAAGGAGCTGGTTTTCTATGAATTGTAAAGTTAGGACTAGGTTTTATTTTTGGAATTGTTTGATCTCTAATTTTGTTCAAATTGGACACAAATTTATCATAGAATTCTAATGCACCCTCATTGATATCAATTTCAGAGAATTCTGTTGCAGATAAAGAGTTAAATTCATCCCAGTTTGCTTTACTGTATATATATTTTTCTTTTACAGATCTAATTTCGTACAATGAAGGCTGAACATTCAAATAGAGAAAAGTAGGAAAATGATAACTACCCATAGGATCGTCATGGACATGCCATTCACACAGATGAGCCAAAGAAGAACTAACTAAAGCCAAATCTATTGCAGAAGCTTGCCTATTTGGAGGAGGACATGTAGTTGGAGTACCATTATTTAATATGCATAGATCAAATTCATCAATTATATTATATAAATTATTTCCCCTATTATTATTACTATGGCATCCAAACACAACATGATGAGCATTAAAGTCTCCCATTATGATACACGGTTTTGGTATGGTTCTTATTAAAGATTTTAATTTACTAGTTTCGAAAATATTGTTAGGTGGACAGTAAATACAAAGGATTGATATATTACCAGATTGAAATTGAATAGAGATGGCAATATTCTGAAATGATTCATGAAATGCTGTGGGAATAATATTATAACTTAAACCATGCTTTATGTATATTCCAACCCCATTATGTTTATTTGTTGAATTTTTGTATAAAAAATTATAATTAGGGATATTTGGAATGCTTGAGTTATCATGTAACCATGTTTCATTTAATAAACAAATGTCAATGTGTTTTTCTAGTAATAAATTTTGTAGTAATACTTTCTTGCTCTGTAAACTTTGTATATTATACTGAAGTATATGTAAAAATGAGTCCATTAAACTAACTGTGATATGAAAACGTCTCTTATTTTCTTAGATGTCATTGGAGAATTGTCCTTATTATTACTTAGAGCTATGAGTGACTTAACTATTGCATTCATTATTATTTCATTATTTGTTATATTTTTTACATCAAAATCATCATCTTTCCTATATTTTCCTAGTTGAGGAAAAGAAGTATTGTTAATTGGTGGTGGACTACCAGTCACAGTGGCATATGGTTGCTTAACATACCTTTTTTTCTGTTCTTCATATTTCTGTTTTCTCACGGGACATTCTCTGGATATGGCCAAGTGGTTGCCGCTGCAGTTTACACAAGTAATCTCTTCTACATCGCACTCTTTGTATGAGTGATGACCGGAGCATGATGAGCATGTTTGTACTCCCCTGCAAACCTTTGCTGAATGGTTAAACTTCATGCATTTAAAGCACTGTAAAAGTGGAGGTATGTACTGGTGGACTCTGTAACGGAATAGTTGGATGTAAGCATAGTTTGGTAGAGTGTTAGTGGCAAAAGTGACTGCTACTGTAGTTAAGGGTACTAATTCATTGTCAATTTTCTTCATAAATCTCTTTACAGTAATTACTTCTGCGTCACAAGATATATTTTTGTAAATTTCTTCATTACTTAAATCCTTGGGGACAAATTTTAGCACCCCAATTTTTTCCGTTAAATAAGACGGAATAAACGCCTTCATCTTGTTTTTCATAAAGAAATCTTCCATTTTCAGAAAATAATTAGCAGAAGTTGGTTTTTTAAAAGTTACACCTATTTTGTATGCGTTAACTCTATGAACTCCAACGATTCCCTTTACATTTTCTGTGAATAAGTTAGTCAGAGTAATTGGGTTTTTATTACCAATCTTTTCTTGCTCCGTCGACTCAACATAAACTATATACTCTCCGGTACTGTTTTCAAGAAAAAGCCTTTTATAATTTGGCTTTGTGTACACCTTATATTTATCACTATTAGACTGGCTTTTACGGTGACTAAGGTCATTATATTTTCTTTTTTTCTTTACATCTGCCGGGTCCTCACCATCACTGTGAGGACCCATCTTTGCCCACAAAAACTTTCTTTGCTTCTCAAGTCGGAAAACTTTACAATAAAACAGCTAATATTAAGATTTTCTCAATAAAATTCGAAAGAGAAAAAACTTTTCGCCCGCCCTATTTGACTTCCCGCCAAAAAGTCCAGTTGAATGGCGCCAAAAACTCCCCACAGATTAAAGTTTTGCACTCATTTTCTATAAAGCCAGCCGGCCAGCAAGCCGAAGCTGCGGTGGTGGGCGAAAACCATCTGCGACGATAAGGTCGCGTGGGACCGCCGGAGCCACGCAGTGCCGGAGCCGTGACAGAAGCAATTTTAGGGCGTTTCCACTTTGCATCATGCATCATTTGCTTTTTGTTTTACATGTGTAAGCGAATTGGCTGTATAGGGCTTGTTCTCTTAGCCTTACCTTTAAAAAATATCTACAATGTCTATATAGTCTATAGTCCACAATACTTTTATGTTGTAAAATTCTCCCATGTAGGGAAGGCAAAGGGAACGAAGCCCATACAGCCAAGTCTTCAGTATATATTTCTTCAGTAGTTTGCATTGAAATGCTAGTGTAATGCATTTCAATGCATCTTGCGAGAGTTTGGCGTCAAACGATCGATCGCAGACACTGTGGTGCTACTTGGATGAGGTGGATTACCACGATAAAAAACTCATCACTTTTCACACCACTTGACGTTTATTTCGATAATCCTCCATATTGCACATCATCACAGACACTTATTACACAAAACTACACTGATTTTACGTAACAATATCCACTCCGTACAATATTACAATCATCGAAATAAAAATCACGTCCGCCATAGTTGAATGCCGCCAAAAACCCCACAATACTTTTATTTAAATAAAATTTTATTTATTTTATTATTTTATAGGTAAATATTACAAATTTAGACAGTATTTTAAAGCAAAAAGTTTTTACAGTGTTATTTCGTGCAGAATAAAGTGTTCAGTGTGTTTATGTGGTGCTTTTTTGCGACTTTTACGAAAGGTAATCTCAAAATTTTAAAAAATTAATATCTCAAAAACTATTATAGCCACAGACTTCCCCTTTGGGGAGAAGGTCAAACCCCCCCTCCCCTACCCTCCCCCCTCCACCTCATCCCAAAAATCGTGGGCCAAGAATGTACAGTCCTTCCCACTTGATAGTCCACAAATATTAATCATGCAGCATTGAATACACTTGAGACACACTTCTCATAGTCCACACACTCTTAGCATACAGCACTTGGTACTGAATACACTTGAAACACACTTCTCATAGTCAACAAACACTTAGTACAGCATTTGGTACTGAATACACTTGAAACACACTTCTCATAGTCCACAAACACTGAGTACAGCATTTGGTACTAAATACACTTGAAACACACTTCTCATAGTCCACAAACAGTTAGTACAGCATTTGGTTCGGAATACACTTGAAACACACTTCCCATAGTCCACACATACACTAAGCGTACTGGCATTTGGTGCACTTGAAACAATATTACTGTATTTTACTAGCAGAATTAACTAGTCAAGGGTGACAAAACAAGACACAACATATGTGTGTTATGGAAACTAGATGACGGAGAAATGTACAGTCACGGATTTAAATTTGGGACCCACCTAAGGTGTAATATCGTATAGAAAACTGACACTACTTAGAACTGATAATTAATTTCACGTAATGTCATACATGTCGTGTATTTACCATCGACAATTACCTTTGTTTATGTTTCTAGGGGCAACCGCCATAGGAAACAATTATTTTAGATTTTTTTCGACTAACTGTCATTTATTTGGTGTTTACCTGAAGTTTTTATCATGTTTTTAAACCCCGCCGAATTAGTCCAGTCAAAATAATTTAAAAGTCACATTAAATCCTACACACAAAATTTATTTTTCTGAGCATTCTTTGCGGAATTTGGAAGTACACCTTGCAGTTTTCCCCCCTCCCCCTGTTGAGCGTTGTAAGGAAACGGGCCCAAAACCCTCGTTCCCTATAACTCCTGCTGATAAAATTCTACAGTGGAGATTTAAGTAGGATTTAATTTGTTTAACTATCCTTAGCTTTAGACTCAAAAATCACCATAAAATTTTTGGAGCTTTCGGAGAAAAACAATTTTGAACGTTTTTTTTTCTTTAAGCTCCTAAAATGCAAGTTAAAAAATCGTACTTTTGGTGAAAATTTCAGAATATATTCCTAATGTATATCCGAATGCCATAGTAAGTTTTCACCCCGGTGACTAAAGAAAAACTAATTAATTTTATGTTTTTTCTCTTTTTTATGCTGTACATAATTGGTACATTAATTCTACACAATTTTTTTTTGGGTTTCTACAATTATCACCTTAATTAGCATGCGCCACAAAAAAGTCACCATTTTTTATGAAGAGCTTTCCATGAAATTTTACTTTATGCAAATTTCATAGGTGTTACTCGTTCCCCGTCGCCCGCATCTCACTGAGTTTGAATATGTTATAAATATCGCTTGCCTCTCAATGCGCTCTTTGCATGCAAAAGTCTCGCCCTTGTTAATATTTTTGGCGAAATGTAAGTGACACCTCTGCCTATCCCCTCGGGGATAGAGGCCTAATGGTATGTGAATTGCTTAGAATTATTTAAAAATACTTCGATTACGCGAACTCAGAGTAAATCAAGTAAAAACGACTATCCAGACAATATTTTTAAAGTATTTTTAAAAATTATTATTATTATTTTATTACTTACTTACTTATTTTCGCACTTCTTAAGTAAAAAATGGGTATAAAGACAAATATCTGATCGTTACCGATTACTGGTGTTGACAGAAAATGCCCTGTAATATATATAATATTTGCCTGTGCATAATTTTAAATAAAATTTTAATTTTAGTTTATGAAATTTTACGATAAATAAAACTTCGAAAATTAAATTTGAAGATATTGATATTTACGAGTATGCTACAATCATTTGAATTCATATTCTATCTTAGGGCAATAAGAGCGAAGCCAACCGCAGTCATAAAATGCAACAATATGACATAAAAGTTTATGCACAAGATTTCAGTGAGTCGCCTACAAGCAAATTTTTTTTATTATATTGAATTTAATGTATTGGTCATTAGTTTCTTTATCACAATCACGTATACAAGGCCGTGTCAATAAACACGTTTATTGGATAAAAAAAACAATAAAACTAACAACAAATTATATAACGATAGAACTATACATACATACATACAATCACGCTAGGAATCCCCCCCGCCTGTATCTATATTACGGCTTTATCCATCTTACTGCGACATATATACAGCAACGATATTTATGTCTTAATAATGATTCCTGCCCGTTTTGTAAAAATAGTATTTTAAACAATTGCAAACAAATTCGGAAATCTTAAAGCTCTTTGATTCTGATAAACCCGTTTGTTATAATTTGGAGAATCTACTTTGAAATATAGGTGTTTCGTTTTTTTTATTATACACATTAAAGTATCTTATATTGTCAACAATTGAGAAAATATAGAAAAACAAAAAAAAATTCATGTTCCATAAAAATTCTAAATCGTAATAAATATGGATTATAAAACGCTGGTAATATCGACACTGTACCAGTAACCGTAATTTTTTAGAAAACAATGTACATATTTTTTTCTTCCAATAGCAAAATTTTAATTTTTAATATTTACTTATAATATTGGGTCCTTACCTATGAAATTGGTGTTTTTATTCTGTCTTAACAATTTGTCCGTAACTATTAAGTTTCAGAACATTCTTATAAAATAATTGCCTCTTCTAAAAATATACCATATATTTGAACTCGTATTATTTAATATGATAATTTCTTATAAGTTTAATTGTGTTAAAATTAGACACAAAGACAATTATTTTTAACTGGCTCCCGAATACATCATTTGATTTGCATTAACATAAAAACAATGAATAATTTTTATCAAGCGTGTTCACACACATATTGCTAAAGCTTGTCTAATGATACATGCCAAATATTATTATCTCTGGATTTGTCGTTGTGAAGAAAACTGATAAAATGTTAGTATGTAAAATGCAGACATCCCCAAAATCTCCATACAAAACACCAATTTCATAGGTAAGGACCTAATATTATAGGTACGAACTTTTAATATAAAAATAATAAAATAAAACTTGAAGCGGCTTTTGCTTGATTTTGATTGATGACCATAAAAAATAGGTAATTTTAATATTTATTATATGGCAATAGTAACACAGTTAGAAATGTTCAAAGTATTTCCAGTTTATTAATTCTATAATCTACAACGACGGACTCATAAACTGCATCATAGTTCAGGATTACTTTGAAATGAATTTTTTTAATAAGTATACAAACTTTTTGGATTAAATTATATAAATATGGAAAGACTGGCTCTTAATCTAAAAAAAAAGGAAAATTTAAAAATTGAACTGCAGTAAAACAAATGAATATAGGCGGGAAAAGAAAATTTACTCGTAGTATCAGATTTGCGTGTTTTTTATAGCAAAGTTTTAAATAGATTCTCATTGATGTTTTATTCTTTTGTCAATTGAATTATTGTTACCAGCAGAATTATTTGGTTTGTTTTTTAACTCATCGAGAGTTTTTGAATCATAATATGGATGCTTCGTCCGAACAAGAGGCTCAAATTGTAGCATTGGTGCGGAAGGGCTTGGATCAACGAACGATTGGTAGAAATTTAAATTTAAACCAGTCTACGGTTTCAAGAATATACAGAAGGTTTGTGGAGACAGGTTCTTACAGAAGGAGACTTGGTACAGGCAGGACTCGAGCAACCACAAGTCGTGATGACCGATTTATTGTTATAACTTCCCTGCGAAATCGTTTCCTCACGTCAGTTTAAATAAAAAACAGAGCTTAATGAAGTGCGTGGAGTAAACGTGAGTGGTGCCTTACATGGGATTCATAGGCGAAAATTTTGCTTTAATGCAGGATAATGCCCGGCCGCACGGTGCTGCACAAGTTCAACAATATTGCGAAGAGGTTGGGATACGTACAATGAATTGGCCAGCACGCAGCTCGGATCTAAATCTCATTGAGCATGTTTGGGACGATTTGAAAAGAGCTGTATATGCGAGAAACCCTTTGTCCACGACAGACAGCACTTTCAGAAGATTGGGACAATATTCCGCAAGATCTTTTAATAACCCTTATAAAATCTATGCGGAACCGATAAGAATCCGTAATAAGGGCACGTGAAGGTAATACACCTTATTAAAACACAAATAAACCCTTCCATAAAGTTTGTGTTTATTGTTAAAACCAATTTCCAAAAAAAAAATCTTTAAATTTTTGTATTTTCTTCAAAAAGTCTTAAGGTCCTTTCCAGTACCCAAACTTTAACTTAAGGATATGACCCTACGCTGTTTTAAAGTTCACGAACCAATCTAGAGCTTTCAATTTAAATCTGTATAGAAAGTTTGCATACATGGGAAAAAATAGTTATTTCAAAGTCGTCTATTACATTGATGCAGTTCATGTGTCCGTCAGTTTATATTGAAAACTTCCAAAGTTGCTGGTAATTTTGGAAGTTATTAAGAAAACTTCCGATAGTTTTCCTGACATATTTAAAAAATTAGGAAACATTCCAATGTTTTCACATCTAATTATAATCGTCATTATAAGAATATTGTTTTCATAATAATAATAATAATAAAATCTTCAAACTGCTCCATTCATCCTGTGTGATTTTCATGATGTTAAATGAAAAGTATGAGCGCAAAATACTAAATGTGTAGAAATATATTAAAATTGTCACAAAACTTTTTTGAAGTATTTGGTGTAGTAGGCGGGGGGCCATCTAAAAAGATTTTTTTGACAGCCGGGTCTTAAGAAATCGGTTCGACCCTAGATGTGTGTATCAGCTTTCGATGTTTTTGTATTAAACTTGTAATTTCTCGGTAAAATTATTAATTAATTCCTGTTACTAAAATATACACACTTACTTTACCTTAAACTGAAAAAATATTTTATATTTATCCACTAAACTAAATATCTAACTCATTTTGAGAAAAATTAAATTTATTTGTACATACAAAATTCTTTATTTCGTAATTTTTTATTTGAAATAATGCACACATAAACCTGGTTATTGGATCCGCAACAATATTTACATTTTATCACATGTCTTGTAAGTAGTCGCGCCATTCCCCGCCCACCCATTGAATTTTGCATATTAGAAAAAATGCTCCAATAATTCCTTGGGGATTTTTAAAAATTTAATATCTAATAAATTAAGACAATACATGCCGAAAAACTCTTTAGTGTAGAATTAATGCGCGGGGTCCAAAAACACAAAAATGTTCATAAAAAAAAAACTATTGAAGTCACCATGGTGAATATTTCTATTAATACTTGTAGACATATAAGTCATATTATAATGTAAAATCACCCTTTGTTTATTTTTTGTTTTGTTGTTATTCTTGTTTTTTCTTTACATATTTTTTTTTCCAAACCCTTTGCCACCACGGGGGTGACTTTTTAAATATCGTGTTTATTGAATAAAAGGAACACTTACATAAAAAATCACCCATGTAGAATTTAATGTTTTTATGATAGACGTGCTATAAGTTTAAAATCTTTTTTTTTTAATAAGCTCCAATAAAATTTTGGGGAAAACTAAAAAATTATTATTGCATTATTATTTCTAATCAATAATTAAAATAAATTTCACTGTAGGAATTAATGTGATTTTTTCGAACAAACGAATTTTCCTTGCCTAGACTAAATAGTAGAAATGAAGCATCAACAAAATAAAAAAAATAAACGGAGAGTTTTTGGCGGTATTCAACTATGGCAGACGTGATTTTTATTTCGATGATTGTAATATTGTACGGAGTGGATATTGTTACGTAAAATCAGTGTAGTTTTGTGTAATAAGTGTCTGTGATGATGTGCAATGTGGAGGATTATCGAAATAAGCGTCAAGTGGTGTGAAAAGTGATGAGTTTTTTATCGTGGTAATCCACCTCATCCAAGTAGCACCACAGTGTCTGCCATCGATCGTTTGACGCCAAACTCTCCCAAGATGCATTGAAATGCATTACACTAGCATTTCAATGCAAACTACTGAAGAAATATATACTGAAGACTTGGCTGTATGGGCTCCGTTCCCTTTGCCTTCCCTACATGGGAGAATTTTACAACAAAAAATAAACGACACCAATAATTTATTTGTAATAAATACATAAAATAATCAAAATAATCTTAATAATCTTCACATGAACTGACTGATCCTCATGATTAATCCTATTTATTAGAAACACAATTATATTTTCTTTTGACTGACACTGACACAGGTCACAAATTCTTGCAAAGAGTCGGTAGAAGACAATTAAATGCCATAACTTGACATTTCTACCTTAATATCGAATTGAAGTTTTCGACCTTATTGCCTTCTGAATGTTCAAACAACATTTTATGGAAATGGGCCTCGAATTAAAGCTCGTGACTGTACATAATAGTTACTACATACATTTAAATATTCATAATAAAACACTACATATTTAAACATGTAATACTGGAGGACAAATGTCTGTACATTTATCTAACCGAGATTCGAACAAAGAACCACTAGAGATGGCGACGCATTGAAACCGGCGTACAAGCGGTCAGGAAGGTTCAGAACTAGATCCCCGAGGTAGGCGTAGACACTTTCCATCTGACTGCGAGGGTTAGCTATGGTAGTCTAGGAAGCAGCTTGAACCATCAAAACTGAAACATAGTGATACTTTACAGGGCTTGCATTGGTATTGCGTGCGCCTTACCTTGCAATATACACACTTCCGTCGGTTCGCCTGTTTTGTTTCGTCTTTCCTCAGCAGCATCGATGGGAAGTGCTCGCGCATTTCTTTCGTAAACTTCGGGACACCAGTGACTGGACAGTGTTTTAAAGGCTGTAAGTCGTGCTTTTTCCCATGATTCTCTAATATTGACGTAACCAGTTCCTTCCGAAAATCCCGATGCTCAATAGAATGTTGACACTTGTAAATAATGTATGCGTTGAGAATGCTGGCATTTAAAAATCGTCTAAAAATTTTCTTATACCAAATGCTATTACGCTTTCGTTCCAAAGGGAAGGACGACAGCATTTGGTCTTTTCTGTCCACTCCCCCCATGGAAATATTATAATCGTTCACTACAGTAGGCTTGTTATTCTCAGCCATTACCATTCCGTGATATGTTGATATCATAGGCACACGGTTGCGGTCCTGCCAAACTATGACATCAACATCCCCGGAAGTAGCTCCACGGAGTTCACCCACCATCATATCAGTTTTTTGGAAATACTTCAAATGATCCGGAACGTGTTGCCGGTTAGTGCGCAGCGTACCGACACAGTCAAAGCCGCGAGTTTTTAAAATGCGGGCAAGGATTGGAGAATTGTAATAGTTATTCATCCAGACCGTATGCCCGCGATGTTCTAACCCAGACAACAAAGACAAGACTAGACGGGAAATGTACCCGTAATGCGTCGGTTCACTAGAATCCACATTATCCGCCGCAGGGCCAGAGTGGATTTTAAATCTCCATAAATATCCTGAACGAGAGTCGCACACTTCATAGGTTTTTATACCTTCGCCTGCCGCCTTGTTGGGTATGAACTGCTTTATGTTTGAAGGTCCCTTCCAAAGAGTCAACGACTCGTCCAAGGAAATATCCTGACTCAGGCTATACAGCTCAGGAAATTTGTTGTTGAGGTGGTCTACAATTGGTTGCAATTTAAAAATCTTTGCCTCGGCGGGAGTCAATCCACTGTAATCTGCATTATTTCTAAAATGGAGACAACGGCTAAGTATTTGAAACCGTTTTAAGGTCATATGTACGGCGAAACCTGGCGTCGCGAAGATATCGGCTTTTCGATTCCAGTAGTCGCTCAGATTGGATTTGACAACGATACTAATCGCCATTGTGATGGCAAAAAATATGTAAAGTTCATCCACGGTGGTGTCCTTCCAATTAGTGATGCGACTGCTGGGCCCAATGTTCCCTCTTAAAAACGAATTTGCAGCGTATTCTTGAGCATACCTATTTGTTTCTGCCACAATGTGTTCCATAATGGGCCTGTCCCAAATCTTGACGAAGGCTTCGTAGGGGCTTTTGAGAGGCCCACATTTAGCGCCGCATTGTTCGATGAAGACCTCCCTTCTCAGAAGGGGGTTAATTTGGGGATCGGGGAACGGTGTCCATTCAAACTTAAAAAGATCCTTAGGTTCCTTAGGCACGTCTCCAGTGTCTATGGCGTTCGCGTTGATGATCTCGATTATGACGTTTTCAATCTTCTGGAAATCGCATTCTGAGGAATTGATTGGGTCTTGCGGGTAGTCTTCTTCGGGCTCAATCAACATGCGCAGACGCCGAGGCACCACTTCCAGCTGCTCCTCTAACTCTGCCCCATCCTCTTCCTCACTCCCTAAAACCAGAAGGTTCAGCTGTATTTACAATCTACGACCCAAACTTATTTTATAAACTACGGCCGGATGCTTAAATGATTATTTTATTAGGGGTAGAAAATATTCAAATTTTAGCCAGCAAAAAATACAATTGGTCCGCTAAAATAACCAATTGATCAGGAACTTATTGACAGCAAATATTTCTCAATTGATTCGCAGAAAAGTAATTGGGCAACAACTCAAATGTACTCTGGGATCAAATGTGTTTGTGATATACTATGACTACCTTTCACGGGTTGATTGGCAGATATCTCTGTTAGGGATAAGCCCGCCCTTGCAAACCATTATATTTACTATATTTTGTATGTTATTTTATATGCCATAAAGAGTATGTAATAGTATATAATAAATTGTATAATACTCGTACCTATATTGTTACCGAAAATGAATGGATGTTTAGGACACCATATGATGGAAGTAAATCAAATGGGCTGGATAATAACGTCCTTTAATATTCTGTACGACTTTCCCAGTAACCCTGTATATTGCTGTCCAAATAATTAATTAGCAGCTCAACTAATTATTTTGCTGGCAAAAATAATTGCTCCAGTGATAGAGAAGTGGAGATATGCAATCAGAGAAGCGGATATCGTGGTATGGACATATTTTGAGAAGAGAGAATTAATGGAAGTCACCATTCGCTAGTTGAATAATACGTGCAAAAACCCAAACCGTAACCTAATGAAAGTCACTATTCGCTAGTTGAATTATACGTGGAAAACCCAAAACAACGTCTTAGTCGGAAGACATTTTTATTGACAATCGCACAAACAGATTTATACACTTTCTACATATAAAAGTGACATGCGTCGTAACTAGATTATTTATAAACCAGCCTGTATTATTTAACTGGCCTATTACAGCCTCCAACAAGAATGAGCATGTAACGAGAAGAGTTATGAATATGAGAGTGGATGGTAATGCAGGGAGAGGAAGACCGAAGAAGAGATGGATAGATTGTGTGAATGAGGACATGTCTAGAATGGGAGTGAATGTTGATATGGCGTGTGATAGGGGAGAGTGGAGGAAAAAGACTCATTGCGCCGACACCAAATGAAATTGAGAAAAGGGTAGGCTCCTTCTTCTTCTTCTAATAAGAGTCATTTACTGGCAAAAGCGGTTACATATATTTGGAGAAGGCACAAGGAAAGACAGCCACTTCGTTTTTTATGTTTGTGTGTGAATTTTGAATTTGAGTTATTTGAAATTGGGAAGTAATTAATTGGGCAGCCATTTAATTATTTGGACAGCAACAAAAAGGTCAGCTGAAAAATCATTTGGTCAGCAAACAAATATTTTGTCAGCGATATCATTATTTGAGCGGCAAAATATTTTTTTGGCAACAAAATAATTAGTTGCTCAGCAGAATAATTAGTTGGGCATCAAGATAATTATTTTGGCTGCAAAATAATTATTAGGGCAGCAATATATATGTTACCGAGAAAGGAGAATGACCATTCTAGTATGGGCAAATGTCCTGCCTTTATTATTTTTGTGTCTCGATGAAAATGACTTTATTTGTTTGATCATTGATAATAAATGACACCTACGAACTTCTGTTAAAATTGGTAATGGGAGATGTGAAATATTCAAGAAAATGTTTGCTTTGAGGTTATAGCAGTATCAAGGGAATTCAGTCCTTGTGCGCATAATAAGGTTTGTATTCGATTTATGTCTTTTTATTTGGTGTCGTATTAATAAATTATTTTTCTCAGAGTAACACTATGATTTCCTATTCATAATTCATTGACAATATTTATGTTTCAGGCAACTCTTTTACTTTAGTTAAGTAAATATTTACTTAGAAACTTAAATAGCGTTAATGAATAAGGGTCGCTGCATATTGTTTAGTGGGTCCTACATTTTTCATCATAACGTGCCGCAACTGTAAAGTCAAATAAACACACAATTTTACCACAAGACGCTGAGATTAGTTAAATGGCGGCTGGCGGCACAGCTAATGTATTGCTTCGAATTTTTATCACAAATGTAACAATTTGTCAAGCTGACGTCATACATTTTGCCGTTTCAGTTGACGCTATTGGTCTAGATTTTAACTTTTGAGGTGACTATTGCTATGGATCAAAATACTCACCCTAAGGGGGTAAGCCGTGCAAAGCCGGGGAAGGGTCATTATTTCTGTAAAATGTTTCATGGAATGGAATATCTTACCAGCATTGAATTCCTTGACCGCCACAATTTTTTGGGGATACTTCCGTTTTCTTGGCGCTTTTTTATCCGGATGTTCCGAGGTGTTTCTGTAGAAATTGAAAAAAATTGGTCATAAATCAATCAAAATCAAGAATAATTTTATTTCATAGGCCAAACATGGCACTTGTCATCGTCAGCATTATACCTAACATACAATATAAATAATGATCAAAGAATAAAGGGCGACCTCCGTGGTCGAGTGGTCTGTACGCCGCCGGTCTCAAGGCGTCGCCATTTCGAGAGGTTCTGGGTTCGATACCCGGTGGGGGCAAATGTTTGGGTGATGAATTTTCAGGCATTTGTTCTCCAATTCTTGGATGTTTATTATATATATTTATTTATTTATTTATATATATTCAGGATATTTATATGTATTTATCTATTAAACATCTTTATCCGTCATCTTGTGTCCGTAACACAAGCAGCATTAGTTGCTTAAAATGGGGCTAGTTGATAGGTGTGAATGTCTGAAGAATAATTATATGGCTATTTAAAACATTATTTATTATTTAATACTCTGTGGTTGTACTTGCTGCAAGCGCTCGCGGTAATTAACCTTAATTTAGAATATACTTTTTATTTAAATATTGGGTTCTTACCTATGAAATTGGTGTTTTTTTCTCTCTTAGTATTTTGTCTGTAACTATTAAGATTCAGAGTATTCCTAAACAATAATTACCTCGTCTAAAAATATACTATATTTTTGAGCTCTTTTGATTCGTTTTGATAATTTGTTGTAAGTTTAATTGTGTTAAAATTGGACACGGAGACAACTCTTTTTAAGTGCCTCCCGAATACATCATTTTATTTGCATTCACTTAAAAACGATAAATAATTTTTATGAAGTGTGATATTACACATATTACTAAAGCTTGTCTAATGATAGATGCCAAATATTATTATCTTTGGATTTGTAGTTGTGAAAAAAACTGAAAAAAATTTAGTATTAAAAATGCAGAATTCCCCAAAATCTCCATACAAAACACCAATTTCATAGGTAAGGACCCAATATTTAAATAAAAAGTATGTTCTAAATTAAGGTTAATTACCTAATATATATTACTTAGTGTAAACTAAGTAATCATAATTTTTTATTATTGGGACATTTTTCATTTCAATTTTATTACTTATATCAATTATTAA
This sequence comes from Parapoynx stratiotata, assembly GCA_910589355.1. Lineage (NCBI taxonomy): Eukaryota > Metazoa > Arthropoda > Insecta > Lepidoptera > Crambidae > Parapoynx > Parapoynx stratiotata. Next base: position 3,224,845 of record OU342476.1, on the reverse strand, counting down.
AAATAATTATTTCATTATAATTAATTGTACGTTTGACAATAATTTTTTTCTTGTTGCATTGTTATTGTTAATTATTTATGATGTAATTATGTAAAAATGAGCTAAATAAATCTAAAGGACATTGCCGATTTCCGCTCCAACGCCAACAACGATTTCAATTTTGTCATAATTACGTGTATATTTTATAACACTCATAACAATTTTAGTTATTTTACGGACAATTCGAAATAAGCAAAAAAATTTTAAAAGTATCATCGTCGGAAATGAAATTAAATGCCTACAGTTTTGAATAAGGTTGTACGTGGTTGTATTTTTTTCTACTCGAACCCAACCAAGGCAACCGAACTAAATCGATTCAAATCTACGACAACTAGTGGAGAATGAGCAAGTTCTCCAATGCATACGACAATGGACAGCACCTGGGACGGTAAGCATGTTTTTTCTCTTTATAAACAAGCATTACCGCGAACTTGCGCCGTCACGCGTCGGCTGTCACTCGACCTTGTTGTTGTTCATTTTTTAAACATCCGGCCTCATTTATCCCTAACACGTTTCAAGTGAAACGATAACAACATCAAGGCTGCTTGCCAGTTTAGGCTTTTTGGAAGTGGCCAAATAGTGACCGCTTGCCAGTTTATCGGTGTTTTTTTTGCTTACGTACTTTCGTATCTCTTTATATCTCAACACATTTAGTTATAGTATCAAACTTGCCTATTTATAATAATGTTAATCACTCATTAAAAACAAATGTAGCTAACACAACACACCATGAAAATACAATAAGTATATATTTACTTTCAAATTATTATCAGATTGAACCGCATGATCTTGTTTGCACTATATGTTTGGTCAAGAGCTCGAGAAACACAGGCATCAACAATAATTCTTACCAGAAATTGTGTTCTTTGTAACAGAACATTGGAACCTCGTACCCGTTCACATCAGCTCATTTCATTGAGAGCTAACACTGAACATCACATTAATATCAGAAATATCATTTTAGTATGCCCGGCTACATTAGAGGTAATACATACAATTTAACAGACATACTAATGATACAATTATTATTTTTGTTAAAGCTATTTAATGGCCTTTCTGTTAAGCTTTGGCTGTATGTTTACACTACCATTGCCTAAGTAAATTTATGATATGTCTTGTATCTATATTATCTTTACTTCCTCTCGGCCGGTCTGCATGTCTATTGTGATAATTTCAATCTTTAAGAATCTTAGTTAATTATTATCATTAAATTGCTGTATTCTATTTTGGAAATAAAGTGACAGCAATAATCGCCACACAAAGTGCATTTATTATTTCAACCCAGTATAACCTTGTCCACACGATCACCGCTGCATCCTCACTCTACAACAGGTTATGGGCCCAGGTTGGACAAGGGATCTGGTTGAAATATGGTTGATGTCGGCGAGCAGCAACGGCAGTACAATAATCACGGTCAGTCTACACCTTTCTACGTAAATACACACATTGAGAAACTGCAAGATGGTGCCAGTTATGGTGCATGGAAATTTGCGATAAAATCTATGCTTATATTGGAGGGTTTATGGCAATGCGTAGAATCAACAAATCCGGAGGACCCTGTGCGTGATCAGCGTGCGCTCGCGCGCATTTCGCTGTCACTACACTCGTCGTGTTATCAGTACGTGAGAAATGCCAATACAGCAAAGGAAGCCTGGGAAAGTTTGGCGACAGTTTTTGAACACAAAGGTCTTTACAGACGCGTTGTATTGTTGCGACAACTGCACAAAGCGGAGTACTCGCAGTATAACAACATGAGTGAGTACATCAACGGCGTCATGACCTTAGTTCAACAGTTAGCAGATATTGATCGTCAAATCGACGACGCTGAAGTTGCTGAAATTCTTCTTAGCGGCTTACCACAGCAGTATGATGTTTTAGTTTCATCACTGGAGACCGCCTGTCTCACTAATAGTTTAACGAGTGAACTGGTACGGACTCGTCTTCTGCAGGAAGAGCTACGTAGAACTGAAAACGATTCAGGTGGTGCCTTCATATCCAAGAAAGTGAATAGAAAAATAATTTGTGAATATTGCAAGAAAAGTGGTCATATAGCAAAGAGATGTTTTAAGCGGAAACATGACCGAAGACAAAATGAATCATCTTCTCATCATGTTATGCATGTCTCGGCTGTGGCAGCTCAAGCAAATCTGGAATTTATAATTGACAGCGGCGCTACGGCTCACATGTGCAGAGATCACTCATTGTTGAGTAGTTTTAAGAAATCAAGTTCGTCAGTGACTATTGCTAATGGTGATCGTTTGTGTTGTGTTGGAACAGGTGGACTGCAACTTAACTCTAATGTAAGTTTGAAGGATGTAATGGTAGTTCCAAGTTTATCTGCTAATTTACTGTCTGTTTCAAATATTACTGATAGAGGTTATACCGTTTGTTTTGATAAAAAGGGCTGTAATATTTATAAACAGTGTAAAGTCTCAGGGGATCCAATTATCTTTGCCTCCAAAGTAAATGGCTTGTATAAAGTAAAAGTTCTTGATGGTGGGCATTCCATGCTTCTGCAATCTAGGCAAAAGACAGAGAGTGCTAACACTGCAATTGGTGTCTCTGCCAAAATATGGCATAAACGATTGGGTCATCTCGGAACCAAAGGTATGCAAATACTAACTGGTGGTGGTATATGTTCTGGTGTAAATGTTTTACAGGATCAGGATGGAAATGAGTGTGTGTCATGCCTTCAAGGCAAAATGCATGCAAAGCCATACCCTGCAACAACATCACGAGCTTCTGAGCCTTTGGAGTTGGTCCATTCGGATGTCTGTGGACCCATGCAGATGGAAAGTTGGGGTGGTGCTCGATACCTACTTACTTTCACTGATGACCATACAAGAAAAACATTTGGATACTTAATGAAGCATAAAACTGAGGTGAGTTCACATTTTATTGTTTTCAAGAAATTTGTTGAGAAACAAACAGGTTTTACTCTGAAGACATTACGCACTGATAATGGTACCGAATATTGCAATTCCCATTTCAATTTTTTTTTAAAGAAAGAAGGGATTATTCATCAGACTACTGTGCCTTATTGCCCTCAACAAAATGGGGTTGCAGAGCGTGTCAATAGGACGGTTTTAGAAAAAGCTAGGTGCATGTTACAGGAGGCTGGCCTACCGACGCGTTACTGGGGTGAAGCTGTAATGACAGCTATTTACCTTAAAAACAGATCACCTACCAGTGCGCTATCGGGGTCATTACCTGAGCGTGAGTGGACTGGAGCGTCTGTTGATCTCAGTCACCTGCGTGTGTTTGGATGCGTAGCATATTCTTTGATACCTTCTGTTAAACGACGTAAGCTTGATGCAAAGGCAAAACAATATTTGTTTGTAGGCTATGGTGATGTTACCAAAGGATACCGTTTAATTGACCCTTTAAATCCTAACAAGGTTGTCTACTCTAGAGATGTGTTTTTCTTAGAGGACAAATTTTATGATAGTGAATGTACTAATGAGAGGAAGGATTTTATTTCATTTGACATGTTGAATTTTAATTATAGTGATATGAATTTTACTAATAATGATCAACTTAATGTTAATGAAAATGAAATAATGAATGAAGTAGATCATAATGAAAAGTCTAATCAATTACCCATTTTTTCAGATTTGCAATATCCACTGTCTGATGACTACTTCACTGGTGATGAGGAGGATGTGAGTGTAGAAACACTTGCTCCCTTGCCGGTGTCTGAGGATAGTAGCTGCGGGGTGACTGGTCTGGAGGAGTCCAGTACTGTACATTCTCGTCCTATCCGTAGTACTAGAGGAAATTTGCCTAAGCGGTATGATGACTTTGACTTATCTACTCTATTGGTCGAGCAGCATTTTCCTGATGAGCCGACATGTTATTCAGAAGCTATGAATTCTCCTAATAAGGAAGAGTGGCTTTCTGCTATGAAAAGTGAGTATGATTCTCTTATACAAAATAGGGTTTGGACACTTGTGGATAGGCCAAGGGATCATAATGTTATTGGATGCAAATGGGTTTATAAAATGAAACATGATGCAACTGGTAAATTTGATCGGTTCAAAGCTCGTTTAGTTGCTCGTGGTTTTACCCAAAAGGCAGGGTTAGATTACACAGAGACTTTTTCGCCTGTTGTCCGTCACTCTACAATGAGAATTTTGCTTTATCAATGGAATTAAATTTAAAAATGGATCATGTTGATGTTGCCACAGCATTTTTAAATGGTGACTTACATGAAAAGATATACCTGGAACAACCAGTAGGCTTCACAAATGGTGATGATAACAAGGTATGTTTGTTACACAAAAGCATATATGGCTTAAAACAAGCGAGTCGAATGTGGAATGAAAAGGTACATAAAGTTTTAAGCTCAAATGGTTATGTTCAGAGTAGATGTGAACCATGTATTTATGTAAAGAAAACCAATAAAGAGTACACAATTATAGCTCTCTATGTCGATGACTTCTATATTTTTCTAATGATTGTATTGAGAGTATTTTATTATTGTTACAAAAAGAATTTAAGGTTCGTCATCTAGGAGCTTTAAAAAGCTGTTTAGGAATGAATGTTACTAGAATAAATAATGTTTTAAAACTTGACCAATCTGAGTATATAAAACGTTTATTAATTAAATTTAAAATGATAAATTGTAAACCTGTTTCCACACCATTGCCTGTTAATTGTAAATTTGTAAAATCACATGAGGAATGTCTAAATGATGATGTTTATAGTTACAGACAATTATTGGGTAGTCTAATGTATTTGTCAGTTTGTACACGTCCTGACATTTCTTATGCATGTAGTCAATTGGGTCAATTTAATAATTGTTTTGGCTTAATTCATTGGCAGGCTGCAAAGCGTATACTTCGTTATTTAGCAGGAACTATAAATTACAGTTTACATTTTGTAAAAAGTAAAGATATGCACATTGAAGCGTATGCTGATGCAGATTGGGCCAATGATTTGACTGATAGGAGGTCCTACACTGGCTATGTTGTGAAGCTAGGTCATAATGTGATTAACTGGGAAGCCAGAAAACAAAGAGCTACTGCTTTGTCAAGCACAGAGGCCGAATATCTCGCTATTGGCGATGTTTGCAAGGACATATGTTTTGTAAGGAATTTCCTTTCTGAAATTGTTAGCAAAACTTTTTATGTTATTGTATATAACGACAATCAAAGTGCCTTGAAATTGTTGCTTATCAAAGAATATTCCCATAAGAGAACAAAGCACATTGATTTACGTTATCATTATGTAAAGGACTTGTTGCAGGATAAATATTTCAGTGTAGAGTACTTACCTACTGAAAATATGATTGCTGATATTTTAACTAAACCTCTATGTATTCAAAAGCATCATAGTTTTACCAGTAATCTAAATGTAAAGCCTTGTTAATGTAATGTCTTGTTCGAATGTTATGTTTAGCATGTTTTATTGTTATTGCAATGCTAGTCTAAGGAAGAGTGTTAAGCTTTGGCTGTATGTTTACACTACCATTGCCTAAGTAAATTTATGATATGTCTTGTATCTATATTATCTTTACTTCCTCTCGGCCGGTCTGCATGTCTATTGTGATAATTTCAATCTTTAAGAATCTTAGTTAATTATTATCATTAAATTGCTGTATTCTATTTTGGAAATAAAGTGACAGCAATAATCGCCACACAAAGTGCATTTATTATTTCAACCCAGTATAACCTTGTCCACACGATCACCGCTGCATCCTCACTCTACAACACTTTCAATATTTTTTCAGATGTGTGCTTCACTTTGTTTCACTTGTTCACTTTGTTTGCCATCCATGCTGGCAAAGGGTTCCCCGACAAAACGCCGCAGCAAAAACGCCGCACACAAAAACACCGTAGACAAAATGCCGCATAACATAACGCCGCACTAAAAAACACCGCAGACTTGCCATTTATCCATTAGGCTGAGCGCTATCTAGCCGCAGTGTTAGAAAGTCTCAGAGTAAACAGAACTGGAGTAGCCTTTGTCTAACATTCCCCTCTGCCAAAGTACAAGCATCGGATGCTTGCACGTTTAATAAAACTAGTTGAGCCGCCATTTTGACAGCCATAACATTGTAAACGTTGCGGCGAACAGAGCTCCCGCAAAAATGCCTGCCTGTGCTGTTTTTTGTTGTAAAAATAAATAGAAAACATCGAGTATGCTAAAAGATGGTGTCACCTTTTATTTGTAATTATAATTTTTAAGATTTCATGATTATTTACTTCATTATTTCTTGTTTTAGAATTCTACGATTTCAAATTTCGAGCGCTAGTCTCGTGGGGAGTGCGGCTGTGACGTTGTCAAAACGCACACCCCACGTGATTATTTTAAGCGTGTGTGTGCGTGAAATTTAAATTTGTGTGTCGAATTACGCATGTGTGCATTTGTAAAAACGTTGTGCGTTGTGCTGGCTTTGAGTGTAGTAGTAACCTCACCCCCCGCAAGAAATGGCAGAAAAAAATGTTTGAGAAATTGACTAATGGCTACTCCAGTTCTGTTTACTCTGAGTAGAAAGTCCACTCTGCTTGGTCATAAAAAAAAAATAACCTGAACCTACCAATAATCAAACAATAATCGAAATGCACACCCCCGGTCATCCCGTTCGATTTGCCAAGACAGACAAACAAATTAAATTATTTAAATTGGTACAAAAAATTAACTTTTGAAAATCCACGTTTTTAACAATTGTAACGGAAATAAAAAATAGGGAACATTCATCAAATATGCGGCGTTTTTGTATGCGAAGTTTTTGTGCGCGTTATTTTGTCTGCGGCCCTTTCGATTTGCGACCTTTTGTCTTGCGGCGTTTTGTCAACGCTGTTTTTTCGTGCGGCGTTTTTGTTGCGGCGTTTTGTCGGGGTACGCTGGCAAAGAGCTGATCGTGCAGCTGTACATTATTCAACTCAATTAACATTAAGGGTGTCTTCAACAGCACGGACTTATCCACTAAGATGTGCTAATTGTGGCATTAATTTACTAAGAGAACGCCGACACATTTGGAATAATAACACAAGTTCACAAGTTTTAGATTTTTTTACCGACACATAATTATGTTACTTTAAATATAGTTGTCATAATTTTTCTGTATTCTTTATTTTAACATTTTATAACATTGAGTTATATTTTTATTTCTTAGATTACATCAAATGATTACATTTGTAGAGCTTGTCACATGCAATTCGAAGGAGGTTATCAGGATACTGTTGGTCATAAAAATGTATGTGTGACATGTGGCTGCTCTTTGAGACATAACAGAAGTCATTGTATCAGCACAGAAAGTAATCAGCATATTTTAGCAGTTACACAAAACTGGATTGCACCAAGAGAGGTAAATAATTCCTAAAAGTGCTTTATTATAAAACTATATAGACATTATTGATAGAAATCTATAGTAAACAAAATCACTATTTTATTTCTAAAATAAATGTGATTTTAATTTGGATGGGGTCATCAGTTTCTGTTTGTCATCGATGTTTCCAGAGAGCAGAAGCAGCTAGCAGAAATATTGAATTACCAGTTCAAGAAAATATTACCTATCGATCACCAACAACATGCTGGTACTTAAGTTATGGGAGATATCATAATATCGACCCCCTGCACAATTTTTGGATGCAATATTGCTTACAAATACGGATAGGGATTATGATTAATAAAATATAAAATTAATTTCAATTATGTTTTTTCTTAAAAGGTATTTGGTGCCTTCCTATTATTATTTACATAGATTGAATATTAGGTCCTAACATATGAAATTGGCGTTTTGTATGGAGATTTTGGGGAACTCTGCATTTTCCATACTAACATTTTTTCAGTTTTCTTCACAACGACAAATCCAAATCCAAATACTTGGCATGTATCATTAGACAAGCTTTAGCTATATGTGTGATATCACACTTCTTAAAAATTATTAATCTTTTTTATGTGAATGCAAATCAAATTATGTATTCGGAGTTGTCTCCGTGTCCAATTTTAACACAATAAAACATACAACGAATCATCAAAACAAATCAAAAGAGTTCGAAAATATGGTCTACTTTTAGAGGAGGTAATTATTTTTTAAGAATACTCTGAAACTTAATAGTTACGAACAAAATACTAAGAGAGAAGAAAAACACCAATTTCATAAGTAAGGACCCAATATTATCAAGCTTTTAAAGGCGAAAGGTTTCCCAATAGCTTTTGTAAAACTGCCTACCCCTTGGGGTAAGAGGCGTGATTATAGGTATGTGTTTATTTCACGCCCCCCTGTCTTTGATCCCACGTAGAAGGCAAGCCTATTGCCATTACCGTACCATACAAAAAAATCCAGAACCACTCATTTGTAAATCAAATCATTTTCCAACAGCCAGCACAGATGTTATATACCAAATAAATACTATCTGCTGTCCAAGCGTTTCCACTTACGTATATCATAGAAACAACAAGCTAAAGTATATCCTTATTTATATATGCCTACATAATGTTAATAATTGCCTATTGTGGAATCCACTATTTTTATACTGGTCCTGCCAAACACAATCATTAGACTCAATGTAAGTTTTGCAGATGCTATAACACTGTTAAACCCACCATACGCTTATATAACCTCAAAACCCGATTCATTTAGAATAAATCGTTTTTCAGTATGTCCCCTGTAATTTTTATGTTGATTGAGAACTTATATATGTTTAATTACACAAAAAGTCCTGACGAATTGCTGTTAGTTTTGGGGCGAACAATGTATGGACGCTGAGCAATGTCCTTTAAATCACTATTACACACTTGAGAAAGAAAAAAAATATCAACAAAGAAAAACACAGGATACAATATAATACTCAATATCTATACAATAAAGGTTAATTAGGACCCGACCTCATTTATATAATTATTTGGTCAGCAGAATAATTATTGGATAGAATAATTAATCGAGCAGCAAGATAATTATTTGGGCAGCAAAATAATTAGTTGACCTGCGAAATAATTATTTTATAATATTTTTTTTACCGGAAAAGTATATAATCTAGGGAAAGGATCAATGAAAGATCAAAGATCAATTCCTAGGATATGTATTCTGATAGATAAAGGTAAGGCTTAGGTTAAGGTTATGACCCTTCAAATAATATATATGTTCATAATAAATTATATATTTGTTTCACCAAAACATATATTACACAATTTGGCAGCAAAGAAAATACACTCGAGAGCAATGAATCCGGGTCACTTAAAGAATCCTAAAAACCTCGGAAACTAAAAATGCTAGGTTAATGCAATAAATTGTATTTAATAGACAATGTAACACTCCTTAAATGAAGGTATTAAAACTTCTTAGTTATTGTAAAGTTATATCATAAAAAAATCAAATTTGAAAAAGGGCCACTTTCGAAGATGGAACTACGAAATTACAGCATTTGGTTTTGCTTTTGTTTGTAATCTGTCATTTATGTGTACATAAACCATGTTGATAGTGCTCTATATTCATTATTCAGGCTGAAATTATGTCGCTTACGCCTGAAGAATGCACCAGAATACTTACAATGCTGGAAACCGGCCGGAGTCAGCGCGATACAGCCAGGACTGTCGGTGTGTCGCTGTCAACAGTACAAAGAGTTCTCCGACGTTACGAAGAAACTGGTTCTAACCTACGCAGACCAGGAACGGGCAGAACCCCAGGTGTACCACAGCACGAGAAGACCGATACTTGGTGAACACCATGCTTCGAAATCGCTTTCTCACAGGAACTGAACTCACCAATCAGTTTCGACGCCTCGGAGGAAGTAACCCAAGTGCATGGACAGTAAGACGTCGGCTTGCTGAATCTAACTTAAAACCCCTTAGACCTGCAAACGGCCCTAAACTGGAGCGTGGGCATCGTATTTCAAGACTAAGATATGCCCAGAGCCACGTAAATTGGAGTATTGAAGATTGGTCAAAAGTTATGTTCTCCGACGAATCAAAATTTATGCTCTACAAGCACGATGGAAGACACAGAGTGTATCGAAGACCAGGGGAAAGATTCAAGCAAGCATGCATCGAAGAAAAAGTAGCCTACGGTGGTGGGTCTGTACTTGTGTGGGCCGGAATTTCTTCTGAAAGTCGCACAGAGTTGGTGATCATAGAAAACGGCTCTTTAACTAGCGTAAGATATGTGGAAGAAATCCTCAATGATCACGTTGGTCCATTAATGGTCAATTTAGGTGAGGATGCTATATTTATGCATGACAATGCCCGACCTCATACAGGTAGGATTGTGAATGACTGCCTTCAAGAGATGAACATTACTCGTATGGAATGGCCAGCGCGCAGCCCGGATATAAACCCGATCGAGCATGCTTGGGACGAGCTAGGCAGATGCGTAAAACAACGAAACCCTCCCCCAATCACGCTTCGTGAGCTCAAAATTGCTCTCACAGAGGAATGGGAGAATATTCCCCAAAATCGTATAAGGAACTTGGTGTACAGCATGCCAAACCGCGTAAACGCAGTAATGGAATCACGAGGAGGCAATACGAAGTATTAAAATTCAAGAAAATCGTAATAAAGTTCAAAAATTTCATGTTTCCTATTTTTGTTTTAAGGAGAGATCAGCAGTTTTTTTCTTTATGGAATTTTTGTGTTAATAAAATGTATGGTGACTCATATTTTTTTTACTTTCATTTAAGGAGTATTACATTGTCTATTAAATACAATTTATTGCATTAACCTATCATTTTTAGTTTCCGAGATTTTTAACATTCTTTAAGTGACCCGGATTCATTGCTCTCGAGTGTATTTTATTTGCTGCCCAATACAAATTAGCAATATCTGCTGTCCATAAGTTGTTGCCCAATTATTTTGCTGACCAATTCAGAAATATTTGCTGACTATAAGTTGTTGACCAATTAGTTATTTTAGCTGACTAAAATTCGAATATTATGCTGACCGTTAAAGTTTAAAATAAAGTTGTTGGCTGCCCAATCAATTACTTCCCATATTTAATTTAGTCGAGTACACCCAAAATCTTGTCGAGTAGTTTACATACAGTCCCTGGCCAAATTATTAGACGCACTGTATTTTTTTTAGTAATTTTATGTTTCTTACGTGTTTTTATGCAATAATGGTATATTTAAACTACAATATTATTGATTTTTATTTAAAAGAATTGTTGTAGACTACATATTTGTAGACTACATATTTTTTAATATATGGCAACACTGTGTTGACAAAGTGATACATGAACGTAAACAAGTACAAACCTGTATCAGTCGCGATCGGAATCGAGACAGGTACGGACGTGTTTCTGTGGCTTTATGGACTGTAATTGTTTGTTTAACAGTTTTATACTACTCAGTTATTAGTTTATTTTGTATGCAGTGTTTTAAAAAAGTAATTGGACTATTTTCATTATGGGTAGAAAAGGCGATCTTTCACAACTTAAAAAAGCTGAAGTGAAGGCCCTTGTGATGGTGAAAACATTTACAAACCGAGAAATATCACGAAGATTGGAAGTTTCTGAAGCTAGTGTACGACGCATAAAAAATAAAATTGAGTCAGGGGAGGAATTAAGCCCGAAAAGAAAGAAAAGATGCGGTAGAAAACCAATTTTCACTCCACGGTCAGAGAGAGTTTTGAAGAAAATTTGTCTAGAAAACAGGTTTGCTACCACAAAGGTAATAAAATCACAACTCCAGGATGCTAGCGTAAATGTTTCTGAGCGCACTGTTCGAAGAAAATTGAAAGAATTAGATTTCAAGGCCTGTCGCCCGGCCAGGAAGCCCAAGTTAACAGCTGCAATGAAAGTAAAGCGCCTGAAGTGGGCCAAACAATGGCAAGACAAAGATGTGGACTTCTGGAGATCGGTAAGATACAGCAATTAAATAAAAAATTGATACATTATTATCATTTTCAGTTAAATAAAGCAAATAAACATGGAAGTTTATATATTTTCCCTATTTTTGACAGGTCTGCTTCAGTGACGAAAGCACATTCGAAATTTTGCAGAATAAAGCTCAGTATGTGCGTCGTCGTTATGGAGAAAAGTTTCATCCTGATTGTGTCGTCCCGACGGTTAAACATCCCACCAAAGTGATGATTTGGTCAGTCATCAGCGGCAAGGGCACTGGACGTCTGTACGTCGTCAAAGGAATAATGAGGCAAGATCAGTACAAAGAAGTATTACAAAATCGGTTGATTCCGCAGCTCAGAGAATGGTTTCCAAATGGGGAACCATTCACTTTCATGCAAGATGGAGCTCCCTGCCACACTGCTCGGTCTGTTAAAGCTTTTTTGACAGAAAAAAGTATCCCTCTGTTGGATTGGCCGGGTAATAGCCCTGATATGAACCCGATTGAAAATGTGTGGGAGCTGATGAAAAGAGAAGTGGCTAAAGATGTGATTACCAACAAAACCCAGCTCCTAGAAAAGATTATCTATGTGTGGAATCATCATCCTCAAATGCAGGAGACAGTACAGTCTTGTATTGATAGCATGCCGCGCAGAATTAAAGCTTTGATAGCGGCTAAAGGTGGCTCAACTAAATATTGACTTATAATAACATTAATTTCACTTTTCTTTAAAACTTAATAAACTTGTGCTTTTCTAAATTAATGCTGTTTTATTCATGTCAAATAAATTAGTTATTGATTGGATAATATAAAAATAAAAAACAAATCAATTAAAAATCAATTAATTAAAATAATAAAACGGTACAATATCACCCGGTAATTAATATTTTACATGAAATTTTGCAGTGCGTCTAATAATTTGGCCAGGGACTGTACATACATAAAATCACGCCTGTAATCCCCGTAGGGGTAGGCAGAGTCCAAGGAGCACTGTGTTCCTTAAGACCACATTTAGCCATACGAAAATTGGGTTTATTCATATGAAAAATCGTGAAAGAGTAGTATCAAGTGGCTAGCTCATCGCCTACACAATCTCAGACCCAGTACCCAATACGTCCTTAGTCGCCTTTTACGACATGCTAGGCAAGAAAAGCAGTTAGTACATTCTTTTTGTGTCCCGGACCAACACGAGTAGTTTAGTATGGAGTTTAAACACACCAGTCACATTACTACTGTATTAAAACAAAGTGAGAACGGTTTTTGCGCAGTAGCGAGTAATCTAGCTACTAAACTACTCGTCACTCGATGAAAACACTAGCTTAATGCGAAGTGTGCATAAGAAAAAAAACATGCGATATTATCATCAATTCATAAGAGTGAACGTGACATTTTATGTTATTCTAAAGTCTGTTCCTGCTATCTTGTCCTTATTCAATATCTATACTATTGTTATCGATAGCGAAAGGAGAGAGTGGATGTGTGAAGAGTGAGAGTGAGAAATTATGGAAAAAGATGTGAAATTAGTAAATATTGAATAAAATTGAGGAAAATAATTAACTCGAGAGAAGATTTTTAATAGACAATTAATTCGACAGATAGATATAAAAACCATCAAAAATATAATAGTAGAAAAGAATATGACTCAGTTACACGTATTATACAACTGTAAAGGTCGAATGGTTATGAGAAGCATAATATTAGGTCCTTACCTATGAAATTGGTGTTTTGTATGGAGATTTTGGGGATGTCTGCATTTTACATACTAACATTTTATCAACGGCAAATCCAGAGATAATAATATTTGGCATTTGGCATGTATCATTAGACAAGCTTTAGCAATATGTGTGTGAACACGCTTGATAAAAATTATTCATCGTTTTTATGTTAATGCAAATCAAATGATGTATTCGGGAGGCAGTTAAAAATAATTGTCTTTGTGTCTAATTTTAACACAATTAAACTTACAAAAAATTATCAAATTAAATAATACGAGCTCAAATATATGGTATATTTTTAGAAGAGGCAATTATTTTATAAGAATGTTCTGAAACTTAATAGTTACGGACAAATTGCTAAGACAGAATAAAAACACCAATTTCATAGGTAAGGACCCAATATTACTTAAATGGTCGAATGTCTTTCATAGAAAAATGCTACCTGTCAAGTGGCAAGCAGCCAATATTTGTCTGCCGTCCGAAAATGTCCAGTGGCAAGCGACCCAATCTTTCGCCTAAGTGTGTAAAATTTATGGCGAGCGGACCCCCTTTTAATTCTGAATGACTGCCCCTTGCGCCAAGTTAAAACAACGTTCTTACAAACTGTTGCTGTTAGTGAAAAATCAGTTAGGTATAACAGCCTTAGCCAAAACAAAAAGTGAGTTTACATCTACTGACCAAAGAGGTTATCACAGGATCATTCTGTAGTTGTCCTGTATATAGACGGATCTCCTACGTTTAGACGCATGTTTATTATGTTTAATGAATGGTTTGACCACACGAAGTTCTCGTCAAAATGTGGATCAATGCGACAGTACCGTGATATTGTTATTAAGAATTTTAATTTAGGCTTTTACAAACATACAACGATATTCACAATGAACTGTACATAAGTTTGGTTCAAACTCAGTGGTACAGGCGGTGGGATCACGCGTGCAGAACTAATGTTATAAGTCTACTACAATAATTACTGTTCACTGATAAACACAAATGAAAATAAACGATAACGTTAACGACAAATTCAATACAAGATGTGATTAACCTACGCGGAAAACATTCAAATACATACAGTTAATATATTTTACTTACTTATCCATGATTTCAATTCAATATTGTTGATGTTTAACACAATACACTCAAAACTGCGGCACACCCGGCGATCACTCTCAAAATGACGAATATAACATAGATAGCATAACAGAAAGAAATGCCATTGACCTCATGTGGAGAATATAGCTATCCTGTTTCGCCCCGTACGCATTTCCAATGCGTGAAAGAGATAACGATATGTTTGTGTGGTCTGGCGCGTCGAGTAAAAACAAGTGAGGAGCCGAAATTCGGTTGCTTGCCAAGGTAAAATGTAACTTACGTAGTTGTGTTAAATGGCAAGGGGCCAAGTTTTGGCTGTGGCGACACGATAAGGCGATTACAGACGTAGCTATAAATAATATTTTTATTATGTTTTATTTTCATATAAGTTCTTGAGTGACCACACACGCAAATATAATAAAATTACTATGACGTCACAAAAATAAGTCGAATCGTCGGTTCATTATTATTTTGATATATTATTATTTATATACATTGACCTTCTGCTCAGAGCATAAGGCTTAAAATTGCGTGCTCGATATATTTTGATTATTTTAACATTAAAATTGTGACTATCAGATGAGAGGCATTGTCCTAAATATTTCTTAGCTATCTTTTATGTGGCATTTATTAAAAATAGAGATAGATCAAAACTAATTTACGATAAAAGAATATGCGATTTGGGTTATTTTGTTATCATTAAAGACTTAGAGCAACGCGGGACTTTCGTATTAAAGACATTTTCGCTGAATAACAATATTAAATTGGTTCTATCTAAATTACAAATAACATTAAAAGTATGTATAAACTAATACATACTATATTTGTGCGATATTTTCACCAAGAGTTACTGAACGCCTTGAGGGCCACGCGAACGCCGGCATTCGCAAACAATATACCTTTCTATTGTGAGTTTTTGGTATTTTATAATTTAATATTATGTAATTTAATGTATACACTGAAATACCTACATAAGATAATACTACTTATAGATAGGTAAATATTAATTACAATAATATTACTTAATTTAAATTGGAGAGTAATTATTTTAATTTATAACCTAAACTAAGAAGGTTCATTTTTATATACATTATCGATGAAAAGCCGAAAATGAAGTGTTTTATTTGACGTTCATTGGAGGGATGAACGAATTTGCAAAAATGAATAATTTTGATGAACCGTATAATTTCAGCTTTAGGAACACGGTGTTTATATTATTATAATAGCTACGTCTGTAGTCGCCTCAACAACACGTTTGATAAGCGTGGTCTAGCTAGGCATCGTGAGGGCGACGCTTTCGCTCTCGCTCACACACGGAGCAACTTGCATGCTATCTCGCTCACTTACGTTGCCCTCTTGTATTTTGGTGTCCATATCGCACTATTAAAATAGTCTATTTCAACCATATATATAAAACTAGATTTGCAAAATGCATTAAATTGCGTCAAAAAAAGCGTAGCCGTTTCCGAAACTCAACGACGTAGCTTTTCATAATCATTTACTGCATTTTTCATGATTAACATTGTTTGTTCCTAATGTAATTGAAATATTTTTACAGATTTGTGATACAGAATTAAATATTTTGCATGCTGATGCATCATTTGGTGGGGCAGCACATGATTGATTCATTTGTGTGGAACCAATCCCTTGTAAAGGAACATGTGATAGAACTTCACAATAATCGGGAAAACTGCTGGTTTCTCGGTAATTTACTTGATTAATATACATCTTATTTTAATTTACCAGAAAAAATTTCTCAGTCATTTTCTAACTGTCATAGTATATGTTATATAATATCTGATATCTGCAGTCGACATAGAAAAGCTAGTTCATGCTTCTTTTGAGTTTCATAATTTTGTTTTCATTGCAGGTGATTCTGGGTATGCTCAGCGCCCATATATGATGACACCTATACTTGATGCTGCTTCAGGTACACCTGAAGAATATTACACAAAACTTCACTGTAGAGCAAGGAACACAGTTGAGAGATGTATTGGTGTCTTGAGCACGTTGGCGATGCTTGCTACGTCACAGAGTGCTTCACTATAATCCTACTACTTGTGGGAAAATAGCTCAGAGTAAACAGAACTGGAGTAGCCATTAGTCAATTTCTCAAACATTTTTTTCTGCCATTTCTTGCGGGGGGTGAGGTTACCACTACACTCAAAGCCAGCCGTTTTTACAAATGCACACATGCATAATTCGACACACAAATTTAAATTTCACGCACACACACGCATAAAATAGTCACGTGGGGTGTGCGTTTTGACAACGTCACAGTCGCACTCCCCACGAGACTAGCGCTCGAAATTTGAAATCGTAGAATTCTAAAACAAGAAATAATGAAGTAAATAATCATGAAATCTTAAAAATTATAATTATAAATAAAAGGTGACACCATCTTTTAGCATACTCGATGTTTTCTATTTATTTTTACAACAAAAAACAGCACAGGCAGGCATTTTTGCGGGAGCTCTGTTCTCCGCAACGTTTACAATGTTATGGCTGTCAAAATGGCGGCTCAACTAGTTTTATTAAACGTGCAAGCATCCGATGCTTGTGCATTTGGCAGAGGGGAATGTTAGACAAAGGCTACTCCAGTTCTGTTTACTCTGAGGAAAATAGTGAATGCATGTGTAGTGCTGCACAATATTGCCAATGCTGCAAGGACTCAATTACCCGAGCTACCACTTTCTGATGAGGACAATGACCACACATGGCAATCAGCTAATCAAGTTCCAGAGGCCTTAGTGTAAGTTTTTTAGTATAAAATACGTTACTATTTTAGTTGCGTTAAGAGCTCAATTTGAATGGGAAACTTAGTATGCGTTACGTTCCGCTAGAGGCGCTATTCACGTTTCCTATACAAATTGTACTCTTAACGCAACTACAATAGTAACGTATTTTATACTAAAAACATACACTACAGCCTCAGGCAATATTGATGATGCAAGAGATAATTTAGTCCAAAGATTGTGGAGAGCAAGATAGATTTTAATTATTTTTTTTATAATATTTAACTACACACATCAAAAGTGTCTAGGGATCAAGCATTTTTATGCGGATTTCTTGAGATTGAGATGTGGCTTTGTAATAAATTTATGATTTTATGATACAAGACGTATACGACACTGGAGAACCCCTGGACGCCAACAGCGATTAAAATCCTGCCAGGAAGTCCATCCATATACTGGTGGAACCATCATGGTATGGGCGGGTATTTGGATCGGCGGAAGAACTGAGTTGATTTGGATCAGAGGCAACCTCAACGCTCAAATTTATGCTGAGACGATTGTATCAGACGTCATCGTTCCTCTACAAGTGCAAATCGGTTCCTTATTTCAGTTAATGCATGATAATGCACGACCGCACACCGCAAGAGTTGTAAGACAGACTCTCGCCGCAGCTAACATCAATGTCCTGCCCTGGCCTGCTCAGTCGCCAGACTTGAACCCGATTGAGCATGCATGGGATATGCAACAGAGAAGAGCTCTGCCGAATATGGAGGGTATCCAGTCGCAAGAAGACCTTTTTTTGTTGTTGCAACGAACATGGGCGGCCATTCCACAGCGTGATTTGGATGAACTCATTTTGAGTATGCCAAACCGATGTTCTTGTGTTGTTAGTGTTCGCGGTAGAAACACGGATTATTAATTGTTTAAGTAACCCAATAAAATTTTAAAGAAAACTGTTATTTCAGTCTTTTTTTCGAACTTTAATGTTAGTGGTTCAAATGTCAAAAATCCCTTTATTAGGAAAATGGCAAATTTCTTTATTAATGCAAAGGTGACTTGGTTTATCGTTACTGTGACAAACGAAAACACTTTATTTGATGAATCCTTAAAGAAAATTTTAATTAATATCAATCAGGAGAAAAGTTATTGCAAAAATACATGTTGATCCCTAGACACTTTTGATGTGTGTATTTTAATGTGTCACTTTTACAATTCGTTTTAGGTAGTAAATAAAGTCTTTTGTAAATTTGTAGATTACTTTCTATGTGTTTTAATGGAAAATGTGATAAACTACAGAATATTGCTTAAATTATCTTTCATCGATAAATTTTTGTTGAAGTGATGTTGTAGTTTTATCATTTTTGAACAATTTTGATGTAAAGGGTAGAATCTTGTTGAGCTTCTTGCCCGTTCTTCTCCAAACAAGGCCTGCTGGTATTTTTGCGAACGGATGGCGAACTTTTCTCTTTCACGAATTTTTGTAAAATGCTTTTGACATTCATAAGAATGCTCAAAATCTCTTCTTATTTGATTAAATATATTTGAAATAAATAAGAATTTTATTTGAACATAATACCAAATAAAAGTTGTTCCGTACTTCCTCAATGGCTAATCTTCTTTCTTCTAAAGAAACAGCCCATTGAGGCACGTCGCGATCGCGTATGGCTCGAAATTAAAATTACAAAACTATACAACTGAGAATAATGTTATAGCAGTTAATGTATGTGTACGGTTCTAATTACCGCACATGACCCGCGTCAGCATATTCCGTTTAATAAATTAATATGAAATTATTGTATTCAGTTCACATTAGATCATGTTAGTGTGTACTCGTTAATATCAAGAAAATAAACAAGATCAAGTACTAAGAGTTGTCATTTACATCCGTAACATCAGCAAGTCATCAACAGATAGTACAGATCTACCAAGAGACTGTACATCTTTATGGTCCTTCGAGCCAAGATTTTTTTTTGTGATTTTCGAGTGATAGCGATCGGTTCCGTCGGCCTCCCACCAGCGGGTCTCACCGACGTGGATTGAGAAGGCGCTTGAATCATTCGGGGACACATTAAACAACGGACTATCAAGGCCAGCGAAATACAAATATTATCAAGAATCAAGTTTTTGGGGTCCAAGATCCTGTGGTTATTTGTTTGTGATAGTAACAACAATCCCACATTTTCATCAAGTTTGTGCACAACAAAGAAAATATAGTAAGGTACCTACTATCCTATCACTATAAACATAAATCAAGAATTTTTTTCGTTTGTGACGTGACGACGTCATAACAAGCAAGCAAGTTATAGTGATTATCAAGTTTATATCAAGAAACAAGGTAATTTTTTTTTCCTTCATCATGGATGTAAAAGACATACTCTACGAACAAGTGAAAATCGCAGAAGAAATCAAGAAGGTGTTTATTAATTTTAAAAAAGATAGCCAAGCTCGGAAAACTCAAGAGTATATCAAGAGACGTCTGGATACGCTAGACAAGCTTTGGGTTCAATATAGAAAAAATCATGACAAACTCAAAGACCGGCTATCCGAAAACGAAGATTATTTTACAGACAATTATTACGAACACACACAGCAAGAATATTTGGCTGCCTATAAACACATTGAAAAATCAAGTTCTAGCAAGACTTCTGACGAAATTCAAGTACTACCGGGCCCCTCGCAAGAAATCGGGAGCTGGGCTGAACTATCTTTACAAGAAGACATCAAGACATCAAACATGCAACAAGGCAATAATAACCAAGAAGACGACGTATGTACAAAGCCTCAGGAAGTTACTGGGAAAATCAATTCGGGTAACAATAGTAAACTGGATGATATGCTAAAAAGGCAATTCAGTAACTTTAAGGCGTTTGCAAGAACCGCGTCTAATTTTAATATCGAATTTATGGAAGAGAGATGGGAATTTGAAGATTCTCTGAAGACCATTCAAGCGCGCTGGAATGCGATAGACACCCTGCATTGGGAACTGGACAGTGAACTTGAAGGATCAAACAAGAATTATGAGTCGAGATTCACTGAGCACGAGAAAAAGTATCACGAGATAAAAAGAGCCATAAATAGCAAGATATGCTCAGTTTCGCATAGGGAAAAATCAACCCCACATCTTGACATCCCTATATTCAACGGCAACTATCAGCAATGGATGTCATTCAAGGACTTATTTTACGAAGCTATACATAGCAACCCTACATTATCAAACGCACAAAAAATGCAATTCCTTAAAAGCAAGTTAAAGGGAGAGCCGGAGCGACTTATTCAACACCTACAAATAAGTTCTGAAAACTATCATGACAGTTGGGATATATTGAACTATCGCTACAATAACAAGAAAATGATATTTCATCACCACATGGACACCATAATGAATGTTCCAGTTATGCAACACACAAACGTCAACCAAATTAAGAGATTGCATGACGTCACTACTGAATGCCTAAACGCTATCAAGAACTTAGGTATTGATATAGCCACCTGGGACCCTATTCTGGTGTATATTTTAATACAAAAACTCGATTCAGACACCTATGATGACTATCAAGCATGGTTGAAACAACCAAGAGAATTACCAACCCTAAAAGATTTTTTGAAATATTTGGAATTAAAATTTACAACGTTGGAATCAAGCCGCCGAAAATCTGAAAATTATCATAGAAAATTATTACCTCAAGCAAATAGACAAGAAAAATCATACAACATCAGGCACTTCGCTAGCAACAAGGCTACTACGCAGCCTAACTATTCAAGAAATTCCATATTAAAGTGTCCCATTTGTAACAGTAATGAGCACAGAATTTATTTTTGTAAGCAATTCTTGGAAATGTCGCCTAGCCAGAAACGACAATGTATT
This sequence comes from Parapoynx stratiotata, assembly GCA_910589355.1. Taxonomy (NCBI): domain Eukaryota; kingdom Metazoa; phylum Arthropoda; class Insecta; order Lepidoptera; family Crambidae; genus Parapoynx; species Parapoynx stratiotata. The sequence continues at coordinate 3,203,619 of OU342476.1, read as the reverse complement.
TCGAAACTCAACTTTTGTTACAATTGCTTATACAACCATAATGGAAATCCTTGTATATCAAGTAAAAGATGCCGAGAATGCAATGGGAATCATAATACGATAATGCACTCCGCTTGTGGGAAACATAATTCGACACCGCCCGACGTGTCGTCAAGAGCTACGGCTAGCAACGCCGTATCGATAACAAAACAAGGCTCAACACACGTGGCTCAACTAAACAATATCACCGAAATTTTATTAGCTACAGCTTTGATTAAAGTTCAAGGAGCCGATGGAGAATATCGAACTATGAGAGCACTTATAGATCAGGGGTCACAAGTCTCTTTGATAACGTCTAATGCTGCTCAAATTCTGGGAATCCCGCGACAAAACTGCAGGGGCATCATAACAGGAGTCGGAACCAAGGACAACACCTGCAAAGGAATGATAAATATTAGATGTTGTTCCAACACTGAAAATTATGTATTTAACACAGACGTTTATATAATGAAAAACTTAACAAGAAACTTACCCAATACGTCATTCATAAGGCCATCATGGGAGTTCCTAAATACAATTAATTTAGCTGACCCCAATTTCAATACAAGCAAGTGTATTGACATTTTATTTGGAGCCGATATCTATTCAAGTATATTATTACATGGAATGCACAAGGTTAATAATATGACACTCGTCGCCCAACAAACAAGACTAGGTTGGATTTTATGCGGCAAAATAAATACTTTACAATGTAATATTATTGTGAACAATATTGACGAGATTAAGACATTTTGGGAAATAGAAGATATCCCGAATGATGCGTCTACTTCTACTGAAGAAGATGACTGCCTGAACTTTTACAAGGCAACAACAACAAGGCTCACTGATGGGAAATATCAAGTCCGACTACCATTAAAATCTAATATTCATGAATTAGGACAGTCCAAACACAAAGCCATCGCACAATTCCTCCAATTGGAACGAAAATTGCAGAGAAACACAAATATCGCAAAAGAATACAAGACTTTTATTCAAGAGTACAAAGAATTACGTCACATGAAACTCGCCACCTGCCATAACAACAATCAAGAATTTTACTTACCTCATCATTGCGTCCTGCGTGAAGATTCCACAACAACTACCCATCGTGTCGTCTTCAACGCATCCCAGAAATCAACAAGCGGAACAAGTCTTAACGACTGCATGATTAAGGGGCCAAATCTCCAAAAAGATCTTTTAACGCTTATTTTAAGCTGGAGACAATATAAAGTGGCCATAACTGCCGATATAGAAAAAATGTTTCGGCAAATATGGATGCATGAAGAAGATCAAGCTTTTCAAAAAATCATATGGCGAGATGACCCACATGCGTCAATGAAAGAGTATCAACTTACAACGGTTACGTACGGCACCAAGGCCGCTCCGTTCCTTGCAATGATGACGCTGCGGGAGCTGGCGAATGACGAAAGAAATAATTATCCGGAAGCTGCGAAAGTCGTAGAAAACTACTTTTATATGGATGATTTACTTCATGGAACCCATACCCTGGAATCAGCTCTTCGTTTAAAGCAAGATCTTATGAAACTCATGAAATGCGGTGGCTTCAATTTAAGGAAGTGGAATTCTAACTATCAAGAGTTATTAGATGAACCTAGCAAGCAAGATCAAGATAACTATAATTTCAAGCTAAGCAAGTCAGCAAAAACACTTGGATTGTATTGGGACCCCTGCAAAGATGTTTTTATTTTTCAATCGAAAATAAGTGAAGATTACACAACAAATAATACAAAGAGATCGCTTCTATCTGATATCTCGAAGCTATTTGACCCTTTAGGGTGGCTGACTCCGCTCTCTACAAAATTAAAACTTCTTTTTCAACGGGTCTGGACAATATCCCTCACCTGGGATGAAAAACTTCCGGAAGACATCAATCTAGAATGGAAAAATATCAAGAAAGATAATATACATATTAATAACATACAAATACCACGATGGTTGAAAACGAACGCTACATGTAAGCTCGAATTGCACGGGTTCTGTGACGCATCGCAGAAAGCTTACGCCTGCGTTATATACAGCAAAGTACAAGGTTCAAAACAGACTGAAATAAAATTGATTGCCGGAAAATCAAGATTAGTTCCGAACAATAAAGAAACATCCTTACCAAGACTGGAGCTGTGTGGAGCACTTCTTCTCTCGAAATTGATGGACAAGGTCAAACAAACTCTTTTAACAAGTCAAGAAGTCAAGATTTACGGCTGGATCGATTCTATGGCAGTGTTGGGATGGCTCCAAGGAAATCCTGACCGTTGGAAGCCTTTCGTAGCCAATAGAGTTCGCAAGATAACGGAGATCTTGCCATCCCAGTGTTGGCACTATGTGAAGTCTTCAGAAAATCCCGCTGACTGCGCAAGCCGTGGATTATCAGCAAATCAGTTGGTGCAACAGCCTTTATGGTGGCAAGGGCCAGAATGGCTATCTAATTCAGAAAGCTCAAACCAAGATGAACAGCCTGTATATACTACATGCGAAGAAGAGAAATCAGCACAAAAACAAGTTTATGTAATATCACAAGACAACCATAATACCTTTATAAATGGGTTAATAGACAAGTATAGCTCATTCACTAAACTTGTAAGAGTATTCGCCTGGATACGCCGATTTGCAACTAGAAAACACCCGAGAGAAACAAGGAAGTGGCTGACATTATCAGAATTGACTCAAGCAAAACAAATAATAATAAAACAAGTACAAAATATAGAATTTGAAGACGAAATAAATAACCTGAAAAACAAGAAACAGATACCATCAAAAAGCAAAATACTCACCTTAAATCCTTACCTGGATGATGAAGGTATCCTTCGTGTTTGCGGACGACTGAAAAACGCTCATCTTAGTCCTGAAATGAAAAACCCAATTATCTTACCTCGAAATCACCGGCTCACAGAACTAATAATCAAGCATTCGCACGAGCTCACATTTCACGGAGGAGCTCGCATAACATTAGCATTTACTCGACAAAAATATTGGATACCGAGTGCTATCAGGACCACAAAAAAATTCATTCACAAGTGTGTTACCTGTAAGAGACAGAAGCCAAGCATGCAAGCACAAATGATGGGAGAGTTACCGACATCAAGGGTGAATCCGTCACGTCCGTTCAAGCACACTGGCGTGGACTTCACTGGGCACGTCTTTTTGAAGGCCAACAAGGGCCGCGGTATAAAAACTACAAAAGGATATGTGGCAGTATTTGTGTGTATGGTTACAAAGGCTGTCCACTTAGAGCTGGTCTCTGATTTGTCAACATCATCGTTCATAGCGGCTCTACGCAGGATGGCCGCGCGAAGAGGAACGCCAACAAACATGTATTGCGACAATGGCAGCAATTTTGTTGGAACAAGCCGAGTACTACAACAAGAATACAAAGAAATTTTAGAAACATTTAATGTAGAGCTACATCAAGAGTTAGCTAATATGGAAATTAAGTTTCATTTCAACGCACCATCGTGGCCATCAGCGGGAGGTCTCTGGGAAGCTGCAGTGAAAAGTTTTAAATTTCATCTCAAAAGAGTCATAGGGCACCAAAAACTCACCTACGAAGAGTACACAACATTACTTACTCAGATCGAAGCGTGTCTGAACTCAAGGCCACTATGCGCCCTAACAGAAGACCCAGAAGATCTAGACTTCCTAACGCCGGCACATTTCCTTTCAAGTGGACCAGTTTTGACATTAGTAGAAACAGAGAGAGATTTAAGAACACGATGGCAATTGACTCAAAAAATCATGCACGATATTTGGAAGCGTTGGCAAACGGAATATCTCACTCAGCTGACATCAAGGTCAAAATGGAAACATTCAAAAAGTAATATCAAGATTAACGATGTAGTTCTCATACAAGAAGATAACCTCCCACCAGGCAAGTGGCTCATGGGAAGAGTAGTGGAACTACATCCAGGCCGTGATAATTTAGTTCGTGTTGTCACTCTCAAAACTAAAGGTGGCTTCATGAAACGCCCAATTATCAAGTTATCTATACTTACCAATCACGAAGATGACCCTGAAATCAAGTCAAAACGAACGGAACCTATTACACACGAGTCAAATAAGCGGAAAAGAAACACCAAGAAATCCTTTTTCACTTCATTGCTAATGACATTCCTTCTATTCATGTCTGTCTTAGCAAATTCTGAAGCCAACGTAAACATAAGCAAGTTCAGAGATAACCAAAGTTTATACTTCGACAAGGTCGCCGATATGCTATTGATCAAGGATGAATGGAAACTTATTGTATATTATCAAATGGAGCCTTATTGGCAAGGAAACAAGACGCTTGATACATATTTAAAAACACTCGCTACGACATGCAACAAAATACGAGAGCAAGCACATTGTGACGCGATACTACTCCAGTTACGTCACGACTACGCGGAACTACAATACTATAACCAGCTGCTACTGAGTCAGCATCTCGACCAGCGCCCGGCCAGACAACGGATACGCCGAGGTCTTATAAACGGCGTCGGCTATCTAGCGAATACACTGTTCGGTGTTCTAGATGAAAGATTCGCTGAACAATATAAGACCGACATAAAACTATTGCAAGAAAACCAAAAACATATTGTGAACCTTTGGAAAAATCAGACATCAGTTGTCGAATCTGAAAATAATTTATTGAGACAAACAGAGTATGTGATGGACCAACAGCGTAAAGTAGTAACTCAACATATGAATATGCTAGAAAATGCCATGAAACAATTGAAAGATGAAACACAAGCAAATAGCTACGCTAATGACTTCGCAATTGGGTCCATAATAGCAAGTAACGTTCTAAGCAACTTAAAAGGTTTACAAAATACACTACTAGACACAGTGACCGACATTTATCAAGGACGGTTCAACTTACATTTGCTGACGCCGAACCAACTGACTGAAGAATTAACTATTATAGCAAGCAAGTTACCTAAAGATGTGTCTCTTCCCATCGAAAATATTCATTCGGACCTTCGAAAATTGTATAACCTTATCAAGATCAAAACAAGGATGATGCAAGATTATCTTCTATTCGAGATTAAAATACCATTAATCAGCAGGGAGACTTATGAAATTTTGAAGATCATACCGATACCGAAACATCAAGACACCAAAGTCATCGAATTGGTTCCCGTATCAGATTATGTTGCAATGAACATCAAGAAAGATACTTTTATACCAATGAGTGAAATAGATGTCAGATCCTGTCATACAACAGAGGAAATGTATTTCTGCCATAGTATGAAACCAGAATATTTGATGAAAGCTGACAAAAACCTGTGTCAATTACAAAACAAGGAATGTGAAACTAAAATAAGAACGTGTAAAAATACATGGCAAATTAGCTATTCTATCAACACATATATCTACTCATGTTGCGAGCAATGTCAAGTAAGAACAATGTGTGGGAATCAAATGACCGCACATCAGCTGACTGGCGCAGGACTCGTAAGCGTAGGTCATGGATGTATAATCAAAACCGACGAATTCACCATTTATCCTCATAAACCTCATTCAAGCGAGGTTCGCATAACTCCAGATTTGTATACACCAAAAATTTCACCAATTAATCATTTGATCAACATAAGCATACCACATTTGAACATGACCAACACGTCACACATAGAATTCCAGTTAGAAGCTTCACTAATCGAAGACAAGATACGATATATGAAGAACAACAAGATTCTACTGGACAGCGTGTCTCATCATGATATACATCACTACGTCATGATATACTTCATAATCGGCGTAATGATTATTGTTGGAATGATCATCATCATCAGACGGATACGACACAGTCGTATGACAATGCATCCAAGTGCGGCAGAGCAAGCAATCGAGATGCGTGTACTGAGCGGACCTCCAGCCGCCCGCCCGCCGGCGGCCAGCGCGCGCGCCGGAGGCAGCGGGAGCCCGTCCTACGCAGCGGAGACACGGTCGCCTACCACCGGATTCGAAAACAAGTCTACGAGCCCCATTTTGCGTAAATTCAATGAGATGTTTAATAGCTCTGTATGAAATATTTAAATTTGTTTCTTATCATTTGTATTTTTATATAAATTTATATCTTAAGTTTTACAAAATTATCTTAATTACTTTCTCTGGCCCGGGAATATGTACGGTTCTAATTACCGCACATGACCCGCGTCAGCATATTCCGTTTAATAAATTAATATGAAATTATTGTATTCAGTTCACATTAGATCATGTTAGTGTGTACTCGTTAATATCAAGAAAATAAACAAGATCAAGTACTAAGAGTTGTCATTTACATCCGTAACATCAGCAAGTCATCAACAGATAGTACAGATCTACCAAGAGACTGTACAGTATGGTCTTATCATTAGCACATAGTAAATTATGTTGTAATGACAATTGTATCAAAATCCCTTTGTTTATACTAAAATTAGCCTGCGATAGTCTCACGATTGGTAAATTTAGATTTATGATAATTAACAAAAGACCAAAAGTTGCACCCTGTGAAATACGTAAATGAAAAGTTGACTTACGGCGATGTCGGCTACGAGAAGGCTCCTGAGTGGCCCGCATATAATAGTGAGTTGCTAGCGGTCTTAGAGAGTGTGCAACACTATCGTCACATATTCGAAACTCAACACCACAATTTTTACGGACCACAAACCTCTGGTACACGCTTTCGCACAACGCCGAGAACGATTACTTCCAGCTCAACTCAACCAGCTTTCCTTCTTACATCAATTTACCACTGACGTCGTTTACATTATGAGTAATGAAAGTATCGTCGCAGATGCCATGTCACGCATCGACGGCATTTCTATAGAAAGCGATTTTTTCGAGCTTTTACATGCACAACAGAAAGATAAGGAAATTAGAGCCCTGCTAACTCAAGAATCACGCTCATCACTCATCCTTAAAGAAACCAACGTTCCAGGCACCACTTACAAACTAAATGGGTCATTTGCCAGAATCTCGCCCTAAATTAGAGTTTCCTTTTTTACACAGTTGTGTTGACTACGCGGGCCCAGTGTTGATAGCAGACCGCAAGGGTCGAGGTTGTCGACTTCTTAAGTCGTTTTTGGCAATTTTCGTTTGTTGTTCTGTCATTTAGAACTCGTTACGGAACTATCTTCAGAAGCCTACCTAACCGCGTTAAGTCGCTTTATATCGCGGCGAGGAAAGCCTCAAAGTATAACTTCCGATAACGGAACGAATTTCGTTGGTACATATAACGAACTCACAAAGTTTCTATTGTCGGCTAATCTTGAAGGCACAGTAGCCCAGGAAGGCAGATTTTAAATTCGTTCCCCCTTGCAGTCCTCATTTTAATGGTCTGGCAGAGTGAGCCGTAAAATCAACTAAGTTTCACCTTGGGCGCTTATTACAAATCACTCATTTTACATTTGAGGAAATGTCTACATTTCTCACACAAATAGAGGCTATTTTGAACTCCTGTCCCCTCACTCCGTTATCATCAGATCCTCATGACTTGTCCGCCCTGACCCCTGCTCACTTCCTGTTTGGACGTCCACTTTTGTCTATACCTTATCCGCAGATTCCTGAGGACAGGGCCGTCCATCAACTGGTGAGGTTCAAGAGAATAGAGCTCCTCAAGCAGCATTTTTGGAACCGCTTCTCTCTCGAATATGTTGCTCTATTGCAGCAGAAGGCCAAATGGCGGACAGCAGACCCACAGCCTAAGCTAGGCTCTTTAGCTCTAATAAAAGATAGAGCTCTTCCGCCTTTGTTGTGGTCACCACAACAAACTCTACCCCGGTCCGGATAACATAAGCAAAGTCGTAGAGTTGAGGTTGAGACGAAGAACGGCACTGTTCGAAGATCGTGCATTAACATTTGCCTTATTCCAGATTTTTAACGTGTCATCCCTTCAGCACGTCAACCCGGGGAGCATGTTGGGAACCAATCTCTACGCGCGGGAGGAGACGCGCGGGCGGCGGGCATCGAACCGAAAGCCGGTTTCGAGACTACTGTTCAACGCGCCGCTCGACACTCGCTCCGGGACACCATCGCGCTAACATCCTACCGCGTATTCTATCGGCAAATTATACTCTAAAAGACGTGATAGTAAACCAGTTATACAGTCCACTTTTATTTTATTTAACATCTCGGAGGAACACGAACACAAAGAGAATTATTATTAACTGCGTCCCGAATACATCATTTGATTTGCATTTACATAAAAACGATGAATAATTTGTATCAAGCGTGTTCACACACATATTGCTAAAGCTTGTCTAATGATACATGCCAAATATTATTATCTCTGGATTTGTCGTTGTGAAGAAAACTGATAAAATGTTAGTATGGAAAATGCAGAATTCCCCAAAATCTCCATACAAAACACCAATTTCATAGGTAAGGACCTAATATATATATTTATTGAATGATATTTATAATTTTATGAAAACACCCAGAAATCTGGTTTGTATACATAGACAAACACGCGCGCGTGTTTTTTGTCTATGTATACAAACCAGACAAACAACACCCACACACACATGCACGCACACGCACATGCACGCACACGCACACATGCGCACACGCACACATACACAAACACACACTTAAAATTACTAATAATATAATTAGTTTAAGGTTTAGTAAAGTATAATAAATATAACCTACCGTATTTATGCCATGTATCGAACGAAAAAGCGGACTGCTCCTAACACGGGTTTTTTAAAAATTCACCAGGAGAACCCCAACACCTGTAACTTTTGTAAATGGTTGGAAATAAAGATTTTTGTATTTCGTATCTTCTGCGTCTTTTATTGTGTATTCGTTTACGTAAATAATACGAACATATTAAGGCATTTGTAAAGGGGTTCATTTTTCTTTGCGATAGTACACGTCCGGTTAAGTTTCTTGTAAGCGTAACACTAATCACAAACCCAAATTTTAATTTTGCCCGCCGTTGGACTGGCGCTCAGCACCGACCATCAGCGCCAGTGTTGCAAAACTTTCCGATTTATCGGGAGATCCACCGATTTTGGCTATTGCCTCCCGATGTCCGGATTTAGCGATCCTATCTACCGATTTCCTGCATTTTAGACTAAATTGACGTAAAAAATAGTTTTGTAAGTATGTTAAAAAAAGCTTCCTTTTTCCTCTGTCGAAAGAGAATTGATTGTAGCCTTAGTGGGGGACGGCCTATCATTGAAGATAAGCGTACCAACGCTAAAAATATTGAATTGAAGAAGGCCTGGGAGGAGCTGACAGTAGCATACAATTCACAACCATATGTGTCACAAAGGCACAGCCATCAATTAAAAAGATGCGGAGAGAATATAAACCACAAAGAAAAAAGGAGCTCTCTAAAGAATCTATCAGTATGAAACGTACAGGTGGGGGACCCCAGAAACTGGCACCACGGTGGCGTCTGATAATGTCATTGACACTATTTGCCCATTTATTAATTTGAGAGTACCGGGAGTGATTGACTCAAATTCAATAGAAAGTAGTATGACTAAAGTAAAGTATGTATAGATAGATACATGTTTTCTTATTTACTGAATATGAAAAATATTTTTGTTTTAAGTTTTAGATGATACGAAACCACCAAATTATGGGAAGGAACCCGAACTAGAAGACCAAAATATAAGTGTAAAAGGTGGTATGCAAAAAAGAACCTAAAGTGGTGGAAATTAGGGATAAGTGAAGTGTAGTAGTGCAGATATTAGGATTAGTCCTTTACTTACCTAAGAGGTAAAGTGTACATATTTTATGATTTGTAGTTTAAGTGCCTAGTTTTCATGATAAGTTGATTTTCTAATCAAACTTTTACTATATGTCGCGTAAACATAGTGAGTTATGGACTCATTTTGAGAAAACAGACAATGCTGTGTGTAAATATTGCTCACAAACTGTATCATATAATTTTTTTTTGCGAGCAGGTAAAATGCTTTTATGCATCTCAATGCGGAATGGTGTCAACCGCAGAGGTATGCGGGACTCCGGTAAAGGCCATTCCTGACTACCCACTAAACATCCTCCCGGCCTGACTCCATTGCCATGTACGGGTCGCCTCCGTAGGCTCTGTGCTGAGCCCATTTCACTAAGTCGCCACCAGCGCCCACCTATCAACGCTCACCATAGCACCAATTACAGGTGTCAGCAAACCGCTTCTCAAGAGAGAAGGCAGGCTGTATAAAACATCTTTGTATGATAGCAAGATTTTTAAAGACGGTAAAGTTTTTGATGCAATTTTAGGCCTAATTCCTCTTCATGACGCCACCACACAGAAGCTCCATGAGTTTATATCCACTTTTTTCAATGACAACGAAATTCCGTATAAGTACAACGTGTTGTCTTTAGCGCCGTCTATGATGGGTAATATGAATTCTCTTCTTACTAGATTTGAATCGGATATACCACATTTATATGTTGTAAAATGCATTTGTCACTCATTTCACCTGTGCTTATCTGCCTAAAACTGCCCAGGGAACCAGGATATCGTTTTTTTTTTTTTTTCCGAGCCTCTGAAGGAGGACTCTTTACCTTCCCATGCGGGAGAAGGAGGTGGTGAATCCCTCATTGGATACCCACCGGCCGGCCGGGGGTTATGTCGGACTCCTACCGACTAAACACCACCTTGCTTTAGGCCTCTGAGGGCTCTGGTAAAGCATAACCTGAATGGCGCCCCCTCCCTCTGGAGAGGGAGAGGTGCGGCGCTGCGCTAGCTACTTACTAGGGCATGTGCGCCAGATATACGATCGGAACCAAAGTGGGCCGACCGTATGGGTCATGTTTGTCTGTACATGCGAGCAGAAGGCCACGCGTACAGAGCGGGAGGGAGCTACGGCGCGGATGCCGCAGCTTGCAGGGCCTCTAAGGCCCGCGACAATGGATCGGGAGCGTCTGTGAAGACGTGTCGGGGTCTGCGGTATCTGTACCGCGGGTGGGGAGCGCACGGTTCGTAATCCGCGGCGCTTTGAATGAGGGGATTTGAATGCCCTTCTGCGGCCTTAAAGAACCGCTCAGAGCAAGCCCTAAAATGTTGTTGTAACGTCAGTAGGTCTGTGTCCCTATGTAAGTCCGCGTTCCTAACATACCAGGGGGCGTCGTTGGCCCTGCGGCAGAAGGAGTTTTGGATGATTTGGAGTTGGTTAAGGATGGATGGGTCGGCGTGGGCAAACACTGGACTAGCGTACGTCATGACGGGGAGGATATCGTGGAGGGACGACTAATAAATGTAAAAACTATTTGGTTTGCCAATAGCAACACCCTGGCTAGTTTTGTGATAGACGTATATTTGTATTTAGATTGTTTATATTTTGATACAAATGTCTACCTACATTTCATCCCTGTCATCCTAATAAACACCACTCTCTGCACTCCAAAACCCTGTTTTATTAGTATAAAACTAGAAGAGCCTATTACACGATTCGCCTGGGAGTCTTCAGATGCTAAGTCTCAGACATTAATAGTAATTAGAATGACAGAAAATGTTATGTTACATCTCATATCGTGTCAGTCGTCTGCTGAGATGTTGAGAAAACTTTTATGTGTCTACGAGCAAAAATCTGAGACTAGTATCCACATCCTGCAACAGCGATTTTTAAATATAAATATGAAAGTGAGATTGAAATGTCGGTATTCCTATCTAAAATTCAAGAAATGCAGAACCAACTGAAACAAATGGGTGAAGAAATTTCAGACAAGTTTATTATAACTAAAGTGCTCATGTGTTTGCCGGACAAGTATAAACATTTTATGTCAGCATGGCAGTCGGCACCTGACGACAAGCAAACATTTGATAACCTAGTGTCCAGATTACTGATTGAAGAAGAGAGATTGAAGGAAAGACTGCCAGAGCAGGAAAAACCAGTTGCCTTTGCTGCAAGAAAAACTTCTCATTGTTACAAATGTGGAAAAGGAGAATGAAACGCTCCCATATAAACTTGGGCCCAATATGTAAAGAAATGAAAATGGTGCCGAAGGAAAGGTTCAATCTTATAGAACTCTCACAGAAAAATTTATCAAAATCTGTCATCAGAAAACTAAGATATTGGAGGTTTTGTAAATGTGAGGTTATGTTGTAATTTTTATTCATCAGATGACATATGAAATGAAAAAGCCAATAAAATAGGTAATCTTCAATAAAAATATATTTTTCTAAGGCTTTTTAATAGTCATAATATGAGTAAAGACCCCATCTGTCAGAATCATGGGTTGGTTATAAGTATTATAGGTAAAGTGTTTTTGAAAAGTATTGTAGAATAAAACAAATAATTAGTACTAACATACTTTATTCTTCTTCAATAATAATTAAAATATCGTCTAGGAACTGTGCCGGGGGAACAACTTTATTGTACCTAGCCCAGCTGAGGTACCATATAATAGACATTACGTGTTACGTGTGCACAGCAGCCTACAGTTCGTCTACCTACAATACTATTACAATAATGCATTATAATAACTTTCCTGCCTCTGCGAGAGCTGTCGACTAAAATATAAACATAATACGTCTTACGACTAATATGTCGTGACAATATGCGATCCCTGAGCAACCATGAGGTATTGGAAGCCGACAGCTCTCGAAGTAGGCTGCTGCTGACCTCCCTGCACACCTCAATTATGAAACCATCATTACCTCTAATGTGTTCCCCATAATAGGACCGTGCCTGCTTAATTTAATATGTAAGCAGGTTCGGAGTCCATAAAAAACACAGTAGTGGTCGTCGAAAATAGAAAATAAAAGTAAGAGCACTCAAAACGCATAGGTAACCACGAGACGAGTGAGAGTGAAGCGCAGTTGACGTTCCTGTCAAATGTGATGTGACATCTGACATAGACTAAAAAATATTGGTTTCTATCGATTAGGACCGAGTGTTTCTGGTTATTATTTTGTTTATTTGAAGAAAATAAATAATAATTTTATTATTTTACGATTTTATAAAATATTTTAATTGCATTTTCAACATTTTTTCTGTAATTGAACGAATATTACAGTTTAATTTTAAATCGATTATTTTATCGATTACAAAAATAAAATATTCTTTTGATTATATTTACATTTCCTGATGATGAAGTTTTGCAATTTTTTGGTATTTTCCATAAAAAAATATAACCTATTTTTAGACCAAGTTTCAACTCATTACATTCTGGGCCCAAGATTTTCCATCTCCTTTGACATCTAACAAAATATGTGCAAATTACATAAAAATTGTCCATACTGCAAAAAGTCTGGACATAGCATTGAAAAGTGCTATTTCAAGAAAAATAAAGAAAAACGAAATTTAAACAGCGATACGAAGTCAAGTAATGCTTTTTATAGTAAATCTTTTCAGAGTGTAGAATGGTTAGTTGATACTGGAGCAAGTGACCACATGACCCATGAGAGGAAGTTCTTCTCCAACTTCTCGTCTACAAGTGATGAGATGAGAGATATGTCACGGTGGATGATGGACGAAGACTGCAAGTTCAAGGTATTGGTAAAATTTTCATTAAATCTTTTGATGGGTGAATATAGTGTGTCATCCCTTAATAATGTTCTATTTGTGCCAGAACTTAAAATGAATTTATTTTCTGCTATAAAAGCAGTGGACAATGGGTATCTTTTACAAATATCTAACAACAAGTGTGAGTTAATTAAAGATAATAAAGTGAGAGCCATAGGTATTAAAGTGAATAAGTTTTATGTTATGAATTTTCAGAATATTATTGTGAATAATGCTAATGTGGTAACTTTTAAGGATAGTTTACAAAACTGGCATGAACGTTTAGCACATCAAAATTTTGAGTACTGTCGTAAAATTTTGAAAAATAATAATATTGATTTCATTGACACTTTTGATTCATGTATTGCATGTTTAGAGGGTAAGTGCCATTGGCTGCCTTTTCAAATTAGTACAACAAAATCAATATCACCTTGTGAAATATTGCATGCTGATGTGTGTGGACCATTAGAGGTACCATCTGTTGGAGGTTCAAAATTTTTTAGTGATGACTATATAAGATATAGGAATGTTTATTTTTTGGAACATAAGACTGCTGTATCAAATCATATTAAAAAAATTATCAATCTTGCTGAAAGGGAAACTGGTAACCATGTTAAACAATTTAAGAACTGATAACGGAACAGAGTTTTTAAATAAGTGTTTAGAATCATATCTAACTTCAAAGGGAATATTACATCAAACTTCAGTCATTTATACACCAGAACAAAATGGAAAGGTTGAACGGGAGATGCGTACCATTATGGAAGCTGCCCGAACCATGCTAATCCAAAGTAACTTAGATAAAATTTATGAGCTGAAGCTGTTAACACAGCTATTTAATATTACAGAGTTACATAAGTTTGGAAGACCTGTAGTGTGTCATATACCTAAGCAAAAGAGAACTAAATTAGAGCCTAAAAGAAAGAAAGGTTATTTTGTAGGTTGTGAGACAACAAAAGGTTTGAGGATTTATTTTGAAGATGAGAATAAAGTTAAAATATTAAGAGATTTAGTTTTTGTAGTTTCAAATTGTAAAAATAATAATGATAACAATAATTTAAATAAAGAAATATTTCAAAATGACTTAAATGTGCGGGGGCAAATGTTTGTGTGATGAATACAGGCATTTGTACTCCAGTCTTGGATGTTTAAATATATATTATATAAAATCTTGAGTATTATATGTATTTATCTATTAAATATATTTATCCGTCATCTAGTATCCGTAACACAAGCAGCATTGGTTGCTTAAAATGGGGCTAGTTGATAGGTGTGAATGTCTGAAGATATTTATTAATTATTATTTATTTATTTACCACAATCAAACTTCAGTGGCAAACATTACGGTCCAGTTACACTACACGAGGCGAGACGAGGAAACGCGAGTACAACAGTATGGAGTGTAATGTGTAACGTTTTTAAGGGACATTTGTTTGTGGTAGGAACGAGTGCGATCGGGGCCCAATATGGTTTTACTGAGACATTCATAATAGACAAAGGCAACGTTTCATTAAAGAAAAACAAGATATTCATCCTTGCAGGCTGCGAGCTAGACCGCGTCTGTCTGGTGCCTTATTAATCCTGTCTACCCATTTTGTTTATCGTGTATAAATAATAAAAGCCACTGTAAAATCATCACCTATTTTAATAACCTTCAAAAATATACAACGCGTACTGTTGACTGTTATGGGGTTCCAAATACATATGTAGGGACATGTGTAGTTTGAATGTTCATGTCAGCTTTTTGATTGCGAGCGTGATGTATGAGGGAGCCTCGACCAGTTACTGCGCGCTGGCCGAGGGGCATACACGGGTTTAGCTTTGGGGAATTGTTAAGAAATTAAATTCATTCTTTTCTGGTAAATATATATTTTATTCAAAGGCCATTGGCAGTAGCTCCCAGGATAGGATTTCCTCACACTTAAAACACGGTTAGCGGAAATTAGTTTCGGACAGTATAGATTGACATTACACTTTCATAGTCAGTAGCTAACACAAACATAAATAATTACGGGTTCCTAGTATAGAGATAGGGCTAGTACACATAATTTGTGGGGAGCCTCTGAAAATATATTTAGAAAAATAATTACAACACTAAAGACGCATACACCGGAGTATCCCATGACCGTGCTAGGACCATTTGAGGCAAAATGAAATATTTTTTAATTTAGAAAAAGAGCGTTCCTCAATAGACCGTTTCGTCACCGACAAGCATTCTCTCACACATTTGGGCCATCCATAAATTACGTCTTGGAGGGAGGGGGGTCGACCAAATGTGACAGAGTGAATAGGGAGTGGGACGGGTTTTAAATTTCGTGACATCACATAAAAAAAAATTAATAACACTAATTTCGGAACTTCAATAATATGCTATTTGACCCTTTTTTATTAGGCGCCAAATGATTAATAAGTAAATCCAAATGATTAATAAGCCATCACCATAAAAAATAATTTTAAAAAAATCTGAAGCATTTATCACAATAAATTTTAATCATAAATTACGTTTTTGCTTAAATGTCAAAAACGCCTTCAGTCCTGATTGTCTATGAATTATCTGTGCCGTAGCGTCACGATTATTGTAAACATTTCAATACGCATGCGTGTCACAGCTGACAGATATGCTCGATTGATTGCGACTAGCGTTTGACGGATTTTGACCATGCGTAGTAATTGTTTACATTAAGCGTTACACAACTAATTTCACGAACATGGTGGATAGCGTTTTTGGCAGATGAAAAAAAAGTAAAAATAAAACATATTTAAATTGAATTTCTACAGCAATCCCTTATTTAAGTATATTTATCGAACTTGGTATATTTCGGACCCTTGTACTAAATACTATGTGAATGACATTATTTTCATTACTTTTATATGAGTCAACTGGCATAGTTCTAGATGTAATGGCGAAATATGTGATGCCACACTGGGGGAAGTCCCACAAATGTGCCAAAGACACGGAATAGGGGACAAAAAATTATGAAATTCATGTGACGTAATTTATGGCTCTATACCTAACGAGGTCACTCGAAGGTACTTAGCAGACCTCCGACGAGACAATGATTTTTGTTTTATTTTTTATTTTGGTCGGGGGCTTTTTATTATTTTTTTGTTAAATTACAGCCCTCGTACACGAATATGGACCGGTCTTACTTTTAAAATTGGTCTGAAATTCAATTTGCGCAAATCTTCAACTGAGTCTAAGTCGAATGAGAGGACTAAAGTAAAACCATCACTCTCTTCTTTCTCCTTGATAACCTTCCACAAGTTGGACTTCAGTCCGTTGTGTTTCCCTAAAAGCAGGAGAGCTTCTTTCGACGATTCTGCTTCGGATTTTGGGACGAAAACGACACCAACCTTTGTCTTGGGCAGTTCGCTTTCACTTACAAGCGAGAGCTCTGCCCCAACCCACGGCTTGATGTCCCCAATCCGCCGTTGCACCCAACCAATGCTATGTTCATTCTCGAATTTTAATTCAAACCAGCCAGGTTTGACTACACAGCCAGAGAATTGGGGGCCATGTTCGTCTCTATGGTCATCGATGATAGCTTCGATGATAGCACTTTTAACGAGTTCTATCTGTTCTTGCGTCATTGGCTCCTTGTTAAGGATTCCCATCCGAGTGTATCCAGGAACATCTCTGAGAAAGGAAGACGGTCTCTTAAACGGGATCCCCATCAATGTGGCCGGCTGTGATTCCGTCTTCGACGCGGCCTTAAAAGACGTGGTTTCACCTTCAGCATTCCCTTGATCGAAACATATGGGTGTTCTGTTCGGGGAAGCGTTTCTTTCTTCACTAACTTTATCAGCGCGTAGTTCCGCATAGGACATTGAGCAAAGATTATAAGCCTCAGACGGATCAAACCCCTCCCGCACCAGCTTTTTATATCGTTTGCGCGCCGCTCCACTCATATGTTTTTTTGCCCCGGGAATTGGTTCCACGTGTGTTGACGGTTCTCCATGTGTTGGTAATAAAGCAGCTGGACTGGTTGAGAATTCCATACAATTATTTTCATTATCGCCTAAAAGAAAAGTTTTTGTTGTTGATTGATTGTTCTCCATGAAAGTCCCACGATTAGCTAGGGAAATACGAGGTCAACCTACACAGAGCCCCGCATGGGTAGGTAAGGCTATAAATACTCCCTGAGATCGCCCGCTCATCAGAGAGCCACCGTTAAAGATCAAGCACCCTCTTGACCACGCATCCCTCGGCACGGTTCGGCTTACACCTTGGATTAGGTTTTGAGAGAAAGAGCGCCTGACTGTTTCAGTTACGTCTGTTTCTTAAGGAACCAGACCAATAACAGGCGGCAACCACGTGAAGGAAACAGTCAGACTTGCCTTGGGGATCTACACGACATGCGCTCTCCCCCAAGGCCAATCGCCACATTACCCACTGGGACTTGTAGGTAAAGTGAACAAGGAGTTATCTCTTGCGTCTTACTATAGCGCTGGTAGAGAGATAACCCTTTGTCCGCCCTCAATAATAGCAGCATCCATCTTTTTTTCATCAGATGGATACTACTGCTACTACAGATAGTGTATCTAGAACTAGAATATTAAATATTTTGTTACATTTTCCTCGTTTCATAGCGGAAATGATATAGGGCATTCGTTGTAGAGCAACATAGCCAAATAATTTATTCAGTTTAGGTATTTATTACATACTCATATAAATGTCAAATTATAAAAACTGTGCGGTGGCGTGCATTAAGGGAGGCCTATGTCCAGCAGTGGAAAGAACCGTTCACTAGTTACCACGAATCCTTGTTTTATGAAAAACGGGCATGAAACTCACTACTTTGTCTCCTCCCTTGACTGTTATTTTAAAAGATTTTAGACTATGCATTATTAAGGAAATAACTAAGAAATCGAACAATATCTCAGGCCTAGAGTCAACCCCGTTGTTTCCACATCTTGGCCCTCCTTTTCTAAAAAAGGGGAGCATGTTCTCAAACGAACCATTTTTTATATCAATATAATACTTTTTAGCCTTTTTTATTTTCTCTATGTTTTTGATATTGTGTTGGAAAACCATTTTTACTGGCCACAAATTGTAAATTTTAAAATAAATGAGTGAGTATTTTTAGTATTATAAATGTTTGGCCAATACGAGTAAATATAGAGCCGTGAATGTCATTGTGACAGCTATTAAAAATTGTATTTTTGTGTGTCTTCTTGTCTATTGTTGTTGTTGTCTATTGTAAAAGTCAGTGAAAATACCAATAAACCGTCGATTTTACTCTCAGAGTAAACAGAACTGGAGTAGCCATTAGTCAATTTCTCAAACATTTTTTTCTGCCATTTCTTGCGGGGGGTGAGGTTACCACTACACTCAAAGTCAGCCGTTTTTACAAATGCACACATGCATAATTCGACACACAAATTTAAATTTCACGCACACACACGCTTAAAATAGTCTCGTGGGGTGTGCGTTTTGACAACGTCACAGCCGCACTCCCCACGAGACTAGCGTTCGAAATTTGAAATCGTAGAATTCTAAAACATGAAATAATGAAGTAAATAATCATGAAATCTTAAAAATTATAATTACAAATAAAAGGTGACACCATCTTTTAGCATACTCGATGTTTTCTATTTATTTTTACAACAAAAAACAGCACAGGCTGGCATTTTTGCGGGAGCTCTGTTCGCCGCAACGTTTACAATGTTATGGCTGTCAAAATGGCGGCTCAACTAGTTTTATTAAACGTGCAAGCATCCGATGCTTGTGCATTTGGCAGAGGGGAATGTTAGACAAAGGCTACTCCAGTTCTGTTTACTCAGAAATTTAATTGATCTCGAGTTTTTAATAAATCACGAATAGGCAGTCCACAAACTGCAGAGAAGTCTGCAAGGATGTATCCGAGGAGATGGCAAAACGGCTTTTGTTCCTAAGAAAAGAAGTTGAGAGTGAACAACGCATGGAGATGGTTATCACAGATCACATCAATCGGGAAATTCCCTACCATAATGTGAGGTGAGGGAATGTTTTCTGTGTGTCTCACTTACTCTTAGATTTATGTGCTTAGATTTATCTAACGTCATGTTCAGTACCAAATAAACCAGTTTCTACGTGCCATTTTCGCACAAAAAACCGGTGTTTTGTGTTCGGCCCTCTCTTAGATCTAATAATTAAAATGGATGTGCCTTTAAGAAAAAAGATGTACGCTCAAAAGTACAGAATAGAATGGGAACGTCAAGAAGACTAAAATGTGGTTAAAACCTGTTATGAATGATACAACTAAAGCATTCTGCTTATTTTGCTGCTGTGAAATTATTGCAAAATTAAACGATATAAAGAAACATGCGGATACAAAGAAACATAAACAAAAATGTGAATTGCTTTCAAAAAATCAGCAAATTAGTTATACCCCAGCTTCTAAAGCAAGCAAACATATCCAGAAAGCTGAAGGTAAGCTTGCATTATATTTCGCGGAACACAGTGTTTTTTCTCCGATAGATCATTTAACAGACTTGTGCAAAGACATCTTCGCAGACTCCAAATCAGCTGACCTCAAACTTCATAGGACGAAACGTACTCAGATTATCAACCAAGAACTAGCACCTCATTTTAAAGAAAATCTTCTCGAAGACATTGGAAGCCAAAAATATAACCTCATCTTAGATGAATCTACAGACATGAGTGTGACCAAATTCATGGGAATAATTATAAGATATTTCAGTTTGACACAAAATGCCATTCTGTCGCTGGAGCCTGTAGAACGAACTGATGCAAACAGTCTTGTCACATGTTTGATAAATTGTATAAAAGCTCATGATTTATCAATTCACAACTTGGTCGGTATTGGAACTGATAATGCATCTGTAATGACGGGGCGACACAATAATCTGTACGAAATACTCCGAACGCATTATAACTTACCCCATTTAATACTTATAAGATGTGTTTGTCACTGTTCGAATCTCACGTGCCAAAGCCAACATACCTACAACACCACAGAGTTGCTACGGTTCGAAAAAACTGTATTGATTTCACTGTTCGACTTGCAAAAGAAATCCAAAATCGTTTGCCTAGTAATTACACGGCGCTTCAAAAAATGACACAATTGTCTGTTGAAAACACTCTGAAGCAGATAAAAGATGATTCAATTGTTGAACTTTTACACCAATTTTACACCAATAGCGCAATATTCATTTTGTCAAATGGGACCTGCCTACAGATTCTGTGATGTTTTGGGCACGAGTATTTAGGTAAATATATAGATGCAGCAGGTTGTAATGCTTACAGAGATTTAGCAGATTTGGCCATAACAGTCCTGTCTTTGCCGAATTTCAACGCGGAAGTGGAACGAATGTTCAGTCAAATGAACATTGTTAAAAATAAAATAAGAAAAAGATTATCTTCTACAACATTAAACTCAATTTTACTTATGGAATCATTTAAAGATTATGAAACAAAATTGCTCCAGCTACATTTTGCCAGATAACGTACTTTCGAAAATTACAACAACCATCAAACCAATAAATACTGCATTTACTACGAAAGCAAAACCATCAACTTCTGCGGCTTATCAACCGTCCACTTCCACTTCTGCTCCTTTGGAACGTGAAGATTTTGTACACGGTGATTTTATCCAATTTTTATTAGATATAGCTGTGTAACTGATTAAAATGTATAAATAAACGTTTGATTTTAAAAAATAATTTTTATTACCCCACATTATGTCTAGGAATTTTTGTAATTTTTTAGCGACTTCTAACGGTTTTTCACATTTAGTTGTTTTCAATATCTAGCGCCTTTTTCAGGAAGGTTTAGCGAGTTTGTTTTTTCCTAAACGGCAACACTGGATCCAAGGAGCGCAAGGACCCAAGAAATGCATGAAGAAGGTCCTTCATTGTGACAATGAAGGAGAAGTCGCGCAGGAGTTTCAGTTTAACGCAAGATGCTGCCAGAAGAGCTCTCATAGAAACAGCAAGAAGAAGATATTTATTAGATCAAAACAACAACCAAATACTAAACGAAATATTAAGGTTGCAACAACAATCAATGGAAGTGTGGCTAAACATCGCTTAGTTTGAATAAAATAGCTGGCAGCATGAAGAGGTAAGAAACTCTTTACTTTTTTTTTTTTAGTTATGCACTAACAAAAAAAATTTAAAAGTAGTACTTCAATTGGATCTAGAAACCCAATTAACAATTATTAAACTATAATATTTGTGTATATTAAGTCTGGGGTAATGCCGCTCAAACGTGTTTTTTTTAATCCTTTCTTACGAATATTAGGTAAAAGATATACGCTTTTGTTCTTAAAATGTTGATTTCTTTTTAATTAAATTAATTTTTATTTATAATAAATAATTTAAAAAATATGCGAGTTTTACCTGAGTAAACACCATTCCATTCCCCCTGCTTCCCCATTTTTTTTTTGGCCGGCACTTTGAAAAAAGCCCAAAAATTTATGAAACCAAAATATTCTAATTTGTTGGAAAGTTATAGAAAAGGTGCGACTCGAACGCCTGGCCGGACAACCCCAATGAGGCACGCCCTTCCAGTCCGGTAGATATTGCAAGGACGTTGTAGGCACAGCCAGAAGCGAATAAAACCATTTTATTTATATTTTACTTCGGAAATTCCTTAAAAATCTAAAATCCGTAACCGAAATTATCCGAAACTAACGGATAATCCAAAATAATTTCATATCCGTAGGTATCCGGCATTATGATCATTTCTATATCCGTATCAGATCCGTATCCGACATTTCAAATCCATAACATCCCTATGCACAACCATCCAATAGCGTAAAGCGGCGACGGGCTCACCATCTGTATCTGAGCGCTCATGTGCAGTGTGCAGTCTGCACACTGCACATGAACGCTCACTCACTGCACTGCTTGGTGAAGCTCGGACTATCGCAGTGTACTGCATTGCGGTGCTTTTGTCATCTCTGACTAACCCTTACAGGATAATAATCGGTATTATTATTGTATTAGTTTAATTGTCATTCTTTTAACACCTTATACTTAACTACAGTAGAGCCTCGATAATCCGTACTCAGGCTAATCCGAACGTCGCTATAATCCGAACTGCATACCCCACCCCACTTCCTCGTCTTCGCCTCGCTGCTATGTTGTTTATTAATTAGTCTGCAGTTACGACTGCCACGTTGCGCGTCCATTCCACGTTTTTCTGCTCTGTACTCGTGCGCGGCGTGTTTTTTGAGGTTATAAAGATGGTTCCAACACCAAAACGCAAACATAAAACTTTGACTTTAGCCGAAAAGTGCACCATACTAGACAGTTTAAAGGACGGAGTGTCGGCAACTTCTCTTGCTTGTAAGTATGGCGTTGGAAAATCAACAATTACAGACCTCAAGAAAAATGAGCAAATATTGAGATCTTTTATAGCTAAAACTGAGAAAGGACCAGGGTTCAGAAAAACTCTAAAATTACCAGAGAATCCAGTGCTAGAAGAAGCACTGTTCACATGGTTTTTAGAACAAAGACGACGCCACATTCCATTGTCTGGTGAGGTCGTAATGGAAAAAGCGAGATTCTTCCATAAAAAACTAACAGGTTCGGATTTTTCTGCAAGTAGAGGATGGCTTGATAATTTTAAAAAACGTCATGGCATACGTCAGCTGAAAGTGTCAGGTGAGAAAGTCTCTAGCAATACGGAAGCTGTTCAACCATTCCAAGAAAAATTCCTAAACGAGATAAAAGAAAAGAACCTTTGTCCTGAACAAATTTACAATGCCGACGAATCAGGATTGTTTTGGAAGGTTCTGCCGGACAAAACTTTAGCCTCTTCTGCTGAAACTAGCGCTCCTGGGTCGAAAGTGTCTAAAGAGCGAATAACTTTTATGCCTTGCGCAAACTCTACAGGGAATCACAAATTACCATTGCTAGTTGTGGGGAAGGCAAAAAAGCCAAGATCTTTTGGATCTGTAAAATTACCAGTGCATTATGAAGGGCAGAGGCGTGCTTGGGTAACCAGAGATATTTTTCTCGAGTGGTTTAGAGGCCATTTTGTTCCTGAAGTCAAACGCCATTTAAAAAAAATGGGACTGCCACAAAAAGCATTGCTACTCTTAGACAATGCCCCTGGACATCCAAATGCTGAAGATTTGACAACAGAAGACGGCAACTTCTCTGTACTGTACATGCCTCCAAATTGTACGCCTTTGATCCAACCTATGGATCAAAACGTAATCCAAAATGTCAAGATAAATTACAAAAAGAAACTCCTGATTTAAATGTTCGTGCAGCAAGAAGCCGATGAGGCTTTAACCTGGCATGATGTTATAAAAAGCGTCACAATTAAAGACGCCATTTTTTCGCTAGCGCAATGTTGGGATCATGTATCATCGTCTCTTATCGAAAAATCTTGGAAGCCTCTTTGGCCTGAAAAAATAAATTCAACAGAAGATAGATCAGAAGAAAATGATGACTTCGACGTAGAAGACGATCTCCCGCTCAGTCTTTTACGTAATCGTGGTTATACAGAAGAAACCATTTCCACTTTCTTGTCCATGAGTGAAGAGGAGAATTGCACAGATCCTATAACTGATGATGAGATCATAACCCAAATAACGCAAGAGAATGACGAGTCTTTAGCTGAAGATTATTTTGCTTCAAATGTCAAGAAAATTACTCATTCACAAGCCATATCATCTTTGAACACTTGCTTGGAGTGGGCTGAAGAAAATGACCTGTCCTTATCGGAAAAGATGATGCTACGTAACTTGAGGGACAAAGCTTTTTTCTGGTCCATCAACAGGACTCGCCAAACTAAAATAGATCAGTTTATGACTAAATAGACAATTTACACCTTACGTATTTTATGGTACCTAATTATTATGTAAATGTACGGTAAGCAACGAGCCGGGCTTTTTATTTGCATTACGACTGTAGTCCTTACGCTGCTTGTAATAAGAGCGTTCCCAAGGTTCGTTCTCTTAAACTATTAGGTTGGGGAAAAAGTCTTTTCGCATTATAGTATGTATAAACTTGTAATAAAATCTCTTTGGCTATACTATTTGTATCTGGCTGGTTTTGGTATCATTGAAAGTTAAAATTTTAAAGAACATAATTCCAAATTCAAATTAGGAAAATGTGTGATTTTCATTTGTTTTTCGTACCGCCAAGATGAGTGAATCTAATGAAGAAATTCGATACATTTTAAAATTTTACTACAAAAAAGGTAAAAATGCAACGCAAGCCGCGAAAAAAATTTGCGATGTTTATGGACCTAGTGCAGTGTCTGTGAGAGTAGCACAAATTTGGTTTAAGCGTTTTCAATCCGGAAATTTTGATGTCAAAGATGCACGTCGCTCTGGTCGCCCTATTACAGATAAAATGGATGCCATTTTTGAAAAAGTGGAGCAAGATCGGCATGTCAGTAGTTACGACGTAGCTGAAGAACTGGGAATTGACCACAAAACAGCTTTGGCGCATTTGAAAAAAACTGGGTACACAAAAAAGCTCGACATTTGGGTACCTCACGAGCTCACTGAAAGAAACCTAATGAACCGTGTACTCATTTGTGATTCTTTATTACGACGTAATGAAACCGAACCATTTTTGAAGAAGCTGATAACTGGTGATGAAAAGTGGATCACGTACGACAAGAACGTGCGAAAAAGGTCGTGGTCAAAGGCCGGTCAGGCTTCACAGACTGTGGCGAAACCCGGGTTAACTCGCAACAAGGTGATGCTGTGTGTGTGGTGGGATTGGAAGGGCATTATTCATTATGAGCTGTTACCACCAGGCAGGACCATCGATTCTGAACTCTACTGCGAACAACTGATGAGATTAAAGCAAGAAGTTGAGAGAAAGCGGCCGGAATTAATCAACAGAAGGGGTGTGGTTTTTCATCATGATAACGCTAGACCTCACACATCTTTAGCCACTCAGCAAAAATTAAGAGAGTTTGGCTGGGAGGTGTTAATGCATCCGCCGTATAGTCCTGACCTTGCACCTTCAGATTTCCACCTGTTTCGGCCGCTTCAGAATTCTTTAGGCAGTGTCAGGTTAACATCACGAGAGGACTGCCAAAACCTCTTGTCGCGGTATTTTGACCAGAAGTCCCAAAATTTCTATAGCAATGGGATCATGTCCCTACCTACAAGATGGCAAAAAGTTATCGAAAAAAATGGTACCTACATACTTTAGTTAAATGTAAATAAACTATATTAAAAAATGTTTTGAATTTTCTTAAAAAATGCGAAGAAACTTTTTCCCCAACCTATTATGTATATAATTAAACACTATTTGCTAGTTCGGATTATCAAGGCTCTACTGTATAGAAAATAATTTTACAGTAGGTAATTAAATAGTATCATAATATGAACAAAACATAAAAGTTTTCTTAATGACACTCTTTAATTCTTTTTATTAATTTTAGCATCCTTATTCATAGATGCTACGAGTATTAAAGTTTTAAGCAATTGTTTAACCATAGTAAATCCGTTGCTTTAAACTTAATTGTGTTTATGAATAAGTTTTCGTATTGATTAATTTCAATCATAAGATTTTGTCCCCTTCAAAAAGCAGGTTTCTTCTTCAAAAATCTCACAGCAGTACTTCTGTAGCAGTACATTAACAAACTTGCTTAATCTTTAAACAGATAAGTTTCACGATTATGTCATCTTATTTTTAAGTCAACATAATATCACCTTCAGAGGGGTAGAAGATCACCCAAAATTAGTTTGACATTGATTAGAGTGTTTCATTATTATTTCAGAAAGCCCAACACTCATTAGAAGAAGTCCTGGGACAAAATTTATATTTTATTATCATTTGCAGAAGGCCTAACAGACCAAAAAGAAAAAGTCCCAGGGACAAAATTGGTGTTTTATTATCATGTTTTGAAGGTCTAACACAGACTGAAGAGAAATGGTCCCAAGGACAAAGCAATGAGTAATTTTGTCTTAGGGTACTTTTTATCTACAGTCCGAGTAAAGCTAGCTTCTCATGGTCCATATTGTAGACATTCAGATATGAGACAGAGATTCTTGAATGGATTTCTTTCATGAAACTGTCTCTCTTAGCAATATCATAGACAATGGGAAGCCAGGTTTAGACTTACAGTTATAATTTTAAGCCACACAGATTTTTGTGATACATATCAAAAAGATTTTTATTATTCTTTTGTTAAAATTTTTTTTGCAAGTTTGATTAATAATTTTTTTTTGGTATTGTCTATTAGTTTTTTGAATAAATTATTTTATAATGCAAAAGATGCTTGTGAACCACACTGCAATGATTTAAAGATTCTAAAGGAACAAATAAATTACCTATTTAACAAACCACTTTGCTAAGACAAACAAAGTTCAAGCAAACTGCTGTGAATCCCAAATTTTTGATTCTTATACATTTTTGCTGCCCAAAATGCAGCAGACAAGAGAATGAATTGTTTTCAGAGGCTTCTTCTTCCCAATGGTTTGTAGATTATTTTCAGTTGTTGCCTGTTAAACCAGCCCTCGTTAAAATCCCACACAAAATGAATCCTGAACACCATAACAAAGTCATATTTAAAAAAACCATTTGTACAAAGTATATAACCTGTGTAAGAATTCGACAGTCAGACTCATAGAAGCTCGACTGAAACCCATCCTTAGATAAGTCCTTCAATCTCCAATTTGTTTAAATTTATTCCTAATGATTTCCCCACCTTTTACTTACATCCATCAGAAACAAAGTCTGAATTAGTTTATCTTATCAATAAATACGACCCTGTCTTGTAAGCCATCTCGGAGACAGCAGAGCTAGAATATCTGGGTACTCCTGTGTCTACTGTGTCCTAGTCTGTTACATTATATATGTTTGGTATATCATTTCTGTCTATCACTTCTACCTGGTAAAAGCTTATTAACTGCCGTATGATTCTTCGGGATTTAACTGCCAACATACCGATGTCACAGGATAGATTCATTTTCTCTTCTGATGCACGTTTTTGCTCAGTTCAATTTATGTATACTAAACGATGGATCTCCAACACGATGGACACCGCCCTCAGAAATAAAACAAACCAACCAACACCTTGTACGGGTAGGCAATGAAAGTTCCTACCCTTACAAGGTCAAGACAACAACTTTAGGAAGAAGATTCATGTCAAAATAGATAATCCATCCTACAAACTACAAAAAGTTAACAAAAAATCGACAGTAAATATTAAAAATTCTGACAGAAATAAAATTGCTAGGCTTGCAACGATATATCGAAAGACCGATAAATATCGATATATCGAAGCCAAATATATCGATTAATATCGATATCGACGATCGCCGATATCAATATATATATATATATATCGAAAAACTCCATAAATCGTAAGGAAATATCGAAAGGACCGCCTGGATTAATATACCAATATAATGCAAAACTGAAGACATGGCTGTATGGACTAGATCCATTTGCCTTCCCTATTAGGGGTTAACAAAAAATATCTTAAGGTTTTTGGCGGCATTCAACTATGGCGGACGTGATTTTTATTTCAGTAATTGTAATATTGTTTCGGAGTGGATCTTGTTGCGTAAAATCTGTGTAGTTTTGTGTAATAAGTGTCAATAATAATGAGCAATATGAGCAATAACGGTGAGATTTTTATCGTGGTAATCCACCTCATCGAAGTAACACCACAGTGTCTGCCATCAATCGTTTGACGCCAAACTTTCCCAAGATGCATTGAAATGCATTACACTTGCATTTCAATGCAAACACTGAAGACATTAAAATACCGAAGACTTATGGGCTCCGTTCCCTTTGCTTTCCCTACATGGGAGAATTTAAGAAAAAAACAATCTTAAGATTCCATTCTATCATCTCTCGTAGTCTGCGATTCCATCTAATCCGTGCATTGGTGGAAGTGACACTGACTGAACGAGTGGTTCTGGATAAATTGAAATAGGTATCTAATTATTTTTAAATATGAAGCGAAGTAAATTGTGGTCGTATTTAAAAAAAGAAGACGGTGATGCCGTGATTTTTGTATTTAATTACATAAAGGCTTAAAAAATAAATACTATACAGTAACGCTTTGATACAGGTGCCGGTAAACATCTTGAATATTTTATACAGATTAAAAAACTAGCGCAGTAAAAACTTTTGTACTAAATATTGCAACAGCGCGTGTATTTTTTCTGTGAAAATATTCAAGATGTTTGCCGCAACTTGTATGAGTAATATAATATATAACTAACATTATATAACTTCATTGAATATCTATAGGCTTAAAAAAAGTAATAATATCGATAAAATTTCGATATATCGGTCAACTAGACCGATATATCAATATATCGATATCGCATTAGTTCGATATATATCGATATCGCATTAGTTCGATATATATCGATATCGCATTAGTTCAATATATATCGATATCGATATTTTTTAAACCCGTGCAACTCTAGAAATTGCCCAAAAGAAGTGACTTTCTGATGTTGTTGTCAAATTCTCCCATTTTTTTGTAAGTTCTCCCATGTAGGGAAGGCAAAGGGAACGAAGCCCATACAGCTAAGTCTTCAGTGTTTTATTTCTTCAGTAGTTTGCATTGAAATGCTAGTGTAATGCATTTCAATGCATTGGGATTGGGAGAGTTTGGCGTCAAACGATCGATGGCAGACACTGTGGTGTTACTTCGATGAGGTGGATTACCACGATAAAAATCTCATCGTTTTTCACACCACTTGACGATTATTTCAATGATCCTCCATATTGCACATCATTATTGACACTTATTACACGAAACTACACTGATTTTACGCAACAAGATCCACTCCGGAACAATATTACAATCACTGAAATAAAAATCAAGTCACGCCAAAGTGACTTTTTTTTTCAAGGTTAATTTTTTGTTGTAGGTAATGTTCTCCCAAATAGGGAAGAATTTTTGATTTCCGTCATTCATTAAAAAGAAAACGAAACGAATTTATCATAAGAAATGTGCTTGTTGCATAAATAAAATGATTAACACTTGGCGGGCCCCGCGAACAGCGGTGTACGCAAATAATAGATATTCCTAGTGTCTCGTTAACTTTTACGGGAGTTTGCTCACTGAAAAAGTTTGTAAGAGCCCAAAACTCCAAATACCCATCGAATCAAGAGCTAATGGGTTTGCATATCAAACCGACAGGCAGATTGCATGAACACGACTAAGGGTAAGGTAAAAAAACACAAGTTACTCGTAAACATTTACTATTATATTTTTATATTATAAATACATAACAGTCAGGCCTCTATCCCCGAAGGGAAGGCGAGCCTGTTGCCATTAACCGCGCAGAGTGAGACAAGCGGCATTCACAACAAACCATACTTGTTTTATTTAAACAGTGGTGGTGATCCAGCGAACTTGATCGATCATAGTACTTAGTACAAATACTTAGTGCGTTCCTACTCGACTATCGCCGGCTACAGGAGCAGCTCACAGCGTTTTTCTATGTTAAACGCATAGATCTAGTTTGAAAGTTTGAACAATATACACATAAGGTGCTTGGAGACATGACAAAAAGTTTAAGTCAATCTTTTGGTACATTCACAACAACATAACATTCGAAAACATGACATAATATCTGCCCTTCATTCGCTTTCTCTTTTTCTCTCGGGCGGTTTGTACTTGATTAGGATTTCTTGCTCCAACTCTTCATGTATCCTTTGGCATACCGAAAAAACCCTCTATACGGTTCACGGACTCGATTCGTGGCTCCCGAATCGAGTCCGTGAACCGACAGTTTAGAATAAGGGAGGTGACACATAAAGCAAATAAAATGGCCGCTTCCTCTATGAGCATAGTGTTGTTGCCTGCTCAATTATATGTCGATATCGATAATTTTCAGACCACTGCTAAGGCTACTACACTGGTGGCACATAATATGGCGACCTGGCATCTATAAAATGGGGCTATTTGATAGGTGTGAATGTTTATAGATATTCATTTAATTTCTATAATTTGTATTTGAAGATTAAATATTTTTATTGTTTCGAATTAAACACAAGAGTGGCCGCTTTGTGTTACAATTACAATAATGAGCAATTTTTAAAAATGATCCCGAAAACAGATGTAATATTATTTTATGAATTGAAGAAGCTGTATCTGCCTAAGTATTTATAAATAGCTGTACTGTAACCTGGAATATCGTATGGAGTAATTTTATGTTAGACAGGGAAATATTATTACTGTTCTTTAATGTTATATGTTTTTATTACATTAAACAAGCAAACTCTTGGCCTTCATCTAACCTGTCATATTATTGAATTTCCTATTACTTCACAGATAGCAAGACATTTAATTTTATTACGCAATATATAATAATACATGTAAACGAAAATGATGATGAAGACAGCACCTCCTCCAGGAATCAGAATCTGATTAAATCAGTAATAATATAGTTTCGTGATTTTTTTTTTGAAATAAATATTTTTAAATCCATTAAGAAAACTTAGTATAAACAAAATTGTAATAAAAAGTTTTTAAGGTGGTTTACAAAATTATATTATAGTCACTGTTACTCGTTACGATTTTCCCATCACTAGTCATAGCGAAATGACAGATGTCAGGATAGCATTCTCCCTCAGATTACAGTATGAGTAAAGCATTGTTATCTACCTTACTAACGCATCCCCTGCCAACATTGCTTCCTTTTATTCTTCAAGTGTATATGACTGACGTGCGAAAGCATTGCATATTTCTGAGTAAATTTCGCGCCACAGTATTCGCATTCAAACGGCCGCTCGCCTAAGTGCGTCCGGATATGATTGACCAGTGTTCTCTTTGCCTAAAAATAAAAAAAAAGCAATTTACAATGTGCAAACAATGCCGAATCAGTTATTCTGATGACCAATTTAGAAATATTTGCTGCCCATAAGTTGCTGAACAATTAGTAATTTTAGCAGACCAATTGTATTTTTTGCGGACCAAAATTCGAATATTTTGGTGACCGTTTAAATAACACCTATATATTTTTGGTGGTGACTTACATACCGCGAACCCCCTTCCACAGATGTTGCAGAGCTTGTCCTTAGCTTTTGTTGCGCCTTCGTGGCTGTACTTCATATGGTCTATGTACTTCGTACTATTTAAAAAGTACTGGAACAAAAAATTATGAATGATAGTTTTGGCACTTTATATTGACGACCTCCTTGGTTGAGTGGCCTATATGCCATCTCCAGAGGTTCTGGGTTCGATCTACAGCGTGGATTTTTGACACACACATACATACATAAAATCACGCCTGTAATCCCCGAAGGGGTAGGAAGAGTCCAAGGAGCACTGTGTTCCCTAAGACCACATTTATCCATACAAAACTTGGGTTTGGTCTGATGAAAAATGGAAATGATGGATGGATGGAATGGATTTTTGTGATGGGATTTAAAGGGCAGGTACATTAACCGTTATAGTTACAAGAAAACATTGTTAGGAAACCATCCATAACTTTTTAAGATATTCTGATCCGCATTCACAGATTTTGGAAAAAAGTTACAGTCAATTTTGCCTAGTCTCTGACCTTAGGAGAAAAGTCGTGATTATATGTATGTATGTATATAACTATAATTAAGTTTTGATATAACTCAGTGGTACAGGACGGCGGGATCGAACCCGCGACCTCATGAAAGAGTAGTATCTTTCTCAACTATGTTATCGCTGTTGTGTAAGATTACCTTATTACACTGAACGCAATGGTAGTTAGAAGTCTTCATATGCACATGTCTATAATGGTTCATCATGTATGTTTTCCTTGTGTAAACACGGCCACAGTCTGGACAAACGGCTTTCTGTTTTGGTCTGGAAATAAATATGTAAATCTATATTTAAATAACTCAAAGGTGACTGACTGACATAGTGATCAATCAACGCACAGCCCAAACCACTCGACGGATTGGGCTGAAATTTGGCATGCAGGTAGATGTTATGACGTAGGCATCCGCTTAGAAAGGATTTTGATTAATCCTACCCCCAAGGGGATAAAATAGGGGAAGAAAGTTTGTATGAAACTTTGTCAATTTTAAACCGATCAGGCTGAGACTTTGAGAGAAAATTAAAGGGTTTCCGTGGGATAGTTAAAAAACCATAGTAACCGCGGACGAAGTCGTGGGCAAAAGCAAGTCTATACATATAATTAAACTGTAGAGATCGAATGTCTGTATATAGAAAAAAAAATGCTTATAACCAAGTCAGGGGGATGTAAAAAGAGGGAAAATACAAAAAAAAATCTATCTATTTTTCTGTACGGGCTAATCTCCGAAATGGTTGGAGCGATTTCAATGAAATTTTGCATGGTGATTCAACATCTTAGATACTTTTTATTTCGGAAAATCAAAGGGTTCCCGTGGGATGGTTAAAAAACCATAGTAATCGCGGACGAAGTCGCGGGCAACGGGCATCTAAAAGGTCAATTACAAATATTGGTAATTTATAAATCATATATAAAAGGTCAATTACAAATATTGGTAATTTATAAATCATATATAAAAGGTCAATTACAAATATTGGTAATTTAAAGGATACAGTACAATACGTCACAGAAAACTATCCAATATTAGCCCTTCGTAACCTTGTGTAGACCCTCATCGACTCGAGTCACCTTTCAAGTCGTACCGCTTTTAAGCACATATTGGGTCCTTACCTATGAAATTGGTGTTTTTATTCTGTCTTAGCAATTTGTCCGTAACTAATAAGTTTCAGAACATTTTTATAAAATAATTGCCTCTTTTAAAAATAGACCATATATTTGAGCTCGTATTATTTAATTTGATAATTTTTGTAAGTTTAATTGAGTTAAAATTAGACACAAAGACAATCATTTTTAACTGCCTCCCGAATACATCATTTGATTTGCATTAACATAAAAACGATGAATAAATAAAACGTGTTCACACACATATTGCTAAAGCTTGTCTAATGATACATGCCAAATATTATTATCTCTGGATTTGTCGTTGTGAAGAAAACTGAATAAACTTTAGTATGTAAAATGCAGACAACCCCAAAATCTCCATACAAAACACCAATTTCATAGGTAAGGACCTAATATTTGATCTCGATGTGTATTGCGGCCTGAGAAGCCTTCTCTAGCCTACGCGAGGATTTTTCCGACCCTAACGCCCGGCGCACATTATCGGCATCGGCCAGGAAAGGAATCCTTCGGCATCCCTACATGCAAGCACACACTCGGAAACTATGCCTCGGCATGCTGCGACGTCCTTGGGGATGACGAAGCGTCCTTCAGCATGCCGTACCGTCCACACTACCCCCGAGCGTTGCCTTGGCGCGGCGGCAGCGTACTTAAGGATGCCGGAGTATCCTGAAGCATCCTCAAGGCCGCCGATGCAGCAACCTCAAACATACCGAAGCGGTATTTTTGTTACTACGGCCATAAATTGGGTCCTTACCTATGAAATTGGTGTTTTTATTCTGTCTTAGCAATTTGTCCGTAACTATTAAGTTTCAGAACATTCTTATCAAATAATTGCCTCTTCTAAAAATAGACCATATATTTGAGCTCGTATTATTTAATTTGATATTTTTTTGTAAGTTTAATTGTGTTAAAATTAGACACAAAGGCAATTATTTTTAACTGCCTCCCGAATACATCATTTGATTTGCATTAGCATAAAAACGATGAATAATTTTTATCAGCGTGTTCACACACATATTGCTTAAGCTTGTCTTATGATACATGCCAAATATTATTATCTCTGGATATGTCGTCGTGAAGAAAACTGATAAAATATTAGCATGTAAAATGCAGACATCCCCAAAATCTCCATACAAAACACCAATTTCATAGGTTAGGACCTAATATCATGGAAATTTCTACTTTGTTGCCATGAAGTTAATATATGATGTTATTTATCAGCTTAAATCCTGAGCCGTGCCGATGCCGTTAATGTGCGCCGGGCCTAAAGCTTACAAATTACTCACTTATCCGCTTTCCTCTCATGCGCGTGCGCACTGCTATACTTCAAATGGCTCTTATACACGTACATATTGAAGAACTTCTTGTCACATTGCACACAGTACGCATCGTCCCCAGTACTGACTGAATGTTTAATATTCCGATGTTGTAAGTATGTAGCCCGCTTTTTGTACGATGCATTGCAAATTTCACACTTAAAGAGTATGTGGTTAAGTCTGGAAATTGAAAGAATCATAATAAAAAGGAGTTTTTGGCGCCATTCAACTATGGCGGACTTGATTTTCATTTCAGTGATTGTAATATTGTTTCGGAGTGGATCTTGTTGCGTAAAATCAGTGTAGTTTTGTGTAACAGTGTCTGTGTTGACGAACAGTCTCAATCCAAGTTGACAAAAAGGTAAACAAAAATGCCGACTTAGCGAATTTGTTATTCAATAGTCACACTTTTCACATGGACATTGGCACGTAAATATAATTAACGGTAACAATTGTTGTCCGTTTCAATTGATTTCAATTACCTACAGTCATCACAGAACATTTTAGAGATGAAACATTACCTTTGTTTTGTTTACCTTTTTGGCAACTTGGATTGAGACGTACTATACATCATTGAAATAATCGTCAAGTGGTGTGAAAAAGTGTGGAGTCATGTGGTACGTAGCGGCTCATAAAAAGAATACCCTCAACCCATCTCTTCTTGGGTGTCGTAAAAGGCGACTAATGGACTTAGAACTGCACAACATCCAATAGCTTATAGCGGCGACGGGCTCACCACCTGTCACGCTGAGTGCAGTCACTGCTTGGTGGAGCGGACTATGGCGGTAGCCGAGTTACGACGGACGCGCACTACTCGTTTGAGAGGCCGCGGGACTCGCGGGTTCGATCCCACCGCCTGTACCACTGAGTTTGAATAAAACTTATGTACAGTTCTGAATATCGCTTGCCTCACATAGTGCCCGGTGCATGGCAACAGGCTCGCCACCTGTTACATGGAGACCTGACATATCGAAAATTTAAAAATATCAACAGGTTGGACTCATTAAACAACACTTATTTTTCTTAAAAACGCACAAAACTATGGCAAGTGTTTTCCAGACAGCCAAAAAAAATAGTTTTTTTGTTTTATTTCTTTTAATAATCAGTGTAGACTGCACATAACTCGGTATTAAAACACTCTCGTGATACAATTAAAAACGTGCCAAGGCTCGTTTTAAAACCACACTCGTGTTTTAATAACCTATATTATGTGACAGTTACATTAAATACTATTATCGACTAGGATTCAAAATAAAATTTCATGTAAAAATTAAAAAGTCATATCCACATTAGAAAAGACGTGATTGTGTGTATAATTCACCTCCGCCTAACCCTTCAGAAATGGAGGTGTGGTGATAATTATGATGTCTCCTTATGGTAGAGGGGAGAAGGGTAAGGAGCTCGGTGGCGTAGTGGTTAGTCAGTGGATTTCGATATCGAAAACAAAGCTACCTTCGCCATGGTCAGGCCTTGGATGGGTGACCAAAACTGTGATCTCGTACTCCTCCGTGCTGCGGAAGGTACGTTAAGTTGGTCCCGGTTGCGATTGCATCCGTTTCTACCCACCAACCCACATTGGGCCAGATGGTGTTACGGCCCAAACTCCTCATGTTTCTCCATGAGGAAGGCCTGTGCAGTAGACGTATAGGCTGAGGACGTTAGACACGGCCTCGATGATATTATACTTACATACATACATAAAATCACGCCTGTAATTCCCGAAGGGGTAGGCAGAGTCAAAGGAGCCCTGTGCTCCTTAAGACCACATTTAGCCATACAAAAATTGGGTTTCGTCAGATTAAAAATTGTGAAAAAGCAGTAAGAAGTGGCTAGCTCATCGCCTACACAATCACAGACCCAGTACCCGATACGCCCTTATGCGCCTTAATGATATTATATGAGAAAATAATACACAAATACTTACGATATATGTTTAGCAAGGACTCCTTTAGATTTGCAGACCTTTTTACAATAGTCGCATATGAATTTTCCATGGGATTCCCTGTAATGCTTATAGAAAAGGCGGATGTTTCTGCAATACAAGTAGAACGCGGGTGTTTTATTCATTTGAGTACAGTCACGAGCATGAACATGTATACACTTTTGAACAACTCTCTCATTTTCCTGCCCTGTTCCCCATTATATTTGGGGTCGGCGAAACATGTCTTCTTCTTCCACTCTCTTCTATCACTCGTCAAGTCAACACTCACTCCCATCCTCATCAAATCATCATTCACACAATCCATCCATCTTTTCTTTGGTCTTCCTCTCCCCACACACCCATCCACTTTCAAGTCCATGACTTTCCTGGCGACATGATCATTCTCCCTCCTCATTACATGTCCATACCAAGAAAGTAGTTTTTCTCTCAGTTTATCAGCACAAATTTTGAACAACTAACGTCTTTATTCCCTTGCAGTAGAGAAAAGTATCGTAAGTATTGTAAGATCAAAAGTATAGTAAGTAATAACATATTCATTAGTGATGCGCCGAATATTCGTTTTGTATTCGGTATTCGGCGTATTCGGCATCATTTTCACTATTTGTATTCGGCCGAATTGTTCAGTTTATGTGCCGGATATATTCGGTTGTATTTTCTTAGATAGATGACCGGGTATAGAACAAAAAGACATAACACCTTCTTGAAGATTTGTTACTCGTGTCAACATAATGATTTCATAGGCTACGGATACGTACGAATAGTAGGTCAGTATAGTCTACTTTTATTTTAACATCGCCTGTAGTGACACGAAATAGACATATTGTCTAAGTTGTTTCCGTGGCTAAGCAAAGTAATTATAAACCGAATAATTCGGCGAATATCCGGTTCGGTATAGGTTAAACCGAATATTATTCGGTATTTGGTTATTCGGCGAAACCAATATTCGGCGCATCTCTTATATTCATGCATGAGGCAAAAAAAAATTACGTCGTCAGTCTATAAGTCTATATACGTCCCACTTGTGACGTGGTGAACCGATAAGAAAGAAAAACTCCAAAACTTGACGTCACTATGTTTATTTATATATTAGGTCCTTACCTATGAAATTGATGTTTTGTATGGAGATTTTGGGGATGTCTGCATTTTACATACTAACATTTTATCAGTTTTCTTCACAACGACAAATCCAGAGATAATATTTGGCATGTATCATTAGACAAGCTTTAGCAATATGTGTGTGAACACGCTTGATAAAAAATATTCATCGTTTTTATGTTAATGCAAATCAAATGATGTATTCGGGAGGCAGTTAAAAATAATTGTCTTTGTGTTTAATTTTAACACAATTAAACTTACAAAAAATTATCAAATTAAATAATACGAGCTCAAATATATGGTCTATTTTTAGAAGAGGCAATTATTTTATAAGAATGTTCTGAAACTTAATAGTTACGGACAAATTGCTAAGACAGAATAAAAACACCAATTTCGTAGGTAAGGACCCAATATTAAGGCACAAATAGTGTCTTTGGCAAATTTATAAACTTTATAATTATAGTTTAACTCGGACTATGTAACTTGCAATATTGTAACAACTTTTCAACTAATATTAATAATTTCGTAAACAACACTTAATAGTTCCGAGACTCAAGGACTCGCCATTCAACCGGGACCAAGTAAGTTTGACAATCGGTTTGAGTTATAATATTAGGTCCTTACCTATGAAATTGGTGTTTTGTATGGAGATTTTGGGGAATTCTGCAATTTCCATACTAAAATTTTTTCAGTTTTCTTCACAACGAAAAATCCAAAGATAATAATATTTGGCATCTATCATTAGACAAGCTTTAGTAATATGTGTAATATCACACTATATAAAAATTATTTATCGTTTTTAAGTGAATGCAAATCAAATGATGTATTCGGGAGGCACTTAAAAAGAGTTGTCTCCGTGTCCAATTTTAACACAATTAAACTTACAACAAATTAGCAAAACAAATCAAAAGAGCTCAAAAGTATAGTCTATTTTTAGACGAGCTAATTATTTTGTACGAATACTCTGAATCTTAATAGTTAAAGACAAAATACTAAGAGAGAAAAAAACACCAATTTCATAGGTAAGGACACAATATTAAAATATTAATAGTAATTCAAAATGAGCCAATCACTCCAGACGCTGACTCTGACAGCAATGAATTTCGAGAACAAAACAACGAAAAATAAAAGGAGACGGACTGTAAATTTAATAACAGAAACAAAGGGAAAATGGCCAGAGAAGAGCGCAATAACAGCTAAGAGTCGCTAATACTGATATAGCGCCTCGTACACACTGCTGGGCACAGGCCATCCTCATGGGGTAGGCTGAGGGCGACATTACATATTATTATATCAATCATCATTATCCTGCCCTTTTCCCAATTTCATTTGGGGTCGGCGCAACGATTCTTTCTCCTCCACTCTCCCCTAACACACGCCATATCAACATTCACTCCCATTCTAGCCATGTCCTCATTCACACAATCTATCCATCTCTTCTTTGGTCTTCCTCTCCCTGCATTACCATCCACTCTCATATTCATAACTCTCCTCGTTACATGCTCATTCTCTCTCCTCAAAACATGTCCACACCACGACAGCCGCTTTTCTCTCAACTTCTCTATCACTGGAGCAACTTTATATCAATGAGTGTTTGAATTTCTGTATGTACTCACGTCCAAGTCCCAATGCATTCGGTACACTGTATGAGTCTTCTGTGAGTCACCAAATGCTGTCGTATAGCGAACGCCGTCCCTCGGTACGAGCAAGTGCTGCATTGGTATAAGTAGCGGTGGCACGGCATATGAAGGGACAAGCGCTTTCTCTCCATAAACCGCTTGGAACATACGTCGCATTCATATGGTGCTTTCTAAAAGAAAGAAAAACACTATAGTGCTCGTCAGAGGTCACACTCGCGGCGCTCCGTGAGCTCCCTCGCAACAACTCCACGACGCGGCCTGAGCCGAGGTCCGAGCCTTTAGAGGCACCCTCAGGACGTCTGCCGATCCCCGAATCCGGTGCGAGCGCCCTGGAGGCTCTCCCTGAAGGGTTTCAGAGATAAACCCTCCAGTGATGGTTCGTACTACAGGCTTGAGGACCCACCAAAGTTCTCGCCTTCTTTAAAACAATCCGGTGATAGCTGAGTAGCTGTCAGAGGCTTCAGTTTAGGGTAACTCAAAAAATGCTTGACTTGCGACATGAACATTGAGCTTGACGAGAAATATAAAATACATACATACATACAATCACGCTTGTAATCCCATAAAGGGTAGGCAGAGTCCAAGGAGCACTGTACCATGAAAAATCGTGAAAGAGTAGTAACAAGTGGCTAGCTCATCGCCTACACAATCACAGACCCATTACCCAATACGCCCTTAGTCGCCTTTTACGACATGCTAGGCAAGAAAAGCAGTTGGTATATTCTTTTTGTGTCCCGGACCAACACGGGACACAAAAAGAAATATAAAATACCTCGCCATATTGCGCTCAGAATCAGTTGTTGGAGATTTTTGGCGAAAGCCTATGTCCAGCAGTGTCCAGTAGGCCTAGCACGGGCCGAAGAGAAAAAGTCCCCGGAGACAAAATCGATTTTTATCCCTGGGAACTTTTTCTCTCCGGCCCGTGCTAAGCCTTCAAGAGGGGGGTTTTTGCTAATAAGCACACTGAACTAAGAGATTTCATTTAAACAACAATACATGATACACGTGGATACAGTGCGCTTTGGCTTCGATCGAAAACATAGCTACCTTCGCCATGGTCAGGCCGTGGATGGGTGACCAAGACTTTGTGATCACGAGCCGTTGGTCCCGGTCACATTTCCCGCCTGCCCACCAACCCGCATTGGGACAGCGTGGTGGTGTTACGGCCCATTTTCCTCATGTGTTTCTCCATGAGAAAGGCCTGTCCCAGCAGTGGGACGTATATAGGCTGATGACGACTACTTACTTGTTTTTCTATCGAAGCCAAAGCGCACTGACCTCTACGCCACCGAGCTCATTTGAAGTAGTGTTGCAGTAAAAAGGAAAAGTTTGGTTATACAGGGCAGTTTTTTTTATTTTCTTGTCGGGCTATACCTCCTAGTTTGAAATAAAGAAACTCACTACTCACTCGATCGTGGCATCTTTTTATATGGTCTAACAAATGCACCTCTTTTTCCCATCCAAGAACACACTTTTCACATTTAAATGTCCACTTTTTGTATTCTTCGCTATCTCTTTCTTTCTCCAACCATAGCTTCATTTCACTAACTTCAATCGGCAATTTTACTGTAAAATTCTCAAAATCTGTTTTTAGTGGTTTATGACATATAACTTTGTACAGCTTTCTCCTTTTAACTCTAGTATGTTTGTTACATTCTTCTATATCTTTCTTAACTTCTAAGTCAAGTAAAGCATCACTATTTCTAATCGATTCATTATCTGACTGACCAAATTCTTGTTTAATATCTAATTTAGTTTCATTTGAGATTTCTTTGGTTTTTGATTCTTCTTTTATATTCTGTGTGAATTCTTTATCATCAACTATATCATTAGAGTCTTGTATATACAATTCATTCCTAATATGTGACACTTGTAGATTTGACAGTGTAGTTTGAAATAATTTCTGTAAAATAAAAATTTATGTGTTTTAATGCAAGCAACAAGAGATAGAATTGAGAACACCTAGCCTACTCCCGAATGCAATCCCGATCGATCGATATTGAGATTGTGACGTTACTTACTCTTCAGTTGCGCCACTAGGACCATAAGTGAATTGAAATTGTAAGGCTATTGAGTGATTTCAATGACATTCGAGTTTAGCTAAAATCTATATATTGTATCTTGTCTTACATATTGGTAATGAGGTATTGAGTTTTAATAGGCTATTTGGCAAGTTCTAGAAAAGCATCTCAAATTGGTTATAGCAAAATACTTTCATAATTTGATTATTTCTTTTTAATTTTCTCTATTTTCTTTGAAAATTAACATATTGAGTTTCTGCGGTTAAGGTTTCTGTCCACTACAATGAAAAATGTGTGTGCCCATACTAGGACTGATTGAGACAAAAAAATATTATTGATGCCGACCAGCACATTCTCATACATTTATATAATAAATAATATTCGTACCTGAAATGGTCTAGCAAAGTAAAGTGCAATTTTAAAGATCTCCATATTTTTTTTTATTATTATGTGGAAACCACTGACAATGCGTATATCTTAATAATCCTAACTTATTTTCTTTGATTTAATTTTATTCTTCTTCTTTGAAATTAAATTAAAATTAAATTTATTAAAGGCACTTACCTGCTCATGTTCATGTTGATAAGTCAGTAGATCATGAGCTATAGAAACTTTGTCCTGAAATTGTTTTATTTTCTTCAAAACTGCTACACATTCCCAACATAGTATTGGAGTAGATTTAAACTGAAATATGATTTAAAAAGAATGAACTTTAATAATAAAAGAACCTCTCTTTATGGGAGAAATGTATGTAACTTTCGTTACAAATCCAAAAAACTATTGTAAATAAATAATATGCTATATTTACCAAAACATTGCCACAAATCATGTTGAAGATATCACGAAAGTTACAGATGGAGAAAAGTTGTCGGTCCACGCTTAAACAGGTGGAACAAAACATGTTTACATTCTTGTTTTGCTAATATCAAGTATTAATAATAATTGTTCAAAATTTTGCTACTTTTGCGAAATTTTCTGACATTTCCCCATGATCACAGATTAGAGAGCTAGAGAGATATCCCATGATGACATGTTGTTGTGTTGTAAAATTCTCCCATGTAGGGAAGGCAAAGGGAACGGAGCCCATACAGCCAAGTCTTCAGTATATATTTCTTCAGTAGTTTGCATTGAAATGCTAGTGTAATGCATTTCAATGCATCTTGGGAGAGTTTGGCGTCAAACAATCGATGGCAGACACTGTGGTGCTACTTGGATGAGGTGGATTACCACGATAAAAAACTCATCACTTTTCACACCACTTGACGTTTATTTCGATAATCCTCCACATTGCACATCATCACAGACACTTATTACACAAAACTACACTGATTTTACGTAACAATATCCACTCTGTACAATATTGCAATCATCGAAATAAAAATCACGTCCGCCATCGTTGAATGCCGCCAAAAACCTCCTGACATTTCCCCATGATGACATGTTAAAATTCTCATAATTACAATTTACGGCTCTTGGTTGCAGGACCGTTTGAGCCTCACGTTAACAGTAGAACACTTTTCTTCAGTAGTTTGCATTGAAATTTTAGTGTAATGCATTTCAATGTATCTTGGGAATGTTTGGCGTCAAACGATCGATGGTATTGTGGTAGACACTGTGGTGTTACTTCGATGAGGTGGATTACCACGATAAAAGTCCCATCGTTTTTCACACCACTTGACGATTATTTCAATGTTTCTCCATATTGCTCATCATTATTGACACTTACTACACAAAACTACACTGATTTTATGCAACAAGATCAACTCCGAAACAATATTACAATCACTGAAATAAAAATCACGTCCGCCATAGTTGGATGCCGCCAAAAACTCCCCTGTAAAATTCTCCCATGTAGGGAAGACAAAGGGAACGAAACGCATAGAGCCAAGTCTTCGGTATTTTATTTCTTCAGTAGTTTCAGTGAAAGTTTGGCGCCAAATGATCGATGATAGACACTGTACAGCTAATTTGATGAGGTTTGCACTTAGTCCTTTGCAATGATAGAAAACGAAGTTTATTATAGTGTTCGAATACGATCAATCATTACAGTCGCGTTTACTCAGAATCAAGGTGTAATTAAACGGTAAGAAAGGATTGAGAAGTAAAATATTGAAACGAGATTTTATTCCGAATGAATTTTATTTTGCACAAGATCTGTTCCCTTGATGCACCCGCGCGTGCGTGTATAGCGCCGGCCGCTGCCGGAATGTGTGTCCGCAGTCCGCGCAC
This sequence comes from Parapoynx stratiotata, assembly GCA_910589355.1. Lineage (NCBI taxonomy): Eukaryota > Metazoa > Arthropoda > Insecta > Lepidoptera > Crambidae > Parapoynx > Parapoynx stratiotata. Next base: position 3,160,330 of record OU342476.1, on the reverse strand, counting down.
ATGAACGACCGCTGCGACGAGTGCGTCAGCTGATGCGCGCGCAGCGTTGATAGAGTCTGTGATAAAAAAACAAGCAATACACACATATACATAGAAATACATCAAAGTATGTCAAGCGGGGATTTATTTTACTCTTTATTGCACCAATAAACATGAATACAGGTCATAATAAACAAAAGTATGCAAAGGAGGACTTTTCTCTAATAGAGATCTTTGCCAGCCAACCCATCACAGGTGTGCGAGGTTTAGTAATGAAAGGGAAGACACAAGTGCAAATGAGAAAAAATTAAAGATATTAAAAACAAAAATTCAAATACATTATAATAAAAAATTATATATTGTATGTAATTATATAATTGTAGTAGTATTGCCTGATTGAATCCACTAAACATTTTCTTGCCATTGGTGCCAACAGGAACCATTAGCACGTAGCATATAAGTATTTTTTATCATTTTACATTATCGACTTTTTGTTCTCATCTGTATTAATTTCTCAGTTTAGGCATAGTATTATGTATTTATTTTTATTTATTTATATTATTTGTATTTATATTTTATTGAGTTTATATATTGTTTAATTATATATATCATTTTATTTGTTTAGTAATGTATATGTTTGTCTTGTGCACTGGTGTCGCTTCTCTTACATCCTGAGATCTCACACACCTGTAACGGGTTGACTGGAAGATATCCCTATTAGAGATAAGTCCTCCCTTGTATACTTCTGCTTTTTACATTGTTTCTTTTTGTTTATGTGCAATAAAGAGTTAATATATACAACTTGCACCCTCAGATAGAGGTTTAGACCAAACACTCATGAATGCCCCTAGATTCATTCTATTAATTTTAAATCTTTGCATAACTGTGTCCAAGTTGTATTTACGGCATTAGAATGTGCTGCACATTATCTATTGTGCCGCACATTTCACAATTTGGAGAACTGACTTTCTTCATCAAATTGCGAACTTATTTGATGGATAATGTCCAGATCGCAGTCTGTGGACAACTTACATAAAACTTTTTCCCGCAGACATCACAAGAATGGTCCCTTGACCGACTGAGGCCATGGTGCTTTTGTCTGTGGTTCTTCAAGCGCCAATCAGATATGAAGAGCTGAAAGACAAGTAAAATACAAAATAAATGGAAATTAATAAAAGAATGGGTTTATAAATTAATTACTTAAGTTGTATAAATTGCGAATAAAATAAATATACTTAAATAGAAAAATAAATGAAAAACAAACTGAAGGTAGTTCCCTTTGCCTTCCCTGCATATAGGGAGAATAAAAAAAACAAGTAAAATAATCATTGATAAAAAAAGTGATGGTCCTTCCTTCAGTGCTGCAGCTAGAGTCAAATTCGAAGTAGGGCAGCATTGGTTATTGGTCGGGCGAATGAAAAAAAAATTTCATAACTGACCTCTAGGTCAGTGATCATTTAACATCTACGTTTGAGATGGATTCGGGCCTTACTCACCTTATTACAGAGTTCACATTTGAACTGTGATTTCTTCAAATGATAAAAATTATAATGCTTCGTCCAGTAAACTTTGGATGAGAATTTTTTGTTGCACTCTGGACAGGTGTACCTGAAATAAAAAAAATAACATGATTTTTTTGTTGATTGTTGTTGTGAAATTCTGCCATGTAGGGCAAAGGGAACGAAGCTCATACAGCCAAGTCTTAGGTATTTTTATGTCTTCAGTATTTGCATTGAAATGCAAGTGTAATTTCAATGCACCTTGGGATAGTTTAGCGTCAAACAATCGATAGCAGACACTGTGGTGTTACTTCGATGAGGTGGATTACCACGATAAAAATCCCATCGTTTTTCACACCACTTGACGATTATTTCAATGCTCCTCCACATTGCTCATCATTATTGACACTTATTACACAAAACTACACTGATTTTATGCAACAAATTCCACTCCGAAACAATATTACAAACACAGAAATAAAAATCACGTCCGCCATAGTTGAATACCGCCAAACTCTTTTTTTGTTGATTCAGCCCGTATTACAGAAACAAAATCAAGTGAGAATTTCTGTTCGAGCACGGTTAGAAAGAGACGATGTGGGATAAAAAGTACGTTATAGGGCCTCGGCCTAAGAAAAAAACAAATCAACTTATTTATACGTAAGCTAATATTGAATATACAAATTACATATATGTTACCCCGAACTAACAAAAAAAATTACTGTTTTCCTTTGACTATTGTTAGGTACCAAATAACAAGAAATGGTTGTACATACACATACATACATATAATCACGTCTATTATCCCTTAAGGGTTAGTCAGAGACTAGGCAAAAGCACCGCAAAAGCAGGCCACTGCCATAGTCCGCTTTACCAAGCAGTGACTGCACTCAGCGTGACAGGTGGTGAGCCCGTCGCCGCTATAAGCTATTGGATGTTGTGCAGTTCTAAGTCCATTAGTCGCCTTTTACGACACCCAAGAAGAGATGGGTTGGTAGTATTCATTAAATGAGCCGCTACCACACGAGTGGACGACCAATGGTTGTAAGTGCAAAAGAATGTCTATTATTAATATTTTCCGAATCGCCTTCACACGATCTTCTGCAACCTTGCAGACGACGTTTCAATCACGTGGTTCCAATATAGAGTCAATATATTATAAATAGGTATATATTAGGTCCTTACCTATGAAATTGGTGTTTTGTATGGAGATTTTGGGGAATTCTGCATTTTCCATACTAAAATTTTTTCAGTTTTCTTCACAACGACAAATCCAAAGATAATAATATTTGGCATCTATCATTAGACAAGCTTTAGTAATATGTGTAATATCACACTTCATAAAAATTATTTATCGTTTTTAAGTGAATGCAAATAAAATGATGTATTCGGGAGGCACTTAAAAAGAGTTGTCTCCGTGTCCAATTTTAACGCAATTAAACTTACAACAAATTAGCAAAACAAATCAAAAGAGCTCAAAAATATAGTCTATTTTTAGACGAGGTAATTATTTTTTAGGAATACTCTGAATCTTAATAGAAAGAAAGAAAGAAAGAATAGTTACAGACAAAATAATAAGAGAGAAAAAAACACCAATTTCATAGGTAAGGACCCAATATATTATATTTTAATATATAATGTGTTAAGTATATGTAGTAATTATTGTATTTATAGCGTACACGCGACAATTATGATTCATGCCATAGTGTCTACTATCGCAGGTGGGTAGAGATTTCTTTAGAAATAAGCCACACCCTTTACTTTCTATTTAATTTATGTGTTGTTCCTATATAATTGTTGTATACTATTAAATAAATAAAAAGTAATAATAAGTAATATTGGGTCCTTACCTATGAAATTGGTGTTTTTATTCTGTCTTAGCAATTTGTCTGTAACTATTAAGATTCAGAGTATTCCCAAAAAATAATTACCTCGTCTAAAAATAGACTATATTTTTGAGCTCTTTTGATTTGTTTTGATTATTTGTTGTAAGTTTAATTGTGTTAAAATTTGACACGGAGACAACTCTTTTTAAGTGCCTCCCGAATACATCATTTTATTTGCATTCACTTAAAAACGATGAATAATTTTTATCAAGCGTGTTCACACACATATTGCTAAAGCTTGTCTAATGATACATGCCCAATAATATTATCTTTGGATTTGTCGTTGAGAAGAAAACTGAAAAAATGTTAGTATGTAAAATGCAGACATCCCCAAAATCTCCATACAAAACACCAATTTCATAGGTAAGGACCTAATATAAATAATAGTAATTGTCCAGCAACACTGACTTGTCGGCGGCGTGCGCGGCGCTGTTGCGCACGTGTCCGCGGTACACGTGTATGCTCTTGTACTGCACGCGGCACAGCGCGCAGTACGACAGCCGCTGCGCCTGCGCCGCGCTGTGCGTCGACAAGTGCGACTCTAGCCTGGACTTAGTCTTAAAGGTCTTCTTGCAGAGATCGCAAGCGAACTCCCTTTTTACTCCGTGGATTCTTCTGTAAATATACAACAAGTTTTTCGCGTCAGAAGAAGGTAAGTCATGAAGGAGAGCCCAAGGTATAGTTCGGTTCACGATGACCACCAATTGCGGCCGTCTGCGCATGTTTACTCATGATGAAAAGACCTAAGATAAAATAATATTTTAATCACTGAGATTGTGTCCCGAAACGTGTTGGTCCACGACACAAAAAGAATGTACCAACTGCTTTCCTTGCCTAGGATGTCGTAAAAGGCGACTAAGGGCGTATTGGGTACTGGGTCTGAGATTGTGTAGGCGATGAGCTAGCAACCTCTTGATACTACTCTTTCACGATTTTTCATCTGACCAAACCCAATTTTTGTGTGGCTAAATGTGTACATAAGGAACACAATGCTCCTTGGACTCTGCCTACCCCTTCGGGGATTACAGGCGTGATTTTATGTATGTATATAGTAAGAGAGTGTTAAGTAGCTAGCTAGTGTAGCCCATACAAACATACATAAGGGTTAGTCAGAGACAAGGCAAAAGCACCGCAAAATCAGTCTATTGCCATAGTTCGCTCCACCAAGCAGTGACTGCACTCAGCGTGACAGGTGGTGAGCCCGTCGCCGCTATAAGCTATTGGATGTTGTGCAGTTCTAAGTCCATTAGTCGCCTTTTACAACACCCAAGGGAAGAGATGGGTTGGTAGTATTGCTTTAGAAATGAGACTTTAATATTGGGTCCTTACCTATGAAATTGGTGTTTTTTTTCTCTCTTAGTATTTTGTCTGTAACTATTAAGATTCAGAGTATTCCTAAAAAATAATTACCTCGTCTAAAAATAGACTATATTTTTGAGTTCTTTTGATTTGTTTTGATAATTTGTTGTAAGTTTAATTGTGTTAAAATTGGACACGGAGACAACTCTTTTTAAGTGCCTCCCGAATACATCATTTTATATGCATTCACGTATTACTAAAGCTTGTCTAATGATAGATGCTAAATATATAAATATATCTAAATATATAAATAAAGCTAAATATATCTTTGGATTTGTCGTTGTGAAAAAAACTGAAAAAATTTTAGTATGAAAAATGCAGAATTCCCCAAAATCTCCATACAAAACACCAATTTCATAGGTAAGGAACTAATATAATTTATTTACGTTCTAAGCGTGTTCTTCCCTTTGAATTTATTTACTTACGTTTTGTGCGTTCTAAGCGTGTTCTTCCCTTTGAATTTATTTACTTACGTTTTGTGCGTTCTAAGCGTGTTCTTCCCTTTGAATTTATTTACTTACGTTTTGTGCGTTCTAAGCGTGTTCTTCCTTTTGAATTTATTTACTTACGTTTTGTGCGTTCTAAGCGTGTTCTTCCTTTTGAATTTATTTACTTACGTTTTGTGCGTTCTAAGCGTGTTCTTCCTTTTGAATTTATTTACTTACGTTTTGTGCGTTCTAAGCGTGTTCTTCCCTTTGAATTTATTTACTTACGTTTTGTGCGTTCTAAGCGTGTTCTTCCCTTTGAATTTCTCTCCGCATTCGTTACAAAATAACACATGATCTGTACCCATGTGTTGATTTAGATCTTCTGGGGTTCTAGAAAAAAATATATTGATGGTGAGCATGTTCCTTACATGAGGAGTGATGAATGTTTAATAAAAAACCGGCCAAGAGCGTGTCGGGCGGCCCGAAACGCTCAGTATAGGGTTCCGTAGTTTTCTGTTAGGTAGGTAGGTTAGGTAGACTGTTAGGTTTTTCATTAGAAATTTTGATTGCGTGAACCGAATTTAGTAATTCTTTTTTTATTTGAAAGACGATATGTTCTATTCTATCTCATAAAATATGTAAAATGAAATAAAAAATGCTTGCATATATGGTTAAGTCACAAATTTAGTTCAAAATAATTTCCTAGAAAGTACTTATAAAGTTCTACTTTAGAGAATTTTTTCTTTTTTTTTTAACTTACGGTTTTAAAGTAAAAGGGGGGGACACATTTTTTTTTACTTTCGGAGCGATTTTTCAGAAAATATAAATTTTATCGTATAATGATGTTAGAAAACCACTATCCATTTTTGAATAGCTATCCAACGTTAATCACACGTTAGGGTCCAGAGGAAAAAAAAAAGTCCCTACATTACGTGTATGGACACCCCCCCTAATATTTTATTCCACTTTTGATTTGTGCACTTTATCGGCGTTATTAGTATACATATTTATTCAAAATATCAGCTCTCTAGTGCTACCGGTCACTGAGATTCTCCGCGGACGGACAGACAGGCAGACAGACATGGCGAAACTATAAGGGTTCTTAGTTTACTACGGAACCCTAAAAAAGTCGGTGAGGAGCTCGGTGGCGTAGTGGTTAGTGCGCTTTGGCTTTCGATCGAAAACAAAGCTACCTCCGTCATGGCCAGGCTGTGGATGGGTGACCAAATTTTGTGATCTCGAACTTCTCAGTGCTTCGGAAGGCACGTTAAGCCGTTGGTCCCAGTCAATATGGGCCCGCAGTGGGCCAGCGTGGTGGTGTAATAGCCCATACTTCTCGTGTGTTTCTCCATGAGGAAGGCCTGTGCCTAACAGTGGGACGTATATAGGCCGAAGACGAGGCCGGTGTCCAGCAATGGATGTCTTTAGGCTGATTTTTTCGATCCTAAGAAGGAGGATCTTTAACTCCCTATGGGTGGATGATACCCTTGTAGTTACATACTATTAAAAACACTTTTGAAGATATTTGATTGAATACATTTTAAATAAAACAACTTTTATAACAACACATTAGCACTTAAACTTGTTCCGTTCGCGCGCTAGTCAAGCGAGAGTCGTCACAGACTCTTAGATTCTCAGCTACAGACAAATTGTTTTCTCGCTGTCGCACCAGATAACAAACAATACAAAAACGTTTTGATTTTCTTCTGTCTAACAATACCTACATATAATCATGACTATGATTCCCTGAGAGTTAGTCAGAGACTAGGCAAAAGCACCGCAAAAGCAGTCCATTGATATAGTCCGCTTCACCAAGCAGTGACTGCACTCAGCGTGACAGGTGGTGAGCCCGTCGCCGCTATAAGCCATTGGATGTTGTGCAGTTCTAATTCCATTAGCCGCCTTTTACGACACCCAAGGAATGAGATGGGTTGGTAGTTTTCTTTAAGAATGCTGTAGTAGTTGAGAGATCTCTAATCTAATCTAATATCTTCAAAAATTCACACGTATCAACTAGCTCCATTTTAAGCAACTAATGCTGCTTGTGTTACGGACACTAGATGACGGATAAATATATTTAATTGATAAACACATATAAACATCCTGAATATATATAAACATCCAAGACCGGAGAACAAATGCCTGAAAATTCATCACCCAAACATTTGCCCCCATCGGAGATCGAACCCAGAACCTCTCGAGATGGCGACGCCTTGATACCGGCATACAGACCACTCGGCCATGGAGGTCGTCAATGTAAGAATACGTTTTCTTAACGTACCTAAAAACCTGCGTGCATTGTTGGCAGTGTATCATATCAACCCTATCCTCCCTATGCTTATCGCGGCAGTGGTTGAGCACGGACCAGTGTTCCACGGTCTCATACTTGCAAAGCTTGCATTGGTAGCTAATGAAGTGCTTACGACAATGTCTCTCTAAGGGCTTCTTGTTAGGAAACCGAGTTTGGCAGACATCGCAGATGAAACGGCCGATTTTCTGCGAAGAAAACTTTTATGGTACATAAGGTAAATGTAAGTATTACCACGGAAGTCAAAAATCTGAAGGTATTACCGAGATAAGTAATATTACTGCAGTTTTATGCAATAACAGGCATGTTTTACCTAGATAGTTAAACTTTTATGAGAGAATAGCAACGTTTTGTACCCACCAATCTGCATTGGGTCAGCGTGTGGTGTTACGGCCCGTCCTCAGAAGTGTTTCTCCATGCAGGAAGGCTTGTGAGGAAGGAATTTACTTTATATAATGCAAAAGCACACACATCCGCACACACACAGACACACAGACACACACACAATATTAATATTACCAGTGCAATAAATTTTGTTGAAATGTTACTTTAAACGAAACGAGCTTCACCTACTGTACTATGTAATGTCATCTTAAGGTGTCGCTGTATAGAAGGGGCTGGGTCTCTAAACACAGGTTATCTACATAACCTATATAGGGTCAGTTGCGACCTTACCGTTGTAGTTACTGCCTTATGCCAATGTTTCCACCAAACTTTGTTTTTATCACATAAGTGAATACACCTGACGACTGTTTAGAAAATAACTGTTAATTGTTGTTATACATGTAAAACTGTGTTTTTTTCTATGGCATGAATGAAGTTATTATTATTATTATCCAAAAGGATGTGATGGGAAGTACCTACGTTATTGCTTACCTTACTATGTCTCTTCTTAACATGAATATCTCGATTCTCCTGCCTTGTAAACCCTAGAACACACCAATCACACTTAAAAGGAATCTTCTTAAAGTTTGGTTGATTTCTCTTCTGTTCTCTATTCTTTAGCATTTCTTCTACAGTAAAAACTTTCTTAGTAAACTTATCTCCAACTTCATCTAATTTATTAAATTCTTTTTCTGTATTTAATCCATTTTTCTTTTTAGTTTTTGGTAATGTAAATTCTTCACTCAAAAAGTTCTCATTAGCTGCATCTTTAACAAATTCTTCTGCTATAGTGAATTTTCCATCATCTTTAGTTTCTTCATTAAATTCGGCTAAGTTTAAAAAGTCTATGAAGACACCAAAATCTTTATCCTCTGTATCATCTGCTTCTGTGACTTTATATTCTGTTTCTGTTTTGAGGACATCGTTTATACTTTCATTTACATTTGATTCAAAGTCATGGTGCATGTAAAAATCGTAATACACAATAGACCTTGTTGTCAAATTGCTTAAGGTTTCTTTTCTTTTAACCTAAAAATAGTTTAAAACTTTATAAGTTCAGTTAAGTTAACGTTATAAGTTTATCATCAGCCACTGCTGTCTAAATAGTATGAGCAGCGCGGTATGATATTTATCACGTTTTTATCACGAACAATTCCATAGTACAGTTGAACGTGATAAAAACCCGATACATATCAAAATGCAGTATTCATGCTAAGAGGACTGGACATATGCTTCCTCTAATGCACGCCACCGTTTTCGATTTTCGTCCCACACTATAGTACGTCTCAATCCAAGTTGCCAAAAAGGTAAACAAAAAAGCCGTCTAACCAAATTTGTTATTTAATAATCACACTTGTTACATGGACTTTGGCACGTAAATATAATTAACGGTGACAATTGTTGTCCGTTTCAATTGATTTCAATTACCTACCGTCATCACAAAACATTTTAGAGATGAAACATTACCTTTGTTTTGTTTACCTTTTTGGCAACTTGGATTGAGACGTACTATACATTTACCGAGTTGCGGTCTCCACTCGAGAACTTTACGACTTTGAAGATCATCAGTTCTATGGCTAACGGTTGGGCTGGTGGAGCGGCAGGCGAATTCGGACGGACATTAGTGTGAAATGTCTTTTGAGTGAGCAATGACACGCGAATTCGCCCGCCGCTGGTACTCGTGGCCAGGCTGTTATAGAGGCTAATAGAGAATTAACTCATTATTAACTATTTTGTTAAATAATACAAATTTAATACCTTAAGTTTTAGAACTTTAAGTGCTTGTCTAACTTGCAGCTTAAAATTCTTGAATTTTGTCATGATTCCATAACATTCCCAACAAACACCTCCAATTTTATTTATATCCTGCAAAAAAATAATTTTTCTCGTACCATTAGAGAGAAATGGGGCTATCATCTCCACCTAATGCCATCGCTTTCTAACTGTGATCAAGCAGAGATCATCTCTTGAGATTGATTCTGGATTATAGGCCTAATAGTACTTAGGTTGGCTCAACTGTATATTGGCTGACGAATTGGAAAATAACAGGGTGAGGGGAAAGCCCTTACAGGACTACAGTTGCGGCACACTATGATGGCCGTTTTGACGTTTGCCATGAAATTTTGTAATTATAATATTTTCATTTGAAGGAGCGTATTGCTGTTCTTTATTGTCAATAGTGACATGCAGTCAGTCATAAAATTTATCGAATGTATAATTTTAGACACAATATTTATAACATTGATTTTTAAACTATACATACATATACATTGGGGTCCTGCGAACATTTATTTTTATAAGATTATAATTATTGGATTGGATTAATTATTATAATTACACCAACATTAGGGATATTTTATAGTATTTAATTGTGTAAAAATTTGTTACTTAATGTTGGAAATAAAGGCTATTTTTTTTTTTTTTTTTTTTTTTATAATTATTGGTGTACTTTTTACCACACAACTCTGCATTTGATTTTTTCGAATATCAAGATTTTAAAAAATGAATAAAATACAATTGTCACATAGAATCGCACAACTACTACTTCTTTCGAGAATAAATTGACATGTCCTATCACTATAATAATATGACAAAACAGCCAACATAGCATGCCGCAACTCTAATGAAAATTAATACTTAATGGCAAAAGTAACAAATGGCTTGACTAGTTTTCTGAAACAGAAAACTTTAGGTTCTCGAGCTGTATTCTTCGTTTTATACTGCCTCTCAATTATTCGCTAGCAATTTTGGATCAATTAAAATCAGGCCTAAAATAGTCCTAATTTAAAATAAATAATTATAATAAATATCCTCAGACATTCAGAGTGGAGGAAAATGCGACTAATGCTGCTTGTCTTACGGATACTAGATGTCAGATAAATATATTTAATAGATAAAAACATATAAATGTTCAGAAAATATACTACACTTAAATAAACACCCAAGACTGGAGAACAAATGTATTCATCACACAAAAAAAACCAGCTAGATAGATACATCAAGAATAATAATTAAATTTTAATAAAGTATATTTAGATACAGGCATTATTAGTTGCATCAACTGCCTGCTTCTACCGGGGCTCGAATCTCTCGAGATGGCGACGTCTTGAGACCTGCATACCATACCACTCGACCACGGAGGTCGACGAATTTATAGGGCACAAGATTATCTAATTAAACAGAATATTTCTACAGACATAAATAGAACAAAAACACTAATAAGTAATGTTTTAATTGTTACTTTAGGAACAAAATATTTACATTATTGTTTTGTTTATATGATACTAACCTCACCAATGTTTATTTCCTGTAATAAATGTTGTAGTTGTACCAATGGAACGGTTCGCCGATCGACGCTTAAGCACGTTTGACACACATCTTTTTCCATTTTAAATTAATACAATAGAAATCATATAGGTAAATAAAATAGAAAATATCGAATTGGAATCGAAATGGGAAATCGATGTCTGTCACTGTCACAAAATTAAAACAAACAAATGTCAAGGTTGTCAAGTGCATAGTTCTTAAAATTCTGAAGAAAAATAAGCAAAGGGAAATAGTTGGATAAAAGAACATTATTTTTCATTGTTTTTCATATTATAATTATGACGGGACTTTTCCCCTATTCCACGTTAAATCTGCATCTTTATATTCCATAGAATCCTTATTTATCATCAACATATTTAAAAGTAACCAGGCCACGATTCGTGTCTACCTATCTCTTTCGATAAACTTGTGTGTCGTCAAGCAAACAAACTAGCAAAATCGGGTATGAGGGGGCTTGGGGTTTATTTGACTCTCTAAAAAATAGGAACGAAACGAACAATCTTGTGTTTGTCTGTTTTCTCCTAACAAAATGCTAGGAGCAATCGACTTCTTTTTGCACATAAACTGTAAACAATTTCTGTGCTCTTATAACTTTGTTAGGGTAGCAAAAATTTTCACGTTTTAGGGTTTTGTCCGCGGTTACTGGTTTTTTAATTATCCCACGGGAACCCTTTAATTTTCCGGAATAAATAGTATCTAAGATGTTGACCAGGAATAGGTAAAGGTAAGGTACAGACATTCGACCTCTACAGTTTTATTATTTCATTTTGTATTATTATATGTAGGTATATAGATAACATTGCTTATTAGATAAAACGGTAGTTTATATTATTAGGTAAAATGATATTGTCAGATTGTCAGCAGTACCTACGAACTGCTGAGCACAGCCCTAATAATAGAGTATGAGTATAAGTTGGAACACTACCACGCTTCCCCAATACATACTGGAACAAGGTTTCTTTCATAGCTCGCAGGAACTTGAGACACCAAGTTTTGGTCACCCATCCAAAGTTAAAGCATGGCGAAAGTAGCCTTGTTTTCTAACCGATGCGGCCAGCCACCGGACTCACGCACCAGCATGACTTCTTCGTCTCGACGAAGCACGGTGCAGCCACCTAGCAAGTACCCCGACGTGGCAACTCCACTTCAATATTGAAGGATTAAAGAACTTTTTCTTGATATTTTTTTATTTTAAAATACTCAAATCACACAAATAATATTGTAAATCTAAAGTTTTCGTGGCAGCGCAGGCGGCGCCAGTCAAGCGCAGGGTGCCACGCACACATTGACATCCAACACCCACACATTGAAAACCGTGGTTGTCCGGGCGCGGCGCGATAGCAGTAGATTTCTTAAATACCTATTTTTTTTTTTTTACATACGACAGGTAAGCTCTTGACCTTCATCTCACCTGATGGCAAGTGACGATAAGGCCGAAGGTGGAAGCGAGCTTCACCTGTAATCCTCAACAACTGTGGAACTGGCTATCTTACTTCTGATTGGCGGAACACAACAATGCTTAAAACATTGTTATTATGGCGACAAATTTAGGTAAGATGGTGGTAGCTAGCCAGGCGGGCTGAGAAGCCCTACCACCAACCAAACCGAGCAGAAAAACTTCTGCCTACATGGGGAATCGAACCCGGACCTCCCGATCAACACCCGGTGGTTTGAACCACTAGACCAGAGAGGCGGTTACAATTTTTCAATTTTCTCGGCTTTAGTGTTTCCTCTTAAGCCGCCGCCACGATCAGACAACACGATTCATCGGGAATTAGACACTTAGGCCCAATTGCACGATCGAGAGTTTGCGCCTAACCCAGGGTTTGTCCATATATTTGCCCCAGGGTTAGGTGCTAACTCTCGATCGTGCAATTGGGCCTTAGGGACTTAGGACGGTCGGGTACTCTCGATTGCCCGATTTAGGAACACTAACAGCCTAACAGCGATCATACCACCCAATCCATCGGGACTTAGGGCACGATGAATCGTATCGTCTGATCGCGGCTTAATCAATCCGGTCCCATTTGGCGGCTTTGGCGCGCATGCGCATGCCTCCTCCTCCCTCCTCGGCGGCGACGGCACGGGTCGGAAGTAGAGTCATATTCCATGGCCCTCTTGGCCATCTTCTAACCAGAAGGCCTAGCACGGGCCGGAGAGAAAAAGTCCCCAGGGACAAAAATCGTCATTGCCTCTCGCTTCTTCGTTCGCGCGGAAGCGAGAGACAATGAGTAATTTTGTCGCCGGGGACTTTTTCTCTCCTGCCGTGCTAGGCCTACAGATGGTGACGATATTACCGAAGGTGGAAGCGAGTTTCACCTGTAATCCTCAACAACTGAGGACCTGGCTATCTTACATCCAATTGTCGGAACACAACAATTTATAACATTGTTATAATAGCGACAGAATTACGGTGGTAGCTGGGCCAGGCGAGCTTAAGCCCTACCACCAACCAAACAGAGCAGAAAAGGTTCTGATCCCGTGGGGAATCGAACCCTAGACCTCCCGATCAATAGACGATGGTGTCAACCACTAGACCAGAGAGGCGGTTAAAATGTTATTTCCTATCACAAACATAATATTATTATAGGAAAGTAATTAAAGGGTCAGCTAAATCATTTAAGCGGCAAACAAATATTATGTCAGCAATAGGTATAATTATATGGGCAGCAAAATAATAATAATAATATCCTCAGGCATTCACACCTATCAAATAGTACCATTTTAAGCAACTAAATGCTGCTTGTGTTACGGACACTAGATGACGGACAAATATATTTAATAGATAAAATTAATCTGAATATACATAATATAATACATATATAATGAACATCTAAGACTGGAGAACAAATGTCTGAAAATTCATCACCCAAACACTTGCCTCCACTGGGGATCGAGCGACGCCTTGAGACCGGCGTACAGACCACTCGACCACGGAGGTCGATAATAATTTGTTAAAATCTAGGAAAAGGAACAATGAATGATCAATTCCTATAAAATGTATTCTGAGAGATATTAGAAAATTTGGCAGCAGTGAAAACATTTGAGTAGCTACCCAATTAGTAATTTTGCAGACAAATTAGAAATATCTATATTAGCTGACTAATTGTATTTTTGCTGACCAAAATTCGAATATTTTGCTAACCGTTTAAATAACACCCATTAATAAATAACAACCTACATAAAATAGAAAAATCTTTTTGCTCATGATTGTACATACCAAACCAATCAATATTTTTTGTTGTATGTAAAGCGGTTTGACTTCAGCGTTTTTACAATTAATCTGACCAGATATATAAAAAAAACAGGAGCACGTACTATAGATAAAAAAAAATTACAATCCTCTGCACGCCCACAAAAACCTGTTACTGCTCTCATGATATATTTGTCTACGATCTGTAATGACATTTGGAGTTCAACGATCTCTAAGACTCAAAAGCAAGCTAAGTTCGGCGTGGTTGGTTCGTGATTGATGATCGAAATTCGTAACTAAACGCAAATGACAGGACAAATTATTTTTCGTGCCTCTGAAGGAGGACTCTTTACCTTCCCATGCGGGAGAAGGAGGTGGTGAATTCTTCATTGGATACCCGCCAGCCGGCCGAGGGGGCCTTGGTAAAGCATAACCTGAGTGGGCCCCCTCCCTCAGGAAAGGGAGAGGTATAACTTCAGTGAAATTGTTCATATCAAAGAATATTATGGTAGGTATACCTATGTATTCTCTCATTGATTATTTGTTTACAGTCAACGATATTAATTATTTATCATTGTTTACAGTAATAAAAAATACAACTTCCTTAAAACCCGTAGTTATAAAACCTACGTTTACAACTTTCAAGATAAGATGAAAAATAAAGAATTTGAAATACGAACAAGATGAATGCACGAGTCACCAGTTAAACTTGAACTTTCACAACTGGACGAGCGTCTTTTTGTTCGTACAAAACTGTACAGGGGTTGGAGAGGAGAGAGATCAAGGTGTTTTGGTGTATTCGCGTGCGTATGTTTACGTCATGCCGAGCCCCCACACACCTCCGTGGCCGTGACACTGAAGCGATGTAAGCGCTAGAACGATGCAACAAGTACTTACCTAATTTAAATACAAATAGATTTTTAATTTGCATGATGGCAGTTTGTCTATATACCTATGAGTTCGTAAATAAGTGTGATTAGCAAATACGTAGATTTTTGTATTTTATTTTATTAACAATTTATTGGAGAATTTGTGAATGAAAAGAGCTAAAGGAGGTAGCTTGATTAGAAGTATAAGCATGGCTTACTAAGAATAAAATCGTCTACGTAATATCGAAGCACATTCAATTCGTACTGTCTCATGAGTTTAAATTTTAAATCTTCAGAGACCATAAAACGACAAGGTACTTATTCACGTGAATGAATAAGTAGGTACCCAAGTACCTGAGGCTGTAGTGTATGTTTTTAGTATAAAATACGTTACTATTGTAGTTGCGTTAAGAGTCCAATTTGTATAGGAAACGTGAATAGCGCCTCTAGCGGAACGTAACGCATACTAAGTTTCCCATACAAATTGAGCTCTTAACGCAACTAAAATAGTAACGTATTTTATACTAAAAAACTTACACTAAGGCCTCTGGTCGTTTTATGGTTTGAGTAAAATATTTGGAGTTATGGCACTAGACACTGTGGTGGATGTCGAAATGTCGAAGTATAAATATGGTCCCGTGACTGTACTTGTATCTAGTCATTTCAATATATAACTACTTAAAGGCCTTTCTACATGAAGGAGCATATATTATGTGCGATACGGGCCAAGACAACGTTGGCCCAACAACGCACCAAGCCGTATTGGGTAGAGATAGTTGCAATAGCCCCTACCCAGCAGCTGAATGTGCAAGAACGCGACATGACAAAGTTTTTGATCACCCATCCAAAAGTAAACCAAGGCTTAAGTAGCTGCGTTTTCAATATCGAGAGCTTTCGTACGCTGCAATGCAATACGCCACTAAGCTCCGATTATTGAGCTAGTTTTATATAAATTACAGACGGAGACAGGGTTTTACACGGCAAATTTGATTGCGATGAAGTTGACTGTACATTTATAATCAAATATCAAGACTTACCATCAATGATAAAGCCTGATTGCACGTCAACTACCTATCTTACACTCATTGCCTTTATAAAACTCATAAAAATGTCGATGATTTTTATGGATTTTGAAATACTCGCTTGAAATACTTAAAATGAAAAATATCTATATTTATTTTTAATTTGTTTACCTTACTAATCGGATTGTTTAAAAAATATTAAGAAAAACACTTCAAGCTTTTAACCGCCTCTCTGGTCTAGTGGTTGACACAAACAGGTATTAATCGGGAGGTCAGAATTGGAATCTGGGGATTGGAATTGGAATCGTAGGCTGGAGTTTTTTCTTGTCTGGTTGGTGGTAGTCCTAAGCCCGCCTGGCTAGGTACCACCGCCTTACCTGAATCTGACGCCACGATAACAATGTTATTATAGCAATGTTGTGTTCCGGCAATTAGAGGTAACATAGCCAGTTCCTCAGTTGAGGATCACAGGTTATCAGCTCGTATAACAACAACGCAACAGTAGGACAAGCTCGCTTCCACCTTCGGTCTTATAGTCACTTGCTTGCTTGTCATCTATACATATAATAGTCTTATAGTCACTTGCTTGCTTGTCATCTATACATATAATAAAACTGTAGAGGTCGAATGTTAGTCTGTAATCTGTAAATAGAAAACAATGCGTAAAATCAAGTCAGGGGGATGTTTCTGTCTGTTTGTACGGGCTAATCTCCGAAATGGCTAGACCGATTTAAATGAAATTTAGCATGGTAATACCTTAAATCCCTGGTCAACATCTTAGACACTTTTTATTCCGGAGAATTAAAGGGTTCCCGTGGAATAGTTAAAAAACCAGTAAAACCGCGAACGAGGTCGCGGGCAACAGCTAGTATTATAGAAGAAGAAAAAACTCGGTGTCAGCACTTAGTACCGCCCGCCTTTCTACAAACCTGCTTCTTTTATAATATTATGTAGTGTGTTATCTTTTGCCACTCTAAAGGCCATCAAGGAGAGGCGTGGCCACATGGCTGATGAGATATTTCGCCGCTAGTGCGGCAGATCCTTGATTATTCTTTCTTGACTTGATCTGATTGTATTTGGAACATTATCTTAATTAAATGGTAGCTAAATCCCATTGATTCATGCCACACCCATGCATTTGAAACCTATTCTTGATTATGAATTATGATAGAAGTTAATTAATACCTGTTAAGACCAATTGTATGCACCTGTTGACCTATTGTATGTACATTATGATGCAATAAATAAATAAATAATTTATTTATACATACTTAATAATTATTCAATTGATCCATGGTGTATTTCGTCCTCAGCCTATATACGTCCCACTGCTGGGCACTGGCCTTCCTCAGGAGGAAACACATGAGGAGGTGGTGATAAGGTGTATTTATACCTATATTATATCTGAGAGTCCTGAATAAATGTTTTATCGTTTATCACACGGAACAGATTTATCTATTCCTTGGTTTATCATATCGTGTTCATGTTACGGTAAGAACACTTTATTTAATTTATATTGAATTGCCATTTGATTATGACGACCGAAAAAAGACCTTGATATTATAATAAGATAATATAATTCTTTTGTTATTTCGAACCCAAAAAATTAGAGAGTAAAATACAATGCTGTAAGTCGATTGACCTTGAGACCTCTAACACTAACGTCATAAAGGCTGTTTTCGTAGAATACCTGTATTTTATTCTCATGCAAATTCTTTCAGCGCTTTATCGCTTCATGGACAATGACCATAAACCGGTTGGTCTCGTGACGTCATGACAAACACCGTTCCATTCGTCGGCAATCGGCGGCGTTAAACCACGCGTTTAAAATTCGAATCCCATTTTGAATTTCGAATCACGGCATCCGCGCGTTTTTACGTTCACTTTTTTTTCTTTAAAAAGTATAGATTATAAATTTGTGGTGAAATGTGGTCGATTTAATATTTGTTTGTTTGGAGTTTCATAAATAATTTTGTGTTACGCAAGTTTGTGGCTGTTTGCCAAGAATCAGGAGTTTGGGAATCTTGGAAATAGCTCCAGAAGAGATGGCGGTAAAGTTTTGTTTACTTTTTAACTTTTTAGTTCTTAATTTAAAAAATGTCGCGCTCTTGAATACGCAGTTTTGAGTGGATCATGTCATTAAGTTTATTTTACTTCTTCGTCACAAAAAAAATTAACCAAGATTTTATTTTGAAAGTTTCCCCACTTATTTTAAAGCCGATCTCGGTGCTCGGGTGATTGTAATTAGATTAAGCTTTGATCAGATCAAAATTTGCAATTCTACAAGTGACATTGACTTATTTAATGTCTCTGGTTAATTTAAAAAAAAACTCTAGGTACCTACTGTTTATTGAGAATCTCGCTGTGTATTGATGATAATCCTACATGTTTAATGGTGAGAAATGCATGCTGTGTTAGCCTATAATTGTTTTTCCACTAAAATTTCATGTTTAAACATGCTCTATACTTGTGTATAAGTGACAAAATGTTGGCGAACCAAATAAATAAACAAACTATACGCTCTATAAACAAATAATCTTTAAATAATAATATGTTTGCTCAATATGTGTTTTATGTTTGAAATGTAGGCTCCAACGAAAGAAAAATATATAGTAATTTATAATAATTAAAATATAATCTTTCAGTAAGTATGTAGAACAGTAAAATGGTGATGCTAGTAATTTTTATTACTCACCAGACCATAAAGGTATGGAATTACTAAATACCTATGTAGTTAGATAAAAAGGCAAGTTAAATAAGTTTTCTTTACGAAAATCATTCAGGAGCTCGGTGGCGTAGTGGTTAGTACGCTTTGGCTTTCGATTGAAAACAAAGCTACCTTCGCCATGGTCAGGCCGTGGATGGGTGACCAAAACTTTTGTTATCTCGAGCTCCTCCGTGCTTCGGAAGGCACGTTAAGCCGTTGGTCAATGTTTAGAAGTGACTTTTACGTTCTTAGAAATGGTCGTCCTCGGCGTAATACCATTATTGTTGTTACCGCTGTGTGGATATCCAATACAAAGGACAACTGAATGTCAAGATTTTTTAGAGATATAAACTTTGGGACTTCGTATTTAGGACAAGATTTTTTTAATGGTGTTTATTGGTCAGGAAAAAACAAATAACTAATTGTAAATATTTTTAAGAGGAGCTCGGTGGCGTAGTGGTTAGTGCGCTTTGGCTTCGATCCAAAACAAAGCTACCTTCGCCATGGTCAGGCCGTAGATGGGTTAGGGAGGCTGATCCCCTGGCAGACCCGCGTCGACGCCGCCGCGGCGGGCGAAGGAGACGCCTGTACCAACGGCAGGTGTCTCCCTAGCCCTGGATCGCAGACACCGGGACGGGGGTCCTGGGGGAAGGAAGGGGTGTCTGCACGTCGTGATCCAGTCGGCTGCCGAGCCCGTTGCTCAGGCTTCGGTAGTCCCCTGTAGGGGAGGTTGAAAAGAGGGAGGGCCGTGTACACCCTCCCTTCCATTGAGGAGTCCACACGGACCACCGCGTTTGCTTGGGCGCGTACTTGAGATCCCCGAGCGAACCAGATGCGGCTGAGGCGAGCACCCTGGGTTTTAGTGGGTTCGAGTCCCACATAACCCCCATCCCCCGGGTGGGAGGTATGCGCGGGCATTTCCCAGGGAAAAAAAAAACAAAAAAGGGCCGTAGATGGGTGACCAATACTTTGTGATCTCGACCTCCTCCGTGCTTCGTAAGGCACGTTAAGCCGTTGGTCCCGGTCGCATTTGTGCCGTTTCTACCCACCAACCCGCATTGGGCCAGCGTGGTGGTGGTACGGCCCTTAATCCTCATATGTTTCTCCATGAGGAAGGCCTGTGTTCAGCAGCAGGACGTATATAGGCTGAGAACACGAAATTCATTTTATATTGAAAGCCGAATAATTTCTATATCATCATTTTTTTTTGGAGCTATAGTAGCATCATGTGAACTTTAACATTTATATTTTTAACTACATATTTTAGTCCTCGACTGTACCTATTTAATCAATGACTGTACACATCGTTTCAAAAAGTTTCAACTCAAATTTTCCGTTTGGTAATCTCAAAGGGATTATTCTGAAATTGTTCACAGCAATTTCACATAAAAAGCAAAAAATGTCCAAATGTATTTGTTGTGACCTTTATGGACACAATTACGGCAATAAAGCGTGTGTAATTACACTACAGGTTAGGAATTAGGATCCGTAAAATCATGGGATGATTATCACATAAAGGGTAAGCACAAAAGAGGTTTTTATAATTTACTTGAAAATTGAACAAACAATGTTTACATAAAAATAAGCAAAGTAAGCCAGTCATTAAGAATCTGGCATAGAAGTAATCTACATACAATAAAACTGTTTTTCCTGTGACGGCTTCTCAGTTATAACCGGATTTTTTAAAGAAGGCGAGAACTGTGGTGGGTCCTCAAGCCTGTAGAACCACCACTGAAGGCAAAGGCATCCCGCCTAGGGGGTCCCGCTCCAGAGCCTCCAGGGCGCTCGAATAAAACTGTAGAGGTCGAATGTCTGTACATTGAAAAAAAAATGTTTAAAACCAAGTCAGGTGATTGTAAAAAAGGCGAAAATACCAAATTTATTTTTATTTATTTTTTGTTTCTCTGTCTGTTTGTACGGGCTAATCTCCGAAATGGCTGGACAGACTTCAATGACAATTTGTACCTTCTATCCCTAGTCAACATCTTTTAAATCCTCGCGAAAACACATCCGAGTATGTTTTCGTGGACCACCATTTTGTGGCAATTTCCTCTGTGGACCCCTAGGGTCTATCGACCACTTTGGGAACCAACGCTCTAAAGCGTCACGCCTCTGCGTCGAAAGGTCAAACTTCCTTTTACTGTACACGGTGAGAGCAGTAACAGTTATTAATTAAACCGGTTAACTGCATTACATATTAATATTCATACGAAGCGTCAGGAAGCGTAAAATGACTGCCGCGGTAATTGGAGGAAGCTGTTTATTTATACATTCATTTGTTTGCTAGTTACAGTACGCGGGTTCGCACTTTATTGAAGAATAGGTATATTGTGAAGTGAGTTTTTTTTACATATGACAGGTAAGCTCTCGACCTTCATGTCACCTGATGGTAAGTGACGATAAGGCCGAAGGTGGAAGCGAGCTTCGCCTGTATTCCCCAATAATTGAGGAACTGGCTATCTTACTTCTGATTGCCGGAACACAACTATGCTTATAAACTTATAACATTGTTATTATGTCGACAAGTTTAGGTAAGACGGGGGTAGCTAGGCGGGCTCACAAGTCCTACAACCAACCAAACCGAGCAGAAAACTTCCGTCCCATGGGGAATCGAACCCTGACCTCCCGATAAACACCCGGTGTTGTGAACCACAACCACTAGACCAGAGAGGTTAAAACTCCTCATGTGCTTCTCCATAAAGAAAGGCCTGTGCGAGGGCGAGAAAGTCATGTCGCGCCGACCATCCAGAAGACTTAGGAAGTTTTTATAGCGATGAGGAGCTGGAGTAACTACACAAGCTTGTTGATGGACTGCATTTGAGCTGACGAGTGACAAAAGAGAGTGGGAGAGATGTTGTGCCGACACCACATAAAGTGAGAAGTGCAGGAAATTTTCACATTATCTAATATATAATATACTCAAAGGTCAACAGTATTGACATAGTGATCTATCAACGCACAGCCCAAACCACTGGACGGATCGGGCTGAAATTTGCAGCATGCAGGTAGATGTTAAGACGTAGGCATCCGCTAAGAAAGGATTTTGATTAATTCTACCCCCAAGGGGATAAAATAGAGGATGAAAGTTAGTATGAAACTTTGTCAATTTTAAACCGATCGGGCTGAGACTTTGAGAGAAAATGTAAACAGTTCCCGTGGGATAGTTAAAAAAAACATAGTAACCGAGGACGAAGTCGTGGGCAACAGCTAGTCTATACATATAATAAAACTGTGGAGGTCGAATGTCTGAACATAGAAAAAAAAATGCTTAAAACCAAGTTAGGGGGACGTAAGAAGAGGGAAAATACCAAAACTCTCGGGCAAATTCCGAAATGGCTGTACCGATACTACCGATTTCAATAAAATTTTGCATGGTGATACCTTATATCCCTGGTCAACATCTAAAATACTTTTTATTCCGGAAAATTAAGGGGTTCCCGTGGGATAGTTAAAAAACCACAGTAACCGCGGACGCAGTCGCGGGCAACAGCTAGTTGTTTAATAAGTTTTGATACATTGTAACGTTACATTGTAACGTCTCTAGATGTTGGCTAGGATGCCTTATGTACTCTAATATTTTGCATGATATTGTAATAATTAGCTTAACATGTGGTGCATTTCAACTGTAACATCTTTATACCCTGTTAAAAGCAAATAAATGATCTTATCTTACATATATAATATTAGATTAGTTGCCAAGGGCTGTAAGGCATCTTTATGCTTACACCCGAGCTAACTACTCTGCTTTACATCTCGATTGTGAGGTAAGTGGAAAAAGGCATTACAAGAATAAATAAATTTATTTTCAAGAACTAATTTAGCTTCGCCGTTCGATATTCAAAATTGATGAAAATAGCGAAGCGACCTCTTTTGTCATTGGGCTGAATGCATGATGTCTAGTGCCAGTAAGATGGTTAGATGTACGCGAACTTTTTGAAAGAGTTTTTTTTTTATTACTTACCGCCCTAGGGCGTTTCTAGCTACATTATTAACCTAGGGCGGTAATTGATCACTTACAACCCGCATCTGGGGGTATTAAGGACCTACTTACCGAACATGAGAGATGTAAATACATATAATCACGACAATTATCCCTTAAGGGTTAGTCAGAGACTAGGCAAAAGCACCGCAAAAGCTGTCCATTGCCATAGTCCGCGCTTCACCAAGCAGTGACTGCACTCAGCGTGACAGGTGGGGAGCCCGTCGCCGCTATAAGCTTTTGGATGTTGTGCAGTTCTAAGTCCATTAGTCGCCTTTTACGACTCCCAAGGGAAGAGATGGGTTGGTATGTTTTGATGACCCAATTATATTGTTTTTATAAGTCAGAAAAAAAAAATACCTGAACCTAATCTATCAGTAAACTTACTCGTACATTACATAGGAATTGATCCTTGATCATTCATGAATCCTTTTCCTATATTTTATAAATTTCCGGTAACATATATTGCTGACCAAATAATTATTTTGCCGCCCGAATAATCATATTGCTGACAATATATTTATTTGCTGCCCAAATATATTGTCAGCTGACCTTTTTGTTGCTGATAGTTGCTGATTTTTGTTGCTGAATTTGTCGGCTGACCTTTTTGTTGCTGACCAAATAATTAAATGACTACCCAAATAATTACTTCCCTTTTTCATATATCCAAAACCAAGCCTTTATTAGATATACGATATTCCACTTCTCTGGCAGGACATAGCCTTCTACATACACATTATTACCACAGTAAAAGTAAGGCAGTATGTTCTCTGTAACACCTTCTTTATTTATTCCGTGTCTGTAACGCACTGAGCATGTTATGCCTGTATTACGAGTGTCTATTAGTACACAGATTTTTTTTTATCGAATTTCAGTTCATCGAAAACTTTTCCGCGATTTTTAATAAAACAGTTTTTAGTTCATCATCGAACAATTATTTACCACTGTTTTAATTCATCGAAAAACGTTTCCTAAAACAATCTTGTAAATTTTTTCAAATCATTGCATTAAAAGCTAATTCGGGTTAAATAGTTGATTGGTATATATCTAAGAATATTTATTTATTTACGTGTCTTACAAAAGATATGCTGCAACATAAATCTTACAGTGCTCTCTTCGAGCGAAGCTTATAAGCCCATACAGATTCACGGCGAGAAGACTCGGCGAGAAGTTTCGCCGAGAAATCCTTTGAAGTGGCCAAATTGTACTCTTGTTAAGAAATTGTTACTTTAAATGGTGTTCAATAGAGTTTCTTTTTCATTTCGATCGGAAAACAGGCGAGCGCGAGAACGAAACTGCGAGGCACTCCTCAGATTCACGCTACTCGGATTTCTCGGTGTTCTCGGGAGTTCACACCGTGAATGGGACATATAAAAAGTTATAAATTAAATTAATTTTGGGACTACTGTTCCAACATTATACTATGGAAGTTGTAAGGAAGCGTGATTTCATCTATCTGTTAATGTTAGGCAAATGGTATTCAAAATGATGTAATAGTTAAAATTGTTATGTATGCATCATGGTTCAAGCTTAACGGTAGGGTGACCATTAACAAGTTTTGACTTCGTGGAGTCAATGACTTCTGCTTTTTCTACTATATTGTCAGCGGGCTGTGAGCAGGCTGACGGACGCTGCATAACTATAGTACGTCTCAATCCAAGTTGCCATAAAGGTAAACAAAAAAAAGGTAATGTTTCATCTCTAAAATGTTTTGTGATGACTGTAGGTAATTGAAATGAAATTTATTGGTTATAGAATGATAAAGGTACAGAATAATTGAATGACAAAATATTATAACAAGTATTATAACCAAATGGTCACCACTCAGGATTTGCTACAACCTGGATGGTCACAGCGCTGGTCTTCCGTAGCGCCAATCTAGAGTGCAGCGCGCGCCAACCGTCAAACCTCAAGCTGCTGAGTCTCACCTACATAAAGTGCTCAAATAGTCCAACTAAATGAAACGGACAACAATTGTTACCGGTTATTATGTTTACGTGCCAATGTCCATGTAAAAGGTGTGATTATTGAATAACAAATTCGGTAAGTCGGCATTTTTGTTTACCTTTTTGGCAACTTGGATTGAGACGTACTATAGCGATAGAATGACAAATTATGCAAAGAATTAGCGAACTAGGTGAAAAAAATATTAGAATTGTTTCATGTTCCATTTGTTTCGTTTGCATCACTGACGAAGCATAGCACTAGCTATAGTGTAAGTTTTCACTGTAAAAACTCAACTTTTTTAGTTGCGCTAAGAATGTCAATTTCTATAGGAAACGTGAAATAGTTGAAAGTAGTTGATTTCCCATAGAAATAAGGGGCCACTCACGAACCTTAATTCAGCACTTAAATCGGACCTAAAATTGGCCCAACACACTTAAAATCGTAACGATTTGCCCACACACGAGGCGATCTGAGAGGCGATTTAGGGTGTTCCCCTGCACTGCCCCGATGTTGGGTCTGATCTATGGCACGTGAGTGTCGTGAGTGGACAGATGCCTTTAGGTAGTTGTCCCACCGCCGCCGGCGAGTAAACGACTAATTATCGGCTATTTTCTCGCTCAAGAAACGTATGATAGATATTTATTCGCTCAAGAACTCCGTGTGAACAAAAGAGATGCATATTATAGAAATAGTTGATCGCTGACTGTTCACTCTGTCGGCGAGGACTCGCTTCCCTAGTTGAGCTGAGCGACAAGAGCTATGAAAGATAACACTCACTCAGAGAGAATTTTTTGTAAGGTGGGCTGTGAAATGTAATAGCCCAGCGACAAAACTGTCGGAACTACACACTCGCTTCTCGCTGGTCGCCAACTCGTTTTTAGTTTCTAGCTCCACTCGCTACTCGCTCATCGTTCCCAGTGAGACAACTGCCTTATAGTTCGTCTCAATCCAAGTTGCCAAAAAGGTAAACAAAAAAGCCGACTTACCCAATTTGTTATTCAATAATCACACTTTTTACATCGACATTGGCCCGTAAATATAATTAACGGTAACAATTGTTGTCCGTTTCAATTGATTTCAATCACCTACAGTCATCACAGAACATTTTAGAGATGAAACATTACCTTTGTGTTGTTTACCTTTTTGGCAACTTGCATTGAGACGCACTATAGGTCCGTAGTCCGCGGTTTGTACCAAAGTCCGAATAGACGTAAATAATGTTTGCTCTTCGCTTATTTTGCTCATCCGTCCGCCCACTATATATCTTTTATAATGCTTATAAAGCATACTTTATTAAAAACTTAATTTTACATATTTATTTGCATTAAAACCTAAACTTAGGACTAAGCAAAACAATTGAGCCTGAACTAGGTGACCCTGTTTTTCAGGCAATGGTGAGGCCTTGGGGGGGTGTTGAACTCTTTGGGATCTCGAACTCCTCCCTGGTTCGGAAGGCTGAAGGCACGTTAAGCCTTCGGAAGCCGTTGGTCCCGGGACGTATATAGGCTGAGGACGGAAGCGCATCGACGACATATTAAACTTTTTAAATGCAAACATTTTTTTGAATACGTTGGGCGTCGGGCATATAACTAGTATAGTCTTTCATAAAAAAAGAGGTTAGCGGCCGGCTCCTTTCTAAATCCTGTTCTTATGAAACTGGCTTCCAAATAAAAAATGTCACTTTAAATAGTTGCTACAGTCACGAGCAAAAAAGTACCCAATTTAATACTTTAACATACGGTTTTATCATCTGTGGCTGGGCCACATTAGCAATACTTGACGATCCTTGACGACCTCCGTGGTCGAGTGGTCTGTACGCCGGTCTCAAGAAGTCGCCATCTCGAGAGGTGGGGGCAAATGTTTGTATTTGTTCTCCAGTCTTGGATGTTTATATAAATATAGTGTATTTTCTGAATATTTACATATATTTATCTATTTAAATATCAGTCATCTAGTATCCGTAACACAAACAGCATTAGTTGCTTGAAATGGGGCTAGTTGATAGGTGTGAATGTCTGAGGATATTTATTTATTTATGAATGTCAAAATGAAATGGGCTAATGGTATAGGTAGTGACTCATACATTCTCCTTTTAAAGCTTTATTGGGTAAAGTCAGAAAGGCGGTTTTTTTAACCAATAAAAAGTTTTTGCTAACTCTACTGTCACAGCCATTCACAGCCCTTTGCTACCAAAAACGATTATAAAAAAAACGTCGCTCGCATCAGAACAAAAGCTATTACATATAGGGCTATTACTTAAAGGTAATAGCCCTATATTATCTACTTAGTTATAAATTATGTAGTTTCAAATTGTCACCGTGACCATGCTTTCTGTCTTCCCACGCTCGACATAATGATATAAATTATATCATAATTTATTTATGTCATAATGTCGTAAATATATTTTTGTCTGTGTTATATTTGTGCTAGTCTTTACAACATGGTTCACAAATTGTAATATGTTGTGTACCTGTAAAATGTTTAGAAGTGACTTTTACGTTCTTAGAAATGGTTGTCTCTGCGTAATACCATTATTGTTATTACCGCTGTGTGGATGACCAATACAAAGGACCACTGAATATTAAGATTTTTTAGAGAAATAAACTTTGGGACTTCGTTAATTTACTCCTTTTCTATTATTAGAAACAAATTTCGTGTGGCGTATATTGTCCTTTATTTTTCTGGCAGGTTATTTAATTTTTTTAACATAACCCGCATGACACCCGTTCCCATAGGAATATCGGGATAAAAGGTAGTCTATGACCTTTCTCAGGCTCTAGACTATCTGTGTACCAAATTAAGGTTAAATTGGTTCAGTAGTTTTGACGTGAAAGCGAGAGACAGATAGAGTTACTTTCGCATTTGTAATATTGGTATGGATTTTAGTATTTTTCCGTTTTGAAGTCACATGTATCTAGTTCCATTACAGCAAATATTTCACAAAAAACCTTAGAATGACCAGGTACTAAAATGGTTCCCACATAACCACATATTTGTTTTGCCCGCAACTATCTACATTAATTCATACAGAGACATCGCAGTTCTTAATTTTTTCTTAAAATATGCATGGCCGTTAGCACATGTGGCATGTGTGCCACTCACAGCTTCATACAATAATAAGTAATATTTTTTTGGACAAAACAAAAAACATTGAGAACTTAGTAGTTTTTGCCCGCGACTTTATCCGCGGTTACTGGTTTTTTAACTATCTCACGGGAACCCTTTAATTTTCCGGAATAAAAAGTATCTAAGATGTTGACCAGAGATCTAAGGTATCACCATGCAAAATTTCATTAAAATCCGTGCAGCCATTTCGGAGATTAGCCCATACAAACACACAAAAAGACGAACAGACAGAAAAACAAAAAATAAGAAAGATTTTTTTTTGTTTTTTTTTCCCAATTTTTGCATCCGCCGGACATGATTTCAAGCAGACCTTTACAGTTTTATTTTATGTATAGATTGATGACAACAACTTACGCTACCGTTAAGAATAATATTCACGTCAACATCTGAGATATTTATGTTCAAGACTCCATATAACAAGGGAGCAATTGTCATAAATCAAACTGTGTGGTGTAATTATTAGCTTATCTATACATATAATAAAACTGTAGAGGTTCAATGTCTGTACATGGAAAAAAATGCTTACAACAAGTCAGGAGTAGGTAAAAAGATGGAAAATACCAAAAAAAAATCTATTAAGTATATTTATCTATCCTCTGAAATCAATCGAGGAGCTTAGTGGCGTAGTGGTTGGTATTCTTTGGCTTTCGAATGAAAACAAAGCTACCTTCGCCATGGTCAGGCCGAGGATAGGTGACCAAAACTTTGTGATCTCGAGCTCCTCCGTGCTTCGGAAGACACGTTAAGCTGTTGGTCCCGATCGCTATTGCAACTGTTTCTACCCACCAACCCACATTGAGCCAGCATGGTGGTGTTACGGTCCATACTCCTCGTGTGTTTCTCCATTAAGAAGGTCTGTGCCCAGCAGGGGGTTGTATATAGGCTGAGGACAGGAGGACATCCGTCATCTAGTATAAATAATAAATAAATAAAAATTCTTTATTGTAACTTATTGTGCACGTAACAATATTAAAACTTATGCTACTAAACTAGGACAAGTCCTGTATTCTAGTCAGCAACGATTCCTCCTACTGTTACAGTGCAATTTTTAACTTTGGTACTATGGTCACCATTAAAACTTATTAAACTTATTATTTTACTTATATAATCACTATTGTGTGTGTGATATGTGGACTTGTAAATGATGTGCATGTTGGTAAAAATGTAAGTGATGTGTGTGTTTGTGAGTGTGTGTGTGCATGTAGATCATGATGTGAGTGGGAGGGTGGGCATATACATACATACATAAGTACGCAAATATATATATTTATACACAATTAACTAAACAATATTATTTTATAAAATCCTCGGTCTCTTTATATCTCATTGTCCGTAAAAAGTTCTCCGTTAATTTTTTTACGTTCCGTTTTGTCATGTTGTAAATATTCCATGTTCTATTTATTTTATCGTAGAGTTTAGCACTGAGAGCATTAAATTTTTGGCTGGCCCAGACTGTACGGCATCTTACTTGAGGGCACACCCTTAGTGCTCCATGCCGTCTACTAGAAATTAGTACTGAGTCGTATGGCAGTAACGAATGTCTACGGAGCACCAATCTTAGTATGACCAGTTGACGTACTGTGAGTACCTCGCATTCGGCGTAGAGTTTGTCGGTAGTATCCGTAACACAAGCAGCATTAGTTGCTTAAAATTGGGCTAGTTGATAGGTTGTATTGTATGTTCGATACCGTTTTTCTGGGCAATAAAAGAATTTTAAAAGATTTTTTAGGAAACGTTTTTCGATATAAAACAGTGATGAATAATTGTTCGATGAACTGAAAAAATATAAATTAATCATCGTGGAAAAGTTTTCGATGAACTGAAATTCGATAAAGAAATTATGTGTTCTAATAGACACCCCTATTATATACGTTGTTATTTAACACTGGTGGGAAACGAAGCGACGACTCCTTGTACGAATACCCTTTCGCACGCTAATGCTACTAATAAAGCAAAATGGGAAAAGACGCCATTAAAGAACCCTTCTTTAAATAACCGTGTAGTCTACATGTTTACATGACTCATAAAAACGTTAGATGTTTTATAACGATTCAGTTTTTATTTATGCGATTACGCAATCTCTATAATTATATGTTCACGGAGTAACTCTTGCATTATTAATTACGAGGTTAAGTTAACCTAATTACAGTAAGAGTCAAGGAATATTACCATCGGTAGACGTGTGTGGACCTCGCTCAGCTGCTCGCTGAGAATACCCGCTAAAAGTCCCTAGAATACAGGCTGGATAATTTTCATGGGCCCGGAGGGCAAGTACCTTAGATATAACATAACTAATCAACACACATTTCGCTAGATACGTTAGGTCCCCATGTGGTAAACCTGTTGCCATGCACCGACCAAAATGTGAGGCAAACGATATTCACAATGAACTACATTCTCAGTTTTTACCAAACTCTCCCAAAGCTTTCCCAAAGCCAAACCAGCTAAAGTTAAAAAAAATATATATCACCTTTTTTAGGCGAATTTAAATTCTGCTGATTCGAATTCTTGCATTAGGAGAGACCTATGTACAGCAGTGGACGAGCGTAGATTGATGATGGCTGACGATGATGGATGATGATTCTCTCAAAGTTGTTCAGATTGCTTGTGTAAACTTAAGAATTTCCTTGAGTGTGTCAATTGTATTATGTAGATGCCCTTACCATAACTATATTCTAGGTTACGCACATCTATATAGGTATATATAACTCAAAGGTGACTGACTGAGTTCTATCAACGCACAGCCCAAACCACTGGACGGATCGGGCTGAAATTTGGCATGCAGGTAGATGTTATGACGTAGGCATCCGCTAAGAAAGGATTTTGATTAATTCTACCCTCAAGGGGATGAATGTTTGTATAAAACTTTGTCAATTTTAAACCGATCGGGCTGAGACTTTGAGAGAAAATTAAAGGGTTCCCGTGGGATAGTTAAAAACCATAGTAACCTCGGACGAAGTCGTGGGCAACAGCTAGTACGCTAATAAAGTTAAATAAATGACTTTAACGCCGCCAAACTCTTTAGAGTTACATCATGAAATGATCTCACATACTATATGTGGCTATTGTATACGTCATAAATATACATTTATATCTATAGTGTGGGTTTTAATGAACCTTTACCTACCCGTTCAAGGATATACCTAGGTAATGTTTGTAATGTGTGCTATATTATTAATTATCAAGAAAATACATACATACATAAAATCACGGCTATTATCCTCCGAGGGTTAGTCAGAGACTAGGCAAAAGCACTGCAGAAGTAGTCCACTGCCATAGTCCGCGCTCAACCAAGCAGTGACTGCACTCAGAGTGACAGGTGGTGAGCCCGTCGCCGCTATAAGCTATTGGATGGTTGTGCAGTTAGAACTACTGTCCATGTCCATTAGTCGCCTTTTACGACACCCATGGGAAGATGGGTTGGTAATAATCTTTTAATGAGCCGCTAGCCGCCATAATATTTTAGAAATAATCGTCCTCAGTTATGACGTAGGCATCCGCTAAGAAAGGATTTTGATTAATTCTACCCTCAAGGAGATGCAGGTTTGTATCAAACTTTGTCAATATTAAACCGATCGGGCTGAGACTTTGCATGCATAAAGCTACTATGACGTAGGCATCCCCTAAGAAAGGATTTTTTTTTCCTTTATTTGGGAGAATAAACAGTAACACAATAAAATATTACTTAAGACAAAAAAATACATATAAAAAAGTAATTGTGGAACCCACAACATTCTCCACAAATTATGTTGAAAAACATGCCAAAGACTTATTATTAACAAATATAAGTATATATATCTAATGATAAACTTACGATTGGTAATGTACCTAAACATACAATAATAGTGTAAATAACAGACAATGTGAATGTTGAAGTTAATTTAAAATACTAATATAAAAATAAAATACCCGTTTATCAATATAGTTATCAATATAATATCAGTAGTACAAGGAAATTGTAAAGTTTAAGTTATTGTACCTCTGAAGCCAGAAGGGCCTCGAGAGATTGCCTCTTGAAAACATTTAATGGTAGTGAGAATATGTCAACATCGAGTAAATAATCATTGTAGATATTCTCAATGCGAGAGAGGGGCACACGTTTTGCAGAATTTGTTGTAAATTTAGAGGGCATAAACAAGCGGTGCTCATATGCCTCCCTTATCCTCTGAGATCTACTAGGTAACCGGAAGCGTATTTGTTCAATAAGCTCGATACAATCTAACTCATTATTAATTAATTTATAAAGTACGGTCGAACTTAATAATAGCCGCCTTAATTCAAGTGTATGCAGTGAGAATTTATTCAGATTGTTGCTGTAAGAATCTTTAAGGCGGTAGCATTTGTAATTAATAGCCTTGAGGAACTTACGTTGAACCCTTTCAATTTGATCAGAATATTTTTTATATAATGGGTTCCAGATACTGGCGCAATATTCCAAATGAGGTCTAATAAGAGCTTTGTACAAGTGCAAATAAGTAGTTGAACGTTTAAAAAGTTCACACGAGCGCATTACAAATCCGTACATTTGAAATGCTTTAGTGACAATGCTATCCACGTGCTCATCAAGATGTAATTTAGTATCCAGAATAACACCGAGGTCCCGAATCGAAAGTACACTATCTAAAGGAGAATTATTGATGTGATAAACATTTCTTATTACATTTTTATTTTTAGTAAAAGACAAAGATTTACATTTATTCAAGTTCAAGTGTAGTTTGATTTTGATAAATTCCACTCCTAAAGGGATAAAATGGGGGATGAAATTGAAAGTTAGTATAACTCTTCTTAGATTTTCGACTGATTGAATTGAAATAAAAAAATTGGAGCTAATATGATGAAGACGTTCGCTTAAATAGGATTTATCAAAGTAACTATTCTACGCGGGCGAGGTCGCGAGCAAAAGCTAGTTTAACTATAAATGGAAACACATACGACTTGTACAGCTTCTGTCTTTTATCTCAACATTTAAGGTTCGCCCGTCCTCCAAGAAACGGACAACAGAGCAAACGGCAGTGTCAAGTTACTGCTCGTATACTGTTTGAACACGAACGTAACTGATACTCGCCCGACTGACACCTATTGACTGAGCCGTTGGTTGGGACCACAATATTATTATTTATTACTTGCTTTCTCAGGCGTTGGTTAGTACATTATTCATTGTATCGTCATAAACCTATTTATCTTTTAGACTTTAACGACATCTTGAAACTTATAATAAAACTGTAGAGGTCAAATATTGGGTCCTTACCTGTGAAAATGGTGTTTTTTCTCTCTCTTTGTATTTTGTCTGTATCTATCATTTCGTCATCAGCCTATATACGTCCCACTGCTGGGACAGGCCTTCCTCATAAAGAAATACATGAGGAGTATGGGCCGTAACACCACCACGCTGGCCCAATGCGGGTTGGTGGGTAGAAACGGTCACAAATGCGACCGGGACCAACGGCTTAACGTGCCTTCCGAAGCACGGAGGAGCTCGAGATCACAAAGTCTTGGTCACCCATCCACGGCCTGACCATGGCGAAGCTAGCTTTGTTTTCGATCGAAGCCAAAGCGCACTGACCACTGCGCCACCGAGGAGCTCGGCTTTTCAGACATTTGTATCTATCAAGTTTCAGAGTATTCTTAAAAAATAATTACCTCCTCTTAAAATAGACCATATTTTTGAGCTCTTTTGATTTATTTTGATAAATTGTTGTAAGTTTAATTGTGTTAAAATTGGACACGGAGACAACTCTTTTTAAGTGCCTCCCGAATACATCATTTGATTTGCATTCACTTAAAAACGATAAATAATTTTTATGATGTTTGATATCACACATATCGCTTAAGGTTGTCTTATATGATACACGCCAAATCTTTGGATTTGTCGTTGTGAAGAAAACTGAAAAAATGTTAGTATGGAAAATGCAGACATCCCCAAAATTCATTATATATGTATAATATTATGTATATTCTGAATAATTATGTGTATTTATCTATTAAATATATTTGTCCGTCATCTAGTGTCCGTAAAACAAGCAGCATTTAGTTGCTTAAAATGGGACTAGTTGATAGGTGTGAATGTCTGAGGATATATAGATAACGATACATATCATCACGCCTTTTTTTAATTTTAGATACTAACTATTCTGGAAAATTAAAGGTTTCCTGTGGGATAGTTAAAAAACCACCAACAGCTAGTTACCAATAAAAAGGTACATTAGGCGGACCTGACGAATAATAATAGTCCTATTATGGCATCGTACATATAGAAAATGTATATATATATATATAAAGGACTCCACAGAAGGCAGAAGGTAAAATAAATATTAATATACAATAATGGAAAACTAAACAACAAAAACAGCTTATCTCCTCGCAAAAACAAAAAAAGAAACCTAAATCTAACATTAAATTATATTTTTTGTTGCTACAATCGTAGCTTGGGGAATATGCGCCCGCGCGACCGAGTAGCCGCTTATTACAAGCAACTGCATGCAAACCAAATAACGGCTGCGCTGCTTTCAATGAAATCGTTTTATAGTACAGTTGCATTGTAATTTTGCGTTGGAGCGGCGACACCGCTCAGTCGCACATAACTGGGACCGCCTCTCTGGTCGAGTGGTTGACACCACCGGGTGTAGATCGGGAGGTCTGGGGTTCGATTCCCCACGGGGGCAGGGGTTTTTCTGCTCGGTTTGATAGTGGTAGTGTTTGGGACTCGGTTCCATCTTTATGGTCCAAAATTGTCCCTTAAATTAATTATCGAGCACTAATTGACTACTTAAAGAAAAACGTTAGTAGTTCAATAAAAATATAATGGTGCCCGAAAATTGATAACATTACAAAATTTTCAATAATGACAAGTCTGTTATTTTTCGTTGCTATAGCGACCTCAACAGGTAGGGCTTCTAAGCCCGCCTGGCTAGCTACCAACGTACCTAAATTTGTCGCCATAATAACAATGTTATAAGCATTGTTGTGTTCCGGCAATCAGAGGTAAGATAGCCAGTTCCTCAGTTGTTGAGGATTACAGGTGAAGCTCGCTTCCACCTTCGGCCTTATCGTCACTTACCATCAGGCGAGATGAAGGCCAAGAGCATACCTGTCATATTTAAAAAAAAACTGAAATGTAATGAAATTAATTTATTCAACACACAAATAACACAAAAACAAAAGAACATAATAAGTAATATTAAATAAATTTCAATTATAATAGGTTGGGGAAAAAGTTTCTTCGCATTTTTTAAGAAAATTCAAAACATTTTTTAATATAGTTTATTTACATTTAACTAAAGTATGTAGGTACCATTTTGTTCGATAACTTTTTGCCATCTTGTAGGTAGGGACATGATCCCATTGCTATAGAAATTTTGGGACTTCTGGTCAAAATACCGCGACAAGTGGTTTTGGCAGTCCTCTCGTGATGTTAACCTGACACTGCCTAAAGAATTCTGAAGAGACCGAAACAGGTGGAAATCTGAAGGTGCAAGGTCAGGACTATACGGCGGCAGCCAGATACAAATAGTATAGCCAAAGAGATTTTATTACAAGTTTATACATACTATAATGCGAAAAGACTTTTTCCCCAACCTAATATATGTGCTGAAACGGCATTCCGCTCAGCATTTGTCACGAACCACCGGAGTGCACGATGCCGCTACTTCTAAGTTTAGTTTCAGATCAAAAGTTCGTGATTACTTCTCTAACATGTATAATGCTAGTTTGTCTGTTTCTACATAACGAATCATCATCTTATTGTGTATGTATTTATGTATACTTATATATTATTATTTATTTAACTATGTATGTAGTTATACATTGCGTATTTATGTAGTAACATGTAATTTTATTTAATATTAAATTGATGCATATGTTAATTTTATTAAGCCGCCACCAGGTCTTTGCTTTGCCTGATGGTTGACTGTTAGAGAGCGATATTAGTCCTAAAGTCCGCCATGTGTACATTTTCGTTTTGTAATTGACATGGAAGCTTAAATAAATACATACAATCACGCCTGTAATCCCCGAAGGGGTCGGCAGAGTCCAAGGAGCACTGTGTTCCTTAAGACCACATTTAGCCATAAAAAAATTGGGTTGGGTCAGATGGAAAATCGTGAAAAAGTAGTAACAAGTGGCTAGCTCATCGCCTACACAATCACAGACACAGTACCCAATACGCGCTAAGTCGCCTTTTACGACATGCTAGGCAAGAAAAGCAGTTGGCACATTCTTTTTGCGTCCCGGACCAACACGGGACGATGTGCAGCAATTTAAATTTAACTGGAGCTTAATGTACAGAAAATATGGGCTTTAGGTGCCTTACGAAGCACGGACGATCTCGAAATCATATTGTTTTGGTCAAAGATAGTGGCCAAAACAACGTGGGTTTTACATAGAAACAATAATACTCCAGCGAACTCCTCCTAGCGAGATAATTGTTACATTGTGAAACACAAACAAAAAAATCTAAATTCAAATTTCGTTTTTCTGTTCAGGGTATGAATCTGAGATTGGCGTTCGCCGTGCTGTCCTCTGCGTGCTGGTCAGCCTTCCAGCATGGGTATAATACCGGAGTGATCAACGCACCACAAGCGGTAAGTTCACACAATAAATATGCGGTGAATGAAACACGCCGCGCCGCACGACGCAGTGTCGCGCGTGACCATCGCGTCTCTTCTAATGTTGTGTGTCTCAAGCATGTGGATTTCAAGGTCACAAAGTTGGACACTATCTGCTTTATTGTTTTCAAAATCGCAACCATACTGAGTTTCTCCACTGAACTTTACTGAACTTTAACTTTTAACCGCCTCTTTGGTCTGGTGGTTCACACCACCGGGTGTTGATCGGGAGGTCTGGGTTCGATTCCCCATGGGGGCAGAAGTTTTTCTGCTCGGTTTGGTTGGTTGTTGGTAGGGCTTCTAAGCCTGCCTGGCTAGCTACCACCGTCTTACCTAAATTTGTCGCCATAATAACAATGTTTTAAGCATTGTTGTGTTCCGGCAATCAGAGGTAAGACAGCCAGTTTCTCAGTTGTTGAGGATTACAGGTGAAGCTCGCTTCCACATTCGGCCTTATCGTCACTTACCACCAGGTGAGATGAAGGTTAGAGCAAGAGCTTACCTGTAGTATGTAAAAAAAAAGAAGTATTAAAAATTACCTTTTTTTCTTCCAGGTAATGTCAGAATGGCTTCAAAAAGAAGCCTTGTCTGGCACCAACTCGACATTGCTGGCAAAGGATGACCCCAAAGTGACGACGATGTGGTCTATCACTGTCTCTATCTACTGCGTGGGTGGTATGATAGGGGGAGTCCTCACTGGAGTTGTGGCAGACAGGTAAGTCTGAGATAGAACAGAATAAAATTTTTTGCTAACCGAAATTCGAATATTTTGCTGACCGTTTAAATAACACTTCTAGGGATATAACTACCTACTTCTGAATCTCGTTTTTCCAGGTTCGGCAGAAAGAACGGACTACTTCTGAATAATATATTGGTGTTCATTGGAGCTGCTTTAGAGGCAGGCTCGAAGAGTGCCAAGTCTGCTGAGATGCTGATACTGGGAAGGTTAGTGGAGTACACATTATTTTTGAATTAATGAGAAGAAAACCTACTTACTGTAATTGAATGTTGTCATGAAAATCTATAGGAGACATATATTCTGCCATAGGCGTTCGCTTGCTGCTGGTGAAGATGGATCTAGAGTATCCATCCATATTATATTATTATGTCAATCTCGCAACATCCTTGAGCATGCATTTTTTTTTCAAGATGGCGACTATATCCAATGTTTGTCTCTTGTAAAACCAATCTAAAAACGTTAGCAAAAAGGTGGGACTTAGAACAAAATATTCTCTCAATATTTAAATATAATATTAATAAAAAAATGTTTTTTCTTTTCAGACTCGTGATAGGTATAAATAACGGGCTAAATGCTGGCTTGGCGCCCATGTATTTAGCGGAAATATCGCCCGTCTCTCTCAGAGGATCGGTAAGTCAAATACTTTATACAAGTCCACTTCTTTCTGCTTCTTCTCCCACTCTAAGGCACCGGCCACACAACAGACGCAAGACACGGACGGGGCGCGGACCGCATTTTTCGTCTAAAATCGTCAATTTTCGAACATTTCGATAAATTTGTCATATAACCCTAAGGAGTGAAAAGGACGGATGCTTTTGTCGATCAAATATGGCGACTGTCGAAATCTATGATCGCACTGCAGAAAAGACAAGGAACGGGCGTGACAGCCAGCGCCCACAGGGCTTTAACTATTCCGACGCAAGAGGCACACTCACACTCACACGCTGGCGAACGGGCACAACATCCGCGTCTTTTCGGCTTGCCCGCGTGCGCCCGCGCACGCCCGCGGTTTGTCCTTCCTGTGTTTTCAAAAAGGGCTGCATACATTTTGTATGAAAGTAGATTGAACGGGCGCCGCGATTGCGCCTGGTCCGTGTTTGCGTCCGTTCTGTGTGCCCAGCGCCCAAGACTAATGAACAACCTCTTCTCCTATCATTGTCAGGATCCAATTCACCACTACACTACACCGAAGCTCTTCTAATGTTAAGGAAGCCTGGTACTTTTGAATGGTTGTCTTATCATACTTACAAACCTTCTTCTTCTTCTTCTTTTTTTCTCTCTCATGCTCATCAGCCTACGTCCCACTGCTGAGCACAGGCCTTCTTCATCATGAAACACAGCAGGAGTATGGGCTACCACGCTGACTCATTGCGGGTTGGTGGGTAGAACCGGTTGCAATACCGGTCGGGACCAACGGCTAAACGAGCTTTCAGAACCACGGAGGAGTTCGAGATCACAAAGTTTTGGTTACCCATCCAAGGCCTGACCATGGTGAAGGTAGCATTGCTTTCGATGTCGAAAACCAAACCGTACTAACCACTACGTCACCGAGCTCCTAATATTTCTCTGTTAAAGTTTGCTCAATATGTACACTTATTCTTCTTTCTTCTTCTTAAGTCTCTTTTGTGGTGCTGACAATTAAGCTGTTTTATTCATTTATCACTAACCTGTACCGATTGGGCAGGCGTGGTGTTACGTTCCATACTCCTCACGCGTTTTTCCATGAGGAAGGCCAGTGCCCAGCAATAAGACGTATATAAGCTTAGGACGACGAGAATCTTCCTTTCCCGCTCTCCTCTGTCTCGCATCTATGAGTTCTTCACACTTCAATTGATTTCAAGTCTCGTCATAGAACTTCAAATTTTTTTGCCAAGTCAATAATGTTGTATTTTCGTTAGAGTTTTCTTTAATCATTCACATGGTTCTCTTGAGCGGGAGGATGTTGCGAATGGGATACATCGCCTAAGCTTTAGGCCCCCCAAGTTTACCGAACTTTTTCTTTACAGATCGGCACAGTCTACCAGTTAGTGATCACTATAACGATCCTGCTCTCCCAAATCCTGGGACTATCGTCGATCCTCGGGACAGAAGAAGGCTGGCCATGGCTGCTTGGTTTGACCGTCATACCAGCCTTCCTGCAGTGTGTGACTCTGCCTCTATGTCCGGAGTCTCCTAAATATCTTCTGTTGAATAAAGCACAAGAACTGCATGCTCAGAGAGGTAATTTTATGTCTACATTAGCTATCTTCGCCAGAGCTTTTTTTCTTTGTTTGTTTTACATATGATATGACAGGCGAGCTCTTGGCCTTCATCTCACCTGATGGTAAGTGACGATAAGAAGGTGGAAGCGAGCTGCACCTGTAATCCTCAACAACTGAGGAACTGACTATCTTACCTCTGACTGAGGGAACACAACAATGCTTATAACATTGGTATTATGGCGACAGATTTAGGTAAGACGGTTGGTAGCTAGCCAGGCGGGCTTAGAAGCCATACCACCAACCAAACCGTGCAAAAAACCCCTGCTCCCGTGAGGAATCGAGCCATGGACCTCCCGATCTACACCCGATGGTGACAACCACTAGACCAGAGAGGCGGTTTAGCCTGTCCTACGATGGGGGATCTAAACCTTGTCATCTCGAGTTCTTCCATGTTTCGGAAGACATCCATGTCATTGGTTCCGGCACAGAACAATAAAAAAGGTCCCAATTTTAACCGTTTCTATCAACCAATCCGCATCAGTGTTCATGCTAACAGGACAGATAAAATAAGTTTAAGATAAGTTAATTAACATAAGTTTTACTTGATGAAATAACCCCTTTAGACCTTTAAAGCAAGGTATTTTAACCATCTTGAATTTTTTCCCTTCTTCTTAGGTACTTTTATTATAAATCTAACCATCCTCTCTGGTTTAGCCTCTCTGGTCTAGTGGTTCACACCACCGGGTGTTGATCGGGAGATCCGGGTTCGATTCACCATGGGGGCAGAAGTTCTTCTGCTCGGTTTTGTTGGTGGAAGGGCTTCTAAGCCCGCCTGGCTAGCTACCACCGTCTTACCTAAAAATTGTCGTAATAACAATGTTTAGAGCATTTGTTGAGGATTACAGGTGAAGCTCGCTTCCACCCTCGGCCTTATCGTCACTTACCATCGTGAGATGAAGGCCAAGAGTTTGTAACGAGGCGCCATAGCCATATAAGCGACTCTTTGCTGTCATTGCGCTCTTCTCTGGCCATTGTTCTCTTGGCTTCCGTTTTTAAATTTGCTGTCTGTCTCTTTTTATTTGTTTTGTTCTCGAAGTTCATTCTTACTAGAGTCAGCGCGTAGAGCGGTTGACTCACTGCTAATAATTATATTAATATATATATAAAGTGATGATCAGCCATAATAAGCTTCAACTAAAAGTTACAACAACCGACAAGATCAGTTCCTGATAATTAAAGTCTATAAGTCTCTTTAAGGCACTATTGTAAGTAGCCCTACCTTTTTATAATATATTTACTGTTAAATGTGAAATTGTTTTATGTTCAGTATAATTTACCTTTTTTTATATAATTGTTTCAGTTGTGCCTTAATTTCAATTATATAAATGACGTAAGTGACGACCCAGTGCCTTTCATTATCCCCGGCTTCACCCTGTCACAAGCTTGCCTGTCATATGTAAAAAAAAATATGTTTGGAATATTATACATTTCAAAAGTAATTGGTACCTTTTCTTTATAGCGCTAAACTGGCTTCGTGGCGATGTAGCTGTCCACGGTGAAATGGAAGAGATGCATCAGGTAGGTTGTTATTTACCCACGCAATTATTAGGTCCTAACCTATGAAATTGGTATTTTGTATGGAGATTTTGGGGAATTCTGCATTTTCCATACTAAAATTTTATCAGTTTTCTTCACAACGACAAATCCAGAGATAATAATATTTGGCATGTATCATTAGACAAGCTTTAGTAATATGTGTAATATCACACTTCATAAAAATTATTTATCGTTTTTAAGTGAATGCAAATAAAATGATGTTTTCGGGAGGCACTTAAAAAGAGTTGTCTCCGTGTCCAATTTTAACACAATTAAACCTACAACAAATTATCAAAACAAATCAAAAGAGCTCAAAAATATAGTCTATTTTAGACGAGGTAATTATTTTTTAGGAATTCTCTGAATCTTAATAGTTACAGACGAAATACTAAGACAGAATAAAAACACCAATTTCATAGAATTATTTGCCGACCTCCGTGGTCGAGGAGTATGTACGCCGGTCTCAAGGCGTCGCCATTTCGAGAGGTTCTGCGTTCGATCCTCTGTGGGGGCAGATGTTTGTATGATGAATACAGGCATTTGTTCTCCAGTCCTGGATGTTTATGTAATATAAAATCTGACTATTTATATGTATTTATCTATTAAATATATTTTTCGTACCACTTGCTCAAAAAAGTGACATTCTATGCCACAAAAAGCGAACATAACAATAGTCGTTTTTAATCTGTTAAAAACAGGGAAAGAAAATTGTAATGAATTTTATTCATCCTCTAGTAATGTGATTGAAATTTGGAATACTTACCGAAATTTATACTGAACTACATCTGTGTTTACACCATTGAGTTTGTATATAAAGCATTATACATCGTTTTGAAAAAGGAATACGCATTTATTGTGCAGTTATGATTATTAAATAAAATTACGAAAACCGACGAGGCCGTAAACAGAGAAATACTCAAATCAACTCATCAAATTTAAATGTACCAAACAAATTGTAACTCTCTCTATCAATAATTGGACCAATGCAATGTTTCGAATGTTAACTTTTACTTTTAATTGTCATTATTTCTAATAAATAAATAAATGTGTTAATTTTTTGTAAATGATACGAAAAGTAGAGTATTTTCCTCGGTGATAAAGCTGTCTTAGTTTTGGGTGAACTTAAATCCCTCTTTAAGTTTTTAACACCCTCGCTACGCTCGGGAGTAAACCTCGAGTCCTTCGTAACGCTCGCGATTTAAATTGTCACCCGCGACAGAAGACACTGCATTATCCCCTAGGTTAATAATCTACTATATCCGCCATCTAGTACCCGTAACACAAGCAGCATTAGTTGCTTAAAAGGGCACTATTTGATAGGTGGATAGGTGAATGGCTGAAGATATTTCTCAAAAGTTACTCTTCATTGTTCACTTTATGTCATCCCAGAGCGACTTATGCAAGCAAGTGGTACGAAAACTATTTTATGTGACAGTTACATAAACTACTATTACAGGAAGCAGAAAAGAACAAAGTGTCCAAAAAGGTAACCCTTCGGGAGTTGTTCGGGAACAGACAACTGCGGCAGCCTCTCCTGATCGCCATGGTGGTGATGGTGGCGCAGCAGCTGTCCGGCATCAACGCCGTCATGTTCTTCTCCACCGATATGTTCAGGAAGGCCAACCTCGATGACGCTCAGTCGCAGTACGCTACTTTAGGTAAGAACTACTTGCAATGCCAAAAATATTGGGTCCTTACCTATGATATTGGTGTTTTTTTTCTCTCTTAGTATTTTGTCTGTAACTATTAAGATTCAGAGTATTCCTAAAAAATAATTACCTCGTCTAAAAATAGACTATATTTTTGAGCTCTTTTGATTTGTTTTGATAATTTGTTGTAAGTTTGTGTTAAAATTGGACACGGAGACAACTCTTTTTAAGTGCCTCCCGAATACATCATTTTATTTGCATTCACTTAATAACGATAAATAATTTTTATTAAGTGTGATAATACACATATTACTAAAGCTTGTCTAATGATACATGCCCAATATTATTATCTTTGGATTTGTCGTTGTGAAGAAAACTGAAAATATTTTAGTATGGAAAATGCAGAATTCCCCAAAATCTCCATACAAAACACCAATTTCATAGGTAAGGACCTAATAGGATAGCCGCTCATAAATTATAGTCTAAATTAAGCTGCTACGAGTTTGTGTAAGGATACTATGGCAGTAGGAATCTTTGCCACAATACTTCTGGGCACTTCCAGATATCCGAGGAACTCGGTGGCGTTGTGGCTAGAACGCTTTGGCTTTCGATTGAAAACAAAGCTACCCTCGCCTTGGTCAGGCTGTGGATGGCTGACCAAAACTGTGATCCAGAGCTCCTCCGTGCTTCGGAAGGCACGTTAAGCTGTTGGTCCCGGTCGCTATTGCGACTATTTTTACTCATCAACCCGCATTGGGCCAGCGTGGTGGTGTTACGGCCCATACTCTTCATGTGTTTCTCCATGAGGAAGGCCTGAAATACAAGGTTCCTTATATCCACA
Source organism: Parapoynx stratiotata (assembly GCA_910589355.1). NCBI lineage: Eukaryota > Metazoa > Arthropoda > Insecta > Lepidoptera > Crambidae > Parapoynx > Parapoynx stratiotata. The sequence continues at coordinate 3,116,688 of OU342476.1, read as the reverse complement.
ACGACTTAGGTATAGGACCTATGAAATTGGTGTTTTGTATGGAGATTTTTGGGATGTCTGCATTTTACATACTAACATTTTATCAGTTTTCTTCACAACGACAAATCCAGAGATATATTTGATAATATTTGACATGTATCATTAGACAAGCTTTAGCAATATGTGTGTGAACACGCTTGATAAAAATTATTCATCGTTTTTATGTTAATGCAAATCAAATGATGTATTCGGGAGGCAGTTAAAAATAATTGTCTTTGTGTCTAATATTAACACAATTAAACTTACAAAAAATTATCACATTAAATAATACGAGCTCAAATATATGGTCTATTTTTAGAAGAGGCAATTATTTTATAAGAATGTTCTGAAACTTAATAGTTACGGACAAATTGCTTATACAGAATAAAAACACCAATTTCATAGGTAAGGACCCAATATTTGTATATTCTTTGTTTCGTGTTGAGAAAAGGTGGGCGCCCAACGTGTGTGATCTATGCGAGCAATATGTCCTGTCCATCGCCACTTTCTTGAAGAACGAAAGAAAGAAGATGATTACTTCTATGACATCCCTGCCCTTCGTTCGTTTTTCCTTTAGTTGAAATTAGACGGTTCATAAAATTGGTTCATTTTTGCAATTGTACAATTATACTAATTATTTTTAATTATAATATTTTGTTTTTACCGAATCCTTTCGAATTTGACATAAATTTAATTTGACATTACATACATATATGAAAAAAAAACTTCAAATTAAATAATTGAAGACATTTGACTGTTCCGAATTCTTTCGAATTTGATATTTTTTTCTTATTATTTGATTTTCGTTAAGCATGATTTTTTTAAATGTAAACATTTGTATGCTTTAAGACAAAAACATGTCATGACCAAAGAAACTGTAACAACTGTAATATGTACTAGTGTTAATGTAATTTACAAGAAAAAAATTATTATTAATGTTTTTCTTGTAAATTGACGTTCATCAGTCTGATGAATGTAAATTTAGATATTTCATTTTCGGCGTTTCATCGACGACGAATAGAAAAGGAAAGCAAAAATGAACCGTGTAATTTTAGGTTTATTCTGTAGTTTTTATTTTCTTTCTTTCCCAGGCATGGGAGCGATGAACGTGGTGATGACGATAATCAGCTTGTTCCTGGTGGAGATAGCGGGCCGGAAGACCCTGCTGCTCGTCGGTTTTAGCGGCATGTTCGTATGGACCATACTGCTCACTGTCGCCAATATGTATGTAAGTACCACAAAATACTTTTTCTTTGTTTACGGCATCTTCAATTTTCTTAAAAACCAGTTTACTGTTCCTTAAAACTTTTTCCTTTAAAGAAGAAGTTGTTAAAGGTAATTGTTGTAGATAATGGTGCTGGTTGCACATGTAAACACAGTCCTTAACATAATATGTCTTAGTTAATCTATGTGTGTAATTGTTTATTATCCCAAATAAAGTGAAAAAAAAAAAGAAAACAAACACGACGCAAAACGAGGGGTGTTAAATGTTTGAAGCGTGTGTGTGTTGTGTGTATGTCTGTCAGTCTGTCTGTGGCATTGCAGCTCCTAAACGGATGGATTACGATTCTGTTTCTTTCGTCAAGGTCGCGCAAGTTACATATCCCAACATACTTACCATCAGGTTTTTTTCTATAATCAGCCCAGCAAATGACTTAAGACCACCTGATGGTAAGCAGTAGATAAGTCCATAAGGATAGGGCAGCACCAAAGGATGCAGGCCTAGCGACCTCCACCTTGCTGGCTCATAAGATGCCTTTTCACACCTCCTTTGAAGTCTTTTGAAGGAACCCATGCTGTAGGAAGGAGGGACGTGTGCCGGTATTCCATGCTCTGCCCCGAGCACCTGCGATCTTTCCCTCTCCCCGAAGGGGTAGGCGGTGGTGCTAACCCCCTCCCCCCCCTTTTCCAAATATTAGGTCCTTACCTATGAAATTGGTGTTTTGTATGGAGATTTTGGGGAATTCTGCATTTTCCATACTAACATTTTATCAGTTTTCTTCACAACGACAAATCCAGAGATAATAATATTTGGCATGACTCATTAGACAAGCTTTAGTAATATGTGTAATATCACACTTCATAAAAATTATTTATCGTTTTGAAGTGAATGCAAATAAAATGATGTATTCGGGAGGCACTTAAAAAAAGTTGTCTCCGTGTCCAATTTTACCACAATTAAACTTACAACAAATTATCAAAACAAATCAAAAGAGCTCAAAAATATAGTCTATTTTTAGACGAGGTTATTATTTTTTAGGAATACTCTGAATCTTAATACTTACAGACGAAATACTAAGAGAGAAAAAAAACACCAATTTCACCCAATATATTTATGTAGCCGTGTTACAAGGGCGAGACTTTTGTATGCACCGGGCACATTGTGAGGCATGCGATATTTACAACAAATTTAAACTCAGTGGTTACAGGCGACGGGTAACGAGTAGCAACTATGCGATTTGCATAAAGTAATTTTTTTTTTATTGCATAGAACAAAAGGTATTTTTTTGGTGTTTGTTGTTTGCATAGAACAATAGTTATTTTTTTTATTATCATGTGATGGATGTGTGGCGTTTCGCGACTAGATCGCATACGTAACGAACACATCCGGGGTAGCGTTGGAGTCCGTGACATAGCAGATAAACTGCAGGAAAGTCGCCTCCGATGATCGACCTAGCTGTACAGGGCCCTAGATCTCAGGGAAGACCCAAAAAGGGCTGGCTGAACGTCGTTAAAGCGGATATGAGAGAGAAGGGCCTTACTCCCAGGGATGCCGAAGACCGGGCAAAGTGGAGAAAGTGTAGTCAGGAAAAAAAAAACATAGAATAATTTGCATAGAACGCTCATCATAAAAAATGATAATTATCAAAACGAAAAAAGATGTGTAGAATTAATGTACCAATTATGTACAGCATAAAAAAATTAAAAGACAAAATTTATTGGTTTTTCTTTAGTCCGAGGTGAAAACTCACTAAGGCATTCGGAGTACCTGGTCTACATTAGGAATATATTCTGAAAGATTCACCTCACGTATGATTTTTTAAATTGCATTTTATAATTGTTTTTTTTTCCGAAAGCTCTAAAATTTTAAGGGGTGTTTTTAAGTCTATAGTACGTCTCGCAAGTTGCCAAAAAGGTAAACAAAACAAAGGTAATGTTTCATCTCTAAAATGTTTTGTGATGATATTGATATAGGTAATTGAAATCAATTGAAACGGACAACAATTGTTACCGTTAATTATATTTACGTGCCAATGTCCATGTAACAAGTGTGATTATTAAATAACAAATTCGGTAAGTCGGCTTTTTTGTTTACCTTTTTGGCAACTTGCATTGAGACATACTATAAAGCTTAGGATAGTTAAACAAATTAAATCTTACTCAAAATAGTCAGTGCCGTATTATCCATAAGGCACTTAAGGCCAGTGCCTAGGGGCCACTATGACCAGCGGCCCAGCACTCCCGATTAATAAAAAAAATATATTTTTCTCAATCAATATGTAAATTTTTATTTTTTAATGTTTATGTTAGTTTTATAAAAATATGCAAGATTTTCCTATTCTTTGTTTCATTTTTAAATGACTTCGATACTTCGTCCTGTAGATTGTGGCGAAAGTGTTTTCATTTGAAGGAAGGCGTACCTTTGCTATGTGATGACTGAAGTCTGTTGTTGATGATCATGGTACCTTCATTCTATTTCGTAATGTAGACAGTAAACATTTCCATATTGCGTTGTTGTGGTATGTAAAAGGAGACCCAGCACGAGCTGCTTCGGGGCCCCGAGATGGTTGATCCGGCCCTGCAGTGCGAGCATAGAACTTCGATAGCCGCCATATTTGATCGACAAAAGCATCCGTCCTTTTCACTCCATTGGGTTATCTGTCAAATTTATCGACAATTGGCGATCTTAGACGTCAAATTGGGCTTATTGAATGTTTTATGCTCGTAAGGCTGTTTATACTGTAGAATTTTATCAGCAGGAGTTATTGGGAACGAAGTGTTTGTGCCCGTTTCTGCCCCATTTCCCGCTCCGTAGGGGGAGGGGGGGAAACTGCGAGGTGGGCTTCGAAAATCTGTAGGCTTTAATGTAACTTTAGTTATTTTGACTGGACTACCCATGTTTCATGAAACCGGTTGGTTGGTGGTAGGGCTAATGAGCTCGCCTGGCTAGCTACCATTGTCTTACCATTGCCACCTAAATTTGTCGCCATAATAACAATGTTTTAAGCATTGTTGTGCTCCGGCAATCAGAGGTAAGATAGCCAGTTCCTCAGTTGTTGAGGATTACAGGTGAAGCTCGCTTCCACCTTGGCCTTATCGTCACTTACCATCAGGTGAGATGAAGGTCAAGAGCTTACCTGTCGTATATGAAAAAAAAACCCGGTTAAGACATTTGAAAGAAATAAGGAATGAAAACAAGAATAAAAATTCGAATATTTAATTTTACAAATCTGCCCGTGTATCAGGTAAATGGTCGCGACTTAAACATGATAAGTATAGCAAGTTTTATGGAAATCGGTTTATATCCATACTAATATTATAAATGCGAAAGTAACTCTGTCTGTCTTGCTTTCACGTCAAAACTACTGAACCGATTCAATTGAAATTTGGTACACAGATAGTCTAGAGCCTGAAAAAGGACATAGGCAACTTTTTATCCCGATATTCCCATGAAAACCGTGGTTATTAATATCTACTCGACCGAATATTATGTGACATGTTCCGTCAAAATGTAATTTCATTTTGAATTTTGAAATTTCTCAGCATTGTAAAATAATGACACGACAACGGAGATTTATCACCATGACAATAATTAATCAAAAGACACTGTCAAGCTATTTTCATTATTATAGTAATGAGAGGTTTTGGTTCAACTATTAACAATGAACATTTTGCTAATAAGAGCTGAATGTAATGATGAGCACTTTGTAAAAAAAATGCAGTGTTAACAAACAAGCAAAAACTTTTTGTTGACTTTTATCGGCGTTAAATCAATAACCACGCGAACGACGTCGCGGGCACAACTAGTTTTAAAATAAAACGAGAAAGGAGTCCGTAACAAGGTCGCGGGTTCGATTTCGACATTTTCGCATTCAATGTTTTTGTGATTCAACATATTGCTTGTTGAACTTCTAGCGACCTCAACATTATTTTTAAATAACATTGTTGGACCAGTTAATCCAACTTTTTTAAGAATTCAATTTTCTGGGTTTCAACATACCTACCTATTGCGAATTCAACATTGTGATCCGGAAGCATCATTTCTTCTATACCTAATCATTTCTGCATTATTATTTTTTTAATTCAAAAGCGTTTATTCAGTAAGAAGCGTCTTAGCGCATGCCTATTATGAATAACTACACCATCCGTTCACAAAAACTACTAGGAGGCCTTGTTCTGAGAAAACAAAGCTGTGACGTCACGGTGACGTGGAGGATGCCGGAGATTAATAAAAGACTTCTGACGTCACTTATTTTTGTATATTATTTGATAAATAACTTAGGGCGAATTCGACCAAATTGAGATAAGTAACACGGGAATAGTAATGTCAAGCTGAGTTCACACGATTGGTCAAATCTGCCCTAAGGGCGGAGCCGATTAGCTATCCTAGTTTTATCAAGTTTGGCTACACGCGAGTAATATTATTTTAACGGAGTACGCAGTTTTTCGCGCACGAATGTGTCAATGTCTCGTTTGACACAGGGCAGATTCGACCAATCGTTGCAGCTCAGTTTGGTATTACTATTCCCGTGTTACTAATCTCAATATGGTCGAATTCGCCCTTAGGCACACATAGTGCCTTCGTAAACTTAATGAAACTTGAACAATTTATATCGTTATAGATTATTTACTCGTATTATAATTTTATTATTATCATTTATTATTGTTTTTTTTAATAATATCGCGTCGAGCCAACTGCTCCAGACGCTGACCATATCTCTCTAATCTGTGACGCTGCCTCTGATAGGATTAAAATTAGAGTCCAAAACAATAAAAGAAAAAAAATACAAATTCACCTCATCCAAGTAGCACCACAGTGTCTGCCATCGATCGTTTGACGTCAAACTCTCCCAAGATGAAGAAATATATACTACTGAAGAAATATATACTGAAGACTTGGCTGTATGGGCTCCGTTCCCTTTGCCTTCCCTATATGGGAGAATTTTACAAAAAAAAAAGAAAAAAAAAACAGATGGTAAGTTTAAAAACAGAAGCAAAGAGAAAATAGCCTGAAAGGAGCGCAATAGAGTCGCCAATACTGATATAGCGCCTCGTTACAAAGCTACCATTGACCAAACTAAATGGTATTAACATTTTTGTTTTTTTTTCAGACTCACGTGATATGGGTGTCGTACGTGTGTATAGCGCTGGTCATCCTGTTCGTGGTCATGTTCGCCGTGGGTCCAGGTTCGATTCCCTGGTTCCTTGTTACTGGTGAGTAAATCAATGTTTTGACCATAGCGAAAGTAATTGTGTTTTTAATATTGTTTAGTTTTAAGATCTAAGCATACACAGAGGAAAACTTATTTTCTCATATCAAAACAAGTCTCAAAATTTTTAAATATATTATGACGAAATTTTAAATATATCCGTGGTCGAGGGATCTGTACGCCGGTGGCAAGGAGTCGCCATCTCGAGAGGTTCCGGGTTCGATCCCCGGTGGGGGCAAAGGTTTGTGTTATGAATATGTTCTCATGTAGGCATTTGTTCTCCATGTTAATATAAGTATTGTTTATATTCTGAATATATACATGTATTTATTTATTAAATATATTTATCCGTCATCTAGTGTCCCTAACACAAGCAGCATTAGTTGCTTGAAATGGGGCTAGTTGATAGGTGTGAGTGTCTGAAGATGTCTTTATTTATTGATTTATCTGCTTGCACCTTCTTGGAAGGCTCGCTCAATCAGACCTCTCAGTCTAGGCTAGTTGACTCATATCAAAAGTAATTAAAAATATTATTATTTCACATAGCATTTAGTACAAGGGTCCGAAATATAACAAGTTCAATAAATATAAATAAGGGATTGCTGTAGAAATTCAATTTAAACATGTTTATTTTTACTTTTTTTAATCTGCCAAAAACGCTATCCACCATGTTCGCGTAATTAGTGAAGTAACGCTTCATGTAAACAATTACTACGCATGGTCAAAATCCGTCAAACGCCAGTCGCAACCAATCAGGAATAACTGTCGGCTGTGTCACGCATGCGTATTGAATTGTTTACCATAATCGTGACTTTACGGCACAGATAATTCACAGACCATCATGACCGAAGGCGTTCTTGACAGTCAAGCAAAAACGTAATTATTATGTATTGTGTTATAGACCACAATTTTTTTAAAATATTTTTTATGGTGATGGCTAACAGTAATGATACATTTGGGGCCCAATAAAATAGGGTCAATTAGCCTATTGCATTCAAGAATAACCTGGGATTGACAGCTCCTTGCTAATACATTTTGATCGTGTTAACTAATTAGTAGTAGTAGTAATGGATACTGTTATTTCATCTTATCTTATTTTATTTTATTTATATATCATTATGTAGGGCTGCGGCGCATTGAAGTGCTCTTGTTTTGAGGTGCTCACGGAAGACCAGCGTCAGGCAGTTTAGGCTCCTGACCTATGCTGAGTGGGCTCCATTTTAGTGATACATGTTTAAGTTCTAATGTTGTTTCATTTTATTGTTACCTACTCTGTATCTTAATTTTAACGTGTATTGCTGAATAAACGATTCTTTCTTTCTTTCTTTAATTTAGTAAAGAATTTGCATAAATTGGAATCAAATATAGATAGGCAACGGAGAGAATCAACGCGCCGGAAAGATCTAAAGCACACTTTGAGCCCTAGCTTGAGTGTTGAGAGTCACTGCGTAAAATTTCAAGCAGTTATCCATTTTAATGCATTGCCTATAGAGCTGAAAACTATCTACAGTTGTTACATACTTCAGGAAAGACTAAAGTTGCTCTTTTTGGAAAAATGTTATAATAGTATTGATGAATATTTATATGACATTAAATAGTTATAAATGTGTGTGTGTGTGTCCATCAATATCTTCATTCAAAACCATCATAAAGCACTATTATTTATCACAAATAACTGATTAATCTATACATTGCTTTTTCTTTCCCAATTTTGTATTCATCTAAATATATATCAAGATGTATGTATATAAGTATTTATTTAAATATTTTTATGTATTATATTTAGTGTATGTAGTTCATTTAACATTTGCACGTATTCTTGTTGCATTTTCGTCGCCTACTTATAACTGCTATTACTGTCGTTAATGGGTTGACTGGAAGACATTCCTTATAGTGAATAAGTCCTCCCTTGCAAACATTGTTTTTACCAAGAAGTTGTAAAATTTTTCAATTGCAATAAAGAGTATATATATATATATATATATATATATATATATATATATATATATATATATATATATATATAACAATAAAAAAAGAAATTGCATGTATAATTTAATCACATTTGCTATTTTATTTTGTGTAAGTAAATTGTGTATACCTATTAATGTGAATTTCAAATACGTTGTAATATTGTTTAAGGAATAAATAACTTATGACTTTTGAATGTAAAAAATAAGCAAAAAGCCTATGTTTTTTCCAACAGAACTGTTCAACCAGTCGTCGCGGCCCGCCGCCACCGCGGTCGCTGTCACTGTCAACTGGACAGCAAATTTTATTGTCAGCCTGTCCTTCCTGCCTCTATCGGTAAGAAAGAAACGAGACAGAAGTTCGTTACCAGAATAATAAGTTCCACTGTTGGGCACAGGCCCCTGGCCCATCGCGGTTTGGTGGGTCGGACCAGCTTAACTTGTGACGTGGTGCACCCGATGATAAATAAAAGGCCTTCCTTATCGTCACTTATATATTTTATAGACATATATTAAGGCACAAAAAAGTGCCTTAAAGAAACTTGTAGACTTTATAATATAGCAGGAACTGGTAATAGAGAATCTTGTGGTTGTGTAACTTTGTAGGATAAGCTTATCTTAAACTATAAACTTGATCAGCACATTATAAATACATTAAAATAATTATCGGTGAGTCTACACGCTGACTCTGGTAAGAATGAATTTCAAGAACAAAAAAAATAAAAAGAGAGACAGTAAATTTTAAAACGGAAACCATGATAAAAATGGCCAGAGAAGAGCGCAATGACAGCAACGAGTCGCTAATATAGCTAAAGCGCCTCGTTACAAACTTACTGCGAAGCACGGGGGAATTCGAGATCTCAAAGTTTCGGTCACCCATCCCCGGCCTGACTATGGCGAAGGTAGCTTTGTTTTCGATCGTAAGCCAAAGCGTAACTCCTCTTCGACAGAAGTAATAATTTAAAACTAATCTAAGGACTTATTACAGAACGAAACTCAGACGTAGATCTCTGATTGAGTACTGTTCGAAAGAGATGTCGCTATTGATCCCCACATAACGCCATCCCTTTCTAGCTGTGTCCAGCTGAGGTCTACACACATTTGCTTCTAATTTTACACCTCAAAATATTTTCAATTCCACCAATTAAGGCTACTGTTCCTATTTGAACAGATCTTTCAGTGTTGAATAGCCTATTTGTTGAGAAAGGCTATAGTATAGGGTACATAGTACATAATACCAACACACTCTCTCAAGGTAACTATTCTACGCGGACGAAGTCGCAGCAAAAGCTAGTTTTAAAATATTTATTTATTTATTTCTTAGAAACATTTATGGTATTGTACTGTGATTGACCCCCACTCGATTGCCAAGTTATATTGAAGCACTGTCGATGTACAGTCACCAGCAAAAAGATATGACTATTTTGGTACTTTGAATTAATAAGGTTTTTATTAACAAAGTACAGTCAGTTCAAAAGTATACATTTTTGACAGTAAATGATTTCTAACGGAAGGGAATAATGACTGTCACTTGTCAAATATATGCATACCTATATTTTAGCGTGACTGTTTGCTGTTGACTGTAGACGCCCTCGCCATCTTAATTTCTGTTCAACGGAAGGCAAGGGAAACAAATCTACACATCCATTCGTTTTTATGGGAAAATTGATAAAACGATATTATAATGATAAAACTTTTTTTTCAGTTGGCGCTGGGTTCCTACACATTCATCATATTTGCAGTACTGCAATTTCTTTTCATACTCTTCATATTTTTCAAGGTTCCAGAAACAAAGAACAAAACAGTGGAAGAAATTACCGCCATGTTTAGACAACAAATGTAGACAAAAAATATTTTTACTGAATGTAGATAATTGGGTAACAATCTTTTTACCTAAAAAAAAATATTGTGAAGAATCTAACAGGACAAAGGAGTTAATAACAGTGAGCCGGCAGTGGTGCTTATTAAAACTGATCAAAATAATGTAATTAAAAAATATGTATTTAGTTAACAATCTGAAAAAAAACGATACCTTTTCTTTACTTTTTAATTACCTTTAAAATTACCTCTTCTAATTATTAAACAGGGCATCTTTCTAATGAACCAACAATTCGCAAGACTAGGACGCTAACATCATAAATAACTACATTTGCTCTACGAGTTTTGATAATTTGACACATATTGTAAACTTTCATACAAAAATAAAAATATTAATTTCTGAACGTTTTTAACTCTGTGCGCATCGCGCGCGAGCTCAGAGTAAACAGAACTGGAGTAGCCATTAGTCAATTTCTCAAACATTTTTTTCTGCCATTTCTTGCGGGGGGTGAGGTTACCACTACACTCCGCCAGCCGTTTTTATAAATGCACACATGCATAATTCGACACACAAATTTAAATTTCACGCACACACACGCTTCAAATAGTCACGTGGGGTGTGCGTTTTGACAACGTCACAGCCGCACTCCCCACGAGACTAGCGCTCGAAATTTGAAATCGTAGAATTCTAAAACATAAAATAATGAAGTAAATAATCATAAAATCTTAAAAATTATAATTACATATAAAAGGTGACACCATCTTTTAGCATACTCGATGTTTTCTATTTATTTTTACAACAGAAAACAGCACAGGCAGGCATTTTTGCGGGAGCTCTGTTCGCCGCAACGTTTACAATGTTATGGCTGTCAAAATGGCGGCTCAACTAGTTTTATTAAACGTGCAAGCATCCGATGCTTGTGCATTTGGCAGAGGGGAATGTTAGACAAAGGCTACTCCAGTTCTGTTTACTCTGAGCGCGCGAGCGTCGCGCGTGTCGCCTTTTCGTATGAACGGAACATAGTATTACTAATGTCACGACAGTACATTATAAGCTTGAAAACTAATTTTGAATTAATGTATAGAGATAATAGAACAAATGATGTTATCTAGTCTTGCGCGGTTGTTGGTTCATTAGAAATAACCCTGAACAAATTAAATATGATTATTTGTGCATTTTTAATAAAAGCCATTTAGTTAAATAATTAATGTTCTTCCATATTTTAGTTGCATTTCTTATATTCTTAAGTTGTAAGGTACGAAATCTCATATTTTTTAAGCTTCGTAATTTATTTTAAACATAGCCTGCTTAAAATATAATATAATTTTAGCCATTATGTCTGATTAAAGAGGAAGCAGCTGTTACCAAGCACTTTACCGCGCTTTGCCTGTCATATACAATCTATACAATACCTAATTTAAAATTGTATGTCAGGTAGTACTGACCTACAATTTTAAATTAGATATAGTATTTTTTTAATTATGTGTTAATGGTGGTTTCATAGGTGGGTTGCCCGCTTACAATAAATTACAAGAGACACTGTTCGCCAGCCCACCTAAGAAACCACCCTAACATTTGTTCTGAGTTTTTACGAGAGCGCATTCGATCCCTATTACCTAATATATTATGTTTTTGAAACAGTTAGCAAATTTTGAATTTTGATAAGCAAAAAAATACAATTGGTCAGCTAAAATAACTATTAGGTCAGCAACTTATGGGCAGCAGATATTTAAATTGTCAGCAAAATAAGTAATTGGGCAGCAAATAAAATGTGATCTCTGCTGCCAAATTGTTTCATATATGTTTTGATGACACAAGTATTGTTTTGAAGAGTCGTAATAAATAACCGTAACCTCATATCTACTTAACAGAATACATTTCCTAGGAATTCTTCATTGATCCTTTTCCTTGATTTCATACATTTCTGGTAACATATATTTTGCTGCCCAAATAATTATATTGCTGGCAAAATATTTGTTTGCTGCCCAAATGATTTTTCGGCTGACCGTTTTGTTGCTGGCCAAATAATTAAATGGTTGCCCAATCAATTATCTCCCATATGTTATTTATGTAATAGTTTGTTCCTGATTTATTTTTAATTTTGCATAAATGTGACAACGATCAATGTTTGTGTACTTAATTAGGTATTAAGAAATAAATATATTATTTTTATAAACTTTTGTGTTATTATTACTTATTAAGTACACCTGTAACACGGCAACGATTACATCCTCATACATTCGTTCCTGCAGTATAGTACCGAACGCCGCCAAGAGATGGCGCCACCAGTACGCTGCAGCGCGCTAACGTTTACCACCGAAGATTTACATAAGTGATTAGACCGATATTGTACAAATTGTCCCCCGCCGCAGCCCCACAGGATCAAGACCACCTCGTCGGTACTAGAGATGGTGTTAACTGTTTAAAAAATTATCTGTTAAAAATTAATTAAATAAATATTTTAAACAGTTAATTTTATTTGTAAGAACAAAAACAGCTTATCTCCTCGCGAAAACAAACAAAAAAAAGAAAACCTAAATCTAACAGTAAATTTAAATATAGCAAAAAAAATGATACTATAAGAAAAAATCGTCTGCATGTATATCCGTCGCTGGAAATGTACCAAAAAGGCTGGCTGAATTACCTCTCTGAATAGCAACGCTTATTCTTTGAGCAAAATACAGACCAGCCTTCTTATCACCAGATTTGTCGCAAAGCCGCTTCGAAATTTCTTTGTAGAGCTTATGAGCAGATGGTCCCCAAGGTCCCAACGTTTCTACCCCAAAAGGCTCAAATATGTAGTCTTCACAGAGGCTACTATACTTGCGCCGTTTGAGGGATTCCGCGGAAGTGGCAGCCAAACCAGACCTCACCGAAGTTACAGGAACATGGGAGGCTGCTAAGGTGTCGACACAAGTTGCATCCCACACCAAAGCACGACCCATCTTCCAGGGAACCAGAGTCATTCCATCTGGTCTCTTGCCATCATCACGAGCCAAACCATTCGGTTCAAGAACAGATGGAGCACCAGCTGATGCAATAGCCCGACGAATGACACTGTAAATTTCGGAGTGTCTTGAAATCCTGCCCGCACTTCTTGGACACGATAGACCATGGTGACCAAGTGCATCAACGGCAATGCCACAATGACAGCGATGAGGTACATTGCAAACGGCGCCAATACGCAAACATGAAGCCATAAAATACCTATTATTAATATTTCTAAATGTAATAAGGGCTTGATTTTATTTGTTGAAAATATTAGTTGATATTTTCAATCTAATAATTAAATAAACTGGTTTTTAATTTAAACGTAACCAACGAATATTATTATATGAAAGCGTAGAATGAATTAATGAACTTGCTTTCATACTTTACAGGCTTAAATTGTCTAGTACAGTGTTGCTAATTAAAAATGATTACTGATAGTGTCTAATTTTTTTTTGCAGTACATGCAACATGCAAATTTTTCATCTCCAGTTCACTTTTCAAAATGTGTCCAAATTTTTGCATTTCGTCTAGACAATATGAAAAATAAGCACCAATAAACAGTTCCGCAACGAAATCACAATTACTTCAACTGACTACTTGCAACTAATAAATAAAAATATTCAATCGAATAAAAATATCAGAAAGAAATGAACTGTTAATTTTCATTATTCGATCACCAATACCATTTAATTTTAATACTTATTCCAAAAGCAACAGAACCTAGAATCGAGTGCAACCAAAAAAAAATTTATGTTGTCAAGAAAAAAACATGCTTAATGTTAAGACAATTGAAATCAAATTCGATCGCATCAGGCGATCAGCTTAGGCATCGATGCGCCTGGGTCACCTGCCGTCTCGCTCTAACGGGCGCCGGATCGGCTCTCGTCAGCTCACTCACTCAGCTCGGTCCGTTGATTTACCTAACTAATATTTTCAACTGCGCGCGGTAAGGTGCCAGGATGTCCGAATCGAATAACGATAATTTTATCAGTTAATGTTGATTTCAATTATTGACTGTTAATGATATTTTTATTAATCTGTTAATTTTAACGAATAATTAATATATTTAACAACTCTAGTCGGTACCGGCTGATAGGCGCTTGCTGGGAGCTATCTCTCAGCAAGCTCGACCTCGCCGCTACCCTCCGAGATCCACCATGCGATGACCAAGCCGCCGCTAGCTCGTAGACCGCTCACTGGACCTCCCCCCTATCGGGGGGCCCTGCCAGCTGGGGTCAGGTCTCGCTCGCGGCGTGAAGATACCCGGATATGACACCACGTGGCCTAGGCCACCACCCATTGACCCGCCTGTCTCTGCAGGCGGCGTTGACCGCCAGTGAAACAGGCCAACGCCCGCCCGCAACACTTTCCCCCGGATCCCCTAGGGGACCCGTGAGAAGACCTCGAGCTTCTACAAATTGTCTTCTAATAGGTAGCGCATTTAAGAAACTAGATATCCCTGTGGGCTGACTGGGCTGTACGCAATAAAGACAAAATTCGCATACTTGTCTATTTATTCAGTGGATCGCGTCAAAGCGAAATTCCTACTGTCATCATCAAGCCCCTTTAAATACCTACATACTTACAATAAACTATGTAACCTTATGGACCCCTATGGCTCTGATAACATTTTGTTTGCCTATTTATCGGCATCGGCGATAGTTGTTTTTTTTATTATATAGGTGGCAAACGAGCAAGCGGGTCACCAGATGGTAAGTGATCAACCCCACCCATGGACATTTGCAACACCAGGGGCGTCACTCATGCGTTGCCGGCCGGAGAAAGGGCTAATGTTATTGCCAAAACGATACTCTTCAAATTTCGCGCTTTAAATAAATAGTTTGTGTATACCGCTTATTTTAGAACTCCTTATTTGAATTAAATAAACAGAAAGATCATGTCAATTTCAAAACAAAATCATTTTGGAATTTTCACACTTGATAATTCTAAAGGAATATGTTGTATTTGTAATGAAAATGTGTCCTGTGAGGCCCTGTGGCATCAAATCTAAAAATTATAATGCATCAAACTTCACATGGTGTAGACGTGTAAACTTGTGATAATCTGCTTAAGGTGTTTGTTTTAAAATAAAACTTTGATTCAGCGCAATAAAATTCATGTATTCGCGGCAAAATCCAGTGAAGAGAAAAAACTTTAAAAAATGTACAATGTTCTTAAAAAATGCTGGCTTTGGACTTGTGGAGGCTCAATTTTACGTTGCTTTAACACATGGGATGGATTGGTGGATTCACATTTATTACCCTTAATTCTTAATTCTAATTATAATAATAATCATTTATTTGTCACAACATAGGTGTAATATGTGTGTGTTCAAAATAAATTACGGTATCACTTTGAGTCACCTCATGGGCATACAAATGTTCATAAATCCATTAATTACAATATTCTTATACATTTTAATGTAAATTAAAAATATTCGAAATTGTGAGTGTTTGTATCGTTATCGATATCAGTATCGACGATATTTTAAGAGTATTGGTACCGGTATCGCATCGTCAAAAAGCCGTATCGATGCATCCCTACATTGAATGACATGTCTGTGCATTGAATTTGGTATGGTATTGAATGGCGTCCATATTTAAACTCTTTATTGCGCCAATAAACATAAATACAGGTCAAAAGAAACAAAAGTACGCAAAAAAGGACTTATCTCTAATAGAGATAACATAATTGACATAATTAATTAAACTAATTAATTTGGCCAGCGTGGTGGTACGGCCCATACTCCTCATGTGTTTTTCCATGGGGAAGGCCTGTCCCAGCAGTGGGACGTATATAGGCTGATGTCGATACGATACTACTTTAACTAGACCACACGATGTATGCGACTAAAGTACTCTGTATCCATGGTCATGAACAATAAACAAAAAAAAGTATGGCGGCTATAAAGGTGTCTTTTAAAATAAAATAACCCTAAAAAATCAAGGAATTAAATTTCTTAAACAACTAAGTATATGGATTCAAATCTGAAATAAATGATTTAAATTTTTATTTTTATTTATTTATTTATTAAGATCGATTTTTCAAAAACTGATTCAAGATAGGTACATATTGTTTTCTTGTTGCCGACAAGTTCTGCTGCTTGTAGTAGTGATGGGCTGGCGGTGGGGGGGATAGTGGGGTCAGTTCTAGGGGAGGGTCTAACCATTCCTCCAGAAATTTACTGAGCTGTGGACAAAAACCAGTGTAATCATTAGACATTTGAAAATATGTAGCTCAATATTTCTTCCGTCCTCATGGAGAAACACATGAGGAGTATGGGCCGTAACACCACCACGCTAGCCCGATGCGGGTTGGTACTAGTTGGTAGAAACGGTGCAATAGCGACCGGGACCAACGGCTTAACGTGCCTTCCGAAGCACGGAGGAGCTCGAGATCACAAAGTCTTGGTCACCCATCGACGGCTTGACCATGGCGAAGGTAGCTTTTTCTTCGATCGAGAGCCAAAGCGTACTAGCCACTACGCCACCGAGCTCCTTGACCGAGTCGTACTTAGTAAATATGAATAATAAAGGTAAATTCACTATTCTGTGCACATGATGTTATCGCGTAGAACTCAACAGGAATAGAAATTGGGATCCAGTGACAATATCAAATAAATATCTCCAGACATTCACACCTATCAACTAGCCCCATTTTAAGCAACTGAAGCTGCTTGTCTTACGGATTCTAGATGACGGATAAATGCATTTAATAGATAAATACATATAAATATTCTGAAATATCCAATTCCTTTATAAACATCCTGGAGAACAAATGCCTGTATTCATCACACAATCATTTTCCCCCACCGGGGATCGAACCCAGAACCTCTCGAGATGGCGTCGCCGTGAGACCGGCGCACAGTGGTTCCAAATTGAAAATCAGTGGACATTGGACCAAAAGTGAAGATGACACAATCATTTTCCCCCACCGGGGATCGAACCCAGAACCTCTCGAGATGGCGTCGCCGTGAGACCGGCCGGCGTGCAGACCACTCGACCACGGAGGTCGTCGTCTATTAGTGAAAACAAGAAATATATAAAAATAGGAGCTAGGTGGCGTAGTGGCTAGTACGCTTTGGCTTTCGATCGAAGAAAAAGTTACCTTCGCCATGGTCAGGCCGTGGGTGGGTGACCAAGACTTTGTGATCTCGAGCTCCGCTGTGCTTCGGAAGGCACGTTAAGCCATTGGTTCCGGTCGCATTTGTGACCGTTTCTACCCACCAACCCGCATTGGGCCAGCGTGGTGGTGTTACGGCCCTTACTCCTCATGTTTTTCTCCATGAGGAAGGCCTGTCCCAGCAGTGGGACGTATATAGGCTGATGACGATTAAGTAAGACGAATATTAGTAAAACGAATAGTGGGTATCATATCTATATTTTCAACCAGCCCTCTTGGCATGTACAGCTGTACACATTTTGATATCTATTGCGCGAAGGAGGGCAGACAAAACCATTTAGGATTCATTAAAGGTCTGTCTGTCCCCCTTTTAACGAATAGGGGACAAACAGACCTTTTTGGCCGTTCTGTCACCCCAAGGGGACAGAGCCGGATGACAGAACGGAATAATCCGTTTTTATCACGTTCATCTGTCAATTTACTATGCAATTTGACAGCTGGACGTGATAAAAACATGACAAATATACATATCGCGGTCTTAGGCCGAGTACCAGGCTAAGTAACTATGTAGGAATTAATATCATATAAATAAGAAATTATTATTCATCTTTAATTTGGCATTTCTGATGAGGCTGATGATGATACATTTTTTTAAAATTTCTTTATTGATAATGTAATTTTTTATAGTTATTTTTGTTCATATCAAAAGTAATGAAAATAATGTATCATTCACATAGTATTTAGTACAAGGGTCCGAAATATACCACGTTCGATAAGTATAATTAAGGGATTGCTGTAGAAATTCAATTTAAATAAGTTGTATTTTTTCATCTGCCAAAAACGCTATCCACCATGTTCGTGAAATTAGTTGAGTAACGCTACATGTAAACAATTACAACGCATGGTAAAAATCCGTCGAACGTCAATAATCGTGACGTTACGGCACAGATAATTCATAGACCATCAGAGGCCTTAGTGTAAGTTTTTTAGTATAAAATACGTTACTATTTTAGTTGCGTTAAGAGCTCAATTTGTATGGGAAACTTAGTATGCGATACGTTCCGCTAGAGGCGCTATTCACGTTTCCTATACAAATTGGACTCTTAACGCAACTACAATAGTAACGTATTTTATACTAAAAACATACACTACAGCCTCAGGACCGAAGGCGTTTTTGACATTTAAGCAAAAACGTAATTTAAAAATTTATTGTGTTATAGGCTTCAGAAAAAAATGGTATTATTTTTTATGGTGATGGCTATAAATAATTGATCATTTGGGACCCAATAAAAATAGGGTCCACTAGCCTATTACTACGTATCTACTTGATCGGATTAGCTATCTCCATCTCTGTCTGCGGCTCTTTTCATGCTAGCTTTTAATTTATTAAAACTTACTTGATTAGCTATCTCTATGTCTGTCGCGTATATAGCTGCGTCCCTTTTCATGCCAGCTTTTAAATCCATTCCTAGCAGCACGGCTATAGTACAATTAGTTCTAAGTAAATTGTCTGTCAATGCTTCCGACACGTTTGGTTTTTTTAAAAACTCCTAAAAGAAAAAAAGTCTAAGTGCTAATAAAGATAAAGATATTTTTATTAACTAAAACAAGTGTGAGGGCATAGTTGATATAAGTAGATGTCATTTAGCTACATGTTTTGTCAATAATGGCGTGTAAAAATTATTATCAATTTACATAATTATTCAATATTATAAAACCAAACTTATTTTAGTAAAGGACAACTTAACAATACCAAAAAATCAAATCACAAATCAAATTAATATACAAATAGTCAAAATCAAAACAAATAGACCAAATTAATATCCATGTTAATAGTGTAACACCCAATTGCAGAAACGAACTTTAAAATTTTATGTCGGCATTATCCCTAATGCTCTATTAAATTTATTTATTGAAGTGTTAAAAGAACACCTTAGCGTAGTTTTACGTTGCACAAAACGACATTAGCACCCTGTCAATGCTAAAGAGACATTAGCTACAACTGTTTTGTGTGACAACTTTAAATTTAATGAACTTTAAAATTTTAATGTCTCATTAACAAATGTCGTCCTTAAAAAATCTTTGTGCAACTGAGTGTAAGAGATTTAAACAACATAACACGACATCTCTTTACCCAAAAGGGGTAGGCAGAGGTGTTAAACAACCATATTTCGCCAGATATGTTAGGTCATGTTGCCATGCACCGGGCACAATGTGAGGCAAGCGATATTCACAATGAACTGTACATAAGTTTTATTCAAACTCAGTGGTACAGGCGGTGGGATTGAACTCGCGTTTCCTGCGGCGGCGCAACGAGTGGCACTACTCCCAAATCGGCTACCGCTGCCGCTTATCGAGAGATAAGAGATTAACCGTCTTACCACAAAAAACTTAAACATCTGTTTAGCAAGTGTTTAAAAAAAACGTTCCACAAGACCGTGTTTTACGATTGTCTAGAGCTAGACGCGGCTTAAACGTCGTCTAAACAAAAATTAAACAGGCGTTGAATGCGTACTTAAACTTTAAATGGTGTTTAGTTAAACAAGTGATAGACAACTGTTCTATATGTCATTTGTGGTAATACGGTAAATGTTCCACTGATAGTGAAATCAACTATGTATTCCAATTATACTGTAAGCACAGCATGCACTATTATAAAACAAACAAACAAACTGTTCGGATTGAACAAATTAAATATAAAATTATTATTAAAAATTATTAAAAATGTATATGTGATACATATACATTTTTTAAATACTCATGATATTTCAAATATAAATATGTTAATTGATAATTACAATATATTTATAATAAACAGTCTTATGCAGCTTTCGCTGCTGTCATTGAATCATTAATTAGGCCCGATTTTTCAATCCTCAGATAAAACTATCTGTCAGTTAAATGTTAGCTCTGTCCCTTTTCTTTTTATGACTTTATAAAGTGACAGAGATAGTTTTAAATGGCGGAAAATTTTATGTGAGGATTGAAAAATCGGGCCTATTATATATCACATTTTGATAATAGGAACACATGCGATTAACAGGCGAGTGCTCACCGAGTCGAGTTCTCCATGGGGGAGGACAGAAAGTTTTACGATTATGCACCCTGCTACCCATACGTGGAACAGCAAAATGCAACGTTTCCTCAATGAATAGGCTATTCGTCACTGAAAGATTTTTTCAAATTGGAACAGTAGCCTGCTATTGAATGTATGCAGTTCTATGTCCATTAGTCGCCTTTTACGACACTCAAGGGAAGAGATGGGTTGGTAGTATTCTTTTAATGAGCCGCTACCACACGGGCAACAACACTTGATATTTCAACAATGTTCACATTTTAAGGTATAATAGGTAAAATAGGATAAATTACAGTTTGTTTCAGTTGCCATAAGGATTAAACCCTAACGGTTTTATAGTCACGCCGCACGCACGAGATTTTGATACAAAAACGGCGCGTTTTGAGGTTCGTGACAGTGAAAAGTAGCTATTACCTCGTTTAAGTGTGCAATTGGCTTTAAAAGTTTAAATAAAATTAAATATTTTTCAAAATGTTGTTTTGGGCCGTTGTCATGCGTTTCGCAATGCTCTTGCTGGCTACTTCCCATATTGGAGCACCGTGTCAAATAATTCTTGGTCCGAGACCATTATGTCCATATTGGGACAAAATGTCCCCCAAAAACCGACTCACTAAATGATTCCTAACTATCGAGTTGGCGTAAAGAACAGTATTGATTGTGGCCTAGAACCACAGATATACATTTACATAGATGAAGCAAATACATTTACTGCGCGTGACTGAAAACCCCGACACAACATCGGAGTTGACCGCTGCTAACTTGTCTGCGCGCTCCAAATGGCTGCAAGAACTAAATAAAATGCCTCGTTGTGTGATAATTGGTGGCCATCTGCATCGGTGTCATTCAATCAGTTTGGGTCTCCCGTCTCAAAATTCCGGCTGTGACGTCACAGTAGACTTTAAAGTTGACACGCTCAGAGTAAACAGAACTGGAGTAGCCTTTGTCTAACATTCCCCCCTGCCAAATGCACAAGCATCGGATGCTTGCACGTTTAATAAAACTAGTTGAGCCGCCATTTTGACAGCCATAACATTGTAAACGTTGCGGCGAACAGAGCTCCCGCAAAAATGCCTGCATGTGCTGTTTTTTGTTTGTTGAAAACATCGAGTATGCTAAAAGATGGTGTCACCTTTTATTTGTAATTATAATTTTTAAGATTTCATAATTATTTACTTCATTATTTCATGTTTTAGAATTCTACGATTTCAAATTTCGAAAGCTAGTCTCGTGGGGAGTGCGGCTGTGACGTTGTCAAAACGCACACCCCACGAGACTATTTTAAGCGTGTGTGCGTGAAATTTAAATTTATGTGTCGAATTATGCATGTGTGCATTTGTAAAAACGGCTGGCTTTGAGTGTAGTAGTAACCTCACCCCCCGCAAGAAATGGCAGAAAAAAATGTTTGAGAAATTGACTAATGGCTACTCCAGTTCTGTTTACTCTGAGTTGACACGCTTGGTTTCAATACAAATCGTTAAACTTGCGTTATCTATGTAAATGTGTGTGCGCCTAGAACTTACCTCAACTAATATCGGAAAGCTGGGAACGAGTATACTCCCGAAGACTTTGACATCCTTGCGCAAGAGTTGAGCCGCTGACAACCGAGACACGTCGCTTTTGGCCGCTGTTAGGGAGTCTAACTTGGCCTTCCTAGAAAACAAACCCAATAACATCATGCCTATCATTATTAACTACTCAATCGTCAAAAACTAGATAATACAAACATGTATTGTTTGCGAACACCGGTGCTCGCGGTGACCGCCATGTGGTTTAATAGAAGTTGGGAATTAAGGGGGATTTTTTTTTACAAAAAGTTTACATAAATGGTACTATTCTTCCGGCGCGCCTCTGCATATGGGAGTGCCCCAGGGCTCTATATTGGGCCTCTTATTATTACTAATATATATTATTGACTTGCCTTACTTTGCTAAAGACCTTTGTGAGATAGTTTTGTTTGCTGATGACACTTCTTTGATTTTCAAAACTGACAGACGCAATAACTAATTTAAATTTAATTTTAAAATAAGTAATTTTAATATTAAGATTTAATAATGTAACTGTTTGCCTATCCCAATAAATAAAATAAAATAACAATGTATTTGGTACAGCCATATTCTGCCTTATTGACATGCAACATTAAAGTAAAAGTAAAATAAGATATAAAAAAAAATCAATTATAAAACATTAATAATTAAAATCGCAAATTAATAAAACATAATATGATAATAAAAATAAAAAATAAAAATCAAAAATTCATAAAATGTCATATTAGTGGCAATGTCATTTAAAACTTATCATCAAAATATTGGTCAACACAACAATATAATATTCTTTTCTTATTAACATTTGTTTCAGTCTCCGCTTAAAAATAGTGAGACTACTTTCCTTTAAACTAAGGGGGAGGGAGGAGGTCGACGAAACGTCATATTGTGTGACAAGGGCCTCCCCCTTGTCACGCAATGTGACATTTGGGAAGGGTCTTTAATTGCGTGACGTCGACAAAAAATAAATAATAAAATTCACTTCTGCGAGCGCTTGTAGCAAGTACATCCGCAGCACTTTGACTGTGGTTTAAATCGATACGACCGTATTCCGAGAGTAAGGCTTTTCATGAAAAGAACCATAAAATCTTGAATGATAACATAAATTATTTAAATGAAAAAAGGAATTTTGGAATTTCTATGTGTAAAATGGCAAAATATGTGACGTCATATTGGGGACGGTGAAGTCCCCCCACAAATGTGACTGTGTCGGGGATATTCAAAAACCATGAAAATCGTGTGAAATCGTAAATTATGGATGGCCCCTTATGGCGACAGACTTAGGTGAGACGGGCGCTACCCATGCGGGCTCAGAAGTCCTATCACCAACTAAATCGAGCAGAAAATTTTCAAGCATAGCGTTTTCGGCAAACAGAAGTGAAAAACGGAATACGAGAAATCTTCGATCCCAGCACACGCGTTTCCTCCTTCCTATAACATGGGTTCCTTCAAGCGAGGCGTGAAGAAACATCTTTTGGACCAGCTGGGCGGAAGTGGCTAAGACTGTGCTTTTAATGCAGTGTTAGCTACTTTCGTGTTTGGACTCCACGTGCTGCTTAAGATCAGGCAGTGTAGTCATCAGCTGAGTCACTCAATAAAAAAAAATAGTGTAGAAGGATTTAACATACCTTTCAGCTTCATAATTGTCGGGTTTAAACAGAGTTTCCAAGAACATTACTATTTGCTCATCATGAGGAGTTGCTTTGTTTAGTTCCTGGGAGAAATTCACTGTATCCAGAATTATCGTAGCTGGAAGAAGGCAAAGAAAAACTGATCTATTTGCTTGAAAGAAAGGTTTAAAATTCCTTGCAAACCCTTCGAAACTTCCTGTCCCTTTTTCTCCTCTGCCACTTCTCTTGCCAAGTCCCATCCTTTCCTCATCATATCGTTTGAATTATTAGTCCATTCGTCTTCTCCTTACATGATCATCCTCTTTCACGTTCTTAACTATTCTGATCACAAGGTTATCTCTACATAATGGCACGTGGGCAGTCAGAAAGAATAACCAATTAACCAACCAAGTAGCTAGTGACTGCTCTGAGACTACAAGTGAAAATCGAAAAAATTACATCTGCTGCGATAACAATAAAACGGGACATAGCGACGACCTCCGCGGTCGAGTGGTATGTACGCGCCGGTCTCAAGGCGTCGCCATTTGGAGAGGTTTCGGGATCGATCCCCAGTGGGGGCAGATGTTTGTGTGTGATGAATGATGTTTATATAATTATATTGCATATATTCTGAATATTTATATGTATTAATCTTTTAAATATATTTAGTAGCAGCGTTACTTGCTTAAAATGGGGCTAGTTGATAAGTGTGAATGTCTGAAGGTATTTATTTATATATAGCGATGTCACAGTTTTCAACAGAAAAAGGTAGGATGGAGATGCCGCAAATGACTTAATCAATAAAATATCTCCGACATACTTACTATACAACATATCACCGCATACAGGGTATGCGTTGAAAAAGTCCACGTCTTTCGCCATCAAAGCGCTTAAATCTTTGATCCTCTGAGCTACAAGAGTGCAGCAGGACCCTACTTGCTCTATGGTACTCCTCACGTCATCTTTATAAACCCACCCACTGTGGTCTAGAGGTCTGTGATCTATGATCTCTGTGACGTGCGAGGTAAGGAACTTATCTGTTGTAGGCAAGATGTGATGGTCTACTAAAGTAACTTTCGAGCCATGTGATGATACTAAGTCGTATATGTTGTAATCATTTCTGGAAAAGAAAACAAAGATCATTGGGAAACTAACTCGCTTTGCGAAGAGACCGGACATTAGCCAAAATTGTTGTGGGATGTAATTAATTGGGCAGCCATTTAATTATTTGGTCAACAAAAAGGTCAGGATAAATCATTTGGGCAGTAAACACATATTTTGTCAGCAATACCTACAATTAGTTGGGCGGAAAAATCATTATTTGGTCAGCATAATAATTAGTTGAGCTGCAAAATAATTATTTGGGCAGCAATATATATTTTACCAGAAATATACTATAAAATTTAGGAAACGGTTCAATGAAGGATCACGGTTTAATTCCTAGGAAATATGTTCTGATAGATATTAGATTAAGGTTATTTTTTACGACCCTTAAAAACAATATTTGAGACATCAAATTATATTTTACACCAATTAGTAATTTTAGCTGACCAATTGTATTTTTTTGCTGACGCTTCAGTTTCAAATTGAAATGGATGACGAGTTCGGTGGCGTAGTGATTGAAGAATTCAGTGGCGTAGTGGTGGAAGAGTTCGTTGGCATAGGGGTTCAGGAGTTCAGTGGCGTAGTGGTGGAAGAGTTCGTTGGCGTAGGGGTTGAGGAGTTCGATGGCGTAGGGGTTGAGGAGTTCGATGGCGTAGGCGTTGAGGAGTTCGATGGCGTAGTGATGGAAGAGTTCGATGGCGTAGGAGTTAAGGAGTTCGGTGGCGTAGTCGTTAAGAAGTTCGGTGGCGTAGTGGTGGAGAAGTTCGGTGGCGTAGTGGTGGAGAAGTTCGGTGGCGTAGTGGTGAAGTTTAGTGGCGTAGTGGTTGAGTAGTTCGATGACATATTGATTTCAGGGGTTCGGTGGCGTAGTGATTAAGCAGTTTAGTCGCGCAGTGGTGGAGCAGTTCGGTGGCGTAGTCGTTGAGGAGTTTGGTGGCGTAGTGGTGGAAGGGTTAGTTACATAGTGGTTGAGGAGTTCGGTATGTAGTGACTTAGGAGTTCGGTGGCGTAGTGGTTAAGGAGTTCAGGGGCGTAGTGTAGAACTTCGATGACGTAGCGGTTCGTACACATACCGTGTTATTATTCATTAAAAATAATAAAGTCTTACACCCAGTTGCAGAAACGAACTTTAAAATTTAATGTCGGCATTATCCCTAATGCTCCATTAAATTTATTGATTGAAGTGTCAAAAGAACACCTTAGCGTAGTTTTTACGTTGCACAAAACGACATTAGCACCCTATCAATGCTAAAGAGACATTAGCTAGAACTATTTTGTGTTCCAATTTTAAATTTAATGAACTTTAAAGTTTTAATGTCTCATTACTAAATGTCGTCTTTAAAAAATCTTTGTGCAACTGAGCGTTTATAAACCTATTTTAGTTACAGAGTGTTTTGTTTTCTTCTTTCAAACACAAATCTAAATTAGAAAGAAAGTGACAAATCACATCAAAAACTAAACTATTATCAATAAAGAAATTGAACCAGAGACCTTTTGAACAGGTACTGTTTTTGTAACGACTGCTGCCACACCTTCCATGTTCTTACTCTAAATAACTCTAAAACTCACTTAAATATCAACAGATGATCTTCAATGCCATTCCTCCGTAATAAATAAGCAACTTCAGTCTTCAAATCATAGTCTTGCCGGTCCACATTTAAAATTGGCAAAAATATGTCATCTTTATACAGAGCTTCGTCTCTGTTGCCCCTTGTGCATACTTTACATTTTATTTGCTGATGTTGCCAGTGCAAGAAAAAGGCATAGACAATAGAACTTACTGCAGAGTCTAGGTCACAGCTCTCATTGCCAATGACTATGGTCACATCATTGTAATTGTTGGTTCGCTAAATAAAAAAAAATTAAAAGCTTGGTGACATAGTGGCTTTTTTTATTCCATATTAAACTCTTTGTTTCATCAAAAAACACAAATACTGGTTAAGAAAACATTATGCAAGGGAGGACTTATCCCTATTAGAGAACTCTACCGGCCAACCCTATTTTATTCTTTAAATTGGTTAACAAGAAAATTGCCCACCTGATGATGGGCTTCAATAAAAAGAAGTACCAAGATTGTTCACAAAATAAAAAGAGTTAATATGAAATAAAAATTTTAATAAAAAATCTATCCATTGGAAATTTTATTAAAAATATTAGTTTTTTAACATGTGAATACAATTAATAGACTAAAAGTTATTTTAATGGTGTTATAATGGTTATTATAGTTTATATAATTTTTTTCATATTCATTAACCACTTGAGGGCCAAGCAAGCAGTGGTGAGAATAATATGTTTCTATTATGACTCGTTTTGTGACCATTGAAAAGTCAAGGAATCTGGCAACATGATTGGAAAATTTTCACTAAATCATAGAAATAGAACGCAAAAAAAAATTACATTAACCCTCTTAACACTTTTCATATGTATTACAAAAAGATTTTAAATTTTTACTTTTGTTTATTTATGTAGTACTTAAATATTTTAATTTTAATAATAATTATATACTTTCAGACAATTTTACAGTCCATTTTATTACAGAGTAGCAATTAATTTAGCAACAATATCATGTAATTATTTAACAACTGTTATATTAAAGGCAAGGTAAAGGTTATGTTATCACTTATCATTGTGTAGTTTTCTTAAGAAAAGATGATTAGAATTTTTAACCAAGATATTTTAGATATTTTGATTCGTAAATAAATTGAATATTTTTTTATTTAATAGTCTGTATTGGTATATATTCATAATAAAATTCATAAAGATAACTTGCCAATTTGTCTAACGTTGTAGTGAAATATTCTTTCATTTTGCAAGGGCAAGGAAAATACACGGTAATTGATGATATTAATTTTAAACTGAAGTTTGAGTAAATTTTTAACAATAAGGTACTTGTATTTTGAAAATGTACTAAAAAGTGCGCCCATTTTAAGTTTTTGACATTTTTTTTTGTAAAATTGTCTTTTTTTTATTCAGTTTTACGGCTCTGGCTGCAGGACTTTTTGAGCCACTCGTTAACAGTAGAAAACTTTTCTTCAGTAGTTTGCATTGAAATGCTAGTGTAATGCATTTCAATGCATCTTGGGAGAGTTTGGCGTCAAACAATCGATGGCAGCCACTGTGGTGCTACTTGGATGAGGTGGATTACCACGATAAAAAACTCATCACTTTTCACACCACTTGACGCTTATTTCGATAATCCTCCATATTACTCTTCATTATTGACACTTATTACACAAAACTACACTGATTTTCCGTAACAATATCCACTCCGAAACAATATTACAATTATCGAAATAAAAATCACGTCCGCCATTAGTCGAATGCCGCCAAACTCCCTCTTTAAAATTGTCCCATGTAGGGAAGACAAAGGGAGCGAAGCCCATACAGCCAAGTCTTCAGTATTTCATTTCTTCAGTAGTTTGCATTGAAATGCTAGTGTTATGCATTTCAATGCAGTTTGACGTCAAACAATTGATGGCAGACACTGTGGTGCTACTTGGATGAGGTGGATTACCACGATAAAAAACTCATCACTTTTCACACCACTTGACGCTTATTTCGATAATCCTCCACATTGCACATCATCACAGACACTTATTACACAAAACTACACTGAATTTACGTAACAATATCCACTCCGAAACAATATTACAATGAGGAGCAGTACTGACTTTTTATCCCGATAGGTGGCGTAGGAGTAAGTGTACTTTCGTATTCTCTCTAATCTGTGGTACTTTCTGTAGCTGTCATTGGAAAGTTTGAAAAGTTTGTAAACATCTCAATTAAACACTTTACTTACAAAATGGGCAAACATACGATTGGTCTTCTTACGTATTAATACTCAAACCAAAGTTCTGATTTCTATCATAAGCCTTTGACCTAAAAGAAAAAAACTATATTTTCACAGCGAAAATCACAGAACAATCATTGAAATAATGACTCATATGATACAATACTTACAATATTACTTTTCTACCAGATCAGCTTCTTTTCTAGCTACCGACGCATTTCTCTTTTTAAGTTCAATTTGTAACTCACGTAGAGACAAAAAGGAATACATTTTAAACGTATTTTCGTAGAAAATCTGGTAGAAAATGAATAAAAATCGCAACACACTTGACACGAGAAGTCAACAAGGCACAGACACAGATTAAAAAGAAATATCTACTATAAAGACCAGTCGTCTAGAGCGCCATCTGCTCCGAGCTTTTAGTATTGCTCCTCATTATCAAAATAAAAATCACGTCCGCCGTCCGCCATTAGTCAAATGCCGCCAAATTCTAAGTTTTTGACAGTTTTGACGTTTATTTTTTTTTTAAATTCTTCCATGTAGGGTAGGCAAAGGGAACAAAGCCCATACAGCCAAGTCTTCGGTATTTTAATGTCTTCAGTATCTTGGGAGAGTTTGGCGTTAAGCAATCCATGGCAGACGCTATTGTGTTACTTCGATGAGGTGGATTACCACGATAAAAATCTCATCGTTTTGCACACCACTTGACGATTATGCAATGATCCTCCATATTGCTCATCATAATTGACACTTACTACACAAAACTTCACTGATTTTACGCAAAAAGATCTACTCCGAAACAATATTACAATCACTGAAATAAAAATCACGTCCGCCATAGTTGAATGCCGCCAAAAACTCTTTGGCGTTTACTTTAATAGCTACCTTATAATTAGACAAAGAAATTTAGTACATACACACAATCACTTCATAATATGTATTACTAAGGCCCGATTTTTCAATCCTCAGATAAAACTATCTGTCAGTCAAATATTAGCTCTGTCCCTTTTCTTTTTATGGCTTTAGAAAGTGACAGTGATAGTTTTAAATGGCGGATAATTTTATCTGAGGATTGAAAAATCGGGCCTTAGTCATTTTATTTTCACCTTGTGGACTTACACTTCATCCATAAGCTTTGTCTATGCATATGCATGCTTGCATCAGCTTGTCATGCGCATTATTGCACCCTTGTAGCGTCGAGCTTAGTACACTTTGGCTTTCGATATCGAAAACAAAGCTACCTTCGCCATGGTCAGACCGTGGATGGGTGACCAAAACTTTGTGAACTTGAACTCCTCCTTGCTTGGTCACGTTAAGGCGTTAGTCCCGGTATTGCAACCGCTTTTACCCCCCAACCCCATTGGGCCGTAACACCACCAAGCCAACCCAATGCGAGTTAGTGCGTAACTGAGCTCAGGTTTTTTACTTATTACTATTGATGATTCTTGAATAATTAATAATCATAAACTTCAGTGATGCATAACGATTTTCCGCCATCTTGGTTGCCTATAATCTTTTCTTATCATCATAGTTAAGGAAATTCAATGGTTTTTCGTTTTATTCCAAAAATATGGTTAATATTACTCTGACATTATTTTTTATAGGTATGTTATTTTACTTTATTTAAAAATCTTTGACTTAAAAACATTTCGAGAAGAAATATAATTTGGGGTATTTGGGATTCCTTTGCTTTCGCTTTCAAAAACAAAGCTACTTTCACCATGGTCTGACATTGGATGGGTGACCAAATTTTTATTCGCAATGTACCTAACTGTTTCTCTTTCTACCCAGCGACAACTCTCAAAATGTTTCTTCATTTATGAAGGCCTGTGTTCAGCAGTGGCTATTATAGACAATTCCACGTTAACGTTAACGACGACGGCGAGATTCGAAACAATCGTTTCTTCGTACAATCACGAGCAAAATTGTATTCATAGCAGACACTAATTAGCCTCTTATCTGTCGGACGCCATTTTTTCTAATATGGCGCATCTGTCAGACCAGTTGAAACCACTTCCAGGTTACTTCCGGTTTTACTTCCGTTATAATAAACGTTATAACGTTATATATAAACGTTATATCATTATTATTGGAATCGTTATTAAATTAAATTTTGCGGTAAATTATTGGCTCCGCCCAAACCCGCGTCTTTCGCCTTATGTCGAATGAAAGGGATGATACTTCGAGCTCAGGCTAAATACGTTCTATTGCTGGGCACAGGCCTTCCTCGTGGAGAAACACATGAGGAGTATGGGTTGTAAAGTGTTACAACCCGAGAGACCCCGAGAACCCGAGAGATTATCAGCGTGGGGGTGTCCCCACGAGCTACTCCGTGCAGCTCCGTGATGTAGAGATATACTGTTTCATATTGTTATACTTTCAGCTTTCGCCATCATCTCTCTAAGCGTATCCGATAAAATTGTTATTCGAAAAAATCTGTATGTACGCAAACTATCGGCTGCTTGCTCGAACATAAAATGCCCGCCTGTCGAAGAACCACTGTGTGCTAAATTGAAACCGAAGAATGTAGCCAATGCCACGTCCGTCTACATTCAAATGATAAACAGATGTGAACTTGACTTTTTGAAATGTACCCAAGGTAAACAATTCTTTATGTAAAGTGAATAAAGTTGCAAATACATTGAATACAATTGATGTTTTTATAACAATGTGAACATTCGTGAACTTTTTGAAAATTGGTGAATATAGTTTAAGTACCTATCCATGAAGTATTTGATGTTGAATGATTGTTTATAAATCGTTATAAAAGTGATCTTCTATTATTAAAAGAATGTTATAATTTACTGTGAATTTTTCTTCACAGATTCAGACGCTGCTATTGTGCCAATGAAATACTGCGATCACAGCCGAAAGAAAGTTGGTAAGATTTTTTTTATTAACGGCGTTTTAATATTACATTCTTAATGTCACACGGCGTGACTCCTTACTCCCATAGGGGGTATTATAAAGGGATGGCGTTATTTGGGATGAATAGCACATTCTCTAAAATTACGCACATGAGTTTGGTTCTGTATGTAATATAGGCCTTAAAATTATCGTAATCTAGAAATATCGTAATTGTAATCCCTTTTTCAGAGAAAGCAGTAAAACCAGCAGTTAAAAGACAAAAGCGCAGCGCTAAATATGGTAATGAAACTGCCTAAAATACACAGATATACATTTACATAGTATGACGCTAATGCATGTACTACTCGTGCTCAAAACCCCGACAAAACGTCGGGGTTGGCATCTGGCTAGTCTGCACGCGTCCGCACGGCTGCAACCATTTAAATTGCCTCGCTATGTAATAATTAGCGGAGGGTATCGGCGGCGGCGTCGGTACCTATCTTTCAATCAGTTTGGATCTCACGTCTCAAAATTACGGCTATGACGTCAGAGTAGACGTTAAAAAGTTGACACGCTTGGTTTCAATACAAATCGTTAAACTTGCGTTATGAATGTAAATGTATTCCGTATTTACAGTAAGTAGGTATCTAGATTAAAAAGTAGGTAATTCGTTATTGATTTGAACACTTACAACACATTTTCCTTGCTTACTCAGGCTCCAACCGAAAAGATGAAACCCCTTCGAAGCTACAGAAAAAGAGTAACAAAGACAAGACTCGCAGCGGGAAACAGAAGGACGCTGTTAGAAACAAAAAAAAGAGTAATCTGCGACAGGATAGTGGAAAAGGTTCTTATTTATGATTTCTTTTTAATTTACCATC
Organism: Parapoynx stratiotata; assembly: GCA_910589355.1. Classification (NCBI taxonomy): domain Eukaryota; kingdom Metazoa; phylum Arthropoda; class Insecta; order Lepidoptera; family Crambidae; genus Parapoynx; species Parapoynx stratiotata. Next base: position 3,084,488 of record OU342476.1, on the reverse strand, counting down.
TGTCGACTCACGCCTGTAGACTTGCATGACAACTTGCACATGCATCAAGTAGCTGTAAGCACGGTAGCGATGTGCCGAATCGTAATCCGTCGTTGGCTTATGGGGTTCTCACGTCCTTTAAATCAGAGGCAATATCGGAGAAGTGGTGGGGACCGCCCAATCTCCTCGTGTGTGAGCAAATTGCTACGGTTTTTAGTTTTTAGAGTTGCAGCCGATTTTAAGGCTATTTATCCCCCCCCCCCCCACTACTGCCCCTCTGATTTTAGAGAGGTGAGTAGACCCGTAAACTCCCTTTTGATAAAATTATAAGTTTAACGACTTTCCTAGTAGTTAGAATAGTCGCAAGCAAAATATGTACTCCTACCTATCTGACACTTATTGCTAAATAAGGTTTCTTTTGAATCTTTGTTGACGCACTTTTGCTCGCGACTGTACAACCGACGAATTTCCACCAATGATGTGGCCATAGAAACTCATTAATTAAGCGGATTTGTTCCTGATTCGTCACTATTCTAATTGGTCGTATTCCAAAATTTTGTGATATTCGCTTTGTGCAGGCAAATGTGCTTGATATGACGAGTTAGGAATATGACGAATTAGAAACAAATCATTATGCGATACAACCGCGTCGAGTTTGATTGCGTACCACGAGCTTATTAACGGAAAATCACTACAGCCTGTATAATATAGGTGCATTTTGACAGTTATTAAAGTGCATTGTGACAATTGTTTGTAGTGAGATTAATCGATTCCCATACCAATGTAAATGGGCCATAAAGCTCATCTGTCAAATGCACTTATTAAATTATTCAGACTGTAGTGAATCTCGCATCAAAAGTCAATAATTAAATTATAAGAAAAAAATACTTTTTAAAAACAAGCTTTTTAAATAGAAGGTCGTAGCCAACAACAAACTGCTATTATAGTTATTTTACTAAAACCTATCTAAATCTTTTGTAAATAAGTACCAATTAAAGTATATGATTAGTAAATAATAATAATAATAATAATAATAATTTCTTTATTTTCAAAAGCACAGTACATGAAAATGTGTGTACGGAAGAAGCTGCATAAGTTATAAACTGTGTCGCAGCTGCTAACGCCCACCTCCAGACAAGAATAAATAAAGATAATACTACTGCTAACATGCAATGCAGACAGAGTATATATATAAAAAAAAAGCTTTAAGTTCACATTACAAAAACAAAAGTAATTTAAGTTTCTTTGAAAGCATACACATAATACCTAATGAGTAATGAGGTTCTCAGTCTCCATATAAGTTAAACCTTGAAGCCTTGCTTTATGTATAAATGTAAAGTTTATGATTAGCCTATATGTATTGCTTCAATATTTCATAAAACAAAATATAAAAAAAAACACTTAAATGGTTCACTCTGGGAATAGTCGTTAAATATTAGGTTTTGTATGGAGATTTTGGGGAATTCTGCATTTTCCATACTAAAATTTTTTCAGTTTTCTTCACAACGACAAATCCAAAGATAGATATAGTAATATGTGTAATATCACACTTCATAACAATTTTTTATCGTTTTTAAGTGAATGCAAATAAAATGATGTATTCGGGAGGCACTTAAAAAGAATTGTCTCCGTGTCCAATTTTAACACTATTAAAATTACAACAAATTATCAAAACAAATCAAAAGAGCTCAAAAATATAGTCTATTTTAGACGAGGTAATTATTTTTTAGGAATACTCTGAATCTTAATAGTTACAGACAAAATACTAAGAGAGAAAAAAAACACCAATTTCATAGGTAAGGACCCAATATTTGTTTAAGAGCTTTTATATGTATTTTGATCGTTTGCAAAACATATTAAAATATTTGTAGTGTGTTACCATTTGAGGTTGTGGTATTAATGTACAGTCATCGTCAAAAGTAGCTGGTTAAGGGAAGTTTCCCCTGGTATGGAGGAGTTTCCCCTGTCTAAAAAGCATGAGTACCGCGATATGATATTTATCAGGTTTCTATCGCACCCAAGTGGCAAACTCCATAGTATTTTGACAGTTGAACATGATAAATATCATATCACAGTGTCCATGCTAAGAGGGCGTATAGCTACATGGGAGAACAGAATCATCTGCGGTACCTCTATTTCTGCCTCAACGCAACAATGGTTACATTGCCGTTGTCGGGCTTGAAGGTAACACCGCTAGAGACATACCGTGCTCTGTGGCTTTACATTTCATGTCCCAGACTGGTTGCGTACACAGGGATTTTGTAGTTGTAGCCTACCGTAATAATTAACGTTAAAATAATATATTTATTCTCAAAACGCGTCAATATCTAGTTCAAGTTCACGAGACCAAGCGGCCTAGCCGCTGTATACATACATACATACATTAAATCACGCTTGTAGTTCCCGAAGCGGTAGGCAGAGTCCAAGGAACACTGTGTTCCTTAAAACCACATTTAGCTATACAATAATTGGGTTTGGTATGATGAAAAATCGTGAAAGAGTAAACAAGTGGCTAGCTCATCGCCTACACAATCACAGAGCCAGTACCCAATACGCCCTTAGTCGCCTTTTACGACATGCTAGGCGAGCAAAGCAGTTGGTACATTCTTTTTTTAGCCGCTGTATGCAACGATTTATTTGAAGCGCGGCCACTACTTCGTTTTTCATAAATTTGCAGTTATACTCTTTATTGAAAAAACATTAAAACTTATGTTACATACATTAAATGTTGCTTCTAATTTTGCCGCTGGGCCGCATATAATTCGAGCCTAGAGTCTAGTTAATAAATCGTTGCATACAGTTGCTTGTATTGTAATTTCGAGGCGCAGCCGCTCGGCCCCTCGCGGTCGCGCGGATTTATTTAACTAGACCCTTAGTGACATTTTCTGTGTGTCGTGTTGTGTTTACCGTATTGGCTATTTAACTAGTTTTTGAAAACAACATGAGCCAAGAACTAAACGTTATAAATTATTATCTGTCTATTTTTAGTTGTAAAACTTTCTCTTTCTAGTGTTTAACTCAGTTCTTTTGTAGGTTAGGTCAGAGTTAATATGTATATCCAATTATATGATTGCAGTTATCAATTAGGCGTAGTTCCTCTGTGTATTGATTAATCATGTTTCGAAATGCAGGCGTTAGACTGGCATTGTATCCAAAAGTCCGATCTATCATCATGACTACTCGTTGCTCCCTTTGCCATTTTGTCTATGCTTGTTTTTATGTCTTTTACGAGATCCCCTAAAAATTAAATTTGGAATAGGACAGGGGAATCGCGAACCAGAGTCCGTTATCAGCCTATATACGTCCCACTGCTGGGACAGGCCTTCCTCATGGAGAAACACATGAGGAGTACCAGAGTCCACGTCCCAGTAACTTTTCACAATGACTGTACGAACGCACACACTTTTTTCTGAATCTTCCTTCCAGTTGCGAGGAGATCACTTCAAGATAACAAGAAATGGATGAGTCTAAAAGTGGGCCATAGGTATGACGAAATAGCGTCAGTAGTGGAGTCGCACTACTCCTTTGAATTAACAAGAGAAGAAGAAAATGACTTCTATGCGGACTTTTTTGGTTATAATCATTATAGTACGGAAGAACCTATACAATGTAAGCCATTACTTTAACTACTCCTAGGCGGTGGCGTAGTGGTTAGTACGCTTTGGCTTTCGATCGATAAAAGGTACCTTCGCCATGGTTAGGCCGTGGATGGGTGACCAAAACTTTGTGAACTCGAACTCCTCCGAGCTTTGGAAGACACAAGCACTTGGTCCCGGTCGCAATTGCAAAAGTTTCTACCACCAACCCGCATTGGGCCAGCGTGGTGGTGTTTTTGTCCATACTACTCATGTGGAAGTGTATATGTGCCCGTGTGACAATCCAATTATTAATATATCATTGCGAAATATGGGTGTTTACACCTTTGCCTACCCCTTCAGGGATTGAGTCGTGATGACTGGGATTTTTGTTGCACCTATGCATTTATTTTAAACCAGAACCAATGTCAAAGGAAGTTTGAAATTGAGGCAAAGTGAAAAGTTATTGAGCAATAGGTAAGCGTATGATAGTACGGGAAGAATTTCACATATCAAGAATGTTGAGCATGATAGTGAATGGACCCAGAAGTAGGGAAAAATAAAAGAAGAACTGAGTGCGTGAAGAATAATATTAGAAGGAATAATCATAAGTATTAAATATTAATATTAAGCAAATAATAAGCACGTCTTATTTGTACTTCATATTTAATTAGACAACGTCAATTAATCAATGTAAAAATAATAATAATAATAATTTATTTTTATAATTCAGCAGGTACAATAATAATTCATAACTACCTACACTAGGATAAACCTGTATCGTAGGTAATTAAACCTTCCTTAGTATAAACAATCATACTGCAAAAATTAACTATCTAAGGAGGTTCACATAATACTATTATTAATACATAATCAATAAGAAAATAAGAGAATGAGTTCATTGACAGCGGAGAGTAAGAAGCAAACATGTTGTGCCGACTCTATCAATAATGGGAAAAGGGCTGGAGGAAGAAGAAGGAAGAAGAAGAATACGTATTTCGTTTGTTATATTTACTTTTGTACAGTCTTCGTGTTATATTTCAAGTGACTACAGGGGTGGACGCTGAGACAAACGCACGTAGTTAAAAATTTGCAGGTATTACCGAGGTATTATTATTGCAGTTTTATCCAATTATAATCATGTTTTGTGATTGTGATTGTAATATTGATTCGGAGTGGATCTTGTTACGTAAAATCAGTGTAGTTTAACACTTGGATTAACAATTGGTGTGTCGTCAAGTGGAAAACGATGAGATTTTTATCGTGGTAATCCACCTCATCGAAGTAACACCACAGTGTCTGCCATTGATCGTTTGACGCTAAACTCTCCCAAGATGCATTTCAATGTTAATACTGAAGACATAAAAATACCGAAGTCTTGTCTGTATGGGCTGTAGTTTCCCTTGCCTTCCCTTTTATAGGGAAAATCTTTAAAAAAAGTATAAATGGAGTTTTTGGCGGCATTCAACTATGGCGGACGTGATTTTTATTTCGATGATTGTAATATTGTACGGAGTGGATATTGTTACGTAAAATCAGTGTAGTTTTGTGTAATAAGTGTCTGTGATGATGTGCAATATGGAGGATTATCGAAATAAACGTCAAGTGGTGTGAAAAGTGATGAGTTTTTTATCGTGGTAATCCACCTCATCCAAGTAGCACCACAGTGTCTGCCATCGATCGTTTGACGCCAAACTCTCCTAAGATGCATTGAAATGCATTACACTAGCATTTCAATGCAAACTACTGAAGATATATATATTGCAGACATGGCTGTATGGGCTTCGTTCCCTTTGCCTTCCCTACGGGAGAATTTTACAAAAAAAAAAAGTATAAATATTTATATCTAATTCTAAAACTAAAGAATATTGATTTTCAGACCACGATATGTCAAATATTGTACCATTGAGACACTTTTTCCAAAATATTTCCAGTATATTGCTTTAGCAGAAAATTGAATATCAGACTACAAAATGTCAAAATTTTGACCATTATGATTATTGTGATCCTATCTGCCATTTGTAAATTAGCAGACTCAGGGCCACTCAGACGTTAATGATATGAATTTTTTATAGTTATCTACTGTTCATGCAATGAGGTTTTCATTGATAAAGCATGTTTTGTTTTTCATCATCATCATCTTCAGCCTACTCCTGTCCACTGCTGGACATAGGCATCCGGGGTAATGCACGCCACCGCTCGCGATTTTCGGCCTCATCCAGCCCACTCCAGCCACTGACGAATATCGTCATCCCATCTGGTCGCAGGGCGTCCCACATTTCGTTTACCGAGACGCGGTCTCCACTCGACAACTTTACGGCCCCAACGGCCATCAGTTCTACGGCTAATATGACCAGCCCACTGCCAGTTCAGTTTGCTAATCCAGTGAGCTACTTCGGTGACTTCAGTTCTCTGTCGTATCACATCATTCCTTATGCGGTCTTTCAAAGATACTCCGACTCAGAGTAAACAGAACTGGAGTAGCCTTTGTCTAACATTCCCCTCTGCCAATTGCACAAGCATCGGATGCTTGCACGTTTAATAAAACTAGTTGAGCCGCCATTTTGACAGCCATAACATTGTAAACGTTGCGGCGAACAGAGCTCCCGTAAGAATGCCTGCCTGTGCTGTTTTTTGTTGTAAAAATAAATAGAAAACATCGAGTATGCTAAAAGATGGTGTCACCTTTTATTTGTAATTATAATTTTTAAGATTTCATGATTATTTACTTCATTATTTCATGTTTTAGAATTCTACGATTTCAAATTGCGAACGCTAGTCTCGTGGGGAGTGCGGCTGTGACGTTGTCAAAACGCACACCCCACGTGACTATTTTAAGCGTGTGTGTGCGTGAAATTTAAATTTGTGTGTCGAATTATGCATGTGTGCATTTGTAAAAACGGCTGGCTTTGAGTGTAGTGGTAACCTCACCCCCCGCAAGAAATGGCAGAAAAAAATGTTTGAGAAATTGACTAATGGCTACTCCAGTTCTGTTTACTCTGAGTACTCCGAGCATAGCCCTTTCCATAGTTTTGTTTTTAATGTTATGATAATATCATGGCTAGCTTAGGTACGGATTGTTACCACGTCTTGAAAGTTAATTTAATTGATAATCTTATAAAGTTTTTTGAAAAAATTGTTATTTGTATCAGTCGTGTCATAACCATCTAAATTATTGAGTTTATTTCTTTCTACTCGTTTCTTTCGAAGTTTTTATTAGAGATGCGCCGAAATTCTATTATTTCATTAGAACATAAGGCGATCAGAGTCGTCAATGACCTTGAACGTTGGAACCCCTGTCATAGCGCTTGTGGCCCACACGCACGAAAACACCGATCAAAGAATACAGTAGTAGTGTAGTAGTAGTGTAGTAAGTATGTGTAGTAAGAACGTAGGTACAGAGTGCACTCCATAGATTACAGCCTATCGAGCTTGAATATGGTTGATAATTTTTATTCCTTATTGCGGTGGTTGGTTTTACCGTGGAAAAATCAATGCTTTGTTATAAAAAAAATAAGAGTTTAAAAATTTTATTTCTTATCATTTATTAAGTAAAAACTGCCGTAAAGTTAGTTTTTCAATGTTTTTATTTTAGTAGATAACAGAAATCAATAATTAAAACGAAAAATTGATAATTCAACAAATTATTTGGTCGGTGTTTCCGAGATAGTGAATTGATGTTCTAGGTTTTTTTTTCCAATTATTTTACCTTGCCCTAAATAAGGAGTTGGTCTTGGATTTTGGGCATTTAACGGCACTAATCGTATTTAATTACGGAATTTCAGCCGATCTTTAAATAAGCTCGAACTTGAAGTAGCCAACTAGACATGGAATAGTTTTTATATCTTATCCGTATTTGGATATCTGGAATATGATTGCATACATACATTATCACGACTTTTATCTCATAAGAGTTAGTCAGAGACTAGGCAAAAGGACCGCAAGAGCAGTCCACTGTCATAGTCCGCGCTTCACCAAGCAGTGACTGGTGGCGAGCCCGTCGCTGCTTGCTATTGGACGTTATGCAGTTCCAAGTCCATTAGGTTGTCGCCTTTTACGACACCAGAGGGAAGAGACTGGTATGATTGATGTGTCAAATTTACGTGGGCGTTCGCAAGACGAATGGAGGTGTTGCGCTCGGATAGCTCGGCTACGCTCGTCAACCTTGCGTCCCGACTAAAACAGGTTTTGACTCGTCGCTATTCATTGGGTATATCTTTTAATCAAAAAGTTATGGAGAACCCATATTCGGTGCATCTTTAGCTTTTATAATGGATGGCTCACATCATTCTTTTTAAATATCTAAGTACAACAGCATGTTGTCAGACTATACTCGTACCACTATCCGAGGTTCTCAGTATTTTGATCATAACTTTATAAAATATAATGTGCATAATTCAACAATTTCTACTAGCCTCCTGTCATTGATTCGCGAGCTTTATTTAATAGTAAGTGACATTAATATAAGTTTAACAGCTATTTATTTAAATTAGATGTAATTGATACTGATTATAATGTTATTTGGCTGCGATCTTATATTGGCTGCGGTATATCTCTCTATATATCTTTTACCTATAACCAGCATTAACAATTTCTTTCGGATCCAAAGATTATGAAAATTAATGTCAGGGTTTTTTTTATTTCGAGTATAACTTGAAATAAAAACAACTCTTTGAAGATAATTAGTTGTGTTACTTTATTGCTCTATTCGATAATTTAGAAATTTTGAATAAGGCATTTAAATAATAGTTAATAAAAATTTCATTAATTTTGTTGTTTTTGCGAGTATGTCACTAATTGGTTTCTCAAAATTTTAAACAGGAGAGGAGAGAAGTGATGAACCTGCAGTGAATTCTGAAGAGAATGCTGCGCCTGAAGGTAAGACAACCAAATCTTTTGACCGCTCCCAGTTACACACGCCATTGTGAATTTTTTGTGAAGAGAAACACGATGTGATGAAACAATTTATCGCTACAAGCCGCCATAATACTTAACGACAAATATTCAAGATGGTCGCTTTATCAGAGGAATTTCTGATATTTTATGACAATTCAACAAGCTGGACAAATCTTTTTTAATAGTTAATATATTTATTATTAATAGTTTTTATACCGTATATCAAGTTTGGTGTATTATACTCGTAATTCAAAAAGTACAAATTTCAATGATCTGAAAACTGCTTGATAAAGAGCTTCAATGTGATTGTAGGTTTTCACCACACCAGTGATGTCGACTGTAAATGCTGAAAACTGTAAATTTTACGTGATATTCTCTCAGACTTTTATTAAAATACAACACGAACGAATTAATTAATATTAATATTATATATTAACTAATTAATATTATAAAACCAATTAAGTTCACACAATTACAGTTAACGGGATAATGAGTGCAAATACTCGAGGACTACGTCGATGACATTAGCGCCCATCTCTACTAGGACGTTTCAAATATTTATAAATTATTTATGAATGCTTCAGTTTGCACTCAGCCTATTTATGTTCTATTGCTGGGCATAGGCCTTTCTAATGGAGAAACACATGAGGAGTATTGGCCGTAACACCACCAAGCTGGCCCAATGCAGGTTGATGGGTAGGAACGGTGGCAAATGCGACAGGGATCAACGGCTTAACATAGCTTCCAAAAGACGGAGGAGTTAGAGATCACAAAGTTTTTCCCCTCCCTTCCATGGCCTGGCGAAGGTAGCTTTATTTTCGATTTAGAAAACTCAAAACTCTATTTCACATTATAGCTTTAAAAAAGCACAAAACAAATAGGCGGCCTATTTGCTAATCAGCAATCTCTTCCAGACAAAATGAGATTGTTTAAACAGGTTACAAAAAAAAGTAGTGCATATTATGATTTTTTTAGTGTACCTATATAGAGTGCATAAACAATCTCATATCTAGATAACAATTTGATTATATCATCACGCCTCTATCCCCAAAGAGGTAGGCAAAGGTTCTAATTTACATTTCGCTTGATATGTAAAAGACCCCATGTAAAAGAGATGAGCCTTTTGCCATGTGTGAGGCAAATGATATGCACATAATATACATAAACTGCAATGGGGTCCACATATTACGACTCTAGCAGGAAGACTAAGTTCAGCTGCGCATGCAGTTAGAAAAATAAGGCAGCTCACTGATGTTGAAACGGCGAGATTAGTTTATTTTAGCTATTTTCACAGCGTAATGTCGTATGGTCTACTGTTGTGGGGCTCCGCTGCTGACATTCAGACTATCTTTGTACTTCAAAAGAGAGCCATTCGTGCCATATACAACCTTAGACCACGTGACTCGCTCAAGGAATTATTTAGGGAAATAGATATATTAACTGTGGCGTCTCAATACATCTTTGATTGTATTATGTATGTACGTAAACACTATGATACTTTCCTTAAAAATTCTGACTGCCATAGCCTTAACACCAGAAATAAGCATAAGCTCGCCGTTCCAAGCCTCAGACTTCACAAGACTGTTAAATGTTTTATAGGAATCAGCATAAGAATGTATAATAGGCTGCCACAAAGTTTTATTGACTTGCCCCTGCATAAATTTAAATCAACTGTTAAAAGCTGTTTAATGAAAAAGGGGTATTATAAGATAGAAGATTATTTTACAGATAAAAATTCGTGGCTACTATAATTTGCTCCTCTGCACATACTTATTTTACAATATTTAAAATGTTCTATATTCCTTTTGTTATTATGGCTGTTTAAAAAAGGCTAACTGTTGAGTTTCTTGCGGCACTTCTTCTCAACAGGCCATTCACGTCGAAGTGCTAGTAGGAAAAAAAATATTGACGTGCAAAAGTATTTCATGTAAATCTAATTGCAGAATAAATGATTTCATTTCATTTCATTTCATTTCATTAAAATTAAATGTAAACTCATTTAGTACAGGTTATCGATATTTTGGCTCCTCCATCTAAACGTACATTTTTTATAAAGGTTCAGGCTCACCTCAAACTTCAATGATTGGGGGATCAATGATGGGAGAATCAATGATGGGAGGATCTTTGATAGGAGGATCTATGATGGGAGAATCAATGATGGGTGGACAGCCGACGCTAAAGCCACTTCTATCACGTCAAGGTAATATTGCTTAAAAGTCAAATGATTTAGTCTAGGTCTTTTACAAAATTTGCTAACGGCAAAAATATGCCAGCCATTCAATAGCTACCAGGCTTTTCCTGAGAGGAACAACCAAGAAACTCAGCAATTTTAATCTATTACACTACTACTTACAAAATCAATTAAAAGGTCTCAATCGAAGGGTGTGAAAAGGTTTTTTAAGGGTCGGCAACGCGCTGGTGATGCCCTCGATGTTGCAGGCGTCCATAGGCTACGGTGACCATACGGTGGCCACACTGCCCATCTGTGTGGGCCGTATGTTGTTTGCGTCCCTGGTGGTATAAAAAGTTTTAGATTTTTTCCATTTAGCACCTCTTCAAGCAAAAGTTAAAATAATCATTATTACCAATTATTATGCCAATATGATGATATACTTAGTAAGGTAGTGCTCTAAGTAAATACATCATCATAGGGTCCCGAATAACACCTTACGGCTCCTATGTTAACTCCAGCACGCGGTACACGGTTGATCGACAAACGGGGCTCTGTCCCTTCCCTCCAAACCGCACAGGAACAGGTTAGAAGCTATGGTATAAACCCTATTGAGTGTTGTTAACACTTTCGCTGAGGCTTCCAGCAACGGTCGTCATTCGGTTATGATGACGATGACTTGGTCATTATGAAGCACTCATTGCGAAATAGTAGCCCTTTTTCTTACAATATTATACATTTTATAAAACTCTTGTTATTCCGGTCCAAGCCCGCTTTACGAGCATAGAACAAAATTTCAATAAACAAAAGTTGACGTCTAAGATCGACAAACTCAATAAAAATAGGTTTTGACAGAAAATTTTAACGAACAAATGGGTGGGGGAAATTTGTCGATAAAATACAGTGTCTGTCGAGTTCTATGCTCGTGCTGCCATTCTTTCTAACTACTTATAATATCTTCAAATCATATTTATAATATTACTTATTCTAGTTTACAAGGTAAAAAACTTTTTTTGACATAATCATTGGCATTTTTACAAAAGATCCATCGCAAACCAATTCCGGTGGTATTGGAGGTGACGGAGAAACCGAAGCTGTTAATGTGGATGCTGTGGATGATCTTGAAAATGGTACGTCGAGCGGTAGAAGCGATAAGGGTGATGACGTCGTCAATGTAGATTGTAAAGTATACATTATCACAAGAAACCAACTTGTTGCATAATTTCTTCAGTTTTTATGCTACAGGGTTAACTGAAATCCGAAAGACACGAAAAGCTAAACCCGACACGTTATTTATTGCGACTTTTCTTCGTTTTATTTGTATAGGATGTTTTTTTAAAGGTATACAAGTTCAAAATGAAATAAAACACATGAAAAAAAATGTTATTATTACATTAGTTTCATTTTAAAGATAATTTTATGTTAATAAATGATTTAAGCTATATGGGTAAGAATTAAGCGTAGTCGGAAGTCCAATATCGACCACTTTTCTAGCATCATGAGCCGTTTATTGGCAATAACGGCTTATATTGGCTTCCAAGTGGTCTGACGTCAGTGTTTTATCTGTGTAGACCTGTGACTTCACATATCCCCAAAGAAAACAATCCATAGGCTTGAGATCAGACGATCGCAAAAGCCAATGTTTCCTGAAGAATAATGATTTTCGCTCTTCAACACTACGCTCCACAGCAACAGTCACTTCTTCTATGCGCATTGTCTGGCGTCTTTTTGGATGCGTATTATCAACTAGAGTGTGCGTGGTATGAAAAAGATCCATAGATATAGATTTACTTGATAGACGATTATGTCAACCGTAATATGGACGTAGCGCATGCTATGTTTGGCGAACTGAACCTTGATTTTCGAAATTAATTTACACAATTTGCAATAGTCTCTTTCTCTATGTATGTATTATTTTAATGTTTCACTAATTGGTTTCTCAAAATTTTAAACAGGAGAGGAGAGTAGTGATGGACCTGCAGTAAATTTTGATGCCTCTCAAGAGAATACTGCGCCTGAAGGTAAGATAGCCAAAACTACATCACCTTCAAATAAAATTAGAAACAAGTCCGTCCTTTGAATCGATTTATAACACTGGTTCTTTGCATTCACTCGCCAGTGTAATTAATGCGATTGTAACTAACGTAGCTTGATGTTTGTTCTTTACTAAGAAGGTCCTTTTTTCGAAATACCTTGGATATTGCCCCTATTTACATTAATTTCTTTATTACCACTAAAGCACGATATTATTATAATAAAACAATTAATCACTACAGTCGTCACAATATGTTAGGATAGAAATTAAATATGGCAACTATATCCAAGGAATTTCTGATATTTTATGACAATTCAAGAGATTGGGAAAATCTTTCGGCATTTTGTTTGCCAATTGAGAATTACTTGGTGCACACGTTTTATTACTTAACCTCTCAATGGCCACAAAACTAGATAATAGAAACATACATTGTTCGCGAATGCCGGCGTTCATCTGGCCCTCAAGGGGTTAAAATTTATATCTACAGTGAAATTGAAATCATTCGACTAAATTTGACAGGACATTTTAAACCTTATAATAATCGGTATAATAACAATTAAAATCATAATGAAACATTAAGTAAGAAAATTCGTTAACGCAATTATAAGTTGCAGCTGTCGCGCTGTGTTATTGAATGAAACACCTATACATTTGTTAACAAAAGTGTGTATCGAATTTAATGTAATATTTTTCTTGTATAAATTTTACATGTAATTTTTTATGGTTTATGTTTTTAGTATGTATATTTTTGATCTTTTTTACAACTTAGATTTTTTTCTTCCTCACAAATATAATGTTTAATAGCACTAGAACCCCCCATAAAAAAAATTGACAATTATTTTCGATTTCATTCTGTAGAATTAAATAAATAGTATTTGTATCTTCAATCAAAATTGATATAATATTATTGACAAAGTATAAATTACAATGATCTTAAATGTTTGAACTAAAACTAGAACTTTCTTGATATTAATCAACTTCAATTTGCTTGTTGGTTTTCACCACCTCAGATATTTCGACTATGAAAGCTGAAACTAAGAATTTTACGTGATATTCTCTCAGATTTTCATTAAAATGCAACACGGACGGATTAATAAATGATAATGGAATTTTTTTGTATTATAAAAGCAATTAAATTTTCACATTATTGCAATTAAAGGGATAATGACTTTTATAGTCGAGGACTATGATTAGATTAGATTAGATTCATTTATTTCATTTTATCTCAATAACACATTAAACATTTTTTTTTAATGCATTGGAAAAAATGATCGTCAACAATAATGTAGGTACATTTAGATCTTACATAATTATCTAATAGTAAAAAAATAATACAATGTATTAATTAAATAGGAAATAATAATTTAAATAATGTCAATAATAATGGAATAAAAAAAAATCATAAATTGTCACATAATAAAATTAAATGTCAAGATATTACTAAAATATGATAAAATATTATTACTCAGTGAAAAGTCACATCTAATAATTATATATAAATGTCAAAAGAAAAGATAATTTATATGAAAAAAAAAGATAATAATTTTATTACGCATGTCAATTCATGAAATCTTTTGTTGAATGTAATTCCATGTCTAACAAAAGATTTTTTAGTTGGTGAGCAAATGTTTCGTCAATGCTATGTCAAATGCTATGTCAATGACATTAGCGCCCATCTCAAGTAGAATATTTCTAAATATTTATTACTTATTTATAAATACTTTATTCCACATGATAACTTATAAAAGCACAAAAAATCAATAGGCGGCCTTATTGATAATGGGCCGGTTTCTGAATTGAGTATTCTAGGAAAAATCAGTTGAGTTTTTCTCAAATATTTGACAATAACTTAAGTTTTCTACGTTTCACACGACGGAATGATATTTTCTCAAACCACTCTTATCTAAGTATTACTCAATCCGTACTTATAAATTTCTTGAGAAAACTCGAACGTTCCATTTCATGTATAAAAACCGATATTAATCGATAAAATACTATTATATTAAATAATCCGATAATTCATCTATAACATTTATTGCATGAGTCAATTTATATAAATTATTTTAAAATAACACGTCATACTTAAAATTTTACGTTATTTATACAGTTATACAGTCAATATTTATGGGGTTTGAAATATTGAGCAGTGCATTGAATACCATTAGGAAAAACGAAACGGATATTTTATTTATATATGTCAAACGTCAAAAAAAGCGAGTGAACTGTCTGTTAATTTGTTTGATATTCAAAATGGATACTGATAAAAAAAAAAGGTCTCCCAATTTTACCGCAGATGAAAAGGAACAACTGTTGGTGTTTGTGGCAAAGTAAGTACCTATTAGCTTTTTATTGCGGAAATATCTTCGTTGTTGGCAGGCTATGATTGCACATCAACAAACGTAATCACGATTGATAGTGAACCTAATAAATATATGTTTATTTCAGATACAAGAATATCATCGAAAATAAAAGGTCAGGAGTTTCTTACATCCAAAAAAATGGATGCGTGGGCGGTCATCACGCAACAATATAACAGCATTTTCACGACTGGCCCGAGAGATGAAGCTATGCTGAAACACTTTTATAATAACGAAAAGCATCGTGCCCGGAAGGTAGCTGCCAGAGAAAATAAAGGGAGATATCTTTCGGAGCTGCCACCTGAAACCAACAATGTTGAAAAACTTTTGTGTTTAAAGTTTTATCATGCAAGTCCAAAGTAACGCAATATTTATTATAATCTAATATTAATACAATACTTATTTATAATTTACATATACTAAAGAAATATACAAACATTGAAAACTAAAGAACAAATGTTCTTTGTCATCAGACAAATATCAGCCTCTATGCGGATTTAAACCCTGGACCTCTGGTTTATGAGCCAGGGCAACCTACCACTGGACCAGATGTCTGTCTAGTTGAATGCTTTAATTTTATTTGGTCTTTAACTAAGTAACTAAAAGGAGGAATAATCCCAGTAGTGTAATAATGGTACTTGTTGATAATCATTTTCAATTTACAGGTGAATCAAATGAACTGAATATGGAATTGCACCTTCGAACAACTCGGGCTGCAATTGATGCCTTACAGCCCTTGTCTACTAATCTACTATTATTGAAATACCTAGTACCTATGGACTTGGCGTGATGACCACCCACGCATCCTTTTTTTACATTTTGTGGTGACCTGCTGTTGCTGCTGTCTGTAGGTAGTTTTTACTAAATACTTTGATGTATGTACTAAAATAAAAACGTCAAAATAAAATGTTATTTTTATTTATAATTAAGATCGTCATCAGCCTATATACGTCCCACTGCTGGGACAGGCCTACCTCATGGAGAAACACATGAGGAATATGGGTCGTAACACCACCACGCTGGCCCAATGCGGGTTGGTGGGTAGAAACGGTCACAAATGCGACCGAGACCAACGGGTTAACGTGCCTTCCGAAGCACGGAGGAGCTCGAGATTACGTCTAGGTCACCCATCCACGGCCTGACCATGGCGATGGTAGCTTTGTTTTCGATCGAAGCCAAAGCGCACTGACCACTACGCCACCGAGCTCCGAATTTAGATCAATTAATTTGAAAAATAATTTTGTACAAGTGACGTCCGCACAGCAAAATTTTGGGCATGTTGACTTGGTGGTGTTATTTCAACCTGATTTCCTTCTATGAGTCTTCCAGGTCAAGAGTCATGTTATGTAGAACACCACATGCCACAATTACCTTTAGAACTTTTTGTTGTTTCAATTGCATTCCGGAATATAGACATGGGAATCTTCTTTTCAAAACTCCGAAGCACCTTTCAATTGTGTTTCTGGTAGTAATTTGGGCCCTATTATAGGCTTCTTGCGATACAGTGGCAGGGTTTAGGAATGGTATCAAAAAATACCTAAGACATGGATATCCACTATCTCCTAAAACGAGATATGAACCAAATCACCCACTTTCAAAATGGGCAGCAAGTGGGGAGTCGTTCCAAATAGTAGTGTCATGAACAGAACCTGGCCATCGAGCAATAACACTTCTAATTTTTAAATTGGCGTCTCAGATAGCTTGCACGTTCACAGAAAAATATCTTTTCTGTTCCTAAATAGCTCGGCTCTATTTCCTCCCGGAGAATTAATTTTCACGTGCGTGCAGTCTACAGCTCCAATGAGCCTTGGGAATCCAGCTAAGTAGTTACAAAGAAATGAGGGTTACAAAGAAATCTGTCCGACTTCCAATAAGTTGTCGCCTCCGTGGGCGCCTAATTATACGGGGCTCTTCCATGAAAGACAATGAAGATTCGTCACTAGACATTTTTAATAATAAATTAGGACGAGTATGTTTAAATTAAAGATAATTGTTTTGAGGTTAACGTAGGTAAGTACTTAAGCACAAATTGAGTAGTGTAATTTGAGTACTTAAAAAATGACACAAATTTTCTTTGATGAGAGAGATTTGAGAACTGTCAAACGCTTCAAGAAACGCAAAATTCTATTTGAGCATGACTTAAAAGCTGCTGCTCTCAAATTTAAGAATGCTCACGATGAAATACTCAAAATGTACTTAAGCATATTGTAGAAACAAAAATTTGTTTGATTAATACTTAAGTAGAGAATGCAACGGCGGATCCAAGGGGGGGGTCATGGGGGTCATGACCCCCCCCTGAGCCGGTTCCAGGACTTAGGTGGACCATTATTTGAACATAATGATTTTATTTATATATTTTGTTACCATACAGATTTTATGTAATTACATACCTTGAATATTTCAATCAATCAATCAGCCTATTGTCGTCCACTGCTGGACATAGGCCTCCCCCAATGATCTCCAAAACTCGCGGTCCTGCGCCGCCTGCATCCAGCGACTTCCTGCGATCTTCACCAGATCGTCGGTCCACCGCGTTGGGGGCCTCCCTACGTTGCGCCTCCCAGTACGTGGTCGCCACTCGAGAACCTTTCCGCCCCAACGGCCGTCAGTTCTACGAGCAATGTGCCCTGCCCACTGCCACTTCAGGTTCGCAATTTTGTGGGCTATGTTAGTGACCTTGGTTCTCCGAATCTGCGAATCTCCTCGTTTCTGATTCGATCACGCAGAGAAACTCCAAGCATAGCCCTCTCTATTTTTCTTTGAGTGACCTTGAGCCTTCTTATGAGCCCCATTGTAAGCGGCCACGTCTTAGTACCGTAAGTCATCACTGGCAACACGCACGAGTTGAAGACTTTTGTCTTAAGACACTGCGGTAGATGAACCGAGAATACGCTGCGTAGCTTCCCGAACGCTGCCCAGCCGAGTTGGATTCGTCGATTGACCTCTTTCTGGAAATTGGACCTACCTAGTTGGTCTACTTGACCCAGGTATACGTACTCGTCAACAATTTCCAGTGTAGAGCTTCTAACCTTCACAGGAGTAAGACCTCCAGGTCTTCTCCAGGGTCTCAGCTATGACCACGATATCATCAGCAAAACGAAAGTGAGTCATTTACTCACCGTTTATGTTGATGCCATGTCCTTCCCAGTCCAGAAGCTTAAACACGTCCTCCAATTTCGGTGATATGCAGTCGCTCTGTCTCACATCTCGCTGGAGTGGAATTGGTTTTGAGTTCTGGTCCTGAAGACGAACAGACATAGTGGCGTTTTCGTACAATGACTACAACACTTGGATGTATCGATAGTCTATTCGGCACCTCTGGAGCGACTGTAACACGGCCCAGGTTTCGACAGAATCGATGGCTTTCTCATAGTCCACAAAAGCTAAGCACAATGGCAGGTTATACTCTTCGGTCTTCTGTATGACCTGCCGCAGCGTATGTATGTGGTCTATGGTACTTAAGCCTTTTCGGAATCCGGCTTGTTCGGGAGGCTGGAAGTCGTCAAGCCTGCGCGCGAGATGATTCGTTAGGACTCTCGACAGCTTGTAAACATGGCTATGGAGCTGTAGTTCTTCAATTGGGCCCTTCGTCAAGAATGAAGAACAGTGACACCATGCCCACATGCCATGCTTTTGGCGTTTTTCCCTCGAGTATGATGGATTTAAATAGCTCAAACTCATTTAATCAAATTGGTATCACCAAATACATTTTTGACAAGTAAAAATCAAAATAAATTATAATTATCCTAAAATTGATCCTTTGAAACTTGGCGTCTGAAGAACTTTCAGAATCGCTCTTCCACCGGAATTTAAAAGCTCTGCTGTAATTCCATCATCACCCGGTACCTTGTTGTTCTTAAGCTGTTTGAGAGCTAAACTAATCTCGTACAGGCTGACGTCCGGGATGTCTTCGGTGTAGTTTCGGGTTAATTTGGCTCTAGGTTCTGTAGCCTGAGTGACAGGAGTGCTCGATGTCGCATAAAGCTGTCCATAGAAATTTTCAATCTCCGCCAAAAGCTCAGGTGGGGATGCAATAGTTCTACCGTCCTCTGTCTTCAACTTCGTCAGCAGACTCTGTCCAAGTCACAGATCTCTTGCGAAAACTTTGGAGCTTTTTTCCCGCTCGATGGTTTCTTTTATACGCTCAGTATTAAATCGGCATATGTCGCGAGTCAGTGACTTCGAGATCTGTTTGTTGAGCTGCCGACATAGAAGACTATCATCTGATGACCGCAGAACCATCTCGTTCATCAACTTTCTGCCATCAGCTTTAGTGTTTGCTCGGAGATTTTCTTTCCTCTTTTGGTACGACTGGGCTTATAGAACTTTTTACCCACGGTTCCACGTACCTGTCATTATATGTGTCCACATCTGTGCAGTCCTCCAGGCAATCGAAGCGATTTTGCAGTTCGAGTTGAAAGTGTTCAGGGTTCTGAATTTGGATGGCTTCAGGACGGAGCGTGGACTTCATCAGTCGATACCTCTCAGATTTCAAGTTCAGATTTAATGTGCCTCTTACCATTCGGTGATCGCTCCCCTTGTTTAACGAATTGAACATTTTCAAGTGTACAATAAAGAATAAATATTTTTAAGTACAGTACTTACGTACATTATTAAAATACTTACTTTTTACTTGTATCTATTGTTATCAAAATTAAATTATAAGTTATTGACTTGACCACGACTATGTGACCCCCTCCTGGCGCCAAAGCTGGATCCGCCCTTGAGAGAATGAGACGTTCTCAACTATAAATTCTCAATACAGAAACCGGCCCTAAGTCTTTTAAATACACTTCTATTGTAAATTACACTCGTCGTCTAAACTATGCCAACCATTCAATAGCTACCAGGCGTTTCCTGAGAGGAACGGCCAAGATACTCAGCAAGTTTAATCGATTACACTTTTACTTACAAAATCATGTATAAGATCCAAATGAGCTACAAGGACCAAATAGTAATAGATTTAGATTTTTTTCATTTCGAATTACCACAACAGACAAAAGTTAAAATAATCATTATCGACAGTAATTATGCCAATAAGATGATATACTTAATTAGGTATTGCTCTTAGTAAATACATCTTCAAACTTACGGCTCCCATGTTAACTCCAGCACGCGGTACACCGTCCATCGACAAACGAGGCTCTGTCCTTTCCCTCCAAGCCGCACAGGACCAGGATAGGAGCTATGGTGTAAGCCCTATTGAGTGTTGTTAAGACTTCAGAGAGGCCTATCCAGCAGTGGTCGTCACTCGGTTATGCAGACGGTGACATTATGGAGTATTCATTGCGATAAACTTGCCCTTTTTATTTCGTTCCAAAATCGCTTTACGAGCATAGAACAAAATTTGACGTCTAAGATCGCCAACTCGATAAAAATTAGTTTTAAAGAAAACTTTAAGGAGCGAAAGGGTGGGGGATATTTTTTTGATAAAATACGGCCTCTGTCGAGGTTTATGCTCGTACTGCCATTCGTTCTGACTATAATTTCTTCAAATCATATTTCTAACATTACTTATTCTAGTTTACAAGACCAAAACTTTTTTTTGACATAATCAATGAAATTTTTACAAAAGATCCTTCGCAAAACAATCCTGGCGGTGATAAAGGTGCTGGAGAAACTGAAGCTGTCAATGTGGATGCTGTGGATGATCCTGAAAATGGTATGTCGAGCAGTGGCAACAATAAAGGTGATGACGTCGTCAATTTAGAGAGTAAAGTATACATTATCACAACAAACCGACTTGTTGCATAATTTATAAAAAAGTCGTACAGGGTCTAACTAAAATCCGAAAGGCACGAAAAGCTGAACCACATACATAGCGTATGTATAACTTATTTTTTTTGTTTGACTTATTTTTTTTGTACTACGATAGCCGGTTTTTTTTGTTCCTAATTAGGAAAGTTATATTTAAAAATGAAACAAAATCGTACGCGAGTACACAGCCTCTACACAGCCGACAAAATATGGCCTATTATCAGTTTCGTTTTAGATCGTACGCGATTGCGGAATAATTCTCGTGGTGGTCCATCTCGGGGACATCATATTTTGATTTAGTTTATGCCTAAGTAATCAACCCTTTTACAAGCAATTATAAATAAACCTTTTTACTTTATAGAGACACCAGCTTCGTTGATAAAAGAAAATATGTTTCGAGAGCAAATGATAGGCAAACCACTAATTCGTAACGATCAAGGTAAACTTTTTTTTTTCCTATAGATTAGTTTATTGATCCGTAGTTAACAAAAAGCTTTGGCCCATGGAGTCATTGATAAAAGGTACCAAAATGTGTGACTTGAGCTTAATCAATGGTTTTTGAAAATATAAATAGAATTTGCTTTGAAACGTATTTTACCATTTTCCTTAATCCATTATTATTTAAACCATTTGGTTTATGTTAACTATGGATCAAAAAGCCTGTTTTGAGCCTGTGCTGGGGATCCAGATCAAGCCTGACAGAGATCTTCTGTCCAGATCTGGTCAGTCCACTGGCATTTCTTTTGCCTGTGGTTCGATAAATTGGACTTTATCGTTATAAAACTATTCATTTGAATTTGACCCTCTTGCAGAAATTTTAATCTACATTAAAACTAGTTTTGAGAGTTTTTGCAAAATAATCAAAAAATTACTAATTCGTCAAAAATTACAAAATTGTCAATAAATTACAAAATCGTCAAAAATTACAAAACCTTTTTTTATCTACTTTTTTCCTTATCTTTCCTTTTGACACGTTCGGTCGCGTCAATCTACTGGCCAGCAACGAGCTACGAAAGCATTTAGCAAAATGTTGATTGTTAATAGTTGATTATTAAAATACTTTAATTATTAAAATAATGAAAATAACATTTCGTGTCAGTGTCATCTGATTAACTGTTGTCATGGTGATTAATCTCTGTTGTCGTGTCATTATTTTCCAATGCCGAGAAATTTTAAAATTCGGAATGAAATTATATTTTGACGGAATATCGAGTTGATATTGATAACCACGGTGACACCTGCACGGTACCCGTTCCTATAAAATATCGGGATAAAATGTAGCCCATGTGCTTTCTCAGGCTCTAGACTATCTGTGTACCAAATTTCAATTGAATCGGTTTTGTAGTTTTGACGTAAAAGCAAGACAGACAGACAGAGTTACTTTCGCATTTATAATATTAGTATGGATTATTTATTTATCTTAGTTACTGTCAAGAATTTAAGCTATTAAAACGGACTTGTCATTATTCTACGACTTTTATATTAGGTAATTCATTTAATTAAATTTGATCAGTGTCACCAGCGCAAAATGGAATAACTCAATTTTAGCAACTATCCAGGAGGAAGTATAACACTGTATCAATATAGTTTGTACCTGCTGAACTTCGGTTCTTTAACTATCACATATCACCTTTTTACTGCTTCTCTGTCCCGTTCGATTAGAGTTGGCACAACATGGGATTGAAAGGAATAATGGGCAAGAATGAAGTAAGCCAGAACATTATTTTGATAGAATTTGGGTTTCTTTGAAAGAATAACAGACGCCATATTCGACTGGCAGATATGTGAAAAGTATCAATGTACAAATCGAAATCGAGTGTGGATGTCGAAGGGGTTATATTGTGGGCTTTGAATGATAAAGGAGTGCATTGGCATGTAGAGTAAGAAAGATGTATAGATAGAGCGAGCAAACAATTTATCTAAAGCTTAAAATTATATCTAAGATGGCAACAAACTCGTCCCTGTTATTGTGACTAAAACATCAGATGAAATGTGAGTGTCGAGAGTATTGTATGATGTCTGATTCCTTAAAGTAAATAATCACCAGCCTCCCGAGCTTGATGTTATGTACGTGTATAATATTACAGATGGAGAATTTGAACACGAAAAAACAAATAATAATGTATACGAACTTGAGCATCCTGGGAAGAAAAAAATAGGTAAAGCTTAAAATAACGTCGAGAAGAACTTTTAGTCCACTAAAGGTCTTTCTTCTAGTTTCCCGAATGCCGAGGACGCCGGTCTTACTCGACAAGATTCCCTTCGGAAATTTAACGAAGGTTGCTGTGGTCTCACGCCACTTTATACCAAAATGGCGTCGCAGCCGAATGCTAAGAACACGACCTGCGTACAAGCTGCGTAGTCTTTTCAATTGCAAACCGATCAAATATGTTGCCACCAACGGCCAACTTCGTCGCATCCTAGCTTGATATGATAAACTTAAATTCTTGGTCAGCTCTGTAATATGACCTTTCCTATATCCTAAAATTTCCTTGACTGATGTGCGGTTCTATTTATATATATATTATTGTTTTCTTTGCTTATTGTCTCTTTCCGCGTATATCAAGGCATGAGAATTGTGACGTTTGATTTTTGTTAAAAAAGATGGTTTTCAGTTAATTAATATTTTATTATAATAGTGAAATGGAATAGAGGCATTAAATTTAGTTTCTCTACATTGTTACAGGTGAGCTAAATTTATTTTAAAGTTACCTACTAAATTAATTTGTGAATTATTGTGTGAATAATTTATTTAAGTAAAAATCTCTACATTGTTACAGAAACACAAATTTTATTTTCTATTCCTCAGAGGAGGACGCTAATATCATTATAAAACTACATTTTTCTGCTTATATTTTTGTGGAAACATGAATAAATTGAGATTAGATTTCGCTGTAAATTAACGGCGGATGGAAAGTCAAATGTAATATGCATAACATCGATAGCTACAAACGAAGGGCAAGTTTTTGAAATACCATCAGAGTATCAACCTGCGAATCTACATCACACCGTTACGAGTACTTCTAACTATGCTAAAGTAAAAAAGTCATTGAGTAAAAGACATCAAACCAAAAAGAAGAATAAATAATTGTTGGGAAGAATAAATATGATAAAAAAACTAATATATTTACGGATACTAAGTCGAGGAAAAGCGAAGAAAGAAGACCATGCCAAATTGGTTTTAACGAGAGAAGAGGAAGACGATTCCATTCTGAAGAATTGTGCTGGTTTAAAGAGTAATATCAAAAAGCGATAGTCAGGACTGTAAGTAATTCGGAATTGGAGGTAGAACTAAATGAAGACAGTCCAAAAAACTACATATTTCACCATTAATAAAAGTAAAGTTACTAATACCTAAACGATACACTTATTGTTTCTGGGATATATGACTCGGGTTCAAATGTGTTATTAATAAATGCAAAATTATTAAAAATACGGCTAAATAGTGAAAGAGGTATAAAGATGGCTAATTTAAGAACTATTAATAGTGAAAAGAAGACAAATAGTATGGTAACATTAAAAAAAAAATCTTTGGTATCAAGAGATTTATGAATATATTTGTGGTGGATAGTGAGAATTTTAATTACGATTTTCTTATTGGTTGGATTGTATAAAAAATTTCAAGTTGATACAAGATGAAAAATTAAATATAACGCAATGCAACTACTTAAGAGACTCAATGCAAACTTTGTCGAATGTCAATTTTCCTGATGTACTGGGTGACGAAGACAAAGAAGAGGTCTCTTCCTATTCTGAGGTATTAAAACGAGGGAGCAAACACGTGACTGGATGTAAAATAAATTTCAATGAACACATAAATTCGGGTGGATTTGAATTGGTACTGAACCATCTGAATATATGTCAACAATCAAAGATAAATGATTTGATTGAAAAATATAAGCCCGTGTTTGCTAAAGACAAGTTTGATATTGGTACTGTACGAGATTATGAAGCTCATATTGACTTGATGGTTGATAAATACTGTTGCAAACGTCCTTATAGATGCACACCGAAAAGAATTTAATTGAGGAATCTTACAGTCCATTTGCAGGTCCGGTTACTCTGGCTTTTAAAAAGGAAGATGGAAAAAGAACAAGATTATGTATAGATTTCAGGGAGTTAAGCAAGATTGTTGTGCCTCAATCTCAACACTTTCCAGGCAGATACAAAACTGCATTTGTGACACAAGAGGGACATTTCCAATGGACCTGTCTCCCGTTTGGATTAAAGACTGCTTCTGCCATTTTTCAACGGATATTGGGGAACAGACTATCCGGTTTCGCAGTAAATTTTATAGACGATATTTTGGTGTTTTCCAAAACTTTTGAGGAGCATATACTACATATATCAAAACTGCTAGAGGCAATACTAAAAGAAGGCTTTAGACTTAAGTTTACGAAATGTACGTTTGCAAAAAATTATGCCAAGTATTTAGGTCATATAATAGAGAATAATTCAGTCAGGCCTTTGAAGGACTAAATTAACTGCTGTCAAAAATTTTCCAGTTCCGGAAACAAGGAAAAATGTTCGTAAATTTTTGGGAAAGTTAAACTTTCATCATAAATTTGTACCACATAGTGCAATTATTTTAGATCCGCTACACAACTTACTAAGAAAGGATGTAAAATTTATTTGGTCCGCGGAATGTCAGGAGGCATTTGATAAGATGAAACTGTGTTCAGAACCAATTTTGAAAATCTTCGATCCTGAGCTTCCGATTCGGATTTATACAGATGCAAGCATCAAGGGAATGGGAGCTGTATTAAAACAAGAGGATAGAAACGGAGTTAGTAAACCAGTTGCTTATTTTTCTAAAAAAACTGACTGAAAGTCAAAAACGGAAAAAGGCTATATATTTAGAATGTCTTGCAATTAAGGAAGCTGTGAAATTTTGGCAACACTGGCTTATAGGAAAAGAATTTCTAGTACATACAGATCGTAAGCCTTTGGAAAACATGAACTTCAGAGCGAGAACGGATGAGGAATCAGGGGATTTATCCCAGTACAATTTTAAAATAACCTAGGGAAATCCAACCAAGAGGCAGATTGTTTAAGTAGGAATCCGGTTCTGGAACCCAATGATAATGCGGATGATTTTATGAAAGTAGTTAATTTATTGAGCTTAAAAAATATAAGGGATGACCAACGTACAAGTTTCAATATGCAGAATCCAAATGTTATACTAGAAAATGGTATTTACTATAAAAAAATTAAAGGAAAGAAAAAAAATATGTTGTCAGAGGAACTTAGCAAAACTTTTATAAAAAATGTTCATCGTACATATTGTCATATCGGAACTACTCAGATGCTAAATAAAATAACTCCTTTTTACACAGCAGTGAATATCAGTGAGAACATTAAAAATATATGTGATGAATGTGAAACTTGTATCAAGAATAAATCAAGGAGTCCAAAGTATGGCCTGCTGTCTCACTTAGGACCGGCTACACATCCTTTTCAAATAGTATCTATTGACACTATTGGAGGCTTTGGATTTTTTCGTTGATCGTGACGATCAACAAAAAAATATTTGCACCTTTTAGTTGATCACTTTACGAGGTACGCAATAATTTCTACATCGAGAAATCAAGGCTCAAGTGACTTTATCAGACTGGTAAAGAAGGTGATAATGCATAGATCGTAGAGCCGTGTGGTAGCGGCTCATTAAAAGAATACCACCAACCCATCTCTTCCCTTGGATGTAGTAAAAGGCGACTAATGGACTTGAATTGCACAACCATAGCGGCGACGGGCTCACCACCTGTCACGCTGAGTGCAGTCACTGCTTGGTGAAGCGCGGACTATGCCAATGAACTGAGTTTGCGATCCTTTTGCCTAGTCTCTGACTAACACTCAGGGGATAATAGTCGTGATTATATGTATGTATAGTATTATAGATTATAGTGATTATAGTAGATCGTAATTATAAGTTGAAAGAAGCGACCCCTCATTCGGAGGAAAAAAATCCCATGTCTTTAAAAAGAGCAAAATAATAATTAAAAACATGTGGGTTTTTAATTATTATTTTGCTCTTTTTAAAGACATGGGATTTTTTTCCTCACGCTTTCATTATGTGTCGAGATACATTTTTTTTTGTTTATTTCAATTAAAAAATTTTTGTACTTAGGTCAAAAATCTGATGGGGCGCCCTTGATGAACGTCGAAGCCATAGGAATTTCCGTAGGTGGGTGAATTATTATAACTGAACTGGCTTGTTATGATACGCCGGCCTGCTGCCCCCTGTAACATAGGAACATATCAGTCGATATGTGGGTTTTAACACTTCGCCTACCCCTTTGGTAATAGAGACGTGATATGTTATTACGTTTTGTTTTGAACTAGCAACCTTTTTTCTCTGCATTTGCGAGCGATATATTATCCTGCCTGGATGCCTGGACGCCTGGATGCTTGGTTATATTCCACTGTGCGCTTCTCCAGGAATTTCCTACCCCGCACAACTAAACTGTGGAATGAATTGTCGCCCGCGGTATTTCCGAACCAGTATGACATGAAAACCTTCAAGAAAAGAGCGTATTTCCACTTAAAACGCCGGCAACGCACTTGTGACCCCAGTGGTGTTGTGAACTTGCGAGTGTCCATGGGCGGCGGTAGTTGCCCACTATCTCATAAAAAAAAAATTACCAATCAATCCCAGGTTCTCGTTTTCTTAATAAATGTGATTTCTACAGAAACTGAGGAGCGTGAGGTGTCTTTAGAGCCTCTCGATGTACGAAACCCTAACGATGAGTCGGACTTAGAGAAAGCGGGCAATAAACACAATAGACCGAATAAAGGAAATGGAAAAAAACCACAACAGCACGAGTCAGGAGTCGGAGGTAGGATAAAATAATTTATCAGTAATTAAATTATCTAGGAGTCTTTTTTAGTTTCAATATAATTATGTATTAATTAACTAGTAGGTGTAGTGTCCTGTGTTGGTCCGCGACACAAAAAGAATGTACCAACTGCTTTTCTTGCCTATCATGTCGTAAAAGGCCACTAAGGGCGTATTCGGTACTGGGTCTGTGATTGTGTAGGCTTTGAGCTAGCCACTTGTTACTACTCTTTCACGATTTTTCATCTAACCAAACCCAATTTTCGTATGGCTAAATGTGGTCTTAAGGAACACAGTGCTCCTTGGACTCCGCCTACCCCTTCGGGGATTACAGCCGTGTTTTTTTGTATGTATTTATTAACTAGTAGTGGAATCTGATCTCTGCGTAATTTTTGTGTGATACATTGTTTTGCTACTTGTATTGTTTGTTTCCCAAATGAAAATAAAATAATAAAATAAATTAGTTGCTTAAAATGGAGCTAGTTGATAGGTGTGAATGTCTAAGGATATTTATTTATTTTCTTTCATTTTAATGGGTTGGAAACTCAGAGTTAACAGAACTGGAGTAGCCATTAGTCAATTTCTCAAACATTTTTTCTGCCATTTCTTGCGGAGGGTGAGGTTACCACTACACTCAAAGCCAGCACACATAAACAATAACTTATACCGTTTTTACAAATGCACACATGCATAATTCGACACACAAATTTAAATTTCACGCACACACGCTTAAAATAGTCTCGTGGGGTGTGCGTTTTGACAACGTCACAGCCGCACTCCCCACGAGACTAGCGTTCGTATCGTAGAATTCTAAAACATGAAATAATGAAGTAAATAATCATAAAATCTTAAAAATTATAATTATAAATAAAAGGTGACATCATCTTTTAGCATACTCGATGTTTTCTATTTATTTTTACAACAAAAAACAGCACAGGCAGGCATTTTTGCGAGAGCTCTGTTCGCCGCAACGTTTACAATGTTATGGTTGTCAAAATGGCGGCAACTAGTTTTATTAAACGTGCAAGCATCCGATGCTTGTGCATTTGGCAGAGGGGAATGTTAGACAAAGGCTACTCCAGTTCTGTTTACTCTGAGGTTGGAAAGGGACTTAAAAATAAAATGAGCTTACCTTTTCCTAACCGTGTTGTTTACTCATTATCTTTGTCAGGTGGAATGATAAACGAACCGGTCTTCGCTGAAACTATAATAAAGGGTTCATTAACTGTATCGTCTCAAGGTATTTTTTTTTACATCCTATATTTCATTCGTCATCATCATCTTCAGCAGAGCTGCAGGCAAGGCAGCGGTAACCAAGTTGGACTGACGGGGCACTACTCCTTCGAGAGGCCGCGGGACTCGCGGGTTCGATCCCACCTCCTGTACCACAAAATTTGCATAAATCTTGTGTACAATTCCTTTGTGAATATCGCTAGCTTCACATTGTGCCCGGTGCAGCAACAGGCTCGCCACCTGTACCTGACCTAACATATCTGGCGAAATGTGGGTGTTTAACTCCTCTGCCTACCCCTTCGGGGAAAGTGGCGTGATAATAAGTTATGTTATGTTTCATTCATTTCATCTTCAGCCCGTGATCGCCCACTGCAACCCGCATTGGGCCAGCGTGGTCGTGTGATAACCATACCTACTCCTCGTGTGTTGCTCCATGAGGAAGTCTGTGCTCCACAGTGGGACGTATACAAGGACAACGGAACTCGATTTCACAATGTTTTGGTCCCTGAACTGACAATAGCCTAGGATCATCATGCCTCGAGAAACCGAAAAAATATCCATTGATTATTTTATTATTAGTCGTGTGGTAGCGGCTCATTAAAAGAATACTACCAACCCATCTCTTCCCTTGGGTGTCGTAAAAGGCGACTAGTGGACTTAGAACTGCACAACATCCAATAGCTTATAGCGGCGACGGGCTGAGCACATGTGCAGTCATTGCTTAATGATGCGCAGACTATAGCATTGGACTGCTTTCGCGTTGCTTTTGCCTAGTCTCTGACTAACCCTTATGGGATTATAGTCGTGATTATATGTATGTATGTATTAATAATGTAAACAGAAGGAAGCCAAGGCCAAGTTCAAGCCGGAGGAGGAGGTAGTGAACTCGCACCAAATGATTACGACGGAAACACCAATGCTGATCAAGTGACACTCAAAAACGCTAAAGGTAAGGCTACTGGCCCCTAGACTATTTTTGTTTTGTGACTATGTACCTTATATTCATTTGCTAGCAGCCCGAACGGACTTGCGATCCGCTCTGACTTCGAACGGGATACCCCCCTTTTAACCCCTTGGGGTGGAGTGTCTACACCCTACAAGAAACCTACCTATCTTTCATGCTTGTAGGTATTATAGTTTCTGAGATTTTGGTGATTAATCAGCGAATGGGGTATTTCGCTTTTATATCTCTACATTAAACATTATACCCCCTTATCCATAAACGCTATTTTAGTTTAGGCAAGACTTTAAACAATGTATAAGAGTAGGCCAATTCACGTAAATACGATCGTTTTAAAACTCGCCGTAGTTTAGAAGTCGTCCTATTGTCGCCCTATTCAATTTAGGTATTCACGTATCTTTCAACCAAACTTCGATAGGGCGATATCTCAATAGGATCGGAACTAAACTATATTTGAACGACTTGTCACTTATTAGCCGAAAAGGATGCAAGTTAAAAACTAGTGTTTTCTACCAAACGCTATTAATATGTTTTTGACTCTAAATATTATGTTTTACGATTTTTTTTGAAATTCAATAAAAAAAACTTGGTTTTAATCAACAGTTACTAGAAAGGAAATTAATAAAATAGAAAGGAAACAAATAGGTTTGTGTTAAAATTTAGTCTATGACAAAAAATGCTATTATCTATGGATATTAAAAAACTGTTTTGTCATGTTTGAAAGTCTTCAACATTGATGGAAAAAAGCGCGGGAATTTCGAGGAGTTGAGGCGGCATTTTTTAAAGTTATTAATTATATTTAATTTTTCTACTAATTTCTTGGTGCAAAAGTTGCAAAATAAAACTCATTCAAGTATTTGTTTTGAAAATTTAATGAACAATGGGGAAGCAGGGCGCTACTAAGCGGAAGAAAAAAAAAGTGGATGATCCTGAGTCTGATGAAAACGAAGAAAAGAATATTGAAAATTCCTCTGAATCATCTTCGGAATCGGAGGCTGAAAAAGATACCGATAAGTACAAGCCATATTATGTTACAGATTACATCAGAAGATATCCAGAGCAGTCAGCGGGTACAGAATTTGTTGTCTTTGTAGAATCCTCAGATTCAGAGAAGTCAATTGGTTCCAGGGACTTGTTGTCTCTTTCATCTTGTCTAAAACGATTTAACAAGGGTGTCAAATATTTGCGTACAATAAATAAGTTTAAAATTGGTATATTTTTTGAAAAACCGGACTTAGCCAATGCATTTTTAAATAATAAAACCTTTCTAAATGACTACAAATTTAAAGCCACAATACCTGCTTCGTCTACAGAAGTGACTGGAGTAATTAAGAATATTCCGACAAATATTTCGAATAAAAAGATATATACTATGATTTCCAGTACTAAGAAAATTATTTCAGTCAAGAGAATTTTAAGAAAAAATTATGTTACCCATGGATTTATTTTACAACCTACTCCAACCGTTATCATAACTTTTGCTTCCTCAGTTTTACCAGACTATTTAGATTTGGGTGGCTGGCGTCATGATGTAGTCACCTATATTCCACCAGTAAAGCAATGTTACAGATGTTTGAGGTATGGACACTTAGCAAAGTTCTGCAAAAACTCAGAGAAATGCAGTATTTGCAAGGGAGACCATAATTATAAAACTTGTACCACACCAATAGAAAATGCTATTTGTACTCACTGTAATGGAAATCACACAAGCATTTCTCCACAATGTCCAGTTAAAAAACAAAAGATATTAGAAAATAATAATAAATTCAGACCACCCTCTTTTGCAGATATTGCCAATCCCGACCATTTCCCTAAATTAGTCACTAAGCCCAGAAAACAATTAGATTTATTAACACTCATTAATTCAGATACCAAATGTCTTTCTCTTTTAGTTGAAAGTATAATTAAAGTTATTAAGCTTTACAACACTGAAAATACAAGCATTAATTCGAAAAATATTTTAGAGGTTTTAAATGATACTTTTGGTAATAAGTTAATTTCACAAAATTCAATCTCCACAACTTAAAAATAGTACAATGGAATGCTCAGAGTTTACTGAGCAATCAGCATATCTTTACCCAGTTCCTCTATGAAAATTTTGTACATATTGCTCTTATTTCTGAAACCTGGCTTAGGCCCCATCACAAATTCAAAATTAAAGGTTATAATATTGAACGTAATGATTGTGGTAACACCCACAATGGTGTAGCTATATTAATTGATCATAAATTAAAATACAAGAGAGTTAATCTCTACTTTGACAATTCATTGCAAAATATTGTAGTTAACCTTGAAGTTAACAAAAAAATTATATCTTTTGTTAGTATATATTGTCCAACAAATTGTGCACCTAATTTTTCCATTGTCAAGTTGAAGAACCTCTTAAATTCACTTCAAAATCCGATATTTGTAGCAGGCGATTTTAATGCTCATCACACCTTATGGGGTTGTACCTCATCTGATACCAGGGGTAAAGACATTCTTGAATGTTTAGATGTATGTAATTTAGTTTTGTTAAATAATGGGCAAGTCACTACTGTAGGTTCTCATCACTGGAGTCCAAATGCTTTAGATTTAACCATAGTTTCTCCGTCTTTGTCACTGCGATGCGAGTGGTGGGTTCATGATGACCCTTTAGGAAGCTATCATTTACCAGTCTTTAGTAAGCTTCATTTAATAAACGATAGCTCTCAAGTTGTGGATACTTCTTCTCTGAAAGATGATGGATTGATTTATCGTAATCACCTAAATGTACGTTTAGTTAATTGGGACACATATTCTAAATTAGTCAATAATTCGCTTGATAGCATGAGTTTTAATGTCACTAATCCATTAGATTGTTACTACAGTTTCTGTGAGATTATCAAAACAGCTGTTGAGAGGTCAATGCCTTACAAACGTCATGGCGAGTTTTCCGTTTCACGTAATAGAACTTACAAACGGTCCGTTCCTTGGTGGAATTATAATTGCGCAAATGCGGTTACTAATAGTAAGCTAGCATATTTAACTTTTAAAAATAATCCAAGTCAAGAAAATTATATAAATTTTAAAAGATTACAAGCGTTGAAAAAACGTATAATCAAGCAGGAAAGATTGCAGGGGTGGACGGAGTTTTGCAATAGCATTAGTAGATTAACGCCTATATCTTTGGTATGGAATAATGTAAGAAAACTTCGATATAAATATTCTTCACAGGGAAAAAATGACTTCTCTTGGGTTAGTGACTTTCTTCATAAATTTACACCCGACTTTGTTAATTTTCAATACGTTGGCGAATTTAGTGATTCCGTACCTTCATCTCTGTCGTTCCTCATTAACCCTTTTTCCATTGATGAATTGATCTCAGCCATCAAATCTAGAAAAGATACGGCTTGTGGATTGGATTGTTTGTCTTATAAAATGTTTCGATTACTAAATAAAAACAACAGCTCAAAATTTCTGGTAATTTTGAACTCACTTTGGAGCAATTCGATAATCCCTATTGAATGGAAAACTGATTGTCTAGTGCCTATTCTTAAATCTGGCAAAGACTCTTCGATTGCTGATTCATATCGTCCGATTGCATTAACGTCGTGTGTTGGTAAATTATTTGAACAATTAATTAAACAGCGTTTAGAATTTTTTATTGAGAACAGAAAAATTCTACCATCTATTCAATATGGTTTCCGTCGAGGTTTCTCAGCGCGTGAGAGTTTAGCAAATTTTTATGTCGATCTCGCTACATCCTTAAATAATGGTGAACATGTGGTTTCTGTGTTTTTTGATATTGTCGGAGCTTTTAATAACGTAAATTTATCAGTTCTTGCTTCAACCTTAGCTTCTTATTTACCTAATAAATTAGTAAACTGGATTTATAATTTTTTATATAATCGTAAGGTTTACGTTAAACATAATAGCAAATTATATGGACCTAGATTTTCTTCTAAAGGCGTTTGTCAAGGTGGCATTCTAAGCCCTCTTCTCTACATTTTGTATATACATAAGCTTAATTCTATACTAGGCCCAAGTGTTAGTAATCTCGAGTTTGCAGACGATTTGTTAATTTACAAAAGTGGGACCAATTTATCAAACACTCAACAAGTGCTTAATCTGGCACTGGAAAGGTTAGCAAAGTTTTTCTCTATTCTTGACTTAGATGTTAGTCCATCTAAAAGCAAAGTAGTGATCTTCAGTTCAAATTTCACTCAAATTCCGTTTGTAAATATCATGTACAATAACCAAACTCTTCCTGTTGATTCTACTGTAAAGTTTTTAGGTGTCATTTTTCATCAACATCTTAAATGGAACGATTATGTTGATTGCTTAGTAAACAGAGCCTTGAAAGCCACTAATGTTTTGAGATCAGTATCTGGACTTAAATGGGGAGCTGATCCTAAAATTATTTTAATTCTCTATAAGTCGTTAGTTAGAAGTCATTTCGAATATGCTTTTTTTTGTTATGCTTCAGACTCCAAATTTGTAGAACGAATCGACAAGGTTCAAAATAAAAGCCTGCGTTTAATTCTTGGTGCTATGAACACGTCCCCGATAAACTCTATGCAGGTTGAATGTAAACTACCTCCCATTTTAATTCGTTTCGAATTTTTAATATATACTTTCCTTTTTAAAATTTTTTCGCATTCTAATAGTTCTCTTTTAATAAAGCTTTTAAATTGTCCCGTTTCAATGTGTCTCAATAAAAACTTAGTCTCGGCTTTGAAAATTAGGGACGAATGTAATATTCACACCAGTAGACTGCTGCCTTGTTATAACGGTGTGTATGAAAGCAAGTTCTATCATATCAATATAATAATCAATTCAGATTTAAAAGACAAGTTTGATGTTCATGAGAGTCTTTTTAATTTTGCTGAGTACAAACATATCTACACTGATGGCTCCAAAAGTGATACCGGTGTTTCGATGGCTATGTATGATTTATCCAGAAAATATGGTCGTGGTTACAAAATAAATAAAGCTGCTAGTGTATTTACTGCAGAAGCGAGTGCTATCCTTGCCGCATTGACTTACATAGAACAGGAAACCACCACCTCTAAGTGGATTATAATTACAGATAGCATGAGCGTTTTACTGGCATTAAAAAATCCGAGACATTCATCTGTAATCAATTATTTAATTTATGATATTCGAGATAAATACTATTACCTTCAAAACACTTATAGCAAAGATATAATCTTGTTTTGGACTCCTGCTCATGTTGGTGTCTACGGAAATGAGCAGGTAGATGAATTAGCCAAGATAGTCAATAATAGTCAAGCTCAACCTCAAAATTTTAAAATTGCTAAGTCAGACTGCATCCCCTTGATTTCAAGAATCGTAACAAAATTATGGGAAGAAGATTGGTCGCTTACTTTGCAAAGAAAAGGAAAATGGTATCACGAAATTAACTCTAAAATCTCTCCTCCATGGTTTTGTAAAGGTAATATAACTAGCAGAAGATTTTATTGCACGATGAACCGTTTGAGAATTGGACATGGAAGATTTAATGAACATCTGCATCGGATGTGCATGATCGCTTCCCCATCATGCAACTGGTGTAATTCTGTCATTCCGCAATCTCTGCATCACCTTTTTTTTGAATGCTCAGAATTTGTTTTACAGAGAACAATTTTGTTTGAAAATTTGCTTAGCACCTTTGAAAATCCAGAGAGCATCCCGCGCTCACTTCAATCAATTTTAAAACACCCAGATTGCTACGAAGCTTTATTTGCTTATATTTGTTCAACCTTCGGAGAATTGTAAAAATTATACATGGACTTGACAAAATAATGATATGACTAATGCTGAAAATACATTTCTTAGATTTGAGAAACCATTGACTTGGCTTCGGCCTGTAATAGCGAGGATACTATGGATTTGTTAATAATGACATGGCCTTGGCCTTCAAACTTATTTCATGGATTTGTTTTATTATTGACTTGGCTTCGGCCTTTTATATACACTGATGTGACTGACACCACTGTTATTACAAACAGACAAAATAGGAGATAAGATTGCAGACTTGGCTGTATGGCTTGTACCTTTGCCTTTCCTCCAGAAGGAAGAATGCACCAAAAAAAAAAAATCAACATTGATGTTTAGTTTTCAAGGTTAACAAAAGATTTGTTTTGCTCAAAATTATTAAAAAATCTGTCTGTAGAGCAAATTACTACAATACTAGAATTCATGGAGCGCCACAGGGACCTTGCTTTAGGTCGCGTACGCTCTAAAGAGGAGCGAGTGCTAGCTCAAATGTTGCTTGTTGGAGCTCGCTCAACTTTTAAATGCCCAAACAATGGGGATTGTCTAATATTTTCGACATGCTGTTTTTATAGTTGAAATGTATAAAATAGATCAATTTGAGAAACTAATTTCAATATTTTCGTTATTTTTAAAGTAATAAATTTTATACGGAATTTTGAAAAAACGTGATCGTTTTATTACGATGACGTCACTGTTGGCGTTTATTTTTTGAATTACTTGGTTGTGTTAAAAAATAAACATGTTTTAAAATATTTTCTATCTAGAAAGAGAAAAAAGAAAGTGTGTTAATAAAAACATTTTTACTCAATAACTTTTTTATTATTTCTCCTAGTAAATTGAATAATCCACTTACTATCATGACTATTTCGTCCAAATATGGTACAAACTGATAGTTCACTACAGAGCGAGGTTTAAATAAAGCATACTCTCTTACATGTTTAATAACTCTCTACATGAACATCCTAAATAAATTTTTGGTTTCTTAAATACTGTGTCTAACATAATTTTTCTAAACGGGAAGATACTCTTATTTGATTCATGCATTGTAGATAGATTCCTCAGGCTCTGTTGTACATCCGAACAAAGGAGTGGTCACAGATGATGTGTCTTGTGAAGATATCACTTCCTCTGTAGCAATATTAGTTAGCGGTTTTCTACTTATATAGTTAGTGCTCTTATGCACCATTTCTATTTCATACTGTGTTGCAACATTCATCTGTAAAACAAACGTTAATGTTATTTATCAATAATATAGAGATATAAAAATATCTTCGCGACTATTAATTATACTGTTTCTTTAGCATTGTTTTTCTCAGTAAAATATACTTTACCTTTGTGGGCATGGTAGGACATGTAGAAGTACTGGGCTTTACTATTTCCTCACGTTTTCTTTTCAATGGTCTGCTACTGCTTGTAGGTTGTTCAAGTAACTTGTTCAATTCTAAACAGTCTTCGCTTGCATCTTGAGCAATTTTACGAAGTGAAGCCGACGCTATAAGTTTGAGTTCTTGGTTCATTAACTTACATTGGTAATAATTACCTTACTGGTAGGAACAAAGCACTTTCTATATTCCATAATTATTAAACGTTTGTTCATTAAAACAATGAGAACAAATCGTATTTACCTTACAATGTAAGGTTATAATTTGTTGTTTGTGACTTATGACACTTGTGTTTGTAAATGTCATTTCATTCAATAAATTATTTTCTTTCTTTCTTTTTAGTATACATTATTTCATTTTCTGCTTCATCTAGCATTATATATGCTAAGCCAAGGCTCATATTAATTAATATCTTAAAATTTTCTATTTTTTAAACACTAACAAACACTACTCACGCACCATAAAATGAACTTATCTTCAACGACATATAAATCGCAACATTTGACGTTTAATCGTTGGCATCCGATTGAAATAAATGTCATTTATTTAGCAGAATACCTTTATGTAAACGTTTTAGATGTAGTTTAACAACGATTGTTTAGCTGAATACGGTTCGACGACATTGCGATAGAGCGACTTCTAAATCGGTTTGTGTAACGTACGTGAATACGAAAAAGGCTTCAATGACTAAGTCGCTGCGATATCGCTACGGTTTTCATTACGTGAATTGGCCTAAAGGAAATATGAGTTCAAAAAATCCTCTTCTACGTTTGAAATCTGACATATTTGTCAAAAATTAGACAACCTCAGGAAAAGTATTATTAGATTAAAAGAGGCGCTGAGGAGTTCGGTGGCGTAGTGGTTAGTACAAAATAGAGCAAAATAATATATACAGGATGGAATTTTGTAATGCCACCAGAAGGGAAAGTAGGTACTCTTAATACTGTAGATAGAACATTTTACTCAAAGGAATATTCCTTTATTTTTGAAAAGAAAGAAAACTGCACTCAAATAGTTTCGAGTCACACCACACCCGGGAATCCGGGAATCGAACCAATTAAATCTGTAAAAATTACATTCTGTACTTTTATTGCATCGATCTTTAGGGTCAATTATAAAGACGAAATCTCTCTAACAAACTTGATAAATAAAATGAAAATGGAAAAGGACAAGCCATAAAATCCTTAATTCTTTTATTTATTTACCAAAAATGCTAAAGAGTACTTTCCCTCTAGGTGGGATTATAAAATTCCATCCTGTATAATTCATTTTAATTATATTTGATCATTGATAGCGCCATCTATTGATTGGTGGTTTAACACCAGTCATGAAAGTGCTCGGAGAAAGTTGAAAGTAGGTTCAAGTTGTATTGCAACCGGGTTCTGAACTAAGCCAAAAGTTTCAACCCGATAGCTAGTCCAGAGCCTCAAAATAGAGTTACAAAAACCCAACCGGACAAACATAGAGACAAAGGGTCAAAGAGACAAAAATACACAAAAGAAAGTGAGTTAATAAAAACGTGGTAAAATTATGTCCGCCATAGTCAAATGCCGCCAAAAAACTCATCTACAGTCTTTCACCCATCGCTTTTGTTGCCCAGCATTCAAATCTATTCATTTGGACAGGGTCTAACGAATAAATATCATTTGCAGGTCGAAATAGTAAATATGATGAAGAGTGCCCTTCGGAGTGTCCATCCCAGGGCGTAATGGCGTGTGCCAAATGCCAGCATGGTGTCTACAGAACCTTCTTGACTGTGTGTCACATGAGAAAGTTTGTCTGCGCTTACTCCGATGAGCGTGAGTATTTAAACTTTATTACTAAATTGTCATCCCCGAATCCGGCTCGAGCGCCCTGGAGGCTCTCCCTGAAACGGATGCCTCTAGGGGGGAGGCCTTCCATAGAGAAACTCTCCAGCGGTGGTTCGACAGGCTTGATGACCCACCAAAGTTCTCGCCTTCTTTAAACAATCCGGTGATAGCTGATTAGCCGTCAGAGGCATCAGGGAAACTGTAAAAAAATACCTCGTTGTGTGATAACTAGCGGAGGAACCTCGGCGGCATCGGTATCGTTCCATCGGTTTGAATGTCCAGTCTCAAAATTACGGCTGTGACGTCACAGGTAGACGTTGGCACGCTTGGTTTCAATATATACTTACTTCGTCAGAATATCTAAGTAAATGTATATCTGTGGATATATTAGCACAATATATCTTCACGCCTCTTTCCTCGGAGGGGTAGGTTTTAAACACCCAGATTTCGCCAGATATGTAAGGTCCCCATGTAACAGGTGGCGAGCCTGTTGCCATGCACCACCAAGCATGCCAGGCAAAATGTGAGGCAAGCTATATTCACAATCAAAATTCAATGGTACATCGAACCCGCGATTCCCGCGGCCTCTCGAACGAGTAGTGCCCCGTCCGTTCCAACTCGGCTACAGCTGCCTATTAGACTCTCTTACAAATAATTTTCCACCCTCAGGATTGGAACTTATATCCAGATATCCGTGTGTGCTGTCTGCTCCCTTCATATCCTCGACCAAGAACATGAACATGAGGCCCCAGGAGTTGCTCACTGATACAGAAGACGATGACTACATTCTTCGGTACATCTACTGCAGGGATGAGGGGAAACTGGACGAGAGCAGGATTAAAGGACTAACCCCACCGGGTAAGTTGCTATTCGTCTCACTGCTGGGCACAGGCCTTCCTCATGGAGCAACAGTTGAGGAGAATGGAGTACACCACCACGCTGGCCCAATGCGGGTTGGCGGGTAGAAACGGTTGCTTAAGCAACCGGGACCAACGGCTTAAGGTGCCTTCCGAAGCACGGATAAGTTTTGGACACCCATCCACGGCCAGACCATGGCCAGACGAAGGTAGCTTTGATTTAGCTACTATTCAATGGAATGGAATATGCATATATTTGGTAAGTGTATTTGTGACCCACCCAGCTTGGCACGGGCTACCCCCTCTTTACCTCCTTAAGGGTGGAGTTCGTAAAATCAGTTCTTAGCGGATGTCTACTCCCTTTAAATAACCTACCTGCCAAATTCCAAGTTTGTAGGTGTTTTAGTTCTGAGATTTCATGGATAATCAGTTCTTCCTCGCTTTCATTCATAACAATAAAATTTAAAATGTATACTGTAGGAGTATAGGGCCATAAGTAGAGGAGTATGGTGGCGTTGTGATTTGTACTCTTTGGCTTTCGACATTGAAAATAAAGCTACTTCGTCAGTTCTGGGATGGGTGACCAAACTTCGTGATCCCTAAACTTCCCCGTATTTCGGAAGTTAGTTATTTCAGCTGATCAATTGTATTTTTTTGCGGGTGTTATTTAAACGGTTAGCAAAATATTCGAATTTTGATATAAAAATACAACTGATCAGTTAAAATGATTGGTCAGCAACTTATGGGCAGCAGGTATTTCTACTTTGTCAGCAAAATAAGTCATTAGGCAACATCTTAAACGTTTTCTCTGCTAACAAATTGTTTAATATATGTTTTGATGACACAAATACTGTTTTTATGGGTCATAAAAAAATAGCCATAGCCTACAATATCTATTAAAATACATTTCTTAGGAATTGATCCTTCATTGATCCTTTTCCTAGATTTTATACATTTCCGGTAACATAATATATATATTGCTGCCCAAATAATTATCTTGATATCCAATTAATTATTCTGCTGATCAAATAATTATTCTGCAGACCAAATAATTATTTTGCCACCCAAATAATTATATTGCTGACAAAATATATTGTTTGCTGACCAACAGATTTTTCGGCTAACCTTTTTGTTGCTGACCAAATAATTAAATGGCTGCTCTATTAATTACTTCCCTTTTTTGCTGACTTAAATTGGAATATTTTGCTAACCGTTCAAATAACACCCGAAAAAAACTATGCTTTCTAATACTGAATTTGACCTTGTTCGAGTCTGGTTTTCCGGATCCTGTTCCAGGTTCTTTTAATTCATGTCATAAGATAGCTTTTTTTAATGTTTCAGTGGACCCTCGATGCGATAAATTTGAAGAGCGCAACAGAGGCAAAAAGCTGAAATTTGTGGAATTTGATTATAAATAAACATGATACAAACATCGTCGACATAGCTTTTTAATAATATAATATACCTATATTACAAAATGTACGTGCAGTGTGTAGTTATAAATCGGCGTGTACGCAGGTCCGTCAGGCGTCCGTCATTGACCAATGAAATTTAATCTGAACTCCCGTGTCCTGATACGCAGATCTGTGTGCTGAGGCAAGCGATTTTGACTTGACCTTGAGACAACACACCACTCGAAATACATATTTGTTTAAATGCGGCACCAAAAATACTGTAACGTACCAAGGGTGCGACAGGAACACCATGATTCTCACGCAGAACTTCACTATATATTAGGTCCTTACCTATGAAATTGGTGTTTGGTATGGAGATTTTGGGGAATTCTGCATTTTCCATACTAACATTTTTTCAGTTTTCTTCACAACGACAAATCCAAAGATAATAATATTTGGCATCTATCATTAGACAAGCTTTAGTAATATGTGTAATATTACACTTCATAAAAATTATTTATTGGTTTTAAGTGAATGCAAATAAAATGATGTATTCGGGAGGCACTTAAAAAGAGTTGTCTCCGTGTCCAATTTTAACACAATTAAACTTACAACAAATTATCAAAACAAATCAAAAGAGCTCAAGAATGTAGTCTATTTTTAGACGAGGTAACTATTTTTTAGGAATACTCTGAATCTTAATAGTTACAGACAAAATACTAAGAGAGAAAAAAAACACCAATTTCATAGGTAAGGACCCAATATAACAGAACTTCGCATGAACATTATTTTCCCAAAAATGGCTGGAGTAAAATTGAGTGACAGGATAAATGTAATGATATGATAAGAAGGAAGTGTGGTTTGAAAGAGGATGTAGTGACAAGAATAGAGAAAGGAATGCTGAGATGGTTTGGACATGTGGAAAGGATGGATGAAAATAGATTGACTGAAGGGATACGAGTATATGAATCGGGTGTGAGTGGAGATACGGGACGAGGCAGACCTAGGCGAACGGCCTCGACCAAATTAAAGACGTTCTAGAGAAGGGCTAGGTCAAAAGTACCCGAAATCGCCGAGCATGTATGAGGACTGTAATGAGAGTTGATGAAGCGAATGAAATATGCAGGGATCGTAGCAAGTGGAAGGAATCTACCCCTGTGGGGAAAAGGCGTGACTATGTATGTGTGTATGTATATTTAAAGAAACATGGGGCAATATCTCTTAGAAAAATGTTTGGCGTAGTGGTTAGTACGCTTTGCCTTTCGATCGAAAACAAAGCTACCATCGCCATGGTCAGGCCTTGGATGGGTGATCAAAACTTTGTGACCTCGAGCTCCTCCGTGTTTCGGAAGGCACGTCGCTAAGGCACGTTGTCGTAAGGCCTGTGTCCAGCAGTGACAACGACGTTATGGTGACAACTCACAAATAGTTCACAAACCAGTTTTAAAAAGAGAGAGTATTACCATCAGGTGAGCCGTCTACCCGTTCCCCCCCCCCCCCCCCCCCCCCGTTTACATTTAAAAAAACACTCCAGCGTTACGAGCAAAGAACTTGTAAGTGCGCACCGCGAGGGGAAGTGAAAGCGGGGAGCGACCTAATTCCATATACAGACAGATAGCCCTAAGGAGTGAATAGGACGGATGCTTTTGTCGATCAAATATGGCGTAACTTTATTATATAAAACTTAATCATCGACATAATCTGTAGAGTTTTTGGCTTCGAAATATCTTCCGTTTATTTTTAGCATTGGCTGCTTTATATTGGGGCTAGTCTGGACCCGTTCTGCGTCGCTCAGGTCCCCAAATTTATATTCCCCATACTTCAGGTTGTCCCCGTCTACGTCGGAGATATTTTCTATAATTCCGTCGTCTTCAGGATGATATGGATTGTTATATGCTTTGGAGAACTTTGATATGTTTCTCGCGTTGTTTTCACTTAAAATTTGAATTGGGAAATTTACTGAAAAATAAATTCACTTCACTTAAATTAGAATCATCTATAAATAAAAGAGAAGAGGAAGAGTAATATAAAAAACCTCGCCATATTGCGCAAAATGATGGAACTAATATATTATCGGTAATTTTAACTGTCAATTTCATTTTAAATTGTCCACTGTCACGTATTTTGTTTGTCGTCTAATCCAGTTAATCATCATTTGAGTATAATTCAATTCATTTCGTTGTATTTCGTCCATTGTAATGCTCAGTGTTAAAATTTGCTATTATTTTCATTGAAAAATACAATTGTGGTAATTTTTATTTTTACTTTTTTTTTCATCTGCCAAAAATGCTATCCACCATATTTGTGAAATTAGTGGAGTAACGCATCATGTAAATAATCATACGCATGGTCAAAATCCGTCAAACGCCAGTCGCAACCAATCAAGCATATATGTCAACCCATGTCACGCATGCGTATTTTAAATCTTTACCAAAATCGTGATTTTACGACACAGATAATTCATAGACCATCATGACCACAGGCGTTTTTTAACAGTTAAGCAAAAACGTAATTTAAAATTTAAAATTCATTGTGATGAAGGCCTCAAAAAATAATATATTTTTTTGGTGATGGCTAACAGACACTAACAGTATTTGATCATTTGGGGCCGAATAAAAAAGGGGTCAACAAGCCTATTTCATGAGATTTGAATAGAGTTGTCAATCTCGAGTAATTCGCATGAAAAACTCATCTCAAATATTTATTTAGTTTATGATCCATAAACATTAATATGCAAAGTGTACCGAGTGATACATGTAACAGGTCCAATCACTACAAACTTATGATTATACCCCATTATTATAGTAAATAAACTTCCCTGGGTTCTCTCACCAAGGGCGAGGTGAGCCGGGAGAGCGCTAGGATGATGATATTATAGTAATAATAATAATATCTTCAAACATTCACACCTTTCAACTAACCCCATTTTAAGCAACTAATGCTGCTTGTGTTACGGACACTAGATGACGGATAAATATATTTAATAGATAAATAAGTACAATAAATATTCAGAAATATCTAATATTTATATAAACTTCCAAGACTGGAGAACAAATGCCTGAAAATTCATCAGCCTGAGACGGGGTGAAGCCGGGTATAAATGAAAGGCGATGGGTCGTCACTTATGGGGGTATATTTTATAGCAAAATAAGGCACTAATAGTGCCTATAAAAACAATTCTATTCAAATAAAATAAAAATGATGAGTTCGAATACACAGCCAAACTTTGAATGTAATAAATCAATTAAAATTTTTAAATATACTTAATATAACAATTATTCTGTTGAAGACTAAGACAATTTGGAGACAGACAGTGAATAAAAAAGGCAGAACCAAAGAGAAAACGGCCAGAGAGGTGCGCAGTAACAGCAAAGAGTCGCCAACAGTGGTATAGCGCCTCGTTACAACCCAAACATTTGCCCCCATCGGGGATCGAACCCAGAACCTCTCGAGATGGCGACGCCTTGAGACCGGCATGCAGACCACTCGACCACGGAGGTCGTCAAATAAATAAATATGTTTTGAGGGTAACACGCACCCACAGTTGAATACTTACACAAAAAATTGCAAATAAAAAATGATTTTAAAAACACAAGCATCACTAAATATAACTACATAGTTTATATTTCAGTCAATGTTTGAAATCGAATTTTTATCGGAAATGAGATTTCACTTCGGAAGACGCTTATAAACATAAAATTGGAATCAGCTTTAGCCATGAAAATGGGCATACAATTGATATTAACTTTAGTTTGTGAGTACTGAAGCCATAAAATTATTATTTTATAATGTCGTTTTTAATACTAAAATTAATTATGTCACGATCAATAATAATAATCATGAAGAACTCGTAGGCGAGGAGCTCTGTGGCGTAGTGGTTTGGCTTTGGCTTACGATATCGAAAACAAAGCTACCTTCACCATGGTCAGGCCTTGGATGGGTGACCAAAACTTTGTGATCTCGAATTCCTCCGTGCTTCGAAAGGCACGTTAAG
Source organism: Parapoynx stratiotata (assembly GCA_910589355.1). Taxonomy (NCBI): domain Eukaryota; kingdom Metazoa; phylum Arthropoda; class Insecta; order Lepidoptera; family Crambidae; genus Parapoynx; species Parapoynx stratiotata. The sequence goes on along the minus strand of OU342476.1, from coordinate 3,039,513 downwards.
TCGTTGGTCCCGGTCGCTATTTGCAACCGTTTCTACCCACCACGGGCCAGCGTGGTGGTTACGGCCCACACTCCTCATGTGTTTGTACGCTTTGGTTTCCAATATTGCAAACAAAACATGCGCTATGGTCATTCCTTGGATGGGTGACCAAAACAAACCAAGTTTCACCATGATTGCATCTTATTAAACTCTTTATTGCACAAATAAACAAAATTGTAGTAAATACAAAAAGTAAGCAAAGGAGGACTTATCTCTAATAGAGATCTCTGCCAGCCAACCTATCACAGGTGTGTGAGATTTAGTAAGGAGAGGGAAGAGACACCAGTGCAAAAGAGGAAAAAAAATATAAAGATAATAAAAACTAAAATTCAAATACAATAATATAATAAAATAAAAAGAAATAGATAAAAAAATAATATGAATATATAGAATACATATGTCCAAATAAAAACAACAGTTCAACAAAAAAATACACAACAAAAAAAAAATATATATATATATATAAAGTTTATGATACATACTATATACACTATGTCTGTATTGAAAAGAAGAGAAATGAGGAAATGTGTAGATACAAATTTAGGAAGAAAGATCTAGAAAATGCTTCTTGAGTTTGGTCTTAAAAGAAGAGACTGTTTGGCATTCTTGTAACTCTGATGGCAGACCATTCCACAACAACACAGAGCGAACCGAGAACGAGTGAAAAAAGAAATTCGTGTTACTCCTCGGAATCACCAGGCTTCTTGTAACGCAGGAACGCTTAGGACGAGCGGGAGGAGGTAAGAGATGGAATCGGGAACGAAGATAGGATGGGGAATTAGGGTCTTAAAGGATTTTGAATAGCGTAGTAAGGATGTGCACATTACGACGATCGCGCATTGGGAGCCAGTTTAGCTGAGCTCTAAATTTGGACACATGATCAAATTTACGTAGACCATAAATAAAACGGATTGCCAGATTCTGTAGGCGCTCCAGTTTGTTGAGAAGCTCTTCGGTGATGTCCAAATAACACACATCGGCGTAGTCAAGAATAGGGAGAAGGAGACTTTGCGCAAGCATAATTTTAGTTTTGAATGGAAGGAAAAACTGAAGCCGCTTGAGAGAATGGTAAGTGTGATGCATACGTCTACTAACCTCAGCAATATGGGGTGCCCAAGATAAGTTGCTGTCCATAATAAGACCTAAATTTTTTGCTTTATCCCTCAATTTTAAAATAACACCATCATATACAAGGTCTGGCACTGTGCTCCACACTAGCCTACTCCTCAGTCGAGTACCACCCAAAATCATCGCTTGAGACTTAGAAGGGTTAACAAGCAACCCAAAAGAATTAGCCCAAATCTTAACAGAAGCTAAATCCCTATTAAGCAGTGCAACCGCGTCAGAAACCTCAGATAATTCAAAATGGCGATAAATCTGTAGGTCGTCAGCGTAGAGGTGAAAATGAGAGGAAAGAACTGTAGTTATTTTATTTATGAATACAGAAAATAATAAAGGCGACAGCACTCCACCCTGCGGCACACCAGCAGACAGGCATGACCAATTCGAAGAAGTGTCATCAAGTTTGACACACTGCTGGCGCTCAAAAAGGTAGGAGCGAAACCACTGTAAGACCGGAAGCGAAATGTTAGCCGTGCGAAGAGTGCCTAGGAGAATGTCATAGTCAACAGAGTTAAATGCACTACTGAAATCTAACAAGACGATTGCTGTGAGTTTGGTTTTATCCATGGCACAGCGAATGTCCTTAGTCACATTCAGCAGTGCACCAACCGTGCTATGCGAAGGACGGAAACCAGATTGGAAAGGACATAACAGAGAATTATTAGAGAGATGGGAATACAATTGCTTATGTACAATTGTCTCAAGGACTTTGGATAAGATTGGAAGTATGGATATGGGGCGGTACTCGGAAAAGGAAGAAGGAGAAGACGTTTTGGGCAATGGTATAACAAAAGCTTTCCTCCACGCGGCAGGGAAAACATTGTGCATTAAAGAGTAATTGATAATGTGAGAGATCAAAGGCACAATGTCATCCAGCACAGGGAGAATCATTTCAATACCAAGACCATCACTGCCAACGGCTTTGGAAGATATGGAAAGGACACTTTTCTTGACGGCATCATCCGAGACTAAGGTGAAGGAGAAAGAAGGACAATCAGGTAGGACAATATTCGAAAGAGAAGAGAGAGCAAAGGCCTTAGTATAAGTATCTAATTTTAAAGGTGAAGAAGAGAAATGAATATTAAGACCATCAATGTCAATGGTAGATACAGGAGAACTACTAGATTTACCAATGCCTAGCGTCCTAAGGAATTTCCAAATATTATTAGGGTCAGAATTTTCAATATTGGAATGAATATAGTTACGCTTAGCATCTCTACACATTCTGTTACACCCATTACGTAGTTTTTTATATCCATTCAAGTGTACCTCTAAAGCAGTTCTCCTATATACAGCCTTAGCTCTATCTCGCTTAGCCATCATCTTACGGATTTCTGGGGTGAGCCAAGGAGCAGGTAAGTGTTTCACACGCACTGGCCTAACGGGAGCATGTATGTCGTAGATGCTAATAAGGTTTTGCGTGAGATTGTCGACCATGACGTCAATATTGTCAGATGAAAGTAGCAAGGACCAGTCCAAGCTTCTAAAATGTTCCCTCAAGCGGGCAATATCTAAATGCTTGTAATTGCGCCGAAGCAGAATTTTAGGTTTAGCCTTAGGTGGACGAATTTTATATGAGAGGTATACTAGGTCATGGTGAGAAAACGGAGCACTCATTTGCCCAAATGAGGAGACAAAATTTGGATTTGACACCATAACCAAGTCAATCAATGAAGGCTTACAGTTAGGGAAGTAATGAGTAGGAGAAGTAATAGGAACTAACGCTAAATTTAGGGAAGAGACTAGGTTGACAAGTTTTCGTGCTCTAGTGTCATTTTTAAGGAGGCATGTGTTTAAATCACCCATGAGAACAATACTGTCGAAAAGTGGAATTAAGCTTTCGAGAGCACACTCCAGCGTATCAAAATAATTAGTTTGATCGTTAGGGCTGTACAATGCACCTAACAGAATTTTTTTATGTTGTATAACAATCTCTATAAAGATGAATTCTAAGGAACCAGTATAAGGACAAGGGGAGCACTTAATGATATGAGCAGGGATATGGCCTCGGAGATAAATGCCAACTCCACCACCCCGTGAACCGACGCGATCATTACGAAATAATTTATATCCCGGAATAGAACATTCGGTAGAAGGCAAAGAAGGCTTTAACCATGTTTCAGAAACAAGGATACAATCGACTACGCCATCACTAAAGCTAGATACAAGATCATCGTAATGTGCTAGGATGCTTTGAGCGTTAATGTGCACTAAAGAAAGAAACTTTGAGTTGCCATCAAAAGCCGAAGCAATTTTGATGTGCAAAGGCCTGCCATCAGTAAAAGATGGTACGCTTAATTCAGCATCCTCGAAGTCATCTTCGCCAGAAGAGCATGAAAAAAAATCATCAGGTATAGACATAGCAAATATATATAAATGTACTAATAATATATAATATGATAAAAATAAATACTTAATAATATCACACGCAATTCTAATAAACAAAAATTAACAGACTTTTACAGTAATATCAAAACTAAATATTAACCACCCGCCTGCTAAAGTTGACCAAAAGAGATTATCACTATTCATAAAACATCGAAATCTTAAATTTATACAATAGTGAGATACACAAACAAAAAAAAATTAAAAGGAATACAATATATGGCACTATGAACTAAATCCCTTTGCCTCACGAGAACATCAAAAATGAAATGTCAACAATGCTGTGTAATGTCGTTAATATGACAAGTGACAAAATAGAAAAACATTAAAAACAAAAGCACAGAAGTCGTTATAAAAATAAAAACAGGTATTTTAGAATATTATAAACAAAATAGATAGTGACGTACTCTATAAGCCGACCGAATGCGGAAGACCAATACTGAGAGTCGTAACATCACTTGCCTTTCTTCGCAGCTGTCCCCGATGTGGGCGCAGGATACTTAGCGACGAGCTTACGGAGTTCACCCATGGAAAAGATCTTTTTGCGTGTCTTGTCTGGTAGAAGAACAGTCACAGTACCTTCTACTGTCCAGCACATCCTAACGCCAAAGTGATTGCGTGCGGCAAAGAATACGTCCTGACGAGATTTAGTCAGAAATTCTGAGACACTAATCTTAGTGCCCTTTAGAGACGTCTTGGAATTCCATACCAACTTTCTATGATGCATCGCAGCAAAACGCAGCAAAATAGGACGAGAACCATCCTTTTTGACACCCAATCTGTGACAGGACTCGATAAAGTCCGATTTTAATGTGGTCAACATCATCTGGTTGGTTAACACCGCTAGTGTTTTATCCATCACATTCTCGTCTTTATCTTCTTTAACACCATGAATCAGCAACACCTTTCTACGAGAGTGAGACTCCAGGCGATCCAGGCCCAAAACCAGCAGCTCGACCTGCGACTTGAGGATGCCAAGCGACTTCCAAACAAAAGTTTTAAAGGAGGAAAAATCAGCTGATAGAGACTTCACAGTAGATGAGGATTCCTTGGAGTTAGATTGTTGAAGATTTTTTTCAAAGTCAGCCATCCGATTAGAGAACATTGAAGCAAGCTCGTCCATGCCTTTCAGAAGTTGTTCTGCAGTATTATCCATAGTGTTGAAAGTTAGTGTGAAAGTAGTCTTGGAGTCAACAGAAGCACAGGTGAAGTTAATATGCGAACATATATACTTTAAACTATTTTTAAATAATTAAAATACTGAGAGCAAAATTTAATCTTAGATCTTAGATGGTAAGCAAAACATTCGTCCTCGAATTTCTCCGTGCATCGGAAGGCATCTATCCACCATGCCACCATGACGTAATGTTACAGCCTATTTAATAAGTACCTATAATGTTTCTGCATGACAATGTGTTGGGCACTCAGAGTAAACAGAACTGGAGTAGCCTTTGTCTAACATTCCCCTCTGCCAAATGCACAAGCATCGGATGCTTGCACGTTTAATAAAACTAGTTGAGCCGCCATTTTCACAGCCATAACATTGTAAACGTTGCGGCGAACAGAGCTCCCGCAAAAATGCCTGCCTGTGCTGTTTCTTGTTGTAAAAATAAATAGAAAACATCGAGTATGCTAAAAGATGGTCTCACCTTTTATTTGTAATTTTAATTTTTAAGATTTCATGATTATTTACTTCATTATTTCATGTTTTAGAATTCTACGATTTCAAATTTCGAACGCTAGTCTCGTGGGGAGTGCGGCTGTGACGTTGTCAAACCGCACACCCCACGTGACTATTTTAAGCGTGTGTGCGTGAAATTTAAATTTGTGTGTCGAATTATGCATGTGTACATTTGTAAAAACGGCTGGCTTTGAGTGTAGTGGTAACCTCACCCCCCGCAAGAAATGGCAGAAAAAAATGTTTGAGAAATTGACTAATGGCTACTCCAGTTCTGTTTACTCTGAGGTTGGGCATCGAGGGCGATGGATGAAAGAAAACTGTGTTGGCAACACCAACAAAAATATTAATTTTATTTTCTGTTACGGCAACACTCTCTCATCGTGGCGACCGATCTGTACTAACGTGTGCTTCGAATGAATATTTTTTTTATTTGAAAAATATCGTCGTTTTCCTGCTTCTCCGGCGACCAAGATCCTCATCCCGACAAACTGCACAGCAGAGATGCGAACGTTGAGATGGATCTGTGGAGTCATAGGAATGGTTTGAAGGTGACACAAAAGATAATGAGCAATAGATTAAGGTAGAGACAGACTGGACCCGAGTACGCAACGTATGCGATGCAAGGTGAGATGGAAAGTGTGCACGTTTGTCCCACGTATACGACGTATAACTGCATCAGCCGCTGTTGTCATTTCTCAGCTGTACAACGTCATGGAGAAATTAAACAATGTTTTCTGATTCTGAGAATGAGTTTGACGACGATCTATGTTTGTTATTTTTTAATGAATAAACCGCGCCACAAGAACTAAAAAAAGAGTATAGAAGAAAAATTTTGGGTTCACGACATAAATAAAGATAAATAGATTTTAATATTGGGTCCTTACCTATGAAATTGGTGTTTTGTATGGAGATTTTGGGGAATTCTGCATTTTCCATACTAACATTTTATCAGTTTTCTTCACAACGACAAATCCAGAGATAATAATATTTGGCATGTATCATTAGACAAGCTTTAGTAATATGTGTAATATCACACTTCATTAAAATTATTTATCGTTTTTAAGTGAATGCAAATAAAATGATTTCTACATTGTAGCGAAACCTCTGTGGTTTATGTCAATGTATTATTTTCATGTTTATGTATTATTTTGTAAACTATAATAAATGAAAAAAAAAAAAAAATGTATTCGGGAGGCACTTAAAAAGAGTTGTCTCCGTGTCCAATTTTAACACAATTAAACTTACAACAAATTATCAAAACAAATCAAAAGAGCTCAAAAATATAGTCTATTTTTAGACGAGGTAATTATTTTTTAGGAATACTTTGAATCTTAATAGTTACAGACAAAATACTAAGACAGAATAAAAACACCAATTTCATAGGTATTATAAATGGACCAAGGACCCAATATTATAAATAGCATCATATTGTTTAATCAAATCGGTGAGTTGTCCGTCTGCCATTTTTCATAGCGCGTGCTTAAAAATGACGTTCTATTCGTTTCTGACGCGATGTGAACGAAAGATCTAGAAACTCTAGAAACACACTGGTAGTACACGAGGGCCGCGTCATGGGAATATCCCCTCCACGCTCCCAAGCCGATGTGGCGCGACATGTCGAATGTCGCATGGGACTTGGGACGCGTGGGACCAACAATTTTGTACTTTATGATGGATGCCAAACTCCCATACAAGTTCTGTTTACTCTGAGATACAATAGCATGAGGCAATGTTTTGTCTCGATTACTGATCGATCGTGTGCCTTCTCATTCTATCACTTTAATGAACGAGTTTGACATATAACTAATGACGTCCCACAAAAATACACACAAATTTGTGATTATTGACTCACCTGTGAAATGATAAGGTACATCCAGGATACCACTCACTTACACAACATAAAACAATGCACGTCATCACCAGTTTTATAATTTTTTTATTTTAAATATTAAATTACAAAAATTTGTAACAATTTTACGGTCTAAGCGCCAAAACGGCGTTAATATGACAGGTGAGACAGAAACTATGGATAGAAAGAGAGGAAGAGGATATCCCAAGGATAGCCTTCATTCATAAATAGTGATAGAATGAGAGGGATCACCTTCTGATCGAGACAGAACATTGCCTCTTGCTATTATATGGGAGTTTGGCATCCATCATAATAGTAAAAAATTCCTGCGTGGGACAGCGTGGCGTATGATAAGTGTGCTTCTAATCATACTTAATATTTCCTTAGAGCAGACGTCATAATACATTGCATACGTTGCATACGTGGGACCAGTCTGTCTCTCGCTTATGGTCATGTGATGAGGAGGGATGAATGCATAACAAGAATACTGAACATGGGGGCAGTTTTTTACCTATTGGGGGCCCTGGGTATATTAGGATAATGGGTCCCTATGACTTTGTCAGAACACTATTTTGTTAGAATAGACAAAAAAAGTAGATAAACATGGTTAAATGTTTATTTTAATTAAAAATCACATGAAACTAATAGATAAATAATGTAATATAGTCGACGAAAGTACCTCTTTTAGCTAGCATTTCATCGAATTATATAGGGTTTTTGGTAATAAATATTGGTTATCGATTGGTGATCTGCCAGGAACTAGGGACTTTTTTTTATAAAATAAATAACATCTGACATTTTGCAGAACCGAGTCATTACCATGATAGGGCTTGAATGGGTATATCGGGGAATTTTAGTAGGTATTCTCAGCGAGCAGCTGAGCGAGTCCCACACACGCCTATCGCCTAGCGGTACGGTACGGATTTATGCCCAACACTACTGCCCCGAAATTGCCTCTGATTTAAGGGACGCGTGATTAGACCCCTTAATTGACATGGTTTTTTTCAGTGATACACTTCCAGTTATCATCTGCCGATGAAGTTGTAATGCCAAAGCGGGCTATGTTCAAACTCTTCAGGAAGTTACTGTACGATAAATACACCCAGTTCAAGTCCCGTCAGACCCCTTCAGACCTTGCCAGGCCAAGAACCAAGGTATCAGTGGCCGATGTACTTAAAGTAATGTCTTCCTCCCGCTTTATAGACGACCTAGCGGAGACAATCACCACTAATGTTGTTAATAAGCTAATGCAAAACATAAACTCCAGAAAAACTTTCCTCGATTCAGTTGAGAGAATAAATATCGATGTGGATTAATATCGTGTTTTTATTTTGTCATACCTTCTACACGTATAATTATACTGTTTTGTTACTTCTTTTTTTTCGAGGACAAAATCCATTTACGGACCTACCAATTGGCTAGGCGAAAGTCGTGTGTGGAACTCGCTCAGCGACGGTAGAGAATACTCACTAAAGGTGACTCGGGGTCCGCCGAAGCAATTCTCCGAGCCAAATACCTACTTACCTGTAGTGTAGCAACACTATTTCTTAGTATAGATTATATCTATGATGTTGTGTCTGTGGTCTCTCTCTCATAAAAATGGAAGCAATAAACAGTTGTCTAGAAACGTGCTTGTTTAAATTATATTTTCTCGACTGATACACAACAAAGTGGCGACGAGGAAAACTCTAAAATAAAGGGAAAAATGGCATACTTGGGAAATGTGGAATACGATGGGAAGGAAAAGTTCTCAACATACATGGAAAGGTTCGAGATTTATATAGATTGCAACGACATTAAGAATGAAAAAAGAAAAGCGGTTTTCTTGACCGTAATTGGAGCCGAACTATATGCTTTATTGCAAAATTTATGTGTGCCGTTGAAACCTACAGAGAAAACTTATGAGGAATTGAAGGAAATTTTGATGAACCACTTGGAGCCGAAAAACTCGATCATTACTGAAAGATACAAATTTAACCAAAGATCTCAAAATATAAATGAAAGTGTGTCTGAGTACATAACAGCCTTGAAAAAACTATCGATGCACTGTAATTACGGGGATAAACTAAGTGACATGTTGCGAGACAGATTTATTTCGGGTCTTCGCGACTCTAAGATCAAGTTGAGAATCCTGAACGAACAGGAGACAGGGATGACCGTAGAAAAAGCTGTGCAAATGGCCTTGGCTACCGAAAATAATGAAAGAAATTTGAAAGAAATGGGAGACTCAGAGAGGTTATACAAGTTGGAGAAATATGGTCAAAGCAAGAAAGAGTTTAAGAAGCAGGGAGCATGGAATAGTAAAAGTGAGCAAACGTTTGGGCAAGGAAGGAAAGAGCAGCATAAAACACAAGGATTATGGAGCAGAAGAGAGCAAGTGCAACCGGGAACTATGAATGTGAGGCGAGGGCCAAGTAATGAACACCTGAAATGTAGTTGTTGTGGAAAGCAAGGACATTGGAAGCAAACGTGTTGGTTTTTAAATAAAAAGTGTAATCAGTGCGGGAAAACTGGACATTTACAGTATGTATGTAAAGGTAATAATTTTGGAAAAAATCAACATTATATTTTCAGGGACCATAGTGTTAAGGAAGTTGCACAAGAGGTGCAAAATTTATTTGTAATGGACATACCTAAAGCTTCACCATTTGTGGTAAAACTATGTATTTCAGAAAAATTTATTGAGATGGAAATAGATACTGGATCAGCGGTAAGTGCAATAAATTTGAACTTATATAAAAGTGTGTTTAGTCATATACCAATGCAAAAGTGTAATTTAATTTTAAAGTCATATACTGACACCCCAATTTGCCCAGTTGGATATATTGATATAATATTAAAATATAAAGATGATAGTTACAACTTGCCATTGTATGTTTTTGATAAGGGTGGTCCTCCATTAGTTGGTAGAGACTGGTTACAAAAAGTTAATTTACTATCCATTCATTCTATGGATCTTAAAGTTAGTGATGTAAAATCGTTTTTGAAAGGTAAATATCCTGAAGTTTTTAATACTAAATTAGGTACTTATACAGGGGGGGAAATTAAATTGTGTTTGAAAGAGAACTCTAATCCTAAATATTATAAAGCAAGGCCTTTACCATATGCAATGAAAGAGTTAGTTGAAAAAGAGATAAATAGATTAGTTCATGAAAATATTTTAACCCCTGTTAAGTCAGCTGATTGGGCAACCCCAGTAGTACCAGTTTTGAAAGATAATGGCACTTTAAGATTATGTGGCGATTTTAAAATTACTATAAATCCATACTTAGAAGAGAATAAGCACCCCTTGCCACGTATTGAGGATTTGTTTGTAAATTTGAAGAAAGGACAGAAATTTTCAAAAATAGATTTAGCTCATGCGTACCAACAATGTTTACTTTCTGAGGACTCTAAAAAGCTTGTGGTGATCAATACTCACTTAGGATTGTTTGCTTATAACCGTTTACCTTTTGGTATCAAGACAGCACCAAATATTTTTCAAAGTATCATGGATAAATTGTTTAAAAAGCTAGAAAATAGGGGACTAGCTATTTTCTTAGATGATATAGTCATCACAGGTGAAGATGATCAAGATCATATGAATAATTTAACAGAGGTGATTTCTATTTTGAAAGATGCAGGCTTAACGGTAAAAATAGACAAGTGTATTTTTATGGCCAACAGTATTTGTTATTTAGGATATCAGTTGTCTTCAGAAGGTTTGCAACCTGATGACCGTAAAGTAGAAGCTATTTTGAAAGCACCAACACCACAAAATATAACTGAATTAAAATCTTTTTTGGGATTAGTTAACTATTATTTAAAATTCTTACCAAATGCATCAACAATATTATCTCCATTATATGCCCTAACAAAGAAAGATGTAGTGTATAACTTCAATGAAAAATGTAAAATAGCTTTTAAGAGAATTAAAGATATGATGGCATCTTCTCAATTGTTGGCACATTATGATCCAGAGGCAGAATTATATTTAGCGTGTGATGCAAGTGCTTATGGTTTGGGTGCAGTTTTGTCGCAAAAGAAAAATAATAAGGAAAGGCCTATAGCTTTCACTTCGCGTACCTTAAATGATGCAGAGAAAAACTATAGCCAAATTGATAAGGAAGCTTTAGCTTTAGTTTTTGGGGTAACAAAATTTAATCAATATTTGTGGGGGAAAAAGTTTACTTTGATAACAGATTCTAAACCTTTAATTAGTATATTTGGCCCTAAAAGAGGAATCCCTGTATTAGCTGCTGGTAGACTGCAAAGATATTCATTGTTGTTGTCAGGCTATAATTATAATATAATTTATGTAAAATCAGAAAATAATAATGCAGATTGTTTTTCAAGGTTACCATTACAAAGGGTATGTAATACTAATGTTGAAGATTATTCATATTTAAATTTTATTACTGATAACAGCTATTTACCATTAGATTTTAAAATGATTAGAAAAGAAACTATGTCAGATCCGATATTAAAAACAGTATTAGATTATATTTACAGGGGATGGCCTAAAAATGTAGAAAATTTTTTACAACCTTTTTATAATAAAAGAGAACAATTAACAGTGGAACAAGGTATTATTATGTATGGACATAGGGTAGTAATTCCATGTAATTTGATTAAGTCTATTTTGAAAGAATTGCATTCTACTCATTTGGGAGTTGTTAAAATGAAATCCATAGCAAGGTCTTATTTTTGGTGGGTTTCCTTGGATAAAGATATTGAGTTAATGTCGAATAGTTGCAGTGCTTGTTTACAACAAAGACAAAGTCCAGAGAAAGTAGCCTTACACATGTGGGAATATCCTAGAACAGTTTGGTCTAGATTACACATTGATTATTTAGGTCCTTGTTTTGGGAAAATGTATTTTGTGTTACAATGTGCTTATTCCAAATGGATAGAGGTAATAGAAGTAAAATCTACTGCAGCATCCTATGCTATATTAGCTTTACAAAAGTTATTTGCCACTTTTGGATTTCCAGAAATAATATGTAGTGACAATGGTCCTCCTTTTCATTCTAGTGAATTTCAAAATTATATGAGACAATGTGGAATTAAGCAAGTGTTTTCTCCAGCTTACCATCCACAAAGTAATGGTTGTGCAGAAAGTGCAGTAAAAATTATAAAAAATTGTATTAAAAAAGCTGTGCATAATAAACAAAATGTAGAATCAAGTATTTATAATTATTTAATGTACTATAGAAATGCTCAGCATTCAACAACTGGTGAAACACCGGCTCAACTCATGTTTAAGAGAAATTTACGTTTAAAGTTTGATTTATTGAAACCTAATATACAAACTACAGTAGAGAAAAAACAAGATAAGCAAAAGTTTTATGCAGGGGGAAATGAGGCAAAGACTTTTAATGTTGGACAAATTGTATTAGTAAGATCATACAGAAATAATACTCGTTGGATTGAAGCAGTTGTGTTGAGACAGTTAGTGTGGGGCTCTGGCCCCGGTTTTTGCAGGGGATTTACGCATATTTACTAGATTATCCTATAGAAAGAAAATGCACACACAGAGATAGATCAGCAACTGTTTTATTAATATTTCTGACAGTATCAGTCAAATTAAAAAAGGAAAAAATTATCAAAGAGTTTTCAACATCCTCTTACCCCGAAAGGAAACTTAATACACTCAATCAATAACAAAATTGGTGCTTGACTCTAGCACTATTGTACGCTAATACATATTGGAGGTATAAAATATTCTGTACATCACTACTGTCCTTAAATATAAACGAAACGATAATTCACACATTGTTATATCTAGAAGCAATTTTAGTTAAATTAAATAAAAAGTAAGTGGTCATAGCAAAGTGTATTTGTTAAGCTAGTGTTAGTAAAGTGTAGTGTGTATGAGTATAAATTCGATGACCTTAAATATTGAATCTACTCGGTATCTTCACGACGCGACTTGAACGCGTCACCGCCTGAGGTCTGACTTCAGGAGTATCCCCAGAAATCAACGTTGTAGGTATAGTTTCCGAAGTTGACTTACCTATCTGTTCTGGTGGCTTCGCTTCTGCGGCCTCGAGTAAAAATAAGCGCTGAAAAGGACGGACTTTATATCCAACAGAAGTTCTTAATTTGGCCGTCCTGCTGACCCCGTCTTTGCCTTGGTAGACTTCCTCCACGACACCGAGAGGCCATTTAATCCTCCTGTCCTCCGTCTCGATCAAAACGACGTCTCCTACTTTTACGTCACCTTTCTTCTCTCTTCCCCTTTGGACTAGCGTTGTAATATACTCTGCTCGAAACCGCTGTTGGAAGTCTTCTCTCAGTTTCTGTATATAACGAAGACGCTTATTTAAACTCTTACCGTCTATTTGGTCGAAGTCACTCACATCATTCGACGGCAGCGGCTGTAAAAAATGGGCTGGCGTTAAGGGTTCAAGGGAGAAAGTGGTGTTATCTTCAAGATACGTTAACGGACGCCTATTCATTGTGGCCTCGCAGTCGCACAGGATGGTTTCCAGCTCTACGTATGTGACTGTAGCTCGCCCAAGAATTCTTTTTAGTAAATCCTTTACAATCCGGATCAGCCTCTCCCAAAAGCCACCCCACCACGCCGCCGTTGGGGCGTTAAATTTCCATGTAATGGACTGTATGGTGGAAAAGCGTTTTATCTCGTCCCAGTCGAGTGCTGACAATAAGTTGTTTGTGCCAACAAAGTTAGTGCCGTTGTCACTTATTAATATTCTAACTCTGCCTCTACGTGCTTTAAAACGACGTAAAGTCATTATAAATGCTTCTGTGGATAGGGACTGGGTTAATTCAAAATGTACTGCACGATATACGGCACATGTATACAGCACTACCCAGCATTTACTCCCTCCACGTAGATATAGCAGCCCATCAAATCGACGCCAGTAACCTCATAAGCTGCAGAACACTGCGTGTGTTCGAGCGGAAGTGGCGCCGCAGGCGGACACACCGGTTTAGCTCTGTAACGCATGCAAGTATTGCATTTTGCGATAACTGACTTAACCAAATTCCTCGCACCTATAACCCAATACTTGGAGCGCAAGTCAGCCATCACAGTGCAGAGGCCCGCGTGCTGCAGTTGCGCGTGACGCTGTTCTACCAGCCGTCGGGCTAGTGCACTTGTTGCAGGTACTACTGCAGGAAACTTCGTGCTCTCTGGAACATCGGTAAGTAGAAGTTTTGTTTTTATTCTTATCAGTCCATTTTTATCATAACAATGTGTAAGGCCCTGTATCTTTTTTGCTATATACTCTCTATTCTCAGCTTGTAACATTTTAATTATTTTCTTCTCACTTTCTTCATACTCCTCGAAGCTTAGTTCACCTTTCAGTTTATTTTTAGAGCTTATATTGTGCACGAATCTAAACATCCAGGCTACCATACGAATGATCTTCGTGTATTTTGAAAAATACAAAAATTTACTGGTCATACATTCCGCGAGACTGATATTCGTGTTACATAACAACGTCTTTTTCAGCTCACGTTCCACTTGTGTTTCATCCACGATAAGCGGCGAGCTCGGCCACTTTTCCGGCATCCACTTCAGCCACGTGGGTCCTTCTATCCAGCGAGAAGAAACTAAGTGGGCCGCGTTGCAACCACGAGAAGCCATATCAGCCCAGTTCGACGTGCCTGGAATATGAAACCAGTTATTGACATCAGTATTTAGTCGAATCTCTTTTACACGATTGCCTATATAAGTGTTCCATGGTAACTCTCTCTTGATCCAACACAATGCTACTCCAGAATCAGTCCAGCAGCGTTCTTCGCATTTTAGGTTCAAATCTTTCCTAACGGATGATAGTAAACGAGAACCTATTAAGGCGGCGAGTAACTCTAGCCGAGGAATAGTAAGTTTTCCTGGAGGAGCTATTCTCGATTTCGCTGAAATTAACCGTAACGAAACCTTACCCTTACTTTCAGCTCGTAAGTACACACACGCAGCATACCCGTGACCGCTAGCATCACAAAACATGTGTAACTGCAGTGCGCATTCATTGAAAACGGCATCAGTGAACCGACGAGGTATTTTACATGATTTTAGGGCAGATAAGGATTCATACCAGCTCATAAATTTATTTCTCAAGTCGCTAGGTAGTTCTACGTCCCAGTCTAGCTTGCGGCGCCATGCTTCTTGAAGGATTAATCGGGGTACTAACATTACCGCTGAGGAAAACCCGATTGGATCATATACTCTTTGGGCTAAAGACAACAAGCGCCTCTTGGTAATCTTACCTATTTCACATGGTGGTGGTATTTCATCCATATGACAACTCAGCTGGTCCTCTGCTGTATGCCAATCTAGACCTAGCACCGAGACGATGTCATTTTTGGGCATACCTGGTAAAGGAGATATTACCCACTGAGTAAGGTTAAATTTGGCTTTACTCATCACTTCTACGGCATCGGCATGAAACTTCTGCGCAGCTTCCACGGTGTCCATGCTAGTTACACAATTGTCTACGTAGAAAGAGTTAGCTAAAAGCGTAGCAGTGTCACGTAAGCCACCTGTTACCTGATTCAAATGATGTTGAATCGTAGCCGAGAGTAGGAAGGGACTACAAGTTAAGCCAAACACCACTCTGCAGTGACGGTAAGTTGTCAATTCACCTCGTTTGTTCCACCATAGAAATCTCAACATATCTCTATCCTCTGGTAAGACTGATATCTGTAAGAAAGCTTTCGTGATGTCGGCAGTAACGCCTATGACCCCTCGACGAAATCCGTTCAATAATTTGGGAATTTGATCGAGCAGATTAACACCTTTGCTTAAACATAGGTTTAATGACTTACCATTTTTATCTTTGACCGAAGCATTGAACACTGGTCTTATCCGAGTCGTAAGACTTTTCTCCCTAATTACAGGATGATGTGCCAGGTAGTGTGACGATTCTTGATGTATTTGAGGGTTCAGTACTACTTCGATTATACCTAAGGTAAGCCATTCCTCAAAAACTTTATTATACCCTTCGTATAAATCGATACTCTGCAATTTTTTCGTTACAGACTCAAGTCTACGACAGGCTAACTCAAAGTTATTTAATAATTCATCATGACATACCTTCCATGGTAGATTTACTTCAAACCGTCCCTCTTTGTTGACAGTCACACTTTCTTCAAATGCTGCCAACACCTCTTCTTCAGACTGTTGTTTGGTCTTGGTTTCGACTGGATCTCGGATCCCTAATGTTTCCAAAGACCAAAAGTTTGATATATCTGAAGAGGAAAACAATGCAATGTTAGTGGTTGCTTGCAGGTATGTGCTTGGTGGACCATTTATTTTACCTTGGAGAGTCCAACCGAGCTTTGTTTTAATTGCAACCAACGACTCATGCAATTTGACCATTTCACCTGTCAAAACTAACCCTGAAAAATCGGCACCTATCAGAAGACCTATGTCATCGGATTTATTGTTATCTGATAGTGTAATGTTGTGTTTGGCTAGTAATGGCGTGAGGTCAGAGAAAGTGTATTTAGGAATGTCGCGACAGATACATTTTTGTCCTAGGACAGTGAGTGGAAAACTATAATTTCTATTTACATCCATTACCTTAATTCTGTACAGATTATGCAGACTGGGGTTCAATTGAACGCCGCCAAATAAAGCGTGAGATATCGTTTCGTTACCTGCAGACAAAATATTCAATTTACGTGCGATGTCTTCCCTTAAGTAGGAGCGTTGGGCCCCATTGTCAAACATCGCTCGGATCGTCACTTGGTTTTCACCGTTGCAAACAATCACAGACACCGTTTGCAGTAATGTAGAGCAGGTGTTTCCTCTCGGCGCTGCAGAGAAGTTCGCTGCTGTACTCGGCGGATCATCAATATTACACGCCGCAGAGGTCTTAGACGAGCTGTTGGTCAAATTATTAGTCGGAGACTTCTGCGCTGAACAAAACACCACTGAATGGCGTTGGCCGCATACAATGCACCTAATATTTGCTCTACATATTTTGGCATAATGTCCTGGTCTTAGGCATAGAACACATGCTTTCTTCTTCCTTAGATAGTCCCGACGCTCTTCTAAGCTCATTTTGTTGACTTTATAACATTCTATGCTGCAGTGGCTATCCTTGTCACACCATATACATGCCCAGGTTTTCTTAGGCGTGCCGGTAAGCAGGCAACTAGCAGTCGGCTCTTGAGATGTTGATGCCTCGAAGTCATTTGAAAAGGTTTTCTTTGCTAGTGAGACTCTTTGTTCACTTTCTACCTCTTTCCTAAGAAATGTTAGCAGCTCCGACAGTTCGGACGTAGTGTTGGTGCTATCTTTTTTAGCCCTTTCCCATATCTGTAACATAGCCTGCGGTATTGCAGACTCTATCATAGGCAAAAGAAATGCAGCAAATTTGTCTTTAGCTACGCCTAGAGTCTCTAAAGCTCTTAACTGTGCGCTTAGCTTATCATACAGCACGGTGATATTATTGTGTTCACGTCTATTGACCATCGCTAATAACTCTCTTACGTAAACTTGAATTAAAAGTTCCTCACGGGCGTACCTTGCTTTCAGCTGACATAAGCACTCAGTGTAACTTGTTGGTGTAAAGCTCTCTACTAAAAACTTGGGTTCAGAACCTTCCTTCATCGCCTGGAGTAGGTATTGGTACTTATCTGTCAGGTCAATACTTGTGTCGGCATCAATTTTTGAAAACTGTCCCCAGAAGGCCAGCCAGTTTTTCAAATCTCCGTCAAACGTAATGAACTGTAGTTTAGGCAGTCTGAAGTTTCGTCTCCCGTCTTGTATTGAATTGTTATTAGTGCAGCGTAACCTGTATTCATTGTATTTCGAGTCCAAAGTAATGAACTGTGATTGATATTCGAAAGCGTTTTCCAGCTCGCTCTCCAACTCTTTTTCTTCTCCATCGCGCAAACACTTTCTGATTTCTATATCTAGGTCTTTTAAGTTTTGTTTTAATTCTTCGACCTTTTTAAATTGAGCTGCTGTTGATGTGACTGTGTCCCTGTCCTCTAACATTTTTTCCAATATAGTACAATTTTTTGTGAACAGGGTTCGAATGATTTTTCTTTCTTTTTTCATACCCGTAAAGTCCTCTGATTGCACGGTCGCCACATGTGGGGCTCTGGCCCCGGTTTTTGCAGGGGATTTACGCATATTTACTAGATTATCCTATAGAAAGAAAATGCACACACAGAGATAGATCAGCAACTGTTTTATTAATATTTCTGACAGTATCAGTCAAATTAAAAAAGGAAAAAATTATCAAAGAGTTTTCAACAGTTAGGTCCAGTTACATACTTAGTTAAGTTAGTTGAATCGGGTATTATTTGGAAAAGGCATGTTGAACAAATGATGTTGTTTGAAAGTATGTATCAAGATGAAAATGATGATGTACCTGAAAAAATAAAATTAAATATTAGTAATGAACCTGTAAAATTTAAAAGTGAAAACTTACCTGAATTATCTGAAAATGTTACTGTAAATGTTGGAAATAAATTAAATTGTGAAAACTTACCTGAATTATCTGAAAATGTTACGGTAAATGTTGGAAATAAATTAAATTGTGAAAACTTACCTGAACTATCTGAAAATGTTATTGTAAATGTTGGAAATAAAACTGATTTGGAACCCTCTCAAGGAGTGAGCATAGAGCCTGTAAATTTACAAAAAAGATGTTCTAAAAGAGTTATTAAGAGGCCGGAGAAGCTCAATCTTTAAGAGGGGAAGTGTGTAGTGTAGCAACACTATTTCTTAGTATAGATTATATCTATGATGTTGTGTCTGTGGTCTCTCTCTCATAAAAATGGAAGCAATAAACAGTTGTCTAGAAACGTGCTTGTTTAAATTATATTTTCTCGACTGATACACAACATTACCTACGCCTACTTCACGTGATAAATTGAACTAGGCATTAAAACAAACATATCACGCCTTTTTCCCGATTTGTTCCTGATTCGTCATATTCCTAATTGGTCATCCTCCATTTGACTGTACAATGTCGAGTTAGGCAAAATGACGAATCAGAAATGTTCATCACATTAAAAAGGAACAATCAGGAATATTATGAATCAGGAACAAATCTTTTTCTTCGAAGTGGTAGACAGAGGTGTTAATACCCATGTAAGCGATATATAATAAATGGCATGCCAAAACATAACAAGCTTTAAGGTGGTTCATAGTCACGCCGTCAAGCGCGGTGGCAGCCGGCGCGGGCGCACCGTTGGCCAGTGCGTCTCAACAGCGCGAGATTTCGATACATGAACGGCACGCGTTTTGAACTGCTTAATCCAAATCTAATCAAATATTTATTGCAACAATGTGGTGTGTACCTACTAACTAAATATAACTTAGTGTAACAGGTTTTTATATCATAATTTTTTTTTTTAACTTAGTAGCCCATTTCGTGCAAATTTTATTATTATGAAAAGAAACTAACATATTTACCATTAAAAAAGTACGTACTGCGTCTACCATTTATTACTTTGTGCCAAACACTCATAACATACATTTCAAATCAAACACCACAAGGCTGTTTGAGCTAAGTTCCTTTTGCTGTACCTTAAACAGGCCCGGAAGAGTTTTATAAAAAATAATAGTTTTTGGCCTCAGAGTAAACAGAACTGGAGTAGCCTTTGTCTAACATTCCCCTCTGCCAAATGCACAAGCATCGGATGCTTGCACGTTTAATAAAACTAGTTGAGCCGCCATTTTGACAGCCATAACATTGTAAACGTTGCGGCGAACAGAGCTCCCGCAAAAATGCCTGCCTGTGCTGTTTTTTGTTGTAAAAAATAAATAGAAAACTTCGAGTATGCTAAAAGATGGTGTCACCTTTTATTTGTAATTATAATTTTTAAGATTTCATGATTATTTACTTCATTATTTCATGTTTTAGAATTCTACGATTTCAAATTTCGAACGCTAGTCTCGTGGGGAGTGCGGCTGTGTCGTTGTCAAAACGCACACCCCACGTGACTATTTTAAGCGTGTGTGCGTGAAATTTAAATTTGTGTGTCGAATTATGCATGTGTGCATTTGTAAAAACCGGCTGGCTTTGAGTGTAGTGGTAACCTCACCCCCCGCAAGAAATGGCAGAAAAAAATGTTTGAGAAATTGACTAATGGCTACTCCAGTTCTGTTTACTCTGAGTTTTTGGCGGCATATGACTATGGCCGACGCATGGGCGGACGTGATTTTGGATGGATGGACGGATGGATCAACAGGTCCTCTAAGTAATAAGTATATCGGACAATTGGAACGTTGTACTCTCACAGAAACTTTTAGGTTTAACAAAGTCAAAAATACTATTGTATTCAACTCAGCAGACCACTTGATCCTGGCGAAATCAAACGTCCCGTCGCCATTAAACAAAGAAGAAGAAGGACGTGATTTTTATTTCAGTGATTGTAATATAGTTTCGGAGTGGATCTTGTTGCGTTAAATCAGTGTAGTTTTGTGTAATAAGTGTCAATAATGATGAGCAATTTGCAGTATCATTGAAATAATTGTTAAGTGGTGTGAAAAACGATAGGATTTTTATCGTCGTAATCCACCTCATAGAAGTAACACCACAGTGTCTGCCATCGATCGTTTGACGCCAAACTCTCCCAAGACTCATTGAAATGTATTGCATTTCAATGCAAAACTGAAGAAATATTATACCGAAGACTTGGCTGTATGGGCTTCGTTCCCTTCGCCTTCCCTAATGGGACAAACTACTGAAGAAAAGTATTCTACTGTTAACGTGTGTGGCTCATAAGGTCCTGCAGCCAAAGCCGTAAAACTGAATATTAAATAATAAAATAGTTCTCTTTGGTCGGAAAAATACCGGTCTTGGAACAATAACCATAGAGTTCAGAGGTTTGCATGATGCATTTTGTACTTACTTTAGGTCCAAGTAGTAAAGTTGAAACTCGTGTAGAAGAACAGTTTATTTTATTGTTATTTTGTCACATTGCGGACCAAAGAGTATACATTGGGCAATAAATGACTAACAACAGACTACTTACTTCAGAAATAAAAATAATAAAAACAAATCAACAAAACGATCGAAAAACATTTCGAACTTTATTGTTAAACGGGGAATTATTGATAGCAGTTTGTGATTGATTGTGATGTCTAGATAATATTCTTGGAACATATAAGTATCAGAATAAAGATATTTTTAATAGATGTTGTATATTCATCAAAATTTTACCAGTCAACATTTCTTCAGGTGAGTCATAATAATTATTATTTATTATTGTTCATTAAAGTGCACGAACTGCTCACAATCTAAGTTACTTTGCTAAATATGTATTTTACTTTGTTCAAAAAATTATTGAAAGGTAATTTTTTCTTACCTACGTGTATTTAATGAGTTTTTATAAGATTAAAAGTTTGTTGCTATTGTTTGCGAATACTGGTGTTCGTTCACTGGTGGTGGTGTTAGTGTTGATACATTTCCTAAAAATTTTTCATGTAAAATGACTAATAAAAAAAGGATGTTACTTAAACGCCTAGCAAATAACCGAATTTTGGTCAGATTTTGGTTGATGTAATACCTAAATAAATAGGTAATTCTATAACATCAATGTACCTAATAAGAAAACCATCAATATTAAGCCCCTTTGCCTTTCTAATTGGGAAGTGAGAATTTTTTTAGCTTCTCATCATAATAAAAATATCTCAAACTGATGGCATCAAACAAAATCAAACTATTATAATAAATATCTTTTATATATTGCTTGCTGTACTTACTATTATAAGTTTACCACAGTCTGCTTAATTGATAAATAAATTAACAAATTACAGTTATTATATTATAAGTATATTATAACTCTAAGTACTTTGTTATAAATTTTTTTCAAATGAGCAAATTCATTAATAAGACATACCAAGATTGTTTACTTAATAGGACAAGTTAGGATGATCAGATTCCAGTGGAAACTTTGTGTAACCAATTACATCAATCTATATACACATTGCTAATATAAAGTATGACAATATTTCCAAATTCTTTTTATTTTTCGAGAGACAATGTAAATGTACAATTTTTTTTTAATTTTCCAGATATCATGAACATTACGGACAATAATATTTCCTATATTCTACCCTTAGATAGTATTAGCTTTAATTATAAACCTGAAGCTGTCACTGAAAATCAGTCTACAGTTCAGCTTTGGAAGGGTAACAGTTTTGGAGAGAAAAGCCACTATGAATTTCAGCTGTTTGCATCAAAGAACATTGAGGAGCATGAAAGAGGTATGTAATACTAAGGCCTAATTACAGACGCAATCTCAAGTGTAGATTTCTGGTTGAGCCCTGTCAGAGAGGTGGCTATGTGGGCTGAAAAGCTCTCTCATTTTAACAGTACTCAGATCTAATGTTATACTGTAATAAAATCATTAGCCTGCCCTTTTCCCAATATCATTTGTGGTCGGCGCAACGAGTCCTTCTCCTCCACTCTCCCCTACCCCACGCCATATCAACATTCACTCCCATTCTAGCCATGTCTTCATTTGCACAATCTCTCCATCTCTTCGGTCTTCCTCCCATCATTACCATCCACTCATACTCATCAATTCATAACTCTTCTCGTTACATGCTCATTCTCTCTTCTCAAAATATGTCCATACTACGACAGCGGCTTTTCTCTTAACTTCTCTATCACTAGAGCAACTTTCAGGCATCCCCTGATATACTCATTCCTCGTCACCACACCATCTTAACATACGCATTTCGGCTACATGCAATCTATCTTTTTCATAGCCCAACATTCAAATAAATTAAGAGGCCTTGGCTTTATGGAGCTTAGATGTATCTATTACCACAATTGTTTTTGTGATTAAGTAAATATTGATAAACTAACCAGACCACCGAGCATAAGTATGAAATGTGAAGTGAAGTGAATATAAGTATGATTCAAAATTGGGATCCTGGATTGTGGAGTTTTCAATACAAAACTACAGGGATATATTAAGTCCCAATATTTTTTTTGTCATTTGGACTGCAGCGATTCCATTTAGTGGTATGTAACACCAGTTCTGGCAGTTCGACTATTGATTTTGAATTACAGAGTGTATTTATGAACTTTCTATCGTACCCGGTAATGTCAATAAGCTACCCTATTATGTGAGACCAACAAAATTGCTGGTCAAGTGTGGGTGTAATGCACCTCCTATCCCATTTAAATAAGATGAAATTATGTTGTAATATGTATATTGTTTCACCTTTCAGACTCTATTATCTATGATGTCTATCGATGTAATATATGCGATATAGATGTACCAAAAATGTTTAGAAGACACCACAGGGCCAGTCCTAAACATACATTTAGTCTTAAAATACTGGAAAAGGTTTTAGAAAGAGCAAGGTACTGTTTATCAATTGAAGATGATGACGATCCAGAAATTAATGACAACGCACACTTTTGTGAGCCTTGTGCTGTTGTTATTAGAGTTGAAAATAGAGAGCAACATGAGCAGACAGGGAGTCATTCTAAATCATTAATGCTTGATAAGTTATTAAAAGATTTTCTTCAAATTTATTTAGAAAAGGCGTTTACGAATGAACTGGAATCTGAATCAGGTGACAAATCAAATACAAGTTCAAGTTGTAATGAGACTGATGATATAACTTCCATTTGTGATAAGACTGATGATATAACTTCCATTTGTGATGATCATAGTGATTTAATTTCCATTTGTAATGAGACTATAGATTTTTCTAATACAAGCTCAGATCTATCTGTAATAGATTGTGCTTCACCGGAGTCAATAAGAAATGTGACAATCGACTCAAATGCCTCATCAAAATTAAACTTACAAGAATACATTGATATGTTAAACGAAAGAGCGAATGCAAATAATTTGAGTGCAGAAGAAGACCGTATAAAGATTGTTGCGCTAGACAAATCAATTGTCAGAGTCACCGAAGCACAATTTCATGGCTTCTACACAATGGTAGGGCAACAAATTTGTGGCACTTGCCAATATGTAATCAGTTCTATGGATGGCGACATTGAGACTCATAAAATGTCATCTGACCACATTGAGAATATATCTGCACCGATTGAAGATATGCACTGCATTAGATCAGTAAGTATTTATATTTTTGTTTTTAAAGTCAGTTGGCAAAGATACCTATATCATCCTAATTTTGGGGGGCTACAGTCATCTATACATATAATAAAACTTTAGAAGTCAAATATCTGTTGGTACATAGCAAACAAAATTTTAAAACCAAGCAAGGTGGATGTAAAAAAAGGGAAAATACCAAAAAAATCTTTTAAATTTGTTTCTCTGTCTGTTTGTACTAATTTCCGAAATGGCTGGATTTCAATAAAATTTTGCAGCCCTGGTCATCATCTTAGATACTTTATTTTGGAAAAATAAAAGGTTCCCGGAAGATAGTTATAAAAACATAATGGCGCGTTGAAGGATTAAAAGATAGCGTTCTTAATAAAAAAAACTTTAATCCTTGGTTAAACTTGGGTTTACAAAAATAGATGTAGGTGCTGTGGTAGTCAAAGCACAAGTGAACGAGATACACACAGTCCTTGGATTAAATTGCTTCAAATAGGCGTGCGCGCAGCTTTGCTAGGAAAGAACCATAGGCGTCGCAGACACAATAACCGCGGACGAAGTCACGAGCAACAGCTAGTCTACAATACATGTGATATCAGTAAGAATTGCATGTGCTTGCAGCTCTTACAGAAGTCACAGTATACAACCTGTGTTAGAGAAACACATGATAACGGGTCGTATCACCACCACACTGGCCCTATGCGAGGTGGGTACAAAGTATTGCCAAAGCGACCGGGTTCAGTAGCTTAACGTGCCTTCCGAAGCGCGAAGGTACTCCAACGCACAATTTTTGATCATCCATCCAAGAACTGACCATGATGAATGTACATACATACATACAATCACGCCTGTAATCCCCGAAGAGGTCGGCAGAGTCCAAGGAGCACTGTGTTCCTTAAGACCACATTAAGCCATACAAAAATTGGATTTAGTCAGATGAAAAATCGTGAAAGAGTAGTTACAAGTGGCTAGCTCATCGCCTACGCAATTACAGGGCCAGTACCCAATACGCCCTTAGTCGCCTTTTTTCGAGATGCTAGGCAAGAAAAGCAGTTGGCACATTCTTTTTGCGTCCCGGACCAACACGGGACTGAATGAATGTAGCTAGTCTTATTTTAAAATAATTACATGTCATGCATTACACTACTAACTCGGTGGCCTAGTGTTTACGCTTTGGCTTTCGATATCTAAAACATAGCTATCTTCGCCATAGTCAGGAGTTTGGATGGGTGACCAAAACTGTGATCTCGAACTTCACCGTGCTTCGGACCCAGTCGCTATTGCAGCCGCTTAAAAACCAACCCGCATTGGGCCAGCGTGGTGGTGTGACGGCCCATACACCTCATGTGTTTCTCCATGAGGAAGGCCTGTGCCCAGCAGTGGGACGTATGGCTGAGAACGAAGCGAAGTAAAAAATCTTGAAAGGCTTGAATCTAATCATTAAAACCTACCTTGGATCCAACCATGAGACCATGACATGTTTGTTTTTTTTTCTTGAATTCTCCCATGTAGGGAAGGCTAAGGGAACGGAGCCCATACAGCCAAGTCTTCGGTATTTTAATGTCTTCAGTATTTGCATTAAAATGCAAGTGTAATGCATTTCAATGCATCTTGGAAGAGTTTGACGTCAAACGATCGATGGCAGACACAGTGGTGTTACTTCGATGAGGTGGATTACCACGATAAAAATCTCATCGTTTTTCACACCACTTGACGATTATTTCAATGATCCTGCTCATCATTGTTGACACTCATTACACAAAACTACACTGATTTTACGCAACAAGATCCACTCCGAAACAATATTACAATCACTGAAATAAAAATCTCGTCCGCCATAGTTGAATGGCGCCAAAAACTCCCGTAAGTTTTTTTTCATTTATTTAATGATTTACAAAAACAATAGAAAAGTTTAAAAAAAAATAACAGTAATTAAAAACCACAAAGGTTTATAGCCATACTGTTAAAGATCGCAACAGTTTAAACAGCATTTCCACTAATATTATTATATTAATACATTAAGTAAGTCTAAGCTGTTTATTAAGTATTTAAAGAAACATAAAGAATGTACCAACTGCCTTTCTTGCCTAGCATGTCGTAAAAGGCGACTAAGGGTGTATTGGGTCTGTGATTGTGTAGGCGATGAGCTAGTAGCCACTTGTCACTACTCTTTCACGATTTTTCATCAGACCAAATCCAATTATTGTATGGCTAAATGTGGTCTTAAGTGATAAGAATTATGTGACAGCGTTTCTAAAATTCTTAAATTGCTTAAATTATTTTTTTTAATCCTTTATAATAATAATATGAAATAGAAATTATGAATTGAAATGTAATTTGAATAAGTAAGTACTTAAATTTAAAAATAATGCCAATCAAAATATTTGCTTATCGACAGATCGATAAAACATGCCTGTGCAATGTATCTAGTATAAGACCTTAAATTATGCAAATGTTTTATGCAAATAAATATATTATTATAAGACAGACACAGTATTCCTTGTACTCTGCCTACCCCTACGGGGATTGCAGGCGTGATTGTATGTATGTGTGTGTATGCAACAAAGAAGTTCCATGACCATATACTTCAGCCTATAAGTTGGTCAAATAATTTTTTTTTAATGCAATTTTAACATTGTATGGAGTGATATTGTTACAAATATCCGCGGGTATTTCATTAATAAATCTGGGAGCTAGGTAGGCGGTTGTCCGCCTGCCGTACGTGTTGTTTGCGCGGATGGTTTCTAGCCGGCCTGAGGCGACTGCCCGGGTATATACAGAGTGTTGCCGTGTCATTTTTAATTTATCTTCAAAGAAATATTGTTTTAGAAAAACTTTTTTAAACTGAATGTTTATTGGTAAGATTTTACAAGGTTCGAAAAGGTCTAGTTCATTATCACGGAATTTATTTTGAATTTTAGTAGAAACTAAATGCTTAATAATTGTTAATAGTTAATAATTGTTAGTATTGCTTAATAGTAGTTTTCGGTATTAGAACCAAAACTGTTGGGCCACCGCCGCAGCTCCTTACCGTACCATTATCAGCCTACAGTTGCCCATTGCTGGAAATATTCCCCCTAAAGCGCAGGCCACATTGCAGCGTGGTGGCGGGAGAAGCGAAGCGATGGAAGCTATTACAAACTAAGCGAAGCTTTGGCGACCAACGTGAAAAAGTGGCTCCGCTGGAAACGTTGAATATTTCATTCGATTAGCTCGCATCGCTAACGCAGCTTACGTCTACCATTCGCGGTGTGAACCAACGTACGAAAAGAGGTGAAACTACCCTCGCCCGACACACTCGCCCGCCCGTGGCCGACCAGCGCTTATATGCGCTATTTACTGAAAGTCTTATAACTAATGTAACTTTTCAGGGTCACGCCTTCAAATACTGTTTGCTGTGCAACTATTTAGTCAACACGCCACTAGAAGAACATAAACAAACAAAACTTCACATAGACATGCTTAACAAAGCGTGTGCGAATGTGAAGGCAAGTGTAACTAAGCAAGCCGCGCAGACAAAGCCAGAAGCAGACAAAACATACTGTGCTCCATGCGACCTGCATATCCACACACATAACTTCCATTCTCACATCAAGGGAAAGAATCACCAAGCGAAATTAGTAGCAGTTAAGAAATCTGCCTCTATTACCAATATGCAAGAATGTGATAAGACTTACTGTTCACCTTGTAAAATACATATACATTCCCATAACTATAAATCCCACATACAGGGCAAAAATCACGCATCTAACGTGGCCCTCAACTCGAGCATAAATGCTCAAAATAACACAAGGGAAGACACGCTCAAACCGCAACCAGCAACAATGAACATACAAAATCAAAATCATCAAACAGCCCAATCTTCTACGTCTATTAATAAAAATGTAACAAACACAGCTAAGACGTCCACACCCGTCAACAAAGCAACACCAAACACAACACCGTCATCCACATCCGTCAACAAAGCAACAGTGAACACTACACAGTCATCCACATCCGTCAACAAAGCACCAGTAAACACTACACAGTCATCCACATCCGTCAACAAAGCAACAGTAAACTCTACACCGTCATCCACATCCGTCAACAAAACAACAGTAAACACTACACAGTCATCCACATCCGTCAACAAAATAACAGCAAATACAACGCAGCCGTCCACATCTGTCAATAAGCAAACGGTAAACACTACACAGTCATCCACATCCGTAAACAAAATAACA
Source organism: Parapoynx stratiotata (assembly GCA_910589355.1). Lineage (NCBI taxonomy): Eukaryota > Metazoa > Arthropoda > Insecta > Lepidoptera > Crambidae > Parapoynx > Parapoynx stratiotata. The sequence goes on along the minus strand of OU342476.1, from coordinate 3,011,207 downwards.
GCTAACACTACATCGTCCGTCACATCTCTCAACAAAATAATAGCAAACACAGCTAAACTATCCACATCCACACCTCTTCACAAACATATGAAACTAACAGAAAACCCACTCCAAGTATTATGCAAAATTTGTGCCGTGGTTGTACCTTATTTAATTAGTAACATCACAGAACACGTCAACGGCAAAAACCACAGGAGTCATTACGAAAAGTTGATACAAGGTTTGAGTCCTCATTTCAATGTAGTTGACAATGATATTACGTGCGTTATATGTCAGGTAGAAGTAGATATAACCGACGTTGACATCCACACGTCATCCACACTTCACGAAGATAACTTTATAATATATATCGCGTTAAATAGAATTGTTTCATTCGATGATAATTTTTACTGCGATGCCTGTTTATGGTTTGGCGTAGAACGTCAAGTTGTAAGTCACGTGTCTTTGCTCATTCATAAACAATCAGTCGCGAAGCATATAACAAAAAATGGAAGCTACTATTGCTATGTATGCAAAGCCAATGTGCCGAACACGCCATATAATATAAAAACACATTTGAACGGCCGTCCACATAAGAATTGTTTGGTATCGTTGACCAATGAAACGTTAAGACCCTTACAGATACAATATAACCGAATGGTTAAATTTTTGACCAAAAATTAATATGGCTAACGTTGGCTTATCCAACATTAAATGAAATTAATGACGCTTAGTGCAATATAAATTAACTTTGAAATCTATTTTTACCATCCGACACATTTTGATCTTAATACATTTAATCCATTAGTCAAAATTTTAGCGTAAAAAAATGCTAAAAGCGAACCTATATAAAAAAAACCGACTCAGAATTTTGTACCTGTAGTAAACTGCCGGACATTAAACACAGAAATTAACACTAAAGTTGCTTTTATAAATTAATATGCTTTAGAATATCTAAACATAAATAAATAACATTTGATTTGGGACAACACAATATACATATAGTATAAATAATACGACAAAAGCATCTTTAGTGTTGCAATGAAAGAACTTTTCTGGCGCCCCCAGAGCAGGTTTTTATTTTCTAAATTTAAACGGGAAGTAGGTATTGGCAGCCATTTACTTTATTAGCCATCTTATAAATTTATTAAGGCAAATAACCAGTCAGCCTAAAATCCTAAATCATTTGGGCAGGAACCAAATAATATTTCGTGAGCAATATATCTAATTATTTAGGCAGCTATTTAAAATGTTACCAGAAATGTATAAAATCTAGGATTTGTATATTTATAATGTCTACTCAATTTAGCCAAAGTGGTTATTAGCAAAAATATTGTTTTTATAAAAAAAAACCTTAAACTAATAAAATAATCCTTAGATTAAGGGAGGAATTAGGAATATACTTTCCTAAGAATTTTATAATCTGATTGATGGGTCCATTGCCTAAAGATTTTTTCCGAAAATTTTACTCTGATCGATTGTCAATTATCACTTTTTTAAAATTGAGTAGGCATTAAATAAAATTATTTTTAAGGGTTATAACTATATCCTAACTAACGATTCCCAGGAAATGTATAATCTATCATATTATACATTTTCAAATCCTAGATTTTATTTTTGCTGCCCAAATAAGTTTGTTTTAGTTTCCATCGATAGTCTTCGCGTTGACAGTGTGGCCTATTTATTAGTCAATCTTGTAAAATTTGATTTTGAGTTACAAGTATCTTGTTTTAAAGTGAATACAGATAATACAAAATAGTGATTAATGACGCTGTGATTATTAAATAATAAAACCTATGTGTTAAATTTTAAGTCAGTATTTTTAGTAGGTATGTTTAGTATAAGCTATTAGGAATACTAAGATTATTGTATACCTGTCGCCCTAATAATAATAAAAATCTTAGAAATGTCCAAATAAATTGACATAAATAAAGTTTCCATAATGTTGACAACAATATGGAAACTTTATTAGTACCGATATAATCGACGCTTTGGCTGTTTCTATTAATTTGAACACTTTAGTATCACTATTTGACGATGACTGTACATAAGTGAGATTGCCTTCTGTACGTATTTATTTCGGTTGTTTTTACACCGCTTTTTCAACAAAAAGAAATGCCAAGATTGTTGATAAAATAACGCAAGTATGAATGTTTTCTTTCTTTCTTTCTATAAAATCACGCCTTTTTTCCCGTGGGGTAGGGTATCCATTTCGGTTGTTTTTACACCGCTTTTTCAACAAATATAAGAGCCAAGATTGTTGATAAAAAAAATGTACGGACTTTTGATAAATCTTTTTCTACCATAAGATGGGGGACAGGGTATAACATATATAAAATCACGCCTTTTTCCCGTGGGGGTAGGCTGAGATTACAGATAACCATTTACTACGATCCTAGCACACAATCTCGCTTCTTATTCCAATGTATAAGGTTTGAGTACGGTACAGTTGTTAAATATCTCATTATATTTGTATTTGTTGAATATTGCTTGCCTCAAACTATACCCGGAGCATGGCAACAAGCTCGCTACCTTTTTTTTTACTCTGGGTAATGGCCGACCCATACTAGGCTTAGGGGGAAGACCTGGTTATGCGGGGCTCGAACCCGCTAAACCCCCCGGAGGCTATTCCTCCACCGCGTTGGTGCGGTGCCGGGCTCTCGAGTAATGCAACCGGTGACCGCCGCGGCATGGTCTTTCGGCCTCAACTGGCCTGTCTATGGAGGGGAACCAGCCGCTCCGTGCAACGGGAGCGACTGCCGACGAGCCGTGCAAGGCGGGTAACTGCCTCCATACCAAGGACCCCCGTCCCGTCACCCGCGTGGCCCTAGGCTCAGGCAACACCCCGAAAGGCATTTCCATCATTGCCCTGTTGGAAAAGCCGGGGCGCCGGGCAAATACCCCGTCGCGACCCTCGACTGCCGGGCAGATACCCCGACGCAGCCCGCCACCGGACAAAAGCCCCGACGTGGCTACTTCCTGTTCTGCTGCTTGGGCTTAGGGCGGTACAGCTTACCGCACATGACGTGCCCTGATGATAGCCCCAGCGCAGCGCACACAGCGCATCTGGGCTTAGCGCTGCAGACATTGGCGTAGTGGCCAGCCTCACCACATCTGAAGCACAGTGTGCTCCGGTCCGTGCTCTTACACAGATCCCTCGTGTGCCCCAGCTCCATGCAGCCAAAGCAACCGGAAAGCAGCAGTCACCGGGCATCTCATCAACGCCGTCAACATGCCGTCTCTTCCGGTCCTCAGATCAGGAAGTCACTACGCCAAATGGTCCATGACAGACACTGTGGTGCTACTTCGATGAGGTGGATTACCACGATAAAAATCTCATCGTTTTTCATACCACTCGAAGGTTTTTTCAATGATCCTTCACATTGCTCATCATCTCAGACACTTATTACACAAAACTACACTGATTTTACGTTATAACATCCACTCTGATCAATAAAATGATCATTGAAATTAAAATCACGTCCGCCATCGTCAAATGTCGCCAAAAACTCCCTTTTTTATTGTTTTATTTAAGTTGTAGGCTAAGGCAAATGACATTGTTTTTAATCATAATGTAAGAATATTTTTGAGATGAATATATTTTGGAACTACTTACCTAGTTTTATTGTTACTTTCTTTCACTATTCCGGAGGTAGTAGCTACCGTAAGTAAATTAAAATCTATAGGTCGCAGCAGTAAGTCTACCATGAGGTCGAAGGGTTATGGTCGCCCCGCCCCAATTTGGAAAAGTAATGTCCCAGTTGCCCCTGATGCCTCTTGAAGGCGCAACTGGGAGTATTACGGAGTATGTACTATTAGTATATTTAATAACTAAACTTTACCTACGGCGTCCTAAAGGAGGGGAAACTAGATCATTTCAAAATTTATAAATTATACTCCCAGTTACCCTTTCAAAAGAGGCATCGGGGCAACTGGGACATTATTTTTTACGAATTCCCAGTTGCGACTGGGAAAATTAGACAATAAGCTAGCAGGTCGAATGACGAGTAGAATGTCCCCCTTGCCACTTCAGTTATTAAAAGAACCAAAGTTATACGTTAGGGGCTGTTGAGAAAGTGATTATGAGGAAGAGGAATTGCCAAGGATAAATTTTGGGGATGCGAATGAGGAGTTTTGTTTAGGGAGGATGCGGATAAGGGAGATGATGATAATTTTTGTGTGTGTTGAACACACAATATTTTATCAAAATCGGTCCAGCGTTTTAGGAGGAGTTCAGTGACATACACTTTCACATAAGATTTTCATTTTCAAGTTAAAACAAGCGAGGAAAGTGGGGATGGCTCGCCCTTTACCCGTTCGGCTCAGGCGCATGCTGCGGCGCGCGTGCGTTGTCATGGATATGTCGCAGAATGATAGATATATCCGTAATATAGTGTTATATCCCTAGGAATATAATTATATACTGTAACAGTTGTACAATAGAGATCTTTATCCTATTTTTAGACTTTTATCCTCATATCATTCTTCACGCATTCAATCCATCGCTTATTTGGTCTTCCTCTCAACTCTAGGTCCGTCCACATCCATGCTCAGCATCCTTCTTGTAATGTGACATTCATCCCTCCTCATCACATGTCCATACCACGCTAACCTATTGCTCCTAATGTTTTCTGTCACTGGCGCTACTTTCAAACTTCCTCTAATATATTCATTCCTGATCTTGTCCATTTTTGTAACTCCACACATCCATCGCAACATTCGCATCTCTGCTGAGTGCAGCTTTCTTTCATCCATCGCTTTCGTTGCCCAACATTCAGATCCATACATTACAACTGGTCTAACGACGGATTTATAGATCTTCCCCTTAAGCTAAAGGGGTAATTTAGGATCACACGTTGCTCCTGAGACCTGTCGCCATTTAAAGGAAGGCCTCTTAAATTAAAGGAAGCGATAGCGGAAGATTTTTTAATTTATCAGGATGCGGTAACGGTTGTAGAATTCAAACTATGCGGAACTTCTGCATTATGAGGAAGCGGAAGAGGAATCCTCAGCAACTATCGCGGAAGCGCGAGGCAATGAGTAATTTTGCCTCCGGGGAATTTTTCTCTCCGGCCCGTGCTAGGCCTACTGGTGAAGAGTCCCTTCTTGTATGCAAAAGAAAATTCATTCCACTTTAATGGTTCCATTAAAAGAGTTTGTTTCTAATGGAACCATTTAAGTAATTTGAAATAAAAACAAGTTAGGTTTAGATCTATCTGCATCCCTGCGTGCGATAAATCCCAATCGTTCTAACTGTACTTGAGCAGGTATATAGGCACTTATTTATTACACAAAACTACACTGATTTTATGTAACAACATCCACTCCGAACAATATTAATATTTGAAATAAAAATACGTCCGCCATAGTCAAATGCCGCCAAAAACTCCGAGTCTTTTTTTTGGTTGTTGTAAAATTCTCCCATGTAGGTAAGCCAAAGGAAACGAAGCCCATACAGCCAAGTCTTCACTATTTTATTTCTTTAGTTATTTGCATTGAAATGCTAGTGTAATGCATTTTAATACATCTTGGGAGAGTTTGGCGACAAACGATCGATGGCAGATACTGTGGTGTTACTTCGACGAGGTGGATTTCTACTATAAAAATCCCACCGTTTTTCACACCACTTGACGATTGTTTTAATGATCCTCCACATTGCTCATTATTATTCACACTTATTACACAAAACTCCACATTTTTTACGCAACAAGATCGACTCGAAACAATATTACAATCACTGAAATAAAAATCACGTCCACAATAGCCGAATGGCGCCAACCCCCCTTTCTTTTTTTTGGTAAAATTCTCCCATTATTGTAAAACCACAACCATAAAAAATTATTTAATATTGTTTTGAGGCCTGTACATAACACAATAAATAGACTTAGGTATTTTATTTTAACGATGACAATGTAACAAAAATTAAGTTTTATTTTTTTTATGGGATAGGGGGCAAGCGAGCAGACGAGTCACCAGATGTTAAGCAACTACCGCCGCCCACGGACACTCGCAACACCACGTGGCGTGGGTCACAAGTGCGCAACCTACTTTAGCCAACTTAAGACTTTCTACTTAATACCTAATTGAAGTTTGACTGGTCAGACCCCGAATTCAATGAGTTTTGACGTTTGCCTGTCCAAATTAGTTTCTCCTAAGTTTGATAAAAATTCCTTAGTCAGAAGCCGAAAAATTTGTTTGAGCTTTGACTAAGAATTAAAGTCCGACCTGAGGATATAGATATGCGGGGAACCACATTATATTTATATATATATATATATATATATATATATATATATAATGTGGTTCCTCGCACATAGGCTCGTGTGCGAAGACCACCGGCGCGCTGCCGCTCGCCTTAGATTAAAACCTTTTTATATATTTTACTTTTATTTTATTTGACGTTATGTTCTTTTATTAGTTTTCCTGTCAGATTGTTTTGTGTTTTTATGAATATTATTTGTGATTTTATTTGCAATATAGTTATTTTACACAGTTTCCTAGGAAGTTTCATTCCGAATATCAGCGACCATGCTAGATGGATAGACTAGTCAAACCTAGGAATGCCGTAGCTTCGAGGATTTAACATTACATTAACAAGTAAAGGATTAGGACTTTCTTTGCCCGAAACGGTTAAAGAGCAGCTATTACCTACACATAGATAGAGCTCTGTCCTCGTCAGTCTCGTGGTGGGCCTACTAGCGGGGTGAAACAAAGGGGAAATGAAACAACTAATTCAAAATACGAAAATGTTATATATATATATATATATATAATGTGGTTCCTCGCACATAGGCTCGTGTGCGAAGACCACCGGCGCGCTGCCGCTCGCCTTAGATTAAAACCTTTTTATATATTTTACTTTTATTTTATTTGACGTTATGTTCTTTTATTAGTTTTCCTGTCAGATTGTTTTGTGTTTTTATGAATATTATTTGTGATTTTATTTGCAATATAGTTATTTTACACAGTTTCCTAGGAAGTTTCATTCCGAATATCAGCGACCATGCTAGATGGATAGACTAGTCAAACCTAGGAATGCCGTAGCTTCGAGGATTTAACATTACATTAACAAGTAAAGGATTAGGACTTTCTTTGCCCGAAACGGTTAAAGAGCAGCTATTACCTACACATAGATAGAGCTCTGTCCTCGTCAGTCTCGTGGTGGGCCTACTAGCGGGGTGAAACAAAGGGGAAATGAAACAACTAATTCAAAATACGAAAATGTTATCTTAAAAAAATATTCAAATCTTAACGATTTGCCTACACAAGGCGATCTAGTAGGCGTTTTAGGGCGCTATCTCCTGCTCCGATGTTGCGCCGACATTGCCTTTGATTTAAGAGTCGCGAGTAAGTGTTATTATGGTTAAAAACAATGTCATTTGCCCTGTTTGGCTTTTGCATAGGCACTTAATCACTACACAATATAAATCACAGTCGATTCCCACTGGCTGTCCGTCCCATATATGATTCTTATAAATACGCAGCCATTTTGATGCGGTTTTTTAAAATAGAGATTCAAGAGGAAGGTTTCTAAGTAATAATAATACATGCTTAAGGGTGTTACTAGACCAATCGATCGATTGTCGATCGAGATCAGCGATCGTTGTTAAAATATATTACTCGATGTCGATCGTTATATTCTACCATACCAATCAATCGATGGTCGATCGCCAAGCGATCGACTGTAGAATGAATAAGTTAAGCGATCCTTGGCTTTAAAAGGCCGCACGGACTCTTCTGCGTTTCTGTCTCCATAATATTAGTAGCTACGAATAATATCCTACTGGCCAAGAACAGCGCGGCCGGGTTGCCGTCGATCGATTGGTTAGTTGAACGGTATCCGTCGAGCTACCAGACCAGTCGATCAACATCAATCGTCGTTGATCGATGCCTTCGATTAACGACCGATCGATTGATCTGGTGAAATCGATTGATCTGGTGAACACCCTTGTCACGGTTCTAAAACCATCTCCATTTCACACTCGCTTATTACTAATAGGTACCTACTATGATTTTAGACAGAAATCATACACTTAGCATAAAATACCCTTAGAGAGTAAATCACAATTTTTTGACAGTTTACAATATTTCGGATGACAGATGTTCGTGGTGTAGATATGGTGTACAATATAACAATAAAGTTTATTTTTATTTTCAACAGATCATACAATTTTACAGCGACATTAGAATACCTAATAACATATAATAAGCATACCAACTAAAATACGGACCTATACTATACATAGGCTTTTTAATTAGTATCACAGATTAGGTAATCAATATTCACTTTAGTACAAGATTTTACACGTTAGTACAAGTAGCGGCATAGAATATTGGTGCTGATCGTTAGCCAAACGGCGTTCAGCATCTCATCTCATCTCATCCGTGATCGGCGACGCCGATTGGCTCTTATTTGTGGCACGTCAATTATATGCCGTTCAATTATATGCCGTTATGTAGATAAATAGATTGACTGAAACAATTTCTGTGTATTATGATTCACACAAAAAATTCTTTCGTACTCATTAAGATAAATACACATTTCGACAATATAGGCAATATGCGTTATCTATAATAGAACACAAGTAGTTTTGTTATTATTCAAAAGCTGATTACTCTCCGTGAAGTAGACTGAAGCACTTATAGCGTAGGTACTTAAAATAAATAAATATCTTCACACATTCACACCTATCAACTAGCCCCATTTTAAGCAACTAATGCTGCTTGTGTTGCGGACACTAGATGACGGATAAATATATTTAATAGATAAATACATATAAATATCCTGAATATATATAAACATCCAAGACTGGAGAACAAATGCCTGAAAATTCATCACTCAAACATTTGCCCCCACTGGGGATCGAACCCAGAACTTCTCGAGATGGCGACGCCTTGAGGCCGGCGTACAGACCATGAGTCATAGTCTGGTAGTTTTGAACTCAGAAAAGCTTGCAGATTATGATTTTGAATGTTGCCAGGAGATTTCTTAGTCCATTTTTTTATTCGATCCCCTTGGGATATCGAGTAAATTCAAGTAAATCGACGGACTAAGATTTGTAAATAGGCGCCATATTAATTTTTATTCAGCCCTAAAATACCTTTCCAACCATGTAACACACATATCCAAAGTCAAATCATTTATTGCATTGTACTATGTGACTAAAATTGGACTTTGACTTTAGCTATGTGAAGGCTAGTTTCAAATATTAGTCCGTTCAGAGTATTCTTTATTGAACATAAAGATCCAATAGCTTCCAATAGCGTTGAATAGGTATTTTTTAACAGAATAAAAGTTACTACAGCGCTATGTTTCAAATTGATTTACTTAAATTTCCTCGATGTCCCAAGGGGATCGAATAAAAAAATGGAGCAAGAGATCTCCTGGTAACATTCAGAATTATAATCTGCAAGCTTTTCTGACTCCAAAACTATTTACAGAACGCAGTCCTCGTATTTTGCATACTCAATATCCTTTCACTCCTGTTCCTAAAATGTACCTATTTTTTCATATACTTTGATAAGAATTAATTACAGTGAATGTTGCTACAAAATCCTTGGGTCGGTTTTTTGAAAAGTAGTAATAGTTGCTCTATAGTTAAAATCTTGGCCAAAAAATGGCATAAATGTATGATACCAAAATGTGCTACGTCAGTCTGACCAATAGTCGCTGACGGAGAGTAAGTATTAGATTTCACAGCGATTTTGCCATTCATATTACCATTGGAGGTTATCGACGAACGTATTGGTGTTTAAATTGTTCAAGATTTTCACCAATCGGTTAACTTGAATTTGTAGCGGTATAAGCGTTTCATTGGTATACGATACCAAACAATTCTTATGTGGACGACCGTGCAAATGTGTTTTTATATTAAATGGCGTGTTAGACACATTGACCTTACATACAAAGCAATGGTAGCTTCCATTATTAACTGTACACTTCGCGACCAATTCTTTATGGGCGAGCAAAGACACATGGCTCACTATTTCACGGTCAAAACCAAACCAACAACAGGCATCGCAATAATAATTATCATCGAACAAAAGAATTCTATTTAACGCCTTAAACATTACAAAGTTATCTTCGTGAAGTGTGGATGACGTGTGGATGTCAACGTCGGTTATATCTACTTCTACCTGACATATAACGCACGTAATATCATTGTCAACTACACTGAAATGAGGACTCAAACCTTGTATCAACTTTTCGCAATGACTCCTGTGGTTTTTGCCGTTGACGTGTTCTGTAATGTTACTAATTCTATTGGGTAAAATGACGGCACAAATTTTACAAAAGATTTCTAAAGGGTTTTCTGTTAGTTTCACATGTTTGTGGAGAGGCGTGGATGTGGATAGTTGTGTTGCATTTGTTATATTTTTGTTGACGGATGTAGATGACGGTGTAGTGTGTGCTATTACTCTATCAACGGATGTGGATGATGGTGTAGTATTTGTTGTAATTTTATTGACGGATGGGGACGGTTGCGTTGTATATGCCGTTACTTTGTTGACGGATGTGGACGGCTGAGTTGTATTAGTTGTATATGTTGTTACTTTATCGAGGGATGTGGATGATGATGTTGTGTTTGTTGTATTTTTGTTGACGGATGTGGACGGCTGCGTTGTATATGCTGCTGCTTTGTCGACGGATGTGGATAACGGTGTTGTGTTTGTTGTTGCTTTGTTGACGGATGTGGATGTATTAGCTGTGTTTGTTACATTTTTATTAATAGACGTAGAAGATTGGGCTGTTTGATGATTTTGATTTTGTATGTTCATTGTTGCTGGTTGCGGTTTGAGCGTGTCTTCCCATGTATTATTTTGAGCATTTATGCTCGAGTTGAGGGCCACGTTAGATGCGTGATTTTTGCCCTGTATGTGGTATTTATAGTTATGGGAATGTATATGTATTTTGCAAGGGGCACAGTAAGTCTTATCATAGTCTTGCATATTGGTAATAGAGGCAGATTTCTTAATCGCTACTAATTTCGTTAGGTGATTCTTTCCCTTGATGTGAGAATGGTAGTTATGTGTGTGGATATGCAGGTCGCATGGAGCACAGTATGTTTTGTCTGCTTCTGGCTTAGTCTGCTCGGCTTGCTTAGTTACACTTGCCTTTACATTCGCACACGCTTTGTTAAGCATGTCTATGTGAAGTTTTGTTTTTTTGTGTTCTTCTAGTGGCGTGTTGACTAAATAGTTGCACAGCAAATAATATTTGAAGGCGTGACCCTGAAAATTCATATGATCTTTAGACGTTCAATAAATAGCGCATATTAAACGCAGGCCAATTGCCACATGCGGGCGAGCGTGTCGAGCGAGGGTAGTTTCACCTCTTTACGTACGTTGGTTCACACCGCGAATGGTAGACGTAAGCTGCGTCAGCGATGCGAGCGAATCGAATGAAATCTTCAACGTTTCCAGCGGAGCCACTTTTTCACGTTGTTCGCCAAAGCTTCGCTTAGTTTGTAATAGTCTCCATCGCTTCGCTTCCCCTACCACCACGCTGCAATGTGGCCTGCGCTTTAGGGGGAATATGTCCAGCAATGGGCAACTGTAGGCTGATAATGGTACACGGTAAGGAGCTGCGGCGGTGGCCCAACAGTTTTGGTTCTAATACCGAAAACAACTAACATGTCATGGTCTCATGGTTGATCACAAGGTAGGAATAAATCAGGGGTCTCCAAACTATGGTCCGCGGGCCAAATCCGGCCCATCAGTGCTATCAATCAAGACAGAATAAAAACACCAATTTCATAGGTAAAGACCCAATATTTTGATTACTGAAACAAATTATGACGAATAATAGGTATATGTTGTGGCATTCCGCCCGTGCTTCACCTCACACCTCCAAGGGAACTTAAAAAATGATTTTTGCGCATCTTTTGTGAACAGAACTGTCCCTGACGCCTTGTTCGGACTACGCTAGTATTTTAGTCGAGTGGCGCGTAATTTCGTGGCTAAAATACTCGCCACTGCACAAAAATCGTTTAAACTGTTTTAGTACAGTACACAAGTGAGTGGGCTAAAATACTAGCTCCTGCCCAAAAATCGTTCGAAATAAACACCTTTACTAAATGATGAATAAAATGCAAAGATAGACTTACAAAACTGGTTTATTACAATTATATTAATAAAAACATACAGAGCGTAATGACGCTAGAACCGCGGGCAGTAGGAGAGAGCGAGACGGCGATACACTCGATAGTGCTGTGACACAGAGATAGTGTTGTGGTTTAGTGTTCTTTACTCAACACTAAACTACTCGACTATTTTTTTTTTGTTCAGACACGGTTAGCTACTAAATTACTCGTCACTCGACAAAAAAAATTAGAATAAAATGGATTGAGTCGACTAACTCCTTACTAAACTACTCGACAAAATTTTTGGAGTTCAGACACGTTTCGCTACAAAATTAATCGCCACTCGACTAAAATACTAGCCTAGTCTGAACAAGTGATTAAGTGATTTTTGAAAAGGTCCAGCTATAGAAAACTGTAGGCTGATCATCATACACGGTAAGGAGCTACGGCAGTGGTTCAACAGTTTTTGTCTCATGATTCGATCCAAGGTTTGTGTGATCGATTGCCTGGCCTTTAAGATCTTAGATTTTGCTTCGGAAGCAGTTGCACCACAGACATACATACTTTGGACTTTTTTTTATGTAAGCCAGTGCATGAGATTTTAATTTATTTTAATTGTCATGTTTTTTCATTGGGATATTTGCACTGTATCCTTTCGATGCTATTGTGTTGTTTCTATCAGTACGTACTTAATTCCGGGTTGCTTTGACCAAGTAAGCAGTTAATGGTTGCCCCAGATACAGGCACTGCCTAGTTTGGGGACCTCTGTTCAATATTATTGATGAAATTCGTCTATGCACAACTGTATTTTTTTGTATTTATAACTCTTACTGTCTGTACCAAATTTTGTGCAATAAACATATATTATTATTATTATTATTTATATTAGACACTTACAATGATTTGTATTGAAACCAAGCGTGTCAACTTTTGAACGTCTACGGTGACGTCACTGCTGTAATTCTGAGACGGTAGAACCAAATCGATTGAAAGATACCGATGCCGCCGACGCCCCTCCGCCAATCATCACACAACGCGGTATTTTTTAGTGTTTGCAGCCATTCGGACGCGCACAGACTCGTTAGCAGCGGCCAACCCCGACGTTTGGTCGGGGTTTTCGAACACGCGCAATACATGCATTTGCATGAGTTGCACACTTTCGTGGCAGGCATAGTTACATGACAAATAATAGTTGTTTTTAATTCCATGTCCTCCTCAGCCTATATACGTCCCACTGCTGGGCACAGGCCTTCCTCATGGAGAAGCACATGAGGAGTATGGGCCGTATACCACCACGCTAGCCCAATGCGCGTTGGTGGGTAGAAACAGTCGCAATAGCGACCGGGACCAATGGCTTAACGTGCCTTCCGAAGTACGGAGGAGCTCGAGATCACAAAGTTTTGGTCACCCATCCACGGCCTAATCATTCTTGCCTGGATAAATTTTGTATGGGCCGTGACCATTCTCCTTTGCACGACATATAAATGCTCAATGAGTATAAAAATATAAGATAATAGAAAAACTTACTGATCTAATGCAGTGCATATCTTCAATCGGTGCAGATATATTATCAATGTGGTCAGATGACATTTTATGAGTCTCAATGTCGCCATCCATAAAACTGATTACATATTGGCAAGTGCCACAAATTTGTTGCCCTACCATTGTGTAGAAGCCATGAAATTGTTCTTCGGTGACTCTCACAATTGATTTGTCTAGCGCAACAATCTTTATACGGTCTTCTTCTGCACTCAAATTGTTCGCATTCGTTTTTTCGTTTAACATATCAATGTATTCTTGTAAGTTTAATTTTGACAAGGCATTTGTTCGATTTAAACAATTTTACTTGTGGACTGTATGAAAATGAAGTGAATCCTGACCAAGGCTAACAATAAAAAAGCCACCAACCTTAACCAACACCCTTACGAAGGCTTGTTCAGCACGTGGTTGTAGGCGCGTGTGTCTTGATCAGGGATAGGTTTCTTTGCTTCGTGTTTCAGGATTTCACAATAGTGCACGGCACTGAATGTTATCACTCAATCTATCTCCCGGAACGTCCAGGAACAGATATTAATAGGCGATATGTAAAAACGTTTTACATAATACGCGCGCGGCGAGTGAAGAAGCAACAGTGTCCTCCTAGTGTTGCCAGCGTACAAACGAACGCTTAGATGTGTGGAAAAAATTAAATGGCAAATTCTACCATCAACCAAGGCAAGGATTCAACATACCCCCCACTGAAATCATCGTAATGATTTCCCTAAACTATATTATAGGTAGTATATAAAAAGAATGAAAGTATAACATAATAATCATATTCATAAATATTTTCTAAAAAGGTATTATTAACAATAAGACCATACACTAAATATAATATAATAATAGGGTAATAATAATATAATTAATATATATTTAATTTTTAAAAGGTAAGGGACATACCTTATTTACCGGTCTCTTAAAGACTCCATTTTTGGTGCGTACAGTGACAACGCGGACAACGTTGTCTACTCCCGGATGAACTAATTCAATTCGACCTAAAGGCCACTGAAGTGGACGAGTTAAATTTGATTTTAACAATACTAAGTCACCTACTGTTAAATTTGGTGGTGATGAAAACCACTTAGCCCTCTGTTGAAGGGTGTGTAGGTACTCGTCAGACCACCGTCTCCAAAATGATTGTGATACCTTCTGAACGGATTGCCAACGTGACAATCTGTTCAGAGGAATTTCTTCAAAATTGTACTCGGGTACAGATAATAGACTTTGGCCTACTAAGAAGTGTCCTGCAGTCAGTACTTCTAATTCATTAGGATTGTCGGATAGCGCGCAGAGTGGACGGGAATTCATGACTGCCTCAATTCTACAGAACAAAGTGCTCAACTCTTCAAATGTGAATGATCTATCTCCTACAACACGGTACAAGTGGTGTTTAGCCGATTTGATACCGGCCTCCCATAAACCACCCATTGATGCGGCATTTGGCGGATTAGTTCGCCATTCCACTTGTCGAATAGCTAGACCGTTTGTGATATCGTTCTGATTTTGTTGGTTGTTTATGAATTTAGTAACTTCTTTTAAATGCCTTGCAGCCGCTATAAAGTTAGTGCCACAGTCAGAGTATAAACATGAGCAAAGTCCACGACGCGCGACAAAGCGATCAAAGGTTGCCAAAAAACATTCACATGTTAAGTCAGTAAGCACTTCAAGGTGTACTGCTTTTGTTGAAAAACATATAAAAAGGCATAAGTAGGCCTTATACAATCGAGCATTTCGCCTGATGCTTTCTTTTACAAAAAATGGACCGGCGAGATCGCACCCGACATGATCAAACACTTTATTAGGCATTAAACGAGTATTGGGCAACGGGCCCATGCTAGGTTGCCTCACAGTAGGTGTACATTTGAAACAATTAATACACTTTGATAGTATGGACCGAATAATGCTACGAGCGTTTACAATCCAATATTTTCTTGATAGAATGCCTTGCAACGCACGTGGCCCAACATGCATATAAAGTTCATGATAGTATGTAATTATTAATTTAGTGAAGTGACATTTTTTAGGAAGTAATAGTGGGTGTTTTGAATTATAAGTCAACTGAGATTGAGAAATTCTACCCCCCACTCTGAGAAGACCTACGTCATCAATAAACGGAGATAATTTACGGAGGGAAGCAACATAACCCAAATTACATAAAGTAGATATTTCAGATTTGAAATGATTAGACTGGACTACGTAAATTATTAAATTATGTGCTTGTTTTAGCTCGCAGGTATTTAATGATTTCATTTTATTTATTAGATTTTTGTTTTTTAATTTTAAATTATTAATAAAACGACAACACCATCCTATCACTTTATGAAGTGTTTTAAAAGATGAAAATTTATTAAAAATATATTCTAAGTCGTTATCTAAAATATCTTCGTTGTTGAGCAAAATAAAATTAAAACTGTCAACATTATTTCTCAATTCAGGAATATTATCATTAATTTGTAAAATGTAATTATTTACAGGCCAGTCACAAAGGTTATTTTGTAGCCATAATGGTCCGTTGATCCATTCCGTTGCATGTGCAACCAGTTGAGAAGGCAACGCGCCTCGAGAACAAATATCAGCTGCATTGTGCTCGCTGCTCACGTGAAACCAGCGGTTAGGCGCTACAACATTAGTAATATAGCTAACACGGCTAGCTATGTAAGTCTTTAATTTGTACGGTGGCGTTTGAAGCCACGACAAAACGACGCTTGAGTCACTCAATGCATAAATATCAAAACTAAAATCATTAATTGTTTGTGTAAAAAAATTTATTAATTTAGATAGAAGTACCGCAGCTTCTAATTCCAGCCTTGGAATCGTCAACGGTTTTGTGGGCGCTACTTTGCTTTTGCTACTCAATAATCGAACCCTGACTTGACCGATATCATTTACGCTCTGAAGATACACACATGCGGCGTAACCGCGCGATGACGCATCGCAGAACCCGATTAGTCGCACGGATGCAAACGAAGGAACGAGCAAGTGACGCTCAATGCGCATAGAAGCTAAACACGGTAACTCTGAAATGAAATTGTTCCATTTGTTACATAAATCTTGAGGCAGCGACTCATCCCAATCGATCCCCAGCTTCCACAAGTCTTGCATGATGCATTTTGCAGCAAATGTACAAGGCGTGATAAAACCTACAGGGTCAAAAATACTAGCTAATAATTTGAGAACGGAACGTTTGGTATTTTTTGAATCGGATGTATTATAATTAAATGAAAAGCAATCTGACGCTGGTAACCACATTAGACCTAAGACTTTTAGGGACGACGATAAAGTATCGTCTTGGAAATTAATAGTGGAGATTTGATCTTCATTTATTCTATTTAAAAGATTATCTGTATTACTTGCCCACTTGCGCAAATAAAAACCAGCACTACTCAACAAATTTATAAGAGCGTCCTGTAGTCTACAAGCTTCAGTGACAGTCTGACAGGACCACAAGAGATCATCAACGAAAAAACTATTTAATAAAATATTTGCCGCTTTAACAATATAAAAATTATCTTTATTGTCGCAATCTATTTGAGACAAAGTGTCATATGCGAGTTGATGCAACGAGCGAATAGCTATATATGGAGCACTGCGTAATCCATACGTATTTGTTTTTAGTTCATAAGTAACTAACGGTTCAGAAGGTGAATTTCGCCAGAGAATATGTTGGTATACTCTATCAGGCGGATCTATGAGCACGGCTCTGTACATTTTGGACACGTCAGCAGTAAAACAGACGTCATACAATCTGAAGTTTGTTAAAATACTACGAATATCATGATGCAGTTTTCTGCCAGTCAAAAGTACGTCATTTAAGGAGTAACCATTTGTAGTTTTTGAGGACCCATCAAACACGACTCGCAGGGGAGTAGTTGTACTTGAAGGGCGTAACACACAGTGGTGTGGAATTAGATATTTAGAAGGTTTGGAGCCCTTATATGGCTCCATGTGTCCTAACGTAACGTATTCAGCCATAAAGTCATTGTAAGCCTTTTGTAGTTCAGGTGAACGAGATAGGCGTCTTTCAACCTGAGTTAGGCGTCGAAGAGCAATATCATACGAATCACCTAGTGACACGTGATCAGGTTTTAGCAATAACGGACAAACGAATTGGCCATTTTCATTACGATAATGTTTATCTACGAAAATAGATTCTGCAAGGGCCTCATCGGGACTTAAATGTGAACTTGTGCACGGCACAGCTTCTGTTTCCCAGAAACGTCTGAGAGTAATATTTAAATCATCATTCTCAGTGGTGTACGACACCATAGAATAGGTCCCTGTCAAAATGTTTTTCTCGGCTTGAGATTGCACGGCTAATCTCCCCGTAATTACATACCCAAAGATGCTACCCAATGCAGCAGGCATATTAGAATTTATAATAATTTTTTCCCCATTATAAATATATGGAAAAATATCAGCAGACAATATAAAATCGATTTGTGATTTTTTATAAAACTGAGGATCTGCTAAATTTAAACAACTATATTCCTGTATAATATTCTCAGGAATATCAACAGTAGGCAAATCTACTGTTATTTTGGTTAAAATAACAGCATCAATATTGAAGGTTGACTTTGTGTCAAATCGAGATTTGATAATGCAAGACGATAAGCCATGATTTTTTAGAGTTTCACCACCAAGTCCGTGAATATTGAAGGAACATTTACGTGGTGCAAGACCCAAACGCTGCAAGCAATTCATTGAAATAAAGTTCGACTGTGCGCCCGAGTCAATAAGAACGCGACACGGCTGATAACAATTAAGAGAATCCAATACATGCACAATAGCAGTACCCAATATAACTGCGCTGCTACTACGACCAATTGACGTGTAAGAGTTAGAAGATGGGTTACTGGTATTCATCATTGACTGCGCACAAAGGTTATGCGTGTTTGAGGAGGCACTGTCAGTGACAGCTGACGGCAGCGGAGCCACACTCACGTCTACGTGCAACAACATATGATGTGAATTTTGGCAGATAAAACATTTGAATTTGCTTTTACATGAGTTTGCAACATGATTCGGTTTAAGACAATTATGACATAACTTGAGTGTATCAACACGGTTGATTCGTTGCGTAATTGTTAATTTACGAAACTGATCACAACGGTAAATTAAATGATTTTCACCGCAGTGTAAACATGTTGTTTTAAGATGTGTCGAAGCCGAAATGTGCGAGTAACTTTTAAATGCACTACTTTTATAGTTACTTTTAGAATTTTGCTTTTCAAAATGCCTTTTATTCTGGAAGCTGGAAACTGTCGAAAAACAATTTGAATGGTTGAGCACTTTAATCTGATTGTGAACAAATGTCATTAATTGTGAAAATGTTGGAATTGAGTTCTGATTTAAATTTTGTTCAAATAACCTACGACTTTGTGGATCTAAGCCACGCAAAGCAATATGACAAAATACATAGCTACACAAATCATCGATTTTGAGTGATTCTATAGCTTTATAAGAGTGCTCAAATGTTTCTACAAAAGTATTTAAGTGATCTGCAGACTCCTTATTTAACGAAGAAAAATTTAACATTTTGTCAAGATACATGCCTACAAGCATTCGATTATCTTGATATTTATCAAGTAGGCTTTGCCAAACTAAATCATAATTAGCAGAGGTAATAGGCACACTTTTAACAATATTCAGAGCACATCCCTTAGTGCATGATAATAAATAATGAAATTTATCAATTTTTGAAATATTTGTTTTGCTATGTACCAACGAGTAGAAAGTTTCATAAAATGTATTAAAGTTTTCTATAGAACCATCAAAAGAAAACAATTCCAATTTCGGTAAACGTGGCCTGGACTCGGTCACAGATTTTGATTCGCTATTCTCACCCTTAACACTCTCGACAGAAGGGCTAAGTTTGTTCATATGCAACTTGATCCGAAAGTACAAATCATCAAAATTTTTTAACTCATGCGAATTAAGTTTTGCATTGGGATTAATTTTGTATTCGCATTCATAAATATCATAAATAAGGTTACTGTATGTTAAACGTAATGATTCAATTTCAGCTGCACGCAACAAAAACATATCTTTCGAGTCACTTATCAATGGAATGGAAGTTTGATCGAATATTTCTTGCATTTGTTCAAAAATTCTTTCTTTGCGAGAAATCAAAACATGTAATTTTGTACCCGTAGTAGACAGATATTCTGTCGTATTATCAGAATGATCAGTTTTCTTAGATTTGGACATTGTGAGATGCGTAAAAAAATGTGAATCTACCTTTAATAGAAATATTAAATTATAATATAATGAAAGTAGTTTTTACCAATGAAATAATAAATTATAGAACGTCTATAATATTTTATGTATAATGAATGAATTATATATATGTATATATTTATATAACCTAGCCAAACATAGAAAGGTCGCTAATTTAAGCGATCCGTGGTCGATGGACCATAAAAATTGTTCGATTTAAACAATTTTACTTGTGGACTGTATGAAAATGAAGTGAATCCTGACCAAGGCTAACAATAAAAAAGCCACCAACCTTAACCAACACCCTTACGAAGGCTTGTTCAGCACGTGGTTGTAGGCGCGTGTGTCTTGATCAGGGATAGGTTTCTTTGCTTCGTGTTTCAGGATTTCACAATAGTGCACGGCACTGAATGTTATCACTCAATCTATCTCCCGGAACGTCCAGGAACAGATATTAATAGGCGATATGTAAAAACGTTTTACATAATACGCGCGCGGCGAGTGAAGAAGCAACAGTGTCCTCCTAGTGTTGCCAGCGTACAAACGAACGCTTAGATGTGTGGAAAAAATTAAATGGCAAATTCTACCATCAACCAAGGCAAGGATTCAACAGCATTTGAGTCGATTGTCATGTTTCCAATTGGCTCCAATGAATCATCATCTAGCACGGATAGATCTGAGCTTGTATCCGAAAATAAATCAATAGTCTCATCACAAATGGAAATTAAATCACTCTTCTCATCACAAATGGAAGTTACATCATCAGTCTTATCACAAATGGAAGTTATATCATTAGTCTCATTACAAGTTGAACTTGTATTTGATTTGTCACCTGCCATATCTAAATAAATTTTGAGAAAATCTTTTAATAACTTATCAAGCATTAATGATTTAGAATGACCCCCTGTCTGCTCATGTTGCTCTCTATTTTCAACTCTAATAACAACAGCACAAGACTCACAAAAGTGTGCGTTCTCATTAATTTCTGGATCGTCATCGTCTTCGTTTGATAAACAGTACCTTGCTCTTTCTAAAACCGTTTCCAGTATTTTAAGACTTAATTTATGTTTAGAACTGGCCCTGTGGTGTCTTCTAAACATTTTTGGTACATCTATATCGCATATATTACATCGATAGACATCATAGGTAATTGAGTCTGAAAGGTGAAAAATATACAAAGTACAACATAATATCACATTTAAATGGGATAGGCAGAGGTGCATTACACCTCTATACATGATCAGTAATATCGTCCCACATAACGGCGTCTAGCCTATCCCCGTCACCGGTCAATATCCATCCATACATCCATAACCACTCTGTAATTCAAACCGATAATCCAACAGTCAAGACAGATGTTTTACATACCACTAAATAGAATCTCTACAACCCGAGCGACTGTAGTTTAGTGTTGAAAGGTCTGTTTCATACTTATATTTACTTTTCTCTTCATACCTACCCTCGGTGACATGATCTCGTAAATTTTTTATCAATATTTAACAAGAAAGAAAGAAATACCTTTTACCGTAATGCTAACACCTTTTATTACAGTAGTACAGAAGATCTGAGTACTGTTTGAAAGAGAGAGCCACAAAGCCATCTCTTTCTGAGTGGGCTCAACCAGAAATCTACACTTTCTTCAGATTGCTTCTGTAATTAGGCCTTAGTATTACATACCTCTTTCACTCTCCTCAACATTCTTTGATGCAAACAGTTGAAATTCATAGTGGCTTTTCTCCCCAAAACTGCTACCCTTCCAAAGCTGAACTGTAGACTGACTTTCAGTGACAGCTTCAGGTTTATAATCAAAGCTAATACTATCTAATGGTAGAATGTAGGAAATATTATTGTCAGTAATATTCATTATATCTGGAAAAAGAGACACAATTTGGTAGAATTACATTGACTCTTGGAGATATAAAGCAATTTGGAAATATTGTACTATTTTAATGTTTTGATTGTACTATTTTAATTGTCCAATAAGCTTAATGTCCAATATATACAAGATTTTCTCAAAAATAATCCTTGGACGAATATCTAGAAAACTTGATGAACAACAACCGAGAGAGCAAGCAGGTTTCCGTTCGGGATACTCAACTGTTGACCACATACACGTTCTAAATCAACTACTAGAAAAGAGTAAAGAATACAACCTTCCTATGTATATAGCCTTTGTGGACTATAACAAAGCTTTTGATTCCCTGGACCACCTATGCATATGGAGTGCATTGAAAGGACAGGGAATAGAAAACAAATACATAAGGATCATTGGAAATGTATACAAAAACAGTACTGCACAAATAAGGCTCGAATCACTAGGTGAAACATTCCCAATAAACAAAGGAGTTCGGCAAGGTGATTCGCTCTCGCCAAAGCTATTCTCAGCGGTTCTAGAACATATATTTCAATGGGTCTAAAATTAATCTTCTTAGATTCGCGGACGACCTGGTGCTCATATGAAATAACGTCGAAGATTTGCAACATATGCTATCATTAAAGAGCAGAGAGGTAGGTTTGACCATAAATATGACAAAAACCAACAGATACGAACATCCCATAATGATAGAGAAAGTGAACATAGATTATGTGGATTCATATATATATCTTGGCCAACTTATGTCTTTCAAAGAGAAAATGGACCTCGAGATCGAACGTAGGATTGATAATGCTTGGAAACGATTCTGGCCCCTTAAAGATATTTTGAAAAATAAACAATACCCTATTGGAGCAAAAAGAAAACTGTTTAATATGTGTATCCTACCAATTCTAACTTAAAGAAGCCAAACATGGTCAACTACACAGAAACAGATAAACAAACTAGTGACTTGTCAGAGAACCATGGAAAGGAGTATGTTGGGATACACAGAGATAGAAAAAGAGCTACAGACATAAGGAAAATAATAAAAATTGGGGATATAGAAATAAAAGCACGTCAGCTGAAAGGACATATGGTGAGAGAACCAACAGAAAAATGGACTAAACTTATAACAGAGTGGACACCCAGGTTAGGAACAAGAAAAAGAGGAAGACAGCGAAAACGATGGTCGGACGAAATAAGACATGTAGCAGGTCCACTATGGATCAGGTTAGCCGGAGAGAGGAAAGGATGGAAACTATTGGAGGAGGCTTTTGTGTCTAAAAGACACGCCAGTGATAGTCAAATTAGTTTCACGTAATAAAGAATTAGTCTATAGATTAATTAGACTTAACTTAAAACATGTATATACATATGTTACTATTTGTTTCTGGCAATAAAGGCTTAAATAAACAAATAATGTTTTGATTGAAGTCTGTTCGTCCTAACTTGACCCATTGAGTAAACAATCTTGGCATGCCTTATTAATGAATTTGCTCATTTAAAAAAATATAATAACATCAACATTACAACAGTTCTTATCTTTAACTGTAAATTCTTAATTTATTTATCAATTGTCAATTATCAAATAAACTGTGTTTAACCTATAATCGTAAGTGAATTTAGCAATGGGACGAACTTGTTCAGTGTATATAGGTTTAATAAACTGTAACTAATGTTGGTAAAAAATAAATAAATAAAGGAAATCATGCAAAATGGGGGTTTTTTTGTACAAGTATTGTTTAATTAACTTTTAAGTAGTCTTTAATAATATTCTTTGAGTTCTATGTTTGGTGATTTGTGATATGGCGCCCCACGTTGGGCGCCAGTGTGACGTGTGGGTGGAGATTTATTATAAAAACTGCTTTGGCTTGTCACCTTACTAATAAACGAGGTATAAGGTTGAAATAGTTATTCAGTGTTTTGTCTTCGTCAAACATTCAAAAGACAGTAGTTGTCAGAAAGTGACAAAACACTGAATAACTATTCCTTATTTATAACTCGTTTATTAGTAAGGGGGTTATTGTTTAATAAAAATCATAAGAATCATACAGGAACATTTTATGAAAGGTGATATTTGTATAATATAAAAAGAGATATCAGCGGAAAAGTGGTGGAAAAGTTAATTATGTTCTTTTGTTAAAATTTACTATATTACATTATTCAAATATGTTATTAATTTTATAACGATAGTTCTAACAATTTATTTCAATAATATAATTAGGCGTCGAGACAACAGACACTGACTCTGATAGGAACACAGATTAGAGAGAGAAAATGAAAATTGGAGACCAAAACCAACGAAAACGGGACCGACGGTTAATTTAAAAACAGAAACAGAGAAAATGGCCAGAGACGAGCGCAATAACAGCAAAGAGTTGCTAATACTGATATAGCGCCTCGTTACAAACTACACAAATATAACAAATCAACAGTATGAGACAGTAAATTATTAGCAAAGATGTTAGAAATCGACTAAATGAAAAATTATAACCTTAAATCACTCACTCAACCGATGTTCCTTGAAAATCATCAGCAAAAAAAACAAATTGTAAACAAAGTTTGACAAGGCAGTTGATTTGTTGTTGTAAAATTTCTTCGATATAGGGAAGGCTAAGGGAATGAAGCCCATACAGCCAAGTCTTTAGTATTTTTTTTCTTTAGTAGTTTGCATTAAAATGCTAGTATACCTAGTACGTCTCAATCCTTGTTGCCAAAAAGGTAAACAAAAAAGCAGACTTACCGCATTTGTTATTCAATAATCACACTTCTTACATGGACATTGGCACGTAAATATAATTAACGGTCCGTTTCAATTCAATTGATTTCAATTACCGACAGTCATTTTAGAGAAGAAACATTATCTACGTTTTGTTTACCTTTTTGGCAACTTGGATTGAGACGTACTATATAATACATTTCAATATTTCAATGCATTTTGGGGGAGTTTCGCGCGAAACGATCGATGGCAGATACGTGCTAGACAAGACAAGGCCTCAGAGTAAACAGAACTGGAGTAGCCATTAGTCAATTTCTCAAACATTTTTTTCTGCCATTTCTTGCGGGGGGTGAGGTTACCACTACACTCAAAGCCAGCCGTTTTTACAAATGCACACATGCATAATTCGACACACAAATTTAAATTTCACGCACACACACGCTTAAAATAGTCACGTGGGGTGAGCGTTTTGACAACGTCACAGCCGCACTCCCCACGAGACTAGCGTTCGAAATTTGAAATCGTAGAATTCTAAAACATGAAATAATGAAGTAAATAATCATGAAATCTTAAAAATTATAATTACAAATAAAAGGTGACACCATCTTTTAGCATACTCGATGTTTTCTATTTATTTTTACAACAAAAAACAGCACAGGCAGGCATTTTTGCGGGAGCTCTGTTCGCCGCAACGTTTACAATGTTATGGCTGTCAAAATGGCGGCTCAACTAGTTTTATTAAACGTGCAAGCATCCGATGCTTGTGCATTTGGCAGAGGGGAATGTTAGACAAAGGCTACTCCAGTTCTGTTTACTCTGAGGACAAGGCAGATGATAGATGACCAAAGACAAGATGTTGTTGTGGCTATATAAAAATCATATTTTTGATTTTTTTAAATGCTATGAGATTCTGGTATATCACTTAGGTGTATTTTGGAACAGCCTAGAGTAAAATTTACTCTACTCCGAGTGAATCCACTCGTTTTGGAATAGGCTTGTTGACTCATATCAAAAGTAATGAAAATAATGTTTAATTCACATAGTATGTAGTTATACCAGGTTCAATAAATTTATATATTTGCTGTAGAAATTTAATTTAAACGTGTGTTATTTTTACTTTTTCTTTCATCTGCCAAAAACGCTATCGACCATTTTCGTGAAATTAGATAAGTAACAATTCATGTAAACAATTACTACGCATAATCAAATTACGTCACATGCCAGTCGCAACCAATCAAGCTCGTCTGTCGGCTTTGTCAAACGCATGCGTTTTGAATTGTTTACAATAATCGTGACTGTGACACATAATTCATAGACCATCATGACCGCAGGCGTTTTTGACAGTTAAGCGAAAACGAAATTTATAATTTAAAATTTATTGTGATATAGGCTTCAAAAATAATTATATTATTTTTTATGGTGATGGCTAACAGTAATGAATCATTTGGAGCCTCAGAGTAAACAGAACTGGAGTAGCCATCAGTCAATTTCTCAAACATTTTTTTGTGCCATTTCTTGCGGGGGGTGAGGTTACCACTACACTCAAAGCCAGCCGTTTTTACAAATGCACACATGCATAATTCGACACACAAATTTAAATTTCACGCACACACACGCTTAAAATAGTCACGTGGGGTGTGCGTTTTGACAACGTCACAGCCGCACTCCCCACGAGACTAGCGTTCGAAATTTGAAATCGTAGAATTCTAAAACATGAAATAATGAAGTAAATAATCATGAAATGTTAAAAATTATAATTACAAATAAAAGGTGACACCATCTTTTAGCATACTTGATGTTTTCTATTTATTTTTACAACAAAAAACAGCACAGGCAGGCATTTTTGCGGGAGCTCTGTTCGCCGCAACGTTTACAATGTTATGGCTGTCAAAATGGCGGCTCAACTAGTTTTATTAAACGTGCAAGCATCCGATGCTTGTGCATTTGGCAGAGGGGAATGTTAGACAAAGGCTACTCCAGTTCTGTTTACTCTGAGTTTGGAGCCCAATAAAAAAAAGGTTTCAATTATTATATATTATCCTCTCAAATTTGTGGTTGACATGTAGTTTGTGTAATAAGTGTCTGTTATGATGTGCAATGTGGAGGATTATCGAAATAAGCGTCAAGTGGTGTGAAAAGTGATGAGATTTTTATCGTGGTAATCCACCTCATCCAAGTAGCACCACAGTGTCTGCCATCGATCGTTTGACGCTAAACTCTCCCAGGATGCATTGAAATGCAATACACTAGCATTTCAATGCAAACTACTGAAGAAATAAATACTGAAGACTTGGCTGTATGGGCTTTGTTCCCTTTGCCTTCCCTACATGGGAGAATTTTACAACAAAAAATGTGGTTGACATTGACATGACTCTACAGTTTGTTATTCTCTCTAATCTGTGGTTTGTTTGTTCTCGTTCGTTTGCGTAGGTTTGCGTTTTGGAATTTGGAATTTTCCAGCGTTTTGCCTTTCCATTTCATCTAAAAAAATATACCCATCTTCAGCATGAAACACATAATTTTCCATGCAATCCTCTAAGTGTAATTAAATCGTAAAAGGCGGACAAAAATAAAAACATAACCTTAACATGGCTTCTATTCAAGAACGATTGCAACTAAAGCGGGTGCCTCTAGATACTTGGAATGTGAGAGAGCAGTTATGCTTGGCTTCGGCCGTTGTTAGGAGTGGTGACCAGAACTGGATGTCGGTTTCAAGAGCACTGAAGACAGTTGGGGAACCAAATAGGCCACCGGATTGGTACTCGCAAAAAAGGTACTCGTAATTTTGTAGATCTATGTCCACTTGCAGGTAACTTTAAATCTAGTTTAATTATCGATTTTGTATATTTTTTACAAAAGAGCCATAGTAAAATTGTAAAAGAATTACAAAATCAAGTTTTAAGTCTCAATTAAAATTTCCTGCGAGTGGGCCTTATAATAATGATAATAATATAATAATAAGTCTTATTTGCCAATAATAAAATTTTTACATGCATAAGTTTTCTAGCATCAGTCCGTTGTGCTATCAGCGTGTCCTATTGACACAAAGGCCTCCAGTGTTTTCCAGGTTGCTCTGTCCTTTGCAATTCTAAGCCATAGAGGACCTGCAACTTTTTCAATTCATCTGCCCATCTTTTGACAGGTCTACCCCTTTTCCTTTTTGTATTGAAAGTGTGAGTGGGCCTAAGTGATATTTTTTTTAAATAATTATTGTATGACCTCCTAGGCTGAGTGGGCTTCAAGCAGGTCTCAAGTCTTTGCCATCTCGAGAGGTTGTGGGTTTGATCCCCTGTGGGGGTAGATGTTTGTGTGATGTATACAGGCATTTCTTCTCCAGTCTTGTGCGTCCTCAGCCTATATACGACCCACTGCTGGGCACAGACCTTCCTCATTTAGAAACATCAAAATCAAAAGCATTTATTCAGTTTAGATGCGTCTTAGCGCATGCTTATGAATGTCATAAACATTTTACAATATTTTGTGATAAAGAAAAACTATGCCATCCATTCACAAAACTACCAGGAGGCCTTGTTCTGAGAAGAACGGGCAAGACACTCAGCAAGCTTCTACCCTCCCTTTACATGGCAACATTTAAAAAAAACTCATAAACTACAAAGTCATTGAAGTTTAAAAATAAAAAGATAGATATCTAATTTGAGTAATATTCTGCAGTTTACCACATTTTTCATTACAAACATGTACGGTAATAGTCTAAATTATAATCTAAAAAATAGGATCTACATTACAATAGGAAAATATAATGAAAACTATTGCCACGCATTTTTGTCTTCTAGGTAATCATTAACGGTATAGTAACCTTTAGACATTCATTTAGATTTAATATTTGTCTTGAATCTGTGCAAAGGCAGTTCTACTATTTTACTAGGGATATTGTTAAAGTAGCGTGTACTAAGGCCCACAAATGAACTATTGATTTTCTGCAGCCTGTAGGACGGCAGAAGAAGCTTTCCCTTATTTCGTGTATTCCTATTGTAAATGTCACTGTTCTTTAAAAGATAATTAATATTACTTCTCGCAAAAAGTATGCAGTTGTAAATATACTGGGAAGGAACAGTCAGAATAAAAATTTTTTTTAATATGTTTCTAAGTGAAGTACCTGCTTTTAAACAATAAATTGACCTTTTAGCTCGTTTTTGCAGAATGAAAATAGATTGTATCTCTGCTGCTTTACCCCATAAAAGGATACCATAAGACATAACGCTGTGAAAATAACTAAAGTAAACTAATCTGGCAGTTTCCTCATCTGTAAGTTGCCTTATTTTTCTGACAGCATAGGCCGCAGAACTAAGTTTATCCGAAAGTTTTGTGATATGATGATTCCATTGAAGCTTATGGTCCACAGTAATACCCAGAAATACAGTAGACTCACTTAAGCTTAATATTTCCTTGTTGAGTTTTAATTCTATCATTGTTTTTCTTACATTTGGTAAAGTAAAATTTATGCATTTTGTTTTTTTGGCATTTAATTGTAAATTATTCACAGAAAACCAGGACATTATTTTGGTAAGTGCATTGTTCACATCGTCAAAATTTGTCTAATATTTATCCACTTTAAAGTTTAGGGACGTGTCATCAGCAAACAACACAATATCACAAAATAGCTTTGCAAAAGAAGGCAAATCATTTATATAAATTAGAAATAAGAATGGTCCTAGTATTGAGCCTTGCGGGACTCCCATTTTCATATGAGATCCAGATGATTTCGTCCCATTTACATGAGGATTATAGGCCGTAACACCACCACACTGGCTCAATGCGTGTTAGTGGGTAGAAATGGTCGCACTTGCGACCGGGACCAATGGCTTAATGTGCCTTCAGTGGCTCAAGATCACAAAGTTTTGATCAGCCATCCACAGCCTGACCATTGCGAAGGTAGCTTTGTTTTCGATCGAAAGCCAAACGAAATCGAAAGAAGGATCGAAAGAAAAACATACTAATCACTACGCCACATAGCCCCTCTATCTGCTGAACTGTTTGACTAATTAAATATCTTCTGACTTTCACACGTATCAAGTAGCCTAAATAAAGCAGATTAAAATACAGCTTGTTGTCAATACTAAATGATTGATAACTATACAAGATATCTTATTTATTTGCAGGGAAAAAATCCATTTTATTTTTCTTTTCTAGATGTGACAACATAATTCCTTTTCACACAAAGCATCACAATACTTTCTTCATGATTTCGTGACCTCAATGAACAAACACATGAATGTTTCTTTCCCAAACTCATGTTGGCGATAGATTAACCTCAACAATACTAAATATGTAATCTCTGCCTATCATTTATGTATGTAATCTTTATATGACATTATTTTCAGTTGTGCAGCACAATATGGGGCCCTATTGGAGCATGTTGAGACTCCTAAACGCAAGAAACGGAGCTCCGAAGGTGCTGTGGAGACTCCGCAAGAGAGCATCCTCAAACGACTCACTCAAGATAGGATTGTTGAGATTCAAAAGACGCTGGCAGAGATGAACCAGCAGTACGATCAACTGAAGGTAATCTGACATGTAAGATTAAGGGTCATTAAGGTTAAGGGTACAGACCGAATGGAAAAATCGTCACGTAGGCTCCACACTTCTCTGCAAATCACATCTAGAGTCAAACTGCTCGCGCGGTTTCCGCGCATCCTGGATGACTCTAAAAGTCTGTCGATATTCGCCATTTAACTGAGCCAGGAAATTGCGTGAAGGGTTTTTACGAGGTCTGATCCAAAGTGGCCGTTCTTCCACTTTCGTAACATAACTGCCAGGCAGTGCCACTAGCATCGATGAACGTGTAGCAAGTAGAGCTATAATGTGGAACGAGTTGGCGTGCCGCGGGAAGCAAGTGCACAGTTCCGATAGTTGTGTAACTCGGCTATAAGCTCTCTCGAGTATCTCTGAGCGAGTGTTATCTTTCATAGCTCTTGTCGCTTACCTACAAAACTAGTGAAGCAAGTCCTCGCCGACAGTGAACAGTCAGCGATCAACTATTTGTATATGCATTTCTTTTGTTTACACGGAATGTATGCATTCCTGTATGGTTCACCACCATACATTTATTCTTGCTTGCATGTTGAAGTAAAACTCTTCTTAGTTGAATGAATTTATTCTCGATGTCACAATAAGAAATTAATAGTATTTTATTATGTAATTGGAGCCGTCTGATCGTATTGATGCCTAAATGAGCAGTGAATTAAAATAACTGAAATAAAATTAAATAATGCTATTACAATTTTGCTGACGCGGGTATGTACGGTGGACTGCACAATACCTTTTGTACGTTTCATGAGCGAGATAATAGCTGATAGTCGTTTACTCGCCGGCGGTGGGACAACTTTCTAAGACCACGAGAACACATATCTTTTGTGATACGGTGCGTCGACGCAGCACTCGTGTGGGCCGCGTTAAACATAAGTAGTCAAAACTGACGCATCGGCGGGCATCCCATACAACAAACATGCGAGGTGCGAGAGGAATTTTTGCTCTTGTTTTAGTGATAAGGTTGCTGATAAATGAAGATAAAATTGACTTCCTGGTATGGATAAGTAATGAGGAGAGAGAATGGTCATGTCACCAGGAAAGTTATGGGTGTGAAAGTGGATGGGCGCGTGGGGAGAGGAAGATCGATGTATTGTGTGAATGATGATATGAAGAGGAAAATAATGACATGGCAAATGATAGGAGAGAGTGGAACAAGAAGACATGTTGCGCCGGCCCCAAATAAAATTAAAATGAGGTACAGATCCCTTTTTGACCAAATCCGACACACACTTGGCTTGTTTTTATACTTTTCCTATGTTTCAGAACGAAATAAACGAAGTAAGGAACCCAGTGACATCGGATGACCGTATAAGAGAGCTATGGAATGCTATAGAGACCGCGAAACGTGCGCGAGAGAGGGAGAGCGCCCGCCGCGCCGTCTGGCTGAAAGAGAGGGAAGAGAGACGCGCACGCGCCGACCGGACGTGGAGGCCGACACCAACCACACCCACTTCCCCAGGTATTTAAAGGATATTTTTAATGCAAATAAAAAAAATATTTATTTTATTTAAAGTATTTGTCGTATCACAGCCATTCCAACAGCAATATTGCGAGAACAGTTTAAGACAGGTTTTTTACACGAGGACTTAACATCAGGTGAAATAAATCAATATCCTCAGACATTCACACCTATCAACTAGTCCCATTTTAAGCAACTAATGCTGCTTGTGTTACGGATACTAGATGACGGATAAATATATATATATTTAATACATAAATGAACATCCAAGACTGGAAACCAATTGCCTGTATTCATCACAAAAACTCTACAGTTTTATTATATGTAGTTTTTTTGTATGCGTATGTTTTGTGTTGTGTATGTTGACGACCTCCGTGGTCGAGTGGTCTGTACGCCGGTCTCAAGGCGTCGCCATCTCGAGAGGTTCTGGGTTCGATCAACGGTGGGGCCAAATGTTTGTGTGATGAATTCAGGCAATTGGTTTCCAGTCTTGGATGTTCATTTATGTATTAAATATATATATATTTATCCGTCATCTAGTATCCGTAACACAAGCAGCATTAGTTGCTTAAAATGGGGCTGGTTGATAGGTGTGAATGTCTGAAGATATTTATTTATGTAAAGATTAACTTAACCACTCTAGTAGCGGTAGCCTCTTTGGGAGGGACGGGGCACTACTAGGTCGCTCGGCCGCGGGACTCGCAGGTTCGATCCCACCGCCGCCACCACTGAATTTGTATAAGACTTTTGTACGGCTGATTAAGAATATCGCTAGCTTCACATTGTGCCCGGTGCATGGCAACAGGGCCGCCACCTTTTTTTTTTGTTCACGCTGGGGAAATGCATTGAATTGCATAACACCGGGTGCGTGAGATCCCGGTGGTTATGTGGGGCTCTCCTTCCCAGAAGGGGAAGGCCTACCCACTAAAACCCCAGCGATGGCCACCATCAGGCATTACAAGGGGCCCCAGGGTCGAGTATCGCTATTGGGGACCCCCAGCCTTCGCTCCCCTGTCGCTACTAGGGGAGCCGTCCTTAGTGACACCGGAGGGGGCAGCACCGTGTAAAAGGCGGTGCAGCCCGCTGCGGCGTCGGCCATTCCTCGACGACACCCCCCCAGCCATATCGGGGGGTGTCATCCCTCCCGGGTCGCGTCCATGGGCACAAGCTTTGTTGTGCCCACTCAGAGCAACGCGGGCC
The DNA here is from genome assembly GCA_910589355.1 of Parapoynx stratiotata. Taxonomy (NCBI): domain Eukaryota; kingdom Metazoa; phylum Arthropoda; class Insecta; order Lepidoptera; family Crambidae; genus Parapoynx; species Parapoynx stratiotata. The sequence goes on along the minus strand of OU342476.1, from coordinate 2,978,607 downwards.
TTCCGTCCCGGAAGGGAGTAGGCATACGAAGCGTTTCCCCTCTGTCAAAGTACAAGCCCAAGTGGGCATTGGCGTTTATAAAAACTAGTTGCGTTCAGATTTCTTCCTAGACCGAGTCCAGTCGCGCAAGTGAAGTCCGCTGTATTAAAAATGCCGAATTGCTCAGTTTTTTGCTGTAAAAAAAGGTCTGGAACATCAAGTTTACAAAAAGATGCTGTTACATATCACCTTTAAGTAATTTCTTATCGTATTATTGCTATTTAATGACATTTAAACACTAAATTCACATTATTTAAACTTAATTAGTTGTCGGATTTGTTGACCAATATCTAGTCCTCTCGTCCGTACTAATTTCAGATCCGTCGCGCGACAAATCCGACTTCTCGCCGTAGAACATCATAGAGATGTTACATACCATAATTTTTGTCGATGGGTGGCGGTGGAAGTTATTTATTTAATGACACGTATTAGACAAATATTTGTTTATATAAACTATACTCGATACGTGTTGTCTTTTGTACATAATAATTGGATAATACCTAGCATGTAAATAGAATAAAAAACCGACCAAGAGCGAGCCGAACCCGCGCACTGAGGGTTCGGTACCATCATGTATAAATACACTGCGGTGTAGAATATGGCAGTTTTAGGTCAGCGCCTCCCACCTATGACAGACACTAAGTCGCACCATAAAGGTTCTATTTACCATTTTGGTACGGAACCCTTTAAAAGATCATGAAACTATTTTAATCATACAATTTTTTAATAACTAGCCTTCCGCCCTTGGCCCGCGTCAACTACATAACGTTAAGTCGCATGAATGTGATGTTTTTCCGGGATAAAAAGTAGCTTATTTAAAATTGATAAAACGGGATTTACACCGCGATCAACAAACAAACAAACTTTCACATTTATAGTATTAGTATGGATACATAAATATTAGAAAAAACTATATTTATTTAAGCAATATTTTTAGTATCTATTTATTTACGCAGTATTTACATCCACCTCTTTTTGATACGTAATAAAAATTAATAGGCCATTCTGATCGATTACGCCACAGTGGCCGATTTCATTGATAAAATATGATGGAATAGTAGTTTATGAAACTGGTACTGGAAACTGCAACTGGAAACTGCATAATGAATTACATGCAGTTTCATACACTAGTTTATCTAATCTCATACATTGAATGTATTAAATAAAATATACAGTTTATTTATTGGTTATTGGAAGTATTAACTTTTTGTATATTACAATTATGAAATTGAATATGGAATTGTGTTGTGTTGGCGTTAGACGTATTTGGTGTAGGTGCAACTGGTAAATTAATATTGATTTAATTTCTATTATTTTCTATAGAGTTTAGAATTGAGTTAGACAGCAATATTTTGTTTGTCATGGACTCATCTATATAGCCTTCTGCCACAGTCGTTGATTTCCATGGTGGCGCTTTAGCGTAGTGATATCCCCACCGGCGTCAATAAGCAGGGTCGCCGAAGTCCGTCCGAAGTAGAGATGGTGTTAACTGTTTAAAAAAATTATCTGTTAAAAATTAAATGATAAATATTTTAAACAGTTAATTTTATCTGTTGAAAATATTAGTTGATATTTTTAATCTAATAATTAAATAAACTGGTTTTTAATTCAAACGTAACCAACGATTATTATTATATGAAAGCGTAGAATGAATTAATGAACTTGCTTTCATACTTTACAGGCTTAAATTGTCTAGTACAGTGTTGCTAATTAAAAATGATTACTGATAGTGCCTAAACGACAATTTTTTTTAGTACATGAAACATGCAAATTTTTCATCTCCAGTTCACTTTTCAAAATGTGTCCAATTTTCCGTATTCCGTCTAGACTTTATGAAAAATAAGCACCAATTAACAGTTCCGCAACGACATCACACTTCAACTGACTACTTGCAACTAATGAATAAAAATATTCAATCGAATAAAAATATCAGAAAGAAATGAACTGTTAATTATCATTATTCGATCACCAATACCATTTAATTTTAATACTTATTCCAAAAGCAACAGAACCTAGAATCGAGTGCAACCAAAAAAATTTTATGTTGTCAAGAAAAAAACATGCTTAATGAGAAGACAATTGAAATCAAATTCGATCGCATCAGGCGATCAGCTTAGGCATCGATGCGCCTGGGTCACCTGCCGTCTCGCTCTAACGGGCGATCGGCTCTCGTCGGCTCACTCACTCAGCTCGGTCCGTTGATATACCTAACTAATATTTTCAACTGCGCGTGGTAAGGTGCCAGGATGTCCGAATCGAATAACGATAATTTTATCAGTTAATGTTGATTTCAATTATTGACTGTTAATGATATTTTTATTTATCTGTTAATTTTAACGAATAATTAATATATTTAACAACTCTAGTCTGAAGCAATGTCCAGTAAACTGCTCTGAACTAAGAAGTTGTAGATAATCGGCTATAGTTTTACCTAAAGTTTCAAATTTGTTGATTCCTGAGGGTTTTTCTCTCGCCCTAGCTATCTTTGCATTTGGACTCCACTTCTGCTTACCATCAGGTGGAATAGGGTAATTTGCTTGACCTTTTTTATATAAAAGTATGAAGACGAAAGTGGCCCAAAAATTAAATCTTAAGCATCAGGGTGAGCAACGCATTTGTACTGAGAACTTGCGTTTGCGTTTTAATGAGTAAGACATAGTGCATGGTGGTATAATAGACGATTAAATAGGGCGCAGCAGAAGCTCGCAGCAGCAGCAGAAGGGCGCAAAAAAAGCTATTTACGGCACCGCTCTTATGTTTCGAAATCTCATGTCACCGTGTATTACATATGTATACACGAGATTTTTATATATTAGAATATCAAAAGTTGTTACTAAGATCGTACATAAATACCTAATAATGATTACAAAAAATTAAGTAATAATTGTTTTAGCTATAAATAAAGATAATGTACAATACGTAAAATGTTTCACTTTGTAACCTTTATTCCTTCTTCCGAAATTGACAGATTTAATATAATAATGTTCTGTTAGATTTGCGCGAGCAGTAAAAATTGTAAATAAAACAACTTTTACGGATTTAACTCGCGTGTTTTTTTTATTTTGATTATTTTTTATTGTTTTTTTTATCTTCTTTTATTAAACAAATTGAAATCGACATGTACAAATTTTTAAACGTTGTCCATAAAAAGATAGGTACCTTGGTCATTATTATTGACAGAACTTATCGACTACATTTATCGATAGTGTCAAGCACTATCTTCCTTTACGTAAAACTGACGTCACAGTCGTGTACGGACAGTTGTTTCTCTGTGTGAATGTATTTGTGTGCATCTAGTTTAAGCTAGTGTTTTAATATTTATATCGTGTGCGTGTGTAGCGACGTTGCATAAAAATGCATTTGTGGTTAATTACATTTGTGTGTACTACCTCGTCCCCCGCAGAAAATGGCAGACTTTTTTGCTTAGAAATGACTGCGCATGGCGTCTCCTTACCCGCGTTGCTCTAAGTGTGCCCACCAGCGACCCGGGGCGGCGCATCGGGCCTACCTGGCCCGATGCCGCCTTCTTCGAGCAGGATCGGCCATCTCCCGATCCCGCTCGGCGGCCTCCTTCTGGAGCATGACGGCTTCACAGAAGGAGACCACAGCCCTCCAACCTCCCTCACCCGCCAGCATTGCCGCAATCAATGCTGGCGGGGACAGATCATGCCCGATCTCGTCGACCAGGACTCGGCGTTCGGAGGCCCAAGCAGGGGCTGCCGCCAGCGTATGCTGGGCCGAGTCTAGGTCGAATGCGCAGTGGTGGCAACGTGTCGTTACCTCCCTCCCTATACGACTCAGATACTCACCGAAACAACCATGTCCGGTGAGTATCTGAGTCAGGCGGTAGGTGACCTCCCCCTTCCCTACAGGGCCGCCACCTGTTACATGGGAACCTAACATATCTGGCGAAGTGTGGGTGCTAACACTGTCTCTCACTTCGGGGAAAGACGCGTGATAATGTTCTGATATTTTATTATATTAAGTGTCATCTTAGAAATAACATCATTTATTTTTTCAGCCCTTTTTCTTCATTCAAATTTTCTAACAGAACTAACTAGTCATTGATGTCAGTTTATAAATCTATATATTATATAGTATTTTTTTTATATCAAATATCTTTTCTTTTGACATTTATATAAAATTATTAGATATGACTTTACACTGCGTAATCATATTATATTTTAGTAATATCTTGACATTTTATTTTATTATGTGACAATTTATGATTTTTTTAAACCATTATTATTGACATTATTTAAATTATTATTTCCTATTTTAATTAATACATTGTATAATTTTTTTGCTATTAGATATGTAAGATTCAAATGTACATTATTGTTGAAGATCATATTTTCCAATGCATTTTTTTTAAATGTTTAATGTGTTATTGAGATAAAATGAAATAAATGAAAAAATTGTTTTCAGCGGCCACAGTACCTCCGTCATCTCCTTTATTGACGTCGCTGTTGAAGTCCTCGCCAGTTGTCACAACACCGCAGCATATTTCGCATCCAGCCAATGTTGTGGGTAGGTACACCTTTTAGCCATTTGATTATTTAAACGATTAGCAAAATATTCGAATTTTACTCACCAAAAATATACCATTGATCAGATAACTCATTGGGCAGCAGATATTTGTAATTTGTCAGCAAAATAACCAATTGGGCAGCAACTCAAATGTTTTCTCTTCTGCCAAATGGTTTTATACATGTTTTGATGACACAAATATTGTTTTTAAGTACCATAAAAAATTACCTGAACCTATCTATCACAATACATTTCCTAGGAATTAATCCTTGATCCTTCATTGATCCCTTTTCTACATTTTATACATTTCCGGTAATAGTTTTGCAATTATTTTGCCACTTTATATATATATATACATATTGAGAATCTAAATTTAGAATTTAAACTATACGCGTGTGTGTGTTTGTGTGTATAAAAGAGGGCTACTTTTAATATCGCTCATTTTAATATCAAAAGTTTAGGTTATCTTTATAGCAGTATTATATTTTCAATTCAAAATTAATAACTAACTATTCTGCTGATCAAACAATTATTTTGCTGCCCAAATTACTTTCCATTTAATTTGGTTCAGTGCATGTTCGCGCACTGGTATTTTCAGAGATATCGAAATACACTTACTTATATCAATATTTTTAATATTACTACATTTTCTGATATCAGTTAACGCTTACACCCTGTATAAATCCCACTGCTGGGCACAGGCCTGCCAAGATGGAGAAACACATGAAGAGTACGGGCCGTACCACCACACAGGCCTAATGCGGATTGGTGGCAATAGCAACCGGAACCAACAGCTTAACGTGCCTTCCGAAGCACAGAAGAATTCGGGACACCAAGTTTTGGTCATCCATTCAGGGACACAACATAGGGAAAGTCGCTTCTTTTTCAATATCGAAAGCCAAAGCATACAATTAACTACGCCAACGACATGCAAATACAAGTAAAACTCGAGTTTTTCACCCACACCACTTATATTGATATCTTGGCTGTCTATAAGTATGTTCCTTTGCCTACCAGAGACAGTATCGCCGTCTGCCACCGCGCCGACGCTGTCTATGCTGCTTGAGAAGTCGGTACCATCGACAACGCAGCACGAGAACAAGCATGCTGCCATTGAGCACATAAAGAGTCAACTAGTACAAATCGAGCAACAACTCATAGGTAAAATTCTTTTACTTTTTTAGGCACAACATATATGCATATGCATATGTCTAAAGTCTCGTCTAAAGTCCAATTTTTAATCAGTTACCGTGATTTGACAGTTTGAATTGTCATTTAACCTTTGCTCACACCTATCAACTAGCCCCATTTTAAGCAACTAATGCTGCATGTGTTACGGACACTAGATGACGGATAAATATACTTATAATACATATATAATCATCCAAGACTGGTGATCAAATGCCTGTATACACAAACATTTGCCCCCACCGGGGATCGAACCCAGAACCTCTCGAGATGGCGACCCCTTGAGACCGGCGTACAGACCGCTCGGCCACGGAGGTCGTCAACATACACAACACAAAACAAACGCATACAAAAAAACTACATATAATAAAACTGTAGAGATCGTATGTCCGTACGTAGAAAAAAAATGCTTAAAATCATGTTGTCCATTTTTTATTTATTCGAAGTGAATGTTCAGTTTTAAATGCCTTATAGCCATAGATATTGTTGTTGTAAAATTTTTCCATGAAGGGAAAGCAAAGGGAACGAAGCCCATACAGTATTTGCATTTGCAAGTGTAATACATTTCAATGCATCTTGGGAGTTTGGCGTCAAACAATCGATGGCAGACATTGTGGTGTTTCTTCGATGAGGTGAATTACCACGATAAAAATCCCATCGTTTTTCACACCACTTGACGCTTATTTCAATGATCCTCCACGTTGCTCATCATTATTGACACTTATTACACATGAAATAAAAATCACGTCCGCCATAGGTGAATGGCGCCAAAAACTCATAGATAATTCAATATATAAGGCTGAATGTCATTTCGAACTGTCAAATCTCATTGACCAATAAAAAATGGACTATAGTGGTTGAAACCACGGTTGAATTTTACTTTCTGAACTGAATTTTCTGATTTCTGAACTGGTTTTAGTGTAATCCATATTGTTATCGTCGTGTGGTAGCGGCTGAGTATAATACTACCAACCCATCTCTTCCCTCGGGTGTCGTAAAAGGCGACTAATGGACTTAGAACTGCACGACATCCAATAGCTTATAGCGTCGACGGGCTCACCACCTGTCACGCTGAGTGCAGTCACTGCTTGGTGAAGCGCGGACTTTGGCAATGGACTGCTTTTGCGGAGCTTTTGCCTAGTCTCTGGCTAGCCCTTGGGGGATAATAGTCGTGATTATATGTATGTCGACGACCTTCGTGGTCGAGTGGTCTGTACGCTGGTCTCAAGGCGTCGCCATCTCGAGAGGTTCTGGGTTTGGTGAGTTTCAGCCATTTGTTTTCGTCTTGGATGTTCATTATATATGTCTAATATTATGTATATTCTGAATAATTATGTGTATTTATCTATTGAATATATTTGTCCGTCATCTAGTATCCGTTCACAAGCAGCATTTAGTTGCTTAAAACGGGACTAGTTAATTGGTGTGAATGTCTGAGGATATTTATTATTATTATGTATGTGATCTTTCGTCTCTTTCTAGCCAGTACAAGCGCATCGCCCGTATCTTCTGTCCCGCTCCCTCCTGCGGCGCCCGCCGTCGACATAGACGACATTGAGATAAAGGCAGAAGATGTCTACGCCTTCAGAGATATCGACATTCATATACCGCCTGTAACGAGTATGCACAAAGGATCGCCTCGGTAATTACTGGTTTAAATATCGATCTCTGTTTTGCAGCATCGCTCATAATGCACACATTCGCATACTTATAACCACACATACACATAATCACTCATACACACACTCTCTCTCTCATACACACAAACACTCATATTCTTATAATTTTTTTTAATTAATTACTTACTAATTACTGTATTGTTTTTCATTAAAACATTTTGTCAAAAGAAAAAGTTACATAATAACTGCTCGAGCTATGTTACAAATACTTTTGTTAAAATAATCTTAATCTGGACTCTGCGGTACAAGCTAAAATTAGTGCAGAGTTCGCTAGTTAATAAGTTTATTTGTCAAATATTATATGGCAAATAAATTATTCTTATTTAATTCACCAACAACCTTGCTAGACTAAGAAACTAAATCTAATTTTTTTTATTTTATTAAGAGCTCTTATAGAAATTGGCCCTAACTATTGTATCATATTTTCTTCCTTGTATAATCCTGTATATATTGTGTACTTTAAGTTATTAAATCTATCTATATACATAGTGATGTATCAACGCACAGCCCAAACTACTGGACAGGATTTTGATAAATTCCATCCCTAAGGGGATAAAATAGGGGATCAAAGTTTGTTTAAAACTTCTTAGATTTTCGACTGATTGAACTGAAATTAAAGATTGGAGCTACTATGATGAATACGTTCGCTTAAATAGGATTTACCAAAGTAACTATACAACGCGGACGAAGTTGTGAGCAAAAGCTAGTAAATAATAAGCTAACAACACAAACAACAACATTAATATTGGGTCCTTACCTATGAAATTGGTGTTTTTTTTCTCTTAGTATTTTGTCTGTAACTATTAAGATTCAGAGTATTCCTAAAAAATAATTAGCTCGTCTAAAAATAGACAAATTTTTGAGCTCTTTTGATTTGTTTTGATAATTTGTTGTATGTTTAATTGTGTTAAAATTGGACACGGAGACAACTCTTTTTAAGTGCCTCCCGAATACATCATTTTATTTGCATTCACTTAAAAACGATAAATAATTTTTATGAAGTGTGATATTACACATATTACTAAAGTCTAATGATAGATGCCAAATATTATTATCTCTGGATTTGTCGTTGTGAAGAAAACTGAAAAAATTACAGTATGGAAAATGCAGAATTCCCCAAAATCTCCATACAAAACACCAATTTCATAGGTAAGGACCTAATACTAGCTTTATCATAACTCAATACATTAATTAAAAATGACATTCCAAGCTTTTATTGTACTCATAATCATTTCTCGAGGAGCTTGGTGGCGTAGTGGTTATTACGCTTTGGCTTTTGATTGAAAACAAAGCTACCTTCGCCATAGTCAGGCCGTGAATGGGTGACCAAAACATTGTGATCTCGAGCTCCTCCGTGCTTCGGAAGGCACGTTAAGTCGTTGGTCCCGGTCGCTATTGCGACTGTTTCTACTGTTTCTACCCACCAACCCTCATTGGGCCAGCGTGGTGGTGTAACGGCCCATAATCCTCATGTGTTTCTCCATGAGGAAGGCCTGTGCCCAGCAGTGGGACGTATATAGTCTTATAATTATAATAATGAAATTGTTTCTTTTTGCAGGATATTAGAAAAATCGTTTAAAAAGGACGAAAATGAAATACCGGTTCCTATTGCAGAGGAGAAACCGGCTGTACCACTAGAAACTATAAAGGTAACAAGTAGTAATCGTCACTAGCCTTCGTCCCACTGCTGGGCAAAGGCTGCTGGCCTTCCTGCATAGAGAACGAGGAATATAGACCGTAACTCCTCGACACTGGCCCAATGTAAATTGATGTTTAGACTACAATAGCGAACGGGACCTTTGATCCCGGTTAACGTGCCTACACGAAGGCACTCGAGAAAACGGATGTTTTGATGTTTTGAGTACAATAAAACGGATCCATGGACTGACCATGGCGAAAGTAGCTTTGTTCTAAGCACTACGAAAACTAAACTCTCTTTACATTATGTCGTATCGTCCCCAGCCTATATACGTCCCACTGCTGGGCACAGGCCTTCCTCATGGAGAAACACATGAGGAGTATGGGCCGTAACACCACCACGCTGGCCCAATGCGAGTTGGTGGGTTAATATTATGTGCCAGTTATAAAACTGCAAGGTTCGTTTCTGAACCCCGCTTGTGTATTGTTTCATATAATGATAACCGTATTATGTTTTTGATACATTTTGTGATATTTGGGCTTACAAACGCCCCCTACCAAAAGGACCTATCCATAAATTGAGTTTAAAAAGAATCACACCAATACTCCTTTTCTTTATTGTCTATTTAGATGACATTTTGTTTTAGGAAGAGCCTGTGGTGATCGATTCGCGTCCTGAAGAGGTAGAAATCACTCAGATGGACACGGTAAGTTTTTTATACTGTCAATCTGGGTGTTAACACCTCTTCCTACTCCTTTGGGAATCCAAACACAAATATGTCACCACATTATGCCACAATGTAACAAGCTCGCCATTAGTTGCAAGGGGACTTAAACATATCAGGCGAAATATAGGTGTTTAACACCTCTGCCTACCCCTATGGCGATAAATGTCTGATTATATGTATGTTTGTAAAATAAGCTTACGGTGGTTCGTAAATCAATTGGTCTGACAGTACCATGTTCATAAACTTTCTTTTTTATTAAATTAGGAACCGGAAGTACCTCCTGTTGAGAAGCCTGTGCCTGTAGTCAAAGAACTGGAACCGGAATTGAAGATTTCCTTCCCGGAAGTCAAGTTCCCTACGCCGGAAATCAAGGTTATACAACCGGATGAGCAAAAGGTATGTTTTAATCACTTACCGCTTAACTTATAAGAGTAACTTTATGCCTATTTTATCCAAAAATACGGCTTAGCAATATAATGCCTTATGGCGTTGTGTGTTAGGTGTAATATTGCTAAGCAATGTTTCTAGTAAGTAAGGCGATTATAGTTTCGGGTGATTGTAAGAGATGCGAATAATCAGATAGATGTGTGGTTTTGGACGAAGGCCCTGGGATCGACTCAGAGAATTGCTTCGGCAGAACCCGTTCCCGTGCTAATTCTCGAATGGGTATATCGGGGTTTAGTTGGTATTCTCAGCGAGTAACTGAGTGAGTCATATGCTTATCGCCTAGTGTAAGGTATAATAGGATTTTGTACCCATATACAAAAGATACTATCAACCCATCTCTACCCTTGGCTGTCGTGAGCCGTGTGGAAGTCGCTCATTAAAAGAATACTACCAACCCATCTCTTCCCTTGGGCGACTAAGCCCCGGCGCACATTATCGGCATCGACACGGCTCAGAATTTTAGGTGATAAATAGCATCATATATTAACTTCATGGCAACAAAGTAGAAATTTCCATGATATGTGGCCGTAGTAACAAAAATACCGCTTCGGTATGCTCGAGGTTGCTGCATCGGCGGCCTTGAGGCTGCTTCGGGATACTCCGGCATCCTTCAGTACGCCGCCGCCGCGCCAAGGCAATGCTCGGGGGTAGTTTGGACGGTACGGCATGCTGAAAGACGCTTCGCCATCCCTAAGGACGTTGCAGCATGCCAAGGCATAGTTGCCGACAGTGTGCGCTTGCATTTAGGGACGCCGAAGGATTCCTTACCTTGCCGATGCCGATAATGTGCGCCAAGCCTTATGGACATATAACTGCACAACATCAAATAGCTTATAGCGGCGACAAGCTCACCACCTGTCACGCTGAGTGCTTTTGTGGTCTATTGCCTAGTCTCTGACTAACCCTTAATTTTTATTCAATCAACGTCAGAAGACTAGGTAGCTAATCTTAAATAACAACATTTTTTCTACGAGTTCTCAATACTGTCGTGACATTAGTAAGTCTATGTTCTGTATACGCACAGAGCTAAGAACATTCAGAAATTGATATTTATTTTTGTATGTAAGTAAAATTATCAAAAATCGTAGAACAAATGTGTTTTTTTTAGATGTTAGCTACACTTTACATTAGATTCGATGTGAGTGGAGATATGGGACGAGGCAGACCTAGGCGAACGTTCCTCGACCAAATTAAAGACGTTCTAGAGAAGGGCCAGGTCAAATGTACCTGAAATCGCCGAGCATGCATGAGGACTGTAATGAGAGTTGATGAACGAAAGAAGTAAGGGATCGTAGCAAGCGGATGGATGTGATCTCTGCCTACCCCCGCGGGAAAAGGCGTGACTTATGTATGTATGTAGCTACACTCGGGATCTTCTGGGGGCTTTTTAAGCCCCAAGTCTACACGCGTGTAGCAAAGAGTTTGCCACACCTAGTATCACGAGGTAGTTGCTTCATGCTGTGATGACGATGTTACAAGAAGATTTAATCTATAAAAAATTTTGAAGATTCTGTACGGTTTGACTTACCTCTGTGGGAAATATGCAAGAGTATATTTTACAGATTAAAGAGGAAGTCAAAGAACCGGAAGTGGCCGTACCAGACCTTCCGGAAACGGTTCCCGAACCGGAAGTTGCAGTGGAAGTGCCTCAACCGCCTGTGGTGGAGGAGGAAAGGTGGGATTTTTGTAGACCATCCTTAGGTCTTCAATTTTCTTTGAATACTCGGATTCTTTCAATGATATTCGTATGCATATTTATCGTAAAGTTCATTTATGACTAACATATTATAGAAGTGGCTTCTCAAAATATTTTTATTAAAAAAGTAATCGGGATTGCGTAACTAATCAGATGCATATTTAATTAACGTTTAATTGCATCGTGCCCGGTGCATGGCAACAGGCTCACCACCTGTTACATGGGGACCTAACATGTCTGGCGAAATGTAGGTGTTTAATACCTCTGCCTACCCCTTCGGGGAAAAAGACGTGATGATATGATATTTTGTTGTGTTTTTTTCAATTAAACCCGGTTCTCATCATTTAACCATTTATTTAATCATTACAAAGTATTTATTAATTTACGATAAAAAGTGCTTTCCACATTAGCTTACATCTTAACTTTAGGTAAATATACATCCGAATATTCGATCTCTATTCATGAGCACGCGGTAATACACATATAAACTGAATAAAAGTTTTCGAATTTGTTGTTATAGAATATGATACATAACCTAGACTCTTATCACTCTTTCCAGTGTGGAAGTAACAAAAGTGGCAGAGGAAATACCAAAAGAAGTGTCTGTGGTAACGGAAGAGCCTCGCGAGCAAACCCCGCCTCCACAGGACATCCCGCTACCCCCAGAGCCACAGGAAGTAGGGGGAGAGGAACAAGTTGTTGCAGGTATGTAACATTATAGGTCATTTTTTATATAATTGCCAAGTAACATGTTTCTTTCTTTTTCCACGATTGCTTGAACGAACTTCGTGGTCCAGGGGGGGTTATACACTGGTCATATTATAAATGAGAATGTAACTCTGTCTGTCTATCTGTCTCGCTTTCACGTCAAAACTACTGATCCGATATAATCGAAATTTGCTACACAGATAGTCTAGGGCCTGAGAAAGGGTATAGCCTACTTTTTGTCCTGATATTCCCGCGGGTGAAACCACGAAACCACTAGTACTCAATAAATTCAAGACTGGAGACGCAGCCAGACAGCCAGGACTTGAACCCAGACCCTCTAGAGATGGCGACTCTAGACTTCTGGTAATGTGGCCTACATTTTAACCCCTTGAGGGTCAGCGCGATCACCGGTGTTCGCAAATAATAGATTTTTTTATTGTCTCTGGTTTTCTGACCATTGAGAGGTTAAAAAATAGGCCTTTACCTATGAAATTGCCGTTTTTTTCTATCTTAGTATTATATCTGTAACTATTAAGTAAGTTTTTTTTTTGAGCGATGACAACTCATTTTAAGTGCCTCCCGAATACATCGTTTCATTGATTTCACATAAAAACGATAAATAATTTTTTATGAAGAGTGACATCACACATATTGCTAAAGCTTGCCTAATGATACAGGCCAAAAATTGTATCTCTGGATTTGTCGTTGTGGTGAAATCTGACAAAATTTTAGTATGGAAAATGCAGACTTTCCCTAAATCTCCATACAAAACGGCAGTTTCATTGGTAAACCTATTATTTATAATTAGTTACGATTAACGCACTTTAGCTAACACGTTTATGGAAAAAAAGAAAATTTATTGTCATTTACATTATTTTGCAGCCGAAGAACTAGCAGAAGAAGTAAAGCCTGACGCAGAAGTAGTAGAAACAGCACCAGAAGTAAAAGAAGAGAAGGATGAAGAAGCAGAGGAGGTAGTAGAAGAACCGGCCGCAGAAGAGACGGTGGCAGAAGATGTTAAGAAAGATGATGACGTGGAAATAAGAGTAACTTCTTTTTTAAAAAACATAATGATTATATAAGTTTACGTATATTTTACGAATTCATCGCAGTTTTGGTGTACGAATTTCGCAACAGGCTGCTAAATATATTAGTAATACTTAGTAATTATTTTTTTTCTTTTCAGGACACAGTTCCTCTAAAAGAGATAGTGAAAGAAGAGGAGATTGAGCCGAAGGTGTTGGCGGAAGATACGCACACAGAGACGGATGATGACACGCCAATGGAGGTGTGTATTTTATTCTTTCAACTTTTTCTTTCGATCGGATCAGTAGTTGTGGAGCTCGGTGGCGTAGTGGTTAGTATGCTTTGGCTTTAAATCGAAGACAAGGCTCGCCATCGTCAGGCCGTGGATGGGTGACCGTTTCTACTCACCAACCCGCATTGGGCCAGCGTGGTGGTGTTACATCCCATACTCCTCATGTGTTTCTCCGTGAAGAAATCCTGTGCCCAGCAGTGGGACGTATATAGGCTGTTGCCATGCACCGGGCACAATGTGAGGCAAGCGATATTCACAATGAACTGTACATAAGTTTTATTCAAACTCAGTAGTGGCGAGCGAACGAGTAGTGCCCCGTCCGTCCCAACTCGGCTACCGGTGCCCAAATTATTTAGGTAGAAACATATATACTTAATAAATAAACATCGTTTCCAGCTCAGCAGAGAAGAGGAGAAAGACGGGAAGAAGAAGAGAGATTACTCTAGAAAGAAGAAGTCTGACTCGAGAAGTAAGTTGAACCTTTATCTTCCCTTTAAGACTTAGACATGTCATTCAATAGATGAAATGAAAGAAATATGAACATATATATTTCATTCGCATCCACTCTCATTACAGTCCTCGTACATGCTCGATGGGGTACTTTTCAAATAGCATGTCGTCAAAACTCTTTTGATTTTTTTTTAATATGACAGGCAAGCTCTTGGCCTTCATCTACCTGATGGTAAGTGACGATAAGACCGAAGGTGAAAGCGAGCTTTACTTGTAATCCACAACAACTGAGGAACTGGCTATCTTACCTCTGATTGCCGGAACACAACAATGCTTATAACCTTGTTATTATGGCGACAAATTTAGGTAGGTTGGTAGCTAGCCAGGCGGGCTTAGAAGCCCTACCACCAACCAAACCGAACAGAAAAACCCCTGCCTGGGGAATCGAACCCCGAACCTTCCGATCTACACCCGGTGGTGTCAACCACTAGACCAGAGAGGCGGTTAAAATTTGGTCGAAAATGTTCGCCTGGGTCTACCTCGTCCCATATCTCCTCTCACTCCAGATCCATAAGTTCTTTTTGTCAATCTACTTTGATCCATTTTTCTACATGACCAAACCATCTCTGCATCCCTTTCTCTATTCTTGTCACTTTATCCTTCATAAGTTTCGTAACGGCAGAGGGAGGGGCTGGTCAAATGTGACATTGTGTGACAAGAGGGGTCCCCCATGTTTCGTAACGTCACTTTTAAAAAATACGAGCTTTATGAAAAAGCTACTTTATTGAAGTTTTAACTAAAGTTCTGGAGGGAAAAATATGTGACGTCACACTGGAGAGGGGGAGTCACACAAATGTGACCCAGCCGTGACTAGTACGGGGGAAGGTGTCAAAAATAAAATTTGTGTGACGTAATTCATGTATGGTCTCTTTCTAATCACATCACAGGTCTTTCTATAAGAAAAGAACGACGTAAATGGTGGTTTCTCGCATTGTAATATGTCTGTCTGTCTGTCAGCGTGTTCAGGATCAGAGAGTGCGGCAGAAGCGAGTGCGCCCGACTCGCCGAGCGCGAGCGACGCCGAGAGGCAACATAGGTTGTGGAAGAAGTCTGTCATGTTGGTGTATAGCAGGTATTTATACATTTTTGTTCATTTAATTTGATAAACAAGTTTAGCACTTTATTGACGACCTCCGTGGTCGAGCAGTCTGTACTCCGATCTCAAGGCGTCGCCATCTCGAGAGGTTCTGAATTCGATCCCCGGTAGGGGCAGATGTTTGGGTGATGAATTCAGGCATTTGTTCTCCAGTCTTGAATGTATGTATTTATTCTGGATATTTATATCATCATGAGATCACATACGGCAGCTACAAATTATATATATTTACATTTTATGTTATGCATGCTAAGACAATTGAAAGCAGACTCAAATGGCAAGTATATAAGGCATACTATTGTATGCGATACTTAAGGCAATTGAATGCTATTCTCTCTATGTCCTGCCATGTTCCCAACATGTCTTCCTCTTCCACTCTCCTCTATTTCTCGTCAAGTCAACACTCACGCCCATCCTCATAAATCATCATTCACACAATCCATCCATCTTTTGGTCTTCGTCTCCCCACACGCACATCCACTTTCAAATCCATAACTTTCCTGGTGACATGATCAGTCTCTCTCCTCATTATATGTCCATACCATGAAAGTCGTTTTCTCTCAATTTATTAGCCGTGTGGTAGCGGCTCATTAAAAGAATTCTACCAACTCATCTCTTCTCTTCGGTGTGGGCGCTAAACCTAAATGGCTCGTAGTATCTACCCACACGTGTTAGAATAGAGAAAGAGGATAATTGTGTTCAGAGATGCACCTAGTAAACGCTGCAAACCACGGCTACGAAAGTAAGGACAGCAACTCACCTTCTGCAGCCATGACCCTCAGCATCACCGCCCAGGAGCTTCGGCACTTGTTCCGAGCACAACACCTTCGATAGAAGCGTAAATTTGAAGGACAACAAATGCCTCACAACAGCGAGGCAAGAAGAGTTTCTCTTCACCACACTAATCTGTTCTTAAGTTTCACAAGCGACAGCCTCCCAGTAGGGGTGGCTAGTTAGCGGAGCGGTTAAGAAACGGTAGACCAGTCGGCTCGAGAGCGCTTGTCGGCCTGAGTCGCCGTTAATTCGTACACTAACACGAGGAAAGCAGCGGGCAACGTAGTCGTTGCGACAAATTTTTATGATAGAAATGTGGGTAGATTTATAATAACAAATAACTAAGGTAGTTGAGATTAAATATGAAATGGTATCGCCCAATATGGCGCGAACACTTAGGTGTGGTAAAAAGCGACTAATGGAGATAGAACTGCACGACATCCAATAGCCTATAGAGGCGACGGGCTCACCACCTGTCACGCTGAGTGCAGTCACTGCTTCGTGAAGCGCGGACTTTGGCAATGTACTGCTTTTGCGGTGCTTTTGCCGAGTCTCTGACTAACCCTTATGGGATAATAGTCGTGATTATATGTATGTATGTTATCAGCTATCGGGGCAACTTTCAGACATCTCGAGGTGTAATTAACATTAATGTATATTGTCTGTGAACTCCTGAATATTAAGTTGATATGTTGATATTTTTTTTCAATCTTTACATGCCAGTTATTACCTATACTAAGTTTTTCATTGGCCTGCGTATTCAAAACAACGCATCTGCAAATCCTCCGGTGTTGTAGATGTCTATGGGCGGCGGTAATCACTTACCATCAGGTGAGCCGTCTGCCCGTTGGCCCCCTCTTTACATAAAAAAATGAAGAGTTTAATAAAGAGCTGGGCTATTATATTATATTATTTGTCCCAAGGCTGTGCACGCACAAGTACGCGTCCCTGTTCCTTCGGCCCATCAGCGACGACGAGGCGCCCGGCTACAGCATGGTGGTGAAGCGGCCCATGGACCTCACCGCCATCAAGAGGAACATTGACAGTGGCGCTATAAGGTAGGTTGGGAATTTTTTAATTCAAAATCAAAAACATTTATTTGTTGAACATAGGTGGTTAGAAACGACCTCCGTGGTCGAGTGGTCTGTACGCCGGTCTCAAGGCGTCGCCATCTCGAGAGGTTCTGGGTTCTGGGCGCGAAACAGATGTTTGTGTGATGAATACAGGCATTTTTTCTCCAGTTGCGGATGTTTATATATGATATATATATTCTGAATATTTATATTAGGTCCTTACCTATGAAATTGGTGTTTTGTATGGAGATTTTGGGGAATTCTGCATTTTCCATACTAAAATTTTTTCAGTTTTCTTCACAACGACAAATCCAAAGATAATAATATTTGGCATCTATCATTAGACAAGCTTTAGTAATATGTGTAATATCACACTTCATAAAAATTATTTATCGTTTTTAAGTGAATGCAAATAAAATGATGTATTCGGGAGGCACTTAAAAAGAGTTGTCTCCGTGTCCAATTTTAACACAATTAAACATACAACAAATTATCAAAACAAATCAAAAGAGCTCAAAAATATAGTATTTTTTTAGACGAGGTAATTATTTTTTAGGAATACTCTGAATCTTAATAGTTACTGACAAAATACTAAGAGAGAAAAAAACACCAATTTCATAGGTAAGGACCCAATATATATTTATCTATTAAACATATTTATCCGTCATCTAGTGTCCGTTAGTTAATAGGTGTGAATGTCTGAAGATATTATTCATTTATTTATTTATTATATAATTAATGTTGCATGTATCAGGACGACAAGCGAATTCCAACGCGACGTGCTTCTGATGCTGTCCAACGCGCTCATGTACAACTCGAGCGAACACAGCGTGTATGCGATGGCGCGAGAGATGCACGAAGAGGTGAGAATAACGACTGTTTTACATGCAATTTATATATGAATTCTCATCCGTCATCTAGAATTCGCAACACGAGCGGCTACAGTGCTTGATAGGTGTGAATGTGTGAAGATATTTGCTTAGGCTGGTCAGTTGTAGGCACATACCACCACCAACCCATGGTCTACCTGCCTTACGGCATACAGACTTTTATTTTTACATATGACAGGTAAACTCTTGGCTTTCATCTCACCTGATGGGAAGTGACGATAAGGCCGAAGGTGGAAGCGAGCTTCACCTGTAATCCTCAACAACTGAGGGACTGGCTATCTTACCTCTGATTGCCGGAACACAACAATGCTTATAACATTGTTATTATGGCGACAGATTTAGGTAAGACGGTGGTAGCTAATTAGGCTTAGAAGTCCTACCACCAACCAAACCGAGCAGAAAAACTTCTGCTCTCATGGGGAATCGAACCCGGACCTCCCGATCAACACCCGGTGGGGTGAACTACTGCGGGTACTGAATGCTCTTTCCCACACCGCGCTCGTTCTATGCTCCCTACAAATTCTATTTCCGTTCCTACCGGTGCCACCTCCCCCTTGGGGTGTGACAGCGACACACACAATGCGCAAATGAGCTTTCTACCTCAACAATCACGCGAGAAGTATTTGAAACAGTACGATATACGATATGTTTAACATGTGGCGACTAGCTAAAGGAGCGAAGACATTATCTAGACTTCGCGTCTGGCTCTTCTGCTGATACCTGAATCAATCTAAAGCGTGCCAGGAGTGTACAAATTCGTGATGCGAGTGTCGTTGCAGGCGCTGTCGCAGCTGGGCATGCTGGTGGCGGCGCAGGCGCACGCGGGGCTCGGGCCGCCCGCGCGACGCAAGCGACACAGACACTCGCCCAAGCGCCCCGCCAAGCGACACTAGGCCACGCACGCGGCCCCACCCACCACATCTACACATGCTGGTGGCGGCGCAGGCGCACGCGGGGCTCGGGCCGCCCGCGCGACGCAAGCGACACAGACACTCGCCCAAGCGCCCCGCCAAGCGACACTAGGCCACGCACGCGGCCCCACCCACCACATCTACACATGCTGGTGGCGGCGCAGGCGCACGCGGGGCTCGGGCCGCCCGCGCGACGCAAGCGACACAGACACTCGCCCAAGCGCCCCGCCAAGCGACACTAGGCCACGCACGCGGCCCCACCCACCACATCTACACATGCTGGTGGCGGCGCAGGCGCACGCGGGGCTCGGGCCCGAATCCTACTTATGTACTATGAACGTGATATCACACCCAATTGTCGAATTCCATAGCACTTTGACAGTTGAGCGTGATAAAATCTCGGTTTATATCGTAATGCGATGTTCGTGCTGAGAGTATC
The DNA here is from genome assembly GCA_910589355.1 of Parapoynx stratiotata. Taxonomy (NCBI): domain Eukaryota; kingdom Metazoa; phylum Arthropoda; class Insecta; order Lepidoptera; family Crambidae; genus Parapoynx; species Parapoynx stratiotata. The sequence continues at coordinate 2,958,943 of OU342476.1, read as the reverse complement.
GATAACTATATTTATTAGTTTTATATAGCATAGTCGTATAAAAAAACATTAATAACAATGAATCGTACTTTACCAAACCCGAAGTACCGGGCTATCGTGGTCATTCCTTGGATGGGTGACCGAAACCTTGTGATCTCTAATTCCCTCGGGAAATTTAAACCGTCGGTAACTATTACAATCCGTATTTGGCCGACACAAAGTGAAAGTTTTCCATACAAGTATGGCGGACCATATTATTCAGACCTTAAATTTAGAAGTAAACGATGCGTCTATATAAGGATCTTATTGAATGACAAATAGAACAATATACAGTAACAAAATTTGTTCTACGAGTTAATAATTTGACACATTTTTTTAATACAAAATTAAATATCATCTTCTGAACGTTCTTAACTCTGTGGGAATATTTCATATGAACGGAACATAGACTTACTAATGTCACGACAGAACATTTCATTTTCAATTAATGTATTAAGTTATGGTACAAACTCGTAAAACAAATATTGTTATTTACGATGATAGCTTCCTAGTCTTACGAAGTTGTTGATTCATTAAAAAATAACCCTAATTTTGCATGGTACTGTATAAACATAACCAACTTAACATAAACTATCATCTACTTTACTATGAAAATTGAGTTTAATGAAAAAAGGATTGATATTGAACTGATTATGTTCCAAAGTACGCAAAAATTGATTTATTATTGTCTGTTGTAAAACTAACAAAATGACATAAAATATCTTTGTTTCATTAAAAAAATTGCCCCAATATCTCACCGCCAATTTTTGTTATTAAAATTTACAACTTTTCTATGCAACGTAGTATAATTATGTAAGTTTCTGTAGAAAATAAATAATTTTAAGTCTTTAAAACTTGTTTTAATTATTCACTTACCTTATATAAAACAGATGAGAAATAGTATCCAAGTGCTTCTGTCTCTTTCTTTCTTCACGCCGCGCCGATGCATTCTTGTTAACATAAAAGTTCCACCGTTCATTACCAGATGGCAGCACCGTTTTCATTGAAAATCATGAGGAACCTCCCAGTAGCGTTCGGTTCACGAAAGATGACCAGAAATGGCAGCCGTCTGCGCTTTTATATTCATGAAGAAAAGACCTGAGGCAAAAGATGATTTTAATTTGTGAAACATACTATGACGATGCATATATTTTGACTCACCCCACACCTCCAAAGGAACCTAAAAAGACGGCATTGGTGATCTTTCGTGAACCGCAATATACCAGGCGATGAGACGATAAACATCTTCCCAAAAGTTCTGCTATTCGTTATAGTTGTTGCATTTTATGGGGGTTCGCTCATGAGGCTTCGCTCTTAACGCCTTAAGATAGAGTATAAAGTTGAATGATTTAGTCGCCTTCGTGAATTGCAATATCTATACTAGATGGCGGCAACGTTTTCATTTAAATTCTTCAAAAACACTTGGAGACCTTGTAACTTTTGCACTCCTAATAATTTTGTATATTATACCTATTATTAGCTAGCAGGTCGCAGTACCAGGCGATTAGGGCCACAAAGAGGTGTACTTCACGACGATCAACATCTTTTTAACAAAAGTTACGCTACTCATTACTGGATAACAGCACCATTTTTAATGAAAATAGATTGCATTTAAATATACCTCCTTCTGGTTCTAGTTACCAGGTACTAGAATACAAGCATTCATTGATTGAGAGCAGTTCTGCTATTCATTACTAGATAGCAGCATCATTTTCATTGAAAATCTTATACAACCTCCTCATACATTTTAAACTCCTGGTACTTTTTAAGAATAACTCATACCGAAGTAGTAACAGGAATGAATAACTACAAATTGTAAAATAAATCAATAAATTCATGTATTAGCAGTCACTAGTACCAGGGGACTAGAGCCAAGAGAGGGTATGTTTTACAACAGTAAATATCTTCTTGGCATAAAAGTTATGCTTTTCGTTATTAGATGGTAGCACCTTTTTCATTGAAAATCTTCTACGACAATAGGCTAGTTGACTCATCATCATATTTAGTACAAGGATCAGAAAAATACCAAGTTCGATAAATATAAATAATGGATTGCTGTAGAAATTCAATTTAAATGTTTTAATTTTACTTTCTTTTTCATCTGCCAAAAACGCAATCCACCATGTTCGTGAAATTAGTCGAGTAACGCTTCATGCAAACAATTACTACGCATGGTCAAAATCCGTAAACGAACCGACTTTTGGTATATTTCGGACCGTTGTCGTAAATACTATGTGAATGACACATTTTTTTCATTGCTTTTGATGAGTCAACTACTTAGCCTATTTATTGATTGAATAGTAAACGATATGTCTCATAGTAATCCTCAAAATGTATTAGGAGTTCAAAACGTATGAGGTTGTGAAAGTGCTGCTACCATCTAGTAATGAATATCGGAACTTTTAAGCGATCAAGATATTCTCAATCAATTCGGGTAAGCAGTTACTAGTAAAGTCGAGTACAAAAACATGTACATTTTAAAGGCTACGATCTTTATTTCTTTCAAATCAATTACTGTCAAAAGTGGTTACATATTGTTGGAATCGTCTGTACCAGGAATTGACCTTAAATACCTATGGACCCGGCACATGTAATGGCCGCTTTTTGCATGGAGCATAATGTTATTACCTGTTTAATTGTATGTCGATATCGATAACTCTCAGTAGAAAGCTTATAGTTTTGACAGCTCATGTGCTACATCACTCGCGGCACATAATACCAGGCCCGTAACGTCTGTCAATCCGCATACACCAATCATTTTGTTTCCCCTCCACTAGTTTTAAGCTCAATGGTACTAGAGCCACAAGGTGTATTTCAGGACGATGAACATCTTGACATAAAAGTTCTGCTAGTCGTTACTAGATGGTAACACAATTTTCAATGAAAACCATTTGATTTTTCTTAAATATGCCAAGGAAGTAAGGAATTTACGTGTGATGCGGCAAGTGTTGAGGATGACGGCTTTCTGCATGATGGTAATGCTCGGCTGAAGGCCCTTAAGCCAGGGCCGGTTAAATAAATAAAAAAGGGTAAGTATGTATGGTGGCATTATAGTTTATGCCTATTATTATTATTATCAACTGTCACGCATTTGTTGTCTAATCCAGTCTAATCATCATATTTTATTTTCTTTGTTTTTGTGCAATTTGTGCTATCATTTTCTTGGAAAAATGTTTGTGGAAAATTTTACTTAAAAAAAAAGTATTCTTGGTGTCGCAATAACAATAAAATTTCTGGCGCCCTCAAAGCAGGTTCTTTATCTTTATCTTCCTTTATCTCTATTATCTTTATTTTCCTGGTCAGGCTATAATTAAAATAAAACCACAAAAGTCTGCTATAATATACACTTTACTTAACCCTTACTTCGTACAACCTTCTCAGTAATTTGCGATACAAATTTAATACAGTGATACAATTTCTAATCAATAGTGGCACTTACATACTGGAATATCTAGTCAGTTGCGCATGCGCGTCTCAGTCGATCAAGTATCCCCGAGCATAACCAACGAACGATATAAAATTATTATTATGAAGTCAAAATACAAAAGTCAAGATGGGGATTTTTTCTGACAGTTTTAGTGAAGCTTTTAATCGTTCTTACATATCGATGCATTGGTCATGCTAGAAACAGGGTATTACAAAAGCCTAAGCTCACCGGCTGAATCCCATTGAAACAGTCAATATTCAACTTAATTCCTTTTACGTAACGTATAAATTTGACTTATCACAAAAGTTGGTTAAGGTTAATTTCCAAAACACAAATTTGTACGTTATGCTATATCTATAATCGTGATAAGAGCTGTATGACTGTGTTTTAACATTTTAAATATCGCTTCGACTGTATCAATGGGAATTGATCTTTAAAACTCTTGCAATAACACCGAAAATTCTAAGGTAGTTCTTTCGTCATTCGAACCATTTTGTAATGTATTCTCTTATAAAAATCATCAAATCATTTAAACAGTATCACAGCCCATCTTGATTTTACTACACACTAGTACACACCTTATATTTCTGTATCAAATATGAACATACACGTATCACATATGAATCAATAGAAACCGGGCTGTGAAAATGTCCAAGAGATTTAAATCGCTATTTTGTCTTATATTCCATCAAAATACAGGTTGAAATTTTAATCACTGGCAACATTCATGGGTTCTGTATGAAACCAAAAAGCATTGGTATTCTGCCTATTTTCGTATAAAGCTTTTTATCAATATATGACGGATATTTCAGTGAACATTCTTAGCCAGTCATTAAAATTGTATCCTGTATATGTTAGGTTATATTTCCTAACACAATCGTCGTAGTAAGAATTGCACATTTTTTTAAACGTATATTTTAGGTCGTTTCACGAGTTAAACTTTAGTAATTGACTCAAAAGAACGATAGGAGATATGAGAGAGTATAAACACAGTACTTTTCTGAACTGAATCTGTGTAACAGATAAAAAATACAGTAATTGTTGAAAATGTACATATTATTATCTGAGTTAAAATGAAGATAGCTAGGTTAACAAGTACTCTTTCACAGAGACCGGCTCGGAGAGAAGAGCTTTTCTTAATTACATTTAAAACAGTCTTTTGAATCATTGCAATAAGGTTTATTTTTACGTTTCATTCTTTGTTATTATCCTCTCGAACATTCACGCTGATACTCATTACTGTACTTCTATTATGAAATGTGACTTTTAAATGTACACTTTTGAATCATTTGCTTAAGTTCTAACACCATTTGTATGAAATGCTACGAGAGTTAAAGCAGTTGTCATCAACATACGAACACTCTTTTTCTCTCTCTCTTTTCCACGTAAGACGAGTTCGGTGAGAGCAGGACAGATATATAAGAAAGAGATTTGTTCGAAATTTATATATAAATCTGACTGCTGTCTCCGAAGTATAGTTTTATATTTCGTCCAATAGAAGGCGTTATTAGTAATATTATACACGTTTTTGTCAAACACCATATTACGGGTTTACGTCAAGAGATTTTTAATGTCTCATAATACATTTTGAATGTATTCATCATTTATCTATAAAATGTGATCCACACATTTTTATTAATATCCTCTCATATAATCAATATATATTTTAATTTGTGACTTAACTTTTTTAGCGATATCACTCACAATATACTTATATGTATAAATAAAAAAGTGCCCATGCAGCAATATATTAATTAAACAAACCATAATTTATTATATAAATTATATATTACAAAACTTAATACCTTTCCCATAATAATCTTTTGTATAAAAATCTACTGGTAAAATATTATAAGTGACTATTTCAAGTAAAGAATCATATTTTCGTCGGTCATAAATTGCGTCTCTGAAAGACCGTATAATATCAAACGTCTCACCTAAAGTGGTCGATCGAATGTACGAAATTTTACATATAAATTTCAAGGCATACAGTGCGAGTAATTTGCCAAAAGTTTAAATCGATGTTTATAACATTCGTAAAATAAACAGACTCCTGTTATCAGTATTCTCAACATTATTTAACTGTATTCAAACTGTTATATAAGTATTCAATTAAAAGATTGCGACGTAGACCGATTGTAGTTTAAATGTATATTTCAAATAATTTTTTTGCAAAAATTATTAATAATTAAACAAAGGTTTACTGTAACTTTTCCAGCCCACCTTTATAGAAACTAAAGGAACCAAAAAATAGTATCATTTAAGAGAAATGTGTCGGAAAAGTTGAATTAAGTTGGTATTTAGAAATTTAAATTGACAGTCAAATTTGAATACATATATCTAAGAGAAATAAACTAAAATATAATAGATAAAGTTAAGTATGTAATAATTAGTTGGAACAAAATGTTAAAACATAATATGTTTATCATCTATGCCGCAATCTAATAATAAGAATAATCCATAAAATTGTTGACACCTAAGCCATCTTAGGTACAACTGTAACATATTTGCATTGCTATAACAAGATATTGTATTCATAATTATTGGCATGTATTTATCACTTTATCGAAGTGCATTCCTGGCAGTTAATACGTTTTGTTGACATTTTCAATGTGTATTCATTAAAAGATACTGTGTATTTGTAATATTATTTGATTGTCTCTTTTCTTTTAGAGTTGAAACGTTAGTGTATTTTTAAAAACGTTGTGTATTCTTGTTTTGTTACTGTGTATTCTTATTGACAATACGGGACTTAGGGTTTACTAGCATATGGAAAAGGGTATCAAAATACCATGCGACTTGATATATTGCAGACTCTACATGAATATAAAACTAAGATTTGTATTTTTCAAGGGAGTATAGAGTTAAGGGAATATTTTTGAAAACGGACACTTCGTTGTCGTTTTAGTGGGTATATATCCTCATATTCCTATATGAAGTAACATAAGAAACAGTGTAAAATAAGACAGTGTGTTAGGGAAAATTTGACGAATGTCTTGTCTTGCTGCGGTTATGTACTCGCTAATACAATGATGATGGGCATTTTCTAAAGGGCCACCATATACGTTACGATCCATCGTTACGATAAATCTGACGTTAATCGTAACAATCGATCACTTTAATGTTTTACACGAAACGATTGGTCGTCACGATCGATCATTTACTTGAAATGGAACGGTAAAGAGGTGATCGAATACGAGTTCGTGGAAATGGAAAAGTTCTTTAAAAACACGGTCGATACATCGTTACGATCTATAGTCTACGATTAAGTAAATCTTCGTTTCAGGCGGTCTGCTACTACGGATCGTACAGAAGGCCTAGCATGGGCCGGAGAGAAAAAGTCCTCAGAGACAAAAATCGTCGTTGCCTCTCGCTTCCGCGCGAATGAAGAAGCGAGAGGTAATGACGATTTTTGTCTACGAGGACTTTCTCTCCGGCCCGTGCTAGGCCTACAGATCAATGGTTCCGTAAATGGGGCCCTTAAAGATGTTATCTTTAAATAATTGTCACTCGTTAGACGAGTGTATTGTGTTCCGTGGGTAGTTACATGAGCAGCGGCGTGTGATGCAGGTCGAGATGTTTCCGGGCGCCGACGGGGCCGAAGCCGGCGTCGTCGGAGCCCGAGCCGCCCGACGACGACGGCGGCGACGCGGCCGGACCACCCTCAGCTGGTGAACAAGTTACGATATACTGTTGTTCTAATATTTGGGGCGTTTTTTTTTTAAAGAATCTGCTCTGAGGGCGTATATGTATAGACAACACTAATTTTACTACTATTGCCGAAAGAAACTGTTACATCAATTATTCTGTCCCACCTGCCGTAGGGAATCCCCCTTGCTGTGGCGGCCATTGACCTCGCGAGAACAGCGACTCAGCAGCTATTGGCTCCTGTAAAAAATAAATACATGTTTATCTGTATTCGTTTGCTCTAGATGAGGTATGTGTAAAATAGAAACATATATATCAAATAAGAAAGAAAGAAAATAATTATTAGTGACACAGAATCAACCTTAAGCTGTACCATAGATAAATTAAGTAGTATCACTTTCCCATCGTTCGACTTATTACGTTAGGTGGCGCTATTATACTAGCGGAATCATAGATAAATTAAGTAATTCCGCAAGTAATTCCGCGCCACCTAACGTAATAATTCGAACGAAGGGGTTTAAGCAACAATAATAAGTTTAGACGAACTAAAAACCCATGTATTCGAATAGCGATCTACTTGATTTATCTATGGCAGTACTAAGCTTAATAACTAATAAATTGGGACACTAAATGGCGAGCCGTCCGCCATTACGTGGTCACCAAAATTTTTTCTAATAGAAGTTTAATCAAATCAAAAGACATAGGTATTGTATAAAAAAGGGAAGGTATAAAATATTAAATACTTTCGGAATATGGCTGCAAGGTTATAATAATTATATAATACATACATATACAATCACGCCTGTAATCCCGAAGGGGCAGGCAGAGTCCAAGGAGCACTGTGTTCCTTAAGCCCACATTTAACCACACAAAAATTGGGTTTGGTCAGATGAAAAATCGTGAAAGAGTAGTAACAAGTGGCTAGCTCATCTCAATTACACGATCACAGACCTAGTACGCGCTTAGTCGCCTTTTACGACATGCTAGGCAAGAAAAGCAGTTGGTACATTCCTTTTGAGTCCCGGACCAACACTGGACCATTATATTAAAATAAATATTAATCTAAAATTAAAAAATTACATACTTGTCCTTTGTAAAACTTGGATTCCGTGACATGATGTATAGTCACTTCGTTATTAAGTTTTGATCCGACTCGTAACCGTTGAAAATATGGCAAGGAATCTCCATTGAGATGATTCATCTCTTCCGGTCGTCCACAATTCATCCCCATATCGCCTTTGTCATTAAACAACGCGTTCCGGAACACATTCCTGTCTTCCTGTCCGAACGGTGTGTATAAGCCAGTGAAATCATTTCTTTCTTCCTCCCTTTTCAACGGTGTTCCAATAGGCTCTGGCCTTTGTATAGGATTAGCAAACAAAGAAGAAGACAGAGCTGTGTCATTGGAATCGAAGGAACGGTTAGAATCATTATTTGGTCTCGTTCCGATAGGGTTCGGTGATGCAACCGGCTTCGGGCTTTGACTTTCAACATAATACTCTGGAGTTAAAAAATTCCTTTGCTGCTGATCATCAGTTGTCTTAAACAGGGAATAGCCATCATCATTTTTCTGTGTGAACGATGCCAGATTCATTATTCTATTCTGAAATTCGTCTTGATTCTTCGGTGAGTTTTGTTCGACAACATATTGGTTAGGCATCGGAGTGTACACATTCGGATTGGCATAGTTATATTGCGGTCCGTACATTTGTGTGTTTATCTGCGGTGTTGGAGCTCGTATGCCCATAAGAGATTGTTGATGCATCATCGACATAAGGGGGTTTCGAATAGTATACATTCCGTTGGACGTCGGTGTTATTGTGGCTTGGCAAGCGTTTGGCGGCATAGGTATGGGGTCCGGGATCCGAATCTCGGCTTTCTTCTGCGCTGGTGTGTTAGATATCTGAACAGGAGGTAAGTTGGGATGGAACATCGGGTTCCTTAAAGTCACCATCTTGGTTTCTTGTTTGGCCTCATCGTTGGCCGCCTTCTTTGCCTTTTTCTTGGCTTTTTTAGACTTCGGCGCAGGCGCGGGCGCAGGTTCGGGGATGATTATTGTCTTTGGCGGGTCTGGAAATACAAAACATTGCTTTAGATAACACAGAGTACTTATCCTCAGACATTCACACTTATAAACTAGCCCCATTTTAAGCAGCTAATGCTGCTTATGTTACGGATACTAGATGACGGATAAATTATATTAAATAACACATAACATATCATCACGTCTCTTTCCGAAGGGGAAGGCAGAGGTGTTAAACACCCACTTTTCGCTAGATATGTTGCATATGCGTACATATAAATATTCAGAATATATACAATATATATACAAACATCCAAGACTGGAGACAAATGTAAATGTACCTGTATTCATCAACCAAACATTTGCCCCCATCGGGGATTGAACCCAGAACCTCTCGAGATGACGACGCCTTGAGACAGGGGTGCAGACCACTCAACCACGGAGGTCGTCAATAATTGATATGCGCACCTATCAAATAACGCACACTAACCAGCTTACATAACTATAATAAATTTTTTTTTTAGGCTTAGTTATTTTGAATATAGGCTCATTAAACTATATTAAAATGTAAAATAAATCCATTTTTATTTCTTGAGTGTGTAAAGGTCAGTTTGACTAGTTAAAAATGGACTATTGTATCAGTCAGGACTCGGGACTAAATGTATTGAATATATTGGTATCTCACCCCTATTGGGCGGTGTGGGCGGCATGACTGCATACTTCTATGTGTAGTTCACCTCTATTCGCGGCGGTGTCTGGCCGGTGTGTGTGTGTGTGTAGCTCACCTCTATTCGCGGTTGTGTCTGGCCGATGTGTGTGTGTGTGTGTGTAGCTCACCTGTATTCGCGGCGGTGTCTGGCGTGTGTGTGTGTAGCTCACCTGTATTCGCGGCGGTGTCTGGCGTGTGTGTGTGTAGCTCACCTGTATTCGCGGCGGTGTCTGGCGTGTGTGCGTGTAGATCACCTGTATTCGCGGCGGTGTCTGGCGTGTGTGTGTGTAGCTCACCTGTATTCGCGGCGGTGTCTGGCGTGTGTGCGTGTAGCTCACCTGTATTCGCGGCGGTGTCTGGCCGGTGTGTGCGTGTGCGTGTGTGTGGCTCACCTCTGCCGGGCGGGGCGGGGTGTGCGGCGTGTGCGGGCGGGGCGGGGGGCGCGGGCGCGGGTGTGCTGAACACGAGCCGCGCGGGCTCGGCGTTGATGACGGGCGGCGGGCGGGCCACGGGCGTGGGCGCCGCCGCCAGACTGCTGGACTTCCACACCGGCTGCGCAACATTCACATATTTTATGAGGCACGCGATATTGGAGGCGGATTAGTATGCAATAATAAGTAACATACACAGACAATATATATATATATATTTAACAGGTACAATCTGTTCATTCTGTCATGTCCTGTATGGTAAACAATCGTGAATGTCTTTTTTTAACGAAATTACTCATTTCAACATAATTTATCTCCGAAGGGGTAGTCAGAGGTATTAACATCTACATTTGGCCAGATATGTTAACTCCCCATGTCCCGCAGCCGAGCGATCGAGTAGTGCCCCGTTAGTCCCAACTCAATTTTAACATAAAAAAGAGGTCAATAATAACAATAAACCCTTTCGAGTCAATATTTTATACACTGTTAATTCAACAAAAACCAATACCACGATTGTTTTCTAAATAAGACAAGTTACGATGAACAGACTACGTTTCATCATAATTAAAAAAGGACCACAAAAGGTATTTGAAAGCATTAATAGGAATCATCATAAGCTGAAATGAAACGGTTCATCAAAATTGATGGAATAGGATAGGCATTTCATTTTCGGCATTTCATCGACGACGACGAATGGCAAATGAAAGCAAAAACGAACAGTCTTATTTCAGCTTTAATAATATGTTAGAAGACCTATAGATGACTTACAACAGATTTAATAGGAGGCGGGTCCTTCTTCTCATTTGGTTGCACCCTCGTGAGGGTGATGCCCGGAGGGAGCTTCAAGTCTGCCACCTGGAATAAGAAGACAAAAATAGAATAAAAAACACTACTTTTGTACATAGAACGAAATTAAATCTGTAGAAAAAGGTACCTAAATAGTTAAAATCAAGCTTGATAAATTGTTAAATTTGCGATGAAAATTCGAGCAAAATACATCAACTGTGCCGCCAGCCGCCATTTTAATAATCCCAGCATCGTGTTGTTAAATAGTCTATGATTATTATATTTTTTATTTAAAAAAAACTAATGTTGTTTGTGTTACGGATGTTAGATGACGGATAAATATATTTAATAGATACATACATATAAATATTCAGAAAATATACAATACTTATATGAACCCCCAAGACTGGTGAACAAGTGCCTGTATTCATCACCCAAACACTTGCCTCCACTGAGGATCAAACCCAGAACCTCTCGAGATGGCAACGCCTTGAGACCGGCGTACAGACCACTCGACCACGGAGGTCGTCATTTTACTGTGGTTAAATTGTCTATGATTAATTAAGTTAAGTTATATTTGAAAATTCAACTATTGGAGAAGCTGTCATATCAGGACATCATACGTTATCGCCATCGGTCCATATTTTAACATACTGGTCAACTTGACAACGGATCAAGCAACTGACCCTAAGTCGTTCGTTCGCTCCAACCCATGCTGGCAAGTATCATCTATTAAACGAATTCTCCCAATAAAACATACATACATATAATCACGCCTCTTTCCCCGAAGGGGGAGGCAGAGGTGTTAAGCACCCCCATTTCGCCAGATATGTTAGGTCCCCGTGTATTAGATGGCAAGGCCAGGGCTTGCAACCGGTTAATATAGGTTTTAGCGGTATTTGATAATTTTTTGTAAGTTTAATTGTGTTTAAATTAGACACAAAGACAATTATTTTTAACTGCTCCCGAATACATCATTTGATTTGCATTAACATAAAAACGATGAATAATTTTTATCAAACGTGTTCACACACATATTGCTAAAGCTTGTCTAATGATACATGCCAAATATTATTATCTCTGGATTTGTCGTTGTGAAGAAAACTGATAAAATGTTAGTATGTAAAATGCAGACATCCCCAAAATCTCCATACAAAACACCAATTTCATAGGTAAGGACCTAATATTACTGGTTAATTGAAGTAAACAAGTGCCATGGATCGTAAACGGAAAAGCATTATTTACACCTATTTTTCATAAGATCGAATCAAACCTATATAAACCTATTTATTAACTCAAAATCATTAAATATTGTTCTATTGACGGAGCCGGTTTTTTAAAGGTTACGGTAGAGCCAAACCTTTTTAAAACGTTAACCTCTTTGGTAACCCCTTTTTAAACGTATATGTATATACTTTCAGGATATTTCTATTTATTTATCTTTTAAATATATTTATCTGTTATCTAGTATCCGTAACACAAGCAGCATTAGTTGCTTGAGATGGGGCTAGTTGATAGGTGTATGTCTAAAAATATTTATTTATTTATATAATTTATCGGTTAACAAGCCTGGGCAAGCCTGTTGCCATGCACCGGGCACTATGTGAGGCAAGCGAGAAAAAACCCAATAAGGAGTGTATATATCTGACCTGTACACCGCTGCTCAGCTGTTCCATGATGCTGCAAGAGGCCGGCTTCTCGGGCTCCGCGATGCAAGGGTTCTGGGAAATACGCTGCCGATTTATTTAGCGGTTAGATGGGTTGGTTAGCTTTTATGTAACTTATGCTAGTATTAGTTAGGCTTAAAGTAAGGTTCACGAAGTCTGTTGGCTTTTGTTGGCATGTAAGGGATGGATTTTAAACAATTTTTTTATAAAGTGATCATTGTATGATAGATAGATAGATAAAATCTATATTTACTCAAAAAATCTTCATCACACACAAAATAGACAAAAAAAATAAATACAAATAACAAGAAGAGTAAAAAGTGCTCAGTGTCCGGTTTTGTTCAAATTCTTTATTGCAATCCTTAAGTATTCACATAGTTGACATTAAATTATAGTATCATTAAGTTCACATCTGGATGAGAGCATTATCTATTACAGATAGATCTGAGCTTATATGAGAAAATAAATCAATAGTCTCATTACAAATGGAAATCAAATCACTATGGTCATCACAAATGGAAGTTATATCATTAGTCTCATTACAATATTTGATTTGTCACCTGATTCCAAATCAAGTTCATTCATAAAAGCGTTATCTAAATAAATTTGGAGAAAATCTTTTAATAACTTATCAAGCACCAATGGTTTAGAATGACCTCCTGTCTGCTCATGTTGCTCTCTATTTTCAACTCTAATAACAACAGGACAAGGCTCACAAAAGTGTGCGTTCTCATTAATTTCTGGATCGTCATCGTCTTCGTTTGATTACCTTGCTCCTACAGTACCTTGCTATTTCTAAAACCTTTTCCAGTATTTTAAGACTTAATTTATGTTGGACTTAGACTTTAGACTGGCCCTGTGGTTATCTTTTTGGTACATCTATATCGCATATATTACATCGATAGACATCATAGGTAATTGAGTCTGAAAGATGAAACAATATACATATTACAACATAATACCCTACTTGAAAAATCCATCCTGTATATGCTAATATATCTCTTACACCCCTAAGAATAAGTTCTAAAATATCTAGAGCGTTCGTGAGCCGAACTTCTAGCCATAGGTTAGTAACCATGCACTATTCTTACCATTTTACTCAACACTTCTATGGTAGTGTCAGGGTTAATGTTGATCACTTGATTCTTCTGTTGTTTTTTATTTTCTTTCTTGCTCTGTTGTTGTGTTGTCTGTTTCGTTTGTTTCGGTGGCGGTACTTGTACTGTGAAAATAAAATAATGTGTAGAATAAAACATAATTACTCAAAAAAATTTAAGAAAAATACTGCTTTAATTTAATCCATGTTAGTCGACAAAAGTACAAATATACATACATATAATCACGACCTTTATCCCTTAAAGGTTAGTCAAGAGACTAGGCAAAAGCCCCCCAAAAGCAGTCAATTGCCATAGTCCGCGCTTCACCAAGCAGTGACTGCACTCAGCGTGACAGGTGGTGAGCCCGTCGCCGCTATAAGCTATTGGTTGTGCAGTTCTAAGTCCATTAGTCACCTTTTACGACACCCAACGGCAGAGATGGGTTGGTAGTTTTCTTTTAATGAACCGCTACCACATGACTAAAAAAAAGTAGATTATAGTTTACTAGCTGTTGCCCACGACTTCGTCCGCGGTTTCTATGATTTTTTAACTATCCCACGGGAACCCTTTAAATTTCTCTCAAAGTCTCAGCCCGATCGGTTTAAAGTTGACAAAGTTTCATACAAACTTTCATCCCTTATTTTATCCCCTTGGGGGTAGAATTAATTAAAATTCTTTCTTCTAGGAAGCCTACGTCATAACATTTACCTGCAAGCCAAATTTCAGCCCGATCCGTCCAGTGGTTTGGGCTGTGCGTTGATAGATCACTATGTCAGTCAGTCACCTTTGAGTTATATATATAACATAGATTTGTTTTCAACACACTTGCTCATAAAGGCTCTTATTTCACCGCAATCAAGCCTATAATGATACCTGTTATTCACACTGTGACTTTTTCATTACTATTATTCACTAGTGAGTTAAAGAATTTTTTTTATTGAGTTGCTTTTTTTAAGAAAAGTTTTGATGCAAAAAACCCGGAGTTTTACCATTTACAACACATACCATTCTTCTCCTGTTTATTCTCCTTCCCCTTCTTCTCCTCCGGTTTATTTTTAGTCTCCTTCTTCTTCGCCGGCTCAACTTTCTCTTTCTTCCCTTCTTGTTTCTTCTCTGATTTCTTCGCTTCGTTCTTCAGCTCTTTCTCTTGCTTCTTACTATCTTGTTTCTTTGATTTCGCCTCCTCTTGTTGTCTCTTTCGTTCTTCTTCTTCGGCCTGAAATTATTAAGTAAAGATTATTTCTTTCGGCATGTTCTATCCTTTGATGGGTGACCAAAAATTTGAGATCTCTTTTTCTTCCGTGCTTCGGAAGGCACGTTAAGCCGTTGGTTCCGGTCACTATTGCAAACGTTACCCACCAATACACATTAAACCAGCTTGGTGGTGTAAAGACTCGTACTATTCATATTTCTTCGTATAGTAAGGCGTGTGCCTAATAGTCCTAAATAATGTCCTAAATAGTCCAGAAATGTTTATATTGTATACCTGTGGCTGCTGTTAGCAACATGCTCGCCACCTGTTACATGGGGACCTAACATATCTGGCGAAATATGGGTGTTTACACCTCTGCCTACCCCTTAAGGGTTAGAGGCATGATGATGAGTATGCATGATACCTGTTGCTCGGATCGCAGAGATTCTATTTAGGGGTATGTAACATCTGTCATCGACTATTATCCCCTAAGTGTAAGAGACTAGGCAAAAGCAGCGCAAAAGAAGTCCACTACCATAGTCCACGCTTTACAAGCAGTGACTGCACTCAGCGCGACAGGTGGTGAGCCCGTCGCGGCTATAAGCTTTTTTTTTACATATGACAGGAAAGCTCTTGGCCTTCATCTCACCTGATGGTAAGTGACGATAAGACCGGTGGAAGCTAGTTTCACCTGTAATCCCCAACAACTGAGGAACTGGCTATCTTACCTCTTGCTTAGATTGCCGGAACACAACAATGCTTATAACATTGTTATTATGGCGACAGATTTAAGTAAGACGGTGGTAGCTAGCCAGGCGGGCTATGAAGCCCTACCACCAACCAAACCGAGCAGAAAAACTTCTGCCCTCAAGGGGAATGGAACCCGGACCTCCTGATCAACACCCGGTGGTGTGAACCACTAGACCAGAGAGGAGATTAAAAATCTATTGGCTAATAATCTAGCTAATAATCTATTGGGTAATAAAAAGCTATTGGATGTTGTGCAGTTCTAAGTCCATTAGTCGCCTTTTACGACACCCAAGGGAAGAGATGGGTTGGTAGTATTCTTTAAATGAGCCGCTACCACACGACTGTACCTAATATAAGACGTTACGCCTTTGGCTACATGACATCGTGTGTTATATATAATACCTGTTGCTTTGCGAGTAATTTCCGTTGCTTCTTAGATAGCGGAGGTTCTGGTTCCGGCGGTGGTGGCTTCGGTTTTGGTTGCTGCGGTTCTTTCTGCTTCGGTTTCTGTTAATATGTAACTATTTGTATAGCCTGACCAAGAAAAGAAAAAAAAACCTCGCCATATTGCGGAAAATTGATGGAACTAATTTATTTTGATGTATTTGATGGATTTGATTAATAGTAATTGTATCCGTCAATTTCATTTTAAAATGTCAACTGTAACGTATTTTGTGGTCCAATCCAGTCTAATCATCATAATATAATCCATAATAATATTATAAAGTAACTCTGTCTGTCTCGCTTTCACAAAAAAAGTTCAACAATAATTTTTATGGAGGCTCGCCATTGTTCTTTGGAAAAACTTTTGTACAGTCGATTATGGATATCGTTTGGCTCACACTGTGTGGTCATGCACCAGGTCCAACTGTGACTATGAAATCTAATCGTATGAAGAAAATAATATCTAATATTCATTTTTTTTTCTTTTTATATTCGGCAGTTCACATTGATAAATTTCTATCTTATTCATTTTCCAAAATACGGAGAGTTTGTTGATAAATTTTGTTTTTGTAGTTTGCTGAAAATAATTTTTTCTGCGACTCTAGTAGAAAAAACCCGACAGTTTTTTTAACAGCCAAAGAAGTGGCTTTTCGTTCCTGGAACCGATTGCCATGACGCAGAATAAAAGAAAGAAAATATTCCCGCCCCGGTGGTCATACTAGGCCTTGGTGTGTAACTGTGTAAGTAATAAACCTGTTTAAACACCTACCTTTTCCTTGTTACCCTTGGCGAGTTGCGTCATGTGAGCTAGCGCCTGCTCCCAGGTTTGCTTGCGCGGCTCTGGCTTAGGCGGCTCCTCCACTACCACTGAAATTGTTAAATGACATAAATAAATATCTTCTGCCATTCACACCTAGGAATTAACCCAAATTAAGTAGTTATCACGTTCGCGGACACTTTGCCTGATTTTGCAACCCTTTTTGAAACTTAATTTTTGTATGTAATGCTATAGACGTACCGTCCATAACAACATTGGCAATCACTTACATAAAAACACTCGCCGGTCGACTGACCCAATTATCGCTGCTATGGCAGCTGCGTCAAAGTGAAGTGAAGTAGCGTACATAAATAGGCGAATAGTGACATTTTCGAAGGTGATAAAATTGCTGTTGTGTGACACCTAGCCATTTGAGAATCTCGGTTTGGGGACATCTAATGATGAAATATACGGTACCAATAGAGAAAATCGTCTGCTATAACAGTTGCAGTGCCTTAGAGTGCGAAAAATATAAGGCTATAACCGGTGCGTCACCCTTAGTTATTAGCTGACGACTGCTATTGCCGGTGCGTCCGCGAACGTGTTACGGCCGGTTGTGATAAGGGGGATATGGTACTTATGCTGACGGAAGTACATTACAAGCACAAAATATTCAGAATATTTCAATACAATAATAATGAACGGCAGAGACGTACCACTCCGCTGCGGCTGCAGCAGCGCCCCCAGCGGCGCGGGCGCACACCCCGCCCCCCCCCCCCCCCCCCCCCGCCGCCGCTACAATATAATAATGACAGTGACGTACCACTCCGCTGCGGCTGCAGCAGCGCCCCCAGCGGCGCGGGCGCACACCCCGCCCCGCCCCCCCCCGCCGCCGCTACAATATAATAATGACAGTGACGTACCACTCCGCTGCGGCTGCAGCAGCGCCCCCAGCGGCGCGGGCGCACACCCCGCCCCGCCCCCCCCCGCCGCCGCTACAATATAATAATGACAGTGACGTACCACTCCGCTGCGGCTGCAGCAGCGCCCCCAGCGGCGCGGGCGCACACCCCGCCCCGCCCCCCCCCGCCGCCGCTACAATATAATAATGACAGTGACGTACCACTCCGCTGCGGCTGCAGCAGCGCCCCCAGCGGCGCGGGCGCACACCCCGCCCCGCCCCCCCCCGCCGCCGCTACAATATAATAATGACAGTGACGTACCACTCCGCTGCGGCTGCAGCAGCGCCCCCAGCGGCGCGGGCGCACACCCCGCCCCGCCCCCCCCCGCCGCCGCTACAATATAATAATGACAGTGACGTACCACTCCGCTGCGGCTGCAGCAGCGCCCCCAGCGGCGCGGGCGCACACCCCGCCCCGCCCCCCCCCGCCGCCGCTACAATATAATAATGACAGTGACGTACCACTCCGCTGCGGCTGCAGCAGCGCCCCCAGCGGCGCGGGCGCACACCCCGCCCCGCCCCCCCCCGCCGCCGCTACAATATAATAATGACAGTGACGTACCACTCCGCTGCGGCTGCAGCAGCGCCCCCAGCGGCGCGGGCGCACACCCCGCCCCGCCCCCCCCCGCCGCCGCTACAATATAATAATGACAGTGACGTACCACTCCGCTGCGGCTGCAGCAGCGCCCCCAGCGGCGCGGGCGCACACCCCGCCCCGCCCCCCCCCGCCGCCGCTACAATATAATAATGACAGTGACGTACCACTCCGCTGCGGCTGCAGCAGCGCCCCCAGCGGCGCGGGCGCACACCCCCCCCCCCCCCCCCCCGCCGCTACAATATAATAATGACAGTGACGTACCACTCCGCTGCGGCTGCAGCAGCGCCCCCAACGGCGCGGGCGCACACCCCCCGCGCCGCACCAGCACCCCGCCGCCGCCCGCCGCTGCAATCATAACTCATCTTATAAACTTTCATCTTATTTAGTAAGCGATCATGGCACGACTTTCTAACGAAATCACTCATATAAAAATCTTAAAGTGAAATTGTCACAGTAAGCAGCTCGTTGACGTTATCCGAAGACTTGGGCTTTCGATATTGAAAACGAAGCTACGTCAGCCGAGGTCGGTCTTTGGATGGGTGACCAAAAAAATAGAACTTTAATGTAAACACTAACTAGACTAATACTAATCGCAAACGTAGATTTTTTTAAATAACTTTTGTTGCTATAGTCATAACATTTTTGATTGCTAGTAGCTTCGCTCTTAAAGCATTAAGATATAGTCTAAACTCGAATGATCTGGTCGCCTTTGTGAATTGCAATATCTTTAACGATAATATTTTTTGGTGACTCATTTATTAATTTTACTGACTTATACTTTCATCGCTTGCTTTATTACGTTTTTAAGATTTTTTTTTCGTATTTACTGACCACAATACTTTTTGGTAGCTTGCTTTTATATAAATACTCACGTATGAAAGAAACACCCTGTTTCTCCCTCTCAAATTCGGCCTGTTGCTGTCTCTGTCTCTCCAACTGTTGTTGTTGTTGTAACTGTTGTTTGTATTCTGCGTTCTGTTGTTGCAGCAGTGCTGCTTGGTCCAGCTGTAAGTAAGATAGCTATTAAAAGGATCCGGGTTTGAGTACCGGCTGAATGTTTGCGAGATTTTGTTTATGAAACTACTTTTTCTACTTCCTGCCGATATTTAGGAAAAAGAAGAAAGAAAAACATTTATTAACCAACAAAAACTACATATAGAATAAAAACCAAAGAAAGAACAAACAAACACCGAGTGCAGTAAAATTATATAAGATTACACAATAACGGTTAATTAGGACCCGGCCTCAGCATATGCTGCATCAGGGACTGATCCAGCGCTGATCCAGCTAGCTTCACCTGTAATCCTCAACAACTGAGGGACTGGCTATTTTACCTCTGATTGCCGGAACACAACAATGCTTATAACATTGTTATTATGGCGACAGATTTAGGTAAGACAGGCGGGCTTAGAAGCCCTACCACAAACCAAACGGAGCGGAAAAACTCCCGATATTACGCGTCTGCGGTCAGTTTTTTTTTATACATACATACATATAATCACGACTATTATCCAGAGTCAGAGACTAGGCAATAGGACCGCAAAATTACTCCATTCACCAAGCAGTGACTGCACTCAGCGTGACAGGTGGTGGGCCCGTCGCCGTTATAAGCTATTGGATGGTTTTTATCAATCAATCAATCAGTTTATTTGCATGAAAAGTGGTACATTCATAGATGGTTTAACAATAAGAAGTTCGCACGATTCGCCATAATCTGGCATTCAAATACTAATATAAGATAAAATACATACATACATATATGTATCACGACTGGTATCTCCTAAGAGTTTGTCAAAGACTAGGCAAAAGCACCGCAAAAGCAGTCCACTGCCATAGTCCGCGCTTCACCAAGCAGTGACTGCACTCAGCGTGACAGGTGGTAAGCCCGTCGCCGCTATAAGCTATTGAATGCTTAAATACCCACTATTCACCTCTCCCTCCTCTTTCGGTTACTAGGTGTGATGATATGTTATGTTATTTAATACTAACAATTAATTAAACTCTTTATTGCACCAATAAACAAAATTATAGTAAATAATAAAAGTAAGCAAAGGAGGACATATCCAACAAACAATCCATCCAATCCAATCCATCCTTAACAATCCATTTGCATTTGTTCTCCAGTCTTGGATGTTTATATATATTTCTATATATTCTGGTTATTTATATGTATTTATCTATTAAATATATTTATCCGTCATCTAGTGTCCATAACACAAGCAGCATTAGTTGCTTAAAATGGGGCTAGTTGATAGGTGTGAATGTCTGAGGATATTATTATTATTACGGGGTAATTTCTCAGCTAAAATGAATATATATATTATATTATTATTAATATATATATTTTCTTTTTATTATTATTATTATTACTAACCTTTTTATGCGGCACGCCCTGTATCGCCCTGGCTTCGGCTAATTGTCTCTCGCACTCTTGCAGCCGCTGGTTCCACTCTTCCGCTTGCTTTTCAGCCGCTGCTACCTCCTACACGTGACAATTCATCATAAAAAAGAGAGAATTTACACAGCCTCATGCCTCGAGCTCTGACGGGGTAGGCAGATGTTAAACACACACATTCCGGCTGATGTGCAATATCAACAGGCTCGCTATTATATGGCGGACTCAACATATCAGACGAAGTTATTTAATACCTTTGCCTACCACGTGGGGAGAGGGGTTAGCCTACCGTCACGTGGGACTAACGCAATTGCTGGCAGAGTTAGGTATGTAAATCTCATCTGTCTATCCGATATAGGCGTGATAATAATGATGTATTACTAGCTTTTGTCCGCGACTTCGCCCGCGTAGAATAGTTACATTGAGATAGTGTGATGGTATGTAGCCTATAGCCTTCCTCAATAGATAGGCTTTCCAACACTGTAAGATTTTTTCAAATTGGAATAGTAGCCTCAATTGGTGGAATTGAAAATTTACTTCTACTCTATTATTAGAAGCAAAGTTCATACAAAAAAAAAAAAATATGCGTTCGTAAATATGTTCTTCATTTTCCTGGGAGGCGTTATTTAATTATTTTTTCTTTCACTAGCATGGGACCCGTTCCCATGGGAATATCGGGATAAAAGGTAGCCTATGACCTTTCTCAGGCTTTAGACTAATTTCGGTAAAATTGGTTCAGTAGTTTTGACATGAAAGCGACACAAATAGAAAAGAGTTACTGTCGCATTTAAAATATTATTATGGATTTATCCATCTCCAGAGAAAGCTGCACAATTAACGAAACATGTATTTATGTATATGTTATTTTTATATAATCGTCACCTTAGCCGCGGTGTGCATAAGGCCCGTGAGCGCGCCGAGCTGTTCCACAACCATCTCCACTTTCGTTATCTGCGCTGGATTCAGTTTCTGTTTTTTTCCTGCAAAAGAAATAAACGATTCACAAGTTGTTTTTTTAGACTGGTGCTGTGCGTCGGTGTGTCGTCGCCGTAAGGCCGCGGCCTCGATACGCGCGTGTTTGCGTGAGTGCGTGCGTGTGTGTGTGTGTGTGTGTGTACTCACGGCCCCGCCGGTGCTGCAGCGCGGCGCGCGCGTCGGCGTGTCGCCGCACGGCGGCCGCGTGTGTGCGTGTGTGTGTGTGTGTGTACTCACGGCCCCGCCGGTGCTGCAGCGCGGCGCGCGCGTCGGCGTGTCGCCGCACGGCGGCCGCGTGTGTGCGTGTGTGTGTGTGTGTACTCACGGCCCCGCCGGTGCTGCAGCGCGGCGCGCGCGTCGGCGTGTCGCCGCACGGCGGCCGCGTGTGTGCGTGTGTGTGTGTGTGTACTCACGGCCCCGCCGGTGCTGCAGCGCGGCGCGCGCGTCGGCGTCGGCGCGTCGGCGTGTCGCCGCACGGCGGCCGCGTGTGTGCGTGTGTGTGTGTGTGTGTGTGTACTCACGGCCCCGCCGGTGCTGCAGCGCGGCGCGCGCGTCGGCGTGTCGCCGCACGGCGGCCGCGTGTGTGCGTGTGTGTGTGTGTGTACTCACGGCCCCGCCGGTGCTGCAGCGCGGCGCGCGCGTCGGCGTCGGCGCGTCGGCGTGTCGCCGCACGGCGGCCGCGTGTGTGCGTGTGTGTGTGTGTGTGTGTGTACTCACGGCCCCGCCGGTGCTGCAGCGCGGCGCGCGCGTCGGCGTGTCGCCGCACGGCGGCCGCGTGTGTGCGTGTGTGTGTGTGTGTACTCACGGCCCCGCCGGTGCTGCAGCGCGGCGCGCGCGTCGGCGTGTCGCCGCACGGCGGCCGCGTGCGTGTGTGTGTGTGTGTGTGTACTCACGGCCCCGCCGGTGCTGCAGCGCGGCGCGCGCGTCGGCGTGTCGCCGCACGGCGGCCGCGTGCGTGTGTGTGTGTGTGTGTGTACTCACGGCCCCGCCGGTGCTGCAGCGCGGCGCGCGCGTCGGCGTGTCGCCGCACGGCGGCCGCGTGCGTGTGTGTGTGTGTGTGTGTACTCACGGCCCCGCCGGTGCTGCAGCGCGGCGCGCGCGTCGGCGTGTCGCCGCACGGCGGCCGCGTGCGTGTGTGTGTGTGTGTGTGTACTCACGGCCCCGCCGGTGCTGCAGCGCGGCGCGCGCGTCGGCGTGTCGCCGCACGGCGGCCGCGTGCGTGTGTGTGTGTGTGTGTGTACTCACGGCCCCGCCGGTGCTGCAGCGCGGCGCGCGCGTCGGCGTGTCGCCGCACGGCGGCCGCGTGCGTGCGTGTGTGTGTGTGTGTGTACTCACGGCCCCGCCGGTGCTGCAGCGCGGCGCGCGCGTCGGCGTGTCGCCGCACGGCGGCCGCGTGTGTGCGTGTGTGTGTGTGTGTACTCACGGCCCCGCCGGTGCTGCAGCGCGGCGCGCGCGTCGGCGTGTCGCCGCACGGCGGCCGCGTGCGTGTGTGTGTGTGTGTGTGTACTCACGGCCCCGCCGGTGCTGCAGCGCGGCGCGCGCGTCGGCGTGTCGCCGCACGGCGGCCGCGTGCGTGTGTGTGTGTGTGTGTGTACTCACGGCCCCGCCGGTGCTGCAGCGCGGCGCGCGCGTCGGCGTGTCCCCGCGCGGCGGCCGCGTGCGTGTGTGTGTGTGTGTGTGTACTCACGGCCCCGCCGGTGCTGCAGCGCGGCGCGCGCGTCGGCGTGTCGCCGCACGGCGGCCGCGTGCGTGTGTGTGTGTGTGTGTGTACTCACGGCCCCGCCGGTGCTGCAGCGCGGCGCGCGCGTCGGCGTGTCGCCGCACGGCGGCCGCGTGCGTGTGTGTGTGTGTGTGTGTACTCACGGCCCCGCCGGTGCTGCAGCGCGGCGCGCGCGTCGGCGTGTCGCCGCACGGCGGCCGCGTGCGTGCGTGTGTGTGTGTGTGTGTACTCACGGCCCCGCCGGTGCTGCAGCGCGGCGCGCGCGTCGGCGTGTCGCCGCACGGCGGCCGCGTGCGCCGCTCGTAACGCCGCGGCCTCGCTGCGTGCGCGCGCTGTTTCCGCTATGAGTGCTGCGCGCGCTTCCACTAGCCGAAGCTCCGTCTGGAGGCAAACACATTGTTATGACTTCACCTCGCATACATACAAACGCTTTTGTCGCAATAGGATCGGCAGAGATTGAGAATCCTTGCACATCTTGCGATTCCTCCACTCTACTCTATCTTCATCTTCATGCCATTCTATCTTCATACATGCCCTTCGGCTTGAGGTAGAAATTCAACACGAACACAATTCAATTGGGACCCGCTCCGACTTCACACGAGTGCAATGCTGACACTTTTATATAATTCCTCATATAAACGTTCCCAATTCGGCCATATTCGAAACCAAGGCACTACTTTCCCGTATAAGAATAATGTTTCTTTCAAAACTAATTTCGATATAAGAATTGTTGTGTTCCGGCAATCAGAGATAAGATAGCCAGTTCCTCAGTCTGTAACGAGGCGCTAAAGCGACTCTTTGCTGTTATTGTGCTCTTCTCTGGCCATTACCCTCTTTGTTTCTTTTTTTTCAAATTAACCATCTGTCTGATTGGTCATTGTTTTTGGTCTTCAACTTTCAATTCTTATAAACGTTTTTGTATTATTGTAATTAATCTAGGGTGTTATTTAAACGGTCAGCAAAATATTCGAATTTTGGTCCCCGAAAAAATACAATTGGTCAGCAACATAATGGCAGCAAATATTTCTAAATTGGTCAGCAACTTATGGGCAGCGGATATTTCTAATTTGTTAGCAAAATAACTAATTAGGCAGCAACTTAAATGTTTTCTCTGCTGCCAAATTGTTTAATATATTATGTTTTGATGATACAAATATTGTTTTTATGGGTCATTATATGGGTCATATTATCATATTATGGGTCATAAAAAAAATAATCTTAACCTAATATTTATCAGAATACATTTCCTACGAATTGATCCTTGATCCTTCATTGATCCTTTTCCTACATATTATTAATTTCTCGGTAACATATACCTGTTGCTCTTATAATTATTTTGCAGCCCTAATAATTATAAATAACTTATTTAAACAAAAATTATTGAAATGGTTAACTGAAAAAAACTTTTACGCTTTAAAGGAGTTCCTGGACTGATTCATACTGACCTGATATTAATTTTGTATCGATCCCTAACATAATATGATATAAGCTATTTGTAACTATTAATATCCGACATCTGTATGTATAAATTTTTATGAACGACAAAATAATAATGGCCTATGTAGCTGTTTGACTATTTAATGTACAACATTCTTAAAAAAAAGTCTCTACATTTAATTCTAATTATTATATTTGCATGCTATTGCCGAAGTAGCAAAACATATGAACTAAAGAATTTGCCTTTGTACCACATATTACTGTGTTTATGCAAATAAAATAAATAAATTTAAAACAAAACTATCACCAAGCTCCTGTAAAATGAAGAATAATTCGCTATAGAAGAAAGTCCGCTATTGAAAACGGTTTAGAACCATATATTTTTTTAACTCACGAGGACTCACACCAAGTTGAAAAGATAGGAATATTTTTTACTTCGTCGCTAACTTTAAAAACCCTCAAACAATGAAATATAAAACGAACTCCGATCACGGCATTCAATTCTTGACCCGTATTTGCGCATGGCGAACCCATAAGTAGTTCGGGTCGATTAGCGTGACAAGAACATGCGTGACATTTCTCATATGATAGTTAATAAGAGTCGTGTGGTAGCGACTCATTAAAAGAATACTACTCATCTCTTCCTTAGTGTCGTAAAAGGCGACTAATGGACCTAGAACTGCACAACATCCAATAGCTTATAGCGGCGACCGGCTCACCACCTGTCACGCTGAGTGCAGTCACTGCTTGGTGAAGCGCGGCAGTGGACAGCTTTTGCCTAGTCTCTGACTAACCATTAGGGGATAATAGTCGAGATTATATGAATGTATATATGATAGTTAATAATTGTTTGTATTATTTATCAATACGATATGCAAGTCTTATTGAGACTATTTAAATAGATGAAGATAATTGTGCAGGACTGCACACCTTTTTGATATTATTTATGTTTTTATACTTTTTTATTAAAGACATCGTGTTTTTTTGACTTATGGTCTATTACAGCTCTTGAACTTGTCACGGTCTTTTTCATTCCCTAGTGTTTCCCAATATTGGCTCCATATTAACATATTTTTCATATCTTAACCGTCTTCTTGTGGCAACGTGCCCTTCGATGTGTGTGTGTGTGTATACATGTAGTGACGTACCCTCTTGGCCTTCTGCCGCTGCTTCTTGGCCCTCTTCTTGCCCCTGTCGACGTGGCGAGCGGGACCCTCGATGTATTGAAGTAACGCGTCCAAATCTCTTGGGTCTTCTGCTCGAGAGCCGCGCCAGCAGGATCCGCTGGGAACAACATGTTTATGATAAAAAAAATATATATTTATCCACACTATAGAAAAGGAAGTCTGCAACAAAAAAGTCAGCCGAAATCATTTATTCTGCTAACCGTTTAAATAACACCCCTATAGAAATGGCCGTGGATGGGTGTCCAAAACATCGTGATCTCGAACTCCTCCGTGCTTCGGAAGGCACGTTAAGGCGTTAAGTCACGATCACTATTTTTTTTTATTATATAGGTGGCAAACGAGCGAGGATGGATAGAGTGAGGAATGAATATATTAGGGGAAGTCTGAAAGTTGCCCCGATTGCTGATAAACTGAGAGAAAAACGACTTTCTTGGTATGGCCATGTAATGAGAAGGGAGAATGATCATGTCACCAGGAAAGTTATGGACTTGAAAGCGAATGGGCGTGTGGGGAGAGGAAGACCAAAGAAAAGATGGATGGATTGTGTGAATGATGATTTGATGAGGATGGGCGTGAGTGTTGACTTGACGAGTAATAGAGGAGAGTGGAAGAGGAAGACATGTTGCGCCGACACCAAATAGAATTGGGAACAGGGCAGGAAAAAGAAGAAGAAGGTGGCAGACGAGCAGGCGGGTAACCTAATGGTAAGTGATCACCGCCGCCCATGGACATTGGCAACACCAGGGGCGTTGCTCATGCGTTGCGTTGCTATTACAACCGTTTCTACCAACACACAGTGGACCAGCGTGGTGGTGTTACGGTATAGTTCTCATGCGTTACCCCATGAGGAAGGCCTGAAGGCCTATGCCCAGCAGTGGGACGTATATAGGCTGAGGATGATATTTATCATGCATAAAGATGTTATAGAATGTGGTACTCTTCTTTTTACCCTGTTCCCATTGTAGGATGTAATACTGTGTAATACTGTATAGCTGAACAGTTTGTTTGTTTACTGTTGAATTTTGTACTGTTACTGTTTTATTTCCGTAAAAAATTATTATAATACTGTATTACTAATTTATTACAGAATGGATTTATTATATTGTAAAATAGTGACAAGCACTATGTAACGTTTATGTTATAATGTGAACAATAAATTATTATTATTTTTATTAGTTGGGGTCAGATCTTCTTCATCCATTCTTCTCTGATACTCTTCAAATTCTTTTATTCTAATATTATTGTACAGGCGTACAATCCATTGCTTCTTTGTCTTCCTCTCATTCTAGGTCGGTCCACATTGTCATCTAGTGTCCGTAACACAAGCATTAGTTGCTTAAAATGGGGCTAGTTGATAGATGCGAATGCCTGAAGATTTTTATTTATTTTTATATTATTTTATATTAAAACACTTTAGTAAAGGATTTTTTGCATGTAGTTGTGTACAGCTTCCAATAAACGCTTGAGGATCACATATTTAATTTATTTTTACTGAGTTCTACATAAATAAATAAATATCTTCAAACATTCACACCTATCAACTAGTCCCATTTTAAGCAACTAAATGCTGCTTGTGTTACGGACACTAGATGATGGATAAATATATTTAAAAGATAAATACATATAAATATCCTGAATATATATAAACATCCAAGACTGGAGAACAAATGCCTGAAAATTCATCACCCAAACATTTGCCCCTACCGGGGATCGAACCCAGATCCTCTAGAGATGGCGATCACAGAGGTCGTCGTAGTATTGTTAACTTATTACTCCGAGGCACGGAGGAGTTCTAGATCACAAAAATTTTGATCACCACGGCCTGACAGTGGCGAAGGTAGCTTGTTTTCGATTTCATAAACTCAAAGCGTTCGAACCATGACGCCACCGAGCACCTCATTAATCAGCAACAGAATATGATAGATAGGTGATCAATGTGCTTGTTTTTCCCCCTTTCCATAAAAAAATGTATACACTCACCCCGAGCACCCAGAAGACGTAGAGAACACACTAGTATCTCTACTAGACAGAGACACTGTGCTTCTCTGCTGCTGCGGTCGGCCCTGGCGCTGTTGTTGTATCTGTTGTTGCAGTTGTTGTTGCTGGAGGAGCTGTTGTTGTTGTTGTTGCTGCTGCTGTTGATGTTGGAGCTGCTGTTGTTGTTGCTGCTGCTGCTGCTGCTGTTGTTGTTGCTGCTGCTGCTGCTGCTGTTGTTGTTGTTGAAACTTTGGACAAAGAAATCGTTTTGTTAGTATATTTTAATGACAATAGGGCCCATTGCGCAGGCACCAACTAAACTAAATTGTATATCTACAAGAGAAGATTACACATACATACATACAATCACGCCTGTAATCCCTGAAGGGGTAGGCAGAGTCCAAGGAGCACTGTGTTCCTTAAGACCACATTAGAAGAAGCCGATTAGATACACAATTCAGTTTGGTTTAGTTTGCGCCTACGGAACCGGCCCTAATGTTATCAATCTTAATATCAATTCAATCTAAAATATTGGAAGAAATACTCTGTATAATTTTTTTTTTCAAATGGTCTTGTGGAATATGCCGTGTATGCTAAATCCGTACTAATACTATAAATGCGAAAGTAAGTAACTCAGCCTATCTCGCTTTCACGTCAAAACTACTGAATGGATTTCATCGAATTATGGCACACATAATCTGGAGCCTAAGAAAGCACAGACTTTTTATCCAGATATTCCCATGGGAACGAGTACGAGTAATTTAATATGTAGGTTGTGGAATTAACACCTAAATTTCTATATGTTAAGTGCTGTTGTTACCTGTTGTTGCTGCTGCCTAATCTGTTGTTGTTGTTGCGGCGTCAGCTGCGGCTTGTTGTGTATCGGCAGGTCATAGATCGGCTCCGGCTTCTTCTGTTGTTGTTGCTGTTGTTGTTGTTGCAGGTATTGCTGGTGGAATTGGGCCTGTTGTTGTTGTTTAAGTTGCTGGAATAAACAACATAATTGTTGTAGTAATAATAAATTGTGCTTGTAGTGGAACTCCCAAGGGGGAAGAAATTTTGTGTTGTTGTTACGATAAGAACTGCCAAATAAGTGGAAATTTAGTACCTAGTATAATTTTAAATAGGCACTTTAACAGTCCTTAGTCCGTAATGATAAACCGTTAATTTTTTCTATATAATATATGGCAGTAAGCTCTTGGCTTTTATCTCACCTAATGGTAAGTGACGATAAGGCCAAAAGTGGAAGCGAGCTTCACCTGTAATCCTCAACAACTGAGGAACTGGCTATCTTACCTCTGAATTTCCGGAACACAATGCTTATAACATTGTTATTATGGCGACAATTTTAGGTAAGACGATGGTAGCTAGCCAGGTGGGCTTAGCAGCCCTACCACCAACCAAACCGAGCAGAAAAACTTCTGCCTCGATGGGGAATCGAACCCGGACCTCTCGATCAACACCCGGTGGTGAGAGAGGCGGTTACATATAGTATTCAATGGTCATGATACAGTACACAACATACCTGTAACCTGATTTGCTCCATGGCATTCGGATTGACCTTCCCTTCGGCTTTCAACGCCGGCGAGACGTTCACTTGTATAGGCACCGTTCGTTGAGGGGTCTGCAATAGAAACGACAGCTGTACGGTTTACATCGCACATAATGAATAATAAATTATATTTAATCTTAGGCCTATACATTTAATTACATTGTGTAGTAATTCAATGTAACAACGACGCGACAAATGATATATGAATTAAAATAGTGTGAGCTCAGACATCTATCAATTATCAACTTATATCATCTAAAATGTGTGTAGTCTAAAGACCCCACAACAGCTAAGTTACACTTGAAAACGCAGGCACTTTTTACCTGTTTGGTTTATGACATATTCTTTGCGATCTATGACTCTAGACGCAGAGGTTCCCAGACTTATTTTTCTTAAGACCACTTTCAAAATGTATCTGGTACCGGCAAACCCCCTGCAGCTACATTTCTACCATATTCCTAAAACTCGACAAAAATGTAAAGATGTGAAGACAACAAGACCCCTTCGAGTCTCCCGTTTACCCCTAGGGGTCCACCTGGACCACTTTGGGAACTAGAGCCTGTTCATCGTAACTTGTCTTATTTCGTAAGCATTCTTGGTTTTCACAAAACTTTGACATTCAATACGTGAACCTTGTGAACTCGAGCCGTTATTTCCAGTCGTTTTTGCGACTGTTTCTGCCCACGGCAATGGGACGTTTATGTATAGACAGGTGACGCTATTATTACCTTGGTGTTATCTTGGTGGTCGGTGACGGCCATCTTGGCCATCTTGTCGGCGAGCTGTCGTTGCTGCGCGTCGAGCGCTCGCTTCTGCTGCGCTTGCGGCGTCAGGTTCGGTGGTAGGGTCTTTGGCAGTGCCTATGGGGATAAATCATAATATAAAGCTTATCAACGAGCTCCAATTAAGAATCTTTTCGTAATGTTCGGTAGGCTAAAGGCCAAGTTTTTGATCTGCAGTAATAGTCAAGCCAATGGTTAAAATGTAGACCAATGGCTTCAATGGAAACAACAAAATGTGTGACGTCAATTTGACCAATGGTTAAATTTGCGATGTAAATCATGACTTTTTCGAAGCAATGTACATAAGCTGTGCCACGGGCCACTATTTTACTAAGCGCGGCATCGTGTTATGGTTAAATTGTCTGTGATTATTTTAAAAAAGGCAACTGTAGCCGAGTTGTTACGAACGGGGTACTACTTGTTCGAGAGGCCACGAGAATCGCGGGTTCGGTCCCTCCGCCGCCAGCACTAAGTTTGAATAAAACTTATGTACAGTTCATTGTGGATATCGCTAGCTTCACATCGTGCCCGGTGCATGGAAACAGGCTCGCCACCTGTTACATGGGGACCCAATATATCTGGCGAAATGAGGGTGTTTAACACCTCTACCTACCCTTTCAGGTAAAGAGGCGTGATGATGTTCTGTTATGTTTGTTGTTATTTAACTCTATTCACCCCTAACAATGAATGTTTGCCCCCACCGGGGGCTTTCGAGATGGCGACGCCTTGAGACCGGCGTACAGACCACTCGACCACGGAGGTCGTCATAGGTGCGTTTAAACACGCATTTTGATGCGATTGACGCACCCGCAATGGGCGGCGCGTCGTGCGGCTCAGTGTAGGTGTCGCCTAAAATCCTCGTTAGAACCGCATCTCTGGTCTAGTTGGTCTGGTCTAGTTCACACCACCGGGTGTTGATCGGGAGGTCCGGGTTCGATTTCCCATGAAGGCAGAAGGTTTTCTGCTCGGTTTGCTTGGTGGTAGGGCTTCTAAACCCGCCTGGCTAGCTACCACCGTCTTACCAAAATTTGTCGCCATAATAATAATGTTTTAAGCATTGTTGTGTTCCGGCTATCAGAGGTAAGATAGCCAGATCCTCAGTTGTTGAGGATTACAGGTGAAGCTCGCTGCCACCATCGGCCTTATCGTCACTTACCATCAGGTGAGATGAAGGCCAAGATCATACCTGTCATGTGTAGGAAAAAAGACTTACAGGTGGCTTAGGAGACGGCTGCTGCGCTTTCTGCTCGACGGGCGGCGCTGGTATATGTTTCTTCTCCTGCACATCGGGTTCACCCTACGAGATAACATGTAAATCACACCTGCCGCAATTAAAGTTGGCATTGAGAATAAGTAGTACAATTTTGATGTAGCCATATCGTAGATTTGACCTAGCCTACTCTTTAACGAAAGAAATAACACACTCCCAATATCTCAAAATACCGAGACGAGAGAGGCGGTACGAGAGCACCGATTTCAGCAAAACTCAATGTCATTTAAGTCGCTGAACATACGCACAGTTTGAATCAATTTATGGCGCTTGTCGGAAATAAAGAGTAAAAAACATCAGAATCTCAATGTCGATCCATCGGGATTGCGATCAAGGGCTAACAGATTATAAAGTACTGCAGTCAAACCAGTTAGGTTTAAGTTTTAATGCCCGATTCAAGGTTACTTACGACCATTAAAAACCAAATGACAACGGAATACACAGAGTTCTTATTAATAAATCAACAACCCCGTAAGACTAGATAGCTAACGTCTTAAATAACAACATTTGTTCTATGAGCTTTACCATAACTCAATACTTTAAAAAATATATATTTTACAAGCCTATAATATTAGGTCCTTACCTATGAAATTGGTGTTTTGTATGGAGATTTTGGGGATTTCTGCATTTTCCATACTAAATTTTTTTTAGTTTTCTTCACAACGACAAATCCAAAGATAATAATATTTGGCATCTATCATTAGACAAGCTTTAGTAATATGTGTAATATCACACTTCATAAAAATTATTTATCGTTTTTAAGTGAATGCAAATAAAATAATGTATTCGGGAGGCAGTTAAAAAGAGTTGTCTCCGTGTCCAATTTTAACACAATTAAACTTACAACAAATTATCAAAACAAATCAAAAGAGCTCAAAAATATAGTCTATTTTTAGACGAGGTAATTATTTTTTAGGAATACTCTGAATCTTAATAGTTACAGACAAAATACTAAGACAGAATAAAAACACTAATTTCATAGGTAAGGTAATAAATAATTTTTATGAAGTGTGATATTACACATATAACTAAAGCTTGTCTTATGATACATGCCAAATATTATTATCTCTGGATTTGTCGTTGTGAAGAAAACTGATAAAATGTTAGTATGGAAAATGCAGAATTCCCCAAAATCTCCATACAAAACACCAATTTCATAGGTAAGGACCAAATATTTTCTTTGATTTTAATTATCATAATTAAAGTAATATAAGTAACTCACATTGGTGTTCTTGCACTGCTGTTTCTTCTTGTTCAGTATAGACCTTAGTCGCTCCCTCGTCTCATTGTAGTTCCGTGGTACGGGCGTCGTTAGCGGAGGCTAGAGAGAAAAGGGTCTAATAAATAAGGGAAGTAATTAATTGAGCAGCCATCTAATTACTTGGTCAGCAACAAAAAGGTCAGCCAAAAAATCATTTGAGCAGCAAACAAGTATTTGGTCAGCGATATAATTATTTGGGTAGCAAAATAAATATAATTATTTCGCAACGAGAATAATAAATTGGGCAGCAAGATAATTTGTTGATCTGCAAAATAATTATTTGGGCAGCAATAAATCATGTTTAAGTTACCGGAAATGTAAAATCGATATCGATTGTATCGGTATCGATGTGTGTAATGTAAATCGATAGCGATCTATACTGCTTAATTTATCTTTGGCACGGTCATGCTATGCCGATGTACTGGGCCTAAGTGTAAGGTGAATGCGTGTTGTTTAAATAGTTACCGCGTGTCCGAATACTGTGCAGTAGCAGCAGTTGCAGGGTTGGTCCGGCTCGCCGTCCGCTGCGCACGCGCTGCCGGCGTGCCCCACTACACACATACACAATACCCTCTTTAATAACATAACATACATGTTATCACTAGACATCGGATATACGGATGCATATTTACCTAAAGTACATTTTTGGCTAATATATTATGGAAGCGGTTCCTTAAAATATTTTTATTAAAAACAAATTCGCGGGATTACTAATCAGATGCATATTAAGTGAACGTTAAATACATACTTGAATGGTAGGTTACAATTTGATGAAAAGTATAAGAGAGGAGATGGTGTTGTAAAAAGAAATTTAAATGAATATTTAAAAAATAAAAATAATATAAATATTTTTATCTACACTCATGTTATAATGTTCGAATTATGAACTCAGACTCTAACTCATAATGACATACTTTTTAACAGATAATAAAAACGAAAATTTTAAAATGAAATCTGTATCACAATGACCAGTGATAGAGAAGTTGAGAGAAAAGCGGCTGTCGTGGTGTGGACATGTTTTGAGGAGAGAGAATGAGCATGTAACGAGAAGAGTTATGAATATGAGAGTGGATGGTAATGCAGGGAGAGGAAGACCAAAGAAGAGATGGATAGATTGTGTGAATGAGGACATGGCTAGAATGGGAGGGCATGTTGATATGGCGTGTTATAGGGGAGAGTGGAGGAGAAAGACTCTTTGCGCCGACCCCAAATGAAATTGGGAAAAGGGCAGGATAATGATGAATGACCATTATGGAAGATTTATTTTTCTTAAAAACGCACAAAACTATAGCAAATGTTTTCCAGACTACCAACAATAAATAAAATCATTTTTTTTTGTTTTATATCTTTGAATAATGAGTATATGTAACTGCACATCGCCAAGGCTCGTTTTTTAAAACCACGCTCCTATTTTAATAACCTATATTATGTGACCGTTAGATAAACTACTTTTATTAAACTCGGTTCTCCTTATCTAACCATTATAAAACCATTTATTAATTTTCGATAAAGAAGTACTTTCCCCTATAGCTAACATCTTAACTTGAGGTAAATATGCATCCGAATATCCGAGCTCTAGTTATCACACACACATCTATCGTGGTAGGAAAAGGTGTTATACACCCACAACTCTTAAGTCCCCATGTAATAGGGAGCATGCTGCAGCAGGCACTGAATGAGGCAAGCGATATTTCATAAACTGAACTTCGAGTCGTGTGGTAGCGGCTCATTAAAATAATACTACCATCACATGTCTTTCCTTGGGTAAAAGGCGACTAATGGACTTATAACTGCACAACATCCAACAGCTTATAGCGGCGACGGGCTCACCACCTGTTACGCTGAGTGCAGTCCCTTGGTGAAGCGCGGACAATGGCAGTGAACTGCTTTTGCGGTGTTTTTGCCTAGTCTCTGACTAACCCTTAGGGGATAATAGTCGTGATTATATGTATAAATATATGAACTTTCAAACTCGCCGCCTTTCCGATCTCAGCTATCGCTGCCTTGGATGCGCAACAATGGTCCTAAGCCTATATACCGATCCAATGCTGGGCACAACCTTCCTCATGGAGAAACACATGTGTATGGCCCAATGCAATTGGCGGATACAAGCGGTTGTAATAGCGACCGGGACCAACGAGTTCACGTGCCTTCCGAGGCACGCAGGAGTTCGAAATCACAAAGTTTTAAGTCCGGACCATGGCGAAAGGAAGCTTTGTTTTCGATATCGAAAGCCAAAGCGTACTAACCACTACACAGACGAGCTCCTCGACCAGCAATACTTTGATTTAAATAATAGGGGTTAAAGTATGAAATCGCCGTTTTTCTTCTCTCTTAGTATTTTGTCTATAACTATTAAGTTTCAGAGTATTTTTAAAAAATAAGTACCTCCTCTTAAAATAGACTATATTTTTGAGCTCTTTTGATTTGTTGCAAGTTTAATAGTGTTGAAATTGGACACGGAGACAATTCTTTTTAAGTGCCTCCCGAATACATCATTTGATTTGCGTTCACTTAAAAACGATAAATAATTTTTATGAAGAGTGATATCACACAAATTGCTAAAGCTTGTCTAATGATACATGCCAACAATTATTATCTCTGGATTTGTCGTTCTGGAGAAATCTGAAAAAAATTTAGTATGGAAAATGCAGATTTTCCCAAAATCTATTTTCATACTTTAACCCCTAATATCATTACCATTAATCGTTCAGGCCATTAGTCAAGATTTTCAATACGACTAAGATTAATACGGCTTAAACGACTGACTGTTTGAGGTAAAAGTATACATTTCAGAGAAAAAAATAAACTACAACTCACCCTTACAAACATGCTGTTGATGTGTCACGTTCTCACATGCTTTCGGCGGCTGTTTTACGCTCTTAGCTACCGGTTTCTTTACTTGTTCCTTCTTTTTCTCTTCTAAACCACTCTTCCCTTTCCCATCATAACACTGCTTCACTATATCACCCAGACAAACCGAATTCGAATCATTGTCTTTACAGTTATTGCAAATACAATCGCTTGTCCATTTACAGTCTGTCTTAGGAGTGTCACACGCATCTGATTCTGATTTCGACTGCCCATTACGCATCATATTTCTAAACGCGACTGTATTTAAAGTCTGCCTAGCATTTCTTAAGGCTTGAGCGGAATATTTTGCTAACAATTCGGGATTTTGAGAACCGATCACTGAGAGATTTTTTTCTTTTCCTGCTTCATCTTTCTCTGGTTTTAGAGTCTCTTCGATGTCTTCGTCTAAGAGTTTCGCGTCTATACTTGTACAGATAGAGTACACGTGCTTTTTATACGTTTCAGGAACAGGAAGCCCTTGTGTGATATAAGATTTGATTGTATAAAAACTGTCTAGTAGAGTCTTTTCACCTTTAGATGTTAATATCGCTTCGCATTTCGCGAGTAACGCATCGTTTTTGCATCTTTTCTCATCGCATTCCGTACTTTCTTTCACTTCCTGAACATCTTCCTTTTTGACCGGTTTCGGCTCAGGTTTTTTAACTACACGCACGTTCGCCTTAGATATAATCTTACTCAAACCTTTTCCCGCTAATATTTCCGCTTCACTAGCGTTCGTTTGTTTAACTGTAACCGGTGGAGTTATTTTCTTAAATGCCTCGTTTAATTTCTCTTCCAATTGTTCTAGTCTGTACAACATTACTAACCATTCGTCGCCCGTCAACGCCTTCTTAGGCAACGACTCCATGTATAGTCTATTCATCTCTTTTAATCTTTCGAGAAAGTAGTCCTTTTTCTTATCGTTAGAAAGAGACGTAAAATCTGACACGTTCTCAGTTTTCTTTATTGGTAATCCTGTTAATTCCTGTATCACATTACTAGCAATCTCAGGATTTAATAAAATCCAGCCTACTAACTGTTGCGATTCAGCGCATCTTTTAATTACGTCTATGTATTTAAATTTTAAACTTTTCACAGATGTTTTCTTGTCCTGCGACATTTTAGACAATTTCATTATCAGCAGATCAAATGTATTTCCTGCTGACGTGCTTAATAACTTAGTAATTTGCTGCAGAGACTCCTTAGACGCACTATTATCACTGTCAGAATTAAAATCCTTATTCTTACGCAATTCTTCTATTTTTTCTAATATCTTATCAGTATCGTTTACGCACTGCTTACCGGCTAAGTCTTGTATATATCTGTAAAACTTATTTAACATGGCTTCTATTTCATTTTCGAGTAATTCAATAGGTATACTTGTAAACTTAGTAGCTACGTAGTGTTTCCACGAAGTAAATCGAGATTTAACTAGTTTTCTTAACTCCTCCATACTAAAGGCATCTTTCACTGAATTATCAAATAAAGTCGATGCTCGCGAGTACATTTCGGAGTTACTAGCGAAATCCGCGTCCTCTTCTAAGCATTTAGCTAACTCAGGACTCTTATTATGTTTAAGATATTCAAATACTTTATTTATAACTACTTGAGCTGATATACAAAATAGAATGTCCTTAAATTCATCTTTATTATTAGTTTTATTCTTCATAAGAGCTTGCAGCTCTTTCTCGTCTTTTAGAAGCTCTGATATATCTTTGCTGTCAAACTCAAATGTCATTGTTCCTATAAAGTCGGCGTCAATGTTACTCTTAGACCTAGTTTTAATTTTACGCTTGGCGGTGTTCTTAGTCACTTTAATATTATCCCTAGATTTGGTTAGTTTTAGTTCTCTAATCTGTTTTAATGTTTCGGGGGTTAACTGCGCCTCGTCGGGCAAACTATTCATAATGGATGCAAACTCTGGTAATTCGAAAGAGGCGTTGGCAAACTCTGACAATTTGGATGCAATCTCCGGCATATTGGCTAATATTTGTGGCATATTTTCGACTAGTTCCGCTAATTTTGAATTAGCTGTGTTAACATCTAAATTCTCGTCAGAGTCCATTTTGTCTAGAAATTCCGCCGAGTTTTTGTCTAAGCTCATCATCACTTCGCATATCTGTTCCAAAGATAACGGACCATCGTCATCTTTTTCTTTTCCATTATGAAAACTATTGTAAGAATTGATTATGTTTTGACATTCCTCCATGGCTTTTTTGATTTCTAGTCCGAACGTCACATATTTATAAAGATTCGGATCTTTTTCGTCGTCATTGATTTCTTTTTCTTCAACTTTTCTAGCGTTTAAAGGCGCGTTTAGTTCCGGAGCTGCCGGTGGTTGAAAGTCTTTGTCGTTCAAAAGTTTGTTCACTGTCATAAGCCTTTGAGTCGGTTTTGGATTGAAGACGGGTTCAGACGTGGTTGGCGACATTTCTTGTAATGGAGGGCTAACGGATTCAGGATATTTCGTTCCTTCAGTTTGCATGTTATATTCTTCTTGTAGACTATCGTTGGTGAGGGCAAAATTGGCGAATTTGGCTAGACACTCCTTCATTTCTTTACAAAGATCCCCGGCTTCTTTTTCTCCAACAATTGTTTCTGTCTCGCTAACATTGTCTTCTTTATCTAGAGGAAAGGCTTCTGGAGGTTCTACTTCAGATTTTACCTTGTCATCGTCTGATTTTAAGTCTTCTAATAACTGAGCGGTCTGAGCGGGTGCCTTTTGTCGGAGCAGTTGTAGTATCTTATGCGGTTTGGACAGAGGGGTGACGGGTTTTAGTCTCCGTTTGGGCGCGGTGGCTAGCCTGGGTATTTTGGGGCTCATGGTTCGTCGTTTGCGGCGGGGTAAGTCTTCTACTAATGTTACGTTGCTGTCTTGTAAACTGTTATTAGGAAAGATAAGGATTTAAAAAAGATATTAACTGTCACGAACATGAATGTTTATACGCTTTTGGCCAATAACGTCTTTATTCCCTTGTAATAGTTGTCATTTATTGTCAAAGTGTATACATGTTCATCTACTTCAATGAAAAAGAGCTTAGAAAACTACAAATATCGTAGAAGCTACTCTTAAATCAAAATTATTAAAAAAAATCTCATCAAAAGCACACATGTTAAAAACAGTTTTTTTTTTATTTGTCTTATTTCTGCCATGTGTACCTAAAAATAATGAATAGAGGCTATCACAAATGTAACAAAATAGGTGTGGAATCTCCATTTTTAGTTGTCAATCGTCCTCAGCCCATAAACGTCCCACAGTTGGGCAAAGGCCTTCCTCATACAGAAACACATGAGAATAGTTGTAGATAATATAGCTTTTTAAAATCTAATTATATCATGTTACTATAAATGTTTAAACAAAGGCGAAATATCATTATGATCTTCAAATTTAATGGTTCATAAAAACGGTTATAATGAATTAAAAAAAAAAACTGACCTTTCTCTCTCCTGCCGTAGCTGCTCTTCTAGCCACATGCGTAGTCTATGGTAGTACAGCTGTTGGTCTCGCATATGCATTACTTTACGCCGTACCTGCAAAAGAAGACAATATTTAACAAAATTTTCTATATAATAGGTTGGGGAAAAAGTTTCTTCGCATTTTTTAAGAAAATTCAAAACATTTTTTAATATAGTTTATTTACATTTGACTAAAGTATGTAGGTACCAATTTGTTCGATAACTTTTTGCCATCTTGTAGGTAGGGACATGCTCCCATTGCTATAGAAATTTTGGGACTTCTGGTCAAAATACCGCGACAAGTGGTTTTGGCAGTCCTCTCGTAATGTTAACCTGACACTGCCTAAAGAATTCTGAAGAGACCGAAACAGGTGGAAATCTGAAGGTGCAAGGTCAGGACTATACGGCGGATGCATTAACACCTCCCAGCCAAACTCTCTTAATTTTTGCTGAGTGGCTAAAGATGTGTGAGGTCTAGCGTTATCATGATGAAAAACCACACCCCTTCTGTTGATTAATTCCGGCCGCTTTCTCTCAACTTCTTGCTTTAATCTCATCAGTTGTTCGCAGTAGAGTTCAGAATCGATGGTCCTGCCTGGTGGTAACAGCTCATCATGAATAATGTCCTTCCAATCCCACCACACACACAGCATCACCTTGTTGCGAGTTAACCCGGGTTTCGCCACAGTCTGTGAAGCCTGACCGGCCTTTGACCACGACCTTTTTCGCACGTTCTTGTCGTACGTGATCCACTTTTCATCACCAGTTATCAGCTTCTTCAAAAATGGTTCGGTTTCATTACGTCGTAATAAAGAATCACAAATGAGTACACGGTTCATTAGGTTTCTTTCAGTGAGCTCGTGAGGTAACCAAATGTCGAGCTTTTTTGTGTACCCAGTTTTTTTCAAATGCGCCAAAACTGTTTTGTGGTCAATTCCCAGTTCTTCAGCTACGTCGTAACTACTGACATGCCGATCTTGCTCCACTTTTTCAAAAATGGCATCCATTTTATCTGTAATAGGGCGACCAGAGCGACGTGCATCTTTGACATCAAAATTTCCGGATTGAAAACGCTTAAACCAAATTTGTGCTACTCTCACAGACACTGCACTAGGTCCATAAACATCGCAATTTTTTTTCGCGGCTTGCGTTGCATTTTTACCTTTTTTGTAGTAAATTTTAAAATGTATCGAATTTCTTCATTAGATTCACTCATCTTGGCGGTACGAAAAACAAATGAAAATCACACATTTTCCTAATTTGAATTTGGAATTATGTTCTTTAAAATTTATAAACTTTCAATGATGCCAAAACCAGCCAGATACAAATAGTATAGCCAAAGAGATTTTATTAAAAGTTTATACATACTATAATGCGAAAAGACTTTTTCCCCAACCTAATATTTTTCACATTTTTTTTTATATGAAAGTTTAGCTCTTGGCATTTTCATCTCACCTGATGGTAAGTGACGATAAGGCCGAAGGTGGAATCGCTTCACCTGTAATCCTCAACAACTAAGGAACTGACTATCTTACCTCTGATTGCCGGAACACAATGCTTATAACATTGTTATTATGGCGACTAATTTAGGTAAGACGGTGGTAGCTAGCCAGGCGGGCTTAGAAGCCCTACCACCAACCAAACCGAGCAGAAAAACCCCTGCCCCCGTGGGGCCCGGACCTCCCGATCTACACCCGGTGGTGTCAACCACTAGACCAGAGAGGCGGTCACATAAAAAAAATTTTTTTCTTGAATGTCCTTAACAGTTTCTGCAAAGATGTTTACCCTTATTCCTCTTATACGAGTCCTTCCCATCCAATGAATTACTGGTATTACCTGAGATGGTGCTCCGGGTTCCAGTAGAACCGTCTGTGAAGTCCCTAAATCATC
This sequence comes from Parapoynx stratiotata, assembly GCA_910589355.1. Taxonomy (NCBI): domain Eukaryota; kingdom Metazoa; phylum Arthropoda; class Insecta; order Lepidoptera; family Crambidae; genus Parapoynx; species Parapoynx stratiotata. The sequence continues at coordinate 2,917,680 of OU342476.1, read as the reverse complement.
CATAAATTACGTCACACATTATGGAGGTGGGAGGGGGGCGACCCAATATGACATTGAGTGACAAGGGAGTGTGAAGGGAAGGAATCTCGTGACGTCACATTTGAAAATCTTAATTTTAACTATCCACGGGAACCCTTAAATTTTCCGGATTAAAAAATATGTAAGATGTTGTAACAAAAAATGTAAAAAAATATTTTTTGGTATTTTCCCTCTCTTTACATTCCCGTCTTGATTTTGAGCATTTATATTCTATGTACAGAAATTCGACCTCTACAGTTTTAATGGAAATAAATGTAATTTCTGATCTCTAAAGATAAATACATACATGCACAAGGTTTTTTCCCACAGGGAGGCAGAAATAACTTAAATGTAAAATGGCAAAATATATGACGTCACACTGGGGGTCGTCACACCCAAATGTGACCAGTAATTTATAAATGGTCCATGAGGGAGCAAGCCCGTATACTAACCTCCTGAAACCGCCTTAGATGGTACTCGGGACACAGCTTGCGACAGGGCGGGCGCGCGGCGGGCGGCGGCGGGGAGCCGGGCGGGGGCGGGGGCGGAGCCCTACCGCCCACTAGCTGCATGCACACCTGATGGGAAATGGGAGGGTTTAGGGCGCTCGCACACGCCTACTTTTGGTGGCGATGCTGTCGCGTGTTAGTCGCATTTGCAACGCGCTACTGCATCACGACGAAACCGACGACATCGGGGAGCGAACAGAGGGAAGGCGCGTGAGTGGAGAACCGAGCAAGTGCAATATTTAATCGCGCTTACATCACGACAGTATCGCTACTGCATCGCTACAAAAAATCGCCGTGGGCGAGCCGCACTTAGGTGAGTCACGTTTACTTCAATATTAGCGAAGAATAAGTTAGAATAGAAAAGTTTTCATTTGACACACATAACTACAAATCAATGACACAACATAGACAATATACAATATAAACAATAAAATAAAAAGATATAGACGGTGTTTCAAAAATCACCCGAAAATTTTAATTTACTTACCACCTTGAACTAGTGGTAGCTAGTTAGAGTAGGAACAGAGTAGAAAATTAGGTTTAGGTGAAGGTTATTTTACCTAATAAACATAACCACTTTTAACAGAGTTACGCGTAGAAATTTGACAAAAATATAACAATTGCGGACTGAATAAAAAAAAACTTTTAGCATTACAAAGGAAGGAAAATTACACAATACTTGTCTCTGATCGTAAATTCCAACAGACCATAAATAAAGTCTATGTATAAACTTACCGTAGACAACTTCTTCTGCTTCCTATAGACCTGTAGCTGCCTCCGATGCACCTCCGGCAGCCGGCGGTACATCGCCATTAGTTTGCGGTCTACCTCTGACAAGCCCATGTCTACGCGTTTCCTGGACATAAATTATACGAGTAATAGGCTAGTTGACCCTTTTTTTTATTGGGCCCCAAATGATTAATTACTGATAGCCATCACCATAAAAAATAATTTTTAAAAATTCAGAAGCCTATAACACAATAAATTATAAATTAATCTCAAAAACGGTCCTGATGGTCTATTAATTATCTGTGCCGTAGCGTCACGATTATTGTAAACAATTCAATACGCATGCGTGACATAGCCGACAGTTATGCTTGATTGGTTGCGACTGGCGTTTAACGGATTTTGACCATGCGTAGCAATTGTTTACATTAATCGTTACTAAACTAATTTCACAAACATGGTAGATAGCGTTTTTGGCAGATGAAAAAAAGTAAAAATAAAACATATTTAAATTGAATTTCTACAGCAATTCCTTATTTATATTTATCGAACTTGGTATATTTCGGATCCTTGTACTAAATACTATGTGAATGACACATTATTTTCATTACTTTTTATATGAGTCAACTAGACTATTATCAGGGCAGCTTAATAATAATAATACTTAACTGAACTGCTGATCGACGTGACAATCGCGTTAATTCATTTTCGCATTCACGACATTAGCATTAGCACGCGCGTTGTGAGATAGCATAGTCGCTTTATTTTATAAGGCAATCAGAGATAAGATAGCCAGCTCTTCAGTTGTTGAGGATTACAGGTGAAGCTCGCTTCCACCTTCGGCCTTATCGTTACTTACCATCGTGAGATGAAAAGAGCAAGAGCTTGCCTGTCATAATGTAAAAACAAATATGTCTGTTTTAACATTCATTTACTTAGGTTAAATTAGTTTTCGGGCCTATGTTATAAACGCCCCAGTTTTTTTTATTTCCCTAATAAAGTGGGGACAAAATTAAAGACACCACTCACCTAGCTTCGTGGTCGTTCCTAGTCGGTGGGGCAGGCCAATCGTCGCAATGCTTGAGCACCCGGTCCATTAGCCGTTCTATAGATGCTGTGAAAGAAACAAAAGGCTTATTAAAAACACAATAAACATTATTTTTTTTACATTGTATGGGATTGCTGTTGATCGTCTGAACCACAGCTGAGTTCTTGTGAACAGCTTTGAGTTTCAACTCTTAAAATTCCAATAATATGTATTGAATTTGAATGAATTCGTTCAGTACACCAGCTCAGATGTGACGATGATGTACTGTCCCCACTCACCTATGGAGCGCATGAGGTGTGGGGTCCTCACTCCGCCGTGTGTACCCGTGTTATGTGGTGATGGTGTACTGTCCCCACTCACCTATGGAGCGCATGAGGTGTGGGGTCCTCACTCCGCCGCCGTGTACCAGTGTGGTGTGGTGATGGTGTGATGTCCCCACTCACCTATGGAGCGCATGAGGTGTGGGGTCCTCACTCCGCCGCCGTGTACCAGTGTGGTGTGGTGATGGTGTGATGTCCCCACTCACCTATGGAGCGCATGAGGTGTGGGGTCCTCACTCCGCCGCCGTGTACCAGTGTGGTGTGGTGATGGTGTGATGTCCCCACTCACCTATGGAGCGCATGAGGTGTGGGGTCCTCACTCCGCCGCCGTGTACCAGTGTGGTGTGGTGATGGTGTGATGTCCCCACTCACCTATGGAGCGCATGCGGTGTGGGGTCCTCACTCCGCCGCCGTGTACCAGTGTGGTGTGGTGTCCCCACTCACCTATGGAGCGCATGAGGTGTGGGGTCCTCACTCCGCCGCCGTGTACCAGTGTGGTGTGGTGTCCCCACTCACCTATGGAGCGCATTAGGTGTGGGGTCCTCACTCTGCCGCCGTGTACCCGTGTTATGTTGTGATGGTATACTGTCCCCACTCACCTATTGAGCGCATGAGGTGTCGCACGGTGCGGCAGAGCTCGGGCGGCGTGTCCCGCTCCGAGCCGCCCGACTCCACGGCCGCCGCCGCCGCCAGTAACAGTTCTGATGCTGAGTCCAGGGAGGACGTCGAAAGCCCGAGCGATGCTGTCCCGGAGTTCGCGTCCGAGTCTGTTACTGGAGACAAACAGATATCATTAATATTAAGCTCAGGTTCATTAGCTCAGTAAAAGAATGAACAAAGTTCATTGAGAAGATGCATTTTGTATATCGCTTTCGATATCGTCAAACAGAAAATCTACTAATTTGATATTTGTTTTTAACCGATATCAAAAATTGGAGAAGGTGCTCTATTCGACGGATTCTTTTTTTATTGTGTTCTCTCTCAACAAATCAAATAAACAGGGTTCTTTTTAAAGAATCAAACCAACTCTCGTAAATAACCAGGAATTGAACCTGGTGAAAATATTTTTACACAAATGTATACTGTATAAAACTGTCTACACATATTCTTTAGCATTGTATATAAACTTGAAAAAGATCTAAAGTAACTAGGCCAAAAATTCTATTCTGTACATACTAAACCGAAAAATCAACAATACTTAAAAAGTTTTCATAAACTCCATGATTTTTATTTCAATAATTGTAATAGATTCCGAGTGGATACTGTTGCGTTAAATTAGTGTAGTTTTATCTAATAAGATGAGTCTATAATGATGAGCAATGTGGAGGATCATTGAAATAAGCATCAAGTACTGTGGAAAATGTTGGGTTTTTTAATATGATAATCCACCTCATCGAAGTAGCACCACAGTGTATACCATCGACCATTTAGCGCCAATCTCTCCCAGGATTATTACACATGCATTTCAATACAAATGAGGATCAATACTCCTAAAGACTAGGCTACATATAATTTACATGACACATTTAAAAAAAACTCACGCTCGTCCCTAGTAGCTGGCGGTTCGCAGTCGCTGTGCTCCGCTGTCTCTTCCACCGGCTGTGCTTCCACGCTATCTGGAGGTCTGCAAATAAATCAATTATATTATATATAGGCTGATCAAACCTGGTAGCCCACTCTTGAACGTAATACCGATCCATCGACATTGAGATTGTGATGTTTCTTACTCTTCTGTGAGACACTAGGGCCTATAAATGGGTTCAAATTATGCGGATATTGAATGGCCTAAACGACATTGAGCTTAGCTGAAATTGGTACTCTCGTACCGCCTCTCTAGTCTCGGCATTTTGAGATATTGGATTGTGTTATTATTGAGTTGCAATTGAGGTTGCGTTCGAGAGTAGGCTGATGGGGCAATATGAACAAGTAAATAACATAAGAAAAAAATGAGTTATTTTCAATTAGATCAAACAGGATTTTAATTTAAAGTCTGCGTTTCTCGCTACTCATGATTCACATCAAAAACAATAACAGCGAAAATTTTTACAACATTGTTTACTAACTAAATGAGCTACGAATATACACCTTTAGATAAACAAAATTTGACGCCTAAGATCAAAAAAGGCGATAAAAATCGATCAACGAGTGAGAGGACGGATGCTTTTGTCGATTAAATAAGAAGGCTATCGAAGTTCTATACTCACACTCAGATATACGTATACATAAATAACGCAAGTCTAACGATTTGTATTGAAAACAAGCGTATCAACTTTTTGACTTCTAATGTGACGTCAAAGCCGTAATTTTGAGACGGGAGATACAAAAAGATGCCGATGCCCCCTCCGCCAATTAACACAACAACGAGGCATTTTTTTTAGTTTTTGCAACCATTCGGACGCAGATTAGTCAGCGGCGGCCAACCCCGACGTTTAGTCGGGCTTTCGAACATGCGCAGTACATGCATTTGCGATATTTATGTAAATGTACATCTGTGCTCACACTGCTGGTTATATTACTGGTTAGGTATGAGAATCCACCTATTCTTATCATGAATAAATAAATCGATAGTGAGTTCGATCCCACCGCCTGTACCACTGAGTTTGAAAAAAACTTATGTGCAGTTCATTGTGAATATCGCTTGCCTCACATTGTGCCCGGCGCAGCAACAGACTTAACATATCGGGCGAAATGTGGGTAGCCCCTGCCTACCCCTTCGGGGAAAGAGGCGTGATTATATGTATGTAAATAAATATAGATGTTACTTGTCGAGGTCGTCGCAGGGCGCCGTGACGTCGGGCTCCGGCGCCTGCTCGGGCTTCGCACCATTGAACTCGTTCACCGCTTGCATCATGCCGAAGAATGAGATCCTGAAATAAAGACCGTTGTATTTACCTCGAGAAGGGAAGTCGTCTCATCATCTGTGACCTTTGTAGACACAATAGGAAATTAATTGCGTCTCGGCTGATTTTAGCCATCTCACAGACGAATGACTTTCGTAGCACCACTAGCACCAGCTCAAGAAGTTCTACATTCGATTCTAGGTGGGGGCAAATAATAAATAAATAAATATCTTCAGACATTCACACCTATCAACTAGCCTCATTTTAAGCAACTAATGCTGCTTGTGTTACAAGCAAAGGTACCCATAAATATTATTTCATTTCATTTCATGAGTTTAGTTCTGAATTAAAAAACTGACATTCACATCCATTGCCCAAATAATGCCGCTTGGGTTATAAATACAAGATGACAGTCAAAAATTGATTCTAACACCTAAATTAGGGACTACTCACACTTATTTAGCTCAATTCAGCGATTTTATATGTCAAACGATTATTTTGTATGAGATGCTTACGAGGTTAAAAACACGCGGAAAGCTGAACAAGCTCCATACAAAACTGGCGTTTTCTATAGACAAACGCTGAATGATGCTGAATAAGTAACTAAATAACCGCCTCTCTGATCTAGTGGTTGACACCACAGGGTGCAGATCGGGAGGTCCGGGGTTCGATTCCCCACGGGGGCAGGGGTTTTTTTGTTCGGTTTGCTTGGTGGTAGGGCTTCTAAGCCCGCCTGGCTAGCTACCACCGTCTTACCTAAATTTGTCGCCATAATAACAATGTTATAAGCATTGTTGTGTTCCGGCAATCAGAGGTAAGATAGCCAGTCCCTCAGTTGTTGAGGATTACAGGTGAAGCTCGCTTCCACCTTCGGCCTTATCGTCAGTTACCATCAGGTGAGATGAAGGCCAAGAGCTTACCTGTCATATTTAAAAAAAGAAAAGTTTGAGTGGTCCCTTAATCACACTAAATCTAGAGGAGCTCGGCCGCGGAGGTCGTCAAAGCATAATGACACGTGTGCAATAGACAATAAAGTTGGTTTACCTTAACAGCTGTTTCCGCTGCTGCGCGCAGAGCGTTCGCGGCGTGAGGCAGTCGCAGCGGTGCTTGTAGCCCGCCCACGCGCTCACTGGGTCACACACGAAATTAAATTATATTATAATAGCTCTTTACCTATGAAATTTATGTTTTGTGTGAAGATTTTAAGTCGAAGAAGAAGTGCATTTTCCGTACTAAAATTTTTTCAGATTTCTTCACAACGACAAATCCAGAGATAATAATTTCTGGCATGTATCATTAAACAAGCTTTAGCAATGTGTGTGATATCACTCTTCACAAATATTATTTATCGTTTTTAAGTGAATGCAAATCAAATGATGTGTTCGGGAAACACTAAAAAAGAGTTGTCTTTGTTTCTAATTTTAACACAATTAAACTTAAAACAAATTATCAAGTTATACGAACAGCCAGTCGTGCCTTTTTGGACTCCATCTGGCTATTCATAAAGGCATGCAGCGCCCCATTCAATTTATTACCATTGACTCTTCTTTCAATATCACCCTTACACTTTCCATCTCTAGTAAACAATCACCCTAGGGTGTTAATAATCATACTTCTCTACTTAATCTACTCTCTCTCCACTTTTCATATTGCATTCTGTCACAGCTTCATTCCTTTCAAACACCATAAACTAAACCATCTTCTCTGTTTCCGATTTATCATCATCCCACATCCGGTTCAATTATTGTATGTTTATCAAGTGTATATAGTGTGTGTGTACTGACGGTGCGCGGGCGTGGTGCGCGCGCGCATGTCCCGCAGGCGGCGCCCCCCCGCCCCCCGCCCCCCGCCCAGCATCTCTAAGTGTATATAGTGTGTGTGTACTGACGGTGCGCGGGCGTGGTGCGCGCGCGCATGTCCCGCAGGCGGCGCCCCCCCGCCCCCCGCCCAGCATCTCTAAGTGTATATAGTGTGTGTGTACTGACGGTGCGCGGGCGTGGTGCGCGCGCGCATGTACCGCAGGCGGCGCCCCCCCGCCCCCCGCCCAGCATCTCTAAGTGTATATAGTGTGTGTGTACTGACGGTGCGCGGGCGTGGTGCGCGCGCGCATGTCCCGCAGGCGGCGCCCCCCCGCCCCCCGCCCCCCGCCCAGCATCTCTAAGTGTATATAGTGTGTGTGTACTGACGGTGCGCGGGCGTGGTGCGCGCGCGCATGTCCCGCAGGCGGCGCCCCCCCGCCCCCCGCCCCCGCCCAGCATCTCTAAGTGTATATAGTGTGTGTGTACTGACGGTGCGCGGGCGTGGTGCGCGCGCGCATGTCCCGCAGGCGTCGCGCGCAGGCGGCGCCCCCGCGCCCAGCATCTCTAAGTGTATATAGTGTGTGTGTACTGACGGTGCGCGGGCGTGGTGCGCGCGCGCATGTCCCGCAGGCGTCGCGCGCAGGCGGCGCCCCCCCGCCCAGCATCTCTAAGTGTATATAGTGTGTGTGTACTGACGGTGCGCGGGCGTGGTGCGCGCGCGCATGTCCCGCAGGCGGCGCCCCCCCGCCCCCCGCCCAGCATCTCTAAGTGTATATAGTGTGTGTGTACTGACGGTGCGCGGGCGTGGTGCGCGCGCGCATGTCCCGCAGGCGGCGCCCCCCCGCCCCCCGCCCAGCATCTCTAAGTGTATATAGTGTGTGTGTACTGACGGTGCGCGGGCGTGGTGCGCGCGCGCATGTCCCGCAGGCGGCGCCCCCCCGCCCCCCGCCCCCGCCCAGCATCTCTAAGTGTATATAGTGTGTGTGTACTGACGGTGCGCGGGCGTGGTGCGCGCGCGCATGTCCCGCAGGCGTCGCGCGCAGGCGGCGCCCCCCCGCCCAGCATCTCTAAGTGTATATAGTGTGTGTGTACTGACGGTGCGCGGGCGTGGTGCGCGCGCGCATGTCCCGCAGGCGTCGCGCGCAGGCGGCGCCCCCCCGCCCAGCATCTCTAAGTGTATATAGTGTGTGTGTACTGACGGTGCGCGGGCGTGGTGCGCGCGCGCATGTCCCGCAGGCGGCGCCCCCCCGCCCCCCGCCCAGCATCTCTAAGTGTATATAGTGTGTGTGTACTGACGGTGCGCGGGCGTGGTGCGCGCGCGCATGTACCGCAGGCGGCGCCCCCCCCCCCCCCGCCCAGCATCTCTAAGTGTATATAGTGTGTGTGTACTGACGGTGCGCGGGCGTGGTGCGCGCGCGCATGTCCCGCAGGCGGCGCCCCCCCGCCCCCCGCCCAGCATCTCTAAGTGTATATAGTGTGTGTGTACTGACGGTGCGCGGGCGTGGTGCGCGCGCGCATGTACCGCAGGCGGCGCCCCCCCGCCCCCCGCCCAGCATCTCTAAGTGTATATAGTGTGTGTGTACTGACGGTGCGCGGGCGTGGTGCGCGCGCGCATGTCCCGCAGGCGGCGCCCCCCCGCCCCCCGCCCAGCATCTCTAAGTGTATATAGTGTGTGTGTACTGACGGTGCGCGGGCGTGGTGCGCGCGCGCATGTACCGCAGGCGGCGCCCCCCCGCCCCCCGCCCAGCATCTCTAAGTGTATATAGTGTGTGTGTACTGACGGTGCGCGGGCGTGGTGCGCGCGCGCATGTACCGCAGGCGGCGCCCCCCCGCCCCCCGCCCAGCATCTCTAAGTGTATATAGTGTGTGTGTACTGACGGTGCGCGGGCGTGGTGCGCGCGCGCATGTCCCGCAGGCGTCGCGCGCAGGCGGCGCCCCCCCGCCCCCCGCCCAGCATCTCTAAGTGTATATAGTGTGTGTGTACTGACGGTGCGCGGGCGTGGTGCGCGCGCGCATGTCCCGCAGGCGTCGCGCGCAGGCGGCGCCCCCCCGCCCCCCGCCCAGCATCTCTAAGTGTATATAGTGTGTGTGTACTGACGGTGCGCGGGCGTGGTGCGCGCGCGCATGTCCCGCAGGCGTCGCGCGCAGGCGGCGCCCCCCCGCCCCCCGCCCAGCATCTCTAAGTGTATATAGTGTGTGTGTACTGACGGTGCGCGGGCGTGGTGCGCGCGCGCATGTCCCGCAGGCGTCGCGCGCAGGCGGCGCCCCCCCGCCCCCCGCCCAGCATCTCTAAGTGTATATAGTGTGTGTGTACTGACGGTGCGCGGGCGTGGTGCGCGCGCGCATGTCCCGCAGGCGTCGCGCGCAGGCGGCGCCCCCCCGCCCCCCGCCCAGCATCTCTAAGTGTATATAGTGTGTGTGTACTGACGGTGCGCGGGCGTGGTGCGCGCGCGCATGTCCCGCAGGCGTCGCGCGCAGGCGGCGCCCCCCCGCCCCCCGCCCAGCATCTCTAAGTGTATATAGTGTGTGTGTACTGACGGTGCGCGGGCGTGGTGCGCGCGCGCATGTCCCGCAGGCGTCGCGCGCAGGCGGCGCCCCCCCGCCCCCCGCCCAGCATCTCTAAGTGTATATAGTGTGTGTGTACTGACGGTGCGCGGGCGTGGTGCGCGCGCGCATGTCCCGCAGGCGTCGCGCGCAGGCGGCGCCCCCGCGCGGCGCCAGCTGCCGCGCCCGCCCCGCGCCGCCAACCATCTCCACCTGTACCATAATACCATATTATTATACCACATGCCACATACGACAAACGCCTTAATTGCGGGGGGACTAGCTACGAGGTTTGCTTGCGATCTGCACTCAATACCCTAGTCTATTATTAGTATCTGCACATAACTCGGTATTAAAACACTCGCGTGATACTATTAAAAACCTCGCCGAGGCTCGTTTTTTAAAACCACGCTCGTGTTTTATTAACCTATATTATATGACAGTTACATAAACTACTATTACGGTCACCCACCCAATATAAGATGCCATCTACTCGCAAAACTGATATAAAGTTAGGTCTTGTTAAATTATTTATATAAAATATACATGCGTGGAAAAACACTAGGTTTCATATCGAAATTGTACCCTGTTTTACATATAACATCTTCTCGACATGGATTGTATATAATATTCCTTACCTATGAAATTGGTGTTTTGTATGGAGATTTTGGGGATGTCTGCATTTTACATACTAACATTTTATCAGTTTTCTTCACCTAATACTTCACCTTCTTCACCTAATACACCTAATACTAAAATTTCTGGCACTAAAGGCCAATCGACAATATTGTTTTGTTTCCATTGTACGAGCAGTACATAGTTGTTATATATTATTTGCAGTTTTTGGTTAATGCTGACGCCTGAGTTTGTGCGGCGACCTAATTGTCAATGTATTTACTTGTAGTGCAATAAAAACACTTGCGAAGAACTGTGCCTTTTACATTGCCCCTGTACATACTTAGTGCACTCCGGGAAACATTACAACTTCCCACATTTCTCACATATACTTTACAACTACTACGGGAACATCTGGGCCCGTACATCCATAGTACTACTCTATTTATGTATGACTGTTTGTTGCCCTAAATAAAGAGTAAAGAAAATTGTGTCATAATTATGTTTATAAAAAAAATATTTATTATATCTCCAAAGACATTTTCATTTCTTTTGTCAGTTTCGAGGAAATGTAATTCTTTTGCCTCCACGTAACGGTCAACACCAAAGTTATATGCCGCTAATTGTACTTACACTGTACCATTTTTACGTGCTCTAATTTAGCGTGCGTTTATAAGTCCGCAAGGTATAATGGCACGAACGCAATTTAAAAAAAGCAATTTTACCTTAAACGTGATAGTAGAAGCAGCTTTGAAGTTCTCCAATATTTTGCAAAATCTCTCCACTGCATTTCTGTGTAAACAAAAAAAATCTGATTGCATACATACATCCACATAATCACGCCTGTTTCTCCGAAGTGGTAGGCAGAGGTACAATATTGGATATTTTTAATTTTGTGACTCAATTTTGAGGTGCTTCCAGACTAGCTTAAATAGCTAACAGCACCTGGTGACAATGCAACTAGCAAATACTTTCAACTTTCTATGAGCACTATTAGGTCTAAATTTCGACTTCTTTCATATTTTGTATGGGGTTCTTAATACCGATTAATAGATGACGCTGCATGTAGTTGCATAACGTTGTGTATAGCTTGATCATATAATTCGTATAAAAGGAATAAAATAATAATATTAGATTAAAAATCTAAAAATCCCACGTTTTTAAATAGAGCAAAATAACCCTGCGGGGCCAAACAACTTCTAAGAGGGGTTGCTCAAAATGTGAGGACACATTATAGGGATTTTAAGGGAATATGGCATGGTATGCATAGATAGAGCGCTCGAGTGAGGGGCCTAGAAGTTTTTCGGCCCAAAGGGCTATTTTGTTGTTTTTAAAAACTTGGGATTTTCCTTTCTATCACAGTCTTGGGACATTGTATAACATAATCATATTATTAATAATATAAAACAGTATTATATAAAACAGTTAGCATCAGTAATACTCACTCTTTCTCTAAAGGCTTCTGGAACTGGCGACAGAGACATATTTTGTTGACGACCTGCGACGCTATGTCGCTCTGCTCGGCGAGGCGACACAGTTGCTCGTGGATTATGGCGGCGCCTGCGATAGAAATAAAAATTAAATTGCAATTTCTAGCTTCAATCACACATACATACAATCACGCCTGTAATCCCCGTAGGGGTAGGCAGAATCCAAGGAGCACTGTGTTCCTTAAGACCACATTTAGCCATACGAAAACTGGGTTTGGTCTGATGAAAAATCGTGAAAGAGTAGTAACAAGTGGCTAGCTCATCGCCTACACAATCACAGAGCTAGTACCCAATACGCCCTTAATCGCCTTTTACGATATGCTAGGCAAGAAAAGCAGGTGGTACATTCTTTTTGTGTCCCGTACCAACACGGGACAATCCAAGCTTTAGATTACAGAAAATAGGTTGATCATTCATAGCGAAAGGTGTACGTTTGTATAATAATTTTCTTATTGAAACAACAAAATTACCATTTTTATAGAAATTTGTTAAAAAGAATGATAATAATCGAATCCCGGAGTATTCGTCGGAATCCCGAGGAATATCCATATCAACATCAACATTTGCGGTCAATGAACCTAAATAGCTCTACCTATTCCGATCACTGATGATAACCAGGTCTGGAAATAAATTATTATGTTGTACGATCCAGTTTTATATTCTCTTTTGTTGTAACATTCAGGACTATGTTAATGTTCATACATTAAAACTTTTATTTAATATTGCGATGGAGGATGTCACTAGCTGCATGAAGCGATTTTATAACTTTTTAATTTTCAGGAACTCACTCTTTTTCATGAGTCATTTTGTCATGGCACCTTATGATATTTTCTTCCCTGTATCATCTCTTGAGACTTTGTCTCCTGGTAGTGAACAGGAAGAAAATAATGTAGGTGAACAAGAAGAATTGTATAATTGGTTTGTTGATTTTCTAATGTTTTTGACGCGTCATAAGTGTAACTTGTTTCCGAAATGATAAAATAAAGCATTTTATCTACACTCATGTTATAATGTTCGAATTATGAACTCAGACTCGACCTCATAATGACATACTTTTTAACACAGGTGATAAGAACGAAAATTTAAAAATGGAAACTGTAACATAATGACCATTAAGCAACAGGTTGGACTCATTATGCAACACATATTTTACTTAAAAACGCACAAAACTATGGCAAATGTTTTCCAGACAGCCAACAGTAAATAAAATTAATTAAATTTTTTGTTTTATTTATTTGAATAATATGTGTTGAAAAAGTAGTGTATGTAACTGCACATAACTCGGTATTAATAGTAGATTAGTAGCCAAGGGCTGTAAGGCATCAATTGCAGCCCGAGATATTTAGGCGCACGAGCGCAGCGAGGGCGCTTATAGTTCGAGGGTGCAATTGATGCTTACACCCGAGCTAACTACTCTGCTTTACATCTCGATTGTGAGGTAAGTGGAAAAAAAGGCATTACAAGAATAAATACATTTATTTTCAAGAACTAAATTTAGCTTCGCCGTTCGATATTCAAAATTGATGAAAATAGCGAAGCGACCTCTTTTGTCACAAGAATAAATACATTTATTTTCAAGAACTAAATTTAGCTTCGCCGTTCGATATTCAAAATTGATGAAAATAGCGAAGCGACCTCTTTTGTCACAAGAATAAATAAATTTATTTTCAAGAACTAAATTTAGCTTCGCCGTTCGATATTCAAAATTGATGAAAATAGCGAAGCGACCTCTTTTGTCATTGGGCTGAATGCATGATGTCTAGTGCCAGTAAGATGGTTAGATGTACGCGAACTTTTTGAAAGAGTTTTTTTTTTAATTACTTACCGCCCTAGGGCGTTTTTAGCTACATTATTAACCTAGGGCGGTAATTGATCACTTACAACCCACATCTGGGGGTATTAAGGACCTACTTACCGAACATGAGAGATGTAAAACCTATATTATGTGACAGTTGCATAAACTACTATTATTTCATTACAGACACCTATCAGAACACGTCACATTGACGTTCGATGATCATGTAATTCAAATTTGATCATATGATTTTGGTGAGAGGGGGAAACGCATTGATCTCATCTCCTGTGGAAAGATACTCAATGCAATTAATGCTATAAATAATTGTTCTCATCTTACCCTCTTGATGGAAGCTGAGCCTTCTCAGCCTGGGCAGATCCCACTCCTGGGGAGTGAGAGGCCCGTCCACCAGGTGCAAAGCTCGCACTACCCCCGCCGCCGCGGCGCCGGTGTTGCTCCCTGTAAATAAACGATATGATTACGTCACGTTACATAGATAAATAAAACACAATAACAAACGGATAAATAAATCAATAATAATAAATAGATATCTTCAAACATTCACAAGCCCCAACAACTAGCCCCATTTTAAGCAACGAATGCTGCTTGTGTTACGGACGCAAGATGCCGGATAAATATTACATTTATTAGATAAATACATACAAATATGTATATATATATATAAACATCCAAGACTGGAGTACAAATGCCTGAAAATTCATCACCCAAACATGTACCCCCACCGAGGATCGAACCCGGAACCTCTCGAGATGGCGACGCCTTGAGATCGGCGTGCAAACCATTCGACCACGGAAGTCGTCAATACAGATACAGATCAAAACCGCAGCAAAACGCCCTTATCCCTAAGAGCGATATCCACCAGGCCACGTTTGGATAGAGATTGAACCATAATCACTAGGATCATCAATCTGGTCTTGGACGCGACACAATTGAGTATCTATTGTGACTATAAACGTTGGTGATTGGAGCCCATGAGGAAGTGAGTTTGTATTCTGTGTATGTCCTGTCCTCAGTCTATATACGTGCACAGGCGGAGTATGGGCTGTAACACCACCACGCGGCCTGACATTGGCCAGGGTAGCTTTGTTTTCAATCGAAAGCAAAAGCGTACCAACCACTACGCCATCGAGCTCTTTTTACTTAGGCTTTGTCTTTCTGTTTCATATGCCCCCCCCCCCCCCATCCTCCATCTACCCCCCCCCCCACTCACCGTGCGCCAGCGCCCACACGATCCTGCGCAGCAAGGCGTCGAGCGGCGCGGCGTTGTCGGCGAGGCACAGACACAGGCGGCAGTGGCAGCCGAAGCGGGCGCGGTACGACCACTCCTCGCGGACCATCTCTACGCTCCTGTGGGAACAATAGTACATTATTGCAAAGGCAGCGATATAGGCTATTGCAGGTCGAGTATGAGTTTGAAGGCCGAGCCGCTGGCGAGGACTTCAATGATACGAGACAGGTAATTTAATTGCCATTTCAGCCAAGGTATATATAGTGCTTTTCTTTTTAAAATGCAAGGAAATAAAAAAAGGGCCTTTTACATAATACATTTTATTTTATTAACGAAATGACAACGAACTCCGCTTTACCGCCAATTTTTTTTTTGTATAATTATCTCATTTAGGGAAGGCAAAGGGAACGAAGCCCATACAGCCAAGTCTTAAGTATTTCATTTCTTCAGAAGTTTGCATTGAAATGCTAGTGTAATGCATTTCAATGCATCCTGGGAGAGTTTGACGTCAAACGATTGATGGCAGACACTGTGGTACTACTTGGATGAGGCGGATTTCCACGATAAAAAACTCATCACTTTTCACACCACTTGACACTTATTTCGATAATCCTCCACATTGCACATCATCACAGACACTTATTACACAAAACTACACTGATTTTCCGTAACAATTTCCACTCCGAAACAATATTACAATTATCGAAATAAAAATCACGTCCGCCATAGTCAAATGCTGCCAAACCTCCTCTTTTATTTTATATTTTACAGTTTGTACCGAATGGTAAACGCATCTGTGTTTATACAGCCACGAGGACGCAATGTGTACGATAGATGAAAGACTTCTAAATTCAAACGGCACACCGTTTCATACAACATTGCCGGCGCGCTCTTCGTTCCAAATTCAAAGAATGCGCCGGGAAGTGATTTTGGTTTTTCAGTCTTACGTAAATATGATACTTCGCGTGTTCTTTATTCAAAAGTAATGACAATATTTCCGCGCATGCTTAAAAATCACTATATATTATTTGTACAGGGTTATTTTTAATGCATCAACAACCTCGCAAGACTTAAGATCTTAAATAACAGCAATTGTTCTACTTTTTTTTAAATGACAGGTAAGCTCTTGGCCTTCATCTCACGATGGTAAGTGACGATAAGGCCGAAGGTGGAAGCGAGCTTCACCTGTAATCCTCAACAACTGAGGAACTGGCTATCTTACCTCTGATTGCCGGAACAAAACAATGCTTATAACATTTGTATTATGGCGACAAATTTAGGTAAGACAGTGGTAGCTAGCCAGGCGGGCTTAGAAGTCCTACCACCAACCAATCCGAAAAGAAAAACCTCTGCTCCCGTGGGGGAATCGAACCCTGGACCTACCAATCTACACCCGGTGTCAACCACTAGACCAAAGAGGCGGTTGATTCATGTTTAACCATAACTCAAAACATACATATATACCATCACGCCTGGTTTCCCCGAAGGGGTAGACAGAGGTGTTAAACACCCACATTTCTCCCTTCGGGGAAAGAGGCGTGATGGTATGTATGTAAATGTACTTTTGTGTGTCAGAGGGAAAAAATTTGATTTTTTTTTTCAATATTCTTGCGTAACCCCAAGAGAAGTATCGTGGAACCCCAGGGTTCCGTGGAATACTGAGTATGGAGTAGAATGACACTGACATGTTGGTCCCGATGAGAGTGTACATGAGCGCGCTGATCTCGCACCACGAGTGGTACACGCCCATCAGCCACTCCTCCACGGGGACCAGCTGCTCTGATGTGGCGTCCCCCAATCTTTCCGCTACAACAAGATAAACAAATCATTTTTTTACATACACAACAATGTTGAGGGAAAAGAGACACGAAAGTAGAATAGATGCGGTAGAAATGAGAGCTTTGAGAAGCATGCATACATACATAAAATAGGCAGAGTCCAAGGAGCACTGTGTTCCTTAAGACCACATTTACCCATACAAAAATTGGGTGTGGTCAGATAAAAAATCGTGAAAGAGTAGTAACAAGTGGCTAGCTCATCGCCTACACAATCACAGACCCAGTACCCAATAAGCCCTTAGTCGCCTTTTACGACATGCTAGGCAAGAAAAGCAGTTGGCACATTCTTTTTCTGTCCCGGACCAACACGGACAATAGAAGCATTGCTGGAGTATAATTGAGTGACAGGATATACAACGATGTAGTGACAAGATTAGAGAAAGGAATGCTGAGATGGTTTGGACATGTGGAAAGGATGGATGAAAATAGATTGACTGAAGGGATATATGAATCGGGTGCGAGTGGAGATACGGGACGAGGCAGACCTAGGCAAACGTTTCTTGACCAAATTAAAGACGTTCTAGAGAAGGGCCAGATTAAAAGTACCCGAAATCGCCGAGCATGCATGAGGACTGTAATGAGAGTTCATGAACAAAAGAAATATGCAGGGATCGTAGCAAGTGGAAGGATGTAATCTCTGCCTACCCCTGTGGGAAAAGGGCGTGACTTATGTATGTATATAATCACGACAATCCCCTAAGGGGTAGTCAGAGACTAGGTAAAGCACCGAAAAAGCACTTCATTGCCATAGTCCGCGCTTCACCAAGCAGTGACTGCACTCAGCGTGACAGGTGGTGAGCCCGTCGCCGCTATAAGCTATTGGATGTTGTGCAGTTCTAAGTCCATAAGTCGCCTTTAACGACACCCAAGGGGACATGCTAGCCTATTACTCCTTATCTTTACCACTGGCAATACTTTCAAACATCCTCTAACATATTAATTAATAATTCTGTCCATTCTAGTGACTCCACGTAATCATTGCGCCATTCGCATCTCTGCGGCGTGCAGATTTTGAAGATTTTAATAACTTGTATTTTTAAACACATTATGAAACTTGTACTTGTCACGCAAAATATATAAAACTGGGGTAAATTCATTATCAATAAACAGAATTATACCATAAATGCTTTTTCTCTACAGATATGTGCTTGACATAGACAAACTAAGTCTAAGGCTAGCCGCACACACCAATAATATTGTCAAAGTAAAATTGACAATAGTGTTAGTCAATGTATAGAACCGCATACTGCCCAATATCGCAATGTTATTGTCAACTATATTGACAATATTATTGAGTTATATTTTTAATTTGAGGATCTCGGTGGCGTAGTGGTCAGTGCGCTTTGGCTTCGGTCGAAAACAAAGCTACCTTCGCGATGCTCAGGCCGTGGATGGGTGACCAAGACTTTGTGATCTCGACCTCCTCCGTGCTTCGGAAGGCACGTTAAGCCGTTGGTCCCGGTCGCATTTGTGACCGTTTCTACCAACCAACCCGCATTGGGCCAGCGCTGTGGTGTTACGGCCCATACTCCTCATATGTTTCTCCGTGAGGAAGGCCTGTTCCAGCAGTGGGACGTATATAGGCTGATGACGATATTTTTAATTATGTTAAAATGCTTTATACCGCAGACATAGTGTAGCAACGCGGCTTCTTCCTCCGGCGTCACAGGGGGCTCCTCCTCGCACGAGAACACCTCGGTACTGGACATCCTGTAGATAAATTACAAAGACATTATAATTATTAAGAAACACAAAAAAATTGATTTGAAAGAAATTTAAAAGTAATTCTAGACTGTACAGGTTGTTCACAAATACCAAACAAAAATAGTTAATAAAGTTTTGAATTCAACATTTTGTAAGTCACATAAATATACTTGTAAGAGCTGCATCGCAGTGCGACCATAGAAGCCGCCATGTTTCATCGACAAAAGCATCGGTCTTTTATACTCTTAAGGTTATGGTGGTCTTAAGGTGTATGTGAGAAGTTAATAAATAAAGTTTGACAGATAGATATAATATATATATATATATATATATATCTGTCAAACGAGAGAATGGCCACGACCCATACAAAATTTACCCATGCCCGACAAAAACGAGACATATCTCATTTTTATGTTTGTTATGTTTAGTCTAACATAAATATGTAATTTTATTATGTAATATTGGGTCCTTACCTATGAATATATAATAAGTGACGACACGAAGCTTTTTATTTATCATCGGCATCCACCCCGTCAGCAGAATATACGCATACTCACTAAGACTTATACGTCATACTCACATGTCAGGTTCTGGGTCTAAGGCGGTGACATCTTCTAGAGGTATCTCATCGCGGACACTCTCTTCTGCTGAAGCTAGGAGCTGGAACAATACAAAACCAAACTAAATTGAATATTTCCTAACCATTTGAATGTTTTACCAGATATAAAGATGTTTGGGAAGCAGACAATTTAAAAATTATAATTATAGCCTGCTTTGAGGGTTTTTTTTCTTGTTATGGCACACCAAGAAAACTTTCAAAAGTTTAAATTTTCCACAATTTTATTTTCCAGTGAAAACAATAGCTAACACCCTGAGTATTACAGTGCGCAGAACCAACGGAAATGAAATGAGTTATACTGAATTTTATGATTAGAGAACAAAATAGACGGATAAAATTAATGTTGCCATTAAAATAAATTTTCCGCAATATGGCGAGGTTTTTATATTCCTGCTCCCTTATTCTGAACTGTCGGAAACTAAACGAATCACGGAATCTCTATTGCTGTTACTATTTATTGCGGCGAATAAGAGCGAGACGGGACGTGCCTTTCCGAATCGAAGCCGTGAACCGAAAGTTGTGTTTCTCTATATACCAAGTCCTTGCCCATCAGTGAGATGTATATAAAGATTAGGATCAACTAACCTGTAGAATGTCCTCGTGGCGTATCAAGAAGTGCTCGGCTTCTGGGGACGTGGGTTCAGCACTCAGCAGGGGCAGCAAAAACTGGCCCATAGCTGGTGCTTCCGCCTGAAAAGAAACAGATTTGTAAACACTTAAATTTACTGGAGTGACTTATGATGATAGAAGATTTAAGATTTTAGCTTATCATTCTATCACAATTGAATAAATTCCTATACATGATGCGGATTAAGCCATCCTCTTTGTGTTTAGAGTGCAACAAGAAATAAATAAATAATGCGACTGGCCTTAATGTTATTTTAAATAACCCCATTTGTAGGGATGCCATTCAAATATATGTGGGGTGTGTAATGGAACGTAATGTAGGTGAGTGGGAACAAAACGGAAAGCAACAAGTATTCTGTGTGAAATGGAAAGTAAAAGGGGAAGTAAGACATGTAAGAATAAAACGCAGCTAAGTGTCGGTGAATGGAAAGTAATATTATGAGTTAGGCAAGAATGGAACGTGTGAAAAAGGGATAGAAAGATGTGACTTAAGTGTGTAAAAGAAAGAGTATAAAGAAAGATGAATGATTTTGTCTATGATTTGTCTATGACTGGAAATTGGAATAAGAAAAGGAAAGAGGGTAGGAGGGGGGAAATAGAAAGGTGTGGGACATAAGAGTACTGCCACCTCCATTCTAAACTGTCGGAAAACCAACGAATCGCGGAATCTCTATACCGGTCTCTTTCTATCGCAGCGAATTAGAGCGAGACGGGACGTGACTTTCTGAATCGAATCCGTGATCCGACAGTTTAGATTAAGGGGGCTGCAGTGCGAACATAGAACATCGACAGTCGCCATATTTGATCGAAAAGCAACCGTCCTTTTTACTCATTAGAGTTACTTGTCAAATTTATCGAATTTTTCGACAATTGTCGATCTTGGACGTCAAATTTGGCATATCGAAAGTTCTATGCTCGTAGCACTGGAACGACGACGGAAGACGAAACGAACGATTTTGGAGAAGTGAAAGACTAGTTACTGTTTCAAAAGAGCGTAAATTCTGAAAAATAAATATGTTTAAAGAAATCGCGCGCCTTCACTTCACTTATTTATACACGACCTCCCACACTACATATATCTATTTGTTAAACACTCATACAATGAACGTCAATAATGCCCGGTTTCTGAAACGTCAGATATGTTCTCAATAATGGTTGATTTAATAAAGTTACGAATAAGAGAAACGCCACATACATTTATACGGCGTTTGACAGACATTGCGGTGTCCAGAAACGCACTTCAAGGAGTTATCGAACTAATAGCACTATCGAATCGATAAACTGCCGTCAAAAAACCTCAGTAACCGGGCATAAGTTGTTTTGGGAGAGTTTATAGGGAGAATTGAGGATTCTGTATTTGAGTCTTTCTATGAGGCTGACATGATCACAGAGTGTGACTAAGGCCTCAATAGAATAAAAGATTTAAAAAAAAGTATATTACCGTTCCCTTCTGTGGGTAGCAGTCCACATCCCCAAGGCTGACCGCTTCCTTGGCGGAGGAGCTGTCTGAAGACCCCGCTGAAACGAATAACAGACAAATCAGTGGACAATAATGTGTTATCTGAGCTCGGTGGCGTAGTGGTCAGTGTACTTTGGATTTGATCGAAAACAAAGCTACCTTCACCATAGTCAGGCCGTGGATGGGTGACCAAGACTTTGTGATCTCGACCTCCTCCGTGCTTCGGAAGGCACGTTAAGCCGTTGGTCCCGGTCGCATTTGTGACCGTTTCTACCCACCAACTATTAATATTATTAATATTATTTTCTTAAACAAGCCTACATGAAAAAATAATGAATTATGAAAAAAAATGTTTTTTGTAGGGCCCGGCGGGGTTCATGATTTTGTCAAAATTTATGACCTATTGTATGTATTTATGATGAAATAAACATATAAATAAATATATAAATTATTCTATAAGAAATGGTTTAGGTTTAAAAAACTTTAGAATCTTAAAGACGTTTCAAAACAAGGCTTCCTTTCCCTGTATTCTCCACTGTCGGTTCGATTCGGAAAGTTTCGTCCCGTCTCGCACTGATTCGGAGTCTCATCTCGTCTCGCACTGATTCGCCACAAAAATGAGAGATTCCGTGATTCGTTTGATGTCCGACAGTTGAGTATAGGGGGTGGGGGGGAACCCATACAGTCGGTGTAACAAACTTACAATGGTCGTCGAGCTCCGTCCACTGGTCGTCGGAGTCGGAGTCGGCGCCCACGTCGGACGCGTCGGAGCCGTCGGCGCGGCGCACGCGCACGCAGATACTCATACAGTCGGTGTAACAAACTTACAATGGTCGTCGAGCTCCGTCCACTGGTCGTCGGAGTCGGAGTCGGCGCCCACGTCGGACGCGTCGGAGCCGTCGGCGCGGCGCACGCGCACGCAGATACTCATACAGTCGGTGTAACAAACTTACAATGGTCGTCGAGCTCCGTCCACTGGTCGTCGGAGTCGGAGTCGGCGCCCACGTCGGACGCGTCGGAGCCGTCGGCGCGGCGCACGCGCACGCAGATACTCATACAGTCGGTGTAACAAACTTACAATGGTCGTCGAGCTCCGTCCACTGGTCGTCGGAGTCGGAGTCGGCGCCCACGTCGGACGCGTCGGAGCCGTCGGCGCGGCGCACGCGCACGCAGATACTCATACAGTCGGTGTAACAAACTTACAATGGTCGTCGAGCTCCGTCCACTGGTCGTCGGAGTCGGAGTCGGCGCCCACGTCGGACGCGTCGGAGCCGTCGGCGCGGCGCACGCGCACGCAGATACTCATACAGTCGGTGTAACAAACTTACAATGGTCGTCGAGCTCCGTCCACTGGTCGTCGGAGTCGGAGTCGGCGCCCACGTCGGACGCGTCGGAGCCGTCGGCGCGGCGCACGCGCACGCAGATACTCATACAGTCGGTGTAACAAACTTACAATGGTCGTCGAGCTCCGTCCACTGGTCGTCGGAGTCGGAGTCGGCGCCCACGTCGGACGCGTCGGAGCCGTCGGCGCGGCGCACGCGCACGCAGATACTCATACAGTCGGTGTAACAAACTTACAATGGTCGTCGAGCTCCGTCCACTGGTCGTCGGAGTCGGAGTCGGCGCCCACGTCGGACGCGTCGGAGCCGTCGGCGCGGCGCACGCGCACGCAGATACTCATACAGTCGGTGTAACAAACTTACAATGGTCGTCGAGCTCCGTCCACTGGTCGTCGGAGTCGGAGTCGGCGCCCACGTCGGACGCGTCGGAGCCGTCAGCGCGGCGCACGCGCACGCACGCCGCGCGCCGCACCGCCGCCGCGCGCCGCCGGGACACCTACGAATAACACGAAATATCTTCGTCACATCTTGTCACAGGGCGCCCCACAGGTTCTTTTGGGTTTAACTTGCGTGTAACTTACCGACATACCTATTCCAGCCTTACCACGGGAACGACTCGCGGGTTCTGCTGAGCTTAATAACGTTATGACGCGTCTCTTGCTGCGTTAAGTTAGAGTAAAAGGCCAAGCTCAGTTTTGTGACCTCGAGCTCTCCGTGCCTGGGAAGGCACGTTAAGCCGTTGGTCCCTCGCTATTTCGACCGTTTCTACCCACCAAACCGCATTGGACCAGCGTGACGGCCCATACTCCTCATGTGTTTCTACATGAGGAAGGCGCCCTGCAGGCCTAACACGGGACGGGGACAAATATCTCTCTCCACCGCTTATGTCAACCAGACAGGAGACAAAAGGGTTTCTCCACTATATCTAACACGGCCCCAGTGGAGATAACAGCAGTGGGAAGTATATAAGCTGAAGACAAATTATAGTAATTAATTAGTATACGTAGCAATAAGTGTACCGACCTCTTTCCCTTTAGCGATAGGCCTCCGCCTCGCTGTCCTCTGAGGACGAGCGACGCGCCGGCCGCCGCGGCCGCCGGACCACGAAGAAGATGACGATCCGCTGGCCGAACCACGGTGGCCCATCTACAACGCAAAGGGTACATAGCTCAGTGACGTAGTTTAAAATATTCAAAATACCTATTGGCGATTTATTACACATCATAACAATATCATTATCATCATACCTATACCCAAAAGTTTGTTGGAACTTCATACTAGCCATAAGCGAATAAGTGTTGACGTGGTAGAGTCGAGTAAAATAAGTAAATGACTCTTATTGGATAGAAAATAAAGACTGTCACGTGTCAAATGTGCATAAAACCCATGTTGGTAAACATTGACCTTTAATAATATTTAATATCCCTACTTTCTGCAATCATGACACTGTGGATAAACAAATAGTCTAAGCAGAACACAGGATATTGGCGGACTCCGTCAAGTCAACGACATTAAAAGAAGAAGAAACGTATTCCAGACCGCACCAGTTGTTTCGCAAATGGATGGCGTAGCATGTTCCTGACGGTCACAAGAGTATAGAGATATAGAGACAAAATGAAAAATGTCCACTCGCTGAGGTTCTCTGACGGCAGTTTATCAATTCGATAGCGCTATTGGATCGATAACTTAGAAATTCGTTGAACACCTGTCTGTCAAACCCAGTTAAACCTAACTGGCGTTTATCTTATTTATAAGTTTATTGAATCAATAACTATTGAGAACATAACTGACGTTTCAGAAACCATAAATGATTTTTTAATTTTAATCCTCTAGTTACAGCTACATTATCCAAGAGGTTGGTGAGCCCATGGGTACTGGAGGGTTAGAAGAGGTAGCCAACGTGTTATGGCGACATTAGAAAACTTGACAATGAAACTTTTTTCACACATAACATTCAATAAATAAATACAGCATCCTCTGGCATTTTTCCATGTGTCCACCTGGCATATCTCCAGGGTGCTTATTCAAGAACAGTAAATGAAATATATTGCTGTCTTCTCTGATAAGTCTAATATATTCTATGTTGTTCTCTTATTCTTCCAATTACTGGTATTTAATTCCCTTTGTCTTTTAAGGACTACTTACACTTATTCAGCATTTTTGTATGTATATCAATGATTTTATATAAAGAAAGAAAGAAAAAGCATTTATTCTGTGACATCTTAACTTAATATCTACACATAATACAATAAAAATGTGCAACAGAAAATGCTACTACTCAGTATATTGTTGCGAAAACTTAATGACCTCACACACTGCTCTTACGTAGAAGCCCCGTTAAAATGTGAAGAGGCACTGCTATGGCACAGCAATACATACATTGATCTTAACTTTAAAAAACTTCAAAATTCATACAAACATCTTCATCACACCATTATCTCGTGGAGAAGCCAGAGATGTAATAATATGCTTCTCAACTCAACCAATAATAAAATACCTACACAGTAGAAATATACGATAAATAATCTAACTATTAATTAGGAGAAATGCAAGCAATCATGCGGAAACAGCAATTAAATGTTTTTGTAAATTCGATAATATATGCTACTGAACAGACGAGGAAAGCTGAACAAGCTCCATACTGGTATTTTCTTTGGACAAATGGTGAATGGAGCTGAAAAGAGTAAGAAGTCCCTTATCCTAAGATTACTTGGCACAACCTGAGAACATTTCTGCAACAACCTCAATTAAACTAACAAGCTGCATGATGCTAAAAAGAAACGGTTATAGGCTCAATTTCTTCCTATGATGAGTAGCCTTTGGAGACTATTTATACAATAAAGGTACTGGGCAGACGGCGGACTATCTGTGACAGACTTTTTAGTCTGTAAAAATAGAACATTAGAGATAGAACTCAACATAGAGTTATGAAAGAAGATAATAATAATCTTTTAAACACTTTTAAACTGTTGCTGTTTTTAACTGGTGCTGTCTCCAGTTAGGCAAATGAAACATTATTTTTGAAACAAACCTAACTTTTTTCTATGTTTTGGAACAAGAATAGACTTCAAATGACTCGCAAAGTTTTTCTGTTTAATGTCACTGCGAGCACCAGTTAAGTTGGTGATAGTTGCTTTACAAAGTCATACTTCTGCTTTTACACAGCAAAGGGGTCGAGCCTGTTGCTGTTAGTATAGATTGTCACATAAAGAGAAGCCATCCAACCATATAACATGAATTTACTTCCATTCTACTTCCAATTTCCATATCTACACTCACTCTCCCTTTTTTTTTTTTTTTATACTACCAGGGTGGCAAACAAGCATACGGCCCACACAGATGGGCAGTGGTCCTTCTACTTCAAAATCGTTCACTCTCATGTTCATCTTTTTTTTTACACATAAAGATAGTTTTTCTTTCAATTTCTCTTAAATGAATGCGACTTATGGACTTCCTCTAATAAACATATCCGTAGGCCTATATTGTGGAATCAATCTCAAACATAGATCTCTATTTGAGTACTGTTAGAAAGAAATGGCCCTACTGAACCCCACATAACGCCATCGATGGGATTTTTTGCGCATCCCTTTTCCTATTCAGCCATCATCTGTCTATAAAATGTCCTGGATGAACATTATGATGCTAGGGCATGCCTAAAAATTCCTTTGGTTTGCGACAAACCACACCGAATATTTTTAAAAAAAATTGCATAGTGCTTTGCATTCACATCATATGTTTTTCATGCTTTCATTGCTTTAATGTCTCATTCCACAGGTGGGGTTGACAGCTTTGCCCAATGTGCAAAAGTGCGTTTAAATGACTAGCAGCTACCTAAAAGGAAGCACATTTTTTATTTTTATTTTATTTATTATCAATACAAACAGATAGACATCAATACAAACATATATAGCTAAAGTATGCAACAGTTTCATTCAAGATTCTAAAGTATTCTAAAGTAGTGTTTACAGCATGACAGTATAACACAGTTTAATTAACAAACTCTTGAGATGAAAAGTTTACTACTGATTCTCAGTGTTGAAGGTAGATAATTCATTATAATTATCTGTATTATGCTAATACCTCATATGTCTAAGTCCCTACGCAATAGGGAATGCACCTGTTGCCATGCACCAGGAACAGGTAGAAAAAGTTTTTTTTTCTTGCCCTTTTACCAATTTCATTTGGGGTTGGCACAAAATGTCTTCCTCTTTCATTCCCCTCTATCACAGGCCTTATCATATATCACATCCATCCTTACCATATCCTCATTCTCACAATCTATCCATTTCTTCTAAAGTAAAAGATAATATTATGTTGTTTACATCAACATTATAAACCTGTAAATGATATACAATTGAACTAAGTAGTTCAATTGTAAATTATTTACAGGTTAGACGAGATGGGATCAATGACATTGTTAAGTGTGTGGTGGATTGGTAATATGCTATGAAAAGCAGAATTCCAATACACACTTATTACAATTGGCTTGAGTCATTATGAGGTAATAATAATATGATTTTGCTGATAAGTTTTATCAACAGGCTCTAAATAAATAAACAATTATTTGTATATTAATGACTTCTTATAAGATTTTTTAAAGAATCTTTTTTATGTTGAAGCTTTTTTGCTTTCATTAATATCATTTTTCAAAACATTGAAGAGTTTATTGAAAACAATTTTTTTGATAAATTAACAAATCAACCAAAATTGCATTAAAGATGATGTTTTTCAATATAATTCTTACTATAAAGGTAAAAACGTAGTGAAATACTTCTTTGAACATGAAATTCTGGCATTTTTAATTCGATACAGATTACTTCATTGGCTACAAACGTCGACCGTGGGAAATTTTGTATATGGACCATGCTGTCATAGTACTTACTGCTATGTCGAAGAGCGAAGGGAAATCTTGTTGCTGGTCCCCGTCCGCAAGGCCAGCCAGGCGCCCGAGCTCGGCGCTCAAGTCAGCCAATTCGGCACCTATTCTGTCCGCCCTATCAGCATCCAACTCTAATTCTTCTTTTAGGATATCAGTAATCTCATCAGACACAGCTGCTACCGCAGAAGCCACTTCGTCAGAATGCGCCTCCTTCCCTAACCCTTGCGAAGGTCCAGTCATCTCACATTCATCCGAAATACCAGAGCCATTATGACCAGTACACTTCTCTGTAGGAAACATCATTATCCAACCAAACAACACAACGGAGATGATGAACGAAACATCTAAAGTCACAGCAGACGTCGCTTAATCACTCTGACAACGATAATTCGGATGATATTACGCGTGAAACCATTTTCTCCTCGGAACCGATATATCCCGAACTTTTTGACAATACCAATATGGCGACGGTATTTTTAGGTGCTTTTTGACCAGTCGCGAGGGGATAACGTAACAATAATTACAATGGCAACATTAATAAAATCCTATCAATTTCAAAATCTAACATTTATCAACAAGCTTTTGTAGGAAAAGCATTTTCAAATTTAAAGTCTTACAACTATATTTTTTTATTTTCTGAAATGAATTCACTCTATGGTATTGTAATAAAATTAAAATTCCAAGGGTTTAAGGTTAAAGTAGCTACCGCAGACATATATCTATCCTTGACTACCTTAATACATTTTAATGAGTTAGAAAGAGATGTGAACGTTATTCGTATTTGATAAGTTTGTTCCCAGTATTGAATCCTTCCTATCCTTCTAGTGATGTAGTGGTGACAATATCTAAATATATTAAATGAGGGCTTTTTTCGTTTTGATTATTATTTTTATTTAGTAATTTTATAAATCAAATATAATAATGATCATCAACAATAAACGTTTCTTCTAGCATGGGACCAGATACCCTAGTGTAAGTTACCATTTAAAAAAATATGGGAAAAGTAATTTCAACTACTTTCAAAATAAGTAGTCTAGCGTAAAATCTCTGGATTCTGGAACATAATTATATTGCTGTGATTTTTGCATGTCTTCTTCTGCCATCCAATCCTTTCTAATCACAACTGTACCTTTCAATATCATTTTGGAAATCTGAAACTAATTTTATTTAGAAACTATTATTTTTTCTTATTATGTAAGTCAAGCAAATGTTAATACATTTGCTTTTAGCATTAAATCAGTGAACGTCAAGAAGTACAATATTCGCCTTTGCAATGCTTTATCGATACATTGGTTAGAAAATTTTACCACATCTCTATGCAAAAAACATAACTTATTAACCAAGAAAGAAAATTTACCGAAAATATTCAATAGAGAGTGTAGTTTCGAAACTTAGGATGATTTTTAAAAACTATTATTGCTAATTTTCACCCTATGATTCAATCCCGATTTCAATATTTAACAGGTCCCAAAAATCCCAATCTATAACCACATGGAGAGAGTGTATATTTTGGAATTAAAGTCACAGAAAAATCTTCATTATTTTATTTATATTCACAGATATCAAACAATAATTTGTTTAATTTCTCTTTTTTTTCAAAATATAAACATGAATTTTGTAAATAAGATTCATAGTACCTTTGTCTAGGACATACAATTATGAAGAAAAATGACGTTGCCAATAGTCATTTTCAACTTTTTTGACATTCCTGACACTTGCCGGACTTGCGCTATTGTGGTTTTATTTACATCTAATTATAAAATACGAAAGAAATATAATGCAGGTAAAATGCCGCATTGCGATGCAAACTACAATCCGGGCATTCATGTACAAGCTTAAAACAAACAATTTTTAAGTCAAAAATTGATACTTTAGTGTATTTTCTATATCGATATTTGAGCAGTACAATATCATGGATAGATTGTGATTAATTCTAAAATTAGGGCTTTTAAGTAGATCCTTGGGAAGAACTGTGCCAGCAGTGTGTCTGAGGACCCTGGTTAAATTATGGCGGTCCAAAATAAGATTTTGTACGCATTTCGAGGATGGATTGCTTTTGTCGCATTTATGGATTTAGGGACTGCTGGTCGGTCCTACATTGAAAGGAGATCGTTTTTAAGCAATAGTGGTGATAACGAACACTTGGACGGTAAGTGACTCCTTTACTTGTACAAAATTTAAGTTGATAGTACCAGAAAATGATGTTGCTACAGTCAATAGTGTTTCAAAAGGAGGTTATCATCGAGTCCCTTTGCGTTAAAACCTGGTTACATAGTAACGCTGACGGCCGGCGCTAACAGCGCTAGATTTTGCCACATGAACAGCGCTTATCTTGTGTAATTGTAAGCGCGCGTCTGGCTGGTGCTAGTCAAACGCGAAATTTCAATTTAGACAAATGTGTGTTACACAGAAAATCACTCAATTTCATTAATTAATTTATAACATTTTTTACATTGATTTAAGTTAATATACATGTGATATGTGTGTTGTTGAGGAATACAGGTAAAGCTCATACCCATCATGTCCATATTATTACTTACATCCGGTGAGATCAAGGCTTTCCTGTCATAAATAAAAAAAGCCATTGAATAAGCCAAATAAAAGATTTTACTCCATTCTGCCTTGTATTCTGTCTATAGGTTTTTTAGACATTTGAATGGATTCAGTAGGCACAAATTAAACCAAACAAAACTGAATTGTATATATATCCTTCTCTTCTCGACAGTTAGAGAAGGATAGATACACAATTTAGTTTAGTTTGTGCATACGGGTTTAGCCCTATTATAATTTTATGGTCAAACTAGACCAATCCTTAAAAATATTTACCTTTACATACAGATTACAAAATTTTAATAAAAGGTTTACTTTTTCCAGGAGACTTCACAATATCCCGGATGCTGGGAATGTATTCAATGTTGAAAGCACTGGCGTTAATACACTGCACCCTGTATATTCACTACAGACCGTAAGTTTTTTTTTATAGCAGGCCTATACATTCGTTTTACC
Organism: Parapoynx stratiotata; assembly: GCA_910589355.1. Taxonomy (NCBI): domain Eukaryota; kingdom Metazoa; phylum Arthropoda; class Insecta; order Lepidoptera; family Crambidae; genus Parapoynx; species Parapoynx stratiotata. The sequence goes on along the minus strand of OU342476.1, from coordinate 2,887,255 downwards.
TGATGTAAAGCCAAAACTCCAAAGAACCTCCTTCATAACAATTCATATTGTTCTGACGGTTACATGTCAGAATCCCTAAGTTCAAAAAACCTACAGTCAAAATCCCTAAAATGAATTTACCATTTTAGTATTGAAACATCTGCTTTAAACTATTGTCATATTATCAAATATAAGTATTAAGGCAATTGCATAGGTGAGTATGAAAACAATTGAGAGTAACTGACCAAGACGTTTTTTTTTTTTACTCATGACAGATAAGCTCTTGGCCTTCATCTCCCTTGATGGTAAGTGACAACAAGGCTGAAGGTGGAAGCGAGCTTTTCCTGTAATCCTCAACAACTGAGGAACTGGCTATCTTACCTCTGATTGCCGGAACCCAACAATGCTTACAACATTGTTATTATAGCGACAAATTTAGGTAAGACGGTGGTAGCTAGCTAGGCGGGTTTAGAAACCCTACCACCAACCAAACCGAGCAGAAAACCTGCCCCCATGGGGAATTGAACCCGGACCTCCCGATCAAACCCGGTGGTGTGAACCTCTAGACCAGAGAGGCGGTTCAAAGAAAGTGGCGGTAGTAAAGAAAGTTCTCCGTTAGGTACGACGACAAGCGAAACGAGGAGGAGTGTTAGGTAGAATTGTGGCCTTAACGCGCGAGCCGAGCGAGCGAAGCGAGCGTTCCGCGGCAGCGGCCGACCAAGCGCCAATACTGAACATAATTCTTAGCTAATACCTTAAGGTATTAGCTAAAAATTCTGGATGAGCCTAGCTCATCCAGAAACTTCAGCAGGTTCTTCAACTTATCGAAGACCTCCGGTGGTGAACTCCGCTGTCCGAGATGTCTTACCCGGTAGTCCGCCACACCTGGACACTCCATGATCACGTGTGCAGCCGTTTCCTCCACCTCCATGCACGCGCTACACATGGGGCTGTCGGTTATATCTAGGTTGAAAAGGTGTTTGTTAAATGGTCCGTGGCCTGTTATAGCCGCGGTTACCTGACTGAGCTGCTTCCTGTTTAGTTTGAGGATGTTCTTTGAGAGACGGGTGTTCATTTCTGGCAAGGAAGTCTTTGTTTGTTTGCAGTCCTCTGTGATCCTCCAGATCTAGCTAATACCTTATTTGATTCACTCTATAAATCATATTGATTAGAAACACGATTACTCGGAGTTGGCTCCATAGGAAGAAATGCCAAAGATACCTAAAAAAAATATTAACTCCTTGTACGGCGTATGTAAGTGTTTCACGGAAAGTAATCAGCTTTTAAATAGTAACAAAACTACATGTTTTATATAACGTATATTGCCTCTATTGTCGAAATGTGTATTTAATAAATAAATATCCTCAGACATTCACACCTATCAACTAGTCCCATTTTAAGCAACTAAATGCTGTTACGGATACTAGATGATGGACAAATATATTTAAAGATAAATACATATAAATATCCTGAATATATATAAATATAAACATCCAAGACTGGAGAACAAATGTCTGAAAATTCATCACCCAAACACTCGCCCTCCGCTGGGGATCGAACCCAGGACCTCTCGAGATGGCGGCGCCTTGAGACCGGCGTACAGAACACTCGACCACGGAGGTCGTCAATTTATTTTAATAATAAGAAAGAAGTACCTAAATTAGCGCGCCTAATAATAATAAAAATACCTAAATTATCCATCCTAATTAGAGCCGCTGCGCTCACGCCAGCGCCAGAAGCTCGGAGTTGTCTTAATATAATATTGGCTCCACAGGCCAATATTCATACATAGTGACTTACTTGACTTAAGATCCTAAGTCCCCTAGATGGGGCAGAGGGCGTCCACAGTGCGTCGCCATCCCGGTCGGTCTTGAGCTTCACGCTTCATTTCACTCGAAGTCTTCCCAATTTTCTTCGCTTCCGCGATGACCGTCCGCCGCCGGGTCTGTTTAGGGCGGCCTCGTTTACGCTTTCCTTGGGGGTTCCAGTCCAAGGCTTGTCTTGGTATGTGATCAGGGGCCTTCGGAGCGTATGGCCAGTCCAGTTCCACTTGCGGCGTTTGATTTGCACGTCAATTGGAATCTCGCTGCGGCGGTCCAATATTCATAGTAATAGGAATTTATTAATTTCAAATAGAAATAGAAAATTATCATTTAGTTTTTTAGTTTAAGTATATCAATAAACACATATCAATATAATAGGTTATTTTATTTAAATAATGTTTTCTTTTACAGGGTGGTGTCAATGGGCTACTGGTCGCTCACACTCACAATCATTCTCTATTTTAGCGAAGCTTTCTATTTTCATTCGACTGACCTCAACTTTTATGTGGTGTTCCCCTGTATATTGAACAGTGAGTATTTACAATTTGCACGCTTTAGTGTTTGTGAATTTATAACTACAAATCAAATAATTTTTTTTACCTGTGTGTTTTACAAATACATGCAAGGTGGTCATGAACATGTTATGCTTACATAAGCGTACAAATTATTATCATAATTATTTAAAAAATAATACAGAAAAAAAAACTACATGTCACAATAAAAGTGCCCGCTAGGAAACAATAGACTATCTCGTGTTCATGTAGGTGACCTTGAAATTGATGAGGAGATGCACTTCATTAATAAAATTATTTATGTGGGTTATTAGGTACATACCTATATGTATAATAATAATCATAAAATATTCCACACCAAATGTTTGGCTCTCCCTAATTTGATATTGAAAGTAGTTGGTTTTTAGTTTTGTATTTTTATTTATTTTTATAGGCTATCTGTCTGCAAATGCAAAGTGAGGGAGCGAAGCGGAGATTTGAAGCAATGCTATTGGTTAATTTTGACATGCTGATGCACCGTTATATCTGCTCCAGTGAACGGGCAGCCTAAGCCACGGGCAAGCAGAGCCCTCTTTCCCAGTGGGCATTTTGGGCAAGTGCCCAGGGCACCTCCAGTGCGAGCATAGAACTTCGATAGCCGCCATATTTGATCAACAAAAGCATCCATCCTTTTCACTCTTTTGGGTTATCTATCGAATTTATCGACAATTGTCGATCTTAGACGTAAAATTGGGCTTATACAATGTACTATGCTCGTAGCGCTCGATCGATAGGGGCCCCCTTCAGATCAAATACAAAATCCTTAGTTCTTATCACATCATCTAACGATAATAAAAAACTCGAAGAAATGCTAAAAGAGTTACTTTCGTGGACTATATTCCATTTATCTATTTGTTTCATGTGATTGTTAATAAAAATGAATCTCTCTTTCTTCTTTACCTATGAAATTGGTGTTTTGTATGAAGATTTTGGGATAGTCTGCATTTTCCATATTAACATTTTTTCAGATTTCTTCACAACGACAAATCCAGAGATAATAATTTTTGGCATGTATCATTAGCATTAGCAATAATAATGTGTGATATTACTCTTCATTAAAATTATTTAACCTTTTTTAAGTGAATGCAAATCAATTTATGTACTCGGGTCGGGAGGCACTTAAAAAGAGTTTAACTCCCAAGCAGTGACAACACTGTTCGCGAAGAATTTATTAATTTCATTTAATAACGTTAAATCAAGAGTCGAATTAATCCGACTTTTACGTGATCTTTCTGTCGTATATATACGACCTTATACAAATGACAAGAGGTAATGTCCACTACTGGGCCCTTCTACACGGAGAAACACATGTAGAATTCGAGCTGTAACACCTGCTGGCCCAATGCGTTTGCAATGGCGACAGGGATCACGATCAATGACAATCACGAGCACTAATATGTATACAATCTCATTCAAATATGGACCTTATTGCTTCCTAATAGGAACATAAGTGTATACATTTTATTGCAAGTGACTGTATGTTTTGATTATGGACATGAAAGTGAATGGGGTATGTGGGGAGAGGAATACAAAGAAAAAGGTGAATTGATTGTGTGAATGATGAAATGATGAGGAGAGATTGGTTAAAATGCAATAATAAGTCTTACTTTAATTTCTATTTTTGTTTCAGTTATTACTCTTCTCGGTTTGATATACTTACCAAATAAGCTAAAATTATTTGGACAAATCCCCGGCACATCAGGCATGGATAGAGATATCGAAGACGAAAACGTACAGATTCTCCGTCAAATGGGCAACTTCCGACGAAGAAAAGCCGGCAACACTGTCAAGAATAAACACGTCTGATTGTGGTGTTGCCAGTTGTGATGTTGGCTGTGTAAAGATGCCTTTGCGTAAGTTTTGATATCAATCTTGCTCATTTATGTTTTTTATTTGTTGGGTTTTTTTTTGGAGGTTATATTATGTTATTGTTATTTTGTATGACTTACGTGATATAGTGGTTCTAATATGTGTTTTGTAGGCCTGTTTTTGTATCAACCAACCAACCAATCAAATTTATCATTCAACACATTGCATATTTTAGATAAACAGTTTCATGGTTTTTAGATCTATGATATTTTTGACGACCTCCGTGGTCGAGTGGTCAGTACGCCGGTCTCAAGGCGTCGCTATCTCGAGAGGTTCTGGGTTCGATCCCCGGTGGGAGTCTGAATGGGAATGTGAATGTCTGAGGATATTTTTTTTTTAAATACGATAATAGGCTAGTTGACTTTTTTTTAAGGGCCCCAAATAATTAATTACTGATAGCCATCACCATTTTAAAAAAAATCTGAAGCCTACAATAAATTTTAAATTATATATTACGTTTTTGCTTAATGTCAAAAACGCCTTCGGTCCTGATGCTCTATGTATTATCTGTGCCGTAGCGTCACGATTACTGTAAACAATTCAATACGCATGCGTGTCATAGCCGATAGTTATGCTTGATTGGTTGCGACTGGCGTTTAACGGATTTTGACTATGCGTAGTAAATGTTTACATGAAGCGTTACTCATCTAATTTCACAAACATGGTGCATAGCGTTTTTGGCAGATGAAAAAAAACGTGAAAATAAAACATATTTAAATTGAATTTCTACAACAATCCCTTATTTATATTTTTCGAACTTGGTGTATTTTGGACCCTTGTACTAAATACTATGTGAATGACACATTATTTTCATTACTTTTGATATTAGTCAAGTAGCCTATTGTATGATATAACTTCTCAGTTAAAACCTTGTTTTTTGAGTATTTTTTAGTAAATTAAACTTGTCCTCCAAATTTAATCTTCCTTAATATTTAAGTTCAGAACCTCAAACTGTTAAAAATACTACTATTATACACACTACACTACTAATACTCAACCAAACACAAAACGTTGAGGTTCTAATTCGACGCATATATGCTTTCCATTTCACCATTTATTCTACTTAATGGCATGCGAGGAGACAAAGCCAATTTTAATTTAGTACAAGGTCACAGTTGAAAATCAGTTATTTGCTTGTGGTTTCACAAGCATACTAAGCTGAACTGTCGCCTAATATTGGGTCCTTACCTATGAAATTGGTGTTTTATTCTGTCTTAGCAATTTGTCCGTAACTATCAAGATTCAGAGTATTCCTAAAAAATAATTACCTCGTCTAAAAATAGACTATATTTTTGATATCTTTTGATTTGTTTTTATAATTTGTTGTAAGTTTAATTGTGTTAAAATTGGACACGGAGACAACTCTTTTTAAGTGCCTCCCGAATACATCATTTTATTTGCATTCGCTTAAAAACGATAAATAATTTTTATGAAGTGTGATATTACACATATTACTAAAGCTTGTCTAATGATAGATGCCAAATATTATTATCTTTGGATTTGCCGTTATGAAGAAAACTGGAAAAATTTTAGTATGGAAAATGCAGAATTCTCAAAATCTCCATACAAAACGACAATTTCATAGGTAAGGACCTAATATATCGAATATATTGCCTAGCGATAAGACCGCCAATTGTTATGTAGTTTTGAGAAATTTACTTTATAAACTCCTATTTGGTGTACACATTAAAGAGTTATACATTTAATTTGTAGACTGCAGCACACGCGCACTCAATAAATTATTTGTTGTATTTTTTGTTTTTCTAGTGTTGCGGAATCACAAATAAAGTTTTTATTATTATATTTTATTTTTGCTGTCATTGTAACATCTCAAAATTTTACCGAGCGTGTCGTTTATTATGCCTCGAATCTCATTTTGACAGCCATATACAGAGAGAAAGAGACAGCTTATTCATTATGCTAAATCTCCAACTTTCCTATAATACTTAACTAAGTAGAATAAAGGGGAATTATCCTAGCCTTTAGTAAGAGTGAGATGCAATATAGTGTGCAAATATGGACTTTAATAAGAATAATGAGAATGGAATAATATAGTAAATCTAATACTTCTTAACATAATTAGTATTTTTCACCGCCTGAAGTAGAAGCACATGAAATTTGAATCTTTTATACCTAAGGGAATAGTAAAATGGACGATATGCTCAAGGCTGTATAATAATAAAGGATGTTATTTAAATGGGTAGCAAAATATCGAGTTTTAGTCAGTTAAAAAAATATAATTGGTCAGATAAAACAACTGATTGGGCAGCAAATATTCCTAAATTGGTCAGCAAATTGACTGATTGGGCATAATGTTGCTGACCGTATAATTATCTTTCGGCCACCATGGCAACTGAACTTCAGAATGGTTTGGGAAAAAGTAATTTTTATTCTCTGTTGGCAACTAGGACAAAATATTTGTATGCTGTCCAAATGGTTTTTTGGCTGACCAAATCATTAAATAGCCGCCAAATTAATTATTTGCCTATAGTAAATATGTAACTTTTCACACTCACACCTAATCAACTAGTTCATACTATTACGCGTTCGTAGGGTCAGCGCACCTATCACAAAGCCCTGGACAGAACATGCTTGCGAAGAATTTAAAACGCATGATACATTAGCCAAACTTCTGAGTAAATACGCCCGATATTGTAATAAAATATATTGTTAAAGCTTTTATACCGTGACAAAACAAAAACCACTTAAAAATGATGAACATTTTCAATATTGTGCCAAATAGGAAAGAGTGCAAAATCGCTGACTATTAACAACATATAATCACGGCTTTTTCTCCGAAGGGGTTGTAGGTTAACACCCACATAACCCACACCGCTTATTCTTAACAGTCAGAAAACATACGAATTACTGAATCTCAATACCTATCGTTGAGTTTAAATAAAAGTTAGTATAGTTGATTGTGTTGTCTCACATTGTACCCTGTACAAGGTAAGAAACTCGCTACTTGTTACATGGGAACACACACAAATCCGACGAAATGGGGATGTTTAACACCTTTTGCCTACCTCTTCGGGAACAGAGGCGTAATGATGTTTCGTTGTTTGTTGTCCTTGCAAATCTGTCCTGTCTATCAAGGCAAGACAGGCCATGACTTTCCGAATTAAAAGACAGTTGAAAATTATGGGACTATGTCATCATGGTTTCATTCATCAATACAAACATAACTTAATATACCTAATATAAAAAATAGGCTCCCAGCGACAGAAACACAATTTCTAATACTTCATTTAATAGAAAAATTTTCAACCGGCAAATCAGTTACAGCATTATTAAGAAAATAGATACGAAAAAAAATGAGAAATCATGTATTTTTCCTTTTACTAAATAATTTATTTTTAATTATTGTAGTCATGTTGTGTGTCATTTGTTTTGTCTACATAATTATTTATTTAACTGTATGTAAACTGGTGTACGTTATTTGTATTAGCAAAATGATTTTGTCAAACGCGAAGTTAACCTTTCAACCGCTCGTGTCGGATATATCCGACAGCTGGTTTTTGTATGTTTTAAAAGTCGTATTTATGCGACTGAATAGACATGAGATTGGACAAAAATAAGTCGTAATTTATTCGTGCAATCGCATGAAATTTTTTACGATTGTTATACTTTTTGTACGATGGTTTTTTATTCCTTTTTGTACCGTCAATAGCAAGCAAGCCACTTGAGTACTTCGTCGATCTAAGGTTTCAGTAAAATATGAACTGTTGCGGCACTAGATACTACTGAAATCAATACGACGAAGTACTTAATGAGTGCATCTTAATTTCTCGTGACAGAACAATTCAAAAGTTCACTCACGAGAAAGAAATTTTTGTGTATGTTTATTAGAATGTTTTTAGAGTATTTTGAACCCTGTGATTTGGAGTTTAATGTTGTGTATTGCATTTAATATATCCATAAGTTGTTAGATAATGTTTGACTCTAATTATACTTAATAATTTATTTATATTAAAAAATTTTTGAAATGTCAAAAACCAAACGAAAGGCTTTTAGATACTGGTTTGTGAATTTTTTCCCCGTTTCACAAAAGCGATTTCCCGCCCAGTATGAAGAGCCCTTGGAAGAGCCTAACTTTCCTAATTTCAATAATAGGTCTGTAATAGTGTGCTCAAAATGTGCTTTCTGTAGTGGAATTAGGGATTAACATAAGTGTATTTACCCACTGCTAAAAACGACTGAAAAAGAAATTTTTTTCAAAATCTTCTAAATTGGCATACAAACAAAAATTCTTTGCCTCACGCTTTTATACACTATGATTTATCTTGATTACTGCTTCATATTGTCTGTGATTTTTTTATTTAAAGAAGGTTACGAAATTCTGTTTAATTATGTAAACAAAACCCATGATGACACTCAAAAAATTATTAATTAGTATTATTTTTAGTCGTTTTTAGCAATAGATAGTAATGTATCTAATTTAGCAAAACGGACCACGGATTGAATAGTGCCATATCACGTTAATTGTTACAATTGTGAGAAATAAAATGCCATTTTTTCAAATATTAACCTTTATTTTATTTAGTATAAACCTTTAATAAATAGAAATAAATAGAATTACACATTTTGGTACAGTCGATTACAGAAGATAAGGATTAGGCTGTCTATTCTGCCTCTCCAGGTCCACTTATTCTAAACCGGATCACGGATTCGATACGGAAAGTCTGGTTCGTTTGTGAAATAGAGATTCCGTGATCCGTTTGTTTCCGATACTTTAGAATCATGGAGCATTGTGGCAGCCGAAACTAAAACGTTAGTAACGAAAAACATTTTAAAGATGAACTTTGCATAATTTGACATTCAAAAGAGTATGTAAGTACCTAAAATGAATAAAATTTGACTTTGACTCAAAAACTCAGGCAGAGTCGCCATCCTGAATTTTTCGTTACGTTTCATACCGACATAGTCGCAATTTAATTAATAAGCTAAGCTAATAGTAGCGCTAAGCTTATAATAGCGCTATCAATGTGTTTGCCCGACTTTGCTCTAATAATAAAATCATTCCAAATAACTGACTGTTATTGGACAAACGACTCAAACAATCCTTTGATGTGTGATCAGAAACCGAAAAGTGGACGGAAACGCATGTTCGCTATTTGCGGTGTTTTACTCAAATAGACCGTGGTTTTCGGACAAATATAGCAAATACGCGAACACGTACGCCAAGTGAAGTGCCGGCATAAGGTTTTTACCTACCTTCAAAATTTTAGCAATTCCAATTGGAACTAATATTCCATTGAGTTTCGCACGGTCATGCTCCCTTATTCTGAACTGTCGGAAACTAAACGAATCACGGAATCTCTATTCCTATCACTTTTTATTGCAGCGAATTAGAGCGAGACGGGGCGTGACTTTCCGAACAGAATCCGTGAACCGACAGTTTAGAATAAGGAGCCTGGAGAGGCAAATCCACTGTACCGAATCCAGCTTCAAGATATAAACACTGTCTTTTTCTAGGACGGAGTTTCCTTTGAAACTTCATTTCAAGAAAATCACGACTTAGTTCTTACAGTTTTAAAAATAAAGTCGGAATTGCAACTTCGTAAGCGTTATAAGGCCTTTTGATATTGCGTTGCTTAGACACATTTCAATGATAATTATGTTTGGCGACCAGTGAATAGCTAGTGTGAATATATTACACAAAAGGCAACGATTCACTCAAAAAAAAATCGAGATATTCATACTAAACAAGCCGCCTGGCCGCGAATTATGCCGCGTCTGTCTGATTAAGGCCCATACTATAAGACGTAATTTTTTTACTGTTAATAGTAGTCCGGAACCGGTGCGCAGGCGATCTTAACAAAATCTTCGTATCTCACTGTGCCACTGTTTGACACATTCGCTTCTCGGAATATGTTGTCCACCTGTAAAGATAATCCACACATGAACACTTCAACGTTGAGGTAAGGACTCCGGTGGCGCAAAAAAAAGCCACCGTAAACTTTTTTTATTTATTTAATGGAAAACATATAGTTACAGTTTCACACACAATCATTACAATGTACAGGAAACCTAAATAGATTTATTTAGTACATCGGAACGGTCATTACCGATTGTTGCTATTATTACCATCTACAAGTAAGTATAAAACATTGGAATGGTTTTTTTTTCTTTTATTTTATTTAGGGACTTGCCTTTTAGACATGTCAGCCCCATCGTACCCTAATGATAGGAAATTGAACAAATACTATCCTAAATAATGTACCCAGAGCGGCAGTCGTTGGCGACGTAGTTTTTGAACCATTCGGCAGACCAAGGTAGCCGCATCAGATGTTGGTTCTGCCAAAATCTGTTGCATCACACCAATATCATTGGGCTCATTTCAATGTGAAGATAATGATTCAATTCAGGGGAATGTAAAAAGAGGGAAAATACCAAAAAAAACAATTTTTTTTCTGTCTGTTTGTACGGGCTAATCTCCGAAATGGCTGGACCGATTTCAATGAAATTTTGCATGGTGATACCTGGTGAGACCTTATATCACTGGGCAATCATAGACACTTTTTATTATTCCGGAAAATTAAAGGGTTCCTCTGGGATAGTTAAAAAACCAGTAACCGCGAAGGAAGTCGCGGGCAACAGCTAGTAATATTTAATTGTTATAGCAACATTAATGTTTGATTTGTATATTTTGCTCTATGGCAACTCTCTTCTGCCCTTCAGAAAGCGAATGAATGACAGTCGTGTCAGGTTTTCGCGAGTAGCTGCGAGTAGTAAGAGGCCATAGCGTTCCCGTTTACGAGACGAACAAATTTTACATTTACCAGCAAACGACACTTAAACTTTTTGGTCATGTCTCTATCTGTAAATCTCTTGTGTAAATCAATGCTTTACATCACAGTTCTATACAAAGTGATCATCCAAATGGGACGTATGGAGATAAGAGAATAAGGACGACCGAAACCATGACAGATAGTGAATCTCAGAAAATGAACTTTCCGAAACACCTTTGATGACGTCACCATCTCGATTTTTTTTTCTTACGTATTTTGATTCATAGCGATGAAATGTTTTATCATATTATAAAGTTCCTGTACTCCCGTGTCCAGTGTTGCAATTTTTAAAGTTATTGTTGGTGTAAATCTTACGTCATAATGAACACATTTAATAATGAAATCCTATTTAATTAATGTAATATTACATTTACAAAAACATAATTTTAAACTCTTGAGGGCCACGCGAGCGCCGGCGTTCGTTAACAGGTATGTCTCTATTGTGTCTCGTTTTGCGACTATTGAAATCATTTATTCTGTAATTAGATTTACATGAACGTCAATATTTTTTTTCCTGCTAGCTCTTCGACGTAAATGGCCTGTTGAGAAGAAGTGCCGCAAGAAACTCAGTTACCGTCAACAGTAACTGTTAGCCTTTTTTAAACAGCCATAATAACAAAAGGACTTTAGAACATTTTAAATATCGTAAAATAAGTATGTGCAGAGGAGCAAATTATAGTAGCCACGAATTTTTATCTTTAAAATAATCTTCTATTTTATAATACCCCTTTTTCATTCAACAGCTTTAAACAGTTGACTTAGATTTATGCAGTGGCAAGTCAATAAAACTTTGTGGCAGCCTATTATACATTCTTATGCTGATTCCTATAAAACATTTAACAATCTTCTGAAGTCTGAGGCTTGGAACGGCGAGCTTATGCCTATTTCTGGTGTTGGGGCTATGGCAATCAGAATTTTTAAGGAAAGTATTATAGTGTTGAGAGGTAAGCGGTAAACTTAACGTACCTCTCTGGCTGAGAGTCCCTCTCCCCAGTTCTGCAGCAGGTTCCGCAGCTGGCGGGCGGGTATGGACCCTTTCTTCTCCGCGTCGCCTGCTTTGAACGCATTCACCACCTAAATCATAAACATGACATAATATACTGTAACGAGGCGCTATAGCATATACATATATATTTGCGACTCTTTTCTGTTATCGCGCCCTTCCCCGGCCATTTTTTCTTTGTTTCTGTTTTTTTAACTTACTGTCTGTTTTCTCATTTTCTTGTCCTCATAATTACTGTTAAGTATATATTTATGAATTGAAACTGATTTATTACATTATTGGAAGAAGTCTGGCTGTGATATTGTAAGCAACATTTCTATTTTATTTATTCGTTCGTTTTCAAACGCACTTTTGTAAGTAACCCTACTATTATAATTATCTAATCGTTATGTATAACACTATTTCTGTCTTTGTAAAAATTAGTTCCGTGTGACGTCAAGAGATGGCGCTGCATGCTCTTTAATCGCGCTAACGGTGTTTCTTTTATGTGAGATATAGGGCAAGGAAAGATTGTAAAGAATAGCTATCCAATAAACCTGTTTGTACTAGGTTTTTTTGTTTTTATGGTTCATACCTAAGTACACTCGACGTTGTGGTACCTTGACAACACGGTGGTTGTACATGGTCCAATCGAGCCGGATCAGATAGTACGCTGGTCTGATTTGGGAAAGTCGCCATAACAGGGGCGCATTTTTTGAGCGTTTTTCGAGGAGCAAGTTCCTCTGGATCAGGAAGCAGGTCGACTCCTGAAGAGGTGGAGCCGCTGCAGCAGGAGGTCAGGGCTTGGTGGTGAATCCGGTCCTGGTCTTCGAGTCGGTACGAGTACCGACAGGATCCTGAGCCAAGGTGGTGAGAAAGAGACGGCAATATCCCTTTCTACAAGTGAGTGACAAGGATGGCAACAGTGAGTGTTTGAACAATTATTTAAAATTTTTACTTCAATTTTGAACTTTATTGCGTAGCGAAGATTACCTTAGAAGATTTGAAGTGATTTCAGGACTTAGAAAATTTGAAGATTTTATTTTAAGACTTAGAATAATTTTGTGCATATTTACTAGTAATATTAACTTGTAGTTTTATTTTAGGAAAAGTGGTTTAGACGGGGAACCTATGCCCGATTTCAAATAGAATCTGTGTGTTTTAAACACTTATAAAAATTTTGTGAATTTTTTCAACTTGTAAATTTTTTTGGAAAAATTACTTGGACAATGAATTATATAGAAATTTAAATTATTTATAGTGTTTTTTTTTATTGTTTCAAGTAGTTTTAAATGAATTTATATATTTTTTTTATTTTTTGTGTTAGGATAAGCTAATTAATTTGTGAAAGTGTGAAAATGTTTAATATATGAAATGTTGGTGTTTGGGGTTATTATTTATATAGACATTAAACTAGAATAAGTATTTACGTTAGTTTCTTTTATTTTTGAAGTCTTCATATACAGTCCACTGGCTTTGTAATATTAATTACTTTGTTTTAGTTTAAGTCTTAATGTATTTTGTTTTATTCGCAATGTTCTCAGTATTAGTTCGTAATGAATTTGAGTTGTTATAGTTTTATATTGTTAATTGTTAACTTTATTGTTGAAGGAGCGTCCAACAATGACCAATTGTTACTTGGGAAGTACATGGTGGGCGACATATAACTAATTTCTCTAAGGACAAAGTACTTCAGTTTGTCCTTGGTGGGCGGTTATGTATAACACTATTTCTGTCTTTGTAAAAATTAGTTCCGTGTGACGTCAAGAGATGGCGCTGCATGCTCTTTAATCGCGCTAACGGTGTTTCTTTTATGTGAGATATAGGGCAAGGAAAGATTGTAAAGAATAGCTATCCAATAAACCTGTTTGTACTAGGTTTTTTTGTTTTTATGGTTCATACCTAAGTACACTCGACGTTGTGGTACCTTGACAACACGGTGGTTGTACAGTTTTTATGTTCAGTGTTTTGTGATTTACCTTTTATAAAATTTGTTTCAGAGTGCCTTAGTTTTTGATAAATCAAATATATTATAAGTGACGACCCAGCGCCTTTTATTTATCTCCGGGCTCACCACGTCACAATACTTTCACGCCTCTTTCCCCGAAGGGGCAGGCAAAGATTAACGCCAGATATATTAAGACCTCATGTAACAGGTGGCGAGCCTGTTGCCTTGTACAGTACAGTCAGCAGAAGTAGCTCACCACTTTAGTACCGTGTCGAGACATCGCTTCATTTCATTCGAACTTTTAAGGTACTTTTAAAAGGTACTTAAATGGTACTTTTGATGCTGACTGTACCGGGCATAATTTGAGACAAACGATATTTACAATCAACAGCGTTTTAAACTGATGCCTCTGATGGTTACTCAGCTATCATCAGATTTTTTTTAAAGATGGCGAGTACTATGGTGGGTCCTCAAGCCTGTAGTGGCGAACCACCACTGAAGGGATTCTCTCTGGAAGGCATCCCCCCTAGGGGGTCCCGCTTCCAGGGAGAGCCTCCAGGGCGCTCGAGCCGGATTCTAGGGATGCAAGCGTCTCCCCCTCCCCGCGCTATCCTCCGCGCGCCTCATCACACAACGCATACCACTAGCCGCGCATGTTCTTTGCACATCGCTTGGTATTGGTGGAAACAGTCGCATACTTTCGTAGCACATCTCTGGTGGAAAATCACACAAATAGCTTTATCATATCGGGATTCAATAGTCATACAGAAGTGCTGTTGAAAAAAATTTTTGGTCAAACAGGATATACATAGATGCTGTAAGCTTACCTCGCTAGGTAGATTCTCAGCCCTGGAATGTATGTGCATCACTTCAAGGAAGTCTGCAAAAGACATTTTACCTCCTTTGCCCTTCAAGTATCCTGAAATATACAGGATTAGGTACACATTCTTCGTTATATTCATCATTTGTATTCATATATAACTAAACATGCAGTAACTATTTTAGATATAATTATAAATTTATTTTCATTGATTATTAATTTTGCAAAGCTACAAAATAAAGACTCTTTTTCAATCCATGCTTTTTACCATAATATTGGACTAGGATTCTTAGACATGGCAAAAGGTTTGACACCTGTTACATGGGGACTTAACATATCTGGGTGATTTACACTTCTGCCAACCCCTTCGGGGAAAGAGATGTAATGATATGTTATGAATAATTATGATGTTATGTTATCGATAGATGATATAATATGTATATGTTATGCTAAGATATCACTCACCAGTCAATTCCTGTATAGTAGGACTCATGCCCAGGGACCTCATGACCACTGTCAACTCATCCAGGGACGTAATCTGCCCGGACCGAGCAAAAAGGTAGAAGCATTCACGAAATTCTGTAAAATGTTACTAAAAATTAAACAAAACTGACAAAGTAAAAGACCAGAAAGTGGATGAAAGGATACTTAGTTGGCTTGCACACATTGGGAGAATGAAAGAAGATGAGGCATGTAAATAAACAAACAACATATATTCTAATTCCATTCTAAACGGATGGCCGTGTCTTAGGCCCAATTGCGCGATCGAGAGTTAGCACCTAACCCTGGGGCAAATATATGGGCAAACCCTGGGTTAGGCGCTAACTTTTGATGGCGCAATTGGGCCTTACTGCATTAAGATTCTAAAGGCACAGGTCAAATCGACCTCGACGAAAAACAAGAGCATGTATGAGGATAGTAATGAAAAGAATAGAATACTTTGTCTTTGAAAAGGGTACATTAATGATGTTGTTCAAGTTTAACCACCTATTCAGCCACATTTATATATGGCTGAATAGGTGGTGGAATTTGTAATGGATATTATATTTGCATGCTATTATTGGCATGCAAATATAATATCCATTACAAATTCACATTATACTAAATTATTGCAGGTAAATATATATAAATTCATGTATAAAGTTCATCAATCAACTCATGACACGTATTTTGGAGTTGTTGCAATAGAGAGATGCGTGTCAGGATCGTAGCAGGTGGACATCTGTAATCTCTGTCTATAATAGTTTAAGTTTCGTATTATTAATTCACATCAAGCCGTCGGAAATATCTTAAACATTATGATATTTTTATTAAAACAAACTCTTTCTTTGATTTAGTACATAAAACAACGATTCATTAATTAAATTGAACAAGTTTGATGAAAGTAGTACACATATCCGTTTATTTAGATTAGATAGCGGAACAACTTACCATCAATATCTTGTTCTTTGAAATACCGAGCCTGAAACACAGAAATAACAATGAATATTTCTTAAACAACAATAACTATATTCGTGGTACACAATTTTATTAAAAATTTACCATTTTATAGAGGATAAATCAGAAATATTAACAAATTAAACTCTGTGTGCAACACGCAACTTTCTTTCTCAGTCAACATCAAACAAAAATTTATAATCTTACACTACTGCAATACGGACCCACAATTTATATGCACTTTCATTTACCATATCATAAAAATATAACTTCCAAACAAATAATGAATGCCTGGAGCAAGAACATTCCCAAAGTTCCCAATGTCACTTTGACATTTGACAAGTCTGTGAGATGGCGGATTTCCGCAAGCCAAAAAAAAGGGAGTTTGGCGCTATTCTATAACTATGGCGGACGTGATTTTTATTTCAATGATTGTAATATTGTTTCGGAGTGCATATTGTTGCGTAAAATTAGTGTAGTATTGTTAAGTGTCTGTATTGACGAGCAATGTGAAGGGTCATTGAAATAAGCGTCAAGTGGTGTGAAAATAACCGTTTGACGCTCTCCCAAGATGCATTGAAATGCAAACTACTGAAGAAATAAAATACTGAAGACTTGGCTGTATGAGCTTCGTTCTCCTTGCCTTCCCTACATAGGAGAATTTTATAACAAAAAAAGGGAGTTTTGGCGGCATTCAACTATGGCGGACGTGATTTTTATTTCGATGATTGTAATATTGTACGGAGTGGATATTGTTACGTAAAATCAGTGTAGTTTTGTGTAATAAGTGTCTGTGATGATGTGCAATATGGAGGATTAGCGAAATAAACGTCAAGTGGTGTGAAAAGTGATGAGTTTTTTATCGTGGTAATCCACCTCATCCAAGTAGCGCCACAGTGTCTGCCATCGATCGTTTGACGCCAAACACTCCCAAGATGCATTGAAATGCATTACACTAGCATTTCAATGCAAACTATTGAAGATATATATATTGCAGACATGGCTGTATGGGCTTCGTTCCCTTTGCCTTTTTCTTCAATCTGTGTGACGGAATGTCATATGTACCTTAATACCTATCAAACTGACAGTTACCACAATATAATTTTTCCATGGTTCTATTGAAATTTTATTGATTAATAAACAAATAATTTGTAGAATTACTCTTAGTGATCATCGTGATATATGAACAATATTTACCTCGTTCTGCTGTGATGGATATCAGTTTTAACGTTAAGTAAGTTCAGTCTTATTTTCAGTGTCAGTGTTATCTAATTTTACCATTAATTTTCAAGGGTAATGTTTGAAGCTCTTTATAGGGTTACGAATACGTAAAACTGCATAAATTTTTCAATTATAATCACATAACTTAGTTAGGAACGCAAAAACATGTTGCTTCTAACATTATATTATTTCATTGCTAACTATTTTATAAATTTATAATATATACATTAACACCAAATTAAAGTCATTAGGAAGTTATCTTCTATCTTTAAATAGATAGTAATTTGTTGATATCGATTTTATTTCATTTTCGTTCAACATAAGTTCGAACTTGATCATGATGAAATAATTATATTTCATGTGTCAACTCATCAACTTAATTTTACAATGTTATTTAAAATTATTATTCTTTATTATTTTAAAGAGAACTTTAATACTTTAAGATTAAATTTATATAATCAATCTTAAAACATTAAAATTCTTCAATATTTCATAGCCTTTTATGTTAATAATTAGAATATAATTGTAGCATTATGAAAAACTAGAAATGTTAATAAGCTTTTGTTTTTACCTATACATATTATTAATGAATGAAGGTCAATTTGTGTTTAATTTTTTATTCTTAAAAATACATATTATTTTTAATACTTAGGTGTTGCGGTCAGTTTTTATAAAACCTTTTTTACAAATTTTGTCTATTTCCTTTATGTCTTTTTTTTATATGTCTGTCGTTGTTTTTTACTGTTACGTTGGTGTCTTCTCGTATCGTGTTGGAGCAAAATATAGCAAGTTTTAAAATATCTCTCGTTTCATTGCTAAGAAGAGTTCTAAACCAACACACACATATTCATCCTTAACATTAAGTATTAAAAATAATATGTATTTTACCCTCAAAGGATTGAGGGTCAGAGTGAACACTGGTGTTCGCATACAGTAGATATTTCTATGTGTCTTGTTCATTCTTCACCAGTGATAAGTTAATAATTGTTAACCATTATGTTTGGTTTCTACCCCCAAGGGGATAAAATTGGGGATGAAAGTTTGTATGAAACTTTGTAAATTTTAAACCGATCGGGCTGAGACTTTGAGAGAAAATTAAAGGGTTCCCGTGGGATAGTTAAAAAACCATAATAACCATGGACGAAGTCGTGGTCAACAGCTAGTTTAATACATTAAGCAATATTATTTATTTTCCAAATTGCTCATAGACATTCATATAATTATTTATCTTTAAAATAACTTACTACCTAGAGTAAAATTGTATTCCAATGCTAGAATTAAGTAAATAAAATATACAAAAAACAATTAATATACAATGTCAGAAAAATCAATTTTAGTTTTTAATTCCCTCATAATGCTCAGAAACCCAGACAATATAAAATATCTATTGTTTACAAACTGGTGTTCATGCTGACCCTCAAGGGGCTAATACAAGTTGATATTAATTAATTTTGTTAATCTTTTCTTTTCAAGTTAATTTTAAGATGTAAATTAATATGATAGATACTTTTACACCTTTCTACATATTTGAAGTTTATTCATTCACATGATTTTGTTACATCAATATTTATTTTACCAGCTCATTCAAAGGTTATTGACCTGTCTGTTATCTTTGTTATTGTAATTTGTGAAGAAATTTTCTTTGATTGTAATCCAGTCTCTAGAAATATACAAGGACTGGCAATAAGTCTATAAGAAACTCACTCGTACATATTTTTTTCTATAGAAATCTGCCTAAAAAGCATGAGCACCACTGTATAATATTTATCACGTTCTTATCACGCCCAATTGTTAAATTCCATAGTTCTTTGACATTTGTACGTGATAAATATCATATCACAGTGTTCATGCTGAGAGAGCTGGTTTGTGGTGTTACCAGACCAATAGATTCATCATCGATTGATGACAGATCAATGGTGTAATGGATTTGTTGAAGTTGTTCAATAGATTCTACTATCTATTGATGATCTCAATTGACGATCAAACAATAGGATTGGTAACTCCCTTAGAAATATGGGTTATCATTATATTACCAGTAATTAGAGCAAACCCAATTTTTGTATGGCTAAATGTGGTCTTAAGGAACACAGTGTTCCTTGGACTCTGTCCCTACAGTGATTGCATGCGTGATTGTATGTATGTATGTATGTATTAGAGCAGGTAAATTGAGTTTTGCTGTGTTGGACGTAAATACTCATAGAAAAAATAAAATCTTCACACATGAAAAAAAAAAAATTTTGTGTTTTTGTTGCTGTAAAGAAATTATACTAAAATTCTGGTTTAAAAAATGAACAAAGTATAGGATTTCCAGGAAATGTCCATAACATTATGTATAATTTAGGTTGTTGGTCTTATTTCAATCTGCATACTCTGAACAATTTGTTTATACATGTTACTATTTCATCATCTGATGCATGGATTAACAGGATTAGTCTCAGTCCAGGGGTTATGATATGACACCTTTTAGGAATGAAGTAATTAATAAAATAGTACTTCATACAAATCAAATGGCGCACATGAGGGCAGGGTCCAGCAGTAATTTAGGCTGATGCTAATAAATAATTTGCACTAATTTATATATTTTTTTTCTTTCAGAGTTACAAGCAAACCACAAAACTGCTGAGAAACAAAAATCATGGAAGATCCTCTTTACAGTATATCAAAATCTTACAAATACTATTTGGATCATTATAAAATATCTTAGACCCTATAGGGCATAGCGAAATTTAGTTCAAATAACTTTATTGTTACATAGTAACTAAAGAAATATATTTATTTTATTAATATTATTTTTGTTAATCGTGAATTTTATCTTATGTTGATTCCATTTGTAAATGTGTATTTAATACATTAAAAGGGCTGTTTAATACTGTAGGCATAAATAGTTACCAAAGAGATTGTATACATAATAGAATAGGTTTTCGAAGATACATAGATGGTTGAGTGTTTGGACTAGAAGTGTATGTTTAGACAAGGATAGAAATATCTTCGCTTGTAAGTGAGTAGGGAAAAGACAAAATGACAACTATGGTTGAATCTCCGCCACCCCATCTGATCACTACTATCGAGTGGGGGATGATGGACAAGAGGAAGTTTTTCCCATTGTATACATTGAGCAGCTTTACAGGTAATTTTGGTTTATTAAATACGATTTCTATAAAAATTCGTCATTAGATATAATACGTCCCAGTGCTGGGCTCAGGCGTTCCTACCTGGAGAAACACATGGGGTATTGCAATAACGACTGGTACCAATAACTTATAAAACGAACCACGTAACCTCGGATCTCAAAATTTAGGACTCCTGTGCAAGGATTGACCATGGCAAAAATTGCTTTGTCCTTAATATCGTAATGCGAATCGTACGAACCCTACGCTACCACTTGTGGAATACATTTAGAATATACTAGAACAATTCCTAATTGTAAATTAAGAGTGTTTGCACCTCTACAAATTTTTTCGGAAATATAAGTGTGACGATAAGAATCCCTTCAAGTTTTTATTATCAGTCAACAAACATCTTTGTAAATTAAAGTTCTCTAAAAGGCTTTTGACAATGTATTACAATTGCAGTATTTGTAAACTCGTAAGTAATTCTTTCGTAATTTTATGTATTTATATCAACATTTAAATATTTGCCTAAATACAATGCAGAACAGTGTACGAGGGCGACACTGAAAATTTCGGTAATCACTGAAAATATTTATTGCTTTTCGTAGTATTCTCCGCGAAATTTGACACATTTTGCCATACGATCATTGAAGCAACCATTCCATTCGGAAGTTGGGGTCTCCAAAATGGCCGTTTTGTAGGCGTCCAGCTTCTTCAGGTGATGAAAATCTCTGTCCACGCAATTTATTCATTATTTTAGGGAAAGAATAGAAATCATTAGGGATTTAGGTCGGGGCTATACGGCGGATGGTCTAATAATTCTATGTGTTCTTGCTCTAAAAACTCTTTTATTCTGTCCGCGGTGTGAGAACTCGCATTGTCGTGATGGAGGATGATGCGGCGGTTGCAGTTCTCTTTACGGAGTTCAAGAGCGACCTGTGGCAAACAAATGCTAGCATACCATTCTGCATTAACCGTTCTTTGTCCCTCAAGAGGAATAGTCGTAACATGGCCGGTTTTGGAGACAAACGTGGCCACCATTTTTTTTGCAACACCGATTTTTGTTGGCTTTAACTCATTTTCGAACACCCAAACTCGTGACTGATTTTTTGTTTCGGGTTCGTACGCGTATATCCAGGATTCGTCACCTGATACGATGTTGTATACAGCATTTGAGGATCCTGCGTGGAATCTTTCGAGAGTTCTGACGCACCAAGTAACGCGAGCCGCTTTTTGCTCTTCACAGAGCGAATGCGGTATCCATCGGGAAAACAACTTTTTTACACCTAATGTTCATGCGAGATTATTTGTATTTGACTCTATGCCAATGTCTAAAGTGGCCTGAATTTCGCGATATGTCACATGTCCTCGATCTTCCTCAATCAGCTTACGCACAGCATCAACGTTTTTTTGGGTGACTGCAGTTTTTTGGACGATCTTGACGGACGATCACTGAGTTTGACACGTCCACGTTAAAATTCAGCAAACCAGCGATAAATTGTGGTTTTGGTTGGGGCTTCATCACCAAATGCAGAAATCATCCGTGTTTTTGTGTTAAACCACTTCGAAAGTCATAATAAATCATCGTTCTTGAATTTTCTCGAGTTTCTCAACGACTAAACAAGTTTGACAAAACCTTGTGACAAGATTCTCCAATCTTTTTTAAAATAAATAAATGGTATTTGATTTTTAAAACCAAGGAGTTTTCAATTAAAAAGATTTTTATATGACAGGAACAGTGGAAATATTCCATTCCCGATACTTTTAGTGCAGCCCTCGTATTTAGTTTTTTACACAAAATTATCTGGAGTTCCACTAGGATCTTTACTTGGTACTATACTGTAAATCAAATATTTTCTCATACAATGTATTGCTCAGTCAAATTTATCGAAAACGCATTATCGAAAAGTTTATGTTCTTCTATTAATATTTGTATGAGCATAGCGTGATGGCACATAGTCCACAAAACAGTATCGTGCGATATCTAGTACTTTTGGCGATAAAACATGAGATAATGTATTAGTATGAAGTAATTGAGGCTGCTTATCTTAATGATGAGGCGTTTCTTTACTAGGCAACGACTTTTTTATAAATAAAAAAGTACAGACAACTTTTGTTTCATAGAATTCATGACGACTCCCTCAAAGCAATTTACTACCTATTTGTTATACCAAATACAAAAAAATACAGCAAATTTTTCAAAAAAATGCCTTGGAGTGGCAGCAAACTGAAGTGGCAGTGGCTGGTCACATTAGCCGTAGAACTGACGGCCGTTGAGGTCGTCAGGTTCTCGAGTACGGACCTCGGTAAACGTAGTGTGGAACGCCCTGTGACAAGATGAGATGACGATAGTCCAAGACTGGCTGGAGTGCGTTGGACGAGAACGGCCGAAAATCGAGAGCGGTGGCGTGCATTAGGGGAGACCTATGTCCAACAGGAGTGGGTTGATGATGTACGCAAGGGAAGACTTATTTAATTAAGAAAAACTACTTATAGCCTAACCTACAAATAAAAATAAATAATATAAAAATATCTTCAGTCATTCTCACCTATCAACTAACCCCATTTTAAGCAACTAATGCTGCTTGTGTTACGGATATTAGGTGACGGATAAATATACTTAATACATATAACATATATATTCATGTGATTTACATTACTTATATATACATCCAAGACTGGAGAACAACAGTCTGTATTTTTCACACAAACATTTGCCCCCACCGGGGATCGAACCCAGAACCTCTCGAAATGGCGATGCCTTGAGACGGATATATGTTTATATGTATAGAATATGAACCGAATGTCTATTATGTAATAACGTATTATTTATTTTTATTTACTAACAACACAGTAGTATATAATATTATATGAATACAAGAATCTGCAATTTAAACATATAAAAAATACGTGGATGATATAATGTTTTGCTCATGCCTACATTGATGATTATATTTTCGTTGCAGTAAGATGCGCACTGTACCCGCTGACGCTGGTGAAGACACAGATCCAAGTGCAACGGAAGAAGGAGGCGTACAGCGGCGTGCTGGACGCCATCTCCAAGATATACAGGCATGAGGGCGTCTCCGGGCTTTACAGAGGATTCTGGCTGTCAAGCGTAAGTATGAATATTACATTTTATACTTATTCGTCCGTATGTACTGTACTTTCCCGTGGTCCGGGACACAAAAATAATGTACCAACTGCTTTTCTTGCCTAGCATGTCGTAAAAGGCGACTTACGGCGTATTGGGTACTGGGTCTGTGATTGTGTAGGCGATGAGCTAGCCACTTGTTACTACTCTTTCACGATTTTCAATCTGAATTTTTGTATGGCTAAATGTGGTCTTAAGGAACATAGGCAAAGTCCAAGGGACTTTGTCTATCCCTTCGGGGATTACAGGCGTGTCCCACTACTGGGCATGCGTTCCTCATAGAGAAACACCTAAGTATGGGACCAACGGCTAACGCCTTCTGAAGCACAGAGGAGTTCGATATCACAAGCTTTTTGGTCACACATCCACGGTCTGACCATGGTGAAAGAACTTCGTTTGTCGATATCGAAAGCCAAAGCGCACTAACCACTATGCCACCGAAATCCTTAATCACAAATAAAATGTGGAATAAGGCAGTATCTATAGGATAATGGGTTCTCAGCCATACCAATATTATAAATGCGAAAGTAACTCTGTTTGTCTGTCTTGCTTTCACGTCACAACTACTGAACCGATTCAACCGAAATTTGGTACATAGATAGTCTAGAGCCTGAGAAAGGACATAGGCTGCTTTTTATCCCGATATTCCCTTGGGAACCGGTACCGCGCGGTGTAACCGTGGTTATCAATATCTGTTCGAACAAGTATTATGTGATATATTCCGTCAATATGTAATTTCATTTCTAATTTGAAAATTTCTCGGCATTGTAAAATAATGACACGACAACAGAGATTTATCACCATGACAACAATAATCAGATGACACTGACAAGAAATGTTATTTGCATTTTTTTATAATTAGAGGTTTTAGTTCAACAATTAACAATCAACATTTTGCTAATAAGAGGTAGGAATGTAATGTGGAGCACTTTGTAAAACAACAGTGCAGTGTTAACAAACACACAAAAACTTTTTGTAAACTTTTATCGGCGTTAAATCAATAGCCACGCGAACGACGTCGAGGGCACAGCTAGTTAAATATAAATAATTCTTTAGTTTCAGATAATCTCAGGCGTCTTCTACATCACAACGTACGAAGGCGTTAGACATGAGTTGGGGAAATATGATTTAAGTCCGAAAACAAAGGTATGTAAGTTCAGAATAATATACATGATTTATTAAAAAAAAAAAGATACATTTTCTAGTAATTGATCCTTGTTCCTTCACTGATCCTTTTCCTAGATTTTATACATTTCCGGTAACTTAAATATTGCTGTCAAAATAATTATTTTGCAGCTCAACTAATTATTTTGCTGTCCAATAAATTGTTCTGATGAACAATTAATTAAGTAAGTTCAGAATAATATAAATGATTTATTAAAAAAAACAATACATTTTCCAGTAATTGATCCTTGTTCCTTCACTGATCCTTTTCCTAGATTTTATACATTTCTGGTAACTTAAATACTGCTGTCAAAATAATTATTTTGCAGCTCAACTAATTATTTTGCTGTCCAATAAATTATTCTGATGAACAATTAATTAAGTAAGTTCAGAAAAATATAAATGATTTATTAAAAAAAACGATACATTTTCCAGTAATTGATCCTTGTTCCTTCACTGATCCTTTTCCTAGATTTTATACATTTCCGGTAACTTAAATACTGCTGTCAAAATAATTATTTTGCAGCTCAACTAATTATTTTGCTGTCCAATAAATTATTCTGATGAACAAATAATTAAACTGCCGACCAAATAATTATTTTGCCGAAAAAAATAATAATGAAACTATTTATTGCGTAGGTACACCAGACAGAAAATTACAAAGAAAATGCTTAAAACTAGATGACACAATTGGCGGCCTTATTGCTAGGCAATGTCTTCCAGACAACCTATTGATGAAGAATCATAAAAAAATATAGGGGTGCACAAAATGAAAGACTTAATAAAATATATTATAACACAATAAATTTACATAAAGAAAAAATAAAATAATCACGACAGCAAAAGAAAATCAACAATGATGCAATCAGCAATTATTTGTTTGCTGCCCAAATGGTTTTTCGGCTGACCTTCTTCGTCATCAGCCTATATACGCCCCACTGCTGGGACAGGCCTTCCTCATGGAGAAACACATGAGGAGTATGGGCCGTAACACCACCACGCTGGCCCAATGCGGGTTGGTGGGTAGAAACGGTCACAAATGCGACCGGGACCAACGGCTTAACGTGCCTTCCGAAGCACGGAGGAGCTCGGGATCACAAAGTCTTGGTCACCCATACACGGCCTGACCATGGCGAAGGTAGCTTTGTTTTCGATCGAAGCCAACGCACATCTCACCTTTTAGCTGACCAAATGATTAAATGGCAGCCCTTATTAATTACTTCCCATTCTTTATTAGTATTTTGTTCCAGTCTTTCATAGGCGGCGGGTGCGCGTCGTTGGTGGGGCAGACGATCATCGTGCCGTTCGACGTGCTGAGCCAGCACCTCATGGTGCTCGGCCTGGTCAGGGGCAGGGCGGGGGGAAGTAAAAACCCTGTGAGTTTACTTTTTTTTATTATTATTACAATTGACAGGGAAGCTCTTGGCCTTCATCTCACCTGATGGTAAGTGACGATAAGGCCGAAGGTGGAAGCGAGCTTCACCTGTAATTCTCAACAACTGAACTGGCTATCTTACCTCTGATTGCCGGAACACAACAATGCTTATAACATTGTTATTATGGCGACAGATTTAAGTAAGACGGTGGTAGCTAGCCAGGCGGGCTCAGAAGCCCTGCCACCAACCAAACCGAGCAGAAAAACTTCTGCCCCCGTGGGGAATCGAACCCGACCTCCCAATCAACACCCGGCGGTGTGAACCACTAGACCAGAGGCCGTTAAACCTTTGCAATGATTATTTCTTAGGCAAGTTACATATTTTACCATTTTACATCTACAATTTAAAAAGCAGTGCCGAAATTACTTTCCATCTCGCTTCTTCGTTCGTGAAGCGAGACACAGTGAGCAATTTTGTCTTCGGTTCGTGCTTGGTCTTCTGGATCGCATACACCTGGGCTGGGTTGGCTGGAAGAGATCTCTATTAGAGACTAGCTTACCCGCGACTTCGTCCGCGGTTACGCGGTTTTTTTTAACAATCCCACGGGAACCCAGGGATTTTAGGTATAACATGCAAAATTTCATTGAAATCGGTCCAGCCATTCCGGAGATCAGCCCGTACAAACAGACAGAGAAACAAAAAAAATGTATTTTCCCTCTTTTTACATCCCCCTGACTTGATTTAAAGCATGACTGACGAGCATTCGCGTGAAATGTAATATTATAGATTCTACTTTGGCATTAGTTGAAGTGGAGCGCATTGATGTTACAAGTTGTATCAAGATATTACACATTGTATCATTACAAGGTACGCATTGTAATATTTGTAACGTTACATTACACGCGAATGCTCCTAGTGAGGGAGCACCCTAAGAATTGTTACTTCGTTGCAGAAAATAAACCCTCTGGAGTTGGACTTGGACAAGCGCTGGTCCAAAGCGGCGCTCGCGCGGGAGGTGGCGCTGCGTGTGTACAAGCGGCGGGGCGTGGCCGGCTACTACCGCGGGTACTGCGCCTCGCTCGCCGCGTACGTGCCCAACTCGGCCCTGTGGTGGGCCCTGTACCAGGCCTATCAGGGTGAGCGCACGCACACGCACACACACACTTTGTGCTTTGTAAAATATTACAGTAATTTGTTTAAATGTCTTAAACAAAACACGACTACACTATTGAGATATCCCGACAGACTCACATATACTGTTCAACCCAAAACTAGTCTTTATGCAAAGAATAGGCTAGTTGACCCTCTTTTTATTGGGCCCCAAATGATTAATTATTGACAGCCATCACCATAAAAAAAACAATACAATTTTTTTCTGAAGCCTATAACACAATAAATTTTAAATTGTACCTAAATTACGTTTTTGCTTACATGTCAAAAACGCCTTCGGTCCTGATGGGCTATGAACTCAGAGTAAACAGAAATGGAGTAGCCTTTGTCTAACATTCCCCTCTGCCAAATGCACAAGCATCGGATGCTTGCACGTTTAATAAAACTAGTTGAGCCGCCGGGAACACTGCCGCCGGGAACTCTGTTCGCCGTTGCGGCGAACAGAGTTCCCGCAAAAATGCCTGCCTGTGCTGTTTTTTGTTGTAAAAATAAATAGAAAACATTGAGTATGCTAAAAGATGGTGTCACCTTTTATTTGTAATTAAAATTTTTACGATTTCATGATTATTTACTTCATTATTTCATGTTTTAGAATTCTACGATTTCAAATTTCGAACGCTAGTCTCGTGGGGAGTGCGGCTGTGACGTTGTCAAAACGCACACCCCACGTGACTATTTTAAGCGTGTGTGTGCGTAAAATTCAAATTTGTGTGTCGAATTATGCATGTGTGCATTTGTAAAAACGGCTGGCTTTGAGTGTAGTGGTAACCTCACCCCCCGCAAGAAATGGCAGAAAAAAATGTTTGAATAATTGACTAATGGCTACTCCAGTTCTGTTTACTCTGAGGCTATGAATGATCTGTGCCGTAGCCGACATGCTTGATTGGTTGCGACTGGCGTTTGACAGATTTTGACCATGCGTAGTAATTGTTTACATGAAGCGTTACTCAACTAATTTCACGAACATGGTGGATAGCGTTTTTGGCAGATGAAAAAAAAACTACAAATAAAATTTATTAAATTTGAATTTCTACAGCAATCGCTTATTTATATTTATCGATCTTGGTATATTTCGGATCCTTGTACTAAATACTATGTGAATGACATATTATTTTCATTGCTTTTGATATGAGTCAACTAGCCTATTGTCCAGCCATGTGTGTTAAGGTGTTTCCAGCGGATTTTCAAATACTACCAATAACACGATTTCGGAGAATTGTAAAGCTACAAGAGCGATGTTTTTATTTTGTTGGTGAATATTTTGATTACTTAGATCCCTTTAGTATAGCAAATTATTGTTAAATGTTTGCGTGCGAAAATATGGCGAAATGTGAGAATAAATTTACCTCAGCTAAGACCTATTTTGTATCACTCTGCAAATAAAATGACTTGATTCGAGTTGATAGTTGCCGATTTGTCAATTTCTTGTTTTCGTTTGTTAAAGACGAGCTTCTAAGGCTAAGTCCATCTTGGGTGTCGCACCTACTGATACAGTGCGTGGCCGGCACCATGGGAGGGTTCACCACCACCATACTGACCAACCCCTTAGACATCGTCCGAGCGAGGTTACAGGTAAGGCAGGAATATCCAGAATTTTGCCAGCTAAATGTTTTGCCAAACCATTTTTATACAAAAACTACATACATAAGTCACGCCCTTTTTCCCACGGGGGTAGGCAGAGATTACATCCTTCCACTTTCTTTCGCTTCATCAACTCATTACAGTCCTCATACATGTTCGGCGATTTCGGGTACTTTTGACCTGGCCCTTCTCAAGAACGACTTTAATTTGGTCGAGGAACTTTCGCCTAGGTCTGCCTCGTCCCGTATCTCCACTCACACCCGATTCATATATCCCTTTAGTCAATCTATTTTCATCCATCCATTCCACACGTCCAAACCATTTCAGCATACCTTTTTCTAATCTTGTCACTACGTCCTCTTTCAAACCACACTCCCTTCTTATCACATCATTATATATCCTATCACTCAATTTTACTCCAGCCATGCTTCTCAAAGCTCTAATTTCTACCATTAAACAGAAACTACTATTTTAAAAACTACCATGTAGTGTTAAAAAGCTTTAAAACTTTTTTCAAATTGTTAGTTGATGATATGTTATGTTACCCTTTTCGCAGGTCGAAGGCGTCAGTACAATGCGGCAAGTGTTCCGCGACCTGTGGCAAGAAGAGGGCCTTTTAGGGCTGTACCTAAAAGGTTTATCTGCGCGATTGGTACAGTCTGCGTGCTTCTCATTCAGCATCATTCTGGGCTACGAGAGCATCAAGCGTGTGGCTGTTAGCGACGAATACCGCCCGCGCGTGCGCTGGTGAATTATATACTGACGAATCATTTTGCGGTGTTTTATTTGAGGCATATTTGCAATTCCACAAAATTTCGCAAACAAAAACTGTAATTGAGAACAAAAACTCCCATTTAGCGTACAAAACCTACTATTTTTCATTCGAAAGCTACCATTTGCGAACAAAAAATACTATTTTGATTACAGATTACTGCATTTAGAATCAACTATTTTATACGTAAATAGACACTTAAAACGAAATTACTATTTTGCATTCAGAAGCTACTGTACAACAATGGGGTCGCAGACGACTATATTAAAACCAGTTCGGTAGCGAAAACTATTTTAATATACGCTGAACAAAGAATCACAAACACAAGCTAATTAACTATGAATTGATGAGACATCGCTAGCGCGATGCCACTGCGCTTAGCGCCATCTCTGTGTGACAACTGGTACTAAATTTATGAAGAAGATTTTTATAATAAATTGAACATCTTATGATAGATTACGATTGTACAGCTACCATTTTGCGTACTACATGAAAACAAATGCTATTATTTTGTAAGCAAAAGTTACATATGTACTTATTTAACCAATCGTTGAAATAAGCAAATTCGGTAAATCCAATTGATTTCATTACTGATAATAATTCTGCCTAATAATAATTTATCTGTAAGATCCATCAAAAACAGCGAAGGTATACCTATATCGTTATCTTCAATAGATATGCTGTCAGTTACTGAATGTTGTATCTGTCAAGAATCTATCAAGGAAGTAATTGTAAACATATGTACAACATTCGCTCTGATAAAAGATATGCCAGGCGCGTGGACTTATACGGTCAATTTACAATTTACACTCATTATTCACATCATATTTTAATTAAAACTTTGACATTTTCAAAATTACAATATTTTATTTTATTTCCCACAAAATGCTACCTACTACTTTGTCTATAAAAAATTAACAAGCACCTAGGTGCCAATCAGTAGGTACCTCATCAGTAGGTACCTAACTACCTACCTATCAATTATTCTTAATAAAGTAGGTATGTAGGTGATCAAAGTATGTCATATAATTATAACAAATTTGGTATTAGGTAACTATATTATTACATAAAACACATCGTCCTCGTCGATAAGGATCTTGGGTTCAGGACAGATTGGAAAATTGGAGGTAGCGATTAAAAAACGTTGGCCTGAAAATTAGCAGAACCAAAACCGAATACATGTATTAAGTACTGCGATTTCGGCGATCTTTCAAATCCTTGGCCCGTTGCGCTCGATGGAGAGTCTCTTCCATTCTGTTCGGAGTTTTGGCTCGGGACATAAAAAGAATGTACCAACTGCTTTTCTTGCCTAGCATGTCGTAAAAGGCGACTAAGGGCGTATTGGGTACTGGCTCTGTGATTGTGTAGGCGATGAGCTAGCCTCTTGTTACTACTCTTCCAATTTTTTTATGGCTAAATGTGGTCTTAAGGAACACAGTGCTCCTTGGACTCTGCCTACCCCTTCGGGGATTGCAGGCGTGATTGTAGGTATGTTCGGAGTTTCACTACCTAGGATCTCTACTTCAGCAGAATTGAGATGGTGACCGAGCCGTCAAGCGAAGGATTAGCTCAGGATGGATGAAATAGCGGCAGGTTAGGGGAACTAATTGTATATTTCCCTAATATTGAAGGGAAATATTTGTAAATCTGTAATAAAGACCTGTCGTCATGTATGGATCGGAATGTTAGCCTGGAAAGCGGATGGATGAACAAAGATTGCATATAGCTGAAATGCGAATGTGTGGTCGAGAATGGATAGAGTGAGGAATGAATATATTAGGGGAAGTCTGAAAGTTGTCCCGATTGCTGATAAACTGAAAGAAAACTACTTCCTTGGTATGGGCATGTAGGAGAGAGACTGATCATGTCACCAGGAAAGTTATGGATTTGAAAGTGGATGGGCGTGTAGGGAGAGGAAGACCAAAGATAAGATGGATGGATTGTGTGAATGATGATATGATGAGGAAGGGAGCGAGTGTTGACTTGGCGAGTGATAGAAGAGAGTGGAAGAAGAAGCCATGTTGCGCCGACCCCAAATAGAATTAGGTACTAATTATTACATAAATTAGATACAAATTATTACATAAAACACTACTAAACCTAACCTTTTATCGCTGACCTCTCAAACAAAGGAATGATAAATAAAATCATCGTCACATCCAACTGTCGAGTAAGTACTTAACTGTGACGCATTTATGTTTGCGACAAAGAGAATTATTAACTAATCCCAGATAATATATCATACATAGTCTTCAGTGAAGAGATCATAGGCGTAGTGATTTGTCGAGTACGTTGTCTTTCGATACTGAAAACAAAGCTACGTTCACCATGGTCAGTCTTTAGACGGGTGACCAATTTGTAATCTCGATTTCGTATGTGACATTAGGTCGTTGGTTTCGGTCGTTATTGCAACTATTTTTATCATTCTGGTGGGGTCACAACTGCTATTTTTTCTGTACTAATGTAGATTATTCTGAAGAAATGTTTCTTTATAGCTTCATAAGAACTCCAGAATTCAAGATCACAAAGTTTTGGCGACCCATCCAAGGCCAAAGCGGCTTTGATTTCACTATCATAAGCCAAAGCGTGCGAAAATCTACCCACCGAGCCCTTCTAAGGCAGTATAAAGCCCGGCCCTACTTTGTTTTGCTTATTATAAAGGTAGCTTTATAATAAGCAAAGTACATTAAACTTCCTGTAAACTTCTTTATTCATACACTCAATGACACAACAGTGAATCATTAATATTTTTTTAACATTCCGTTTTATTACTGACTAGCTGTTGCCCGCGACTTCGTCCGCGTAGAATAGTTACTTTGAGATAGTGTGATGGTATGTAGCCTTATAGTCTTTCTCAATAAACAGGCTATCCAACACTGAAAGATTGTTTCAAATTGGAACAGTAGCCTATTGCCAATAATACAATCCTATGCCAATTAGTGGAATTTAAAATTTACTCCTTTCGGTTAAAATGGTTCAGTAGGTATAACGTGAAAGCGAGACAGACAGAGATACTTTGCATTTATAATATTAGTATGGATATTACAGATTCTCTATAAGCGATCACCAACAAATCGGCGCGACTCATGCGAGTTGCCGCTTTAATATACCATTGGCCCTAGTTTTGACAAACAGACAGACAGATTAGGTTTACTGTACCCACCAACTCGCATTGGGCCAGCGTGGTGGTATTGCGGCCCATACTCATCCGTTTCAAATCAAATAAAAAATAATTTTATTTCCTTGGCCAATTCGGCACCTAAAATCGTCAACATTTTACATTATTATGCTAAAATGCATAAAATAAATAGTTTATTATAAATATTTTAAAATTAGAGTATTAAATTAAACCATAGTATTCAAGTTCATTACCGCGAGCGCTTGTAGCAAGTGCATCCACAGGAGGTACATCGTTGACTGTGGTTGTAATCGACACAAGCGGCCGGATTCCGAGAGAAAGGTTTTTCATGAGAAGAACCCGGCAAGAAACTCATGAGCCACTTTTTTAAATAGCCAGAGGGTTTTTTTATAGGCTGAGAACGAACGAACGTTTTCTGTAGTATGAATTAGCAGGATCAAACGAAAATAATGTTGAGAATTGGCAAAAAGACATTTTTGTGATATCTTAATACATTTATTACAAAATACTTTATATTCACAGCTCACAATACGTAAGTTAAGGCTATATGGCAAGCATACATGAGATATAAATAATGAATAAATATCTTCAAAGATTCACAACTATCAACTAGCCCCATTTTAAGCAACTAATGCTGCTTGTTTTACGTATGGACACTAGATGACGGATAAACACAATATTAAATAGATAAATAAATACATATAAATATCCTGAATATATATAAACATCAAAGACTAGAGAACAAATGTCTGAAAATTCATCGCCCAAACACTTGCTCCCACAGGGGATCGAACCCAGAGCCTCTCGGCATATAGACCACTCGACCACGGAGGTCGTTATAATGAGATTAATATCTATATTTCTAAATAAAGTCCAAGAAAATTGATGTAAAGTGAGGTTGAATTCTTAAGAGTAGGTTTGTAGCCTATAGCCTTCCTCAATAACTAGGCTATTTAACACACACAATTTTTTTTCAAATTGAAACAGTATCCTCCATTGGTGGAAATGAAAAGTTACTCCTACTCTATCATTAGCAGCAAAGTTTACCTATAATGGCGTAAATTTGTTCTTCATTTTTCTGGGAGGCGTTATTTAAATTTTTTAACATTCACCCGCATGGCACCCGTTTCCATGGGAATATCGGGGTAAAAGGTAGCCTATGTCCTTTCTCAGACTACACCATCTGTATACCAAATTTCGGTTAAATTGGTTCAGTAGTTTTGACGTGAAAGCGAGATAGACAGAGTTACTTTCGCATTTATAATATTAGTATGGATAGCATAGCTTCTAAACTCCGCTTTGCTGTTCCAATAATTCTATGAATCAATAGTGTTGCTAATAGTCTCCGGTCCGAACCCTCGCTCCGCGTAGACAGGCAGACTTATCTCAACTGGTGGTACTATGTCCACAGAATCTCATCGGAACGTCACGTTTCGTCTCGCTGTTTCGCCACAATAAAAGTTTGTTTTTCGACAGTTGCAGATAAAAGGACTACTTCCACCTTACAGAAGACCTTGAACTAATTTTTGCGATGTGTTCTTCTTGGTCGGCTTTCACACAGACCGGGAAACGGAGAGAATCGGAGCCGATCGGCTGCCCACCGCCGTAGAGTAGACTAATAAGAACAGCCAATAGCTCCTCCTATTATTCCACACTAAAGGCGTTCGGATATAATCTCGAATATTCCGAAAAACGAACAGAATAAACCTTATTGCAATGAATCAAAACACTGTTTTAAACGTGATAAAGAAATGCTCTCCTTTCGAGCCAGTCTGCGTGAAAGGACAATAAGGGCTCGTGGTTAGGGATGGTGACAATAGTCGGCAGCGAGCGTCACGTCTTGCTTACTTGTCTGCCAGCCAAATAACAGAACATTTTAGTTCAATGTATATTATTTATAATCTTTGGACATTCTCCTCCTCGAGAGGACGGAAGCACTGGTTACACTGAGTACAATGACTACACACGATTTAATAACACTCACAGACATCATAATATGGGTAGGAAACAATTTACAAATACAAAATAATACAATTGCTTTAGGTACTGAGATCCTTGTGTAAAACTTTCTTTAATTCGATTTATATTCGAAATCTGTTGTTGTGTTTGAGGAAATTTGAACTAAGTTTTCGGTCTGCTTGAAATGTCATTTAAAATATTATCTATATCTTCATCTTTGTTTAATGGCGATGGAACGTTTGAATTCCCCAGAATCAAGTGGTTCGCTGAGTTCGATACAGTAGTAAATTTGACTCTGTTAAACCTAAAAGTTTTTGTGAGAGAACCAAATTCAAATTGTCCAATATGCTTAATTAGAGGACCTGTTGATCAACAACAATTTGACAACAAGTTGACAACAATAAACTGCAGTTTGACCAGCACTTATTGCACATACAACAATAGCCAATGAAATTATAAGCATTCTTAACACTTATGAATAAATATGCCAAATAAGGTAGTTCCGCAGAAAATATACATGTGCTTTATCATAGCAAAATATATTACAAATATCATGTCACATATTATATATGATTTATGATATTTAAATTTATAATTTCTCTGTTAATAACCATTTCACACCAGACAAAAGATATCTTTTATAAAATCAAGATAATCCTATACAATACATAAATTCTTGATTATGACCGCTGTCTACTTATTTTCTAATATATAAAAATGTAAACATGCAAGCGATATATGCATTTGTCAGATTTACGTAAGGTGTCACTTCTAGATAAGTTCATGATTAATTTTCTGACAGAAAACTACATACTAATCTGTTCCATTTTTGAGTTTATCTGTTCGATAGTGGCTAGCTGGAAATGGTCATCGTGGTCAATATGTAAAAATTCCTTAAACTTTAATAAGCTCACAGCATCAGCGACACCGTATAAAAAACTAAAAGAAATTGCAAAATTTGTACCACATCTTTGCAAACAGGTCATCTTGCCTGCTCTTTAGCTGCTGATGATAAAGCTTGACCAACTAATACCTTTTCGCCAGCAACAAACTCAAATTTAAAATCCTTTGGTGCCTCAAATAGTAATATAATCGTACTTCCCATATTGAACTGACCAAATAGTTCCCCTTTCTTTATATGTACCTCTCCAAGTTCCAATTCATCTATGCGGTTACGCTTTCCTTTAGTATTTGTCTGCAGTTGTGGGTCACTGTATATTTCGATCGATCCAACGTTCGTAGCGCCTACTGCTGTCATACTAAAGAAGCCATGTTTCCACTCACCAATGTAAACAGCTCTCTCGTTGACGGTGAACAGACCAGGTATTAATTGAGCCATCCATGGGTTCACTGAAAGCAGTTTACCAGAGAAATGTCTTCTGAATGTAGAAGTCCAGTTACATGGTGAATGGAATCGGTGATAGTCGCCTGGGGCTAAGTATATTATGCACTGGTGGAGTATGTTATCTTTGTTTGTTAACAAACTGTCATAATAGCTGTTCCCACTGTTTTTAGACCATTTGTTTTCACCAAGAAATTCTTCTAAGCTGTATGTAACTCCTTTGACTTGCTCAATTTTATCGGTGTCTGCTGGACCACAGTTTAAGACTTTACCATCACATGGAGACACGCAGTAAGCAGGCGAGATGTACCGCACACCTTCTTTCAAGGGTCTAGTAAAGAATGCTGACAAGCTTCTATAGTAAGTCAAGTCAGATATGGCTGCTTCATTCATATTGACATTGAACATCCTAACGTAAGTGCCGTAAACAATATTTCTCAACGATATCGGAAGTTCGCACGCTGCAAGCCTACCCCAGAGACGGCTCGTCACACGGAATGGAAACATTTCGTAAAACCGAATTTCCACTTTTGAAACTTCATAATTGATGCTAGCTCGTATGTAGCACCAGCCGACGTAAATAACGCTACCGAGGGGCACCCATCGTGTGATAATTGAACGTAAGTTCATCCATTTCGTTTTCTGTAGTTGCACACTCTTTGTCTGATTGTGTACAGTACTTGTAGCTCTAAACGGACGATGTGGACGCAGTTTTTGCCGAAACAAGGGGTTCATCACAGGAAGGCAGCTACGAATGCGCGTCGGCGGAAACATTTCGCACTCGAGCACCTTCCAACGTGGTCAAAAATAATCTGTTTATCTTTAATTTCACGAAATGAGATAAATCAAACCAAACATCAAATTATTATAACGATAAAGAATGCGCATCGTTTTGAAACTTGATTGCACTGCTAGTGTAAATAAATATCATTGAAATTTGATAAGCTAGTAAATTATCTTAACAAGACACTTTTCTTAGCACTTGCATTCTAAAACACTCGTTTGTTCAAAAAGAGGTTTAAAGAAATTATTATTTTCCTAGTCCATTTATGTTCAAACGTTCAAAGTTGCAAACTGTCGAAAATCGAAATTTCTGGCTTGTTTCCAAACGTACCTACCATAATATGTCAAAATTAAATGTCAAGTCGGGCGTACGTTCAAATACACGCAATAATTACATTACCGCACAATTAATATTTACTTACATTAAAATTACTTTTGATCGTGTGCCTTAATAATAATAATTCCACACAACATTGCATTGCTTATTTGTTGTTGTTTGGATATTTTATTTCTAAAAGAAACGCTATGAAAGAAATTAATGTTTTACATTCTATCGATAAGTTATTGTTCGAAGTATCGGTTAACAGCACTAGTATGATAGTATGAAAAAAAAAAAAAAATTAGGTGGTTTTTGGCGGCATTCAACTATGGCGGACGTGTTTTTATTTCGATGATTGTAATATTGTACGGAGTGGATATTGTTACGTAAAATCAGTGTAGTTTTGTGTAATAAGTGTCTGTGATGATGTGCAATATGGAGGATTATCGAAATAAACGTCCAGTGGTGTGAAAAGTGATGAGTTTTTTATCGTGGTAATCCACCTCATCCAAGTAGCACCACAGTGTCTGCCATCGATCGTTTGACGCCAAACTCTCCCAAGATGCATTGAAATGCATTACACTAGCATTTCAATGCAAACTATTGAAGATATATATATTGCAGACATGGCTGTATGGGCTTCGTTCCCTTTGCCTTACCTACATGGGAGAATTTACAAAAAAAAAAAAAAAAAATGACAGGAGTTTTTGGCGGCATTCAACTATGGCGGACGTGATTTTTATTTCGATGATTGTAATAATGTACGGAGTGGATATTATTACGTAAAATCAGTGTAGTTTTGTGTAATAAGTGTCTGTGATGATGTGCAATATGGAGGATTATCGAAATAAACGTCGTGGTGTGAAAAGTGATGAGTTTTTTATCGTGGTAATCCACCTCATCCAAGTAGCACCACAGTGTCTGACATCGATCGTTTGACGCCAAACTCTCCCAAGATGCATTGAAATGCATTACACTAGCATTTCAATGCAAACTATTGGAGATATATATATTGCAGACATGGCTGTATGGGCTTCGTTCCCTTTGCCTTCCCTACGGGAGAATTTTACAAAAAAAAAAAAAATTCGCCAAACTCTCCCAAGATGCATTGAAATGCATTACACTAGCATTTCAATGCAAACTACTGAAGATATATATATATTGCAGACATGGCTGTATGGGTTTCGTTCCCTTTGCCTTCCCTACGGGAGAATTTTACAAAAAAAAAAAAAAAAAAAAAAAAATGACAAGCGGAGAAGGAGAGATGTGCTACCAACCACAGATTAGAAAGAATACGTCTAAAGCTACCAACTATTCAATTCCATTCCATTCCGTAGCCTAATTATTAGAATGACATGTATTGTTGTTGACGTTATTTTAGAAACATTTTTCGTTTTAATTTGTTTTCTAGCATTTATTTTATCATATGTCCCTAAACTGCAATGGAGTTAATAAAGAAACGGAAGATAAAAGTGAAGTACAGGGAAGCAGTGCTCATTTTGAGAAATCCCTCGCAGATTTTGATGACGAAAATCTCGAGATTGAAGCATTCAGAGGTTTTGATAAGGTACCAAGAGTTTTGCTACCGCGCTACGACATCACGCCTTACCTAAAAAACGGAAGGAAGGCTCACGATTCATTCAATCAACTGGACAATGTTGTTGAGAGAAATTTGCACATTCAGCGTATACTGCAGGGATGTTCTGTGAGACTCATTCGTAATGACTTGCACAAGCTTAAATCTACGCTGAATCTATCACCTCGATCTGACATATCGGTCACGGAACTTCTAGAAATGACGGAAGGTATGGCTAATCTAAAATGCAAGATCTGTGAAAAGGTGTATGCAAGTGAAAAGAAGTTGATGAACCACCAAGAGAACAAACACATGATAATATACAAACCAGAAGCTAAGCCACAGAAGAGAGTGTCCTTCTCTGACCATATCATTGTACATGAAGTTAAAGAGTACCATAAGTGTAGAAAATGCCCTAAAATATTTGAAGATTACAAATCACTCAAAACACACATGAAGCAGAGGCATAAAAAGCGCAAATGCTACATTTGTAACTACTGCAACAAGAATTTTGTTGATAGAATGTTTTTTAAAGTTCATATAAAACTTCATTGTGACAATTGTGGGTTATTGTTGGAGAATAAATCAAAATATTTGGATCACAGACGCAATGTATGCAGGATATTGAAAAAGCATCAATGCAGGACTTGCAACTCGTCATTCTTCAGGTTTATGGACTTAAAAGATCATAGCTATGAACATCTGACATTACTTTATATTTGTGACATATGTAAGGATCAGTTTGAAACTAAATGTGCATTGTCTCACCACATTTCGTTCTTGCACTCAAAAGAACGCCCAACAGCGTTATACGATATGCGTAACCTAGGCAACGAGAGGCTCTACCTATGCAACTTTTGTGAGGAGAGTTCTGTGGAGAAAGAGTTGATTGAAGCTCATCAACAATTACTTCCAGATCTCTCTAACCGTGCAATGACAGGTTATAAAGACTATTACTTCTGTGACCAGTGTTTAAAGAAATTTGATACAGAGCAAGACATGCTACAGCATAAGTGGACACATTTCCTAAAGAATGGAG
The DNA here is from genome assembly GCA_910589355.1 of Parapoynx stratiotata. Classification (NCBI taxonomy): domain Eukaryota; kingdom Metazoa; phylum Arthropoda; class Insecta; order Lepidoptera; family Crambidae; genus Parapoynx; species Parapoynx stratiotata. Next base: position 2,847,350 of record OU342476.1, on the reverse strand, counting down.
ACAATTCTCAAGTGCGACCGAAAGGTATACTAAGTAAATATAAGAAAAGAACATACAATATTAAGCAAGGTATCCCCGAGCACATGAAACCAGTGGTTGTACTGCAGAGAATAAATGTTAATGAAGATAATATTAAAGAATTCTTAAATATAGGAAAGCCAAAAAGGAGAACTATAAAAAAGACTATATTTTCTAAGTATCAATGCCAGGTAAGTAATAATAAGAAATATAGATTAAAAAAATTATTTACACAAATATCTTCATTACTCACAAAAATAAAATTTATAGTTATTCATTATACTTTGTGTTTTTTAAATTTGGGTAAATAACTATGCATAAGATGTTATGCAAACAGAAATGGGATATCATATTATATAAATCATTGCGAAATAATGTTCTTTAAATTATTTTCTTTGGGACGGTTTCCTCAATATTTATTTGTATAATAAAAATAAAAATAATGCTTTATTTGGAATTTCACAAACATATTTACATAAATAACAGTGGTGCTACAGTACATAACACTATATAGTAACTAACAGTAGAATATAACATTGGTTGATCATAGTTAGAATTAGTTACAGTTATTACATATATTCCTTTTAGATAGCTTCTACCATGAAAAATATAACCATATTTCACTCATATCATATTTCGAGTGCATCAGTGGACCAGGCTCAAATGCTGTATGTGTTTCAACTTCACCTCTTAGAAGCATAATTGCAATTTCATTATTGGCCTTAGAATTGTCGAAATCTTGCTAAGGCAATTGTCAAACATTATTTTACAAAGTGTTTGGTTTGTTAAAGGCAGATTTGTTTTAAAATTGTTAGAAATAGACAAAAAAATGTTAAGTAGCAAATAAACTCCACTCCACTCAAACTTAAATGACAAAATCAATCTCTGGAAAGAAAAATATGTATAGAATCAAATAAATTATAAAACATGAGCATCTTCTGATCAACATTCAACTATAAAAAAAATTGCTTATTTTGTACTTTTTGGGAAATGTGGTTTGACAGTTTTTAAAATTAGTCAAAACTGTTTTTTTGCTTAGATTGATAATTTTCATTCTGTATCAATAAATTTTTAAAGATAGTATAAAATTTTTTGTATTCTCAAATTTATGGAAGACAGAAGATTATTATATTCTAAAATTCTTTCGAAAAAAAAAGATAGGTTGTCACATCCGTTTTCTCATTTTATGCTCAACTGTCAGTTAAGGGATTTGGTTCGGAAAGTCTCGCTCCGTCTCGCTTTTCACACACTGCTCACATTAAACTCGCCGACTGTAAACTTCACTTTATATTCAAGAAACGTTAAATGTATGGCAATCAAAATCTATACTCTAAAACTGTAGAGGTCGAATGTCTGTACATAGAAAAAATGCTTAAAATCAAGTCAGGGGCATGTAAAAAGAGGGAAAATACCAAAATATATTTTTTTAAATTTTTCGTTTTTCTTGTCTGTTGTATGGACTAATCTCTGAAATGGCTGGATCGTTTTCAAATAAATTTTGCATGGTGATACCTTATATCCATCTCAGATACTTTTCATTCCGGAAAATTAAAGGGTGCAGCAGGCAACAGCTAGTATTTAATAAAATTCCAGATGATAATAAAATCTTGACATTCAAAAATTTCAAATACATGATGTTTCAATTACTTATGAATAAAATTTATTATTCTGTTGGTGACTTTCTGAATAATAAGAATAATGATTGAATTAATTTTGAAATCATACTTATAACAATTAATGATATTTTAATACTGACTGTGCAATGAAGAGGGGACTATGGCAGTGGACTGCTTTTGTGGTGCTTTTGCCTAGTTTCTGACTAAGGGGATAATAATTGTAATTATATGTACGTACTTAAGTGACATTAAAAAAAAATATGTTTTATTTTGACGTTCTCTAATCTTGATATTGTATAGGATTTTTTTTCCCATATATTCCATATTATTACTGTTATTTTTTGTTTTTTAATAAAATAAGAGACAAAATCGTATATTTCCACATCGAAACTCGATAGATTGTGTTGGGAAGTGTTATTTAAAATCAATATTGTAACAATAATCTTGAAAAAAAATTTAATTGAAATTTTTTAAATTCCAATTAATTTAAATTTCATATAGAGATTTGTTTGATTTGTTTGTTTCCAAGAGTATGAAAATATGGCTGACGAAAATATATTTTATTTATTAGGTCCTTACCTATGAAATTGGTGTTTTGTATGGAGATTTTGGGGAATTCTGCATTTTCCATACAAAATTTTTTTCAGTTTATTTCACAACCACAAATCCAAAGATAATAATATTTGGCATCTATCATTAGTCAAGCTTTAGTAATATGTCTAATATCAAACTTCATAAAAATTATTTATCGTTTTTAAGTGAATGCAAATAAAATGATGTATTCGGGAGGCACTTAAAAAGAGTTGTCTCCGTGTCCAATTTTAACACAATTAAACTTACAACAATTATCAAAACAAATCAAAAGAGCACAAAAATATAATCTATTTTTAGACGAGGTAATTATTTTTTAGGAATACTCTGAATCTTAATAGTTACAGACAAAATACTAAGAGAGAAAAAAAACACCAATTTCATAGGTAAGGACCCAATATTTATTTTATTTTACAGTTTATGTTTAATTCTAGGTTTAGAGAGTAATCGAAAGTTACGCTTTCATTTCCAGACCTGTTGCAAGTATTACTCCTCAAATTACTGTCTCAACCGCCACGTGGAGACGCAGCATAGTGACTTTGAGAAACTACGTTGTAAAGTGTGCGAAGAAGTGTTTGTGTGGCCATCCCTCCTCAAAACCCATAAGTGTATTCGTCTAAACCTACCAGAAATGCCATTTGAAGACGCCAGACCAGAAATACATTTTGAAAATCTACATGAGATTACTCAGAATGGGTTCGATGACTTTAATATAAATGAAGACGATGATTATATGAACACTGTAGATTTTGAAATACCAGCGCCTATAGTTGAGTTGACAGAAGGTCCTAATTTGTATATAGATAATACGGGGTGTGTAGCGCCCTTACAGAGTTTAGGCTACAAGGTGGTAATGCAAGAAGTTCCCATTGAATTTTAATCTCTGGGTCGTTTTAAGTGTGTAAATAGTAGGATCGCCTTCGATAAATAAGGTGTGTAGATTATAAACTATAGTGCGCGTGGAACTGGTTGGCCACGCCTTAGGTATGTGAGCGGTAGGACGGAGAGGCGGGGCGCTCGCTGTCATTACTCAGTTCGGCGCCGTACTTCGCGACGGCAACACGCCTTGAAAGTTCCGGCTAGTTTAAACAAAACGCACATGAGATTGCAATAGCGAGATGAGTCGCCGCCTAAGGCGCGGCCAACGAGTTCCGCGCGCACTATAGTAATTTTTCAGTTAAATGTGCTAGTCTACCAACTGAACGCAATCCCGATCGATCGACATTAAGATTGTGATGTTTTTTACTCTTCAGTGGCGACACTAGCGCCATCAATGGATTCAAATTGTGCGGATATTGCGTGACTTAAATGACATTGTGTTTAGCTAAAATCGGTATTCTCGTACCGCCACTCTCGTCTATATTTTGAGATTTTGGATTGTGTTATTAATGAGTTTTAATTGAGATTGCGTTCAAGAGGATAGCTGATTAGTATAGTCTTTTAAAATTGAGTTGTGTGACTCTAGCATGCTGTTACCTGAGTTCGGATTTAAATTGTTGTAATTGTGATTCAAAGTATTTATTTTGTAATGTTTAAAAGAAACTACACTGCCCACTAGACATTTACATAAATAGAAAACCACGACTACCTAAACGTCTGTGCGGGTCCGAATGGCTGCAAGAACTAAAAAAAATGCCTCGTCGTGTGATAAATGGTGGAGGAGCATCAGCGGCATCGGTATCTCCAATCAGTTTTGATGTCCCGTCTTAAAATTACAGCGATGACGTCACAGTAGATGTTTTAAAGTTGACACGCTTGGTTTCAATGCAAATCATTGTAGGTACTTGCGTTATCTTCGTAGAAATATCTGTGACACTCCCTTTCTCATTCTCTGTACCATGGAATTCGATCAAATTGGTAGCTGATTAGATATTTTTTTAAGATGCAGTCCTGACATTTATCGGAATCTAAATTGATATGGTGCTAACTTTATCTCCAAATAAATTAATTTACTTTATAATCTAAATTATGCTTTGAAACACAATTTTTATGAGGTGCTGGCAGGATTCGTACCAATTTTCTCATTATGGAGTCGTTATTGATTTCTCATAATGTCTGTGTATAAGATCTTAATATCGTTTATGAGTATAAACCTTTGTTGTATTTAAGTTTTTTTTTATTTAAGAAGCGAAGTGATTTGCGTTATTTTATAATTATCTAGTTAGGTTGCATGCTATAGCCTGGATAAATCATTAATCCAGTTCTACAAATTATCATTTATATCATCTGCTGCTAAGATGTTCAATGCGATAGACAGGTTAATGTCCACATTAAATTTGGCAGGAGCATGTCCAGCAGTGGACTATTTTAGGCTGCAGATATTCTGGCATGACATGTGATTGACTTATATACTTAATGTTTTATATATATGTCACAGGCAAATGGTTAATTTAACATTTAAGCCACCATGCCACCATCACGCTGGCCCAATGCGGGTTGGTGGGTAGAAAGCTTAACGTGCCTTCCGAAGCACGGACGAGCTCGAGATATCAAAGTTTTGGTCACCCATCCATGGCCTGACCATGGCGAAGGTAGCTTTGTTTTCGATTTAAAGCCAAAGCGTATTAACCACTACGCCACCGAGCTCCTCTAAACTGATGTAAATTTCTAGAAAAACAGTCATTTAGTAAGTACAATAGGATAACGTTATTACAATCGTGTTAAGCGTAATTCAAAATGATTCTGTGACATATTTGGTGTAAAAAAATTTATGCAAGTTCTGTGACATTCAACATGAGCTGTAATGTTTTTATCTTATAAGGATGCGATGGTCGTAGTCATAAAAGGGCATGTTAGTATCGTTTAATTCTGCCCTAACTACCCATGGCCATTCCAACCTCGGTTGTGGCCGAAACACGAGATGCGCGCGGATCCTGCGCCTGCGCTTACCGCGCGCATTTCTAGACTACTACAAATTATTTAAGTCCACCAGTCATGGTTTATCTCCCCTGTGGGGTTGCTGTTGTATAAATGTTACTTTTGTTAAAGATTATAAGTATAAAATTATTTTGTCTGTATTTTGTTCTGTAATCGAATGTGATTTGATTATGTCATGCTTATTTAGATTTGTAATCAAATAAAGATTTTGCACAAATATTCGCTCATGTATTTTTTTTATTAGAAAACTTTTTTTATATCACATTACTGGTTTTTAGGAATTTAAGGCACTCTGTAATTCAAACCAAAATCCAAACTACTAGTACAGATGGTACAGTCGAGCATGAATGTGAATTTACTTTTGAACAATAAACGTCTTTATTCCCTTGTAATAGAGATCATTTGCCGTGTATACATGTTCATGCTGACTGTACCTCTAAATAGAGTCTCTGTTCAATCATTAATAACTGACGAAATATAACGATTGTAAGTTCGGAAAATTTTGCTAAAAGCAGAAACATTTATAAATTTTATACAAGCAAGAATGGTTTTAAATACCTCCACTGTTCTTGCTATATCTACTTATTTGTTTTTGGGCAGTTTATTTAGATTCGCGTGTTGTTACTTGTTGACTATATAAATGAAGTGCATCTAAAGGTGTTACCAGATCAATCAATTGATCGATCGATCGACGGTAGAATCGGTTAATCGATGTCGATCGGAAGTTTCTACCAGACCTATCAATGGATCTGCGATCAATGACGCGATCGATGGTAAAATAGATTAATCGGAGTCGATCGTAGGTTTAGATACATTTAAAGCTACCAGACGTTTTTTCTATAAACGTCGACCGATGGAATGATCGATTGGCTATCGGACGGTTTCCGTCGATCAATTAAAGCTACCAGACTAATCGATCGACGATCGATCGATTGATCTGGTAACACCCTTAGGCCGTGATTGCCGAATGGTGTATGACTTCATTGGGGCGGTTCGATTCTCGCCTGCAGTTACCACAAAGTTTAAATAAAAGTTATACACACCGCAACAACCCCCAATAGAATAGAATAGAATAGAATAAAATTTTATTCAGTACACACATAGTAAGAAATTTCACAGAAAATAATCAAACATAGACAAAGACAATACATAATGACATTTTAAACAATACAGGTTAAGGCACTGAATAGGAGTCGCACTCAGCATATGTCGGGCGTAGAACACCACGACGCTGGTCTTCCGTGGACACCTTGAATGAGCAGACGAGCGCTCATAGACCGCAAATCCGTAACCTAATACTCGTCTATCGAGATTTTACATTATACTAAATTGTAAACAATTCATAGAAATAACAGGATATTGCTAAAGCCAATTTAATACGTAAATATAATATATAATAATAATGTAACTTATTGTAAATAACAAGATATAATTGATGTAAAATTGCTATGAATTTTTTTAAATAAATTTTTGTGTATAATGAAGACTTAATTAGTTAACGAGCTTTCAAAATATTATGTAGGTATTATTTTTATAAATAGTTATGATTCACCTCTTCAAAAGCCTATATACATCCCACTGCTGGGACATGCATCCATGAGGAGTATGGGCCGTAACACCACCACGCTGGCCCAATGCGGGTTGGTGGGTAGAAACGGTCACAAATGCGACCGGGACCAACGGCTTCACGAGCCTTCCGAAGCACGGAGGAGCTCGAGATCACAAAGTCTTGGTCACCCATCCACGGCCTGACCATGGCGAAGGTAGCTTTGTTTTCGATCGAAGCCAAAGCGCACAGATCACTATGCCACCGAGCTCCTCACTATAATCAAATCAATGTAACTATTTGTGCGTAGTAAAGTTTTGAATCGATTTAGTTGCTCGTAAGTATATAATAAACTGTGGACAGTCTCCTAAGATTATCGCTTGCCTCACTATACCCTGTGTAAGACACCTGGCTCGCCTCCGTTCGTCCTCAGTCTATATAAGTCCCACTGTTGGACACAGGCCTTCCTCATGTAGAAAACAGGAGGAGTGTGGGCCGTTACACTCACGCTGGCCCAATGCGGATGGCTAGAAACGGTTGCAAGAGCGGCTTAACGTGTCCTCCGAAACACGGAGGAGTTCGAGATCGTTGTTTTGGTCACCCATTCAAGGCCTGACCATGGTGAAGGTAGCTTTGTTTACGATATCGATTAACTCAAAGCTCCTCAAACAAACATAAATGAGGTATTTATAAGAACACCTCCGGGCAAAATCGAGTGAATACCTATTGGTTGTGAATTTTGTCAATGTTTGAAACTATCTATACTATCTAATAAAATATAAATGCGAAATTAACTCTATCTGTCTGCTTGTCTGTTTGTCTAGCTTTCACGTCAAAACTACTGAGCCAATTTAACCGAAAGGTACACAGATAGACAAGGGCCTGGGAAAGGACATACGCTACCTTTTATTCCGATATTCCCATGGGAGCAGGTGCCATGCGGGTGAATTTTAAAAAATTTATATAACGCCTCTCAGGAAAATGAAGGACTACGCCACTATGAAATTTGCTTCCAATAATAGAGTAGGAGTAAATTTTCAATTCCACCAATGGAGGCTACTGTTCCAATTTGAAAAAATCTTTCAGTGTTGAATAGCCTATTTATTGAGGAAGGCTATAGGCTACATACCATGATACATCTCAAAGTTACTATTCTACGCGGTAAAAGTCACCGGCAAAAGCTAGTTTACATAAAATAATATGCTGATTTACATAATTCAATACTATTATGAAACATGATACTTTTGCGATGTGTTTATTTTTTATTGTAAAAGAATTTTGTTAGGTAAGCGGTAGGTTTATGCAAATTATAATACATCAGTAAATAAACTGTATTTTCTGTCTCATACAGGTCAAATTGCTTCGAGTTTTGACTTGTAGCAGTGACTTGTACAATCACAAGCAAAAATGTGTACTTGTTTTAGTAATTTGTTTAAAGGAAGTATATTATATGTTATTTCTTTTCATTTTCCCTTTCATCTATTCATTAGAAAATAGATAGAATAGCTGGATGGATACGATATATTAATGATGTTTGTGGATTTTAAATTGCACACTTGCGTCTAGAATCTGACGACTTCGTCGACAGAGATTTCTGGAAAGCTTGAATCCGGTGAGGTGAGGGCAAATGTTTGTTAGTTCATGATCATCTTACCAAACTCAAAATAATATTAAATATGAAAAAGAGGCATACATAGCTATAATTTTGTTAAATCTATATTTTCCATTATGGTACTTAATATTTAATATGTATGTCATTATCATTAGGCTAGTTGACTCTTTCTTATTCGGCCCTAAAAGTTTCATTACTAACACCACCACCACCACCACAATAAAAAATAATACCTACCTATAATTTTGTTTTGAGGCCTTTTTATATACATCAATGCCTTTATCACAATAAATTTTAAATTACATTTTTGCTGGACAATCAAGAACGCTTTCCGCCATCATCGTCTATGAATTATCTGTGCCGTGAGGTCACGACTTTGGTAAACGATTCAATACGCATGCGTGACACAGGCTGACACAGCCGACAGACATGCTTGATTGGTTGCGACAAAGAGTAAAGTACTTCAGTGAATTTGTCCATGATGCGTTACTTTTACAATTTCACGAACATGGATAGCGGATAGCGTTTTTGGCAGATGAAAAGAAACAGTTAAAATAAAATGTATTTAAAATTGAATTTCTACAGCAATCCCTTATTTATCTTTAATGAACGTCGTGTAATCCCTCAGTGTATTTCGGACCCTTGTACTACATGTGAAATTAAACATTATTCATAATTAATTCATAATAGTAAATGAACGATCAAGGATCAATTCCTAGGAAATGTATTCTGATAGATATCCTAAAAAAAGACTCTGTTCTAGTTTTTTTAAATTCATTGCTATATAAAAATTTCAAACAGGTTTTTGAACGATTAATGGGCGTCGTTCTTTTCACTGGAGTTTCACTGACATACCTAGTAATGCACGATAGCAAACCGGACATCGATAATTACAAGTTAATGGATTTGATGGTTATTTTCTGTGATTTGCTTCGTAAAAATTCAATAGAATATAAAATTTTGGGTAAATATAACGTGAGTAGAATTCCCACTTATTTATTTTTTGTGTTTTCAAATATTTTCGAATTACCGGTATTGCAACAAAGAGAGGACATCACTAGCGTATATGTTTTGCTGTCAGTTTGTAATTGTGCAGGGTGTCTATGTCTATATTTTCTCAAAAATAGTTGCCAAACCTAGTGAATATTGCAGGTTTTTCTTTAATAAACACAATTCTTAGAAGTACCGATAATACGTGTGTATGTCTGTTCCATTCCGTGAGGTATAAAGTCGTTAAAAGTGAGGTTTTTTAGTCATTCGGCGACGGTGCCTGTGGGAACCAATTTAGTGTATCCTTTAAATTAAATAATGTCAGTAAGTGAAAAAGTATCTCTTTCGGATGCTCTAAGCAATGTGGACGTGCTGGACGAACTCACTTTACCAGGTAAATTGGTTAAATTTTCATTTATGAAGAACATGAATCACCGTGTTTTTCAATGTGTTAATACTTTGATAGATCTAAAAGCTATGTTCTTTTAATAATACTCTATAAAAAGCAATAGAACACTGTTTTTTGATTTGCTCTAGTTCATTTAATTACTTTACGTCTCTTCCTAGATATAACAAAATCAGATAGTTTTTCTGTAGGAGATAAGTTTTTATATCTACAATTTTTCCATATTTCCCTATTGAACTGGAACTGGTGTTGAATCTGTTGCCATGCATAGGTCTAAGGCTAGGTATATTCAGTTACTGAGTCAGTAACTAATTCAGTGAGATAGTCATGTTCTTTATCTAGTTTTGGTCATATAATATTAAGAAATTGTAATAGTGCATATAAATTCTTGAATAATTTTCTTAATACACTTACTTTGATATTAGTATGGAATAAAATGATTTGATAATGATGAGGCAACGGTTGTTGTTATTTTTTTTTTTCCGGGACATTGAGTCGTTCGTCGACTATGTCAGTCCCATAGTACACTAAGATAAAATTCAAGTATCCTCCAATAGCCTATAGGTGTGCAGACAGATCATCCTATTCGCATCAGATGCTGGCTTGGATAGAATACTCTGGAACACCCCTACGTCTATCCAGTTAACATTTAGCACTCTCATTGCTTGTTCATTGAATGCGGGTTCGATCCTACCTCCTGAATTTTGATTAAAAACTTATGTACATTTCATAGTGAATATTGCTTGCCTCAGATTGTGCCCGGTGCATGGCAACACGTTCGCCACCTGTTATATGGGGACCTAACATATCTGGCGAAATGAGGGTGTTTAATACCTCTGCCTACCCCTTCAGGGAAAGAGACGTGATGATATGTTATGTTATGTAAAAATGATCTCTTTTTTATAACCTACTTCATAGGATATAGATTTTAAGAGATTTTACTCAATTGTTGTACAAAATTAGGAATAACCCCTTGACATTCAGCACAAACACCGGTATTCATAAACAATAGATGTTACTATTGTGTCTCGTTTGACCATTGAGATGTTAATGATCTTGTTTAATTTAAACACTAATTACTTTATTGTCTAAGTCCATAATTTGGAATGGTTCCTATTGATAATTAATTATCAATTAAATACAATAGATATAACAGAATAACATAAGTTATAAACAAGTGTAGTTAGCAAACAGAACTGTTTATTGTGACTATTGTTTGTCTCTCATTGTACCTCCAGGCTCACCGCTATTACATGGGAGACTTAATAACAGGGAAAATGTGATTGTTAACCCTGCTTACCCGTTCTGGGACAAAGCATTATGTTAGAAATTATATAGAATGAAAGAAAAATATTTAATGACCTACATACTTATAACAGCTACATATTCTTTAAACTAAATATCAATAATGGCCAATTAGGACCTGACCTCAGCATGTGCTACAACAGATTACACTGCTGCAGCGCTGGTATTCTGGTCAGGCCTATCAGGGTTGAGACAAAACAAAAACACACAATACAAGATAGATCTTAATAAATAACTTATAATTTAAAATAGGTAGCTGATTGGGCTTTGTTCCCTTTGCCTTCCTAAAACCCACCAGTTATAATTATAAGTAATAAGGTAATAATAATTATAGGTAATTAGGTACACAATTATTTCAGTTAGGTGAATAATGGAATTAGAATTCACAACATCCAATAGCTTATAGCGGCGATGGGCTTACCACCTGTCACACTGAGTGCAGTCACTGCTGGTGAAGCGTGGACTATGGTAGTGGACTGCTATTGCAGTGCTTTTGCCTTGTCTCTGACTAACCCCTAGGGGATATAGTCGTGATTATATGTATGTATGTATGTAATTATCTCAGTTCAGTATAACATATCACAGTTTTAGCTGTTATGAACTAACATTAAAAAAGTATTGAAGTAGTTTACTGGATTGGTAGGTTGACTGGAAGACATCTCCTTTAGGGATAGGTCTGCCATTGTAAACTATTATTTATTACATGTTTTGATTTTGTTCAAATGTATTACATGTATTTAACAAAATGGAGAAAAGTTAATTATTGCTATATTCATTACTTTGTTAAAAATAATTTATGATAATTGGCATATATAAAGGTTAACCATAATAATAATGTCTTATGAGTCATTTACCACATTTTAGTCATACTAAATGAATACTGTAGGATAGATAACATTCAATTTTGGAAACTTCATTGTTTTTTTTTCAATGCTATAGAAAATACATTCAAACAGTTTTAACGTTTCATTTCTAAATGAGTTGCTTACTAAATAAGATACATTTGACTAACTGAGTATATGTTTTAATCTGCAGTGCTTCAAAATCAGGCCAATACCATATGGCCACTACTGCCACAGTAAAAAAAACAGTAACAAATAAATCAAATCTCCAGATGAACAACCATGCATCGAAGCAGCTCCATGCTCCATCCTCTACCAAGCCAACTTCGACACCAACTTCGAAGACCGTAATGGCTTCGTCACTGGCATCGCCAAGTACATCGAGGAGGCCACCGTTCATGCCAACTTGGTTAGTATTTAAATGGTTTTTGGTTTTCACAGTATTCTTTATCATATGTGCTGCTAGAAGTAGGTTTATAGCATTTCTGTGTTGTGTGCTTGGTCTTGCAATCAGATGAATTATTTTCAACATTTTGATTAAAATATATATATATATTTTTAATAAAACAATAGACTTGAGGCCGGACGTTACAATCAGTGGTCTTATCGTCCTCAGCCTATAGACGTCCCACTGCTGGGCACAGGCCTTCCTCATGGAGAAACACATGATATATGGGCCGTAACACCACCACACTGGCCTAATGAGGGTTGGTGGGGAGAAACTTACAATATCGACTGGGACCAACGGCTTAACTTGCCTCCGAAGCACGGAGGATGTCGAGATTGTAAAGTTTAGGTCAACCATCCAAGGCCTCACCTTGGGAAACGTACTCACCACTTCGCCACCAAGCTCTTCACGTGGTCTTATCGCTAAGCAGCAATCTAGAGATGTAGCAGGTAATTTATAAAATTCTGATGTTTGATACGGTGTCGTCAGTGTAAAATACCTTGAATTGCGACATAGAGATGTATAAAGATTCTTGGGTATGCATAAAAATTACTCAAAAACAAAAATTTACTAAACAAATTCGATGAACTCCGTTGACGAGTGGTCTGTACGCCGCCGGTCTCAAGATGTGTGTGATGAATACAGTCATTTGTTGTCCAGTCTTGGATGTTTATATATTTATTACATACATACATACTTATAATCACGACTATTATCCTCTAAGGGTATGTCAGAGACTAGGCAAAAGCACCGCTGAAACAGTTCATTGTCATTGTCCGCTCTTCACCAAGCAGGGACTGCACTCAGCGTGACAGGTGGTGAGCCCGTCGCCGCTATAAGCTATTGGATGGTTGTGCAATTGCATTTCTATGTTTATTAGTCGTCTTTTCCGACACCCAAGGGAAGAGCTGAGTTTGAGGTATTCTTTTAATATATTTTTTGTATATAGATATTCTGAATATTTATATGTATATGTATTATTTATCTATTAATTATATTTATCCGTCATCTAGTATCCGTAGCACAAGCAGCATTATTTGCTTAAAATGGGACTAGTTGATAGGTGTGAAGCTATGGAGATATTTATATGCAAATTTTAAAAAAATACACTTATAAATTCCCGCCCCTTCATATGATGTCGAGTGTACTGTGTAAAACCAATATAATAATTCCAGAACGAGCTGCTAGAAGAAGGCAACGCCCACGCCGTGATGCTCTACACGTGGCGTTGCTGCAGCCGCGCTATCCCGCAGCCGCGGTCCAACGAGCAGCCGGACCGCGTCCACATATACGAGAGGACTGTCCAGGTGCTGGCTCCGGAGGTCGATAAGCTGCTGCAGTTTATGTACTTTCAGGTAAGATTGTGACGGGGCGAACCCGGGGATAAATGAAAATACAGTTGTCGTCGCTTATTGCGGTTGTATTATTAGGGATTAAAGGCACAACTGAAACAATTATATAAAAATCGGTAAATTTCACTGAACACACAAAACAATTTCACATTAAACACTAAAATATATTATAAAAGGTAAGGCTACTTCCGATAGTGCCTTAAAGAAACTTATAGACTACTTATAGCAGAAACTGGTAAAAGAGAATCTTTTTTATGGGTTTTTGTAACTTTTTAGGATAAGATTATCTTAAACTTGATCAGCACATTATAAATACATTAAAATAATTGCTATCGGTGAGTCAACCGCTCTACACGCTGATTCTGGTAAGAATTAATTTCGAGAAGAAAACATATAAAAAGAGACAGACAGTAAATTTAAAAACGGAAACCAAGAGAAAAATGGCCAGGGAAGAGCGCAATGACAGCAACGAGTCGCTAATATAGCTATAGCGCCTCGTTACAAGATGATTATCATGATGGATGACCAGCAAGGGTAGCCGAGTTGGGACGGATGGGCTACTCGTTCGAGACTCGTACGCATTCAACGCCTTTTTAATTTTTGTTTAGACGATGTTTAAGCCGCGTCTAGCTCTAGACAATCGTAAAACACGGTCTTGTGGTAACGTTTTTTTAAAATACATGCTTAACAGATGTTTAAATTTTTTGTGCTAATGTTTCATTGAGAAATTTTATTTTCAACAATGACTTAATCGATTAGTGGAATAAAAACGCCCACTTTTTTTTAAAAAAATTCCTCATTCGATTCCCGGTTTGGGTAAGCTTTTATGAGAAAACTGAGAATGCAGTTATGTTACTTTTTCTAAATAAAGGCGTGTTTCTTTTCTGCAAATTAGGCTATTTTAAATATATTAGTTGTGAAATATTTAAGTTTTATTTGCTTTGTGTCTTTTATTTGACTACCTGAAATCCCATGTAATATTCTTCTTTCGCAGCGAAAAGCCATAGAGCGCTTCTGCGGCGAGGTGCGCCGCCTGTGCCACGCGGAGAAGCGTCGGGACTTCGTGTCGGAAGCATACCTGCTGACTCTGGGCAAGTTCGTCAACATGTTCGCGGTGCTCGACGAGCTAAAGAACATGAAGAGCAGCGTGAAGAACGACTATTCTACCTATAGGAGGTTAGTGGGATTGTACAGAGGAAGAGTGGGCGGTTTGCGGTAACCCTATCTTACTTGGGGTAGTGGTTATACTTCATCCAAATCCGATGAAGAATGTTTAATAACAAAGCGTTGCCTAGCAACCACTGACAGGCATATGTTAATAACCTTTTTCTATCAGGCACATTAAAAAAATATTTACTATCCTACTGTATTATAAGAAAAAATAAATAAAGCAATTTAATTTGAATTAAGTAACTGTTTATGAATTTAATTTATTTGCATCAATTATAATTGCTTCTAAAATATCACAAGAAAGTTAGTGTCGATTGGAATTGGAAGATTAGTTTAAATGTGCAAAAATGTTTACCAGATCTGAATTTTGTCAAGGTTGTGTTCTGTTAGGTAAAAATAACTCGGATTTCATCTTCATTTCTTATTTTATTTCAAAGTATTGAGGTTTTGTCAGTGTTTCTAGTGATATATGGTAGAGAAATAATTATTATAGAAATCGGGTCGGAAATACAAGTTGTGATGACCCTAAACTTGGTTTGTTTACATTTATTCGTCATCGGATTTGGATGAAGTATAGTACGCTTTGGCTTTCGATATGAAAACAAAAGCCTGTGCCAAGCCCATGGATGGGTGAACGAAACTTCGTAATGGCGAACTCCTCCGTTAGCCGTTGAACTCGGTCGCTATTGCAACGGCTTCAACCCTTCAACCCGCATTGGGCCAGCGTGGTGGTGTTACGGCCGATACTCATGTTTCTCCATGAGGAAGGCCTGTGCACAGCAGTGGGTGTATATTGGCCGAGGACGCTTATCTTTCACTTGAACTCAATTTCAGTTTAAACTCAATAATAATACAATCCAATATCTCAAAATACCGAAACAAAATAGGCGGTAAGAGAGCACCAATTTCAGCAAAACAACGTCATTTAAGTCACTCAACTTCCGCAGTTTGAATCAAATTATTGCCCTAGTGTCGGAAATAGTAAAAAAAGACGTGTGGCACTCGGGGACTGCGCGGTAAAGCTATTGCATAGCATTTTGTATCAACTTATGCAATCATATTTTTATATTTGTGTGCGTGAAATAAATGCACTTTGTTCATTCATATTCACGCACACAACGCCGTGTCGAAGACTGCCGAACTGAAACGACGTTAGACGATGCACGGCCTTCAAGCCACACCTCCTTGCGCATCGGAGTGGGGAGCGTGAGGTTTTTTCGTTTCGGAATTTCTGGATTCGGTCCCCGCGTGCAATAGCTTAAAAACATCACAATCTCAATGTCGATTCCCCATCGTTCGACTTATAACGTTAAGTGGCGCTACTATACTAGCGGAACCATAGATGATAAGTAATTCCGCTAGTATAGTAGCGCCACCTAACGGTAATAAGTCGAACGAAGGGGTACAAGCAACAATAATAAGTTTTAGACGAACTAAATACCCATGTATGGGAACAGCGATCTGTACTACTTAATTTATCTATGCTATAAGCGCTCGCGGTGGAGATTTGATATGATTTTTGTATCTATATTAAGCATTTGTAAATTATTGACGATTTTAAGACAAATTTGGAGCCCATGAAATTAAGATAATTCTAGTAATTCATTTTGTTTTTTTCATTCTCTGTTCTGCAGAGCGGCCCAATTCCTGAAGGTGATGTCGGACAGCCAAAGCCTGCAGGAGTCCCAGAACCTGTCCATGTTCCTGGCGACCCAGAACAAGATTAGGGACACGGTCAAGGATGCGCTGGAGAAAATCAATGGTGAGTTAAAAGAAACCTCTCAACGGTCAGAAAACTAGACATATACATACATCAATCATGCCTGTAATCCCCGAAGGGGTAGACAGAGTCCAAAGAGCACTGTGTTCTTTTAGACCACATTTAGCCATACAAAAATAGGGTTGGTCAGATGAAAAATCGTGAAAGAGTAGTAACAAGTGGCTAGCTCATTGCCTACACAATCACAGACCCAGTACCCAATACGCCCTTAGTCGCCTTTTACGACATGCTAGGCAAGAAAAGCAGTTGGCACATTATTTTTGTCCCGGACCAACACATACATACATATAACCACACATAATCACGACTATTATCCCCTAAGGGTTAGTCAGACATTAAACAAAAGCACTGCAGAAGCAGTCCTCTGCCATAGTCCGCGCTTCACCAAGCAGTGACTGCACTCAGCGTGACAGGTGGTGAGCTTGTCGCCGCTATAAGCTATTGGATGTTGTTGTGGACTATAAGTTCTAAGTCCATTAGTCTCCTTTTACGACACCCAAGAAGAGATGGGTTGGTAGTATTTGGTAGTATTCTTTTAATGAGCCGCTACGTCACTACTAACGAGTCGCAATTGAAACATTATTTTCCGCGAACGTCAAGATATATACATGATTAATCTAATTAAAGAAATAATAATTGTCAATCATTCTAAAATCGTATATGCTAATAAATTAATTTTTTTAATGAAAATGCCAATTATTTAATTATGTCAAATTAAATAAAAAATAATTGGTCTTTAAAAATCAACTATATTACAGAAAAAAAATATTTAAAATGAAAGTAAAGTAAACAACATTTAAAAAAATTGTTCAGAGAATAAAATATTTTTTCTAATAACAGTGCCTTCAACAGTTATTTGAATCATTCTGTATATATATTTTTGTGTAATTGCGTATTTAATTACATATTTTGTGTCGATGGTTTAGCTATCTGTATTTAATATCCGTGTGATGTGTTTCTTACTCAAATTAATTAAAGAAACAGATTAAATTCTTATGTCGTTCAACCTTCTTTCTTAAGACCAATACATTCAGTGTCATTTTCCTTTGAACAGGGTACGAAGAGCTTCTAGCTGATGTTGTGAACATATGCGTTCACATGTTCGAGACAAAGATGTACTTGACGCCATCGGAGAAGCATATGTTGGTTAAGGTAACTATTACTGTTACGAATTACTTATCATAACATACACTCGGAAAGTCTATGGGTATAGTACGAGCTTAGTCGAGTGGTCTGTACGCCGATCTCAAGGCGTCGCCATCTCGAGAAGTCCTGGGTTCGATCCCCAGTAGAGGCAAGTGTTTGCGTGATGAATTTTCAGAAATTTGTTCTCCAGTCTTGGATGTTCAATTTGTATGTATATTCTGAATAATTATGTGCATTTATCTATTAAATATATTTTTTTGCTTAAAATGGGACTAGTTTATAGGTGTGAATGTCTGAGGATTTTTTATTTATTTATTGGAGCCTTAGGAGCCTCGGTATTTTTCATCCCTTGGGAGAATAATTTTCATCTGATAGCTGTCAAATATTAAAGAGAACTAGTTGTCAAGTTCTGTATTCTCTTTTTTGATTGAACCAAGATAATATTCTTCTTCTTCCTATCCTTTTTCCCACTCTAACTGGGGTGGGCACATGTCTTCTTCTCCCACTCTCCATGGGTCAGTTCAGCAATCACTTCTTAACTTCTCATATCACATTTCACACACTTAATCCACTGCTTTCTTGGTCTTATTAAACCAAGGTAATGATTTGTTTTATTTCTCTTTTTTTCTTTCTCAACCTTCAGTCATTCTCTCGATTTTCGTGGGGTCTAGACTTGTAAAGTGATCTTATAACTTATGAGATACTAGGTGTTGCCCGCTTGTCCGCGGCTACTATGGTTTTTTTAACTATCCCATAAAGTATCTAAGATGTTGACCAGTGATATAAGGTATCACCATGCAAAATTTCATTGAAATCGGTCCAGCCATTTCGGAGATTAGCCCGTACAAACAGACAGATAATTTTTATCGTATTTTCCTTCTTTTTACATCCCCCTGACATGGTTTTAAGCATTTTTTTCTATGTACAGACATTCGACCTCTATAGTTTTATTATATGTATAGATTATTATATTGCTAATCAGCAATCTTTTCCGGGCAACCTGTTCATTATTATATTAACGTGAAATATTTGTTACAGGTAATGGGTTTCGGCCTATTCCTTATGGACTCCGAAGTGTGTAATATAAACAGATTGGACCAGAAAAAGAAGATACGTCTGGATCGCAT
The DNA here is from genome assembly GCA_910589355.1 of Parapoynx stratiotata. Lineage (NCBI taxonomy): Eukaryota > Metazoa > Arthropoda > Insecta > Lepidoptera > Crambidae > Parapoynx > Parapoynx stratiotata. Next base: position 2,828,524 of record OU342476.1, on the reverse strand, counting down.
CGATAGAATATTCAAGGTAAAGATTTTGTACTCTAACATGGGAGGCATAAAGTCGATTTTGTTCTTTTTAAATATTCATATGTCACGCCTTTTAAGTTTATTATTTCCATTTGCTCCTTGCACATTTCTTCAACTTCGTCTACTCTCATTGCAGTCCTAAAACATGCTCGGCGGCTTCGAGTATTTTTGACCCAGCCCTTCTCAAAAACGTTCTCGATGTTAATAGTAAAATTATTTATTCAGATAACTATGAAATGAAAAAAACTATGAAATTGCCTGTAACTATTATGTTTCAGAATATTCTTATAAAATAATTACACCCTCTTAAAATAGACCATATTTTTGAGCTCTTTTGATTTGTTTTGATAATTTGTTGTAAGTTTAATTGTGTTATAATTAGAAATGAGGACAACTCTTTTTAAGCGCCTCCCGAATACATCATTTGATTCTCATTCAATTAAAACCGATAAATATTTTTTATGACGAGTGATATCAGACATATAGCTAAAGCTCGTCTTATGATATATGCCAACAATTATTATCTCTGGAATTGTCGTCGTGGAGAAATCTTGAAAACTGTTAGTGTGGAAAATGCAGGCTTCCCCAAAATCTCCGTACAAAACGGCAATTTCATAGTTAAAGACCTATTACATCCTAATATATATAAATTACGTGTCACGTTGTTTGTTTATTATTATTATAATCCTTTAAGTCAATCTACTTTCTTTCCATAAGATAATATATTATATGTTTTTTTGATTTCCAGAATCTCGAGGTAGTTCCCCTGTTCGGTGATATGCAGATCGCACCATTCAACTATATTAAGAGGTCGAAGCACTACGATCCCAGCAAGTAAGTGTGTGACGTGGTGGACCGATGATAAAAGAGAGAGAGAGTATAATAATAATAAAATAAAAATACAGTTGTCGTCACTTATTGTGGTTGTATTATTTAAGATTAAATGCACAACTGAAACAATTATATAAAAAAGGTAAATTTCACAGTGACTCTTGTAAGAATGAATTATGAGAACAAAACAAATAAAAAGAGACAGACAGCAGACAATGAAAAGAGAGAAAAATGGCCAGAGAAGAGCGCAATGACAGCAATGAGTCGCTAATATAGCTATGGCGCCTCGTTACAATTGTTACATACTTATACAGATGATCAATATCAATGGGTTAGTGTGGAGAACTCCGAAACTATACAGGAGTTCACTGAGGCAATAATATACATTATAGTTGCGGCACTCTTTTTGGCATATTACAATAGTGATGTGAAATGTCAATTTATTCTCGATAAAAGTGGTAGTTGTGCTGACCAGCGATCCTATGTGACGATCGTATTAGAATTCATTTTTAAAAATTTTGAAATTCGAAAAACAAAGCCGAGTTGTGTGGTAAATAAGTACACCAATAACAATCTTATGAAAAAAAAAGAGATGTTCGCGGTATCTAAATTTATATTGTTTAGAAATCACTCAATTTGTGTCCTAAAATTATACATTCGATTAACTTTATGACTAAACTGCACGCCACATTTGACAGTAAAGAACAGCGATTCATTCCTTCAAATGTAAATATTATAGTAACGAATCTTCATGAGTGGACAAACGTCAAAACGGCCAACGGTAATGTAAATAACATCTCGAGATGTATAGCTTACAATTTTCTTAAATAATGCATACAATAGTATGCCTTATATACTTGCCTCGAGAGTCTGCTTTCAATTGTCTTAGCATCCGTAAGATACGGATATGTAAAAATATGCATTGTAGCTGCCGCGTGTGGTCTCCAGATGATTTCTTTGGAGAGATGTAACGAGATGTATTGAGATGCATCGTGATATAGTGTTAATTAATGTATATTATAGCTCCGTCTGTAAACTCCTTAAGAGATAGTGAAATCTGTCCTCAGGAACTCTACCCTATCTCTTAGGAAATAAAAGCGATATTTGTTATAATAAATTATAATAACATTCCTACCTTCCACAGATGGCCCCTCTCATCGAGCCCGAACCCTCCGTCCCCACAAGCAGACCTGATGGTCCACCTGCCCCAGATCAGGGAGGAGCACCAGAACTACATATCTGAGCTGGCGCGGTACAGCAATGAGGTGCGTATGATTATAGAAATACGGGTCGTTTTCGTATATCTACTCTGCGCTTACCATCCGAGAAGGTTGAGTTATTTTAGAGAATTAAAAATATATCAGATTCAGATTCATTTATTTCATTTTCATTTTATCTTAACAAATTTTTAAAAATGCATTGGATAAAATAGTCAATAGTGTGTACGACGCGATTCAAATGACAATAGTCAAATGTCGTTTGAAAATACGATTTTAACATTATTAATATTGGGTCCTTACCTATGAAATTGGTGTTTTTATTCTGTCTTAGCAATTTGTCCGTAACTATTGAGTTTCAGAACATTCATATAAAATAATTGCCTCTTCTAAAAATAGACCATATATTTGAGCTCGTATTATTTAATTTGATAATTTTTTGTAAGTTTAATTGTGTTAAAATTAGACACAAAGACAATTATTTTTAACTGCCTCCCGAATACATCATTTTATTTGCTATAACATACAAACGATGAATAATTTTTATCAAGCGTGTTCACACACATATTGCTAAAGCTTGTCTAATGATACATGCCAAATATTGTTATCTCTGGATTTGTCGTTGTGAAGAAAACTGATAAAATGTTAGTATGTAAAATGCAGACATCCCCAAAATCTCCATACAAAACACCAATTTCATAGGTAAGGACCTAATATATTAATTTATGAAAGAAAATATTTTTTTTTATAGTTTGACAGCTTTGACGTCACAATATAATGCCAACTCGGTCGTATTCTGTACAACACACAGAGATTTAGTTACTTTTATGTACTTTGTTTTTGTGCAATAAAGTGTTTCTCTATCTATATATTCTTAGTCGAAATGTACTATGATCTGTTATCATTATTTTGGTGTTTTAACCTCTGCTGTTTACATCACCCAGGTGACAACAACCTTCAAAGAAGCCGGCTCAGACGCCGAGAACAAAGCCGTGAGCGAGCTCTGCCTCCGCGGTCTGCAACTAGTCTCTGCTTGGTGCTCGGTAGTAGCGGAGCTGTGTTCCTGGAAGCTGCTACACCCTACCGACCACGCCACCAACGCTAGATGCCCGCCAGACGCTGAGGAATACGAAAGGGTGAGGATACAGTACATAATAGGTCCTTACCAATGAAATTTCCGTTTTTTCTCCCTCTTAGTATTTTGTCTGTGACTATTAAGTTTCAGGGTTTTCTTAAAAAATAATTACCTCCTCTAAAAAAGACCATATTTTGGAGCTCTTTTCATTTGTTTTGATAATTTGTTGTAAGTTTAATTGCGTTAAAATTGGACACGGAGACAACTCTTTTTAAGTGCCTCCCGAATACATAATTTGATTTGCATTCACTTAAAAACGTGAAATTATTTTTATGAAGTGTGATATCACACATATTGCTAAAGCTTGTCTAATGATACATGCCAAATATTTGGATTTGTCGTTGTGAAGAAAACTGAAAAATTGTTAGTATGGAAAATGCAGAGTTCCCCAAAATCTCCATACAAGTAGTACTCCGACAGAGCTGCGGAGCTCGGTGGCGTAGTGGTTCGTACGCTTTGACTTTCGATCAAAAACTAAGCTACCTTTGCCATGGTCAGGCCGTGAATGGGTGACCTTAACTTCGTAATCTCAAGCTTCTCCGTGCTTCGGAAGGCACGTTAAGCGGTTGGTTTCTACCCACCAACCTGCATTGGGCCAGCGTGGTGGTGTTACGGCCCATACTCCTCATGTGTTTCTCTGTGTTGAAGGCCTGTACCCAGCAGTGGGACGTATATAGGCTGAGGACGAAAGTACTCCGAGGTTGTTGATTAATTACAAATAACCCTGTATAAACGCCTCTCTGGTCTAGTGGTTCACACCACCGGGTGTTGATCGGGAGGTCCGGGTTCGATTCCCCATGGGGGCAGAAGTTTTTCTGCTCGGTTTGATTGGTGGTAGGGCTTCTAAGCCCGCCTGGCTAGCTACCACCGTCTTACCTAAATTTGTCGCCATAATAACAATGTTTTACATCTCTCATGTTCGGTAAGTAGGTCCTTAATACCCCCAGATGCGGGTTGTAAGTGATCAATTACCGCCCTAGGTTAATAATGTAGCTAGAAACGCCCTAGGGTGGTAAGTAATTAAAAAAAAAACTCTTTCAAAAAGTTCGCGTACATCTAACCATCTTACTGGCACTAGACATCATGCATTCAGTCCAATGACAAAAGAGGTCGCTTCGCTATTTTCATCAATTTTGAATATCGAACGGCGAAGCTAAATTTAGTTCTTGAAAATAAATTTATTTATTCTTGTGACAAAAGAGGTCGCTTCGCTATTTTCATCAATTTCATCTATTTTGAATATCGAACGGCGAAGCTAAATTTAGTTCTTGAAAATAAATTTATTTATTCTTGTAATGCCTTTTTTTCCACTTACCTCACAATCGAGATGTAAAGCAGAGTAGTTAGCTCGGGTGTAAGCATCAATTGCACCCTCGAACTATAAGCGCCCTCGCTGCGCTCGTGCGCCTAAATATCTCGGGCTGCAATTGATGCCTTACAGCCCTTGGCTACTAATCTACTATTAAGCATTGTTGTGTTCCGGCAATCAGAGGTAAGATAGCCAGTTCCTCAGTTGTTGAGGATTACAGGTGAAGCTCGCTTCCATCTTCGACCTTATCGTCACTTACCATCAGGTGAGATGAAGGTCAAGAGCTTACCTGTCGTATGTAAAAAAAAAAAATATAAACTTGATTCCAGGCAACCCGCTACAACTACACATCAGAGGAGAAGTTCGCTATGATCGAAGTGATCGCAATGATCAAAGGTTTGCAAGTGCTGATGGCGCGTATGGAGACAGTGTTCGCGGACGCGGCAAGGCGCGCGATATACGCGGAGCTGCAGGACTTCGTGCAGCTGATACTGAGGGAGCCGCTGCGGAAGGCGATCAAGAACAAGAAGGACCTTATCAGAAGGTAATAGGGGTTACGTTGGCTTGTTCACGACATTTTGATCACCTCCGTGACCATTTATGAGGAGTTACATGATTTTGAAGGTAATAGTGTCGAAATTCGGCTCGCCCGAAACATTCTGATGAGTAAGGACCTGCTATAGTGTTTTAATTCATTTATTTAGGTTGTCTTTTGGGATAAAGGATCTTAAAAGAAAGAAATTGGGTCTAGATTGGTTAATAAGTTAGTGTCTAAATTCGCCAGGTTATTTTTATTATGACACTTAAAAACAATATTTTAAAGGGGCATAAAAAATAACCTTAAAGTAAAATTTTCACTCAAAACCACTTTTCAAAAGTACTTTTGACTGGTTAAAGAGTTTTGACTGCAACAAATAAACATCCAAAACCGAGAAAGAGAAGAGAACAAATCCCTGTATTTATCTCACAAACATTTGCCCCCACTGGGGATCGGACCTAGAACCTCTTGAGATGGCTACGCGCCTTGAGACCAGCGTACAGGCTACTCGACACGAAGGTCATCGATGGTAATACTGTGAGTAAATTGGTTAGAGAAAGTTTTACTTTAAGAGATATAACTTTATTAGCAGGTAATAGTGTCTAAATTCGGCTGGCTTAGGATATTTGCCTGCGTAGATATGGCATTAAAGATTATAAAATGTATGAGAATATACTAATGCCTTTTTGCTAAAATTATACCTGTTTTCTCTGTGTCACGTGTTTGAACACATAGGTATACATACATACATAAGGCATGGCTTTTTCCCGAAGGGGTAGGCAGAGATTACATCCTTCCACTAGCTGCGATCCCTGCATATTTCTTTCGCTTCATCAACTCTCATTACAGTCCTCATGCATGCTCGGCGATTTCGGGTACTTTTGATTTGGCCCTTCTCAAGAACGCCTTTAATTTGGTCGAGGAACGTTTGCCTAGGTCTTGCCTCGTCCCGTATCGCCACTCGCACCCGATTCATATATTCCTTAATTCAATCTATTTTCATCCATCCTTGCCACACGTCCAAACCATCTTAGCATTACTGTCCACTCTATCTCACCTATTATTTTTTCTATAGCATAATAGTATCAGTCCGAGAGACGTGTGGCGATTGGGCCCGCGGCTGCGAGCCGCAGCAAGACCCAGCGCTGCGCGGCAAGAAGGATGGCGAAGCTAGCTTCACTATCAAAGTACCGAGGAGGAACGTCGGTGAGTACTATGGGATGGGCTGCGCTCGAATAGCGAGATGGGGTTGAAGCGTGGGCCATAATACCAGCGGGTGGGCGAAATAAGCGAGCATTGACTCGCCTTGTACCAAAATGTCGAGTATGTATAGGTGAACCAGAATCTCTTGGCAAAATCTGTACATTCAATAAAACTGTGGAAAAATACGCTTAAAATCAAGATAGGGATGTAAAAAAGAGGGAAAATACCAAAATGTTTTTTTTTGTTTCTCTGTCTGTTTGTGTGGGCTAATCTCCGAAATGGATGGACCGATTTCAATGAAATTCTGCATGGTGATACCTTATGTCCCCGGTCAACATCTTAGATACTTTTTATTCAGAAAACTTAAAGGGTTCCCGTGGGATAGTTAAAAAACCATAGTAAATAATAAAGTTAAAGTATCAAAACTTTTTTTATGCATTTTTTTTCTATGTACAGACATTTGACCACTACATTTTTATTATAAGTATATAGATTTTTGTTTTTCTGTGCAATAAAGAGTTTATAGAAATAAAAACACAAAAACAGTTACTCAAATAAACATTACACAAAATTTTATACGTTTTTCATCAAGTTTTCAACGCTGCTATGGCTGTTACAGCTGCGGGCTGCGCGTGCTTCCAGCTCTCATACCTCATTAGTATTTAACTACCTAGTGCGCGGGGAGTTTAAGCTATCACATGTGTCTTGTATCCCGAGACGCACATCTAGTTGAACAAAGCCACGTGGTCCGCAGGTCCGTCGTCGACGCAGCTGTACATGGTGCGCACGCAGCTGGAGGCGCTGATCTCTGACAAGTCGGGCGGCCGCCGCACGCTGCGCAAGGACCTGGACGCCGCCACGCTGCAGCAGCTGGAGGCCTTCCACCGCCAGAGCTTCTACTGGGCCTACCTGCTCAACCTCTCAGGTGCACATATACATGTAGGGTAAGGTGTCGAGGACCTGGACGCCGCCACGCTGCAGCAGCTGGAGGCCTTCCACCGCCAGAGCTTCTACTGGGCCTACCTGCTCAACCTCTCAGGTGCACATATACATGTAGGGTAAGGTGTCGAGGACCTGGACGCCGCCACGCTGCAGCAGCTGGAGGCCTTCCACCGCCAGAGCTTCTACTGGGCCTACCTGCTCAACCTCTCAGGTGCACATATACATGTAGGGTAAGGTGTCGAGGACCTGGACGCCGCCACGCTGCAGCAGCTGGAGGCCTTCCACCGCCAGAGCTTCTACTGGGCCTACCTGCTCAACCTCTCAGGTGCACATATACATGTAGGGTAAGGTGTCGAGGACCTGGACGCCGCCACGCTGCAGCAGCTGGAGACCTTCCACCGCCAGAGCTTCTACTGGGCCTACCTGCTCAACCTCTCAGGTGCACATATACATGTAGGGTAAGGTGTCGAGGACCTGGACGCCACCACGCTGCAGCAGCTGGAGGCCTTCCACCGCCAGAGCTTCTACTGGGCCTACCTGCTCAACCTCTCAGGTGAGAGATGTGATTAGTGATAGAGATAGGAGGCTACACTCTTATATGGCCGCTGCTAAAGACAGATGCCTTCCACTGTCAATTATTTTCAGTTAACAGATGCACACTTCTCGATATGCTTCCACAAGTAACTTTACAGCGATCGTGACCTTTTAAAGGCAGATTTTGTAAGAGCTACATAACTTGTCAGATTTATAAGATTTCATCCCAGAGATGTTCACTGCTGGTAATAAAACAACAATCATTGCTGCGCTACCCACATCCGGTTCTTGAACCTTCATGAGATCATTGATCGACCCTGGACCTCCTAACCTTACATATCCTAGGTAAATAGAGAGTGCATACAGTTTCTTCACTCGATCTAATCAGAATGAGAGGAAGAAAGGAAGAAAAGAATTAATAAATAATAAACACTCGTCGTAGTATACATAAGTCGTAGAACACGCTTAAGGACACGACAGCAAAGGTTCCAAATTCAAGTTTTTTAACGGCCTCTCTGGTCTCTGGGCTCCGGGGTTCGATTCCTCACGGTTTGGTTGATGGTAGGGCTTCTATTCTACCATCTTTCCTAAATCTGTCGCCATAATAACAATGTTATAATGCAATGTTAAGCATTGTTCCGGCAATCAGAGGTAAGCTAGCCAGTCCCTCAGTTGTTGAGGAATACAGGTGAAGCTCGCTTTCACCTTCGGCCTTATCGTCACTTACCATTAGGTGAGATAAAGGCCAAGACCTTGCCTGTCACATGTAAAAAAGTAGTCAATTGTTCCATCTTAAATCGACCGAAATTTATCGATAACACTTTTCATTTGGACATTTAATGCAATTCCAATGATTTTGTCTTACAACAATATTATAATGCCGGCACTTCACTTTGCGTACGTGTTCGCGTATTTGCTATATTGGTCCGAAAACCACGTGTGGACGGTCTATTTGAGTATTTGCACGAACGGTGCTAACAATGCAAATAGCGAACATGCGTTTTCGTCCACTTGTTGGTTTCCGATCACACATCAAAGGATTGTTTGAGTTGTTTTCCCAATAACAGTTCATGTGTGAATGTGTGTGTGTGTGTGTGTGTGTGTGTGTGTGTGTGTGTGTGTGTGTGTGTGTGTGTGTGTGTGTGTGTGTGTGTGAGTGTGTGTGTGTGTGTGTGTGTGTGTGTGTTGTGTGTGTGTGTTCATTCGGGATGATTTTATTATTCACAACGATAACGCTACGCGAACACGCTAAGCCAAGTGAAGTGCCGCCATAATGTTAGCTTCTATATGGTTACAGATTCTCTACAAAAATGCTGCGATCTTTCCCAGTTGTGGTACAGGGAGTTCTACCTCGAAATGACTATGGGCAGAAAAGTCAATGTGAGTATTGCTCGCCTCTTGTTACATACATAAAATCACGCCTGTAATCCCCGTAGTAGACAGAGTCCAAGGAGCACCGTGTTCCTTAAGACCACATTTAGCCATACCAAAATTTTTATTCCGAAAAACTACAAGGTTCCCGTAAGATTTAAAAACCAGTAACCGCAAAAGAAGTCGTGGCGAACAGCTAGTTATGTAATGTGTTTTATAAGACACATACATATCACCACGACTATTATCCCTTAAGGGTTAGTCAGAGACTCGGTAAAACCACTGCTAAAGCAGTCCACTGCAATAGTCCGCCTTCACCAAGCAGTGACTGCACTCAGCGTGACAGGTGGTGAGCCCGTCGCCGCTATAAGCTATTGGATGTTGTGCAGTTCTAAGTCCATTAATCGCCGTTTACGACACCCAAGGGCTGGGTTGGTATTATTCTTTTAATGAGCCGCTACCACACGACTCGTATTATTGTCCACAGAAATGCACAGTCCGCCACCAACACAACGAGGAGTGTAATGACCTGATCACCATGGAGAAGCGCATCCAGTTCCCCATCGAGATGTCCATGCCGTGGATCCTCACTGACCACATTCTACGAAGCAAGGAGCCTGCTATGATGGAGTAAGCTAGCAAAACTTACTGTATTACTTATTATCTACTCCAGATCGTAGGTTCAGACCAAACAGATAAATTGTTTTAACATGATTATAAGGGTATTTTTTATACGGTAAGCAGTTTATTCGAATTATGGTCAGCAAAAAAATACAATTCGTCAGCTAAAATAACTAATTGGTCAGCAAGTTATGGTCAGCTAATATTTCTAAATTGGTCAGCAAAAAAACTAATTTGGCAGAAACTCTTATGTTTTCTCTGCTGCAAAATTGTTTAATATATGTTTTAACCTAACATCTATCAGAGTACATTACCTAGGAATTTATCCTGCTTCATGGATCTTTTTCCTAGATTTTATACATTTCCGGCAACATATATATTGCTGTCAAAATAATTATTTTGCAGCTCAACTAATTATTTTGCTACCCAATTTATTATTCTGCTGAACTAATAATTATTTCTGTTGACAAAATAATTATTTTGCCGCCCAAATAATTATAAAGCTGACAAAATAATTATATTGCTGACAAAATATTTGTTTACTGCCCCAATGATTTTTCAGCTGACCTTTTAGTTGATGACCAAATATATAATTGGCAGCCCAATTAATTACTTCCTTAATTATCATATTTCGTTGCTCATATTAGAAATACAGGATCATTTTGTAAAATTTTGCTATTACTAGTCAACGGGCATAAAACGTGACCGTGTAAATATCAATTGATTGCGAACACCGGATTCAAAATTCAATATCGTTTATTCAATTAAGATGCGTCTTAGCACATGCTTATGAACGTCAAAAGCATTTTACAAATTTTCGTGAGAGCGATAAAATTCGTTCACAAAACTACCAGGAGGCCTTGCTCTGAGAAGAACGGGTAAGAATCACAGGAAGTTTCTATCCACCCTAATTTATTGAATAATCAGTAAGACTAAATAATAAGTCCCTTATCTATAAAACTTGTAGTATGTTTGTTTGTTGTATAAGAAGCACCTTTAAATTAATTAGGTATTTGTTGTTAAAGCGGCTAGAGAAATACACCTTATTTGAAAATTTTGACAGTCTAGCTATCAGCTCTGTCTGATTGTTTAACAAATAAATAATAAAATATTATAAAATTGTAAATAAATACGTAAAGTCACATGAAGTATATAAAATAAGAAACAATATTCTTTGTAACATATAGTACTCCATTTCGATCAATAGATGGCGCCGCACGTAGTGGAATCACGCTAACGATGTTTCTCTAAAGAATGTATATGCCTTTGCTTAATAGTACCAAATTAAATGGTTTTCGTCTGAATAAATGTTGGGGTTTTATTCAAGGGTTATGCCAGCGAAGTCGTAGTTATTGGGCCCGTTCTACTCTTTGGGTGTGACATATTGTCGTTTATAACTGTATATAAAGTTTGTATGTGCGTTGAGTTTTTGCATATAAACTGTTTCTATTTTTCCAGATACGTTCTCTACCCCCTGGATCTCTACAACGATTCAGCTCAATACGCCCTCACAGTCTTCAAGAAGCAGTTCTTGTATGACGAAGTCGAAGCGGAGGTCAACTTGTGCTTCGACCAGTTTGTCTACAAGTTGTCGGAGCAGGTCTACGCGCATTACAAGCAGTTAGCAGCCAGGTGAGTTATATGTCTACTGCTGGAGGCTGTACAGGGTTTAATTTAAAACATCAACAAACTAGACGAGATAGTTAACATCATAAATAACAAAATTTATTCTTCAAGTTTTATATTTTAACTCAAGACGACCTCCGTGGTCGAGTGGTCTGTACGCCGGTCTCAAGGCGTCGCCATCTCGAGAGGTTCTGGGTTCGATCCCCGGTGGAAATGTTCGGGTGATGAAATCGGTTCCAGACATTTCGGAGATTAGCCCGTACAAACAGATAAACAGTCGAACAGACAGAGAAACAAACAAAAAATGTATTTTCCCTCTTCTTACACCCCCCTGACTTGATTTTAAGATTTTTTTTGTATGGACAGACATTCGACCTGTACAGTTTTATTTATGTATAGATTAATGAATGTAAAGACGCGTGTGTGTGGCGCAGCATGTCGCTGGACAAGCGCTACCGGTCGGAGTGCCTGTCGCGCGGCGCGGGCGCGGGCGCGGGCGGCGCGGCGGCCGGCCGCTACGCCTCGCTGCTGCGCCAGCGGCACGTGGCGCTGCTGGGCCGACACGTCGACCTCTGCGCGCTGGTAACGCCACACTGTCATGTGTTATGTCGCGGGCGCGGGCGGCGCGGCGGCCGGCCGCTACGCCTCGCTGCTGCGCCAGCGGCACGTGGCGCTGCTGGGCCGACACGTCGACCTCTGCGCGCTGGTAACGCCACACTGTCATGTGTTATGTCGCGGGCGCGGGCGGCGCGGCGGCCGGCCGCTACGCCTCGCTGCTGCGCCAGCGGCACGTGGCGCTGCTGGGCCGACACGTCGACCTCTGCGCGCTGGTAACGCCACACTGTCATGTGTTATGTCGCGGGCGCGGGCGGCGCGGCGGCCGGCCGCTACGCCTCGCTGCTGCGCCAGCGGCACGTGGCGCTGCTGGGCCGACACGTCGACCTCTGCGCGCTGGTAACGCCACACTGTCATGTGTTATGTCGCGGGCGCGGGCGGCGCGGCGGCCGGCCGCTACGCCTCGCTGCTGCGCCAGCGGCACGTGGCGCTGCTGGGCCGACACGTCGACCTCTGCGCGCTGGTAACGCCACACTGTCATGTGTTATGTCGCGGGCGCGGGCGGCGCGGCGGCCGGCCGCTACGCCTCGCTGCTGCGCCAGCGGCACGTGGCGCTGCTGGGCCGACACGTCGACCTCTGCGCGCTGGTAACGCCACACTGTCTCTACCATCTCTACCACGGTTATATTATCTATCAGTATTTTAACTCCATACAAACGATCGAAACTCCGCGCCTCGATCTCGGGGTGCGCTCCGGGTGCAAACAGTCGCCACGGTGTGTTGTTTTTTAACAATAGTCGCGCGATTTTTTTCCTCTAAATACGTTCAAGTATATCATTTAAAATGACGAGCGGGAGATATTGTCCAAAACATTTTTTTATGTTGCTTTATATTAGAATGCGGATATTTTATACGTTAGAATTTAATAATAAAGCATTTCGTATGACTCGGTCGAAGCGCAAATATTTTTCGGTCGCAAATTTATGAGCTTGCTATTCAAACATAAACATGTTTTTTAATTAGTAAATCTGCCAATCAAAAAACACGTATTTTTATTTAACTCTTCCTATTCAATTCTAAAAGTTTTTTATTTATTTAAGTAATAAACTATATTAAAGAGCACTAAACGAAAAGGAAACACAAAGTGGGCAAATGTTCACGTACCGCGCGGCTATAGGTATATGTCTCAACGTACGACAGTTAAGCCTTTTTACTCCGAAATAATTAGTTAACACAAAAACATATGTTACGAAATTTGTAAAGAATACTTTGATGAAAGATCAAAAGAAAAAGGTATTTGGTATAAAGTCATAGAATGTCAGCCTCTTCGTACGCCGTGGTTTTACGGTTATTTAGTAGATAGGAAGTATGTAGTACTCATGAATAGACTCAGAACTGGACCAATGACTATCCAACAAGCACTATCCAACTATCCACTATATAACAAGTTCGTCTATCTTATGAGAAAGACGGAGTCACCGAACTGTGAACAATGTGGTTGCCTAGAAGATACACAGCACTTGTTGATGGAATGTGTCCGGTATCAGTCCCACAGAAATGTCATCCTGTCTCGTTTCGGTCTGAACAAAATGGATGTTGGATTATGTCATAGCATTTTGGCTCAACCGATGTCGGAAGAGGCCAGAATGCTGTATCATATGTTGTGCCCGCCGCGACCTTCTTCCGACCAAATGTAACGTGTAAATATTTTTTTTGTATATGTTATGATAGGACTGACATATCCTTTGGATAAAAGTCCTGAAAATAAAGGAAAATAAAAAAAAAAAAAAAATTACGGCCGAGTTAAAATACCGATAGATAATATTACCGTGCCTCTGCCTACTCCTTCAGGGAGACGGGACGGATCATGTGTTACGTAAAAAACGAACAGTGACATGAGTCAAAGCGATTTGACAGTTTAATGTCATTGTATAGAAATTGAATAGTTTAAAAGTGGATTTGATTTCAGATTTTAATAATATTAACACGGGGCAATACTCGTTTGAGAGGCCACAGGAATCTTGAATAAAACTTATGTACACTTCATTGTGAATATCGCTTGCCTCACATTGGCCCGGTGCATGGCAACAGGCTCGCCACCTGTTACATGAGGACCTAACATATCAGGCGAAATGTGAGTGTTTAACACCTCTTCCTACCCCTTCGGTGAAAGGAGGCGTGATGATTTGTTATGTATGTTAACCTTATATATTACAATGTAACTGATACTCAATGACATTTCAAACGGTCAATTCACTATGATTAATTAAAAAATAGACTATATATATCCTTATCTTCAACTTCACACTCCTGCCTTCTCCGACCTCCGTGGTCGAGTGGTCCGTACGCGAGACGCGAGGCGCTGCTTTCTTGTCTTATGTATCATATACAATAGTATGCCTTATATACTTGTGTCGAGAGTCTGCTTTCAATTGTCTTAGCATCCGTAAGATACGGATAGGTATGTAAAATATATATTGTAGCTGCCGATAGTGTCGATAGAAACTGAGGGCAATAAAGTGAATATTTGTTCGACAGGTGGCCCAAAGAATCAACGCTGATATGCACAGAGCGCTCGACACGGCGGTGGCTAAGTTCGAAGCGGGAGACATCACTGGCGTCGTGGTAAGAAACATCTATTTATATATTTTTTTAATTATTCGACCTCAGCCTATATACGTCCCACTGCTGAGCACAGGCCTTCCTCATGTTAACACGTGAGGAGTATGGGCCGTATCACCACCACGCTGGCCCAATACGGGTTGGTGGGTAGAATCGGTCGCAAAAGCGACGTGGACCAACGGCTTAACGTGCTTTCCGAATCACGGAGGAGCTCGGGATCATAAAGTTTTGGTCACCCATCCACGGCATGACCATGGCGAAGGTAGCTTTGTCTTCGAAAGCCAAAGCGTACTAACTACTACGTCACCGAGCTCCTCATGAATGATTAAATGTAAAAATTGTGACTACAGCTATTTTTGTTCGGTTTAAGGTTTTGATAGTCGATTCATAAACGTAACTTTAAGATTATTAAAGATACCAGCGGCATAAATTAATTATCTTTTTAAAAATGACACGTGTTTTTTTTACGTTGTTGAATTTAGAATGAAAGTCGCTGTTTTTGCAAATAGTATGTGTACTCTCATAGCTGATTTCTATTTGGTAATATGTAGTACAAATTTTGGTCAGTGGGAAAACTTTACAGGGGATAGGTATATACAGCGTGTTCCTTTTATTGAAAAGGATTATCTTCAATCGAAATATAATAATAGAAAGTGTAGAGGTAAACAAATAGAAGTGTATAATTTGTTTGTTAAGTTTCATTGTTGTTGACGCGTCATAAGTGTAATTATGATGTTCCGTCTAAAAACGAACGATACTTTTTTAAATCTTAGCAAGTTTTTATGTCAGAAAGGTAGTCAATATTTTCTTAATAAAATTACCTTTGGGAGATGAAATATAATAAATGAACATTTAATTATTTAATTTCATTTACAAATTGTTCTAACTGCTTTAAGTGATTAAAGATTTATTAGTCTAAGAATGTCTGAATTTTATTTATTTCCTCGCAAATGTCGTAAGACATACGTGCGGTTTGATAATTACAGCCCCTGCCTTCTTATAGCCCTCACCTACGGCTCGGGCTAGCAATATCGCCTAGGCTGTAATT
Organism: Parapoynx stratiotata; assembly: GCA_910589355.1. Classification (NCBI taxonomy): domain Eukaryota; kingdom Metazoa; phylum Arthropoda; class Insecta; order Lepidoptera; family Crambidae; genus Parapoynx; species Parapoynx stratiotata. The sequence goes on along the minus strand of OU342476.1, from coordinate 2,812,954 downwards.
TTCAACTTTCCGCACTTATATCATAATTAACTATTAAACCATTATTTCGCACCCTTAAAACCAGTTTCATCTTCCCACAGGAACTAGAAGGTCTGATCTCCGTGAACCGGCTCTGCCACAAGCTCCTCAGCAGATACCTGACCCTGGACGAGTTCGACGCCATACTGCGCGAGTCCGACCACGGAGTATTAGCGCCGTATGGGAGAATCGCCTTCCACGTGTTCTGGGAACTGAATTACGACTTCTTGCCTAATTATTGCTATAATGCCGCTACGGATAGGTGAGAAAAGTATTTTTGAAGTGTTATAATAAAAGTGATATTGAATAGGATTGTTGAAGATTAATCGCCTCTCTGGTCTAGTGGTTCACACCACCGGGTGTTGATCGGGAGGTCGGTTTCGATTTCCCACGGGGGCAGAAGTTTTTCTGCTCGATTTGATTGGTGGTAGGGCTTCTAGGCCCGCCTGGCTAGCTACCACCGTCTTATCTAAATTTGTCGCCTAATAACAATGTTATAAGCATTGTTGTGTTCCGGCAATCAGAGGTAAGATAGCCAGTTCCTCAGTTGCTGAGGATTACAGGTGAAGCACGCTTCCACCTTCGGCCTTAGCGTCACTTACCATCAGGTGAGATTAAGGCCAAGAGCTTATCTGTTATATGTAAAATAATGTGATTATGAGGAATAGGAGGAGAAAGAGGAATTTTCAACCACACATTTTGGAGATGCGGATCCTCAGCAACCCTAATATGGAACACCTCCGTGGTCGAGTGCTCTGTACGCCGGTCTCTATCAAGGCATCGCCATCTCGAAAGGTTCTGGGTTTACTCTTACTCTCACGATTTTTCATCTGACCAAACCCAATTTTCGTATGGTTAAATGTGGTCTTAAGGAACACAGTGCTCCTTGGACTCTGCCTACCCCTACGGGGATTACAGGCGTGATTTTATGTATGTATGTATGTAACACATCTCTCTTGACTGTTGGAATATAGGTTTGAATTACAGAGTGGTTATGGATGTTCTATAGAACCTAACGGCAATAGACTGCAGCTTAATACGTGAGAATAAGAAAATTAAACTATTTTTAAGTTTTGAATGACTTTGAATAAAACTTAAGTACCTGAATAAAATTAAAGTGTAGTTTGTTGTGAATATCGCTGGATAAGATCGGTGGCGGAGTGGTTAGTACGCTTTGGCTTTCGAGCGAAAACAAAGCTACCTTCGGCATGGTCAGGAAGTGGATAGGTGACGAAAAGTTTGTGATCTTGAGTTCCTCCGAGCTTCGGAAGATTTTTTTTTATAATCAGCCCAGCAAATGACTCAACACCACCTGATGGTAAGCATTAGATAAGTCCATACGCGAAGGATGCTAGGGCAGCGCCAAAGGATGCGGGCCTAGCGACCTCCACCTTGCTGGCTCATAAGATGCCTTTTCACGCCTCTTTTGAAGGAACCCATGCTGTACGAAGGAGGGAACACGTGTGCCGGTAGAGAATTCCATGCTCTGGATGAACGAGCAAAGTATGATTCCCTAAACATTTTAGAACGCGCGGGCGAAGAGGTAACCGTATATGCGTGGATACGTAAAGCCGTTAGCCCCGGTCGCTATTGCATCCGTTTCTCCCTTCCGCATTTGGCCAGTGTGGTGGTGTTACGGCCCATACTCCGCATGTGTTTCTCCACGATGAAAGCCTGTGTGCCTGCCCAGAAGTGGGACGTTTATACGACGAGGACGAAGAAAACTAAACTATTTTTAATTTTAGAATGAGTTTGAATAAATTTTAGCAGCAGTTTGTTATGAGTCGTGTGGTAGCGGCTCATTAATAGAATACTACCAACCCATCTCTTCCCTTGGTAAAAAGCGACTAATGGACTTAGAACTGCACAACCACCCAATAGCTTATAGCGGCGACGGGCTCACCACCTGTCACGCTGAGTGCAGTCACTGCTTGTGAAGCGCGGACTATGGCAATGGACTGCTTTTGCAGTGCTTTTACCTAGTCTCTGACTAACCCTTAGGGGATAATAGTCGTGATTAATTGTATGTATGTAGTTTGTAATGAATATGCCTTACACTGCCCGCTTTCCTTACACTGAGCCCGGTGCATGGCAGCTGGGTTGTCCCGACTTCAACACCTTTGCCTATGTAAGATCAAAGTTGTTTATATTAATGCAAGTGCATTTCTCCTAGATTCGTGAAATGCCGCGGCATACAATTCGCTGTAGGCGTGCAACGGGAGCGCCCGCAGCAGGCCGGCCACGCTCTTCTGTGGGGCTCCAAACAACTCACGCTCGCTTACTCCGCTCAGTACGCTCAATACAATGGTCAGTATAGAGTTAGTGACAGCCAGCCGCACTTGTTTTAGAAAATTTTGGCACAGTGATGAATCTAAAATATTTTGACAGCGACACTTTGATAAGTTTTAATTATTTTGACAGCGAAGTATGACAAATTTTCATTCTTTCGACGGTGGCAGTGATATATCTACATTATTTTGACAACTACATAGTGACAAATTCAGACGCGCACTCAGACTTTGAGTCAAATCTGCATTATTTTGACAGCGACATATTGCCAAATCTGCATTATTTTGACAGCGACATATTGATAAATCTGCATTATTATGACAGTGACGTAGTGACAGTCATTAATCTAAATTAACATGTCAGTGAAATAGTGATTAATCTAAAACACTGCCAAAGTTCGTTGAAATTTTAATTTGTCGAGATAAATAGTAACGGTATCGTGTTTGTAGGAACTGTCAAAACTTGAAATAAAATCACCTGCTAGGGTGTCACCAGTGGATCCACCACCTGGTACCACCGTCGCCTTGGCCAGTAATGAAGGATCGTCTCCCCGCTAGGGTTCGTGGGCGGCGTGCACCTGCACGCGCTGGTGCGGCTGCTGGGCTACCAGGGCGTGGCCATGGTGGTGTCGGAGCTGCTGGGCGTGGCGCGCGGGCTGCTCCACGGCTCGCTGGCGCAGTTCACGAGGGCCCTGCACGCCGTCATGCCCCGCCACTGCAAGCTGCCCAGATACGACTACGGCTCTAATGGTTACTGCTAATTTTTTCTTTACATATGACAGGTAAGCTCTTCGCCTTCATCTCACCTGATGGTAAGTGACGATAAGAAGGTGGAAGCGAGCTGCACCTGTAATCCCCAACTGAGGAACTGGCTATCTAACTTGTGATTGCCGGAACACAACAATGCTTAAAACATTGTTGTTATGGCGAAACATTTAGGGAAGATGGTGGTAGTTAGCCAGGTTGGCTTAGAAGCTCACCACCAACCAAATCGAGCAGAAAAACTACTGCCCCCATGGGGAATCGAACCCAGACCTCCCGATCAACACCCGGTGGTGTGAACCTGAGAGGCGGTAAATTTTTTTCTGATATTCAAAATAAAAAAAAACAGCGTTTATTCTATTTAGATAAATCTTAATGTGAAAAAGTTTAGGTCACCCATCCGAGGGCTGAACATGGCGAAGATAGCTTTGTTTTCGATATCGAAAGCCAAAGAGTACTAACTACGTCACCAAGCTCTTCAAGTTCCTTAACTTCAGCTCCTAAAGCTGTGTAATAACTCTTATAATAACCTATGCATGCTTTTATGAGCAGTCAGATGCTCTCTGAAAAGGCTCGACTAGCAGTGCACGACGGTGTGCTAGTCCCAACACTGATGTACGGGGGTGAATGTTGGGTATGGGAGACGAGACAAAAATGTAGAATTAATGTGGTTGAAATGAGAGCTTTGAGAAGCATGGCTGGAGTAAAATTGAGTGAATATACAATGATGTGATAGAAGGAAGTGTGGTTTGAAAGAGGTTGCGGTGACAAGAATAGAGAAAGTAGTGCTGAGATGGTTTGGACATGTGGAAAGGATGGATGAAAATAGATTGACTGAAGGGATATATGAATCGGGTGCGAGTGGAGACACGGGACGAGGCACCTCGACCAAATTAAAGACGTTCTAGAGAAGGGCCAGGTCAAAAGTACCCGAAATCACCGAGCATGCATGAGGACTGTAATGAGAGTTGATGAAGCGAAATAAATATTCAGGGATCGTAGCAAGTGGATGTAATCTCTGCCTACCCCTGTGGGAAAAGGCATGACTTATGTATGTATGTATCTAATAGGTTGGGGAAAAAGTTTCTTCGCATTTTTTAAGAAAATTCAAAACATTTTTTAATATAGTTTATTTACATTTAACTAAAGTATGTAGGTACCATTTTGTTCGATAACTTTTTGCCATCTTGAAGGTAGGGACATGATCCCATTGCTATAGAAATTTTGGGACTTCTGGTCAAAATACCGCGACAAGTGGTTTTGGCAGTCCTCTCGTGATGTTAACCTGACACTGTCTAAAGAATTCTGAAGAGACCGAAACAGGTGGAAATCTGAAGGTGCAAGGTCAGGACTATACGGCGGATGCATTAACACCTCCCAGCCAAACTCTCTTAATTTTTGCTGAGTGGCTAAAGATGTGTGAGGTCTAGCGTTATCATGATGAAAAACCACACCCCTTCTGTTGATTAATTCCGGCCAGATACAAATAGTATAGCCAAAGAGATTTTATTACAAGTTTATACATACTATAATGCGAAAAGACTTTTTCCCCAACCTAAGTATAATACCTCCTATTCATCCCAGGTGTGCTAGGATACTACCACGCGCAACTGGTCGACATCGTGCAGTACCCTGATGCGAGGACAGAGCTGTTCCACGCGTTCAGGGAGCTGGGCAACATCATACTGTTCTGTATGCTTATTGAACAGGTCAGAATACAGATTATTTGGTCATTTATTTTTTTGTATTTGGCAGAATGTTTCTGTAACGTTGGATGCCCTAAGGGTGAGTTTACTTAATCCGAGTTACCTCGATAGACGGACGTCTATTTCTTCATAAATTGTTAAATTAGCCATGAAAATTCAAAGCAATATACATCATCCTACTCAACCTGACCACGGATCAAAAAACTAACCTTAAGACACTCTAATAGTCAACCGGAAAGCGGAGGGAATGGCTAGAAATTTTTAGCTTAAATATTCTATTATTATTTGCGATTTGTTGCTGAATCTTCATATTCCTAATTGGTCATATTGGTTGTTGAGGATTACAGGTGAAGCTAGCTTCCACCGGCCTTATCGTCACTTACCATCAGGTGAGATGAAGGCCAAGAGCTTACCTGTCGTATGTAAAAGAAATGTATAAATATGGAGCAATGGCGAAATCGTGATACGGCAGCTTGTCCATTAGTCGAATTTTCAAATATAACTAACGTTAAATAATAATAGACAATTTAACCAGAACACGATGCTGAGATTAGTAAAATGTCGGCTGGCGGCACAGCTGATCTATATTGCTTCGAAATATCATCGCAAATTTAACAATTTTTCAAGTTGACGTCACACATTTAGGCGTTCCTACAGGGAACGCCTAAATGTGCCTACAGGGAACGCCTTAGGCGTCTACATCATACATATAATCCCCTAAGGGTTAATCAGAGACTAGACAAAAGTACCGCAAAAGCAGTCCGTTCTAGTCCGCGCTTCACCAAGCAGTGACTGCACTCAAGGGAAGAGATGGGTCGGTAGTATTATTTAAATGAGCCTCTACCACACGGCTTTTGATCTAGATTTTAACTATTGAGGTAACTATTACGACGAATCTAGAAACTCACAAAAGTCGTACAACCACATCGACTATGGTATCGGAGAATTTATAAGTATGGAACACCGTCTGCCCCTTCAGGGATTAGGCATAATAATATATTAGAAATTGCCATTAACTCCTACAAAACTGTATCGTCCCTTTTATGGCAAAACGAAGGGAGCTAAACCACACAGCCATGGTTTTTATTGTTTTTACAGACTTTTTCTTTATTGTAGGCTCTAAGCCAGGAAGAAGTAACGGATCTTCTTCACGCTGCCCCGTTCCAGAACATTCTGCCGAGACCGTACACTGCAGGTATGATTATAATAATCATAATTCATACAAAAATTTGTAGCATGAGTTATCATAATAATTAATATAATGAATGAATTAATTAATAATTATTTTTCATGTTTTTAGTATCTGGAATCAGATAATTTTGGTATTGTAGGCTTAAATGGTCATTTTTATGTAAAATTTTATAGTTATGTAAGGGAGCAGTAGCCGAGTTGGGAAATACGGACTACCCGAGTAAAGGTCGCCAAATCGATCCCACCGCCTGTACCACTCAGTTTGAATAAAACTTATGTACAGTTCATTGTGAATAACGGGTTTCGGTTTATTTATTTATTATTTTATTTTGTTTGGGTAGCTAACAGCATAAAATTAGCAAAGTAATTGGAAAATAAAATATTGCAAGTTAATAATAAGTCACCACTTAAAGAGGTATTTAGCTTCGGTTTCATTGGAACGACTAAGGTGACTAAGGGCGTATTGGGTACTGGGTCTGTGATTGTGTAGGCGATGAGCTAGCCACTTGTTACTACTCTTTCACGATTTTTCATCTGACCAAACACAATTTTCGTATGGCTAAGTGTGGTCTTAAGGAACACAGTGCTCCTTGGACTCTGTCTACCCTTTCGGGGATTACAGGCGTGATTGTATGTATGTATTTTAGTGGAAAACCTGCCGAAACTACGACCGCTCGCTTTTCTCGCGCTGTGATTAGTCATGTTCGACGCGGTGAATACCATCCAATCATCAGCGATGAAGACATTTAGTCGCGTCCACGTTATCAATCATGTCGTGACATAAACTTGTGTTTGCAGTTCGTTTGTTGCGACTTTTCGTGTGATTATGAATTCGGTATATAGTTTAAGAGTAAACAATGAAGATAAAAAAATTATTCCATCAAACTAAGGGCGAATTCAACCAAATCCCGTGTTACCTACTACACGGGGCTACGGACAGCAATAAATGCTTAAATGTCATTGGACGAATCGTCTGTAATGATGAAGTCCTGTGTGAATTTTGGTATTAATACACTAGTGTAATCGGAATTCGGTCGAATTCTCCCTAAGACATAGATTTTAGTAGAATCAAGAAAAAAGTTACCTTTTCCTTGTTTCTTCCTTAAAACGTGATCCTTGTCGGGATGATTCGATTTCGGATTCGGCAGAAAATGAGTCCGTTGCCGTAATTCGGTTTCGGTCGTAGAAACCAGTTTCTGTTAGATACATAAGAGACATAAACATGATGAAAACCTCTATAACCCCTTCGGGGATATAGATGTGATGTGATTGTTATTATTTTCTATTAAACAATTCTTTCCAGAGGGGGAGAAGCCGGAAACGAAGCAAAAGCGCCTAGAATCGAAGTACTCCGCGCTCCAGATCGTCACCAACGTGGACAAATTCGGCACTGCTAAGGTATGTATCATGAGGAATGTGGTGAGGAATGTGTAATAATTTTAGACGCACATACGCGTTTTAAAATTAATGCGTGATTGAAAAAAAAATATTTATTAATAAGGGACAGTACACAGCTTAGAAATTAATTCAAATACATTTTGCTTGCACATTTTGTAAGCCGTGTGGTATTCTAAGTCCACTAGTTGCCTTTTAGCACACTCAAGGGAGGAGATGGGTTGGTAGTATTCTTTTATAGAGCCGCTACCACACGACGGGTACTTAAAAGGTAATTTGTAATTGCAGCAAAGCCAGCTATCCCGCGAAGGGGAGCTGCTAACTCGCGAGCGCTTGTGCTGTGGGTTGTCGCTATTCGGCGTGGTGCTCCGCAGACTCAGGGCTTCGCTGACGGCGCCGCACTGGCCCGCGCCCGCCGCCGCGCACCACGACGACACCAACGAGTTTCACAGGTGACCCTACACGATACATAACTACCCAGTTGACTAATATCAAAAGTAACAAAAATGTGTCATTCACATAGTATTTAGTACAAGGCTCCGAAATATACCAAGTTCGATAAATAGAGCTGTAGATAATAGAGCTGTATGGAGCTGTAGAAATTCCATTTAAATATGTTTTATTTTTACTTGTTTTTTCATCTGCCAAAAACGCCATCCACCATGTTCGTGGAATAAGTGAAGTAATGTATCGTGTAAACGCCAGTCGCAACCAATCAAGCATAACTGTCGGCTGTGACAGCCTGTGTCACGCATGTGTATTGAATTATTAACCAAAGTCTTGACTTTAAGGCACAGATGATTCATAGACCGTCATGACCGAAGAACGGATACAGTGTCCTTCAGTCATCTTCATCTTATTTGTATTGAAATACAAGTATAATAAATTTCAATGCATGCGGGGAGAGTTTGGCGCCAAATGATCAAGGGTAGACTCTGTGGTGCCACTTCGAAGAGGTGGATTACCACGATAAAAACTCAACATTTTTCACACAACTTGACGCTTATTACAATGATGTGCAATGTGAAAAACTACACGGATTTTACTCAGAAATATCCACTCCGAAAACATATTACAATCATTGGAATTAAAATCACGTCCGCCATAGTCAAACGTCAAAAACTTCCTTAACACGTTCCAGCGCGGTACTGCATTCCACTATGACACTAATTATCTTTATACAATTTTAATTTCATACAAATGAAGCACTGACTCGCGCGTCCTAGTAACGTTATGACGAGGCGGTATTCCAGTATTAGCGACTCTTTGCTATTATTGCGCTCTTCTCTGGCCATTTTCTCTTTGGTTCTGTAAATAAAAACGAACTAGCTGTTATTATGTACGCAGTTTTTGAAAAGTACCTTAATAATCCCACCAAAAGCACTATTAGTGCCTTAGTTTTTGATTTATAAAATAGTATACCTATAAGTGACGACCCAGTGCATTTTCATTTATCCCCGGGCTCACCACGTCACAACGTTCACTTATAACCAACGGCCACCACCGTACTGTCAATGAGTGCATGTGTGTATGTTGCCTAAAACGCTGTTGTACATGTATTGTTGACACTAGAAACACAAGCCGCCTGTACAGAATGACAGTAAGACTGCTTTCTATGAAACTCAAATGTAAATGGACGGCTGTTGCCGTAGTGATTTTTAAATTGATTTTCGTGAAAACGGCGGTATCCGTACTGACATTATATGAATTCTACCTTTACTGTCTACGCCGTTACCGCGACGGAACGTGTTAAACATAAATTCATTCGCAAAAACACCATTCTTTTTATTTTTTACTCAGTATTATTGTTTCTATGTCGAATGCTGTACCTCTTATACGACAGAACAGTTTTTAATATGAAAAATTTGGATTAAAGTAATGTTTTTCTTACAGGTTGTGGTCGGCATTACAATTCCTCTACTGCATTCCTGTTGGAGAGACTCAGTTCACTGTGGAGTAAGTTCTTTTTGTCATTAATACTCTCGAGGATATTTTCGGTTGAAAACAACGCTCCCTTCGCCATGTTCAGGACGTGGAACTAATGCTGCTTGTGTTACGGATACTAGATGATGGATAAATATATAATCAATAGATGAATACATAAAAATATTATAATTATAATATGAAATGAAATGAAATCATTTATTCTGCAATTAGATTTACATGAAATACTTTTGCACGTCAATATTTTTTTTCCTACTAGCTACTAATACATATATAAACATCCAATAATGGAGAACAAATGCCAGAATTCATCACCCAAACATCTGTCCCCACCGGGGATCGAATCCTGCACCTCTCGAGATGGCAAAGTCTTGAGACCAGCGTGCAGACCACTCGATTTGATAGGAGCAAATTGCCAGCTTGTCCAATATTCAAATTCAAATTCAAATATTACTATAGTTAAATAATCATAGACAATTTAACCACAACACGGTGCTGGGATTAGTAAAATGGCGGCTGGCGGCACAGCTGATGCATATTTCTTCGAATTTTTATCGCAAACTTACCTATTTGTTAAGCTGAACTTGGCGTCTTTTTGCGTTTCCATTGACGCCATTGGTCTAGATTTTAACCATTGAGTTAACTATTACTATGGATCAAAAATCTGCCCTAAAGGTGATTTTCCACCAGAGGGCCGCTATAGCTATTAATGGCATTTTTAGTGGAAAAGGGTCAGTGCGATTTAACTTCTCGTTCCGTCTCGTTTCTCGCCCCTCTGCTGCAAAATCGCCTTAAGGCTATTTTCATCCATATAATAACTACTATTATCCCCTAATGGTTAGTCAGAGACTAGGCAAAAGCACCGCAAAAGCAGTCCACTACCGTAGTCTGCGTTTCAACAAGCATGATAGGTGGTGAGCTTGTCGCCGCTATAAGCTATTAACAATAATAATAATAACTTTTATTTATCAAAGTAACTAGACTCATTTGGTTAGCAACATTTTTGCTTATCCTATGTTGGTAATATTTATTGAATGTTGTGCAGTTCTTTCAAGTCCAATAATTGCCTTTTACGACACCCAAGGGAAGAAATGGGTCGGTAGTATCCTTTTAATGAGCCGCTACCACACGACTAAAGCTTTTTCATTTGACGACCTCCGTGGTCGAGTGGTCTGTACGCCGGTCTCAAGGCGTCACCATCTCGAGATGTCCTGGGTTCGATCCCCAGTGGAGGCAAGTGTTTGGGTGATGAATTTTCAGACATTTGTTCTCCAGTCTTGGATGTTTATATATTTATATATACAGGATATTTATATGTATTTATCTATTAAATATATTTGCCCGTCATCTAGTATCCGTAACAAAAGCAGCATTTAGTTGCTTAAAATGGGACTAGTTGATATGTGTGAATGTCTGAGGATATTTTTTTATTTTATTTCATAGGAGTAAATGTCAGAAAAAAATACTTATTTTTTAGTGGTATTAGGTCTTTCACAATGAAATTGCCGTTTTTTTCTCTCTTAGTATTTTGTCTGTAACTATTAAGTGTCAGAGTATTCTTAAAAATAATAACCTCCTCTTAAAATAGACCATATTTTTAACCTCTATTGATTTGTTTCGATAAATTGTTGTAAGTTTAATTGTGTTAAAATTGGACACGGAGACAACTCTTTTTAAGTGCATTTACTTAAAAACGCTGAATAATTTTTATGGAGAGTGATATCACACATATTGCTAAAGCTTGTCTTATGATACATGCCAAATATAATTGTCTTTTTTTGGTTTGTCGTTGTGAAGAAAACTGAAAAAATGTTAGTATGGAAAATGCAGAATTCCCCAAAATCTCCATACAAAACACCAATTTCATAGGTAAGGACCTAATAATAAATAAATAATTCAATAAATTTATTTCTATCACACATGCACATTCCAAAATCCAAAATCTCCGTACAAAACGGCAATTTCATAGTATATCTAACTAGGGAGCTGTTCGGCGAGGGCCTGCACTGGGCGGGGTGCACCATCATCGCGCTGCTCGGCCAGCAGCGGCGCTTCGAGGCGCTGGACTTCTGCTACCACATCCTGCGGGTGCAGCGCGTCGACGGCAAGGACGAGCTCGTCAAGGGCATTGTGAGTGTGCTTCTTCATTATGCTCTACAGGCTGAAAGGCTATAGAAGCAGGAACTCCATAGTCATAAACAACCATTGACCCCATGAAATCAGTGGGAGCAAACAATAGCACGATGCAACTAGACCATAGCACCATCTAGTGACAGACATTGGAACTAATCTTATACAAAGAAAGTAGTTTGCATACAAACTCCTTTACAGTTCTAAACTGTTATATGCTTTAAACTAAGACTGACACGAGATAAACACACCTTCAGCGACAAAAGATTTTATATTATTAACACATATACATTTTCCCCCGAAGGGGTAGGCAGAGGTGCTAAGCACCCACATTTCGCCAGATATGTTAGGTCCCCATGTAACAGGTGGCGAGCCTGTTGCCATGCACCGGGCACAATATGAGGCAAACGATATTCAGAATTGTACATAAGTTTTATTTAAACGCAGTGGAGGCGGCGGTGGAATCATAGATAAATTAAGTAATTTCGCTAGTATAGTAGCGCCACCTAACGTAATAAGTCGAACGAAGGGGTACATGCAACAATAATAAGTTTTAGACGAACTAAAAACCCATTATCTATGGTTTGTACATATATAATCTCGTATATTTACCCCTGTCCCGTATTGATCCGGGACACAAAAAGAATGTGCCAACTGCTTTTCTTGCCTAGCATGTCGTAAAAGGCGACTAAGGGCGTATTGGGTACTGGGTCTGTGATCGTGTGGGCGATGAGCTAGCCACTTGCTACTACTCTTTCACGATTTTTCATAAGACCAAACCCAATTGTCGTATGGCTTAATGTGGTCTTAAGGAACACAGTGCTCCTTGGTGTCTGCCTATCCTTTCGGGGATTGCAGGCGTGATTGTATGTATTTATGTATTCTCCCTACATCATAAAAACTAGAAATCGTCAATCTAACTTCCCATGTATAAGCCCAGACCTTTCTACACAGACAGACATCTGAAGAATGTGGGACTACTGACACTTATTCAGCTCGATTCAGCGTTTGACCATGACTTCATAGAAAACGCAAGGTTCCTTGGAAGCTCCTTGGATTCTGCCTACCCCTACGGGGATTACAGGCGTGATTTTATGTATGTATTAACCCCTAAGGGTTAGTCAGAGACTAGGCAAAATCATTGCAAAAGCATTCCACTGCCGTAGTCCGCGCTTCCCCAAGCAGTGTTAAAAATCTATGTTGATAATCCACCCACTTGATTGTACTAGCCTAACATTTATAAAAAACAAAATAAATGTAAAAAATTTGAAAAAAAGAGCAACTCTCGAGTTTCTGGCTCGCTCTTCTCGGGGATGTCTGCGTTCCGAGCGAGTGGTAGATTCACTCATTCATAAATTGACGTTTTAAGTGTTTGTATATCAAGCCTATAAAATAAAGATATTTTTGATTTGTGACTGCCCGTGACCGCTCATGCAGTTGGTGTTGACGTGTGATCTGTCCCCGCAGCCGCTGAAGCGCATGGTGGACCGCATCCGGCGCTTCCAGGTGCTGAACTCGCAGATCTTCAGCGTGCTCGCGCGGCACATCTCCGCCGACGACGAGCGCGCCGGCGTCGAGCACGTCCGGTGCTTCCCGCCTCCCGCCGCCACACATCATGCCAATTAGAACCTTATATGCATTGAGGTAGGGGCGAGAATTGCTTGATTGATCAAGATTCCTGTAACGTATATGTTAAAAATGAAGATTCTTTTCTTAGCTTGTATGTTAAATTCTTACACTGATAGAAAAGTATTACTCCATGCTAATTTGCACCTTAACTGTATAATGATAAGGCTGAGAGTAGCAATAGTTATAGTAATTTTTTTTTTTATCTTTTTACGTAACAGTATTCCATTGAATCGCAAATGCATGGAATTCAGGTTGAGAATTGCGATAAGTCTGTAAATTATGATTCAGTCGTGTCATTTGTATAATTCCGTCATAAATTACTATAACTCGAGTATCACTCTTAAATGTATGCCTGTAAGGTCCAGATTGTAATACTTTTGAAATCATATATAGGGTTTAATTGTGACGAATCGACAAACTCGCAAGACTAGACAGCTAACAAAGTAAATAACAACATTTGTTCTATGGGTTTTACTATAACTCAATACATTAATAAAAAAATATTTTACAAGCTTATAATTTACTGTCTTGACATTAGTAAGTCTATGTTTCGTTCATACGAAAAGGCGTCACGCACGGCGCTAGCGCGCGCAATGCGCACAGAGCTAAAAACATTAGAAATTGATATTTATTTTTGTATGAAAGTAAAACGTGTTATATGTTAAAAGTCTAGAACAAATGTTATTTATGATGTTGGCTAATTAGTCTTACGAGGTTGGTGATTAATTAAAAATAACTGTGTATAGACTTTTCAAAATAGTAATTGTAATAGACTTTCCTTTTTACAATACTTTCACAAATGGCTATGTATATTCAACCTTAAATATAAGGTAGTTTAGTCGAAAATTGTAATTTTAGGTTCAGTAAAGATTATTTTGTACTGTTGGATGTTAAAAAATTACTATGCTATATCAGTAACAATTGGATTGAGATTAGATTTTCCTAATACTTGTAATAATTTTCAGAGATTTTGAAGAGGTCATACGCATTTTTGAGTATTATTTCTAGGCGCAGAAGGTTGAAAATGTAATATTGTTACAAAATATATATTTCACCTGGTATATTTAGTACCTTAAGCAATCTTACACATAAAGCTGCAAGTGAAAGTACACACCTTAAGATCGCCTTTATTCATTATCTAATAGAAGGTATTTTCGTATACCACTGTTTTTTAATGACTTGCATGTATTGCTATCTCTGTCTCTATTATAAGACAGAAAAGACAGCAGTATTTATTGTAATAATTTTTAAATTGTATTCCAAATATATCTTAGTTTAAATATAATAAATTATTATGGTTTTTCACTTAGGGTGAATTTGATGACAGAGACGCATATTATATTCAGACAATTTCACTTGAAAATCTGTCTCAGAAAAATCTTACGCGAAAAGATATTAGTTTGTATGTTATGTTTAAGATTTTATAAGTTTTATGTTTTTTGATGAAAAAAAAATCTGGTTTGGTGACGTGGCCGAACGTATGCTTTGGCTGTCGATATAGAAATTGTTTTTTCTACAATATAACACCTTTTTGTTATTTTTTTAAGGGGGCCTGTACTGACTGGTGCCTCTGACGGCTACTCTCGCTCTTACGCTCGACGGCTTAACGCTCGAGCCATATTCGCTTTTTGTTTAACACGTGATACTTCGTATTATCGGTTCATACTAACCCCCTCCCCCACTCCGCGGTGGGCTATGATTGGCCGATGCCTCTGATTGGTCATCGAAATCCCATTGGATTTTACTAAATTGTCAAGTTAAATATTTTATATACTTTTTACAAAACACAGCTTTTTGAAGATTAGTTTGCTTAACACAATTTTTCATTGAAAAACATAAAATGCTCCTAAATTAAGACTGTATTTTATAATATTAAGTAAATGTTTTATATAAGATCTATTAAACATTTTCTTTTAATTGTTTTAATTTTGTATTATTATATTAATTCTAAATCGAATAGAAATATTGATAAGAAATATCGACTTTGCTTTTGTTTTGTGTTTCTATATTTCGAAATCAACGTTATATCGTCGATATAGCAACCGTATATACACACTAAACTGCATCAACTAGCCCCCTTAGCACGACTACCAAAACACGAATTATTCGACTATAATTTTTTTTCATGAACTGTAAAATAATTGACACATTGAATTTCATTGTATGTTTCGGACAGTCTAAATCAAAATCAAATCAAAAATTATTTTATTTTATAGCCTTTATATATTATATAACTTGGAACTTAAAATCGTCAGCATTGTACGTATCTTACAAAATTTATAATATTAAAGTTCAATAGTACAACCACAGTGCTTTGACTGTGATTGTAATCGATACAAGCGGCCCGATTCCGAGAGTAAGGCTTTTCATGAGAAGATTCCAGCAAGAGCCACTTTTTAAAATAGCCAATCATATAATTATTCATCAGTCATACAGTTTGGGCATTAATCTCTTCATTTTCATGTCTTTGTCGTTATGTTTAGGGCGGCAAATGTGTCGCTCAGAACTCATTGTTCTTCCAATGTAGAAAGTCCTATTCCCGTCGTGGGACAGTAATATTTCATTCCTAAAAATATGTTAACAATATTTTGTTGTTCTTTAAATATCTAGTGCTAGGTGGGTTAACTTTTCGGGGGGTATTCTTGCATTTTGTATAATATTAACTCTTTATTGCACTATAAACAAAAATACCTACGGTCAATAAAACAAATAGGGATATAAAGGGAGGACTTATCACTAACAGGGATATCTTCCAGTCAACCCGTATAATCAACTTTCCATTTATGTATAAGTAAAATAATGTATGGATATTGTAATATGAAAATGAACCATGTTATGGTAGTAAAAATAATGGTTTAAGTATAAATTACTTTTTATCACTTATGATGTTGTATTATTTCTTACCTTATTTTTTACTATTCATCGATCTATATTTTTAAACAAAAATCGTTATCAAAACATATTCACTAAAACGTAACACTTAAAATTACCTTCGACACAAAACAAGAGATATTATTTGAAAACACCTCACACATCCAAGCAATATAAGAAAAAATCAAAGTGAAATGGTTATGAAGAAATATTGATAAGAAATATCGACTTTGCTTTGAACACAAAACAAATTTGTGTTCAACCACCTATGTGGGTAGTTTCAGAATAATGGGTAATGAGAATGAAATATACAATCACATCTCATCTCATGTTGTCTCTTACTATTCATTCGAAATTCGGTCCTGTCTCTTTCTTTGCGCAGTCGCATCGGCCATGTCTTTAATACTTATGGTCGCCTGGTACTCGGGGCTGATTCAGAGGGATTTTGCTGATTTATTGAAATGGCCCAGGCGCTTGTCGCTCACACTCGCTTTTTAGAATAGAATAGTTAGTTTTTTTGTCTCTCTTTGCGCAATGGCATCGCTCATAACAAAACGAGCTTTATTTTGTAAATGCCTTCAATTCATTTAATAAATCAAACTACCTGGGTAGTTTTACAACAATTGTGTATATGAATTGATCGCCCACATGCCTGCTCCCTCTCTTTCTCTGTCTCTTTCTTCGCGCTGTCGTATATCGGCCATCTGCTTTAATACTCATACTCGCCTGGTACTCGGGGCCGTTATGAGCATGATTTTTTGACACGCCCGAGTACTAGGCGAGCATAATATTAGAGAGACAAAAGTGAGGATGAGCGAGACTGCGCGTGGTTCATTCAATCTAACTTACGATTCTCTTAAAACTACCCACGTTTTTGTTTGATTAAATTATTTAGAACTACACGGCCATCCAATAGCTTATAGCGGCGATGGGCTCAATACCTGTCACGCTGAGTGCAGTCACTGCGGCAGTGGACCGCTTTTGCAGTGGTTAGGCCAAACCACCGCAAAAGCGGTCTCTGACTAACCCGTGAAAAGCGGTCTCTGACTAACCTCTGACTAACTAAGCGGGGATAACAGTCGTCATTATAGAAGGAGACAAAAAATGCGAGTTCGCGAAACAGCAAGACGCATTATTCTCTACCAGCCCCGAGTACCAGGCGAGCATAAGAACCAAAGAGATGGCCGATACAGCAACACATTGAAAGAACGAATTACTGAATGAATAGTACAACATCATCGAAGCGAGAAAAAGCGCGAAAGAGAGACAAAGAAATTAATAATGAATGAATACCGACAGACAACAAACAAACGAGACACGTGATCGACTTCATTGGCGAATTTTGTAACTACCCACTTATGCGTTTGATTTTTTTAAATGAGAGAATACAAAAAAACGTGATTTTTACTCTGATATAAGCACATTATATGATATGCGGAATGTTATTAATTAATCTGCGTCCGTCTGCAATCACAGACCGTGGGAAGCCAGCTCTACTCGCACATTTCAACTACAGGAATAAAAATCAGAAGTTACAGTCAACTCCAAAAATGTATAACCACGTATGACAGTACATTACTCTTGTTAGAAGCAAATAAAAATTGTCACCTCCAAAATGTGTATATGTCGCAGGATGATAACTTATATACATTATTTAACATCACGCCTCTATCCCCGAAGGGCGAAGGGATAGGCAGATGCGTTACACACCCACTATTTGCCGTGCACCGGGCATCTACTACAAATGGGTTCAAAATGAAATTAGGATTTGCCTGTTGGGTAAAGAAAATGACAGACAATTTTATTCAAATATTTATTTACTTCATAAGCCGATCTCAGTTTTTTTAAAGACAACCATATTTGATTCGGTATATAAATTATATAAATAAAAGAGATATATACATTGCGTGATACATATATAATACGTTTCCTTTAAAAAAACCGTTCCCTTCCGCCAATAAATGTAATATTATGCTTAAAACTAAAAGTAGCAATATTCTTAAAGATCACATTTTTAAAAAATAATATTTAAAAACATTACTCTTATTAAAATAATCTACTGTTTAAAAACTATTATACCTTTTATCTAGTTACATTTTAAACTAAAAAGAACCGAATTTATTCGGACTGTGACTGTGTGGACCATGTGGTTGAATAGACAATGTGCCTGGTACTTATAGTAGTTAAATTTAAAACGATTATATGAAAAAAACTGAATATTTAAATTGCTATCATTTGACAATATTACTAAGTCTGCTGTTAAAGAAAGACTTAAAGCACTGTAAAAAAAAGACGTATGGTGGTATGTTTAGGGTTCTTTGCCTTTTAAGTAAAAAAAAAATCTATGTAAGACATTGCCTATTCAACCATTTAAGTTTTATTGAAAAAAAGATGAGACTAAAACCTTTTGTACTTTCATCCAAAAATATTACCGAATACATTTACAACATACAAGAGCTATTTTATGTTTAAAAAAACAACAACCTAACATTTAGTTACATAAATAACCTTACTCTATACATATAGTGAAAAATATTTTACAAAAAAAGTGTTAAAACCTATTTTTAAAATTACTTATTGCAACGACACGGTATCATAGACACCACTTTTTTATTTTTTAAATCTATTTTTTATCTTTTTTATTTCATTTCTTTTTAAATTTGATCAGTCATTTCTGGCATAGGCAACAGTTGTGTGTAACTTACACCGTAAAATTGCAAAAGTATGAAATAGAATATTTTAGTAAAATTGTGTAAGTTGGAAAAAGAATGATTGTACACACATTGTACGTAAAAATAAAAAAACGCTGTTAAAAAAAGCAAGCGCCGCCACTTCAAAACCATTCTTTAACCTGCCAACATTGGTAACCGTTAAAAATAAAAATTGAGTAAAAAATACGATGAGAAATCTTCTTTCAAGTATTATTTGATCTCCTGAAATTTAATATTTCCTTTAATATAAAAGAAAAATTCGACATTTGTCAGGGAACCTAAAAACGGACATTCAGATACATATCTGGATTATTAATATAGTAAGCATATAGCTTAAATTTAATATATCATACACATCAAGACATAACAGATTTAACGTATCAGACGAGTGAATGTTAGCCCATCTTCCCACCTCTTAGTATTCCTTAATTTCATCAATTTCACCAATCCGCATTGGGCTAGTGTGGTATTACGGCCCACACTCATGTGTTTCTCACGAGGAAGGCCTGTGCCCAGTGGTACGTATATAAACTTAGGACGATTAAAATGAATATTATATTCTAGGTTCATATTTCAGGAAATCAAATAATATTTATCTTACAACTAAAAATATCTAGATTCCAGCTATGTTCACTAAATGCTTTGAATCAAACGCAAACACACTGGTCGGTTAGATAAAGAATGCGATTAAGATTTTGTCCCGCTCAGTCTAGCTCACTAAAGCGAGAAGCACTAGCCGAACAGAGAAACATTATAATAACAAACGAAAGACTAAAAAGTACCACTGACAATATTTTTTTTTATATTTTTATTGAAAAAAAACTGCGAAGACGTAAATAATATAGTACCTAAAAAGTACCGTAATATAAAAGAAAACGAACAACTTTTGCAAAATTACATAACATAAAATATGCCACTCAAAAAGAGGCATACTATTACATAACGGTAAATAAAAAATCTAATCAAATAAAGAATTATTTTAAAAATTGATGCAGTAATTATATTATTAGATTTGAAGTTATACTCAATTTTTCATACGAAAATATTCTTCAAGTCTTTCGCTGATAAACATGGGCAGTATTCCCTGATTCGTTAGATACATATTCGTTTGGAGCGGAATCAGTATAAAAATAAATAAGACAAATTAAAGAACAAATATGACGTTATCTTTAAAACCGTTCTTTATTTTATCAGAGTTTGATTGCTGTATATATATATATATATATATGTTCATTATAAAGATGAAGTAATATATATAGTTAATAATTGCTTCTGAGGAGAACTGAGTTACTATACATTTAAAAACTTTATAACAAATAACACTTTTCAAACTGGTATATCTATTATTTTACCCAAGTTTTTTCCGGTTTTTATTGGTACTACCGGTTGCAAAGGAAGACCCGGATCAACCGGTATTTTTTACCGGTTTCTAAATATGGGTGTAAACCAACCTTTGAGACCGAAATATGCCGGTTACAAATCAATACATACTATTAATATACCGTTTATGAACCGGTTAACATTTTTAGGGCCCTAACTTTTCTTTTTTAAAATTTAGTTATGAAAATACAAGTGAATGTGACAAAGCAATATAAAACTCAGCATCTCTATTAGTCAAATTCTTTAATAAACTAGAAGTATGACTTTCCTTAGTAACCTCAGAAGTTAATTATTGTTTTAAATCGGAATCGGTATATTTATCTTAAACCATTCGTAGAATCTTGCAGTTCTTTTAATCATACTATGAAATTAGAAGAGATTGGTGATTATCGATTACATTACACTGTGAACATATCAGATACATACAAAATGACGCCCCTTTCTCGAGTGGGTAGGCGTAGGTAGATATTTCATAGTATGACTAGAAACTTTACAAATAGTCTGATTAACACGACAGGTTTAACATTAACTGGGTGTAAATAACCAAAATTAAAAACAAATATCGAAATAAGATGCAAAAATAGCCTTTAGATATTGAGAAAACCATCCATTTCGATTTCAATAATTTCTTGATATCTTTATAATTTTAAAGTTATATGTAGTAAAGATAATATTTCAATTGTTCTCAATTTCTAGTCATTATACAGTTAAAAAAAATTGTGTGTAAATATATAGAGTCGGCAAGAAATTTTAAATACACAACCAGGGCTTGGAACCGGTATTCAATAACAGGTATCATAACGGTAATACCGGTATTCCAGTACTTGTTAATAAATCGGTATTTAGGATGTAATTACATGTATTAATTGTGGGTGAATAACTGCGATAGTAAAACAGTATGGAATTAATAATACCATATAATAATACCGGTTTATGATACCAGTTTTAGAGAACACCTGGTTTCCTAGCCCTGCACACAACACATAAGTATAAGCAATAAAAATGTAGTTACTAACAGAAAATGGAATTTTTTTTTATCACAACATATTTTTTGTCAATTACATGATGATTTTGATCCAAGGTTTCGTCACATTTGACAATGACTTTGATCAAATAAAGAAAGGTGAAGTGTCCCTCGCTCGCCAAAAACGCTGCAGTGTGACGAAAGGTTCTTTCAAAACCATTCTTTATCTAATCAGTTTATGTGACTTGATTCATATATCTGTGCTGTTCACACGTAGGTTCAGTAAAAGAGACAGGCATAGACGTGTACAATAGAGATTAAAATCCACACTGAAATTAGTTTGAAAAATATGTAAAAAACTGTTTTGGTTTTATTAACCAACTGATACATAGATATTATAGTCCATCTTTGATTCGCAATATATTAAAAAAGGATGGATGATATAAAAAATTTCATATTTAAAAAAAAAATATATGAGTGCTGTATTTTAGGACGTTGATGTATTTTTTGTATATAAATATGTAGACTGAAGGCTGTGTATCATAATAAAAACAAAATTTTATGTACTTTTGACAGCCACTTGGCTACTTTTGACAGTAAATGACTCTTATTAGAAGGAAATAAAGGTTGTCCTCTCTAAACATGTATACATATTTTTGTCTCGACTGTACAAAAAAGGAGTAAAAATGATTACAGTGGAAAATTTTATACAGTGAACCAAATATCAATTGTAACTTCGACCTTAATCGGTATAAATAGAGGATGTTTTCCTACTGTGCCATTCTTCGCAGCCGACTGTCCCGACGTGTGTTCTTCATACAATTTTGTATGGTATTGTATTGTATTGCATGGTTGGCATGGTGCTTCACTGTTCGAAGTTTTTCGATTTCCTGTCCATTTCGTCATCCGAGGAGCGGTTCATTGGGTGGTCTGGAAAAGATAATCATAGTTTAAATACAATTTTTTTAAGGCTTACTGGTTTTTAACTATCCCACGGGAAACCTTTAATTTTCCGGAATAAAAAGTATCTAAGATGTTGACCAGGAATATGAGGGATTCATCATTATGCTAAATTTTATTGAAAACGGTCCAGAAATTTCTCAGTTCCTGAGTGCTTACCGTGCGGCATCTTGGGCACCAGCACGACGCCGCCGTCGGCCGCCTGCTGCAGCGAGTACTGCTGCGACGACAGCGGCCGGCCCTCGGGGTCGCGGAGACTCTGCAACATGTTTATACATATAGCACGTTTAGAACAAACCTTAAGCGTGCTCTACACTACTCGCGAAGTTGGTCGAAGATGAGTCTTAATCCAAGTTGCCAAAAAGGTAAACAAAACAAAGGTAATGTCTCATCTCTAAAATGTTTTGTGATGACTGTAGGTAATTGAAACGGACAACAATTGTTACCGTTAATTATATTTTCGTGCCAATGTCCATGTAAAAAGTGTGATTATTGAATAACAAATTAGGTAAGTCGGCTTTTTTGTTTACCTTTTTGGCAACTTGGATTAAGACGAAGAAGGGCACTTCGCTTCGTGCAATCTCGGCTCGCCTCGGGCGACTTCCAGTCGTTATCGGTTTTCGCGCAAGAGTCAAAGGAATCGATGTATCCCGAAGTTGCGAACACGAAGCGTCTTACAGCGCATGTTGCATTCATAGTTCCGTAATAGAACACTTAACATAACTGATATACGAGATATAGTGGACACAAGAACAAATTCTCTTATTCCTCGAAGTATTGCAATCAGAGTTGCCTATCGTACCCGGCGACTGAGCTCCTCGCGAGGTTGCACGAGTGTGTAGTCACATACTTCGGACTTCCATCAACTTCGACGAGTAGTTCGTCGAGGCAACTTCGCCAGTAGTGTAGAGCAGGCTAAGTGCAGCTCCCGATCAAGTCAGGTGACTACATTGCTACTACACTCAGTTGCTCCCAAGACGTTGACTGACCGACTCGGTACATTATCCGTGCATTGGAACCCTAATAAAACCTTAATCTATATGCTTATCTAGTGCTTAAACAGACGTGCAGTGTTGCGTACCTGGCCTAGTCTCGACCTAGGTATAATCCTGAAGATCGCAGCATCAGAACCGTACGTACCTACTGGACTTTCTCCCTTTATTCCTTTAAAATCGTGTGCCCAGCACGTGTTACAAACATAGCACAACGTTATATAACGTACAGAGGAAAGAGAGAGACGAGCGCGTGGTGGTCGCGGGTGTGTGTACCTGGAACACGTGCCGGTAGAGCGCGGCGAAGCGCTCCTTGAGCCGCTGGCGGTCGGCCATGAGCGCGTGGTGGTCGCGGGTGTGTGTACCTGGAACACGTGCCGGTAGAGCGCGGCGAAGCGCTCCTTGAGCCGCTGGCGGTCGGCCATGAGCGCGTGGTGGTCGCGGGTGTGTGTACCTGGAACACGTGCCGGTAGAGCGCGGCGAAGCGCTCCTTGAGCCGCTGGCGGTCGGCCATGAGCGCGTGGTGGTCGCGGGTGTGTGTACCTGGAACACGTGCCGGTAGAGCGCGGCGAAGCGCTCCTTGAGCCGCTGGCGGTCGGCCATGAGCGCGTGGTGGTCGCGGGTGTGTGTACCTGGAACACGTGCCGGTAGAGCGCGGCGAAGCGCTCCTTGAGCCGCTGGCGGTCGGCCATGAGCGCGTGGTGGTCGCGGGTGTGTGTACCTGGAACACGTGCCGGTAGAGCGCGGCGAAGCGCTCCTTGAGCCGCTGGCGGTCGGCCATGAGCGCGTGGTGGTCGCGGGTGTGTGTACCTGGAACACGTGCCGGTAGAGCGCGGCGAAGCGCTCCTTGAGCCGCTGGCGGTCGGCCATGAGCGCGTGGTGGTCGCGGGTGTGTGTACCTGGAACACGTGCCGGTAGAGCGCGGCGAAGCGCTCCTTGAGCCGCTGGCGGTCGGCCATGAGCGCGTGGTGGTCGCGCGTGACGCGCGCGCGCCGGTCCCGCGCCGACCGCACCTCGTCGGCCAGCGACGTGATCTGGTCCAGCTTGCGCTTGCGGCAGTTCTGCGCCGCCACCTGACGGGGGAACACACATTATGTACGTACATACAGACGATCTAACCTCGGTGGCGTAGTGGTCGGTGCGCTTTGCTTTCGATCGAAAACAAAGCTACCTTCGCCATGGTCAGGCCGTGGATGGGTGACCGAGACTTTGTGATCTCCAGCTCCTCCGTGCTTCGGAAGGCACGTTGAGCCGTTGGTCCTGGTCGCATTTGTGACCGTGTCTACCCACCGACCCGCATTGGGCCAGTGTGGAGGTATTACGGCCCATACTCCTCATGTGTTTTTCCATGAGGAAGGCCTGTCCCAGCCGTGGGACGTTTATAGGCTGATGACGATACATGCAATCACGCCTGTAATCCCCGAAGGGGTAGGCAGAGTCTAAGGAGCACTGTGTTAATAAAGACCACATATAGCCATACAAAAATTGGGTTTGCTCAAATAAAAAATCGTGAAAGAGTAGTAACAAGTGGCTAGCTCATCGCCTACACGTCCCGGACAAACACGGGACATGTTATATATACTAATTTATATGTGATTATAACTCGTGTACGATGCCCTGTGACAAGATGGGATGACGATAATAAAATCAAAGGAAAGGAGATCGAGGCGTGTGATAGTGGCTCATTAAAAGAATACTAGCAACACATCTCTTCTTGGGTGTCATAAAGAGCGACTAATGGACTTAGAACTGCACAACATCCAATAGCTTATAGCGGCGACGGGCTCACCACCCGTCACGCTGAGTGCAGTCACTGCTTGGTGAAGCGCGGACTTTAGGCAATTAACTGCTTTTGCGGTGCTTCTGCCTAGTCTCTGACTAACCCTTAGGGGATTATAGCCGTGATTACATGCATGTATGTTAAAGTCTCACCTTGTTCTTCCCGCGCCTGCGAATGTCCCGAATGAGCGAGAGCTGCGCCTCGCTGAGGTCGTGCTTGGAGAGACGCTCGTTGAACTCGTCCATCGGCAGGTTAATGATGTCGTGCACCTCCAAGGGTATGCCTGCCCGAACAACAATGGCTATAAGCTTTGGGATGGACACGGCTTTTATGGAAGTCAGAAGAACATAATTTTAAGTAATCAACATTAGACAGATATAATTAAGAAGTGAATTTTTGTCAAGTAACTAATTATGACTTGTGAAACACGCCCTAAATAAAGATACCAAATTAATTTGACAGTAAACTAAGCGCCCAGATAAATCAATTTACAGATTTGAGCACGAAATATAGCTGCTTCTATAGACATTTATTAAACAACGTATTGTCTGACCAGCCAGAAATATAAAAAAATATGAAACGAATTTCTTTTATATTAAACATAATTTTATCTGTCAATTTCATTAATAGATGTCATCTGTCTCTTTTTCTTCTCTTCCTACATTTCATATCGGTTGTCTTTATTGTGAATTAGGATAATTTTGATAGAAATGGTTAATTATTAGAATTAGATTAGATTAGAGCTTATTAGAACTTGGAAAAAATACGATTATGAAAGTTATAAAAGATAATTTCTGACGTCCCCAGATAAGGTTTTTTTATTTTCCTGGTCAGGAAATTAACTAGCATTAAAATTATTATAATTAATTTGCTTTTTTTGATGCAAATATATTAAAATAAATTTACTAATACGTGTTGTGTCATTTAATTTTTTGTTTTTAAATAATGTAAAGTAAGGATGTAGATAGGCCTATAATTAGAGAAGCAAGCGATATTCACAATGAACTGTAAATAAGTTTTATTCAAACTCAGCGGTACAGGCGGTGGGATCGAAAATGAAAATAATTAACATCCTCCAATAATAGACTGTGGGAGATGGTGTATGTGTGTTCCCTCACCAAGTGCTTTGGCGCGTTTTTCGTCTCTGGTGAGATGCTGCGCGCTGCTGGAAGATCCGCCGTCAGACACGCTGCCATCCGTCATGCGACGCACTACACCACACAATTACTGATTATGTTAGGTCCTTATTTTACATATGACAGTGACGATAAGGCCGAAGGTGGAAGCGAGCTTCTCAATTTAATTCAAAGTAGATTAAAGGTGTCATGAACATGAGTCATGATTGTTATTCTTTATTTGGAAGTATTTTAAATGCATATTAAAAGTTTGAGAATACCGTTTTAGGTCATTTTTAATAGCAAAGATTAATATAGCTATCTACAGGGTGAAATCGAAATTAATTGACAAATTTTAAGGGGGGTTCTAGTGCTATAAACATTATATTTGTGAGGGAGAAAAAAAATCTAAGTTGTAAAAAAATCAAAATCTTCAGTTGCTTTTACTCGAAACTGGTAAACATACATATTAACAACATAAACCATACAAAATTACATGTAAAATTTATTTTAGAAAAATATTACATTAAATTCGATACACACTTTGTTTACAAATGTTCATTCAATAACACAGCGCGACAGCTGCAACTAATAATTGCGTTATTGTATTTTCTTACATAATGTTTCATTACGATTTTAATTGTAATTATATCGATTAATAAAACGTTTAAAATGTCGTGTTAAATTTTGTCGCATGATTTCAATTTCACTCTGTAGACTTACGTTTAAAAAAAATTACATTGATGTAAAAAAAAACGAAAATTAATGAAGGTGACAAGTAATTACTTAATTATCATAATTTAGAATGTTTGTAAAAATATAACGTTAAAAAGTCGTATGTTTCGATAAAACCCTTCGGCAATGAAATAATGACATCATAAAGAACCCTTTTTATGGTTTGTTTACATTTTGCCTCAGATGAAAATGGACAGACAATAGAAAAAGTCGTTTCTTTATATCTTTCTCAAACTGCACCAAAGAAAAAAAGTATATGGTTGTTTTTGTGTATGTGTGTGTGTGTGTGTTACCTCGCTTGTCCCTCGTGGCGACGGGCCGCGCGTGCGGCGGCGCGGGCGGCGCCGCGTAAGTGTGGTTGTGTCTGGCGCCAGCGATGCCACGCGCTGGGCTTGGCACCACGCCCACGCCCACGCCCACGCTGGACTGGGGACAACCAACACTAGTACTCTCATGCCTACACACGGTTGAAATTCATCAATAACCTCGCAATACTAAAACATCTATCTACATCTAAATATACATAACTCAAAGGTGACTGACTGGCATAGTGATATGTGACTAGAGACACTGGACGGATCGGGCTAAAATTTGGCATGCAAGTAGATGTTTAGACGTAGGCATCCGCTAAGATAGGATTTTGATTAATTCTACCCTCAAGGGAATAAAATAGGGGTTGAAAGTTTGTATAAATCTTCTTAGATTTTCGACTGTTTAAACTGAAATTAAAGATTAAAGCTACTATGATGAATACGTTCGCTTAAATAGGATTTACCAAAGTAACTATTCTACGCGGGCGAAGTCGCGAGCAAAAGCTAGTCTATACATATAATAAAACTGTAGAGGTCGAATGTCTGTGCAAAGTAATGTGATTCGCTGTCTGTTTGTTAGCTGGACCGATTTTAATAAAATTTTGCATGGTGATACTTATATCCCTGGTCAACATCATAGATACTTTTTATTCCGGAAAGTTAAAGGGTTCCCGTGGGATAGTTAAAAAACTATAGTAACCGCGGACGAAGTCGCAGGCAACAGCTAGCATAATTTGACACATTTCTCATACAATAATGAGGACTTCGGTGGCGTAGTGTTTAGTACACTTTGGCTTTCAATATCGAAAACAAAGCTTCCATCGCCATGGTCACGCCTAGGATGGGTGACCAAAACTTTATGATCTTGAACATCTCTTTCCTTTGGAAGGCACGTAAAGCGTGGTGGTGTTACGGCCCATACCCCTCATGTGTTTCTCCATGAGGATGCCTGTACCCAGCAGTGGGACGTATATAGGCTGAGGACATGCACCAGTGTTGCTAATTGAAATTTGTTCGAATTCGCCCTTAAAAACAATGAAGAACATCAACTATTTGGATCAGCCTGTATAAGCTAAGCTATATATATTATTTAATTTTAAAAAAAAACTTTAGTTACCTGTAAGAGCGCATGGCTAGTGTGTGGTCCATTTAAGTCCAGCGGTGGCTGCAAGCTTCCCACGTGGGGCGGAGCGAGATGGGGTCTGGGTCCGAATTCTGTGAGACAAAGGGACGAATTTATTTTCAGAAATGTTCTGATAAACGCTCTTTGGTAAGCAGCAAATAATCTATAGTCCATTCTTTAATTATTCAAAGTGATTTGACAGTTTGAAATATCATTCAATCTCAGGATTTTGAATTATCTGTTAATTAGGCTACTATTGTTAACGTCTAAAATCAAATAAATTTTTATATTATTCAAAGAGAAATGTTCAGTTCAAATATCATTTAGTCAAATATATTTTAAACTAGCTGTTGTCCGCTACTTCGCCCGCGGTTACTGGTTTTTAAACAATCCCACGGGAACCTCAGAGTAAACAGAACTGGAGTAGCCATTAGTCAATTTCTCAAACATTTTTTTCTGCCATTTCTTGCGGGGGGTGAGGTTACCACTACACTCAAAGCCAGCCGTTTTTACAAATGCACACATGCATAATTCGACAGACAAATTTAAATTTCACACACACACACGCTTAAAATAGTCACGTGGGGTGTGCGTTTTGACAACGTCACAGCCGCACTCCCCACGAGACGTGCGTTCTAAAACATGAAATAATGAAGTAAATAATCATGAAATCTTAAAAATTATAATTCCAAATAAAAGGTGACACCATCATTTAGCATACTCGATGTTTTCTATTTATTTTTACAACAAAAAACAGCACAGGCAGGCATTTTTGCGGGAGCTCTGTTCGCCGCAACGTTTACAATGTTATGGCTGTCAAAATGGCGGCTCAACTAGTTTTATTAAACGTGCAAGCATCCGATGCTTGTGCATTTGGCAGAGGGGAATGTTAGACAATGGCTACTCCAGTTCTGTTTACTCTGAGACGGGAACCCTTTAATTTTCCGGAATAAAAAGTACCTAAAATGTTGATCAGGGATATAAGGTATCACCATGCAGAATTTCATTGAAATCGGTCCAGCCATTTCGGAGATTAGCCCGTACAAACAGACGAACAGGCAGAGAAACAAAAAGTTTAAAAACCTTTTTTATATTTTTTTTGTTTATTTATTTTTTGTTTATTCTCTCTTTTTACATCCCCCTGACTTGATTTTAAGCATTTTCTATGTACAGAGATTCGACCTCTACAGTTTTATTATATATTTATTTAAACTTTAATGCCCATTAAAGTTTAAAAGGAATGTGCATATGGCGCACTTAACGACTAACACCGCACTCTACCAGTCAACTATTAGGCTAAACAGAAAGTCAGTGGCGGCATCATTAAAGTTACCTAATTACACTAGCAAAAACAATGAATTAAACGATTATATGTAATAGGTTAAAATATATACCGCTAAATGACATTTCAAACTGTCAAATCACTCTGACTAATTAAAAATGGACTTTATTGACGATGTTTATCTATAAGATTTTAAACTTTCGCGTTGCATTGTAATATAAAGGTTGGTGTAACACAGCCGAAACGTCGGGTAGTACGTAGTATTTATAGTTTATCTAGTTGTTATTTACCGGAGTGCATATGCATGTGGTCGTGGTGGTACGTCTGCTCGGGGCACTCGTACTTGACGACGGGCGGGTTCGGCCGCGGCGGCAGCGGCTCCAGCTGGGGCTGATTTTGTTCCTACGACCAAAACACACAATATATATTAGCCACGTGGTAGCGGCTCATTAAAAGAATACTACCAACCCATCTGTCCCCTTGGCGTCAAAGGCGACTAATGGTGATCTGTGGTCGATGGGGGATAAATTTGTCTGTTCAGAGTGTTTTGTTTCGCTTTATATTTGCCAATGTAATATGTACCTTTTGACATAATAGTGACTGATATAATGTTTGCATGCTGTTTGAGATGGCTAAAAAGGTTAAGCTTCTCCTTTGTAATTAAATTCCATCAATTGTATACCCTATTCAAGGCAAATAAATATATTTAATTTATTTTAATTAATAGACTTAGAACTGCACAACATCCAATAGCTTATAGCGGCGACGGGCTCACCATCTGTCACGCTGAGTGCAGTCACTTGGTGAAGCGCGGACAATGGCAGTGGACTGCTTTTGCCTAGTCTCTGACTAACCCTTAGGGGATAATAGTCGTGATTATATGTATGTATTATTGTCAATATGGCATTAACATTATTGCGTGTGTGGCTAGCCAGTGGACTCTTAACAATTACAAAGAACAATTAATAAACTGACAATGTTTCCGTATTATTTTTGAGTTCATGTTTATTTCAGTTTTAGTTTCTTTCGCGAAGGAATCATTATTTTTTTATTATTCTTAAAATTTTTGCTTTTGATGATTAAAATTTTCGAAATTGTCACGTGGAATATTCTGTATAAGCTAAATTAGGGTATTTATTTAAAGGGTTAGGTTTATAAAATAGGAGTAATCTATAAGGTAAAAAATAAACTTGTTTATTTACACTCATGTTATAATGTTGTAATTATGAACTCAGACTCGAACTCATACTTTTTAACACAGATGATAAATCGCAAATTTAAAAATGGAAGCTGTAACATAATGACCATTATGCAACAGGTTGGACTCATTATGCCCTTTTTTTTAAAAAAAGACGCACATAACTATGGCAAATGTTTTCCAGACAGCCAACAATAAATAACTTTAATTAATTTTTTTGTTTTATTTCTTTGAAGTATTAGTGTACATAAAGTAGTGTATGTAACTGCACATAACTCGCTAATAAAACGCTCGCGTGATACTAGTAAAGGGCTCGCCAAGGCTCGTTTTTTAAAACCACGCTCGTGTTTTAATAACCTATATTATAAATAATAAAATAATAAATAAATATTCTCAGACATTCACACCTATCAACTAGTCCCATTTTAAGCAACTAAATGCTGCTTGTGTTACGGATACTAGATGACGGACAAATATATTTAATAGATAAATACACATAATTATTAAGAATATATATAATATTATACATATATAATGAACATTCAAGACTGGAGAGCAAATGTCTGAAAATTCATCAACCAAACACTTGCCTCCACTGGGGATCGAACCCAGGATCTCTCGAGATGGCGGCGCCTTAAGACCGGCGTACAGACCACTCGACCACGGAGGTTGTCGATTATGTGACAGTTAGGTAAACTACTATTTTGTCACAAACCTGGAAGCACCGCTTGCCGAACATATGGTGCTTCTTCTGCGGCTGGTGCGAGCCGTTGCGGTCGCGCGCGTACACCGCCTCGTACGGGCGGAATTTTGAGCTGGAAGGAAAAAACAGTGTTTTAGGACTAAAATTCGCATATATACGGACAGCTCAGAGTAAACAGAACTGAAGTAGCCTTTGTCTAACATTCCCCTCTGCCAAATGCACAAGCATCGGATGCTTGCACGTTTAATAAAACTAGTTGAGCCGCCATTTTGACAGCCATAACATTGTAAACGTTGCGGCGAACAGAGCTCCCGCAAAAATGCCTGCCTGTGCTGTTTTTTGTTGTAAAAATAAATAGAAAACATCGAGTATGCTAAATGATGGTGTCACCTTTTATTTGTAATTATAATTTTTAAGATTTCGTGATTATTTACTTCATTATTTCATGTTTTTGAATTCTACGATTTCAAATTTCGAGCGCTAGTCTCGTGGGGAGTGCGGCTGTGACGTTGTCAAAACGCACACCCCACGTGACTATTTTAAGCGTGTGTGTGCGTGAAATTGAAATTTGGGTGTCGAATTATGCATGTGTGCATTTGTAAAAACGTTGTGCGTTGTGCTGGCTTTGAGTGTAGAGGTAACCTCACCCCCCGCAAGAAATGGCAGAATAAAATGTTTGAGAAATTGACTAATGGCTACTCCAGTTCTGTTTACTCTGAGACGGACAGCCATAATAATAATGGAAACACCAAATGTGACGTCAGCTTGACCAATGCTTTTTGCGATGAAAGCCAGCCGCCGTATTGATAATCCAATCTTCGTGTTGTGGTTAAATTGTTCATGATTATTTAACAATAGTAATACCTGAAAATTGGACTTTTGGACAAGCTGTCATATCACGACACCATACGTTTTCGGCATTGGTCCATATTTAAACCTACTAGCCAACCAGAACATTAAATATATTTATCCGTCATCTAGTGTCCGTAACACAAGCAGCATTAGTTACTTAAAAAGGGGCTAGTTGATAGTGTTTAAAAAAAAACAAAAATGGTTTACAATAAAGAAAAATTTTATTTAATTTTATATGTAATTCGCTTGTCATTTTAGATGGTTTAAAATTATTTCAGGCGATTTTATGGACATGATAAAAAGTACTACTAAGATAAGGTTTAATCAACGGAACGATGACTCGACTCCTTTGCCTGTGTGTTAAGATAAAATTAGGATTGCCAATGGTAAGCTTGTAATTTAAAAATAAACAAGTAACCTTTGAGTCATGCTATAAGACGTGGATTTTGGCAGTAACATAAGATATACTATAGGGTAGGCAGAGGTGTAACCCACATTTACCAAATAGGGTAAGGCAAGATATTCACACCATACTGCAATAGTGCATTGTAAATAACTTAATTTTTTGGTTGCCTTAAGAAGCTCAACTTGTATAAGAAACGTGATTCTGATACTTTCCGCTAGGGGCGCTTTTAACGTTTGCTTTAGAAATTGAGAAAAAAAAAAGAAATTGAAAAAGTTACGTTTTTATGGTTTACAATGGTACCTTAGACTAGGGGTACAGTACATAAGTTTTATTGGTACAAACAGCAACACTTTCAACTGCCCGTTTCACGTGACCACCTTTGTAAGAAAGTGAAGATAAATGTATGACGTCAATTTGATTGTAGATGTAAGCTTCGTAACAAAGTTTGAACCTATTCATACATTTAATTACGACTATTATCACCTAAGGGTTAGTCAGAGACAAAGCAAAAGCACCGCAGAAGCAGTCCACTGCCATAGTCCGCGCTTCACCAAGAGTGACTGCACTCTGCGTGACGGGTGGTGAGCCCGTCGCCGCTATAAGCTATTGAATCTTGTGCAGTTCTAAGTCCATTAGTCGCCTTTTACGATACACAAGGGAAGCGATTTATTTGGGTGGGGTTTATTTTTACGCTTCATTCTGTTATTGGGAATGCTCGAGAGGATAAATAGCATAGCAGCAGCGGGGGCGGGGGGTAGCCGAGGTGGGACGGACGGGGCACTACTCGTTCGAGAGTCCGCGGGAAACGGTTTCAATCCCACCGCCTGTACCACTGAGATTGAACAAAACTTATGTACAGTTCATCGTGAATATCGCTTGCCTCACATTGTGCCCGGTGCATGGCAACAGGCTCGGACCTTATCTGGCGAAATGTGGGTGTTTAACACCTCTGCCTACCCCTTCGGGGAAAGAGGCGTGATGATATGTTGTTTAATAGGAGTAGTATGTCGTCTGCTCTTGTGTCTATTCTTCGGCGGTCGGGCGCCGCTCGGCCGGCGTGCAATCCGCGCCGGTAAGTGGACCCTGGCTAAATAGAATAGACTGAAGAAGATCTTCACTGCACAACCATCCAATAGCTTATAGCGGCGACGGGCTCACCACCTGTCACGCTGAGTGCAGTCACTCTTGGTGAAGCGCGGACTATGGCAGTGGACTGCTTTTGCGGTGCTTTTGCCTGTCTCTGACTAACCCTTAGGGGATGATAGTCGTGATTATATGTATGTAGATATCTAATATCTTACCTATGGTACTCCTGTGCCGAGTCGTTCCCATCACACCATTCGCCATCGGAGAGCGACGGGACCCTCTCGGAGCCCATCGATGACACTGCACTATCCGACGCCGAATCCCGCTCTGCTAAAATACACCACACCGTTAAAAAGATAAGGTTGAAACTCCATCGTCAACATAAAGTTGCAAGTCATTTTGGCGATTAAGTTATCAAAATGATAGGTGTGATTGCCAGGTGTGCTTAAGAGCGCATTCACACTCGGACAAAACGATGAGGAAGAGTTTAGCATGGTTCGGACCAGCTAGCCTACTCTCAAACGCAATATCAACTAAAACTCAATAATAACACAATACAATACCTCAAAATGCCGAGACTAGAGAGGCGGTACTAGAGTACTAATTTCAGCTAAGCTCAATGTCATTTAGGTCACTCAATGTCGTATAATTCAAACTCATGCTTGTCTGATTTGTAGAATTAGTTATCAATGAAGTTTTCTTTGGGACTGTATGGTACGGCAAGTGGTAAAGATACCTATACTGGTATTGTATACTTTTGTATTGGTAGTGTATACTTTTTCAATATCTTCAAGTAATCAATGGATCCTTAATTTTATTTTATTTATGTAATATTTTAGACGACATTTGTAATGGAAAATGTGGTAAACTGCAGAATATATAGCTCAGATATTTATTTATTTTTTCTTCCATTATTTCAATGCCGTTGTAGTTTATGACATTTTTAAAAAAAGAAAAACAATGTAAAGGGAGGATAGAAACTTGCTGAGTTTCTTGCCCGTTCTCCTCAGAAGTTCTCTTCTCAGAAGAATCCTCCTGGTAGTTTTGTGAACGGATGGCGTAGTTTATCGCTTTAACGAAAATTTGTAAAATGCTTTTGACGTTCATAAGCATGTGCTAAGACGCATCTAAATTGAATAAACGATATTGAATTTTGAATTTGAACCCATTTATGGCGCTAGTGTCCCACTGAAGAGTAAGAAACATCACAATCTGACGTCGCGTGTAGTCGTCGTGTCGCGTTCCCTCCAATGCCTTCACTAGGCAGTTCCAAGCTAAGTAGCTTCTTACTTAGTGAGATCTACTGAGTGTGAACCTAACCTACGCCCTGAGTGTAATAAATTGATTGTAACCATTTTTGGTGTTATCAATTCCATCTTCTGCTCTTTCTGGCCGTGCTTAAAACGGGCAGAGCGTGACCGGCACACGTTCAAGAGTAGGCTAGCAGTCCTTGGATGGGTGACGAAAAATTTTTGATGTCGAGTTCCCCGTGCTTCGGAAGGCACGTTAAGCCGTTGGTTCCAGTAGATTCGCAATGGGCCAGTTTGGCCAGGAAGGCCTGTGCTCGGCAGTGGAACTTATATAGACTGATGACGGATAAGTGATCAGGTGTAATGCCACATAACTAGGGATATAAGAGAATCTTATCTCAGGAACCATGGACATCGATTTTGGATAAATAATTGAATTATTTTTTCAACTCTCATATTTAATCTGAAATCGAAACCAATCGAAATTTAAAGAAAAATGTGTTTGTTAATATGAGTCATTAATAAAAAAGAACACGTTTTAAATGAAATCCTGTTAAAATAATTTAAAAAACTCAAACCATATATGATTTTGGTTGATGCCATATTTCTACCAAACCAGCTATAATTACTTTACGTCAGGTGTGATAGAGTCATCATCATCAGCCCATATTTGCCCACTGCTGGGCATATGCCTTCTTTAATGTACGCTATTCCCACCTATCTTCGACTTTTATCATGGATGGTCATATTTCTGATCAATAAACAATAAAAATGTGTCTCACCTGTGGACATCATCATGTGTGTGTGGTTGTGGTGCGGCGGATGGTGACCGCTCGCGCCGTCCAGCATACGCATCGTGTACATGCCTGAACAAAAAATTATTAGAAATTAAAGCTAACAGTAAACGGATTGTGGATGTTGATTTTGAATTCCTTTGCCTCAAAAAGATATTTTTTTTACTATGTCCTGGAAATTCGTCAACAAATATAATACATAATATTTATCACGTTTAAACACGCCTAACTATCAAATTGTATACTCATTAGCGGGCAGCGCGATCCAACCGGGACCCGCGCATTGGCAAATATGCGAACAGCGAGTTGTCACCGAGTGGTCCACCCGCCGTCCGCGCGTGGAGGGCTTACGACCGAGGAGATTCGGTGACGCTACGACGTTGATGTAGAAAGCGCATTCCCATAAGTCCATATAAGGTCGTAGTGTTTATAGCCACTCGGCACCCGACCCGCACCGCTTTACCTCGAGGAGTTAGTAGTATTCTTTATATGAATTTCTATAAACATGTGCTCATTACATCAACTCCGTCTCGTTACCTGATTGCCTCGCATGCGAGCTGTCAACTCTTGAACCGCGGGTGGACCACTCAGTGACCACCCGTTGCTCGCACGCTTACCGCATGCATCTTTCGAGTAGATCGTTCGTTGTTTTTACTAATTTCTTTGCGGACAACGCGTTGACCACTCGTTGATCATGTGACGCTTTCTGATTGACAACGCGGTGTCCACCGGTGGACGAGTCGAGGCGGTGCTGATCAGGTGACGGGCTCTAATGAGCTGTGACCTTTACAGCAGAAAAAGGTTTCATTGCCTTCGCAATTTTACCAGAGAAAGAGATTTATCTCATACTGGAAAAGTCTAAAGGTATGGTGGGTATATAAAACTAGCCAACTTACCATAATCGGGGTATTGGTAGTATAGTCGGTATGGTTGTGTAAAAAAGTACTCATTATTTAGACTGAACATTTGGACAACTGGTTGGACACAAACTGTTTGACTGACAGAGCAAATATGAGGAAATAATAATAATAGAAATACTCCTTTAAATTTTACGACACCGTAACGATTACACAGCATATTTCGCGTAAACACAGATAAAAATTGATATGATTTCATTCACACCTATCACTCAGTCCGAAGGCAAGGCCCTTTTATTAAAAGTCAATTGATATAACG
This sequence comes from Parapoynx stratiotata, assembly GCA_910589355.1. NCBI lineage: Eukaryota > Metazoa > Arthropoda > Insecta > Lepidoptera > Crambidae > Parapoynx > Parapoynx stratiotata. The sequence goes on along the minus strand of OU342476.1, from coordinate 2,776,202 downwards.
CCTCCCTGGTCTTGTGGTGTTGATCGGGAGGTCCGTGGTTCGATTCCCTATGGAGTAGAAGTTTTTCTGCTTGGTTAGGTTGGTGGTAGGGCTTGGCCCGCTTGGCTAGTTACCACCGTCTTATCTGATTTTGCCGATATAATAACAATGTTATAAGCATTGTTGTGTTCCGGCAATTAGAGGTAAGATAGCCAGTCCTTCAGTTGTTGTGGATTACAGGTGAAGCTCGCTTCCACCTTCGGCCTTATCGTCACTTACCAGCAGGTAACAAAGACCAAGAGCGTACCTGTCCTATGTTAAAAAAATATATTTGTTTTATATCGTCCTCGACCTAATACGTCCCACTGCTGGGCACAGGCGTTCATGAGAAACACATAAGGAGTAACACCACCATGCTGGCCCAATGCGGGTTGGTGGGTAGAGGTGGCGCTTTGACTTTCGATATCGAAGTCAAAGCTACTTTCGCCATGGTCAGTCCTGGGATGGGTGACCGAAACGGCGATCTCGAGTTCCTCCGTGCTTCGGAAGGCCCGGTCGTTACTGCAGGCTCTACGAACCAATCCGAGGCTTTGACTCCTCATGTGAAATGAAATTGACGGATGAAATTACTTTTGCTATTATACATTTTACTCAATATGGACATTTTCATTTCCTGGTGGGGCTAATTAATAATTAAGTTTTATTCAAACTCAATGGTGCAGATGACCTCATAACTAGGTAAAACCGTTATTATTCCAACTCTTGTATCACAATATTAATTAAACACTGTAATCATTTCTTAAAGTATATTTACAAGTTAAAATTACAATAAGTTAAATAAATATTATGCGGGACAACCGACTTATCAACTGTCAAAATAACTTTTACTGTATACTGTGACGTATGTCGTGACGTCACGATAAAGGAGTGACAAACATTTGTTAGACAACAACTCACCATCGTAGTACGAATGGTACGGGTGCAGATACTCCGAACTTTCTGGATAGAGCAAGTGGCTCTTCAAGAATGGCGGTACGTTGTAGAACGCCGCGTACGAAAATGGCGCCATTGACATATTCATGGCTTAATCTTAAAAAATCCTAGCAATCCGCTGAAATTTCACTCCAAACACTATTCTAAATAGCGGCCTCCTTATCTCCCCTTGCTTATCTACCGATATTTCAGAATTATCAGTGAAAACATATATTCTCTCTATGATGTAACATTATCATATTTATGCGTCGATAATTAGTTATCGTACCATCATGGCGCTTATCATTACAGAATTCCAGCATTAAAACTCTTCGGAAAATTCTATGACGCTTTATGTTTACTCGTAATTCTTGATCAAACAGCTATACTCCTTTGTCTATCCATAAATTTGTCTATGGCTAGAAAACGTTCACAATTTAAGATATCCTTTACAGTTCAAGGATCGAAGAAAAGTTTGTATTTGAAAGACCATAGACAGAAGTTGTATCTTTTTAAAACGGCCACTGGGACCTTGGTCAGAGCGTCACAATTCGTCTTCGACCGGCACAGCGCACGACAGAATCGGCAGAGACAATTACATGAGTTTGAATGCACCTTTCTGCTCTTCACCATGCGTTTACCCAAAAAGAATGGCATATGTAGGCTTTATGAGAACTAAGTAACAAAATCAGTTCACTAGTTTTAAAAACAGCACTAAATGTCACCCAAGTCTTTCACTTCACAATGTATTGTCAACGATCACTGATTCGAAACTTTACAGTTACTTTTTAATTTTATGAAGCGATTACGCGCTGCACATCACAAATAATCTATAAACGTATGAAAAAATGCCCATGTTGACAAATAGGACTCAAAAATAGAGAGGCATAAAAATTACAGGTAATAAAATGTGATAAAAACTCAAAAGTCACTAAGAACTGCCTGGTGAAAAAACATAACACCATAGACAACGCGCGGGAACGCAAAAGGGCGGGCCAAGAGAACTGAGTGGAGCGATCGTTTTCCCGCTATTAAATTGTGATGCTTTGTAAATAATGTAATCTTGTATAATTAATGAAGATAAGACGTTATAACCAAGCAAACGGTCGCTAGGGCATTTGAAAATGGAATTATTATACGCAGCAAGTAATGTAACGAGCTAGCCACTTGTTATTACTCTTTCACGATTTTTCATCTGACCAAACCCAATTTTCGTATGGCTAAATGTGGTCTTAAAGAATACAGTACTCCTTGGACTCTGTCTACCCCTACGGGGATTACAGGCGTGATTTTATGTATTTGTATGTAAGTAATGTAAAACAATATTATATCTAAAACGAAAAAAATGTGGTTGAACCGGAAAGATAGAGATTAATCTCTAATAACCTGTAAGAGACAAATTAAACAAAAAATTTAAAACCAAAGTCAATTTGACTTTGACTATACATCGTTGGATAGGTACTTTTGAGCTGAATAAAAGTTATGGGTAGTATTTAAACGAGTGACTGTAAATTAAAGTTTTAAATGTGTCAAAAATATTTAATTTTGGTTTTAGTTTAAGTCTAAGTGAGCGCATGAATGCGAAAGACGAGTTATAAACAGAATAGCAACTTACAAACATTAAGTTACTTAAAATACAAAATGATATTTCACAGAGTGCGGTCCTCATATTATGAACACTCAACTTGTTGCAATTCGACGTGACTCATCGAATCTAGGGGCAGATAGACAACAAGATATAGTTGAAAGTATATGGGAAGTCGAAATTTAAAGAAGCACTATTTTAAAAGGGCAGATCATAAGTTTAATTTAATAGATCAACATTGACATAACGATTGTAACTATCGAACATTAATCATATGAGTATCTCTCCTCTAAAGAGTAGTAGAGATATTTGGTGAAATAAATAAATTTATTGATCTAAAAAATGAACATTAACTATAGCAAAGTTAAATTCTTTAATATAGAACTTTGAACTTATTACTGTTGCTTGTACCCCTTCGTTCAACTTATTACCGTTAGGTGGCGCTACTATACTAGCGGAATCATAGATAAATTAAGTAATTCCGCTAGGATAGCAGCGCAACCTTACGTAAAAAGTCAAACGAAGGGGTACAAGCAACAATAATGATTTTATAATAAGTTTTAGACGAACTAAAAATCCATGTATGGGAATAGCGATGTATACTACTTAATTTATCTATGACTATAGAAATAAAATAAAAAAAAACATCTAAAAACCATTTATTCTACACAAGCAAAACCACAAGCGAAAAGCTATCTTAATAACAGAAAATCGCTATCTCGTTACTGACTGCTTAATAAAAAACATAACGACGTTACGCGTCATATATTTACTTACAAATAAACAAATATGTTTTAAGTACTGAATACATCACGTCAAACTAAACACGGGCACTGACTGGATTTGTTAATAGACTTTCAACTTTAATTTGATAGAGATAAGGTGCAAGAGAAATTTTAACAGCATTTGCATAAGCTTTTGTATACGTTGTTATTATTATGCAGAGGAACAAATAAACGTCGCTTGAAAGATTTAACGACATTTACAGAGTAATAAAAGTATTTACTTTGTTTGGCTAAAAATAACTTTTTTAATACTTAAGTAACAGCCAAAAGAAGACATTTTTAAGCTCTCGAGTTGCGGCCACGGACAGTTCTGACTTGTGCGCAAGCGCACGTATATAATCTCATTCAAATATAATTATTATTGCATGTATATAAGAAGACTGTACATATTGGAACGTTGGTCACGAGGTGGACCATCGATCTAACGAAGGTCGAAGAAATCGCTGGATGCGGTTGGCAGAGGACATAGTGGAGATAATTAGGGGAGGATCGGGATGAATGGCGTACTAGAAGAGAGCCCTATGCTCAGCAGTGGGCGATCACGAGCTGAAGATGATGATAAAATGTTCCTACATTACCTTCAGCCATCTTCTGCCTATATGCTCTTGTATAAAGGAGCATTAATAAATAAATATCTTCAAACATACACACCTATCAACTAGCCCCATTTTAAGCAACTTATGCTGCTATATTTAATAGATAAATACATATAAATATTCTGAATATATATAAACATCCAAGACTGGAGAAAAAATGCCTGAAAATTCATCACCCACACATTTGCCCCCACTGGGGATCGAACCCAGAACCTCTCGAGACGGCGACGCCTTGAGACCGTTATACAGACCACTCGACCACGGAGGTCTTCTTCTTGCCCTTTTCCCACTCTAGGTGGGGTCGGCACAACATGTCTTCTTCTTCCATTCTCCTCTGTCACTCGTCAGCTCAGCATCCACTTCTTTTATTCTCATATCATTCTTTACGCATTCAATCCATAGCTTCTTTGGTCTTTCTCTCACTCTAGGTCCGTTTTGTTTTCAAAAGGTCGTGAATATAATAATTGGAGTTCAGTAGACTATGTCCTCAGCCTACATTCGTCTCACTGCTGAGCACGGGCATTCCTCGTGGAGAAACACATGAAGGGTACGGGCCGTGACATCACCACGCTGGCCCAATGCTGGTGGGTTGATGGTGGCAATAGCGACCGGGACCGGGGCTTAACGTGCTTAAGCACGGAGGAGTTCCGATAACAAAGCTTTGGTCGTCCATCCACGGCCTGACCATGCGAAGGTAGCTTTTTCGATCGAAAGACAAAGCATCCAGTAGAATACGAGCCGTTTATTTATTTCATAACGTGCTATTCTCATCTTTTGTCAATGAAACGATAAGCACATGACATTGTACGATCAATGAACTGGGTGATCCTTACGAACCACTACAGACGTTGTTTAAAAAGTTAATAAAACGACAATCATAACCGTAATTGTAACATTGTAACAGCAAAGATACAATTATAAATACATTTCATTCTTTACAAATTGTTCTAGTTTGTATAGGGTAGACATATAGTAAATAATATTCATCTTGTTTTTTAATTTTTTCCACTTTCAGTGTTCCAAGCACATCTCTACCACACCACTAGTTTGTGCAAAATACATACAGATAATCACGATTATTATCCCCTAAGGGTTGGTCACAGACTAGCCAAAAGCACCGCAAAAGCAGCCCACTGCCACTGATTCTATTATAATGAGTTAATAGCATAATAATAGCATGATTGTGATGTATTTGTCATGTTTTTAACACACCTAACTATCAAATTCTATGATTTTTGACAGTTGAACGTGAACGCGGGTTCTACCTGTACGGGTTGCTACCGTTTTACCCCCTTAGTAAGAGTAAGTGTTCGTAAAATCCGTTCTTAGCACACCCTAAAAGGAACCCCACCTGCCAAATTTCAATTTCTAAGTGTTTTAGTTTCCGGATTTTTTTAAAATATTGCAGATGAGCTCTTGGCCATCATCTCACTTGATGGTAAGTGACGATAAGGTCAACGGTGAAAGCAAACTCCACTTGTAATCCTCAACAACTGAGGAACTGGCTATACCTCTGATTGCCGGAACACAACAATGCTTATAACATTGTTATTATGGCGACAAATTCAGGTAAGACTGTGGTAGCTAGCCAGGCGGGCTTAGAAGCTCTACCACAAACCAAACCGAGCAGAATCACCCCTGCCCATCATTACCTCTCGATCTACACCAAGTGTTGTCAACCACTAGACCAGAGAAGCGGTTAAAATTAATCAATAACCTCTAGGTATATAGTTTACGTTATTTGCATTAGTGTCAATTTTATTAGTTTTCGTAGCTTCCTCCGGCCCCGTTAGAATTGGCAGAATTCTTGCCATAGAAATAACTTATCATCAGTGATGTTTGTAGACACAATAGAATATCAATTATGTGTTGGCTTCTCCTTCGCGTGTCGAAGGAGACCTTAATGATTTCTGCCCAAAACTCTGCCACAGAAATTGCACTGTCGGTGTTAATCATGAGATCCTTCCGTGTGCAGCTAGTGAGACACGCGGGGCAAGATCCATCCATCCATCCACTGCGGATACATCAGCACTCCAGATGATTACCGTCTAAGAATACCCATCTGAACAAGTTCTCTTTACTACAGCCGACATCCAGGTTTGCCATGGCAGCTCGTGTCCAGGAGGATTCTTAGTCAGAGGGACAAAAGGGTTGGGAAGATTGACGCTCTCGCGCCACCACCTGCATCTTTGGTCTGCTGGTCGAAAGAGGGGATATACAGTCTATTAAGCGTTTGTGGAACAGGATTGTGGCCGTAAGTGGGTGTATTGAATCACTGAGCATGTTGTGTCTCGGTCGAGCTCATGACGCTTCTACGGACCCCGGCGGAGTATTCCTGGAGGATTCACCTGCAGCCAATTCACATTCTAGGGGATGATAGCGAGGGAATTCTTCTCTCAAAACAAATAGGTTTTTAATGCTCTAAGACTAAGGCCCGTATTCAATCTCAATCGTAGATCACGGCTTGGGGATCCTTTTTTGGCATGTTTTACTTATAATTATACTGTGGCATATGAATTTGGCATAATGTTGTTATGCATAATATAACTTAAGCATAATTTTCTTTTGGCACAATATTTATTTCGCATAAATTAATTATAATTGAGACTAATATTTTACTCATAATTATACTTTGAATTTGGCATAATGTTGGATGGCATAATATAACTTAAGCATCATTTTCTTTTGACACAATATTTATTTCGTATAATTTTAATTTAGACTAATGTAATTATCCATAATATTATTCCGCATAATGGTTCACGGCAAAATGTAAAGTCAATTAGGTGCGACGACGAGCGAAGCGAGGAGTAGTGTTCGGTAGCTGTGCCCTCAATGCGCGAGCCGAGCGAGCAAAGCGAGCGTGCCGCGGCAGCGGGCGACGAAGCGACAGAATCGACATTTTTTATTGACATTATTTCTCAAATTTTATGCGAATACTTAATTATGCCTTAAGATGGTAATGCCAATTGTAATTATGCGTAAATAATTATGCATAAAATGTTGTGCCAAAATTAATTATGCGTAAGTATATTTAGTGTGATTTGATTATGTCAATTCATATACCAATCAATATGCTTGAAATTTTTTTGCAAACAGATATGGAACCCTCAGCTAGAGCACAGCTAGAAAGAGATGGCGTTATGTGGGGATGAACAGCGACATCTCTTTCTAATGGTACTGAAGCAGAGATCTACGCTGAACTTGGTTCTGTAATATGAGCGTAAGACGCATGTAATCTGAATAAACTTATTTGAATATTTAAGCTGTTCCATAATAATTTGTTATGAATTTCTTTTTGACGACTAATCATTTTTTATTACTTAGAAAGTATAAAATATGGTAAGTGATAAATCTTACGCTGTTATCAACATCGTGTTAGTAACATTATCATAAGACAACATAGACTAGAGTAAATAGCTTGTGCAATCAATTATATGTCTACTGCTAATGTAATTAAGGGTTAGAATAGATTGTTTAATAATTCAAGGGCAGGAAACGTGCGCGTAGACAAAATGATTAGATACAAGGCCTCTTTATCACTGGTTTTGCGAGAAGTGACATTTGTGACAAGTAACAATTAATAAATAATAATAAATTACTCCTGACACACACGTTTACTAGGTCTAACTGTAGACTAACAATGTTTTCCATCATATTACTAAGGCTGTAACGAGGCGCTATATCAGTATTAGCGACTCTTTGCTGTTATTGCGCTCTTCTCTGGCCATTTTCTTTTTGTTTCTGTTTTTAAACTAACCGTATGTCTCCTTTTTTTATTTTATTTGGTCTCCAATTTAATCCCTATCAGAGTTAGCGTCTGGAGCGGTTGTCCTGACGCCAATAAATGATAAAAATTAAATGTTGATAACAAAATTATTGAAAAGGACTAAAATAGTAACTACGAAATTATAATGAACTGTAATCCTGATTATGAAATATATTGAGTACATGTACGAACGAGCCAACAACGAGAAAAATCAATAATAAAAAATATGACAAAATCACTTGGAATTTTGGTGTCAAATTCGTATACCAAAGAGCTTAAAACTAAGTACAGAAGAGGTGCACAACAATTATAATATATATTTTAGTTAACTATAACATTGAATGTTCAGAAGTTTCCTTTGATAATGTCTAATCCCGTTTTATGTTCAGTGATTTGTGAAATTTACCCTTTTATAACTTGTTTCAGTGTGCCTTAAGTTCTTAAATATCTTTTAAGGTACGACATCTCCGGGTTTCTATTCACATCTCCACCCACCATGTCACACTCGTGGAGGCGCCATTGTGACGTGGTGAGTGAAAATCAACGTAATGTTAAATTTATTTTATTTTCCATATTATTTAAAAAAAACTGAGAATGCAGTTATGTTACAGGTCCGAAGACCGTTTATTAGTAATAATAAAGGAGGAAATATCATAAAATATTATTATTGTACATTATTCCAAAACTTCTGACAGCATTGTTATTTTTTTATTATTTTATTTTATTAAATTTGACTAACTTCTGCTGCCCAAACTTGTTTCTTTATATGTAACGAAATGTTCCCTATATGAAACTGAGTCGATCCGCATCAATTTTTTTTTCAAAATCTCTCATTTCTATTGACAACTCACGCTTGACCAAAAAAATTACTATTGGATTTTTTTTAACAAAAAAGGCCATTTTCTTAAGGCCGTTTCCTTGTATCTTCTATGGTTTAGGATTTCCCCATACAGTCCCAGTTAAAAAAACACTGTATATGTGCATGTATGGTATACTCACCCTCGTTCATAGCCATATCCATGAGCTGAAGATCTTCGTCGTTCAAGATGGATTGGAGAAACCCATCTTGGTTAGGAGGCGCCATCTCGCCCGTTGAGTTCTGTTTGAGACAATCAAAAAAAGTATTAAGCAAGAAAAACATTCGGAATCATTCCTTAGAGGTTCTACCAAGACTGGAGACGGTAGGGATCGATCGTATAATGATAACTATAATGAAATCATCAGAACCACGTTTCCCATAGAATTAGAGCTTCTTCACGCAACTAAAAATGTAAAGTTTTTTTAGATTTAGGTTAGCAAGATAACAAATTTAAGTAATTGTGTTGGTAAATGTCAAGTTTGTTCGTCTCGTAGAACAAACGGGGACGCTATGGCCTCTTACTACTCGCGGACAACACAACTGTCATTCATTCGCTTTTTCTTTCTCTGTCGGTTTGTACTTGATTAGGATTCCCACGCTTCATGTAACTTTTCGGCGGCGTAGCGAAAAAAATCTTAAATCTATCTGCCCAACAGGCTGTTACATATCAGGCGAAATGTCCTTAACCCCTCTGCCTCGGGGATAGAGACACGGTTTTTTTTGTAAAATTCTCCCATGTAGGGAAGGCAAAGGCAACGAAGCCCATACAACGAAGTCTTTAGTATTTTATTTCTTCAGTAGTTTGCATTGAAATGCTAGTGTAATGCATTTCAATGCATCTTAGGAGAATTTGGCGCCAAACGCAATGCCCTATATAACGAGGGTGGGACCAACTTTACTACTGTCGAAGTGTGGGTGTGTAACACCTCTGCCTGCTATAGAGGCGTGATGTATGTTGTGGCTTGCCCTCTATTACGTGGGTGGGACCAACGTCACTAATGTAGAAGTGTGGGTGTGTAACACCTCTGGCTACTATAGAGGCGTGATGTATGTATGTTTATATTACCTGGTAATAAATTCCCTCATGCTGTTGCGGATGGTGAGCAGATTCCACCTTGTAGGCACCCTCCAGGGGGGCCGCCGCACCCGCTGTTAAGAAAACATATAAATAGGTAAATATAGAAATTTTCAGACATACACACACATCAATTTTGAAGTTGAAACAAAGTAGAGTCGTGTGGTAGCGGCTCATTAGAAGAATACTACCAACCCATCTCATCCCTTGGGTGTCGTAAAAGGCGACTAATGGACTTGAAAGTGCACAACGATTAATAGCTTATAGCGGCGACGGGTTCACCACCCGTCACACTGAGCACATGTGCGGTCACTGCTTGGTGAAGCGCGGACTATGGCATTGCACTGCTTTCGCGGTGATTTTGCCGAGTCTCTGACTAACTCTTAGGGGATAATAGTCGTGATTATATGTATGTATGTATGTATAAAAGAGGAGCTCGGTGGCGCAGTGGTTAGTACGCTTTGTCTTTCGATATCGAAAACAAAGCTACATTCGCCATGCTCAGGCCGTGGATAGGCGACCAAAACTTTGCAATCTCGAACTCCTCTGTGCTTCAGAAGGCACGTTAAGCCGTTGGTTCCGGTTGCTATTGAAACCGTTTTTACCTACCAACCTGCATTCGGCCAGCGTGGTGGTGTTACGGCTCATACTCCTCGTTTACCTTCATGAGGAAGGCCTGTGCCCAGCAGAACGAATTTTGATGTGGGATTTGGCATCTTTGCCCAACCCTCGGGGTATGTTATGTTGTGATTTTCATAAACATTAACCACCCAACCCGACTGCACCCAGGTATTATTAAGACAACATGTTTGACAACAAGGTAACTCGTCGTTCGCAAACTAGTTATTTTTATTGACCCCAAACTGATGCCTCTGGCTACTCAGCAAACCGGACTTTTAAAAGAAGGCGAGAGCTTTAGTGGGTTTCAAGCCAGTAGTGGTGAACCACTGGAGGATTTCTCTCTGGAAGGCATCCCTCTAGAGAGTCCCGCTTAAAGGGCGCTCGAGACGGATTCGTCGAAAACTTGATGAAGATAAGTGGTCACAGTGACTGTAAGAAATTTCAGCTTGGAACTCCTGCATCACAAATATGTTCTGTGACATGTTAAGTCAAAAAAGGACTCTTCAAAAGAAACACAGCAAAGTAAGAGGCATTGCTACAGCTTTTTTTTAAATATGAAAGGCAAGCTCTTGGCCTTCATCTCACCTGATGGTAAGTGACGATAAGGCCTAAGGTGGAAGCGAGCTTCACCTGTAATCCTCAACAACTGAGGAACTGGCTATCTTACCTCTGATTGCCGAAACACAACAATGCTTATAACATTGTTATTATGGCAACAGATTTAGGTAGGACGGTGGTAGCTAGCCAGCCGGGCTTAGAAGCCCTACCATCAACCAAACCGAGCAGAAAAAACTCCCGATCTACACCCGGTGGTGTCAACCAGTAGACCAGCAGAAAGGCGGTTAAAATAACGTTTTTAACCGACATCGAAGTTGAAAAAAGAGCAGTAAAAAAGAAGTTCTCGGTTTGATTTACCTATATGTATGTTTGTTTGTTCGCGATTCTCTCGCGATCGGCTGAACCGATTTTGATGTGGTTTTCACCAAAGTACCGACGAGAAGGGTTTACTACATATAAAAAAAGGCTCTCAATTTCACCTGTACGAATTTAAGTATATTTGTTCGCGATTATCTCATATCGTCAGGATTTTGTTTATTTTTTTTACTTATACTCTCGTAATCAGCCTATATACGTCCCACTGTCGGGCACAGGCCTTCCTCATGGTGAAGCTCGCGAGGAGCATGGCTGTGGGTATAATAAGAATATTGACTTAAGAATATTGACTCTCAACAATTAGAGTATTTCAATTTTAGCATAAATATAAACATACCGTAAGGGTCAGGGTGTTTCTCGGGCACGGGGGGTAGAGGGGTGTGGTAGTTAGGGGCGTACCCCCCAACGGCTCCATGTGCGCTGGGAAACAACAAAAATATTATAAAAACGTTGCCACAAAAAAAACATTTATTAACCACATAGATAAAAAACAATAGACAGCGACAAAAAGGCATAAGAAATACTATTTTAGGATTCCGTGGGAACTGTTTTTTTTATAATTTCACTTATTATCTAAACAAACTCTTACAAACGTAAAAAGTAGATTCGTACGGTAAAAACTGCTGCAGCAAGATAGGGTCAACACAACGTGTCAACTAATAAATTATGCTTTACGTAAATCGTGTTAAAGTTTAAATTCTGATGAGGAAGTAAGTATATATTTTCACTTGCACATAGAAATCAGCTTATTACATTAAAAACGACTTTGCAACTGTAAATGGAAAAAAATTGCCAATTCCATATAAATCTTTTTGAACGCGTCAATGAGAAACAATGATTCGGCGGAAAACGTTAGAATGCTTAAAACTCGCGAGAAAGTTTCGTGGTTAAATAAACAGTACCTATGGGTTATTGCAAAGATTTCTTTAAGAGAGAGGGGATTCTTGTGTCGTAGAAAACATTTTGAATTGGACATATCTTCAGACATCCACACCTATCAACTAGCCCCATTAAACAAATAATAATGCTGGTAGGATTCAGCTAACGGATAAATACATTTAATAGACAAATACATATAAATATCCTGAATATATCCATCGAAGACTGGAGAACAAATGTCTGTATTCATCACACAAAGATCTGCCGAACCCAGAAACTGAGATGGCGAGTCGCCTTGAGACCGGCCACAGACCACTCGACACGGAGGTCATCGACATACTCGATATATTAAGGCGGGAATTGAAATACCGCATTTCTTCTTCTTCCATTCTCCTCTGTCACTCGTCAGCTCCGCATCCACTTCTTCTCCTGTAATTCTTCACGCTTCCATCCATCCGCTTCTTTGATCTTCATTTGACTCTAGGTCTATCTAGTATCTATAAAATTTGGCGAAATACTCAACTGTTTTCTTGGTATGTTTCATTCATCCCTCCTCATAACATGAACGTACTAGTCTCATCTGGTACTCATCTTTTCAGTCACCGCAACTTTCAAACTTGAAATACCTGATGTTGTGAGGGTGCGGCTGATGGTGCTGTTGGTGGTGGTGGTGGTACTGCTCCGGCGGGGGCGGGATGGTGAGCAGCGAGGCGAGGTCTTGCCACCGCTGCTCCACCGACATCGACCGCATCAGCGACTGGAACGATGGTTGGGTTAGGTTAGATTAGAATTTTACAAGCGAGAAAAGATGTCAGGAGAACAATCGATGGACAAAGTTAGAATTATTCTTTTTAATTGTCTATTCCTCAGGAGCTCGGTGGCGTAGTGGTTCGTTCGCTTTGGCCTTGGATGGGTGACCATAACTTTGTGATCTCGAACTCCTCCGTGCTTCCGAAGGCACGTTAAGCCGTTGGCCGTTTCTACCCACCCGCATTGGACCAGCGTGGTGGTGTTACGGCCCATACTCCTCATGTGTTTCTCCATGAGGACGGCCTGTGCCCAGCAGTGGGACGTCAAAGACTGAGAACGAAACTCATTCTTAAAGCGCGGACTGCTTGCCAATCTATTTACTTTGGGCTAAAAGAAATTATAAGTTTGGATGTCAGCAATTATTCAAGTCTAGTATATGGAATCAGTAATAATTGGTCACTTAGATAATTCATTGGTAGACGTACGAAACTAGTATCAATAATTATTATCCTTGGTTATAATCTTCGGGAACATACTGCAGACAATTACTGCTTTTTCGCTTCCGGCATTACTCCGTAATTACCTATACAGACTGAGTTTGTGGCGATGATATACTATTAAGTTCTTATCTGGGTTAAAACATACCGAGATTTTAAAGTATCTCACACATACACAATGTTAAACTAATCAAGTTCAAATAAATATTAGCGCACCTCAGAGCAAAGTTGATACGCACGGAAAAACTGTTATGTTGGTACGTAATTAGTGTTTGTCAATAGATGGCGTTGTTAAAGTGAAAATTTATCGATTTTCGATTTGAGTCGTACGGTGTTCGATGAGCTACAGTAACATATGTGGAATTTTATATTAATTAGATTATTATTGATGATAATGACTAAGCCAGATGGAAAGAAAGGAATTTTAGCCTACACGTGTCAGTATTTCACAATCTATTTTGTTGTTTACAACAAACGGTAAAAGGTTCAAAATAAGTTTGACAGTTTGAATTTGTTGCCGTACTATTAGATAGTCAGCCGTAAGTCGTGAAAAAATCATTCATTTTATTTTGAACTCTAATTACAAACAGATAGAGATTAATATAATATATATATTGGGTCGTTACCTATGAAATTGGTGTTTTTATTCTGTCTTAGTATTTTGTCTGTAACTATTAAGATTCAGAGTATTCCTAAAAAATAATTACCTCGTCTAAAAATAGACTATATTTTTGAGCTCTTTTGATTTGTTTAGATTATTTGTTGTAAGTTTAATTGTGTTAAAATTGGACACGGAGACAACTCTTTTTAAGTGTCTCCCGAATACATCATTTTATTTGCATTCACTTAAAAACGATAAATAATTTTTATGAAGTGTGATATTACACATATTACTAAAGCTTGTCTAATGATTCTTGCCAAATATTATTATCTCTGGATTTGTCCTTGCGAAGAAAACTGATAAAATGTTAGTATGGAAAATGCAGAATTCCCCAAAATCCCCATACAAAACACCAGTTTCATAGGTAAGGACTTAATAAATGAGTAATCAGAGTTGGAATTTAGGCTTAGATAATATAAAAGCCGCCTGCACCACTGAGAATAAAATTATGTAGGTACCTATAGTTAATTGCGAATATTTGTGCACATTGTGCCCGGTGCATGGCAACAGGCTAGCCATCTGTTACACGGGTACTTAACATGTCTGGCGAAATGTTGGTGTAACACCTCTGCCCACCCCTTAGGGAATGAGTCGTGATGATATGTTAAGTTGTTAATATAGGAGAAAAAACTTTTGTACACATCCGATATCTACAGGTGTTTTTTTCTTTGAGAAGTTATGATCCAGTTTTGTAAAAATGCGTCAAAAACTACATAACTGGTTGATTCGAGTGCCTTACTCAAATCTTTTTAGCCATCTCGAGCTAACCACTAAAACGCGTATTTACGAACGCAAGTACACCAAACAAGCCTAAAACATGTTTGGACAGAAAGCGGCCAAAAAACATGGCCGCTTTTCGAATCCGAAGATTTCAAATTTCGAACGACTCCTGCTCTTGCTCCCATTCCACTCGCGTGCCGGTGACCAAACAGTGCCAAAGACAAACAGAGGTATAGACAATGTTGACAGCCAGTGTAGTGATTTACAAGTGTTGTGCCAACATTGACATAAGTTTTCACCTGCTCGTGTTTGTCTATGGTTCTTAATTTTTAAATCAGTTTTAGGTAAAGAGCCCGTTTTATTGAGCATGCAGTAGTGGAGAGTTGAAATAACATTTAGTTAATGCAGCTAGTGTGAAGTAGTGACGTACCAAAGGAACAGACTATACTGAAATCATAAAAAAATTGCATTTATTAAATATGGTATTCAGCCCCTCGAGGGCCACGTGAACGCCGGCGCTCGCTAAAAATATATGTTTCGTGACTCGTTTTGTCGCCATTTAGAGGTTACGGAATAAAAAAAACTCAAACTCTATGAGGGCCAACTAGATTTAGTGGACTCTTGATTCAAAAGGTTTTAACCGCCTCCTGGTCTAGTGGTTGACACCACCAGGTGTTGATCGGGAAGTCCGGGTTCGATTCCCCACGGGGGCAGGGGTTTTTTGTTCGGTTTGATTGGTGGCAGGGCTTCGAAGCCCACTGGGCTAGCTGCCACCGTCTTACCTAAATTTGTCGCCATAATAACAATAATAGTTATAACCATGGTTGTGTCCCGGCAATCAGAGGTAAGATAGCCAGTTCCTCAGTTGTTGAGGATTATAGGTGAAGCTCGCTTTATCGCCTTATCGTCACTTACCATCAGGTGAGATGAAGGCCAAGAGCTTACGTGTCATATTAAAAAATAAAAGGTTCTCAGTTCGAGTCCCAGTGGGGACAGATGTTTGTGTCACAAGCTTTTGTTGTCCAGTCATGGATGTTTACATATTATGTTTATGAACTAATATATATGTATATATTTTCATAAGTTTACTCACTACATAACAAGCGCGTAAGCCACTTACATTGGGGTAGTAATAAGTGTCAGAAAGTATTATTACATACAATGAATTAAATATATAAAAAAATATAAATATCTTCAAACATTTACACCTATCAACTAGCCCCATTTTAAGCAACTAATGCTGCTTGTGTTACGGATACTAGATGACAGATAAATATACCTGTTTAATAGATAAATACATATAAATATCCTTAATATATATAAACGCCTGAAAATTCATCACCCAAACATTTGCCCCCCCGGGGATCGAACCCAGAACCTCTCAATATGGCGACCCCAAATCAAAAACAACTTTTTCTATGTAAAGTTTTCACTAGTTTCAAAACGCGTCTGGCAATCTACTTTTTTCCCGCGCGTGTGGCCAATGTGACGCAACACATAGAATCGAAAAAACTACTTTTCCATTGCAAATATTTATAAAACAAACAATCCCTGTTGGCTTAAACAACGTTCAATCTGTAAAATTTTACTGGGCGACTCGAAGTGACAGCTATTTGTGACATTTCGCTTACTACCAACAAAACATAGTTATGTACAATCGACTTCAAAAATATGTATGCATGTTTGACAGTCCTCTGCCTATATACGTCCCACAGCTGGGCACAGGCCTTCCTCATGGAGAAACACATGAGGAGTATGCGCCGGGTAGACACAGTCGCAACAGCGACCGGGGCCAACGGCTTAACGTGCCTTCGGAAAGCACGGAGGAGCTCGAGATCACAAAGTTTTGGTCACCCATCCACGGCCTGGCCGTGGCGAAGGTAGCTATGTTTTTAATCGAAAGCCAAAGCGTACTAACCACTAAGCCACCGAGCTCCTCGATGTTTGCAGTAAATGACTCTTATTGGAGGGGAATGAAAAATTCACCATTCACCACTGTCTAATATGCATACATATTTTGAACTCGTCTATTCATGTATTTTCAGTTCTGTTTATTTCTAAGAGCAATTTTGAACGCATTCTCTTGTTTTAGTAACGCTCCTTGAATAAAACTTAAGTACAGTTTAATGTGTAATTTAATTAAGAGTGTTATTTAAACGGTTAGCAAAATATTCGAATTTTGGTCAGCAAATTGATCCTTTTCCTAGATTTTATATATTTCCGGTAATATATACATTTACATAATTACATAGCATCCCACGTTAAAGAACTGCCCGTGCCTATTCATCACACAAACGCCCCCTACTAGGAGTTGAACGCAGAGCCTCTCTAGATGACGACGCCTTAGAACCGGTGTACTGACGTCTTGACCACGGAGGACAAAATTAATAATAGACCATGTTTTTTTATTATTTATTTATTGAGAAATAATTCTTTTTAATCTGTAAAAAGCTTATGCAACGGGAGACTAAGCGCCTTTAGGCTTTCTCTACCAGTGTTGTTAATAATAATTTCTTGTGTGCATTCGTGTATTATTTCTAAGAAATAAAATTCTTGCTAACGAAACAAAGGCCTTATTTACTGTCACAATTTTGAAGTTGTTGTTGTAAAATTCTCCCATAGATAGATAGATAGATAAAATTCTTACCGTGTAGGGAAGGCAAAGGGAACAAAGCCCATACAGCCATGTCTTTTGTATTTTTTGTCTTCAGTATTTGCATTGAAATGCAAGTGTAATACATTTCAATGCATTATTTCAATGATCCTCCACATTGCTCATCATTATTGACACTTATTACACAAAACTACACTGATTTTAAGCAACAAGATCCAGTCCGAAGCAATATGACAATAACTAAAATAAAAATCAGGTCCACCATTGTTGAATGCCGCTAAAAACTCCTGCAATTTTGAAGAAAAATTTTTTTTTATTAAAAATTCACGAAAAAGTTGTGTGCAAAGAAAGAGGTTGCAGTTCGGTGGGTGCGGAGCGCCGTGCTGGCCAGTGCGTTTTCTCAACAACTCTGATAGAAAGCGGAGTATAAAAGGTGAAATACCCTCATCACTATCTTTGATAACTACAATAACGTTAAAAATAACACTACTTAATAATTGAGACATTAAAATGATACTCACATCTCATTTGTAATTTGCACAGGAGAGAAAGAGACATAAAAGTCTTAAAACTCCACCGTACTTAAACCCAAACTTTATGTTTTAGTAATTGGGTAATAACTTAATCATTTTACGATCGATTAACGTTATTTCTCTTTTGGGAATGAAAGTTAAGGCGTTAATGTGAAAAGCAACAGTACAGACGAGAAATTCGACCAGCAGAGGTTTCTTAGGGTGAGACTTTTGATACATAGCCATAGTAAGGTAAATTCTACACCAATAGCGTCAATGGAAACGCCAAAATGTGCGACGTAAGGACGACAAATTGTAAAATTTGCGATGAAAATTCAAAGCAATATACGAGTACATACATAAGCTGTGTCGCCAGACGCCACAATACTAACCTAAATTCCTCTTTTTCCTGCCCTGTTCCCAATTCTATTTGGGGTCGGCGCAACATGTCTTCCTCTTCCACTCTCCTCTATCACTCGTCAAGTCAACACTCACGCCCATCCTCATCAAATCATCATTCACACAATCCATCCATCTTTTCTTTGGTCTTCCTCTCCCCACACGCCCATCCACATTCAAGTCCATAACTTTCCTGGTGACATGATCATTCTCCCTTCTCATTACATGTCCATACCTAAATTGTCTATGATACTAACCTAAATTGTCAGTGATTATTTAACTTTAGTTAAATTTGAAAATGCGACTGTTGGACAAGCTGTCATATCACGACATCTTACGTTTTCGACATTATTTTAACTGACTCAGTGATATTTGAAAAAGCAAGAAACTAGGATCCATCCTAGTTTCTTGCTAATACCATATTTACTATTTAATACCATAACATACTTAAGTATGTTATGGTATTAGAGTAAGGAATGATGATAGATATGCATTTACATCACGCAAATGCCTGTACTGCGCGTGTCCGAAAACCCCGACAGATCGTCGGGGTTGGCCGCTGCTAATTAGTCTGTGCGAACGGATGCAAAAACTAAAAAAATGCCTCTTTGTGTGATAATTAGTGGAGGGCATCGGCGGCATCGGTATCTTTCAATCAGTTTGGGTCTCCCGTCTCAAAATTACACTTTAAAAGTTGACACGATTGGTTTCAATACAAATTTTGACGACCTCCGTGGTCGAGTGGTCTGTATGCCGGTCTCAAGGCGTCGCCATCTCGAGAGGTTCTGGGTTCGATCCCCAGTGGGGGGCATTTGTTCTCCAGTCTTGGGTGTTTATATATATTTCTATATATTCAGGTTATTTATATGTATTTATCTATTAAATATATTTATCCGTCATCTAGTGTCCGTAACACAAGCAGCATTAGTTGCTTAAAATTGGGCTAGTTGATAGGTGTGAATGTCTGAGGATATTATTATTTAAAAAAAAATCGTTCTACTTGCGTTATCTATGAAAATGTATATTTGTGATTGCTATCCTTACACACGTGCTCAGCATATGGCAACTGGCTAATCCCGTGTTACACAAGACAAAAGCGTTTAGGACAATTTTAGGTACTACCCCTTCGGGGATGCTATGTACAAAACATCGCAGAACAAAAGATTAAATTACAGCTTAAAAATACGGAACCATGAGACAGTCTACATAACCGCTAGAAAGTTATTTTTTGACGGTAAGGAGTTTGAATTGAGCACAGGTTAAGACACCGAGTACCGTTTGCAAGCGAAATTTTAAATTCTTGACAATAACATAAGCCTTGTTCGGACTACGCTAGTATTTTAGTCGAGTGGCGCGTAATTTAGTAGCTTTTTAGTACAGTAAACAAGTGAGTGGGCTAAATACTCGCCACTGCCCAAAATTCGTTCACACTGTTTTAGTACAGTAAACAGATGAGTGGGCTAAAATACTCGCCACTGCCCAAAAATCGTTCACACTGTTTTAGTACAGTAAACAGATGTGTGGGCTAAAATACTCGCCACTGCCCAAAAATCGTTCAGACTGTTTTAGTACAGTAAACAGATGAGTGGGCTAAAATACTCGCCACTGCCCAAAAATCGTTTACACTGTTTTAGAAGAATAAACATATGAGTGGGCTAAAATACTCCCCACTGCCCAAAAATCGTTCACACTGTGTTAGTACAGTACACAGATGAATGGGCTAAAATAACCGCCCCCACCCAAAAATCGTTCACACTGTTTTAGTACAGTAAACAGATGTGTGGGCTAAAATACTCGCCACTGCCCAAAAATCGTTCACACTGTTTTAGTACAGTAAACAGATGAGTGGGCTAAAATACTCGCCACTGCCCAAAAATCGTTCACACTGTTTTTGTACAGTAAACAGATGAGTGGGCTAAAATACTCGCCACTGCCCAAAAATCGTTCACACTGTTTTAGTACAGTAAACAAGTGAGTGGGCTAAAATACTCGATACTGCCCAAAAATCGTTCACACTGTTTTTGTACAGTAAACAGATGAGTGGGCTAAAATACTCGCCACTGCCCAAAAATCGTTCACACTGTTTTAGTACAGTAAACAAGTGAGTGGGCTAAAATACTCGCCACTGCCCAAAAATCGTTCACACTGTTTTTGTACAGTAAACAGATGAGTGGGCTAAAATACTCGCCACTGCCCAAAAATCGTTCACACTGTTTTAGTACAGTAAACAGATGAGTGGGCTAAAATACTCGCCACTGCCCAAAAATCGTTCATACTGTTTTAGTACAGTAAACAGATGAGTGGGCTAAAATACTCGCCACTGCCCAAAAATCGTTCACACTGTTTTAGTACAGTAAACAAGTGAGTGGGCTAAAATACTCGCTAGTACCCAAAAATCGTTCGCAATAAACTCCTTTACTAAACTACTCGACTATTTTTTGTGTTCAGACACGTTTAGCTACTAAATTACTCGCGACTCGTCTAAAAAAATAGAACAAAATGGATTGACTCGACTAAACTCCTTACTAAACAACTGGACTAAATTTTCGGAGTTCAGACACGATTAACTACTAAGGGCGTCTTGCAGGAAATTTAATTCGAGATTTAAAACTAGATTTAGTAAATTCTTTAAATTTTTACTATGGCTGAAATGTCAAAAAATTACTAAATCGAGTTTTATATTTCGATTTAAATTTCCTGCAAGTGGCCCTAAATTGCTCGCCACTCGTCTGTACTACAATATTAGCCTAGTCCGAACAAGGCTAACTCATCATCTGGGGTCATTTTTTGGATCACTGTTAGTATAAAAAATATATTTTTGAGCTATGTGATAACCTCCATGGCTGATACGAGACGGAGCTAAATGATGGATGACATAACCTGTCCTCAGACTATATGGGCCCGGAGCAACTTCCTAACGAGTAGAAATAGGTATTATGAAACTTATTTGACTTATAGCATAACTAACTTTTGCCCGCGACTTCGTCCGCGTAGAATTGTTACTTTGAGAAAGCGTGATGGTATGTAACCTGTAGCCTTCCTCAATAAATAGGCTATTCAACGCTGAAAGATTTTTTCAAATTGAAACAGCAGCCTCAATTGGTGGAATTGAAAATTTACTCCTACTCTATTATTAGAAGCAAAGTTCATAGTGGCGTGAATTTGTCCTCCATTTTCCTTTTTTTAACATTCGTGCATGGCACTCGTTCCCATAGGAATATCGGGATAAAAGGTAGCCTGAGTCCTTTCTCAGGCTCTAGACTATCTGAGTACCAAATTTCGGTTAAAATGGTTCAGGACTTTGGACGTGAAAGCAGACATTTAGAATATTAGTATGTATATATATTATTCCTATTAATAATATAAATTCAATTCCCCGTGCGTTACAGAGCCAACATGCTGACCTTGTTCGATCTCAAGGTGTTACAAAATTATAGTCTATGGTCATTATAGGCACGCTACCATAATGTCACTAATTTCTACCACGTGGATATAATGGTAGGAAATTGTCACATGCCTAGTTTTAATAAGACAACAGGCAAATATGAGCTAAGAATGTACTGTGATTTACCCACCACCAACCCATGGTCTTACCTGCCTTACGGCATACAGACCGAATCACGGGAGAGCGCGGGGTACTTGCGAATGCTCTTTCCTACACCGCGCTTGTTCTATGCTCCCTACAAATTCTATTTCCATCCCTATTGTTGCCACCTCTCCCCTTCTGGGGCGTGACAGCGACACAGTCACAGGACTTCGCGTCGGGCTGCTCTTCTGCTGATACCCGATCAATCGAAAGCGTGCCTAATGGTGTGCCAGGAGTGCGCGAACTCACGCAACGCGTTCCAATTGTTGCGGCTGCAAATGAGGTCCTGGTGATATATGGGGCCAGACTCCACTGTTTGCAATGTACTGTGATTTGTACGCTGGCATTCGATATTGAAAACAAAGCTCTCTTCGCTATGGCCAGGTTTGGGATAGACGACCGAAACTTTGCGATCTCGCTGCCGTGCTTCGGCACATTGGTAGTGTTGTGGTTAATTGTGTACCATATAAGACAAGTTAAGGTGAACGGACTATTCGTGTGCAAGAGGTCGTAGGATCGATTCCCACAGCCTACCACTCAGTTTAAATAAAACTTAAGTACAGTTGTTCGTGATATTACAGTGGCCGGTAGTAATAGATTCCCTATTACATGGGGACTAATCAGACGAAGGTGTTTACACCTCCCCCTACCTTCGATGATCACATAATAATATTAAGGCAGCGGTAGCCGAGTTGGGACGGACGGGGCACTACTCGTTCGCTCGCCACCACTGAGTTTGAATAAAACTTATGTACAGTTCATTGTGAATATCGCTTGCCTCACATTGTGCCCGGTGCATGGCAGCAGGCTCGCCACCTGTTACATGGGGACCTTACATATCTGGCGAAATGTGGGTGTTTAACACTCCGCCTACCCCTTCGGGGAATGAGGCGTGATGACATGTTATGTTATACATACACGTAAATACATATAATCATGACTATTATCCCCTAAGGGTTAGTCAGAGACTAAGCAAAAGCACCGCATAAGCTGTCCATTGCCATAGTCCACGCTTCACCAGCAGTGACTGCACTCAGCGTGACAGGTGGTAAGCTTTTGGATGGTTCAGTCCGGTTCGTGCAGTCCTAAGTCCATCAGTCGCCTTTTACGACACCCAAGGGTGAGATGGGTTGGTAGTATTCTTTTATTGAGCCGCTACCACATATTTCTAAATAATAAAACATTCCTATACCAACGATTTCTTTAGTACATTCAATCACATACGTGTTTAATAAAAACGTTTGTACACAGTGCCGCGCGACAATTACGTAAATTATACACATAGGTACAACACTGTTCAATGTCGTGCGTCCCTCCTCTCTCAAGGCCGCGGATTCTGTTCCCGACCGCGCCATAAGCGTGGGCCATATTGCCGGCGAGCGAGCGAGACAAACGAGCATCGTCTTACAGATATACGTTTACTTATAAGACGGAAATGCATGTAATCGTACTGCGCGTGTTCGATAACCCCGACCAAACGTCGGGGTTGGCCACTACTAACTAGTTTGTGCGTGCTTCAGAAGACACGTTAAGCCGTTGGTCCCGGTCGATATTGCGACCATTTCTACCTACCAACCCGCAATGGGTCAGCGTGGTGTTACGGCCCACACTCCTCATGCGTTTCTCCACGAAGAAGACCTATGCCCAGCAGTGGGACGTATATAGGCTGAGGACGACGAGAGTCTGCGCCACCGAATGGTTGCAAAAACTAAAAAAAGATACCGTATCGTCTGCATCGTCTTTCAATCAGTTTGGACCTCTTTCAAAATTAAGCCAAAGTCAATTTTGACTTCTTCTTTTGCTACGTGTGTTACATAGGAATTTTTGAGTTGAATAAAAGTTACTATGGCGCCTAGTTCCAAATATTAGTTTAGAGTAATTCTTTATTAAATATAGAATTTATACGCGTTATTATAGATAAATTGAGAAGTATAGATCGCTATTCCCATGCATGGGATTTACTTAATTGATCTATGATTCCGCTAGTACAGTAGCGCCACCTAACGGTAATAAGTCGAACGAAGGGGTACAAGCAACAATAATAAGTTTTAAACGAACTAAAAACCCATGTATGGGAATAGCGAACTATACTACTTAATTGCAATTTTCTAATTTCTGTATCGCGCCAATACGTGGCTACTGTTGGCCAATAAGCATGTAGTGTGCATACGATTAGGTTGTCAATCTAGCCCTTAACTACTAACAGTTTTACTGTTAAACTAACAACGATTGTCAACTGTAATATATACCAAATAAATAAATAAATTCATCAATGGCGTTCTGTCGACCCTGGTGCCACCTTCAAGAGCTATGTGTGTTACATCGTTGAATATGTATTTTTAAACTGAATAAAAGATACTATGGCGCTATTAGTTCCAGATTGATTTACTTCAATTTACTCAATATCGCAAGGGTATCGAATAAAAATAATAGACTAAGTAATCTCCTGGCAACATTTAGAATCTTAACCTGCAAGCTTTTCTTAGCTCAAATCAATTTACAGAATGCAGTCCTCAAATTTCGCACACTCAAAATCCAATGGCGAATACTCTACTATGCTTTTCACCTTATTCGCGAAAGCTTTGCTTAGTTTGTCATAAGTCAGCCCGCTCGTCCGCTGACAATATGACCCCCACTTTAGAAGACCAAACCGCCAATTTCGGCATATTCAAATGCTTTGTCTGGTTTTAATTCGGAGGACAAAAACGTAATTGGATACTTATGTCATTATTCTTTTTTGTATTTAAATAACTGTGTAATTAGGAACACAAACAAGATAACTGATGTATAGTGCAACAGTTAAAAGTATTTTATTAATCATAAGCCCACCACAATCACAAGCAAGAGCCGTGTGGTGGCTCATTGAAAGAATACTACCAACCCATCTCTTCCCTTGGGTGTCGTAAAAGGCGACTAATGGACTTAGAACTGCACAACATCCAATAGCTTATAGCGGCGGCGAGCTCACCACCTGTCACGCTGAGTGCAGTCACTGCTTGGTGAAGCGCGGACTATGGCAGTGGAGTGCTTTTGCGGTGCTTTTGCCTAGTCTCTGACAAACCTTTAGGGGATAAAAGTCGTGTTTACATGTATGTATAAGTCTACATTGATCCACAATCTGCTAAACTGTTCAACTTCTGAGAGACAAATAGACAGACAGACAGAGTTTGTCTTACATTATAATAGAGACCTGTTAAGCTGAGTGATCGAAAGTAATAGCATGTATTACTATCTGTTCATTATAGTACGCAACATAAATGTGTCTGGATGAGAAGAAAAAAGAAAATATATTCAAAATTTTCGACAACTGGAATACGCTACAAGAGATTTTTTTAACTTCCCAAACAAAACGTATTATCGCGCAGGATTTGTTATAACTTACAGAAACATTACTTTTATAGTTGGGGTACTACATCAATACCCCATACCCTATTTTAAAGTCCCCATGTAACGGGGGGAGAGTCTGTTGCCATACAACAGGCACAGTCTCTTGAAGTATACCTACCAAAGATCACATTTGTTTTGGCAACTAAATTCTACTGAGTGTTTCATTCAAAAAATAATTGTTGAAATCGATGTTGTTAAATCTGGCCCAAACAAACTTAAATATACGTAAGGATATTTGCTCTTAGGCCGCAATAATGCTACACTAAAATAATGAAATAACAAAAATAAAAAAAAAAACAATCTCACCTGATACTCGTGAATATCCATCATCATACAATTGTATTATTAAATAAAAATAACGTAATAAATCTAAATAACACTTATTATATATTGCACACGATTCAGACTGTCCACAAAAGTGGTATATTGCACAAAATTTCGATTTTTCAGGTACCTAACTAACACATAATACTTCGTTGCATTAAAATAATATTGCACTTAAATAAAATATTGCACCACGCTTCTAATAGTAAAAAGTTACATTTTATTCACATAACATATCAATGTTTGATTGGCCGTAAAAGTTGAGCACCATGATTTTTAATTTATTAAAAAGTAAACTGTCATGGTGACACACGCGCGCGCTTTTTCCGTGCCATTCTTGCGTTCTGTTGCCGCCGCGTCGCGATATCCACTGTCCGAACAGACACCGTACGACCGTTGTAAAAAAACTAATATCTAATATGTCAGTGTGAAATCGCCAGAATAGGCACTGCCGTCATTTTCTAACGGTGCGCTCTAAAGAAGCGACGCTTTCTTTACGAGTAGCTTACAACTTACAAGCCTTCGAATCTCTCATTAGAATCTGAAGCTTGATTGATTACGGGCATAACTGTGGATGTGCCTTTTTTAATTACCCTAATTATTTTTTAATTTTCTTGGTGATAATTCAAAAACGTAAAAGTGAAAGCTCGCCTTCTCGGTAAGGAGATATAAAACCAGAATGCCCCGCTATTCTTGGCTAAAATGAACACTGCTCCTAGGTTACGCGCTCATATGGACGTGATCTACTTTTTAATTTTTGCTGCAACGGTTAATTGCACGTACAGCCCGCGAAATTTTTGGGATAACTGTTTTTTAGTATTGTGACAATGAGTTATTTGACTATGTTATGCAAATTAGAACCAGCGTAGTTCATCTGTGGTTATGAAGTTATTTAATATATATTATTTTAATTCTGATTTGAGGAAGGCGACCACGGTCGATCAGTGCAGTTTTCATGGAAACTTTACCTAAAAAAATTGTGAAAATAAAACTATCGTTTATAAATTTAAAAAATATATCCGTTTAAGGAAGTTATAAGCTTTACTTTGTCACCTTTTGAAGTTAGGCTTCAAAAAAAGCTCTGTTAGGGAACCGCGAATTTAATGGATCATGATGTTACATAAAAATGCTAACGTGTTACTTGTAATTTGGCGTTAAACTTTACTTTGGAGCTTTATTAAGATTTAAGATAAATTCACAAATTTTAGTGAAATTAACAGTTAAAAAAAAAATCTCAACCTGAACACTACATACAATGCACAAAAACCAATGAAAGTTAAATGAATTAAACTGAATTTTATAATAATTATAATGGATTAGACAAAAATATTACGTGACAGTTGACATTTCAAATTGAAATCGATGGATAAAAATAGTGTTATTTAAACGGTCAGCAAAAAAAATATAATTGACCAGCTAAAATTACTAATTGGTCAGCAAATATTTCTAAATTAGTCAGCAAAAAACCTGATTGGGCAGCAACTCAAAAGTTTTCTCTGCTCCCAAATTGTTTAAAATAATGATTTGATGACACAAATATTGTTTTTAACGTCATAAAAAAATAACCTTAACCTAATATCTATCAGAATACATTTTCTATGAATTGATCCTTCATTGATCCTTTTCCAAAATTTTTTACACTTCGAGTAACATGTATATTGCTGCCCAATTAATTATTCTGCTGCCCAATTAATTACTTCCCCTAAAAATACGGTTCCCTGCCATTACGATTATATAACTTTCATAAATTTTTCGCAATAAGGAGAGGTTTTTAATATTCCTGGTCAGGCAATAATGCATTTAAAAAAGGAATATTAAAATAGCGTTCGTATTTTTAACTGCTTTCTAAATTAAACTTACGCGTGCATAGATCGGTTAAAACCTTGAACCGAACCTAGAACTTCACTAAAATAAACCCAAGGTCCTTCAGAATGACCGCTGCGGGTAATTCGCACGAACAATACCACACCGATTACTACGCTCAAATCACTGACATGTCAGCAAAAACACAATTAGCCATTTTTTTATCTGTACACAGTTTTGGCTGAATGGCTTCGGCTTCCTTTGCCTCACAAAAAGTTTATTGTTTTCAAAATGGCAATAATAATGTCATTAATTGCAATTAAATGTAACACAATGTAATGAATAACGTTTGATATTTAAATAGATAGTTTGAGTGAAATAAACATGGAAATGAAAGCATAATATGTATATCATCACGCTTTTATCCCCGAAGGAGTAGGCAGAGGTGTAAACACCCACCTTTCAACTGATACGTTTAAGTCCCCTTAAATGTACAAAAGTCTGGCTAAAATTGGAAAACTCCAACACCGTAAAAGAGAAACAAAAACAATGTATATTGGAATTTGACAGGTCTGTTTAAACTGATGTGCTGCTGGCCGTACAAGGAAATTACAGTGCACAATAAGCGAAAAAGTACTCTCATATAATTTAATTGGAACGTATTTGACTACTAGTTTAAGGCGATAGCGGAGTTAAATAAACGGTACTGAAGCAATAGGTCACCGGTTCAAATCACCTGTACTGTGTTTGAATAAAACATAAGTAAAGTTTGCTCGAGGAACTCAGTGGTAGAGGTTAGTATGCTTTGCCTTCGATATCGAAAACCAAGCCACCTTCGCCATAGTCAGGCCTTGGACGGGTGACCAAAACTTTGTGAGCTCGAACTCCTCCGTGCTTCGGAAGGCACTTCGCTATTGCCGTTTCTATCCGCATTCGGCCAGCGTGGTTGTGTGGAGTACAGGAAGGCATATGCCGCACCACCAGCGAAAAGGGAACATCTTCCGCCGAGCCAGGTGTACGCTCGGGGACCGCGGTCCGACTGTTCTTCGTCGGAACTTGTATATATATTAAGTCCTTACCTATGAAATTGGTGTTTTTTTTCTCTCTCAGTATTTTGTCTGTAACTATTAAGATTCAGAGTATTCCTAAAAAATAATTATCTCGTCTATAAGCAGACTATATTTTTGAGCTCTTTTGATTTGTTTTGATAATTTGTTGTAAGTTTAATTGTGTTAAATATTAATATTAATCTGTCTTGGAAACTCTGCCATCGCGATTCAGACTCGCCAATCTTGTATGCGCCTTATTGTTGTATACAGTAGGTCTAATATTATCTTGACTTCAATATTATTCACTAACGTGCTATTCGCTGATCAACCAATTCTTGAGTACTTGATATCGTAGCGAGCTATGACGTAGCCGCTACAGTGATATTACAGCCCATACTACAAGTGTTTCTCTATAAGGAAGTACCTATATATAGGGTCCTTACCTATGAAATTGGTTTTTTTCTCTCTCTTAGTATTTTGTCTGTAACTATTAAGATTCAGAGTATTCCTAAAAAATAATTACCTCGTCTACAAATAGACTATATTTTTGAGCTCTTTTGATTTGTTTTGATAATTGTTGTAAGTTTAATTGTGTTAAAATTGGATACGGAGACAACTCTTTTTAAGTGCCTCCCGAATACATCATTTTATTTGCATTCACTTAAAAACGATAAATCATTTTTATGAAGTGTGATATTACACATATTACTAAAGCTTGTCTAATGATAGATGCCAAATATTATTATCTTTGGATTTGTCGTTGTGAAGAAAACTGAAAAAAATTTTGTATGGAAAATGCAGAATTCCCCAAAATCTCCATACATAACACCAATTTCATAGGTAAGGACCTAATATTTAAGCCTTAAATCCTCATGTAACAGGTGATAGGTCTGTTGCCATGCACCAGGCACCGCATGTGACGGTATATACTATACTAGCTTTTGCCCGCGGCTTCGTCTGCGTAGAATAGTTACTTTAAGATAGTGTGATGGTATGTAGCCTATAGCCTTCCTCAATAAATAAGCTATTCAACAATGAAAGATTTATTCAAATTGGAACATTAGCCTCAATTGGTGGAATTGAAAATTTACTCCTACTCTATTTTTCATTTTTCTGGGAGGCGTTATTAATTTTTTTTAACGTTCACCCGCATGGCACCCGTTCCCATGGGAATATCGGGATAAAACGTAGCCTATGTCCTTTCTCGGGCTCTAGACTATCTGTGTACCAAATTTCTGTTAAATTGGTTCAGTAGTTTCAACCTGGAAGCGAGACAGACAGACAAAGTTACTTTCGCATTAATAATATTAGTATGGATAGTATAGATGTAGCCATAAGTACATTATATTTATTACAATGCCAACTTTCATCGTTTCACTATGTATGGAGAATCTTGTTCGAATCATCTCATTGTTAGATCCAGTAAACGATCTACGACGCGATCGATAGATCAATCGATAGATCATTGTTGATCGACAAGCGCTTTTTGCTTTGATCATAATTACATTGGTAATGCAAATTTAACTATGTTCGTTAGAAAAATATAGCTACGATAAAGAATTTTAGATTTTTATAGTAATTAGAAAGAGTTAGAGATTTTATAAAATAACATAACATGTCATCACGTCTCTATCCCCAATGGGGGGGTAGATTTGTTTACTGCCACGTGTCATCTGATAAGTCCCCATGTAAAAGGTGCCGAGCCTGTTGCCATGCACCGGGCACAATGTCAGGCAAGCGATATCACAAACTATACTTAGGTTTTATTCTAACTCAGAGGTACAGGCGATGGGATCGAACCCGGGACCTCTTGAGTAAAGAGTACGTACAACTCGATTACCGCTGAATAAACGATTGCCACTATCGTATACTTTAACTAGGGGTATTGTTAGCCTATATACGTCCCACTGCTGGGACAGGCCTTCCTCGAGGAGAAATACACATGAGGAGTATGGGCCGTAACACCACCACGCTGGTTCAATGCGGGTTGGTGGGTAGAAACGGTCACAAATGCGACAGGGACCAACGGCTTAACGTGCCTTCCGAGGCACGGAGGAGCTCGAGATCACAAAGTCTTGGTCACCCATCCACGGCCTGACCATGGCGAAGGTAGCTATGTTTTCGATCGAAGCCAAAGCGCACTGACCACTACGCCACCGAGCTCCTCAAATGGTTCAACTAGAACCATTTGCAACTAATGCTGCCCCCACCAGGGATCGAACCCAAGACATCTCGATATGGCGACGACGCTTAAGACCGGCACAGACCACTCGACCACGGAGGTCGTCAACCATAGAGTTCTACCTTACCATAAAGTACCGAAATACGTGCATTATAACCATGTCACAGTAATCGTGTGAAAACTAACTGTAAACATAAAAGCCAAATTACAATAAAACACAAATAATCATGTACGTTTGTGCGACTGCGAGAAAGTTCCAAGTGGAATTCACGAAACTGTACCGTTTCGTGTCGCAGTCAGTGCGGGGGAGTTGGACATTTATGCAAATGACTATATTTAAACAATTTAATACGACGACGACTACGACTATGTAAATAAAAAATCATTGTTTAACAAATAATTTAAATATAGGTACTAAGTGTAATTATTACATTATACACACAATTATTACATTATTATGTTTGCACTTACCTATAATAATATTTTTTAGTTAGATGCATTATAATTTTTATTTGCATAAAAATTCGATTTGGATTTAATAAAACTGTGAGTTAACGAAATACTTTGGTTTGAGCTTTTTTATCTTAAATTACAGATTTTTTTCATCTAGATGAGTAAGGTAGAGCAGTTAACACTCACACTCACTAGTTTTAAATCTTAGTATTATTATAAATAAATAAATAATACATAAATTTCGCCCAATATGTTTCCGTCTCTTGTTACGTCAGATTTAAACGCCCCATACAAGTACTTAGTATAATTGCTACAATCCAAGACTGGAAAATAAATGCCTGTATTCATCACAAAAACATTTGCCTCTACCGGGGATCGAACCCAGAACCTCTCGAGATGGCGACGCCTTGAGACCGGGTGGCGTACAAACCACTCGACTACGGAGGTCGCCATACATTTGATATAGTTTTGCTATTTGTTCATTAAAAACTGTATTTAAGTTTAACTCTCACTCGGTGATTGAACCGTTTTTTTTAAATGCGGTTTCTCTTGACCTCAATGTTAGCCACATTGAAGTCAGGTCCGCAATGGAGCGCACTTTTCCAGAAGGTGCACTTTATGAAGATTTGAATTAAAGGCAAGCACTGATAGCGGAGTCAGGGCGGACGACATTACTCATGCAAGAGGTCACCGTATTGTTCCCTAGCACCTGTAAGAGATTGAATAATCACTATGTCTTGGGACCTATCAAAAAGAGTATATGCTCTACCAACCCTATCGAAGATAAATGGGTAATGATGTGTAGCCGTGTGGTAGCGGCTTATTAAAAGAATACTACCAACCTATCTCTTCCCTTGGGTGTCGTAGAAGGCGACTAATGGACATAGAACTGCACAACTATCCAATAGCTTATAGCGGCGTCGGGCTCACCACCTGTCACGAAGAGCATATGTGCAGTCACGGCTTGGTGCAGCGCGGACTATGGCAATGGACTGCTTTTGCGGTGCATTTGCCTGACTAACCTTTAGGGGATAATAGTCGTGATTATATGTATGTTACATACATGTGTATGTGAAGTCACATTTTTTTTATTTTGAGCAATTCGTTACAAAGTATCAATATCACATTACATAACGCTAACTAACAAGTAGAACTGTTCATTATGTATGTTCTCGCACAACTACATATTATTTCAACATCCGCGCCATAATACGTAATGACCATAGAGCAATCACCGCGACACCATAAACTCATTAAAATACCCGGCAATCCACCAAATAACCGACGAAACTGTTTAACGGTAACATAATGATATATAATGCTCTTGCGCATGTCTGAATAGAGCCGTAATTGCTTCGGCTGACCCCGACGTATAGATCCGATCTATAGATCATTGATCGATAATAAGGATCGAGACAAGTCCGCTACGAAAGTAGAAAGGTTTACATGAGCTTTGATATAATGAAATTATGTTTGAGATTTACAAATGTTAAATGCGTTTAAAATTTCTGTTAATAATTGATTTTGATGTAATTACAGAAACTGTCTGTCATTGGTGCTATAACAAGTTTTAAAATTTTACTTAAACATTATACATACATAATACATACAATCACGCCTGTAATCCCGGAAGAGGTAGGCAGAGTCCAAGGATCACTGTGTTCCTTAAGGCCACATTTAGCCATACAAAAATTGGGCTAGCTCATCGCCTACACAATCACAGACCCAGTACCCAATACGCCTTTAGTCGCCTTAAATATTATTTAGGTACTTAAAGTGTTGTTAACTTAGTATTCATAGTATTTAGTTTGTAGAACCCCAATCGCCTACTATTACAAAGGTTCAGGGACCTTGGCATATTATGCGAAAACTATTAACACTGTCTACCAAGCATGCTATTTAACATCGCGTAGATAACTTCCATGATATTTAAGTTGAATTTATTTGAAGATCTCGAAGTGCCGGCAAGTAGGTACCTATGAATTCTCTAGGGTATCAAACTATGTAGTGATTAATGATAAAAGAGTGTCCTTTGAACACAAGAAAAAAGTAAAAGGGCTGAAGGAGCTTCGAGTTCGAGCGCCATCTTTCTTTGGAAGTGCGGGAAATGAAAGAAGTCTATACTACCAAAAAAAATTGTACTTCTAAGTGCGATGGTATGGTAGGTCCGGTACAAGGCGGACCGATAATCTAGGAACTCGAGGGGAGTCACTGGAAGCGGGTAACGTCGACGATTGGTATGGCAAACCTTGAATACGCCTTTGTCCAGCAGTTGTAGAGTACATATACCATTCCACAGATTTATTGCGAGGATTTGAGTGGAGGAGTTCTATGGGTGGTTAGTACACCTTGGCTTTGGTTTCGATCGAAAACAAAGCTAGTTTCACCGCCGTCAGCTAGGTCAGGCCGTGGATGGGTGACCAAAACTTTGCGATCTCAATCTCCTCCGCGCTGGGGAAGACAAGTTAAGACATTGGTCCCGGTCGCTATTGCAACCGTTTCTACCCACCAACCCGCATTGGGCCAGCGTGGTGGTGTTCGGCCAATACTCATGTGTTTCTCCATGAGGAAGGCCTGTGCTCCAGCAGTGGGACGTATATAGGCTGAGGACGAGTGAATACAAAAACTTGCTCCATTTCTTATTCCTAATTCCTTGGGTACGTAGTGGCAGCCAATATTATTTATTTATTAATATATACTTTATTGCACATAATAATACAAAGAACTATAAGTAAAATTACTATTATTATATTATTATTATATTAGTATATTTTTTAGTTTACTGTAGCAGAGTTTTAAACTCTTCCCCTTAAATGGATCTTAAACAATGCAATATACGCGTCAAAGATTTAATACAAGATGATACGAATTATTATGTAAATTACCACCTTTCTCTGTCCGAGCACCATCTATTGTTATAGTATTTGAAATTTAAATATCTTTGTTATAGAAAATTCCTTTTCGTATGCAAGCATCATAAATCATTTTATTATTGGTAATCAAGAGAATGCAAATGTTTTTGATAAGGTGAATGTGTACTTTGGCTAGGTGGTTTACAGTTAATTTTAATCAAAGTTTTTCAACTAGGCAAGCCTAATAAATTAGAAGAATAAGAGTGAATTAAGTGAGAGAGATTACTCATTTATATATAATGTACTGTTTAATGTTTTTACTTTCATACAGAGTTCTTTTAAGTGCAGCGAGCAAGTCTGGCCAATTATGAGCTTTTTATAACTTCATTACGAATAAAATCGTTCTGTTAATTCCCCACTAAACATTTACTTTTAGCGCCATCTATGGGACTATCTACAAATAGAAATAGATGAAATTACATTAACCGGGATCAATCGATTGACTTCTTCTGCTAACGTTATAAGACTTGTAGCATGCGAAGCTATAATATTAAGCAAATTTGTAGAAAAGTCAGACGGTGGCCGAAAGGTGGACGAAGAAACCGGAAAAGTCAGGTCAAAACCACCTCCGAAGGGTATGTAAGTAAATGTCTATGAAAGCCAGAACTGAAGCAAGTGGAGTGCTATAATTTCTGATACTGCACTGTGGTACAAAATATTGTGCCAACACTGGGCGAGTTAGTTGCAGTGTACTGGGCCAACCAACAGTCGAAAACCTTATGACCCAGTTACACTCCACGAGGCGACACGAGGAAACACGAGTACGAAAGTATGGAGTATGCATAATAATCAGATTATGTACCTACTTAAAATCAGTCAGTGGTACCACTGAATTTGAATGGGGGTTACAGTATTGAGTACGGATGGGGATAGAACCAAGGACCTTATTCACAAGTAACAGAGCCGTTTTTCCCAGTCTGCTATTAAAACGACAATATACAATATTCTTTTTTGTTTTGACAGGAGACGCCACACGCTCTTATTTCTATGACAAAAATTCTTTACATTAAAATTGTCACTAATTGCTTGTCGCTACGCTCGCAAACGACAATCTTTAAGCACACAGGCATATTCCTACACAGAGACATTTTTATCGGTAGAAATACTTGATGTGACGTTCGATGATCACAATTTTCTTTGATTATAATTTTGGCGAGAGGAGAAACGCCTTGATTACCCTTTCTGTTGGTTAGATACTCAATGTTGCGAGTCATATTAAAAATATTAACCAAAAGAAAATTACCAGTATAAACACCACTGCTAGGCATTCCTCCTATTGGTGTAATAAAAGAAATATACATCAAAAAACAAACCGCATCCCTAAAAAATACGGAACATCATTAACATTGATTCAAACCAGACACATTGACAAATGACTTATTTGGACATTCACCGCGACAGGTGACGCCGACCACCTGTGTGGTATACATGACAAATTGTTATAAAAATATTGACAATTTAAAACGGATTTTATAGTCTACAACTTAGAAAACTATATTAAAAAACTGAATTGTATAATTTTTATACGCGCCAAAATCTTTTTTAATTTTTAGTTCACACAGTACAATAAAAAGGCGAAAAGCGTTCAGAAGAGAGGCCAGGTCAAAAGTACCTAAATCGTCGAGCATGTATGAGGACTGTTATCTGTCTATATCTAAATATATATAACTCAAAGGTGACTAACTGACATAGTGATCTATCAACGCGCAGTCCAAACCACTGCACTGGACGGATCGGGCTGAAATTTGGCATGCAGGTAGATGTTATGATGTAGGCATCCGCTAAGAAAGGATTTTGATTAATTCTACCCCCAAGGGGATAAAATAGGAGATTTATTTATTTATTTATTAGGTACACCAACAGCTCACATATTTAACAAGGTAATAAATACATTGGTACAGGGTTTCAGTCTGATATGTGAAAGATTAAAGATTGTATGAAACTTTGTCAATTTTAAACCGATCGGGCTGAGACTTTGAGAGAAAATTAAAGTGTTCCCGTGGGATAGTTACAAAACCATAGTAACCGCGGACGAAGTCGTGGGCAACAGCTAGTAAGAAAATATGAAGCAAAAGAAATATTTCGTAGCAAGTACTTCGAAAACCCCGACCTAACGTCGGGGTTGGCCGCTTCTAACTGCGCGCGTCCGCTATGTCGCTATACAAAGCGGCGAAGATACACGAAGTAAGAGCGAATGTGGACGAATTAGTAGTACATTCGCCGAAGATCGTCCTATGTGAAGTCCCCTCTTCAAGTTAATTTGAAACTTTTTTCACTCATTGTTTTATCTCCCCCATGTTGAAATAAATAAAACAAGCTCAACAGTTGGCCAGGCCATGATCTTGACAAATGATTCGTTGACAGGCTCAGGTAGATTTTTTTGTTACTGATACCATTCACGAGTGCGCTCCGATCATTGGAAACTAGACTCTTTGTAAACGTTTTAAGAGCGTAACCAACCGCTGGCATTAAATGGTACAATATGCCTCTCTAAGGGTGTACCCCCCTCCCCACGCTGCTAAGTTGTTCGGTTTTGTTTTTTTCTTTAAACTGTTTGTTAATAGGTTTTTTTCGCTTGGTTATTACTACATAATATACGTTTATATACTCCGTTGTTCTACTTTAAATAACGTCAGTAGACATCTTTTTGCGTTTTCTTACCCATTACTCTCAACTTATCATATAATATCAAAGTGGGAATACCTACATAGGATAGTTAAATGGATTTTCGTGACGTAGGGGTTTGTATTCGTACGCTTTCGATAAAAACGAAGCTACTTTCGCCATGGTCTGTCCATAGATGGGCGACCAAATCTTAGTGTGTGTGTTAGTGTTATTTTCGTTCAGAAATATTTTTAAACAACTTATTTAATCAAGAAAAGCTTAATGAATCCTTATGATGTGACATTAAATAGTATAATGCTTTGCGAAATTGAGATATAATAAGGATAAAAAAAAAGTAAAGTAAATAATTTTTTTTATGAAAAAGGGGGCATTTATATATTTTTTGTTTTGTAGAGTGTTTCTAGACAACATTCTCTAACAGAAAAACCACATTCATGTGGTTCAACACTAAGACCTATTTTATAACATGTCCTTTAAATTGGCTGTAAGAGGTCGCTGGCCAGTTTAATGATTGAATCCCCTCCTGCGCATATTCTCCCAATTCGGCTATCACTGCCATAGAAAGAGATGAAGAACGAAGATTTGCATGTCGGACCACCTAGAAACTTTCGCTTTAGACCGTAATGTCTTAAATAATTAAAATAACCTTAATAAAGTTGGGAACTTAACTTACTCTGGTTGTCTAGTTCATTGGTTATCTGTCGGCGAGATCAAAAGTAAACCATTACAACAGATGAGGCGAGAGATAAGTGTGTTGCTAGGGATATCACCGAGAAATATAAAATAGAATAAAATTTATTCAGACTACCTAGCCAAATACAAAAGTTTTCATAAAGTATATAGGGTAAAAGTGGGAGAGATGCCATACTTTTTGTAGAAACAAGTAATGAATAAAAAAAATGCAACATAATCAAATCGTTTATTTTTTATTTTAAAGATACACTAAAATTGCGTGTTATAATAAAAATGTTTTTGTGTTTTGACATAAAATAAAAAAATGGAAAATAAAAGCAATGAAGTCGGCAAAGGGCCATCTCTCCCACATGGTGTGGGAGAGATGCCATGCCGTATGGGAGTGATGCCATACATGTCATCGTATTTTTTTTTGGTTCTTTTTGCGTAGTATTTCCCTTCCACAATTATTGCAATGCGGAGAATACATTGTGCATGACTCATGAAGCCATTTTAAGCACGAAGAACACTTAATCCAATCTGTTTTCTTCTTTGTTATGTAGTAGTTTTCCCAGCACTCAGTGCACACAT
The DNA here is from genome assembly GCA_910589355.1 of Parapoynx stratiotata. Taxonomy (NCBI): domain Eukaryota; kingdom Metazoa; phylum Arthropoda; class Insecta; order Lepidoptera; family Crambidae; genus Parapoynx; species Parapoynx stratiotata. The sequence goes on along the minus strand of OU342476.1, from coordinate 2,738,412 downwards.
TATGATCATCTTCAATAGGGCTGGATGCAATATGTTGAGAAGATGAGGATGCTGATTTTGCGCCAACCAGCTTGCGTTTTTTAGCCGCTCCTTTTATTAGATCCAGATTAGATGTTTTCTTGTTTACGTTTTCAGGGGATGTCAAAACACGGGCAACTTGCTTTCGTTTCACTGTAGAGCTGGGCAGTTTTGGAATGGGGTTTAACTCCTCGAGAAGCTTTGTAGGGGTTTCTTTAGTTGTTGTCACTATTTCTCTGGAAGTTGATGGTTTAGGTGGGGATTGAGTTTCAGTAAAAAGAACAGTTGGAGATTCGACTTCAATTAAATCAGATATAGCGTAGAAATGGTCTGGAATGACATTTGGATTGAGTGGAAATATTCCACAAGCTTTAAAACCTGATGTCGCATTCTCTACAGTTGCGGCTTTTCCCCAAGCTTGCCCTATTAAAGATCCAACTTGCAATCTTGTGATTGACCTATTTTTGTTTCTCAACATCCATGCATTAGCTTCCTGATTATAATATGTCTTTAGAGGTTTGAAGAAACTACGATCCAGAGGTTGAAGAGCTTGTGTCGTATGACTTGGCAAGCATATAATTATGACATCATTTTGATTTGCTAAGTCCAACAGATCTATAGAATTGGAATGAGAAGTGTGGCCATCTAAAATCAAAATAGTTTTACCTGTCTTTGGTTTTTTGGGAATGAAATATTCCTTGAACCATCTCAAAAATAATTCGGCATTAATATAGGATGACTTTTTATTCATAAAGACATTAGACCCATTAGGCAAGCCATCAGAAAACTCCGATTTTTTATTGACGCCTTTCATTATTAACACTGGAGGTAAAAAATGGCCTTCAGCATTACAGCACGCAACCAAAGAGATTGTTTCTCCCTTCTCACGAGGCGTTATGATATGAACGTCCTTAGCTCCTTTGGCAGTTAAAACTTTTCCAGGTTTATTTATTAATTGTATGCCACTCTCATCGACGTTGAAAATATTTTCAGGTTTATTAGTCAAATCATTTTTTACCATTTCATCTTCAAGTAGTTTGAAAAATGCACTTACTTCTTTCCTGTTCATACCCTGAGCTCTTGCAAGTGAAAGACCTTCTGCTTGACGTACTGAGATATCTTTATTTCTCTCTAGAAAGGACGTCAGCCAATGTTGCCCTGCCTTTTCTTTTTCTTTGGAAAATTTATGTTTGATTCCAAGCTTCTCGGCAAATTGATAGGCCAGAGAACGAATTGTACTCCTGTCGGGTGCAAAGCCAGCATTGGCTAGGCGTTTAATGTAAGTTGCTAATCTTTTTTCGTTTTCTGTTCCGAGTGATGCTAGACAAACATGTAATATTATATTAGTTACCATACTATTACCATATATTATATGCAAGAATACACAAACAACATAAATGTTTTATTATAAATACCTTGTGGACCTAATCCTGCTTTTGTAGTATTGCCGGACTTGATGCGCCTAGATAAGGTACGAATAGGTATCCCATAGCGTCTTTGGACCTCATTTTTCGATATTTCACCTTTTTTTACTTTTTCTATGGCCAAAATTAAATTTTCTTCTGTCCACTGCCCTCTGACCACTTTATGATTCCTTACATATTTTCTAGGCATCCTTTTAACAATAAAAAATATTCGATAGATTACACAATGATAACAATTTTGCAAAGGGTGGCATCTCTCCTCATATCGAGGGAGAGACGCCATGCAGGTAAAAAAAAATTGAGTGCTTACAGATATGGCAAAAGTTAATTTACATAAGTTAAAAACAAACAAAACAATATATTAAAACCACTTCTTACCTTACTGTGTCTATATTTTACATGCAACATTCACTGAAATCGTATCCAAACAAAATTTTCGTCAAAAAAAATACGCACTAAATAAATCTTTCCTTCACAAACACATCCAAACTCAGGCGCAGCCAAACAGGCACTGACAAGTTTTACTGAGTATGTCTGTGAGTAATTAAGCGCAGTGAGAAATATAGATATCTCTTTCCCACATATCGAAATAGCGAAGGTATGGCGTCTCTCCTCATATGGCGTCTATCCCACTTTTACCCTACTAAACTAGCTGTTACCAGCGACTTCGTCCGCGGTTACTATGATTTTTAAACCATCCCACGGGAACCCTTTAATTTTCCGGAATAAAAAGTTATATAAGGTATCACCATGCAAAATTAGAGATTAACCAGTACAAACAGACAAACAGACGAAAAAACAGACAAACAAAAAATTTATAAAAACAATTTTTGGTACTTTCCCTCTTTGATTTTAAGCATTTTTTTCTATGTACAGACATTCGACCACTATAGTTTAATTATATGTATAGATTTTACAAAAGCAATTGTGAAATGGCATTCCCTCAGCCCAATATCGAGACGCCCAAAAGGCACCGCTACTCTGATCTTCCGTGAATACCTTCCATGAAAACTAATAGTACGCGCAAAAATTAAATAAATTAACATTAATACTCATAAATATTCTATACATAAAAGAACAATATAAGAATATACCCAAATACATAATCATATAATGTTAGTAAGTACTTTGGAAGTGAAAAAAAAACTGTCCCCTGGTCAACTGCCTGAAACCACCGGGTGATTATCGGAATTCGGGAGTCGATTCCCGATTCGAGAGATTTCTTCTGCTCGGTTTGGTTCGTGGTACGGCTACCACCTTACCTAAATCTGTCGCCATGACAGCATTGTTATTATTCATTCAGTTGTTGAGAAACAAGTGCAGCTCGCTTCCACCTTCGGCCTTATCGTCACTTACCATCGTGAGTTGAAAGCCAACAACTTGCCTGTCATATGTAAAAAAAACAACTTTCATTGTAAGTGTTGGATAGGTGACCACACCTGTGATTTCAACCTCCACTCCTTCATAAATTCCAATTTAGGAAGACCAGGGCCATATAGCAGACGACTTTGTACTGACTATTGAGTATCTACCTGATAAAATAAAATTTCGATCCATCCTTGCCAACCTTAGTTCTCTGAATGTATCATAAACATAGCATAGTACCGCATACCAAAGACAACATAGATGAAAAAGATTTGTCATATTCCATAGACTAGACGATAGAAACTATCAGAGACAGATCAGTCGAATGTTTTCTAAATGCGAAACATTTTAGCGACCTCCTTAGTGAGAAAGTTTTATCTTGGGGTCGGAGTTTAGATCTAAAATGTTGACACTAGTTGACTTTTGTAAGCTCTTCTATCAATAGACAAATAAGTAATCTCTATGGACTCTATGGCACATCATTTTGCAGGGGGGCAATAATAAAACAACACTTCGAACAGCGCGTTTCATCGGGCGATTAGTGGCCAAACATAATGACATGAATTTTAAATGTAATAAAATATTAGTTAATACAAAAACTGTGCACATATAACGCACAACACTACTAAAAAGCTCTAAAACGCTCGTGTTGTTACTATCTTTTACCGACGCAGATACACACACATTTATCAACAAATTTTTAATCCAACAAAGAGAACAAAATATTATTTATAGTAGGCTGTTCGGAAAACTTTTGTAATAGTTTTGTAATAAGAAATAACCGGTGCATAATAAGTCGAACCAGTATGTTTAATTGGCTATTATATATAACTAGCTGTTGCCCACGACTTCGTCCGCGGTTTCTATGGTTTTTTAACTATCCCACGGGAACCCTTTAATTTTCTCTCAAAGTCTCAGCTCGATCGGTTTAATTGACTAAATTTCATACAAACTTTTATCCCCTTGGGGGTAGAATTAATCAAAATCCTTAGCGGATGCCTATGTCATATCATAACATTTACCTGCATGCCAAATTTCAGCCCGATCCGTCCAGTGGTCTGGGCTGTGCGTCGTTACATCACTATGTCAGTCAGTCACTTTTGAGTTTTATATAAATATAGATTATAATTTTTTTTTTCGTTTTTTTTTATAAGAATATCATATCATTAAGTGTTCAATTTAAAATGCATAATTCATGCATTATAATGACGGATTCGACTTAACGCACAGTTATATATAAAAATCAATCAAAACATATTTTTTTATATAAACAGGGGCAAACGTGCAGACGGCTCACCTGATGGTAAGTGATTACTGCCTGCCGCCCATCATCTATAACACCGGAGGAGTGGCAGATGCATTGCCGACCCTTAAGGAGGAATACGCTCTCTTTTTAAACTTCCCATAAGAAATTGTATGAAAATTACAACAGTTACACACAATAATGTAAGATACATTATTACATTGCAATAAAATTTATAATTGCGAATTTATATCATGCAGGCGTATTGCAATGAATTCGCAATATACGTGGACCCTTTGAGCTGTCCGTCTGTCTGTCACAGTGATTACAGGCCGAGATATTTTACATTAAATCACAAAGCATCGGGAGATGAAGAAAATCGATATAATATCGATCGAGTTGTAAATATAAATCGATATCAACATGTGGTATTATCGAGCTTTTAATCGGTAAGGTGTAATTAGTTTTTTTGTGGGATGAATTTGTTATATACTAACATAAGTAAACGCACGTATTACCGAAGTAAGTAATATTATTGTAGTTTTAAGCAAATGAGGAGATCGGTGGCGTAGTGGTTAGCACGCTTTGTCTTTCGATAAAAAATAAAGCTACCTTCGCCATGGTCAGGCCGTGGATGGGTGACCAACTCGAGCTCCTTCGTGCTTCGGAAGGCACGTAAAGCCGTTGATCCCGGTCGCTATTGCAACCGTCTCTACCCAGCAACCCGCATTGGGCCACCGTGGTGGTGTAACGGCCCATACTCCTTATGTGTTTCTCTATGAGGAAGACCTGTGCCCAGCAGTGGGACGTATATAGGCTGAGGACGATCTTTGATCCTTCATTGATAATTTTCCTAGATTTTATACATTTCCACGGTAACATATATATTGCTGCCCAAATAATTATTTTGCCGCCCAAATATTTATAATGCAGAAAAAATTCTTTTTCGGTGGCCCTTGTTTTGCTGACCAAATAATTAAATGGCTGTCCAAATAATGACTTCTCTTTAAAAATACAACGTTAAAAATAATTTTTTTAGTTTAGATATTGTTGTGTGGAATTATTCGATTTTTCAATTAAATTTAGTTTATCGTGGTTACCCTGCACTGCACAAATTCTTTACCCGTGACACACATTAACTTATAACAGAAAAGGCACCGAAAATATAATTTTACACTAACAATTCTTAGCCTAAATAAACACTCAGATGAATTCCGATAGAGATTGAGCGAAATTGTTATTCCTAGTGATGGGGGAATGGTCGATAGTTTTTGCTTTTATCGATAACTAGCTTTTAACCCACGTCTACGTCCGCGTGTAATAGTAGTGCTAAGCGTTATGTTATGTAACCTATAGCTTTCCTCAATAAATGAGCTATCAAACACTGAATGAATTTTTCAAATTGGACCAGTTGTTCCTGAGATTAGCTTTATAATACTCGTATTAATATAGATACCACATTTGTTGTAGGAAAATTATTTGTGCAAGTATATGTTACCAAATACATTATAGCGTAACTGTTGTTTATTAATATTGTTTTCCACGAGTAGAAAGAAATGTATACAGATATTCGCAGAGTAATATGACATAGTGCGAGCTAGTGTACATATACATTAATTTTTTTTAATACAAAATGAATTTTCCAAGAAATTTGTTTGTACAATATAGAAAATATAAAGTAAGCAGCATTCATAACTCTACAGAAATGTAACATTAGGATTTTAGTTTGATGTGTTGCTTGAATTATCGACATCTATAGAGCAAACGTTACATCACTAGTAAAATATAGGGTAAAGATTGTCATCCAAGCTACTGTGTTCCCCAGCACGCACTCAGAGGCACAGTTTGTAGAAAAAATTAAAATTCTTTCACTTAAACAAATATACCGACTTACGGACGGACTGATTTAGGTTGATTATAATTAAAGTAAACAGGGGCGGAATTTAGGTCGTTTTTATAATTTAATGATTAAATATGTAATATCTGATAGCTCGGAATGTTAATCTATTTATATATTAGGTCCTTACCTATGAAATTGGTGTTTTGTATGGAGATTTTGGGGAATTCTGCATTTTCCATACTAAAATTTTTTCAGTTTTCTTCAGAACGACAAATCCAAAGATAATAATAATATTTGGCATCTATCATTAGACAAGCTTTAGAAATATGTGTAATATCACACTTCATAAAAATTATTTATCGTTTTTAAGTGAATGCAAATAAAATGATGTATTCGGGAGGCACTTAAAAAGAGTTGTCTCTGTGTCAAATTTTAACACAATTAAACTTACAACAAATTATCAAAACAAATCAAAAGAGCTCAAAAATATAGTCTTTTTTTAGACAAGGTAATTATTTTTTAGGAATACTCTGAATCTTAATAGTTACAGACAAAATACTAAGAGAGAAAAAAAACACCTATGAAGGTAAGGACCCAATAATAAAACTGTTGAGGTCGAATGTTTGTACATAGAAAAAAATGCTTAAAACCAAGTCAGGGGGAAGTAAAGAGGGGAAATACCAAAAAATGTTTATCGACCTACTTGTACCTTGTTCCAACATTTCTCCTTGTTTGTACATCTTTAAAATGGATCAAGATAGGTACGAGTAATACAATTCTATCGATTATCACAGATATCAGAATCTTTTGCAATTCAGTACTATTTACATTTGTGTAAATAAAATGTCGCTGATTTTTGATCAGTAGTAAAATAAAGGGGATAATAACTCAATGAAGTGAACTTAAACTTTTTTTTAATTAGTTTTAGTGCTATTTGCATAGATTGTACCCCAACTAATTCACTAATTTTCAATTGGCATCTAGATAAAAATATGCCAAACCCGGGACTCGAACGCGCGACCTCAAGACAAGACACACACAAAATCGTAGGTAACGGCGGTCACGCCGACGATATACTTAAAAGTTGTTTTTCAAAGACCTTTATCGATATTATCGATTCAACTTCCGATCATTAATCGATGTCCATTTATCGATAATATCGGTAAGCTTTTTGTAGGACAAAATTTATGGAATTCCTATAGTTTGTTTCTTTGAAAGACCGTGAGACTACAAAATACGTTTTGGATGGATGGATGTGTAGCGAGGCGCTATATCAATCAGTATTAGCGACTCTTTGCTGTTATTGCGCTCTTCTCTGGCCATTTTCTCTTTGTTTCTGTTTCTAAACTAACCTTCTGTCTCTTTTTTGATTGTTTTTGTCTCGTTTTGTCCAAAGAAGTACCAACTGCTTTTCTTGCCTAGCATAGCACGTCGTAAAAGGCAACTAAGGGCGTATTGGGTACTGGGTCTGTGATTGTGTAGGAGATGAGCTAGCCACTTGTTATTACCTTTTCACGATTTTCCATCCAACTAATTTTTTTATGGCTAAAGACCAAACTAATTTTTGAATGGCTAAAGATGGTCTTAAGGAACACAGTGTTCCTTGGACGCTACCGACCCCTTCGGGAATTACTGGCGTGATTGTATGTATATATGTAGTAGTACATTCGCCGAGCTCTAGACTATCTGTGTACCAATATTCCATTGAATCGATTCAGTAGTTTTGACGTGAAAGCAAGACAGACAGACAGAGTTACTTTCGCATTTATGATATTAGTATAGACTCCTATCAATTATACTGCGACATATGTAAATATTGATTACTCTAGGTGTGCTAAATCTCACAGTGCTAAGTGTTTACAGGTAACAGACCTACCACCACAATCTTTTTGTTACTACACAAGTCATTAATATAATAAAACCACACCGGTAGCAAGACGGGAAAGTTAAAACAATTTGTCAAAAACAGTTGTAAGTTCTTGTGATTGATCGTGTGCGCGCGGCCTAAGGAGGCTTTGATACGGCGCAAGCGACGAGCGTGCGCGGGAGGATTTAAAATTTTTAATAATTTTAACATAATTTGTTAAATTTTTTCTCGATATTTAACACAGCATACATATAATCACGCCTCTTTCCCCGAAGGGGTTAGGCAGATGTGTTAAACACCCACATTTCGCCAGATATGTCAGGACCCCATGTAATAGGTGGCGAGCACGTTGCCATGCACCGGGCACAATGTGAGGCAAGCGATATTTACAATGAACTGTACATAAGTTTAATCAATAAAAATGTGCTATGTTTTATCAATATTTAATCTGAGGATAATTTCCTGCCTAAGTAGCAAGAGCGGCGCGATATCATATTTATAGTTTTTAACACGACCAGTTGTTTAATTCCATAGTACTTTGGCAAGTGAACGTGATAAAACGCGATAAATAACTATGTTTATGTTGAGAGGAATAATAAGAGTTGTGTAGCTGCTCGTTCACAACTATGTACTTTTCAGCCACAAGCACAAATATGTCGCAATTTTATTACTTTGTCATTTTGCCATCACTAGTGTCTTGTGTCACAACAGCAAGAATTATACTAAAATCTTCAAATGACAAGGTACTAAAACTACAAATTAATCTTATGAGTGTACAGCACTGACTGTTCCATAGCGAAATTAAATTACTTAGGGTAGAACCGTAAGAGGGCATTTCATTTTGCGTTATTATCTTGAGTACCTACAACTCATTCTCAGCCTATATACTTCCCACAGCTGGGCACAGGCCTTCCTATACAGAGAAACACCACGCCAGCCCTATGCGGGTTGGTGGGTAGATTCGGTTGCAATAGCGACCGGGGCAGCGGCTTAACGAGTCATTCGAAGAACGGAGGAGCTCGAGATCATAAAGCTATGTTCACCCATCCACGGCTTGACCGTGGCGAAGATAGCTGTGTTTCCAATCGAAAGCGTACTAACCACTACGCCACCAAACTTGGTGCCGTAGTGGTTAGTATCTAGCGCTAGTGGTTACAACTGTTTTGCTTTCCTAAGTAAAAACTTATGTTTTGAAAGTCGAACAGCGTCTTTTTTTTTTTCAAATTAGCTTACACCAGGGCTCCAATCGCGCATAATAAGAGTATGAAATATGGATGGGGTCATAACGTTTTGGCGTGATTTGATTATAGTAAATACGTTACTAGCGCTCGGGCCCAGGCCTTGCCATGTCCGCCTTGCTGATCATTTTGTGGTATTTTTATAAGCTGACAGTGCACGAGACTTAAGTAAATTCTGTTCTAATGGACTTCTTAGAATCTTTTTACTATGTTGCAGATGAGGCAAAGAGTAACATGGGTTAAATTAATTATGAAGTTAGATGTCATCATTTTTTCAAACCGCAATGATAGTCATTATGGTCGTTACGTTCCCTAAAATATGGTTGAGCGAAGCGATGGCTGATTCATGTGTCATGTCTGTGAACAGGTGCCACTGTCGGTGTCTGGTCAAACGCATGTCTGTCTGATTTGTAGAATTGGCGTAATCAATGAAGTTTTCTTTGGGACTGTATGGTACGGCAAGTGGTGAAGTGGTGAACCTATCCTGGTATATACAAAATACTACTTTTTCAATTTCTTAATTTTATTTTATTTATGTTATATTTTAGACTGCTTGCATTTGTAATGAAAAATGTGGTAAACTGCAGAATTTATAACACAGATATTTATTTATTTTTTCTTCTAAAACTTCAATGACATTGTAGTTTATGACATTTTTTTTTAAAGAAAAACAATGTAAAGGGAGGGTAGAAACTTGCTGAGTTTCTTGCCCGTTCTTCTCAGAAAAAGGCCTCCTGGTAGTTTTGTGAACGGATGGCGTAGTTTATCGCTTTCACGAAAATTTGTAAACTGCTTTTGACGTTCATAAGCATGTGCAAAGACGCATCTAAATTGAATAAACGATATTGAATTTTGAATTTATGCCCGGTGCATGTCAACAGGCTCACCACCTGTTACATGCGGACTTAACATACCTGCGAATAGCGAAACGTGCCCTTCGGCGATAGGCGTGATGAGTTTTACAACTTAGACCATACGTCAAACCTCCAAAGTCTATACCTTAGACCACGCGTCTTCACACATCGTGTGTGGCAGTGCGACGGTGACGCAGTCATTAATCATGTAGTTTTAAACGCGAGAATTTTGTTAACGAGCCCTTTGACTTAACCGCCAATCGAACCATTGGTTTAAATGTCGATGGACAACGTTCAATAAGGATAAGGCAGTTGTCAATTTTGATACACTTCTTAAACATTCCAAATTCTTGAAACTTTTATTTAGTTCAGATACATGTTTTGTACAGATTCTACACCTTATTTTGACCAAACTCTGATGATGGAAGTGGATGACGTTGTTTGTCTGATGACAAAAGACTCGTTTATGAAGATTATGTTAATGACCGGTAAAGCAAAACCTAATTGTACGCGAATTGTACCTAACCGAGTACGTATACGAATGTTAGGGCTCTCAGGGCATGGATATCATTTTTATCCGCCTGTCTATGTTGATCGGAAGGTCAGGGATTTGATTGGTTTGGTTGGTGGTATAGCTTCTAAGCCCGCCTGGCTAGCTACCACCGTCTTACATAAATCTGTTGCCATAATTACAATGTTATAAACCTTTGTAAGGCCTTTTGCAAGGCCTTTTGTAAGGTTGGCGGCTGCCAGGGGTTGTTTTTAAGTTTGTCTCCGCTAAGATATGGAATGACTTGCCACCACCTATTCGAGTTGATTTAAATCGATCCTTTCCAACATTTCGGGATATATGTTGCAAATGGCTGCTTAAACGGCAGTCCCTGGAACACGGTTGAGGCTGACTTAATCCGTATCTTTCATTCTGGTGGTTTTCATTTAAAGTTACCTATATGTTATGCTATGTATGTGTTAGTGATAAGTTGTATGTTACGTATGCTGTATATGCTACTCGATGTGTAATTGATTAATAAATTTGGTAAAAGGTTATGGCAGAATAACAGAGAGTCCACCTCTGCAACCGGTGAGCCGTAAGCCGTTTTGTCTCTTTAGTTAAATTGTAATCAGAACAAGTGATAATATGAAATAAAGACTAAGTGTATTTTTACTTGGGGACAAATAAAACATTATTATTATTATTATTATTGTTGGGTTCCGGCAACTAGAGGTAAGATAGCCAGTTCCTCAGTTGTTGAGGAATACAGGTGAAGCTCGCTTCCACCTTCGGCCTTATCGTCACTCACCATCAGGTGAGATTAAGGCCAAGAGCTTGCCAGTCAAATACCATTTTTTTCACAAACGATTTAACTAAACATGTTAGGATCAGTTTCGTCCACGCCTACAAAAATCCGTACAACGCCATCTAGTGTAAACTCACTGAACCACAAAGTAATTGAAGTGCGTATATCTTTATAGAACTGTAAACTTAATAGCTGCCTGTAAAGAGATGCAACCTTATTAGAGAGGTAACATTAATATTAGAGATGCGCCGAATATTCGTTTTGTATTCGGTATCCGGCATCATTTCTATTATTTGAATTCGGTCGAATTATTCGGTTTTTGTGCCGAATATATTCGGTTGTATTTTCTTAGCTACATGATCGGGCATAGAACAAAAAGACGTAACTTCTGTAAGATTTATGTTAATCATGTCAACCAACATAATGATTTCATAGGCTATTGGTAGTTTAGAATAGTCAACTTTTATTTTAACATCGCCTGTAGTTACACGAAACGTACATGTTGTCTAAGTTGTTTCCGTGGCTGAGCAAAGTAATTGTAAACCGAATAATTCGGCCGAATATCCGGTTCGGTAAAGGTTAAACCGAATAATATTCGGTATTCGGTTATTCGGCGAAAGCACTATCCGGCGCATCTCTAATTAAAATGCTATTTCTAAAGCTGCTAAAAAAAAAAAGATTGACGTGAAAAGTATTTCATGTAAATCTAATTGCAGAATAAATGATTTCATTTCATTTCAAAGAGGTAACCGACCTGGTTATGGTAGTGCGCCAGCGGGTGGTGCGGCACATGCCGCATCGCCGGGTGCAGCATGTCGGAGCTGCTGCCCTCTACGGCCTAAAGGGAGAGGAAAAATAATTAAAAAAATTAAACGAAAATCCTTCAGAGCAATAGTTTTGCATGGTTCGGACATGTGATGAAGAGAGATGAATTTTATAAACAATGAATTTGAAGTATAGATAAATAAATAAATAATAAATATCTTCAAACATTCACACCTATCAACTAGCCCCATTTTAAAAAAACTGATGCTGCTTGTGTTACGGAAACTAGATGACGAATAAATGTATTTAATAGATAAATACATACAAATATCCTGAATATATAAATATATATAAACATCCAATGCTAGAGAACAAATGCCTGAAAATTCATCACCCAAACATTTGCCCCTAGCGGGGATCAAACTCGGAACCAGAACCTCGAGATGGCTTGAGACCGGCATACAGACCACTCGACCACGGAGGTCGTCAATAGATATAGAGATGGGTTTAGAGTGAGAGGAAGACCAAAGAAGCCATTGATTGAATGTGTCAAATCTTCTGATTGGGCTCCAGGAGTCCGCTGTCAAAAAATGACCATCTGTGTAGCGGATTCCTGCCCCCTTCTAAACTGCCGAAAACTTAACGAATCACGGAATCTTTATTCCTGTCACTTTTTATTGCGGTGAATTAGAGCGAGACGGGACGTAACTTTCCGAATCCAATCCGTGAACCGACAGTTTAGAATAAAGGGTCTGGAGTCCTCTGTGACAAGGGGCGTTTACTTTAAAAGACGCTCAACCTGATTTCGAAACAGTATTATTTATTAATTACAAGATAAAACTGGATTTATAATTTTATTAATGATAGCTTGTTGCCGCTGCTGGGTCCCGTGTTGGTCCAGGACGCAAAAGAATGCGCCAACTGCTTTTCTTGCCTAGCATGTCGTAAAAGGCGACTAAGGTCGTATTGGGTACTGCGTCTGTGATTGTGTAGGCGATGAGCTAGCCACTTGTTACTACTCTTTCACGATTTTTCATCTGACCAACCCTATTTTCGTATGGCTAAATTTGGTCTTAAGGAACACAATGCTCCTTGGACTCTGCGATTGTATGTATGTTGTATGACTCAAGTTTTATATAAGTTGCCCTATAAAACTTGAAGGGATGAGAAAGGGAGCTGAAGAGGGGAGAATGGAAAAGGAAGACATGATTTGCCGCCCCTAAAGTGGGAAAAGGTCAGAAAAAAAAGACTAACCTCTGTCAGGAGTTAAGAGGCAGTGGCGTATGTTCTGGATTTTTATATTGAAAACTAAGTTATTTGTGCCACAGTCTGCCATGGTTCTTGGATACGCGACATGCAGATTCTTTAATCTTACATAATGGTTAGCCATGCACCAGGTATTCAAAAGCAGTATAAAGTAATGTGGGACGCCCTGTAACAAGATGGGAAGACGATGTTCGTAAGCTGGAGTGGGCTGGATGAGAACGGCCGAAAATCGAGAGCTGTGGCGTGCATTAGGGGAGACCTGTGACCAGCAGTGAGCATAAGTTGTTGTTGATGATGGTGATAACACCTTAACCTCTCTGAAAATCGGGAAGAAGAGAGGTACCCCCTTGAGGGGAGATACCTGATGAGATGTTATGTATAATGCTCTAGGAATATGAGCAGCAAACGGGCAAGAACTTATAGGGTTACGCCTAGAAAATCACATTGGCACGCTCGTGCCAAAGTTGGGGCCAATGTGATTTTCTTGATCCACACGTTGGACGAGTAGCGTTGGGGCTAATGTTGGGGCCAACGTGTGGAGCCGGCCTAAAGACCATGTCCCTTACCTCTGGTTGTTCATCCTTCGCGTCTCCGAGCTCCACCAGCTGCAGGGCCTCCTCGAGGAGATCGAAGCGGGACTCCTCGCTGTTCACCAGCTCGCGAGGGAGGTCGCCTTGCAGCACGTATTCACCTGGAAGAGGAGGGAAGGTTTAGAAAGACGTTTTATGCAATCCCGTAAATAAATATATTCCTCGTATGCCTGAGTTTGAATAACGCCTCCCAGAAAAATGCCAATTTATTGAGAGGCTAAAGGCTACATACCATCACACTATTTCAAAGTAACTTTTCTACGCGGGCGAAGTCGCGGGCAAAAGCTAGTACATACATAAGTGCATAAATGAAATCAAAGTGCATAAATGTATCAAACGCAACTTTAATTATGAAGGGATGACCCTTTTTAATTAAATGAATTTGCGTTTGATACATATTAGTACATATTTTCATGCCCCCCAAGGTGTGTTAACATCCAGTTTTCCATGCATTGGGCAAAAAACATATTTAAGTAAGTAGGTACATGTTTTATGAAAATATTATTTAATGATCTATCAATTTTAAGAAATAGATAGATGGTTTTAACGCAACAGGACTTATAAATTACATCATTACGTTGTAAAAATTATGACACAATTTTTTTGTTTAATTTTATCTATTTAATGTTTAAATATGACATCTTTCAAGGTAAAATCGTTTTTTAATTTTAGCAAGGGCGAAAACATAACAATGAAAAACTACTTTGTTTGCGAAATAGATTTACCAGTAACCTGTCATAAAAAATAACTACCATTTGACCGAAGACAAAAGTTGTCTCCAGGGAGCGCGCAGAAAGGAGTACCGACGTCTATGGTTCTGACTAAAGAAACCGCAGTAGCCATAAATAAACCGTCCAGTGATAGAAAAACAACCCTATCGTATAATCTGTTTAAAATTCAATGGGTCCTTTCGACCAGTAATTAACGGAAGCCTTTAAGTATGCACGGGTTGACAGATGTCATTTATTATCCCTTACTCAATGTAAACTGGAAAGATGCGGTGCTTATTATTGTTACGAAATGTACTAGAAGATGGAAGGAAGTTAGGGAGAAAGTTTTTTGGTCCTTATGCTAGTTGTTATACATTTCAAATTATCTTGTGTTTCCTTTATTATTATCTAATGTTATAACGTCGCGTGTTAGGAAGGCAAAGGGAACTAAGCCCATTCAGCTACCTAATTTTAATGATGTTAGTTATTAAGATTTTTCTTGTTAAACGTTTGTTTTGTTTTAAAACTTATAGGCCCGTCCAGAATACCAGTGTAATCTGTTGTAGCATATGCAGAGGCGGGGTCCTAATTGGCCATTATTGTATGTTTAGTTTTAAGAAAATGTAGCGTTCTCTTGGTCAATAAATCTAATGTTCTTATTGACGAAATAAAATACTCTTCGGAATGACTTCGGACGCATGTTCATTTTGAACATGCAATCACGCCTGTAATCCCCGAAGGGATAGGCAGAGTCCAAGGAGCACAGTGTTCTTTAAGACCACATTAAGCCATACACAAATTGGGTTTGGTCAGATGAAAAATCGTGAAAGAGTAGTAACAAGTGGCTAGCTCATCGCCTACACATTCACAGACCCAGTACCCAATACGCCCTTAGTCGCCTTTTACGACATGCTAGACAAGAAAAGCATTTGGTACATTCTTTGTGTCCCGGACCAACACGGGACATCATCATCTTCATTTTGAATCATGTAATAATTTTCAGTGAAATGTAATAATTCGTTAATTATAAAGATGAAGAGTTAGAGCTAATGTCAGGAGCTACTCGATTTGAAATTTTGTTTTTCAGTGATAGATAGCCTATAAATTGAGCAAGGCTTATAGGCTACTAGTGGCTTCCCGCGGTTTCACCAGCGCGGTACCCGTTCCCATTGGAATCGTCTTCCTCAGCCTATATACGTCCCACTGCTGGGCACAGGCTTTCCTCATGGAGAAACTCATGAGGAGTGGGGGCCGTAACACCACCACGCTGACCCAATGCAGGTTGGTAAACCTAAGCTACTATACATAAAACATTGCAAATTAACACAAATGTCATGACAGAGGGTGTCTTTAAAGAAACAAAATATAATTATTATATCAGAAAGACATAAATGTCTCGATTGATTAGCAAGATATAACTATCACTACTGAGATGTTTATCAAACATCTTCATTTTTCGATACCAAATCGTTTTATCACTGTTACCTTTTAAAAGTGCTTCTAAAAGAAAGAAAAAAAAAGTGATTTCTACAATTTCAAGTCAAGTAATAGATGTGAAATTGGATTTTAAGATAACAGACAGTCCGCATTCGTAATCAGGCTGTCAAAGCAAGTGGCTTTTAGTCAAAAAAGCCACAGCCAGTTGACAGCAAAAAAAAGCCATTTGTGCCACCATGTCGCCCCTTTAACACCTTCAGACCCAAACCGGTGGCAAGTCTAAGACACAAGAGACTTACACGTAATCCGTCCTTTGTCCTGGTCTTAAGACAGGGTTTTTTGTACCCTATAGCGGTAGTTGCAGTGTTACGGGTGACCACAGGATAATAAGTCTATTGTTAATTCATTTTTGCTTTTACAGTTATTTCTAGCTTTCTGACGTATTAGAGCGAGGTATCTGTATCTATACATACATATAATAAAACTGTAGAGGTTGTGTTGGAGGCTGCAATAGGCCAGTTAATTAATACAGGCTGGATTATAAAATAATCAAGTTACGACGCATGTCACTTTTATATAAGGTCCTTACCTATGAAATTGGTGTTTTGTATGGAGATTTTGGGGAATTCTGCATTTTCCATACAAATTTTTTTTCAGTTTTCTTCACAACGACAAATCCAAGGATAATAATATTTGGCATCTAGCATTAGACAAGCTTTAGTAATGTGTGTAATATCACACTTCATATAAATTATTTATCGTTTTTAAGTATATGCAAATAAAATTATGTATTCGGGAGGCACTTAAAAAGAGTTGTCTCC
Organism: Parapoynx stratiotata; assembly: GCA_910589355.1. Classification (NCBI taxonomy): domain Eukaryota; kingdom Metazoa; phylum Arthropoda; class Insecta; order Lepidoptera; family Crambidae; genus Parapoynx; species Parapoynx stratiotata. The sequence goes on along the minus strand of OU342476.1, from coordinate 2,721,676 downwards.
GTGTCCAATTTTAACACAATTAAACTTACAACAAATTATCAAAACATATCAAAAGAGCTCAAAAATATAGTCTATTTTTAGACGAGGTAATTATTTTTTAGGAATACTCTGAATCTTAATAGTTACAGACAAAATACTAAGAGAGAAAAAAAACACCAAATTCATAGGTAAGGACCCAATATGTAGAAAGTGTATAAATCTGTTTGTGCGATTGTCAATAAAAATGTCTTCTCACTAAGACGTTGTTTTGGGTTTTCCACGTTATTATTCAACAAGCGAATGGTGACTTCTACTAGGTTGAATGTCTGTACTGTATGTAAAAAGAGGGAAAATGCCAAAATATATTTTTCATCCCACCATCTCGGAAAGAGCATTTTTTTTGCTCTTCGATATCTGAGCGGAAAAGCCTCTATTATCCCCTTGAGCGGCAAAGTGAATTTAAATTAAGAGCAACGCATACAATGAGCACACAATAAGTTAATGATTTTTTTAATTGTGTAAAAATTCAAATTTGGGACCTTCTTGGTTACTTTTCTTTATTTTGCATTGCGCGTTTTTCCGTTTTATCGCTAATGGTTGCTTAATAAGCTAAATAAAATAAAAATAAACTAACTAGAATGGGTGATTCTAGCGAAGATGAAGTTAATTTGACGCCAACTGAATTGAGTGAAACAGTAATTAATGCGCAAATGAACTTTCTACCTCAACAATCACGCGAGATGTATATTTGAAACAGTACGTATGTTTTGGCGACTAGCTAAAGGAGCGAAAACTTACTTAAAGATTATCTATTCAATAATATCAACCTATCATAATGTACTTTAACTGAAATTAAAATATCTTATATATCTTGTGATTTTATATTGTTTTTTGCATTTCGTCATTTCCTCGCTGAATGAAAAGTTAAGTTTTGCACTCGAGTGCAAAGATTTTTAAACTCGTGCTCTTTTGATTCCCTCGCTGCGCTCGTGATTAAATTTTAGAATCCTTCGCTGGCTCGGTCATCAAAATTGAGCACGCGGTTAAAAACCTTTTGCACTCTTGTATAACAAATAACTATTTTTATTTTTTTGTTCATCTGTCTGTTCGTCTGCTTGTGCGGGCTAATCTCCGAAATGGCTGGACCGATTTCAATGAAATATTGCATAGTGATACCTTATATCCCTGCTCATTGTATGGTGATACCTTATATCCCTGCTCAACATCTTAAATTAAAGGGTTTCCGTGGGATAGTTGAAAAACCAGTAACCAACAGCTAGTATTCGTAAAAGCAAGTAAGATCTAGTTATGAATTTTCTCCTTCAGCTTAGGAAATACCTGCCGCCATTTCATCCACCACTGCTTAAATGCTTTACGTCTTGGTCAACTTTGGCCGTTTTGCTAAAGTAGTAAGTAGTAGAGCGCAACACGCCCAGGATTGGAGAGACCACCAAAATCACTGGACTAGATAGTACCAACGTAGGAACATATACAAATCATCGGACAGTCCTCAGCCTATATAAGTCCCAATGCTGGGCATAGGCCTTCCTCATGGACAAACACATGAGTATGGGCCGTAACACCACCACGCTGGCCCAATGCGGGTTGGTGGGTAGAACGGTTGTAAAAGCGGCAGGGACTTAACGTGCACAAAGTTTTTGTCACCCATCCACGGCCTGACCAAAGCTAAAGCAGCTTTGTTTGCGATATCAAAAGCCAAAGCGTACTAACCACTACGCCACCGAGCTTTTCCGAACCTACTTATGAGTTTTATTCAAACTCTGTTCTACAAGCGCTGTGATTCCTAGATGAAAATAGATTTTGCGAAAAAAAAATTTTTATAGAATTTTTAGGGGAGTTCTTCAATTGGACTGTGATTGTCAACAACTCTGCCTACCCTTTCAGAGATATCAGCGTGACGATATCTCATAGCATTCAGTGCCAACCCGAAAACCGAGGTCTCATTACATAACAAGATTAAACGACGGCCATTTCAACTATAACAATGGTTACACAAGTAGCCTTGGCAATGACTGCGCAGTCACGGGGTCGGCGCCGAAAGTGAATCGATCTATTGCTAAATCCATTATTTATTTTTAAACTTTTCCATCTGGGAAGTCCGTGCAAGTATTTTTGATCATTGCATAAAAGTCCCTGTTCGGGCGCCAGTTAGCACATATTATAAACTAAGAAGCTTCCCGTGTCTGTATACTTAATTCCTGAGTATACTTTTGACCTGAGACCTTTCAAATTATTTTAACTTGCTTTGTGTGTTTAGTCCACATAAATTTTCTCAATTTTGAACCCCTTCCCGTGATTTAACCATTCCCAAATTTGCACACATATCCAGTATTGATGACAATATTTAAACTTTTTTTTTTTCAAATTAAACAAAAATAAAAAAATATAATTTTATTTTTGTTTAATAAAACACATAACAGTAGAAAATAAAAATTTTAGATTGTAATTTACAAAAAGAAGGGACATTAATTGGATAGGAGGATATATATATAAATACACATCGTCCTCAAGCTGGCCCAATGCGGGTTGGTGAATAAATATTACATATTATCATGCCTATATCCCCGAAAGGGCAGGCAGCAGAGGTTCATTACACACACTATGCAAAATTCAATACCGTTTGTTCAATTAAGATGCAAATTAGCACATGCTTATGAACGTCAAAAGCATTTTACAAAATTTCGTGAAAGCGAAAAACTACGCCATCCGTTCACAAAACTACCAGGACGCTTTGTTCTAAGAAGAACGAACAAACTCAGCAAGATTCTATCCCCCTTTACATCAACATTATTGTTTTTTTAATGTCATAAACTACAACGTCATTGAAGTTTTAGAAGTCCTCTCTTCTTCTTTTTCCTGCCCTGTTCCCAATTCTATTTGGGGTCGGCGCAACATGTCTTCTTCTTCCTCTCTCCTCTATTACTCGTCAAGTCAACACTCACGCCCATCCTCATCAAATCATCATTCACACAATCCATCCATCTTTTCTTTGGTCTTCCTCTCCCCACACGCCCATCCACTTTCAAGTCCATAACTTTCTTGGTGACATGATCATTCTCCCTCCTCATTACATGTCCATACCAAGAAAGTCGTTTCTCTCTCAGTTTATCAGCAAAAAAAAGAAGCAAGTTTTAGAAGTAAAAAAATAAAAAAATATCAGAGCTATATATTCTGCAGTTTACTACATTTTCTTAGAAGATAATTAAGGTTCCGTTGATAGATTGAAGAAAATTGAAAATGTAGTATATACAAAACCAGGTCATCATACACTCAACAAGAAATTTCGTCGGGTACCATGTGATACGGAAGCCAATTGCCGTTGCCAGACACTATAGTAAATCCATAACCACTCTGTTATTCAATCCACATTGGAATTCAGTCCTTTTCAGCTCAGATGCGTGCATTATGGGAACCAGCCACTCATTCCTTTACACACAGATATACATTTACATAGATGACGCAAATGCATGTACTGCGCGTGTCCGAAAACCACGACAAAACGTCGGGGTTGGCTGCTGCTAACTAGTCTGCACGCGAATGGCTGCAAAAACTAAAAAAAAATCCTCGTTGTGTGATAATTAGTGGATCGGCGGCATCGGTATCTTTCAATCAGTTTGGGTCTCTCAAAATTACGGCTGTGATGTCACAGTACACGTTAAAAGTTGACACGCTTGGTTTCAATACAAATCGTTATACTTGCGTTATATGTATTTCTGTGCCTTTTTACTGCAACATATATAAGGATCTGGAGTCTGGACTCCACTCTACTTAACAGATGAGATAGAGTCCATAAAATTGTAATCTAGTTTTCCTCGTACTCTACTATAAAAAAGCAGAACACTAAAACTTATTTAAAATTCGAATCACACAGCCTAAATAATCGATTAATCCGTTAAAAATCCCGTCCGGTGTCAGTATACGTTGGTAATTGTTTTGCCGCCAAAAAACGCCCGCCATCTTGTTTTGGCGACCTTCACGGGTGGCAGCATGCGAGTGGGCAAACACTGTTCTATAGATTTTGCATGGAAATATGTTCCTGAACAGTAATACTACATCTAAAACATATAAAGCTGTTCAGACTCATGCTCGCCAGCTTCGCCACCCAGACATCATAGTATGTAAGTCTGTGTCTGTGCTCATAGTGTGTATGTAAGAATGTAATACTTAAGGTAAGGGTACAATGGGACTGACATGTATTTAATATAAAAGTCCCTTTTATAAATAAGATAATAAAAAAAAAAGTATAAAAGCGAATAACACTAACTGATTAATCACGAAATCTCAGAAACTAAAACACCTATATCTATGTTCTCAGCCTATATACGTCCCACTATTGGACACATGCTTTCCTCATGGAGAAACACATGAAGAGTATGGGCCGTAACACCACCACGCTGGCCCAATGCGGGTTGTTGGGTAGACGGTTGCAATTGTGACCGGTACCAACGGCTTAAAGTGCCTTACAAAGCAATCCCTTATTTATAATAGGTTTTTACCTATGAAATTGCCGTTTTGTATGGAGATTTTGGGGAAGTCTGCATTTTCCATACTAATATTTTTTCAGATTTCTCCACAACGACAAATCCAGAGATAATAATTGTTGGCATGTATCATTAGACAAGCTTTAGCAATATGTGTGATATCACTCTTCATAAAAATTATTTATCATTTTTAAGTGAATGCGAATCAAATGTATTCGGAAGGAACTTAAAAAGAGTTGTCTTCGTTTCTAATTTTAACACACACTTACAACAAACTACCAAAACAAATCAAAAGAGCTCAAAAATATGGCCTATTTTTAGAGGAGGTAATTATTTTATAAGAATATTCTGAAACTTTATAGTGACAGACGAAATACTAAGAGAGAAAAAAACGGCAATTTCATAGGTAAAGACCTATTATTTATTGAACTTGGCATATTTCGGACTCTTCTACTAAATATTGTGTGAATTAAACATTATTTTCATTACTTTTGTTCTGATTCAACTAGCCTATAGCAATATATTATATATAAAGCCGGTGGAGATCAACCCGAGAACCTATGCATTTCAAACTGGCTATCTCAGTTAATAAAGTAATTACTGTATTACACAAAGTAAACTTATTAAAATGTACCTAATCTACGCATAGATAACGATCATATTTCATTGTAAGTATAAAATTCCCAAAATTTTCTGATTTAAATAACACTAATGATTTTATAATCAATTGCGCGATCTTAGAAAGTTGGCTCTGTATTATAAGCCTTAATTATAAATGAATTCAGAGTTCAAAGTTGTTTCTAATGTTTTAGACTAATAGTTTTATAAGTACATCATATTGTATGTTAAGTAAGAAATGTTCAATTTTAAATTACTTTGAGTAAATTCTAATTGGGTATATTCTTAACTAGCTTTTGCCCGCGACTACGACGACGACTTTTCAAATAGAAACAGTACCCTTTATTGGTTGAATCGAAAATTAACTCCTACTCTGTTATAAGAAGCTATGTTAATAGTGACGTAAATGTGCCCTTCATTTTTCTGCGAGACGTTATTTAATTTTTTTAACATTCTCCCGCACAGCACCCGTTCCCATGGGAATATCGGGATAAAAGGTAGCCTATGTCCTTTCTCAGGCTCTAGACTATCTGTGTACCAAATTTCGCTTAAGTCAGACAGATAGACAGACAGAGTTACTTTCGCATTTATAATATTAGTATGGATCACGTCTATACTAGCGGAGAGGTCTATAGAGATGTTACCAAGAAAATTTCGACTCATATGGTTAGTACCCGTATAAAAGGTGGTAATATGTTGCTATATTCTGGGCATAGCGTAACCTTATACATTAATCCCCTTACTAATAAACGAGTTATAAGGAAGGAATAGTTTTTCAGTGTTTTGTCACTTTCTGACAACTGCTGTCTTCTGAATGTCTGACGAAGACAAACCACCGAATAACTATTTTTACCTTATACCTCGTTTATTAGTAAGGGTTTAAAAATATAAATTTTTTTTCAAACTCATTGGTAACGGCAACCTTAACCACAAGGAGATTTACCGTTAAAGGGACTCTGTCCTCGTCCTCAGCCTATATACGTCCCACTGCTGGGCACAGGCCTTCCTCATGGAGAAACACATGAGGAAAATGGGCCGTAACACCATCACGCTGGCCCAATATAGGTTTGTGGGTAGGGACGGTCGCAATACCAACCGGGACCATCGCCTTAACGTGCCTTCCGAAGCACGGAGCGGCTCGAGATCACAAAGTTTTGGTCACCCATCCACGGCCTGACCATGACGTAGGTAGCTTTGTTTTCGATCGAAAGCCACAGCGTATTATTCAGTACGCCATCGAGCTCCTCGAGTTTAAGGGTTCCTCCTAGTTTAAGGAACTAATTACAGTTATTCAGATCCATTAAGTTTTTTTTTAAAAACGACGATTTTATGAGATGCTTACGGAACTGACGTGTCTATAAACAAATGCTGAATGCAGCTGAATAAGTGCGAGTAGACCCTAAAAAGTAATTAGTTGGATTAATTTAAAAAAAAAAATCATATAGAGGACAAGATATATAAAGGGCGAGTATTTATTATTGTCTACTTCCCCACACTGTATGTATTCGAATGTGGCTCCATAATTTAGTATCTTTATAGAGCTACCTATACTAAATTAAGGAGGGGCCTCTTCTAATTTAGGTACAAAACCTATATCAAATTAATGAGAAAACCTATTTTTTACCGCCCATGCGTCACAGCATGTATCTCCAAAAAGGATCTAGGTACAAAATTAAAACCTTTTTTTACCCAAACCACAAAAAAGTATATAACCTAACATAATTATTAAAAAAAAAGCGGCTGGCCACAATGTAAAGGGCAGGAAAAAAACTAACCCACAACAAAGAGCGGTATAATTTAAAAATGATTCGAAATTCGGTGTCGCCGTCTCTGTCTCAAGCGGTCCGAAAAAAGAGGACAGGCTGAGGTCAATTTAAAAATGGAATGCGGTTCGTGAGTGGGACGGAGGCATGGAGCGCCATTTGGCTTGGAACATGGCCGCCGCTTAATGAAGCGGGATTGAACACAATTGTTCTTAGAATTGACGATTGATGTGAAATGGACGATATAAACGATAATTATTCTTGTTCGTAAGCAAGGTCCGCTTGAAATCGACGTTGGTTAAGAATCGCGCACACAACGAAATAAATTTTGATTTTAGAACATGCATTCCAAATTCGTTTGAGATAAACAGAAAGGAAGCGTATTAAATTCATATTTTTTATAATGTATATCCGACTAAATAAAGGACCATCTGAACGTTGCCCATTTAAACATTTCTATTACCCAAAATGGCCGCCATACCGCGCCGGACATTATACGTCCGATGGTATAGTATTGATAATAGTACGTCCGTGTATCATCAAAATCAAAAATATCTTTATTTCATACACTAAACTTGGCACTTAAAATCGTCAACATTTTACAAATCTTACAAAATAAATAATTATTAAAAAGTATAATATTAAAGTTCATTACCACGAGCGCTGGTAGCACCATAGCGCTTTGACTGTGGTTGTATGTAATCGATTAAAGGGCCGAATTCAGAGAGTAAGGATTTTTATGAGAAGAATCCGGCAAGAAACTCATGAGCCACACCAATCAAATAATTATACATACATAATCACGACTAATTAATCCCTAAGGGTTAGTGAGAGACTAGGCAAAAGCACCGCAAAGCAGTCCATTGCCATAGTCCGCTTCACCAAGCAGTGACTGCACTCAGCGTGACAGACGGTGAGCCCGTCGCCACTATAATTGCGACACCCAAGGGAAGAGATGGGTTGGTAGTATTCTTTTAATGAGCCGCTACCACACGGCTCAATAGACGGATATTTTTTTTTTAATAAATAATTATCTTTATTGATATGATCATGTCACCAGGAAAGTTGAAGAAATAATGATGGGCGTTGTCGCGAAAGCGATGTAAAATCATTACGAATTACACACACGACGGTAGTGGGAGAAAAGTACCCACGGTGCGGGAGGTAAGCCCTCGGCCTGTTGCCATGCACCGGGCACAATGTGAGGCAAGCGATATTCACAATCAACTGTACACAAGCGAGTCCGAACTCTCGAACGAGTGCCCCGTCCGTCCCAACTCTGCTGCCGCTGCCTAAAATTAATTATTTCCGTTTTTTTCTATGAAAACAGCAACTGACTCAACACCCCCTGATGGTAAGCAAGAGGAGAGTCCATTAGCGGAAATAGCGGGCCACAGAGACAGAAGCCCTACCTCCACCTTGCTGGCCCATGAGGTGCTTCATCACGTCTCTCTTGAAGGAACATGTGCTGTACGATGGAGGGAATACGTGTGCTGGAAGCGAACTCCATGCACGAGATGTGCGCACGAAGAAAGAGTTTCTAAATCTCTTTGTCCGTGATAACATAAATTTAATTTCAACTGATCTCAGTGTCATGTCTCATTTCCCGGGACACAAAAAGAATGTACCAACTGCTTTTCTTGGCTAGCATGTCGTAAAAGACGACTAAGGGTATTGGGTACTGGGTCTGTGATTTTTACATCTGACCAACCCTATTTTTGTATGGCTAAATGTGGACTTAAGGAACACAGTGCTCCTTGGACTCTGCCTATCCCTTCGGGGATTACAGGCGTGTTTAATGTATGTATGTATGTGGTCTCAGTGATCTTCTCTTTACTTTCTTTAGTCACTATCAGATCGACATAAGAAAATTAACTAGACATTACTTACGGCGTGTCGTGCAGAAAATTTTAAACCTAGCTTAAATCTCGATTTTGAAAGTTTATCACAATTAAGCTAGTGATAAACTGTCAAAATGTTACTACAATCTAGTTTAAAATCTCGATTATAATTTCCCGGGCCTAAGCTTTTAAAACTATATTTTGTCCTAAATCGATTTTTTCATTGGTTCGGGTTCGAAATATTTATGTACTGGCCCTTGAATTTGTTTTTTTTTATTGAAGGCGAATTCAACCAAATTTCGATTAGTAACTCCGGTGTAGTAATACCAAAAACGCTTTAGCTTTCAAATGCGTACGCGGCCAAAAATCGGCCGAGAACGCAGGAGTCCGACATTACAGCGCATTCGACCAAAGAAATGTATGCACACGGAGCTTGGTCTAATTCGCCCTAAGCAACATTTTCAACTTCTTTAATTCCAATCGTTAAACCATATCAATACAAATGAGATTCCGAGTTCAAAAATATTTCGCGTTTACACCACAAAGGACTCGTTTGAAAATCCACAGCGACGCCTCCACACAATTCAAAATTCGAACGATTTCTTTTTTTCGTATTTTCATAATTCAAATCCAAAGAACGAGCACTTGAGACGCACCTCTTTTGAATTTAAACGAGTGTGGGACGTTCTCATTTCGAATATTGTTCTTTTTTTTAATTTTTGCTGGTTATGTTTACAAAGGATTCCTCTTTGTGAGCCATGAGATTATCTTTTAAAATTGTATTTGTAGTGTTTTAACGTTACAAGTGCATTTTTTTTTAATTCTTATCGTCATACTGTGTTTTACTTTATATAGAAAAGACCACAACAAATCACATATTTAATCTCCCGGCGAAATCTCACACGAAAATTGCAGTTTCCCGAACTCGGCTATCAGTTATCACTGACTATATTATAAATAAAAAAAGCTACCTGATGTAAATTTAATTCAAAAACATCACCTAACTAAACATACTTAATAAGGAGGACAGCAAGGTTATAATTCAAAATAATTTATCATTTAAACATTTAACAACAAAATTCCCATATATCCCACAGGATCCTGCACGGAAAGATACGCTTAGTAAAGCACAATATAGTGAAATCTCAGGAGACTGCGACTGTATAAAATATTATGACGTTTAATCTGTCAACCTTGATCGATCGGTGATCGACATTGTCCGAGGGGATTTAGATCGATCGGGGAAATAAATCGATACTAGTATATTTGTCATGGTTTTCGCTCACTCACGACATTCACACAAAAACAATTTTTAGGTAAAATATTGTCATTGTTAATATATCGTCATTGTTATATATTTATAAATAAATAAATATCAGATTTTATGTATAATGATTGCAAAGTAAATAAAAAGTGTATTATAAAAAGTAATGAAGACATCCAAGTATTGATAGAATAATATTAAAACAAGATTTATAAAATTGGGAATAGAAGAAAAGACATAAACGCGCTACTCCTTTGCCGACGGCCATTAAAAAAATATCTTAATTAAAAAGAAAATCTGTAGTTGGAGTGAACAATTTATAGTAGTAGAAATAGGGAGTTTTTGGCGGCATTTGTCTATGGCGGACGTGATTTTTATTTCAGTGATTGTAATATTGTTTCGGAGTGGATCTTGTTGCGTAAAATGAATGTAGATTTGTTTAATAAGTGTCTATAATGATGAGCAATGTGGAGGATCATTGAAATAAGCGTCAAATGAAAAATGATGAGTTTTTCAACGCCTCAAATTAGCACCACAGTCTACCATCAATTATTTGGCGTGAAACTCTACTAAAATACATTGAAATGCATTGAAATACGCTTGTATTTCAATGCAAATATTGACATAAAAATACTAAAGACTAGGCTGTATGGGCTCAGTTCCACTTGCCTTCCCAGAAAGGGAGAATTTTACCAAAAAAAAGAAAGAGAGGGTTTTTGGCGGCATTTGACTTTGGCGGTCGTGATTTTTATTTCAATGATTATAATATTGTTCAGAGTGGATATTGTTACGTAAAATCAGTGTAGTTTTGTGTAATAAGTGTCTGTGATGATGTGCAATGTGGAGGATTATCGATATAAGCGTCAAGTGGTGTGAAAAGTAATGAGTTTTTTATCGTGGTGATCCACCTCATCCAAGTAGCACCACAGCATCTGCCATCGATCGTTTGACGCCAAACTCTCCCAAGACGCATTGAAATGCATTTAAATGCAAATACTAAAGAAATAAAAATACCGAAGACATAGTTGCATGGGCTTAGTTCCCTTTGCCTTCCCTGCATGTGAGAATTTTACAACAAAAAGGAAATCTCTACTTGGAATGGACACTTGGAAAAATATCGGCCAAATGTGAGTTGCGCGATAGGTTCGATACTTATAAATACGGCAAGAAAATCATTAGGTAATTTAATCTTGCTGTTTTAATAGGGCGTTATTGATTTTTTACAGGTCAAACGTGCCTAAATCACCGAATAAAGAAATAATAAAAGAAAGAAAGAAAAGAATAAAGCAAAAGATATATAAGGCTCTTACCAAGTGTAAAGATCATATGAGTAACTCGGTGGAGTAGTGGTTAGTACGCTTTGGCTTTCGATATCGAAAACAAAGCTACCTTCGCCATGGTCAGGCCTTGGATGGGTGACCAAAACTTTGTGATCTCGAACTCCTTCGGAAGGCACGTTAAGCCGTTGGTTGGGCCACGTTGGGCCAGCGTGGTGTTCGGCCCATACTCCTCATGTGTTTCTCCATGAGGAGGGCCTATGCCCGGCAGTGGGACGTATATAGGCTGAGGATGACGATTTATCATGACACTGGCTTTTGCCCGCGACTTCGTCCGCGTGGAATAGTTACTTTGGGATAGCGTGATGATATATTAGACTATAGCTTTCCTCAATAAATGAGCTATCCAACCCTGAAAGAATTTTTCAAATCAAACCAGTAGTTCCTGAGATTTGCGTTTCAATCAAACAAACAAACTCTCCTGCTTTATATTAGGTCCTTACCTATGAAATTGGTGTTTTGTATGGAGATTTTGGGGAATTCTGCATTTTCCATACTAACATTTTATCAGTTTTCTTCACAACGACAAATCCAGTGATAATAATATTTGCCATGTATCATTAGACAAGCTTTAGTAATATGAGTAATATCACACTTCATCAAAATTATTTATCGTTTTTAAGTGAATGCAAATAAAATGATATATTCGGGAGGCACTTAAAAAGAGTTGTCTCCGTGTCCAATTTTAGCACAATTAAACTTACAACAAATTATCAAAACAAATCAAAAGAGCTCAAAAATATAGTCTATTTTTAGACGAGGTAATTATTTTTTTGGAATACTCTGAATCTTAATAGTTACAGACAAAATACTAAGACAGAATAAAAACACCAATTTCATAGGTAAGGACCCAATATTAAGAGAATCGATTAAGACCCAGCCTCGCCACTTCCAGATACATACTGATAAGATAAGTAACAGATAATTTACAATTTTTTTTAGGCTATCAGTTTAATATTAACTGTAAGTTAAATCATCAGAAACTTTTCCGGAGGTGGTCAAAAGAGCAGTAAGTAAAAAGTGGGTATATTAAATCAATTGATAACTGTTAAGAAATTAAAAAAGTTTTTGTCATAACGCTAAATTATTATAAAGAATAAATAAGTACCTACCTACGTAATTTAAAAAACACCTTTCATACCATTTCCGTGATTAACAAGAATACGTTGAGTCTTAGAATATAATTTTTCTCATTATACTCTATGATATTACGAAATATATAAAATCATACCTGAGATTATCACAATCACACCACACTTCCAATTGGCACAGATAAAAAAACCACAGAGTCACTGTCCGAGTGAAATTTACTTTTTTTCCAATGACCTAGCAAAAGCACTATGATTTTCACTTTTTAAACACGGAAGGGCTAAGGACACCGACTCCTTACAGCCACGCACACTCAATGGAGTCGGGATGAAACCTTTTTGTCCATGGCATAACATAGGACTGGCCGTATTTTTTGTCTCGTCGGCTCAGCCTACTCGTGGCCCCGCCTACGTGGACGCACTGACATGTAGACGGCCGTCTCGCTCATACATTCGTGTGGCTTACTAAGTAGAGCGAGACAGGTATGTTCAGAATTTGCGTAATAGCTTTTTCCGGGGAAAAGATATGCGTTATGGATTGCTAGGGACCCCTTTTAGGTAGGTTCGTATCATTTCATTTATTTAGGTGTCTTTGTCACGATTATATTATATCCTCAGCTTGATATCCGTTAAGTCCAATAACGTGCTTTGAAATCTACTCCAATAAAATGAAATAAATAATCCTTTCGTCATTCATATCTACTAGAACTAATTAAGCGCATATACTTCTAAGTGGGTATAAATCGATATAGGAAACTGCGACTCTGTCGGACTCTATGCTACTCGTATGCTACAAAATAAAAAATAAATTATAACATTAAAGTAGTCTTAGGTGTCGTTTCACATTGAAAATACATACATACAATCACGCCTGAAATCCCCGAAGGGGTAGGCAGAGTCCAAGGAGCACTGTGTTCCTTAAGACCACATTTAGCCATACAAAAATTGGATTTGGTCAGATGAAACATCGTAAACGAGTAGTAACAAGTGGCTAGCTCATCGCCTACACAATCACAGACCCAGTACCCGATACGCCCTTAGTCGTCTTAGGAGAAAGCTCAAAATGTGCTGGGAGTTTTCTGTGATTTATCAAAGGCCTTCGATTGTGTGAATCATGATACTTTAATTTGCAAACTTAACCATTATGGTATAAAAAACAAAGCTCTTGGTTTAATATGCTCTTATTTAAGTTGTAGAACTCATAAAGTTGATATAAATGGGACGAAATCATCAGGATCTCATATGAAAATGGGAGTCCCGCAAGGCTCAATACTAGGACCATTCTTATTTCTAATTTATATAAATGATTTGCCTTCTTTTGCAGAGCTATTTTGTGATATTGTTTTGTTTGCTGATGATACGTCTCTAATCTTTAAAGTAGATAGAAATAAGACAAATTTTGACGATGTGAACAATGCACTTACCAAAATAATGTCCTGGTTTTCTGTGAATAATTTACAATTAAATGCCAAAAAAACAAAATGCATAAATTTTACTTTACCAAATGTAAGAAAAGCAATGATAGAATTAAAACTCAACGGGGAAATATTAAGCTTAACTGAGTCTACTGTATTTCTGGGTATTACTGTGGACCATAAGCTTCAATGGAATCACCATATCACAAAACTTTCGGATAAACTTAGTTCTGCGGCCTATGCTGTCAGAAAAATAAGGCAACTTACAGATGAGGAAACTGCCAGATTAGTTTACTTTAGTTATTTTCACAGCGTTATGTCTTATGGTATCCTTTTATGGGGTAAAGCAGCAGAGATACAATCTATTTTCATTCTGCAAAAACGAGCTATAAGGTCAATTTATTGTTTAAAAGCAGGTACTTCACTTAGAAACATATTCAAAAAAATTAATATTCTGACTGTTCCTTCCCAGTATATTTACAACTGCATCCTTTTTGTGAGAAGTAATATTAATTTTCTTTTAAAGAACAGTGACATTCACAATAGGAATACACGAAATAAGGGAAAGCTTCTTCTGCCGTCCTACAGGCTGCAGAAAATCAATAGTTCATTTGTGGGCCTTAGTATACGCTACTTTAACAAGATCCCTAGTGAAATTGTCGAATTGCCTTTGCACAGATTCAAGACATATATTAAAACTAAATTAATGTCTAAAGGTTACTATACCGTTAATGATTACCTAGAAGACAAAAATGCGTGGCAATAATTGTAATGTAGATACTATTTTTTAGATTATAATTTAGACTATCACCGAACATGTTTGTAATGAAAAATGTGGTAAACTGCAGAATATTACTCAAATTAGATATCTATCTTTTTGTTTTTAAACTTCAATGACGTTGTAGTTTATGACATTTTTTTTTATATGTTGCTATGTAAAGGGAGGGTAGAAACTTGCTGAGTTTCTTGCCCGTTCTTCTCAGAACAAGGCCTCCTGGTAGTTTTGTGAACGGATGGCGTAATTTTTCTTTTTCACGAAATATTGTAAAATGTTTATGACATTCATAAGCATGCGCTAAGACGCATCTAAACTGAATAAATGCTTTTGATTTTGATTTTGATTTTTTGATTTCCGACATGCTAGGCAAGAAGAGCAGTTGGCATCTTTTTTTTTGTGTCGGACCAACACGGAAAGCAATTGTTCTCAAGGCTTCGTAATCTCGAGAGGTTCTGGGTTCGCTCCCCGGTGGGGGCAAATATTTGTGATAAACACCAGCATTTGTTCTCCAGTCTTAGATGTTGTTATATGTAAATTATATATAAAGATATTTATATGTATTAAATATATTTATCCGTCATCTTGTATCCGCAACACAGCAGCATAAGTTGCTTAAAATGGGGCATGTTGATATTATATATAATTATTCGCTAACCTTTTTTAATTAAAAACACCATAAGCGAGATTTCCAGTTTTAAAGGGTCGGCCGCCATCTTGAAGTTCATGGTTCGATTCCAAAAAAGGGATGTGGGGCATGAAGGCATTTCGCTCATCCAAAAGAATATTGACACCAAAATGTCGAAGATGAGTTTATAATGCCATATCTTCATGTTTTGCACGTTTTATCCATGGTAAACACGACAGAATTGTTGTTCCATTAGTTTCCGACAGAAAGAGTCACTGTCGTCATGGTTTTAGCCTGTACTTCGTAAGGATACGCGGAAACATCGACTTTACGTTTAAAGTTAATAAAATGTAGACAGATTTATAAAAATAAAACTGAAATTGAATATAATGTTGTTTAAATTCATGATATATTCCCAAATCCAAACCTAGTTTAATGCCATAATTGTATTATTTACTTTATAAAATGTCATAAATGTACGTCTGGTTTGTTTTATTTGTTTTTTTTTATCGTTATATTGAGTTTTCTCGAAAACTTTTTAGTTAATATTATTGGCAGTGAAGTAACACAACATAACTATTAAAATATATCAATAGAATGATTGGAAATACACAATATTTTCGATGTCAAACTTTTAAAACGCTCTCTCCTGAAAAATCGCAAAAACTTAGTCTATATTCTTTTGGATGAGCGATTTGTTCTCCAAACTTCTAGGTGAACAGTAGCTCTCCGCGTTTTCACCCGCGTGGAACCCGTTCCCGTAGGAATATCGGGATCAAATATAGCCTATGTCACCCGGGGACAGTGCTGCTTCCTAACGGTGAAAGAATTTTCCAAATTGCTCCATAATAACAATGTTAAAAGCATTGTTGTGTTCTGGCAATCAGAGGTAAGATAGCCACTTCCAATACAGGTGAAGCTAGCTTCCACCTTTGGCCTTATCGTCACTTACCATCAGGTGAGATGAAGGCCAAGGAATTGCCTATCAACACAAAGCGTACTAACCTCTACGTCACCGAGATTTTCAAGGACGTACCTTAACAAAATATCTGGTTAAACGACGGTGTTTACACAAGCCTTCCCCTTCAGGGATATGTCATGTCATAATTAAGTCCCTACTAATAAAGATTATCCAAAACATCCAACATGAACTTTCACTGCCGGAAGCGGACATGAATGTCACGATGACGTCACCACATGGCCGCCAGTCATCACCCATCAGCAGCTTTTCTCGGCAACTCAACTCTACATGTTAATAGGTTTACTTCATATTGTAAACCTTATTGCTAATAGCTTTAAGAGCCAATTTAAGACACGTTGAAATTTTTTATTCATGACGACAAACAAGCAGACTTCATTCATGGTGTCATATCTCTATCTCCTAAGGGTTAAGAGTGCATCGAGCTTTTAGTACTATATTTGCGTTCATTGGTTCCCTTGCTGTATTATTATATTCATATAATAAAACTGTAGAGGTCGAATGTATGTACATAGATTTTTTTTTTTAAATCATGCTATTTAAGATGTTGGCCAGGGATATAAGGTATCGCCATGCAAAATATCATTGAAATCGGTCCAGCCGTTTCGGAGATTAGCGCGTACAAACAGTCACACAGACAGAGAAACAAGACATTTAAGCAAAATTTTTTTTTGGTATTTTCCCACTTTTTACGCCCCCCTGACTTGGTTTTAAGCAATTCAGTTTTATTATATTTATAGATATAGATTATTTTATTATCAACATATAATTTATTGGCGTCGAGACAACCGCTCCAGACGCTGATTCTGATAGGAATGAAATTGGACTCAATTGGACCAAAAACAATAAAGAGACAGATGATTAGTTTTAAATAGGAACCAAAGAGAAAATGGCCAGAGAAGAGTGCAATAACAGCAAAGAGTAGCTAATACTGATGCGAGTCGTTACAAGGTGGATTTGACCTAGCCTTCCTTAGAACGTCCCCAATTGGATTCGATCGTTTAATTTGTTTTCACCTCCGGCTAGAGAGATTCTCCGGCAGACCCCGGGTCGCTCCCACAGAAGGGCAGGAACGGGTATATCGGGGAGTTTTAGTGGGTAGTGCCAATATGTCAGGTGAGTCCCACACACGCCTACCGGCTAGCCACCGGTAGGTAAGGTCCGTAAATATTGGGTCCTTACCTATAAAATTGGTGTTTTTATTCTGTCTAAGCAATTCGTCCGTAACTATTAAGTTACAGAACATTCTTATAAAATAATTGCCTCTTCTAAAAATAGACCATATATTTGAGCTCGTATTATTTAATTTGATAATTTTTTGTAAGTTTAATTGTGTTAAAATTAGACACAAAGACAATTATTTTTAACTGCGAATACATCATTTGATTTGCATTAATCCAAAACACCAATTTCATAGGTAAGGACCTAATAGATTTCTCCTCGTAAAAAAAGGCTTTCCACCTCCAACTTTCCCATTTACAGCTGCCTTATATGGCCTAATGTTACATACATAAAACTACACCTTTGTCACTTACCCCCTTACTAATAAACGCTATCAATTGTTTAAACCTTAAATAGCGTTCATGAATAAGGGTGGTAGAGGTTAGCAGAAATTACTTATTTTTTCTCACTTTTTACGCGATCTTTACTTTCAATACATTACTAATAGATGATAGGACACTGCACAAATGAATATATTAGGGGAAGTCTGAAAGTTGCCCCGATTGCTGATAAACTGAGAGAAAAACGACTTTCTTGGTCATGATGACGACTTGAATGATCATGTCACCAGGAAAGTTATGGACTTGAAAGTGGATGGGCGTGTGGGGAGAGGAAGACCAAAGAAAAGATGGATGGATTGTGTGAATGATGATTTGATGAGGATGGGAGTGAGTGTTGACTTGACGAGTGATAGAAGAGAGTGGAAGAAGAAGATATGTTGCGCCGACCACAAATAGAATTGGGAACAGGGCAGGAAAAAGAAGAAGAAGATAGGACACTGCACACTGATATTCAGTAGAATATGTTGGTGAAATTCTACTTGTAAGATCTTTGTAAACAATTATACTATTATTATTATTAGGGGATTTGACTCAACCTTTCTTATGAACGTAATTACAGCAACAATAACGATATAACAACAAAATCTCTTAATTTCCATAGCCACTTAAATTAAACTTGTCGAACTAAGATGAAAATTTGGGTAAATAACTTTCGCTGAACTAACTGTAATAGTTAACCCGTCGTCGAGTAGTTAGTTTGAACCAGTCATTCTTAACTAAGCAATATTGGGCGCTGAACCAAACATCATGTTACTGGAGATGCGACACTCCCTTTAAAAAGCTATTTGCATTAAGTCCTACAAAAAGGATTTTTTTTATCGAACGATTTCATAACTTTGTCCATTTCTTCTGATGTCAAGTTAGCATAAAGATGATTCTTCATCTTCTTCTTGCCCTTTTCCCACTCTAGGTGGGGCCGGCACAACATGTCTTCTTCTTCCATTCTCCTCTGTCACTCATCAGCTCAGCATCCACTTCTTTTATTCTCATATCATTCTTCACGCATTCAATCCATCGCTTCTTTGGTCTTCCTCTCACTCTAGGTTCCACATCCATGCTCAGCATCCTTCTTGTAATGTGACATAGAGATGATTATAATGATGTTACGAATATACAGTCAGCGTCAAATAGTTAGTGACACTCAGTGTGTTCAAATAAAAAGACGCTAGTAAAAGGTAATTAATATTTATTTTACAAATAGTTTCCATATTGTTGATAACACGGGAGAGTTTCCTTATTATAATATGTGGAAACTGTTTTGTGCGTATTACAGTATAGAAATGAAATGAAATCATTTATTCTGCAATTGGATTTACATTAAATACTTTTGCACGTCAATTTTTTTTTCCTACCAGCACTTCGACGTGAATTGCCTGTTGAGAAACTTTATTTGTACCGATATTATTGACGTTTTGGTAGCATTTATTTATATACAGCCCGAGTGCCACTAAATATTTGACGCTACTTGACTGTACACTGTACAGTATTATTCCAAACAAAGGCACGGATTTTTGTACGCACATATCAGATTCAGAATAAATATAAAACGAATGTGTATCACCTCTGGCTAACCTCTCGGCGTGAAAAGGTGATGATATGTTTGTTTGTTTGATAACAAGTTAATTGCCTAGTGCGATTTGGCTAATTTTAACACAGTATTCATAGAAAAGATGCAACATTTTAACAGCTAGCCTACTCTTGAAAGCAATCCCGACAGACCGTCATTGAGATTGTGATGTTTCTTACTCTTCATTTGCGACACAAGCACCATAAATGGATTCAACTGTGCAGGAGTGATTTAAATGACATTTCGTTTTGCTAAAATCGGTGCTCTCGTACCGCCTCTCTTATCTCGGCATTTTGAGATATTGGATTGTGTTATTAATGAGTTTTAATTGAAATTGCGATCTGGAGTCGGCTAGCTGGTCTTAAATTGTTTTGGAATTCGTAGCTGGTGAAGCTCGCTTCAACCTTCGACCTTATCGTCACTTACCATCAGGTGAGATGAAGGTCAAGAGCTTACCTGTCGTATGTAAAAAAAAAAATCCGTGTCCACTAATTACCTACATACACCTAGGCGGTAGGCGTCTGTGAGACTCGCTCGGCGTTGGCCAAGAATACCTACTAAAACTGGTTTGCTGAAGCAATTCTTCTGGTCCCAGAACTACCCGACCTAGTCAAGGCCTATCCACACCCTACAACAAAATTACCTACATAAGTAACATCCATGGTGGGTGTATGGGCACCCACCCCATAAAGAAATCCATACTAATATTATAAATGCGAAAGTAACTCTGTGTGTCTATCTGTCTGTCGGCCTCGCTTTCACGACAAAACTACTGAAGCGATTTAAACGAAATTTGGGACACATAGTGTAGAGCTTGAGAAAGGACTAGGCTACTTTTTATCCCGATATTCCCATGGGAACGGTGCGGATTCCCATACTGTGCGGGTGAAACCGCGGAAAGCCTCTAGTATATTATTAATACTTGAGCATTAAAGGTGTTCCATTATCTAAATCATGGATTTTTTGACGCCTCTGCCTACCCCTTCGGGGATTGAGACGTGATGATAATTATGTTGTTATAATAAAAAAAAATCTGCACAATCGTAGGCATTATACGCAGTGCATAAAAAGTGTCGGCTCTGCACGATTTTATTTCAATTTTAAAAATACAAAGAAAACGCCAGCATACGATGACTGGTCGGCCATCTTGTGACGTCAGCGTGACTAGAACCACCTATGCGAGGGATTTATTTAGTTATTTGGGTGTTTGTAACGAAAAATACGAATTATAACGAGAATGGGCCGATGCAGACTCGTCAAGTATATAAACGTCTCACTGCTGAGCACAGGCACTTCATAACGAAATACATAAGGAGAATGGGCCGTAACACCACCACCCCCATGCGGTGGAACCAATGGCTCAAAGTGCCTTCCAATGCACGGAGTAACTCGAAGTAACTTACCGCCTCTCTGGTCTAGTGGTTCACACCACCGGGTGTTGATCGGGAGGTCCGGGTTCGATTCCCCATGGGGGCAGAAGTTTTTCTGCTCGGTTTGGTTGGTGGTAGGGCTGCCAAGCCCGCCTGGCTAGCTACCATCGTCTTACCTAAAATTGTCGCCATAATAACAATGTTATAAGCATTGTGTTCCGGCAATCAGAGGTAAGATAGCCAGTGCCTCAGTTGTTGAGGATTACAGGTGAAGCTCGCTTCCACCTTCGGCCTTATCGTCACTTACCATCAGGTGAGATGAAGGCCAAGAGCTTACCTGTCATATGTAAAAAAAACAAGGTTTTGGTCACCCGAGGACTGACCACGGTGAAAGTAGCCTTGTACTGTCTTTCTCCTCCGCTTTTCCCTATCACACGCCATATCAACATTCACTCCCATTCTAGCCATGTCCTTATTCACACGATCTATCCATCTCTTCTTTGGTCTTCCTCTCCCTGCATCACCATTCACTCTCATATTCATAACTCTTAAAAAACAAACTACTAATAAATAAATAACACATACACACACATACATATAATCACGACTACCATCCCCCAAGCGTTAGTCAGAGACTAGGCAAAAGCACCGCAAAAGCAGTCCAATGCCATAGTCCGCGCTTCACCAAGCAGTGACTGCACTCAGCGTCAGGTGGTGAGCTCGTCGCCGCTATAAGCTATTGGATGTTGTGCAGTTGTGTAAATAAATAATACTATAAACTAAATAATAAACTTAATACTACAAACCCTTCTAAAATTCCTAAAATATATCTGTTTGTTTACATTTTGAGACGATCTCCGTGGTCGAGTGGTCTGAACGCCGGTCTCAAGGCGCCGCCATCTCGAGAGGTTCTAGGTTCGATCCCCGGTGGGGGCAAATATTTGTGATAAACACCAGCATTTGTTCTCCAGTTTCGGATGATGTTATATGTAAATTATATTTAAATATATTTATCCGTCATCTAGTGTCCGTAACACAAGCAGCATTAGTTGCTTAAAGGGGCTAGTTGATAGGTGTGAATGTTTAAAGATATTTATTATTTATTTATTTTTTAATTAAACCTCCAGCCAACTTCATACTGTTCATCCAGAACATGGGTGATTGCATCATGGCAGGGAGGTTAATTACCTACGAAGGGTATTCTGAGACATTCGTGAAAATATTATTTACGTTTATAAACATAATCATACATTTAAGAAAAATAATGACTGCCATAATTTGAATACTAGAAGCAAGAATAAAATTGCTGTGCCTGTAAACATATAGATCATTCATAGATAACGTATAACAAATAGATCATTCAAGGGGAAATGTATACAATTTTATTATAAAATCACACCAAATCTAACAGAACTGCATTTTCATAAATTTAAAGCTTATATTAAAAAAACAAAATCCAAGAGTATCTGGAGGATAAAATGGTGGGGAAATAGTTATTTGCTGTCGTTCGTTATCCTAAAAGCATGTTATTTTGATGGATTAAAGGACATTAAGAAATTGATGTAAAGTATTGAATGCTGACAGTAATTATATGATTGGCTATTAAAAAAAAACAGTGGCTCATGAGTTTCTTGCCGGGTTCTTCTCATGAAAAGCCTTACCCTCGGAATCCGGCCGCTTGTATCGATTACAATCACAGTCAAAGCGCACTTTCTACAAGCGCTCGCGGAAATAAAACATTAATATTATACCCCTAATGATTATTATTTCTATTGTAAAATTATTATTTAAAATGTAAAATGTTGACGATTTTAAGTGCCAAGTTTAGCCTATGAAATAAAGTTATTTTTGAATTGATTTAATTTTTTTTTAAATTTGATGATCAAAGTTTGAAGACGAGCATCTAAGGATATATATTATTAAGAACTCCCGATTCAGATATCCTTTTAGTCAATTTACTCTACTTATACTCCATCCTCCTTTCTCGTGGTTTTAATACAAATAAAATGTTTCTTTTTTGCTTAAAAACAGGGTCAAAATTTTACCATAACTGGCCATAAATCTGCTTAACACAACAAAAGAGGATAGTTATGAAATATTTTTAAAGTAGCAATTTATTATCTATGAAATCTGTCAACCCTTCATGCCATAAAGTCAGGTAGTTTATTAGCAACTCCTTTCAAAGTTCGAACGATTTTTTTCTTCGGTCAGCATTGCGGTAATGGGACATAATTTGCGGTATTGTGCTCCCGTCTTTATCTCTATGGTCAGTGACGATGCTGTTAACGGGTTTAGTTTTTATAGAGCTTTTAAAGTCTATGGTAAATAAAAGTTTCATTTCGTTTACCGGTAGTATAAAATGTATTATTTTAGCTATACACTTATTTGGCCACCCAGTTTATAACCAACCATGGCAAGAGTTGGTTCGCTTTTGATATTGTTAGTAAGGCGTTTGAAAATCTATGCTAAAGAACTCTATAGTACCTACGTCTCAATCCAAGTTGCCAAAAAAGTAAACAAAAAAGCCGATTTAACGAATTTGTTATTCAATAATCACACTTTTTACATGGACATTAGCACGTAAATATAATTAACGGTAACAATTGTTGTCCGTTTCAATTGAATTCAAAACATTTTAGAGATGAAACATTTCCTTTGTTTTGTTTACCTTTTTGCTAACTTGGATTGAGACGTACTATACTATATTTGTGTATGCACAATATATTTAAAAAAAAATTACCTAGAAGCCGCTATATTTGGACTATAGATACCTATTTATTTATAGGTATAAATATAGGTATACCTAACTTATCTTATTCTCCTTATTATGATTGACCGAAAAGTAGGTATTATTAAAACTTGTTGACGTTGGCAGTATACAACGGACCTTTATCGAACAAAATGTAAAAAACAAAAAAGAAAAATCTCATTACGTCCCGATCCTATCCTGCAGAGGTTAATCGAAGAACTTGTTTTTTCGAACCGTTGATAATTACATTTATCTTTATCCCAAGGCATTAGAGCTCAAAATATAATAGCTAAACTTAATAGGATCGAGAGCTTTTGAATTGCAAATGAGAATATATTACTTTGTAGTAATAAACGAAAATATACTGAAATCCCCGTAATATAAAGTTCTTTTTTCTTCAACTAAGATAGGCGTCTTTCAATCTTTATCGTATAGAAATAATTGATAGAACCAAAACTCGTTTTCAAATTGCTTTCTAAGTCTTTTTATCTTCTTTCCTTAACTTTAAAGTCGATTTTCGCTTGAACGTTCCTAACATAATTTATCGCTGCTTCTTTGTTTCAAATGCGGCTCGAATTCGAAATTCTATATTTGAATTTATATTCTTTTTGTTGTGGGTCTAACGTCGACGCTTATTGGATATTATAATACACACTCAAACATTTAGGGTTGAATTTTGTTTGTATCAACCATAGGAGTATACGACGTTATAGAACGTGTAAGAAATTATTGATTAGTACGCTCGCCGGCCAATCAGAGACCGTTTCGTAGCAAGATGGCCGAGGGGTAACTCTCCCTCTCTGAAAATGTATATCCATCCATTTAATTTATTACGCATTGTGTTCGGCCGACATTAATCTTTTTCTTCTTTTATTAATGGTGTTGCCGCTGTTTTATTTTAATGAAATGGTTTTGGGCGATTTTCCCGCGCGGCGGGACGCCATTTTGATTTGTGTATTGATTTTCTTGAGGCGGAAATTACGCGTACATTAAGTTTACCTACGATTTTTATATATGTTTTTAACTAGAATGTTATAGCGGCCACCCGAGACTTTGCACCTACGCGTGTAGTTAGTTAGTTTTATATCCATTTCCATATAAACATTCAACCCGTTTTACCCACCTGCAGCAAAATTAAATCTAGATTTAAATCTCGATTTTGTCAGTTTTTGACATTTTTATTTTAACTTTTATGTCAAAAAATGAGTAAATCGAGATTTAAACTAGGTTTAAAATTTCCTGCAAGTGGCCCATAGCGTTTTTATCGTAAAATGCAGATATACTTATATTCGATTAACGGAAGTCTACAACCTTATCTTTCATATTTGTTATAGTTTTTAATATTATTATATCGTAATTAACCAGTAAGTAGTATTTCGCTTTAATAAATGTATTATTTTTTTTATTAAACTTCAAGCTGGGGAACATATTTTTATTCACCACCACTTCGCAATAAAATTATAGATTTCTTTAAATGATTGCACAGTTCAATTCGCAAAAAGTTCAATTTTAAACAACTACTAAATTGAAATGCAATTTGCAGTCACGATACAAAGGTAAAATTCGGCCTTTTTATTTCGGTGGAATTATATTTTGTACCTTTGCCTCTTTTGCCACAAAATTTTGTCACAATAAATTCAGAAAAAACATAAATTAAAACAAAAAAGGGCACGGACCAAAAGAGTCCGTGGAGTTTGACTTTAATTATATATTTTTTTTAAATAAACTAAAAGATCATACATGCGTAAAATTTGTGTGAATAATAATATTTTTTGTTAAGTCTTTGTTGACGAGCAATGTGAAGGATAATTAAAATAACTGTCGGAATGGTCTGGAGAACGATAAGATTTTTATCGAGGAAATCCAACTCATCATCTTATCGAATTTACACACCTAAGACATTACATACCTAAGACGAGGCTGTAATAGCTATGTTCCCCTTGCCTTACCAATTGGGAGAACTATACTAAAAAAACACACAACCATAATCACGCCTTTCTTCCAAAGGGATAGGGATATTACTTCTTTCCACTTGCTACGGTCCTTACATATTTTTTTCGCTTCGACTGCTTATAGTCCTCATAGATGCGATTTCGGGCACTTTTGATCTGGCTACGAACATATTTATAATAAATGAATTGCAAAATAAATACGTGTTAATATTACTAGAATTTTATCTATCTACTGTTGGTGTACTATTTTCAATACTCAGAAAAAAATATATCTAAAAAAATATATCTTCTGATTATATTTTTATTAAGTTAAACAAAACATTATTCCATTTTTTTCTTCTTTTTACGGCTATGGAAGGTGTTTTCTTGAAGTTTACCCGAGCTACGAATCCATTTACTTGGGTATAATCATATGTATAGGTACTATTATATGTGTAAAACAATCAAAAATATACCTATAATTGCTACAAAAATCGTAGCACCTATTTTGTAATCTACGAAATGATAACTATAACATTTGATCGTATTTTTTTGGTGTACAAACGACGTGACATTAATTTCTTAATTTTTTATGGCCATGAACTATATTTTGGCCTGCCAGACACAAAATACTCTCACTACAAACCATAGAGCAAACAACTGGAGTTTTTCGGCACCATAGACTAGTAACTTTTTTTCAAAAGCAAGGACGGCAAGCCAAACTGCCCAGGCACGATGATTGAACACTTCGCTATGGTTAGAAGTGAAATTTTTTGATAAGTCATCAAAACAATGATATTTGTTCACTTTAGATTTGAGTACGTTGACCTTTCATGGCGTTAAAATAATTCTAAGTACATTTTTTTCTGATACGGTTATTCGAGCACTATAAACGACGACTTCCATTACACATTATATATCCGATTCCACGGCAAATTATACTGTAAGGAGCAAGAAATAAGGCAAATTTTAAATATTAAGAACAAAACTACAGACTGAAATAAAAAATCAAACGTAAGTACAGCTTATTGTGAATACCGCTTGCCTCACCCTGTGCCTGGTGCAACGACAAGCTGGCTGTTACGTGGGTATATCATATTTGGTTAATAATAATCTTCCCTTGGGAAGAAATGGGGTGGTAGAAACTTCTCATAAAAAGGGACTAATGGACTTAGAGCTGCACAGCATCCAACAGCTTATAGCGGCGACGGGCTCACCACCTGTCACGCTGAGTGCAGTCGCTGCTTGGTGAAGCGCGGACTATGGCAGTGGACTGCTTTTGCGGTGCTTTTGCCTAGTCTGTGAATAAACCTTAGGGAATAATAATCGTGTTGTATGTATGTATGTATATAATGTAAAGGGAGGGTAGAAACTAGCTGAGTTTCTTGCCCGTTCTTCTCAGAACAAGGCCTCCTGGTAGTTTATGAGAAAGGATGGCGTAGCTTACCACTTTCACGAAATAATGTAAAATATTTATGACATTAATAGGCATGCGCTAAGACGCATCTAAACTGGAGAAATGTTTATGAATTGAATTGAAAAATATTCGTAATAAAAATAAAATATCCTAACTCAATTCGAGAGAAAATCTTATGAAACGGCATTCAGTCTTCTGATAAATTTAGGATCTTCCCTATCTATAGATCTAGAAAAGCTCGATATTTACTATATGACACGCAACACGAAAAAAATACAGTTTTCTAATGAAATAAGCAATGGATTAAAGACTATCCTATAGCAAGCAGAATAGATGTGCGCTAATATTCAAACTTAAAAAAAACAAACATATAATACTAAAAATCTATATAGATCACATAAGAGTTTATGTGAGACATATAATGTACGTCAAGTAAATATACCTTTTTTGTGTCATCAGTCATCGCAAATAAAGTAAACATTAAATATAGTCTGACCAGGAATATAGAAACCTCGCCATAATGCGTAACATTGATGAAACTAATTTATTTTAATGGTAGAAGTAATTTTATTCGTTAGCTATCTTACTATGGTTTTTTAACTATGCCACGGGAACCCTTTAATTTTCCGGAATAAAAAGTATCTAAGATGCTGACCAGGGAACACCATGCAAAATTTCATTGAAATCGGTCCAGCCATTTTGGAGATTAGCCTGCACAAACAGACAGAGAAACAAAAAATTTAAAAAAATATATTTGGTATTTTCCCTATTTTTTTCTATGTGCAGACATTAGACCTCTACAGTTTTATTTTATGAATAGATTTCATTTTCAAATGTCAACTGTCACGTATTTTATCTCTTGTCTAATCCAGTTTATTCATATTTTAATAATCATAAAATTCAGTTTACACAATTCATTTTATTTTCGTTGTGTTTGTGCATTGTAACGCTCAAGATGTTAAATGTAGCTGTTATTTTCAAGATAAATATGATTATGGACAATTTAACTAATTTATGATTATGGACAATTTAAAAAGGAAAGTAATTAATTGGGCCATTTAATTATTTGGTCAGCAACAAAAAGGTCACCCTAAAAATCATTTGGGCAGCAAACAAACACTTCGTCCGCAATATAATTATTTGGTGCCCAAAATGATGATTTGATCAGCAGAATAATTAGTTGGTCAGCAAAATCATTATTTGGGCAGCTAAATAATTAGATGCTCTCCAAAATAATTGTCTGGGCAACAATATATGTTACCCGAAATCATCCCGAACTGTATATAATCTAGGAAAAATATAAAGAATCAATTCCTAGGAAACGTATTCTGATAGATTCTAGGTTAAGGTTATTTTTTATGACCCTTGATAACAGTATTTGTGTCATCAAAACATATATTAAATAATTTGGAAGCGGAGAAGACAATTCAGATGAAAAATCGTGAAAGAGTAGTAACAAGTGGCTAGCTCATCGCCTACACAATCACAGAACCAGTACCCAATACGCGCTAAGTCGCCTTTTACGACATGCTAGGCAAGAAAAGCAGTCGGTACATTCTTTTTGTGTCCCGGACCAACACGGGACGGGAAAAAATAAACACACTACAAAATTATACATAAATCTTCCTTCATCCGTACATATTCTTATATACAGAACCCCATATTCTATGGAACCATGCCTGCAATGAGTTTAATTCAAAAATAACTTTTATTAATGGTTCTATTCCCTTAGGATTGAGATGTAAAAACGACGGCTTACTAAAACAAACTTAAACTCACAGCTGAGTGAGGGCGCCACTGTAGCGGCCGCTATACTTCGAAAGCTCAAAATGTTCAGGGACAATCAGCTCCGATTTACGCCGCGGCAAAGTTAACTTGGTAATCTAATAGTTACATTAATCATATTCTATACGTATGACATTAAAAGAGCGCATGCGTGGTTCCTTATTGTGTTGCGTTTGCTTTGAAATTTTGGGGGAGTCAGTTTTTTTGTGGCACGAAAGTATTTTTAGAAATATGAGTGACATAGTTGGAATGATTTCGGGCATATTGTTTATTCAATTTAATATAAATAAAATAAACAATCAAGCCTCTATCCCCGGAGTGGTAGGTAGAGCTGTTGATATAATAATATATGTATATGTTTCTAGCGACACGCCGTGACCCCACACGGGTGCATTGTAGATACTAAATTTTAATATACTATTAATATATTACAAATTAGTATCAAAAAAAAATTAGTAAAATATAGTTTTATGTTTTTGTGTAATTCGCTCACAATTAAATCACCAGGTTTAAACGTCCCGAGAGAGATTGAACGATATGTATCTTCAGATTTGGGTGTTTTAAATGAAAAATGTAGCGATTTATCTTAATTGTTCAACATTATTTAACTTGTGAACTGTGAGAGTTTGTGCGGGAATTAATCAAAATTTCCGCTTAATTGAAAATCTTGCTGAGTTCCAGCTCCAATAATAATCTGCGAAACTAGTTCTTTGTGATACTACTCTATAGTTACGACATAAGGACGCCATTTTACCAAATAATCAGATATAGATGTCCTCCTAAAGTGCAGACGAGCTACCACAATGCCCTTTTGATATAACACGGGCAATATAAAAGTATTTATTACAACAAAAGCCATTTTAAAAGCGGCGCACATTTATGAAATACAGAAATCCATAACTCCGAATCCAGAAAAAAACCATAGACAATTCGACCAAAAAGTATTAATCACAGAGAACACTGCCGCGACGATGACTTGTGGAAAAGCCGACGAAGAAAAAGAGATTCTTTTTTTGAAATTCGAAGCCGCTGTCACTCGAAATGATCGGCCATTTTGAGTTGAGCCCCGATGGAATATTATACCATTTGGCTTGTTCGATTTTCGGACAATAAAAGGAGGTAAGGCAGGTCAACTTTAAATGGTTACGTTACAACTCATTATGGCCCAGCGCGGCGCTCTTTGGAAAACGTGTCCTTTTTCGAATTTCGAAGATAATCAAGTTTTATTATTGGATTTTTTGTGGCTATTGCCCTTTTATTGGCTCATGCGTTTTGCATTTTAAAATCGTATTATCATTGTCTTCAGCCTATATACGTCCCACTGCTTGGCACAGGCCTTCCTCATGGAGAAACACAAAATTAAGACTTACAAATTCAAAAACTTTTGTTCATTTTAGATGCGTCTCAGCGCATGCTCATGAATGTCAAAAGCATTTTACAAAATTTCGTGAAAAATAAAAACGGGAAGTAATTAATTGGGCAGCTATTTCTTTATTTGATAAGTTTTTGCATTGAAATTCAACTGTAATACATTTAAATGCACCCAGGGAGGGATTGGCGCCAAATTGTCGATGGTAGACACTGTGGTGCTACTTCGATGAGGTGGATTACCACGATAAAAACTCATTACAACACTTATTACACAAAACTTTACTGATTTTACGTAACAATATCCACTCCGAAACAATATTACAACCATCGAAATAAAAATCGGACCGTCTTAGTCAAATGCCGTCAAAACCTCCTACAACTCTTAATAACACAGATAACATTTAAAGAAAGGTTTTAAAATTGAAAAATATAAAACTAAATGCCTATGTTGTTTTTGTTCTGATCCTTGAAGTCGTAGCAATTAAGCATAATTTTGTATGTTCTTAACGATTCAGAAGGAATTAATTAGGATTCTATGACTGATTGATAAATGGTTCAATTTGAAAACTGACGAAGGTTTGTCTACCCCAACTATGCATATGGCGGACTTCCAGTCAACATTAAGGACAAGCAGATATTATAAGACAAAACGAAAAATTTTAAAAATGTTGCTCGATTTCGTGTCGTTTGAATAATTATTTTCAATTTACATATAAATAACTAAACGACCGAAAATACTCGATAGATATAAAAGTACCTTTGTTCGTAGGATATTAATAATATTAAATCTAATCTCTAATCATGTTGTCGTGAAGAACTCACTCGCGGGGCCGGAAGTGCATAGTCATTTGACAAACTATACCCAGCACGCATACAAGACCGAAATATAGAATACTTTGTCTACGGGAAAGGCCGCTTCATATATTGTATTTATTGATTCTAATTTTGAAAACCAAAAAGTTCTGATCTCGTGGTCATGCGCGTTAACCCAGTAATTCTGGTGGTTCCGCTAATGCAACCGTTTCTACCTTCCAACCCGTACTTGGTCCGTGTTGCGGTGTTATGGACCATTCTCTCATGGTTTTTTTAAGTAAGAAGGACAGTGTCGCCAGTAGGACGTATAACAGCTGGCGACTCTAAAATTTATTTATTTCATGTTTATTAAATTGATGATGGATAATTTACGGTTGGTTTCAAGGCGTCGCCATTTCGCGAGGTTCTGGGTTCGATCACCGGTGGGCAGATGTTTGTGTGATGAATACGCATTTGTTATCCAGTCGTGGATGTTTGTATGTGTATTATATATACTCTGAATATTTTTATGTATTAATCTATTAAATATATTTTTCCGTCATCTAGTGTCCGTAACACAAGCAGCATTAGTTGCTTAAAATGGGGCTACTTGATAGGTGTGAATGTTTGAAGATATTTATTTATTGTGTGGATATGAACGATAGAAATAAAATGTTACTCTCTTTTACCGCGAAGAAAGTAGCAAGCAAACAGTATCCTGTCCTCAGCCTATATACGTCCCACTGCTGGGCACAGGCCTTCCTCATGGAGAAGCACATGAGGAGTATTGAGGAGTATGTAGAACAGTCGCAATAGGGACCAACGGCTTAACGTGCCTTCCGAAGCACGGAGGAGTTGGAGATCACAGTTTTAGTCACCCATCTACAGCCTGACCATGTCGAAGGTAGCTTTATTTCCAATCGAAAGCCAAAGCGTACTAACCACCGAGCTCCTCAAACAAACAGTATGCCTAAGCCATTATACGGGCGGAGCCGGTGCCGGAAGCTGGTCATGATACTGATACTTAGATACTTAACAATATTCGTATATTGCCCGTATTGTGGCCCCTACGGAGGGTGGAACCCTTATGTACTTTTTCTATATATTAAGGTTGAAGGGGACTGACGCGATCGAACAGAAGTGGTTTGTTTAGGTAATGTTTAATCGTAGTTTTGATTTACGTTATTTATTTAATATTTGGTGAATGTTGTTGCTGATTGCAGACCTTTTTACCAAGGATCTATCTAGAGAGTAGAGGTCGAATGCCTGTACATAGAAAAATAATGTGTAACGAGGCGCCATAGCTATATTAGCGCCTCGTTGCTGTCATTGCGCTCTTCTCTGGCCATTTTTCTCTTGGTTTCCGAATTTAAATTTGCTGTCTGTCTCTTTTTATTTGTTTTGTTCTCGAAGCTCATTCTTACGAGAGTCAGTGCGTAGAGCGGTTGACTCCCTTCTAACAATAATTGTATATATTTATAAAGTGAATCAATTTTTATAAGCTGAAACAAAGTTACAACAAACCACATTATCAGTTCCTAAT
The DNA here is from genome assembly GCA_910589355.1 of Parapoynx stratiotata. Taxonomy (NCBI): domain Eukaryota; kingdom Metazoa; phylum Arthropoda; class Insecta; order Lepidoptera; family Crambidae; genus Parapoynx; species Parapoynx stratiotata. The sequence continues at coordinate 2,689,400 of OU342476.1, read as the reverse complement.
TTATAACAAAGACTATGTTTCTCTAAGGCACTATTGTAAGTAGCCCTACCCTTTCTATAATATATTTAAGTGTTAAATGTGAAATTGTTTTGTGTTCAGTGTAATTTACCTTTTTTATATAATTGTTTCAGTTGTGCCTTAAATCTTCATTATAATATACGATACATAAGTGACGACCCAACTGAATTTTAATTATCCCCGACTTCACCCCGTCACAAATGCTTAAAACCAAGTCAGGGGGATGTAAAGAGAGGGAAAATATTAAAAAACAGTTTTTAAATTTTCTTTTTGTTTCTCTGTCTGTTTGTCTCCGAAATGGCTGGACCGATTTCAATGAAATATTGCATGGTGATACCTTATAACCTTAGTCAACATTTTAGATACTTTTTATTGGGATAGTTAAAAAAACCATAGTAACCGCGTGCGAAGTCGTGGGCAGCAGCTAGATTTCTATACATTGCTTGTTACTTTTATGAAAAAAAAAAAAAAAAAGAGATTTTGGGGAATTCTGCATTTTCCATACTAACATTTTATCAGTTTTCTTCACAACAACAAATCCAGAGATAATAATATTTGGCATGTATCATTAGACAAGCTTTAGTAATATGTGTAATATCACACTTCATACAAATTATTTATCGTTTTTAAGTGAATGCAAATAATATGATGTATTCGGGAGGCACTTAAAAAGATTTGTCTCCGTGTCCAATTTTAACACAATTAAACTTACAACAAATTATCAAAACAAATCAAAAGAGCTTAAAAATCTAGTCTATTTTTAGACGAGGTAATTATTTTTTAGGAATACTCTGAATCTTAATAGTTACAGACAAAATACTAGGACAGAATAATAACACCAAATTCATAGGTAAGGACCCAATATTTGGAATCACAATGTATCACGCTTTCATTTAACAACTAATAAAGCTTTTTTAAAAGATTTTTAATTTTTTTTTTTTAAATTATCGTCACATCTAGCGCCTAATGCCGCAGCAGTAAATATTAAAAACTTAGAGTGACAAAGCACTACACTCGGTGCATCTTCTTTCCTGAGACTGTATTGTAAGGTATAAATATTACTCGGGTAAAAATAACCTTCTTATTTGTATCGCGAACGGTATTGCGGTAATAAGCTGACATCAGCCTAAGGAAGACAGCGATGTAAAACGCGTTTGGTATATCGATGAAAATAATAACATGCTGAGAATCAGCTAAGAAAAACAGCAACATTCTTAATAAGCCATTAATAATAATACTAAAAATATCCTGGAAAACATAGCATTTACATTGCCGGAGTAGTGATCAATATATCCTTTCACGAGGCATTTTCTACGATTTCGCTAAGCGCGCGTTTTACGCGGTACAATTTCTTAAGATTTGCGCTAGGGCGGCGCATGACATCGTCTATGAAACGTTTAAAAACGAGTCATGTCTAATGTCTCATCCAGGCTCACGGCGAGAACCCCCGAGAACACCCGAGAAGCGTGAATGTCAGGAGTTTCTCGCCGATTCGTCCTCAAGCTCGCCTGTTCTCCGATCGAAATGAAAAATAAACTTTATTGTACACCATTTAAAGTAACAATTTCTTAGAGTACAATTTGGCCGCTACAAAGGGTTTCTCGGCCAAACTTCTCGCCGTCAATCTGGATGGGCTTCAAGGGCCCAAAGTTTTTAGAAATGTTAATAAGTCGTTTAAGAACTTACCGGTCTCAGTATCAACGGTGTACGAAAGACCAGCCCATGGATCGACCTGGAAGAATACAGACAATACAATACTGCGTACTTGAATACAGCCTACACGCTAATTCAACACTGAGCACTTGAATACAGCCTACATGATGAATTCAATACTGCGCACTTGACAGCTAACACGATAAATTCAATACTGCGCACTTGAATACAGCCTACACGATAAATTCAATACTGGGCACTTGCACTGCGGCTTTGAGTCAAAAATAGGTCTGTTAAATAAAGATACCGCCGACTCAGTGCCGAGTTTATATTGCGAATAGAGGACTTCAACAGACGGCAGCTATGATATACATTATTGTTTATTATATTAGTGTCGGAAGAGTAAATGTTTTACTAGAACAGTTTAGTACATTATTTTTCTCTGAAGTTAGTACAGCCAAATTCCTCATTATATATATTTTTTACAAAATTGTCAAACGCTTGCCTATGATAAAACAACCTTACCTCTTTCTCCTCCGGCTCGAGCAGCGACGCCTTCACCTTCTCGATGTTTTCTTCATCTTCTTTGTTCTTCTGCTGCGTCTCTTCTTTTTTCTTCTCCACCTCTTCGTTCTGCACCTTCGTGGCTTGGGGACCCTCCTGAATCGGATAAGATATCTTAGAAGAACATTCTCATGATAATGATCTGATGATATTTAGATCTATATTATACATATCCTTGGATGGGTGACCAGAATTCCTCCGTGCTTTGGAACCTTTACACTGCTGGTTCCTATAGAGTTTAGAGCCGTGTGGTAGCGGCTCATTAAAGGATACTACCAGCCCATCTCTTTCCTTGGGTGTCGTAAAAGGCGACATAATGGACTTAGAACTGCACAACAATAGCTTATAGCGGCGACGGGCTCACCACCTGTCACGCTGAGTGCAGTCACTGCTTGGGGAAGCGCGGACTATGGCTATGGAGTGCTTCTGCAGTCCTTTTGCCTAGCCTATGACTAACTCTCAGAGGATTATAGTCGTGATTATATGTATTTATGTAGTGGTGTAATAAAAATAATGACATTTACGAAGTAATATAAATCAGCTGACAAATCGATTTTAAATTTCTAAACATTCGCCATGTAGGATAATCCAGCTATCTGTGATTGAATTATTATCTACTTATTAATTCAAATTCGTCTGTTTCTCAAGCTGATGTTAAAGAAAGAAAAATAATAATTTGGCAATATTAAAATAGGGCTGACGTCAAACATTTTGGCGTTTTCCATTGACGCTATAGGCGGATCAAAAAACTCACCCCGAGTCTTTCAAATTAAAATCTACGATGTTTACCAAATTTTTCGTTTCCTTTAATTTAAAGGCAAATTAATAAAAAGGTCCACTTACCATCTGCACAGGGTCCTCGAGGGAGAAGCCCATGTCCACGTCCTGCTTCCAGAGCACCTCGATCAGATCCATGTCCTGGGAACAAGGGAAACACATATTAAGTTATTATTAATATTAAGTCTCTCATACATCATCACTTCACAGAAATTGATCTTTATTATCGAATGGTGTAATAATACAATGTTTTTTTTTCAAAACCATTGGGTTCGATTTCTCAAAAACCCAAGAATGCCGTTTTTATTTTATTTTATCCAAGTAGCGTCGTTTTACTTTTTCACGAAATATTGTAAAATGTTTATGGCATTCATAAACACGCGCTAAGACGCATCTGAAATGAATAAATGCTTCTGATTTTTTTGATTTTGATTTTTTCATCTAAATCGGGGTCCTTTGAGCATTTTTCGATATTCCATAAAGTTCAGGATTTGGCCCTAAAGGTCCACTTGAAAAATTCACCTTGTATACTTATCCGTAGATATGTGATATTTGTCCCAACTCATCAATCGGAGGCTGAATAGGCGACTCTACAAGTACATTTTCCAATCTGGTAAATTGTATTTTTTTAGTTTAACTTTCATTCATTTTATTACTAAACTTGTACAATACAAAGACCAAACCATGTCCGAACCTTTGTGGTTCCAAATAAGGCGGTGTTCCTTTTTCAAATAATTCCAAAATGGCGCTTATCGTTCCCGCGGTATCTCGGCGCGTCATCAACAAAGATGGCGCGTAATGAGCCACTATCGTCCAGCGATCTATGTTTTACATCAATTAAATAATCTTTTTATGTCTCTCGTTCAGAGATAATTATAATAGTTTTAGAGCATATTGGAATGTGGAATTGTGTTGGGGTCTGGTAAAGAAGTCTTGTATTGTATAGTCGAGTTCAAAAATATGTATTGACGTTTGACAGTAAATAGTTAAATAGCTAGTTGACCCTTTTTTTTTGGGCCCCAAATTATTCATCACTGTTAGCCAGCACCATAAAAAATATTATAATTTTTTTTGAAGCATTTATCACAAATATTTTGGTAAACAATTGAATACGCATGCGTGACACTGGTTGACATAGCCGACAGACATGCTTGATTGGTTGCGACTGGCGTTTGACGGATTTTGACCATGCGTAGTAATTGTTTACATGAAGCGTTACTTCACTAAAATCACGAATATGGTGGATGGCGTTATTGGCACATGAAAAAAAAACATGTTTTAAATTAATTTCTACAGCAATCCTTTACTTTTTATTTATCAATAAATATATTGATCTTGGTTTATTTCGGACCCTTACTAAATACTATGTGAATTAAACATTATTTTCATTACTTTTGATATGAGTCAACTAGTCTATTGAAAGGGAGTAAAGACTATCACCTGTCAAATCTGCATACATGTTTTGGACTCGACTGTACGATTCAAGACTTCGCATACGTTTTTGCCGATACATTTTTATGTAGAAGTACGTTGAAAACAATATTATCCGTAAGTACATACAAACATAATCATCACGGCTTTATTCCCGAAGGGGTAGATAGAGAATAAAATTACTGAAAGTATAACATGATCCGTTAAAAAATTAATAGGAATGCCTCTGTTAATTACTGGTTTCTTTATTGGTTTGTTAAATAATTGTAAAAATCTAGACTGCGTTACGAATAGTACTTATAGAACTTTCGATAAGCCAATTTCGACGTCTAAGTTCGACAATTGTCGAAAAATTCCATTTTGACAGATAACCCTAAGGAGTGAAAACGACGGATGCTTTTGTCGATCAAATATGGCGACTGTCGAGGTTCTATGCTCACTGCTGGGTCGACCACGAGATTCCTTGAATGTAACAGCAATGGCTGAGAGGTTTTTAGTTTGAACGACGAATATAGAAGACCTCTGAATTAGGGATGTTACGGAGCTACGGCTCCGGTTCCGAGAAGTCGTAAGTTCCGACTGATTTTACACCTACGATCCAGATTTCGGTTCTGATAAAATTTAATCGCACACATGACGAAAGTGCGCGATCGTAGTCAGAGTGCGCGCTTACAAGTTTTGACTCGTTGCCGGGTTATTCTAAGTAATAAGTGAATAGTTGTGTTTAATTATGTTTATATTGTATTCGAAATGCATGCTCCATACTAAAATTCTGCATTTTCCATACTAAAGTTTTTTCAGATTTCTCCACAACGACAAATCCAGAGGTAATAATTTTTGGCATGTATCATAAGACAAGCTTTAGCAATATGTGTGATATATCACTCTTCATAAAAATTATTTATAGTTTTTTAGGGAATGCAAATCAAAATGATGTATTCGGGAGGCACTGAAAAAGAGTTATCTTCGTTTCTAATTTTAACACGATTAAACTTACAACAAAGTATCAAAACAACTCAAAAGAGCTCAAAAATATGGTCCATTTTTAGGGAAGGTCTTTATTTTATAAGAATATTCTGAAACTTAATAGTTGCAGACAAAATACTAAGAGCGAAAAACACGGCAATTTCATACAAAGGACCCATTTTTTTTTCATCGTACACATCATCACGCCTCTTTTCCTGAAGGTAGTGGTATTAAACACCCACACTTTTTACATATCAAGTATGTACTATTTCATTTTTTCAAAACAAGTTGAATTTTATAGATATTAAATTTTTTGCTACTTAATTTACAGTTTTACATTGTTCAAATAATCAATGTTCAATATATCATAACTAACAAGGATTATATATTATATAAATTAAATATGATTATCCAGAAATATAAACAAAGTAAAAAAATGGATCTTTCGAAAAGAAAAATTTCTACATATTGTTAACACAATAGCAGCGCCATCTATTGAGTAACGCAGGAACGCCCAAATATTTTAGTGTTCCTACTCGCCGATAGGTGGCGCACAACACTAGCGCCACCTATTAACAAACGGCGAAACTTTCATAGTTATTATATTAGTTACTTCATTTTCTGTACAGATGGCGCTTTATGTATGCTGATGACATTACACAGTATGGTGAAATCGACTTGTAAAAATCCGATGATTCATGGAAACAAAAAATTTGCGGAAGCGAATACTGAAATAATTACAACCATGACATTTTAAAACTAAACAAGTTCTTACTGTAGCATATTATTGTACACAACAGCAAATATTGTTACAATTGCGCGACCATTTCGGTTTTTACTTTTACGCTCAAATTTCATTGAAGAATGTTGATACATTTTTAAGTGTAACAACTTTGAGTACCTGTCTATGTTTCAAAACAGGTAAAATTTTCCTCCATCGGTAAAAATCGCCCTTGCCAGAGTACATTTGCAGTAAATTCCATACATTTGGTTTCACTCGGGTGTATTTTGGAACGGCCTAGATTACCTAAACTCCACTCCGAGTCATTTTCACTCGTTTACTACTAGCAATTTTGTAACAATTTTTACCTAACTAATGTAAGTACTTATGTTTTATGATTTAAATGAGTTTATTAAATTAATAATCATTTACAGTAATATTTTTATTTTATATAATCATAGATTTGGTTTCTTTATCACATTAGTCATAATAAATTAAAATATACTTATTTGTCTTGTATTCTAATCTGTGTTTACAAATAAGACTACGTAAACGCTGTGAACGCACACAAGATGGCGCTACTTTCTGAAAGTACAAAATGTTTTTACGTTTCAGTAAAACAGAGTTTATTTGAGGTCAAGGTAAGGCAAGGACGCATCACACCTACGCTCATATATTATTTAAGGCAATCAAAGAAAATGCTATATTAAAACAGAATTATAAACATTATGTACTGTCGACACGAAACAATAGATAATATTTTAATATTTCCTAATTATTTCGGGGAAGTAATTAAATGGGCTGCCATTTCATTATTTGGTCAGCAACAAAAAGGTCAGCCGAAAAATCATTTGGGCATCAAAAAAATATTTTGTCAGCAATACAATTATTTGAGCAGTCAAATATTAATTTGGTCAGCAGAATAATTAATTAGACAGCTTAATAATACGTTGGGCTGCACAAAAATTATTAGAAATCTCTGCTGCTCTTATGTTGTTGCTGACCAATTTAGAAATATTTTCTGCCCATAAGTTGCTGACCAATTAGTTTTTTTAGCTAACCAATTGTATTTTTTTGATGACCTCAATTCGAATATTCTGCTAACCGTTTAAATAACATTCATTACTTTGTCATGATTATAATTTTTATTGGCGTTGAATTTCAATACTAAACAGAACATTTAATATTACTATTATTATGCCTTTATCAATATCATGTAAGCCTCCATAGTAATTTATTAAAACGCTTTGAATACAATATTACGTATGGCAAGTCCATTAAATTGTTTAACCTCTTGAGAGTCAAGCGAACGCTGGTGTTCGCGTACAATAATATTTTTATTATACTGATATTAGGTCTTATTATTATATTACACTTATTATATTGATATTAGGTCTTTACCTATGAAATTGCCGTTTTGTATGGAGATTTTGGGTAACTCTGCGTTTTCCATACTAGCATTTTTTCAGTTTTCTTCACAACGACAAATACAAAGATAATAAAATTTGGCATGTATGATTAGACAAGTTTTAGCAATATATGTGACATCACATTTCATAAAAATTATATATCGTTTTTATGTGAATGCAAATCAAATGATATATTCAGGAGGCAATTAAACCTACAATAAATTATCAAAAGAGTTCAAAAATATAGTCTTTTTTTGGAGGAGGTAATTATTCTTTAAGAATACTCTATAACAATAGATACAGACAAAGTACTGAGAGAGAAAAAAACGGCAATTTTTTGTAATTCATTTATTCTTTGATTGATGCATAATAACAACGGAGCCAACTTTGGCTACCTATTTACCCCTGTTTTTTCTATTTTTCTATTTTTCCCGTTTCCCTTTCTTTCCTGTTTTGATTTGAAATTTACAAACCAACCACGTGAACTTATTTACGGATCAACACGTGCCACTATCGCTTTCGTGCAATAATGGAACGAAAGTATAGTCAGTACAAATCACTCTCAGACATGTTTACTTTGATAACTCCTCTATTGCCTGTAACATAAAGGCGGTTTTCGTACTTTCACTGTATCCCTTGACCATCTGTTTATTGTACAGACTACACAGTTACAGTTTCTGTACCCTGTGGTGTACATGTGAAGATAAAATTTTCGCTATCTATACATATAATAAAACTGTAGAGGACGAATGTCTGTTCATAGAAAAAAAATGCTTAAAACCAAGTCAAAAAAAGAAGGGAAGAGGGAAAAGAAGGGAAGAAGAAGAAAAAAAAAAGGGTGTAAAAAGAGGGAAATCACCAATTAAAAAAAAAAATTTGTTTCTCTGTTTGTACGGGCTAATCTCCAAAATGGCTGGTCCGATTTCAATGAAATTTTGCATGGAGGTACCTTATATCCCCGGTCAACATCTTAGACTTTTTATTCCGGAAAAGTAAAGGGTTCCCGTGGGATAGTTAAAAAAACAGTAATAAAATTGGAGTGGATAATAAAATTAAGCCATCTGCCAAGCATGCTGTCGTGGTGGTACTTGAAAATGAAGACTTTTTAATATTTTTTTGTTCATTATTAAGAGGTAATTCTTGAATGAATGAAATAATGCCATTTTAAAATTAACCAACTTTGTTTTTAATGACAAAAATGAAGAAACAGCAATTTTACACTGATAAAAAAATTACAAATTTTTTCGATGATGTTAATCATTAGGGGCATGTAAAAAGAGGGATTTTTACACCCGGACTTGGTTTTAACCATTTTTTCTATGTACACACATATATAGACTAGTATTTTAAATGCATTAATACAAGCATAACACACACATTCAATCATTCTTATTTATTTATGAGTAAAACATTAGCTGTCTCTCATTCTACATTGTGGTATGAAACATCTATCCTGGCTGTAGGAATTTAGGTTAATAACAGATGGATGTTCTATAGTGCCCAATGAAGGCGATAGGCTTGCCCCTATTACGTGGGACCAACGGTAAACAGGTGCAATAAACCTCCACTTACCACTTCGGGGTTGGCGTGATGACTTGTAAGTATGATGTGTATTTCATCATTATCTTACCTGACCGTTTTCGGCCACAGCGACTGACTACTGCGATTGGGAGTTTCGTTGGTGTTGCTCTCAGGTGTCTGAAATACTCGATTTTTGTGGTCGTACCCAATTATGCTACATGTCTGTACCCCTCCGACATAATTATAATAATATTATATTAGTGTCCGCGGGTGGCCTTGAGCTAGTCTCATTTAGCATCGAGCTGTTCTCTGCGTTACTTCTCAAACTCGGACACCTTGGTGTGTATGGTATGCCTCCACTGTGACGGTTCTGTCACATCTCTTCATGTGTATTTACTCTCATAATGTTGCGAAGTGAATGACCGAATATAAAAATGTAGAAAACTTTGCAAAAAGGTCAACGACATATAGTTTGAGGACCTCTACTTTCCTTGTCTGAAAGCTGCCCTCAGAGCCTAGCCCTTAAAGATCATTGACACCAGGTGCTAGTCTAGACACGGTACGTTGACTCTCTACTGACAAACTAAGAAGATCGGTGTAAGTATCATTGTAGGGATATTTCGGTAGCGTAGAGGGTAGTACGCTTTGGCTTTCGATATCGAAAACAAAGCTACCTTCGCCATGGTCAGGCCTTGGATGGGTGAACAAATTTTTGTGATATCGTGCTTCGGAAGGCACGTTAAGCCGTTAGTCCCGGTCACTATTGCAACCGTTTCTACCCACCAACCCGAATTGGGCCAACGTGATTTTACGGGACGTTCTTCTGTGCTTCTCCACGGAGGAAGACCGCTGCGTCTTGTGTGGGACGTTTGTATGTATATGTAAATAAATATAAAATTAATTAAATATTTCCTTATTTAGGCAGCGGTGGCCGAGTTGGGACGGACGGGGCACTACTCGTTCGAGAGGCCGCGGGACTCGCGGGTTCGATCGATCCCACCGCCACAACTGAGTTTGAATAAAACTTATGTACAGTTCAGTTGTGAATATCGCTTCCCTCACATTGTGCCCGGTGCATGGCAACAGGCTCGTTACATGGGGACCTTACATATCTTACATATCTCACACGTGATTATATTATGTTATTTCCTTACTCATACTGTTCATCTAATCATAGTAAGCACTATGAGCTCTACCAACCCCTTCAGGGAAAGCGTGCTGATATGATGTGCCCGATAGTACCATGTGAACTCACCCAAGTTTAAACTTATCACTTTTGCGGTTATGAAACTAACAATGAGTTAGACCAAGATAACCGTTTGGTTAAAAACGGTGATAAACTCATGAATGGCCAGATAAATATATAAAATCCATATAAAATTATTATAATGAAATATTTGTTTATGATAACGAGACACATTTTATAGGGAAGCAATTATTTGGGCGGCAAAATAATTAAATAAATACCTTCAGACATTCACACCTATAAACTAGGCCCATTTTAAGCAACTAATGCTGCTTGTGTTACGGACACTAGATGACGGATAAATATATTAAATATATATAGACATATATGTATATTCTGAATTTATATAAACATAAAACATCCAAGACTGGAGAACAAATGCCTGAAAATTCATCACCCAAGCATTTGCCCCCACCGGGGATCGAACCCCGAACCTCTCGAGATGGCGACGCCTTGAGACCGGCGTACAGACCACTCGACCACGGAGTCGTCAAAAATAATTAATTAGGTAGCAAATTGAGCTACAAAATAATTATTTTGACAGCAATATAATATTATGTTATCGAAAAAGTTCAATGAAGGATCAAGGATCAATTCCTAGGAAATGTATTTTATGACCCTTAAAAACAATATATGTGTAATTTTTAATTTAGTTATTTTGCTGACCAATTTGAAACATATTTGCTACCCATAAGTAGCTGACCAATTAGTTATTGTCGCTGACCAATTGTATTTATGTGTCAAAATTTGAATATTTTGCTGACCGTTTAAATAACACTCTAATAATATTTGGTAATATTAGTAGTATTTGGTATGGGGTAATAATATATGAGAGACACATGAAGCATCGTGAAGCTCGCTTCCACCTTCGGCCTTATCGTCACTTACCATCTTGTGAGATAAAGGCCAAGAGCTTGCCTGTCATATGTAAAAAAAACATTTTATATTACTTAGTACACATAAGCCCATGAGGGGTACTTACGGACCAGCCGTACAGTCACCGACTTACATTAAATATCATCACGCCTCTTTTCCCGAAGGGGTAGGCAGAGATGTTACCACCGACAATTCGCCAGATATGTTAAATCCCCATGTAACAGGTGGCGGGCCTGTTGCCATGCACCGGGCACAATGTGAGGCAAGCGATATTCACAATGAACTGTACATAAGGTGTAATTGTGAAACACCATAGTTGCCAGTGCAACGTGATAAAACCCCGATAGATATCAAATCAAATCAAATCAAATCAAAATTTATTTGTTAAACATAGGTGGTTGTATACAGATGCCAAATATTTTTAATTTGTCTTACTATGTTTAGCCATTTAATAGCGTACAAATTATTTAATTTTTTAATAATAAATAGGTACATAAAAAGTGTCAAGGGTATTAATAACTTAGGTCTGAAGTATTATCATAACAAATATACACGGAAATATAAAAAAAAATTATAAAAATTGAAGACGCTATTTCTTTTTAATGCAGTTTTTGCAACAGGTGCGCTTAGTTTGTGACCATGACGTCTGCTCTTCCTTAGCTGATTACAGGATATGGGAAAAAGGAGTGAGTTTCTCTTTACGAACATTGCAATTTCGTAAATGTATAGAGAAGGCACAGTTAATATTTTTAAATCTTTAAAGTGTGGCTGACAGCTGTCTCTTCTTCTTATCGATTTTATAGCCCTAATACACTTCTTTTGAGCTCTGAAAACCTGTAGTTTGTTAGAACAGTTGCCCCAAAAGATTATTCCATATCACAATGCAGTGTTCATGCTGGGCAGGGAAAAGGCATGATTGTGTGTATGCACGATTGATTTTTTTTTATATACTACGTGTCATTTCTACTGTAACTCATATCTTGACATTATAACCTGCAGCCATTGTTGATTATGTCATTCAGAATATATTATTTTGAAATGCATTTACCTTACAGTAAGTACTAAATGTAGAAGTCATTCGACATTGAACTCTATAACTCATGCTTAAAGATGAAAATTAAATGAACTATGACCTGTTCACGTATATAAAAAAGGGTGTTATTTAGACGATTAGCAAAATATTCGAATTTTGGTCAGAAAAAAAGTCAGCTAATAAAACTAATTGGTCAGCAAGTAATATTTATAATTTGTCAGCAAAATGACTAATTGGGCCCAACTCAAATGTTTTCTCTGCTGCCCAATTGTTTAACATATTTTTTGTTGACACAAATATTGTTTTGAAGGGTCATAAAAAAAAACCTTAACCTAATATCTATCAGAATAATTTTCCTAGGAATTGAACCCTGATCCTTAATTGATCCTTTTCTTTTATTTTATATTTCTACTCAACTAATTATTTTGCTGCACGAAAAATTATTTTGCCGCCCAAATAATTATATTGCTGGCCAAATGATTTTTCGGCTGACCTTTTTGTTGCTGGCAAAATAACTAAATGGCTGGACAATTATTTACTTCCCAAAAAAAGGTACCAGTAGTGTTCCCGTTTGTTTTGCTATCTTTCTCTTTCTTCTGCATTTATTGCTAACTCTTTCTAAAGACGTTAACTTAAAAATAAAATTATTTATTTACGCACGCCAGCTCGTTAAACTGTGAGTCCTTATTACTAAGAAGCTAAGGTTGATAATCATGCAATACTCACTTCTTGCGTCAGCTCATCCCCAGTTTGGTGGCCTTCGTCTTCCGATTTCACGTCCTTCACTGATGCTATATCCATCTCACTCACTCCACTCGAACTAGCCGAAGTGAAACTCGTGCTAGCACGTTCCCTCTTCACATCAAGAACTAGCTCTTCTTCAAACATAGGTGCCAATTCATAGACAGAAGAATCAATTTCCAACGGAGTATTTTCTAGAAGATACTGTTCTAAGTCTTGCTGTTGCTGCTTCACATCTAGTTCTAACTCGTTCTTCATGGCTTTTACGTCGTTAAATTCTTCGTAGTCTTGAAGATCAGCCATGTTTTGGTGAAATACTGAATTCGGTTCACCCACATCAAACTTTTCCGCTTTTTCAACAAAATATGGGACGAAGTCGTCAATAGCATTATCACTGTAAAGGTCTTCATTCTGTTCTTTCTTGAGGACCACATCTCGGAAGTCCTCATCAGCCTCTTCTCTCTCAGTCTTGATTTGCATCTCGTTTGGAGCTACAAGGAACTCGTTAACATCAAAGGACCTTGAAGCTATCTCTGCAAAGATATCCGACTCAGTGTGATTGGTTAGGAAATCGTCTGAGAGCGTCACAACGGCGTCTGGCTGGTCAGGAGTATCATCTTCGCTTTCTGTAGTGTCTTCATCAGATATTTTGACTTCTTGCGCTACGTTATCGTCAGCTGACACTCCATCGCTGGCGTCTGGCGACGCGGCGGCGAGCGGAGCCGCGACTGCGTCAGTCGCCACATTATTCAATAAATATGTATGTATAGGCCCCCTGTTATACCATATCCGTTCATTGTTTTCCACATACGAATTCGCGTAACGCCCTAAAGAATTCAAGTCTTCGAATAACTCCCGCTCGTAGTTAATCAGAATGTTGTCCAGAGATTTTGGGTGGATGATTCGAGGGCGTATTAAGGTTCTCGCCTCGTGTTCCAGCGACCAGTTAGATCCGTTTGAGATGTGTAGTCCAGCGATCAGCTGTTGCGTCTCCGTCTCGAGGTAGTCGTTGGGGTCAGCCTTCAGCAGGATCAGGATCAAAGCGAGCCGAAGAAGCTCATCCCCATACAATTTCTTCAAAGCAATCATGATTACAAAAACTTCAGTCTAAATCTTGAGCACTAAATACTGAGATCAACGTTGTACCCTAAAAAGGTATTCGAACTTTTTCGCTATGAGTTGCGAGTCCTTGAGTTTTTATTTTTAAATGTAACTTCTTCGTCAATCCTCCTTTTACGTTTTACAGGAGACATTTTGACCGTACGTCACTTATTCTCACACACGTACTGTTGTATCACTAACATTTTAATTAGGTACATTGTCACTGATTCACTGGATATGAAAGAGTTTATTTTGGGCGAATGCCAAATGTCACAGCACGGGAGAAAACCTGGATTCAGACAAAGGAGTTACACCCGACCTTGTTGCAGCAATGTTACCAATGCCAAAAAAGTTGTTGACGGATTAAAATCTAGTTACTTAATGCCGCGTCTGGAATTTATTCGTCTATTAGAATGCACACTTCTTCTATTGTGTCTAAAACTCATAATATATTTAGTGTCATCGTATCGTATTAACCTTTGCCATCAGCACATTAGAAATAAACCTGTAGTTGCATATAAACAGTCTTTATATACTTAAACCTTTTAACAACAAATACAAAAGCATGAATATTCACGCGTTCCAAATAGACTCCATTAAATTAACAGCAATTTAAACAACTGAAAAACTTTCTACGTGTAATTTAAATTACGATTTCCATACAACGAAGTCGAAACTCCTTTGTTTACAATTTTACGAACACCAAACTCCTTGCTTGTGGAACTTTTCACGCGAACTACAGATAAACCCGCGATTCAGTAAAGAGGTTGTTGTCAGGTCAGATTGTTTATGGTTTTTCTTTTTCGGATTATGACGTTTTAATTTCTGAAGTTTAATATTCCCGCGCGTGCGGTCATCCGCGCAGCCGATAACGAACTGAGATGCTGCGAAATAATATGAATTTACAACGCGTGTGCAGCGACTGCGGCCAGACAGTCTTGGACTCTTGTTTTTCATTTCCCAATAAAGGGCTTGCCGTTGCGAGATAATCTAATTATACATCACTATGGCAAAAAGGACTTGCCTGGTATGTTTACCTTCTACTGACTGCCACTATTTTAACATATCGACTATAGACAGGCCAATCGACATTATAATATTTGCATACTAAATATAAATATGCATGGAACGAGGGACCATTTTATATTGGTCATATGTTACTCATCGAATGATATGACGGCTAACATCTGATTAGGTATATTAATACGTATCTTAATGATAATTTCATTAAAATTTATTATGTAGTCAATTACGAGCGCGGTGACGTAGTGGCTTCTACGTTTTGGTTTCATATGGAAAGTAAAGCTATTTGCCATGGTTGGATCACGGATGGGTGATCAAAACATTGTTTTTTATTTGTTTACTAGCTGGTTACGCGGTATGATTATCCCACGGGAACCCTTTAATTTTCCGGTATAAAAAGTAACTAACATGTTGACCAGGTATAACCTTGCAAAATTTCATTGAAATTGATCCATCCGTTTCGAAGATTAGTCTGTACAAACAGACAGGCAGAGGAAGAAAAAATTAAAATATTTTTTTTTTGGTATTAGCCCTTTTGTTTACATTCCCCTGACTTGGTTTTAAGCATTTTTTTTTTTCTATTTACAGACATTCGACTTCTACAGTTTCATTATCTGTATAGGTATTTAGCATGAGTCCAGTATAAGGTAATTACAGGATTTCGTAATAGTGTTCACTGGTTTTTGATTTTTAACTTCTTTAAATTTTTTAAAATTTCTGTCACTCAATATTTGCAATCAAATTATATTTGACAGCCTCCGTGGCAGAGTAGCTTATCGAATACCTTTTTAAAACTTACAAGCATCTCTGACTACAAAATGAACTAAATCGTCACCTAAGTTCTCTATACCAGTATCTGTTGTTGTAATACGACTATGTTAAACAGCCGTCATCTTAATTTTAGCGGTTTACCAGACAGCCCTTCTGGTTCACCTAAGCATTACTCGATTTGGAGCGAAGTGAATCAAAGAATCAATACCTTACCAGTTTCCATCTACGAACGACGTAAGGACGTCTCCTTGGCCTGTTTATTTATGAAAAACTAAAAGCATAGACTATACTATTGTTTATAAGCAAAGAGGGTAAAATTATTATGAAAAAGGTTTACATTACCGATTGCGTGATTGTTAATGATACCGAAAAGGAACATGAAAAATATTAAAATTATACATATCGGGTTTTTGTCAACAAAAACATCGCAATAGAACCGGAATCAAATATTACTGTGAATTATGCAAACTTTTTTATTTGATTATTGATGAAAATTCCAAAACTAGTTTAAAAATCATCACAAAACGTAGAAGTCAAAAACGTTTATGTGCATAATAATCACAAAGAATTGTAAATGTTACCAAGATATGTAATTAGCCGAAAAAAAATCAAAATCTCCCACGCCATGTTTTTCGTTAAGGCGCGAAAACACTTGACAAAGGCATCAATCACATGCAGCCATGGAAAAACACGAAAATTTCGTTGCATCCAAAAATACTGATGCATTGAACTTTCTCATTCATTTTGACTTACAGGCCGTTTCCCTATGGCGACCTTCCAAATATAGTGTTAGATGTCCAGGATACGTGGAGCTGTAATCTCTTTCTGAGGCAAAGGAAACAAGGTCAGCTTACACTGGTAATTACCCTGTTTGAAGGAATATGTTGAGTTATGGTTGCTCGTGTGCTCGTGTGAGAGTTTAATGCGTAAACAAGGTCTTCAGAAATAGAGAGCCAGCTGATTTTTGAGCGCATTCGGCAATGACATTGAATGAAAATAGGTTTCGCTATTCAGTGCATTTATAAAAATCTATGTCAAGTTGCTTAAATTTTTTGGTATATACAACTAATACAGATATTTGTTATACATTAAATAAATATCTTCACACATTTAAACCTATCAAGTAGCCCCATTTTAAGCAATGCTGCTTGTATTATTGATACTAGATGACGGATATATTAGATCAGCGGTTCTCAAACTTTTTGCAAACGGAACCCTTTCACAATATACACAATAGTGCCTTGTGCTGGGCACAGGCCTTCCTCATAAAGGGGTATGGGCCGTAGCACCACACGCTGGCACAACGCAGGTTGGTGGATAGAAACAGCTAGTCGCAATAGCGAGGAGTTCGAGATCACAAAGTTTCCACCCACCCACGGCCTGGCCATGACGAAGGTAGCTTTGTTCTCAATCGAAAGCCAAAGCGTACTAACCACTACGCCACCGAGCTCCTCACAGACAGATAAGATGCACGTAAATATTTAAATTAAACATCTACTCGATTTTAAATGAACGGTACGACGTAAATAAATTATTCGCTTTATTTTCAGCGTGACAACAAGGCAAGCTACGCGGTATAATAGGAATTTTGTTGCCCAAGCCGATTGTTTATCTCGTCTCATTAATAAATAATATTATAAAAAGCAAACACGTGTTCTAAAATGTCACATTACTCTCCAATACCCATAGACAATTTTTAGTCCTCTAATTTTTTCTGGTCCTCCTATCCATAGACACTCACTGTTTATGTTTTTTAATTTTATCATTATTTATTTTAGTTAATCATTGCTTTTAAATTTTTGGTGAACTGTTTGATAACTGTTTGAATGATATAAATACTCTTCGAAGTACAAGTATGGTTCGAAAGTTCATGCAATATACGTATTAAACACTAGCTATTGCCCGTGACTTAGTCCGCGGTTACTGGTATTTTAATTGTCCCACAGGAACCCTTTAATTTTCCGAAATAAAGAGTATCTAAGGTGATGACCAGGGATAAAAGGTATCACCATGCAAAATTTCATTGAAATCGGTTCACACATTTCCGAGATTATCCCGTACAAACAGACGAACACCTGACTTGATTTTAAGATGTTTTTTTTTCTGTGTACAGACATTCAACCTCTACAGTTTTATTATATGTATGTATAGATTTTTTTATAGTACTAGTTTTAGTTAGAGCTAGAGAAAGCAGAGCGCTATTTACTGCGTTCAAACTTTATCAGCTATGTATAGATTAACTGCGTCACGTTGTAAATAGGTTATATACGAGTATTATACTTGAAACACGTGTATACATTTAAATTTATGAAAGTACAAAGTAAATTCAAAAAGCCACTGGAATACGAGAGTATCATCGGCATTACGATATTTCTGTTAGGGAGAAACAGACGAATACGGGTCGTAACCACAGGTATGTAACATTCACACATATAAAACAAGCGTCTCAACTGTTTAACGTTTACTGTGACGTCACAGCCTTAATTTTGGGACGAGATCCAAACTGATTGAAAAATACCGATGCACTTCCGCCAGTTATCACACAACGAGAATTTTTTTTTAGTTTTTACAGCCATTTAGACGCGCGCAGTCTAGTTAGCAGGCCAACCCCGAAGTTTGGTCGGGATTTTTCGAACCCGCGCAGCACATGCATTTCCGTCATGTGGTCGTAACACTACCACCACTGTGGTCCCGTGTTGGTCCGGGACGTAAAAATAATGTACTTACTGCTTTTCTTGCCTAGCATGTCGTAAAAGGCGACTAAGGGCGTATTTGGTACTGGGTCTGTGATTGTGTAGGCGATGAGCTAGCCACTTGTTACTACTCTTTCATGATTTTTCATCTGACCAAACCCAATTTTCGTATGGCTATATGTGGCCTTTAGGATACAGTGCTTCTTGGACTCTGTCTACCCCTACGGGGATTACGGGCGTGATTTTATGTATGTATGTATGTAACACGACCACGCTGGGCCAGTGGATTGGTGACTGTATATAATGGCAAGCGACCGGGACCGGGACTTAATAGTCCTTCCGAAATACGAAAGATTTCAAGATTACAAAGGGCTGACAATGGCGAGAGTAACTTAGTTTTCTATATCTAATACTAGCAATCGAACTCCGTTTTATTTACTACGTCTCTATCAAAAAGTACTTTGTGTTTGCCAACATGTAGGTATTGCGTCGTAACGCCTTTGCCTAAACAGCGCATCCAAAAAAGGCGCGAATATCGCCACGCACACAGTGTTGCTTTCACAACTAAATATAATATTTTCTATTTCATACACTTTCTAATTTTGTTACTATGTGGGTACGTATCCAAATTCCCACTACTTAGTAATATGTATAATTTTTATCACGGTCACAATTATAGAACGTAATTTCTTTGCAAAGAAAAACCTGAGTATTTTATAAGAAAACGTTTTCGCGCGCAAATATGTGTCGCTTAACTTGAAACTCGGCTAAATCCATTCTAACCTTTTAGGAGATATCTTTAAAAAAGTGATAACTTAATTCGATTATTTAAAACGCAGTATTTTTTTTAATAGTCGCAACAGTATTGAAGAAAACAATAGCTAATATTAATAAAACTATTCATTCATAAGATCACGCCTGTAATCCCCGAAGGGGTAGGCAGAGTCCAAGAAGCGCTGTGTTCCTTAAGACCACATTTAGCCATACGAAAATTGGGTTTGGTCAGATGAAAAATCATGAAAGAGTAGTAACAAGTGGCTAGCTCATCGCCTACACAATCACAGACCTAGTACCCAATACGCCCTTAGTCGCCTTTTACGACATGCTAGGCAAGCAAAGCAGTTGGTACATTCCTTTTTCCTGTTGGTACAACTATTCATTCTTTAATAAAATGAATATTTCGTTTGCATTAACCTTCATTTGACATATTGAATGCAATTTCAGTGCAATCTCAAAAAAACTCAGTGTGAATTTCTGGTTTGATATAAAAGATCTGGATTTATCTAGATTACTAACGGCCATGTTGAATAAACGCAAGTCGCTGATTGGCTGAGATCGATTTGCCTACACTTGAAAAAAAAATCATATGGAGCTATCAAATTTTGCAATAATTCATTGATTTTAACGGTTTTTTTCTCAATGTTGCTCTTCTAATTGTATACTTAATGTTGCTCTTCTAATTCCAAATTGCTATTTGAAGTAATGGTTTAATTATTATATTATCTAAAAGAACAACGTCAGAGAGGCGCTTTTAAATTATGAGCTATGTACTGTTATCAGCACATTAGATCACTAAAAAATAATCAAAATACCTTAACCATTTTTTTACCTTACGCTAACATCAAAATGACTGAGATTTTTAGGCGACGAATAGCAGAATTTTGGAGTAATATTAATGCCTCATTAGAAACTTAATTATGGTCATTTAAGGTTCAGATTCGAGTGAACATTAACATTCTTGCTACTGTGGGTTAGCTTCTTCATTTAACTAGATTCGAGTTTGGTCAAAAGTTACAATTAATATAACTCTTTATTGCATATAAACAAAAAGAAACAATGTAAAAAGCAGAAGTATACAAGGGAGGACTTATCTCTATTAGGGATATCTTCCAGTCAACCCTTTACAGGTGTGCGAGATCTCAGGATGTGAGAGAAGCGACACCAGTGCACAAGACAAAACAGAAATCTATGCAAACATATACATTACTAAACAAATAAAATTATATATATAATTAAACAATATATAAACTCAATAAAGTATAAATACAAATAATATAAATAAATACATAATACTATGCCTAAACTGAGAATATGTAAAACTAAAAATCTAGGTTAAGTATTGACTAACATAGCTGGCGCATTAAACGACGTCTCTATAGGTCTTAACAGCAATGATCTCAATGTAAAATCGTAGGCGGAATTCGCAAACTACGATCCTGGCACATTTTGCTTTTATTTATGTTTTACACGTGCTCCTTGTTAGGAGGTCTTGTCAAATGTCATAGTAGTGATAGCAGCTTCTTCATAACGCCCGCATCTGACTTTCATTGCGTTCACCCTGACCCTAGCCAATGGGTATAGCCATACTAATATTAGGTCCTTACATATGAAATTGGCGTTTTGTTTCGGGGAACTCTGCATTTTCTATACTAAGATTTTTTCAGTTTTCTTCACAACGACAAATCCAAAGATAGTAATATTTGGCGTGTATCATTAGACAAGCTTTAGCTATATGTGTGATATCACACTTCATAAAAATTATTTATCGTTTTTAAGTGAATGCAAATAAAATGATGTATTCGGGAGGCACTGAAAAGGAGTTGTCTCCGTGTCCAATTTTAACACAATTAAACTTACAACAAATTATCAAAACAAATCAAAAGAGCTCAAAAATAAAGTCTATTTTTAGACGAGGTAATTATTTTTTAGGAATACTCTGAATCTTAATAGTTACAGACAAAATACTAAGAGAGAAGAAAAACACCAATTTCATAGGTAAGGACCCAATATTATAAATGCGAAAGTAACTCTGTCTGTCTCACTTTCACGTCAAAACTACTGAACCAATTTAACCGAAATTTGGTACACAGATAGTCTAGAGCCTGAGACAAGACATAGGCTACCTTTTATCCCGATATTCCCATGGGAACGGATGCCATGCGGGTGAATGTTAAAACATTTAAATAACGCCCAGAAAAATGAAGGATAAATTTACGCCACAATGAACTTTGCTTCTCATAATAGAGTAGGAGTAAAATTTTCAATTCCACCAATTGAGGCTACAGTTCCAATTTAAAAATATCATTCAGTTTTGAATAGCCTATTTATCGAGGAAGGCTATAGGCTACATACCATCACACTACCTCAAAGTAACTTTTATACGCGGACGAAGTCGCGGGCAAAAGCTAGAGTACGATATAAAAAGTTTGTTTATTGAATACCCGACCGGTCAAATAACTCCCTCATCTCACCTCATAGTAACAGTAATTTCAGAGTCACGCGTTTGAGCAGCGCTGGTCAGATCCGCGCGTCAACTACATGAGATGACAGAAGCGTTTCTTAGTCACGCAGCTCAAAACGAAACGCGATGTTCGTGCATGGAGATTAAACGCACTGGCTGACTAGCGACAAAAAAAATCAGCCTTAGGATGGAGTCCAGATACAAGACAAGCCAACCACTTAAACACGCGATAAGACCTCTAATTGCGACATCTAGAATTAAGAAACTTAATGTTAATTTCAATTTGGTATACAAAATGTGTTTTCCTCATTCTTAGACAATGTAGGGTTATCCATCTTCTGTCTATTTAAATACAATCTCATTTCAATCCTACATTGCAACAAATTCAAATTTCAAAATGTCAAATCAATGACCGCGCTCGGCGTTTGAGAGCATCAGAGCATAGACAAAATGTTCTATTGGCAATGAACTTGAACCGCGTAGCCTTGTATCAGTGTCGTCATAAGTTTGCATTTTCCGGTCAGAACCATCTAGATATTACTCATTACACGAGTTATCAAGGCGCGCTATTTATAAACGTCTTTGGGTTACCACTTCTTGTTTTTACCTTTTAATTTAGTCGACGTTAGTAAGCAATTCCGTAAAATGGTAGCATATTTTATGACATTTTATTAAATATTTGATACTTATTATAAGGGTTGCATCTCCTGCAACTTCGGGCTCACAATGTACTTTGCCTGTGACCTGTGCCATAACACGTATTCAAAGTGCCCAGTAATGTCACAAGCTGTTACCCTTGAAGGAACACAGCAATGCAAGATCTACTAGTTTGCGACAGAAAAGGTAAGATAGATGCGCCGCAAACTCAGTTAAAAGATACATCTCATTAATAAAGATGGTTGTTATTCAAAATTTGAAGTAAAACTACTCATTTAGTATCTAAACTATTGACCGGACATTTTAGATACAAAGTTCAGAAGGTGATATGTTTGGCAGTAATACGTATGTCGCCATTTTTAAGATTGCTTATGACATAATTGTTTTTTATGATACCATCGTTAATACATAAAACATGTGGTTGTGGTGGTAAACGTGTGGTGTGCGTGTAATGTGTGTGTGTAAAATTGTTTTGATCTTCGGAAAACCCAATTAACATATCGGATTTTTTGTTGATTTCCATAAGAAGAAGATAGCAAGAAATGACTTTTAGAATTGATAAAAAAATACTTTTATTAAATTATACGTTTACAATGCACCTTTAATAGTTAATAGCAATGGATGTACGCCAAATTATTTATACAAACTCGTTGTCTTAATTTATTATATTGGTTTTAATTATACCACCCCTTCGAAGAAAAAGGCGTGATGATATAAAGTTTTGTTATCATTTTTCAATAAGACAATCTCATCTCATCTATTAAAGAAAATCAACCATTCAATGGAATAATGGCCTTTCTTTAAACTCCTTGTGAAAATTTCTTTCTAATTAACTATGGTTTTCTAAAACTATTCTGAATTTAAGAAAAGAACTTCAGTACTTTTAGTGTGTCAAATAAATAAAGCCATATCATCAATGTATCTGACAAGAAAACCGTTCTTAATGGCAATTATAAATCATATTACACATACTAATTAAATTTCTTAACGCACGTAGGATCAATACCCCTTTGCCCACGTCCGTAACGCGTAAGATTAAAAAGATTAATTCGCTACTCTATGGCCTTGAACTACGCTCGGTCATCGACGAAAAGTTTGCGAAATGACGTTAAACGGGGGAAACTCGGCGGACACGTTGTTTATATGACAGTAAATATTAGGTCCTTACCTATGAAATTGGTGTTTTGTATGGAGATTTTGGGCAATTCTGCATTTTCCATACTAAATTTTTTTCAGTTTTCTTCACAACGACAAATCCAAAGATAATAATATTTGGCATCTATCATTAGACAAGCTTTAGTAATATGTGTAATATCACACTTCATAAAAATTATTTATCGTTTCTAAGTGAATGCAATAAAATGATATATTCGGGAGGCACTTAAAAAGAGTTGTCTCCGTGTCCATTTTTAACACAATTAAACTTACAACAAATTATCAAAACAAATCAAAAGAGCTCAAAAATTTAGTCTAAATACTAAGAGAGTCCTATACTAAGAGTAGATAGTCAAAATACTAAGAGAGAAAAAAACAAAAATTTCATAGGTAAGGACCCAATATTAAACTGCTCAATCGAATTTATATAAAATGTAAAAGAAGCACCTATATCATACTTTTCCTGTCCTATGCAACATGCCGTGTCCTTTGAAGGGTAACAGCCACTAGCCAATGCCATTACTGAGTAGTGTAATTTTAGTAACTTTACACATTTTTGTCACAGACACTGTGATCCTGTAGGGAAGTTTTTGGCGGTATTTCACTATGACGTGATTTTTATTTCATTATTGTAATATTGTTTCGGAGTGGTTATTGTTGCGGAAATTCTGTGTAGTTTTGTGTAATAACTTCATACACAATTACTATTACGTTTCATGGTCTGAAAATGACATTTCTTTAAATTTAGACTACGAAGTGTAAAAATTTTGACCATTGAAATACTATTGCCATAGTTGTAAATAGCAGAATCAGGGCCCGGGTCGAAGCCCAAAAAATAAATGAACATCAAATTGGAATAATTTTTGAAATTTATCACATTCTTGACTAAAATACATTTTTATAGTGAAATAAGTAATAATGTAACCATGCCGGTTCATTAAAACATATTTTTCATTCTTGCAAGAAAATAACGTTCATTTAAAAATCTAGTTAAAAACGCAACTAGTAAGTGCTTAGTAACAACTAAACAACCTTGTTGCTACTGAGGACGTGTCCTATTTGATCGTTTGCAGCTACTTTTTACTATTTTGATCTTTGTTCTTACTGTAATAGAGTTCAGAGGGGGTTTTCTAGCTCACGAAGTAGTTTTGCAAACTTATAAAGGTTGTTAAGATGAAAATGGCAGGGTAGAATCAAGGATACTGGTTGTCCATCTGTTTCTGCGATCCTTTTAGATATTTGTCTGATTGTTTATTATAAATAAATAAATATCCTCAGACATTCACACCTATCAACTAGTCCCATTTTAAGCAACTAAATGCTGCTTGTGTTACGGATACTAGATGACGGACAAATATATTTAATAGATAAATACATATAATTATTAAGAATATACATAATATAATACATATATAATGAACACCCAAGACTGGAGAACAAATGTCTGAAAATTCATCACCCAAACACTTGCCTCCACTGGGGATCGAACCCAGGACCTCTCGAGATGGCGACGCCTTGAGACCGGCGTACAGACCACTCGGCCACGGAGGTCGTCGTTATTTATATTGATATGTTATAAGTCAACAGTCTATATGTCACTGCTGGGCAGAGACCTTCCTGCATGGAGAACGCCAAGAGGAATACAGGCCGTAACAACCACGATGGTCTAATTCAAATTGGTGGATAGAAGCCATTGGGTAGCGACCTGGTAGGCTACGCTTGAACCCAACACCGATCGATCGACATTGAGATTGTGATGTTTCTTACTCTTCTGTGGGACACTAGGACCATAAATTGGTTCAAATTATGCGGATATTGAGTGACTTAAATTACATTGAGCTTAGTTGCTTGGTACTCTCGTACCGCCTCTCTAGTCTCGGCATTTTGAGATATTGGATTGTGTTATTATTGAGTTTTAATTGAGATTGCGTTCGAGAGTAGGCTAGCAGTACCAACGATTTATCGCGCCTTCCGAAGCAGGGAGGAACTCGATATCACAAAGTTTTGGTCACGCATACATTGACGAATATCCATATATTGAAAATCAATGTGAACGAACCACTATGGTAATGACCTCCTTAAACCTATTGGCCTCTTCACATAGGACGAACTTCAGAGAATCTTCAAACGTGGAGGGCTATTCGTCTACAATAGTCTAAATTTACCACAGTTCGTATATCTTCGCCATTTTGTGTCGCGAAAATGTTGTCGAATAGCTCTCAACATCTGAACATTCGCCGAAGTTCGTAAAGATAGGCCATACAATTATACGTGCAATTGATATAATCACTGTATGACGTAGATTGGTCTATAAAATCTTTAGATCAACCAAATATTGTTTATCTTAGATCGAACTCTAATAAAGACCTTGGGAAAATTTTATCACAGTGGTATTGCGCCATTATGGGAGTCCCGTGAAACAAAGCGATTTGGACTATTTTCCTCGCACACCGCTAATCTTTCACAGCTCTGGTGGGAACCCACCGTAATTTTTTTTACATATGACAGGTAAGCTCTTGGCCTTCATCTCATCTGATGGTAAGTGACGATAAGGCCGAAGGTGGAAGCGAGCTTCACCTGTAATCCTCAACAACTGAGGAACTGGCTATCTTACGTCTGATTGCCGGAACACAACAATGCTTATAACATTGTTATTATAGCGACAGATTTAAGTAAGACGGTGGTAGCTAGCCAGGCGGGCTCAGAAGCCCTACCACCAACCAAACCGAGCAGAAAAACTTCTGCCCCCATGGGGAACCCAGACCACCCGATCAACACCCGGTGGTGTGAACCACTAGACCAGAGAGGCGGTTAAAAAAAGAAAAAAAAAAGATTAAAAAAAAAAGCTTCCATATACTAAAAATCAATTATACTTTAGAAGCAATATGCAGCCGTAAATATTTGATTTCGTTGCCAAAACCGAAATTCCAACTAAGGTGACCTAGCGAATTATTTACGCGAAGAAACAAGTGCTTCCATGAAAATAAATTTTATTACTGCACTGGATATTTCCTCGCAGAAAACATTTCGACTTTTTACAGTTCTTAGGCATTATAGTTTGTTCGCTGTATCCATGTTGAGACAAATCAATATTCTCTATGGTTGTATCTTAGATCTGCCCCCTTATTCTAAGCCGTCGGTTCACGGATTCGATTCGGAAACTCCCGTCCCGTCTCGCTCTAATTCGCCGCAATAAAAAGTGACAGGAATAGAGATTCCGTGATTCGTTTAGTTTCCGACAGTTTAGAATAAAGAAGCTGTAAGCAAATCTTTGTGATCTTAAGTTCGTTCATGCTTCCGAAGACAAGTTCAATTCTTACTCGCGGTCGTAATGGAACAACTCACACTTCAACGACGATTTATTTGAGATGCTTACGCGGCCGAACACACGCGGTAATCTGAACAAGCTCCATAAAAACCTTGCGTTTTATATGAAGTCTTGATCAAACGCTGGATGGAGCTGAATAAGTGTCAGTAGTCCCACATTCTTCAGATGTTTGTCTGTGTAAAAAGGTCTGGGCTTATACATGGGAAGTTAGATTGACGATATCTAGTTGTTATGATGTAGGGAGAATACATAAATACATATAATCACGCCTGCAATCCCCGAAAGGATAGGCAGAGTCCAAGGAGCACTGTGTTCCTTAAGACCACATGTAGCCATACAATAACCATTGGGTTTGCTCAGATGAAAAATCGTGAAAGAGTAACAAGTAACAAGTGGCTAGCTCATCGCCTACACAATTACAGGTCCAGTACCCAATACGCCCTCAGTAGTCTTTTACAACATCCTAGACAAGAAAAGCAGTTGGTACATTATTTTTGTGTCCCGGACCAACACAGGACGTAGGGAGAATAAACTGAGTTAATGACATGGAGAGTCAAATGAGACACTGAACTGGAATGTTGTTCATCTGTAGTGAAGCTAAACCCGAGATCACAAAGATTTATTCGCCCATGCTCACAGTCCACATATGCAACTAAAACATCCTCTTTAACATCTGATAAAACATGGACTCCTTGCTTCATATTCAGTACTTTTAAGTCATCAAAACATCATTTTAAGCAATCTACATTTCAAAATGGCGATAGTACCGTTACTCGAATTAGCCTCACCTTTCCAAATGCGTTACGCTTGGCTTCTGCGTGTTTTAATTTGATCAAATGCCATTTCTCGCGAAATTTATGCTGGAACATAACATTTACCACAGTGTGGAGAACACAGTAATGTACACAGATTAAAGCCTGTATCCCACAATCAATTCCAAGCGAAGATCTGTGTGCGAGCGCAGCGAGAAAGGGCGTTATGTGAGGATGAATGGCGCCATCTCTTTCGAACGGTACTCAAGTCAGATGTAGGTTGATTTTGGTTCTAAAGCTTAGCCAAAATCCTATTTTTTTGTGTCAAAGTTAACTTTAAGGCGCTTTGCACATTGAACAACTATTCCAGCAACTGGCAACTAGCTGTTCACATATTTCAATGGGACTGCACATACATAGCAACTCGAGATTCAAGTTTCGGTGATCGTGAGCGATTTTCAGTTGCTGTAATCGATGAGCAACTAGCAACTGTAAAATATTATACCGGTTTCCACAACCGCCTCAACCGTCAAACGTAACGCGTCGGCCGATTTCACACTCCCTTTCCCAGTGCCCTGCAATGCAGTTGCTCACAGAGCGGCAACCGTAAACGTTATAGCAACTATTAATTGCTGCAGGAAACTTTTTAAAAGTTGACAGTTGCCTCAACTTATGTTGCTCCACGTGCAGAACGCCTAAACAAGGTTGATTCATAATAATGAAGGCTTTTAAAGACGGTCTACGATAGATGGCAGCACTGTATGTTCGGGTCCATGAGCTGTTAAAACACATGCGGGGATTCTCACGACCAAAATTCTAAATCTATGCTCACGACTCACGACAATACCCTTGACCACAGCAACGTTTGTGTATCGTATGTGATATCAGATATATTTTGGATACAATTTTTTACATAGCGCCACCTGGCAAAAAAGAGTAGAGAAAACCCTCATACTTTTGGGAATTTGTTAGTGTGAGAATCCAAAGATATGTGAGGTAATACAGATAACATTATTGATACCTTGAACACGTTGAATTGTTCATTAATTAGTAAACTAAAGCCATCCAAGGACTGACTTTGGCGAAGGTTCATTGATAGCGAGAGGGAGAGCGTGATGCCGGACTTTATGGATGTGGATGGAAATATGACGTATCAAATACATACAGAAAATGGTTATAGATCTTGATCTTGAAATTGTAGATCTTGGGGCCAGTCGCCAACATCCATTTTTCAATATCGAAAGCTAAAGTGTCCGAATCATTACGACAATAAGCTCATCAAATATCTAATGAAAATAAACACGTAGTTTGATATGAAGCAGTGTCATTACTAAATAAAAAAAATCTAGTAAGCAAATAGTGTCGTTTAATGTATCTTGTAGTAATTTTTTTCGAATGTGTAGGTACTGTGACCCCTAAGAATTAATTAAGAATTACCTGGGTCAATGACTTCCTAATGTGCCATTTGCGTTTCAGTAATTTCGTCTATCAACATGTCTAACGAAACGAATACCTTATATCAAAACCGTGTAAACATTTCGACCAACTTGAAACAACTGAGCTAAAATATCAAATAAAGAAAATTGAGGTCCAAAAAATTATCAAAACTATCTATTTCGTCGCCTAACTTTGAACGTAAAATCGTCAACAACAAAACCACAGCGATGAATGCTGAGTGCTGGTGGAATCGCTACAAGCGGCTAGATTTCCGTTAAAGCCGTTCATGGGAAGAAATCCGTCAGGAAAACATAAGAAAGTTTAGGAAAGCTGATCTGTGAATACAGATAGGTTGATATGATGTATTAAAGGTGACATCAGAGCATAAGTACCGCAAAAATAGAATTGGGAACAGGGCAGATTCCGAAAATGAAATTTAAATTTTAACCTTGCGAAAATGTTTTATTGCCAAAGAAATGGGACTGCAACCTCGAAAGAACCTTGTATCAATCTTCTTTAAGACAATATGCATCGTGCAGTTGATATAATAATTAAATTCACGTGGATCTTGGCTTTTGCCTGGGAAATAACCTTGTTTGCATTTTATGCAGGAGTGAGGAGACCTGCGTCTTTGTTTGTCTCAGTTAATTAATTTTAACCCCTTGAGGGTCATCGCGAACACCGGCGCTCGCAAACAATAGAGGTTTCTATTGTGTCAGGTTTTCTGACCACTGACAGGCTAAGGCTACGATGTGTTCCTCCATCAAAAATCAGAATTAATATTATTGTGTAAGGTTCAAAAAATAAAAACAACTCCTCAGGAGAACTAATTATCAATTCAAAGGTTTCGTGTTAGGACGTTTTTAAAACGGTCAAAAAGCCATTTTTCAAAGATTAATTTTATAAGTTTCTCTGTATTCTAAACCAATTGAAGACCCGACACGAGTCATCTGCATGGTAACTTCTATAATATTTAAAGTACCAGTGATTGAAATAGTCCCGTCGCTTGCAGTTTGAAAGGTAACAACAGTGGCTTTATTAGCTACTGCGACTTTAAATCTAATGAAAAAGTTCCAGTTCAAAGATAAATGCAAATGTATTTATTACTAGCTGTTGCCCGTGACTTCGTCCGCGGTAACTATGGTTTTTCAACTATCCTAACCCTTTAATTTTCCGGGATAAAAAGTGTCTAAAATGAAGACCAGGGATAACCAGAAAAACCTCACCTATATTCCTCGCGATGATTCCACGGATGCTACAGCAATATCTCCTCAAAATACGAGTGTTTCAAACGACATAATTTAATTTTAAACTCTCCATATTTTCTCGGAAATGTCTGTGTAAGATTATATTTTAAAGCGTCCTCGTACGGTCTCAGTGTTTCCTGAAATGCTTTAAACGATGCTCGCTATTTGGAGCCAAGGAGGTAATCTAAACAAATATACAAGTTTTACTTCGATTTGTCCGGGAAAATCTTAACATAAAATAAAACTGTAAACATATAATAAAGCTGCTGACTGGAGTAACAGAAGTGTTTATTACTCAAAATTCCCCATCTATCTATATTATCTATACATATAATAAAACTGTAGAGGTAAGTGCCTGAATATAGAAAAAATGCTTAAAACCAAGTCTGGGGGATGTAAAAATAGGGAAAATGCCAAAAAATGTTTATTTTCTTTGATTCTCTGTCTGTTTGTACGGGCTAATCTCCGAAATGGCTGGACTTTGCATGGTGATACATTGTTTCTCTGGTCAACATCTTAAATACTTTTTATTCCGGAAAGTTAAAGGGTTCCCGTGGGAAAGTTAAAAAACCATATTAACCGCGAACGAAGTCAGAGGCAAACGCTAGTCTTCAATAAAGGTGGATTGCCATGAAATGCAGCTCTAACCATAGTCGAAAAGCGTTTAAAGTATTAACCCAATCATGCCCGCCATACATCGAACCTAATGACCTTGCTTTCTTTATATCGGACCGAAGTCAATATTCAACAAGCGATTGTTTATGTTTTTATTATGCTTACAAAGATAATATTCCCGCCTCCAAATAACAGATACGATAAGTGTAGAAGTCAAGTTTAGTGACATTCAGAACAATGAGCGTTTTATGATACTTTGCTTCCATTATCTGTAATCGCGATGACTACCACAAGATATTAAGGCCCGGCGCACATTATCGGCATCGGCAAGGAAAGGAATCCTTCGGCATCCCTACATATTTTTCATCTAAAGTAAAAGGGCAAAAATTATTGAAAGAACTATTAGTGTGGTTTTAGAGCCATGATGCGCCGGCGGCTGGCACTACTCAACAGCCCTGGCAAGATTAGCACGTTTGCGGACAAGCATGCTATAGCCTTCTTATTGGAGAGTTTAATTATGTCGCGGATGCTACAGCATTCCAAGTTCATTGAGTTTTTTTGTCAGTGATGCTTGAGCAGTTGCTTTTTCCATGTAATAAAGGGATAAAGGGAGTCTATTCCTTACTGTCACTGCTGATACAACCACAGATCGCTTGCTGTCACATGTGACCTTTCCTGCTCACAAAAAAAAACAATGATTACTCCACCTCTACCCCGCGTGGTCAAGCGCACACTCGCTACTATGCCTCGGCATGCTGCAACGTTCTTAGGGATGACGCAGCGTCCTTAGGCATGTCGTACCGTCCAAACTACCCCCGAGTGTTGCCTTGGCGCGGCGGCGGCGTACTGAAGGATGCCGAAGTATCCCGAAGCAGTCTCAAGGCCGCCGATGCAGCAACCTCAAGCATACCGAAGCGGTATTTTTGTTACTACGGCCATATATCATGGAAATTTCTACTTTCGTTTCATGATTCTATTTATCAGCTAAAATCCTGAGCCGTGCCGATGCCTATAATGAACGCTGGGCCTAAAGATACAATTAGTATATCAAACATACAAAGGATTAGGACGCTTTGGCATTCGATATCTTAAACAAAGCTACCTTCGCCATGGTCAGCCCTTGGATGGGTAACCAAAACTTTGCTTGCCTTCCTACACAGAAAACACAGAGTATGGGCCGTAACACCACGCTGGCCCAATGCGGGTTGGTGGGTAGAAACGGTTGCAACACGACCTTGATAACGGCTTAACGTGGTCAATTCAAAATCACAAAGTATTGGCCACCCATCCAAGGACTTACCATGGCGAAATTAGCTTTGTTTTCAATATCGAAAGCCAAAGCGTACGGACCTCCTCAGTGTTCTCTTTAAAATACCAATTTGGTATAAGTCATTTATCCGAATCCTGTGTTTCGTTGATTTGCGAGCTAAATAAGTTAAGTCTGACATTACGTTCAAATTCATTAGTAGTTCGTTAGCATTGAGTTCTGGAAAGCTGAGATAAATCCATACTAATATTATAAATGCGAAAGTAACTCTGTCTCGCTTTCACGTCAAAACTATTAAACAAATTTAACCGAAATTTAGTACACAGATAGCTTGAGAAAAGACATAGGTTACCTTTTATGCAGATTTTCCCATGGGAACGGGTGGCATGCGGGTGAATATTAACAATTTTTAATAACGCCTCCCAGAAAAATGAAGGACAAATTTACGCCACTTTCAAGTTTCCTTCTAATAATGGATTGGCTATTTAGACTGGTCACATGCTGTTTTCTTAATTGTCATACAGCTTCTCATGGCTTTCCTTTATTTTCGTGCTAACGATGAATTCAAAATAAAACTATTTGGATTCTAAAATCGTCTTTAAACAACGATAGAGGTTAAAAGTTCGTAATTGAAAACTCTTTTGATTGACCTCTGTAGTTTATTTACCATAGACGAATATACCCGATGTACAGCCAAATCGTAAAATTGGGAGCTACGAATTATTTTTACGCATACGCTTACTAAATAGAACGACCTTGTCAAGGCGAACGGTCGAAAGAGGTCGATGTCTTATCGTTGATGTAACAAACTAATAATAGTTTCTTCAGAAAAGAAAGAAACAGCATTGTCTATGGTAATTTTACCGGGAAAATGTTTGATGTTTCGCTTTTTTAAATACGCTTGCAAATGAATTTCTCGTGACGTTTCGGCTTTCAAATTGAACGAATGTAGAGAATAAATCGTGGCTGATTCTTGTCTAAATACTTCAAAATCTAACACAAAAGGTTTCGAACTTCGCAGAGGGTCAAAAACCTGCAGTGGTTCAAACTTTTGGGTCTAGGCCCACAGCAATATCCCTGGCAACGATTGGCTGATGCATGCAGCCAAAGCTGCTGCCAGAAGTAACAGAAGTGTTTATTACTCAAAATTCCCCATCTATCTATATTATCTATACATATAATAAAACTGTAGAATATAATGCCTGTATATAGAAAAAGTTAAAATAGGGAAAATACCAAAAATTTTTGTCTGTCTGTTTGTACGGGTTAATCTCCGAAATGGCTTATTCCGGAAAGTTAAAGGGTTCCCGTGGGATAGTTAAAAAACCATTGTAACCGCGGACGAAGTCGCGGGCAACAGCTAGTGTTATATAAATTCAATATTTATAATTGTAAATAATTCATCATAAATAATATTTATGTTTTTTTTTACATATGACAGGTAAGCTCTTGGCCTTTATCTCACCTGATGGTACTTGACGATAAGGTCGAAGGTGGCAGCGAGCTTCATCTGTAAATCCTCAACAACTGAGGAACTGGCTATCTTACCTCTGTCAGAACACAAAAAATTCTTATAACATTGTTATTATGGCGACAAATTTAGGTAAGACGGTGGTAGCTAGCCAGGCGGGCTTGGAAGCCCTACCAACCAAACCGAGCAGAAAATCTGTCCCCATAGAGAATCGAACCCGGACCTCCCGATCAACACCCGGTGGTGTGAACCACTAGACCAGAGAGGCGGTAAAAAACGGGGTTGTTTAATATTTATCTCAAGAACTACTTTGAAAAATTCTTTCAGTGTTAGAAAGCCCATTAAGAAAGGCTATAGGCTGATTTTTTTTTAAATAATAAGGATTTGTTTTTTTTTTTCTTAAATACCTTTATATTAAAAGAAAATGCCTTTATAACTACTTGCATGTTGTGATTACCTGTAACTGTAAGTGCAGTAAGATCCATTATTTTTTGAACTCACAACACCATTGTAATGCTGTATCTTATGTTGGTGATCCATTAAATAAATAACATTACGCTTTCCCGAAGCAACTAGTGCACGCGGACGAAGTCGCGGGTTAAAGCAAGTGTATTAAAACTGTCCCACATACCACATTAGAGTTCCATATGAGATATAATCATCAAAATAAAAGTGGTTTCTTAGAATTTCTTTAACATGAACAAAGGGTAGCTTTTGCTTATTCAATGTATTGTGTACAAGTTATTAGACAATGTTACCTGGCCTTATAAGGCTTTGAACACACTTAAGTGAGGTCAACGACCGATCACCATGTTTACGATTTAATCGACATGAGTCATTGAAGAACACAGGCTTACTCAGAGTTGTATCACCTCTAAATCTAAATATTTACTACATAATGGATTGTAGATTCTTCTCAGTTGTGTGTAACATCTATCCAGGCTGTTAGAATTTGGAAGTAATTAATTGGGCAGCCATTTAACTATTTGGTCAGCAACAAAAAGGTCAGTCGATAAATCGTTTGGGCAGCAAACAAATATTTTGACAGCAATATAATTATTTGGGCAACAATATTGTTACCGGAAATGCATAAAATCTAGGAAAAGGATCAATGAAGGATCAAAGATTGATTCCTAGGAAAAGTATTCTGATAGATATTAGATTAAGATTATTTTTTTATAGCCCTTAAAAACAATATTTGTGTCATCAAAACCTACATTAAACAATTTGGCAGCAGAGAAAACATTTAAATTGCTGCTCAATTAGTTATTTCGCTGACCAATTAGTAATATCTGCCGCCCATAAGTTGCTGACCTATTAGTTATTTTGGCTGACCATTTGTATTTAAATAACACCCTTTGAATTTGAATTTGGTTTGAAATACAGAGTGTTTATGGATGATTTATAGTGTCTGATAATGCAGCTTAATAGCAATGCACTTCTGCCCACCCCTTTGGGAATGTAGACGTAATTATTTGCATGCATATTCATTTACGCAAACAAAATACGGACGTTTTACATGTACATAATTATAACAACTAAATATAGGCAAGAATGAAATGAAAGCTAAAAGGCACACATTAATCATTAGGAAAATATTCGCGGCCATCTTGTTTTGAAAATATTTTATGCCTAAGTCAAATCCGAATTCATCATGGAGACAGTCTAACTATACTGCAAATAAAATGCATTCTGCAAACCTTGGAATTCTGTATTCTTACTTTATAATTATATTTCTAAGTAATATCTAACCTAGTGTTAAAATATTTACGGTTTAAATTTAGACCTACAGTATTTAGACACCAAGCTAGCAACACGAATTTAAATAGCTGTGCACTGCTGCGATGCAGAAAATAGTGTATTGCAGAAGTGCAAACTGCGTATATACGCCCCTTTAAAGAATAAGATTATTTTGGCCAAAGAAAAGTTACCAGTCTCCAAAAATATGCAGGAAATACGGCAAAAACTTCGATGGAACCCAAGGTCCTTTTCGTAGTATCGAAGAAAGGATAAAATTATTATTGTACAATTCATAGTTCAACCCATTCTCTTTTTCAGCTGGTTTTGGTTGTTGTAGGGCTTCTAAGCCCACCTGGCTAGCTACCACCGTCTTACCTAAATTTGCCGACATAATAACAATGTTATAGCTTTAATTGTGTTCCGGCAATCAGAGGTAAGATAGCCAGTTCCTTGATTGTTGAGAAATACAGGTGAAGCTCGCTTCCACCTTCGGCCTTAGCGTCACTTACCATCAGGTGAAACGAAGGATAAGAGCTTACGTCTAAAGGAAAAAAAATTTTATTTATTAATATTATGCCTTAAAGATGTCAATTTATAGATGAAAATTGCGTATTTTATAATACTTAGTTATGATGAAACTTTAACAGCTTATCGTAGTCAACACATCTGACACCAACTCTAATCCTAAAATTCTTCAAACGATATTCAACTTTAAAAACTCACCGTTTAAGTGCAACATTAAATAATCAATTTCAAAGTTCGTGTTCGTCAGTCAACCAACTCAAAATCTGCCAAAATCCTTCAAACGATATTCAACCTTAATACTTCAGTTTTAAGGTGCAAAATTGATTCATCATGTTAAGTCAGTGAAAAATTATAATTGTTGCATTTTATGATGGCGAGTAGCTTCGCTCTTAACGCTATATGATAGGGTATAAGGTCGAATGATTTATTCGCCTTCGTGAATTGCAATATCTTTAACAGTATTTTTAGCAAGAATAGTATAAATAGCTAATATAATTAATAACTTAGTAACAAGCAGATTACTGTCAAATTGTTACTTAAGGGTCATTCGTTGCAAGAAACACTGGTCAATAATTACAGTATTATTTTTGTTATTTCACTTATTATTTTAACTAGCTGTTGCCCGCAGTTACTAAGGTTTTTTAACTATCCCACAGGAACCATTAATTTTTAAAATAAAAAGTATCTAAGATGTTGACCAGGGATAAGCTGTCACCATGCTAAATTACATTGAAATCGGTCCAGTCATTCCAAAGATTAGCCCATACAAACAGACAGAGAAACAAAAAAAAACATTTTTTTTAGGTATTTTCCCACTTTTTACATCTCCCTGACTTGGTTTTAAGCATTTTTTTTTCTATGTACTAACATTCGACCTCTACAGGTTTATTATATGTATAGATAAAGATAGGTGAATAAACAAAAGTAACTTATTTTCATATAATTTCTTCTGAATTGTTTAATTCATTATCATCTTATAGTCATTGTGGAAGATAAAAACAATTAAGGACTCATTTCTTATTCTTTCTGCCCTTTACCCACTTTAACCTTGTAGTGGTTAGTAAGGTTTGGCTTTCAATATAGACAATGAAGCTACCTTCACCATGGTTAGCCTAGGATGGGTGACCAAAACTGTGATCTGTGAGGCTGAGGATGATAAACCATTACTTCCTTTCAGACATTTTATATGTTGTATGTAAAAAATATATTTTTGTAAATTTATACTTAATTTTTTGTTTATTTTGTAAAATCCTGACATAATGTTTTGATTTTGATTTTGATCACACACAGAACACACATAAAATTTGTGTTATTCCAATTCACGCACTAATTAATTACTATGTTTATAAACAATTATTGTGTACCTACTTCATTTATATTGTAAGTATAGAATTTTTTACCCAACTTTTTACTTAAAAAATTTTGAAAATACAAGACTGAATCTATTATTTTAGTTTTCTTAAGGGGGTGGGTGGATGTCAAACATTTTCTTTTTAAGGATTAAAAAATCCTAGTACTATCTCAGATTTGTTTTGTAAGGGAAATGCAATCACTAAAATAGTACTAGGATAACCAAATTTCTAGACAAGAATCACATACTAAAAATTGATTTTACATAGCAATTTTTTAATGCTAGATCAGTGTCTGCTGTTAAAAAAAGTAATAAAATTTTTGTTGTTCACTATTCTAGTTATTGTTTGTTAGTAAGTTATTATAATATCAAATAATTATGTACCAATTTACTACGAAAAATCGCATCGCATCTAAATTCCTTATCAAGTACAAGATGAACTGATAAGGTGTTTAATACCGAAGGTATATATGTTGTACTCATTTATGTTTGTGAGTACCTACTTAACATAGTGGGTAAGTGGTTTAAATTGAAGTTATTGAATAATAGTATATAGTAATACTGGTAAACTCGAAGTTTTCTGTACTTAGGCAAAGGTAACCGTACAATGCAATTAAACCATGATAAACTGGATGCGGTTTACTAAATTAAGGTTATGTCAAAATTTCGTGTCAGCCAAAATTGTTTTTGTAACACAGCTGCAACATTGGTCTTACGTTTCGCTCCGATACACCACAATAACGGAAGATTTTCCACAAAAACCTGTAAACGCACTAGAAAACCGTAATCAGTAATCACTATTCGCGAATCGTAGCACAGAAAGTCAAAAGTGCCTTGTAAAATCACTTCAATTCACTGCAAGATCCAGGCGAGTACACTTTCCCTAATCAAATTATCAATTCAAAAACTGAATACGTAGTTTTAATTTATTTTATAGGTATTAATAATCATAACAAGAACCGTCGATAGCGAATTCTGTTTGTGACTGACTTCCGATCGAACAAAGGCAACTGATGGAAAAGAACACGTCATCGTGACAACTAAAGCGAGATAGCGCTATATAACGAAGTAAGATAAACGGTAATAGGCACTTCACCGCTTAATAAGTTACAAAGTACAAAATATTTAATTATACAAAATTGTACATGTTACTGTAGTTATTATATGCGCATAAAAACTTGTAAAATCAAGTGGAATTGATAAAAAAAATGTTTGTAAATATAATGTACGTGTTTTCTAAAACTCCTATGGTGGCGCCATCTATGAGCTTACGACAGAAATATTAATGAAAATGTTTTGCTACTCCCCGCTAGATGTCGGGATTGCGTGCTTTTATTAAAATAATGGTTTATAAATGTGTGTGGAGCACTAAAAACTTTAATATCTATGTTATTATTGAATTGTTAATTTATATTAATTTTAGCGTGTATATAAAGTATGAAATAAGTATAATCACAATCATGCATTATGAGTAATATATTTTTAAATATATTTACTCAAAAAGTAAAATACGTAAGAAATAACAAAGTTATGTCTAGATTTTTTTAAATCATCGATCAGTTCTTTGTAATTTGCATGAATTATTTAGATAATGCCTATCTTCTATACGGAAAATATGTATTTATTTTTAAGTCCATTAGAATATCAGCATAGATAGTAATCATATCTTGTGACTGTTTTATGGTTAGCGTTTTATGGTTAAACTTGTACAAACTGTTGGCAGTTTGTATATATTATTTGATTGGTATCAATTTAAAAGTAAATTAAATCATTAAATAAATATCTAAAATTAATTTAAATAAACTAAAAAACATATATAACAAAATACATCATAAAAATATGTCTATAAACGCATAAACACAACCTAAGTTGCGTCGTTGTTAATATTAGTTCATCACTAGGAGGCGCCACCTATTCTTTACATCGCGCTAATATTTACATTCACGGATTTTTAAGCTCAATAAGCCTAAAAACATTAGGTTTTTGTTAAATTTATATTCGCCTTAGACACAGTAATACGTTTTTGTAAGCTCCTTGGGTGTTATAACAATTTCCAATTAAACTACGGTCGATTTACATAAAGTCATATCGCATATTGGACGACGCAACTTCTGTTTTTAAATAAAAGTGTGTTTTCTTTACGTAAATTATTAAGCTATTTTACATATTATAAGGTACCTCCTCTCCAGGGCCCGTAAAAATTGTCCATGCTGTATATATTTTTTAAATCTTATTTATAAAATGTACTTTTATATTAAATACATGTCAGTCCCATTGTACCATTACCTTAAGTATTTACACAAAAATTATAACAACTTACATACTATGAAGTCTGGGTGGCGGAGCTGGCGAGCATGAGTCTGAAAAGCATCCCTGCCTCCGGTAAATTTGGATACGAGAGTATTTTATTGAAGTATCCTACATCTTGTCAAAACCAAACCTTGTTCAATCCCAAACTCGCCAATAGAACCTCCCTGGCCTGTCGAAAACGGACACACTCCGCCAGCAAATGTTGCGTATCTTCAATCGTGCCACATATGTCACAATTTGGGCTTTCGACCGAACTTATTCGACGGAATATGCCCAGATCTTGATCTGTGAGCCAATACAATAAGCTTTCTATTTAATTTACTAAAATTTGACCATGGTTTACACAAAGGTTTCGGCTGTATCGTTCTATACCATATGCTTTTATTTTGAGATTTCAATGCGAACTCCTCTCTCATTAGCTGCCTGATTGAATGTTGAAATTTTCTGGAACTCGTTCTTTTTCATGAGTAATTTTGTCATTATATCTTGTGACATCTTCTTATTCATTACACTGACTTGCATGTAATTTGTGTAACGTAAGACAATTTTGTGTAAAGGGAGGATGAGGATGGACCCCTCGCAGAGTTTCTTGCCTGTATCTTCTCTTGACAAGGCCTCCCGGTAGTGAACAGGTAGAAAAAAAATTTACAGGTAAACAAGTAGAAGTTTTGTGTTCGTAAACTTTTATTGTTATGACGCGTCATAAGATGATTAAATAAAGAATTTCCTTTCAATTTCATTGCATTTCATTTTCGACTTCTCACTCATTCTGTATAAATTATCGACAGTAACTGAATCGTGTATTATGTACTACCTGTTATAATGTAGACATACTTGTAGGCACATCTATTATTAGACGATGATGAAAATAATTTATTGTTAAGCAATCTCCATTTTCTGGATGATAAGAAAATTTATAAAATATAGATTAGATATTAAATGAAGATTCCAGCTGTTATCTTTGGTTTCGATATTGGAAATGAAGCATCTTTCACTGGTTGGTACTTGGATGGGTGACCAAAACTTTGTGATCTCGAGTTCCGCCCTTAGAAAGGAAAGATAAGCCATTGTGCATTGGCCTTGTTCGCTATTACTGTATGTTTTTCTCAATGTAGGAAGGCTATGTCCAGCGATAGGACATAATGTATGCTAAGTGACGAACGGGCTATGTTAGATAATTTAACATATCGCTCATCCAAAAGAATATTGACGTAATTACGTTTTTGCGATTTTTCAGGAGAGCGTTTTAAAAGTTTGACATCGAATATATTGTGTATTTTCAATCATTCTATTGATATATTTTAATAGTTATGTTGTGTTCCTTTACTACCAATAATATAACGTAAAAAGTTTGCGAGAAAACTTAAGATAACTATTTGAAAAAACGAAATAAAACAAACCAGACGTACATTTATGAGATTTTATACATCAAATACAATTATGACATTAAACTAGGTTTGGATATGGGAATAAATCATGAATTTAAACAACATTATATTAAATTTTAGTTTTATTTTTATAAATCTGTCTACATTTTATAAACTTTGTCGATGTTTCCGCGTATCCTTTCGAAGTATAGGCCAACACCATGACGGCAGTGACTCTCTCTGTCGGGAACTAATGGAACAACAATTCTGTCGTTTTTACCATAGATAAAACGTGCAAAACATGAAGTTATGGCATCAAAAACTCATTTTC
This sequence comes from Parapoynx stratiotata, assembly GCA_910589355.1. Taxonomy (NCBI): domain Eukaryota; kingdom Metazoa; phylum Arthropoda; class Insecta; order Lepidoptera; family Crambidae; genus Parapoynx; species Parapoynx stratiotata. The sequence continues at coordinate 2,648,062 of OU342476.1, read as the reverse complement.
GACTTTTTCGTAATTATGTAATTATTCTTTTGGATGAGCGATATATTATAAAGAGTTATTTTAAATTAATCAACAACTTGACAAGACTAGATAGCTTACATCATAAATGACAAAATTTATTCTACGACTCTTGAAAAAATACTCAAATTCAAAGTCATTTGATCAAATTGGTATCATCAAATAAATTTTTGACAAGTCAAAACAAAACAAATTATAATTATCCTTAAATTGATAATACCACTACTTTCTTACGGCCTTTTCACTACCGGGAGGGCTTGTCTAGAGAAGATACAGGCAAGAAACTCTGCAAGGGTTCCATCCTCCCTTAACATCAATATGTTCTACAACCTAATGAAATTACTTTTGATATGAGTCAACTCGCCTATTTCCACTTACCAGTACATTATTATATTTCTTGTTCACCATTATCAGGTCCTCAATATCGGGGCTCAAGCTTCTCATGGTGGGCATGACTTCGTCTGCCATAGCCGCCATTTCTCTGAAACAAAAAAGATTTCGTAAGTTCCATTTTCTTTATGTAAAAAGGTGATCACCGGCTCCCGTAGACAACACCGGAAGATAGGCAGATGCGTTTATACGCTCTCTTTTTAATTCAAATTCATAAAATTCTTCCCTAGTCGTACTAATATACAGAAAGATCAATTCAAATTGGACAAGTCATCGACGAACGGTAAATACTCGTATGTAAAATATGGCTATAATTATTGTTCAATAAAACATTATTATCAATCCCGTTATAGATAAATTAATTAATTACCAAATCAATTAATTAGTCTTCCTGTAAATACCTTTTTTCTGTGACGAATTACCTCATCGTGTGGTAGCGGCTCATTAAATGAATACTACCAACCCGTCTCTTCCCTTGGGTGTCGTAAAAGGCGACTAATGGACTTAGAACTGCACAACATCCACGGGCATCACCTGTCACGCTGAGTGCAGTCACTGCTTGGTGAAGCGCGAATTATGGCAGTGGATTGCTTTTGCGGTGCTTTTGCCTAGTCTCTGACTAACCCTTAGGGGATAATAGCTGTGATTATATGTATGTATGTATGTATGAATTACCTAAGCGTTAAAAAAATGAATTTTATTTTCTCATAACCAGCATCACATAATCGTCACGTCTCTATCTTCGAAGGGGTAGTCAGTCAGTTCTCTTTCTCATCACGCCTGTGTATCACGCCTCATCACGCTCTTATCACGCCTTATAACACGCCTCTATCCTCGAAAGCGTGAAAGTAAGTTCTTCAAGCTTATATATCACGACCACGACCTCCGTGGTCGAGTGGTCTGTACGCCGCGCCGGTCTCAAGGCGTCGCCATCTCGAGAGGTTCTGGGTTCGATCCCCGATGGGGGCAAATGTTTGGGTGATGAATTTTCAGGCATTTGTTCTCCAGTCTTGGATGTTTATATATATTTTTCATATTTATATGTATTTATCTACGAGTATAAAATATATTTATCCGTCATCTAGTGTCCGTACCAAAAGCAGCATTAGTTGCTTAAAATGGGGCTAGTTGATAGGTGTGAACGTTTTAAGATATATTTATTTATTTATCATGCTTAAGATATATATAACATAACATAACATATCGTCACGGTTTTATATCACGTCTCATCACGCCCCTATCCCCGAAGGGGTAGGCAGAGGTGTTAACACCTGCAATTCCTTTAAAACCTGATTAGTATATTTTGGCCTAACGCGATTTGATCTGTAGACCCGGTTGCAATACCGACCGGTACCGGATTAACATGCCTGAAGCACGTATATTCGAGATCTCAAACTTTTGGTCACCCATACACATCCAAACAATGGTGGTAGGTGCTTAGCTTTCAATATCAAAAAATAATCACTGCCGGTTGCTGACACATGAATGATTAAACATAAAGAAGGTACAGTTCCGAACAATTTTACAAATAAAAAATGCTAATGAAATTTTTGAGTCCTTCAATGACCTTGGTATATGTATATAATAGGTTCATTATCATACATAGCTATATGTTTACAAGGTGAACGCCCGCACGTGTATCATAAATTATTATTGATTTCGTGGTTATAGCAAGCAAATAAAAGTCGGTAAATTTTTTACCACGTTTTTACTAACTTGTCTTTTTGTCACTTTCAGGTCGATATTTCAACTTTCAGATTTTATATGGAGACACGCACAGACGCACGTGACTACGCACAGCGGCAGCGCCATCTATTGATGGCTGTTAAACTACCAACCAACAGATGGCGCTGTGCATAGTTAAAAATAATAATATTAGACATGAAATCTAAAAACCACGTTTTTAAAAAGCTAATTAATAATAAATATGCGAACCCGAATGGGGCGGGGAACGTGGGGGCGCATCTTTGTAACTATTACTTACGATTTATGCATGCCATGTAATTCCTAAAAAAGAACGCAATCTGTAGTTAGACCTATCGTCATTTATGGATCGGAATGTTGGCCTTAAAGCAGATGGATGAACAAAGATTGCATGTACCTGAAATGCTAATGTTGAGGTGGATGAGAATGGATAGAGTGAGGAATGGAAGTCTGGAAGTTGCCCCGTTTGCTGATAAACTGAGAGAAAAACGACTTTCCTGGTATGGACATGTATTAAATATAATCACGACTATTATCCCCTAAGGGTTAGTCAGAGACTAGGCAAAAGCACCGCAAAAGCAGTCCCCTGCTATATCAGTGTGACAGGTGGTGAGCCCGTCGCCACTATAAGCTATTGGATGACTGTGTAGTTCTAAGTCCATTATTCGCCATGTAATGATTAGAAAGAATGATCCTGTCACCAAAGTAATGGATTTGAAAGTGGATGGGCGTGTGGGGAGAGGAAGCCTGAGGAAAGGATGGATGGATTGTGTGATGATGATATGATGAGGATGGGAGTGAGTGTGGACTTGGCGAGTGATAGGAGAGAGTGAAAGAAGATTACATGTTGCGTTGCCCCCAAATATATTAGGAATAGTGCAAGACAAGAGGTAAAATATCAATTTTGAGTTCACATACCATGACGCCTGTATACCCAAAGTGAAGGGCAAAGGTGTTAAAATATTCTAAGTCCTCAAGTGAAAGGGCAAGCCTATTGCCTCGCTTAAGCAACGAAATATATATCAAACGGAAATAATTTTTTTTAACTCATTGGTACATGCAGGGATTGAACCGGCATTCTTGTGTATGTTGCGCCTGTTTCCTCAACTGTGCCATTGATAGAGGTATACGTTCACTGTTCTAAATGTTTTTGTTTTGATAATGATCGTAAAAATCGTTACAACGCCATCTATTGGCGGAGTTTGGAACTACTCTAACCATTTTTTAAGATGTAATAGTACTAAGTTTGTATTTTATAACTACATAGTACACGATAGGAATTGTGTAATGTGAAATGTACATCTTAATTATGCTTTTCTATGTTTACCAGGAACCTTGAAACTTTTGGTGGGTAAATAATGAGTTTCGCGCCATCTGTCTGCAGTTTTTAGAAGTTCAGTTTCATTTGAGCATGATAAATAATAACTAAACAAACTACGTCAGTACACAACAGTGACGCAAGCGTTAAACTTTAGCACTCTGATAAATTAACTTGTTTTATAAATAACTTAATATAATGACAAGAGGAAAATGTCGATTAAGTTAAAGTGACAAGGTAATGTATGGTGCTTTCGTGGGTGAAAATGTTAAACAAGGAATCTATTAAAAACTGAATGGACGTATCACTCTATTAAATTTGATATTTGTCTTAAAAACTCAGGATATTCCATGAACTTAATATGTATAGAACCCAAGAATTTTGTACTGTATGATGGATGCCAAACTCCCATACAATAGCATGAGGCAATGTTCTGTCTCGATCAGTAGGTGTTCCCTCTCATTCTATCACTTTAATGAATGAAATTGTCATTTCGTAGTAAAGCTTTCTATTACTACTAATGACGTCACACAAAAATACAAACAAATTTCTCAAACAAATACTCTCATTTAATATGTGATTTTTGACTCAGCTGTGAAATGATAAGGTACATCCAGGATATCACTCACTCACACAACATAAAACAACGCGCGTCATCATTAGTTTTATATTTTTTTATTTAAAATATTGAATTACAAAAATTTACAAAATTCTTGATGGAACCCAATAGATTCACCCAAATGCCAATTTGACGTTTAATTTAAAAAAAGTTCCACATACCTATACCAATTATCTTAAGTCCTTACCTATGAAATTGGTGTTTTTATTCTGTCTTAGCAATTTGTCCGTAACTATTAAGTTTCAGAACATTCTTATAAAATAATTGCCTCTTCTAAAAATAGACCATATATTTGAGCTCGTATTATTTAATTTGATAATTTTTTTTAAGTTAAATTGTGTAAAAATTAGACACAAAGACAATTATTTTTAACTGCCTCCCGAATACATCATTTGATTTGCATTAACATAAAAACGATGAATAATTTTTATCAAGCGTGTTGACACACATATTGCTAAAGCTTGTCTAACGATACATGCCAAATATTATTATCTCTGGATTTGTCGTTGTGAAGAGAACTGATAAAATGTTAGTATGTAAAATGCAGACATCCCCAAAATCTCCATACAAAACACCAATTTCATAGGTAAGGACCTAATATTTGCTTGTCTTCCAATCGCTTCTACTCGCAACATCCATCACTCACTCGCCCTTCCTAGCCAATGTCCTCGTTCACAATCAATCCACGTTTTCTTCAATCTCCCACTTCCCCATACACATCCACTATCTTGTCCACTTACTTTACTTACCAATGATAAGATAAAAAATGTTTTTCAATATCTCAGTAACACCTTTCATTTAGCTACTTGGGTATTACATAGATGACGCAAGTATAACGATTTGTATTGAAACCAAGCGTGTCAACTTTTTAACGTCTGTGACGTCACGTCGTAATCTTGAGACGGGAGACCCAAACTGATTGAAAGATACCGATGCCGCCGATGCCTCTGCCAATTATCACACAACAAGGCTATTTCTTAGTTTTTGCAGCCATTCGGACGCGCACAGACTAGTTATCTTTGTAAATATACAAGTATATATATGTGGTTAAAACAAGCAAGATAATATTTCTTTTATTGCGTTTGACGGTTCATAACGATAAACTTTATTCTTTCTTACCAGCATGCACATCATTCACAAGTCCACATATCACACACACAATAGTGTGTTTAAAAAGTTTAAATAGTTACCATAGTGCCTAAGTTAAGAAATTGCACTGTAACAATAGGAGGAATCGTTGCCGACTAAAATACAGGACTTGTCCTCACTAGGACAAGTGTAGTAGCATAAGTTTTAATCGACAGTCACTTTTTTCATAATATTATTTCTCATAATTACTCATAATATCACTTTTACTATCTTCGACCTGCCCAATAACACGAATGGTCGCAATTCTTCTTATTATGCCGTAACAACGTTTCAAAATCCGGTCTCGTCTGGGTGGACTTTGGACCCAGGTCCATTCATTACGTATGACATAAGACGAGCGTAAACATTGGCCCACGTTATTTAAACTATTATATTGGCAATAGTGCTAAGTGCAATAAGAAATTGTTTATTTTTCTTTCAATATCAAAATCAAAAATAACTTTATTTCATAGTTGATGACCACCGTGGTCGAGTGGTCTGTACGCCGGTCTCAACGCGTCGCCAGCTCGAGAGGTCCTGGGTTTGATCCCCGGTGGAGGTAAGTGTTTGGGTGATGAATTTGCAGACATTTGTTCTCCAGTCTTGGATGTTTATATATATTTATATATATTCAGGATATTTATATGCATTTATCTATAAAATATATTTGTCCGTCATCTAGTATCCGTAACACAAGCAGCATTTAGTTGCTTAAAATGGGACAAGTCGATAGGTGTGAATGTCTGAGGATGAGGAAATTGTCAACATTTTACATTTTAAATAATAATAATTCATCATAATATTAATGTTCATTACCGCGAGCGCTTGTATCAAGTACAACCACGACGCTTTGTTATTGTAATCGACACAAGCGGCCGGATTCCGAGAGTAAGGCTTTTCATGAGAAGAACCCGGCAAGAAACTCATTATTGTCAGTATTGAATGTTTTACATAATTTCCATTAATCCATCAAAATAACATGCTTTTATGATAACGAACGACAGCAAATAACTATTTCCCCACCATTTTATCCTCCAGATACTCTTGGATTTTGTAATAGCCTTTTTTCATTAAAGTTTTTTAATATAAGCTTTAAAGTTATGTTCTGTTATATTTGGTGGGATTTTTATATATTTCGTCCTCATCCTATATTTGTCCCACTGCTGGGTACTGGCCTTCCTGCATGGACACATGAGGAGTATGGGCCGAAACACCACCACGATGGCCCAATGCGGGTGGGTGAGTAGAGCCTTCCGTTGTTTTCAAGATCGAAAGCCAAAGCATACTTACCACTACGCCATAAATTTATATGAAAAGCTACAAATAAATAAATACATCATATATAACGACCTCCGTGGTCGAATGGTCTATTCCATATGCCGTGCCGGTCTCAAGGCGTCGCTATCTCGAGAGGTTCTGGGTTCGATCCCCGGTGATGGCAAATGTCTGGGTGATGAATTTTCAGGAATTTGTCCTCCAGTCTTAGATGTTTATATATATTAGGTTCTTACCTATGAAATTGGTGTTTTGTATGGAGATTTTGGGGAATTCTGCATTTTCTATACTAACATTTTATCAGTTTTCTTCACAACGACAAATCCAGAGATGGCAATATTTGGCATGTATCATTAGACAAGCTTTAGTATTATGTGTAATATCACACTTCATAAATATTATTTATCGTTTTTAAGTGAATGCAAAATAAAATGATGTATTCGGGAGGCACTTAAAAAGAGTTGTCTCCGTGTCCAATTTTAACACAATTAAACTTACAACAAATTATCAAAACAAATCAAAAGAACTCAAAAATATAGTCTATTTTTTTACGAGGTAATTATTTTTTAGGAATACTCTGAATCTTAATAGTTACAGACAAAATACTAAGACAGAATAAAAACACCAATTTCATAGGTAAGGACTCAATATTTATATATTCAGGATATTTATATATATTTATCCGTCATCTAATGTCCGTAACACAAGCAGCATTGGTTATAATGGGGATAGTTGATAGGTGTGAATGTTTGAAGATATTTATTTATATATTAGCCCTACCAAAAAGTTGATTGGTGTCTCCATTTAAGCAAATAATAGTTTGAGCCTCCGAAAAATATTATCTAGGCAGTAAAAAAAACTGTCCAACCTTTTTTGTAACGTCCCTACAAGCCACGGTTAAATGAATGAACTGACAGTTTCTTCATCTGTGACTGGCTTTATTTTTCTAGCAGCATGCCGCAGAACTAAGCTTTTTTAGTTTTATTAAATGCTTTTAGCATTTGACTCTTACTAAACCAATGTCAGCAGTACAACGCGGGCTCCATTTATGTTGTTAGAAAAAAATATTAAATAAATTGCTCATTTTAATGAAATAAAACCAATTGGAATTTATTTCAAGGAGTATCTGTTTTAATTTATTGCTCTTATTTCAGGCCACTCCCTGCATAACGAGTTTTAAGTATCAACTATCAATAATAATTCATAAACCTTATTGGTTTACACACACATAGGCCCGTATTACAGAACCAAACTCAAGCGTAGATCTCTGCTTGAGCGCAGATAAAAAGGGATAGCGCTATGTGGGATCAATAGCGCCATCCCTCTCTAACAGCGCTCAAGCAGAGATCTACGCTTGAGTTTAATTCCGTAATACGGGCCGTAGAGTCCGAGGTAATTAACCATTCTCATCTCAACAGTCAACATACATCGGGAACATGATACTATATGGGAGGGAACCTGGGAACCTCCCATATAATATTATATTCCTGTAATATCTGATTGCATAAAATTTTCAAGCTTAATATGAATTGGCCTAATGGCATCTACACAAACTACTACTATACTTACGCATAATTGATTTTGGCATAAAATTTTATGCATAATTATTTACGCATAATTACAAATGGCATAACCATCTTAAAGCATTATTTACTGTTCGCATAAAATTTAAGAAATATTTACCAATTCGGTAGTAAAAAAACGATTCGGGCGCTTCTCGCTTTGCTCGCTTGGCTCGCGTGTTGAGAGCACAGTTCACCTAACTCTCCCTCGCCCGTCGTCTAACCTAATCGACTTTATATTATGCCGTAAACCATTATACGGAATAATACATACATACATACATACAATCACGCCTGTAATTCCCGAAGGGGTGGGCAGAGTCCAAGGAGCTCTGTGTTCCTTAAGACCACATTTATCCATACAATAATTGGGTTTGCTCAGATGAAAAATCGTGAAAGAGTAGTAACAAGTGGCTAGCTCATCGCCTACACAATCACAGACCCAGTACCCAATACGCCCTTAGTCGCCATTTACGACATGCTAGGCAAGAAAAGCACTTGGTACATTCTTTTTGTGTCCCGGACCAACACGGGACGGAATAATATTATAGATAATTACATTAGTCTAAATGTTTTATTAATTGAAGCTATGGGCAATTTCTCTAGTTTGTGTTGCTATTCAGAGAGGTAATTCAGCCAGCCTTTTTGGTACGTTTCCAGCGATGGATATACGTGCCGACGATTTTTTCTTATAAAATCTTTTTTTTTACTTTATTTAAATTTACTGTTAGATTAAGCTGTTTTTGTTGTTTAGTTATTGTTCTTAGTCTAAATTATCATAATGCGAAATAAATATTATGCCAAAGAACATTTTGGTAAAGTATATTATGAGTAAAAACATAATGCGAAAAAAAAAAGAGTCCCTATTTGGCAATCTGCCAATCTGCCAATCTGGACATTTCGAGACCTTGACATTATTAACCACATTTTAGGAATTCGTCTTTCTGTACTAAAAGCCACATGTATAACACGACTTCTGCTTTCGGGGTAAATAAGGTGTGATTAGAATACTGTATTATTTCCTTATCATTACAACGAACAATCATAATTATTATTATTATGTTTGTTACCGTATCACTGATAAAATCGTCGCAAGCCGAGCGTAGATATAGTATACATCTATACATTTGCTAGATACCTATGTATAGGCCTTACTTTATCTTAATTAATAGCATTATTATCATCAATATATTTTTTTAAGGCAGCGGTAGCCGAGTTGGGACGGACGGGGCAATACTTGTTCGAGAGGTCGCGGGAAACGCGGATTCGATCCCACCGTGCCGCCACCACTGAGTTTGAATAAAACTTATATTCAGTTCATTTTCAATATCGTTTGCATGCATGAATGCATGGCCTGTTTCATGGGGACCTAACATATCTGCCGAAAAGTGGGTGTTTAACACCTCTGTTAAATTAAATGGCGAAAAGTAGGCGGGGCAGGGGAGATGATATGTATGTTTATGTATCTATTTTATTTTTTTCAATATATTTTCAGGAGAAGGAAAAAGGGGTTTTATCAAGAGCTCAGTGGCGTAATGGTTCGTACACTTAGGCTTTCGATGTCGAAAACAAAGCTACCTTCGCCACGAACAGTCCTGGGATGGATGACCAAAATTTTGTGATCTTGAACGTCGTGTTTTGGAAGGCAGCTTAGCCGATTTACCAGTCAGTGAATCACTCGTAAAATACACAGTCATTTCAATACACTTTTTATGTGGATACCATCTATTGGAGCTTTTTACACAGTATACTAAGATAAAAACTCGATATATCATCATAATCATGGGCAAAAAAGTATTACATAACAAGGTACCTATATTACTAAAATTGTTTGATGACCGTCGGTTTTTTTGTCGAACCCAAGGTCGCCGGCAATTTACTTCATACAAGTAACTACACAGAGATTTTTTGTTAGTATTTCATCATTATGTTAAATGCTACTACATGATTAATAATAATTTGCAATCATATTTTCGTGTAGGTTATTTAGAGGCAGCGATAGAGGGATAAAAACCGCCTAAGTTGGCCAATTCTGCTAATTTATTTTATTTTGAATCTAAAATGGCCGAGTTTCGCAATTCCTATTGAATTCTTATTATGAATTATACACAAATTCGTAAAATGGCCACATGGCCAACAAATCAAAAACAATTCATAACAATAATTCATTGATTTGACAGTTTTGTATGGGAATTCGTAAAATAGACCACAAATTAGGAATTGCATGAACGTCAACAAATTTTGAAATTCATTATTTGCTGTTTTCAAGAAATAAATTAATAATGGCAGATTTGGGCCTCTATGAAATTTTGAGGAATTGCTAAGGATCTGCCAACAATTCTGGAATTGAATTACTTCTCGCAATATTGCGAAACTCGGCCTTTTTAGATTCTGAAACGCATGAGAAATACTTAAGTTCTTCGAACGTTATGTGACTTCTGCTAGCAAAACGCAACGTTGCGCGCTTCGGTTGCCTTCGGTTTTATTCGGTTCCATTCGATTTGCTATGTTACATAAATCAAAAGCTTACATTTCAATCGTCAATGTTTATTCTGCTAAGCATTCCTTCTTCAAACGCATTGGTTACGCAATTGTAACGATTCGGAAACGTCCGGTTAAATTTATAGTAGAATTGGGGTGCTGGTCGGGATCTCGCCATCGGGTGTTTGATTGGGAGGTCCGGGTTCAATTCCCCATGGGCGAATAAGGTTTTCTGCTCGGTTTGGTGTGTGGCAGGGCTTCTAAATCCACCTGGCTAGCTACCACCGTCTAACCTAAACTTGTCGCCATGTTAACAATGTTATTAGCCAGCAATACTCAAAAAGACGCCCACGACCTCGTGGTTTCTTTTTCCTTTAAACTTTCCGGAATAAAAAGTATCTAAAATGTTGACCAGGGATATAAGGTATCACCACGCAAAATTGCATTGAAATCCGTCCAGCCATTTCGGAGATTAGCCCGTACGAAGACAAACAGACAAACTGACAGAGAAACAAAAAATAAATAAAATATTTTGGCATTTTCCTTTTTTCTTCATGCCCATGACTTAATTTCTAGGCATTTTTTTTCTATGTACAAACATTCGACCTCTACAGTTTTATTATATGTAAAGATTATTCGATTCATGGCGTAAATCCATAAGAAGCGGTTGCCTAAAATACAGATTAAAATTAACAAGTTTACAGTTAAAATATGTAAATAATTTCGATAAACCAAAAAAAAATCATTTTTTGGCAATATCATACCTAATTCGTTGGTTTTTGGTTCTTTGTAATAGTGGCAATTAATTTCTCTAATCGTTCGAAGAAGCTATCGATTGAAAACAAAGCTACCTTCGCAATGGTCAGGCCGTGGATGGGTGACCAAAACTTTGTGATCTCGAGCTCCTCCGAGCTTCGGAAGGCACGTTAAGCCGTTGGTCCCATTCGCTATTGCGGCTGTTTCTACCCACGGACCCGCAATGGGCCAGCGTGGTGGTGTTACGGCCCATACTCTTCATGTGTATCTCCGTGACGAAGGTCTGTGCCCAGCAGTGGGACGTATATAGGCTAAGGACAGAGGACAAACAAAACGACTGTCGCCTTGGTTACTTCTTGGATGGTTGATCGAAGCTTTCGAACTTTATGGTGACGAGCTTCAGTCCGAGCGACAAAAAAGTAGACAATCTAAGAAGTCTGTAAGTACACACAAGTTAAAATTGGACAAAAAATTTATTTCAAATTCGTACCTAGATAGCACATTATTCGCGGATTGTAACTGATAGTGAAACCGAAGATTAGATAATATGATACAAATTAATCAACCATATCGAAAATCCTATTTGTATCTATACAAAACTGGACAAAATGGTAGATTTTTGATAGACGTTTTTCAGCTATCGTGGAGACTCTATAGCTGATAATTTAAAGGCCGAGTGAGAAAAACGATATATTAATTTATTGTTTTCTACGAAACAAAAAAAACTGAATTATCACTGAATTTAAGAACTAGGATTATATTGCTAGGGTAAGGATTATCTTGCAGACAGTTTTTCATTATGTAAATAATTCCTTTCTTGTATGTTTTCTTTTTTTTAAATGTCAGGGTTTTTTTTGTTAGCTTTAAGGAGTTAAGCTGTTTTATTTGTTTTTTTAGAATAGTAAGTTTTTAAACCTCTCTTACTTGCTAATTCATTTGGTTATCTATACGTGCTTATCTGGTTTATGAAGAGCGAGCGACATACTTTATGTCATTTTTAAATCAGTCGTGACATAAGAGTGAGATATTAATAATATTATAAAACTACGCCTTATATCTCGAGTGTTTAAAATGTTGATAAGACTGTACTACAGTTATAAATATACTCATTACACAAATTCAAAATGACGTTTCTTCCGATTTAGATTTAGCACATAAACTAATGTTGTTATTTTTTTTTAATTCTCCCATGTAGGGAAGGCAAAGGGAACGAAGCCCATACAGCCAAGTCTTCGGTATTTTAATGTCTTCAGGAGTTGCATTGAAATGCGAGTATAATAAATACATGTCAATGCATCTTGCGAGAGTTTGGCGTCAAACAATCGATGGCAGACGCTGTGGTGTTACTTCGATGAGGTGGATTACCACGATAAAAATTTCATCGTTTTTGACACCACTTGACGCTTATTTCAATGACCCTCCACATTGCTCATCATTATTGTCACTTACTACACAAAATTACACTGATATTACGCAACAAGATCCACTCAGAAACAATATTACAATCACTGAAATAAAAATCACGTCCGCCACAGTTGAATGGCGCCAAAAACCTCCACATAAACTAATGCCGCAGAATGCCGTTCAGAAATAACATATAAAAAGTTTGCCGGGACTTAAAGGAGTACGCAACAAGAGGAGAGTAGAATTGGTCAGGATATTCGCCAATGGAGGATAGGAGAGAAAACCTAAGGGCAATTAAAATGATATGTGATGATTGTGACAGTTGCGTGGACGCAAAAAAACAGAGGGCCATCATTATTGTTGTGTCTAAAAAAGACGGAAGTACCATGTTTTGAATTTTATAAGGGCTAGAAAAATGACTCCAGCGATGTAAGAGTTGAATAAGTCCCAGCTGCCTTTAAAATCAGCTTTAGTTTTACCCTCCAACTCCGCAGGGGATGGTTTCAGAGTAAAGTGTTTATAATAAAAGTTGATCCCATTGAACCGCCCATATAATTATAATTAATTAATTAAATAATTTGAATGTACAAATAATAAATATCAATGCAAATTCTATTTAGTTCTACCAATTACAAATGTTAAAATAGTATTATCAATGGAAGGTATCCTCCTCTCATTTCATTTGTCAATTTTGCAGTGCCCGACAGGGTTCATAATGTTGTCAAAATTTACTTGATAAGACCTATTGTATGTACATAATGATGCAAGAAATAAATAAATAAATAATATCGAACCATATAATAAAAAATAGTAAGTTATGTAGGGTCGAAATTTTTGTAAAAAAATCAAATCTGCGCACCCTTAGCTACATCCCAACCATAAGATTGGTATCAGAGGTAGTTAAAAGATAAATGGCGCTAGAGACTGAAAAGATAAGGAGCAATATATGTTGTATATGATATGGTAAGATACATACATATATAAAGTCACGCCTGTAATCCCCGAATTGGTAGGCAGAGTCCAAGAAGTACTGTGTTCCTTAAGACCACATTTAGCGTTGCAGAAATTGGGTTTGGTCAGATGAAAAATCGTGAAAGAGTAGTAACAAGTGGCTAGCTCATCGCCTACACAATCACCCAGTACCCAATACGCCCCTAGTCGCCTTTTACGACATACCAGGCAAGAAAAGCAGTTGGTACATTCTTTTGGTGGTGTTGGTGAGATTAATGTCATAATAATTATAGCAACGAGTAAAACAATACCAAATATGGACAGAGATGGGTACTAGAATGGGACGACCATTTTCTATGTAGTTGCTAAGAAGGTTATACTCGTACATACCTACATGTTATCACTCTTCTATCCCCAAAGAAGTAGTGAGAGGTGTTGACAGCCACATTTCGCCTGGTATTGTAAGTCCCCATGTAACAGGGGAGGAGCGATATTCACAACACACTGTACTGAAGTTTTATTTAAACTCAGCGGTACTGGCAGTGGTATCGAACCCAACCCGGCTATCGCTGCCTCGTAATAGGCCAGGAATTTTTGAAAATCATGGTGGCCCTATTCTTTAGGGCGACCATGCTTTTCAAAAAGAAGGGGAAATAATGTAGTTGCCTGAAGAATAAACTGGTTTCATAAAATAAATCATTTTGCAGGATGTTTTATTTATTATAATTACCATTATATGATTGGTTATTTAAAAAAACTAACAAAAAGTGGCTTATGAGTTTCTTACCGAATTCTTCTCATGTAAAGTTTCCTGCTTACTGTACTCGCTGATTGGCTGGCGCGCTCGTAACCCATTGGATGATGGATGGCGCGAAAGCAAGCCGTGAACTTCTGCACGAACCGCTTACCACTTTCGTTTCGCTCGAGAATCGCTATGAGTAGCCGTGCTTAACAGGCCTAGCAATTGTCAATTTCAGGTCGCTTTTAATGTAAGGTTATTGAAACTGCTTTTTAAATTCTTGTGTAACAATGAATACACATCAGAAAAGAATAGAAGAGTCGTGACCGCAGCCATACATTTACTACATAGATAACCTAAGTAGGTAGTTATAACGATTTGTAACGTCTACTGTGACGTCACAGCCGTAATTTTGAGGCGGGAGATCTAAACTGAATGAAAGATACTGATGCAGCTAATGCTCCTCCACAAATTATCACACAAAGCGACATTTTTTTTTGTTTTTCTAGCAATCCGGACTTGTGCAGACTAGTTAGTAACGGCCATCCAAGACGTTTGGTCGGGGTTTTTGAACACGCGCAATAACTAAACACATGCACTTGCATCATCTATGTAAATGTGTCCGTGGTCATGACTTATAATCCGCTCATCGTGCCTACACACTCACACTCTAAAGTGCGCTCTACACTCGCCCGCGATTCTTGCCGTGAATTCACGCCGCGATTCGCGCCTTGAACTTCGTGTTTATGTGTCTGTCCAGGTCTGTCCACACTCGCGAAGCTTCGCAGTCTCGTTCGCGGCTTTAAGGGAAATGAATGACGACGTGGCTGTCGCTGCTGCGGTGACGCTTTTTGCTATATCTTATCCGTGTCCATGCATCATGGACCTTATTTTTATTTGTATGGTCTTTGTGTTTGGACTGTCAAAATATTTCATTATCCCACGTAGAACTCATATTTATACTCATAATAATGCACGACCACTTGCGACGCTGTCACATATTAGAGAGAATACGTCTAAAGACAGATGGGCAACAGGCGTAGAAATGACAAGCTTTAGTGAAAATATGACATTGACAGGACTATTTGATAGTGTACTGATATTATCGACTTTAAATAACCGTAGATATCGATAGTACTGTGGTTATCGATATGAATAGCACAGCACTGAGGAATGAATGGTGCATAAAAATAAAAATCTTTTTAATTTATAGGCCGTTTATTTACTACAAAAATTATTAAACTCTTTATTGCACAAATAAACAAAATTGTAGTAAATACAAAAAGTAAGCAAAGGAGGACTTATCTCTAATAGAGATCTCTGCCAGCCAACCTATCACAGGTGTATGAGATTTAGTAAGGAGAGGGAAGAGATACCAGTGCAAAAGAGGAAAAAAAATATATAAAGATAATAAAAACTAAAATTCAAATACAATAATATAATAAAATAAAAAGAAATAGATAAAAAATAATATATATTTATAGAATACATATGTCCATATAAAAACAACAGTTTAACAAAAAAATACACAACAAATATATATATATATATATATATATCTATAGAAATCAATACACTTTATTTTTTCACAAGGTATATATAAACTTTTTTCTGAAATTTTATTTTAAATAATTTGAAAAAATTGCGAGTGTGGATGCGATCGCGGCGGTTTACGTTCGCGCGGCGTGAACGAAGCGCGAACCCTTTGTCGCGGGACAAAAAACCGACAACGAACGGGGAACGACGCGAAGCGTGAACGTGAACAGGCGAAAGGCTTTCGCGGTCTTTCACGCCGCGAGTGTAGAGCGCGCATTAGAGAGGATTAAGAGGTTCGTCACAGTCTCATAATATAAGATCATATCGGAAATTGCACACGGCTTGCATCGCTTAATTATCGCTATCTTTAATGTGTGGTTTATCTCATAATATTTATTATATTATCTAATCTTGCAACTGTAGGTGTGTTCTGCAATTCAAGTACTTTGAGTATTTTGATTTATACACATACATACATAAAATCACGCCAGTAATCCCCGAAGGGGTAGGCAGAGTCCAAGGGGCACTGTGTTCCTTAAGACCACATTTAGCCATACAAAAATTGGGTTTCGTCAGATGAAAAATCGTGAAAGAGTAGTAACAAGTGGCTAGCTCATCGCCTACACAATCACAGAGCCAGTACCCAATGCGGCCTTAGGCGCCTTTTACGACATGCTAGGCAAGAAAAGCAATTGGTACATTCTTTTTGTGTTCCGGACCAACACGGGACCAAAACAGAATATTTTAAAATGTTATTTGTTATAGTAAATACAAACGACGCATGTATTGACGTAGGGTTTGAATTTTCGACGAGACGGTGACGTCATGGCTATGTCGCAGGCATTCGGTGTCGTCAGATTATATATTAGAAATGCGCCGAATATTCGTTTTGTATTCGGTATTGGGCGTATTCGGCATCATTTCCACTATTTGTATTCGGCCGAATTATTCGGTTTTCGTGCCGAATATATTCGGTTGTATTTTCTTAGCTAGATGACCGGGTATAGAACAAAAAGACATAACTTCTTCTGTAAGCTTTATGTTACTCATGTCAACATAATGATTTCACAGGCTATTGGTAGTTCAGTATAGTCAACTTATATTTTAACATCGCCTGTAGTGACACGAAACGTACATGTTGTCTAAGTTGTTTCCGTGGCTAAGCAAAGTAATTGTAAACCGAATAATTCGGCCGAATATCCGGTCCGGTAAAGGTTAAACCGAATAATATTCGGTATTCGGTTATTTGGCGAAACCACTATTCGGCGCAATCATAAAATACATACCGTATTTTATAAACTGACGACTTGACATCGTCATTGAAATCGTCATTACTATAATAACTGCCCTACGAGCATAGAACATTCGATAAGCCCAATTTGACGTCTAAGATCGACAATTGTTGATAAATTCGGTAAATTTGACAGATAACCCAAAGGAGTGAAAAGGACGGATGCTTTTGTCGATTAAATATGGCGGCTATCGAAGTTCTATGCTCGCACTGCTGGCTCGTGAAACAGGCTGTTTATCCAAACTCTGTCTGATTCGTCCTCAGCCTGGATGAGCTCGGTGACGTGGTTAGTACGGTCTGGCTTTCGATATCGAGAACAAAGCTACCTTCGCCACGGTCCGGCCGAGGATGGGTGACCAAGACTGATATCTCGACTACTCCGTGCTTCGGAAGGCACGCTAAGGTTCTGTTAAGACGACGCTAGTATTTTAGTCGAGTGTCACGTAATTTAGTAGCTAAAATACTCGCCACTGCCCAAAAATTGTTCACACTGTTTTAGTACAGTAAACAAGTGAGTGGGCTAAAATACTCGCCACTGCCCAAAAATCGTTCACACTGTTTTAGTACAGTAAACAAGTGAGTGGGCTAAAATACTCGCTACTGCCCAAAAATCGTTCGCAATAAACTCCTTTACTAAACTACTCGACTATTTTTCGTGTTCAGACACGTTTAACTACCAAACTTGCCACTCGACTAAAAAAATAGAATAAAATGTATCGACTAAACTCCTTACTAAACCACTCGATAAAATTTTTGGAGTTCAGACACGTTTAGCTACTAAATTACTCGCCACTCGACTAAAATACTAGTTTCTGACCAATCGCAGTGGGTCAGCAGAGTGGTAGTGTTACGGCCCATTCTCCTTATATGTCTCACCATGAACGTCAGTGCCCAGCAGTGAGATTAGGTATATAGGCTGTTTAATTATAGTCAAGCAATAATGGCGACTTCAAGTGGTATGTGCTTAATAAATAAATAAATATCTTCAAACATTCCCACCTATCAACTAGCCCCATTTTAAGCAACTAATGCTGCTTGTGCTACGGACCTTATATGACGGATTAATATATTTAATACATATAAGATAAATATCCTGAATATTTATACATATTTATATAAACAGCCAAGACTGGGGAACAAATGCCTGAAAATTCATCACCCAAACATTTGCCCCTACCGGGTATCTAACCCAGAACCTCTCGAGATGGCGACGCCTTGAGACCGGCATACAGACCACTCGAACCACGGAGGTCGTCTAACTTGAGCTTATAGCCACTGCAGTTGATGGCGAATATTGCTTGCCTTATTACAATAATTAGATTTGCCACACACTGTGCCAGTGGGGAGTCCTGTTACATGGGGAGTTGGGTCGAAAATTGGGTGCTTGCACCTCTGTCTACCCCTCCGGGGATTGAGGCGAGATAATACCTATATTGTGTCATGGACTTTACACGGTAGGTACCTACATCTATCTAACAAATATGACGAAACTTCTTTGTAATGTGCGAAATAATATTTATCAGTGGATTTAAATATCTCAGAAACCAATTTTATTCCTCCTTGATAGTTAAATAGAGGCACATTTTCCTTAAACGTTTCCGTTATTGATTCCACCAATTATAGTATGCTAGTTGCTTCCCGCGGTTTCAATATGTTAGCAATTTTATATTACATTGTGAACTTTTTACATGATTTCGAACGAACCTTCACTTTTTAGGAGACTTACCCATGAAATTGGTGTTTTTTTTCTCTCTTAGTATGTTGTCTGTAACTATTAAGATTCAGAGTATTCCTAAAAAATAATTACCTCGTCTAAAAATAGACTATATTTTTGAGCTCTTTTGATTTGTTTTGATAATTTGTTGTAAGTTTAATTGTGTTAAAATTGGACACGGAGACAACTCTTTTTAAGTGCCTCCCGAATACATCATTTTATTTGCATTAACATAAAAACGATGAATAATTTTTATCAAGTATCTTCGCACACATATTGCTAAAGCTTGTCTTATTTTACATGCCAAATATTATTATCTCTGGATTTGTCGTTGTGAAGAAAACTGATAAAATGTTAGAATGTAAAATACAGCCATCCCCAAAATCTCCATACAAAACACCAATTTTATACGTAAGGACCTAATATTACATTGTGAACTTTTTACATGATTTCGAACGAACCTTCACTTTTTAGGAGAAGGGGTCGATGTAGTTACTGTTTTCTAGAAAATTAAATATCTGTACCTTATTCCTTACTCAAAATTAGTGATAAGATTATTTAATGATTATCTTATAAAATGAATATTATATAGTAATGTTTTTAAATACTTCCGATGTATTTGATTCGATAATAAGTAATTAACTGACCCGCACGGTTTTGACAAATCGCTGGGCGAATGAAAGCCGGAAGCGGCCATGTTTACTTTGTCGTCAGAAGAAAGAATGGGACGATCGGCTGTCAATAGTGTTTTGGATTGAAAACATTGGGAGTTGGGAATGTATTGTAAATATTGGAAATGGATGTTCTATATTGAAATACAAGCAATGAGTTACAATGACAAGTTATACTTCATGCTCCCAGTACTATTCCGAGGGGGCTGATGTGATTGGGATCTGAAGAATGGAACCCCATGGTAAAGTAGAGGAGTTTTTACTAATAATATCGGGATAAAAACTATCTGTGTACCAAATTTCGATAAAATCGGTTCAGTAGTGTTGCGAGAAAGTGAGACCTACTAAAGTAAATTCTGGACTGCACACAATGTATACGACTGAAGGACTCTGTATCCATGGGAATGAGACTAATGAGTAATAATTAATAACCAAAAAAAACTGGTAAATTGGTAATGGTTTGGAACGAGGTGTCCTCCTGTCTCTTAGTAACTATTTCTATGATTCCTTACAATGATAATAAAGGCAAAAGAAATAACACAAAATGAATATTGTTTTAAAAAAACAAACCGGCTGGATCCCTATAATACGTAGTAGGAACTCATAAGCGCGATTTAAGTTCCTGCAGAGCCATCTGTTGAACATTTTTGTAACTATTTACCTAAAATTACGAGTAACTACGAGAGAGGAGCTCTCTTATAGATAAGTCCGCACTTGCAAACCATAATTACATATTATTGACAAACATAAGTAATATATTTTACCAATTCATTCTGAGAAGCCTTCTGCAGAAATTTTGGGATCGATTTGCGATGGGGCCATTATGTTTGTATTAAAACAGGATATTGAGTCAAGTAAGAATATTTGTGTCGCTTTACTTCAAACGAAGGTAACTCCATCTTAAGAAATATTTGACATTTTGGTATCAAATAAAAGCTTTAAAAAAGTTATATACGTTAATTTTAACAATCAAAGATAAATCCGATCATATTTTAAGGCAAACGACAAACAAATCATGTTTTTTTTAACAAATCGAGATAAATCCGACTTGCCGTTTTTATCAAATGAAGGCAAATACTCCTCAACCAATCAACGTGGTGCATTCTTTCATTATGGCCGTCAAAAGTAGCCGTCACATAAAGGTAAATCCATCAGAAGTAGCCGTCACATAAAGGTAAATCCAAACCTTATTACCCTTATTAGTTCAAAAACGGGTACATCCAGCCGTGTTATATCAAATGTAGATAAATCCAAACTAAAAACGATTTTTTTCATTTATTCGTCGCATTACTCTCCTTTTTAACGTTTATTTAACTGTTTAGTGTCTATTTTATATGATAAAACATTACCCTTAATATGAAACTGCGTATTTTGGTCAGAATATGTTTTACTCAAATAACTCAAAATCACTTTCGCTGGAGTTACCTTTATTTGAAGTTAAGCGACACATTTATAATTTGTAAAAACTTATATTATTCATTTATTTATTAGGTACACCAACAGCTCACATATTAAGATTAATTAATTATCTTTAATAATATCATTTCGGCTTTCGCATAATGGTCTCTTTCACGATTTGGCATCTGACCAAACCCAGTTTTTGTATGGCTAAATGTGGTCTTAAGGAACACAGTGCTTCGGGGATTACAGGCGTGATTGTATGTATGTATGAATTAAAAAACACCAATAATAGGTGCGTTCCGTTCCTCGTCATTTTAGTACCAAACATTTTCAACAGATGGCGCTGAAGGAACTTACATCGCACTTACGAGTTCTTCTAACAGAATCTCAACAGAAGTATAAGCCTGCTTTTAAGGAACTTTATTGTATATTTCCCCGCCGCAGCCCCACAAGACCAAGATCACCTCGTCGGTACCGGCTGATGGGCGCTTGCTGGGAGCTATCTCTCAGCAAGCTCGACCTCGCCGCTGCCCTCCGAGATCCACCATGCAATGACCAAGCCGCCGCTAGCTCGTAGACCGCTCACTGGACCTCCCCCCTACCGGGGGGCCCTGCCAGCTGGGGTCAGGTCTCGCTCGCGGCGTGAAGACACCCGGACTTGACACCCAGACATGACACCACGTGGCCTAGGCCACCCCCCATTGACCCGCCTGTCTCTGCAGGCGGTGTTGACAACCAGTGAAACGGGCCAACGCCCGCAACACTTTCCCCCCGGATCCCCTAGGGGACCCGTGAGAAGACCTCGAGATCGATAGATTTATTGTATATTTGAATGTCAATCACTGTCAAACAGTATTAATGACTGAAATGACGTTAATCAATTTTGATGGGCAACGATATGAGGGGACACAACCTTTTGTGTTGTTTCGTTTGCCTTTTATTTAGCGTTCAATTCAAATGAGTTCTCCAATAATACATTTCATCCACGAGGCATAAAGAATATTATCAATCAAACTGCGACAACTGCAATGAGCATGTAACGAGAAGAGTTATGAATATGAGAGTGGATGGTAATGCAAGGAGAGGAAGACCAAAGAAGAGATGGATAGATTGTGTGAATGAGGACATGGCTAGAATGGGAGTGAATGTTGATATGGCGTGTGATAGGGGAGAGTGGAGGAGAAAGACTCGTTGCGCCGACCACAAATGAAATTGGGAAAAGGGCAGGATAATGATGATGATGAAACTGCACACCACGACTCTTTGTTTTAAAATTTTGCAACTGCAGTTTGGACGCGCGCAAACTAATTAGTAACCACGACGTTTGGACGGGGTTTATGGACCCGCGCAGTACAGCATTTGCGTCATCTATGCAAATAAATATGTGGTTACGGAGGTCTACATACAGAGTACTTATAAGACAGAAATCTTGGGTAATCTTGGTTATATGTCACAAGCCTATAACGCCCCACTGCTGGGCACAGGCCTTTCTACATGGAGAAACACCATGAGAGGTATGGGCCACCACCACCACATTGGCCCAATGCGGATTGGTGGGTAGGAAACGGCTGAATGATTTCCTGCACGGAGATACAATATTACAAAGTTTTGGTCACCCATCCAAGGAATGACTATGGCGAAAGTAGCTTTGTTTTCCATATCGAAAAGCACGACGCCAGCTCCTCTTGAGTATATGTCAAAGTGTAATAAAAACGATCATGAATGAGCGTTTAAATAATAAATAGATTTCATCAAATTAAAGAGCGAGATAGATACATTAACTACCTATCTCTCGCATCAGAGCATCAGAATTGTAATATCAATTGATTACAGCGCCTTTAGCTACTATAAGTGTGCGTCATACAGTGGTCATACAAGTGCTAGCTATGGCCATAACCTTAAGTTCTATGTCATAAGATTTAATTCACAATAACACAGCTGACAGCAATTACAAGATTTTCCCATTATTATTGTACCGTTTGACGTGTCGCTCACTGTACACCGTGACAACAACATTACTATTTTTATTAAACTAAAATTTTCTTTTATATTCAATTTATGCTTAAAAAAATGTAAATTTAGCCAGTAATTAAAATCGTTTTGACCTCTGACATTTTTATAATTAAATGTGTTCTAATAATATTGTTACCAATTTTTTAAACCCACGTTGCGTTGTTTATCTTTACTAGTATAATCTGTATTACAAAATTGTTTTAATACTCACAGAATATATTAACTCAATCCAAAAACACTTTAATCCAAATTTATTAGAAAGTTGTTAAAATGTCAAAAAAAATCACATAAATATCACTGCACACGTAAAATTTTAACAGTCGTTACACAACTTTAGATTGTACGGAAAGAGGTGCCTCTCAACTTAGCCGGGTTACACCGTCGAAGTACGAACGCACATGGACGCTCACCAAGTGATACTGAGCGATTAGTTTTATTTAAGACGTAACATGTGACTCGGGCGTGTACCTGATAATGAATGATAAACATTTTGCTACTAAAAAGTCTCAGATTGACGTTTAATGTTTATAATTATGTTAATCATTATCATAGGTTTATTATTAATCATGACGAAATTTACCGGGTTTCATTCTGTGAATATGATAATGGTTCTTGTAGGAGTGGCGAAGTAGTGCGGCAAACCGTCAATAGATAGCTCTGCTCTGGTTCTACGAGAATTTCAAGGATAACTAGGTTTTTTCTCATCTTTTTCATGGAAATTACTAATGCGATCTTATAAAACAATATAAAAAGATGAATTTGACGACCTCCGTGGCCGAGTGTACGCCGGTCTCAAGGCGTCGCCATCTCGAGAGGTCCTGGGTTCGATCCCCAGTGGAGGCAAGTGTTTGGGTGATGAATTTTCAGACATTTGTTCTCCAGCCTTGGATGTTCATCATATATGTATTATATTATGTATATTCTCAATAATTATATGTACTTATCTATTAAATATATTTGTCCGTCATCTAGTATCCGTAACACAAGCAGCATTTAGTTGCTTAAAATGGGACTAGTTGATAGGTGTGAATGTCTAAGGATATTTATTATTATTATTATTTATAAAAGATACGGAAATATGAACACATATTATATTGCTCTCTAGGGTCTATATTGGCTCGCCTAGTTCTTTTTCGAAATTTTTACTCGGAACGATTCGTATGCCGAATGATCACTCTAATATTGGGTCCTTACCTATGAAATTGGTGTTTTTATTCTGTCTTAGCAATTTGTCCGTAACTATTAAGTTTCAGAACATTCTTATGAAATAATTGCCTCTTCTAAAAATAGACCATATATTTGAGCTCGTATTATTTAATTTGATAATTTTTTGTAAGTTTAATTGTGTTAAAATTAGACACAAAGACAATTATTTTTAACTGCCTCCCGAATACATCATTAGATTTGCATTAACATAAAAACGATGAATAATTTTTATCAAGCGTGTCACACACATATTGCTAAAGCTTGTCTAATGATACATGCCAAATATTATTATCTCTGGATTTGTCGTTGTGAAGAAAACTGATAAAATGTTAGTATGTAAAATGCAGACATCCCCAAAATCTCCATACAAAACACCAATTTCATAGGTAAGGACCTAATCTACCCCTTCGAGGATTACAGGCGTGGTTGTATGTATGTATGTATATAATCACGACTATTGCCATTGCCATAGTCCGCGCTTCACCAAGCAGTGACTGCACTCAGCGTGACAGGTGGTGAGCCCGTCCCCGCTATAAGCTATTGGATGGTTATGCAGTTCTAAGTCCATTAGTCGCCTTTTACGACACCCAAGGGAAGAGATGGTTTGGTAGTATTCTTTTGATGAGCCGCTACCACACATAATAATAAAATAGCCTAAATATTATACCGCCACGCCGCATAAATATGTACCCATTATAGTACCTTGTCATTCGAAGGATTTATTAAAACAATTGCCGTTGTAGTAGTGACACTAGTGATTTAAAAATGACAAAGTATTAAAATGGTACCATAAATTACATATGATACTCCTGACTGTAAAAGTGGGTAAATTGATAAAATTCATGATTTCTGTCATTTAGTGTTGTAGGAAACTAGTGGACTGTATTGCTGAAATTAAAATAAACTGATTTTTGCACGAAAAGATGCATTCGCCAATAATGAAAAAAGAGACAACGTCATATCAAAACATCAATCAAATACCAAAAAAGAATATAAAAATATAATAAACCTAAAAAGAGGTTGGATTCGCAACAAGTGTGTTGTTGGTCATCTTAGATATTTATATGAGAAAATATAAGTTGATTATGAAAAATGACGTCAAGTAAATTCATTTTAGGGATTTCGTCCATTAGAAATTTTGATTTTAGGGATTTTGACTGTAAGTATTTTGATATGTAACTTTTTGTCATTTGTCACATTTTAATTTCACACAAAAAATAAATATTATTTTAATTTTACGTCTAAAAGTACTCCACACACAGCGCGCGAGAGCGAGTGCAGTCGCGTATGTTACCTTTTTGTATGAGTAGAACATAGACTTACAAATGTTGCAACAGCACAATAAAAGCTTGTAAAATATTTTTTAATTAATTTAATGAATTATGATAAAAAGTGTAGAACAAATGTTTTTATGGTGTTAGCATCAAATGCACAACAACAACATTCCATGTATCCCTGAATACGATACGATATTTACCAATTCTCGATGGACCAACCATAGATGAGAGGGAATTGCCTGAAAAAAGAGACATTAATTTTATACATACATACATAAGTCACGCCTTTTTCCCACAGGGGTAGGCAGAGATTACATCCTTCCACTAGCTGCGATCTCTGCATATTTCTCTCGCTTCATCAACTCTCATTACAGTCCTCATTACATGCTCGGCGATTTCGGGTACTTTTGACCTGGCCCTTCTCTAGAACGTCTTTAATTTGGTCGAGAAACACATTAATTTTATCCAAAACAAAAACAAATTATCCCTCATCACAAGACCTTTCATGCCATTGGGCGCTGCTTTCAATCTTCTGGCATGCTTCTGAGATACGACGTACTCGGTTTTTTAACATAGAGCCAACATCAGGGCAGTGATGCCCTGTAACTATTATAGACACCCACCCCTTCTTAGGATTCCTCTTAGGCGTGGTCAGCATGAAGCCACCGAACTGCTCCATTTTCTTCCTCTCTTTCTTTCTAGCTTTCGCTTTAGCCTTGACCTGCGCTTGCAGCTCATTCATGTAGGTATCCTTAGCTTCTAGATGGTTGGCAATAATTTCTTCTGGTTCTTTCTCGGGCTCCTCTGTGGCACCGGATTTTGCCGTGGTCATATTGCGCCGTCGTCGTCTTCTAGTAGCTGAAATGAATAAATAAATATCTTCAGACCTTCACCTATGAACTTGCCCATTTTAACCCATTGGTGGCCACCGCGAATACCGGTGTATTTGCGGTAATAGGTGTTTTTATTGTGTTTCGATTGTGCCCGTTGCCCATGGACTAGGCAACGGCTGCTTGTGTTACGGATACTAGATGACGGATAATAGTACATACAATATTGCAGAGGCTGCGAAATAGGCAATTGCCATTTCGTCGGAGGCACATATAGTGCTTTTCTTTAAAAAATGCAAGGAAATAAAAAAGGGCCTTTTAACACTGATTTTAGGTAACAATAACCACTCCGAAACAAAATTACAATCATCGAAATAAAAATCACGTTAGCCATTAGTCAAATGCCGCCAAACTCTCCCAAATTTTTTTTTTGTAAAATTCTCCCATGTAGGGAAGGCAAAGGGAACGAAGCCCATACAGCCAAGTCTTCAGTATTTTATTTCATCAGTAGTTTGCATTGAAATGCTAGTGTAATGCATTTCAATGCATCTTGGGAGAGTTTGACGTCAAACAATCGATGGCAGACACTGTGGTGCTACTTGGATGAGGTGGATTACCACAATAAAAAACTCATCACTTTTAACACCACTTGACGCTTATTTCGATAATCCTCCACATTGCACATCATCACAGACACTTATTACACAAAACTACACTGATTTTCCGTAACAATATCCACTCCGAAACAATATTACAATTATCGAAATAAAAATCACGTCCGCCATAGTTGAATGCCGCCAAAAAACTCTTTTTTTATTTTTATTATACAGTTTGTTCTGAAAGGTAAACGCATCTGTGGCTATACAGCCACGAGAACGCAATGTGAATTATTATTCTATGTCCTTAGCCTATATACGTCCCAGGGCACAGGCCTTCCTCATGGAGTAACACATGAGAAGTATGGGACGTAATACCACCGCGCTGCCTACATATTATTAACATCCAAGACTGGAGAACAAATGCTTGTATTCATCTCCGGCAGACCACTCGACCACGAAGATCGTCAGCTATAGTCAATAAAATCATCCCTTGGTCAAATCAGGAATATCCAACTACTTAGGGGCCAGGTCAAATTCAACTTAAACTGAAGAAAACTCAACCTGAAGGTATGAGAGTAGACGCTAAGTTACCAGTCTATTACACAATCAAACACAACACAAACATGCATAACACGAACACTAACATAAACTTAACACTAAATACTGAAACTACAACGGTAAATAATAGGGGTTAAAGTACTCGTATGAAATGCCCTTTTTTCTCTCTCGTAGTATTTTGTCTGTAACTATAAAGTTTCAGAGTATTTTAAAAAAATAATTACCTCCTCTTAAAATAGAACATATTTTTGAGGTCTTTTGATTTGTTTTGATAATATGTTGTAAGTTTAATTGTGTTGAAATTGGACACGGAGACAACATAAAAATGATAAATAATTTTTATGAAGAGTGATATCACACATATTGCTAAAGCTTGTCTTATTTTACATGCCAAATATTATTATCTCTGGATTTGTCGTTGTGAAGAAAACAGATAAAATGTTAGAATGTAAAATACAGCCATCCCCAAAATCTCCATACAAAACACCAATTTTATACGTAAGGACCTAATATTACATTGTGAACTTTTTACATGATTTCGAACGAACCTTCACTTTTTAGGAGAAGGGGTCGATGTAGTTACTGTTTTCTAGACAATTAATATATAATATCTGTACCTTATTCCTTACTCAAAATTAGTTATAAGATTATTAAATGATTGTCTTATAAAATGAATATTATATAGTAATGTTTTTAAATACTTCCGATGTATTTGATTCGAAAATAAGTAATTAACTGACCCGCACGGTTTTGACAAATTGCTGGGCGAATGAAAGCCGGAAGCGGCCATGTTTACTTTGTCGTCAGAAGAGGGACGATCGGCTCTTAATAGATTTTCGGATTGAAAACATTGAACTTGGGAATGTATTGTAAATATTGGAAATGGTTGTTCTATATTGAAATACAAGCAATGAGTTACAATGACAAGTTTTACTTCACGCTCCCAATACTATTCCGAGGTGGCTGATGTGATTGAGATCTGAAGAATGGAACCCCATGGTAAAGTAGAGGAGGTTTAACAACTGTTACCACACAACATGTAATGAAAGGATTTGTAAATGAAATAAACATTTTTTCAATCTTTATTTTATTACGTTCCACTGCTGGGCACAGGCCTTCCTTCATGGAGATACACATGAGGAGTATGGACCACCACGCTGTCTCAATCTCAATGCTTGGTGAGTGCAATAGCGACCGGGGCCAGGCTTAGCGTGCTATCCAGAAAGCATACCACAATTAAATTTTCAGGAAAAAGGATCCTCGGTTAGCTTAAGCCCGACATTTTGTGCTGATATTTTAAATTTTGTATCGTTTGTTTCCGCCCTGATAAAATACACTTATACCTTTTTATTTATTTAACTGACAACTTGTTTATGTGTGCAAATATCATGCTGTGTGTACACGTTTTTGGGTTGCTAGTGTGGGAAATAACTACTGTATGCAGCGTTATTATTGTATGTAATCTGTTGTGTATACCTCAATAAATAAATATCCGAAGCACAGAGGAATTCGAGATCTCAAACTTTTGATCACCCATCCCATGTCGAAAGTAGCTTTGTTTTCAACGTGACGACCTCCGTGGTCGAATGGTGTATGCCGGTCTCAAGGCGTCGCCATCTCGAGAGGTCCTGGGTTCAATCCCCAGTGGGGGCAAATGTTTGGGTGATGAATTTTCAGGCATTTGTTCTCCACTCTTGGATGTCTACATATATTTATATAAATTCATAATATATTTATCCGTCATCTATAGTTCATTTTGATCTGAGACAAAAGGTAAACAAACCATAAAAAGGGTTCTTTATGATGTCATTACTTCATTGCCGAATGGTTTTGTCAAAAATATACGATTATTCAACATGTTATTGATACAGACTTTTCAAATTAAGTTAATTAAGCAATTACTTGTCACCTTCAATCATTTTCGATATTTTTTCATTAATGTTATATTTTTTAAATGTAAGTATAGATTACTAAATTCATATTTGCTATTAAAAATACCTAAAACGAATGGTGTTCTCAAACTTTTATGCATTTAAAATACTTCCAAATGAAGATGAAATCATGACATTTTCATGACAATATAGCTTGCGTTTAAATACACTTATACATAATACAGTGTAAAATATGAGGTACTTTATTTCAAAAATAAATAATGTTTATATTCAATGACGATATTCGTATAATGATAATAAATATGGCTTCGCCTATACCTATTTTAAAAATATTAGAGCCCATATTTTTTTTGTCCCAGAATTGGTAAAAAAGTTTGAGAACCACAAATTCATTGTTTACCTTTTGTCTCAGATCAAAATGGATTAGACTATAGTGTCCGTAACACAAGCAGTATAAGTTGCTTAAAATGTGGCTAGTTGATAGGTGGGAATGTTTGAAGATATTTATTTATATATTTAAAAAAAAGTCGAAACCCATACTTACTAGTAATGTGAACGGGGTCAGCAAATATGTTCTCCCCTCTGATTCCCTCATATTTTTTCTCAATCTCGTGTATCATGTTGCACTGATGTACTATGGCCATACTGTACTCTAGTACATTTAAGTACATGTGGAACATATAACTGCTTGGAGCTGTGTTTTGGGGTCCCTGAAATCAAAGAATCCAATGAAGAAGGCTGTACATACATCTGGGCGCGAGGAGGCCGTCTCCTCGGCAAGTCGAGAGGTTTTTTAAGGGTCGGCAACGCGCTGGTAAAGCCCTCGGTTTTGCAGGCGTCCAGAGGCTACGGTGACCACTGCCCATCTGTGTCTGTGTATGCTTGTTTTCCACCCTGGTGGTATAAAAAAAAAGAAAAGTCAAACATGTCGCAAGCCAAGTCCAGCAAAGAAGGCACGGCGGTACCATGCTTTTCACGAAGCCATTTAGGCGATTTTTCTCTCTACAGCCTATATACATCTCACTGTTGGGCACAGGCCTTCCTCATGGAGAAACACATGAGGAGCATTGAGGAGTATGTAGAACAGTCGCAATAGTGACCGGGACCAACTGCTTAACGCGCCTTCCGAAGCTCGGAAGAGTTCAATATCACAAAGATTCGGTCACTCATCCACGGTCTGACCATGCCGAAGGTAGCTTTGTTTTCGATCGAAAGCCAAAGCGTACTAACCACTACGCTACCGAGCTCCATTTTTGAACCCGATTTTTGCGATTTTTAACCCCTATAACTTCGTTGAGGAAAAAGCTAGAAGTCTAAATTTTCGCTGACAGTTAGATATATTACCAAACTATCTTAATCTTAATAAAATAGATTAGTTGACTCATATCAAAAGTAATGAAAATAATGTGTCGTGTGTAATTCAGATAGTATTTAGTACAAGGGTCCGAACCCCAATACTAAGTTCGCAAAATTTAAATAAATGATTGCTGTAGAAATTCAATTTAAATATGTTTTAATTTTACTTTTTTCGTTCGTGAAATTTTTTGTGTAACGATTCATGAAAATAATGTCTACGCATGGTCAAATTCCGTCAAATGCCAGTCTCAACCAATTAAGCATAACTGTCGGCTATGTCACGCATGCATATTGAATGGTTAACAATAATCGTGACGCTACGGCACAAATAATTCATAGACCATCAGGACCGAAGGCGTTTTTGACATTTAAGCAAAACCGTAATTTATAATTTAAAATTTATTGTGTTATAGGCTTCAGATAACAATTGTATTATTTTTAATGGTGATGGCTATAAGCAATTAATCATTTGGGGCCCAATAAAAAAAGGGTGAACTAGCCTATTATTCCTAAACAGTCAACTTCATATGGAACTCCTATTTTGAAGGCGTTTAAAAACGAGCCAGAAACACATAGCGAAGGAACAGAGTAGCTATAGTCTACATTTTGATCTGAGACAAAATGTAAACAAACCATAAAAGGGTTCTTTGAGATGTCGTTACTCATTGTCGAAAAGTTTTATCAAAACATACGATTATTTAATATTTTATACTTTTTAAATTATGTAAATTAAGTAATTACTTGTCACCTTCAATAATTTTTGGTATTTTTACTTCAATGTTATATTTTAAACGTAATTTTAGATTACTAAATTAATCGTTGCTACTAAAGAAGACCTAAAACGAATAGTATTCTCAAACTTTTATTATGAGTATAGAATACTTCCAAAAGAAGATGAACAATCATAACATGTTCATGACACCTTGAATCTACTTTGAATTTAATTGATATATTTAATATTTAGTATCATTTGGATGATAGCAATATAGCTTGTTTTTTAAATACACTTAACATACCTAATACTCATAAAACATTACTTTATTACATAAATAAATAATGTTTATATTCAATGACAATATTGGCATATTAAGTACGGCTACTCCTTTTCTATTTTATCAAAAAGAATTAGAGGCCTTATTATTTTGTCCCAGAATTGGATAAAAAGTTTGAGAACCACAAATTCTTTGTTTACCTTTTGTCTCAGATCCAAATGGATAGAGTATAGTTAAAAATTGTGTTATCTATTCTGTTTAAAATCTTCATTATTCCTAAGAGAGTTTTTGGAGGCATTTGACTATGGCGGACGTGGTTTTTATTTCGATGATTTTAATATTGTTTCGGAGTGGATATTGTTACGTAAAGTCAGTGTAATTTTGTGTAAAAAGTGTCTGTGATGATGTGCAATGTAGAGGATCATTGATATAAGCGTCAAGATGAGTGAAAAGTGATGAGTTTTTATTGTGGTAATCCACCTCATCAAAGTAGCACCACAGCGTCCACCATCGACCATTTCGCGCCACTCTCCCAGGATGCATTGAAATGTATTACACTTGCATTTCAATGTAAATGAAGACTTAATACTACTAAAGACTGGACTACACACAATGTATACGACTGAAGGACTCTGTATCTATGGTCATAAACTTAAACAAAAAAAACATTATTCCTAATCATTCAGCTTCCTCATCGGTAGTAATAAACATTATTGTACTATAATTTGTTTCTATATTTTTCACGTGTGTGAAAAAAAAAAATATTTATATTCGATTTACAAATCGATAGGAATAACAATCGGCTAAATAACTTAGGTAAGCCAATATGAACCCTTCGTGGACAAAGGCGTGATAATATGTGTGTATTAAAAATCAGGATGTATGTACATAGTTTGTATTATTTTTTGTATTATTTTTTTTTTTCACACCTATCAACTAGCCCCGTTTTAAGCAACTAATGCTGCTTGTGTTACGGACACTAGATGACGGATAAATACATTTAATAGATACACATATAAATATCCAGAATATATATAAATATATATAAACATCCATGACTGGAGAACAAATGCTTGAAAATTCATCACCCAAACTTTTGCCCCCACCGGGGATCGAACCCGGAACCTCTCGAGATGGCGACGCCTTGAGACCGGCATTCAGACCACTCGACCACGGAGGTCGTCAAAGTTACTACCCGAAACCGCCGAGCATGTATGAGAACTGTAATGAGAGTTGATGAAGCGAAAGAAATATGCAGGGATCGTTGCAAGCGGAATGAATCTACCGCTGTGGGAAAAAGGCATGACTTATGTATGTATGTACTTACCGCGGCAATACTCCTCTTGTAAATCAGCTGGTACAACTCGAGCATCATTTGGTACTTCCATACTATCTCGTGGACTATATATCCCACTTCGTATTCTAGTGTATTTATGTATAGATATCTGATATCATAATATCTCTCTATAACCGGATAACTGCAATTTAGTTTAAACACAATGAAAAAGTAACATAACAAATAATCATGCCCGAAGGGGTAGGCAGAGGTGTTTAACACCCACATTTCGCCAGAAATGTTAGGTCCCCATGCAACAGGTGCCGAGCATGTTGCTGCACCGGGTACAATGTGAGGCAAGTGATATTCACAATGAAATGTACAAAAGTTTTATATTAGGTCCTTACCTTTGAAATTGGTGTTTTGTATGGAGATTTTGGGGAATTCTGCATTTTCCATACTAACATTTTATCTGTTTTCTTCACAACGACAAATCCAGAGATAATAATATTTGGCATGTATCATTAGACAAGCTTAAGTAATATGTGTAATATCACACTTCATAAAAAATATTTATCGTTTTTAAGTGAATGCAAATAAAATGATGTATTCGGGAGGCACTTAAAAAGAGTTGTCTCCGAATCCAATTTTAACACAATTAAACTTACAACAAACTATCAAAACAAATCAAAAGAGCTCAAAAATATAGTCTATTTTTAGACGAGGTAATTATTTTTTAGGAATACTCTGAATCTTAATAGTTACAGACAAAATACTAAGACAGAATAAAAACACCAATTTCATAGGTAAGGACCCAATATAAACTCAGGCGGTAGGATCGAACCCGCGTTTCCCGCGGCCTCACGAACGACTAGTGCCCCGTCCATCCCAACTCGGCAACCGCTGCCTTTTTGTGATTTGACTAAATCTCTCATATTTTTATGATTTATGATTTGACCCCTTCGGGTGAAAAAAAGGCGTGATAGCCAAGATGACTATTTTGAGAAGCGTCCATTATGCGATGTGATCGTTTTGAGACATGCCCGTCACTATGCCAATGGTTATTATTTTGTTATTATTGCTGTTTAAAAAAGGCTAACTGTTGAGTTTCTTGCGGCACTTCTCAACAGGCCATTCACGTCGAAGTGCTAGTAGGAAAAAAAATATTGATGCTCAAAAGTATTTCATGTAAATCTAATTGCAGAATGTATGATTTCATTTCATCTTAGTCCTCGGAGACCGAATTACTCATTGCTTCTCGCTTCCCCGCGAACGAAGAGCGAGAGGCAATGAGCATTATTGTCTTCGGGGACTTTTTCTCTCCGGCCCGTGATATGCCATCTGCTTAAGTAGCATGAGCAACGCGATATGATATTTATCGCGTTTTTTCACGTCTAATTGTAAAAAAAAAGAATGTACCAACTGCTTTTCTTGCCTAGCATGTCGTAAAAGGCGACTGTACAAACCATTGTTAAATGTTAATTCGTAGTTTGGCCAATAGATGGCGCTGTTCCCAAGGACGGCAATTACTGAAACACGCTATTTAGTTTTTTTACCGAATGTATATAGGCTCCGATTTTTTATATGTAATAAATTCTTTTGTATGGTTTAAAGGCATCTTTTATTTAGAACCTTTTCAATTACACCATCAGGAGCGACCTGTTGTACCCAAGGTTATACAGCGACTAAGGGCGTATTGGGTACTGGCTCTGTGATTGTGTAGGCGATGAGCTAGCCACTTGTTACTACTCTTTCACGATTTTTCATCTGACCAAACCCAATTTTGGTATGGCTAAATGTGGTCTTAAGGAACACAGTGCTCCTTGGACTCTGCCTACCCCTTCGGGGATTGCAGGCGTGATTGTATGTATGTATGTAATTGTCAAATTCCATAGTACTTTGACAGATGAACGTGATAAAAACGCGATGAATATCTAAATCGATGTTCATGCTGAGGGATGGAATGAATAACTAAACCTTGTGACAAAATTTGACGGTCATGTCGTGTCATGACACGTGATGATAAATATCGGTATACTTACGCCGATTGATATGTGGTGGATATCAAGTGGCAAGAGCGGTAGTACAGCTCTGAGTTATAATATGGCTTGAACGCGAAGTTCCTGTACCAGACCAGACTCAATCGACGGAAGTCAGTTATGTTCAGCGGCTTGAACTCTGTTTGGGAATTATTAAATAAATTAATATATATTCAAAATTCAAAAATTCAAAAGCATTTATGTATTCAGTTTAGATGCGTCTTAGCGCATGCTTATGAATGTCATAAAAATTTTACAATATTTCGTAAAGGTGAAAAACTACGCCATCCGTTCATAAAAACTACCAGGAGGCCTTGCTCTGAGAAGACATACATACATACAATCACGCCTGCAATCCCCGAAGGGGTAGGCAGAGTCCAAGGAGCACTGTGTTCCTTAAGACCACATTTAGCCATACAAAAATTGGGTTTGGTCAGATGAAAAATCGTGAAAGAGTAGTAACAAGTGGCTAGCTCATCGCCTACACAATCACAGAGCCAGTACCCAATACGCCCTTAGTCGCCTTACGACATGCTAGGCAAGAAAAGCAGTTGGTACATTCTTTTTGTGTCCCGCACCAACATGGGACCCAAAAACGGGCAAGAAACTCATCAAGTTTCTACCCTCCCTTTACTAATGCATCATTTAAAAAATTTCATAAACTACATCGATCGAGATCGAAGATCGATCAATGGTCCCGATCGACCATCGATCGTATGGTCTAACACCCATACGGTGATCGCAGATGTCCTTCCTTTTGTCTTACCTTTAGACATATTGTAGTTAGCAAGACCATCGGAACTAAGCTCTGTCCCGAGAAAAGCCATTTCTTCTTCTTGATCTCCCGAGACATTATACATATCTGGAACGAGTGCAGTTATTAGTCAAACAACCAAAGATTCCAGTTCCAACCAGTGCCAGCAGCATATGCTTGTAACGAGGCGCTATAGCTATATTAGCGCCTCGTTGCTGTCATTGCGCTCTTCTCTGGCCATTTTCTCTTGGCTTCCGTTTTTAAATTTACTGTCTGTCTCTTTTTATTTGTTTTTTTCTCGAAATTCATTCTTACAAGAGTCAGTGTATAGAGCGGTTGACTCACCGACAATAATTTTAAATACTATTTTAATATATTGAGTATTGTGTTAACCAAGTTATAAACTTATGCTTAAAAAGTTACAAAAACCACAAGATTCTCGATTATCAGTTTCTTAACTTTCCTACTTTAAGTTTCTTTAAGGTATATATGGATATAATTATGTAATAGGCTAGTTGACCCTATTTTTTATTGGGCCCCAAATGATTCGTTAATGTTAGCCATCACCATAAAAAATATTATAATTCTTTTTGGAGCCTACCAAAATCACAATAAATTATAAATTACATTTTCGCTTAACTGTCAAAAACGCCTTCATCATGGTGGTGTATGAATTATCTAAGTCGAACAGTCACGATTATTGTAAACAATTCAGCACGCATGCGTGATACAGTTTGACAAAGCCGATAGACATGCATGATTGGTTGCGCCTGGCGTGTGACGGAATTCGATCATGCGTAGTAATTGTTTACATGAATTGTTACTTATCTAATGTCACGAACATGGTGGGTAGCGTTTTTGGCAGATGAAAGAAAAAGTAAAAATAAAACATGTTTAAATTGAATTTCTACAGCAATCCCTTATTTAAATTTATTGAACTTGGTATATTTCGGACCCTTGTACATTGTACAAGACAAGACCCTTGTACAAGATTTCCCCCGTGTGCTCTGAGAGCACACGGAGGCAACACCAAGTACTAAAAATTTTATTAAAATAAAATTTAATGAAAAATGTTGAATTATCCATTTTATTTAAGTTTAAGCAAGATATCCTTTTTCGTTTAAAAATTTTAATTTATTATAAGAATATTAAATTGCCTATCATGCAAAGTTTATTTCAGTTCACTAGCGTCTTTATCTTCCAAGATATTCTAACTTTCTTAACCGACCCTTATTTTTTGCTCGCGAGTATTTGGTCGGCAACAAAAAGGTCAGCCGAAACATCATTTGTTCAGCAAACAAATAATTTGTCTACTTGTATTTGTAATTATTTGCGTGGCAAAATAATTATTTGGTCAGCAGAATAATTGTTTCGTCAGCAGAATATTTAATTGGGCAGCAATACCTATATGTTGCCGGAAATGTATAGAATTGTAACGAGACGCTATACCTATATTAGCGACTCTTTACTGTTGCTGCGCTCTGCTCCTGGCCAGTTTCTCTTTGTTTCTGTTTTTGATTCGCTGTCTGTCTGTGCTGTCTCCTCATTGTTTTGGTCTCCAACGTTCGATCCAAATTACAATAAATATTGTTTATTATGAATTATGATGATTAAGATATGATACGATTATAAAGTATAATGGTTTTATGTCCAGATAATAATGAAGGCACTATTGTAAGTAGCCCTATTTTTATATTAGGTCCTTACCTATGAAATTGGTGGTTTGGTCAGATGAAAAATGGTGAAAGAGTAGTAACAAGTGGCTAGCTCATCGCCTACACAATCACAGACCCAGTACCCAATACGCCCTTAGTCGCCTTTTACGACATGCTAGGCAAGCAAAGCAGTTGGCACATTTTTTTTTTGCGTCCCGGACCAACACGGGACTTGGATTTAATATTTACCTTTTGCCCACTCCTTTGGCAATACTGGATCCGCTGTCCTTACAAACGGCTTGTCTAAAATTAAAATATTAATTATGAGGATTTTTAACTAACCATCTGTCTCTTTTTCTCTCCAATTGAAATTGGTCTCCAATTTCATTCCTATCAGAGTCAGCATCTGAAGTGGTTGTCTCGACGCCAATAAATTTAAATTATTAAAATTGTTGATAATAAAGTTATAATATAAATTATAGTTAATAAAACTATAAAGTTTAATGTTCAAATAACTTTTCCAAGGCGCCATTATAAGTAGCCCTAGATTTTATAATAATCTTTAAGTTTTATGTTCAGTGATTTGTGATATTACCTTTTTTATAAATTGTTCCACTTGTGCCTTAAAATTTTACCAATAAAAAAATTACAAGCCTACCAGTTATTTTTTTTTTACATAAGACATGCAAGCTCTTGGCCTTCATCTCACCTGATGGTAAGTGACGATAAGGCTGAAGGTGGACGCGAGCTTCACCTATATTCTTCAACAACTAAGGAACTGGCTATCTTACCTCTAATTACCGGAACACAACACAGCTTATAACATTATTATTATGGCGACAGATTTAGGTATGACGGTGGTAGCTAACCAGGCGGGCTTAGAAGCCCTACCACCAACCAAACCGAGCCGAAAAACCCCTGCTCCCGTGGGAATCGAACCCCGGACCTCCCGGTCAACACCCGGTGGTGTCAACCACTAGACCAGAGGGGCGGTTAAAATTATATCTCCACCCACCACGTCATAAAACTAAGCCGTTGGTCCCGGTCGCTATTGCAACCATTTGTACCCACCAGACCGCATTGGACCAGCGTGGTGGTATTACGGCCCATACTCAGGTGTTTTTCCAGTAAGGTGTCTCATACTTACATAATATACAAAAGTACATCACGATCCAAAACATCACGACACGTGCACATTATAAGTGCAATTCCATAAAGTAATATTGTAAAATTGCTGTTTTTATTACTAGCTGTAATTAATTACAATAGTGATTAAATAAAGACTGAGTTTGAATAAAACTAAAATGTATAGTTTAATAGAAGTAGGCCCTACTTGTTCGAGAGCCCGCGAGGCTCGCGGGTTCGATCACTGAGTTTAAATAAAACTTATGTACAGTTCATTGTAAATATCGCTTGCCTCACATTGTGCTCGGTGCATGGCATGGTGGTACATGGGAACCTATAATAATTATCTGGCGAATTTAAATCTAGCTTATCAGTATTACTTTTCAATCATCTACATGTATATTTGTATAATTTGATTTGTCACTTAATTACCTACTATTTCATTGTCTATAAACGCGATCAAAATAACACACTGACCGTGTTATTCATAAAAAATATTAAAAGTTTAATAAACCTATTTTAGTTAAAAAGTGATTTGTCACTTTCTTTCAAATTTAGATTTGTGTTTGAAAGAAGAAAACAAAATACTCTGTAACTAAAATAGGTTTATTAAGACTTTAATATTTTTTATGTGGTCTTATGGAACACAGTGCTCCTTGGACTCTGCCTT
Organism: Parapoynx stratiotata; assembly: GCA_910589355.1. Taxonomy (NCBI): domain Eukaryota; kingdom Metazoa; phylum Arthropoda; class Insecta; order Lepidoptera; family Crambidae; genus Parapoynx; species Parapoynx stratiotata. The sequence continues at coordinate 2,608,862 of OU342476.1, read as the reverse complement.
CCCCTTCGGGGATTACAGGCGTGATTTTATGTATGTATGTATGTAATATTTTCTATGATTAACACGGTAAGAGTGGGTGTTAATCTCTGTCTACCCCTTCGGGGAAACAGCCGTGATGATGTGTTTATTAGAATATCACTTGCCTCAGTGTCCGGTGCAGCAATAAGCTCATTTTTACATAAGTAGCTACTTAAAAATATCATCGGAAATATGGCTGTCAACACATGTACTTAAAAATAACATTTTAAATTTCCCAATTTTTTGTTAGACTCGTGGACAACACCTTAAATATACTTCCCCACATCTTATCGACTGAAATATAACAATAAAACAGCACCCCTTTTGTAATTTTTCATTGTAAAAATTTCCTTTTTTTAGGCCCGATTGCACGATTGAGAGTTAGCGCCTAACACAGGGTTTGCCCAATGCCCATATATTTGCCCCAGTTATTTAAATGATTAGCAAAATTCTTTTGGTTTTAGCAGTTTTTGTTTTGGATTCTTTTTGGAGTCGGTTTTATTTTTGATAAAAAAAAATATTTACTGATTTTTAGTGATTACTGTGTTACACTCTTAAAAAAATTAGAACTGCTGGGAGTTAGAGGTACCTATAGCTTTACAATGGTTTCAATCTTACCTTAGTGAACGGAAACACAGAGTGCGAATAGAGAAACATACTAGCGGCTATGCAAATATTGGCTACGGGGTGCCTCAAGGTAGTGTATTGGGTCCCATTTTCTTTATGACCTACATCAACGATCTCTGTTTAATTTAACTATCACAAGCCAATATATTCACGTTCGCAGATGATACTGCTATAATTTTTCATGGTAAGACATGGAGGGTCTCCGACACACGGCTAGATGGCTGACAAACAATTTACTGACCCTCAATGCAATGAAGACAAAACTTATAGTTTTAAGCATAACAAAAATGTCTGCTCCTAAGCTGGCTCTTAAAATAAAATAACACACATGTGAGTTAACTAAGCACTTACCTACAATTTCTTGCCAAAGTCCAACCATTGAACAAGTTTCGCGCATAAAATATTTAGGAATAATAATAGACGACCTCCTCACATGGAAATCACATATTGACGCAATTACAAAGCGTGTGAAGCTCGCTTACATATTTAAAAAACTCAGGACTGTAGCTGAACCGCATCTTATTCGATCAGTGTATTTTTGTCTTTGCCAATCCATCTAGGGTTACTGTATCATTGCTTTGGATCCTCCAAGATAACTTACTTTCTCAAGGTCGATCGTGCTCAGCGAGCTATTATAAAAATAGCGTTTAAAAAGTCCTGGCGTTCCTCCACTAATGCACTTTACTCTGAATGCAACCTTCTTCGCGTAAGGCAGCTTTACATTACCTCGGTACTTCTCCGCCTCCATAAATCCGCTATGACCTTAGCGCGAAGATCCTACAGAAGGCCTAGCACAGGCCGGAGAGAAAAAGCCTCCAGAGACAAAAATCGTCATTGCCTCGCGTCATTCCGCGCGAACGAAGAAGCGAGAGGCAAGGAGTAATTTTGTCTCCGGGAACTTTTTCTCTCCGGTCCGTGCTAGGCCTACAGAACTCTCAAGTGGGACCTGCCAGGTGCTCGTACAGCCTTTGCTCGTCAATCGTTAGCATTTATGGGACCCTTCCTGTACAATATATTGTACAAAACTAATAATACAATTATTAAGTTGCCATCATACCGCGTTAAATCCATCATCCCTAACGGAGAACCTCTTAAATGTCATTTAATTTTATATGCACAAAAATCTTACGTTAATCAAAGCAGCAAATTAAAATCTTTACAGACACACAAACACACACACACGCGCGCACGCGCGCACACACACACACACACACACACACATACATACTCACACGCACGCACGCGCAATCACACACTTTTCCTTTGTTTGTAAATCGTCGTTATTTCAATTGAGTTCTCTGGTCGACGCGGGCGCGGGAGATGATGCTCTCAGTAGTTTAGTGCACAAGAGACTGACGCTCTCTTGCGTTGACGCCGTCTCTTTCTCTCAGTAGCGGAGCGAGTAAGTAGGTAAGGAGCGGGAGTGAGAGGGGAAATGGGACAATGAATTTGCACCACACGTGAAATAATATTTAAGTAATGAAATTGACTATTTGAAAGTCAGTGGCGCCAACAATATTGTTTTCTTCATTACTATTATGTACTAATGTAATAAATGTATATGTATTGTACTAAATTTTGAGTCAATAAAGAAATATTTGATTAGTGCGCACACTGTTTTTATGAAATATACATGAACTTTAAGGGATGCCCTCGATTTATCCAGGATCCCATCATCAGATCCTGATATCATGACAATGGATATCCTATGGACTTACCCATAAACATCAATGATATTTAAAGAATTATCGCTGTACTCCTAATAGTTGAGGATTTGTACCTTCCATCATCAGCTCAGCACCATAATTTGGTTTCAGACGCAAATGCTTGAATAACATTAGAACATATATGAAATATGCCCATACGTGCCTGTAAGCTTTGAAGGATGCCCTCGATTTCTCCAGGATCCCTTCATTAGATCCTGACCTCATGACAATAGAAATCCTAAGTACTTACCCAAAAACATCAGTGATATTTAAAAAATTATCGCTGTACCCCTAATGTTTGAGGAGTTATACCTTCCATAATCAACTCAAAAAATAAACTTAGCGTAACATCTAAGTATCTGAATACATTTCCTAGTATTTGATCCTTGATCCAAGATTTTAAAAATGTCCGGCAACATTATATAATGCTGTCCAAATAATTATTATGCAGCTCAACGAATTATTTTGCTGACCAAATAATTATCTTACTGACCAAATGGTTATTTTGCCGACCAAGTAATTTCTTCCCATTAGGCAAAAACATAAAGAACTGGAATGTTTATTAAAGAATAGGTAATTTATTTATGTTTTCACAAATAAATGATTTTATAGGGCTTCTAGTACTTTTTATATTAAAATACAAACACAATCGTTCACGTCAATTAAATATCTCTTTATTATTTTCAAATCGACGTCTGTCAACAACTACAAATAATAGACACGGACACGGAGATCGGAGGAGGTCCGTTACATTTTAATATTTTATATAGAAGAAGAAAAAGTGATTTGTTCCAGATTCGTCACATTTCTAATTGGTCAACCTCATACTTATTAATAAGCATCGCGATTTCATTTGACTGTACAATGACGAGTTGGGAAAATGATGAATTAGGAATGTGACAAGTCAGGAATATGACCAGTCAGGAAAATGTCGAATAATGTACCTCGTCATCAGCCTATATACGTCCCACTGCTGGGACAGGCTTTCCCCATGGAGAAACACATGAGGAGTATGGGCCGTAACACCACCACGCTAGACCAATGCGGGTTGGTGGATAGAAACGGTCACAAATGCGACCGGGACCAATGGCTTAACGTGTCTTTTGAAGCACAGAGGAGCTCGAGATTCTTCGAAGTCTTGGTCACCCATCCAGGGCCTGGCCATGGCGAAGGTAGCTTTGTTTCCGATCGAAGCCAAACCGCACTGACAACTACGCCACCGAGCTCCTCATGACGAATCAGGAACAAACCGAAATAGTGAATGGGCCCTAAGTCTAGTCCGAAGGTGTAAACCCCTCGATGTCAATGCCCTCTATCTCAGGAACAAAGTGGTCCCACTTTTTGGCCCACATGTCGTGCCGTAGCGATTTCTTGTACTGTTCCTCTTCGAAATTCCGTCTCTTCGGTCTCTTTTTTTTTAAATCAAAAAAGAACTTGTTCTTCTTGTCTTCTATCTCCTTCTTTTGCCGCTCTGCGTGTTTTCTCAGTGTGTTATAGTACATATCTACTTCCATGTGAAGTTGGTTGTAGTCGTGTTCTAAAATAATATATAATTTTAACACATACTTACTTATTAGGTTGGGGAAAAAGTCTTTTCGCATTATAGTATGTATAAACTTGTAATAAAATCTCTTTGGCTATACTATTTGTATCTGGCTGGTTTTGGTATCATTGAAAGTTTAAATTTTAAAGAACATAATTCCAAATTCAAATTTGGAAAATGTGTGATTTTCATTTGTTTTTCGTACCGCCAAGATGAGTGAATCTAATGAAGAAATTCGATACATTTTAAAATTTTACTACAAAAAAGGTAAAAATGCAACGCAAGCCGCGAAAAAAATTTGCGATGTTTATGGACCTAGTGCAGTGTCTGTGAGAGTAGCACAAATTTGATTTAAGCGTTTTCAATCCGGAAATTTTGATGTCAAAGATGCACGTCGCTCTGGTCGCCCTATTATAGATAAAATGGATGCCATTTTTGAAAAAGTGGAGCAAGATCGGCATGTCAGTAGTTACGACGTAGCTGAAGAACTGGGAATTGACCACAAAACAGTTTTGGCGCATTTGAAAAAAACTGGGTACACAAAAAAGCTCGACATTTGGGTACCTCACGAGCTCACTGAAAGAAACCTAATGAACCGTGTACTCCTTTGTGATTCTTTATTACGACGTAATGAAACCGAACCGTTTTTGAAGAAGCTGATAACTGGTGATGAAAAGTGGATCACGTACGACAAGAACGTGCGAAAAAGTTCGTGGTTAAAGGCCGGTCAGGCTTCACAGACTGTGGCGAAACCCGGGTTAACTCGCAACAAGGTGATGCTGTGTGTGTGGTGGGATTGGAAGGGCATTATTCATTATGAGCTGTTACCACCAGGCAGGACCATCGATTCTGAACTCTACTGCGAACAACTGATGAGATTAAAGCAAGAAGTTGAGAGAAAGCGGCCGGAATTAATCAACAGAAGGGGTGTGGTTTTTCATCATGATAACGCTAGACCTCACACATCTTTAGCCACTCAGCAAAAATTAAGAAAGTTTGGCTGGGAGGTGTTAATGCATCCGCCGTATAGTCCTGACCTTGCACCTTCAGATTTCCACCTGTTTCGGTCTGTTCAGAATTCTTTAGGCAGTGTCAGGTTAACATCACGAGAGGACTGCCAAAATATACTTTAGTTAAATGTAAATAAACTATATTAAAAAATGTTTTGAATTTTATTAAAAACTACGAAGAAACTTTTTCCCCAACCTATTATATACATTTACATAGATGACCTTGACGACCTCCGTGGTCGAGTGGTCTGTATGCCGGTCTGAAGGTGTCACCATCTCGAGAGGTTCTGGGTTCAATCCCCGGTGGGGGCAAATGTTTTAGTGATGAATTTTCAGGCATTTGCTCTCCAGTCTTGAATGTTTATATATATTCAAGATATTTACATACATACATACATAAAATCACGCCTGTAATCCCCGAAGGGGGTAGGCAGACTCTAAGAAGCAATGTGTTCCTTAAGACCACATTTAGGCCCGTATTACAGAACCAAACTCAAGCGTAGATCTCTGCTTGAGCGCAGTTAAAAAGGGATGGCGATGTGTGGAATCAATAGCGCCATCCCTCTCTAACAGTGCTCAAGCAGAGATCTATGCTTGAGTTTAGTTCCGTAATACGGGCCTTAGCCACACAAAAATTGGATTAGGTCAGATGATAAATCGTGAAAGAGTAGTAACAAGGGGCTAGCTCATCGCCTAGACAATCACAGACCTAGCACCCAATACGCCCTTAGTCGCCCTTTACGACATGCTAGGCAAGAAAAGCAGTCGGTACTTTCTTTTTGTGTCACGGACCAACACGGGATAGGATATAGGTCAGGATAAATATATATGTATTTATCTATTAAAAATATTAATCCGTCATCTAGTTTCCGTAATATTAGAAGCATTAGTTGCTTAAAATGGGGCTAGTTGATAGGTCTGAATGGTTAAAGATATCTATTTATTTAATAGATAAAGCAAATGCATGTACTGCGCGTAAGACATCGGCGTTGAGCGCTGCTAACTCTGCGCGCGGCGAATGAAAAACTTAAAAATGCTTCGTGTGATAGGATTTGAGGGGTATCAGCGGCTTCGGTATCTTTCAATCAGTTCGGATTTCCCGTCTCAAAATTACATCTAAGACGTCACAGTAGACGTTAAAAGTTGACGCGCTTATTTCAATAGAAATCGTTACATACATACATACAATCACGACTATTATCCCCTAAGGGTTGGTCAGAGACTAGGCAAACGCACCACAAAAGCAGTCGATTGCCATAGTCCACGCTTCACCAAGCAGTGACTGCACTCAGCGTGACAGGTGGTGAGCCAGTCGCCGCTACTAGTATAAGTGTATATCGTGCAGTTATAAGTCCATTAGTCGCCAATTACGACACCCAAGGGAAGTGGTGGGTTAGTAAAAATCGTTAGCTAGCGTTATTTTTGTAAACGTAGGTATATCAGTGAACTCACTTATAATTTGATATCCGCCAACTACAGTCTCGAGGTAGTGTTTTGACAGGCGGAAATTAGTAAGGTTAGAATACTTCTTGTACTCTTCCAGCATATGCCTGAACACGTCCTGGATCCCAGAAATGATTGTACCCAGCTCGTAACTGATGCTGTTTTTATATTTCTCCTGGATTCGTTTACCTTGCCAAAGTTTGATAGTGGCATCTGCAAATTAACAGCTTTGTATAAACGTCGAAATATTCGAGTTTTGTTCAGGAAAAAAATATAATTGATCAGCTAAAACAACTCATTGGTCAGCACCTTATGGGCGGCAAATATTTCTGAATAGGTCAGCAACTCAAATGTTTTCTCTGCTGCCAAATTTTGTAATATTTTTTTACGTTACCGATTAAGTATTCAAACTCAAAGTCATTTAATTAAATTGGTATCATTAAATACACTTTTGTCAAGTCAAAACAAAATTATAATTGTCCTAAAATCGATAATACCACTACATTTTTTCGGTATGTTCACTACCGTTTATCATTTAATACGCTTTTTTCAAATTAGTAATTTTATTACTTTTATTTCATTAACTCAAAATAAATCCTAAGACCTAAAATTATTGTCTTAGCTAAGGGCGTCTTGCAGAAAATGAAAAATCGAGATTTAAAACTAGACTTAGTGATTTTTTGACATTTCAGGCCATTTTTCAGCCATAGTAAAAATGTCAAAAATTTTTTAAATCTAGTTTAATTAAAATCTCGAATTAAATTTCCTGCAAGACACCATTAAGATTGACCGTAGTTCTGACTTTTACAGTTATTTAGGGTGTCTTGCAGGAAATTTAAACCGAGATTTAAAATAAGATTTTGTCATTTTTTGATAATTCTAATACTAATACTAATGACTGAAATGTCAAAAAATTACTAAATCGAGTTTTAAATCTAGATTTAAATTTCCTGCAAGAGGCCCTGAATGTATGAACTTCGATAGCGCGATTTAAAGACAGACAACGCCATCTATTACTAAAATTAGGTACTTAACTTGTGTACTTCATAAAATGGTATAAAACCATATTATTTCTTAAACACTGGAGATAAAAAATACCTCTACATAGCACCTCTGTGAGATTGATGTATATTCCGCCTATAATAAATTCATATTTCCATCTGTTCCCACTCCCTTTTATTTGCGGCGGATAGCTCGCTTGGCAGAACTCAACGGACACTTAAACAGAAACAGTGAGGTCTTTACACGGAGACAGACGCGTCCGCAAACATCGGCTGATGCGTCTCACGTGAAGGCTTAGCAGTCTAGGTTGGTGCTCGGCGGACGCAACACGTACGCACTCCAAATGAAATGTGTAAATTTAGTTAATAATCTTGTTACTTATTTTCGCTAGTATATAAGAATAAAACTCAGACCAACAACGTACGGCTTAACGTACCTTCCGAGGCACGGAGGAGTTCGAGACCACAAATGTTTGGTAACCCATCCAAGGCTTGACCATACCACCGAGCAACAGTAGGTTTTTTTTACTTATGACTTATGACAGCTCTTGGCACGGTAATATATAATAATAATATTACCGTGCTTTTGACCTTCATTGCACCTGATGGTAAGTGATGAAGGTGGAAGCGAGCTTCACCTGAAATCCTCAACAACTGAGGAACTGGCTATCTTACCTCTAATTGCCGGGACACAAAAATGCTTAAAACATTGTTAATGGCGACAAATTTAGGTAAGACGGTGGTAGCTACCCAGGCGGGCTTAGAGACCCTACCACCATCAAAACCGAGCAGAAAATCTCCTGCCCCCGTGGGGAATTGAACCCCGGACCTCCAGATCAACACCCGGTGGTGTCAAACTAGACCAGAGAGGCAGTTAATAATTCTAAAAATATTTTTGTTTTATTTTGTTGAATACAAGAGTGGGACGTATTTATTATCGTAAAAAACTTACCCAATAAAATACAGGCTATTTCAATAACCAACATTTTCAATTTAGTCGCCGCCGTAAAATGTACTACGCAATATTGCAATTAACACAGTAATTAAAAACTCATTGTACGTATTGACGATTAAATTTTATCCTTTTTTTTGCTATCACCAGGGTGGCAAACAAGCATACCCACACAGATGGGCAGTGGAATCACCGAGGCAATCACCAGCGCGTTGCCGACCCTACAACGAATACTAATGAGAATGTGGACCGTTGTGATTTTATTCCTATTGTGTTGTGAGTTTTTTTCACTATTTTTTTAAGCATTACACCATCATACATAATCCCGATTTAACCCCTTGGCACTGCGAACACTGGCGTTCTCAAACAATAGATGTTTCAGAGACGGGGCGAGACTCTCCGAGTCTTTGAATCGACAGTTGAGAAACGGGACCTAAGAAACTCCTTACTGAAGACCGCAGTCTTATAACACTAGAATTTTGAAGGTTGTTGCACCTCTGGACGATTGACGCGACATCCAGTGTGGGAGGATTGGGCTGGGCGACACGGCAGCCTCACCTACCGCCTGATGTAGATTTTCACCAAACATGTGTTTTTCGGTCTTTTTCTGCACTAGGAGGGAGGAAGTGTCACCATTCTTGAGACCTCCTCGATGATACAGCCGAGCACACCCTAGTGGAGTGCCCGGCCTGGCGACGGAAGCGCCGCGAATTCCGTGCGGTACTCGGCGGAGAATACCTCTTGCTGAATACCTTTGGTGAGGGCATTGGATCAAGAGAGTATGAGAGGCTACCGTCTCCTGGGAACACGAACTATTACAAAAGGAGGCAGCGAAGGGACCAAAAAAGGATCCTCTAGTCTACCCCCTCTCCGATATAGGTGGGCAGGAGAAGGCGGGCACCATATTCGTCCTTCTACCTTTAGTTGGATGGCTTTCACGCACGCATTCCACTTGTTGCCTCATGAGTAATTTTATGCATATCCGCGGAATATCTCCCATTGGCGCAAACCCCGATCTAGTGTTTGACTAGGAAGGGAGGCCCTGGGAACGGCTCGGAGAATTGCTTCGGCAGATCCCGGGTCACTCCTACGGAAGGGCAGGAACCGGTACATAGCGGGTTTTGGTAGGTAGTAGTAGTCACTCCTGGTGAGTCCGAAAATGTGTTCCTCATAAAAAGGGTGTGTCTTGGAACTCGCTGTAGCAAAGAGGACTAAGCTAAGGTTGGCAGCGATTATCAAAAGTCGTAGAAGAAATGAATAATAATAATTATGACTCATATCCGATCCGGTGACCACTTGCAATAGTGCCGTCCATCTCAACGGCTGCGCGGATCATAAAAAAAAATATATAACAGCGTACCTTCGTTGCAGATTCGAAGCTTGGCGATTCCTATTGGGAGAACCTGTACTGGAAAGAGGGACCTGAACGAACCATTACGAGAGCTCTCATCAATATGAGCGAAGAAGTAATTCACGATACTGATGAAAAGATGGACCAAATTATCTTACTTAAACAAGGTTCTTATAGATCGGCAGCATACGAGATAGGGTATTTAGGCTATGAAATACAAGAGAACTATCGTAAAATGGTGGACATATGGAACACAAGTTCTCATAGTGTGAAGTTCTTTTACCCAACGGAGCTGACAATTTTCCTGTACGAAATAGAATACCTATATTGGATGATTGAACACTTGGTCAATATGGAGCATGAGGTGGAAAGAAAATACAGGATTTTCTCCGATCCCACTGACGACTATGTGGAACCATCAGGGGTATATAGGAAAGAAAAGGTTAGATTTTCGCCCCGAACTCAGACGTACCAAGATATAACAAGCGCAAGAACAACAAGAAAAACAACAACAACAACGACGACGACGACATCAACAACACGTAGACCAATAACAACAAGACCGACAACGAAGAGGAAGTACAAAGGGCCGAAGAAATCGAAGGATCAGAAATACCTGGACATAATGTTAGATAGAATGCATTCGACAAAGAAAAGATCTACTCGGTGGTGGTGGCCTATCGAATACGGCTGGGAAATTGAGGAGTACTGGTAGTCAATATAGCTATCTCTCTCTATACCGCTTATTTTATTCCATATCAGTAGTTTCCCGCAGTTTCACCCGCGCGGTAATCCCATGGGAATATCGGGAATAAAGGTAGCCTATGTCCTTTCTCAGGCTCTAGACTATCTGTGTACCAAACGATTAAATCGGTTGAGTAGATTTGACTTGAGAGCAAGACAGACAGAGTTACTTTTACATTTATAATAACTAAGTAGAAGAAAATAATTTATTAGTGACTCAGAATCAATCTTAATACTCATTAAGCATGAGGAGCTCTGTGGCGTAGTGGTCACAACGCTTTGGCTTTCAATATCGAAAACAAAGCTATCTTCGCCATGGTCAGGCCGTGGATTCAAACTTTGTGATCTCGAACTCCTCCGTGCTTCGGAAGGAACGTTAAGCCGTTGGTCACGGTGACTATTGCAGCCGTTTCTACCCACAAACCCGCATTGGGCCAGCGTGGTGGTGTGAATGATGATGTGATCAGAAGGGTGAAAGGGCGAGTGATAGGAAAAAGTGGAGAACTTTTTCTTACATTCCTTTATTTGTGTGATAGGAAACATTCTTTATATTAGGTTGGGGAAAAAGTCTTTTCGCATCATAGTATGTATAAACTTGTAATAAAATCTCTTTGGCTATACTATTTATATCTGGCTGGTTTTGGTATCATTGAAAGTTTAAATTTTAAAGAACATAATTCCAAATTCAAATTAGGAAAATGTGTGATTTTCATTTGTTTTTCGTACCGCCAAGATGAGTGAACCTAATGAAGAAATTCGATACATTTTAAAATTTTACTACAAAAAAGGTAAAAATGCAACGAGAGCCGCGAAAAAAATTTGCGATGTTTATGGACCTAGTGCAGTGTCTGTGAGAGTAGCACAAATTTGGTTTAAGCGTTTTCAATCCGGAAATTTTGATGTCAAAGATGCACGTCGCTCTGGTCGACTACAGATAAAATGGATGCCATTTTTGAAAAAGTGAAGCAAGATCGGCATGTCCGTAGTTACGACGTAGCTGAAGAACTGGGAATTGACCACAAAACAGTTTTGGCGCATTTGAAAAAAACTGGGTACACAAAAAAGCTCGACATTTGGGTACCTCACGAGCTCACTGAAAGAAACCTAATGAACCGTGTACTCATTTGTGATTCTTTATTACGACGTAATGAAACCGAACCATTTTTGAAGAAGCTGATAACTGGTGATGAAAAGTGGATCACGTACGACAAGAACGTGCGAAAAAGGTCGTGGTCAAAGGCCGGTCAGGCTTCACAGACTGTGGCGAAACCCGGGTTAACTCGTAACAAGGTGATGCTGTGTGTGTGATGGGATTGGAGGATCATCGATTCTGAACTCTACTGCGAACAACTGATGAGATTAAAGCAAGAAGTTAATGAATGCGGCCGGAATTAATCAACAGAAGGGGTGTGGTTTTTCATCATGATAACGCTAGACCTCACACATCTTTAGCCACTCAGCAAAAATTAAGAGAGTTTGGCTGGGAGGTGTTAATGCATCCGCCGTATAGTCCTGACCTTGCACCTTCAGATTTCCACCTGTTTCGGTCTCTTCAGAATTCTTTAGGCAGTGTCAGGCAGGTTAACATCACGAGAGGACTGCCAAAACCACTTGTCGCGGTATTTTGACCAGAAGTCCCAAAATTTCTATAGCAATGGGATCATGTCCCTACCTACAAGATGGCAAAAAGTTATCGAACAAAATGGTACCTACATACTTTAGTTAAATGTAAATAAACTATATTAAAAAATGTTTTGAATTTTCTTAAAAAATGCGAAGAAACTTTTTCCCCAACCTATTATTTTAACAAAGCTGCATTCACAGAATAACTTGACAAGCTAAACAAAATTGAACCAGCAAAAATTATAATCAAAAATAGCTATTATATTCCATCAACTCATACATGACGAGCTCGTCGGCGATATGGTTCGTACTTCGTACACTTGGGCTTACGTGAAAAGAAGCTACTTCCGCGTGGTCAGTCCTTGAATGGATGACCACAACTTTGTGATCTCGATTTCCTCCGTGCTTCGTGCTCGTTAAGACGTTTCTACCCACCAATTGGTCTAGTTAGAGGTTCCCAGACTTATGGTATCCCTCGCCAAGCACCGCGCAAAGTTCGCGGCGCTCCCGTCGCCAGGCCGGGCACTTCACTAGGGTGTTCACTCCACACTCCACACACATTGCGGCGACTCCTCCCTCCGTGCGACGCGGTGCAGAAAGTGGCCGAAGCACCCATGTCCGGTCAAAATCTGCACAAAGCGTTAGGTGAGGCTGCCGTGCCGGCGCCCAACCCACTCCTCCAACACTGGACGGATCGCGTCGATCGTCCAGTGGCCGGCTGCTAGGGAGGTGAGTGCCTCAGCCCATTGGCCCAGAGCCTCTTTCTGAGCCAGGGTACGGACCCTCCTCACCTCCTCGAGGATGAGCCGTTCCCCCGTTCCCGCGCTGCAACTCGATGCCGATGCACCCGTGCCAACACGAGGGCATCAACATCCCACGGCGTCGTGCCTGCCAACACACAGGCTGCCCCGTGGCTGACCGTGCGGTACGCTCGCACGGCCCGAGTCGCAATGACGGTAGCTCCTGTGCCTATATTAAGTCTGTGGCTTCTTATGAGGTAAACTGTTAACAAACACATTATGACGGGCTTGCGGATGGAGCTCTCAAGATGGAAAACTGGGATGCATTCTGCTATGTTATATGCATTTAAATAACTTCTATCTTACAATCTACATGCGTGTAGACAGATCATTCTATTAGCGTCAGATGTTAGTTCAGATATAATGTATCTGGACCTCAGAACTGGAGTAGCCATTAGTCAATTTCTCAAACATTTTTTTCTGTCATTTCTTGCGGGGGGTGAGGTTACCACTACACTCAAAGCCAGCCGTTTTTACAAATGCACACATGCATAATTCGACACACAAATTTAAATTTTACGCATACAGACGCTTAAAATAGTCACGTGGGGTGTGCGTTTTGACAACGTCACAGCCGCACTCCCCACGAGACTAGCGTTCGAAATTTGAAATCGTAGAATTCTAAAACATGAAATAATGAAGTAAATAATCATGAAATCTTAAAAATTATAATTACAAATAAAAGGTGACACCATCTTTTAGCATACTAGATGTTTTCTATTTATTTTTACAACAAAAAACAGCACAGGCAGGCATTTTTGCGAGAGCTCTGTTCGCCGCAACGTTTACAATGTTATGGCTGTCAAAATGGCGGCTCAACTAGTTTTATTAAACGTGCAAGCATCCGATGCTTGTGCATTTGGCAGAGAGAAGCGTTACTCAACAAATTTCACGAACATGGTGTATAGTGTTTTTGGCAGATGAAAAAAAAAGGAAAAATAAAACATATTTAAATTGAATTTCTACAGCAATCCTTTATTTATATTTATCGAACTTGGTATATTTCGGACCCTTGTACTAAATACTACTTATGTGAATGACACATTATTTTCATTACTTTTGTTAGGAGTCAACGAGCACATTGGTTAATTATTGCACCTATTGATTTGTCACCAATCAGGCGCTCCTAGCCGCGAAGAGGGGGGGCTAGAACTGGCAGTCGATAGGAAGTTCAACCTTGATCCATCGCAGATGGGCATTTTCAACGAGGTGTCCTGGGCCATAAAGCTGATGCTGATGAAGGAGTTCTTAATGGACGCAGACCCCCGGAACATCCGCATGGAGGCGCGAGTCCTGGCTGAAAGAAGGCATGTTTTAAATTACGTTACACCGAATTATAATACTCTTTAGAAAACATTAGGGTTTTATTTAAACGGTCAGCGAAATATTAGAGTTTTGATCAGCAAAAAATACAGTTGGTCAGCATAATAACTAATTGGTTAGCAACTTATGGGCAGCAAATATTTTAAAATTGGTGAGCACTGTAACTAATTGGGCAGCGGATATTTAAATTGCATAATATATGTTTTGGTGAAACAAATATCCTAATATCTATCACAATACATTTACTAGGAATTCATTCTTGATCTTTCATTGATCCTTAATTTTCCTAGATTTTATATATCTCCCGTAACATATATATTGCTGCCCAAATAATTATTTTGTAGCTCAACAAATTATTCTGCTGCTGACAAATTATTTTGCTGCCCAAATAATTATATTACTGACAAAATATTTGTTTGCTGCTCAAATGATTTTTCGGCTGACCATATATGGCTGCCCAATTAATTACTTCCCAAACATTACTTTCTAGTTGGCAAAGGTGAACGTATCGCTTGAAGTTACTTTGAGATAGTGTAATGGTATGTAGCCTTCCTCAATAATAAAATCACGCCTATGATCCCCGAAGGGGTAGGCGGAGTCCAAGGAGCACTGTGTTCTTTAAGACCACCACATTTAGCCATACAAAAATTGGGTTTGGTCAGATGAAAAATCGTGAAAGAGTCATTGACTCAGTCCCAGTACCCAATACGCCCTTAGTCGCCTTTTACGAAAAGCTAGACAAGAAAAGCAGTTGGTACATTCTTTTTGTGTCCCGGACCAACACGGGACATATTTTAGATAATACTTAACGTTAAATTATAAATTTCAGGCAAGACCCTGCACGGGCAGATGAAGCCCAACATGACACACCACCGCCTCCCGAAGAAGCTGACATGAAACTGAAACTGTTCCGTCTTATGTACGAGACGGTTAGGGACAGCGATCTAAAAGTTAAGAGGGCTGAACTCATCAACACTTACTACAACAATTCAACAGTCTTCGAAATTGGTAACTTGATGGGAGATGTCACAGACAAATTTAACGTCATGACAGATATATCAATGACGCTCAAAAGGCTGTATAAAGAGTGGAAGCCCATTGAACATATTAACGCGTACGAACAGATTGCTAATCATGCCATTGAGATCAGTCATCTTATAGAAATCATTCGGTCTATTAACACCAAAGATTCAGGTACAACTGAAGGTTCTAAAGCTGATCAGCGACACAGAAACAAGTAGTTCTAATACAAGCGTTATGCAATTTGAGATTTGTTTTATTTTATGGTCTAATAACCCCCCCAATGGCGTAGAAGTTAACGAAGTTTCGATCGATATCGAAGAGCAGGCTACTCTTCCCATGGTCAGGCCTTAGATGGGTGAACAAAACTGTGTGATCTCAATCTCAGTGCTTCGGAAGGCACGTTAAAGCGTCCTGGTCTCTAATGCAATCGTTTCTACCCACCAACTTGCATTGGGCCAGCGTGGTGGTGTTACGGTCCATACTCCTCGTCTGTTTCTCTATAAGGAAGGCCTGTGCCCAGCAGTGGGACGTATAAAGGCTGAGGATGAGGTCTAACGATCACATATCCCGTCATTCCCAACTGTTGGTTGGATTGGACTCGGAGAGTCTCATCCCGTCTCACTCTGATTCGCCCCAATAAGAAAAAAGTATTCTGTAAATCGTAACCTTTATCATCATCATCAGTAGCCTGCTCTTTCCCAATTTCAGTCTTTCTCCTCCACTCCCACTCTTCACTCCCACTCTAGCCATATCCTCATTCACACAATCTATCCATCTCTTCTTCGGTCTTCCTCTCCCTGCATTACCATCCACTCTCATATTCATATTCCTCATTCTATCAATCCTCTATATATATTAACATTCATAATATCACGTCTATATTATGTATGTTAATATATATAGAGTGCATTACAGACCCAAACTGTGCCAGTAATTTCTTTGTTCCCTAGTAGGGCAGGCCTATTGTCTTCCCGGCCATATGAAATTGAAACTGAAATTCCAACACCCAGAAGAAAACATGTTCATCATCAACCCTTGCTCGTCCACTGCTGGACAGGTCTCCCCTTAGGGCTAAGGAGACGCGGCTCGGCAAGCGGCGCCGCCAGTGAAACAAACATAGTGCGAGGTATTGGTGCGTTCAAGTTTCTGTTTACTCTGAGGTTTAAGTAGACGCGTTTTCGCAAGCTTTTGTTTGAGTTGTAGCGTCACATGCTGCGAGCAATGCCGCGCGGACGCGGCGGCTGAAGTGGCGGGTGATGCCGCGGCAAGTACGAAGGATTGATTGGCGGCGAGCGATGCCGCGTCGGACGCGGCAGCTGAAGCGGCGGGTGATGCCGCGGCAAGCAGGAAGGATTGATTGCTTTTGTGACAGTGACAGTGTTACGTATAAAACGCTACGTACTATGCGGCGGACGCAATGCCGCTTGACGCGCTGCTGGACGCGCATCCAACCGCGCCGCCTGACGCCCCGCGTCTCCTTAAACGAGCCCTTTTGCACGCGACCGCTCTCGGTCTTCACCGTCCGCATCCAGCCCACTCCAGCCAACCTACGAATATCGTCATCCCATCTTGTCAAACGGCGTCCCACGCAAAACATGTTACATACATCATCAGCCTATATAAGTCCCACTGCTGGCACAGGCCTTCCTCGTGGAGAAACACATGAGGAGTATGGACTAACACCACCACGCTGTATACTATATTTTATTCACGTTTCACAAAATTGTCTTTTGCTTTCACTTTTTATTGTATTTATTATCTTATAAAACTCGTGCACAGCACTGCCCCGAAGGCAGCACTGGCAGGGTCGCCATGCAACGTGGGGACCCGGGAGTAGTAATAAAAGAGATGTTAATCACTTGATGTCTAGTTTATTACTGGTCTCTAAGCGTTGTTACGTTATATTATTATATGGGAGGTGCGCGGCACACTACAGGCCCAATGCGGGTGGGTGGGTTAGATCAAAAAGTCTTGGTTACCCATCCACGGCCTGACCATGGCGAAGGTAGCTTTGTTTTCGTTCGAAGCCAAAGCGCACTGACCACTACGCCACCAAGCTCCTCAGCTCATGTTAGATACCACCAAATACAATTTCAGTAGTCCGAGTTTATTAAAAGTATTTTTGGTCACGTGAACCACACGTGACTTAGAAAACGTGTAAAAATAATTGAAGTACCTAATTAAAATGAATCGGTATAGTTAATTCATAATTAATATATGAATAAATGTCGCTTTACTATTATATCTACTCCAGTAATACTCCAGCACTGAACTGGTATATAGCACGTCTCAATCCAAGTTGCCAAAAAGGTAAACAAAACAAAGGTAATGTTTCATCTCTAAAATGTTTTGTGATGACTGTAGGTAATTGAAATCAATTGAAACGGACAACAATTGTTACCGTTAATTATATTTACGTGCCAATGTCCATGTAAAAAGTGTGATTATTGAATAACAAATTCGGTAAGTCGGCTTTTTTGTTAAGCTTTTTTGCAACTTGGATTGAGACGTACTATAGTGACAAACAGATCGAACTGGGTAATCCGAACATCAACATTACTCTGTGTACTCATACAATGTACTCTGTGGCTTATTCTTAACCGGTTCACTTTGATGTCTCGTCTCGTCTCGAAATTTCGCTAGTAAAGTTGATATACAGGTTGTAAACGTTAAGTGTGGCTAGGCGATTATTCTGTAAATTAATCAGATACCAGAAAACTTCAAACTATATCGATAGAGCGTGCCCCAATGAGTAAAATCACAAACATTTTTAAATAAATGTAGTTACATTAAAATTTAGTTTAGTTATATAATAAACTGTCACGTATTTGGTTGCTTATTAATAATATAAATTAATTAAATTTTTAACCGACTTCAAAAAACGAAGGAAGTTATCAATTTGACGAAAACTTTAATGTTTTTTTGTCATTTAGGACGTTAAAATAAATTTTACTTATTAAAAAGTATTATTCTTGGTGTTGCAATAACAAAAATTTCTGACAACCTTAGAGGTTCTTTATTTTCCCGATCAGGCTATAATTTATATTTTTAAAATTTTGTGAAAAATTTATCTTTTGTTTTAAAGACCATTTTGGAAAGAACTCCTTTGGGCGAGCAAACAACAACTGATCTTGCTTTCATTGCTGTCAAGTCAAGGGGGCGTCATTCGACAATGTTGTGGATGAAAATTGTGTACCTGAACACGTGTAAGTATATAAAATAAATACATACATATTATTACGCGTACACGTAACCCCGAAGGGGTAGGCAGAACAGTATTACAAGCTCACACTTTGAATGTAATGTGCAGGTCTCACATAATAAAGGGCAAGACTTGTAGTTGTAGGACTATAGGAAATACATATAATGTTCGAATTATGAACTCAGACTCGAACTCATAATGACATACTTTTTAACACAGATGGAAATTGTAACATAATGACCATTATGCAACAGGTTGGACTCATGGACTGGTTGGACTTATTTTTCTTAAAAATTGTTTGTTTTTACTAAATAATTTTTTTTTTGTTTTATGTATTTAAATAATGAGTGTAGATAAAGAAGTGTGTGTAACTGCACATAACTCGGTACTAAAACAGTCGCGTGATACTATTAAAAAACTCGCCAAGGCTCGTTCTTTAAAACCACGCTTGTGTTTTAATAACCTATATTATGTGACAGTTACATAAACTACTATTAAACACTGTTCGTCCACAGCCTATATATACTTATATATCTCCCACTGCTAGGCTCAGGCCTTACATAGGTAACACCACCACGCTAGCCCAATGGGGGTTGATGGGTAGAAACGGTAATAGCGACCGGGACAGAGTTCGAGAGCACAAATACCTTTGTTCTCTCGAACTCTGTCCCGAGCGAGGGTACCTTTGTTTTCGATCAAAAGCCAAAACGTACTAACACTACGCCAGCGCCACCGAGCTCCTCCACACTCTGATATTCAAACTAAAATTGCAACGGCCAGGACAGATGTTACATGTCTGGAATGTCCGGGACACAGTCCCGTGTTGGTCCGGGACACAGTCCCGTGTTGGTCCGGGACACAGTCCCGTGTTGGTCCGGGACACAGTCCCGTGTTGGTCCGGGACACAGTCCCGTGTTGGTCCGGGACACAGTCCCGTGTTGGTCCGGGACACAGTCTCGTGTTGGTCCGGGACACAGTCTCGTGTTGGTCCGGGACACAGTCTCGTGTTGGTCCGGGACACAGTCTCGTGTTGGTCCGGGACACAGTCTCGTGTTGGCACGGGACACAGTCTCGTGTTGGTCCGGGACACAGTCTCGTGTTGGTCCGAGACACAGTCTCGTGTTGGTCCGGGACACAGTCTCGTGTTGGTCCGGGACACAGTCTCGTGTTGGTCCGGGACACAGTCCCGTGTTGGTCCGGGACAAAGTCCCGTGTTGGTCCGGGACACAGTCTCGTGTTGGTCCGAGACACAGTCTCGTGTTGGTCCGGGACACAGTCCCGTGTTGGTCCGGGACACAGTCTCGTGTTCGTCCGGGACACAGTCCCGTGTTGGTCCGGGACACAGTCTCGTGTTGGTCCGGGACACAGTCCCGTGTTGGTCCGGGACACAGTCTCGTGTTGGTCCGGGACACAAATAACTAATTTTCTTGCCTAGCATGTCGAAAAAGGCGATTAAGGGCGTATTGGGTACTGGGTCTGTGATTGTGTAGGCGGTGAGCTAGCCACTTGTTACTACTCTTTCAGCATTTTTCATCTGACCAAACCCAATTTTCGTATGGCTAAATGTGGTCTTAAGAAACACAGTGCTCTTTGTACTCTGTGATTACAGGCTCGGGATTACAGGCGTGATTTTTTTATGCATGTATGATACAACTTGGAGCTCTTCAAGGTGAATAGGAAATTTGTAGGTGAGCACGGTACACCGTCGACCACATCGGCACTTAACATCAGGTGAGATTGTGGTCAAGTGCCTACCTATACGCGCATAAAAACAAAACTAGGTAGGTATCACTTAAAAGAATATCTGCATTTGGAACAGTAAGTCTACTAGCATAAAAAAATATTTAAAACTAATGGCTTCCGGCGGTTCGCCCGCGCGGTACCCGTTGCCATGGGATTATCGGGATAAAAAGTAGCCTTCCTTTCTCAGGTTCTACAAAGCGAGACAGACAGAGTGACTTTCGCATTAAGCATTGGTAACATGTACTTTCGCCATAGTCAGTCTTTTTAGGTACAACCGAGAGCCTCTGGTGTCTGGTGTCTCTCCCTGGAAGCGGGACCCCCTAGGGGGGATGCCTTCCAGAGAGAATCCCTTCAGTGGTGGCTCGCCACTACAGGCTTGAGGACCCACCACAGTTCTCGCCTTCTTTAAAAAATCCGGTTATAACTGAGTAGCCGTCAGAGGCATCAGTTCAGGGCCCCTCAAAAAAGAAATAGGTACAACCATTTCTACCCACCATTGCATTGGGCTTGAATGATGGTGAATGTTACGGCATACTCCTAATGTCTCCATATAGGAAGACCAGTGCCCAGCTGTGGGACGGGAGACCTTGCAACTGTCATGCAAATTAAAAAGACGTGTGGCACTCGGGGACTGTCGCGGTAAAGCTATTGCATAGCATTTTGTATCAACTTATGCAATTATAATTTTATTTATTTATTTTATTCATGCAGTATTTCTTTTTCTTTGATATTAATTCAAGTTACACTTTTTGAGCGTGGTGACCGATAAGAAAACAAATTATATAAACTGTTAGTAGTTTGCATATACATTATTTCGCTCGGATCACTTATAAGTAAATTAAATCATAAAATAATTATCTAAAATAAATGTTAATAAACTAATTAATAAAATAACAAAACTCATAATAAACAATCTGTAATAGTTAGCTTATAAATAAAACCAAAGTGGCGTCTTTGTTAAAATTAGTTCTTTGTTGTATCACTAGATGGCGCCACCTATCCTTTAAAACGCACTATTGTTTACTCTCATAGACTTATATGGTCAAACCGATGTTAATTAAAATTTGTATTCGCCTTGGACACGGTGTTTCATATTGGTAACCACCTTGGGTTTTAACATGCACGGCCTTCAAGCCACACCTCCTTGCGCATCGGAGTGGGGAGCGTGAGGTTTTTTCGTTACGGAATTTCTGGATTCGGTCCCCGCGCTCAAGGCCCGCGATAGAAGCTATGCAATAGCTTAAAAATGTTCTAATTCACACCTTTCAGTGTTCGTGTGTACTCGAGGTGATACATATTATACGCATTATCTCCACGACCGGATGCCGTTGTCGGACCGTGAGAAGATGTATGACGTGGCCAAGGAGCTGATAAAGGATACCAATTTGAAACTGAGACAAATCGCAGAAATTCGAGATAGGTATTCGAGCACTGAAGCATTCGCCATAGGAATGATCATGGGTGAGACCACTATTTGTCGTAATTTTAAAAGCTGTTGTAAAAACCAAAAACGGACGAAATCGCGGTCGTCTGCGATTTCTGGTTTTTTTAACTATCCCACGGGGACCCTTGAATTTCCCGGAATAAAAAGTATCTAAGATGTTGACCAGGGATATAAGGTATAACCATGCAAAATTGGTCCAGCCATTTCGGAGATTCGCCCGTACAAACTGACAAATAGACAGAGAGACAAAAAAAATAAAAACCATTTTCTTTTATCTTTTCCCTCTTTTTACATCTCCCTGGACTTGGTTTTAAGCATTTTTTTCTATGTACAGACATTCACCTCTACAGTTTTATTATATTAATATATATATATATATATATATATATATATATATATATATATATATAAAAAACCCCCGCTATGCCCGCGACGTCGTTCGCGTGGCTATTGATTTAAGGCCGATAAAAGTTTACGAAAAGTTCATACAAACTTTCATCCCCTATTTTATCCCCTTGGGGGTAGAACTAATCAAAATCTTCCTTAGCGGATCCCTACGTCATAACATCTACCTGCATGCCAAATTTCAGCCCGATCCGTCCAGTGGTTTGGGCTGTGCGTTGATAGATCACTATGTCAGTCAGTTACCTTTGAGTTATAATATATAGATGATATGATAGGATATGATATGACATGACATAGAATGTTGTTATTGCAGGCAATATCCGAGAGAAGTATCGTCGGATGCTCGAAACCTACAGAGAGTTACGAGACAAAGATAATGGCCGATCAATATTCGTGCCAACATCAGTGTTCGACTTACACCTCATCCACTACGTTATGTCGATGGAGCACATACACTTTTTAGAACACAGTATAGACAAGTTGATCCACGTGCTAGAAGTGATCAGAAGCAAGGAGCTGAACCCGGACCCTCGGTACACTACCACGGTTGCGAAGAAGGCTAAGAGGAGTAGAGACGAGAGTGCGTGTAAGTATTTCTTCCCCATATTACATATGTCCATACTGATCGATTTCCATTTAGAATGTGTCAGTAGAAGAGATAGAAGTTGACTATTGCTAAGTTTATTTAAATTAAGTTTTCATAAAAATAAACAAGGTTCCTAAAAATATCAATTAGTAGTTCATTTGCAATAGCAAATAGCGATTCTGACCACCCAAAAATAACGACGATTAAAATTGACAACGCAATAATATTTTTGACATTCTGCGCTTTTGACAATCTGCAATTGTTTGTCATTTTGCGCTTTTGACCCTATGCTCCCAATCGCTGATTTCCATAGGGACTAAAATGAAAAAGAAAAAACCCCTATTCCGCATATCCCAAAGAACAAAATAAAGTAATTTGTGAAAACGTTTTCAAGGCAAAGAAACGTACTAAATTACTTACCTTTGTTTGTTCCATTTGTTGCAAAAATACTAAAACTAAAACGCCAATTTTATGTGGGTGCTTATTGAGGCCTTATTTATTTTTGGGACGCTGACCCGAAATCTCTTGTAACCTATTAAACACCCTGCTTTAGCACTTTTTTATTGTATGGGATTTTTGCGATTGCTCTAGCATTCCCGTCACGATGCACCATGTATGCGTCAAATGATAGGTCGCCGTCATACATTTGACGCATGCTATAGCATAGGCGACCATGCGGGGTAGAGGAGGAGTAAACATTGTTTTTTCTTTGTGAGCAGAATAGGTCACATGCGACAGTAAGTGATCAGAGGTTGTATCAGCAGTCACAGTAAGGAATAGAGAACCCATTATTTATATGGAAATAGCAACTGCTCAAGCACCACTGTCAAAAAAACTCAATAAACTTGGGATGCTGTAGCATCCGCGACATAATTAAACTGTCCAATAAGAACGCTAGAGCATGCTCATCCGCGAAAGTGTTAAGGTCTAAGGTCATAGTTGAATCGCATAGCAGTCTTAATGAAAACTATTTTCTTAGATGCCGTCTTAATGCGATACAAAGAAGAGGAGCTAAAGAAGACCAATCGCGAGTCGAGGCTTCAGCGGCGGCTGGGGGTCACCGGCCACACCCCGCGGAAGCGCTTCGCCCAGCAATGGCCCGTTGAGGGGTCCTGGATCTTGGGCCAGTACGGGGACATGGATATATATGCACACTGATGCGAATAGCATACAATAAGGGTTATAAAGACTAGCTTTTCGACTTCGTCCGCGGTTACTGGTTCTTCAACAATCCCACGGGAACCCCTTAATTTCCCGGAATATATCTAAGAAGTTGATCAGGGATATAAGGTATCATCATGCAAAATTTCATTGAAATCGGTCCAGCCACTTCGGAGATTAGCCCGTACAAACAGACAAACAGACAGAGAAATAAAAAATTAAATAAAAATGTTTGATCCTTCCCCTCTTTTTACATCCCCCTGACTTGGTTATAAGCATTATTTTTCTATGTACAGACATTCGACCTCTGCAGTTTAATTATATGTAGGTTACAAAGAACCACCACCACCAGTCGCGGGCTGCGGCAAGGGTGCTTTTGCCTGGTCTCTGACTAACCTTGTGACGGGGAGTGCCCGGGGATAAATGAAAATGCACTGGGTCGGCACTTATAGGTGTATATTTAATAAATCAAAACTAAGGCACTACTAGTGCCTTTGGTTAGGTTATTTGGGTAGTTTTTTACAAACTGCTTTCATAATTATCTGGGCATAAAACCATTATATTGGGTCCTTACCTATGAAATTGGTGTTATTATTCTGTCTTAGCAATTTGTCCGTAACTATTAAGTTTCAGAACATTCTTATAAAATAATTGCCTCTTCTCAAAATAGACCATATATTTGAGCTCGTATTATTTAATTTGATAATTTTTTGTAAGTTTCATTGTGTTAAAATTAGACACAAAGACAATTATTTTTAACTGCCTCCCGAATACATCATTTGATTTGCATTAACATAAAAACGATGAATAATTTTTATCAAGCGTGTTCACACACATATTGCTAAAGCTTGTCTAATGATACATGCCAAATATTATTATCTTTGGAATTGTCGTTGTGAAGAAAACTCAAAAAATGTTAGTATGTAAAATGCAGACATCTCCATACAAAACACTAATTTCATAGGTAAGGACCTAATATTAAATAATCTTTAAATAATTCATAATCGTATCATATCATAATCATAATAATTCATAATAAACATTATTTATTGTAATTTGGATCGAACGTTGGAGACCAAAACAACGAGGAGACAGCACAGACAGACAGCGAATCAAAAACAGGAACAAAGAGAAACTGGCCAGGAGCAGAGCGCAGCAACCGTAAAGAGTCGCTAATATAGGTATAGCGCCTCGTTACAATAACCGCTCCCCCCTGGAAGAAATGGGATAATAGTCGTGATTTTATGTATGTATGTACAGTCGCGGTCAGATAATGTTTACCTCCCTAAGACCCAATTGCGCGGTCGAGAGTTAGCACTTAACCCTGGGGCAAATATATGGGCAAACCCTGGGTTAGGCGCTAACTCTCGATCGTGCAATTGGGCCTAAGTATCAAAATTGCTTGCATACATTGAAGTCAAAAAAGTCAAAATCAAAATGTCTATTAATTTGGTCAATTTGATTGATCATAGATTATACCCAAAGATTATACGTATATTTTTTTATAACACGAGAATCCATCGACGACATTTAAACGTGTATCGATAACTTTTTAATAATATTTCAGTTTTTTTAAATTATAAATAAATTGAAAAAATTAACTCAAACAATCTTTATGTTATTAAATAAAATTTTGTCATCTTATTTTTAAATTTCTGATTAAAATTTCACTTTTGTCCGAATGACGTTCAAACAAGCATTTTTGATAACTGTCATTTTTTTATTTGTCTTCTTTTTATTTTCCATACTTCATATTGTTTATTAATTTTCAAAGGGTAATAAGTAACTTGATATGTCATAGACTTTATTGAAAACAAAGTGACAAAGAATCTAATTTGAAAACTGATAAACATTTTCTGACCGCGACCGTACAGGTGGGGTGTGTAATGGAACGTAATGCATGTGAGTGAGAATGAAACGTAAAGCGACAGGTATTATGTGTGAAAAGGAAAGTAGAAGAGAATGAAAGAATAAAACGCAGCTAAGTGTATGAGAACGGAACGTAATGTGAGTTAGGCGAGAATGGAATGTGTGAGAAAGGGATAGAAAGATGTGACTTAGTGTATGAAGATAGAGAATGATTGTGTCTATGATTTGTTGATTTGTCTACGACTGGAAGTGGGATAAGAAAAGAAACGAGAGTAGAGGGGATAGCGAGGAGACGGAAATGAAAGGTGGGGGACAGAGAGGGGTATTGGAACAACGACGGAAGAGTAAAGACGAAAAAAACCGAACGATTGTGAAGAAGTAGTAAATACTAGTTTAATTAAAGCAAGTGTAACTTTTATGGTAAAAATTATTCACACACGACCTTCCACAAATTTGGGGGCTCGTCCGCAGCAAGCTTGCTCAGGGGTGCGTGTGTGAAAACCACGTGTGTAGAAGATAAATATGGAACAGGAAAGGAAAAGGCAGGGAAGCTGGTACAAAATAACCTAATCTTTATTGAAGAAGCTATACCAAAGTTCTCTGGCACTGATGTAACACACACGGCTTCAAAATGGGCGCAAATCATAGAAGAAAATGCCGAAATATTCGACATTACCCCATCTCAGGCGCTTTTACTTGCGAGAAGGAGCTTAAAAGGCACAGCAGCAGTGTGGCTCCGCTGCGAAAAGCAGTTTAAAACATACGAAGATCTCAAGACAGCATTCTGTAAAGAGTTCAGTGATACAATCAATGTAAAGAGTTCAGTGATACAATAAATTAATATATCGTTTTTCTCACTCGGCCTTTAAATTATCAGCCATAGAGTTTCCACGATAGCAGAAAAACGTCTATCGAAAATCTACCATCTACATGAATTAATGTGTAAAAGGAAGAAAAGATATGACGAAAGTGCTATGAGTACATGCACAAGTTAAATTGGGACAAAAATTTATTTCAAATTCGTACCTAGATAGCACATTATTCGCGGATTGTAGCTGATAGTGAAACCGAAGATTAGATAATATGATACAAATTAATCAACCATATCGAAAATCCGATTTGTATCTATACAAAACCGGACGAAATGGTAGATTTTCGATAGAAGTTTTTCTGCTATCGTGGAGACTCTATAGCTGATAATTTAAAGGCCGAGTGAGAAAAACGATATATTAATTTATTGTTTACACTGTGCATCACAACCATCCGATTAATATTATCCAATGCAGTAAATTAAATAGTGTATGGTTTGCACAGATACAGGCCTAGCCTAGGGTTTCCATCCTTCCGGGTTATTCAAAGCAAAAAAAAAGAAAAAAAAAGGAACGTGTCTTCCTTCGAAAACTAACGTAATTGCTACTTCCAATCTATTGACTTTATCTATACTTTCAAACAAAAAAACTTATCAATGAATTTAAGAACTAGGATTATATTGCTAGGGTAAGGATTATCTTGCAGACGGTTTTTCATTATGTAAATAATTCCTTTCTTGTATGTTTTCTTTTTTTTAAATGTCAGGGTTTTTTTTGTTAGCTTTAAGGAGTTAAGCTGTTTTATTTGTTTTTTTAGAATAGTAAGTTTTTAAACCTCTCTTACTTGCTAATTCATTTGGTTATCGAACGAAGCCAAGCCAAGTCTTCGGTATTTTTATGTCTTCTGTAGTTGCATTGAAATGCAAGTGTAATAAATACATTTCAATGCGTCTTGGGTCTTTCACACCACTTGACGCTTATTTCAATGACCCTGCACATTGCTCATCATTATTGTCACTTACTACACTAAATTACACTGATATTACGCAACAAGATCCACTCCGAAACAATATTACAATCACTGAAATAAAAATCACGTCCGCCACAGTTGAATGCAAAAACCTCCACATAAAATAATGCCGCAGAATGCCGTTAAGATGACTTATAAAGTAGGAGAGTAGATTTGGACAGGGTATTCGCCAATGGAGGATAGGAGAGAAAACCTAAGGGTAATTAAAATGATATGTGACAGTTGCAGTGGACGCAAGAGAAACAGAGGACCATCATTATTGTTGTGTTCAAAAAAGACAAAAGTACCATGTTTTATCGAAAGTACTCTGTATCCATGATGAGTAATAATTAATAACCAAAAAAAACTGACGACGACGACGACGATTGCGCAACGACGATGACGATGACGATGATTGCGTGACGATTTGCGCAAGGTGGCTGGCAGGAGCTGGATGCGAGAAGCCGAAAATAGATCGAAGTGGCGTGAATTTGGGGAGGCCTACGTCCAGCAGTGGACTGCCATAGGCTGACGACGACGACGACGACGAAAAAAAACTGGTAAATTGGTAATGGAAGTTTTTTGTTAAGCAACAAAAATGTTTAGCAACAATTTGGAAATCGGTGTCCGTCCTCTTGACTCTTAGTGACTATTTCTATAATTCCTGACTGATAATAAGGGCAAAAGAATAAAAAACCACAAAATATGTAGCCTTCAATTGCCCTTAGGGATATTCGATATACATCGATGCATCGAAATCACTCGATGTTTATTTATGATACATCGAAACGATCCGATACTTTGAAAAGATATTGATTCACTCGATGTATCGATGTATTTTCATAAAACATCGAATCAATGGTCTTTGCGTAATTTGCGTTTCAGTAGCTCTGATTTAGAACAATTTAGAAGTTAAATAAAATTGAACATTAAACTTTTATTCTTTTTTTTAAAAATGGTACTTACATACTTTAGTTAAATGTAAATAAACTATATTAAAAAATGTTTTGAATTTTCTTAAAAAATGCGAAGAAACTTTTTCCCCAACCTATTATATTCTTTGAACATCCTTAACACACACACACACCAAAGGCAACTTTTGTGAGACTAATTATGATGTGGTTTATTTGTTTGTATGGAGTGTCAAGCTGTCAGGAGTCTACAACAGCTTCATGTTGCAATGTTAGAAAAAGTACTTTATTTTACGAAAACATCGATGTTTGTAACCGATGCATCGAAAGAGATCGATGCACACCCGCGATGTATTGCATCGAATTAAAACATCGATGTATTTTCTAAATGGACACCCCTAATTGCCCTTCAAAAATTTTTTAATTTGTTTTTAAAATACAAAAAGCGTAAAAACCGGCTGGATCCCTATAATATGTGGTAGGAACTCATAAGCGCGATATAAGTTCCTGCAGAGCCATCTGTTGAACATTTTTGAAACTATTTACCTAAAATTACGCGTAACTACGAGAGAGCAGCTCTCTTTTATAGTTAAGTCCGCGCTTGCAAACCATAATTAATTACATATTATTGACAAACATTAGTAATATATTTTACCAATTTGTTCTAAGAAGCCTTCTCCAGAGATTTTGGGATCGATTTGTGATGTGGCCATTATGTTTGTATTAAAACAGGATATTGAGTCAAGTAAGAATGTTATATATATTATTATGTAAAAACTTATATTATTAATTTATTTATTAGGTACACCAATAGCTTACATATTTAACAAGGTAATAAATACATTGGTACAGGGTTTTAGTCTGATATGGGCCTATTACTAGTGAACACAAAACCTCTTCCTACCCCTTCGGGGAAAAAGCCGTGTTGATATGTTATTATGTGTAATTTTCTTTTAGCACACAATTTTTTTCACATAATAATAATTAAGAATAATTAATTATCTTTAATATCATTTCGGCTTTCGCATAATGGTTTTCGGCATAATGTGTATGTAGTTGTTTGATGAACGAAGAGAGGAGTGTCAGGTAGAACTGTGTCCTTATAAACGCGAGAGCAAAGCGAGCAAAGAGAGCGAGAACGTGCGTGCCTAAAATTTTATTAAACTATTTTTAAACTAAAATTTTTAGTTATTCAATTTATGCTTAAAAAAATTAAATTTAGCCATTAATCAAAATTCGTTTTGACCTCTGACATTTTTAAAATTAAACGTGTTCTAATAATATTACATGCTTGAAATGAAGGCATTAGGAAGAAGAGGAAAGATGCCAGATTACGTGGTCATTCAATATATTATTGAAGGAATAGTAGATAGCGAACAAAATAAAATCCTATTATATGGCGTGGTTACGTTCAGTGAGCTAAAAGAAAAACTTAAATTATATGAATCATTCAAGAAAAAAAAACAAACAAGGTAACCGTCAACCAGTGAGTGACTATCACCCACATACATATATTAGGTCCTTATCTATGAAATTGGTGTTTTGTATGGAGATTTTGGGGAATTCTGTATTTTCCATACTAAATTTTTTTCAGTTTTCTTCACAACGACAAATCCAAAGATAATAATATTTGGCATCTATCATTAGACAAGCTTTAGTAATATGTGTAATATCACACTTCATAAAAATTATTTATCGTTTTTAAGTGAATGCAAATGAAATGATGTATTCGGGAGGCACTGTGTCCAATTTTAACACAATTAAACTTACAACAAATTATCAAAACAAATCAAAAGAGCTCAAAAATATAGTCTATTTTTATACGAGGTAATTATTTTTTAGGAATACTCTGAATCCTAATAGTTACAGACAAAATACTAAGAGAGAAAAAATACACCAATTTCATAGGTAAGGACCCAATATAAACATCCAAGACTGGAGAACTGAATGACCCGGAACTGACCCGGAGAACGGGCAAATGCTTGAAAATTCGTCACCCAAACATTTGCCCTCACCGGGGATCGAACCCAGAACCCACAGATATATATTGACATACTCGTAGATGACGCAAATGCATGTACTGCGCGTGTCCGAAAACCCCGACAAAACGTCGGGGTTGGCCGCTGCTTACTACACAGCGCGCGTCCGAATGGCTGCAAAAACTAAAAAAAAAGCCTCGTTGTGTGATAATTTGTGGTGGGTATCGGCGGCATCAGTATCTTTCAATCAGTTTGGGTCTCCCGTCTCAAAATGACGGCTGTGACGTCACAGTACACGTTAAAAAGTTGACACGCTTGGTTTTAATACAAATCGTTATACTTGCGTTATGTATGTAAATGTATGTAAAGAAAAAGTATTTCTTTAATTTCTTTGTTTATTTTTAATTTAGTGAGTTCTGTCAAAATAGTTTAGGTTGAGATACGTATAACTTACGGTTGCCATGACAACATGAATAACAAAGAGTGAAAATAAAATATTTTGTGTATTAATCTAAAATAACTTTTAATTGTAAAATAAACTTTAAATGTCGTTTCTTTTAATACAGGTAAGGATTATTGTTTAACTGTTTATTATTGTTTGTTATTGTAGAAATTTTACGAATGAAATAAATCTTTTATTACAGAGCAACACATTGAGTTTATTTTATGAAATTTCTAAGGATATAGTATTCTCGTTATATGTATATCTGTGTTGAGACCGGCGTACAGACCACTCGGACACGGAGGTCGTCAAACGTCAAAGTCATGCAATTCGACTGGGTCAGTGGGTCATATAGGTACATGTGCCGTACGAATAAATGATTTTACACTTTTAACTATCATTTTATTTCGAATATCACCACTCGTGATCTATTTCCCAGCCGTAATCGAGAGGCCACCATTTGTTGTAGGGTTTCTTTTCTAATCGCTTTTCCTTGTGATTAAATTCTTGAAGGAATGTGTCTAATTTCTTCTTAATCTTCTCCTTCTTCTTAACCTCGTGCTTCTCTATCTTCTCTTGGATTCTCTTCTCTTCTTTCTCCAAGAACACCTTCGCAACCTCAGTCGGGTTCCCGATGTACAAGAACTCGGTGGCGTGTTGGAACTTCCTGTAAATCTCGTGTGCCATGTGACACAGATGGTAAATTTCGAAATATAGTTTCTGGATGATCTCCGTCTTCTTGAGAATTGCGAAAATTGTGTCTGAGAAAAATTGTACTGGCCTTCTTACGTTACCCACCATTTTTCGGTACCTAAAGGGATAATGCAGATTGGATAACAAATAATATTTTGAGGCCCTCGGTGGCGTAAACGTATGCTTTGGCTTGCGATTGAAAACAAAGCCACTTTCGCCATGGTGAGGCCGTGGATAGGTGACCAAAACATTGTGATCTCGAGCTCCTCCGTGCTTCGGAAGGCACGTTAAGCCGTTGGTCCCGGTCGCTATTGCGACTGTTTCTACCCACTAACCCGCATTGGGTCAGCGTGGTGGTGTTACGGCCCATACTCCTCATGTGTTTCTCCATGAGGAAGGCCTGAGCCCAGCAGTGGGACGTATATAGGCTGAGGACAATATTTTTAACAGTAAATTCTTAGGATAGGAGATACTATTTTACCATGTGATATTACTATGTGTTAGTACGCATTGGCTTTCGACATCGAAAACAAAGCTACCTACGCCGTGGTCAGGCTTGGATGGGTGACCAGCGTGTCTGACATGCACCGGGCAGTGCTCCGTAGGTACTTAAGATTTTATTCAAACTCAGTATAGCCGATCAGGATCCGGGCGACATCTTGCATGAGCACGAGGTATAAGTTTAATTTGTGCTACCGTATCTGCTATTTTACAACTATGGCAATAGAATTTTAATAGTGTAAATAAAATTGATTTCCAGACAACGAAATGTCAAAATTTTGCCTTTGAGACACTCTCTTCAGCCTATATACCTACGCCCCACTGTTGGGCACCGGCCTTCCTCACGGAGAAACACATGAGGAGTATGGGCCGTAACACCACCACGCTGACCCAATGAGGGTTGGTAACTATTTCCATTTCCATTGAGACACTATTTCCATTAATTGCTTTAGATAGGCTTACGAAAATACAACAACTGACTACGAAATGTCAAAATTTTGACCATTGTGATCCTAATGTACCATTTGTAAATTAACAGACTCGGGGCCCTGGCTACTTTGTCTCGCCACCGTTACAAGGGAACATCGACCTAGAAGACGAAATGTCATGTCATGTACCGCCACTCTGGTTTAGAAGTTCACACCACCGGATGTTGATCCGGAGGTTAGGGTTCCAAGCCCCACGGGGACAGAAGTTTCTGCTCGGCTTGCTTGGTGGACTTCCAAGCCCGCCTGGCTAGCTACCACCGTCTTACCTAAATTTGTCACCATAATTACAATATAAACATTTGTTGTGTTCTGGCAATCAGAGGTAAGATAGCCAGTTCCTCAGTCGTTAAGGATTTACTGAAGCTCGCTTCGACCTTTGGCCTTATCGTCACTTACCATCAGGTGAGGTGAAGGCCACGAGCTTACCTGTCATATGTAAAAAATGTCATGTATTATTACTTTCAGTTCAGTCCAACCAAAAAGTCGTAACGAAACATACTTCTCAAGGATCTCAGCGATGAGGTACCCCTGTTCGTAATGCGCAGATTCCTCGTACATGAACCGCATCTCCAGCGTCTCGTGGATGCGCAGGGAGGCCTCCTGCTGGTACACATCCATCAGGGTCAAGAGCCGTTCGGGAAGCAGCCGAGCGCTCGTCGACATCCGGTACTTCTGAGTGTACCGTTCTGCAGCACCACTGGTATAAGATAAATCAAATTATTGATCCATCATCTATCAGCCAATAGACTGCCATTGCTGGCCTGCCCTAATATGTGCCTATGAACATCAAGAATATACGCCATCCATTCGGAAACTCGCAGGAGGCCGTGTCCTGAGAAGAATGGACAAGAAACTTAGTAAGGTCTTATCCCTACTCCCCCTCCCCTCCCTTTAAATAATATAGAAGATCGATGTATAATTGCAATTCACTAGTCCAAAAAAAGTGGAAGGAATTCAGGTTTAGGGAATTATACTTAGCTCGTACATCCGGAGCATGGAATTCTCTACCGGCACACGTGTTATCTCCTTCCTACAGCAAGGGTTCCTTCAAAAGAGGCGTGAAAAGGCATCTTGTGAGCCAGCAAGGTGGAGGTCGCTAGGCCTGCATTCTTTGGTGCTGCCTTAGCATCCTTCGCAAATGGACTTATCTACTGCTTACAAAATAAAGTTAATAAAGCAAGTGTTCAAAGTAGCTCAAATCGCTTGTATCAAAGAAGTTAGAAAAGTATGCGTTTTTACAAAAAGCAGGACCTGTGCCCAGCAGCGAGGCGTGTACAAGCTGATAACGATGAAGACTCACCGGATACATAGCATATAGCCTGGTCAAATAGACTTATTACTTAAAAATGTTACTTACCGACATTGTTGAATGACACCTAATGGAAAAAAGAATTAGTAATCTATACATTTAATAAAACTGTAGAGGTCGAATGTCTGTACCAACCAGCGACCTCATAGTCCATGGTACCAACATAGAAAAAAAATGCTTAAAACCAAGTCAGGGGGATGTAAAAAGAGGGAACATACCAACAAAATTTTTTTTGTTATTTCTTGTTTTTCTGTCTGTTCGTCTGTTTGTACGGGCTAATCTCCGAAATTGTTGGACTGATTTCAATGAAATTTTGCATGGTGATACCTTATATCCCTGGTCAACATCTTAGATTCTTTTTAATCCGGAAAATTAAAGGTTTCCGTGGGATAAATATTTCATAACTATTTTACATTGTGTAAAATCGGACAGTCTCGTCCCGTCAAGTCCCGTCTCGTTCTGATTCGTCGCAATAAAAAGAGACAACTACCTATTGATATTCAAACGCGTTTGTATCCCGACAGTTCAGAATATCTTCTCAGCCTCAAAAGTCCCACTGCTGAGCACAAGCCTTAAGTATGGGCCATAACACCACCACTTTGGCCCAATGCGGGTTGGTGGGGGTAAGTAAAGAATATATGCTGGAGGATTAGTGAGGGGGTAGCTCTATAAATAAATATATTATAGAGAATATTATAGTTGCTCGCGACTTCGTCCGCGGTTACGCGTTTTTTAACTATCCCACAGGAACCCTTTAATTTTCCGAAATAAAAAACATCTAAGATGTTGACCAGAGGTATAGGGTATCACCATGCAAAATTTCATTGAAATCGGTCCTGCCATTTCGGAGTTAGCCCGTACAAACAGACCAACAGACAGAGAAACAAAAATTTTAAAAATATATTTTTGGTATTTTCCCTCTTTTTACATCCCCCTAACATGATTTTAATTATTTTTTCTTTGTAAAGACATTCAACCTCAACAGTTTTATTACTTAATATGTGGATTTAAATGTAAATTGAATCTTACCTATGAGCAGAGAAGCGAAAGTGAGACATATTAGTTTTTTAATCATTTAATCAACTTGCGTATGGGCCGTGATTTAAAGTAATATTTTAAAACAAGTAAAACAGCTAACAATAATTATTTTCTCAAGCTTGCGATAACACTGGCAACTAGGGTTATCTATTTCCAATCATAATTTTGTCGAAAAAAAACGAACGAAAAATTTCGTTTTTATTTAATAAAATTAATTACAAAAATTAAATTCACATTTTTAAAGTCATCAAAAAACAACAACCACGTGCATCTACTACCTATTATTTGGTATAGGAACCTCAAACAAAACTTGAAAGTTGTTGAAAGGGCTCGTAGTAAGTTGAAAGTAGTTGCAACTTGCATTGTCACCAGGTTCTGTGATTGTCATGATCAAAATTTCAACCGGACAAACAAAAGAGATGAAATGATGCTCGATTGTTTCGCTCTCCCGTTTCTAGAAATTGACGGATAAAACTAAATTGCCATCAGTCTTAAATAAATCTTCCAATGCGCATGTTAACAGTTTCAGAGATATAGCGTCTCCCTGTTCCACTCCACGGCGCAGATAGGTTTAGTTAGACTGTTGGATTAGGTATAAGAGTCCATGTACAGGATACATGGACTCTTATAAAGGCGGATTCATATATCGATCTCAACACTGCGATATAGAAACAGTCTGCTTGGCATCGCAGTAAGGAGTCCAAAATACCCCAGTGTTTAATAAGGTCTCGAATCAACAGTTACCATATGTAAGCGCCATAATTTGAATGCGCGTCGTTTGACAGCTAGATACACCGCCCGACCCTGCGGGAGGCGACCTAGCGCCATTCATGCATTGAATCGACTCAACCCAAAACTAAAGTAGTATTCTGCTTCCGTCTGAGTCTGAGCTCGCAGTCGTCGGCGTATCAATCCGTGTGTGTCTGCGCCATACCATAATCTTGTGAAAAATTTCGTGTGTGTTTCGGCCGGGAATGAAACAGTGAACCATCGAGTGCAATCACATATAATAATCAGTGTCAATCCGCCCAATACTTTGCCGTGCCTTCTCGGAAGGGCGGGAGACCACGCGTTCACCATCAATTCAATCGTCATAAATTCTGTTCATCATCATCCAATCTAGGTAAATACGTCCATCCATAATTCTCATCCGCCCACGAGGATATGTGTATTTCCTACACACCATATTTAGAGAGTGCGTAATTAAAGTACTGTGTTTTTATTATATAGATTTTATTGTCTTCAGTAGCCACAACACCTGTGTTGCGAGGGCGCATTCTGAGGGGGTTGGCAACGACTTGAAATGAATAAATAAAGAAAATTAATTTTGTTTAAAAAAAATCCGAAATATGACGAGGTGTTTTATTTTTCTAATCGGGCTTTACGTTTTTTTTGTTCGCGGAGTTAAAATGCATTTACGCATCGTCTAACCACAGGGGTGTATGTTCGGTAAAGACGTTCCCAATTACCCTCTAAACATCCCTCCCCTGGCTCAGGCTTTGGACCTGTAAGTACCATGTTAGCCTTACCAGCCCATATCAAACCCAAGTTCTACTTGAGAACTGTTAGAAAGAGATGGCACTATTCATCCCACATAACGCCAACCCTTTCTGGCTGTGCTCTGTCAAAAGAGTTTTTATTTATTATAAGCTAACATTACTCCAGAAAAAGAAAAGATTAAGAATGCGCCGACGACGGTGGAAGCAGCTGTATTCAATATTTTAATCATAGCACACACCGCTACGCCCTTGATGAACAAAAATATTGAACACTAAACAACTTGCGATAATATTGTTGTGGCAACCCTAACAAGCGCTGAGAGCTCATTATTTTTAATTGGGTTATTAAATGTAATAACTCAATAAAATAGAGAAATTAAATAAAAACCGTTTATTACCATTTTATACTACCAACTCATCTCTTCCCTTGAGTGTCGTAAGAGGCGACTTATGGACTTGGAACTGCACAACCATCCAATAGCTTATAGCGGCGACGGGCTCACCACCTGTTACGCTGAGGGCAGTCACTGCTTGGTGAAGTGCGGACTACAGCAGTTGACTGCTTTTGCGGTCTTTTGCCTAGACTCTGACTAACCCTTAGGGGATAATAGTCTTGGTTATCTGTATGTATAACCCTTCCCTTGTATCTTATAAGAGAACCCGTCCTGTCTACAGGTTGATTTGAAATAAATTGTTGGCCTTTAGTGGGTAGGTCTTATGTAAAGATTTGTATAAGAAGTCAATGTGTAGGTATATTTCCTACAATAGGCACAAACTGGAAATACCCAATTCATAATTATGTGTAATAGACCAGGAACAGTGTGTATAACATCCACGTTTCGCCAGATATGTTAGGTCCTCATGTAACAGGTGGCGAGCCTATTGCTATGCACCGGGCACAATGTGAGATAAGCGATATTCACAATGAACTGTACATAAATTTTATTGAAACTTAATGGTACAGGCGGTGGGGTCGAATCCACATTTTTATGCGGCCCCTCGAAGTGCCCCGTCCGTCCCAACTCAGCTACAGCTGCCAGCCAAACAGCCATAAATAATAATAATAAGATCTGACCATGGCGAAGGTAGTTTTGCGTTATTGACAGCCAAAGCGGTACGCGTCACTCACCATTACGCCATCGAACTCCTCGGAACTTTCCGGGACATTCAGCCAAGACCATTATTTCAGGCCACCACGCGCACACGTTTACACGTGTGGACGGCTCTGGTAGTATATCTCGTGTAAGTGCGCGTGCGCAGCCGGCGCTGGCGGCCGACGTGTTGTTTCATAGCTGAAATTAACTAAGGGTGATTTCATAGCTGAAACCGCCATTAGTTAATGAACTTTTCGACTTTGTCAAATTATGTAATGCCGCCAGGCAACTAGAACTAAATAAAAAACATTATTCAGTTACGGATTAAACCTTCTTTTTATTTAATATAATCATATTTTACACACGCATTTCCGAAATCCAAAATCTTGTAATTTCACTCAACACGAAGCACATCATTATTAAATTTTCGTTTCAAGAAAAACATCGATACATCAATTTGATATATCGATAACTTTCATCGATATCGATACAAACACTTATATTTCATGAAATTTGGATCTAATACAAATTAGTAAGTTATAACACTTATAACATCAATCTATACACTTCTGTGTAACATTATGTGGATTTAAAAGTTATTTTACATAATATTTTATATATATAAAACCTTTATTTATATTAGAAAGTAACTTTATGTACATGTTTCTACAGAGCGCCTTAAAAAAAGTAAGGCCTAAGAAAAATTTTGGGAATATTTTTAGACTATTCCGGTCTTATCATAACCATGCGAACTGAGACTTGACCAGTCTTAGTCATTCTTGATTCGTCTTAAGCTCAAACACGCTCAGGTCATAGCCATAATAGATATTACAATTCCATAAAATTTTTACACAAAATAACCGCAGTGTTGCTTATTCTGTCAACACATTTTATTAATTTAATTATATTTTTTAATGAATGCAACACAGCTTTAAAAAAATATAGGTTATTAGTGTAACAGAACTGGCAGCACTGCATTACAAAAATTACCCGTTTTGACGTCTTTGAGTCTAGAATATCAGTGGTTTAATAGTTATTTATTATACAAGAGTGGAAAGTTCCTTTTTAACCGCGTGCTCGATTTGGATGACCGAGCAAGCGAAGGATTCTTAAGTTGAATCACGAGCGCAGCGAGTGATTCTAAATTAGAATCCTGAGCGTCAGCGAGGGAAACAAACGAGCACAAGGTGAAAAATCTTTCCACTCGAGTGCAATACGTAACTTTTCATCCCACCTCAGCGAGGAAATGACAAAATGAAAAAGAAAACAATTTATAATGACAAAATATTTTTCACAATTTAAAAAGTTCTAATCATAAATTTGGCACCATAGAGGTTACATTAAATAGGTTTAATGACGTTTTGAATTTACAATTATATTGAGTACTCATTATATGTGATGTTCTAAATTCAAATCTACTTTGCCGCTCAAGCGAATAAAATAGAATTTTCCAGCCAGATTTCGAAGCGCAAAATTACACTTTCCGAGGTGGTGGGATGAAAAATATATTAACCAGCGCATACTCCATTATATTATACTAAAGGCCTGTTTTACAATCGATAAGTAAAGTTCTTATTAGGCTACTCAGAACATAACTGCCAAGTAAAGTAAACCCATCTTACGTAGCACAATCTCCGTGTAAGGTAATCATCACATTATCTGTGAGACGTACAGCACGCTATTGGAGGGATATAATTGAAAAGTAAATTATTTGTCAAGTAACTACGTATCGATTGTAAAACAGGTTCTAACTTTCTCTCTAAAATGAGTTCAATAAAAGCACGACAGAATGTTTCACTTATTGGCGCATATATGTACGTGTTTGCGTTGGGTTTGAGACAATATCGAAGTACACATGGTGCTTTGTATAAACAATTATTCATAGGTGGGTCAATTTTAAATGATTGTGATCCTCGAACGTTTTAATAGACTGATTAATTTCTAATTCCTCGCTATCATGAGGTAAGCCTCCGCACGCATGAATTTCATTGGGGCATGCGAGAGGTCTACGCATTCGGGCTAACGACCGACTTATCGACCAATGTTAATGCGCCGACGCCGTAGCCCAAAACTGGTCACAATTGAAATATCTCTTGTTTGCGACCATCAGTGTTCGAAATTTATATGTATTTGACAGCTGTCACATGCCTTATACGTGAAAATCTCAATAGGCCTTTACCATATAATATCTTCAGACATTCACACCTATCAACTAGCCCCATTTTAAGCAACTAGTGTTGAGTAGGACTTACAAGAGGCATTACATTTGTACGGGACATGACGTCACATTGTAAGAGTGGCTCACAATTTTAAAATGTACTACTTCACATTTTATGTCGCGGTATTCGCGATTACTCACTCACTCACTCACCGAAAGAACTGAGACTGAGAGAGACGAACGCGAGCGAGGCATTACATTTTATTGTAGTTCCAATTTTTGCCACCGGGACATTGTCATTGTGGCACTGTACTCCATTACTCGTTTGAATACGTTCGAAAACTATAAACTTATTTTCTAACTAAACATAATAAAAGCGTACAGACACTATTTAGATGCCCTTAATACTGACATTGACATATTGAATAACAAATTTATGTATGGATATGATAATATCTAATAAAATACCACATACTTCACACTACGTTTCTTCAATTTGGTAATGGATTTATTATTTTATGAAGAAAGGATCGGTCAAAATTATTTATACATATCGCATCCGAACGTGTCTTCTGTTATCATTGATAATGGTTGTTTGGAATTTTAGACTTTGAGTTGAAGCAATAGTGACTTTTTTTGCGTGATACGCATATCAGTCTTATGTTGATATTGAAATAAATGAAATTTATATGGATGGAACCGCGCCATTTTTGTGGCAGTAAATTAGTGCTAAAGTTTGTTTAATAATTTATGTTTGCTTTGTTTGTACAGTTTAAGCTTAATATTATTTCTAATTTGTAAGTTAAAGTGATAAGCAAGATAAATAAGTATTAATCACGTAAGTTGTTGATATATGTTTGGGAATAACTTTCCATTCCATAACTATTAATTTTATTTGTTTGGCCAATATAATTTTGTGTTAAAGTTTTATGTAGGTAGGTAAAACCTATATGTAGGTAGTAAAAAACATATGAAAATCAAAAACGTTAGATCGTTACAATAGCGTAAAACGGCAACGTTTCATATCCTACAACGCGTTGTTTGTGTATTCTATTGTTAAGTAATAGCTTTTTAGCGACTCTATTGGTTACGCCTTTTGCCAATTTCAAATTAAAATATACAACAAATCTTTTTTGCTTTAATCTAAGCATAAATTAAAAATAAAGATCATTGTGACATTCATAATAATATCACATTGTAAAATGTCGTATTAAGTACTCATTGCATATTGCATTACAACAAGTAAATATTACAACACTACACATTACACAACTTCTAAATTATTACCGAGCCACACAAATACACAATACGCTTCAAATGTTACATTTGTACTCATCGCTTCAAATGTACTGCCGAGCTTATAAACGCCTCGCCTCATTTGAAGTGGGACGTTGTACTGGCTCAGTAGAAAAAAGAGGCTACTCTTACAAACTCATTTTCAAACCGTGTCCTACCCAACACTATAAGCAACTAATGCTGCTTGTGTTACGGACACTAGATGACGGCCAAATATAATTATTTAATAGATAGATAAATACATACAAATATCCTGGATATATATAAAACATCCAAGACTGGAGAACAAATGCCTGAAAATTCATCACCCAAACATTTGCCCCCACCGGGGATCGAACCCAGAACCTCTCGAGATGGCGACGTCTTGAGACCGGCGTACAGACTACTCGACGACGGAGGTCGTCAAATATATGGTTAGGTTAACTCTCGATCGTGCTATTGGGCCTTAGTCTTAGTGTTGCGATCAATTTTAAACCAATTTTAATCCACGTTTAGGAGTAAGGAGGATTGGGTCTATAACATAAACTCGAAAATTCTCGAAATAACTAATATCTTTTGGTCACCCATACAAAGACAAACCATAGCCACACCCTGCCACAGAGTTATTCAATAGACCTTCCTGCTCTTTCCCACTCTAAATGAGGTCGGAAATACATGTCTTCTTTCATATTCCTCGGACACTTTTTTACTTTTGAAGAGACTAAAATTACAGGCTTCGGAACACGTGTCTTAATTTTTTTTCCGCAAAAACCAGTGCTTGCATTGTTGTCTGCTAGCACTAACATCCACGATTATGATAAAACAGTTTCTTAGATGTTACGATGTTAGTAGCTCCGTGTAATTTTAAGAGCGCGCGTACCTATGAAAAGATTCTTAATAATAAGTCTTTACCTATGAAATTGGCGTTTTGTATGGAGATTTTGGGGAACTCTACATTTTGCATACTAACATTTTTTCAGTTTTCTTCACAACGACAAATCCAAAGATAATAATATTTGGCATGTATCATTAGACAAGCTTTAGTAATATGTGTAATATCACACTTCATAAAAATTACTTATCGTTTTTTAGTGAATGCAAATAAAATTATGTATTCGGAAGGCACTGAAAAGGAGTTGTCTCCGTGTCCAATTTTAACACAATTAAACTTACAACAAATTATCAAAACAAATCAAAAGAGCTCAAAGATATAGTCTATTTTTAGACGAGGTAATTCTTTTTTAGGAATACTCTGAATCTTAATAGTTACAGACAAAATACTAAGAGAGAAAAAAAACACCAATTTCATAGGTAAGGACCCAATATAAATGTGACGTCACACTATGGGATGGGGGGTGACAATCATTGACATTATTATAGGTACTATGACTGAATGTTGTCACAGGCAACTTAAACTGTGACCTGTAGGAGTAATTAGCTTGCCATCAAGTCTTGTTTGTAATATAAAATAATCATTTATTTTGTTGATTGACTCAAAGACGTCTGCATTAGCTAATCAAGATCACAGATCTCATAATATAATTCGGTCAATAAACTTACAAATAAAACGAATCACTGAAACAAAAAATGTTATTGAAAATGGAGGTATTCCGTTTCATCTACAACATGGGATCCTTCAAAAGAGGCGTGGAAACCTTGCCTGCGGCGTGGAAACCTTGCCTGCCTACCCCTTCGGGGATATAGGCGTGATAATAAATTAATGAATATCTTTAGATATTCATTCTTATCAACTAGCCAATTTTAAGCAACTGTGTCACGGATACTAGATGCCAATTGAATATATTTAATGGATAAATACATGTGAATATTATACATATAAAATCCAAGACTGTAGAACAAATAGTACTGTTTTCCCCACAACATACACCTTTTAGATATTGCAACTAAGTTGTGAAGTACCGTATTATTATAACAAAAGTATGTACACTTGTTCG
Source organism: Parapoynx stratiotata (assembly GCA_910589355.1). Lineage (NCBI taxonomy): Eukaryota > Metazoa > Arthropoda > Insecta > Lepidoptera > Crambidae > Parapoynx > Parapoynx stratiotata. The sequence goes on along the minus strand of OU342476.1, from coordinate 2,566,128 downwards.
CAATAAATAACTTTGACTTTGACTTTGAAAGCCAAAGCGTTCTAACCACTACGCCGGCAAACTCTTGCGTATGTTTAAGTGACAAGTATCTGCCAAAGGATTTTCAGTCTTACAGTTGGTTGCATTAAGGCACAAAATAAAAATACACTGGGTTATTTTTAATGAATCGACAACTTCGCAATATAGGGTAGCCAAACATCATAAACAACAACTATGATCTACGATATTGATAATTAGACAAATGTTACTTTCATACATAAATAAAACGCAATATCTGAATGTTCTTAGCTCTATGCGCGCGTCGTATGAACGGAACATAGACTTACTAATGTCACGACAGTACATTATAAGTAGAGATCGGATATCCGAATGCATATTTACCTAAAGTACATTTTTGGCTAACAAATTATGGAAGCGGCTTCTTAAAAATCCCGGGATTTCGGGATTGAATAACTAATCAGATGCATATTTAGTTAACGTTTAATTTTAACCTACCATTCATGTATGTAAAACATACTTACTTGAATAGTAGGTTACAATTAGATGAAGGGTTTAAGAAAAGAGAGATGTCGTTATTAAAAAAAAAAATTAAAATATCAAAAATATAAAATAAAAACTTATTAACTCGGTTCTCCTTATTCAACAATTGCAAAATATTTATTAATTTTTGTTAAAAAAAAGTGCTTTCCACAATAGTAAAATATCCATCCGAATATCCGATCTCTAATTATAAGCTTGTAAAATATTTTTTAATTGTTTATTGAAATGCGATAAAACTCGTAGATTTTTTTTTATTAAGATGTTAGCTACATAGCCTTGATAGATTGTTGATTCATTAAAAACAACCCTGAATATTTCAATTCAACCAGTACTGTGCAAATACAATCGACTGCTCGTCAATCCACCACAAACTATGAAATCCACAATTATTCTTGGAATTTCTGTCAAATGTGTGAAGTATAAAGGAGCCGTGTGGTAGCGGCTCATTAAAAGAATACTACCAACCCATCTCTTCGCTTTGGTGTCGTAAAAGGAGATTAAATTACTTTGAACTGCACAATCCAATAGCTTATAGCGGCGACGGTCACTGCTTGGTGAAGCGCGGATTATGGCAATGGAGTGCTTTTGCGGTGCTTTGCCTAGTTATGACCTACCCTTAGGGGATTATAGTTGTGATTAAACGTATGTATGTGTGAAATATACATACCGACATTTTCAATAACATTTCTCATTCAAAAACTAAGTCAGATTTACGTAGCTTGCATTAGCTAGAAAAAATTACAAAATCCCTATTCCGAGGGTCATAAATTCCATTCCTAACTATAATTCGAATGGAATTACCAGAATATGATCGTACATTGGATACTGACTGGATACTTGAATATACCGAAAGTCAAATTTATAAAATCGGTGATTACGTCCAGATTAAAAAAGACCTTAAAGCGAATAAGTTACGGCCGATATTAGGTTGAGATCCCGATTTATCTATTTGAATGTCCAGGTTTATCACAGTCGTCTCTACACCGACAATCTTCTGTAATTGAGTCTAGAGACATGAGACTCTCTTGCGAGGTTCTCAAACAAGATTTGCATCTAAAATCCATGGAGTTCTGAGAATTCGCGTCCTCAGAAACTGATTCTAAACTCCTTAAACTCTCGACTGAAGTTAGTTTGTATGACCTACGAAATTCGGCTATTTCATCTTCACTCATATTCAGAGCTAGCAACGAATCTTTAGCCATTTTGCCTAAAGAAGAAACCTTTTTCTTCTTTTTAGAAAGAATCGAATCCATTTTAGACAAAGGACAAGGCTTGTTGAGACTTTCTGGCAAAGACTTCGGACTGGACCCACTCCTGGTACGCAATCTACCTCTCCTCTCCGGAATATCTCGCGGAGTGGTACCCATATCCGGAATTTTGAACGCTATCGTCTTGGTTTTAGGGCTGTCATTCTCTTGCGACAACTCTTCAAGGGAGTTAGCCTTTTTTAACTTCGCTCTTTCTGGAATCACTGGAGATGTTTTAAGGCCTTTTATCTCTTTGACTGTAAATACTTCAGGGACCTCCATAGCTTCGTCTATTATTAGTTCTGGGGATAAATCTAGCATTTCCTTTTTCTCTGCATCTTGCAGCTCTTGAGCTAAAGAACACATAGGTTTACTGCCTTCTTTACTACTAAAGCCTTCATTTTCGTAAATCAAGTAAGATAGCGCGTCTTTACCTAAGTCTACATGCCCCAACTCAGTTGTCAATGTGTGTCTCACTTTCTCAAACTTCTTTACCTCACTACCCGCTTCTAAAGTAACACCGCTGTCTACTGATGCGTCCTTATCATCAAACTTAGGATCGTCAATATAATCTAGCACTATATTGTCGGATTCGTCGCACGCTTCCTCTATAGTCGCTATCGGTGCTAAATCACTTTGCAACTTAACCTCATCGAGTTTCGGCTCAATTTTCTCTAAAATTGGTGACGTGACTTCAAATACGATGTTAACTATTGGCTGGTTTTTGACTGTTAGTTCTGAAGCTAACGCTTTTGTGTTGGTCATACTGGAGGTGAGTGTGTTTTCAGGGCTTATATTCTCTTTAATTCCGCGTATAACTTTGGTCGGAAGTTTATCTACAGGCTGTCCGGAATCCGGACTGTTTTGTTTGTCCAGAGAGTTTTCCGAGCCTGAAGACTTTAAAACAGCCGCAAAAGTCCTTGGCCTCACTATATCAGGTTTCACTTCCTCAATAACGTCCTTTCCTACTTTATTTCCGTCCGAGTTTTTGTTATTATCGCCTGCGGGCGACAAATCGTAATTTTTATTTAAATCGTTGGGCTTAATGAGATCTGTACTATCACTTGTTCGCGGCACATCTCTGTTGCCGTTAGAACTCGCGTTATCACTTAAAACTAAACATTTTTGTACTAAACAGTCAACGGTGGATCCGGTAACTTTACATTTACTGTCGTCCTGCGAAGCCTCGCTGGCCTCCGAGTTCTGGAAGGTCTGGAACTCGCTCAGCGTATTATCTGTATCAAGGGAAGGAGTTTTGCTATCTAACTTTTTTGAAAACGATTCATCTATAAAAGACACCTGCACTCTCTCGGAAAGAGTTGAATCTGTAGCTTCTGAAGAGCTGTCTTTATCTTCTTTGTCCTCTCTATCCTTCTCTGTCATGCTTCCCCAAGACCAGAACGAGCTTGTCAAAGAAGAATCTTTCCTTGGCGGTGTGTTTGACTTCTTCTCTTCTTCAGAGCCACTTCTAGAGAAATGAAATGGATGTTGAAATAGACTAAGGAGCTTTTCTAAATGGGAGTTCATTTTAATCTCTTTCTCTGGCTCAGGTCTTGGGATATGGAAACTTGGTGACGGAGCCACCCAGGATATCTTCCGCATCCTATCACTCAACCCTTTACTCTTCAACGCTGGCACATCTAAAAGACTCGAAGTCCGTTTTGGAGTAGTCACAGTCTCTTGGATTGAGTCAGACTTTTTGACTGTATCTTTCAAACTAGAGTTGTTAGTTAGGGTGCCTTCGTTGGAAGAGTTGTCATCTTTATTATCAGACGGATTCTGTAAGGAGTACTCTATGCCTGAATCTGCTGACGTCACCATAACCTTCTCGTGTCTCCCCGAGTCTAAAGAACTCACACTCGCTTCTAAGCTTGAGAGGGAATCGTGTATCTTTTTGCTTTTCCCAAAAATGATCGGCGAAACACTCTCATTAGAGCTCACAGACATGTTTAAGAGATTGCTGTTGACCGGTGTGACTTCGCTGTTGTTTGAATCTATGCTACTTTCATTTGACAATATGTTTTCAGTTTTTCTCCTGTCCAACTCCACATCAGGTACAATAACAGGCTTTACTATCTGGTTGTCAATTAAGTTTAAGCTCTCGACAGAGCTCCCAGATATCTCTAAAGAGGAGCTACTGTCACAGAAAGGACTACCAGTTAGTTTCTTATTCATAAGCCTCGAGACCTCCAAGTCCGGACTGTCGAGACTGGATTCACTCTTATTCTTCTTAAGGACTACATTCTCTCGTATTATATTAACAGGTACATCGAAAGTGTCTATACTACTCACTATATCCGTCTGCGTGCAGTCGCTCCTAACTTTGGTCGACTTAGAAGTCATATCTTTAAACTCTTGTATGAGATTGCCGAGATCTTCTGTGATCTCTTCAATCTGCTTCATAGCGGTCTTCTCACTCTTATCTTCAATTTTAAAGTCAAAGATATTCGGTGTCTCGCTCGCACACTCAACCGTCTCACTATGAGACAAGTTATCGCACTCTTTTACACTTACACTATCAGCACTTTTGGCATTGTCTTTATCACTATCGTTAAAGCTAAGATCAGTCAGAATTGTAACTTTATTATCAGAGCACTTGAGTTCGTTTTCGTAGGGTTCTTCAGGGGTGACGGCCCCACTGCTGGGCCGAGCGGGGGAGGGCGGGGGGGTGACTGGTTCGTACATAGTGTCGTAGTTCCGTGTCACAGAGAACCGGGAAGAATTCTTTCTTGCTGGGTGAGAAGCTGGGTGGATCTGAATTTGAGGAGGTTCGGAGACCTGGTGAACAAACACAAAACATGTAAATAAACATGCAGTTTAATATATAACCAACACTTTAAAAAGCTAAATTAAATACTGCTTAAGGTCAGTTTTGTGATTCATAGTTAAGTTAGCCCAATGGTCAATATATTGACAAATGGCCAATCATTTTATATAACATAGATATTTACATTTTAAGCTGCTCCGCGAAATAGAAAATGTCAAAAATGCCTCAAATTAAATATGAATTTTACGCGTATAGAGTAACGAGTAGATAGACAACAATTTTTTTTTGCCAGGGAATATCAAAACACCAGTTGGCCAATAGTCCAATTTTCAGATATATGTAAGATAATATACAATTTAACACGATACAAAGAAGATAGCAGAAGTTAAAAATAGATTTCACGTAGCTGATTTATATTGCTGAGCGAATGACATTACTTTCATTGAAAAAAACTATAGGATATGCTCACATCACATTATCATTGGCGCACTTGACCGAGATCTTAGCCATTTGGTTCACATTATGGCGGACAAAATTCTAACCCTTAGGGTACCTCAATAGTTAAAATCTAGACCAATAGCGACAATGGAAACGCCAAAATGTATAAGCTTGACAAATTGTTAAAAAAGATGGCAAAATTTTGTATGGGCAGTTGCCCTGACAATGTATAAATATTGGATGTAGTTGTATGAAATGCTGGGTACCTAAATAATAGTATGTGGCCTATAAAAAGTTTCAGGAACCTTTTATATTATTGCAATCTTTGAAAACTTAACATATAAATTCCTTCGTAATTTACACAAAAGACAAATAAGCGACAGTTGACATTTGTTATTGTTTTTAATTTCTTTTGAGAATCAACTAGCAGTGGATAAAAAAAACTGTTGTTGATTTTTTTGTGAATTATCATTAATTAAACATTTATTTACAGAAAATATTCATGTGAATTATATAATAATATAAACTAAAAAGTTTAACACTCTTTGCTCGGTGCATATCAATTATTTTGTTTATGACCAAATCTACAATATTTGATTATTTCCTTTAAATGTCAACTTTGTCAACCGGAATCATGAAAACTAGACCAAAACTTTTAATTTTATTTTAACGAAAGTTGCAGAAAAATAATAAACATGTAATACATAATTCATTAATTACTATATGAAAATTACATATAGTATGTTTATACAAGTTAAGGTCAGTCGTTTGGTTCATCACCTTTACGATAAAAATTCGAAGCAATATTCATCAGCTGTGCCACCAGCCACCATTTCACTAATCCTAGCATCGTGTTGTGTTTTAATTGCCAATGATAATTAATCTTATTTATATTTGAAAATTCGACTATTGGACGAGCTGTTATATCACGTTATTAGACGTTTTCGCCATTGGTCCATGTTTTAAACCGATCCATAATGACGAATCAAATTCTAACCCTTGGTTATCCAAAGTGAAAAAATAGGTTTAACAGATAACGAATTTCAGGCAAAGACCAGCAAATAAATAAAGTGTTGGTAAAATGGAATGCTTGAGTATTTTTACACAATTTGAATGAATGAAAAGCATGAATTTGCAAGCATCATAGATCTTTGGATATTAAATAATATTTTAGGTTTGGTAAATTAAACTAACATTTATTTTGTTTATTTTCCTAGTGTTTATTGTGAGGTATAATTCTTCCCATCAGTTAGTCTTCAAAGCAGTTATATTTTTTATCCCATCGCTATAATTCACCTATCGCGTATGAGACTACACTTATCTACAGAATCAGTTATCAAAAGCAGCTTTAATTCTTATCCCGGCGGTATAATTCCAACCACGTATGAGACTACTCTTCCTAAAGCCCCACTCAACCAAAGCAGCTATTCTACCCCCTCGGTATAATCTTATCCCAATGTTATAATCTTATCCCGTTGATATAATCTTATCCCAACGGTGTAATATTATCCCATCAGTGAAATTATTTTTCAAAATGAGCATGACACAAGCCACCATTCACTCATCCAAAGAAGCTAGAACTCTTATCCTGCCATTACAATCCCACCGCGTATGAAACTACACTACAACTAGACTACAAGGCGTTTGACCCTGTAAGCGAAAGGTCACGCACCTTAAACACTTTGAATCTTGACCTCGTGGAGTGGCTGTGTCACCTGGGCCGAGTCTGGCAAATTATATAGAACTGTACTAGCCACGAAGATAGCCAATTTATATTCTGATCAGGAAAATAAAAAACTTGCTCAGAGGGAAATTTTTTACAACACCAAGAATAATTTTTAAAAAATCCATAATTGTTGTTGCTATTAGCAGTCGTTAACAACATAAACTTTAAGTGCAAAAATAATAGTAAAAAGAAATTAAATACTAAAGAATTAAATACTTTTTAGTTTTTGTCATGGACATGGTATTGTTTATGTATGGTTTATTTATTTTATATGTGTATGTTATTGTATTTATGTATGATGTGTATTAGTGTGTATAGGTATATGGTGGTGGGTATATATTTAGTGAATATCGCTTATGTCTTCTCTTTTACTATTGATTGTCATTTGTGGTCTGCTGTATTAATTTAATTTATTCACTGTACCTTATGGGTTGTCTGGAAGACATCTCTATTAGAGATAAGTCCGCCCATTGCACACATTGTGTTATTTTTATTTTTATGTAACCATGTGTTTTTTGGCAATAAAGAGTATAATAATAATAATAAATAAACTGATTAAGAGATTTGACGAAAAATACGTGACAGTTGACTTCAAAGTGAAATTGATGAATAAAATTACTGCTGTCATTAAAAGATAATATTTCAATCAATTTTCCACAATCTGGCGAGTTTTTTAATTTCCTGTTCCAGCTATAAGCTAATGAGTTATACCTTGGACTATACCTAAAGTTTTTTTTTTTACATACGACAGTCAGCTCTTGACCTTCATCTCACTTGATGGTAAGTGACGATAAGGCCGAAGGTGGAAGCGAGCTTCGCCTGTAATCCTCAACAACTGAGGAACTGGCTATCTTACCTCTGATTGCCGGAAGACAACAATGCTTAAAACATTGTTATTATGGCGACAAATTTAGGTAAGACGGTGGTAGCTAGCCAGGCGGGCTAAGAAGCCCTACCACCAACCAAACCGAGCAGAAAAACTTTTGCCCCCATGGGGAATCGAACCCGGACCTCCCGATCAACACCCGGTGGTGTGAACCACTAGACCAAAGAGGCGGTTAAAAAGTAACACAATTACACAATTGTCCTTGAATTGAACCTTTTCTTACATAGTTCCTTTCTCTTTTGTTATGTTACCTTATGACATACAAATATTATTAGAAAAATACATAAATACACTATCAACTAGCTCCATTTTAAACAACTAATGCTGCTTGTGTTACGGATACTAGATTACGGATAAATATATTGGATATATACATATAAATATTCAAGACAAGAAACATCCAAGAGTGGTGAACAAATGCCCGTTTTCATCACACAAATATCTGTTCCAACCGGGGATCGAGTCCTGAACCTCTCGAGATGGCAACGCCTTTAGACCGGCGTATAGACCACTCGACCACAGAGGTCGTCAACATCAAAATAGTTGTTGTGTCAAAGCCCTACGTGTCTCACTTACTTCCCCAAATTCCCTTAAATTCCACTATTTAAATAGCAAAGGGAAGCACAAAAGATCCCATAGGGTCGAAGTGCCTTGAGTTATCTCAGTCCATCACAAGAATAGAATAGAATAGGGATATAGGAGTGACACAGTGTTTTTAGATCACAAAATAGTGCTTACTATTAGGTCTTTACCTATGAAATTGGTGTTTTATATGGAGATTTTGGGGAATTCTGCATTTTCCAAACTAACATTTTATCAGTTTTCTTCACAACGACAAATCCAGAGATAATAATATTTGGCATGTATCATTTCATTAGACAAGCTTTAGTAATATGTGTAATATCACACTTCCTAAAAATTATTTATCGTTTTTAAGTGAATGCAAATAAAATGATGTATTCGGGAGGCACTTAAAAAGAGTTGTCTTCGTGTCCAATTTTAACCCAATTAAACTTACAACAAATTAACAAAACAAATCAAAAGGGCTCAAAAATATAGTCTATTTTTAGACGAGGTAATAATTTTTTAGGAATACTCTGAATCTTAATAGTTACAGACAAAATACTAAGACAGAATAAAAACACCAATTTCATAGGTAAGGACCCAATATATACAGGTATAACAAAACCGTGTACGATCAAGAGGTGACGATAATCAAAATTAGGTACATACTGTGTGTTGAAAATTGATATGAAAAATAAAAAAAAAATAAAAAAATTTAATGAATAGGAAAGTTTACATGGCAGCACGGTGGTCGAAGAGACACAGTTGACCCGTTCGTCCATCCTCGCAGATACTACGCAAGGACCTAGACATGTCACGCGAAGTGTGTAAAATTTCAAACAAAAGTCTATCATGTTGTTGGCATATTGGTTTAACGTGTATTACGTGTATGTACTTATTTTAGGAGATATTACCTATTTTACGTTATCCATACTCATATTATAAATGCGAAAGTAAATCTGTCTGTCTCGCTTTCATGTCAAAACTACTAAACCAATTTAACCGAAATTGGTACACAGATCGTCTAGATCCTGAGAAAGGACATAGGCTACCTTTTATCCTGATATTCCCATGGGAACGGGTGCCATGCGGGTGAATGTTGAGAAAAAATAACGTCTCCCTGAAAAATGAAGGACAAAATGACGCCACTAAAAACTTTGCATCTAATAATAGAGTAGGAGTAAATTTTTCAATTCCACCAATTGGGGCTAACGTTCCTATTTGAAAAAATCTTTCAATGAATTGCCTTTTATTTATTGAGGAAGGCTATAGGCTACATACCATCAGACTATATCAAATTAACTATTCTACGCGGACGATGTCGCGAGAAAAGTTAGTATAAGTATGTACTTGAATGTGACGTAGGCACGTTAGCCTAAGTGTAGCCTAAGGATAGTCACGTAGCCTCACTTTCACTCACTGTAGCTTTAAAGTTTTGTGACAGCCTCATTTTAGCCTCAATGTAGCCTAAGTATTGTGACGTAATTTCACTGTAGCCTACCTTCATTGTAGCCAAAGTGAAACAAGACGTAGGCTCACTTTATCCTTATTTTAGCCTAAGGTTAAGTTAGGCTACACTATGTAGCCTAACTTTAAGAGAGACACACCTGGACCACTTTGAACCTTGAAGGTGTAGATCTGGAAGACGAGGTGGAACTGTCTGAGGAGCTCTCGCGTTCTGGCGTCACGCGAGTAACCTGCAAGATAAAAAAAAATATTTTTTAATTTATTTCGTCATAGATTGCCAAGCACATATATTATTTTTGTTTGTCGCTGGTATTGTTTGAGATGACAAATCCGGCTGTGCATTGAAAACTGATTTATGGCTATTGTTTGAACATTATGCTCCCGTGTTGGCCCGAAAGAATATGCCAACTGCTTTTGCAACCGCGACTAAGGGCGTATTGGGTACTGGGTCTGTGATTGTGTAGGCGATGAGCTAGCCACTTGTTACTACTTTTTCATGATTTTACATCTGACCAAACCCAATTTTTGTATGGCTAAATGTGGTCTTAAGGAATACAGTGCTCCTTGGACTCTGCCGACCCCTTCGGGGATTACAGGTGTGATTGTATGTATGTTCGAACATTTACTGAGCCAAGGCTTAGTAAGCACTCGTAGGTTAAATTTAAAAAAAAACATCAGTGGTATATTTTTAATTTGGTAATTTAATAAATTGGCGTACAATTAATTAAATTACCAAATTAAAAATATATAAATCTGGTACATGTATACTTCTTTTTTCGTACCTTGCACGCATTACCATTAAAAAAAAAAGATTTCCGCCTCACGCGAGTTGAAAATGACTTTGCTCGCTTTTATAAAATAATATAAATTAGTAACCCGCAACCTTATCAATCAAACATTGAGTCTTTGTAAATCCACAAATGCGTCGTGCCATCCGCAAATACAGTTGAGAAGAGAATTTCTCACGCCATCTCCGAAGACATTGCCTGGAGAAGAGGCGGGCCCGCTGATACTTCATTGATAAAGAAGCTTAGCGAGCTTGGACCTAGGCTCCAGCAGGTCAGTGCGTGCATTAACATTTCTCTTACAGTAGTATGTACCACGCAAAAATACAGTCCACTTTTTTACCATAGAAGATTCAACATATTGGCGCGACCAATCAGGATGTTATTTTCCAAATAACCGGGTTCGATTCCCGGCCAGGCTTATTGACCTTTGCAATGATGCAGTTGTTTTTTTCATCAAAATTGGGCTCGCGACTCATTTGAGCATTTTTCGATATTCTGTTTCCATATAGTTTAGGATTTGGCTCTGAAGGCTCACTTGAAGAATTCACCTGTATATACCCTTGCAAACATAAAAAGAACAATAAAAAAAAGATACTAACGAATGTAGAACCTCTTCCTGTTTTTGAACACTGATAAAAACAGAGGTAGTCGGAGTCAGACGGAATTGTATGGTAGCAGCTCATTAAAAGAATACTACCAACCCATCTCCTCCCTTGGGTGTCGTAAAAGGCGACTAATGGACTTAGAACTGTACAACATCCAATAGCTGATAGCGGCGACGGGCTCACCACCTGTCACGCTGAGTGCAGTCACTGCTTGTGAAGCGCAGACTATGGCAGTGGACTGCTTTTGCAGTGCTTTTGCCTAGTCTCTGACTAACCCTTAGGCGATTATAGTTGTGATTAAATGTATGTATGTTTAAAACAAACATATCAACATAATGAAACACCGAGGCCTGTAGTCAAAAGTAGACGTCTCCTTGAGTACCATTAGAGCAAAATGGCGCTATTCATCCTCATATAACGCCATCCCTGTCTAGCTGCGCTGGCGCAGATATCTAATTCTCAATGTCTCATAGGAACAGACATTACAGTTGCGGCACGCTATGATGGCTGTTTTGACTTTGAAGGAGCGAATTGCTATTCTTTATTGTCAATGACGTGCAGGTAGCCATAAGATTTATCGAATTTATAATTTTAGGACACAATATTTATTACATTGATTTCTAAACTATATACATTAGGTTAAGATGGATGTGTGGAGTGACGAAGATTGACAGAGTGAAGAATGAGAATATCAGGGGATGCCTGAAAGTTGCTCCAGTGATAGAAAAGTTGAGAGAAAAGCGGCTGTCGTGGTGTGGACATGTTTTGAGGAGAGAGAATGAGCATGTAACGAGAAGAGTTATGAATATGAGAGTGGATGGTAATGCAGGGAGAGGAAGACCAAAGAAGAGATGGATAGATTGTGTGAATGAGGACATGGCTAAAATGGGAGTGAATGTTGATATGGCGTGTGATAGGGGAGAGTGGAGGAGAAAGACTCGTTGCGCCGACCCCAAATGAAATTGGGAAAAGGGTAGGATAATGATGATGATACATTAGGTTATATATACATACATTACTTTAATACATAAGGGTCCCTCGAACATTTATTTTTATGATTATAATTATTGGTGCACTTATTTACCACGCAACTCGGCATTTGTTTTTCGAATATCAACATTTTAAAAATGAAACTTAATACGATCGTCACTTAGGATCTACTACTTTTTTTCGAGAATAAATAGACATTTCCCATCTCTATTATAATATGTCAAAACGCCCATCATAGCTTGCCGCATCTATAAAACAATATAATAATACTTACAGAGAAACGAGAGTGCGCCGGAGGCACAGGACTTCCGGCCGGAGACGGCGCCGGCGACCGGAGCCGGCCGCGGCGGGAAGCTTCTCCGGCAGCCTAAAAAAGGGGGAAAGGGGGAATTTAATTACTTTATTTTAAAACTTAATTATTTTAGCTATTTTTCTATTATGTGGGCGTTAACACGTCTGCGTAGGGCTTCGGGGAGAAAGGCGTGATACATACATATAACCACGACTTTTATCCCCTATGGGTTGGACAGAGACTAGGCAGAAGCACCGCAAAAGCAGTTAATTGCCAAAGTCCGCGATTCCCCAAGCAGTGACTGCACTCAGCGTGACAGGTGGTGAGCCCGTCGCCGCTATAAGCTATTGGATGTTGTGCAGTTCTATGTCTGTTGAGGGACGTATATATTAGGTTGGGGAAAAAGTCTTTTCGCATTATAGTATGTATAAACTTGTAATAAAATCTCTTTGGCTATACTATTTGTATCTGGCTGGTTTTGGTATCATTGAAAGTTTAAATTTTAAAGAACATAATTCCAAATTCAAATTAGGAAAATGTGTGATTTTCATTTGTTTTTCGTACCGCCAAGATGAGTGAATCTAATGAAGAAATTCGATACATTTTAAAATTTTACTACAAAAAAGGTAAAAATGCAACGCAAGCCGCGAAAAAAATTTGCGATGTTTATGGACCTAGTGCAGTGTCTGTGAGAGTAGCACAAATTTGGTTTAAGCGTTTTCAATCCGGAAATTTTGATGTCAAAGATGCACGTCGCCCTGTTCGCCCTATTACAGATAAAATGGATGCCATTTTTGAAAAAGTGGAGCAAGATCGGCATGTCAGTAGTTGCGACGTAGCTGAAGAACTGGGAATTGACCACAAAACAGTTTTGGCGCATTTGAAAAAAACTGGGTACACAAAAAAGCTCGACATTTGGGTACCTCACGAGCTCACTGAAAGAAACCTAATGAACCGTGTACTCATTTGTGATTCTTCATTACGACGTAATGAAACCGAACCATTTTTGAAGAAGCTGATAACTGGTGATGAAAAGTGGATCACGTACGACAAGAACGTGCGAAAAAGGTCGTGGTCAAAGGCCGGTCAGGCTTCACAGACTGTGGCGAAACCCGGGTTAACTTGCAACAAGGTGATGCTGTGTGTGTGGTGGGATTGGAAAGGCATTATTCATTATGAGCTGTTACCACCAGGCAGGACCATCGATTCTGAACTCTACTGCGAACAACTGATGAGATTAAAGCAAGAAGTTGAGAGAAAGCGGCCGGAATTAATCAACAAAAGGGGTGTGGTTTTTCATCATGATAACGCTAGACCTCACACATCTTTAGCCACTCAGCAAAAATTAAGAGAGTTTGGCTGGGAGGTGTTAATGCATCCGCCGTATAGTCCTGACCTTGCACCTTCAGATTTCCACCTGTTTCGTTCTCTTTAGAATTCTTTAGGCAGTGTCAGGTTAACATCACGAGAGGACTGCCAAAACCACTTGTCGCGGTATTTTGACCAGAAGTCCCAAAATTTCTATAGCAATGGGATCATGTCCCTACCTACAAGATGGCAAAAAGTTATCGAACAAAATGGTACCTACATACTTTAGTTAAATGTAAATAAACTATATTAAAAAATGTTTTGAATTTTCTTAAAAAATGCGAAGAAACTTTTTCCTCAACCTATTATATACTGGGTACTTTTCAATGAGAAATTTTACTAACGACTATGACGAATACGTTTATTTAAAAAATGTTACATGACAGTAAGAATGTATGAATGAATGTACGAATGTGTCGAATCTCAACAGACCCGCGTTTTTATATAGTGCGAAGGACCTTGTGAAGTTGGCTTCAGGTGGGTCGCTTCTGCTTGCGCCAATCTTAACGCCCAAACAAAGTCCATAAGTCGCCTTTTACGACACCCAAGGGTTGGTGGTGATCTTTTAATGAGCCAGTACTACACGGGATGGTATTATGTGTATGTTAGTTATCTATTTTATTCTTAGATGGCGGTTATCACATTTGTATAAAATGAATTTAATTCTTCTTGGCAAGAGTGGGTGGAAACATCTCTGTCTTAATATAGGCGTGATATAAATAAATAAATATCTTCAGACATACACCTATCAACTAGCCCCATTTTAAGCAACTAATGCTGCTTGTGTTACAAACACTAGATCTTTTTCTTTTTCCTGCCCTGTTCCCAATTCTATTTGTGGTCGTCGCAACATGTCTTCCTCTTCCACTCTCCTCTATCACTCGTCAAGTCAACACTCACTCCCATCCTCATCACATCATCATTTACACAATCCATCCATCTTTTCTTTGGTCTTTCTCTCCCCACACGCCCATCCACTTTTAATGAGTAAGGACACTAGATGACGGTTAATTATATTTAATAGATAAATATATATAAATGTTACAATGTTATATAGGCCACACCCTTTGAACTGTCTTTGTATTTTGTCATTTCGTTGATATGTTTTTCTGTGTACAATAAATTGTTAAATAAATAAATAAATAATGTTCAGAAAATATACAGTACATACATAAACATTCAAGACTGGAGAACACTTGTCTGAATTCATAACCCAAACATTTGGCCCCACCGGGGATCGAACCCAGAACCTCTCGGGATGGCGACGCCTTGAGACCGGCGTACAGACCACTCGACCACGGAGGTCGTTGGATATAGGCGTGAACTAATACGTAATATTACAATAACCTGTGCCGCGTGAGTCCTGCAGGTGAGGCTGACTCTCCTGGCGGGCGCGGGGCGTCTGGAACATAGAGATCTGATCTCGCGCGTCAGCCGCGCCGCAGTCGCCGCTTCCCCGTCTTCCGAGAGACTCGACGTTGATTCCTGAAGGGAAATCTATACATATCATAAAACTGTAGAGGTCGAATGAAAATGAAACATAAAATAAATATAGCTTTTGTGCATTACAGAAAATGTACACATGGCGGACTTAACGACTAATGTCGCTCTCTAACAGTCAAAGCAGAGATCTGGTGGTGGCTTAATTAACATTAACACATACATAAATATAATAATAAATAAATATCCTCAAAATCAAGTCAGGGGGATGTAAAAAGAGGGGAAATACCAAAAAAAAAATTTTGTGTCTCTGTTTGTACGGGCTAATCTCCAAAACGGCTGGACCGATTTCAATAAAATTTTTCATGGTGATACCTTAGATACTTTTTATTCCGGAAAATTAAAGGGTTCCCGTGGGAGAGTTAAAAAACATAGTAACCGCGAATAAAAGTCGCGGGTGATACAAATCAAATTATTTCAGTTTCACCGACAGTTTTATTTATAGGCGAATATCTTTAAGAGGAGCTCGGTGGCGTAGTGGTCAGTGCGCTTTAGCTTCGATCGAACACAAAGCTACCTTCGCCATGGTCAGGCCGTGGATGGGTGACCAAGACTTTGTGATCTCGAGCTCCTCCGTGCTTCGGAAGGCACGTTAAGCCGTTGGTCCCGGTCGCATTTGTGACCGTTTCTACCCACCAACCCGCATTGAGCCAGCGTGGTGGTGTTACGGCCCATACTCCTCATGTGTTCCTTCATGAGGAAGCCTGTCCCAGCAGTAGGACGTGTATAGGCTATATAGACATTCTTGACATGACAGAAGTAAAAAATTTCTTTTTTTTTGTTTATTTTTTATTCAACTTCTAAGCTACTCACCGTAGGTTCATCCAAGTCGATCTGCGAAAGAACTTTGTTGTCCTTTAGTGCTGCGAGTATCGCTTGAAGGCCGGAAGCGCCCAGTCTGTTATCTCGTAAGTCTAGCCTCTGGAAAATTATCAAAAAAACATCCTAATTTAGTTTTTTAAGAATACACTGTTCGGTCAGAAATTTACTTATATACAGTGTATAATTATATACATTATAAATAACACCATTTATTTTATGACTTTTCATAATTTTACACAATTTACTTTCATACAAAAATAAATATCAATTTCTCAATTTTTTTAGCTCTGTGTGCATCGCGAGCATGTCACCTTTTCGTATGAACGGAACATAGACTTACTAATGTCACGACAGTACATCATAAGTTTGTAAAATCATTTTTTTTATTAATGTATTCAGGTATGGTAAAACTTATATAACAAATAGGTGAACTAAGTTAGTAAAAGCAAGAGGATAAGTATTTATAAGAGGGAAGGTTCCCTATCTGTTTGCATAAAATTTTCAAGCATAATATGAATTGGCGTAATGGAATCACACTAAATATACTTACGCATAATTGATTTTGATATAAATTTTGATGCATAATTATTTGCGAATAATTACAAATG
Organism: Parapoynx stratiotata; assembly: GCA_910589355.1. Classification (NCBI taxonomy): domain Eukaryota; kingdom Metazoa; phylum Arthropoda; class Insecta; order Lepidoptera; family Crambidae; genus Parapoynx; species Parapoynx stratiotata. Next base: position 2,549,520 of record OU342476.1, on the reverse strand, counting down.
GCATAACTATCCTAAGGCATAATTAACTATTCGCATAAAATTTTGGAAATAATTATCGACAAAAAAATATCGATTTTCCGGCGCTGCCGCGGCTCGCTCGCTTTGCTCGCTCGGCTCGCGCAATGTATTCTACCTAACACTCCTACTCGCTTCGCTCGTCGTCTTACCTAATCGGCTTTTCATTATGCCAATGTTAATTACGCGGAATAATATTATGGATAATTACATTAGTCTAAATAATGCTTAAGATATATTATGCCAAACAACATTATGCCAAATTCATATGCCAAAGTATATTATGGTTAAAAAAATTATGCCAAAAAAAATAATCAAAAGGGGGAAAGAATTTGCTGTATGTAATACCTTACCTGTATTTTAGTGTCCGCCCTGACCAGCTCAGCCACCGCCAAGGCAGCGTCGGGTCCAAGGCGAGAAGCCTGCAGCCCCACCGATATTAGGGCTCCGCCGACGGACAACGCCCGCACGCTCTCCGCTCCTAGGGCGTTACGCCCGATGTTTAGGACCGTCAGCGATTGGGAGCAGCGCTACAACGGAAATTATAATTGTCTTGAGAACATAAACGAGTTTCTAATGACTCACATTATTTTGACATTTAGCTTTTAATTAAAGAGGTTACAAATTATTGAGCACTGCGCTCGAACATGCAACAATATAATGAAAAGGGAAGTAATTGGGCAGCTATTAATTATTTGGTCAGCAAAATAATTACATACATACATACAACCCTGTAATCCCCGAAGGGGTAGGCAGAGTCTAAAGAGCCTAAGACCACATTTAAATGTTCCTAAGACCACATTTAGCCATACAAAAATAGGGTTTGGTCAGATGAAAAATCGTGAAAGAGTAAAAACAAGTGGCTATCTCATCGCCTACACAATCACAGACCCAGTACGCCCTTAGTCGCCTTACGACATGCTAGGCAAGAAAAGCAGTTGGCAGGCAGTGTGCACTGGACCAACACGGGACGGGAAAATAATTAGGTGTGCTACAAAATAATTATTTGGACAGCAATGTATATGTTACTGGAAATGTATAAAATGCAGGAAAAGGATTAATGAAGGATCAAGGATCGATTCCTAGCAAATGTATTCTGATTTCTAATATTAGGTCCTTACCTATGAAATTGGTGTTTTGTATGGAGATTTTGGGAAATTCGGCATTTTCCATACTAACATTTTATCAGTTTTCTTCACAACGACAAATCCAGAGATAATAATATTTGGCATGTATCATTAGACAAGCTTTAGCTAAATGTGTGATATCACACTTCTTAAAATTTTTTTATAATTTTTATGTGAATGCAAATCAAATTATGTATTCGGAAGGCACTGAAAAGGAGTTGTCTCCATGTCCAATTTTAACTCAATAAAACTTACAAAACAAATCAAAAGAGTTCGAAAATATGGTCTATTTTAGAGGAGGTAATTATTTTTTAGGAATACTCTGAAACTTAATAGTTACGAACAAAATACTAAGAGAGAAGAAAAACACCAATTTCATAGGTAAGGACCCAATATTTTGCTGACCGTTTAAATAACACTCTAATAAAAATATGAGTAGTTACGTGGGTAATCGATACACGAAAAAAAGAGCTTAATTTATACCCTGGCTCCCCACGACTTACCAATGCTTTACTAATATGTACAGCGCAGTTCCTCGTCAGCTGGTTGTTCCACAGAACTAGGAACGCTAGCCCCCTTGCCTCGTATGCGTCTGTCACTGAAAAAAAAATCTTAATTAAAATACTTATAAACGAGGGTTTTGCTGAAGTTAGGTCTATGATAGTATTTAAGTAATTTAGAAGCTAAAATACTCGCCACTGCCCAAAAATCGTTCGCACTGTTTTAGTACAGTAAACAAGTGAGTGGGCTAAAATACTCGCTACTGCCCAAAAATCGGTCACAATAAACTCCTTCACTAAACTACTTAACAATTTTTTTGTGTTTAGACACGTTTAGCAACAAAATTACTCGCCACTCGACTAAAAAAAATAGGATAAAATGGATTGACTCGACTAAACTCCTTACTAAACAACTCGACAAAATTTTTGGAGTTTAGACACGTTTTACTATTAAATTACTCGGCATTCGTATAAAATACTAGCCTAGTCCGTGGTGTGTTTGAAAGAGAGAATGTGTCTTACTATAATGGACATTAGTACGGCGTAGCTACTCTGCCGCCACACAGTTTAATTACTAGTGCGGAGGGTAGATTGACAATGTTCTGCTGTTTTGGCGCCATTCAACAATGGCGGACGTGATTTTTATTTCAGTGATTGTAATATTGTTTCTGAGTGGATCTTGTTGCGTAAAAAAATCAGTGTAACGAGTGTCTGTATTGACGAGGACCATTGAAATAATCGTCAAGCGGTGTGAAAAACGCTGTTTTTTTTCTCGTGGTAAAAAGTAAAAACAAAACTAGTTTAAATTGAATTTCTACAAGAACCCCATAATTATATTGAACTTAGTATATTTCGGACCCTTGTACTAAATACTGTGTGAATTATACATAATTTTCATTACTTTTGATATGAGTCAACTAGCCTATTGGAGCGTATGTTTCAATGAATGAGCAGTGATCATGACAGCTACCCTGGCCTATGCCCAGTACTGGTACGTAGACTGGTGACGGCATATTTGTATTGCTCAATACTCAATACTTTATTGCTTTTCACAGTGTGGTTACAGATATTACAATAAGTTTATGATAACTGCGAACCCTGTCGGGGACAACAACAATAGAGAGGAGGAACATTATACATAATATTAACTAATTTAAAGTTTTGCTTAGAGTTATCTATTCTTAATTTTATATTTATTAATTTATAATATATTATGTAGTTAAAGTTCTCATATATTTTATTGATATATATATCTTTAATATAGCTTTTAGTGTTATCTAAATAGAATTATTTAATAGATATATATCCAATTATATATATATTTATTTATTAAATATCTTCATCTTCTAGATACTCTTTTATTGTATAATAGCATTTTCTTATAAGTATGTTTTTGAGATCAGTTATAATCTGTTTTGTTGCTCACCGGGACAGTGATGGGGCGAAACGGGCGATGTAACGGCGGAGGGTGGTGTTTGTGCCGCCTGTTCTACCAGCGCGTCTGCTATATGTCCCGCGCCCACGTCCTGGAAGGAAAACACACACACATAACATATATTATTGAATACTAGCTGTTGCCCGCGACTTCGTCCGCGGTTCCGCTACATCCATACTAATATTATAAATGCGAAAGTCTGTCTGTCTCGCTTTCACGTCAAAAGTACTGAACCAATTTAACCGAAATTTGGTACACAGATAGTCTAGGGACTGAGAAAGGACATAGGCTACCTTTCATCCTTTTATATTCCCATGGGAACGGGTGCCATGCGTGCAAAATCTTTCAGTGTTGAATAGCCTAAATATTTAGGAAGGCTATAGGCTACATAACATCACACCTTCTCAAAGTAACTATCCTACGGGGACAAAGTCGCGGAAAAAAATATAAGTAACAAAATTAATACCCTCAGACTTTCACACTTATCAACTAGCCCATATTAAGCAACTGATGCTGCTAGTTGCCACCTCGAGGGGTTCTGGGTTCTATCCCCGGTGGAGGACAAATGTTTGTGTGACGAGTTTGTTATCCAGTCTTGGATGTTCATATAAGTATTGAACGTTTATATGTATTTATCTATGAAATATATTTATCCGTCATCTAGTGTCCGTAACACAAGCAGCATTAGTTGCTTAAAATGGGTCTAGTTGATAGGTGTGAATGTCTGAGGATTTTTATTTATTTATTACTAGCTGTTGTTCAGACAAACAGACGAACAGACAGAGAAACAAAAAATGGTTTTTTGGTATTTTCCCACTTTTTACGCCCCCCGACTTGATTTAAAGCATTTTTATGTATGTACAGACATTCGACCTCTACAGTTTTATTAAATGTAAAGATATGGATTTAGGGAGACCTAAGTCCAGTAATGGACTAGTGTGGGCTAGTATACCTGTATGTTGTTGTTGGAGAGGTCCAGCAGCTGCAATCTCGTGTTCAGCCGCAGCAAGGCGCCGATCTGCGCGGCGTCCAACGGGACGAGGCCGTTGTCGCCGAGGCGCAACTCGCGGAGGGAACTGTTCGACTTAAGCGCCGTCACTGCAATTATATGTTGGGTGTTATAGTTAGATAGACTGTGGAAACGTTTGAGAGCTTTGATAATAAATGGAAAGTAATTAATTGGGCTGCATTTTAATTATTTGGTCAGCAACAAAAAGGTCTGCCGAAAAATCATTTTGGCTGCAAACAATTATTTTGTTAGCAACATAATTATTTGGACGGCAAATTATGATTTACGCGGCAAAAAAAAATATTTGGTCAGCAGAAATAATTATTTGATCAGGAGAATATTTAATTGGCCAGCTAATAATTAGTTAAGTTGCAAAATTTTAAGTGATATGTTTAGCCTATGAAATAAAATTATTTTTGATTTGATTTGACTTGCATAATTATTTTGACAGCACAATATGTAAAATGTTGACGATTGTAAGTGGCAAACTTGGCGTATGAAATACAATTATTTTTGATTTAGAAAAAAGCTGGTCTGTCCTTGGATGGGTGGCCACAACTCCTACGTGCTTCGGAAGGTTGGTGCCCCCCCCGCACTCACCCAGACACAGCAGAGGGTCCCCCGCCAGCGCCGTCCGCTGCAGGCACAGCGCGCGCAGCCGGCACGCGTGCGGCCGCAGCCCCCCCTCCCCCGCACTCACCCAGACACAGCAGAGGGTCCCCCGCCAGCGCCGTCCGCTGCAGGCACAGCGCGCGCAGCCGGCACGCGTGCGGCCGCAGCCCCCCCTCCCCCGCACTCACCCAGACACAGCAGAGGGTCCCCCGCCAGCGCCGTCCGCTGCAGGCACAGCGCGCGCAGCCGGCACGCGTGCGGCCGCAGCCCCCCCTCCCCCGCACTCACCCAGACACAGCAGAGGGTCCCCCGCCAGCGCCGTCCGCTGCAGGCACAGCGCGCGCAGCCGGCACGCGTGCGGCCGCAGCCCCCCCTCCCCCGCACTCACCCAGACACAGCAGAGGGTCCCCCGCCAGCGCCGTCCGCTGCAGGCACAGCGCGCGCAGCCGGCACGCGTGCGGCCGCAGCCCCCCCTCCCCCGCACTCACCCAGACACAGCAGAGGGTCCCCCGCCAGCGCCGTCCGCTGCAGGCACAGCGCGCGCAGCCGGCACGCGTGCGGCCGCAGCCCCCCCCCCCCCGCACTCACCCAGACACAGCAGAGGGTCCCCCGCCAGCGCCGTCCGCTGCAGGCACAGCGCGCGCAGCCGGCACGCGTGCGGCCGCAGCCCCCCCTCCCCCGCACTCACCCAGACACAGCAGAGGGTCCCCCGCCAGCGCCGTCCGCTGCAGGCACAGCGCGCGCAGCCGGCACGCGTGCGGCCGCAGCCCCCCCTCCCCCGCACTCACCCAGACACAGCAGAGGGTCCCCCGCCAGCGCCGTCCGCTGCAGGCACAGCGCGCGCAGCCGGCACGCGTGCGGCCGCAGCGCGCGCTCCAGCACCGGCGCGTGCGACGACAATATGTCGCCCTCTTGGATTTCTAGCTCCGACAGCTCCGCGCTCTGTGGGAACATACACTCTTCATATACACACATACCAACACACTGAAGGTGTAGGCAGAGGTCCCCGTCCCACTGCTGGGCACAGGCTTTCCTAACGATGAAACACATGAGGAGAATGGGCCGTAACACCACCACGCTGGCCCAATGCGGGTTGGTGGGTAGAAACGGTCTGACCATGGCTAAGGTAGCTTTGTTTCCGTTATAGCCACCGAACTACTCTGTACTTTTGTACTTCCCCTTTAGTGCCTCCTCGCGTCGCCAAAATTTGTGCTTGACAATTCCTCTCCCTCCTCCTCTTCCTCATAATCACTTCCTCAACAACTCTATTAGAAACATCTACCATGAAGTTGTGGTGATACAAAAATCTAATTGTTTGAATCAACTTGAAGTTATCCATTTCAGCCTACAGGTCCACTGCCAGAAGCGCATCGCTTCATCATGCCGAAAGGCGTCCGCCAATCACGAAGTCGCGGTCAGTTGCTTGAAGATATGCCATGTAGTAATGTTACCTTCTTAATCATTCTAGACGCAGCTTGCCAGCCCCTAATGCCGAACTGCCGGTCTCCAGTGATGCTGACAACCGTCGCGCTCTCGTAGTACTCCACCATATCGAATATCGCCTCCTGGAACACCAAGAAAATAATAGAGCATCTTCTTTTCTTAAATTGCTTGAGCACTAATACTTTTTTATGCATTTTAGGTGAAATAGTGTGTGAAATCCGGGTTATTGGCGGCATTTGACTATGGCGGACGTGATTTATATTTCAATGATTATAATATAGTTTCCGAGTGGATATTGTTACGTACTCAGAGTAATTTTGTGTAATTAGTTTCCGTGCATGTGTCCATGATGTGCAATGTGTAGCATTATTGAAATAAGCGTCAAGTGGTGTTAAAAGTGATGAGTTTCTATCGGGGTAATCCACCTCATCCAAATAGCACCACAGTGTCTGCCATAGATCGTTTGACGCCAAACTCTCCCAAGATGCATTTCAATGCAAACTACTGAAGAAATAAAATACTGAAGACTTGGCTGTATGGGCTTCGTTCCCTTTGCCTTCCCTACATGGTAGAATTTTACAACAACACTAAAAAACCCTGCTTATATTCTTTTACGGATGGCGCCAATTTCAAAAATGTTTATTAAATTGCTTCACTTTTTCGCAACTATATTAAAAATGTGCAGTACACCCTCACCTTCGGCTGCGCCTCGGCTCGGATAGACATTTGTCGATACTCTGCAATGACAGGCTTTCCGCACTCGTAATGAAATATACTATTTACTACGGATGCGTCCAACTGTATCGCAGATCCAGTGAACTTTAAATAACTGATCATTACGAGAACGTATTTCATTATGGCAGCAAAAATATCTTAAAAGGTGTGATTTCATGATGTAACACATATTGTTTGACTGCTGCTTTATGTTGGCATATGAAAATACCAAAAATCATGATAAAGTTCGAAGATAATTACACAGTGTCATCTTCTTTATTCATATTCCCAACAGAGCACTCCCAGCGCGTACGCGCATGCCGAATTGTCTTCGTCCACGGCCGGGTGCTGTATCTCCGGCCCACTCGCACTCACCGCGCCCTCGTCGTCCACGGCCGGGTGCTGTATCTCCGGCCCACTCGCACTCACCGCGCCCTCGTCGTCCACGGCCGGGTGCTGTATCTCCGGCCCACTCGCACTCACCGCGCCCTCGTCGTCCACGGCCGGGTGCTGTATCTCCGGCCCACTCGCACTCACCGCGCCCTCGTCGTCCACGGCCGGGTGCTGTATCTCCGGCCCACTCGCACTCACCGCGCCCTCGTCGTCCACGGCCGGGTGCTGTATCTCCGGCCCACTCGCACTCACCGCGCCCTCGTCGTCCACGGCCGGGTGCTGTATCTCCGGCCCACTCGCACTCACCGCGCCCTCGTCGTCCACGGCCGGGTACTGTATCTCCGGCCCACTCGCACTCACCGCGCCCTCGTCGTCCACGGCCGGGTGCTGTATCTCCGGCCCACTCGCACTCACCGCGCCCTCGTCGTCCACGGCCGGGTGCTGTATCTCCGGCCCACTCGCACTCACCGCGCCCTCGTCGTCCACGGCCGGGTGCTGTATCTCCGGCCCACTCGCACTCACCGCGCCCTCGTCGTCCACGGCCGGGTGCTGTATCTCCGGCCCACTCGCACTCACCGCGCCCTCGTCGTCCACGGCCGGGTGCTGTATCTCCGGCCCACTCGCACTCACCGCGCCCTCGTCGTCCACGGCCGGGTGCTGTATCTCCGGCCCACTCGCACTCACCGCGCCCTCGTCGTCCACGGCCGGGTGCTGTATCTCCGGCCCACTCGCACTCACCGCGCCCTCGTCGTCCACGGCCGGGTGCTGTATCTCCGGCCCACTCGCACTCACCGCGCCCTCGTCGTCCACGGCCGGGTGCTGTATCTCCGGCCCGCTCGCACTCACCGCGCCCTCGTCGTCCACGGCCGGGTGCTGTATCTCCGGCCCACTCGCACTCACCGCGCCCTCGTCGTCCACGGCCGGGTGCTGTATCTCCGGCCCGCTCGCACTCACCGCGCCCTCGTCATCCACGGCCGAGTGCTCTATCTCCAGCCGTCGGAACTGTACGCGGCGCAGCACGGCCTCGAGCGCGTCGGCCGGCGCCGAGCTCTGCAGCGCGCACTCGGAGAGGACGAGGCGGGGAGCGCGCTCGCGACCGCCGATTGACGCTTCGGGGAATTCCTGGAAAATACATCAATAATCCTGAGTCAAGAATAGTTGAGCCTTTGCCGTAGTACGATTTTGTCTACGATCTATAGTTAAGGTTAGTCTAGATTACGGAATGCAATCTCGATCTTGCAAGATCGAGATTCTATTCTACCAAGATCTCGAGTGATTTTCCAAGATTCAATCTCGGAGGCCATCAATCTCGATCCCGTTCGCGATCTCTACAAATAGACCAAGATTGTCACAAGATTTCGAGATTTTCAGACTGGCAGAGGTGTTAAACACCTACATTTCGCCAGATATTTATATTATATTAGGTCCCCATGTAACCGGTGGCGAGCCTGTTGCCATGCATCGGGCATAATGTGAGGCAAACGATATTCACAATGAACTAAGTTTTATTCAAACTCAGTGGTACAGGCGGTGGGATCGAACTCGCGTTTCCCGCGGCCTCTCGAATACGTAGTGCCCCGTCTGTCCCAACTCGGCTACAGCTGCTTATCGTGTTCATATATTGTTGTTTAATTGGAAAAATATACTGATTCATATTAAATAATCCTAAAATACTGGTTAATATCAATTGACAGTACTTGACACAAAAATAACGCCTTTTTCATTTATTCTGCTCAATCTCGAATAATCCTGATAATCTTGATTCCAGATCGAGATGTCGACCCGAATCTCGACGAGATCTCGAACTGACCAATCTTGATTCAGGAAAAGGCTCCAAGATCTCGAATGGTCAATCTTGGTTCGAGATTGCATTCCCTAGTCTAGATCATGCAACATGTTATTTAACTTTGTTTTATAACATGAGTTTACAGTCTGTATTCTTGTTTGTACTCACGTTAAGATGATTTCGGAAACTGAACTGATTCATGCGATTCTCACCCGTATCTGTTGGAGCACAGAGTCGATGGGCGGCGTGTTGTGCCGTCGACATGACTCCAGGTACTCTGCTGCAAGCTGGGCTCGTGTCGTTGCTGGCACTGCAAGCGAAATACAATCTTATTAATAACTACATACGTGTCAATATGATAAAGATAAAATTTCAATGAAACCGAAGGATATGAGAAAGCGAAAGATGTGTGAAAGGATCGTAGCAAGTGGACATCTGTAATCTCTGGCTATTCATTTTTATTTGTCAAGTCACCCTACTGCTTTTCTAGTGGTCTATTAACATTTGAAGCATCCTAACTTACTGACTTACTGCATCCTAACCTTAGTCGGACGACTTAAGTGAACACCTGTTCATATCTTTAAAAGGACAATTTCAGGGATCCTATCCACGGGCAGCGGTCTACACTGCTGCTTTGTGCCTGCTGCCTCCGGTATCCATCCACGGGTCGCGGTCTACCCTCGACTCCGTGCTGAACCGACTCCGACGACGCGTGTAGTCGTGTCGCGTTCCCTCCACTGCCTTCTCTAGGCAGTGCGAAAGAGAGAGACAAAGAAAAACTTATTTGTCGAGATCTACTGAGTGTGAACCTAACCCACGCCCTGAGTATATTAAATTGATTGAAACAATTTTTGGTGTTATGAATTTCATCTTCTGCTCCTTCTGGCCGTGCCTAACACGGGCAGAGTGTGACAGTGGCCTCAGGAGAAGTGCGTGATTGTGTGCTTTTGATAAATACCTATATTATAATCTTTTGAGATAGGGGGCGGGCAAACGAGCAGACGGGTCACCTGATGGCCAGACTACATTCCAAGCCAAGCCTTGGATTGGAATCCCTAAGGAAAGCGTAAACGAGGCCGCCCTAAACAGACCTGGCGGCGGACGGTCATCGCGAAAGCGAAGAAAATTGGGAAGACTTCCAGTGAAATGAAGCGCGAAGCTCAAGACCGACTGGGATGGCGACGCACTGTGGACGCCCTCTGCCCCATCTAGGGGACATAGGATCTTAAGTCAAGTCAAGAGCTGACTTGGATTTGGATTGGGTGACCAAAACTTTGTGATCTCCAACTCCTCCGTGCTTCGGAAAGCACGTTCAGCTGTTAGTTCCGGTCGCTATTGCAACTGTTTCTAGCTACTGCGGGTATTGGGCCAGCGTGGTGGTGTTAAGGCCTATACTCATGTGTTTCTCCGTGAAGAAGGCCTGTGCACAGCAGTGGGACGTATACCATGGAATTCTCCGATTTACATACATACATAAGATCACGCCTTCCCCGTTGGGGTAGTAAGAGATTACTTCTTCCACTTGCTACCTATCCTTACGTATTTCTTTCGATTCATGAACTCTCATCTCATTCCATACATGCTCGGCGTCTGCGATTCAGAACAGCAAAAATACGACATAACAAAAGCTCCATTAAAACCCCTAGAAAAGAACCTTCAAAAGCTCCATTAAAGCCCCTGGAAAAGAACCTTCACACAGTAAAAAGCGTCGTAAATCTCCAACTCGCAATGCACGCCCACAACGATCCATAAAACGGTGATGTCATACGACCCAATGCACTATTTACGGGCAGGGGTTTACGTAATTATGCAGACTGCAAAAGTGGATTATCTGGGTTGACGAGCAATAATTCTCGATAGGAGCAGCAAGGGGAGGAGCCAATAATTCGATGTATTGTTTTTGAGAAATAGCCGATTTGGGACGGAAGACGCTCAAGGTCCTCTGAGTTTGAATCACCGATATAGGTATATATGACGACCTCCATGGTCGAGTCTGTATGCCGGTCTCAAGGTGTCGCCATCTCGAGAGGTTCTGGGTTTAATCCCCGATGAGGGCATATGTTTGGATGATGAATTTTCAGGCATTTGTTTTCCAGTCTTGGATGTTAATATATATTAAGGATATAAAAAAACAGAAAATTGCCGATATTAATCTTTTTTTTAATATCGGCAATTTTTTGTAAACCCAGACGGCATTCCAGCATGCCAAGCCAACACAATAAGATTTTGCTGTCTCGCTCCAGCGAATTGAGTGGTTGATTCTGCCACCGTAGCGGTTCAAATGTTGATGAATATCTTATCTAACAAATAGCTGTAAATTGTACGAACTTCTTCGTAAACTTAACTACTAATGAACAATCTGGCCCTTAAGGTATGAAGTGTGCGTGTATCGGTATGGTGTATTGTTGTTTGGCGTCCATTGCCTTTGTCCTTGACCCTCGATTCGAGGGTCACCGCTCTGCATCGTCGTTATTAAGTAATGGACTCACGAAATAATAGTAGACCTGGGCCTATTGAGTTCCGTGTTTGTGGCAGCAAAAAGTTCGCAGTAAAAAACGATGTAGTATTTGTGGGTTGGTGAGAGAATATTTTTACAACACAACACATACAAGTTCATTCGATAGGTAGTAGGTACTATTCTTTTATTTATTTTCTCTACGGGAAATTAAACAAGCGGAAAGCAGAGTGAAAGGAGCTAGCCCGCGTCCAGCAACTTCTCGCAACCTACGCCAGGCCGTTGTTCCACCCAAACGACCATAAGTTTGAGACGTGGTGAGCCAGGGGTATAATAAAATGCAGTTGTCGTCACTTAATGCGCTTCGTAGAATTAAAATTAAAGGCACAACTGAAACAATTATATAAAAGGGTCAATTTCACAAAATACACAAAACAATTTCACTTTTAAAGCTAAAACATATTATAAAAGGTACGGCTTACAATTAGTGCCTTAAAGAAACTTATAAACTTTATAATATAGCCGGAACTGATAATCGAGAATCTTGTGGTTTTTGTAACTTTTTAGGATAAGCTTATAACTTGATCAACAAATTTTAAATACATTAAAATAATATTTGAAATTGTTATCGGGGAGTCAACCGCTCTACACGCTGACTCGGTAAGAATGAATTTCGACAACAAAACAAATAAAAAGAGACAGACAGTAAATTTAAAAACGGAGACCAAGAGATAATGGCCAGAGACGAGCGCAATGACAGCAACAAGTCGCTAATATAGCTATAGCGTCTCGTTACAAGTTCTACCACCAATAATGCTCACAACTCTTGAGCTATAGGTTCATATGTCATATCATATGGCAACCTCCGTGGTCGAGTGGTCTGTATGCCGGTCTCAAGGCGTCGCCATCTCGAGAGGTTCTGGTTTAGGTCCCCGGTGGGGGCAAATGTTTGGGTGATGAATTTTCAGGCATTTGTTCCCCAATCTTGGATGTTTATATATTATCAGGATATTTGTATGTATTTATCTATCTATTAAATAATTATATTTGGCCGTCATCTAGTGTTCGTAACACAAGCAGCATTAGTTGCTTAAAATGGGGCTAGTTGATAAGTGTGAATGTTTGAAGATATTATTTATTATTATCATTATTTTTAATTTCCTCTTCCGGCTCGAGCGCCTATGTCACTCTCTCTTATAGTGAAACCCCTAGGGGTGATGTCTAATAGAGATAAATTATCTGGCAGTTGGTTCTCGGTGCAGGCTTGAGGACCCTGCAAAGTTTTCGCCTAATCAAAAACAGGGGAAAGATCGTAGGAGGCCGTTTGAAACAAACATATTAATAACTTCATGACATCAGGTAAAATGTAATGTAAGTGCCTTTGACTCCCCATCGTAGAGATGTGTTGAGATGACAAATTATAAATTCATACTAAATCGTTTGGAGGCGTCCAGACCATGATTTGATAAGCCAATCACGTTTTATACCTTCCTCAACATTCGTGAGCCCATAAAATAGTAATGCATCCTACGAATAAGACAACAAACGCTGTAGTAAGCTCAGAGAGCAGCAAATCACACATTTTTTACTCCACCAATTCACCAAAGAATTCCAATTGATAAAAGTAGTAAACACTATAAACAGCTACTTGATTACGACCCAAACGTTTGGACCAATGTTTGCGTGTTGGCAATGTCCAAGGCCATATAGTAAACAGTGAAATAGCAGCAAAATCACACAAGTTATTTGTTCTGCAATAAAAAAAACGATTGATATGCGTAGTAAACAATATACGCTGGTACTCTATTATGGCTGATTTAATGCGTGACTATGAATCGCAGTTATTATCTCGTGAACTAGATCTGGTTGGCGCTGTCAAAAGCGTAAATACGACCCCAACATTTGGCCCAAAGTTTGCGTGTTGGCGATTCCCAAGGCCAATGTCATTGACCGGAACTTTTTCACTAATTTCACTAGCCGACTCAAATTGCTGGCGATGATCCAAATGACAGAGCAGAGACACCAACCAAGGATTGTTTTACATGAATTTTTAGCTTTAGAGAATGGGGAAGTAAATATTAGAGATGCGCCGAATATTCGTTTGTATTCGGTATTCGGCATCATTTCCACTTTTGTATTCAGCCGAATTATTCGGTTTTTGTGCTGAGGTTGTATTTTCTTGGGTAGAGACCGGGTATACAACAAAAAGACATAAATTCTTCTGTAAGATTTATGTTACTCATGACAACATAATGATTTCATAGGCTATTGGTAGTTCTTCTTTTCAACTTTTATTTTTACATTGCTTAATAGTGATATGAAACATACATGTTGTCTAAGTTGTTTCCGTGGCTAAGCAAAGTAATTGTAAAGCGAATAATCGGCCGAATATCCGGTTCGGTAAAGGTGCATCTCTAGTAAATATAAATAAGCAGAAAAAGTAGGAACGTAGGAATTTTCCACTGGAACTCCAGATTGGCGGTCTCGAATTCATTTCGAAATTCACGAAAATATTCAAACATAATTATTATCACGGCCCCATGTAATAGGGGGCAAGCCTATTGCAACTTGCTTAAGTTTTTTGTCCGCTTCTCAAAACAAGACCTTCTAGTTACTACTGAACGGTTGGCATAATTTGACCTTCATAAGAGTTTGAAATACCTAAGCTGAACAAATTATTGAGTCCTTACCTATGAAATTGGTGTTATTTTTCTCTCTTAGTATTTTGTCTGTAACTACTAAGATTCAGAGTATTCCTAAAAAATAATTACCTCGTCTAAAAAAAGACTATATTTTTGAGCTCTTTTGATTTGTTTTGATAATTTGTTGTAAGTTTAATTGTGTTAAAATTGGACACGGAGACAACTCTTTGTAAGTGGCTCCCGAATACATCATTTTATTTGCATTCACTTAAAAACGATAAATAATGTTTATGAAGTGTGATATTACACATATTACTAAAGCTTGTCTTATGATAGATGCCAAATATTATTATCTTTGGATTTGTCTTTGCGAATAAGCTGAAAAAATTTTAGTATGGAAAATGCAGATTTCCTCAAAATCTCCATACAAAACACCAATTTCATAGGTAAGGACCTTATATTTGGCTCTGTTTATGGGCACTATAGAAAAATCCAGAGTAACAAATTCTAAGTAAACTTTCAACAGCCAGGACTGATGACAGGACATTACTAATGTGTTCCGCTGGCTCTAGACTAGTCTAGACCCAAATGGTAATACAGATGATCTCATCAAATCAATAAAACTGAGACCCAGAACCGATAAGTAAATCGGCAAGCATGTCTATATAATGTTCCTCACGAAATACTTGAGAGTGAGACCACGTGGCATTTTGAGCTGAATAGCCGGTCTTGCACGGACCGCAGAGATTCTATTTAGTGGTATGATACATCTGTCCTGGCTGTCGGAAATATGGTTTGAACACATAAGGAGTGAGGAGCTCGGTGCCGTAGTGGTTAGTATGCTTTGGCTTTCGATTGAAAACAAAGCTACCTTCACCATGGTCAGGCCATGGATGAGTGACCAAAACTTTGTGATCTCGAGCTCCTCCGTGTTTCGGAAGGCACGTTAAGCCGTTGGTCCCGGTCGCTATTGCGACTGTTTCTACCCACCAACCCGCATTGGGCCAGCGTGGTGGTGTTACGGTCCATACTCCTCATGTGTTTCTCCATGAGGAAGGCCTGTGCCCAGCAGTAGGACGTATACAGGCTGAGAACAAACAACATAAGGAGTACGTGCCGTGACAACACCATGGTAGCCCAATACGGATTGGTAGATAGAAACGGTTGCAATACCAACTGACCAACGGCTTAACGTGCTGCGAAGTACTGAAGAACTCGAGATTAGAGGTTTGATCTTCAAGGACTGACTTGAAGATTGAAGAGTGCACTTTGCTTCTGGCGCTGGGGTAAGCGCAGACTCTAACTAGGATGGACGGTCCACGTGCTAATTTAGGTATTTCTTTCGTATTATAAAATAAATCCACATTTCGACACTAAAGGCAATATACGTTATAGTTTATGATTACTCTCCGTGAACCACTTACGCCGTACTAAGGGTTTATATTTTTTTAAAGGTATCCTTAGGTATTTCTTTCTATCGAGCCAACTACGAGTAATCGAACCCATCTCTTCCCTTGGGTGTCGTAAAAGGCGACTAATGAACTTAAAACTGCACAACATTCAATACCTTAGGTATAGCGGCGACGGGCTCACCACCTGTCACGCTGAGTGCAGTCACTGCTTGGGGAAGCGCGGACTATAGCAAAGAATGCTGTTGCGGTGCTTTTGCTTAGTCTCTAACTAACCTTTAGGGGATAATAGTCGTGATTATATGTATGTGTGATTTATAGTGAATCCTTAAATATCTTGCATGTGAATTACATAATTATAGCTTTAGTGATAACAATACAGAAACAAAGGAACGCAAATATAGCGCTAAAAGCACTCTTAACGAAAGCCAAAGCGAATCACGCCAACGAGAGTGAGAAAATGTGAATCAAAATATCACCAGCCAACAAACTTGCACATTAAAAAAAGTATCATCAAACGGCCACTATAAACACGTGACTTTTACTACTCAGCGGCATCATTACAGCTTCATTGATTCAATAGTACATTGCGAGCGGAGGTGTAATAAAATAAATCTATTTGTTTTCTCTACCGTCCCGTCCGGAGTCACCTAAATTGCTTGGCGTGTCAGACATCATGACAACGATGATTTATCAATTGACGTGTGGACTCGTTATATCTATTGGGATGACAGCGTTTAAACTGTTCGTGCAGAAATTGTACTTATATTTGTAAGGCGGTTTGTGGACTCAAAGAAGTAATAACCAACAACAGGGCTGGTTCCGTAGGCACTAACCAAACTTATGACGTGGTGGACCCCGTGATAAATAAAACTCCAACGCACGACACGTCACTTATTATTTATTAAGTAAGGCACACTGAAACAATTACGTAAAAAAAGGTAATTTTCTCGAATCACATAAATTCAATTTCACATATAAAACTTAGTAAACTGACATGAGACATAACTGTGCGTGTGGATAAATCATCATTTTATCTGAGAAGCGCCGATTAGGAAGTCCTAATGGATCTACACAGTCCGCAATAAAGGTTAATTCTCTGGTTAGTCCAGCCTTACTAACCTCCAGCTGAATAGTATTGTGAAATCCTTGATACCTAGCAATATTTTTTTTGTTTACAACAAAATCTTCTTTTCGGCCCTAAGAACCCCAAGCCACCTACCGCTGGCTAGCGAAAGCCGATGCATTTAAAGTGAACAAATATTACAGAAACGTAACCCTTTGAAGCCCAAGAGATCGCGAAGAATGTAAGTTTCTCGTGTCCCGTTTTATGGCCGTTGAGTTTAAGAATAAATAAAATTAAGAATTAAATCCATGAATTACAAAACAATAACACCGACGCCTTGCTTTGTTTTAATGAATGTAACACGTAAGTGCCAACATATGAATAACGAGAGAAAAATCGTCGAACAATCAAATTAGCCACTTAAAATTCGTAGCACAACCGGCGAATCGACTCGAAGAGAACCAAACTGTGCCACTCTAAAAATAGCACTTCATTCAAGGTCTAGACTCTAACATTCCTAAAACAATGTTTGTGGTGTAAGGCGTACACCACATTACGATCGGGCAAGCGAGCGAACAGAAGAATTAAAAGAAGCTTTGGCGAACAAGGTGAAAAATTACTTCGCGATAAAGAGGTGAAACCATGCTCATTTTCGCACTGACACAATAGCATTGCGCATGAATTCGCCGCATCCGATGCGTGTTTTCTACACAAAGATAGATACAACGTTAGAAGAGGCGCATTATTAGAATCGCCTTAGCTGTAAAGCATAGGCTTCATTGCCGGTGGAAGAGAGAACGAGTGGGCTACCGAGTGAAGCGACCTGATGGAAACTATACAAAGGAACAACTCGCAGGATCGTTGGAGGTTTCGTTCGCATCACTGACGTAGTCAAGCGACGGCCACAATTGCAGACGAGCAATAGAACCGAGTGAGCATAGTTTCACTTCTTTTTGTCCTTTGATTCACACCGCGAACTTGTTATACAAGGGTGCTAAGTGCGCTCCTCCACAACACGAAACGCCCGAGCCGAGGTCCGAGCCTTTAGAGGACCGCTGCCGCTCAACGAATCCGACTCGAACGCCCTAGAAATTCTTCTTCTTCTTAGCGAGACTCCTAGGACGGATGCCTGCCAGAGAGAAATCCTTCAGTGGTGCCTTGTCATTACAGGCTTGAGGACCCACCAAAGTTCTCGCCTACCCCAAATAATTCAGTGACACTGGAGAGGCCGTGTGTGAGAATCAGTTAGGGCGAGTTAAAAAAACCGTGAGCTACGGAGCTAACCGACAGGGACGCGAATCTAGCCATTAAATTCCACATAAGCTTGTTCACCTTGTTCGCCAGCTTCTCTTTAGTTTAGATTGCTTGGCTTCGTCCGCCAGCCCTTTGACAACCAACTAGATGATTAGTGCCGCTCGAAACCGCTCGCACTTGCTCGGTAATATGGAAATTTTCGCACTCCTAAATTCTGGCAGTAGTCCAGAATGAGTAATACCTGTTGCTCGTTAAAATTAAGGGATTTGGGAGCCGGTTAGCACCGGATTTAATAATGGATTCCTGAAATTCATCAAAACACTGATGTGGAACTTCACCTGTGCTCTTTTGCTTTGATTTGCCGTCAGTTCTAAAACTAGATCTGGATGAGGATATGAGAAACGGCTTATTTTACTGGTTGAGGAATGTGCTTCGTGCCAAGGTAGACACAACATGGAATTCTTCAAGGGCGGGAAATTAACAAGGTCGAAAAAGCGGGAATGTTACTTCTGTTGTTGCAAAATGAACTTTAATATAACGTGAAAAGTTACACTTCTATCAAACAATACATAAGTAAAGTCTGCATTAAATAAGTGCGTGCGTGGTGCACATATAATTTTGCGTCTTTTACAGCCAGTTTACTTCTTTCCTTCCGGATTCGTTCTTGATAATTTAACCACAATTTTTTAATTCACATTCTTGTTTGTCTCTTTATTTGTCCGGTTGCACTTTTTTACACCGTTTTGAGGCACTTCCAGACTAGCGCTCGAGCTGAAACTGGGAAAAGTTCGGAATCGGGTCAACCCGGTGACAATGCATCTTGCAACTACTTTCAACTTTCGACGAGCACTTTCAGATTGTTTCAACAACTTTCAGGGGTTGTATAGGGGTTCCCAATACCAACCAATAGATGTCTCTGTGCGTAGTTAAATAATAATAATATAAAAATCTAAATATTCTAATTATTATTGACAGATGATTCCATACTAATTCTGTTTTTTCATTCATCTTTTATAGTCTAAAATAAGGAACCCATTTTTTAATATACTATAAATAACATGCTAAGATCTATTGCCATTTTATTATGTGCAAACGATTAGTACATTTCACACCGGCCGATTTAATTTTAAAGGCGAAAATAACAAATGTATCAGCCCGACCTTGGAGTGCCCATCGTAGCAGCAGACGGTGTTTACATCATGGGATAACGTCAAATTAACAGATATGAGGAAAACACGTGGCAGATACACGATTTTGTACCATAATTACATGCGATTTAAGATGATAATTGTCAAGGGTTAACTATCTTAGAGTCAATTATACATATACCAACGTGTTTCTAGACATAAGACCAACATAATTGTATCCCCATAACATAAAGACATACATACATATTAGCACACCTATATCCCCGAAGAGTTGGGCAGAGGAGCATACAGCCACACCCTTAGGGGACAGAGAAGCCTAATTACCGTTACGGGGCATTATGGAAATCAATTATAACGGATTTTCATATCTGTAATTCAAACCAACATTCCAACAGTCAGGACAGATGTGATATACCATAATTATTTTTTTAGTCCCTTTAAGTGACGGCAAAGGGAAGAGCCCATAACAGCATTGTCTTTCGTAATTATGTCTTCAATGACATTGAAATGCTATTGTAATGCATTTCAATGCATCTTGGGAGAGTTTGGCGTCAAACGATCGATGGTGGACACTGTGGTGTTACTTCGATGAGGTGGATTACCACGATAAACATCTCATCTCACACCACTTGGATGGTTGTGCAGTACAATACACCAAAGACGACCTAGTTTTACTCATGAATGCAATAAAGAACTTTGACTTTGAAAGATGCGTTTGGAAAGTATAATTAGACTTATAAAATCATCTCCGGTGTGCAAATAAGTAAACAGACCTTCGAATGTCAGAAAAGAACGGATGATATATATTTATCATCAGATAACAAAATTAGAGTAATTAGCCTATAAGCAAACATCCTTGGAAAACGAAATCAAAGAGTGCAATGATTGTTTTATTTTTGAACCATGTCTTGTGTTAAGAGTGCACCGAGGTTTAAGCGCTATATTTGCGTTCCCTTGCTGTATTGATATTAGCAATATACCAGTGTCCACCTTCAATCTGGTGTTCTAATAGTTGTCTCAAAAGACTAATAAAATCTAGTGTCTGTGTCAATTCAGGGTCAAATGTCAAACAAATCAGTTTTTCCTGATTATCTGGTTTTCTACAATTCCAGTGATGTTAACGTGTATGGAAAGTGATGTAGAGCACAACATTTGCGACAAGTTTGGTCTTTGAATTATTTCAACCGTTTTTGAATTATTGGCTGGACCGATTTCAATGAAATTTTGCATGGTGATACCCTGTAAAATATGTTTTTTTTTTATATTGTTTTTTTTTTTGTGTATAATGTAGCTAGTAAAATATTTGTTTTTTTATATATTGTTTTTTTTTTGTTTATGTATAATTTAGCTATATATATTCTTTTACGTTCGTAGAATGTCTCGTTCCTGTGTCGGAATAAATGTTTTTTCATTCATTATTTCTTTCAATAGCGACCGGGACCAACGGCACCTCCAAGGACTGACCATGCCAACGGTACTTTCATTTTCAACGTTTCAACTTCTTTTAAAACGTTGTCGTCCATCGAAAAATTACATGTGACGTCATAAGCCTGGACATTTAGCGCTCTAAGACCAAAGAAACACAGATGGCACTGTCATTGACTATTTACGACAGCATGAATAATGGTCAACGACTATTCGGTAATTATGATTCTTCGAACTCACGTGGTACGTCGTGTAAAAATAGAGTTTGAATCATGAATACTATCAGACGAAACACATGAGCGGTGTTGTAGCGGCTCATTCAAGAATACTACCAACCCATCTCTTCCCTTGGGTGCCGTAAAAGGCGTCTAATGGACTTAGAACTGCACAATTACTAATAGCTTATAGCGGCGATGAGCTCACCACCTGTCACGCAGAGTGCAGTCACTGCTTGATGACGCGCGGACTATGGCAATGGACATCTTTTGCGTTGCTTTTGCCTAGTCTCTGACTAACCATTAGGGGATGATAGTCGTCTATCATCCCCTGAACATATCATACATACATAGGAAACACAGTCAATATAGTCTCTGTCCTCTGAGGACTCCGAGGCCACCTTCGTCCTGCTCAGGCCTAGGATGTGTGACCATGACCACTAAACTGAGATCTCGAACTCTCCGTGCCTCTGAAGGCTCGTTATGCCGCTGGTCCCGGTCTCAATTGCAACCGATTTTACCCACCAACCCGCATTGTGCGTGGTGGTGTAAAATCTTTTTTAATTAATATGTGGACATGTTTTGAGGAGGGAGAATGAGCATGTAACGAGAAGAGTTATGAATATGAGAGTGGATGGTAATGCAGGGAGAGGAAGACCAAAGAAGAGATGGATAGATTGTGTGAATGAGGACATGGCTAGAATGGGAGTGAATGTTGATATGGCGTGTGATAAGGGAGAGTGGAGGAGAAAGACTCGTTGCGCCGACCCCAAATGAAATTGGGAAAAGGGCAGGATAATGATGATGATGATGATGTATGATATAACTCGTAGAACAAATAAATGTTGTAATTTACCTAGACTTGCGAGACTTTGGTTCATTAAAAATAGTCCTGTACAAAAAGAGTAAAAAACACGTGATGTCATTAAAAGCTGTATTTTTTGTAGTCATAGTTTTGTGTAAGCTTCTTGCACTGCACTAAAACGATGTTAAGGACGGCATTCAAAATAACCTTGCCGTTTCTTGCTTGTCCTTCCTGCAGTAACGAACAGTGCAAAAAAGGTCATGGTATTGAACAGAGTATAAAAGAAAGTAATTTTAATGGAAGCAGAAGTGGGCATCTTAATTACGTTTGCTCGGGAATTTGAACGATGTGAAATATTTTAATTAATTATTTTAATTTTCTTGACATTTATAATTAATTATATATATAGTTTTTTATTTTACACTAAGTAATCATTTTTTATTATTATCGGAACCTTTTAAATTTTAATTCTATCATGTCAATTCGATGAAATCTATTATACCATCTATATTTGACATTATTTAAATGATTATCAATTTTTTTTTATTAAATACATTGTTTTTAATTATTTCAGAATATTTAAATAACATTATTAATTGTACTTACATTTGACGATATTTTTTTCTTGATTTTTTTTTCATGTAATTGTGTCAAAATGAAATGAATAAATCTAAATCTATAAGACCACCCAACAACCCGCATTTAAGCTGGTGATGTGGTGTTACGGCCCACACTCAGTAGTTTTTTCATGAGGAAGGCCTGTGCCCAGCAGAGTGGGACGTATATAGGCTGAGGACGAAATGAGCTTAAGTGTTATGGGCTTGTAAAATATTATCATTGTCTGCTGAAGAGGCACGCAGGCATTTATTTACAAAAGTAACCTTCAGGTAAGACTGTACCTGAAGATTAACAGAAAGTCTGAATGAAATATAACATAACATAATACAATTATGCCTCTATCCCCGAAGGGGTGGGCAGAGGTGTTAGCACTCAATTTTTTTTCCACATTTAAGTCCACTTTCAACAGGTGGCAAGCGATATTCACAACAAATTCTACTAAAGTTTATTCAAACTCAGTGGTACAGTCAACTACAAAAAAAAGGAACCACTTTTAATAGTAAATGTCTCATTAGAAGGAAATGAAGATTTTCACCTCTAAAATGTTTATAGGTGTCCCACGGCCATGCCACATGGAGGGAAAGAAATTAAATATTGAAGGTAGGATGTTTTACTGAAAGAAGACATCATTTTATTTTTTATAATAAGTGGAACTGCATTCATAGATTTATCAAAAATCGCCTGCCTCTACCGGGGGTCGCACTCGCGAAATGAGAAAAATAAAAACACTTTATGACAACCGTCGAAAGGATTAATCATAAGGATTATTTTTTGCCGTGTTTCCTATAACCTTTTGAGCACGCAACTACAATGTGGCTGGCTGAAATTAGATAAAAAAAAGAAATTCTCAAAAAAATGCATAAAAATATTACAAACGGTATGTGTATCGTTTTGTTATTTTTATCACATACTTATAATAAGGAAATCTTGTATTCTTAAGTGAGTATGTAGAAAATACTTTGAAAGAAACACGGCAAAGCCAGACGAAATATTCCTGACAAAAATTTGAATAAAATTTTAAATGTCATGGTCTTGCTTTCATTGAAGATGCTATGTTCCTTAGATTTCGCGAGTTCGATTCCCGGTAGAGGCAGACGATTTTTAATAAATGTATGAATGTAGTTCCACTATTTATAAGAAATAAAATGATGTGTTTTTTCACTATTTATAAGAAATAAAATGATGTTGTAAAAAATTCTACTTTCAATATTTAATATACTTTCCCTCCATGTGGCATGGCCAAGGGACACCAGGTATATATTTTTGTACTCGACTGTACAGGCGGTGGATCGATTCGGCGGCCACTTGCACGAGTAGTGCCGTCCGTCCCAAGTAGTCCCAACTCGGCCATCTCTCCCTTAAAAAAAATAATGTGCATAATAATTCAGCATACGTGCTTCTATAAACATCGTCTGACCGACCCTAGGTAGGTAGGAGGTATTATGTATGTAACTACTGACATTATATTACCATAGTAATAAAAAATAGCATACAATGAAATGTTCAAATTGCCTCACGCTGTAGCATAGCACGCCAGGGACAAGTAATTACAGCAATTTGTAGAAAGCTACCCCCAATTACACTTTATGGCAGTCATAGACAACATTTTAAATCTACTCATACTATAGTTGTCGCTTTTTATGATGGCGAGTGGCTATGCTCTTAAGGTCTAGAGTCTAGTGTCTAGAGTCTAGAGTATAGTGTAAAATCGAAGGTCTAGAGTCTAGAGTATAGTGTAAATTCGAATGATTTTTCGCTTTAGTGAATTGCAATTGCAACATGTATTCCGAAGTTGTGAGCTCTTTGGTCCCAGTCCCAGATCATAATCCAAGGTTCACTCCCAAAAATCAGTTTTGTTACAGAATTTAACAATCAGACCCAGATTCCCATCAGTTAAGATTCAGAGAAAATGAGCATGCGACCAGAAGAGT
This sequence comes from Parapoynx stratiotata, assembly GCA_910589355.1. Lineage (NCBI taxonomy): Eukaryota > Metazoa > Arthropoda > Insecta > Lepidoptera > Crambidae > Parapoynx > Parapoynx stratiotata. The sequence goes on along the minus strand of OU342476.1, from coordinate 2,525,518 downwards.
TCTGATCATTAGTGGATGGTAACGCGGGGAGAGGAAGACCGAAAAAAAGGTGGAGATTGTATGAATGAGGACATGGCTACAATGGGAGAAAACCTTTAATTTTGCGTGTGATTAAGGAAAATGAGGAAGACACGTTGCGCCGACTCTAAATGAATATTGGAAAAGGGCAGAGAAATTATGAGATTCAACAGTTTAAATCCAGATTTACTACCTAATTGTACACACTTACACGACACAGTAATCTATTAGAATGACGTATTGGTGCGAAAGGAAGAAAACTAGGTTTTTTTACATATGACAGGCAAGCTCTTGGCCTTTATCTCACCTGGTGGTAAGTGACGATAGGGTCGAAGGTGGAAGCGAGCTTCACCTGTATTCCTCAACAACTGAGGCACTTATCTTACCTCTGATTGCCGGAACACAACAATGCTTATAACATTGTTATTATGGCGACAGATTTAGGCAAGATGGTGCCTACCACCAACCAAACTGAGCAGAGAAACCTCTGCCCTCATGGGAAATCAAACCCGGACCTCCCGATCAACACCCGGTGTTGTGAACCACTAGACCAGAGATGCGGTTAAAAGGTAAGGTGAACCGGGCAAATGCAACTAGGGGTTATAGCAACTCTTTATTTTAACTCCTTTAAATAAAGTCCATGCACATATTAGCAACATAAAAAGGGTTATTAAAGGCGTTATAATAAAGAGTTGATATAACCCCTAGTTACATTTGCCCTGGTTCACCTTAACATATTTTACATGGAATGCAAAACAAAAGCTAACCAAGGTAAAAAAGTTCCGTTTTCCTAGACACACAACCCCTGACTAAAATAGCCATTTCGAGGAAACCTAACATTGCATTTGGTGCAGACAAAATAAGAAATATTTGAAAACGCATGCTGCTTGCCTGACATGCAAGCTTCTGAGTCACAAATACGTTATTATTTTTATTTCATATTAATGAAGACAGGCCAAATCTATTTTAATGATGTTTGCGATTGTGTAGCCTAAGGAACACGCTTGCCTATAAGAAACCTCGCGACTTGAAGCGCCCCAGATCATATTTTCCGGGAAACAAGGAGACATTCTGACTGTTCGAGCGATATCGTTGCAGCAAACTTTGTACAAGTTTCTGAAACCTCTACTGCTTACTAGTGGAGATTTTACAAATACTCTATGCTACATATAAAACCCGTCCCGTGTTGGTCCGGCCCAACTAGCAAAACTTATCGTAAACAAATCAGGAGCACGTTTCTATTTCAGCTATCGGTGGAGAGACAGATCTTCAAAACGTCGAGTGAGCGATTTCTGCACGTTCACTCGACGCGATTTGGGCGCACTTCTCTCAGTTTTAAATGCTATAAATATTCTAAAATTGTCGTTTGAACAACCAAATAGTGGACAGAATATCGAGTCATGGCAACTCGATAATAAATAAGTGCTATGAATGGATATCAGTATGCTTTCATCCCACACATTAGCTGTGTAAAAGTTGGTAGAACTCTTTCGTTCGACTTATTTGTAGTAAAATAGTAGTTTGGTTGCTATTACTGGACTGTTTAATCGCGTGAAAGATATCAAGCGACGCTCATAGAACGTTTTATTTAAAGTAAAATTAAAGTCCGTGTTGTGCAAATTTGTGAAAAGAAAAAAGTGAAAATAATAAGTAAGTATTCTGCCATTTATACAATATGTCACAATTTTACAGTCGTGCATGAAAGCTATGATCTTAGGCTATTACTTTCAAATTCATTTGCGGAATTAATTTTTTCGTCTGTTAGAATCACATTTTATGTAATATTTTATTGGGCCGCAAGATTTCTAACTAAATATTAAATCATCAATAATATTATTTTAAAGTAACAACGTACTCGCCATTAATAGCAACATATTTTATCATCACAAAGCATTCACTCTGCTTTTAGCCGAGAGATAGTATAGATAATTCCAATTTACAACTTCTAAGAACGCCATTGCAACTTGTTTAGGGTTCCTTAGTGCAAAATGTTAAATCACTGTTCAAATTGTTAAAACCACCAGTTCTTTTAATTTTTTTCCACCTATTATAATCCATTTTCGCAAAACAAAAGTAAATACGGTTATTGTCTACAGTATATATTCGAGTGATTTAACAAAATGGCGTTCACAGTGTGCTTTAAAAGGTTTCATTTAACGCTCATTCCACTATTACGCTGTATGTTCATTTTCATATAATGTTTACGCGATTTCCGATTCTGTAATTGATCATTTAGAAGCGTTTTCTCAACTTTGAGATTTAAGTAGAATGATCGCCTTCCAGAAAGCTATCATATAATATTGAGTGCTGAGATAGCAATTGCGATGCTTATTTTGTTGAATAAATTGCCTTTTCTCGACAATGTTGTTCGAAGAACTAGTTGTTGAAAGATAGCGCTGTAAAAGCTGGTTTGAAGACAATTTGGCATTTCAATTGCTTTCAAAGAGCTGTCATAAGACTAATGGTAGTATGAAGATGATCGGAAGATATATTCTTGCAATTATCGAGTGAATGCAATATAAATTCGTCGAGTAAGTGTTTACTAGACATGTTTAAACAGCGAAAAAGCGTTCAATGCAATATAATCCTAAAAGATGCGTTTATAAGGCTTTTTGGAATAACAAGATCTATCATACAAGTATTTTTCGATCTATAGTTGAGAGAGTAATTGATTATACGATGTTTTTGCTAGTTGGGGGGTCACAAAAAAAAAGTACCAACTGCTTTTCTTGCCTAGCATGTCGTAAAAGGCGACTAGGGGCGTATTGGGTACTGGGTGTGTAATTGTGTAGGCGATGAGCTAGCCACTTGTTACTACTCTTTCACGATTTTTCATCTGACCGAACAATTTTCGTATGGCTAAATGTGATCTTAAGGAACACAGTGCTCCTTGTACTCTGTCTACCCCGACGGGGATTACAGGCGTGATTTCACGTATGTATGTATGTACATATAAAAGGTCCCTCTTCAAGTTCAAGACACATAAGCGGAGCTTCAGGCGATTCGCACACTGAGCTGAGATACAAGCTGTTTGAAAAGCACGCACTGTTCGGTGTGCCATACCTTTCGTCTGCCGTACTCACGCGTGTAGGTGCTTGTTTCGACGCATGTAGGCGCGTGAATGCGTCCAGTCTGTTGGACAGTGCGTTTTTTCTATACCAAAGGAGATAATTTCATACAACGTTAGCACACGCATCCACGTCTACCTAACGTCAGCCTAAAACTAAATACTTAGTTGTCAGCGCACATGTTTGTGTAACTATATGTATAGGCATAAACCGATGAAGGCTTGAAGAATGATCTTTCCTTTTAGCGAGAAAAGGAAGGGCGCAAAATATTGGGGTATAACATGTAGGTACGACCAAACGAGCAACCACGACCAGCGCCCAAACTCATCATGTGTTTCTCCATGTAGGAAGGATATCTAGCAGTGGTAAAGAGTCTGATGACACCTATATGAAAACATCCGGGAACATAGCAACAGCTATTAAAAGCATTAAATCATCAGTAATATTAATGTTGATTGGAAACATGCGCATCAATTGGAGTAATTTATGGCCGACACGTCGTTTTGTCGCCGTGAGTGTGTGCATGTTTGTCTACAAATAGACAGAGGAATATCGTCACCAGGCTATATACGTCGTACTGAGAGGCATAGGCGTTTCAGGAGAAACGTATGACAAGTAAGGGCCGCACTAATGTGAGACTAAGGGCTCAACGTGAACCTTTTTGCCACAGGCTCGCAGTTCTTTAGACTATGTAGATGGCTATGATTTTCGGGGATCTCCTCACTAATTCTTGATTGGATCACGCATAGCCCTCTCCATTGCTTTTAAGGTGACTTGTACAGAAGCCTTAACATTTTTAGCACCCAAATTCGGAGCTTAGCCGCCACTGGAGAACCAGTCAGTTCTACCAGCATAGTGGCTTGCCCGCTGCTACGGCCTTGAAATTCATAGAGCTGTTGGAGATATTAGTTCTCACCATTTTTAAAAACAAAACAATAGTGGAAGTAAGACGCCGATATATGTTGCGTGTTTCTTCCTCTATTTTGCTGCACGTAAGTGGCCGCTCGAAAAACTTTTCGCCCTTTTTGTTTATGTCGATAAAATTCTATTTACGTAGCTTATTTACAGCTAGCCAGCGGTAAGCGTGCGTGGGGCTCGCTCAGCTGCTCGGTAAATACCGACTAAAGCTCCCCGTACTCTTGCGAGCCCTGGATTCCCAGGGGTAACCTTTCGGCCTAACATTCGTATAAGGCCTTTACCAGACAGACGCGTCCTAGCCCACAGCCCCTGGCTGTGGGATAGGCGGCCTGTTTTCTAGTATAAATATTTATGTATAAATTTATTTAGTAAAACGTTGCCTATTGTCTTAAATGAATGTCTTAATATTGTTTCAGTGAAACATACTAGACAACAGGCCACGACACTGGCCGCGTCTTAGGCCGCGTTTATCTGGTAAGGCTCAAGATATAAAGACTAAATTATTGAATGAAGAAACTTCTGAACTTTGCACGCATAACTCAGACAATTATTGTCACCTGTGAGAATACTGAGAATGCAAGTGGTCATCTCGAGACCTTCACACAATGATGTCACCTCACAGAGGCGCGTCGCCAAATCTATTCATAGTGGTGCCATCGATAGATCGCGATCTCGAACACAAAGGTCCAGTAGCGTTTACAAAAAACAAATTACACATATTGCCCTGGGGTAACCAGCCCTAAATACCCCTGAGGTTAGCACCAAACAGGAATGACAACCGCATGGTAACTCTTGGCAAAAAGGTGTTAACCAAGAATTTTGTACTTTATGATGGATGCCAAACTCCCATACAATAGCATGAGGCAATGTTTTGTCTCGATCAGTAGGTGTTCTTTCTCATTCTATCACTTTAATGAATGAGTTTGACATTTCGTAGTAAAGCTTTCTATTACAACTAATGACGTCCCACAAAAATACACACAAATTTCTCAAACAAATACTCTCATTTAATATGTGATTATTGACTCACCTGTGAAATGATAAGGTACATCCAGGATACCACTGACTTACACAACATAAAACAACGCACGTCATAACCAGTTTTATAATTTTTTATTTAAATTATTAAATTACAAAAAATTGTAACAATTTTCAGTCTAGGCGTCAAAATGGCGTAAATATGACAGGTGAGACAGAAACTATGGATAGAGAGGAAGAGGATATCCCACGGATAGCCTTCATTCATAAATAGTGATAGAATGAGGGGAAACACCTACTGATCGAGACAGAACATTGCCTCATGTTATTGTATGAGAGTTTGGCATCCATCATTAAGTACAAAATTCTTGGTGTTAACCTCTTAATGGTCAGAAAACATCTATGGTTTGTGAAAACCCTCAAGGATCTAAGGTCCCATGTAACTGGGGGCCTGTTGAGATTGAGACTCATTGGTAGAGGCAAGCATCGAAATGGTGATTACTGGCACGAATAGACAAAATTAGAACATTTTTAAAAGGATTTGATGTCTCAGCACATGCTTATGAAATTCTGAGATTACATATAATCACGACTATTATTCCCTGAGGGTTAGTCAGAGACTAAAAGGACCGCAAAAGCAGTCCATTGCCATAGTCCGCGCTTCACCAAGCAGTGACTGCGCTCAGCGTGACCAGTGGTGAGCCCGCTATAAGCTATTGGACGGTTGTGCAGTTCTAAGTCCATTAGTCGCCTTTTTCGACATCCAAGGGAAGAGATGGGGAATTCAGAGATTGCCTGATAATAATTATGTTTCTATGTGACAGTGGACGAGCCTGTATATGAGTAGACTGGGCACAGTGTGAGACAAGGGATGTAATATCATGGCTCGGTCACGACTGCGAGCGGCGGGCGAAGCGGCAGGCGAATTCGCATTGCATTGCTCATGAGAAGAGCCGTTAGACTGTGGGTATAGTCGACCATAAATTGCTTTACTGCCTTTAGAGAGAATATCTTCGGCATGTCACATAACAACAAGGTCTATTTTTGCATATAATCAAATTTCAAACTTCAGTTCCTTGTGGTTTTCAACATAGAATCTCCGTAGTTTAAAGTGACTAGTGATTTATTGCTTTGAAAAAGGATTTTAAGGTATGTTGCACTTTTAACCTATGCACTGATTGGATTACGGGCGACCATTCATGTCAATATCACATACGAACATTAATAACGAGTCTTATCTTAGAATTCGAATTGGATGGAAGTTTTGGTCAAAAGAGGTAAAGTTATTTTATTGTTGACAATACTAAATTACTCAAACTCAGTGTATACGAGCGGGGATCGAACCGGAGACCTTGCACGAATGCCGTTTTCTCATTCGCTGCCTGAAATAATAACAGGGTTCTTTGGGTACAATCAACTCCAAAAATAGAACTCTTAATAGAAGAAAATAAAGATTGTCACCTCGAAAATGTGTATACAAATTTTTGAATTCGACTGTACGAATGTCAGTACCTAGTATAAAACGAAGTCCCTCCCTGTGTACGCTGCCTTTATTATTTCGTAATAGGTTTTGATACGGTTTTAAATACCTTTGCGTTTGAGCATGAGCACTTCTAGTGTAATCCCACTAACACCTACTCTTTGACTGATTGTTGGGTTGACTAGAAGATATCTCTGTAGGGGATAAGTTCGCCTTTGCCAACTATTGTTTCTTATATGTATTGTGTTTTTTTTCTGTGTGCAATAAAGAGCATATTATTAAGAGAGAAAACAGTGACTTACTTGAAGTACTTTTTGCGAGTAACGTGAAACGAAATAATCCTAATGGTCTATCCTATAGATCTTCAAAACCACGCAACGTGTTATTATGGTTTAACGCTCTTTTTAATTTTGGTCACCCATCCAAGGGCTGAGCGTGACGAAAATTTCTTTGTTTTCAATATCGAAAGCCAAGGCATACAAGTACTTCACTTCTATTTCCCGAGCCACTGATTCCTCAGAGCTCGCGCGTACTAGTTGCCGCTTTGTGACGTCATCGCCGGCCTTTGTGACTCTTGCGCAGACAGCGCGGCGCGTGCGCATACGCACGCAAATTGTTGCGGGCACTGAGGTGGCGTACTGAGAACAACATATCGACAGGGACATAGTGAATCTGAATTTCTGTTAAACTACTTTTTACTTTTGAGGAGTTCGGGAACGTTGTAGTTAGTACGCTTTGGCTATCAATCGAAAACAAAGCTGCCATCGCCGTGGTCAGGCCGTGGATGGGTGACCAAACTTTGTGATCTCGTGCGCCTCCGAGTTTCGGGAGGCACGTTAAGATTCCACCCAACAACCCGCATTGGGCCAGCGTGGTGGTGTGATAGGCTGAGGACGGACTCATTTCACTCGTTTCATAGTTATTGCCTGTTCCGTGGTTATTGCTTAAATACCAGCCAGTAATTCATACAATTATTCGTGTATATTATTACGGCGTATTGGGTACTGGGTCTGTGATTGTGTAGGTAATGAGCTAGCCACTTGTTACTACTCTTTCACGATTTTTCATCTGACCAAACCCAATTTTCGTATGGCTATGTGGTCTTAAGGAACACAGTGCTTCTTGGATTCGGCCGACCCCTTCGGGGATTACATGCCTGTTTGTATGTATGTACGGATTATAAGCAATGATAGGAGTAGGTAGTGCTTATTCACCTAAGGTTCGAAGAACAAGACATAAATCGAAGACTTCCTTACGACATTTTTAATCGACACATTTCTGACCTAACGACATTTTTCTTCTGGCAGCAGTTTATTAAAAATGATTTTAATTGGAATAAGTAGGTAATAACCCGACCTTTACAATTCATATTTTAGGAATATTTGAAAAATATAAAATACTAATAAAATTTGCATTTTTAACAAAGAATGGTTCAAAATTATTTTGCTTGAATGGAATTTTTGTAGGTATATATATCGCAGTAAGATAGTTTTTTTTACATTTTATAGGCAAGCTCTTGGCCTTCATCTCACCTGATGATAAGGCCGAAGGTGGAAGCGAGCTTACCTGTATTCCTCAACAACAGAGGAACTGGCTTTCTTACCTCTAATTGCCGGAATACAACATGCTTATAACATAGTTATTATGGCGACAGATTTAGGTAAGACGGTGGTAGCTAGCCAGGCGGGCTTAGAAGCCGTACCACCAACCAAACCGAGCAGAAAATCTCCTGCTCCCGAGGGGAATCAACACCCAGTGGTGTCAACCACTAGACCATAGAGGCGGTTAAAAAGCATTCAGTGCTATTTGTAACTCTATTGTCACTAGCTGTTGCCCGCGACTTCGTCCGCGTTTTTGAATTACTATCGTTTTTGAACTATCCCACGGAAACCCTTTAATTTTCCGGAATATAAAGCATCTAAAATGTTGACCAGGGATAAAAGTTATCACAGTGTATAATTTCATTGAAATCGGTCCAGCCATTTCGGAGATCTGCCCGAACAAACAGAGAAACAAAAAATTTTTTTTTGGTACTTTCCCTCTTTTTACACCCTGACTTGGGTTTAAGCATTTTTTTCTATGTACAGTTATTCGACTTCTACAGTTTTATTATATGCATAGATGAGTACTGAGGAAACACATTTGCTTGTAGCAAATCCTTTTACGGAAACGACACAGAAATAAGTGGCTGAAACTCTTGCCTTCTTTTTTGATCTGTGGTAAATGTAAAATGGTAAAAATTTAGACTAATGGCGCCAATGATAACAGCAAAGTATGTGACGTCAGCTTGACCAATGGCAACTGGTTATTGTTATGAAAATTTGCGAAGCAATATACATCAGCTGTGAAATCTATTTTAGTAAATACTAACTGTTGCTCGCGACTTCGACGCGGTTACTGGTGTTTCACTATCCCACGGGAACCCTTTATTTTCCGGAATAAAAAGTATCTAAGATGTGGACAAGGGATATAAGGTATCGCCATGCAAAATTTCATTGAAATCGGTAAGCCATTTCGGAGATTAGCCCGTACAAACAGACATAGAGAAGAACAGACAGAGACACAAAAATAAAAACACATTTTTTCTATGTACAGACATTCGACCTCCACAGTTTGATTATATGTATATGTAAAGATTTTATTGGTTTATCTCAAAATAAATTGCAACTGTTTGAATTTAAGTGTACTAACTAGTGTGGTCAACAAACTAAGTATTCTTAGAAATGTATAGCCACAATGCATCGTTGAGTGATGCAATTGAAGAAATAATGGTCAACTGTAATTAACCTCACGCATTTGCACTATTTATTTGGATTGTGGAACAAAAGCTTTAGATTTTAGACAAGTATTTAACATAAAGTTAGGCCCACTATATTAAAAAATGCTAAAGGATTTCATAGTAATTATTAGAGATGCGCCAAATATTCGTTTTCTATTCGGCGTATTCGGCATCATTTCCACTATTTGTATTCGGGCGAATTAATCGATTTTTGTGCCGAATATATTCGGTTATATTTTCTTACTAGATGACTGGGTATAGAACAAAAAGACGTAACTTCTTGTGTAAGATTTATGTTACTCATATCAACATAATGATTTCATAGTAGTTTAGTATAGACAACTTTTATTCTAACATCGCCTGTAGTGACACGAAACGTACATGTTGTCTAAGTCGTTTCCGTGGCTAAGGAAAGTAATTTTAAACCGAATAATTCGGCCGAATATCCGGTTCGGTAAAGGTTAAACCGAATAATATTCGGTATTCGCTTATCCGGCGAAACCACTATTCAGCGCATCTCTGGTAATTATTAAAAATACTAATTAAGGTGAGTAGAAATTAAATAGGCCGTGACAGTCCAAAGATGTAATGAATGTCAATAGTACAATCAGTAGTAAAAAACTTTTAAAACATAAACAATAGCTTTATAAAAGGTGGTATATTTCCGCAACAGTAATTTTCTAAGAAACATGCAAATTAATTATTTAATGCTCTTCCATACAAAGGAGATGATTTGGGTTGTAACGATTGCAATATCGACCAACACCCGAACATTATGGTCACCCATCGAACCGACCATGGCGAAAGTTGATTAGTTTTCATTATCGAAAGCCGTACGAACCTAGGCCACCGAGAACTCCTCATTCATACAAGCTAAACTCCTAACACTTCAATAAACAGACCTAAGTGAAGAGTGATAACAAATTATCATATGATAAGTATCCGCAGCTAGGTAACCGTTTTTGAATCAAAGTACTTAATAAATAAGGTTGCTTTTACGTGTTTGTTGTTATGATATCAATCACTAATGTTTACCGGCTGTATTTGTACTTCCTGGTCTGTCTCACACGCGTTGAATCGTGAGCAGCGCGAAATATGTAACTCTTGTGAAATACTAGCGACTTGCCCTGGCTTCGCACGGGAGTTTATTATGCATTTACTATTAGGTCCTTACCTATGATTGGTGTTTTGTATGGAGATTTTGGGGAATTCTGCATTTTCCATACTAACATTTTTTCAGTTTTCTTCACAACGACAAATCCAAAGATTAGATGCCAAATATTTGGCATCTATCATTAGAAAAGCTTTATATGTGTAATATCACACTTCATAAAAATTATTTATCGTTTTTAAGTGAATGCAAATAAAATGATGTATTCGGGAGGCACTTAAAAAGAGTTGTCTCCGTGTTCAATTTTAACACAATAAAACTTACAATAAATTATCAAAACAAATCAAAAGAGCTCAAAAATATAGTCTATTTTTAGACGAGGTAATTATTTTTTAGGAATATTCTGAATTTAATAGTGTAATAAAAAATTTAAAAAAATAAAAAAAAGAGATGATTTTTTGTTTCTTGCTACAATGTGTTTCAATATGTATATAACTTGTAAAATAATAGGTGAGCCAAAAATGTCAAATATAAGTATATAAATTAATTAAAAATAAGTTTTCGGGCGCCAGACTCACCTGTACTCGGATGCTAGTGGGAGATTGAACAATTAATCATAAGGGGGGCTTAATAAAAACCATTGCTTTCCTTTGCTATGTGTTTTATTTAATTGTCTAAGGTTCGGTAGGAACTTAAATTTTAATACTAAAATAATTGAGCAAATGCCAAATAACGAAAAAAACTAACTTGAAGATGTTGCATTGTTAAGGTTAATGAATAAACTACTATTAGTTAGGTGATGGTGACAGCATACCTGTGGCCAGGGTTACCTACGGTGCATGGCAAAGCAAAGTTTCTCACGCAGGGCTCCTGTGCCTTATGGTTTGAGGTAGCTGCTCCAAACCTCATGCCAAATGGTGACAAGCAGCGATGCAATCCAGCGTGAAAATTCTAGCAAGACATCCTGCATTCAACCGTTTTAAACGGAAATAACTTCAAATCGAACGTCGAAAAAACGTGTAAGAAAACTACGAAAAACATCTAGAAACGGGTATTTAACGGGTAGTTAACGTCTAGAAACGTCTACAAACGGCATACTCCTGAAACAATAATATTTCATGAGTAAAAAATAGCCTGAGGCAAAAACGTGGATGATGCAATCCATCCAAAATTTTAATAAAAACACAGAAATATGCTCACCTGAGGTATCTTGGTGCACTATTAAACCATATTTATGGATAAAAAATGTTGATCAGGGCATACTGCCACTGATATTAAAAGGTTTTTTAAATTGAACAAATACGTTACATCTGCATCGTACGGCAGTTAAAGGTCGACGGTGACAAGTAATATTCGTCACCTGTCAAATCATATGAAACTTTTTTTGAGGAGAAAAGCAAAGGGATTACAGCCAAACTGCCAACAAATAATTATAAATTTTGTAACGTAAAAAAAATACGTTACATTTCACCCTTCCCCGATAAAAGCATCGAGAATCGAGGCGGTCAAAAACCAAAAAAAGCAGAACTACAGTTTTAAAACGATAGCATAAGGAAAAAAAATATCCAAACAACAAGTCTTGTTTGAATAGAAAAAACAATGTTTTTACAATAAACATTAAGTTTTTTTTTAATATGTGGAAAACTTAAACATCAAGTTTCCTATAAAAGAAAAAACACAAAACTAAATTGCACAAAAGCAATATAATATAAATAATACCTAAGTCATCAAAAGACTCAAGATAAATAAATTTTAAATTTATAAAAAAATATATATTAAATATCCCATAAATAATCGAGATCTGTTGGACACCCTAGTCACAGACTCTAAACACAAATCCATCTTTCCCAAAACTCTGGAGATCAGTTGGACACCCTCGTCACTGACTCGTCAAACATTTCCCAAAACCCTAGGAGATCAGTTGGACACCCTCGTCACTGACTCGTTAAACATTCCCTAAACTCTGGAGATCAGTTGGACACCCTCGTCACTGACTCGTAAAACATCCTTACCCATGAGATCAGCTAAACACCTTCGTCGCTGACTCGAGAAAACGCTCTCTGAAAACAGGAGTTCAGTTAGACACCAACGTCACTGACTCAATAGTACATTCATGATCGGCTCAACTCCACCGACTTTCCGAGCATGGAGACTAAAAAACTACATTCGTGCCATTCAATATGGAAACACAAATGGAAAAAAAAACCACACGACCATGGCCGGCTCAACTCCACCAACATACCGTACATGACGTGGTAAAAGGATGTGTGACCCAACAATACGGGATCACACAAAAAAGGGCAAAAAGCCAACACAATCATGGCCGGCGCAACTCCACCAACTTACCGTACATGACGTGGTAAAGAAAATATGCGTGAATCCAACAATACGGGACCACGCATAAAGGGGAAATAAAACCAACACAATCATGGCCGGCGCAACTCCACCAACTTACCGTACATGATGTGGTAAACAAAGGTATGATCCAACAAGTCGGGATCATACGCAAAAAAAAGAGTACCACCAGCCTAAGACTGGGGAAAACAAAGTCCACAATAAAAAATTGGGATGAGAAAAATAGTCCAAGCCGGGAGGTACCTAAACAAACAAAGTTGTCCAGACTTTACAAAAAAAATAAAGTCTCTAAGGGACAAAGACAAAAAACAGCACTAAGCATGCAAAAAGAAATGTATAAGTATGTTGTATAAAAAAAAACAACAAAATAAAAATAAAATTTTATGAAGCCAATAAAATAAAATAATGTTGTCTGGAGACTAATTTATCTCAAGTTAACCAAATATGAAAGTTAATTTTGTATAATGTTTATGTCTTTTTAATTTTGAAAATTACTATTAATTTTGACTGTGGACAAAACTAAAGAATTCTGAAAATAAATGGAAATATTTCGAATACTGGTATCGCCATTTTTGATTGTGTCTATAAAATGATACTATTTCTCTCACATTCATCCATACATACTTCCACACACAATGCGCATTTAACTTACATACTTCCCGCAAAAACAAAATCTTTCAGTGGCCACTAATAATATCAAATTACAAAAGCAAAATACAAAATATAAGCAAAAAATACAAATATTATATTTTAAGTATATCTTTGATATGATAACGACCGGTAGTATTTTTATCCAAATCTTTGAGAACATAAACATTATCAGATATTTTTTCTATGATTTTACATTTAACAAATTTTGGAGCAAATTTAGCCGAAAAATAATGAGCAGCATTAGATTGAACGAAATTTCGCCTCCAAACTACATCGTTGACCTCATAAAAAGTGACGCGTCGACCCTTATTATAATGGAAAGCATTACGCTTATAAGATTTAAACAAAGACAGAACAACTTTCTTAAAAATATCTTCAAGTGAAGACAAAGATTTTGCAAAAATAGAACGATCAACAAAATCGATCTGAGATAAATTTTCAAAAGAATTACTAAAACGATGTAAAGAAGCATCAAAAATTAAATCTCTACCAAACATGAGAAAATTAGGCGTAAACTCTGTAGCTAAATTAACACTACTATTTAAAGCTAACTGAACATGGGGCAATAATTTAGACCATGTTCTCTGATCGTCACGAACAAAACAAGAAATACAAGTCTCAATGGACTTGTTATAACGTTCAACTGGATTATTTTGAGGTGTATAAAGTGTATTATAAAATATTTTATTAATATTAAAACCTTTCAAAAAATCTACAAAATTTTTAGAAGTAAATTGAGTTCCATTATCACAAATAATTATCTTGGGACATCCAAACTTGAGAAAAACATCTTTCTCTAAGTACTTACAGACTGAACTAGTGGTAGCACTGGCCAATGGAAATAACCAACAATATTTAGTAAAAACATCTACAACTGATAGTATGAATTTATGACCAGAATAAGTTTTTGGCAAAATACCTATTAAATCTAATGATAACATAACCATGGGTCTGTCTACTTTTTTAGGATTTATCATAATACCCAATGGTGCAGAAGTTGAATGTTTGTAGGCTTTACAAATTTCACAATTATTAATATATTTTTGAATATCATTAAACATACTTTTCCAATAATAATGAAGTTTTATTTTATTTAAAGTTTTATGAATACCTAAATGTCCAGAATTTACATCATCATGATTCCCTTTAATAGTATCTAATATATCTTCTTTAGGAATAACTATTTTCCATTTTAAGTTTTCATTTAAATTATATTTGGATTTACTATAACGATACAAAGTATTATTTTCTACTCTAAAATTTTTGAATTTACAAGGATATTTCTGACAATCTATAAACATTTTTCTATACCAAGAATCAACTATTTCGTTATCAACTGGAATAATTGGATTTGAAGTTACAGTTATATTAGCTATTTCATAACGAGAAAGAGTATCTGGAACAACGTGTAAAGAACCTTTTTTATGAACAATATCAAATGTAAATTGCGAAATTCTGGCCGCCCATCTGGCTAAACGACCAGTAGGATTATTTAATCTTAATAACCATTTTAAACTAGCATGGTCAGTAACGACTGTAAACTTCATGCCCTCTATATAAGGTCTAAAATGTTCTATTGAATCTAAAATTGCTAAAAGTTCTCTTTCGGTAGTACTATAATTTCTTTCACATTTATTTAAGGATCTAGAATAAAAAGCTATAGGATGTTGTTCATTATTATCATCCTCTTGACACAAAACACTGCCTATTCCAACCGAACTAGCATCACAATGTAAAATAAAAGGTTTATTAAAATTAGGACACTGAAGTACAGGAGAAGTTATCAGTGACTGTTTTAAAGCAGTGAATGATTCCTCTGCGTCATCATTCCATTCGAATTTAATTTTAGACTTTTTACCAGTTAATTTAGTTAAGGGTGAAGCAATGTCAGCAAAATTTTTAATGAATCTTCTATAGTATGAGCATAATCCCAAAAAACTACGAAGTTGTTTTAAAGTTTGAGGTCTAGCAAAATTATTTATAGCATCTAATTTAGAAGGATCAGTGTGTAAACCTTCCCTATCTACAATATAACCTAAATATCTTAATCTTTCTTTACAAAACTCACACTTTTTTAAATTAACAGTTAATCCAGCTTCTTTTAATGTTTTATATACTTTGCTAAGAAGCTCTAAATGACTCGAAAATGTGTCATTTATACAGATCAAATCGTCCAAATAACAAAAGGTATTCTTGTCAAACTCGGGTCCAAAGAGTCTATCAACTAATCTTTGCAGTTCGGCAGGTGCATTGGTTAGACCAAACGGCATTCTAACGAATTCGAACAGTCCTTTGCCTGGAATACAAAATGCAGTCTTCTCGCGGGAAGAAGCTTCCAATTTTATTTGAAGAAAAGCTTTGGATAAATCAATAGCAGTAATAAATTTTGCACCTCTAAGGTTATCTAAAATATATGATGTGTAAGGTAAAGGGTAAGAATCTTTAATAGTAACAGAATTTAACTTTCGCGAATCTAAACACAATCTAACTCCACCATCCTTTTTCGGAACAGTTACGACAGGGGAACTCCAAGGAGACTTCGAAGGTTGGATAATTCCTTCCTTAAGTAAAGTTTCTACCTCGTCATAAACTTCTTTTTGTTTAGCAGGACTCAAAGGATAATAGCGTTGCTTAATTGGGTCACCACTAGTAACAATTTTATGTTCAGTAAGGTGGGTTAAACCTAAACCATTTTTTTCATAAGAAATGTCTTCAAATAATTTCACGACTTTATTTAATTCGTCAGTCTCGGAGGGAGAAAGACTAGCAGTAGCAGTAATAGCATTGACTTGAATATCAGTTTCATTAACAAAAGTGACATTTTTAATTATATCTTTAGCTAAGTTAAATTTCAACCAAAAATCAAAACCAAGAATAATATCTAATTCAAATGAGGGAATAACCATAAAAGAAATATTTTTAGTAATATTATCAACCGTAATTGGTAAATCAATAATTCCAATAATTCGCCGTGAAGAGCCATCAGCGGTACGAGCTGTCCTAGAAGAGGGTTTGATTTTGAAGCCCATTTCCAAAAATCTCAGATGACTATTCGCACCTAATACGCAACAATTAGCACCACTGTCTAAAATACCAATATAATCTTTATTTTTAACTGAAAATTTTAAGTATGGTCGGTTATCTAGTTTTTTAACAAAAAGAACGGGAGCAACTTTATAAAATTCGAAAAATACTTTTAAATAATCTAACCAGTTTGAAAATTCTTTTTTACATTCTTCTTTATCAGGAGCAAAATACTTCGCCGAATCTCGATTCGCTTCTCTTGGAAGAGGAGGTCGGCGAAAGCCTACAAGTTTTTTGGAGTCTGAGTTTCTAAATTTGAAGTTTTATCTTTACAATTACAATTGGGACAGCTAAGTGTGGTAAAACCCTTATTTCCACATTTAAAGCAAACTTTACCTGGTATGACTGTACAATTTTTAAAGTTATGTCCACTATTTTTACATTTTAAACAAGATAAATTTTGATTAACAATATTAATACTATTTTTATTGGAAAAGGTTGACTTTACAGATGACGTTTCAGAGGCTAAGTCCTCGATTTCCTTGCCCAATCTAATGATTTGATCAATAGAATCGATACCTCGACCTATAAAATGCATCGCATAAGAACGCAACATATTGTGTTTAATAATTTTAATTAAGGTTTGTTCACTAAGTGGATCAGACAAACGACATGACATGTCTTGAATTTCAATAATAAATTCAGATAAAGTTTCTTTAGGTTTTTGTTTCCGTGTACGCAAAATAAACTCAAGTTGGTAGTCAAAATCAAGTTTATCGAATTGTTTCAATAAAGATAATTTTATCTCAAACCACGACTTTGCAGTAGTACGAACAATACGGAACCATTTCTTCGCCAAACCAGTAAGAAAATCAGAAAAAGAAGTCACAACAAAATGCTCATCGATATCTCTCGAAACCATATATTCCTCAACACTAGTAATAAATTCCCTAACACAAGACTTACCATCAAACAAAATTTTACTTTTAGAAAAATCTGGCCGCTTAAAATAATTAGGTTTTGCAGAACCATGTACAAATAAATCGTTATGCAGCTGCGAAGCAGTAGGCAAGCAAGAATCCAGCAGCGAAGACTGAGCAACATTATGTGTATGATCAAAGCGAGGTGCTTGTTCTGATAATGAAATCAAAGGCAATTCCATGTTGTGTGCAACAGCAGGAGGTGTAATCAAATCATGTGTATCTGTAGAAATAGAAATTTTCTGTGATGGCACAGCGGTAGCTTGTTCATTGGTTGCCATAGTCACCAAAGAATAAATATTGTTTTCTATTTTTCAATTTAAAAACAAAGCAAAAAGCATAAATATTTTTATGAAATGAAGTTGAAAAAGCATTCATGAAAGTCTAAAACAAAAACTTTGCAACATCTTTTACAAAAAGTAAAAGTAAAATATTTAAATTGACAAAGTGTGAAACTAATTATTTTATAAGAATTTATGTTTATAATTTAAGTTTATTTATAAAATGTATACTAAAATTTATTTATTCAAACAATGTTTAGCAAATATAAAGTTGTTTTATGTTAATTTTAAGAATACTATCTTTCTTATTACAAAAATAAAATTGTTTGTCAAAATAACCTCAAAATAACAATGAAATAATTGTGTTACTCAATGTATCACAATCACAGCAATAATGCATATTAAATAATGCTTAAAACAAAAGAAATATCAAGCATGAATGGTAGATTGCTTCTTAAATATATGTTTATAAGTAATAAACAAAAGTATTACTTTGTAAACAAGTAATATGCACAAATAATATATGAAAGTTGTTCCATAAAAACACAATAAAATACAACAAAATGGGGTAAATAAATGTACACACAAGAACTCTTTATAAAGGAAGTATGCCGTTATAAAATAAATTATACAATACAAATTGCATACTAAACAAAACCAACAATGTTTTGGCAAAATTATTTATAAAAATAAACCAATGCAACAACTCATAATATCAATAAAAAATGTGAATCACACATAGCAAATTCATGGCAAAATGGTAAGCTCAGGTCCCTGTTCTACAGCGACAAATGTAATAAAAAATTTAAAAAAATAAAAAAAAGAGATGATTTTTTGTTTCTTGCTACAATGTGTTTCAATATGTATATAACTTGTAAAATAATAGGTGAGCCAAAAATGTCAAATATAAGTATATAAATTAATTAAAAATAAGTTTTCGGGCGCCAGACTCACCTGTACTCGGATGCTAGTGGGAGATTGAACAATTAATCATAAGGGGGGCTTAATAAAAACCATTGCTTTCCTTTGCTATGTGTTTTATTTAATTGTCTAAGGTTCGGTAGGAACTTAAATTTTAATACTAAAATAATTGAGCAAATGCCAAATAACGAAAAAAACTAACTTGAAGATGTTGCATTGTTAAGGTTAATGAATAAACTACTATTAGTTAGGTGATGGTGACAGCATACCTGTGGCCAGGGTTACCTACGGTGCATGGCAAAGCAAAGTTTCTCACGCAGGGCTCCTGTGCCTTATGGTTTGAGGTAGCTGCTCCAAACCTCATGCCAAATGGTGACAAGCAGCGATGCAATCCAGCGTGAAAATTCTAGCAAGACATCCTGCATTCAACCGTTTTAAACGGAAATAACTTCAAATCGAACGTCGAAAAAACGTGTAAGAAAACTACGAAAAACATCTAGAAACGGGTATTTAACGGGTAGTTAACGTCTAGAAACGTCTACAAACGGCATACTCCTGAAACAATAATATTTCATGAGTAAAAAATAGCCTGAGGCAAAAACGTGGATGATGCAATCCATCCAAAATTTTAATAAAAACACAGAAATATGCTCACCTGAGGTATCTTGGTGCACTATTAAACCATATTTATGGATAAAAAATGTTGATCAGGGCATACTGCCACTGATATTAAAAGGTTTTTTAAATTGAACAAATACGTTACATCTGCATCGTACGGCAGTTAAAGGTCGACGGTGACAAGTAATATTCGTCACCTGTCAAATCATATGAAACTTTTTTTGAGGAGAAAAGCAAAGGGATTACAGCCAAACTGCCAACAAATAATTATAAATTTTGTAACGTAAAAAAAATACGTTACAATAGTTACAGACAAAATACTAAGAGAGAAAAAAAACACCAATTTCATAGGTAAGGACCCAATATGATATAAAAATATATATAGAAGGAGCTCGGTGGCATAGTGGTTAGTGGGCTTTAGCTTTCGATATCGAAAGCAAAGCTAGCTTAGCTATGGTCAGTCCTTGGATGGGTGACCAAGACTTTGTGATCTCGAAATCCGTGCTTCGGAAGGCACATTAAACCGTTAGTCCCGGTCGCTATTGCAACCGTTTCTACCCACCAACCCGCCATAGGCCAGCGTGATGGTGTTACGGCCCATACTCCTCAAGTGTTTCCCCATGAGAAAGGCCTGTGCCCAGCAGTGGGACGCATATAGGCTGAGGATGAAAATTATATATACATCTTTCTCGTCAATCACCTTCCGCCAGAAGTATTTCCTCCGTCCTCCTTCAAGAGAGGGGTGAAGAAGCACCTAATGGCTCAGCAAGGTGGGGATGGCTAGGGCTGCTGTTCTGTGGCTTTAGCTATCTCCGCAAACAGGCAGCTATTGTTTTAACTAGTGGAGACAGCTGTCTATCATTGATCTTGAATATACAAATAGATCACTGGATGCGGACCGCGAGTTGTGGACATTGGGGTAGGCCTACATCCAGCAGTGGACGTCTATACGCTGATGGACGGATGGATGCAAATAGGGTTAATGAACTCTGGCCGAGTGGCTTAAAGTCTGGCCATTTCTCCGAAGCATGCCACGATTAGGCTAAGACTATTTACGGCCTCGACGTGAGGAGTTGCCATGATATCATGCAAAGCGAAGCTTCAGACGGTCGTCACGCTAAGGCTGCTTGAACCATTGAGAGATGAAAAGCACACCTGGAGCTGGGTCAAAATCAACCAAGAGTATGGCTTAAAAGTCCGCGTTGTAATTCCAATATCACGACTAATAGCCTTGCTGAAATCTGCGCTCCGCAAGGAATGGAATCCTTCGGCATCGCTACATGCAAGCGCACACTGTTGGCAACTATGCCTTACTGCAACGTCCTTAGGGATGACGAAGCCGCATGCCGTACCGTCCAAACTATCCCCGAGTGTTGCCTTGGCGCGGCGAGCGGCAGCGTACTGGGATGCCGAAGTATCCCAAAGTATTTTTGTTACTACGGCCATATATCTTGGAAATTTCTACTTTGTTGTCATGAAGTTAATATATGATGCTATTTATCACCTAAAATCCTGAGCTGTGCCGATACCGATAATGTGCGCCGGGCCTTAATAGACTTGCGAGCGTGCGGCGCTCGGCGGAGGCCCCATCTCTCTGCCAAATATGTGGTGCTGGCAGGTGGAGGGTGTGGGAGGCTACTGGCTCCTTTTGCGAAGGCTTACTCTTGGAGGAGGTAACGGGAAGAGGATTACTAGCAGTTCTGTTCAGGAAAAAGGGTGGAAAAAGCGGCAGGAAAAAGCGGGCGCCTTAAAGTCCAATATACCCTTTGACACATCCCGAATCGACTCAAAGAATCCATTCGGCAGAACCTGAGTTCCTGTGAATTGAATAGATATATTGGGGAGTTTTTAGTGAGTATTCTCGATAAGAAAATGAGACAGTCCCATATATACCTATCACCTAGCCAGCGGTAGGTAAGATCAAGAAACAGGATTTTGTATCCGTACATTTTTTTGACATTTATTGTAATCGCTATAGTATTAATAAAAAAAAACTGTCAGATGCTCTGTAACAAACACTAAGCCTGAGGTGGTTCTGACAAAAGGTGGACTCAAGTGGGTAGGCCCTAAGAAAAGAAAGGTTGGAAGACGAAAGAAAAGGGGGACAGATGATAGTGAATTTTGCTGGCCACTGGCAGAATATTTAGCGAAAAGTAGGCCCCCCTTGTTTATCTATGCTTACCCAAAAAGAAATATTTAATTTTTATATTTATAATACAATAAGATCTATAACTTTACCAGTATTAAATCAGTCAAATGAAAAATGTGAAGATCAAGTTGTTGTAGAAAAGATTACAGTGGCAGAGAAATGTTGATGGGACAGAGAGAGAGAGAGGAAGATAATAACAATAACTTTGAATATTTTATAATTTTGCATGTCATAAGGCTAACATGTATGTAATTGTGCTGGATTTAATACTATACTGTAACAGCTCTGTATCACCTGTATTTGCAAATAAATGTGACTTGATTAAGATGGTTAAGTGGTTAGTATGCTTTGGCTTTCTATATCGAAAACAAAGCTACCTTTGCCATGGTCAGGACTTGGATGGGTGACCATAAAAGTGGTGGTGTTACAACCATACCTGCACCTCATATTTTCTCCATGAGGGAGGCCTATACCCAGCAGTGGCACTTACATAGGGTGAGGATGATATTGGTAAAGAATGAAAAAAGTGAGATTGGAAAGAGGAAGTGGCAAGAATAGAGTAAGAAAGGTCAGGTCTACACTATCTGAAACTGGCAAGCTACTATGAGGACTGTAGGGGCAATTTTTTTTATCAGAGCTTTTAGTGCTTTTGACCACAATCTCGCAATCAAAACGAGACAATGTGGTCTAAGGTTGAACATGTAAACTCAAATAATGCCTAATGCCATACTCTTGCCTTGAAAAGCCCCATTATACAAATGCATATGGCTAAATAAAAAGAGCTAGGTAATCACTGCCCACCCCTGGGGAAAGAGCATGACCTTATGTTTATCAACATAATTATTTTGTTTTGAAAACAATAACCGTAATGGGATATTTGTTAGAATTGGCAAATTCAGCATAAACAGTGAAATTATATATTAAGGTCATTGCTACAATTCCTTTATGCTGAAGTAAGCAAATATAAAGGTAAATATGTAATTTCTGAATACTGAAATTAGAGTTTATGTTATTAAATATTACAAGTGTTTATAAGAAAAAATACCTTCAGACATTCTTCAGACCTATGAACTAGCCCTATTTTAAGCAACTAATGCTGCTTGTGTTACAAATAAATATATTTAATAGTTATATACATTTAAATATTCAGAATAAATACAATACATATATACACATCCAAGTGTGGAGTACAAATGCCTGTATATATCACACAAATATCTGCTCCCACCGGGATTTGAACCCAAAACCTCTTCAGACTGGCGTACAGACCACTCGACAATAGAGGTTGTTTAAAATAATATTAAATAGGTATTTAGGGTGCAAAATACATATTACTCAAGGTATTGAAAATTGAATATTGCTAATTTTGAACAATTAGAGTGAATAAACCATTTATGAAAAATGTTGAATTTGACTTGCTATCAGTAAAACTTTGATTTTGTATTAATAATAATTAAATTAGATATAAATAAGGGAGTTCCTCAAAAAAACTAGTAAAGGAGCAAATTCATGAATATTTTATAGCATAGCATGTTATTCTTTTTTGTTTACATAAAGTATAATTTACATACAGATCAAATAAACTCAAATGGTTGTTGGTCAGAAAAACATGTAATAATAGCTCTGACATTCCTTATAGGGCAAATTCAATGTTTATTAATCTTTATTGGTTAAGAAACATTCAATTCAGTTAAACACATGAAATTATGTAAAGCAATTATTGTACATTGAGCTATTTATTATGTATTAAAGAATCATTATTTTCTTTTTACCTTTTAAACACTGTATTTGGAAAATCCTAAAATTAACCTAGATTTTCAACATTTTTAAAGAAATTTTTATGTAATAAGTATGCAT
Organism: Parapoynx stratiotata; assembly: GCA_910589355.1. Taxonomy (NCBI): domain Eukaryota; kingdom Metazoa; phylum Arthropoda; class Insecta; order Lepidoptera; family Crambidae; genus Parapoynx; species Parapoynx stratiotata. The sequence continues at coordinate 2,502,330 of OU342476.1, read as the reverse complement.
ATATTTTTTGTTGTTTCTTTGTAAACGCTTTAGATATGGTAACGTGCATTACATGATCGTTTTAGAAATCTTTACAAGTATAATTTGAAAGACCTTCAAGTTAATTCTGATGTCTGGCTTCTAAAGATTATTAATTGAATAAACCTCAGGAAGGTATCGGGTTATAAAACATCAACTCACCATTATGCCAAGGGTTCGCAGGCTCGAAGTACTGCGTAACTAACTGGTCATCTTGAGGAAAAGAAACAGTCCTGGATTTCTTCCTCTCAATCACTTCATCCTTCGATACCCCAGTTTCAGGGGAATTGTCAACAGAAACTAGAGTTTGAGCCGCATTCGGACATGGAGTATTACTATCAGGATCGGTAGACATATCTATCGCGTAAACTGATGTCACATATTACCTCACACGACCACATTAGCAAAAAATCTCACAAAAAATACATTAAAAAATACACCAGCACATCACTACACGCACGCACAGATTTATCTCTATGTATTCTCATAAAACACGCGTTGTCGCACTGGCCATTACGTATTTTTCGGGGCTCGTTGTCTACTTTACAATATTTTTTAATTCTTGAATCAAAATCAAAACAATCCGCACCTTTCATACACCGTTTGCCGCCATATTGGATTAGACGAAACAAAAGGAGAGTATTTGCCTCTTGCTGCTAGAGGGCGCTTTTGAAGTAATGTTGCCAGTTTTAAAAAGCAACAACATATTTACTGACATCTAGCGGTAAAAACATAGCACTATCGTGATGAATCATGAAAACAATCCTCAATAGATGTCGCTCTAATAGTTTTAAGAATTTACAGCTACTTAACACTAGATGTCACTCGGAAGACTTGAAAACAAAACCTATTAATTACATAAGTCATTATAGATGTCACTAGTGATTTGCAAAATTATTGCAGCTCCTTGACAATAGACAACGCTATTTCCTAAAACCAAAATATTTACTTCGACTACTCTACACTAGGTGGCTAATAAATTGTCTTTCGTTACTAATTTATTTGAATTAAATATGAATATTCATTTTGTTAAGTAAAATAACTGTAATGTCGCGGAAAATTAACTATAACATCTTGAAATCTAGCGCCTGGTGTCTCCATGTAACAGAGAGAGTCTGTTGGCATCTTAGAGAATACATAAACAGAGTTCGTTAAAAAAATACATACACAAAAAGTTTTTCAAGCCAGCAGCAGCGATCTTTAGAAATATGATTGAAGTCATTTATATTGATCACTAGGATTAGGAAATTCAGGAAATAAAAAGCAAAGTTAGGTAACTAAAATTATTTAATAAAACTCAACATCACATATCGATACACAATTTTGTTTTAATCTAAAATTAACTCTATCCTTATATAATATAACGCGTTATTTGTATAAACCCACGAATATAATCATGGCATGTATATAAAACTTTAAACTTGGACATAACAATATTTAAAAGTTACTGACTGCACATTACCTATCACAAAAGGTCAAAAACCGTCATTTAATATTGTTATATACATTTTCATGAGAGAAGAAAATTTTTAGCCTTTGAAATTCCGTTTGGTATGCTGTACAGTCACATGCGAAAAAATGTATACAATTCAGACAGATAGTGACTCTTTTTAAAAGTGATCGGAGTAGGTACAGCTATTTTATGTACTTGCCATATGATAGAATAATATGGATATGAAACAAATAATTATATTTAAACAAGAATCAACAATAATTTTACATTTTTATTCCGTAATTGTACAAGAACATACTATATCATATAATTTATTATTTGTTCTCATAAATCGAAACCGGATTGAAAAGAACAAACTAAGTATTTGTATTTAGCGAAAATCTTAAACAAAATTACCAAAAAGTTTAAACAATAATTTACTTATTGAAACTTATAATAATCGTATCCCGGAGTACTAGTCGGAATCCCGAGGAATATCCATATTAACATCAATGTATGCGGTCAATGAACCTAAATAGCTCTAGCCACTCCGTCAGTGCTTATTAGATGCGATTAAAGAGATCTGAATTAAAGATATCACCTGTAAAATCTGTATACATATTTTTGCACGTGACTGCACATACATAACTGGCACATTCACATTAAAAACAACTCTATGACAAATAACGAAATGTCAGAACAATACCTATTACAACAACTATCTAATAATATAAGATCTGATTTATGCCCTCTTCTCAATTTCATTTAGGACGGGAGAAGCAAGCAGTTAAAAAGAGAGTAATAATATGTTTTATTTAAAATCAACAAAATAATAAAGAAAAACTGCAAATCTTCTTTTTTTCGATATCTTGAAAGGTACTTGACCTATCTTTATGAATTTAACAATACATTAAAAATATTTAATGCCGCGTAAAATTATATATAAAACATTTCCATTCATTTTGATAGTTGTGAGAAAAACTGAAAATATACAATAAACTCGGAAAAGAGTATAACACGAAGTTTTCGCTGTATTTTGCACCTATCTTCAAGCAACCTGCACATTCTAAGAAGTCAATGATGGATGACTAAAGAAGAATAAAGTTTGCAAGCCATTGACCACATAGCATTTTTCATGTAAACATCTGTGGTGAAACGAATGATTTGAATTTTTTGATACAAAATTGAAAAACGACCATTGTTTCACTTTTCCAGCTTTTCTTTCAATTATCAATATGAATGGAAATGGTTTATACGTCCTTTTTAATATTCAATTAAATATTCCTTGATTTAGTCGTTAATTCATAAAGCTAGGTCCAGTATTTTTGAAGAGATTGAAGATTTTCAAAGTGACCCTTTGTTTGCTGTTCACTGTATTATCGTGATCTGCACCCCAGTGTAAGATTTCATTGTAAAAAACTCAACTTTATTTGGGTTATCAATGTCAATTTCTATGGGAATCGTGATTTCAAATCATGATTTCGCTATTCACGTTTCCCATAGAAATTGGGGCCGATTCCGTTGACACGGACTAATCCGAACTAAACTAAATTGTGTATCCTTCACTAACTATATGGAGAAGAGAAGGATAGATACACAATTAAGTTTACAGAGCTGAGTTCACAGACTAGCAGCTATAATAAATATAAAATCCTCAGACATTCACACCTATCAGCTAGTCCCATTTTAAGCAACTAAATGCTGCTTGTGTTACGGATTCTAGATGACGGACAAATATTTAATAGATAAATACACATAATTATTCAGAATATATGTATTATTATACATATATAATGAACATCCAAAGACTGGAGAACAAATGTCTGAAAATTCATCACCCAAACACTTGCCTCCACTGGGGATCGAACCCCAGGACCTCTCGAGATGGCGACCCCTTGAGACCGGCGTACAGACCACTCGACCACGGAGGTCGTCATAATATACCAACATTAATGTGCTATAGCACATCTCATTACATTTCGATACATCTTTCCATAGATATCAGAAGACTACACACGGCAGCGAAATTACTGTTTTTTTTTACAGTTAAGTATTTATTTTCTGCTAAACTTGTTAAAATGTTAAATAACATTAGCTATTATAGCATTTATTTATAAACTATGACAGATCAGATAATAAAAAAAAAGAAAAGAAATATACACAGCAGGTAATATAATAAGATATAAATATTTAGTTGCTTCGGGTCCATTTCATGGTCTTTCTTACAAATAGTAATAAAAGATATACATAATAGTCTGCAAATACAAAATGTATTGTGACAAATACATATAATCCCGCCTTTTCCCGAAGGCGTGGACAGAGATAACAGATCTCCACTTGCTACGATCCTACTATCTACTCTCATTACTATCTACATACATATATGTATACAAAACCCTTGTCATTATATCCATTTATTTATACAAATCCATTCCGCTAATGATGTTTATGTATATATTTATTAAATAAATATATATCCGTCATCTAGAATCCGTAACCCAAGCAGTTAGTTGCTTAAAATGGAACCAGTTGATATGTCTGAATGTCTGAGGATATACGAGGTGTGTAAATAAAGTAGTGAGACTGGCAACGTCGCTTTCGATCTGGCAACGCTGGAGACGCATGGCCTTGAGTAGGGTTAGGTGCACGTGTGATGCGCCTCCAGTATGAATCTGAACTCGCCACAGTCATTTGTTTGTCCGTAGCGTTGGTTTTCGTGAAACGGTTTTTTCTTGTGCGTTTTAAAAATGAGTGACCTCAAAGTTGAGCAACGGTGTGCAATCAAATTTTGCTTCAGACTTGGACACAATGCAACCGAAACTTTTGAAAAACTTCGGGAGGCCTATGGAGAACGTGTTTTATCAAGGGCACAGGTTTTTCGGTGGTTTAAGGAATTTTCAGAAGGAAGAGAGTCGATTGAAGATGAACCACGAAGCGGAAGGCCTTCAACTGCAAACACCGATGAAAATGTCAACAGAGTACGGAATCTTGTGCGTTCAGATCGACGGTTGACAGTCAGAATGATCGGGGAACAGTTGAATTTGAATCACACCTCCGTTCATCACATTTTGACCAATGAATTGGAGATGAGAAAAATTTGTGCGAAAATGGTTCCGAAAAACCTTTTTTTTGGCCAGTTTTTGGCCAGTAAAAACATTCCTGTTGCGCCTCAGCCTCCTTATTCACCAGACTTGAGTCCTTGTGACTTTTTCCTCTTCCCGAGATTGAAAAATCACCTCAAGGGAACTCATTTCGGGACACTACAAAACATACAAACTGCTGTAACCGACCAGCTGAAGGCCATTCCAGAATCCGAGTTCCAATGATTGGAAGGACCGTCTCCAGCGCTGTGTGGCTTCCGAAGGGAACTATTTTGAAGGTGACAATATCACATTGTAATTATATTTGAATTTTAAACTTTATTTGAAAATTTAAAAAAAATCAGTCTCACTACTTTATTTACACACCTCGTATATTCATTTATTTAAACAAAAATGTATACATTTTACTGTATTTAATTCGTCTTTATGGCAACCGAACTAAATAAGAAAAAGTTTAATCGCTCGCGAGTGTTAAAGAGAAAGCCTGGCGACTGGTATCATGCCGGCACTTCACTTGGCGTACGTGTTCGCGTATTTGCTATTTTTGTCCGAAAACCACGTGTGGACGGTCTATTTGAGTATTTGCACGAACGGTGCTAACACCGCAAATAGCGAACATGCGTTTTCGTCCACTTGTCGGTTTCTGATCACACATTAAAGGATTGCTTGAGTCGTTTGCCCGATAACAGTCCAAAGTCGGGCAATCACATCGATAACGCTCTGAATACGCTAAGCCAAGTGGAGTGCCGCCATTAGAGATCAAACCGCAGATATAAATTTACATAACGCAAATGCATGTATTATGTGTCCGAAAACCCCGAACAAACGTCGGGGTTGGCAGCAAAAACTGAAAATGCCTCGCTATGTGATAATTGGCGGGCATCGGCGGCATCGGTATCTTTCAATCGGTTTGGATCTCCCGTCTCATAATTAAGGATGTGACGTCACAGTAGACGTTAAAAAGTTGACATGTTTAGTTTCAATTCTATGTGATCTGTGGATATTACTCAAGCTAGATTTCTGCGGGTGGTATTTGACGCCATTCAACAATGGCGGACGTGATTTTTATTTTAGTGATTATAATATTCTTTCGGAGTGGATCTTGTTGTGTAAAATCAATGAGCAATGTGGAGGATCATTGAAATAAACGTCAAGTGGTGTAAATTTTTTTTTATCGTGGTAATCCACCTCATCGAAGTACCACAGCGTCTGCCATCGATTGTTTAACGCCAAACTCTCCCAAGACGCATTGAAATGTATTACACTTACATTTCAATGCAAATACTGAAGATAAACATACCGAAGACATGGCTGTATGGGCTTCGTTCCATTTGCCTTCTCTACATGGGAGAACCTCCCCCTCCTAGATTCCTGCTTGGGTGAGTTAGAAAGGCGCTCTGTGCAATGAATAGCACCAATCCTTTATAATCGTTTTGACACATTTCGTTATTTGCCACAATAACAACAATATAACTCAACCTGAACTCCTCAATATAATTTTCTGTCTTTTATAACATTCCATAGGCCACCGAGACCAGATAAAAAATGTAAATAAACATTTTAGTTAGACAATAAAATAAATGCTCAAAAATATCTCTTTTCGATTTCTTCTAACGCATTTCAAATGGCAATCGAATAGTCATAACATTTTCATAAAATGTTGACAACTGCGGCTCTGACAGCATTCTGTGCCACTAGTCACGCAAGTGACGCTCTTATTGTATTATAAATAAAGCTAATCCGATTGTTTACGTTCTTTATCTCGTCTAGTTGGCCTTCCTATAGTTTATTCTCAACTGTCGGCTCACTTCCTTTCGTAAAGTCTCGTCCTGTCTCGCTCTGATTCGCCATAATAAAAAGTGACAGCAGATTCCGTCATTTTCTCTAAAGTCATAGATAAATCAAGTAGTATAGATCGTTATTCCCATACATGGTTTTAAGTTCTACTAAAACTTATTATTGTTGCTTGTACCCCTTCGTTCGACTTATTACCGTTAGGTGGCGCTACTATACTAGCGGAATTTCTTATTTATCTATGATTCCGCTAGTATAGTAGCGCCACCTAACGTAATAAGTCGAACGACCCCTTCGTTCGAAAATAATACAAGCAACAATAATAAGTTTTAGACGAACTAAAAACCCATATATGGGAACAGGGATCTATACTATTTAATTTATCTATGCTATAGTTGAGAATAGACTAAACGAGAGAAAGACCAATAAAGGACAGTAACCAATATGTTAAATTAATTATTACAACACGTAAGTTAGCATAACGTGAATACCGCCACGAACTGTGAAGGCTTCACAAAAAATTCAAGATGGCGTCTCTGTATTAGGGGTTAAAGTAAATTGTTGGCATGTATCATTAGATGAGCTTTAGCAATATATGTGATATCAACCTTCATAAAAATTATTTATCGTTTTTAAGTGAATGCAAATCAAATGATGTATTCGGGAGGCACTTAAAAAGAGTTGTCTCCGTGTCCAATTTCAACGCAATTAAACTTACAACAAATTATCAAAAGAGCTCAAAAATATGGTCTATTTGAAGAGGAGGTTATTATTTTTTAAAACTACTCTGAAACTTAATAGTTACAGAAAAAATACTAAGAGAGAAAAAAACGGCAATTTCATACTTTAACCCCTATTATAACTGTCACAGTTTATATTTAAAAAATACATACATTTCTTCATATCGTGTTTTAGGTAATTCTAGGGTAGATTTGCACTGAATTCCATTTTTCTTACCATCGTGCAAGAAAACGGGAAGTCAAACAAATATTACGATGGTTTCTTTCGATTGCTGAATTTTTTTAAAGGTAACACAGTGTCATTAATGGGTACTTCGTTTCAAGCCATTATACGTCCACTGCTGGGCACAGGCCTTCCTCATGGAGAAACACGTGAGGAGTAAGGACCGTAACACGTAAGGTAGAGATATAGTTAGTTGATTTTAAACACTGTTATATCTGTGGTTATATCACTGTATATAAAACAGTGGTAAGATTGATAAAGAACTGCGAAAAGCAGTGCTGCGGCCACTTTGCTTTTGGCTAAATAAAACCTCCAAATCTTAGTGATATTTTCATACTTCTTTAAAATAAAACAATTCGTTTTTTTACATTTCAAAATCAGTACAATAAAGATAGTTACCCTTTTCTTCTGTGCTAGCCTATGTGTAATGATGCCTGTGACAAAATAATTACGTAGAATCACAGTACCCAGCCGTACTTTTGCCATGGCCCGCCAAATGGGTGACCAAAACACTGTGATCTCGAATTCTCGAGCTCCTCTGTGCTTCGGAAGGCACGTTAAGCCGTTGGTCCCAGTCGGTATTACAAGAGTTTCTACCTATCAATCCGCATTGAGCCAGGTTGGTGGCGTTATGGCTCGTACTCATGTGTACCATATAGGAATGCCTGCCCAGAAGTGGGACATAGGATATATAGGAGAATACAAGTAATCTACCCATCTAATAATTGTGTTATTTAAAGAAGTGAGTACAAAAACGATCGAACCCCTAACATATCAACAACGAATACAATACTTAAAAACAAAAGACAGAAACGTGTACAATGAATTGAGATTACAACACTATTCGCTTTAAAAGCAGCTAGCAACTAAATAACACAAGAAAAAGAAACCAGCTGTAAAATTTTATTTATACAGGATAACAGGTTAGGTCGAGGTTGTAGTGGAGATCATCCCAGCCTAATGGTATTTATCACTTTTTAATCATGTCCAGTTGTCAAGATCCATAGTAATTTGACAGTTGAACGTGATAAAAACGCGATAGATATCAAAATGCGGTGTTTATGCTAAGAGAACTGACTGATTTGACTGTAGAATACCCTATCCCAAAGTTTTCATGATATTGGACTAGAAGGTTTTTTTTATAATCAGCCCAGCAAATCACTCATCATCACCTGATGGTAAGCAGTAGATAAGTCCATTTGCGAAGTATGCTAGGGCAGCGCCAAAGGATGCAGGCCTAGCGACCTCCACCTTGCCGGCTCATAAAATGCCTTTACATCTCTCATGTTCGGTAAGTAGGTCCTTAATACCCCCAGATGCGGGTTGTAAGTGATCAATTACCGCCCTAGGTTAATAATGTAGCTAGAAACGCCCTAGGGCGGTAAGTAATTAAAAAAAAAAACTCTTTCAAAAAGTTCGCGTACATCTAACCATCTTACTGGCACTAGACATCATGCATTCAGCCCAATGACAAAAGAGGTCGCTTCGCTATTTTCATCAATTTTGAATATCGAACGGCGAAGCTAAATTTAGTTCTTGAAAATAAATTTATTTATTCTTGTAATGCCTTTTTTTCCACTTACCTCACAATCGAGATGTAAAGCAGAGTAGTTAGCTCGGGTGTAAGCATCAATTGCACCCTAGAACTATAAGCGCCCTCGCTGCGCTCGTGCGCCTAAATATCTCGGGCTGCAATTGATGCCTTACAGCCCTTGGCTACTAATCTACTATTTCACACCTCTTGAAAATCCCTCTGTTTTCTCTGTTTTTTATCCCCCTGACATGGTTTTAAGCATTTTTTTTCTATGAACAGACAATCGACCTCTACAGTTTTATTAGATATACAATTTTAGATTCATTTAATAATATTTTATCACGTAGAAACCTTTACAGAACATTATGCACATTTGAAAAAAAATGTGCAGGGTTATTTTAAATTCATCAACAACTTCGCATAACAAAGTAGCTAATATCATAAACAACAACATTTGTACAACTTTTGATAATATGACACATTTTACTTTTATATAAAAATTTATTGTTGCCCGCGAATTAGTTAGCGGTTGGTTTTTTAACTATCCAACGGGAACCCTTTAATTTTCCGGAATAAAAAGTATCTAAGATGTTGACCAGGGATATAAGGTATCACCATGCGAAATTTTATTGAAATCGGTCCAGCCATTAGCCCGTACAAACAGATAAACTGACAAACAAGACAGAGAAATAAGAAAATTAACTTTTTTTTTATATTTTTTCTCTTTTTACATCCCCCTTTATTATAAGCAATTTTTTTTCTATGTACAGACATCCGACCTCTACAGTTTTAGTATATTATGTAGTTGTATAGATATAGATTAAATATCAATTTAATTTTACGTCTGAACGTTCTTAGCTCTGTGATTATGTGCCTGATGCCCGCGCGAGCGTCGCTCGTGTCTCATTTTCGCATGCAAATGGAACATACACTTATAAATGTCACGACAGTACAATAAAAGCTAGGATAATCATTTTCTTGAACTTATTAAGTTATGATGATAAAAGTTATTAATGACGTTAGCTACTATTACGAGATTTGAAAACTTGTATATTTCGTAATGTCAAACATTATTGCGCTTTTAAAATTCATTTAAAAATGTTTATTTTTCAAACTTTAATAAAAGTATTTTGTTTATTTTACCGACTCAAATTTACGTTTGAAACGGAAAAATAAAAATTTGCATACACTATAACTAAATCTAAGCTTGACTCCCGACTTTTCATATAATAACAATTATAATAATTAATAAGTATAACAGTATCCATACATTTAAGTAAATAATACAGACTATAAAATATTGGTTTTTGAAACAATAAAAAACATCTTTGTAAAATATCAAGACATCTTGGGAACAATTGTTATTGTAAAAAAATCCCCCGAAAATATATATATAAAAGAGCTCATCTATCTGTTTTTAAAACGACGTTATATTCTTTGAAAACTTCATGTATGTTTAAGGCCAATTGGATGATCAGGTATTTTATAAAATTCCTAGTCATTTTTGTAAAACACGTTTTTTATGTAGGCAAAGAGACTAAATCCATACAGCCAAGTCTTAAATTCCTAGTCGCTTATTGCATTTACATAGTATGTGATCTTAGTTACCAGTTTACCAATCGGCCCTAAGCACACACAAATATAAAACTATGTTAAACATTTTATACAATGGACGTTAACATTTACGACTTAAGATCTACATTACTCTGCACTCGTTATATAATAATAATAATTAATATTTGGTCATTTTACATACCTTTCTGCTTAATTTCGACAACTTTCTGGCATAACCTCGAAATTCGTGTAAGAGCGAGACGGCAATACAATGTCACAAGTTTATTCAATTTTCGACCATCTTGCTATAAACATAAGGTTCCTGGGCAGAATGTGATCGAAATCGAGTAGTTCGTATATATCTTTCATTATACCATATGTCACTCAGTCTCTTTTTTGATTTTTAGGTCAAGCACGCAATCTGAAACTGAAAAAAATATAATTTAATAAAAAAAACATATAACACACCACCACTCCTTAAAGGTAGGCAGAGTGAATACATTCGCCTGATAAACAAGGTTATTTTTCATGAATCAACTAGATAGCTAACATCATAAGTAACAACATTTGTTCTACGACGTTTGATAATTTGACACATTTTACTTTCACACAAAAATAAATATCAATTACTGAATGTTCTCAGCTCTGTGCGCATCGCGCGCGCTAGCACGTGCGTGTCGCCTTTTCGTATGAACGGAACATAGACTTACTAATGTTACGACAGCACATTATAAGCTTGTAAAATATTTTTTTATGAATGTATTGAGTTATTGTAAAACTCTTAAAACAAATGTTGTTAATTAAGATGGTAGCTATTGATTCATTAAAAATAAACCTGTATACCCACTAATCCGGATTGGGCCAGCGTGGTGGTGTTACCGCCCTTACTCCTCATGTGTTTCCCCATGACAAAACCTGTGCGCAGCCGTGGGACGAATATAGGCTGATGACGGTCCCCATGAAACGCGAGCCTGTTACTGCACCGATACACAATGTGAGGCAAGCGATATTCACAACAGATCGTAATCAACTTTAATTCAATGAATCAGGTAGGTGTCGAATCTGCGAGTGGAAGATTGATTTTGATTTTGACGACCTCCGTGGTCGAGTGGTCTGTACGCCGGTCCCAAGGCGCCACCATCTCGAGAGGTCCTGGGTTCGATCCCCAGTGGAGGCAAGTGTTTGGGTGATGAATTTTCAGACATTTGTTCTCCAGTCTTGGATGTTCATTATATATGTATAATATTATGTATATTCTGAATAATTATGTGTATTTATCTATTAAGTATTTGTCCGTCATCTAGTATCCGTAACACAAGCAGCATTTAGTTGCTTAAAATGGGACTAGTTGATAGGTGTGAATGTAGGAGGATATTTATTATTTATTTATTTATTATTTATTAAGATGAAGGCGACTTCTTTGTCCTGCCCTGTTCCCAATTCTATTATTAGGGGTCGGCGCAACATGTCTACTTCTTCCACTCTCTCCTATCACTCGCCAAGTGACCACTCACTACCTTCCTCATCACATCATCATTCACACAATCCATCCATGTTTTCTTTGGACTTCCTCTCCCCACACACCCATCCACTTTCAAATTCATACTTTCCTGGTGACATGATCATTACATGTCCATACGAAGAAAGTCGTTTTTCTCTCAGTTTATCAGCAATCGCGGCAACATTCAGACTTCCCCTAATATATTCATTGCTCACTCTATCCATTCTCGTCACACCACACATTCACGTCAACATTCACATTTTAGCAAGAATGCAATCTTTGTTCATGCATCCGCTTTACATGCCAACATTCCCATCCACACGTGACGACAGTTCTAATTACAGATTTATAATTTTTTCCCTTCAATCTTAGAGAAATGCGAAGTTCACAAGTAGTTCCAGTAACCAGTCGCCATTCGTCCATCCTGAGTTATTGCTTCGCATGACGTCTCCGTTGACTCTTCGAAGACGTGTTATGTTGATATTTTGGGAGCTGAAAGTCGAATTAAAACAGCAATACTAACTTATGAACTTACCATCATAATCAACGTACGCTATCCTCCGAGGCGCAGACTGTTTCCTCCCATGACTTTTTCGCCTACCCTCGTTCTTCACAGACAAATTCAGAGCTACCCCTTCTTCCAACCCCTTAAACGACCCAAAATCTTTCTCTCCATTATCCGGATCGTATAAAGTCTTTTCATCACCAATAAAAACTGTTTTGGCAAACACCTTTTTATTATTATTAAAAATGTGATTCACACTATTTTGAACGAGTTTCTCTATTCGACATTCGAAAACATTTTTCTCTATATTCTCTATGGCGGGTTCTACTTGGTCTATGGTTTTGTCTTTGGGCGGGAGGGGAGATTCTGGCGTGTCTATGTCTAGATTTGGTACTTCGGTGTCGTCTAGACGCTCTTTGAGGGTCTGAAAATAAATATTTTATAATTAAATTATATTGCTGCTGTTTATAATTATATAATAAACTATTTTAGTGCGATATAAGCTCAATTCACATTTTGTCAACACCAAAAGAATACCTCGTTCCATTCCGTTGTCCATTAACCTCTCAATTGCTGGAAAATGAGACAAAATAGAAACATACATTGTTCGTGAACACCAGCGTTCGCTTCGCCCTCAAGGGGTCAGCAACATAGCACAGGACCTCCTAAGCCTAAAAAGGTTTTTTGAAGCCATCTGGATCAACCAATCGCCATATTCTGGAGGCAAGTGAGCACTGACTCGAGGGAGACCTCGTATCACTAGAATACCTACAAACACTCCTGTATCTAACATCCTCCCTCTGATTTCTGAATATACACCTAATTTAAGTCCGTCAGTCAATCTCAAACGTAGATCTCTAAGTGGGCAAGCTAGAAAGGGATTGCGTAATGAGGGGATGAATAGCGCCATTTCTTTCTAAAAACTCTCAAGCAAAGATTAGGGCACAGATTACTAATAAGTTATTACATTAGGGTGCATATGATGAAGTTTTTAAAATCCAGCCTGATTCCAGGCAGTTCAGTTTACGGCGCAAACTGGCTGGTTCTTTTTTGGTATTATGACATGCTTTTAGCTGACTAGTTTCTGGATGGTTTATTTGTCTCTGACTGGCTATTGCCTATCAAATAATTTCAATAACGTTCAGAAATAAAGCTAATTAGTTTGCGACAAGTTACGATCATAATACAAAAAAGCGAGGCAGTTCAGTTTATGACGTAATCTGCCTGGAATTAAGAGCTCAAAATACGGGCTGTGTGTTTGTTTGATCTGTAATATGTGCCTCATCTCACCCTCCTCTTGCACTAGAGCAAATGTAACCGAAGGAGCCGTCGCCTATGAATTGTTCACCTATGAATTGTCGGTTTACGAAATCGATTCGGAAAGTCACGTCCCATCTAGCTTTAATTAGCCTCAAAAAAAAGTGACAGAGAGCTTCAGGGTAGCTTAGAGAGAGGAGGATTATGTCCTGCAGTGGACGGTAACTGAAATGATATTGATGATGATACAGCTTGTGCTTCGCAAATTAGGAGCTGGGTGATTGGAAGATTATGCAATTTTGTGCAAGACTTCTCCTGAGTCATTGACACCCGTTTCTAACCAATTCCCTTTTTTTAAATTCTCCCATAATAGGAAGGCAAGGGGAACAGAGCCCATACATCGATGGTACACATCACTGTGGCGCTACTTCAATGAGGTGGATTACTATCAAAAACTCAACACCTTTCATACCACTTTACGCTTATTTCATTGATCCTTCGTTCATCATTAGATAGATAGATAGATAAAATTCTTTATTGCAACTAATAAAACACAGAAATATAGTAAAGAAAAAAATACAATGCAACACAGGCGGCCTTATACACAAACTGCACTGATTTTACGTAACAATATCCACTCCGAAACAATTATACAATCATTGAAATAAAAATCACATCCGCCATAGTCAAATGTCGGCAAAAACCTTCCATCTCCCTTTGTTTCCACAAAGCCACCTATCTCTCATCTATCTGGCTGCAAACACCTAAGAGACCCTCTACACTGGCGTCTTTTAAACGTCGGCTTCGGGCAGGCGCCTGCCCTTCACCAACGTTCATAAGACGCCAGTGTGGGAGGTCCCTAAGGAGTCCGCCTCACCTCAGCTATGAACTGGCGGAGCCTGGCGCAGCGGCCGCGCGCCTGGTCGCGGCGCAGCGCCAGCGCGCGGCGCTCGGCGAGCGCGTCGTCGCGGCACGCACGCACCGCGCGCAGCTCGCGCGTCAGCCGCCGCAGGTGCTCCATCGACCGCCGCCTACTATTCTGTGAAGCCAACTAGAACAAATAAATAAGTTGTGTATATTACTGGGAGACCTTCGCTGTTCAAGAAGGAATGAGAAGTTATTTAGTTACTGTATCGTTCATCATCATCATTAGACATATGACATCCACTGCTGGACATATGCGTCGCCCAAAGATTTCCATAACAATCGATCCTGCGCTGCCCATATCCAGCGGTTTCCCGCGACCTTCACTAGATCGTCGGTCCACCTCGTGGGGGCCTACCAACACTGCGCTTAGTACGTGGCCGCCACTCAAGAGCTTTCCCCCAAGAGCCGTCAGATCTGCGAGCAATGTGCCCGTCCACTGCCACTTGAGGCTCGCAATCCTTTGAGTTATGTCGGTGACCTTAGTTCCCCTACGGATCACCTCGTTCCTTATTCGATCGCCCAGAGAAACCCGTGCTCAGAGGCCTTACGACCTACTCAGACACTTTGATACATCATAGCCCTCTGCCTATATTCGTCCCACTGGGTACAGGCCATCCTCATGAAAAAACACATGAGGGGCATGGCCGTAACACCACCACGCTGGCCCAATGCGGGTTGGTGGGAAGAAACGGTTGCAATAGCGACCAGGATCAACGGCTTAAAGTGCCTTCCGAAGCACGGAGGAGTTCGAGATCACAATGTTGACCACGGCGAAGTATGTTTTGTTTTCGATGAAAAGCCAATATAGCGGCGATAGGCTCACCACCTGTCACGCTGAGTGCAGTCACTGCTTGAAGCGCGGACTATGGTGATGGAGTGCTTTTTCGGTCCTTTTGCTTAGTCTCTGACTAAGCCCCTAAGGGTTATGTAGTGTAAGTACCTAGGATAAGTATAACTATAAATGTATCGCGGGTGGGTCGGCTGCCGCCGCTGCTCGGCAGTCCGGAATAAACGGTCAAGCTGTATAGACGTGTCTCTTATTGCGCTCCTCACACAGAACACTACAGGTTATAATAGTCGTGATTACATGTATGTATAAAACATATTGTTTTAAATACTTACCCTATTCTTGATTCTTCTCCTCAGTCCCTTCAGGATGGCGAGGTCCTCATCACCAAGCCGCAGGGATTGAACCCTCTCAGAGTACTTCGTGGTTGGTAGACCTGCTACCTCTTCCACTGTCATGGTGATGCCTCGAGCTGGAAGACAATAATAAATAGTTGTTTGGACGAAGGAACACATTTCGCCAGAAATGTTGAGTCCCCATGTAATGGGAGCCTAAACCAGAGGTTCCCAGACTTATATTTCTCAAAGACCACTTTCAAAATGTATCTGGTTCCGGTGGACCACCTGCAGCTACATTTCTACCATATTCCCAAAACATGACAAAGAAGTGAAGATGTGAGGACAACAAGGCCCCCGTCAAGTCTCCCGTCGAGGCCTTTGGGTGCACCTGGACCACTTTGGAAACTAAAGGCCTAAAAAATTATCAAAAACAAAAACAATATAAAAATAAGAGTAAAAACAAACAAAAAGTAAGAAAAGTTTAGAGGAAAAAAAAACACGACTACATGGACAAAATAATTTGCCAACATGCAGAAGTCCGTACCATAGGAGTTGTAGGAGCCCTTGGCGGCATTTGACTAATGGCGGACGTGATTTTTATTTCGATGATTGTAATATTTTTTCGGAGTGGATATTGTTGCGTATAATCAGTGTCGTATTATGTTATAAGTGTATGTGATGATGTGCAATATCAAAAACGTCAAGATGTGTGAAAAGTGATGAGTTTTTTATTGTGGTAATCCACCTCATCCAAGTAGCACCACAGTGTCCGCCATATGAGGCGAGGATCTTGGCGAAATTTTTCGATCAAATTAAGGACGTTCTTGAGAAGGACCTGACGTTCTTGAGAAGGAAATGTGGGTGTTTCCTTCTCTACAAGAGTGAAAGGAAGTGCTCTCAACAGTGAACACAAGCTCATAGTTCACCTACATTGGCACGCAGCACAAGGCGTCAAAGGAGTACTCAACCACGCCAGCTGTTCTGCTCCAACAGATTAACGTACCTTCCGAAGCACAGAGTAACTTGATATCCCAAAGCTTTGGTCACCCATCCAAGGTCTGACCATGGCGAAAGTAGCTTAGTTTTCAATATCGAAAGCCAAAGCTTAACAAACCACTTAACTCCTGATATACATTATTTATATTTACAAATCACATAATTTTCAAACAATAAGCTATTTAATATATCAAAACTCAAATATTAAAAATGTTAAAGTGAGTCATACAATTCAGTATGTAAGTATGACTCACGGTAGGTTCAGGCAGAACAATAACAAATTACTTAGAAAAACAAAAAGTGGAGGTCCACAATTTATTTCTGTTTACCATAGTTGTTGATTGCTAATAGTGAAAGTGAATGTGACATTTGCTTCACCTATCAATATAGGCTGATAAAATGTTACTTAAGAAAGAAAACTGAGTATATGGTAGCAATGAAGGTGCAGGGAGTTCACAGGAGCAGTCACCGGCAAAAATATATGACAATTTTAGTATCTTGTCATTCTAAAATTTAAAGTAAATAATCTGTTTTGTGGACTAGGGACTATAATGTGACAAGCGACTAAAATCGTCATTTATATTTGCTGGTGACTGAACGAGCAAAACATTTTTTAGGAGTAAAGAGTCTGGGAACCTCTGCTTAACACTTGCAACACCCTAGTCTCCTTCCTTACCCCATGGAGCTCCGGCTAACTCCCTCACCAACAGAAACATGATTCCACAAAAATATTGTACTATTTTACTGTGATTTTCTAGTTTGTGTTTACCTAAATGTTAACCTCTTGTCAGCACGAACATTGGGTTTTGCAAACAATAGATTTAATTATTGGATGTACTTTTCTAACCATTGACAGGCTACCATGTCAACATGTACACCACATCTCTTCCTAAAGGGAAGTTCAATCTTAGCTACAAATTAAATATAAAAAAAAAATTCATAGTATGTACAGTAGTTTATTGAATGAGTCTTGATCACAAAATTAAATTTTATTCATAATGCATTCATAAACACTGTCAATTTATATAAAGAAATGCAAATAACACACACACACACACTCATTGATTGTTAAATTAAATTGTTTCATCTTTCCTTCAATTATAATGACATTAAAACATAACTAGAAATTAACAGAAAGCCAAAATACATCAACAGAACTAATTATTAATATAATTATTAAAAAAATTGGATAACAGCACTTAAACTTTCAACTTTATATAATACAGTGTCATATGGAAGTTATAGTATATTGTAGTTTTACCGACAAAAATGGTTAAACAGGGTTTGAGTCATCTAACCAATAATATAATTTTAAAAATATATTAGTAATCTGATAAAAACTATGCAAAATACTTGCGATGAACAGTTTACATATCGAAATTATGTAGCTCGAGACACAGCGTCCGTAAATATAACTTTAAAAAAACTATTTTAAAATTATTAAAACATACTTCTTTATTTACGTTCATTGTTTTTATTACGTCTCAAGAAGAAATATTCCACAGCCCATATGGTTCTTGTGTAACAATATTGAGAAATTGGAATAAGACAGTAAATTATCAAATCATTACTTCATGCACGAAGGAAATAAATCTACGTCACATTACAAAATACCTGTTGCATCGCTTCTGAGAAGTCTTGGGACTCAAATTTCAAACTTCAAAAAATATTTGTACAGTACATACCATCAAGTATTTCTTGGTCCAAGTGATAGGAAGTTGCGGTCTTCGCATTATCGTCCATTCTTCATATTTGTAAACTTGTTTTAAATTAGATTTTTTCTGATAATCCTCGAGAATTCTTATCACAAATAGAATAGGTTATATTTCAACGAACTGTCAATGTCATTATTACGTGAATCCGTTCCATGCAGATGCTACAACTTGTGCAAAACTATTTTTATGTTAGAAAAAGAATACCTTTTAATAATTATAATTTAATTCGTTTATTTTCGTACTGAAAGAGTAGAAAATCTACACTAATTATAATAGCACTTAAAATATCAATAATTTTTAATATCTGAATGTATATTACAAAACTAACAGCTGATACAAGTGAGCCTAACTTCATACTTTATTTAATCAGTCACTTTTTAAAAAATCGATTGACTGGAAGCCGAATTTTTGTATTTTGTTTCTTTGTTTTTACTGGTGCCTTTTTCCGCAGACGATTGTTTTTACACAGGTATGTTTTATTTCAATGATAATTGTTAGCTTATTTTTGTGCAGGAAATATGATTTTGTCTAAATCTGCAAAATGCTTTTTGACATAGGGTCCGGCCGGGCTCCACATGTTTCGGAGCCTCTCCAAGGGTGTTTAAAAAACCGGTTGATCCAAATTACCATGCGCTTTGTGTTATTTATCAAGGTTCCTTTTTATAATTTAGTTTTGTTCTACACATTCTTGAAGCTACAATTTTTAGCATTCTTCACCTATCATAATTTTTTTTTAATGGGCACTATATTCAATTTATAACCATGGCAATAAGCGCTCTTCTATTTGTAGGATATTGTCACGCTAGAGAATAGAATAAAAAATATTTGATACCTATTTAGGTTTCTGTTATTTTTTTGATAGTGACTTGACCAGCAAATCTAAAAGAATGACTTTACATGTCTAGGGATGTCTTCTAAAAAATCATTACATACATATAAAATATCATCACACCTCTCCTCCCAAAGGCATAGGCAGGGGTGTTAAAACACCCCTAGAAAAAATCCCTAGAAAATTAACTCTTCAGTACATGACAGATCTAATGAAATAAAATGCTTTACAGTGGATCCCCGGTAGTCCGACAAACATTTTGCAGGGCAGTGTCGAACTATCGAATTTGTCGGATTATAGAGTACTGCCTAAGACCCCCAATAGTCCGATTTTTTTTTACAAAAGAGTACCTTGAAATCCGACAAATTACAGATCCAATGATAAGATTACAAATCATACTTCATTATGTATGTCAAATTTAGTAAATCGAACAACACAATAGAAAGATTACGTTTTATTATAAAAGTAACGTCATTAATGCTATAGAATTTACAAAAAAATATGCAATAACTTTACATTAGGAAATAATTGTGTACAAAGAATTTATACATTTGTACCAAAATAATCAAACTTTATGAATCAATCAATTTAAGAAGCATGAATTAGCGAATACTTGTATGTAATAGACGATGTCGGATTATAGGGGGTGCCGCATTAGCCAGGGGCCGGATTACCGGGGCTCCACTGTATTTAATTATTTAGGTAACAAGTAGTTAGACTTATGCCACATCAAAAACAATATAAAATTAACATACAAATTATACAATTCTACTTGTTCAATTTTTGTTTTATTCTGGCTCGGTTCTATCGTAGACCTTACCTGATGGACTGTAATTGTGTTTACTATTGCCTTTATTCGGTTACCTTCTTTATTGATCAATAAATCAAATAATAGACAGTTTTGATTTTTATGCTTTATTTTATTGAACATGATATAATAGTATAATCAGATCCCAAAAATTATACATATTTGAAGAGGACGGAGCCTTGCTGAGATTCTTTCCCATTTTAAGAATAGAATAAGGCCACCGCTGGCAGAAAATTTACATAACATTTATAATATGAGATACGCAACATTTTATACAACATGATGTAATTTTTTTATTTTCAAGTAAAAAATATTACATTTGTCTTCTCTTCCAACTCTTTTTTGCTACAATCAACAGTTATTTCCTGAGTTTCAACTTGAATTACTTTTAATGCTTGCACCCTGGGTTGTGCCTTCAACTGCCTATCCCACTACGAGCGTAAAGATGCCCCTTTACAACGTCAACGTGGCGTTTTCGCAACGTCGACCATCGGCAACCTGCGCCCTTTCCGCTCCCCCTCTTGCGCCCGCGCCCAGCCCTTTCTATGTGTTTACAAATGGGGCGCCGCCCGTCGAGTAAGCGTCGTATCGGCGTCACATCTTTTCTGTATATTTTACGTCGTGACGGCTGCATACATTTGTATGAAAGTAGATTGAACGAGCGCCGCGACTGCGACGGGTCCGTGTCTTGCGTCCGTTCTGTGTGGCCAGCGCCTTAGGCCTTAGGTCTCATCACGATGCAAGTGTAGAACATTCCATTACCGAACGGTCATGGTATGCATCGATGTAGTGGACGGAGTTTCACCTTTATGTAAAACATCGATCAAGTATTTTACGCTTATACAAATTTTCAACCTTGCTCTCCTTGGCTGCCACTTTAAGGTAGCACACTTATCAACTCGGAAAGGGATCGTCACCGTATCGCCTCGCCGTCAACCACGCGTCAACTCGGCTACGGCTAGTCGACGCCGCGATTAAGGCTCCCCGGCCACTGCTTGACATAAAATCGCGACGCATAATTTTGAGAGTCCTAATATTGTATAGGCTTACGATTCCGTTGTGTTGCAGTATGGAGTTTCATACAAAGAATACTTAACTGCTAGAGTTGATACACTTTCGTTCTGTTCCGTTGATATGTGTGCTACAACCTTTATTCTCAATCGTTGATAAAACATTCGGATCACGGCATCTCTACAGCCGTCTCTTTTTATTGCGACGAATTAGAATTAGACGGGACGTGACTTTCCGAATCGTATCTGTGAAGCTACAGTCAAGAATAAGGGGGATTAAGGGTGCCTTTCCACCAGAGCTATGCTGTGTGCGAAGGAAAATAGACCTATAGACTCGCAAAATGGTGCTACCCTTAGACCTCTGGTTTTCCAGCCTTCAATAAATTCTGTATTGGTTACAGAAATGTCGGGCCGAGGTCGTACTGAGCAAGGCCTGAACGAGGAGTGGGATCAACTTTTCCAGAACTCGTCATACGAACCGCAGTACAATGACAGTGATATCAAGTATGTATATTCTATTCTATTCTTGCGATGGGGCTGAGACAACTCAGGGCACTTCGACCCTATGGGATCTTTTGTGCTTCCCCTTTCCTATTCATCCCTCCCTGCCATCACCCAAAAAAATGTCTTGAAATCAAGTATGTATAGTTCTATTGCTATATTCTTTGACGCAATTTTTCCTGCTCTTTTTCCACTCTAGCTGCGTCGCCACAACTTGTCTCCTTCCGTTCTACCCAGCCACTCGTCAGCTCAACATGTCCTCAGCCTATATACGACCCACTGCTGGTCACAGGCCTTCCTCACGGAGAAACACGTGAGGAGTATGGGCCGTAACACCTTGCCCAATGCGAGTTGGTGGGTAAACGGTTGCAATAGCGACCGGGGGCTTAGCGTGCCTTCCGAAGCACGGAGGAGTTTGAGATCCCACAGTTTTGGTCACCCATCAATGCCTGACCATGGGAAAGGTAGCTTTGTTTTCGATATCGAAGCCAAAGCGTACTAAACACCACGCTACCTAGCTTCTCAGTTAAACATCCACTTCTTTTATTCCAATATCATACTTCACGCACTCAGTCCATCGATTCTTTGGTCGTCTTCTCATTCTAGGTCCATCCAACGATAGGTATAACGGCCTTAAACAGGACTTTGTCTCCGTCAAAATGGAGGGTCATATACATCCTCGATCAGCATCTTTGTTATCCAACATTTATCCTTATTTGTAAAATTGAACCACAAGAGATCTATTTCTCCGCAACATGACGGGGCTCTTAATTTTTCTTTTCAGGTTTTAATTGTTTTATTTAAACTAATGTACCTAACTCTTTTTGTGTCCCGTGTTGGTCCGGGACACAAAAATAATGTACCAACTGCTCTTCTTGCCTAGCATGTCGTAAAAGGCGACTAAGGGCGTATTGGGTACTGGGTCTGTGGTTGTGTAGGCGATGAGCTGGCCACTTGTTACTACTCTTTCACTATTTTTCATCTGACCAAACCCAATTTTCGTATGGCTAAATGTGGTCTTATGGAACACAGTGCTCCGTGGACTCTGTCTACTAATACAGGCGTGATTTTATGTATGTATGTAACTCTTTTACAGCGGTGGAGTCCAACTCGACCATTGCCGCCTGTACATCCGCAACATCCCGAAAGGCTTGAGCGACGACGGCCTCCGGACCGCCTTCTCCAAGTATGGCACCCTCACTGAGATGCACTTCAACAAGGACCCGATGAAACGATACGCATTGGTGCGGTATGAAACTGCAGGGTAAGTCGTTAACCACCTTATTAGATAACAGCGCCATCTAGTTTAAAGAAGGGAACTACACTTTTAAACAAAAAAAAACATTTTTTTAATATTAAATGAAGCAAAATACAATTAAATTGGGTTCCTTAACTGTGTGCATAACATCCTATCGTTCTTAGACAAATCAAATCTAAAATAATTTTATTTCATAGGCCAAATTTGGCACTTAAAATCGTCAACATTTTACATATTATGCATTTTACAAAATAAGTGCCCAGTTGATGGAGCTACTGTAGGGCTCCAATAGAACCTACATAGAATAGAACCTACATAGAAGGATGATCTAGTCACAATAGATCGCAATAGGTCGCAGTGAAACAGCTCCGAACAACCATAATCTATACATATAATAAAACTGTAGAGGTCAAATGTCTGTACATAGAAAAAATATGCTTAAAATCAAGTCAGAAGGATGTAAAAATAGGTAAAATGTTAAAAAAAAATTTATAACTTTTTTTGGTTTTTGTCTGGTTTTCTGTAGATCTGCATGAGCACACCTAGATAGAGAAGGCGTTATGTGGAGATGAATAGCGCCATCTCCTTCTAACGGTATTCAAACAGAGATCTACGTTTGTATTTGGTTCTGTACCTAATACGGGCCTTATTAGGAACAAATCACACCGAAATCGCAGCGGCTGGCAGTGCAAGGCAGCGGCGCGACTGCTTGCGGCCGCCTGCGACGGCTCGCACCCGACCGCGACTTGCCTCGTGCTATTTCCATGCGCATTTCACATTCAACATTTAACAATAAATCTTGTGTGTACTTGTCATTGAAAATGAGTGTTTTGGATTTAATTGTTAATTCACGTTTACTTTAAGAAGAAGAAGAGGAAGAGGCAAGGAAGGAAATGATTTAGAAGGAAAAGAAAATTTGGGTACAAGAGTCTGCGCCCCCGACTGCTCGATCAGTCGCGCGCCGCCGCGCCGCCGCGTAGGAGTTGTCAGTGCTCGCGGCGTCGCGGGAGGCCTCGAGTCTTCAAGTTTCTCAAGCGATACTATATATTACAATAATGATGTTAAAGTTTAAAATCATATGACACTGAAAACGTTCGCCACTGCGCAGCCGGCCGCTGCCATTTCGGTGTGATTTGAGCCTTTTACAACACAGTCTGCATATCGCGCGCGATTTATTGTGCAGTCTAGTAGGCTCCTGGCTCTTAATTATTGTTTGATTTTTCTGCCTACATTTTCGGGGGATAATCGTGGTAATTTTTAAGTATCTGAACGAATATTTTTGTTACAGAGAAGCCAAACTGGCTATGACCAAACTGAACAACACGGAGCCTCTTCGTCTAACCATCTCAATCGCTCATAAGGTAATTAAATACATAATATTGCATTGATTTCCCATCTTGCTCTTGCACTATATGTCTTTAGGCTCAGACTATGCCTTGTTTCCACTCGTACGCACATACACTCGACGCAGGATTTACGTAGAAACACATAAGGGGTACGAGCCGTATGACCACGCCCAATGCGGGTTGGTGGGTAGAAATAGCAACCGATTCAGATGTCAGGAGCAGGAGGATTCAGAAAAGGAGACAGGCGCTATCATCAACAACCTATACTCGTTCACTGCTGGACATAGGTCTCCCCTAATGCAGGCCACCGCTCTCGATTTCCGGCCGTTCTCATCCAGCCCTCTCGAGCCAGCCTACGAATATCGTCATCCCATCTTGTCACAGGGCGTCCCACACTACGTTTAGATAGATAGATAAATCTTTATTCACTTAAAAATTCTCCATCACACTCAAAAATACAAAATAAAATAAAGAAAAACACATACTTAACAACAAGAACAAAATTGTGTGTGCTACAGAAGAGCAAAAAGGTCGTAGCTCAGTGACTGGGTTTGTTCACATCTGGATGCGAGCAAAGCACTGATATTCTGCTACAGCCTGAGGGTTTTTTGTTCACCGAGTCGCGGTCTCCAGTTAAGGACTTAACGACTCCGCGGCCGCCAGTTCTGCGGCAAATACGACTAGCCCACTGCCTAATACGGCCCCTCAGAGATACTCCGAGCATAGCCCTTTCCATAGCTCGCTGAGCGGTTTATACTATACGGGCGCTATTGATAAATATAAAATATGGATGTGACTCATAAGTTCATAAGTAAAACGGGACTTTGTCAAATTCCATACATATAAATAAACAAATAAATATCAACAATGCTGCTTATGTTACGGATATTAGATGACGGATAAATTTATTTAATAGATGAATACATATAAATATCCTGCATATATATAAACATCCTAGACTGCACGGAAGGACACGCTCCATACAAGGGCGGTCATAAATAGTTAAAGTCCTGTTACTATCAATACATTGTATTATTTTAGTGACTTATAGTTGTAAAAGTGTTTTAGGAACATTAAAATGAAAGAAGTACATGTATTTACGGAATAAAAAACGTTTACTTCAGTAAAAAACAAATATAAACAATAACATACTTTTACCTAAATTTATCATGAACAAACACTTAAAAATTGGAATGTAAAACATATATTTTAAATAAAATAAGAGTCAAAACATTGATAACATTATTTAATTATAATAAAATAATAGAAATAAATAAATTAAAATTAATTAAATACAAAAAAAACAAAACAACTAACAAAATACAAATAAATTATTCTTATTCTAACAATATTAAACATGTAACAATTCTATTACACTTTGTGTCAGAGTATTTTTCTTTTTAGGGGGAAGTTTCCGAAGACTTGTAATATAAGGATCTGAATGTAATAATAGTCGTTGTATTAAATCTTGATTGGTAACTTCACGTGACATTTTTCGAGTGTGACTTCGTCTATAAATTTTGATATACTTATTTTTCGCTTCAGCAGCTTCTTCGGAAAGTTCTCCTATAGATAACAATGCATAACTTATAATATCTGATCCATGTACGAGCACCTTGTGGACAGAAGCAAAAAGACTATACCACGGATATTCGTCGACCAGGCTGTATGCTGTTTGTAATGCATAGTCTTTAAACTTGCATTCATTAATTTTATGTCCAGAAGATAACGTTTGTAATATTACACAACAACGATCTATGAGATCCTTATTCAAACCTGTAATTTCAGCAGATACAGCTGATCCCAAAAAAAACTTCCTGGCCGTGTTTTCGTCGTTAGACGTCCCGCTTCCACCACTACGCGGCTTGTCAACTATTAAACCTAATCGTTCCCTAAACTGGGACTGTACATATTGTTTTTTATTTGATAACAATTGTTTATCACTATCTAGCCTAACTTGCCATTTTTTTATGTCTAATCTATATGAAAGATGAATAAAATATTCGAAGAAACGTATCCAAGAATGTAGTGGTGATAATCCAAATTGGTATCTACTCTCTATTACAGGTTTTTGTAAACATTCGTCTATTTTATTCATCTCTTTAGGGGTAGCATTACATATATAACATCTACTTGTAGATGTTTCACTTAAAGCACTACAAATTTTACCATCTACCATTGAAAGCTGCAACTTATGAGAAACGACCAATTCACGATTGTCGATCTGAATAAAAGTAGGTTGCAAACTTTCAATTTTATCCTTAAAATAAGCTTCCTCTTGCAAAGACACTGCTGTGCTTTCTTTCAAAAATTGAAATCGAATAGGACGGCAGTACCT
This sequence comes from Parapoynx stratiotata, assembly GCA_910589355.1. NCBI lineage: Eukaryota > Metazoa > Arthropoda > Insecta > Lepidoptera > Crambidae > Parapoynx > Parapoynx stratiotata. Next base: position 2,475,818 of record OU342476.1, on the reverse strand, counting down.
AGTGGAAGAGGGTCGAAGATTTTTCCATAAAATTTTACAATTATCTTCAGCTAATTTTACAATAATTTGAAGGGGTACATAAGATGTTACAAACAAACTACTATCTTCTAAAGTTGAATCTGAAAAAAATTGTTTGTATTCACTATGTCCAGTGCTGCCATCGAATCCCCATTTCCCAAGTAAAGAGATATTAGCAAACAATCATCAGGAATCTGATCTAAGACCTCTTTTTGAGATTCAAGGATTCGAGAAGCTGTGTGATCAAAAAGACTTTGTAATTCAACTTCAGCTGAAGACTCGGAAACAGTTATATTAGAAGGGTAACATCTCTGTTTCGCTTTAGTAATTTGTTGGTAACATGGTAATACATTAGGAGAAATCTTACTATTAACAAAGTTTTTAATTAATAAATACTGATGTTTTGTCAACTGAGCATCAGTCACAAGTGACAAGACATCATCAGTGCTAACTCTAGATATACACGAATCGAATGAACAGTCTGAAACATCAAGCAATGCACTCACAGTAGAATCATCAGACTTTGACAAATCAGCTACTCTCCGACGTTTAGTCCTTTTACTACATTGCGTAAATGGTTTTCGAGGACGACCACGTGAATGACACGGCGACGTTTCAGACGGAGTACATTGCTTATTGTTTTTCACAAGTTGAATTTTTTCAATAACATTAAACCAATCGGAATTCTTATATAAAAGCTTGGTTTTATCCCTATTACATTTTTTCCAGAATCGAGCAATAGCTTTACATAAATTATTAACAATTTTCTCTAAATAATGAATATCAATGTTCTCAGCATCGTTCAGAGTAGTCAACAAACTTTGTAGGACTTGACGACACTTTTCCAGTCATTATCGGTATTGACAGTTAGCCATATTTCAAGAATATGCATTCTTGAAAACGAGCATATATATAAATTACCTAAAACAAAAAAAAACGGTTAAAATTCAGTCACAAAACCTACACAAAGCACTAAGACTAAATAAACTAATTTCGTAGCAAATGCTACGAGATAATCTGGCAACCGTAGCACCCTTGTCATCGCCAAAAGGGCAGATAAGGGCAGCCAAGTTTTAATTTTCCTAAGATAAGAAAGTCTAAAGATTATGGTGCAATATACCTCCATAGTCGGAGCGAGTGGGAACATATTTAAAAGTTTATTCAAACTTTGAATATTAAAATATAATACTCCAACAAAAGTCGCCTCGTAGCAATGACATACTAAAGAAAATATATACTAAGATACAATTAAAATAAAAATATTAATTATTACATACCCTGTTCTTGGATATCCATTTCAGAAAAAACTCACACAGCACTCACAGGTCCCGCAATGACAACAAATGACGTCACGCTTTTTAATGACTCACTGATAACAGTATTTACGATTGGCGATGCGGTCTCTTTGAATGCACAATAGATAATGAAGGTGCACTCTAATTACTGACCTATTTATAGTTTCAGAAGGTACCGCAACTATCCAATGTAACGATAAGGAATAAAATGTAAAACTAGAAAGCAGGTTTTTAAGATTTATGACCTATGGATGTCCCACAGTGGACTGGAGAGCAAATGCCTGAATTCATCACCCAAACATTTGCCCCACCGCGGAAAAAACCCAGAACCAGTGCCGTATAACTCATAAGACACTTTAGCCCAGTGCCTAGGGACCCGCTATGACCAGGGGCCTAGTACTTCCGATTAAAAAATGAAAAAAATATATATGTTAAAGATTATTTTCAACTCAAACCACCTCAAAACTTCACATTATTTTGGTTTACACATTCAATCGTCATATTTCGATGTTGTGGAACTTAATTGAATTTCGTAACGTTGGCATTACTGCTTTGGTGTACATGACAGTATGAAAAAGGAGGGGCCCAGAACGAGATGCGCCTTGGGGCCCCGAGATGGTTAATCCGGTCCTGCCCAGAACCTCTCGGCGACGCCTTGAGACCGGCATACAGACCACTCGACCACGGAGGTCGGTATGTCGTCTAGGTTAACGTGTATCGAAAAGTGTATGAGACGAGAGTCTTGTAATCTAAAGTTAAGTGACAGGTAAATAGTAATTTTATTGCCACAGCCAAAAAAGAAGCAGGATAACCACCAACGCTACAATGGGAACAACGCGGAACGAAATTATGGGAACACCTCCAAGCGAAGCATCCGGGATGACAATAGTGTTTCCAGCAAGGATAGGAGTTTCAAGTAAGTAGATTATTGAGTGAAGCGTACGCATGGTTTACATTACGCTGAAATGAATTAAAATGGACAATTATCATTGCGAAGAACTGCGCAACATCCAATAGCTTATAGCGGCGACGGGCTCACCACCTGTCAGCGCGGACTATGGCTATGGACTGCTTTGCGGTGCTTATGCCTAGTCTCTGACTAACCCATAAGGAATAGTGGTCGTGATTATATGTATGTATATATTATCAATCGCAATATTTTACAATCAAAGCATTATAAAATTATAACATTTTATTTTCTGTTCAAAACACGTCATAAAAACTCAATTGAATCGGTTAATTTACTCGTACCACAGCACTTCGATCATGAGCTGGCAACATTAAAAAAAGAGCATTTCTAGCTGTCAGATAGATCCATAGTTTTAAAAAAATCAGAGTTTATTCAGTTTGTTAATAAAGAAATAAAAAAGTTTTATTTTCTCTTCATTTTGTTAACCTCTTGTCGTTAACGTCACGCGAACGCTGGCATGCGCGAACAATATTTATTATGTTTCAATTGTGCCTTCAAATAATAATTCAATTACTGATGTTCTGAGGGTGCCAGAAATTTTTTCTTTCGAAACAATGAAATATTCCCTGTATGAAACTGAGTCGATCCGCATCAATTGTTTTTCAAAATTACTCATTTCTATTTACAACTCACGCTTGACCAAAAAAAATACTTATGCTCTAAAATTTTTTTTACAAAAAAAGAATAAATGGTTTCTAAGGCCGTTTCCCTGTATCTTCTATGGTTTTGGATTTCCCCTATACTGTCCCAGTTAAAAAAACTGCAAAATAATAGACTCACTTCGAGAGATTTTTTTCTTGAGTTATTTTGGGTTCGATTTTTATATAAAAAAAAATCTGATTATCATGTTAGTTATTAACTCCTTTGCCTCATCTAAATCTTTAAGAAAAACAAAAGCCAACCAATCGCAGTGTTAATTGTGTGACGTCGCTTCCTATTGGTTTATTTTGCTAAACTTTACTCCAATAGCAGTTCAGTTTATTTTTCAGTTCAGCTAATTTCGCGAATTCGAGATTTTGGAGGGTACCAAAGTGTGTTGTTGAATTTTTGTTGCATTTGTTGATTAATTAATACATAGAATATAAGATATAAGTGCAAGTTTGACGTAGAAACTAAAATGCAAAGTGACCCTGTCGAAGCTTTGATTTTGAACAAGTACTTCACATCATTGGAGCAAACGAAAACGTGAGTGGTCAACTGGTCATGCTAAAAGAATCCATTGTTTGAACTTCCTACTCCCGGTATCTGTAATAAAACGCCTTTTTATAGCGTTCATGTGTCGTGTCATTATCAATTCGCCGGAATTCTGTTATATGAAGACTTGCCTACTATTTGAGTGTAAGTTACTAACCAATACCTACTTGTTTATTTTAGCGTTAATTTATTTCTACAAAGTTGCTGTATTATACCTTGCAAGACTTGCGACATAATATCGGATTACAACTTTGAAGTGACGAACTTTGTGCTGTTAATATTCTTTCCGACCTTGAAGAAAGTGGAAAACTTAAAAAAAATTATAATATTGTAACGACAGTCTGACCGTAATTTTTATCGAAGTATCGCATAAGTTATTAAGTCTTTTAAAGTTAGTACTATATTTTACTATGCCCTGCTTAACTCTCAGTGTAATATGTAATATAATATGGAGGGATATTATATTACATCATTGACTAAGATTTAGACTTAACATAAGAGTAGTAATAATTCACTATTTACTGTAATTACTACGAGCATGTTACTATACTACTTATTTTTAAGTGTTTTTACTTCTATAAATTATGGTTTTCTTTCATTCTTCTAGGGGGGAAGGCCTGATGACCTGAAATACAAGCCTTTTTGCTTAGTTTAGGCGTCAGTCTCCCACAATGTTGAAACTGTTTACCATACTATTACTTTTGGCTTAAGTTATACTACATTGTAACAATATTGTGGAGAAAAATAAATGATTTTATTATTATTATTATTTATTATAGTGTTATTTTAAGAATTAAATTGAGAAAGTTTGTGCATAACATTACTAAGATCATTATAATTTCTCTGCTTTACCTTTTTCTCAATGTTATTGTGGGTCAGCGCATGCTTTTCGCTTCCAATCTCTTCTGGCACTCGCAATATTAACACCATTCCTAGTCATGTTCACCTCATTCAAACTAAAATTCATCTTTATCAATAACAAGATGAAGAAGTAATTGCAGCACAATTTAGTACCGACATGCACATAATATATAGTGTTCTAGTCTATTCACATTACAGTCTGAATAATATAATAAGTGTATCTTGACAGTTGTTTGTAGTGAGATTAATCAATTCCCGTACCAGTGTAACATTACATATCATCACGCCTTTCCCCCGAAGGTGTTAAACGCCAACATTTCGCCAGATATGTTAGGTCCCCATGTAACAAGTTGCGAGCCTGTTATCATGCACTGGGTACAATGTGAGGCAAGCATTATTGAGAAAGACAGAATCGTTTATTCAGCAATACACGTTAAAATTAAGATACAGAGTAGGTAATAATAAAATGAAACAACATTAGAACTTAAACATGTATCACTGAAATGGAGCCCACTCAGCATAGGTCAGGAGCCTAAACTGCCTGACGCTGGTCTTCCGTGAGCACCTCAAAACAAGAGCACTTCAATGCGCAGCCCTACATAATGATATATAAATAAAATAGTAATATGATATAATACATATAACAACATAAGTACCTAAGTATATAAGATTGATTTGTAGTAGCTTATAAAAAACTAGTGTAAGATGTATAGTGAACACTGAACTGTACATAAGTTTTATTTAAACTCAGTGGTACAGAAGGTGAGATCGAACCAGCATTCCTGCAGCCCCTCGAACTACTAGTGCCCCGTCCGTCTCAACTCGGCTACCGCTGCCTTTTTTACCAATGTAAATGGTCCATAAAGCTCAAATGTCAAAATGCACCTATTAAATTATTCAGACTGTAAAAGATCCCTTGTCACAACTTAATCCTTATAATACCGGATGGCATCTCGAGATGACATTAACAACAGATTAGCTATTGTGTCTCGTATCTGGTATCTAAGCGGTTAATAAATTATCTTTAACCTAAGGCATGGTGTAAAGTTATTGATGGGATGGTTTTCACGCAGTCCTTTGCAAGCAAATGCATGGCAGTACCCACACTCCTGAAGGTGATTGCCGAAAGGATGGACAGCCCTATCTTAACGCACTGGATGTCCATACACATCCAAACTAACCCTAATTTTAAGTTCTGTTTTCTGAAATAAACCATTCATTCATTCAATCATTAAAAATGTATACTAGGGTCATGGCAAGCACTTCAAAAAAGCTGTGAAGTTATATTAAAGAGATTGAGGACACCTTTACTTGGTAAAGGTTTTCTGAAATAAACCATTCATTCATCCAATCATTCAAAATGTATACTAGGGTCATAGCAAACACTTGAAAAAAGCTGTGATGTTATATTAAAGAGATTGAGGACACCTTTACTTGGTAAAGGTTTTCTGAAATAAACCATTCATTCATCCAATCATTCAAAATGTATACTAGGGTCATAGCAAACACTTGAAAAAAGCTGTGAAGTTTTATTAAAGAGATTGAGGACACCTTTACTTGGTAAAGGAAAATGGGCAGGCAATTGTATTCATTTTCATATTATGTATCTAAGCAATGGTATGATAGAGGCTTTTTTAACTGTATGTATTTAATGTGTGTGTTTTTCTTGCTTAGCATGTCGTAAAAGGCTCTGAGTCTTTGATTGTGTAGGCGATGAGCTAGCCACTTGTTACTACTCTTTCATGATTTTTCATCTGACCAAACCCAATTTTTGTATGGCTAAATGTGTCTTAAGGAACACAGTGCTCTTTGGACTCTGCCTAACCCTTCTGGGATTACAGGCGTGATTGTATGTGTGTGTATGTATGTATATTTAATGAAAATTGTATCAACTACTATGGAATCTGAGACATTTAGAATTTTTATTTCAGTTCCTAACAAAAAGTCTGATAATTTTGTAGACTCAATAGGAAATCAATTGTGTCTCGTCCTTAACAGGATTAGTGCTGGTCCAGGGGATGAGATAATTATTTATAAGAAGAAATTATTATAATATAACACTTGTATGTATGCTTGAAAGAGCAAAACAATACTAAACCATTTCTTTTTCTTTCACAGGCAATTTGAGGACATGGGTGACACAATGGATGATTCTCTCCCCAATCTTGGAGATGAGGTTGTAAGTAACATTTGTTAAATAACATCCTCTCTTTTCTCTGTTCATCTGCAGTCAGTATTAGGACTGCAGTCTCTGTGATAACACACCTCAGTTGCTTCAAGTAGCTAATGTCAATGAGCATTGCTGCTCACATGCTGCTGCGGACATGGCTAGATGGGAGTGAAAGTTGATATGGCGTGTGATAGGAGAGTGGTGGAGAAAGACTTGTTGCGCCGACCCCAAATGAAATTGGGAAAAAGGCAGGCTAATGATGTTGCATAACACGGGCTTATAGCGGCGACGTCTCACCAGCTGTGACACTGAATACAAGTGCAGTCGCTGCTTGATGAAGCGTGGACTACGGCAGTGGACCGCTTTTGCGGTGCTTTTGCCTAGTCTTGACTAACCCCTAAGGGTTAAACTGTGCGTCGCGACAGGGCTTCCCAAACTGTGCGTCGCGACGCCCTAAGGCCTCGTCGCGGCGTTTGTACCGATGCGACTGAGGTGGGTGAGTGACTCGTTCAATTAAGCAATGCTTAAAAAAGCAAGCTCACCCCTCACATTAACCAGCCAGTTACATTATTATATTATCTCTTTTTATTTTTTGTAATAAAAATTATAAATATTTAAATACATGTTTTTCTGATGTTACTAGGCTAGTTCTAAAATTGGTAAAAATATGTTTGGGGGCTGGGTTGAAGGGCGTCGCAAAAAATACCAAGTCCCAACAAGGGCGTCACAATACACATAAGTTTGGGAAGCCCTGCCTTAGGGGATAAAAGTTGTGATTCTATGTATGTATAACACATTTCCCATTTGCAGGACTCTGACACCAAGTTGAAAGGCCTTCAGCTGGAGCTGCAGCGACTCCAAGTGCAAGAGCAGACGGTGCTGTTGAGGCAGCAACTGCTGCAGCTGGAGGCTGCTCGCAAGAAAAATGTAAGTACTCAATAATACCTATGCTTTGGTTCTGATCACAGAATTATACTTACGCGAGTATAAATATATGTATTGAAACCAAGCGGGTCAACTTTTTAACGGATGCTGTGACGTCACAGTCGTAAATTTGAGGCGGGATATCCAAACTGTTTGAAAGATACCGATGCCGCTGATGTTCCACCAACTATGACGTCTCGTTACGTTTTTTTTTGTTTTTGTAGCCATTCTTACTGCACAGACTATAGTTTTGGTCACCCATCCACGGCCTGACCATGGCGAAGGTAGCTAGGAATCAAAAGAATAGAATAGAATACTTTGTTTTCTGAAACCGTTGTGCATATAAAAGATGGTTATGTGTATAAAAACAATAATAATACCAGTCAGAAGCAAGAAACCTTTTGCATCTGTTATCAATTAATTTTATAAACTGATATTTCATTAAAATAGAGTGCTTATATTGCTTAACAATGGGACAAGTTTGGATAAACACAGTAATAGTGATATTATTGTAAATATTATTTGCAGCTCAACCAAAGCGGCACTTCGTCAAACCGCTGCATTCTTCCTGACGGCCGGATTGTTGTGCAGAATGTCAAAGATCGGTGAGTTCTACTGTACTTTACTCGCTCTTTATATTAAGAATTTATATATGTACTGTGGAATAGTTACTTTGAGATAGTGTGATGGTATGTAGCCTAATAGCCTTCCTCAATAAACAGGCTATTCAACACAGAAAGAGTTTTCAAATTGGAACAGTAGGCTCAATTGGTGGAATTGAACATTCACTCACACTCTATCATTAGAAGAAAAGTTCAAAGTGGCGTTAATTTGTCCTTCATTATTCTGGTAGGCGTTATTTTTTTTACATTTACCCGCATGGCACCCGTTCCCTTCTGAATATCTGATACTATGAAATATTCCCCATATGAAACTGAGTCGAAACGCATCAAAATTTTTATTTTCAAATTGACTAATTTCTATAGACAACTCACGCTTGACCAAAAACATTAGAAAACCTAATTTTTTTCACAAAAAATGGATAAATGGTTCCTAAGGCCGTTTCCTGTATCTTGTATGGTTTTGCATTTAAAAAAAACCCAGTTAAAAAAAACACTCTATAATATTGTTCATTAGCGCGAGCGCTTGTAGTAAGTACAATTAGCGCTTTGACTGTGGTAGTAATCGATACAAGCGACCGGATTCACAGTGTAAGGCTTTTCATGAGAAAAATCCGGCAAGAAACACAAGAGCCATTTTTTTAAATAGCCAATCATATTTTTATGTATGTTATTAATGGCTCTTTACACGTTCTTAGATTAGGGAATACATCAGTGACAGTATCGTGTATAATGTTCAAATGTTAATATATTTTTGTTTATTTTTGGTAGCTTGCAATCAGGGAAAAATGTCAGATGGTAAGTCGAGAGTGTGATGTGGCTTGAAATAACACTGTGTATGTTGCAAATAACTGTTTGGACAAGTTCATTTAAATAATAATTATCAGTATAATTCGTTCGGCATTGTATCGCAGATTAATACTGATCCATCACTTCCCCGCAGAACGACAAATACCTACGTTTTATTCACCTAAACATTCTAGCTTTCATGCGTCGCGAGGATATATGAGCCTAGCTGCTTTGACACAGCGCAGCGGAGCGTTTCAAATGCACAGCGCGCGATGACGTCGGCCGGTGTGAGAATACCTTAGGGTTGACCCAATGAAGTAAAATACAAAAAATGTTTTAAAAATGATTTAGTTTTATAAAATGGTCAATTTGTTTTTTATCTTCCCTAAACTTTGCATTTGTAAATGCGACAACCGCTAATATTCTGAATCTAACAAAAATTTGATAAAATATCATCATGTGGGAAGCGGCTGCGACTTCCCTCTGTCGCTTGTGCGTTCGAACTCACGGCTAGTCGGTAGGTACTTATCGCGCGACTTTGAGCGAGTGACGGAGGCCAATCATAAATACACCTCACAACATCACGCCTCCACCGTCAAAAGTGGTACGCAGAGGACCCTACCACCTCAACTGCTAAAATATATGTCATGGATAAGATAATGCCAATCACTCGCTTTGTTTGTGTGCTACGATCCTTACATAAAATTATTATGTTATAACTTACACTAACTCACTGGAGTTGGGACGGACGCGAGTTTTCGATTCTACCGCCTGTACCACTCGTTTGAATAAAAATTATGTAGTTGATTGGTAATATTGATTGCCTCACATGCCGGTGCGTGGCAACAGGCTCGCCACCTGTTACGTTGGGAATTAAGATGTCTGGCCAAACGTGGGTGTTAACGCCCCTGCCTACCCCTTCGGGGAAAGAGGCGTGTTGTTAAGTGTGTTTATGTACACATGAGCGATATATGACGTAGAAAATCTGGTGTTATATTATTTAAGGAATTAAAAGTCTTAAGTGCTTGTACAATATTAAATGAACACACAGGCGGGGGCATCCAAATAGACTTATATTTCCAGCTATGCTTACGGCTATGCGTATCAAAAAAAGTCACTCAATGGCTATTAAAATATACAATAAACTCCCAGTTGTCATTCAATGCCTTATATTTAATAAATTCAAATGCAAACTCAAGAGATGGCTGATACTAAATTGTTTTTATACTATTGATGAATATTTTGGCTACAAAACTTGACATGTATATTTGACGTTATTATTGATTTTTAGACTTTTAATTTTAAACAAATTTTGCTTGAAGATGACATTGTTTTTCACTAATTGATTGCATGCCCTAAGTGGGTAAATGTGCCTTGTAACTTTACTGAATATAAGAACCTGATTGAACCACATTTATGCAGAATAAAATTCTATTCTATTCTATTCTAACATCTATCAACTAGTTAAGAGGAGTTCGTAGGCGTAGTGGTTTGAACGTCATTGCTTTTAACATTAAAAGCTCCTTCCGCCTTGGTCAACCCTGGGATGACAACAACTTTGCGCTCTCGAGTTCCGCAGTGCTTCCGTGCTTTTGCGTTGTTTCTACACCAATTCCCCGAAGGCCTGAGTCACGCATACATTCACACAACACGCCTATATCCCCGAAGGGGTGGGCAGAGGTGCATCCATACTTTGCCAGTAATGTCGTTGGTCCCACGTAGCAGGGGGCACGTCTATCGTCGTCACCGGGCACTATGGAACATCCATAACCACTCTGTAATTCAAACCGATATTCCAACATATTACATGCCACTTAATAGAATCTCTGTACTCGTCCTATACTCGTTCACTGCTGGACATAGGTCTCCCCTAATGCACGCCACCGCTCTCGATTTTCGGCCGTTCTCATCCAGCCCTCTCGAGCCATCCTACGAATATCGTCATCCCATCTTGTCACAGGGCGTCCCACACTACGTTAAATGCATAGATAAATTATGTAGTACATATCGCTATTCCCATACATGGTTTTTTTTTTGCTTGCACCCCTTCTATAGACTTATTAACGTTAGGTAGCGCTACTATGCTAGCGGAATTACTTAATTTATCCATGATTCCGCTAGTATAGTAGCGCCACCTAACGGTAATAAGTTGAACGAAGGGGTACAAGCAACAATAATAAGTTGTAGACGAACTAAAAACCCATGTATGGGAATAGCGATCTATACTACTTAATTTATCTATGGTTAAATGTTATACTATTGCAATAATTTTACAGGAACTTGGATTCTCGCGATGTTGATGGCAGCTTCGCCGCCGGCGCTGGTGATTCGGTGAGTTTAGCTCTTTGATAACTTAGACTGGTCAGATAAAAAATGGGAATAGTCTTTGAGCGAGTGGCTTGGATTACAGTTATATCGCCTTTAAACACTGACCGCTTTATTCATAATCTAAGAAGAACTTTATGCCCAGTTTAACAAAAAATACGGCTTAGCAATATAATGCCTTGGGTGCCTTGGACGTTGGGTGTTAGGAGTATTATTGCTAAGCAGTGTTTTTAGTTCAGCTAGGCATAAAGTTCTTAGTTTATTAAAAAAGCGGTTAGTTTTTTACCACAACCGTAGGCCTCGGACCGGAGGAATAGTCCCCGGAGACTTAAATTACCCATTGCCTCTCGTTTCGACGCTTACGAGGAAGAGAGAGGTGATACTCTATTTCAACACACTTGCTTGTAAGCGCTCAGAGCGTAGAAAACGTCAAGTGTTAAGGTCCTAAGTGGCATGCAACATGCCTTTTTTCCTTCATTGTGTTGAAGTGCGACTCGTAATATTGAACTCTAGGCGACAGATACTCGAATATTGTCTAAAATAAGATTTAAAGTATGAAAGTGCCGTGTAATATGAAGGCTTTAAAATTTTTGTTTTTTACGAGGTGCACTGAAACATTGTAATTACGAACTTCACAGATATGACGCCAATACTCCTAAATTGTATAAAATCTTAGAGTTGCCCGTTCAAAATATTATTTTACTGTTGCTATTATTAAGACAAAGAGGAAATCAGTCTGTGCTGTGAAGTTGGCTACTACAATCAGAAGTCCCATTCTTTATTTGATCCAGAGATATCTAGAATGAAATTGTAGGCAATCTGTTGCCATGCTTTATTTTTTACTTTGTTAGTGAGCATGCGAATATGCGCTTTAAGCTTTATTCTTAAACACATAGGGTTTATATTACGTGATATACATGGCTGTTCTTTGGAATGTTTCACCTACTTCTATGCGTTTTCTTATTTTCTGTATTATTTAAATACTAGGATAACAGGTTATGTTTATTGCAGCGAGAAATTTATTAAAGGGAAACGTAATAATGAGTATATTATTAAAAAAACGAAACTTCCGTACTGTTGTTACAAACGAGAAAAAAATCGTAAGTTATTATTCCTTGACAATAAATAATCTTCTAAAAATAAATAATTTGGTATAGGGAGGAATGATTTGCTGAGTTTTTTGCCGATTATTCTCAAAACAAGGTCTCCTGGTCCCCTCAATTGTCGAAAAACAAAAGAATCACGGAATATCTATACCTGTCTCTTTTTATTCCGGCGATTCAGAGCGAGACGGAACGTGAGTTTCTGAAAGCAATCCGTCGATAACAGCTCAGAATAAGGGGCTTGTTGCTAGGAAACTGTTGGCACGACTAGACGTTCATAAGAGTTTAAATTATATGACTATTACAGTAATAAATTCATGGAAAAATGGCTTTAACTTTTTAAGTTCACGCGAACACAGGCGCCCGTGAACAAAATGTTTCTATTGTCTCGTTTTTCGGCCATTGAGAGGTTACTACAATTTACATTATCAATCTTGCTTTATATCTTCATGTAAGGTCTGTCAACCGTATATACCATGCTAATTCATCGCTGAGTCTCTAATTCATGCAGTAACATCAGACCACAGTTATACATTTACATAGATAACGAATTATAATGATTTGTATTGAAACCAAGCGTGTCAACTTTTTAACGGATGCTGTGACATCACAGCCGTAATTTTGAGACGGGAGACCCAAACTGATTGAAAAATACTGATGCCGCCGATGCCTTCCACTAATTATCACACAACGAGGCTTTTTTTAGTTTTCGCAGCCATTTGGACGCGCGCTGTGTAGTTAGCAGCGGTCAACCCCGACGTTTTGTCGGAGTTTTCGGACACGCGCAGTACTTGCATTTGCGTCATCTATGTACATGTTTATCTGTACATCAGACTATATATTATTTATTTATATATTTTATGGTATATTATACTAAGCTAGCGATAGGCATTCACTGTAAGGCATGGGTTATACGTTTCCCCGAATCTCAGTTCATATTTATATGCTTTTCATTTCTCTTCAGTACAATAATGGCATACTTTTCATGTACGTTATTTTACGTTTTATTATGTTAAGCTTGTCAGTGTAGTTTCAAACTGCTAATTAAGTTGTCATTCCAACAGATAAAAAGACAGGAAAAACATAACAACAACCTTTTTAGAAAATTCTGATATTGCGGAGCGCTGACAAAAATATAGGAACACAACCCTTCGTGCCCCGAATGAAAGGTGCATTAAAGCATGCGCGCCTTGCCTGGATTGCCTCCGAGGGCAAAGGGACTGGTTATGGCCAAAGTAGTTAATAGACTTTAGCTAGAGCTGACCAGCGTTCTTCTTCTGCAGAACGAAAGGGAAAACCTGTGTTCCTGTAAAGACAAGTTGAAGAACTGGGACCAGCACGCTAGCTCTGGGAGTTCCACGCCTTCCACGTGTGTTCTCTGCTCGGAAGGAAGCCAAAAGAATAAGAATTACCAAGCTAAGTCAACCACCAGTAAATACACGGAAGTACGGTCCGATTTGTACAGTAGATTTTACAAAACCACTGAGCATAGTAGGAAGTCTGTAGTTAGTAAATCAACCGATATTAAATCCGATTATAGCAAGACCAACCAGAGGTCTGACGTCACTAGCAAGAAATTAGATATTCCTGTCAAAGGGAGGAAAAGCGACACTACCTGCGAGATTAAATATAGCGACTTTTATAGTGATAGCGACAATGAGGCAGACGAAACGAATAAACTGATACAGTTAAGGAATTCTGATTACATGGACATTGTAGGCGACTCTCTTAAGGTTGTTATTGCCTTGACAGGCTACCCGAAATCCAAGATGCGTCTCCGACAAATGGAGTTATTCCAAAGATGTTTGACTGAAATTATCGATATGCAGCTTAAAGGTGCGCTTTTAAAGAAAGTACCGTCGTTTTTAGATTACTATTTGAATAGAGGTGCTATTGTTTGTATTTGTAAGGATTTGGACACTAGAGATTGGATAGTCAGGATATCCCCAGGTTTGCAAGACAGAATGTGTACGAATCTGATTTTACTTAAACCTAAAGTAAAGAGATTGTGTTTGGCTGTAATGAAAATACCCCAATCTTGCTGGCCCGCTACCGCTTATGACGCTTTCAAACTATTACAATACTTTAATCCTACTCTGAAAACTGATCTGTGGAAGATATATGCTCAGAAATACACTGACGACGTCGAATCTACATCTTTCCTTATTGACAGAACATCGGGTGAAATAATTCGTGGTCCGTCATTTAAAAACGTAATTGATTACAGACAGATGGAGTTTGAATTGACAGGATACACAGAAATCTATTATGAATGTTTGCTTTCCGATTTAGAAGAAGACTTATGTAGCGTAGCTTCAAGAGTTAAACTGCTTGAAGAATTACGTTCAGAGGATAATACGCCAAAAAACAGGTCTGAGGTCGATGTGCAAAAAAAGGATTCCTATGTGGGTTTAGATGAAGTTAAACCGGAAACATTTGAAGCTACTGAGCATGCAGATTCAGACAATGAGTCTTTAAATGAGAATACAAGTGATATTGATATAAAGAAGGATTTTGACGATTCTTTACACAAGGAGATATTGAAGAAACTGAAAGATGTTGAGTATATTAGTGAGAAAGGTGAAGTCATAGTTTGGTCTGATGAAACAAACAACTATAATAGTGATCATGAACCTGAGACAAATAAAGATGAAGAGGACAATATTAGTGAAAAGAATGAAGCAATAACACCTAGTGTTGCTGTTTCAGACAAGGCTGAATCTATCATAGAAAGTATTGATAATCTTGTAAGCAGAGGTAGTAATTTAAATATTGATAGTAATAGAGGTATTGCTTATCACAGACGAACTAATTATTTGCACGTAGAAGACGAATTGAAAGTAGCAATTACGCTAGATGGGTACCCACAAAATAAGTTGGAAGGCACTCATATTAGACGTCTGAAACATCTCTTCAAAGAATATCTGCATAGAGATATGAAATTGCAACGGTTTCCCAATTTAATTATTCCGAAATTCCAAGACATATACTTGTCTAACGGCGCTGTGATATACATTTGTGATTGTTTAGAAAGTAAGGATTATTTGACCGAAGTTTTGCCTAAGTTCGTTAACTCTACTGGTCTAAAGTTAGCATTTAGAGATATTAAGAACTTGGTGAGATACACGCGGGTAGTCTTACGGCTTCCGAAAGAGCATGCTCAAGTTGAATCAATGGAGATTTTGCTTAAATTGCAATTGAGGTATCCAGGCTTAAAGCCAGATTGTTGGAAGTATTACTCAGACGTAGCTGGAAAGCAAAAGCGACAGTTTGGGGTCGATCCCGAGTCTTTAGATGTAATCAAAAGCCCCGAATTTGATCCTACTTATGAGGGTGAAAAGTTATCGTTCAGAATAATTGATAGGCAAAAACGGGACGTCAGTTTTGAAGATTCAAATACTGTGGACGACAATATGGATATCGATAATGAAAACCAGGCTCTGAAAGATAAAGTAATCAAGTCCATGTATATTCCTGTGGATCCAGATATAACAAACAGCCCTTTGACTAGAATTAGAACTAACCACTACACAAACATAATAGGTGACGATTTGAAATTGTATGTAGGGCCAGCTACCTACCCTGAAATTCGCATAGATGAAAACGTATTCCACTCTATCAAAAAAGCCCTAGAAAATACTGTTTTTGAAGAGTTTGAGCAAAAAAAAGTCAGTGAAATACCAAAGTTTCATGATATGTATTTGTTCGATGGCGTAATTTTCATAATTTGCACAAATTTGTACTCGAAAGAATGGATGGAAGGGGTTGTCCATGTTTTGAATGAAAAGTTACGCATCAACTTGAAATCTACAGAATTTCGGGGAGCAGTTGGGATTGTGAGTATGGTGGTAAAGACACAGAAGGACACTGATGAAATAATCACGGCTTTGCAGAAGCAAAATCCTCGATTGCGTACAAAGTACTGGAGGAAGATCAGCACTGTGCGAACTAAGACGAAGTTGGATGTAGTCCTCCAAATAGATAAGTTGTCTGCTCAAGTCATCACAAGTCCGGATTTCAATAAGTATGTTGAAGGTAGCGCTGTACATTTCAAATTGGGGCATTTACAATCCCTTTTAAAACCGAAATCAACTTTTGAAGAGCTTTCCAAGAAGCACAGCAAGAAGACCATTACCACACAATCTCGTTCTGAAACCAAACAATCTGAGAAAACAGTCGATGAATTAAGATCGGATATTAACAAAAAATATCCCGCTTTGAAAATCGAGCAATGGGATGTGATTCAAAATGATAAGACGATTAAACCATGTAAATTTGAAATTGACAAGGAATCTAAAATTATCGAGAAAGATAACTATGAATGTGACGTAGAACCTGATAATGAACTGGATAAATCTCCTATTGGGAGTAGAGGGGGTCAGAAAGTTGTTTTAAGAGTGCCGATGAAACTTATACCAGATAACAAGGACGACTTAAACATGCTCTTCGACCTCCTCGAAGACAAGAACCCTGGATTGAATACAGAATTGTGGCGAGTTTCCTCTGATTCACTATACCATAGCAATGGTAGATTCTCTCTTGTCATTGACAGCCAGAGCGCATCAGTTATAAAGGGCAAGAAATTCGACCCAATCATTGGGGGAGAGAAACTAAAATTTGTCTTTGCAAAACCATAAACCGGCGGAGACATGCACAATTCGAAACTTAAGTCATACTCGATAATGCACGAATTAATTTTAGATTTAGCGTTTACACTAGTTTTTGGGTAAGTATTGTTTGTTGTTAATGTGTTTCCCTTTTTGTATTAGTTATTCTTGTTTTACTATCATGTTCATGTGTTACTAATTAATTTACTGTTTGTGTGATGCTGTACGTGTTAATTTTAATAAATTGTCTCAAAAATTTTTCTATTTTATTTTAAGTTCAAGCTGACAGTCAAACTTTACTTCTAATGAATAGTATTCTTTAAAAACTAAATATACGAGATTTCTAATAGACACCTTTTGGCTATAGATTGGGTTGAAGAAAAGGAAGGTGTTATACAGGACTCAGAGATTTCTTCTGTGCAACTTTTGGCCATAGATTGGGTTGTAAAAGAACGTGTTATACAGGGTTAAATTTAATTCATCAACAACCTGGCAAGGCTAGGTAGCTAATATCATAAACAACAACATTTATTCTACGACTTCATTTTCCTGCACACTATGGCCTGCGAGAAATTCATCAGTGCTTTTTATTTCTAAACTATATCTTTTTTGATTCACCTCTGGCAAACAAACAAACTGACACCTCATGATGAGTGGTTGCAGTCTTAATATATGTGAGGCGTGTTTTTTTTCTTTTTGCAAGCAAATGAAAGAGACACGACAACAACGTTAACACTTAAAGATGTTGTCAATATTCCTCTAAAACATTGCCTGTTTTAGCGTGCTTTTCTATCAGAGTTATTGTTAGCTACGCTACGCTGTGCTAGGAAAATACACCAATTGCTTTCTTTCAAGTGACTCGCAAAATGACGGAATTCAATTCGTAATACCTCACATAGCATTTGGAAATGCACCCTTAAGCTGCCAGTCCATAAAGCGGAGCGCGGGAGCGGAGCGGAGGTTTCGAGCAACGCTATTGGTTAATCGAGATATCGGATCAGCAAAGCGGAGATTCGAAGCGATGCTATTGGTTAATTTTGATACAGCTCAAGCTCCGCTTATTGCTTAAATATTTAGATTTCATTTATTTAACTGGAAGCAGTATAACGCTGAAATTAGACGTATCATCAAAATTTGATTCATTTCTGCAATGAATTGTGGACAATGAACGTTTTTCTTCTTAAATGACGTTCATCACTCCTATTACTGTCAATTAAGATATTTCATTTTCGGCATTTCATCGATGATGAATCTTTTTTTTTATCATTAAGTAACAAGCAGTTACACTTATGACGCGTGATAAACATTATGAAATTGTCAAACAATTTATACAATTCTACTTGTTGACCTCTACATTTTTTCGTCAGTCAATCGAAATTGAAAGCAAAAATGAATCGTCTTATTTCAGCTTAACCTGTCAATGGTCAAAAAACTAGACACAATAGATACATGAAATGAAATTTATTGGTTATAGAAAGATAAAGATACATAATAATTGAATTAGAAAATAATTATTATAACAAGTATTATAACCAAATGGTACATCTATTGTTTACGAACCCCGGTGCTCTCGCTGACCTCCTAGGGGTTAAAATCCAAGATCTTTCTTCAAAATGCCGAAGGTCTTAGCTACTAGAAAATATCGGTAAAAGCCCCATCAAAATTCAGAGGGGCACATACACGTTCAACGGTGTCAATGTAAAGAATAATTTGTTAATTTAGGCATATCACTACACCTTGAACGTCAAGAATTTATAATGCCATCTATTCGCAAAATTACCAGGACCCTTGTCCTGAGAAGAATGGGCAAGAATCTCAGCATGGTTTCATTCTTCCTACATAAATTTCGTCTGAGTTCTTTCCAGTTGATATGAAAAATTAATTAACAATTTATCAGACCACTTGCTATTAATGAAGTTGCTGGTATGACGCATGAATGAGCCATCGCTTCGCTCAACCAAATTTTAGGGAACGACCCGAGTAAAAAATAGATATCATTGTCGACCCGTTCGGTTATGTTTTTTACTGAATTTCGTATATTTATTTTAATACTTCTAACTGGCTCTAAACGATGAAGGCTCTAAACGAGTCGTTTGTAAGAAAAAATACGTGTTTAAAATATCAAAACTGTAAATTGCATGTTAGATTTTGCATTGCCCGATTTTTATTTTCAAAATATTGCGATCTTAAAGCTTGCCGTATATAATATCTTTGTTAGCAAACCTATTCCTCCTAATATCAAGTCAAGTAGCGTCTATTGTCTGATCTTTTATAAAATAAATACTTCCTACAGAAGTGATGTCTTAAACTTAACTAAAGTATTTAAAAGCATGTCAAATACGGCCAGCGCTGTGGCTTAAAAGGAGAGGAGAGTAGCAGCCGGCCTGCCGCTGTCGTTTGCGTGGGAGAAAGGAAAGCCAGAGACACTAGCGACGTAACGCGTTACATAATCTCCCGTAGGAAGTTATCCAATAAAAAAATATCTTTATCTACACTCATGTTATAATATTCGAATTATGAACTCAGACTCGAACTCATAATGACATACTTTTTTAACACAAATGATAAAAACGAAAATTTAAAAATGGAAACTGTAAAATTATGACCATTATGCAACAGTTTGGACTCATTATGCAACACTTATTTTTCTTAAAAAAGCACAAATTTATGGCAAATGTTTTTCACACAGCCAACAATAAATAAAATTAATTTAATTTTCTGTTTCATTTCTTTGAATAATGAGTGTAGATAAAGTAGTGTATGTAAAAAAAAAACCACGCTCGTGTTTTAATAACCTATATTATGTGACAGTTACATAAACTACTAAGTGTATTATTACCTATGTATGTTGCATGGTAGATTTTGCGTTGAACGTTTTTAATGGCTTTGCGTATATGTAAGCATAAAAGTATATAGGCATGCGGCGAATGGACGTTTAAACAGCGTGGTCATCGCGAATATCAAAGGTATAACTCGATACATAATCGGCGTGCAGCTAACGCTCCCCGCGCTTCAGCGCGTGGGCTCCCGCGCGTGCGTGGCGTGCGGAAGCGCGGCCGACGCTTACTGCGCGCAGTGCGGCGTCACGCCTTACTGCGGCGTGGTGTGCCAACGACGCGATTGGCATGAGCGGCATCGCGGCGTCTGTCATAACCTTGCCAGGTAAGCACTAGCTGTAGCACTTGGGGTGCGTCACCAGAGCTATCGTCCTCAGCCTATATACGTCCCACAGCTGGGCACAGGCCTTCCTCATGGAGAAACACATGAGGAGTATGGGCCGTAACACCACCATGCTGGTCCAATGCGGGTTGGTGGGTAGAAACAGTCACAAATTCGACCGGGACCAACGGCTTAACGTGTCTTCCGAAGCACGGAGGAGCTCGAGATCACAATGTTTTAGTCACCCATCCACGGCCTGACCATGGTGAAGGTAGCTTTGTTTTAGATCGAAAGCCAAAGCGTACTAACCACCACGCCACCGAGCAGAGCTATGCTGTGTGAAAAATAGACCAATAGGTTTACTAGTTTCACAAGACTCGCAAAATGGTGCCATCTTATTATAGTGCGCGCGCAACTCGTTGGCCGCGCCTTAGGTGGCGACTCATCTCGCTATTGTAATATCATGTGCGTTTTGTTTAAAGTAGACGGAACTTTCAATGCGTGTTGCCGCCGCGAAGTACGGCGCCGAACTGAGTAATAACAGTGAGCCGAGCGCCCCCGCCTCCCCGTCCCACCGCGCACATACCTAAGGCGCGGCCAACTAGTTCCGCGCGCACTATAGTCTATTTTTCCATATTGCATAGCATACCTCTGGTGGAAAGGCACCCTTAGCTTAATGTTTTAATACATTATGTCCGAGGAAGTTTTAAAATAGCGCCATTCACTGTAAATACTATAGGTCATGCATGACTATGGAGCTTGTGGCGTAGTGGTTGGTACGCTTTGGTGTCCGATCGAAAACAAAGCTACCTTCGCCGTGCTCAGGCCGTGGATGGGTGACCAAAACATTGTGATCTCGAGATCCTCCGTGCTTCGGAAGACACGCTAAGGCGTTGGTCCCAACGCCTTAACGTGTCTTCCAACGTTAACGTTGGTTGGTTTCTACCCAACAACCCGCATCGGGCCAGCGTGGTGGTGTTACGGCCCGTACTCCTCATGTGTTTCTCCATGACGAGGGCCTGTGGCCCAGCAGTGGGACATTTATTGGCTGTGGACGACGTCTAAGGATAAATAACGTTCATATCACCGGTAATACTATGGACAAAGTGGATGGGCGTGGAAAACCGAAGAAAATATCAGTGGAATGTGTGGATTATGATGTGATGAATGAAGTGAGTGACGACAATAAAAGAAGAGAGCGGATGAGTACCTAAGACAAAGGCTATGCAGACAGACCCTTTGTTTACGAAGAGGAATCCATTTACGGACCGATCCTACCGGTGGCTAGCCGGTAGGCGTGTGTGGGACTCACCTGACATATTGGCACTACCCACTAACTAAAACTCCCCGATATACCCGTTCCTGCCCTTCTATGGGAGCGACTCCGAGCCGTTCCCAGGCCTATGTAGACCCTAAATAAAAATGGAAACGGTAAAAGAAAGAAGAATATGTTAGCTTGGTCTGTATATTAGGTTCTTACCTATGAAATTGGTGTTTTGTATGGAGATTTTGGGGAATTCTGCATTTTCCATACTAAAATTTTTTCAGTTTTCTTCACAACGACAAATCCAAAGATAATATTTGGCATCTATCATTAGACAAGCTTTAGTAATTTGTGTAATATCACACTTCATAAAAAATATTTATCGTTTTTATGTGAATGCAAATAAAATGATGTATTCGGGAGGCACTTAAAAATAGTTGTCTCCGTGTCCAATTTTAACACAATTAAACTTACAACAAATTATCAAAACAAATCAAAAGAGCTCAAAAATATAGTCTATTTTTAGACGAGGTAATTATTTTTTAGGAATACTCTGAATCTTAATAGTTACAGACAAAATACTAAGACAGAATAAAAACACCAATTTCATAGGTAAGGACCCAATATATCCCCGAAGGGGTAGGCAGAGGTGTTAAACACCCACATTTCGCCAAATTTATGTAGTTGATTGTTAATATTGCTAGCCTCACATTGTGCCCGGTGCATGGCAACAGGCTCGCCATTTGTTAAGTTGGGAATTAACATATCTGGGGAAAGAGGCGAGATGATGTTTTATGTTTATTTACATAAATTTTATTCAAAATAATGGTACAGGCGGTGGGATCGAACGCCATGGAGTCCATGCATGTAACAGGTGGCGAGCCTGTTGCCATACAACGGGTACTAGTGACAACCGGGTTCATATTACTTACCATAGTCAATATACTCGAGCATATACTTGTTCTATTTGACACTGGTGCGCTTGCACAGTTACAGACAAAATACTAAGAGAGAAAAAAAACACCAATTTCATAGGTAAGGACCCAATATATGATGAGAGGGGATAAAACTAACCATAGCTTTAAGAATGCTTAGTAAAGATATGAGAGGAATACCAAGAAAGCTCTGGAATGATAAGTGTGGTGAAATATGAGAATAAGGTACAAGTCAAGGTCACTTGCTAGCATAGATAAATTAAGTAGTATAGATCGCTATTCCCATACATGGGTTTTTAGTTCATCTAAAACTTGTTATTGTTGTTTGTACCCCTTCGTTCAACTTATTACCGTTAGGTGGCGCCACTGTACTAGCGGATAAATTTCCGCAGCGATCTACTTAATATATCTATGCTTGCTAGGTACGGACACATCACTGGCGCTACTTTCAAACTGGTGGAAAAGTACCATTATGATTGTTTCATATCACAGGTTAACACGTTTTTTATTATCTACCAGGTTATCCAAGAAAAACGAAACGGCAGTGCCAGCGGATCAAGACCTATCAAGGTAACTTATTAATTCATTAATGTGACTTTCCATTGAATGTATCAAAGAAAAAATATATGCCTTATAATGGGTACCTGAATTACCCCATGTATGTTGAGCGATTTTTTTTATAGCTTAAGGCCTAGAGAGCTATTCAAGTATTAATTTCGAAATAAATATCCTCAGACATTCACACCTATCAACTAGTCCCATTTTAAGCAACTCAATGCTGCTTGTGTTACGGATACTAGATGACGGACAAATATATTTAATTGATAAATACATATTAATATCCTAAATATATATAAACATCCAGGACTGGAGAACAAATGTGAAAATTCATCACCCAAACACTTGCCTCCACTGGGGATCGAACCCAGGACCTCTCGAGATTGCGACTCCTTGAGACCGGCGTACAGACCACTCGACCACGGAGGTCGTCACTTACCTTGATAACCTTCACTTGAATATTCACTTTACCTTGATTTTTAATTTATTATCGTTCTTCCTATTATTTTCCAGATAATTTTTGTGGAATTAATTTGCGAAAGCAATAACTACCATATGATTAAGGCCGTTTGCTTGCATTATTACACTTACATCGATGACGTAAATGCATGTAGTGCGCGTCATCGAAAACCCCGACATAACGTCGGGGTTCGGTACTAGTCTGCGCCCTTCCGAATGGCTGCAAAAACTTTTAAAAAAATGTTGCGTTGTGTGATAATTGGCGGAGGGGTATCGGCGGCATCAGTTTCTTTCAATCAGTTAGGAACAATCAGTAAGAATCTCTCGTCTCAAAAATTACGGCTTTGACGTCACAGTAAACGTTAAAAAGTAGACACGCTATCTGTGACTGTGTATCTGTGACTTGCACATTATGGGAGGCATGTGTCAAGAAGTGGACAGTCCACTGCTTGACAGAGTAGTCCAGTGTGGACTAATATAGGCTGATGATGACAGGCGTATATTTACATTTGTTACCTTGCAGAATCCCGACGGCCCCACCGTTGCGTCGCCCGCGCTCTCCCGCCCGCGAGCAGCGGCGTGACGATTACAACGAGAAGGTAATACATATCTTCACGCCTATATCCCCGAAGGGGTAGGCAAATTTAGTTTTCAGTCAGTTTTCAGTCGCTACCGGGCTCTAGAAAATCCATAACCACTCTGTAATCACAATCACAATCTATACATAAAAAATAATAAAACTGTAGAGGTAGAATGCCTGTACATAGAAAAAAAAATGCATAAAACCAAGTCAGGGGGATGTAAAAAGAGGGAAACTACCAAGAAAGTTTATTTATTATTTTTTGTTTCTTTGTCTGTTTGTGCGGGCTTATCTCCGAAATGGCTAGACGATGGCGTTTTCAATGAAATTTTGCATGCTTATATACTTTTTATTCCGGAAAATTATAAGGTTCCCGTGGGATAGTTAAAAAAACCATAGTAGCCGCGGACGATGTCGCGGACAACAGTTAGTATTAAATAAAAATATATAAAAAAAACAGTTCAATAAATACTGTATAAAAAAAAACTTTAAAAAACCACGTTTTACTAATGGACTAAAAAGGGGAAAATAAATGTTTTGGTTAAAAGAATTTTCGCAAACGTGGTGCGCATTTTCAGTAATTTGCCTATTGATATAACTTTTTTTGTCACTAGGTCCTCTTTCACATCACGCCTTTCCTCTTAGTTCACTATTTCTAATCCTGTCTTATAAGTAACTGATCACAGAACTAGACTAGACATTCCCTTTTATTAAAAAAACCGTGATATTTAATGTTTCTGGACAGAAATCTACACCCACACAGAACAACAATAATAACAGGCCGTCACGCAACAACAACTCTAACAACAACTGGAAGAACAACAATAAGCCAAACTATAAAAATGCTGCGATATCTCAAGACGATGTTGACGAGGATTGGGGAGCTAAGAACAGTGAGTGAATTCATCTGTATTTAATATTTATTTAATACGTAATAATAGGGCTCTACCTATGAAATTGCCGTTTTGTATGGAGATTTTGGGGAACTCTGCATTTTCCATACTATTTTTTTTAGTTTTTTTCACAACGACAAATCCAAAGATAATAATATTTGGCATGTATCATTAGACAAGCTATAGCAATATGTGTGATATCACACTTCATAAAAATTATTTATTGTTTTTAAGTGAACGCAAATCAAATGATGTATTCGGGAGGCACTTAAAAAGAGTTGTCTCCGTGTCCAATTTTGACACACTTAAACATACAACAAATTATCAAAGGAGCTCAAAAATATGGTCTAATTTTGGAGTAGGTAATTATTTTTTAAGAATACTCTGAAACTTTATAGATGCAGACAAAACACTACGAGAGAAAATGGCAAGATCATAGGTAAAGACCTATAATTATTACCGGTAGATCGGTGCTTGGAGGCGTAGCGGTTAGTCCGCTTTGGCTTTCGATATTGAAAACAAAGCTTCGCCATGGTAGGCCTGGGATGGGTGACTAAAACTTTGTGATCATGAACTCCTTCGGAACGCACGTTAAGCCGTTGGTCGCGATAGCTATTTCAACCGTTTCTTTCTACCTAATTTTGCCAGCGTGGTGGTGTTACGGACCTCTCCTCATGTGTTTCTCCATGAGGATGTCTCTTTTTTTTTACACAACACATACACTTGCGGTTCTCTCTCATATTTAACTTTAAGTCTAGTTTCTATTTATGCATGTACCAAGTTAGTTCTTATTTGTTCGTTAATTATGTTTACTAAAAGTTGTCCTACTTGAATTATAATCTGGTAGGGGGGCCTGGTGACCTGTAACACAGGATCTTCGGATACCTAATTCAGGCACCAGTCTCCTATAGACTTGAGACGAAATAAGTGGTCGTAAACTTAAATTATTTTATAAGCTATCTTTAAGTCTTTGGAGAGAAATAAAGATTTTATTATTATTATTATTATACTCCTCATGTGTTTCTCCATGAAGAAGGCCTGTGTCCGGCAGTGGGACGTATAAAGGGGACGTTCATAAATTTTATTGTTAGAATAAATTCTAGGAGTAATACATTCATACAATAAACAGAGGTTACATGACTTGTTACTCGTGCATCCTTTTTAATGTATTATTTTTCTATGATTTTTCTATACATATTTGTCTATTTTATCTATTAAGGGCGAGTTTTTGTGATCCGCAATAATAGTTACCTCAATAGTTAAAATCTAGACCAATAGCGTCAATAGAAACGCTAAAATGTATGACGTCATACATACAATCACGCCCGTAATCCCCGAAGGGGTAGGCAGTCCAAGGAGCACTGTTCCTTCAGACTACTTTTAGCCATACAAAAACTGGGTTTCATCAGATGAAAATCGTGAAAGAGTAAGTGAAAGAAAAGAGTAACAAGTGGCTAGCTCATTACCTACACAATCACAGACCCAGTACCCAATACGCCCTTAGTCGCCTTTTTCGACATGCTAGGTAAGAAAAGCAGTTGGCAGGCAGTGTCAGTCAGTATGGCGTCAGCTTGACAAATTATTAAATTTGCGATGAAAATTCGAAACAATATAGGTATGTTCATCAGCTGTGCCGTCAGCCGCCGTTGAATTGTCTATTATTATTGAACTTTAGGATTATTCGACTATTGGATAAGCTATCACATCATACGTTTTCGCCATTGGTCCATATTTTAGCCTACTGGTCAAAAAACTATTACCCTAAATGTCTATGTCGCAGAACCATCTCTCTTCCTCATAATTTTCCTCTTTCTTCAATTTTTACCTTTTCATAATTCTTTGCTTTTGCTATAACAGTTCCTCTATTTTCCTTTGATATCGATAACATGAGTCATTATTGTTTTTAGAAGTCACGCCTAAACCGACCCCAGTACAAGAAGAGGTTAAAGCTACCCCACCACCTGCCAAGGTCAACGGCGAGGTCAAGGTTACTGAGACGGCCAAGGTCGCAGAGACGCCCAAAGTCGTTGAAACGCCAAAGGCCGTAAAAGCACCAGCTAGCGTGAGTGAGGTCACGCCGGCTAAGAAACTGGTGCCTAAGAAGTGAGTAGCATTTATTTATTTATAACCAGTGATCGGAGAAGGTAGGTTTTATGTACTTGCCATGTGATAGAATAGTATGGACATGAAACAAACAATTATTTCATACAAGAATCAACAACATTGTCATTCTGTAATTGTACAAAAACATATCATAAAAAATATTATTTGTTCCTCAAGAATCGAAATATGGTTTAAAAGAACAACCTATTTGTATTTAACTACAATAAAATCTTAAACAAAATTACCAATACTTTTAAACATTAATTTTCTTATTACCTCTTCCTAACCATTCGGGAAAATCATGCCTATGATGATATGTATGTACTTATTGAAAAAAAAATACAATTTTTTATATTTATTGATAAAAAGAATTATAATAATCGAATCGCGTAGTATTAGTCGGAATCTCAAGGATTATCCATATTTACATCAATGTTTGCGGTCAATGAACCCAAATAGCTCTACCTACTCCGACCAGCGTTTATAACCAAAGGTCAAGGTCACAGTCGCCAAGACGTGTTAAATTCCCATATAACAAGGGCAACACTGTTGTTGAACTGGGGGCAAAGTGTACGGTATCTTTTTTTTAAAGCACAGCAATGACTACACCACCTGATGGTAAGCAGCGGGATGGTCCATTTGCGGAGATAGCTAAGGGCATAGATAAACTGTACTTAAGTTTTATTCAAACCCAATAATAGTACAGGTGCTGTCCATCTCAACTTGGCTATCGCTGCCTTGATAAATATAGAGAGTGATATGTAAAAATCAAACATTGACATTTTTTTATACATACACATACATACATATAATCACGACTATTATCCCCTAAGGGTCAGTCAGAGACTAAGAAAACGCACCGGTAATAGCAGTCCATTGCTATAGTCCGCGCTTCACGAAGCAGTGACTGCACTCAGCGTGACAGGTGGTGAGCCCGTCGCCGCTATAAGCTATTGGATGTTGTGCAGTTCTAAGTCCATTAGCCGCCTTTTACGACACCCAAGGGAAGACATGAGTTAATAGTATTTTTTTAATGAGCCGCCACCACACGACTCCGGTGCCGATTTTATTTTATAGATTAATAATTACACCTACAGTTGTAATAGTTCCAAACCAATATAAAAATAATTAAAAGGTATGTCTCCATCATTTCAATGTTCATAAGAGTAAGTAAATACCAAAATAAAATGATATAATTTGATAAAACCGTCAATAGGCTAGTTGAACCTTTTTTTATTGGGCCCCAAATGATTAATAACTGATAGCCATCAACATAAAAAAAGAATCTGAAGCCTGTATCACAATAAATTTTAAATTATAAATTACGTTTTTGCTTAAATGTCAAAAACGCCTTCGGTCCTGATGGTCTATTAATTATCTGTGCCGTAGCGTCACGATTATTGTAAACAATTCAATACGCATGCCTGACATAGCCGACAGTTATGCTTGATTGGTTGCGACTGGCGTTAGACGGATTTTGACCATGCGTAGTAATTGTTTACATGAATCGTCGTTACTCAACTAATTTCACGAACATGGTGGATAGCGTTTTTGGCAGATGAAAAAAAAAAGGTAAAACTGAAACATATTTAAATTGAATTTCTACAGCAATCCCTTATTTATATTTATAGAACTTGGTATATTTCGGACCCCTGTACTAGATACTATGTGAATGACACATTATTTTCATTACTTTTATATGAGTCAACTTGCCTATTGTTCTGTTGATAAGAATTGTAAAATTTAATGGTGTACAATAAAGTTTATTTTCATTTAATTTCATGACCGTTGTCCTTTGTCAACAGTTACTTAGTGGAGCTCCTGTCGGTTGGCGAGCAAATCCTCCTCTCAGTTGAGGCGACGGCCGCCGACTGCAGAAGCAAGAAGGCCGGCTTCGTGTGCCTCAGCATGAGCGAGAAGTACCAGACTGAGTACCAGGCGTTGTGCGAGACCTACGTGGTGGCGTGTGAGAAGGATTCTGAGGAGTTCACGTGAGTATAGTAATCATGATTATTTTCAGACTATGCCTATCTATGGACTAAATTAGTATACCGGTGAAACCCTCATCATCATTAGCCTAGTGATGCCCACAGCTGGTCTCATCTCATCATCCTAATCATCATCTCATCAGCCTCCCCTCATCATCTTGACCCTCTTCTTATCATTCTCACCAGCCTCCCCTCATCATCTTGACCCTCTTTTCATCATTATCATCAGACTCCCCTCATCATCTTGACCCTCTTATCATTCTCACCAGACTCCCCTCTTCATCGTGACCCTCTTCTTATCATTCTCATCAGCCTGCCTCATCATCTTGACCCTCTTCTTATCATTCTCAGCAGCCTCCCCTCATCATCTTGACCCTCTTCTCATCATTATCATCAGCCTCCCCTCATCAACAACATCATGACCCCCTTCTCATCATTATCATCAGCCTCCCCTCATCATCATCATGACCCCCTTCTCATCATTATCATCAGCCTCCCCTCATCATCATCATGACCCCATTATCATCAGCCTCCTCTCATCATCATCATGACCCCCTTCTCATCATTATCATCAGCCTCCCCCCATCATCATCATGACCCCCTTCTCATCATTCACAGCAGCCTCCCCTCATCATCTTGACCCTCTTCTCATCATTATCATCAGCCTCCCCTCATCAACATCATCATGACCCCCTTCTCATTATTATCATCAGCCTCCCCTCATCATCATCATGACCCCCTTCTCATCAGTATCATCAGCCTCCCCTCATCATCATCATGACCCCCTTCTCATCAGTATCATCAGCCTCCCCTCATCATCATCATGACCCCCTTCTCATCAGTATCATCAGCCTCCCCTCATAATCATCATGACCCCCTTCTCATCGTATCATCAGCCTCCCCTTATCATCATGACCCCCTTCTCATCGTATCATCAGCCTCTACTCATCATTATCATGACCCCCTTCTCATCAGTATCATCAGCCTCCCCTCATCATCATCATGACCCCCTTCTCATCAGTATCATCAGCCTCCCCTCATCATCATCATGACCCCCTTCTCATCGTATCATCAGCCTCCCCTTATCATCATGACCCCCTTCTCATCGTATCATCAGCCTCTACTCATCATCATCATCATGACCCTCTTATCATTATTGAGGCGGGAAAGGGTATTGAAAAAGTATTTGGCGTGAAAAGGCGTAAAAAAGCAGTTTTTGGGCCGGCAAAGTGAGGGTGGCTAGAGTAGTATGTCAGCATGCTGCACTAGCTATCTTCACATATGGGCTCCTTTACTGCTGATCATCAGGTAGTGTGTAATTTCCTGAGCTTTTTATGAATAAGAAAAAAATTCATCGGCCTCCCCTCATCAAATCATCATCAGCCTCGACTAATCATCATCATCATTAGCCTAGAGCTCGTATCGGTAGGCAAGCAAGTCCTCCTCTCAGTTGGTTTCCACACTAGAACTTATACATATGTGTATATGTATATATCATGATATCACTAATCTAGAGTCTAGATTGGTCAAATTTTTGTATGGCTAAATGTGACCTTAAGGAACACAGTGCTCCTAGGATTCTGCCTACCCCTTCGGGGATTACCGGCGTGATTGTATGTATGTACGTGTATTATTTTTTTTGTTACAGGCCTCGCCCAGGCGACTCGTTCTCGTTCCTAAACACGGCCGACGGAGGCTGGTACCGAGCGAGATGTGTCTCCGCAGCGCTGGGCGCGCTACTAGACGCGAACAGAGTGGTCCCGTTGGCCGGAGCCACCGTCAGGAGGCTCAGGGCTCCGTACGACCAGTACCCGGAGTTTTGCTGTATACTGAGCGCTCCACGGGCCAAGGTTAGATGCTGAAGACACTACTAAAGACAGTACCCGGAGTTTTGCTGTATACCGAGCGCTCCACGGGCCAAGGTTAGTTGAGAAGACATTACTAAAGACAGTACCCGGAGTTTTGCTGTATACTGAGCGCTCCACGGGCCAAGGTTAGTTGCTGAAGACATATATAGTCAAGGATATCACTTTACAACATACTGTGGCTTCCCGCAGTTCCCGTTTCCATGTGAATATCGGGATTAAATGTAGCCCATATCCTTTCTCAGGCTCTAGAATTTCTGTGTACCAAATTTCGATTAAATCAGTTCATTAGTTTTGACGTGACAACGAGTCCGACAGACAGACAGAGTTACTTTCGTATTTATTATATTATGGATAAGACTCTTTATGGATTATGTGACGCTTAAGTTTCCTACTGTTATTAAACTGAATGTAAATGAATTATAGATAATATGTTGTTTGCTGAGCGCTCCACATGCCAAAGTAAGTAGTTCCTGTGAGGGCTCCAGGACTTTAGTCAATATCGTTTTTGCCTGAATAAGTACATTGAAGTACTTTCGTATTGTTCAAAATAAACAATACACTATTAGGAACTGAACAAAAAAACCTGTGATTGATTACCAAAAATAATAACAATAATAATAAATAAACATTAAATATCTTCAGACATTCACACCTATAAACTATACCCATTTTAAGCAACTAAATGCTGCTTGTGTTACGGATACTAGATGGCGGACAAATATATTTAATAGATAAATATACATAATTATTCAGAATATATGTAATGTTATTATACATGTATAATGAACATCCAACAATTCGACAAACATCCGACTAGAGAACAAATGTCTGAAAATTCATTACCCAAACACTTGCCTCCACTGGGGATCGAACCCAGGACCTCTCAAGATGGCGACGCCTTGAGACCGGCGTACAGACCACTCGACCACGGAGGTCGTCAAAATATAATAACAATATGAATATCTTCCACAGATGGGCGACAACTTTATGGCGACCATAGTGTCAAAAACAGCTGACGTGTGCCATGTGAGCCTAGTAACCATAGACTCGGGCGAGTCCTGCGGCGACGGCGAGATCTCGCGCTGGCTACCAACCATCGACTACCCCACTTTGGCTTCACCATGTAAGTCATACATACATACATGTTGCTACATACAATGCATTATATCACTAGCCTACTCATAGGTTAGGCATGTGGTCTTATTGAATACGTCCTGATAATATAAATAAATATAGATCTCTTCAGACATTCACACCTATCAACTATCCCCATTTTAAGCAACTAATGCTGCTTGTGTTACGGACACTAAATGAGGAATAAATATATTTAATAGATATATACATATAAATATCCAAGACGGGAGAACAAATGCCTGTATGGTGGTATTCATGGTATTCATCACCCAAACATTTGCCCCCACCGAGGATTGAACCCAGAACCTCTCGAGA
Organism: Parapoynx stratiotata; assembly: GCA_910589355.1. Classification (NCBI taxonomy): domain Eukaryota; kingdom Metazoa; phylum Arthropoda; class Insecta; order Lepidoptera; family Crambidae; genus Parapoynx; species Parapoynx stratiotata. The sequence continues at coordinate 2,443,686 of OU342476.1, read as the reverse complement.
TGGCGACGCCTTGAGACCGGTGTACAGACCACTTGAATCACAGTTTGTTAAGTTTTGTTGTTTTAGACGCGTTAAAAGTGTAAGTACTTGTAACGAGGCGCTATACGAGTATTAGCGACTCTTTGCTGTTATTGCGCTCCTCTCTGGCCACTTTCTCTTTGTTCCTTTTTTTAATTCACTGTCTGTCTGTTCTGTCTCCATCTTGCTATCCAAAGAAATATTAAGTATTATAATTACCGTATATGTACAGTTTTGATGGTTATTTGAATTAGTTTTATGCCCTGATTATAAGAAAACAGTTTTTTAAAAGTATCTAAATAACCTTACTAAAGGCACTATTAGTGCCTTGGTTTTTTATATAAATATACCGATAACTGGCGTCTCGAGGCTTTTATTTATCCCCGGCTTCACCAAATCACATACTTGTTACCTAAATGATTAAACAAAGAATTTCATCTCATTTCGCAGTGATCCAGCCCCAGATCCCAGAGGTGGCTCGTCCGCCGCTGAAGCATAATTCCCGCGTGGTGCTCGTGGACGCGACATCGTTGGAAGGCGCTTGCGTAAGGCCAGCGGACCACGCCCTGCAGAGGGCGTACGATACTGTGGTGCAAGATGTTGTCCTGTACGGACGGAATGGTGAGTTTTTTCCTATATATAGCTGAGTTGGGACGGGCACTACTCATTCGAGGCCGCGGGAAACGCGGGTTCGATCCCACCGCCGCCACCACTGAGTTTGAATTCAAAATTCAATATCGTTTATTCCATTTAGATGCGTCTTCGCACATGCTTATGCATTTTACAATTTCGTGAAAGCGATAAACTTCGCCATCCGTTCACAAAACTACCAGGAGGCCTTGTTCTGAGAAGAACGGGCAAGAAACTCAGCAAGCTCTCTATCCTCCCTACATTGATTTTATTTTTTTAAAAATGTCATAAACTATAACGTCATTGAAGTTTTAGAAGAAAAAAAAATATCTGAGCTATATATTCTGCAGTTCACCACATTTTCCATTACAGATGTAAGTAGTCTAAAATATTACATAAATAAAATAAAATTAAGGGTCCGTTGATTAATTGAAGAAAAGTATGTAGTATGTACAAAACCAGGATAGCTATAAAAAAGTAGGAATAAAACTTATGTGCAGTTCATTGTGAATATCGCTTGCCTCATATTGTACCCGGTGCATGGCGACAGGCTCGCCACATGTTACATGGGGACCTAACAAATCTGGCGAAGTGTGGGTGTGTTATGTATTTTCACACCTATCAACTATTTCATATGAGGGTGGTTTCATGCTCAGGTCACGCGACGCTTACAATAACACGGATCTACTTATTTCGTTTCGCGTTACGCGCGCGCTTATACGTCAACATACATTGAATGGAAATGTATGGATGTCCCGTGTTGGTCCGGGACGCACAAAGAATGTATCAACTGCTTTTCTTGTCTAGCATGTCGTAAAAGGCGACCAAGGGCGTATTGGGTACTGGGTCTGTGATGTAGGCGATGAGCTCCTTGAGCCCCATGTTACTACTTTTCACGATTTACCATCAGACCAAACCCAAATTTCGTATGGCTAAATGTGGTCTTAAGGAATATAGTGTAACTGTGAAACCTTACATACAAACTCTTGATCTGTGTACGGACATACCGCGAGCAGTTGTAAGGCGCCGCGACCTGCGCGTTCATGATAAGTTAATGTTAGTGGAGGTATAGATAAATAAGTAGTATAGATCGCTATACCCATACATGGGTTTTTAGTTCTATTGTTGTTGCTTGTGCAGTCGAGTTCAAGAATATATAGGCACTTCCCAATAAATTACTCATAATGGATGGGAATGAAGATATAATAATATATAAGGAAAATAAAAATATGTATGCGCTTTTGACAGGTCTGCACCTGTCAAAAGCGCATACATATTTTTATTATTAACATATTTTTGAACTCGACTGTACGCTTTGGCTTTCAATATAGAAAACAAAGCTACCCTCGCCATGGTCAGGCCTTAGATAAGTGGCCAAAACTTTGTGATCTCTATCACCTTTGTTCATCAGAAGGTGTGTGAAGCCGTTGACATTTTATAGGCTAAGAACGATTTTAGAGTATCGTTTAAGAGTATATTTTTTTATAGATTCTACAGGGTGTAATTGAAATCATTCGACAAAATTTTACAGGACATTTTAAACGTCATAATAACAATTAAAATCGCAATGAAACATTATGTAAGAAAATACAATAACGCAATTATTAGTTGCAGATGTCGCGCTGTGTTACTGAATGAAACACCTGTATATTTTTAAACAAAAGTGTGTATCGAATTTAATGATATTTTCGATTTACCCTGTAGTAATGTGTAGTGTCAAGGCCCCTAAAATAAGTCATCTTTTCACTGGTGGCACAACTGTAGATATATAGACCAACATGCTGTCAATATGACAGCACATAATGATAATTAAAATTAATTCATACCTCCTATTAAATTAGAAATTATTCTACAAGTCTAACATTTTGTTAGTAATGACTTTGTATTTTTCCAGCAACGCCCCTAAAGGAGCCGCCATTGAAAGGCCAGGTTGTGGTGGCCAAGTTCACGGACGGACTACACTACCGCGCGCTGTGCAAGCGCACCAGTGTCAAACAGAACAAGTATATGCTCGAGTATATTGACTATGGTAAGTTATATGAACCCGGTTGTCACTTGTACCCGTTGTATGGCAACAGGCTCGCCACCTGTTACATGGATGAACTCTATGGAGTTCGATCCCACGGCCTGTACCATTATTTTGTATAAAATTTATGTAATTAAACATAAAACATCATCACGCCTCTTTCCCCAGATATGTTAATTCCCAACGTAACAGGTGGCGAGCCTGTTGCCACGCACCGGGCACAATGTAAGGCTATATCAATATCAACAATCAACTACATAATTTTGGCGAAGTTTGGGTGTTTACTCCTCTGCCTACCCCTTCGGGGATATATATAAATTTTTTGGTGATAAGTATAGGTTATCGTTTGATGATCTGACAAGAACCAGGGAATTTGTATTTGATCTTAGGGGGAGCCTTATCGATCGCGGGGACCTGGGCACTTGCCCAAAGTGCCCAATGGGAAAGAGGGGTCTGCCCCTATGGGAGAAGAGCGTGACTTTATGTATGTATGTTAGGTGTTTTTGATTATAAATGTAGCATTTTAACATATCTTCTCCTAACAGGTAACACGGAAATAACCCAGCTAGAGAACTTGTACCCGTGTCCTCCGAACCTGGACCTCTCCGCCGCTCCCACCGAAGCGTCCTTCTGCGCCATACAGTGCGGCTGGGCGGGGGCGTTGACCCCGCGCGCCGTCGAATACATCACCGACCTCAAGGACAACAACACGGAGCTCACGCTGGTGCGGGTCATACACACACACACACACACATTATTGACACTAGATGACGGATAAATATACTTAATAGATAGATATATATACTATATATATCTATCTATCTGATTTTATTACTGATAGTATATTTTCTGAGTATTTATATACATATAAATACTCAGAAAATATACAAAACATACATAAACATCCAAGACTGGAGAACTAATGTCTTTATTCATCACCCATTTCATTCAGCCCATTTGCCCCCACCGGGGATCGAACCCAGAACCTCGAGATGGCGACGTCTTGAGACCGAAGTACACACCATGAGACAACTGAGATCGTCAAAGCAACTTCTTTTTCTTTTCTTTTTTTCTATCTCTAGAACAAAAATCGTTGAAAATACTGAAATATAAGACTATATTGATAAATGCATAGATGCTCGGTCTGAAGCAATTCTATTTCTTACCAAACATTTTAACAACAATGAAATTACCATACAAAGACATTACATACCATGTAAGATCTATGCAGGCTGTTAGAATTTGTGGTTTGGTTACAGAGTGGTTTTTCTGTAGTGCCTGACAGCAATACGCTTGGCAAACTGGGTGTTATGCCACTCTGCCTACCCTTCGCGGGGATATGGGCGTGATTATTATGAGAGGCAGTCCTCATCCATTATCATCCAACTGCTGTACAGGCCTTCCTCGTGAAGAAACACATGAGTATGGTCCGTCACACCACCACGCTGGCCCATTGCGGGTTTGTGGGTAGAAGCTTAACGTGCCTTCTGAAGCAATGAAGAAGTCCATCCATCCAACAAAAATCATCCACGGCTTGACCATGGCGAAGGCAGCTTTGTTTTTAATCGAAAGCTTTAATTATGTATATATTTTAATATTTATTTTGTTTCCATACAGCAAACGAAATAAATATTGGTAGTAGTTATTTATTTAGATGTGTGTTAATGGCTCATTAAAAAATAACTACCAACCCATCTCATCCCTTGGGTGTCGTAAAGGCGACTAATGGACTTAGAACTGCACATCATCCAATAGCTAAGATAAATAGATTTCTTGGATTGAGTGTTTACGATACTAAATCTGGATTTAAAACATTTATTTTTTGTTACGCGATTAAACACGCGGGTGCGCGTGCGCGGGCGTTCTTGTAAGGCGACCAATGGACTTAGAACTGCACAAACAACCAACCAGTACCTTATAGCGGCGACGGGCTCACCACCTGTCACGCTGAGTGCAGTTACTGCTGGTGAAACGCTGACTACGACAGTGGACCGCTTCTGCGGTGCTTTTGCCTAGTCTCTGACAGACCCTTAGGGGATAATAGAGTTCCATTCACAGTCATACATAGTATATTCCAGAGTTTCTTTCGGCACTTCTCAACAGGCCATTCACGTCGAAGTGCTAGTAGGAAAAAAATATTGACGTGCAAAAGTATTTCATGTAAATCCAATTGCAGAATAAATGATTTCATTTCATTTCATACAGACGTTGCCTTCCGGCTCCGCCACTGCCCCAAGCGGTAGTCCAGTGCTGCTGACTGTGGTGAAGAATAACGAGTCAGTCAACAAGAAGTTAGAAGAACTATGCAAGCCTGAGTGGAAGAAGATTGAAGATAAGGGCGGCGATGTTGTTGGTGAGTGTTACTTGTGACTCACGTATTTAAGCTCTTTTTAATAGTAGATTAGTAGCCAAGGGCTGTAAGGCATCAATTGCAGCCTTATAGTTCGAGGGTGCAATTGATGCTTACACCCGAGCTAACTACTCTGCTTTACATCTCGATTGTGAGGTAAGTGGAAAAAAGGCATTACAAGAATAAATAAATTTATTTTCAAGAACTAAATTTAGCTTCGCCGTTCGATATTCAAAATTGATGAAAATAGCGAAGCGACCTCTTTTGTCATTGGGCTGAATGCATGATGTCTAGTGCCAGTAAGATGGTTAGATGTACGCGAACTTTTTGAAAGAGTTTTTTTTTAATTACTTACCGCCCTAGGGCGTTTCTAGCTACATTATTAACCTAGGGCGGTAATTGATCACTTACAACCCGCATCTGGGGGTATTAAGGACCTACTTACCGAACATGAGAGATGTAAAGGAATATTTAAGCCCTAGGGAATAAAGTAATTTTGCTTTAGAGCGTCAAGATGTCAACATTTTTTGTTTTCAATCTTGTGTAGTTATAAGAGGGTGTTTGTACCTCCGGACCTCCCGATCAACTCCCGGTGGTGTCAACTGGACCAAGGAGGTGGTTAAACATTCATACAGGCAGATGAAATGTTATAAAATTTGTGATTTGATATCTATTTTAATTGCTTTTTGCGCCTTACGTTAAAATTTCCAATTTATTCCATTTACATACAGGTTTTTTACAGTTTTATTATCAAAGTCAAATCATTTATTAGTTTTCTTATGTAAATAAGAGTTTACAATAATTTTGTGTATCAGTAAGGACCTTGTAAGGCACGGCAAGTTTTAAGAGGAACAATATTATAAATTTAAACACTTATTATTACAACAAAACTAAATCTTACTTATGGACTAATGAGTCTTCAGTAAATGCTTTCAATCTAATAATAATAACAATATAATCTCAAATATGAATAACATTTTTTTATAATAGGTACGTATTATTTATATTAGCGTTAATTATTGTGGAAATTTTATTGCACATATATCAAAGTATTTATTTATTTATATTAGCATTCTAAATATATAATAAGCATTCAAAATATATAATATACTATATTCGGTAATTACTTTCTAATTATCACATTTAACTAGCACAATAGGAACACGTAATTTTATAATAAGTATTTGGGAATTCCAATTGGGAGCCTTACTTAGATCAGGCACATTTTAGGTTATTATTATTATTATTACTGAAACCAAAATTATTGTAATTTTTTCCATTTGGATTATCAATTTTTGTTTAAATTACGTATAGACTAAGTACTGATAGTAATTGTATTTATTTGTCGTAGATCTAGAGTGCCTTAACTACAAAGTGCTGGAGTACCCGGAACTGCCTGTGAACGGCTGCGAACTGGATATCAGTGATGTGACCAACATTGAGAGTGGTGTGCTCTCTGGCTGCAAGAAGAACCTGCCGCATTCGCAACACGTCGTCACCACGCTTACGCAGAGGGTAAATAAATAAACATCTTCAGACATTCACACCTATCAACTAGCCGTAGTTTATGACGTGGTGGACCCGGTGATTAAATGAAACTCCTGTGGGGTGCGGGAAGGCATGCCGCACCCTCGGCGAAAAGGGAAGATCTTCCGCCGAGCTAGGTGTACGCTCGGGGCCGCGGTCCGACTGTTATTCGTCGGAACTTGTATATATATTAATCTGTTTTTGTAAGTCTGCCATCGTGATTCAGGCTTGCTAATCTTCTATATTCCTTATAGCTGTAGCCAGTAAGTCTAGTATCAATTTAACTCCAATGTTATTTATTCACTATCGTACTTTTCGCTGATCATTTCTCGCTTACTTGATGTCGTAGCCGCTACACTCCCAACTCACGTCACTTATTGTATATTTAGAAAACTAAGGCACACTGGAACAATATATAAAAAAGGTTAATTTCACAACTCACACAAATTCAATTTCACATAATTATAAAACTTAAAGATATTATCAAAGGTAGGGCTACTTACAATAGTGCCTTTAGTAAACTTATTAACTTGATAAATATAGTTTAACTTATACTATGTAACTTGCAATTTTTGTAACAGTTTTCAATAAAGATTTATAATTTTGTTAACATCACTTAAGTTAAAGTATTATAATATATTTATAATAATTCACAATGAGCCAACCGCTTTAGACGCTGACTCTTATAACAATGATTTTCGAGAACAAAACATTGAAAAATAAAAGAGACAGCAGTAAATTTAAAAACAGAAACAAAGAGAAAATGGCCAGAGAAAAGCACAATAACAGCAAAGAGTCGCTAATACTGATATAGCGCTCGTTTAATTCGTTCCCTTGGGAATATCGGGTTAAAGGTAGCCTATGTCCTTTCTCAGGCCCTAGACTATCTAGACAAATTTCGGTTAAATTGCAGTACCTAACAACATCAAGATACAAAACATAAGCACAAAAATATAAAAAATAACGAATTGTGTCACGAAGTAATACAAATGTGAATGCCAGTAATATTGGGTCCTTACCTATGAAATTGGGTTTTTTTTTCTCTTAGTATTTTGTCTGTAACTATTAAGATTCAGAGTATTCCTAAAAAATAATTACCTCGTCTAAAAATAGACTATATTTTTGAGCTCTTTTGATTTGTTTTGATAATTTGTTGTAAGTTTAATTGTGTTAAAATTGGACACGGAGACAACTCTTTTTAAGTGCCTCCCGAATACATCTTTTTATTTGCATTCATTTAAAAACGATAAATAATTTTTATGAAGTGTGATATTACACATATTACTAAAGCTTGTCTAATGATAGATACCAAATATTATTATCTTTGGATATGTCATTGTGAAGAAAACTGAAAAAAATTTAGTATGGAAAATGCAGAATTCCCCAAAATCTCCATACAAAACACCAATTTCATAGGTAAGGACCTAATATTTTTAAAATAGACGCCTTGATCTCTAAGAAAAGATTTCGCTTTCACTCTTAGATTCTGTCATCTCCTTATTTAGATACATCTCTCTACTGACTCATTTGGATTGATCAACTTGTGTGGACACCTGAGTTAAGTATTTTATTTTGTGCAGATAGCTGACTATTGCAGCAGTGAATTGGGGAAGGAGCCATATTTACCCAAAAATGAGGAGCTATGCATCGCGCCGTGTCATCCATGTAAGTCTTTAATTATATTGATTATATTAGGTCCTTACCCATGACATTGGTGTTTTGTATGGAGATTTTGTGGATTTCTGCATTTTACATACTAAAATATTATCAGTTTTCTTCACAACGTCAAATCCAGAGATAATAATATTTGGCATGTATCATTAGACAAGCTTTAGCAATATGTGTGTGAACACGCTTGATAAAAATTATTCATCGTTTTTATGTTAATGCAAATCAAATGATGTATTCGGGAGGCAGTTAAAAATAATTGTCTTTGTGTCTAATTTTAACACAATTAAACTTACAAAAAATTATCAAATAAAATAATACGAGCACAAATATATGGTCTATTTTTAGAAGAGGCAATTACTTTATAAGAATGTTCTGAAACTTAATAGTTACGGACAAATTGCTAAGACAGAATAAAAACACCAATTTCATAGGTAAGGACCCAATAATAAATGTAGAGGCAGCGGTAGCTTTTGTGTATTATTGGTCTCAAGGAACTTACCATGGCTTATTGTCAAAATAATGGAAGTTAAGTTGAGGTTAAATAAATAAATATTAAATATCCTGAGACATTCACACCTATCAACTATAGTACGTTTCAATCCAAGTTGCCAAAAAGGTAAACAAAAAACTGATTTACCGAATTTGTTATTCAATTATCACACTTTTTAAGTGGTCATTGGCACGTAAATAATAGGTCTTTAGCTGTGAAATTGCCGTTTTGTATGGAGATTTTGGAGAACTCTGCATTTTCCATACTAATTTTTTTTAGTTTTCTTCACAACTACAAATCCAAACATAATATATAATAATATTTGGTATGTATCATTAGACAAGCTTTAGCAATATGTATCACACTTCATAAAAATGATTTATCGTTTTTAAGTAAAATTAAATTATGTATTAAACTTACAACAAATTATTAAAACAAATCAAAAGAGCTCAAAAAAATGGCCCATTTTAAGAGGAGGTAATTTTTGAGGTAATGATCATGTCACCAGGAAAGTTATGGACTTGAAAGTGGATGGGCGTGTGGGGAGAGGAAGACCAAAGAAAAGATGGATGGATTGTGTGAATGATGATTATGATGAGGATGGGCGTGAGCGTTGACTTGACGAGTAATAGAGGAGAGTGGAAGAGGAAGACAGGTTGCGCCGACCCCAAATAGAATTGGGAACAGGGCAGGAAAAAGAAGAAGACAGTGTTATTATTGGAAATAATAGTAGCCGAGTACACCTGGCTTTAAACGACTTATTAAAACAAGTAATTCATCAAGTCGATATAAAAAAAATATATATCTGCTCTATACATATCTGTATTAATGATTTTTGTATATTATTTTAATAAATTTTTTATTTTAATTATTATTATAATAAATGCCATTATTGAAGCTATTGGGGGAATAAATCAAACTTCCATTCGAAAATTATTAGCATTTTCCTCAATTAATAACTTAAGATAAAGCAATTTCAAGTTACAAAAATCATTAAAACAGATATGTATAGAGAATTAACTTGAAATTGCTTTATTATTGTTACCTTTTGATTGACTTTTATTTTAATTAAATCTTAATCTTGGAAGACATAATGTTATTTTAAAATTTGCATGCTGATTGTGACGGCAGAAACATGTAAGAACGTTGTAATAGTTATAAGACCTGCATTTACTTTGTGCATACTTATGTTTGTTGCAAATAAAGTCTATTCTATGACTAAAGCGTTTGACTATGTCCAACTCAGCTTTTGAGAATTTTTAGAATTTTTGTACACGTTGATACTTAAGCCCCAATAGATGGCGTTGTTTTCAATTCTTTTTAAATGTGGTCTTACCGCTTCCTAACACAAGCGCAGTTTGCACCGACTGCAATCGATCAAAATGTACACGAATTACACCGCGTTGGTTCTCCGCGTCATTCTGTACCCAGCCTCCGGTCAACACGTATTGAGTGTCAGAATATAATAGTTGTAGTCCTATGGCTTTTGAAGATGTCTTCGAAAATGTAAGTCGTTTCTCCAGTTTATTAGGATAGCTATGGTTTTTTAACTATCTCTTTAATTTTCTGGAATACACCGTATCTAAGATGTTGACCAGGGATATAAGGTATCACCATGCAAAATTTCATTGAAATCGGTCCAGCCATTTCGGAGATTAGCCCGCACAACAGGCAGATAGAGAAAAAAATTTTTTTTTTTTATTTTCCCTCTTTTTACTTGGTTTTAAGCATTTTTTCTATGTACAGACATTCGACCTCTACAGTTTTATTGTATGTATAGATAAAAGAATACAACACGATACATTTTACAACTTCTTCCTCTTACGTTAAATTTTACCCTAAAGGTTACCTGGTAGAAATCACTCTTTACGATAAGACCATCTATGTTGCATTGCATTTATACTTTTAATATTTTGTGTTTTATAATAAAAAAATGTACTTACGTATCTGGCAAAGCGAATTTTTTGTGTGGTATACATTTGTTTTCCGGATATTGTGTATGTTTTGAAAATTGTATGTAATTATTATGTACTAGCTTTTGCCCGCGACTTCTTCCGCGTGGAATAGTTTGAGGTAGTGTGATGGTATGTATGTAGCCTATAATAGCCTTCCTACTCTACTCAAAACTGAAATATTTTTTCAAATTAAAACAGTAGCCTCAATTGGTGGAATTAAAAATTAACTCCTACTCTATTATTAGAAGCAAAGTTCATAGTGGCGTAAATTTGTCCTTCGTTTTTCTAGGAGGCGTTATTTAAATTTTTCATATTCAACCGCATTGCACTCGTTCCCATGGGAATATCGGGATAAAAGGTAGCCTATGTCCTTTATCAGGCTCTAGACTATCTGTGTACCAAATTTCGGTTAAATTGGTTTAGTAGTTTTGACGTGAAAGCGAGACAGACAGACAGAGTTACATTCGCATTTATAATATTACTATGGATATTTGTCCGTCATCTCTTATAGGGTCCATTGCACACGCGGATATTTTCCTTATTAATTTGGACTATGAAATGGCAAACTAATTAAAAAATGGACAATAGTTGATAAGAATGAGTGTTAGAACTTATTTATTTACTCGCCGATGTCTGTACATAATAAGTATTGAAAAAAATATACCCCACGCTCTTATTCTCGTCATTATTTATTTGCCAGATTAATTGGAAAGGTATTACGACATTTTATTTTGGTAAATATCACAAACAAATACTGTGTCCGTGCGAAGGTTTATACTTGTGTATGTCGTCGTTTGGAGTCTGTACAGGATCAATAACTCAGCTCGTTTCATCTATAAATAATTAGTATCGTGCAGTTTAGATAACCTAGACAACCTCCGACTGGTTCGTGGCGTGGTTGGGAGTCTGCAGACGAGAAACGATCAATAACTTGTCTCGTTGCATCTAAAAGTAATTTATTAGGATCGCGCAGCCGCCAGTCTAGGTAGCCTAGGCAACCACAGTCAAGTATATGGCGTCGTTGGGAGTCTGTAGACGCGACGCGATCAATAACTCATCTCGTTTCATCTATAAACAATTAATATCGCGCAGTCGCCCGTCTAGACAGCCTAGGCACGCTCTGTCTGTCGGGAGTCGTTCGCGAGTCGGGACGGTCGTGCGTGATCATTATGTAGTCGTCTCGTTACGAACTGCTGTGTTCAGGTAAAGTAAGCGTTTATTACATTATTCCCTCTCCCTGAACTGAACCCACTGCGGGACATTTACCCTATTTTGCTGCATTACATTATTTAATCGTCACATATCATCAGGCCTTATCCTGAAGGAGTGGGTAGATGTGTTAATACAAAATTTTCTCGTGACATAAATTTGCTTATTGTTTGATGTCAAAGATGTTCAAATTAAGAATTGTATGGTCAAACATAAAATTGCTTTACCACTTTTGACAAAAAAAATCTGCTCGGTTTGGTTGATGATAGAGCTTAACCCGCCTGGCTAGCTACCACCGTCTCAACTAAATTTGTCGCCATAATAACGATTGTTGTGTTCCGGCAATCAGAGGTAAGATAGCCAGTTCCTCAGTTGTAACGAATAACAGGTGAAGCTCGCTTCCACCTTCGGCCTTATCGTCACTTACCATCAGGTGAGATGAAGACCAAGAGCTTACCTGTCATTAAAAAAAAAATTTGGGTATCCTAAGCAACCACTGTCAGGTATATGGCGTCGTTAGGGAGTCTGCAGACATGAAGCAATCAATAACTCGTCTCGTCTCATCTAAAAGTAATTAGCATCGCGCAGTCGCCATTCTAGGTAGCCTAGGCACGCTCTGTCTGTCGGGAGACGCTCGCGAGACGAGACGGTTGTGCGTAATCATTGTGAAGTTGTCTTGTTATACGAACGTAAGGTAAGTGTATAATTTGTGGGTTTTACTAATTACTACAACATTCGGTTCTCGTGGTTAATATTGGGTCCTTACCTATGAAATTGGTGTTTTTATTCTGTCTTAGCGATTTGTCCGTAACTATAAGTTTCAGAACATTCTTAGTAAATAATTGCCTCTACCAAAATTAGACCATATATTTGAGCTCGTATAATTTAATTTGATAATTTTTTGTAAGTTTGTGTTAAAATTAGACACAAAGACAATTATTTTTAACTGCCTCCCGAATACATCATTTGATTTGCAATAACAAAAACGATGAATAATTTTTATCAAGTGTGTTCACACACATATTGCTAAAGCTTGTCTAATGATACATGCCAAATATTATTATCTCTGGATTTGTCGTTGTGAAGAAAACTAATAAAATGTTAGTATGTAAAATGCAGACATCCCCAAAATCTCCATACAAAACACCAATTTCATAGGTAAGGACCTAATATGAAGAATCGTGAATCAAAAAGGCAGGAAAATTTTGACGCTTTTACTTTTTTAACATTTAATTTTTACCAGCTTTTGCCCGCGAGTTCGTCAGCGTAGAATAGTTTCTTTGAGATAGTGTGATGGTATGCAGAATATAATAGTTGTAGCCTTATGGCTTTAGAAGATGTCTTCGAAAATGTAAGTCGTTTCTCCAGCTTATTAGCATACTAGCTGTTGCCCGCGACTTCGAACGCGGTTACTATGGTTTTTTAAATATCCTCCGGGAACCCTTTAATTTTCTGGAATATATAGTATCTAAGATGTTGAGCAGGGATATAAGGTATCTCCATGCAAAATTTCATTGAAATCGGTCCAGCAATTTTTGAGATTAGCCCGTACAAACAGACAGACACAGAATCAAAAAAAATTTTTTTTTGTACTTTCCCTCAAAATCCCCCTGACTTGGTTTTAAGCAATTTTTTCATGTACGGACATTCGGCCTCTACTGTTTTATTATATGTATATGTCACCGTTAACTTGTAAAAAACGTCATATTATAATCTATCTCGCTATCTTGCGAGATTGCAAACTGTCGAAAGATTGTGAACCGAACCTATTGCTTACAATTTAACGCATTATTCTTCGGTAGATTATAATCTATCGAAGCGAAACCGTCAAATTGTAAAACGGAACGTACCTCGCGCGCTGATTGGTTGAACCATATGCCCGCGCCGCCATATTTGTTTGTTAATTCCTTTGTTGTCGAATGTGTTTTGGTGATTATAAATTGATTTTGTGTGGAAATGTATTCTGATAGATATTAGATTAAGGTTTTTTATGACCCATAAAAACAATATTTGTGACTGTGTTTTATTCATAACTCTATGAACATGGCACGGTCTACTGTAAGGCCGACCAATCAGGGATAGCCTTCGGACAGTTGACAATTTGACTATTGTGATCGTGATTAAACAGTTTCACTTCGATAGATTATAATCTGACGAATAATAATACGTTAAATTGTAAGCAGCATGTTACGGTTCACAATCCTTCGACAGTTTACAATCTCGCGAGATAGATTATAAACTAACGTTATTTACAATTTCACGGTGACATATATTATAAGAGAATACTAGAAGATGAATTTTACACCTTCCTCCTCTTACGTTCAATTTTACCCTTAAGATTACCTGGTAGAAATCACTCTTAACGACAAGACCATCTATGTTTCATTGCACAACATTTTTACTTTTACTGTTTTGATTTAACAAAAAATTTATGTATCTCTAGCACAGCGAAATTTTTGTGTGGTATACAGGCATTTATTGTCCAGATATTGACTATGTTTTGAAAATTGCATGTAATTATTATGTACTAGCTTTTGCCCGCGTCTTCGTCCGCGTAGAATAGTTACCTTAAGATAGTGTGATGGTATGTAGCCTATAACCAAGTTGGGAGTCTGCAGACGAGACGCGATCAATAACTCGTCTCGTTTCATCTAAAAGTAATAAATTAGTATCGCGCAGCCGCCAGTCTAGGTAGCCTAGGCAACCATTGTCAGGTATATGTCGTCGTTGGGAGTCTGCAGACGAGACGCGATCAATAACTCATCTCGTTTCATCTAAAAGTAATTAGCATCGCGCAGTCGCCATTCTAGGTAGCCTAGGCACGTTCTTGCTGTCGGGAGTCGCTCGCGAGACGAGACGGTTGTGCGTGGTCATTGTGAAGTTGTCTCGTTATACTAACGTAAGGTAGGTGTATAATTTATGGGTTTTACTTATTGCTACAATAGTCGGTTCCCGTGGTTTATATGTAGTCGTTTCGTTAATCGAAAGGGCAGGAAAATTTGCTACTTACTTCCTTACTCTATTATTAGAAGCAAAGTTCATAGTGGCGTAAATTTGTCCTTCATTTTTCTGGGAGACGTTATTAAAAAAATTTTACAGTTACCCGCCTATATCCCATGTATTTCGTTGCGGCAGCAGGACCCTAACAATGACAGTTATGTTTTCGCGAGTATTGAGAGGGCATAGAGTCTCCTTTTTTCCAAGAGACAAATAAATTTGACATTTACCAACACAGTGCACAAAATTTTTTTGTCCTGTCTACAAGCCGCTTATTTGTATCTTGTACGTCCTAAATCTATGGGTAAAAAAAAGACTTAATATCGAAAGGAAATAGTTTATTTACAAAAAGTTATAAAATTATGGGTTATTTAGTAACGAATTTCGGGCCGGAAAAACACAGGATATTCCGGATAAATTCGGCCAAAATGTGTATAAAAACAATTTTTACACACATTTTGGCCCGAAAATTCATTTGACCGTCAGACATGTCTATGCTTCGTAAATTGATAGTGCTCTTTGCATCGCGCAAACGCAAGTCTAGGCGTCCTAGGTCCCCTCCCGTGTGTTACCGCGCAGTCGCCAGTCTAGGCGTCCCAGGGCCCACCCCAATCTCATCTTGTAACCATAGTACAAGTGGAATATTTAGGCTATTGTTTATTTCAATGAAATGAAATGAAATGAAACTTTATTTGCTTAAATATGGTCACAATAGATGTTACACGATGTTACCCGCATTGGGCCAGCGTGGTGGTGTTACGCCCCTTACTCCCCATGTGTTTCTCCATGAGGAAGGCCTGTCCCAGCAGTGGGACGTATATAGGCTGATGACGAGATGTTACACAAAGAGACCGACACATTTTGCTGATACAGTCAGCGTGCAAATATTGTACAAGATAAATCGTTACAAGTTAATATAATATAAGTAGTCATGAAAAATTTTCTCAATAATTGGAATTGAAGCAATGTCACAGTTAAAAGTAAAGTTCAAAAAAATTATGTAAATCAATGTCAATTACACACATGCATTCATATTGTATTTCAATGTCAAAACGTTTCATCAAAAAATTCACTTAATTGGTAATACATTTTCTGCAGTATTGTGCTAAATAATACTTTTTTAAATTTATGGAATGTAAGTTGGGTCATACTAAGTGGCAATTTATTGAAAATTTGTATTTATTTAAAAAAGAAAGAAAACAAGTTTATTTAGTACCATTCAGTATAAATTACATCGAATGACATAATTAGACTAGTATCGCGCATTTGCCGGTCTAAATAGCCTAGGCTACCACTGTCAGGTATATGTAGTCGTTAGGGAGTCTGCAGACGAGAGGCGATCAATCGTCTCGTTGCATCTAAAAGTAATTTATTGATATCGCGCAGCCGCCAGTCTAGGTAGCCTAGGCAACCACTGTCAGGTATATGGCGTCGTTAGGGAGTCTGCAGACGAGAGGCGATCAATAACTCGTCTCGTTTCATCTAAAAGTAATTTATTGATATCGCGCAGCCGCCAGTCTAGGTAGCCTAGGCAACCACTATCAGGTAACATGGCGTCGTTAGGGAGTCTGCAGACGAGAGGCGATCAATAACTCGTCTCGTTGCTTCTAAAAGTAATTGATTGATATCGCGCAGTCGCCATTCTAGGTAGCCTAGGCACGCGCTGTCTGTCGGGAGTCGCTCGCGAGACGAGACGGTTGTGCGTGGTCATTGTGAAGTTGTCTCGTTATACGAGCGTAAGGTGTATAATTTGTGGGTTTTATTTTTATTACAACAACGTTCGGTTCTCGTGGTTTATATGTAGTCATTGCGTTAATCGAAAGGGCAGAAAAATTTGATGCTTACTTACTTACTTACTCTATTATTAGAAGCAGAGTGGCGTTAATTTGTCCTTCAATTTTCTGGGAGGCGTAATTTACATTTTTTAACATTCACCCGCATGGCACGCGTTCCCATGGGAATATCGGGATAAAAGGTGGCCTATGTCCTATGTATTTTCTAGGCTCTAGACTATCTGTGTACCAAATTTTTAAATTCTTCTTTTTCCTTAATTAAGAACTAAGCCTAGTTCTCTGATCTGAATGTTGGGCAACGAAAGCGATGGATGAAAGAAAACTGCACTCAGCAGAGACGCGAATGTTGCGATGGATGAGTGGAGTCACAAGAATGGACAAGATCAGGAATGAGTATATTATAGGAAGTTTGAAAGTAGCGCCAGTGACAGAAAAGATTAGGAGCGATAGGTTAGCGTGGTATGGACATGTGATGAGGATGTGTCACATTACAAGAAGGATGCTGAGCATGGATGTGGACAGACCTAGAGTGAGAGGAAGACCAAAGAAGCGATGTATTGATTGCGTGAAGAATGATATTAGAATAAAGGAAGTGGATGCTGAGCTGACGAGTGACAGGAGAATGGAAGAAGAAGACATGTTGTGCCTACCACACCTAGAGTGGGAAAAGGGCAAGAAGAAGAGAAAGAACTAAGCCTAGTCTTTAGTAATATTATGTCTTCAGTATTTGCATTGAAATGTTAGTGTAAATCCATCTTGGGAGAGTCTGGCGTCAAATGAGCGATCGTGATGGTGGCACCGTGGTCCTATTTTGATGAGGTGAATTACCACGATAAAAAACTCAACTATTATCACCCACTTGACGCTTATTTCAATGATTCTCCACATTGCTCATTATTAAAATAAAAATCACGTCTGCCATAGTCGAATGCGGCCATAAAGTCTCACTTATTATTTTTTGTTGAACAGTCCCGCAATGGTTCCGTGCGGTGCTGATCGAGCACATGAGCGGCAGCCCCACGGCCAAGGTGTGCTACGTGGACTACGGCAACGTGGACGAGATCCCAGTGACCAGCCTGCGCAAGATGCTGCCCGAGTTCGTGAAGGGGGAGCCCGCGCTGGCCATACACTTGGAGATTAGAGGTAGGACATGTTGATTGTTGGGCGAACAGGAAGGTGTGGACGTGGACGAGGTCCCAGTGACCAGCCTGCAAGATGCTGCCCGAGTTCGTGAAGGGGGAGCCCGCGCTGGCCATACACTTGGAGATTAGAGGTAGGAAATGTTGATTGTCGTCCCAACAGCAAGGTGTGGACTTGGACGAGATACCAGTGACCAGCCTGCAAGATGCTGCCCGAGTTCGTGAGGGGCGCGAGAGTGTCCGCGCTGACCATACACTTGGAGATAGGAGGTAGGATATGTTAGGCCAGTGTTTTGGTTATTGGGCCAATAGCTAAAATGCTGCTAGAGTTCATGAGGGGCGAGCCCGCGCTGGACATACACTTGTCCCTTTACATATAAATATAACACCATTTTAAAGCGACATTTTAGTAAAGCAGGTAGGTAGGTGTAATTTTTTTATTAGCAAGGGGGTTGGAGATTAGAGGAAGAACCACATAAGTGAGTCATCGCCTGCGGAGCTAAAAAGTTCGCGACAAGGGTGAGGAATGGGCGGTATAGAGTCGACTTGGCCCCGCTACTCAGGCCTCGCTCTCGTCCCGCGAACTTGTAACCCCGAAGGCAATGTCTCAATTACATAGTTAAGAATAAGAATAATTTACTTGGCCAAAAATAAATTTACAAGCTGTTATTTTAGAACATTCAATCAAAGCTGGTACTGGTGGGTATATAAAATCAAATTCTGTGGCGGCAGAGTAGCAACACCGTTCTAATCTCCATAATAGTAAGACACATGCGCTCCTTTTCACTATAACAGATGCAGCCACTGATCCGAATTGGGCCAGCATAGTAGTTGTTGGTCCAGCGTGTTGGCTCTTGGTTATTTGGACATCAGGGGCATGGGTGAGCAGTTGTAGAATTGTTCTAATAGATGCAGCCACCAACGCTCATTGGGCCAAAAGTGTCGGTTATAGGTCACTTTGTGACGTGGTGGATGCCGGTGATAAAATAAAACCCGGAGATGTCGTCACTTATTTGTATTTTCAAAAAGCAGTCCAATGCCATAGTCCGCGCTTCACCAAGCAGTGACTGCACTCAGCGTGACAGGTGGTGAGCCCGTCGCCGCTATAAGCTATTGGATGTAGTGCAGTTCTAAGTCCATTAGTTTACGACACCCAAGGGAAGAGGTGGGTTGGTAGTATTCTTTTAATGAGCCACCACACAACATACAGCATGATTTTATCCCGAAGACTATAAAAATGTGTCTCCTACACAAACTTTTTTGTTGACAGACTTCCCGAAACCCGTAAACGAAGAGATGTTGCTGCGCGGTCTGACATATATGAAAACGACTCCCGACGGCCGCGGCACTCTCACCGTCACCAAATGCGAGAAGATCGAGAACGGCATGTACATTGTGGATGCGCCTGACCTCATCAGAGCGATGCTGGGCAAGTAACCGGTTTACTTCAATTGTCAACAATTTGTGTTCAATGTCACGTTTATTTGATTTAAGAGTATAAAAGTATCCTTAGACGATCCACACTCTGAGCCACTAAAATGTACTATGTAAAATGTAAGGCACTAAACTGTACGTACGTATTTATGCTCGACAGTACAATTATTTATTTATCGTTAAAATCTGTAACCAAACACAAGACGTTCTTGAATAGTTTTCGATGATATCAAAATATTTTTTTAAGGGTATTCATTATATTTTACTGTAAGATACAGTTAAACCAAACATCTTTGAAATTTTCTATTTTGCTCTGACTTTATAGAATACTAAATACCACTGACTGTTGTTTGAACTATTTTTATTATTTATTTAGTAATAAATATGAAAATGATTGTCTAGCAGTTAGGCATTGGTAAATACAAAGAAACAAAATTGTATAAAGTTTTTGAAAAAGGCACTAAAAATGTACAGTTTTTGATTTTGTAAATTTTAGTTTTGGACTACTTAAACAAAAAATAATCTACAATTGTCGATGTGTGTAGAATTAAACAATTATATTGTTATTAACTACTTTGATGAAAATCACAATAGAAGTATAGTGTGTATTTTTTAAGACGGCGACTTTTTGTAGAGATGACTGTACCAATCAGCATCAAATAGTTAGTGACACTCAGGGAGTTCAAATAAGTAGAAACTACCAAAAAGTCAATACTATCGTTACATAATATGTACCGATATTAAACTTTATATTATAAAGTTTCCATAATGTTGACAAGACAAATAAAATCTCCTTTGATGACAACAGTATGGAAACTTAAGTGTCCGGCGAACAGTGAATTTTTCATACAAACGTAATACCAAAATCATTTTCAATTTGAGAATATCTGGACAAATCATCGCTGTTATTCGGATTAAGAAAGTATTTTTCTATGTTTCTGTTAAAATTACATAATGATTAATTGCGTTTTTAATATGAAACAAATAATCGGAAAATATGTCCGAAAACGTCGAAAAATTTACGAAATATAATCGCATTTTTTTTTAACAGAAACAGAAAAATACTTTCTTAATCCGAATAACAGCGATGATATGTCCAGATATTCTCAAATTGAAAATGATTTTGGTATTACGTTTGTATGAAAAATTCACTGTTCGCCGGACCCTTAACGATTAATAATATGGGTTGAATTGAATTGGATTGAACCTATTTGCACCGATATTGTTGACTTTTTAGTCGTCCTCAGCCTATATACGTCCCACTGCAGGGCCACAGGCCTTCCTCATGGAAAAACACATGAGGAGTATGGGCCGTAACACCACCACGCTGGCCCAATGCGGGTTGGTGGGTAGAAACAGTCGCAATAGCGACCGGGACCAATGGCTTAACGTGTCTTCCGAAGCACGGAGGAGCTCGAGATAACAAAGTTTTGGTCACCCATCCACGGTCTGACCAAAGCGAAGGTAGCTTTGTTTTCGATCGAAAGCCAAAGCGTACTAACCACTACGCCACCGAGCTCCTCCGACTTTTAGTAGCGTCTATTTATTTGAACACCCCGAGTGTTACAAACTATTTGATGCTTACTGTACCTACTGTCGCGCGTCTGCATCGATACAGTCGCGAAGCGGTCTCTATTTGTGTGCCCGCTCAGATTCAAACGCGATTCAGTATTGCACTTGATCGGTTCTCCACTCACGCGCAGTATCAGTACTCTCTCCGATGTCGTCCGACACGGTACATACGTTGATTCAGTCGCGATGCACTAGCGCGTTGGTACTGCGTTATTATCGCTACTGTAGCGCGTTCTAAATGCGACAAAGGGTGTTACTAGACCAATCGATCGATCGAAGGCATCGATCAACGTCGATCGATGTTGATCGACTAGCCTGGTAGCTTTAATTGATCGACGGATTCCGTTCGACTAACCAATTTGGATCGATAGGTCTGGTAGCTTTAAATATATCTATAGCTATCGATCGACGTCGATTAATCGATTCTATCATCAATTCGATGCTATCTATTGACGATCGATCGATTGGTCTGGTAACACCTTAACCTTAACCTTTGGTAACCTTAAGCTGTCGCGCGTTACATCGCTACAAAAAGTCACCATGTGCGAGCGCCCTAAGCCCACCTTTTGTTCCGTAGTCTAGTTAATAAATATTAGCCAAATATTAGTCAATGGCGTCAATGATAATACCCAAATAAGTGCCCAGGGAGTGCATCCGTTGTAAAATCTATTGTCAACATCCGCCGTTCTCTTTAATTGTCTATGGTTATCTATAGTACGTCTCAATCCAAGTTGCCAAAAAGGTAAACAAAACAAAGGTAATGTTTCACCTCTAAAATGTTTTGTGATGACTGTAGGTAATTGAAATCAATTGAAACGGACAACAATTGTTACCGTTAATTATATTTACGTGCCAATGTCCATGTAAAAAGTGTGATTATTGAATAACAAATTCGGTAAGTCGGCTTTTTTTATTTACCTTTTCGGCAACTTGGATTGAGACGTACTGTAATTAATAGCTGAAAATTTGACTATTGGACGAATTAATGTACAGTCAGCGTCAAATAGTTAGTGACACTCAGGGTGTTCAAATAAATAGACAATACCAATAATATCGGTACAAATATAGTTTTCATATTGTTGACAACAAAATGGAAACTATTTTTATCGATATTATAGACTTTTTGGTAGCGTCTATTTATTTGAGCACCCTGAGGGTTACTAATAAACTTGACTGTACATAATACATTTTGGTATCATACGCGTACGCCATTGGTCAATATTTTAACCATTGGGATTAAGAAACTTATCCTAAGTTTATAGTAAAATACACTACAAGATTTCCTAATTTTGTACCTTTAAGATCATTAACTTACAGTGTTGAGTCATGGAGATTTATGTATAGTATTAATAATTTTATGTAATATTATGTAGTATTTATAAGGAGACTAATGGACTTAGAACTGCACAACATCCAATAGCTTATAGCGGCGACGGCTCACCACCTGTCACGCTGAGTGCAGTCACTGCTTGGGGAAGCACGGACTATGGCAATGGACTGCTTTTGCGGTGCTTTGCCTAGTCTCTGACTAACCCTTAGGGGGTAACAGTCGTGATTTTATGTATGTATGTAATATAAGGAGACATGTTTTTGTTATTTTACTCTGTGTAAGGCCTATGTCGAACTTGGTACTTTTTTCATAAACTCTAAAATAGTATCATGCCAGTGTTGAAAAACTTGTATTCCTTACTTATACAGACGTATTTGAAAAATACTACTTATTGTCTTATCCGTAGTAATAGTTAACCCAACGGTTAAAATCTAGACCAATGGCGTCAATGGACTCACCAAATTGTGTGGAGCAATTTGACTAATGGTTTATTTTCGATGAAAATAATGGCATTTGCGAAGCAATATGCATCAGCTGTGCCGCCAGACGCCATTTTACTTTAACCAGCTCTGTGTGGTGGTTAAATTGTCTATGATTATTTAACTGAAAGGTTTAGTCAAGCTGACGTATCACATTTTGGTGTTTGCATCGGTGCCATTGGTCTTCATTATAACCATTGATGTCTATGGTAATAAAAATACCGACTCTAAGTTTTTAATGAATAGAAACTATGACTTGACTTAGTTTTAGACGAACCTATGACCAAACATTTGGTCATTATGACATCTAATATATTTTTGTGCGTTTGGTCACAGCTTTTGGCCAGCAGCATATTAATCTCTTCCTTTGGCCAATATTATTAAGGCAGCGCTAGCCGAGTTGGGAAAGACGGCGCTACTCGTTCATTAGTCGCGGGTTTGATCCCACCGCCTGTACCTGAGTTTGAATAAAACTTATTTACAGTTCATTGTGAATATCGCTTGCCTCATATTGTGCCCGGTGCATGGCAACAGGCTCGCCACCTGTTACATGGGGACCTAACATATCTTGCGAAATGTAAGTGTGTGGATTGTTCCATTTATTTCATTCTTTCGATGCTTCTTTTTCTTAGAAGGAATTTAGAATCAGTTTAAGGTTGTTACAATAGATTATGAACTGGCATGCATTGCAAGTAGTTTTTCTTAAATAACATCACTCTAAAGTTCAAATAAAGGTTTTAAGAAAGTTTTTGGCTACGGACAGATAAAGCCTTGTTAAATATAACTGTTTTACTCCTCCGCGAGTTCTCCTCGAACGATTTCTTTCTGGACACTAGAAAGATAAACGGTGATGGAAAGCCGGACTCTTGTTTAAACGGAACTGCGTATTGATAGCTATATAATTATGGTCACTCTATCGTGGGATCACTCGTCCGTTTTTTGTGTTTTTGAACTATACGACTTTAATTAACAGTCGGATAGTACATCTTTGACTTTGCATGGCCCAAATTTCTTTTGCTTGGGTTGCATTGACTGTTCATCCGTGGGTAGGGATGTTTGGTCCTGCTGCTTGCATCTGGATTTAATATCCCTCATTTGTGATATGAGATTGGGAAGTATTGCTGGAGATTATCATTTAATCCCGCTAATAAGGGGTATGATGTTGGATCTAGCAGACCAAGATGGTTGATCTTGCTGTTATGGGTTAAGATGTTGGCTCTAGCCGACCAAATTGTGTATTTTCCCTACGTGTTTGGGGTTCTTGGCTTGTTAGTAGTCTCGTCTTACCTAAAGCATCCTGAAGTCTGGAATAGGGCTTCGGTCTCCAGTCTCGGAGCCGCATACTCGACTTTTAAATGCCCTAATTGTTGACTGACGTTAGGGCTTATATAACGGTCTCCAGTCTCGGACCGACTTGTAATTGATTCCCCAATTTTCGGGGTTAAACCCAGGAGAGTGAAAAGATATTGTATATATATTCTAGGTGAAACGCAGCCAATTTTAAATTCACATAGAGTTGCTGGAAAATTTTGCCCATGATTGTGGACAGTGGACACTTTTTTTCGAAGTGAGAAGCCCTCTAGGGTGCTTAGAAGCTTTGTATTTTCAAGTGTAGCAACGCTATTTAATATTCGTGTTGTTATAACTTTTAACTTACCCAAATTCTAAGCCGATTTTCGGTATTTATCCCGACGTGCTGGGTATGCAATCTTCCGATGGTCTCTTCGGACTTGGAACTTAAACTGTTATATAATATAGATTTTGTGAAGACTTTTGATGTCTAATCTAATTCGATTTACGGTAGGTTTCACGACGTGCTCGGCACACACTTGTCTAATCGCAGTTAATAAATAATTAACTATTTTATGGGGACCACGGGACTTACCCTCGGTGTACTAAATTTTTTCCGAAGTACATATAGATCAGTATTGGCTCAGTATTGACTCGTTGCGCCGACCCCAAATGAAATTGGGAAAAGGGCAGGATAATGATGATATGGATCAGTATTGGATACTGTGAAAATCCGCATTTCCTATGGGAATTAATGTAAACATTTAACGTTGAAATAATTAATAATCGACTTCAAAGAACTCACTGTTGATGTTTTATTGTAAAGCGAGTCCCATCTCATTTTTTGGGTGATGTCTAATTCTTAATATTTTGCTGCTCTGCGAATTTTTTACGCAGTTGACTTTCAGATATGTGCACTTGAAACATAACTTTAAATGATAACTACTTAATAAATAGTTGAGAGTTTAAAGCTCTCTGTTCTCATAAGGAGGAAGTTTTTCTTTATAAGTGGAGTCCAATCTATTATTGCTGGTCAAGGAAACTCTTAAATGAAACAGAAGGAACCAGAATACTCGAATACTCAGCGACTTCTTTTTTTCACAATAACTTTAAATTACTTACTTATTAATTAATAGAGCTTCAAGTTTTGCATTCGCTTATAGAGGAAGATTTTATTTGTAAGTGGAGTGCAATCCATATATTATGGTTAGGCAAGGAAATTCTTTAATGAAACAGTCAAATACGACTTCTACTATGGTATGACTTCCTCGCCGTTATCTTTATAAAATATGAAGTTTAAACATAACATTAATTAATTACTGTCTTATTAAGAGACTTTAAATCTCTGTATTTTCATGAGGCAGTTTTTGTTTGAAAGTGGAGTTCCATGTATAAATGGTTTGTCAAGGAAATTCTTTAAAGAAAATTTTCTAAACAGCGGCACAACATATCAAATTATGTCAAAGGTTTCTAAACCTTAATGCTTTGATATAAAGTTCAATATCGTACACCTTTGTGGTAGTACGTTCGTCGTTGTTTAGTATAGATGTTTCTGTAAACCTGACATATTTAGTTGTAAGTTTCTAGTAATCAAATCAGTCAATAAAGAAATATCTGTATACAGTTGTTTTATTTTCATATTTTTAAGTCCTAGCTAATAGTAGCGAGAATTAGTTAACGTTAGTAAATTACACAGAAATTGAAAAAATAATAACTCAAAAAATGCTTGAAAATTTACCTTAAAAGTTATTGTCCTCTGTTCTCAGCCTTTATACGTTCCACAACTGGGCACAGGCCTTATGGAGAAACACATGAGGAGTATGGGCCGCAACACCACCAAGCTGACCCAATACGGGTTGGTGGGTAGAAACAGTCCCAATAGCAACCGGGACCAACGGCTTAACGTGCTTCCCGAAGCACGGAGCTCGAGATCACAAAATTTTGGTCACTCATCCACGGCCTGACCATAGCGAAAGTAGCTTTGTTTTCAATCGAAAACCAAAGCGTACTAACCATTACGCCACCGAGCTCTTCTTCAGCTAAAGTTATTAGTTTTACTTATTTCTGTCAATCTCGTTGTAAATAGCTACTTGTGGGCTTAAAAAGAAATTCATACAAGAACCACTACAGTTAGTGTATATAATAGGCTAGTTGACACATATCAAAACGAAAGGAAAATAATGTGTCATTCACATAGTATTTAGTACAAGGATCCGAAATATACTAAGTTATCCACCATGTTCGTGAAATTTGTGGAGTAACGCTTCATGTAAACTATTACTACGCATGGTCAAAATCCGCCAAATGCCAGTTGCAACCAATCAAGCATAACTGTCGGCTATGTCACGCATGCGTATTGAATTGTTTACAATAATCGTGACGCTACGGCACAGATAACTCATAGACCATCAGGACCGAAGGCGTTTTTGACATATTAGGTCTATGAAATTGGTGTTTTGTATGGAGATTTTGGCGAATTCTGCATTTTCCATACTAACATTTTATATTTGGCATGTATCATTAGACAAGCTTTAGTAATATGTGTAACATCACACTTCATAAAAATTATTTATCGTTTTTAAGTGAATGCAAATAAAATGATGTATTCGGGAGGCACTTAAAAAGAGTTGTCTCCGTGTCCAACTTTAACACAATTAAACTTACAACAAATTATCAAAACAAATCAAAAGAGCTCAAAAATCTAGTCTATTTTTAGACGAGGTAATTATTTTTTAGGAATACTTTGAATCTTAATAGTTACGGACAAAATACGCGTATCCCCGTCACGGGGCACTATGGAACTTCCATAGCCACTCTGCAATTCTAACCAAAATAACTACAGATGCAGATGCTACATACCTCTTTCATAGAATCTCTGCAAGCCGAGCACTCTGTGGGGATCAATCGGACAAATCATGTCTAAACCCTATATTTTGGGGCTTCCCGTCCCACTGTTGGGCACAGGCCTTCCTCATAGAGAAACACAAGGAATATGGGACCACCACGTTGGCTTAATGCAGGTTTGTGGGTAGAAACGATTGCAATAGCGACCGGGACCAACAGCACGGAGGAGTTCGAGATCACAAAGTTTTAGTCACCCATCCGTGGCCTGACCATGGCGAAGGTAGCTTTGTTTTCGATATTGAAAGCCAAAGCGCCACTACGCCACCGAGCTTCTCAATCAACCAAGAGCATATAGCCCTCAATACAGAAAGCCGGAGGCGTATTCAGGGTGAGCAAAAACAAGTTTTTTGATAATACTGTTTATTTCATGCCGCATGTTTCAACATAGATCTATCTCTGTTTCACTTTTATCCTACCGGTGTACCTCTCATCGGCGAATTTCTCGTACAATAAATCTGGACTGTCTGGCCTATTGAAAGCCTCCTGGAATGTCTGCAAGAAGTTCTGTTGCTGTAAGAACTTTTTGTCTTCCTCTGTGGCCTTAGATATTGCTGCTAGGGTGGTGCTAACCCATGCATCGTAGTAGGGTTTCGTATGATAGTCAACACTAGATGGTGCCCATTTAGCCACCTCTGTAACCGGAGTCTTAACTCTATTTGAAGCTTTAGGAGACTCGCTGAACTTTTTCCGTGGCTTTTTTCTGTCTCTTTTAATTAAAATTGACTTCTCTAAGGCCTCTTTGCTGATCGTAGAAGATGCTTTATTTAATAATGTTGTATTCGATACCTTTGTAAATTTATTATTATCACTGTGTTTTTCATTGGGAATTTTAACCTGGAGCGGTATCGCACGCTTTTGGTCCACAAATGTGACGGATTTGAAGACTTTTGTAGAGTCGTTCCTGGATGTGATCGTGTTTATGATGGGTCTCCGCTGATTTTGAGTGTCTCTGCCTGATCTTTTGAAGGTCTGAGTGAAGTCTGACTTGTCTTTGGGTTTCTTTGTTGGGCGTTCTGGAAGAGATTTTACCACGTTAATATTAACTTACTTTCTTATTTGTCTCTTTGTTGGGTGGATTTTTGTAACTCAATTTTGAGGCACTTCCGGACTAGCTATCGGGCTGAAGCTTTGGGAATAGTTCACAATACCCGGTGCCAAAGCAACTCAAGACTACGTTTATCTTTCTACGAGCACTTTCAGGTCGAAATGTCAACTTCCAGGTTTTGTATGAAGATTGGTGACTACGCACAGCGCCATCAATTGATTGGTGCTAAATCATCAATTAATAGATGGCGCTGTACGTAGTTAAAAAGAAAAAAATAATAATATTAGACTAAAATTCTAAACTACACGTGACCCTCACTCGGCCCCGCATGTTAGTTCATTATTGCTTTGCTCTTTTTAATAAAAACGTGTTGTTTAGATTTTTAATCTATAATTATTTTAGGTTCCTTTTGTTAGATTATCATGAAGAAATGATGGATGGACTGTGTGCATGATGATTGAGGAAGGGAGTGAGTGGCGAAATGGCGAGTGATAGGAGAGAATGGAAGAGGAACTCATTTTGCATTGACCCCAAGTATAAATGGATAGAAACAGAGCAGGAGAAAGAAGATCACGCCTATATTCTCGAACGAGTAGACAGGGTGTGTTATGGCTAAGAACCTTTTTTATAAACATATTATTTTTTATATTGGTTACATTATTATAGAACCACGCGTTGCCTTTAATTTCATTGGTCCTCGTAACTGGGGGTAAGCCTATTACCGTTACCAGACACTATGTGAAATCCATAACCACTATTTCAGAACAAAATTCCAACAGACAGGACAGACGTTAATACATACAACTTTATAGTGGTAATATTGAGCCTCAATAGAATCAGCCAAAACGGCCATTGACCTCCCCCAAGGGTCTTTAGACATCTAGCGACATCGGTTACGTAAAATGGAACATCTCATACACATATCACATCTATTCGGTTAGCAGATACTGACAGGTGTCATTACTGCAATCAAGACGATGTTGCCAATATTGAACATCTCTTGTTTAAATGCCAACACTTCGCAATACAACGGCTGATTTTAGTTACGAACCTCCAAGATACCTTGAAAATGTGCCCCGCCAATTGGAAGAACTACTGAATACTCCAGAAGGATATAGACTCGTCTATAAATATGTAACAAATACAGTGGAGAATTTATAGTTATTACCTGTTTCAAGACTCGGCTGAAGGCCTAGAAGCCAGGGCCGGTAAAATAAAAAAATAAAAATTCACACCTATCCCAGAAGGGGTAGGCAGCGGTGTTAACACATACATTTCGCCTACTATGTCAGTCCCAATGTAACAGCAACTCACTGATATTTTTTTGCGAGTAAAAATACTATAATAGTATTCGTAATCGTTTTACTTTTCTATGGAGGAAACGTCAAAATGTCAACTCATACTGCCAATTAACTATAAACTACTCGATACTATGAACGTTTTCGAATTCTGTCTCGTGATATTACTCTGTGATATTACTCTTACTACCGATTTTAGTTCTAGATAGTTACCGCTAGAGGCGCTGATAGTAAATTTATGGAGACAAAACGAAAACTATTATCGTATTCGAAAACTATCAAAACTCACACTAGGGCTACCGGTGTCGAGTCTGCAGTTATGCATATACATTATGGGCACAACAAGCAATATCAGTGTAGCGCCTATTTACCAATTTTATTAAAATCTAAGTTGATTTTCCCAACTGTTTGGACTCCGTCCTCTTTCCTCACAATGTTCACAGGAACCACGTTTGGATTTTTCAATTTCAACGTGTACCTCTCTCTAATTTTTCGTCTTTCTTTGTCTGCAATACTTCGTGTCGATTCTGTTTCTACACTTTTGTCTTTGTAATGATCTTTATTTCTTTTGAATTCTTCTGACTTTTTAGTTATGTTCTTGTACTTATCTTTAGTCTTTTTGTCAGTATCACCCCCAGAATTTGGTGTAATATCCACATTAGTTTCGCAGTCAACCAACTTCTTTTGTTTGTCTTTCATTAGATCCCCTCTATCCCTTTTCTCAATTCTTTTCTCAATTTGTTCAGATTTCTTAAAATTTCTCCTGTCCATGCCAAATGATAAGTTTCACTCAGCAATTTTGAATTGCTTGGATTAAATGGTGGTTTAGTAAGATATGACAATGCCATCTCGATTTTCATTACTTTTTAATTTGGGATCAAAAAGGTTTCAATATGGCTTGTTAAATCAAGATAAAAAAATTTATGAAGAGTATTTATATTCTAAAGAGGTAGAAATGTTTTATCATCGCTAAGATCGTTAGCGTTCTCAGTTAGCGTTTCATTCGTCACCAGACTAAATTTCCCACTACTTCACAAAGGCCACACGACATAGAAAAGACTTTGGCTAGTTGACCCTTTTTTGATTGGGCCTCAAATGATTCATCACTGTTTGCCATCAATAAAAAATATAATTTATTTTTGAGGCCTTTAGCTCAAAACATTTTAAATTACGTTTTTGCTTTACTGTCAAAAACGCCTTCGACCATGATGGACCAATGTGCCGTTTGCCGTAAAGTCACGACTTTGGCAAGCAATTCAATACACATGCGTGACACAAGCTGACATAGACGACAGACATATGCTTGATTGGTTGCGCTTGCGACTGGCGTTTGACGGATTTTGACCATGCGTAGTACCTAATTGTTTAAATTATTGATTTAATTATTTATTAAATGAAAAAGATATAGTTACAGTTTCACACATAATCACTACAACACGCATGACGCACACACACATGCACAAGACGCATTACTTCACGTGTTTTAATTGAATTTGTACAGCAATTCCATTTACGGAACATTGTATATTTCGGACCCTTGGAAACCTCGGAAATAAACATCATTTTAATTACTTCTGATATGAGCAACTAGCCTATTACCGTTTATAAAGGAACAGCAAAAGAAATTTAATCAAGTCTGATTTGTAAATCGAGTTTACGTTCATTTACGAGATTTTTTCGATTAAATGCTTCTCAAAAAGATCCTATTTCAAAATCAACCACAGAGTCTCGGTCTCATAAAAAAATCTCCGTCAATCAAACTAAAAAAAATCACAAAAACACCAAAAAATTATGTAACAAAAGTTTATGATATTTTCTTAAGAACCTTTGGTCGCAATGGAGACCAAGCCGACAGATGTCAGATCTAAATCTTCTAGCACTGGTGTCATAGGACTGAGTGATAGGAGGCGGACTAGCGTCACCGCCGACTTTCAGAAAGCCCTGGTGAAGGAACGAGGCGTTTATGTGGAGAAGAAGATCACGAAGTATCGTGTAGACGATGGTATGTTACTTACAACCTATATACATACATATAATCTCGACTTTTATCCCCTAAGGGCTAGTCAGAGACTAGGCAAAAGGACCACAAAAGCACTCCACTGCCACAGTCCGCGCTTCACCAAGCAGTGACTGCACTCAGCGTGACAGGTGGGGAGCCCGTCGCCGCTCTAAACTATTGATGGTGGTAAGCGGTGGAATCGAACCCGCGTTTCCCGAGGCCTCTCGAACGGGTAGTCCGTCCCAACTCGGCTACCGCTGCCTTTTTTTATAAAAATAATCATAACTTAATATCTATGAGAACACATTTCCTAGGACTTGATCCTTGATCCTCCATTGATACTTTTCCTGGATTTTATACATTTCCGGTAACATATATAACATAGGTATTGCTGCCCAAATAATTATTTTGCCTTCCAAATAATTACCTTTTTTGCCGACAAATATTTGTCTGCTGCATAATAATTTTTTGGCTGATTTTTTTCTTGCTGACCAAATAAGTACCTACCTAAATGGCTGCCCAATAAATTTCTTCCCAAATTTTAGAGATGAATCTTCATTTCCTTCTAATAAGTGATTGAATGTCAGAACTGGTTACTTTTTTGGAGTTGACTGTACGTATTTTTGGTCACCAGGTTACTCTTTTATGCGTAATATAGGTGTAGAGACAATGTTAACTAAGATAATAGGTAGCATTTGATTGAAAGTTAACTGCTTTATTAATTCAGCAGATTCAAGCCCAAAGCGAGATGCGGCAAAACCACCTCCACGACCGAGACCGGGCAATAAGAAGTTCCTGTCATCAGTCCTATCAATTCTGTCGAAGGACACAACCGGTACTCAGTTCCCTGAGTCAAGTACCGCAGAACAGAAGAAAGACAAGAGGAAGCAAGCACTACGGAAAACAGAACTGATAGACAACAAAAAGAAAAGCAAATTCAGATCGAGAGCTCTTAATAACGCAGTCGGGGAGGATATTAAAGATAACCAGATCATAGTATTGCAAGCGCAGAACCAAATACTCAATACACCATCTAATTATTCTGAAAACGATTCTATAAATCGGTCGAACGTATCGTCAGTTATCAAAAAATCACAAGACAAAAACCTTGAGGCGAAATGTGATGAAAAATTGAGCGACGCAGCAAATTCACTTGTGAAACAAGTCATGGAAGGGAAACAGCTTAAAAATGAGATGCGAGTACGTATAGATGAACCAGACACTTTAGTTGGTGAAATTAATGACAAACCCGCTCCGGAGAAAAATAAAGATGTTTATAATTTCTTTGTTGACTTATTGGAAACTACAATAAGCTCGTGTAATGTTAAAGCTGAATGTGAGAAGCCGACGGAACCTGCTATGGGAGCGTTGAATGCTCCAAGTGCTACTAAAGTACCGCTAGAAATTGACGAAGCTGTAGCCAAAAAATTGAATATACCGTGCAGTTGCCCTGAAAAGCGGATTCCTGAAGAGTCATGCTGCAGTGGCGAAAATCGTTTCTACTGTTTCAATAACGATATAGATCTTGTTGGTGACATGTGTACACCAACACCAAGTGCAGGCGCGTATGTACAAAAAGGTAAGCAACTTAAAGCCAAATCATTTTCTTTTGTGCCGAAACCTAAACCAAAACCTAAGCTTTTAACAGACAGTTTTCTGAACAAAAAAACTATTACCGGTAAGAAATTAAAGAAGCAAGCGTTAATCAACCTTTTTAAGGAACAATTGAAGATGGATGATGATGCGTTTGTTGAGCCACAGAATTTGTATGAGGCGTTGAAAATGATTGCTGATAATAAGAGGCGGTGCCGGCAATCCATACAATTTGATGAAATAAGAGACCTCAGTCAAGACTACAACTTCCCAGAACACCGAGGGCGAACGAACAAGAAAGGAAATAGAAAGGTAAAGGCTATGAAAAACCAGATGGGTATTAAAGAACTCTCCGTGACCAGTAGCTACCAAAAGAAGAATTATAATTTGAAAAATTTGAACTACAACAATGAATATGAATCAAGTTATTCTCTACAAGTTCTTGGCTTCGAGTACGAGAAGCCTGCAGTGAAAAATAAGTTGGCGAAGAGAAGGAAAGAAATAGTCTTCGCGTTTCACTCGAGTCCCTCTGGTAGTGATGTGGAGGACTTTGACCGCGAAGATTCTATGGGGAATTTGTACGGTGAATTTAATAAAAGTTCGTCAAGAATTTGGACTCATTAAACCTTTGTTACGACTGTCTGGCTTTTCATTCATTCTTCCTGTGTCAGTTCAGGACCTTTGGGGTAGTGCTTCGTTCGTTGGCTTTTAACTGGTGGAGGTCGCGGAATGTCGCTTGATGCGGGCAGCAGCACTCCTTATTCTCTACTGTCGGTATCGAAATCTAAGCTTTTGACCCCATGTCCAAACTCGGCTATCGCTACTCTGAATCTTATTGGTATCGAATAAAGATTCACCACAGGAGCTCGGTAGCGAAGTGGTTACATTCGCCATGGTCAGGCCGTATTGACCAAAACTTTGTGATCTCGAGCTCCTCCGTGCTACGGAAGGCACATTAAGCCTGCATTGGGCCAGCGTGGTGGTGTTACGGCCCATCCTCATGCGTTTCTCCATGAGGAAGGCCTGTGCCCAGCAGTACGACGTATATAGGCTGAGGACAGGAAAGATTCACCTTTCCAATTGTATACGTAGGTTTATTATTGTATGTTAATCTACCTATCTAAAACCAACAAAAAAAAATTGCATTTTTTTTGCACTTAGAAAGAAAACCCTACAAACCAATGTAGTTGGGCACGCATCCAAATCTTTTTTCCTCTCCTTCAAGCACGACGCTTCGTTGAGCGTTGCAGTGTATCAATCGCCATAGAATTTTCCTGAAGTAGAATATCTTCCCCAAACACCTGAAACTCACCTTTTTAAGTAGGTACGGTCGAGTACAAAAATATTTAGATACACATGTGACTTTATTTCCTCTATTTACTGTCCAAATTGATCACATATTTTTTGAGTTGACTGTACTGTAGGTACATCGAAGAAATGTCATATCTTTCATTCTCTTCTTTCGTTGCACCAAAACTCACCTTCATTCTCTTTTGTGAAGCGAAATGAAATTATTATATGATTGGCAATATTCCATCATTTTAATGAATATCAGCCAACACTAGGAAGCCATTTTAAGGAAGTGTTTTTGGCTTGAAGCCGTCTACTTTTCTCAAGAGTATCTGTTGTTATGCCGGGTTTGTAACGCTAGCACGACCACAGAAACATTAATGAAAATCGCTATGAACTATCAAAATACGCAAAGAAAAAAATGACGATAGTGACATTATCCAAGGACCAAGGTGAAAAGCTCGGTGGCGTAGTGGTTAATACGCTTTGGCTTTCGATTGAAAACAAAGCTACCTTCGCCATGGTCTGGCCGTGGATGAGTGACCAAAACTTTGTGATCTCGCACGGAGGACCGTGCTTCGGAAGGCACGTTAAGCCATTAGTCCCGGTCGTTTTTGCGACTATTTCTACCCGCCAACCCGCATTGGGCCAGCACCGTGGAGGTGTTATGGTACATACTCCTCATGTGTTTCTCCATGGGGAAAGCCTGTGCCTTCTTTTTGGTATTTTCCCTCTTTTTACACCCCCCAGACTTGGTTTTCAGCATTTCTTTTTTTCTATGTACAAACATTCGAACTCTTCAGTTTAATAAAATAAAACAAAAGATAAGAATTGGCATTGATTTAATCAAGATTACACATTGTAAAATTGCTTTGCTAACGAAAAATATAAATTTAAGGTACTTACCTAAATATAATTCTAAACTCATTTTATGTCCAAGTAATAAATAAAATTAATCTCTAAAATTCAGCTAAAATTTTATCAGACAGTTATTATATTCATAAGAAAAACATTCCAGAAATACCAAACATGTATTTACAGATCTAGTTATTTCACGTAAAGATTGCACACTATAAGATTCTAATAAGATTCAAAAAAAGAGAGTGCGAAAGAGAGAAGACAGTAGAGGAAAACACTGGCGGCGCAGGCAGCGGGCGAGTGAGCGAACATGTTTTTTTTTTTACCACGGCTTTGGCTTACACATTCGATCGATCGTCGATCGTGAGCACGGAATAGTTAAAGAAGGTTGGAATGGCAATGTGGGCGGGGCGAGCGTGCCACAAGTATCATTAGACAATCATACTTCAATCGACTGTCGCTTTTATTGGTTGATTGGTTTTAGTCGTGAATTCGTGATCGGACTTCAGCTGCGGAAACATATCGCCAAATTGATTAAAAATGCCGTGCAGCGCTATAATTACGTGTAAAACAAAAGTCAGACAAATATCGAGCAAGGACATACTTTTCACCGGGAAGTTAAAAATACATTATAAAACCACGTCTTTTTCTTGAAAATGTTTCATGATTTTGCTCTTACAATAAAACTTAAATAACCCATTCTATTTCCCTTCCAACTTTCTTTTTCTATTCCGTGATCGTGAGCATCGATCAATGTTAGTATCGATTAATCGTATCGTAGAACATAAAATCTATCGAGCGAGGACTAATCCATTTCACTATCGATCCATGTCATCGGTCGAAGTGTAGCGATCGAAACTATACAAATTGCGACGCGTCGTCGTTGATTTTCTAAAAAGCTTCAAAAGCAATTTAGGCCTGCGCAAGAAGATACCGCAAGATTTTCTAAGGAGAAAATTGTTGTAAAAACGCATTTTTTTATTCAATCGGCTTTGTTACACAACTAATCAATAATTGCTAATAATCTTGCCCAGGTATGCGTTTTATCAGTTATATGTTTGGTAGTGGCTCATTAAACCATAAGCTTTAACGATAAGACTGAAATGATATTTTAAATTAATGTAAATGTTATGTAAAAAACCCCCATTTTTTTCCTGGGAATGTTTATGTATAATGTTGTATGTCAAATGAAAATTGCACACAATTACTAGCGAAATAGAACTTAAAATAAATTAATAAAATACCAAACAAATTTTTTTTAAAATTTAATATTATTTATGTTGTCCTCAAAAAATATTAATAATAATGAAACTAAGTGCGGATAATAGTCAATATAAATTGTCCCATTCAAATAAACTATAAATTTAATTCTAACAAATCACAAATTTTGTACATTATGAAAAAATAAACATTTATACCAACCTCATACCATATTAAGGGTAAAATACCTAAGTAATTTACCTGGCTTACGAAAATTGAGAAGACTACATGCATCCAGCCCTCTTGGCATGAACACTCCATTTCGATATCTATCGCGTTTTTATCACGGTCAACTGTCAAATTACTTTGGAATTTGACAACTGGACGTGATAAAAACGTGTTAGATATCATATCGTGTTGCTCATGCTACTTAGGCAGGGGAGGACAAAATAAATACACATTGAAATTTATTATTAAACATTTCTGTGGGTACCTGCTAATATTATTATGAAAAATATTTTAATTTTGCCTTTCTAGGGTTATAATCGTTTTTCCCCTGCCTATGTTACTTGCATTATAGCTATACCTATCCAAATTCATTTAAAAATACCTAGTATATCACATTAACCATTGTTATAACAATGTGGTCGCTAAAATTAATAATACTACATTAAGCCATTTCATGAACATAATGTGAAGGAACTAATCGTTTTTAATCTAAAATATATTATGGTCTTTTATTGGTAAGTGAGGACATACTGTAATATACTCGCAAACACATAATATTAACAATACAGTGGATATATGCAGTGGAAACGATAATATTCAATATCATAGATATTATTAATCGTAAATGCATAGTAACCATATCACACAAGAGTAATACAAATTAAATATATTCCGATTGTAAGCATAATATAAAAAGGATGATAGGATGTACATTACAAATTTAACCAATTAGTACTGCTATAATAAAATGTATGTGCATTAAATCTATATTGTTATTATTATTGTAGTAATAAAATTTTGAAAATCGTTTTTTCTTCTCTTTCTCAAGTCTATTGAAATGTTTCTTCAGTTTCTTAGTGTAAGGATAATTTTGAAAGATAAAAGAAATAATTGGTTATTATTGTAGATTTGATAGTGTAAATATAAATAGGTGTAGAACATTTTGTTGAAAAAATATAGCAGAAATAAAAGTAGAACAAAAAAAGGACATGAAGGTTGTTAAATATAATAAAATGTCTGTGATAAAATGAAGAAAAAAGTGTGAGTGTTGTGTAAATGTATGTAATAAAGCGAGTTATTGTGTATGTGCATGTGTGTGTTTGTGATACAAAGTAGCTTATTTTGAACCGGCTGTAATATTCAAAGCATATATTTGTTGAAATAATGAAATATAATACTAACATATACATTGTTTATTAATCTAATGAATAAATGTATTTGTGTGTATTATGTCTGTGTAATTGTAAATATACAATCAAATACCAAAGACTTGAAAAATATAACTTTCTTCAGTGTAATTGATTATGAACACTAGCCAAATTAATTATTGAGCGTTTTTTAGTATAATTATTTAAATTTATCAGTACATTCAAAAGCTAATTGTAAGAGCAATACAAGCACATGTATTTTAGTTGACTATGCTCCAAAATGAAGGTTATTCATCCAATTTTATTATCTTTACTCTCTGAATATCAGAATATGGCAACATAGCAACAGAAGCAGTCCTCTTAAAGTTATGAACAAAGGTAAGTACAGCAATTTTTTTCGGCATCGCCACCAGAACTGTGTGACCGTCTTCGCATTCTAATACATCTACTTGGATTATAGGACACATGCTCAAAACAGGACAGTCGTATCTCTCCATAAAGTTGTATTGTTTCACAGGGTCTGAATTAAATAAATCGAATTCACCTGAAGAGTATGGTGCGTAGTAGATGCGAAGGACCCCCCAGTTGGAACCAACGAAGTACACATCTCCGTAAGATCGTACAGTGACGATATCCCTTAACGGTCCTTCCGGGATGCTATGATTCAATACGTACATCCATTGGAAGTAAACTCGCCAATCCAGGTTCTCCAGAAAATTATACTCACGCAATTGATGGAGTAAGTTTGAATTTCTTGCAAGCGTACATGTGAACACCAGCTCGTTTCCTATGACAGTGTAAATATCACGTTCTAGAGTCAGTATGTGAAGTTTATCTGTATACCCCAAGCACATGAGGCCATTAGCGAAGCGCTTAATAAAACGACTTGGCAGGTCTGCATGGTCAAGCTGGCATTCATAAATCTCATCATTGAGAGTCACATAGAAAATTACTTTATTCACTATTATGTAATTTTTAACATTGTCTATTGTTACATTAGACTCAAAATGTGGATTCTGTATAACTTTACGCATAATAAATAGATGTAAATGGTAACTTAAGATTACAATGGCCTCCTCATTCTCCGAGTACCTCATATAATCACCGGTGATTGGACCGCGTTTGTATACTTCTAATGTCTCAATATCGTAGTAGATGATCGCACTTCGCTTATGCACACCAATGATGCCATCTCGAAGGATTTCAAAATTTCTAATTTCATCATTTACCCGAGCAGCAGCTGAAAACTCATCTCTGATTTCTCTGGCCGTATCCAACCTCTTCCATAGCGACAAAGATCGATATATGTGGAACCACAACAAGCCAGAGCGAGCCTTCTCTCGAGCGACTTTAAATATCTTACTGTAGTCTTTACTGCAGTATTCTCTCCACAAGGCATCACTACGAGTAAAACTGTCAACAATCTGTTTAAATCTAGAGCAGACTTCTCGTAACTTCGTCAGTTCTTTTGCAGACAAAAATGTAAAAATATACAAAAGTATTTCAGTTGGAAGAGCGTGTAAATGTGAGAGTTCGCTTTCTGTCATGTTTACCAACAGTTTTTCTACAAGTATAGTTTTCTGGTTTGATGACCAAGTCAAGGATATTTATTTTTTATAAATTTTAAACGCATAACAGTTTTCGAGGACAACACACACAAACAATTTTTGACTAATTTGACATTTCGTGCATATATTTGTAATTTTTAATGTTGTTTTAATTTGATAAGTAAGTAAGGCAAGGGAACCAAAACTACTAGCCACGTCCATACATTGATAAAAAAATATATATGTACCGCGGTAGTTAAGAATCTGCAGGTATTAGCGAGATATTTAATATTATTATGTGATTTTACAACTAGTGCGCCACGCCATGGATTCATTATTATAACTATCATAACTATCTCGACTCATTTTTCCGAAACTATATTTTTAGACGACATTTTTTAACTGTACATCGTTTATGTGGCCAATAACTATACCATTTCCCCTAGTTTTGTTTATAAAATATTTATCCATCTTTAAATAATTTTTTGAAATGTATTTTAATTTTGGCTGTACGGACTACAATGCATTGCCTTTTATTTTTTTAACTTTGTGTTTTGTTGAGAAGGTTTGAAAATTCGTTGCAAATCAAGCTGAATTCATGAATGTAAACAAATAACTTTTTTCTCTCTGAAATATTTTATTACAATGGCTGCTTTCAAACTTTTAAGAGATATTGGTAATAATTTTGAAGCAGATCTTCGACAGTCTTCTACAGAGTTGTTTTGTGCTAAAATAGGCGACACCTTTGAGGAAAATATCGAGAAGAAACTTCAGGATTTATCATTATTTACTTCAAAATTAAGGCTTTTGCGGGCCAAGCCAATAGCTAGTAAGTGTTTAGCCTGCTTTACTTATTTCTCTTTTATTTTATTGCAATTTATACAAATATAATATACGTTTACTTATTTTTATTACAATCTAAATGAAAACCTGACCAATTTTAAAGGTAATCCTGAGACAGCAGAGCATATAAATGATGAAGAAACCACAATACAGCATTATGAAGATACAGCCACAAATAAGGTGTTGGAGCAGCATATCGTTAAGTTCCTTTCGCAGTCCCACGCTGTACACAAAATCATAACAACCCCAGACCGGTCATTGCACCCTGAACTTGTTGAAAGGAAAGAGTAAGTGGTTTTTTTAATATTATATCCTATAGTGCTTTCCATTCCTTTGACATAGGGGCTTCCTATGGCTATAATGCTATCAAACCATCTCTTGTACTGTCTCCAGCTAATACGAAGAGTATGGTTGAGTACGGCATCTCTGTGCTCATGGCAGATCCCAAAGGAGATGAGTTCTTGGAAGCTGTCATTGAATTCACTTTTAACAGTGTGGTTGAAGTGGCAGTGTTCCTCTTGTCATACATTGCCATTGTGCAAATGAATATTACAGCTCTTGAACTTGTCACAGTCTTTTTCATATATACATACAATCATGCCTGTAACCCCTGAAGGGATAGGCGGAGTCCAAGGAGCACTGTGTTCCTTAAGACCACATTTAGCCAAACAAAAATAGGGTTGGTCAGGTGAAGAAATCGTGAAAGAGTTGTAACAAGTGGCTAGCTCATCGCCTACACAATTACAGAGCCAGTACCCAATATGCCCTTAGTTGCCTTTTACGACAAGGCAAGAAAATCAGTTGGTACATTCTTTTACTGGACCAATACTGGGTGTTTTTCTTTCCCTAGTTTTCCCAATATTGGCTCCTAATTAACATATATACCGTCCACTCCCTCACATTGTACATACATTATAACAGATCTTTACCTATGAAATTGCCTTTTTTTTCTCTAAGTAATTTGTCTGTAACTATTAAGTTTCAGAGTATTCTTAAAAAATAATTACCTGCTCTCAAAATAGACCATATATTTGAGCTCTTTTGATTTGTTTTGAATAAACGATATTGAATTTTGAATATATTTGTCCGTCATCTAGTATCCGTAACACAAGCAGCATTTAGTTGTTTAAAATGGGACTAGTTGATAG
The DNA here is from genome assembly GCA_910589355.1 of Parapoynx stratiotata. Taxonomy (NCBI): domain Eukaryota; kingdom Metazoa; phylum Arthropoda; class Insecta; order Lepidoptera; family Crambidae; genus Parapoynx; species Parapoynx stratiotata. The sequence goes on along the minus strand of OU342476.1, from coordinate 2,402,675 downwards.
GTGTGAATGTCTAAAGATATTCATTTATTTATTTATTATTGTCTTCATTATTTATTTTCTCTTTATTTCACATGTAAATATATTCTTACAGAAAAATAACCAAAGCCCTCTCCGATTACCGGGTACAAGAATCAGAGCTGCGTCAATTAGAAGAGTTGTTGCGAGAGAAAGAGAAGGAACTGGCTGATGTGAGGCAAGAGTGGGACAAAGAATTAGGAGATCTGCGAGACATGAGGGATTCTGTAGATGAAGAGGACATGCAAGTTGAACCAGGCGCGTATTTACAGTAAGTACTGAAAATGTAGTTGTTGTCACTAGTCTAGTATGTTCTACTGCTGGGTAGAAGCCTTCTTATACGGAGAAAGTCTGGTCCAAGAGCTGTCATAGGATGTTACCAGACCAAGACCGATAAGTATCGATCGAAGATAGAATGGATAAGTCGACGTCGACAGATTCTTCCATATGATTAATCTATTCTACCATCAACCGATGCTGTATAAATAGCACAGAGCCGTAGGATTCTACATCTATGGTTGTTGGTACTGTATCGATAATGACAATCCGCGCGATCCGAAACAAATGTATTTTATGGCTTTCGATATTGAAAACAAAGCTACCTTCGCCATGGTCAGGCCGTGGATGGGTGACCAAAACTTTGTGATCTCGAACTCCTCTGTGCTTCGGAAGGCATGTTAAGCCATTGGTTCCGGTTGCTATTGCAGCCGTTTCTTCCCACCAACTTGCATTGGGCCAACGTGGTGGTGTAACAACCCATACTCCTCATGTGTTTGTTTCAATGAGGTAGGCCTGTGCCAAGAAATGGGTCGTATATATCGGGAGGTCCGGGTTCGATTCCCCATGGAGGCAGAAGTTTTTCTGCTCGGTTTGGTTGGTGGTAGGGCTTCTCAGCCCGCCTGGCTAGCTATCACCGTCTTACCTAAATTTGTCGCCATAATAACAATGTTTTTAGCATTGTTGTGTTCCCGCAATCAGAGGTAAGATAGCCAGTTCCTCAGTTGTTGAGGATTACAGGTGAAGCTCGCTTCCACCTTCGGCCTTATCGTCACTTGCCATGAGATGAAGGTCAAGAGCTTACCTGTCGTATGTAAAAAAAAAAAAAATTGAAAGGCTGGCAGTTGAAACAACTGATAGTCGCCTGTATCCTGTTATTATTTTGCGATGTGTTTATCCAGTCTGTATTTAAATTGGTTGACAGTTTCTGCTGATATTATTTCTGCTGGCAATTCATTCCATGCCTCGACAACTCGATTGCCGAAAAAGTGCCTAAAAGTAACTTTATTTGCCAAAACGTGGGATAACTTTAATTTATGTCCTCTTGAATTTGTATAAGATGAGTGTCTAAATACTTTTTCATCAAAACCTAGATCATAGTGGCCATGCAATAACTTAAATGTTTCAATTAATTCCCCTATTTCTCGTCTTTTCTTAAATGTGTTAAGTTATATAGGCTGAGCACTATACACATTGACTTATAATATTATGGCATTTTGCAAAACTTTGCTTTCCTAAGTTACACATATAACTTGTCCAGGAAACTCCAGAACCTGGTGAACAAGATGGAGCTGATGCGTTGGTTGATCAACAAGCTGGTGACGTCACGAACGGGCCGCTACGATTGGCTGTCAGACCCCGAGCACCGACTGAAGGCCCTTACAATCGCCCGGCAAGAAAACACCGTTGAGAAGTTCCTTGAAGACTGATATGTACTGACTACTTTGTGCCCTTTTTCTTAGTCTTCCGACGTTTCACATTTTATCATACGACCTTCGTGCTCGAGTAATCTGTACGGCAATCTCAAGACGTATTGCCATCTCTAGAGGTTCTGGGTTCAATCCCCATTGGAGACAAATGTTTGTGATGAATACAGGCATTTTGTTTTATTAGATCCAAGGCCATGTAAGGATGTTTTTTTGCTTTTATTTTGGTTTTCTTTATTAATTTGTTTATAAATATACAACACATACTTTTAGCCTGTTTAGGAAAATAAAAAACCTGGTCTGAGGGTGCCAGAAATGTTCTTGTTCTTACAACAATAAGAATGCTTAAAAAAATAATTTAATAGTAATATTTTATGCATTCTAAAATTGTGATGCACAAAAAGAAAGTAAATTGACTGAAATAAACTATATTTTATGAAGATTTTAAGACAAAAAAAAATTACAGTTGACATTTCAAAATGAATTTGACACATAAAATTACTGTTGCCATTAAATGAAATTAGTTTTATCATTTTTCCGCAATATGGCGAGGTTTTTTATTTTCCTGGTCAGACTATAAAAAAACAATTTGCTTTTACTACGTTCTACTTAGGTTCTATCGGGATCTGTCAGGTTAGCTGTAAGTTGTGTAAATAAAATAATAAGATTTCAGGTGATTTCTTTTATTGGCACTGATAAAATATCTCTATGTATAAAAAACAATCAATAAATAAATATCAGACGACCTCCATCGTGGAGTGGTCTGTATGCCGGTTATAATGTGACACCATCTCGAGAGCTTCTTGGGTTCGATCCCTGGTGGGGGCAATTGTTTGTGTGATGAATACAGGCTTTTTTTCTCCAGTCTTGGATGTTTATATATAATGTATTGTATATTTTCTGAGTATTTATCTATTAAATATATTTGTCCATTATCTAGTATCTGTAACGCAAGCAGTATTATTTGCTTAAAATGGGGCTAATTGATAGGTGTGAAAGTCTGAAGATATATTATTATTATTTTATTAATTATTTACTTTTTATGTATAAAAAATATTATATATGACAAAGTATTACTCTTGTACACTATTTAGATAATCATCATCCATTTTTTGGAATTTCTCTTTCATGTCTTCTGGTACATCTACTGTAGATAAATCATCAGCACCAACTTCATCTTCCCGCTGTATAAGAATATCCACAACATTTTCACACGCAAGCAACGCTTTTGAATCCTTTTCCCATTTGTGGTATTCCCTAAGTACGTAATACACACCGTTATCTCTCAGAATCTCTCTACTCTTTCGTTTTGTGCATAATTTGTTTAAGGTCTCAAGGATCATCTTCCTTATATCAATATCAGCTTCCCTACGTTTCTCTTTTGGCAAATATTGAAGGCTTATTGGTAACCTGTCCATCTCATCATCAGGATAATCTTCATTACCCATTAATGGACTTAAAAGGTACGTTAACAGGTCCAAGTCATTTCCTAGAAGAAATTCGTGATATTCTGAGTCTATCGCCAGATTCCTCACTGTACCAACAGCACCACCTTTCCGTATATTAGACTGGTCGTAATTGCAAAACGGTAATAGCTTGATAAAGGGAATGTGTGGATTTTCTTCTGTAAGCCACTTACGTATTCTATAACTACAACTAAGGTTGCTAAACATAGGAGCGAGGTAGTGAAGGTTAGAACCTTTTTTATTAAATTCTATGTTCACAAATACGTTTAATAAGTCATTAAGGTGAGGTATTAATGAGTCTAAACACACTTCCAACGCGTCTTCAAGCCTCGTGATGTTAGATAGGATCATACACGCAGCATCTGCATCTTTTTTCTGAGGATTTAGTATGTAACTTATTAACAATTCTAAAAGATTTTTGTGTGAACATGGTTTGTATTTTAAAAGCTCTGATGCTCCATATGCGCTAGCCGATATGTTTACGAGAATGAGAAGAGCGTTCTTTGCTACTTCATCAACGTTGTCATCTGTTAGTTCTATAATACTCTGAATAACAGCTTCGCTCTTCAACAATGTTTTCACACCATCTTCACTGCCCGATAAACCAACTAAATGCTCTATGGAAATGTGCTTCAAGTCTATCCTAGCATCTGACTTTAAAAACTGTACGATCTCGCTAAGAGGCTCATTCGACATTTTTGATATTTTCTATTTTGAATTTAATAAAAAATAAAATTATCAAATACGAACATGCATGGATTTTCGAGATATGACTTTGACGCCTGTCACTTTTTGTTGTTGTAAAATTCTCCCATGTAGGGAAGGCAAAGGGAACAAAGCCCATACAGCTAAGTCTTCGATATATATTTCTTCAGTATTTGCATTGAAATGCAAGTGTAATAAATACATTTCAATGCATTATTGGGAGAGTTTGGTGTCAAACGATCGATGGCAGACACTGTGGTGCTACTTTGATGAGGTGGATTACCACGATAAAAATCTCATCGTTTTTCCCACCACTTGACGATTATTTCAATGATCCTCCTTATTGCTCATCGTTATGACACTTATTACACAAAACTACACTGATTTTACGCAACAATATCCACTCCGAAACAATATTACAATCATCGAAATAAAAATCACGTCCGCCATAGTTGAATGCCGCCAAAACTCCCTGTAAAATTCTTCAATGCGGGGAAAGCGAAGGGAACAAAGCCCATACAGCCAAGTCTTTGGTATATTAATGTCTTCCTTCAGTAGTTGCATTGAAATGCTAGTGTGATGCATTTCAATACATCTTGAAAGAGTTTGACGTCAAACAATCGATGGCATACACTGTGGTGTTACTTTGATGAGGTGGATTACCACGATAAAAAAGTTGTAAAATTATGCTTTTGTAAAGACTACAACGGGATTTGCTCTTACACCTACGTCTTAGCAGAGTTTTGGCGCCAAAGACAAAAATAACTTGAGTATGAGATCTAAAAAATAAGTCATAGAACCCTGACATGTTTTCATACTATTAACCATCCAGAGTTGCCTAGATGTGTACGGATTCGGATTGCATTCCACGCGCGCAATCCACCGGCTGCTCCGTCTGGGGACTTTCCGAATATACCCAGGAATCACCCTTTGTCGCAAACCCCCTGATATAGTGTCAGACTAGAGCTACGAGCATAGAACTTTCGATAAGTCAAATTTGACGTCGAAGATCGTCAATTGTCGAAAAATTCGATAAATTTGACAGATAAACATAAGGAGTGACAAGGACGGATGCTTTTGTCGATCAAATATGGCGACTGTCGAAGTTATTTATGCTCGCACTGCGGGTCGGATAGCAATAGGACCGGCTCGGAGAATTGCATCGGCAGACCCCGGGTCGCTCCCACGGAAGATTAAGGAGGTATATTTGGGAGTTTTTGTGGGTATTCTTGGCCAACGCTGAGCGAGTCGCACACACGCGTACTGACTACCCAACTGTAGGTAGGTTGGTAATGGATCTAGTCCCCGCAAAAAAATTGATGTGTACGGATAAATCTCTAATACAAATATAACGCGATTCAATATTCGAACATTATCCAAAAACCTTATGTAATACATACTGACTGAGTAAAATAGATTAACCATAACGAAATTCTTCCTATTGGAACCACTTTCTTCAACTTAGGGTAGGTACTAAAAATAAATAATGCGTCAAAACTTAACCGATTTAATCGACATTTGGTTCACAGATAATCTAGAACCTGAGAAAGGACATATAAGGTAATATTTATCACGATGTTCCCATGGGAACAAGTGCCGCGCGGTTGAAATCGCGGGAAGTCACTAGTTACCTGTAAAATGCTCTCAAAATTAACACCTCTCTGTCTCACTTTCGCAGTATTTCTACACACTTGTCACGTGTAAATAGATTAAGGGCCTGTTTCACAATCTACGGGTAAGTTCTGAATAGCTTTCTTGGCAGTTCAATTGACATAAATTTCATATTACAACTGTCAAATGATTTGCCAAGTTAAGATACTCAGATCAGAACTTACCAGTAGATTGTGAAACAGGCCCTAAATTAAAGGTTGGAACTGCACTCTTGAATTGTACTAATCATAGCGCTTCGATATCAAGTACACAACTTGTTATCGAAGCGCTATGATAGCCGCTACAGTATCAATCAGGCCACACCGACAGCGAGCTGGCGAGCATCGTTTCACCTCACAGCTACGTCAGAGATGCGAGAGAAGCTACTGAAATATCTAACGATTTCAGCGAAGTTACTCCGTTGGGCGCGCCCGCTTCCCGTGGGATATTTAAAAATCGGCCAAGAGCGTGTCGGGCCACGCTCAGTATAGGGTAGTAGTTTAGTTCTGAATAGGGTAGGGTAGTTTTCCATATGAGATAAAAAAAATGCTTGCAATTGTTGGGGTTCCTCCGAGATGTTAAATAAAATAAAAGTGGACTGTATAACTGGTTTACTATCACGTCTTTTAGAGTATAATTCGCCGATAGAATACGCGGTAGGATGTTAGCGCGGTGGTGTCCCGGAGCGAGTGTCGAGCGGCGCGTTGAACAGTAGCCTCGAAACCGGCTTTCGGTTCGATGCCCGCCGCCCGCGCGTCTCCCCGCGTGTATATGTTGGTTCCCAACAGCAATGGTTGTCACAAATTTAGGTTAAAAAAATTATTTTGTAAAATTTATCAAAATCTGTTCAGCTCGTAGAAAGTTGAAGTTGAAAGCAGCTGCAAGTTCCATTGTCAACGGGTTCTGAACTATTTCCCAAAGCCCAAAAGCCCAAAAGCTAGTCCGGAAATGCCTCAAAAATACGAACGACGAAGAGACGAAGAGGCGAAGAGAAAATAAGTCACAATTTTGATTGCGTGGACCGATTTTAATAACCCCTTTTTTATTTGTAAGACGATATGTTCTTTATTATAAAATATGTAAAAAGAGATAAAAAAATGCTTGCATATATGGTTAAGTAACAAATTTAGTTCAAAATAATTTTCCTAGAAAGTACTTATAAAGTTCTACTTTTGAGATTTTTTTCATATTTTTTGAAGTTATGGTTCAAAAGTTAAAAGGGGGGGGGGGGACACATTTTATTTTGCGAGCTTTCAGAGCGATTATTTCAGAAAATATAAATTTTATTGTAAAATGATGTTAGAAAACCCCTATTAATTTTTGAATAGCTGTATATAGCTAACGTGTATGGGCTAACGTGTAGGTCTTTTTTAGTAGCAACGATTAATTAAGTAATCTAAAATTACGTTAAAAATATAACATAGAAGTAAAAATACCAAAAATTATTGAAGGTGACAAGTAATTATTTAATTTCATCATTTAAAAAGTTTGTAATATAAAATATTAAATGATCGTATGTTTTTGATAAATCCTTTTGACAATGAGTAACAACACCTTTAAGAACCCTTTTTATGGTTTGTTTACATTTTGTCTCGGATCAAAATGGATAGACTGTAATAACTCCTTATCTTTTCTGTCGCCATTTCATTCATCTCGCGTTCATTATCATGGGTTTGAGAACGCTACGCTGAACGGCTATAATAGTTTTATACATATATGTATTGGAGAGTATTTATACCGAATCAATCCGTATAATTTTTAACGGTCCGTAATACTTCTTTTACTTACTTGTAAAACAAAAAAGAAAAGAAGAAAGAATACTACCAACACAACTCTTCCCTTGGGTGTCGTAAGAGGCGACTAATGGACTGAGAACTGCACAACATCCAATAGCTTATAGCGGCGACGGGCTCACCACCTGTCACGCTGAGTGCAGTCACTGCTGTTGAAGCACGGACTATGGCAGTGGACTGCTTTTACGGTGTATTTAGTCGTGGTTATATGTATGTATGAATTATTATTATTTATTATTTGTGCTAGTCGGGGCTGTTTCGCACCACTGCCACCTAATAAGATCTATTGTGACCAGCCTCGTATTTAAGTTCTATTTAGGCCCTACAGTAGCTCCATTAAGTAGGCACTGTCTAAGAAAGAAGAAAGATAAGTTGTTCCCAATTTGGATTGTTTTTATTTCACCTGGGTCAAGGGTGTGTTTCCCCAGGTGTCTGCTTCTTTGTGAATCAGCGGTACACAGTAGCATAAGAGGTGCATTGGTGTTTCACGCTCTTGTTCGCAGAATCTAAACATACATACATACATAAAATCACGCCTATAATCTCCGAAAGGGTAGGCAGAGTCCAAGGAGCACTGTGTTCCTTAAGACCACATTTAGCCAAACAAAAATTGGGTTTGGTCAGATGAAACATCGTGAACGAGTAGTAACAAGTGGCTAGCTCATCGCCTACACGAACACAGACCCAGTACCCAATACGCCCTTAGTCCCTTAGAATCTATGTATATATGTAAAACATTAAATACAAAACAGCTATGACAATGCATACCTAGACACGCTCACGGACAAGATTGTACCGGTTTGGACCACTGCAAGCTTATTTTATTACTTTACTATTAGTTTAGTTTACCGTTCCTCCTGTTTCATTCTGAACAATAAATCAAAATAACAAGATACGAAACCAATATCATATCTACCTACCTACCGATTATAGTTGATTATTTTCAAGTGAAATGATATCGTGGCTATTAGCTACGAGTATTACCACATGTGACATCTCGCCTTTATTCAAGATATAGAGCATAGGTGTGGTGCCGAATTGTTTCTGTCCGTGACACATAAGTTAAAAAGATGTCTGTTAAAAACGGTGTGTCCTGTGATTAAACCTGTTACACGGCGAAGCCAAGATAAGTAGTGCAAGTCTGGCCTGCCTGCAGTCGTCTAGGTTGTTTCAGTAATCATTGTGTAAGAACGACGTGTGTTGTTGGATCCTACTGTAGTGTACTCACACACATTTAGTATTTATTACATTTACTTAATATATATTTATTTATCGCATATTAATATTTACACTATTTACAAATAACACGCAATACAAATACACTACACAATATATTATTATTCATTTAATACATTAATATCATTTAATTACATTATTTTATAACATTTTGTATGGGGCACTTATCGATTGTTTACTCAGCATCGATAAGTAACATCGACACGACCGTGTCTCTAGCGCACCGGCCGGCGAAATGCGCGCGCAGCTCAAACATGCGCGCGCAGCCGCGGCGCCGCCGCGCCAACCAGTCGAGACCCTATTACGACGCGGAGCGCACGTCACTTTATGACTTTATGAAAATTGTTCGCTTTTCTCCGACTCATTGCAACCTTATCCCGTGCTTGCATATTGTGCCTTGTGCTTTTGTGTGTAAACTCAGAACTTTTACTGCTGCCTTAATACCGATTTTATTTACAAACTGTTTTTCCGTTTTTGTGTTATATTGTGTAATATTGAGTTTTGTGTGTCCATAGACTTTTTATGTGTATATTTTTTACAACATAAATTAGTGAGTAGAACTGGACTTATACACCAACCTACACCAACCACCAACCACCGACCTTTTACACCAACCTATCACACTCGCTAAACTACCTTGAAACCAACTCGTGGGTATGATCGGTTCCGGGCCTGTGGGTGGCATCGCCGACCTCCTTCGGGTTAATTCATCAGCCGCATCGTTTCCTCTATCCCACTGTGGTCTTGGATATATGCAAGATTAAGATCAATGTTGTCTTGAGGATGTCGTGGCATTCCTTAATGAGGCTGGAGGTTATCGTACAGAGTCTGCAGGACTGACTTACTGAGACCGTCGTCTGAGAGGATTGCGATGTTGTGTTCCCTTGTAACGAGGTGCTATAGCAATATTAACGACTCTTTCTCTCATTGCGCTCTTCTCTGGCCATTCTCTCTTTGTTTCTGTTTTTAAATTTACCGTGTCTCCTTTTATCTTTCGTTGTTTTGTTCTCGAAGTTCATTGCTATCACAGTCAGCGTCTGGAGCGGTTGGCTCATTTTAAATTACTATTAATATTTTAATATTATAACTGTTATGTGTTCTTGAGTAAATTATTAATATTTGTTGTAAAGTTATTACAATATTGCAAGTACAAGTTAAACTATATTTATAAAGTTAATTAATTTACCAAAGGCACTATTTGTGCCTTAGTATATAATTAAATAATATAAGCGACGTCAAGTTGGAGTTTCTTTTAATCACCGGGTCCACCACGTCACACCCTGACTTGGTTTTAACCCTTTTCTTTCAATGTGCAGACATTGGACATCTACAGTTTAATTATATGTATAGATTATGTTTTTGCCATACTTTCAGGAGAATTCTTAAGGATTCAACCGTATATACTGACGATAGCAACGCGAGGATAGCTCATCACGTGCATTTCGACGCCTATGATAAAACCAATAACTATATCCTTACTATCAGAGTGACCGCGTTGGATAAATATGGCAACGGATCGCAGTTCCCGACACATTGTGATGTTGATCAATTACAAGATTTTATCAAGCATTTCGAAGTTGCTAATGACCATGCGATACCCTTTAGAAAAGGTAATGCTGGCGTGCCTACTAAGAAATTTTGGTAATAACATCTGTTCGAGAACAACACTAGCTACCCCTGGACAGAGCGTTTCGCCCATATTTTTGTATTTAAAGCCTGAACCGCGCTACAAGCACATAACTTTATATAAGTCCAATTTGACGTCAATTCGATAAATTTGATAGATAACCCTAAGGAGTGAAAAGGATGGATGCTTTTGTCGATTAAATATGGCGATGTTGGAAGATCTATGCTCGCACTGCTGTAATATAAAAACCTCACCATATTGCGGAATTTTGCCTCCCGAATACATCATTTTATTTGCATTCACTTAAAAACGATAAATAATTTTTATGAAGTGTGATATTACACATATTACTAAAGCTTGTCTTATGATACATGCCAAATATTATTATCTCTGGATTTGTCGTTGTTAAGAAAACTGATAAAATGTTAGTATGGAAAATGCAGAATTCCCCAAAATCTCCATACAAAACACCAATTTCATAGGTAAGGACCTAATACTCAGAGTAAACAGAACTGGAGTAGCCTTTGTCTAACATTCCCCTCTGCCAAATGCACAAGCATCGGATGCTTGCACGTTTAATAAAACTAGTTGAGCCGCCATTTTGACAGCCATAACATTGTAAACGTTGCGGCGAACAGAGCTCCCGCAAATATGCCTGCCTGTGCTGTTTTTTGTTGTAAAAATAAATAGAAAACATCCAGTATGCTAAAAGATGGTGTCACCTTTTATTTGTAATTATAATTTTTAAGATTTCATGATTATTTACTTCATTATTTCATGTTTTAGAATTCTACGATTTCAAATTTCGAGCGCTAGCCTCGTGGGGAGTGCGGCTGTGACGTTGTCAAAACGCACACCCCACGTGACTATTTTAAGCGAGTGTGTGCGTGAAATTTAAATTTGTGTGTCGAATTATGCATGTGTGCATTTGTAAAAACGGCTGGCTTTGAGTGTAGTGGTAACCTCACCCCCCGCAAGAAATGGCAGAAAAAAATGTTTGAGAAATTGACTAATGGCTACTCCAGTTCTGTTTACTCTGAGACCTAATAGTAAGGGAGGGAAATCAAAATGATTGGTGTATGCGGATTATGCCTTATGCGGATTATGCATTATGCGGATTATGCATTATGCGGTGTATGCCTCGCCGCCAAGAATTTTGTACATTCTGATGGATGCCAAACTCCCATACAATAGCATAAGGCAATGTTTTGTCTCGATCAGTGCGTGTTACCTGACTGTACTGACTGTACCGAAACTGAATAAATGATTTGAGTTTGATTTTGAACACCATACCTTGTTTACGATAAGAATTTTCACACGACTCGAAAATGACTATTGCCGCAATGAAATGTCACCACCAAAGCATTACCAATTTATTTCAAGAGGAGACGTCACCATACTGTAATAAAAGCTAATTGTATCATTTGTATTCTCTGGACAATTTTTAAATGCATTTTACAACTTTGATTTTTATTTTAAATATTTTTTGAACTGTATACTAAGTTAATTTTAAATGAGCTATTATAGTATTTTAATTTTATTTCATGTGACATTATTAAATATTGGGCATTGTTATTAAAAAATCAAATTTATTACCTTATTTTAGAATGTATTTGACAATTTTTTAAATTAGATTAATCATTGATGTATTTAATCATGTATATCTTGACTCTTATGTATTTTGAGTTTAATTAGTTAATATTATGTTTTGGTTGATATTCGCATACAATGTGTGTTATTGTTTATTGAATAAATGTAATGAAATGAAATGAAATGTTCTATGACAAACAAACGCTTATACATATTCATATAATTACTATTATCCCCTAAGGATAAGTCAGAGACTAGGCAACAGCACCTCAAAAGCGGTCCACTGTAATAGTCCGCGCTTCACCAAGCAGTGACTGCACTCAGCGTGACAGGTGGTGAGCCATTGGATGTTGTGCAGTTCTAAGTCCATTAGTCGCCTTTTACTACACCTAAGGGAAGAGATGGGTTGGTAGTATTCTTTTAATGAGCCGCTACCACACGACTATAATAGATATTATTTATTTGAACAAAACAAACTACTGTGACATTTTGAATTGCACTATTTTTTATCAACCTTTGATGAATATTTATATGTTGTGACACATTCTATGTTGTGACGATCTCCGTGGTCCAGTGGTCGGTATGCCGGTCTCAAGGCATCGCCATCTCGAGAAGTTCTGGGTTCGATCCACGGTGGTGGGAAATGTTTAGGTGATGAATTTTCAGGCATTTATTCTCCAAGTCTTGGATGTTTATATATTTATATATATTCAGGATATTTATATGTATTTATCTATTAAATATATTAATCCGTCATCTAGTGTCCGTAACACAAGCAGCATTAGTTGCTTAAAATGGGGCTAGTTGATAGGTGTGAATGTTTGACGATATTTATTTATTTATGATTTAGTTTTCCAATTACACCTTTTATAGTTCTCTTAAAGCGACAGTGCGTTTGTAAGTTCTTTTCGGTATAATTATGCGACTCCTAACATTACCTAGCCAAAGTTGATTACCTAGGCGAGTATGGATAAATTCCAAAATAAAATTTATTTTACTTAATTCGGACTTTACCCCCGCCGCTTAGGTAATAAAATATACCCGGGTAAACTTAGGTTTACTACCTCTACTAGCATTACCCGTAACATATACACACGCGCAATGGACAAAATGAAACACAGTATTTTCCTATTTCATTTTATTAATTAAATAGTGCGTAATTAGAAATATTTACACACTGCTATATAAGTGGACGAATAATGTTACCAATCACTAATCGTAAGGGTCTTCACACTTGTCCAGCTCCATTCAGCATTTGTCTATAGAAAACGACAGTTTTACTATGAAACTTGTTCAGCTTCCGCTTTCAACGTCGGCGTAGAGGCGCGAAAGCATCAAGAAAAACAAATTCTAAAATCAAATCAAGGACGATGTAACAAGAGGGAAAATACCAAAAAAATTTTATTTTATTTTTTTGTATCTTTGTCCGTTTGTACAGGAAAATTACAGGGTTCCCGTGGGATAGTTAGAAAACTATAGCAACCGCGGACGAAGTCGCGGCCAACAGCTAGTCTCATATAAATTCGCCGTTTTACTTAGAAAAAAGGTGAATAGAACGCAACAAGTATACGTTACTAGTAGTCGGTGCTTTTAAAGCAAATATAAATAAAAAGCTATTTTGTATGAGCTATAAAAGTGTAAGCGGTTTAGTAAGAATAATATTAAATTACAATATTTCTATAATATATCTAATCCTAATTACCTAGATACTAAATAGATTTTTACAGGATATTATTGAGTTAAACAGCAGAATAAGTAATACAAAACTGTCTTTATCTACTCATATCATAATTTCTTATTGGAATACAGAGATTCTATTTAGTGGTAAGGCTAGCACGACTTCACAAACATTACATTGATAAAAATAATTTAATCATACCGTTTTTCATTGGTGGAGCCAACCATGATTAAAATTTTTAATTAAATCACAGTGTACTTCGTCTAATTACTATATTGTCTAAAATAGCAATTGCCATTAAAATCTTTGTATTGATATTTAAGATGAAAAAAATATACACCCAGTTAATAATATAAAATCCCATCCAGACTCACGGCGAGAAGACGCGGCGATGTTTCGCCGAGAAATCCTTTCAACCGACCAAATTGTACTCTTCATAAGAAATTGTTACTTTAAAGTGTGTCTCGATCGGAGAACAGGCGAGCAAGAGAACGAAGCGACGAGAAAGATTCATTCACTCTTCTCAGGTGTTCTCGGAGGTTCTCGCCGTGAGTCTGGGTGAGACAAAGGACAGGTCTATGTCACAACCCTTGTTTTTGAAAGTATGCACTGTGAACTAGATTTTACAATTAGATAAGAAAAGAAACTGCAGAGCGTCTTATAATAAAATGAACCAATATTTACAACCTATGGAACCTTACTTAGTTCCAATAAAAAACCTATTATTATTATTAAATTAATTATTATTTTTATTATAATTATTATTAAATTTATTTGAGATCACACTATTCTATAATAGAAGAACATTTAACACAGCACAGTCAAATACAGAAGTGAATCTCATCACTTTACTTTTATGCCTACGCTTGGCGGTCGCGCTATGTTCGGGACGCGATGGGAACATACAATTTACTTAATTGATCACGGCTATTTCTCCTTGTACAACACTAGTGTAAAAGAAAGATTTAGTTTCGACTGTCGCCAAGAGATGTCACTGTACGCTTTTAAATCACGGTAACGAAGTAGCTAGCAATTGATATGTTCAGGAAATTTTGTATAAGCTAACATTATACAAAATTTAGATATATACCGTAATGTACAGGGTTTGTAGTTTTTTATTTTTATGTGTACCTTGAGATGTGGGTTTTCAATTTTACATCCTCAACAAAAAAGGTTTGTCAAGATTGGCGTTCAGCAAGATCACAAAATACTTTCGAGGCAGTAGTCTCGTCTCTAGTTTTCATTTATTGATAATGATGACGAAACTCGTGCTCGCTGTGGACTGGAATCGTGTCCGTTAACGGTGTCTATGTGTGCATTGCTCGAGCGAGCTTTGTATGAAGATTCACTTCTGTACACGTTTTGTGCTTTTACGACAGGAATATAACAGAACTACTTACACATCGTTATCTACGGAAAACATATAATATTTTTTTAATTAAGCGCTTTCTGAACTGCAGAAAAATATATATTTGGATATAGGTAACAACTTTGTACTAACTGGCTGGTATGTTGAATCAAGTTTTTAATTGTTTCGCGAGGATTCTTTTTGGCCTGTATTCTCAACTGCCGGAAAACAAACGAGTCAGGGAATTTCTATACTTGTCTCTCTTTATTTCAATGCATCAAAAAGAGACGGGGCGAGACTTTCCGAATCGATGTCGTGAATCGAAAGTTGAGATTAAGGGAATTGAGCGGCTTAGCATCGTCCAATTTTTTTTAAATAATAATTGCGTTGATTAAAATTAAAGTTAAATGGTTTTTCTCTCTGCTATGCAATGTGTCTTTAGTGTATGTTTGTAATGCATTTACAATATTTCTCTCATTACCGCCATTTTAGTGGTAACGTGGCGAAAATGTTTGTGTCCATATGGGCCTTGCATGGAAACTACTTTTGCCTATGATGTAAAAAAAAAATAAGAAAAACGCACAGGGTATCCTGATCCTGGGTGTGCGTATGTATATAAAAACAAATAAAAAAGGACAAATCATTGAGCTCAAAAGGAGAGGGGAAACAAAATTATTGGTGAATTAGTGATTGGGGAATTGACAAACGTTACAGGTACCTGGCCGCCATTGCATGTGCTGCCAGTCATGTAGCACATGACCTGTCAAAACTAAGTTTTGTACTGAAAAATATCGATATCGACATAAAATTGAGTAGGTAACAACATTATGCTCCATACAAAGCGGCCATTACATGTGCCGAACTGTCAAACGGTGGCACCCTGTTTGTGTAAATGTTTCGGGTCCGTATTTAAGGTCTATGGGACAAATACACAAAGCGGTCTATGACGTGTCTTGAACACAATCCCGATCGATCGGCATTGCGACACTGAACTGTGTTATTATTGAGTTTTACTTGAATAGGCTATCTGGTCTCAGCATAACAAATGGTAGGTGTAATATAAATTTTGTATTTTGTGCGGTTAATGCACTTCTTAATCTTTCTTCCAAAAATGCGACGTTGCCAAACCGCTCTGAATGCCTCTTAGTTATATTATAAAAAAGATTAGTTTGTAATTTAGTTTGACAGAAGTTTTCTTAGACACGTCACGATCAATACAGCAAATACCGACGTCTGGATGATCTCCGCATCTGAAATAGATAGGAAGATATTTATCGGTAAGTATTTATCGGTCGGTTGTCCCACTGCTGGACACGTCCTACATGGAGAAACAAATGAGAAGTATGGGCCGTAACACCACCACGCTGGCCCAATGCAAGTTGCAATAGCGATATGGACCAACGGTTTAAAGTGCCGAAGCACGGAGTTCGAGATCACAAAAATGCCCGATTATGGCGAAATAACTTTGTTTTCGATCGAAAGCCAAAGCGTATTAGTCACTACGCCACCGAGGTCCACAATCAACTACACTTTAGGGTAATTTATACACGTTAGTGCAGGCAGTGGGACTGGGACCAAATCCACGACTACTGAACGAGTAGTGCATCTTTCCCAGCTCGGCTACCGCTGCCTTCTTTAAATAGTCACATAGTTCATATCACGACTATTATCCCCTAAGGGTAAGTCAGAGACTAGGCAAAAGCACCGAAGAAGCAGTCCACTGCCATAGTCCGCGCTTCACCAAGCAGTGACTGCATATGTGCTCAGCGTGACGGGTGGTGAGCCCGTCGCCGCTATAATCTGTTGGTTATTGTGCAGTTCTAAGTCCATTAGTCGCCTTTTACGACACCTAAGGGAAGAGATGGGTTGGTAGTATTCTTTTAATGAGCCGCTTCCACACGACTATAATAGATATTATTTATTTGAACAAAACAAACTACTGTGACATTTTGAATTGCACTATTTTTTATCAACCTTTGATGAATATTTATATGTTGTGACACATTCTATGTTGTGACGATCTCCGTGGTCCAGTGGTCGGTATGCCGGTCTCAAGGCATCGCCATCTCGAGAAGTTCTGGGTTCGATCCACGGTGGTGGGAAATGTTTGGGTGCTGAATTTTCAGGCATTTATTTCCGCACGACTCGACTTCCATAAATAGTTACATACATACATACAATCACGCCTGTAATTCCGGAAGGGGTAGGCAGAGTCCAAGGAGCACTGTGTTCCTTAAGACTACAGTCCACATTTAGCCATACAAAAATTGGGTTTGGTCAGATGAAAAATCGTGAAAGAGTAGCAACAAGTGGCTAGCTCATCGCCTACACAATCACAGACCCAGTACCCAAAACGCCCTTAGTCGCTTTCTACGACATGCTAGGCTAGAAAAGCAGTTGGTACATTCTTTTTAGGGTAATAGTTGCAGGGTATAAAACTATCTTACCACTACAGGTGTGCTCCCGCTCCTTGTATCCATTCTCGACGTCACACTGACAGTACTTGTCAGTCGCGGTGAACATGCGTAGGTGTGGGGGCGGCGTGCCCGTGATATTGGGGGTAAGGCAGACCAGCCCATCGTTGCACTCGTCGCTGTTCGCGCAGATGTGGTACAATGCTGGAATTTAAGAACGAAACATTGGCAAACATTATTATTTGTGAATATTGATGATCGAATACATTAGTGCTAAATCTACATTTTGTTAATATCTAACCGTGCTATTCATAAAAAATAATAAAGTCTTACACTCAGTTGCACAAAGATTTTTCAAGGACGACATTTGTTAATAAGACATTAAAACTTTAAAGTCCATTAAAGTTAAGGTTGTCCCACAAAACAGTTCTAGCTAATGTCTCTTTAGCATTGACAGGGTGCTAATGTCGTTTTGTGCAACGTAAAACTACGCTAAGGTGTTCTTTTGACACTTCAATAAATGAATTTATTGGAGCATTAGAGATAATGCTGCCATTAAATTTTTAAGTTCGTTTCTGCAACTGGGTGTTAATAAACCTGTTTTAGGTACAGAGTGTTTTGTTTTCTTCTTTCAAATTTGAAAGAAAGTGACAAATCACTTTTTAACTAAAATAGGTTTATTATATACCTTTAATATTTTTTTTATGAATAACACGGTAAGGATACAATGTTATTTACCCTGAAAAAGTTCAATAAATGAATTAATATCTTCAAACATTCACACCTATCAACTAGCCCCGTTATAAGCAACTAATGCTGCGTGTGTTACGGACACTAGATGACGGATAAATATATTTAATAGATAAATACATATAAATATATATACAAATATATATTCCAAATTTCCAAAATCCAGGACAGATGTTAAATACTTATAAAAATAATCTCAGTAGTCCGCGCAATGATTACTAGTTTAAAGCATACGGGTTTACGTTAAAACCCGGGCCAATGTGTAGGTACAGTGAAAATTATATGTTAATTTGAAGTAAACACGAAGGTTTAATAACACGATTATGGTGAATGGCTTTCTAAGTATCTACTTGCAGTCAATGTTGATTACATCAACTACTATTGTTGTACAACCTTGGTACAACAGGTCGCTCCTGATAATGTTATGGATAAGGTTCTAAATAAAAGATGCCTTAACCACACAAAAAGATTTAATCTAATTATAATATAGGTAACTCAAAGATAGTGAATAGTGATCTATCAACGCACAGCTCAAACCACTAGACGGATCGGGCTGAAATTTGCTATGCAGGGAGATATTATGACGTAGGCATCCGCTAAGAAAGGATTTTGATTAATTCTACCCCCAAGGGGATAAAATAGGGGATGAAGTTTGTATAAAACTTTGTCAATTTTAAACCGATCGGGCTGAGACTTTGCATGCATAAAGCTACTATGACGTAGGCATCCCCTAAGAAAGGATTTTGATAAATTCCACCATAAAATAGGGATTGAAAGTTTGTATAAATAATAATCTTCTTAGATTTTCGACTGATTAAACTGAAATTAAAGATTGAAGATACTATGATGAAGACTTTCGAAAAAAAAAGTAAAGCCGCAGAAACTATACCTGATTAATAATAATATTTCTAACCGCGAGCGAAGCCGCGGGCAAAAGCTAGTTAATTTTTCTAAATATCTGAGCCTATATACATTCCCCGTTAAATCTAAACACCGTGGTTTAAAAATGCTGTTTTGGGAGCAGCGCCATCTAGTGGCGAACCTACTAACTAAAATTAGTAATGGTTTGTACAATTATAGGGGTATACAGAATTATTTTTAATGGATCAACAACCCCAAAAGAATAGGTAGCTACCATCTTAAATAACAACATGTGTACACAACTCAATACAATAATTAAAAATGATTTTATAAGCTCATAATGTACTGTCGTGACATTAGTAAGTTTATGTTCGTTCATACGAAAAGGCGACAAGCGCGACACTCGCGCGCGCGTTGCGCACAGAGCTAAGAACATTTATAAAGGAGATGTTTTAAAAAAATGCCAAGACCCTGTACAGTTATTGAAAAAAATGTATAAATTACGTACATTCACACATATCTATTAAAAATTTTATACATCTTTTAGATTTTTCGTAGGAAACAAAAGTTAACATATATGAAATGGATCTTCTAATTGTATAAAACTGCAAAAATATTAATTATCTGTGTTTAACTTAAGGTCACGCCTTTTTCCCATAGGGGTAGACAGAAATTACTTCTTTCCATTTCTTTTGCTTCAACAACTCTCATCGCTTCCCTCATTGGTTTAAAATATCCCTCAACTAACCTTGTAACCTTTGGTTGCCCTAACTATTAGGACTCAACAAATGAACCCCGAGCGTGATTTTAACCCGTAGTTTAACTTCTGAACAATCAAGATAAGTTTTTAATAGCCACTGGAAACGGAATGGAGATTGCCATCGACCTTAGGGGACATCAATTTCGTGTTGTAAAGAATTCCTATTTAAATAGTTTTAATCTATACTATGAGGTGGTATGGTTCGTATGCTTTGCCTTTCGATTTTAAAAATAAAGCACCTTTAGTTTGGTGATCGAAACTTTGTGATCTCTTTACTACTTTAAAACAAAATTATCAGTGTGATTTTACTCATTGGTTGACACCACAGAACAATAAATGGTTGACACACTCTCGCTATCAGTAAGTTTTCTGATATCTGTCATATTTAGGCAGCGGTAGCCGAGTTCGGACGGATGGGGCACTACTCATTCGAGAGGCCGCGGGAAACGCGGGTTCGATCCCACCGCCGCCCCACTGAGATTGAATAAAACTTATGTACAGTTCATTGTGAATATCGCTTGCCTCACATTGTGCCCGGTGCATGGCAACAGGCTCGCCACCTGGAACTAACATATCTTGCGAAATGTAGGTTTTAACAACCTCTGCCTACCCCTTCGGGGAAAGAGGCGTAATGATGTTATATTTATGGAATAATAGCTGCACGTGTCATTATTAAGTGCGGTTCAGAGCTGGCGCACTGCGCTGGGGAGATTTCCATACATTTTGACGTATAAGCCCACGCGTGTGTGGTGTGAAATGCTTCCATTATATCAGCGTGCCAGCCCGAACAGTCTAAACATCGTGTAAGCCCCAGGGTGACAGAGATATTTGACTGGACACTTCCCTTTTTCGTATCTGGCAGAACGTCACGTGATAAATGTCAAAGACAACTTGTCTTTTTTTTCGTATTTTTTATTTTACACGTAGGTTGGATATGAAATTAGAACCATACAACCAGCCAGTTCCATTTCTAAATAAATACCACATACAATAGGCAAAAGAGTCGTTATTTTTTATGAAATCACCGGGATTCGCTTTTTGGACCGTGCCCTTTTCGAGTGCAGAAATCGTTGATAGTCTCCAGTGAGCTAGAATCCACCGTACTTGAGAGACAGTTCAATGAGAAAAGAGAATCATCAGGTCACCAAAGTATCGATGTGAAAGATTGAAATACGCATTATTCAGGATAACTCCAGTTACTTGTCAGTACGTAATCAAATTTGAATGGGGCCACACGAAAACCATAACCTTTCAATAAAAAAAAACAAAATCGGTTCATAGACAAAAGTTATGATTATGACGTAACACACTTAAAAAATACAGTCGAATTGAGAACTATAATGAGAGGAAAACCGAAGAAAAGACTGTTAGTATGAATGATGATATGATAAGGAAGGGAGAACGCCTGGCGAGTGATAGGAGAGAGCGAGACAGGACGTTCAAACAATAGTCCCCAAGAAACATCTCATGTCCAACTCACACTCGCTCTGCGCCTTGCACTACCCGTTGACAGGCGACGAGTTGTCCCCGCATGGGCAGCGAGCACGGGGTCATAGTGAGCAGCGAGTCTGGGGGTCGTAGCGAGTCATCACGGCATACTTACACTTGCTCTGCGCCTCGCACTGCCCGTTGACAGGCGACGAGTTGTCCCCGCACAGGCAGCGAGTCTCAGGGTCGTAGTGAGTCCTCACGCAAGAACTGCCGCTGATTCCCGCGCACTGCGCGATGCGGGAGCAGGCGCGAGCTGCGAACACACATCGAAAGTTGTACAAACTACGTAAGAGTCAGTTCAGAGCGAGCGGATAAATCCTCACGCTATAAATTGGCTGAATTAACACGTTGAATGCGACATCAATAATACTGTATTTCACTGTGGTTTAGAACATATTTAAGGAAACATTGGGCAACATCTCTTTGATTCTTTCTTACTCATAGAAAAATGTATGAGAAATTTTCCTGCATTTCTCCCGTTCGGAATAATCCCAGCAGCTGTATTTCGCAATCGCACATCGCGACGTCTTATTCACCCCCCATAGTTTGGTTAGCTGTGCAGAACCTTAAGATTTTCGCGGCATTTTCTGTCGCGTACCATTAAACTGTGGAGTTTGTGCAGTTGTTGCTAGCGGTATTTCCAGACCGTTACGACATTCAAATCTTCAAGGAAAGAGCGTACAACTTTTTAAAGGGATGGCAGCGCATTTGTGACCCCTCCGATGCAAATGTTCATGGGCGACGGTAATCACTTCCCATCAGGTGAACTGTCTGCTCGATCGCCCCCTATTAATATAAAAAACCCTGGTAAGAAACACAATTTTCTGCGCCCTGCACCACGGTAAAGTCAAGTGGCTATACGGGTCATGACGCATGGAATGTTAAATATAGTACTGTATTACCGAAGCTTAAAGCTGAATATTATATGAATACCGATTGTCTCGCATATGTTCACGATTCGGTTCATACTCGCGCCCGCTAGAGTCCTCGGAGATGCGGGAATCGGCGCCAGCAGGCTGCTGCTGAGTTTGACGGAGATTGTCCTGTAAACGCGCATATCCGCGCGCGGACTCGAATCTTCTTTGAACTCGCAGCGTCTCGAAGCGAAATTGTTCTAAACTAAGTAACAACTAAGTTTATTGAGTTCTTAATAGATAAGCATTGCATCGCGCGTAAACGGTAGCGTGATGCAACACCCTGCAGCACCATCTCTTGGCGACTTTCGGAACTAAATTTATAATGGACCATTTTATATGCACTTGCTATTGAACGAAGAGAATAAGTCCCGGGAGACAAAATTGCACATTGCTTCTCCTTTGGACATGAGTAATTTTCACTCCCGTCCTTGATAGGCCTATGGGCCCTTTTCAAGGAGAGATTCCCGATTGACAATTAAATAATAAAAATATATATTTGAAAAGTTTCGTTCGTAGCTTAAAACGTCCCACTGAGCACAGGCCTTCCTAATAGGAATATGAGCCGTAAAACCACCACGCTGGCCTAATGCCGTAGGTAAAAAAGGTTTAACCTGTCAATGGTTAAAAAACTATTAACCATAGAAACATCTATTGCTTCGCACTGACCATCAAGGGGTTAAAAAGGTTTAAAAAGGAAAAAAAGGGTTCGGTGCAACAAAAACTTTGGAGACTTCGTAGTTCTATCGTCTACGCCGTAGCTACGAGGCTACGAAAAGCTTAAGAGTTATCTATAGAAGGGACAATTAAAGAAGTTTTTCATTAATGTTCTTTGCCATATGACTGGGAATCTGAATATTATTGAATCTTGTACTATTTTTGGCCACAAATGCAAAAGTCATCATCGTCACGATCTACACTAATATTATAAATGCGAATGTAACTCTGTCTGTCTGTCTTTCACGTCAAAAATACTCAACTAATTTAATCAAAATTTGGTACTCAGATAGTCTGGAGCCTGAGATAGGGCATAGGGTACTTTTAATCCCGATATTTCCATGGGAACGCGTACCGCGCGGGCGTAACCGCGGGAAGCTACTAGTAAATAATAATTGTAAAATTATCCTCTAAAAAGGCCATAAAGAAACTAAACAGCGACTAAAATAAAAACATAACAGTTTGTCTATGTCCCACATGTACTCGGAGTTCGAAATTCAAATTCAAACTGATAAGCTGATAGCACACGGTTGCACGCTACGGAGGGCGGGCCAGATACGTTAGACCTACCATTTAAAGTCAGCCTATATTGTGCAGAGGTCATGTTATGTTTGTTAAGGGGGTGTAAATTGTGGGCTTCCGAAAACAATCTACGCCATCTTGCTTTTACCGAACTGGGTTAAGGTAGTGGTCAACTAACAAGCAATTTTGAACCTTAATCCTATATAGTAAGGTATGATATTAAAAATAGTAGGTATTTATTTACATAATAAGTGTTACAGTGTAAAAATGCCGTTTCATCTTTCATCTTTATATCTTCTTTAAGTTAGAAGCAAGACAAATTAATTATTAGTATTTGAATTTGTTGTTGATTTATTTATTTTGTTATTTAAACGGTTAGCAAAATATTCAAAATTGGTCAGCAGAAAAATACAATTGATCAGCTCAAATAAATTATTGGTCAGCAACTTATGGGTAGCGAATATTTGAAAATTGGTCAGCAGAATAACTAATTACTCAGCAACTTTAATGTTTTCTGTGCTGCCAAATTGTATAATATGTGTTTTGACGATACAAATATTGTTTTTATGGGTAATAATAACCTTAACCTAATATCTATTAGAATTGATCCTTGATACTTCATTAATCTTTTCCTAGATTTTATACATTTCCGGTAATATTTAAGTATATATTGCAGCTTAAGTAATAAATTTGCAGCCCAAATAATTATTTTGCTGCCTAATTAATTATTATGCCAACCAAATAAATATTTTTCTGCTCAAATAAATATTTTGCAGGCAAACAATTATATTGCTGACAAAATATTTGTTTTACTGCCCAAATGATTTTTCCGCTGACCTTTTTTTGCTGACCAAATAGTTAAACGGCTGCTCAATTAATTACTTTCCTTATTTAAATTGTTAATGTCAATTCGAACAATTTCATCAGTACTCGTTTCGTTATTAGTAGTAACGTTTAGATTTAATCATTTAAACATTAGTTCCTTTGATATAGTTATTTGTGTTTGTATTAAATGTTCAAAGTTAGTTTTTTTTAAATGGCTTAAAAAAAGCTAAATACTTCCTTCTATTTTAACATATTCTTATCAAAAATAATCGAATTTTAAAGTTTTGTCAAAGAAATCTAAATCGATTCGAGTACCGCAATTTTTTTATTCAAGGCAAAGGAAAGCAAACGCGAAGCCAATACAATTGGATTCCTTCAAACTTAAAGAATAAAAGGTAATGAGGCACAGCCTTGGTATTTTTACAAAACCCGACGCCTAACCTTTTGTATGTACATACTATGTTGTATCATTTATTTAGTTGTATAAGCATGATTTGCATACCGAGTCACGCGACTGGCCGGCTGGACGACGGCATTGAAATGTAACCTTTGTTATTCAAACTTATTCTATTTCTGTATTATAAATAAGGCTGTATAAAATAATTACCTTTACCTTTTGTTGGTGTCACTCAAGTAGATTGATGTCGATAACTTTTCTCTATCGATATTTGAGTGTATTTTGTTTCAAGGTTGGCTATATTGAAGATTGTTGACGGTGTGGTAGCGGCTTCATAAAAGAATCCTACCAACCCATCTTTTCTTTCGGGTGTCGTAAAAGTCGACTAATGGACTAAAACTGCACAACATCCAATAGCTTATAGCGGCGACTGCTAACCACCTGTCAGGCTGAATGCAGGCACTGCTTGGTGAAGCGCGGACTATGACAGTGGACTGCTTTTGAGGTGCTTTTGCCTAGTATCTGACGAACCCTTAGGGGATAGTGCCTCATCCGGCCCAATACAATAAACTGTAAGTAATTCTGTATTAAATTTTATCCAGCCCATTGAACCGGCTATCCCAAGCACCATCAGCGCTGTTTTTACATTTCAACCGCTGTGTTCAAAACTTTACAAAACTTTTCATGCTATGGGTAATATTACGCGCAATATATGATTAAAAGCCAAAAGAAAAGAAGAAAAGACTGGCCAAAAGAATGTATCAACTGCTTTTCTCGCCTAGCATCTCGTAAAAGGCGGCTAAGGGCGTATTGGGTACTGGGTGTGATTGTGTAGGCGATGAGCTAGCCACTTGTCTTAAGGAACACAATGCTCCTCGGACATTGATTATCCCTTCGGGGCAGTTCTAAGTCCATTGGTCGCCTAACAAGAACGCGCGCAACAAAGAATAAATGTTTTAAATTCAGATTTCGTATCGTAAACACTCAATCCAAGAAATCTATTTAAAAGAGAAATAAGCAATACAGGACTTGAGTAATCATACCAAAATTGCGTGCTAAATTTAGTTCGCCATAGAGAAATTTAGTTCGAATTGGTTTTGGAGCGGCCATGTCGCGATCGCTATCGGCTTCCGTTTCCGCTCTATGGTGTTCGAAATTATTTAATACTGGCTAGTTGGAATTGTAGTAACGTGTTCATTTTCTCGCTTTCAGAATAGAACTGATGAAGAGTCAATGGCATTGAGGCTAGTTTAAAGAAATTTAATTAATTCGGATACCTACATACATACAGTCACGCCTGTAATCCCCGAAGGGGTAGGCAGAGTCCAAGGAGCACTGTGTTCCTTATGACCACATTTAGCCATACAAAAATTACATTTTTTCAGATGAAAAATCGTGAAAAAGTAGTAACAAGTGGCTAGCTCATCGCCTACACAATCACAGACCCAGTACCCAATACGCCCTTAGTCGCCTTTTACAACATGCTAGGCAGGAAAAGCATTTGGTACATTCTTTTTGTGTCCGATACCTAGCTGATATAGAAGCCAAACCACGAATCGTTTTAAAAAATTTAATGTTATTTAATTAATTTTGATTGTTTAAATTTTACTAGTAAGGGCTCTGATCTTCCCGATATTTATGTATGGCGTGGAAACGTGGACCATCAAAGCAAGAGAGAGACAGAGGATTGGTGCATTCGAAATGTGGTGTTGGAGATTCCCTGGACCGCCAAACGCACAAATGTATCAATCCTCTCACAGCTAAAAGAAAAGACCGTCTTTCGAAAACATGTTATAGCCGCGTGCTCAGCTACTTTGGACACATAATGAGACGTGGAGATGACAGCCTGGAAAAAATAGTCATTGTTGGGAACACAGAAGGAAAAAGACCCAGAGGCCGCTCACCAATTAGATGGTCTGACCAAGTCAGGAATGCAGACACACCAAAATTCTACACGGTTGCTAACATTGCAACTGACAGAAGTCGATGGAGACAGATCGTCCATTATAGACTTGCATTTCGCCATGATCTTCAGACATGAAGGACCGACCAGAGAGAGACGTTTACTTGGAGGAAAGGTCATAAGCTTGGTGGCTTGGTGCGTACGCTTTGACTTTCGATATCGAAAACAAAGCTACCTTCGCTGACCAAAACTTAGTGATCTCGAACTCCTCCGTGCTTCGGAAGGCACTTTAAGCAGTTGGTCCTTGTTCCCACCAACACGCATTGGGCCAGAATGGTGGTGTTACGGCCCATACTACAAATGTGTTTCTCCATAAGGACGACCTGTGCCCAGCAGTGGGACGTATATACGCTTAGAACGATTCATTTCCTCGTTTTCAGAATAGAATGTAGTTTTCAGAGATGAAGGAGCTCCGAGATTTATAGTCTAACAACATAATCACGTTTCTACCCCCGAAGGGGTAGGCAGACGAGTTTAAAACCAAATATTTAACCTGATATGTTTTTATGAACCTGACACAATGTGAGGTAAGCGACATTCACAAACAACTGTACTTGTTTAAGTTACAAGACAAGTGACAAGATTATAGAAAGGTATGCTAAGATGGTTTGGACATGTGGAAAGGATGGATGAAAATAGATTGACAAAAGGGATATATGAATCGGGTGCGAGTGGAGATTTGGAGATACGGGACGAGGCAGACTTAGACGAACGTTTCTCGGCCAAATTGAAGACGTTCTAGAGAAGGGCCAGGTCAAAAGTACCCGAAATCGCCGAGCATGCATGAGGACTGTAATGAGAGTTGATGAAGCGAAAGAAATATGCAGGGATCGTAGCAAGTGGAAGAATGTAATCTCTGCCTACCCCTGTGGGAAAATGCGTGACTTATGTATGTATGTATGTTCTTTAAGTTTTTATTCAAACTTAGTAGCGACGAAATGTGGATGTTTCACACCACTCCCTATCTCTCCGGAGATAGAAGCGTGACATGTATGTGGTTTGACCTTTCTCAACTGCATAAGAAATTTTATTTTTACCTAGCTGATACGAAAGCCAAACACAAAATGACATACAAATATTAGTTCCTTACCTATGAAATTGGTGTTTTGTATGGAGATTTTGGGGATGTCTGCATTGTACATACTAACATTTTATCAGTTTTCTTCACAACGACAAATCCAGAGATAATAATATTTGGCATGTATCATTAGACAAGCTTTAGTAATATGTGTGTGAACACGCTCGATAAAAATTATTCATCGTTTTTATGTTAATGCAAATCAAACTCAGAGTAAACAGAACTGGAGTAGCCTTTGTCTAACATTCCCCTCTGCCAAATGCACAAGCATCGGATGCTTGCACGTTTAATAAAACTAGTTGAGCCGCCATTTTGTCAGCCATAACATTGTAAACGTTGCGGCGAACAGAGCTCCCGCAAAAATGCCTGTCTGTGTTGTTTTTTGTTGTAAAAATAAATAGAAAACATCGAGTATGCTAAAAGATGGTGTCACCTTTTATTTGTAATTATATTTTTTAAGATTTCATGATTATTTACTTCATTATTTCATGTTTTAGAATTCTACGATTTCAAATTTCGAACGCTAGTCTCGTGGGGAGTGCGGCTGTGACGTTGTCAAAACGCACACCCCACGTGACTATTTTAAGCGTGTGTGTGCGTGAAATTTAAATTTGTGTGTCGAATTATGCATGTGTGCATTTGTAAAAACGGTATAAGTTATTGTTTATGTGTGCTGGCTTTGAGTGTAGTGGTAACCTCACCCCCCGCAAGAAATGGCAGAAAAAAATGTTTGAGAAATTGACTAATGCCTACTCCAGTTCTATTTACTCTGAGAAATCAAATGATGTATTCGGGAGGCAGTTAAAAATAATTGTCTTTGTGTCTAATTTTAACACAATTAAACTTACAATAAATTATCAAATTAAATAATACGAGCTCAAATATATGGTCTATTTTTAGAAGAGGAAATTACTTTATAAGAATGTTCTGAAACTCAATAGTTACGGACAAATTGCTAAGACAGAATAAAAACATCAATTTCATAGGTAAGGAACCCAATATACCAAAAAAGGGTGAAAATTTATATTTACACCTAATTTTGAAATGATGTTCCTTAAGTACGAGTACGTCCTCTTTCGTTTTATGTAAATTGGATAACACGCGGACTTGCGTTACTTTAAATAAGTTAGATTTGAAATGCAAAACACAGAATATCAAACTAAAAAACGGAAAACAACATGACATTCAAATGTCTTTGTGCATACCATATATTATACAGTTCACTGCGGTATTTCATAAAACATGCAGTTTTTACCTACTTACGCAAATGCTGTATATTTATTACCTTAATCTGTATAATTGGTGCATAACTCGCGTTCGCGTGTTTTAAAAAAAGAAAAACGGGGGTTTTTGGCGGCATTTGACTATGATGGACGTGATTTTTAATTCAGTGATTGTAATTGTTTCGGAGTGGATCTTGTAGCGTAAAATCAGTGTAATTTTGTGTAATAACTGTCAATAATGATGAGCAATGTGGAGGATCTTTTAAATCAATCGTCAAGTGGTGGGATCCACCTCATCGAATTAACACCACAGTGTCTGTCATCGATCGTTTGGCAACCAAACTCTCCCAAGACGCATTGAAATGTATTACACTTGCACACCAATGCAAATACCGAAGAAATAAAAATACCGAAGACATGGCTGTATGGGCTGTTGTTCCCTTTGCCTTCCCTTATATAGGGAGAATCTTCAAAAAAAAAGAAAAACGATTGCATTTCAATGCTCATACTGAAGAAATTATAATACCGAAGACTTGGCTGTACGGGCTCCGTTCCCTTTGTCTTCCCCACATGGGTGAATTTTACAAAAACGAACCATAGACAAAATATATGGGTTTCTTTGGTGGGTACTAAGTTACTAACTATATTTTTATTAAACGCAAAATAATTCTTTGCAGTTATTAAAATAATCGTCATTCTTGGTTTATAAAAAAGGGGATCTAAAGGGGTCGAAAAGGGTTAGTCTCGTTTAAAAACCAGACCGCACTTGTGACGGGTTGACTGGAAGATATTCCTGTTTAGAGAAAAGTCCTCCCTTGCATATTTGTTTTATTGACTATATTTCTGTTTCATTTATAGTGCAATAAAGAGTTAACAAAAGCATCGGATTCATTTCGGAAAGTCACCTTTCATCTCAAATAGATAGCCGAGAAGAGAGTGAGAGAGAAGAGTTCTGACAGAATATCCGTTCATTACCAGCTTACGTACATGGCCATACCATCTCGGTGGCCCAAAGCGGATTGGTGGGTACAAACGGTTGCAAAAGCCGGGACCAACGGCTTAACGTGCCTTCCGAAGCACCGAGGAGCTCGAGATCACAAAGCTTTGGTCATCCCAACGATTCCACGCAACCATTGAGGAGGTGCTTCGAGGATTCGAAAAACGTTTCCATTGCTGCATTACGTGACACTGATCGGAGTAGGTGGAGCTACATACGTTCATTGACCGCAAACATTGATGGGATTCCGATACTCCCGGTTTCGATTATTATAATTTGGCGACGCGAAATGCGAATTAGTAAGAAAATAAAGTGGACTGTATTTGATAGTTTTGACTTAACAAAAACGACTGCAAATCACTAAATTAATGTTAGAGAGGAATAAAGGGAGCAAGCTCTTACTTGTAATCTTCCCTTTGCTGTCTTCTTGTCTTGTCTCACTTCACATTCACAAATAGGCAGTTCTTATACGATTAATTTATTCGCGAACACTTTTATGGGCCCACTGCGGTTTTTAATTGATAATAATTATTTGATTAATGCGGTTAAGTAATTCGTGCGTGAGAAGAAAAAACTGAGAGCACTGGAGAGCAACTAGCCGATGCGGTGATAGCTTCATAATGTCCGTTGAGGCGTGCGGGGGGGAATTACAGGAAAAGGACCAATAGGGAATTAGAAAATTAGCGGCTGCAGTCCTATTTAATTTTTAATACTGTAAACAGGCAAAGGGCGCGTACATAATTCTTCTTAGTAATAAATATAAAAAATTGAATTTTTTTATTCAATAAGTAAATTATTGTTTAAGCGTGTTGGTAATTTTGTTATAGATATAATTTCCATTATATTCTCTTGTACAACAACAGAATGAAAATGTTAAAGGATTGTTGATTCTTATATAAGTATAAGAAATTGTTACATATCCATATTATTCTATCATATAGCAAGTGCATAAAATAGCTCTACCTATCCCGATTACTACATCTGAAGGGAATTACTTTAAACGAGAAAAAATAATTTTCATTAATATTTATATACTTTAAAAAAAACACTAAATTCTTGAAAGTTTTTGAACAGACTGTGTACATACTAGACATGACATACCAATATTCAATAGATTTTACAGCATTACATATTATTAAGAGCATCCGAGACTCGATCACGGAGTTCATATAAAAATACCCATTCTTTGCCAAAGAAAACATGAAAATGGACGATAAATGTACGAGTTATAGCGATCCCTACCATGGAGTTATGACCTGATACATCCATGATCCCTCAGTAGTTATTTATCATTGTCACGACGTTAGTTCAATGTCATTCTCGTTTCTCTTGGCACACGAAGGCACCGAACAAACTAGAAATAATTTTAGTTTCGCTGATTTATCTTTCAGTCATAAAAATTTATTAGATCTCGGGTTTCGAGCTTGATTTCTTATGCACAAAATATTATTACAGCTGTATTGGAAATGAGGATGTTGTATCAAATGGCGTATGGCACGAATCGTTATTGAAATAAGTTCTGAGTTCTCTTTAAGACTATAAGTCAATGTCTACACAACTATTATCCCATGAGGGTTAGTCAGCGACTTGGCAAAAGCACCGTACAAGCAGTCCGCTGCCATAGTCCGCGCTTCACCAAGAAGTGACTGCACTCAGCGTGACAGGTGGTGAGCCCGTCGCCGCTATAAGCTATTGGATGTTGTGCAGTTCTAAGTCCGTTAGTCGCCTTTTACGACACCTAAGCGAAGAGGTGGGTTGGTAGTGCGACGTGGTCGATGCCGATGTTATATAAAACCCGAAGATGATGACATTAATTGTCTAATAAATTCAAAAAGGCAGAAAATAGTACCATGCTAAAGTTATTTAAGTTATTTGAAAATTTACTATTATATTTTATTACTATAATATATTCTGTAAGGGGGCTCGGTGTCAGTTGGGACTTCGACAGCGCGTCTCCGCTGAATAAGTAGACGAGTATGCGAATATCCTTCTTTATTGTATATAGGAATATCACTAAATACAATTGTGAGCCGGACCCGAAATGTCTCACGAGCGTGGGAGCAAATTAGGTGCCGACTATCTAGCCTACGGATGGACCAAAGAAGTAACAAGAGCTTGTTTGGCTTCTTAAGTGCGCTACCTATCAGAAGACAATTTGTATGATATTGGTCTAATCACTTATGTAAATCTTCGGTGGTAAACGTTAGCGCGCTGCAGCGTACTGGTGGCGCCATCTCTTGGCGGCGTTCGGAACTACTGCAGGCACGAATGTATAAACTTGTATTAGTTGCCGTGTTACAATTCTTATTTATATAGATTATAACAATTAATATAAGTATTATACTGGCTGAAATTTTTGTGGTTGTTTTCCCGCAGAAAAAAGATTTACCTATATTAGTACTGTCGAATCACGGGAATTATTTATTTATAATAAAGATATTTTTGTTCTCAACAAATCAAATAAATAATCATCAACTCGAAAGCGTGAGAAACGATAGTAACTTGTACGAGATGTATCACAATCGTAAAACTGCTATTCTTTAATTGAATTAAAAAAACTGCACCAATCTGTAATACTACTAAGATGAATCATTTTATTGCGGGAAAACAATCACTCAAGTTTCAGCGTGTATATTTAGGCGTTAGGCGTCGGGACAACTGCTCCATATGCTGACTGTGATAGGATTCAAGATTGGAGACCATATCAATGAAAAAGGAGAGTTGCTTAATTTAAAAACAGAAGCAAAGAGAAAATTTGCAGTCAATCGGACCCGCGCACTAGTTAGCAGCGGCTAACCCTGACATTTCGTCTGGGTTGACACGCGCAGTACATCCATTTGCGTCATCTATGTAAATTAATATAATGCGGGAACCATTTTGTTATTTTAGTTAGTTGTGCCCAGCAGTGGGACGAAACTCACCCCTAAAATGTATTTTAAGTACCACCATTGAATGAATTTGAACCAATGAATTTTGAGTACGAACAGAGTTGAATTAAGGAAGAGTTCATGAAGGAAGTAATTTCTACTGATAAACTTAACTAAAAATATAAATTAAATAAATTTAAATTTTTTTACAAAAGATAATAAATTTTTCGGCCCGAATCTATTCAAGTCGCGAGTGAATAGGCTTCTTCTAGGTAAGCTCGCTCCATCGTCGACATCATTTTTGCCTTCGGCTAGATTGATGTCAAGAGCAAACCCATCTTAAATTAAAAAAAAATTAAATATCAAGCTACAGTGCTCATATTTTGAGTTATCTAATATACCCCTAACAACCATTCGGCTTTTTTTTTGAAATATCTTGTATAGGCTGATGACGATGACATGTGACAGCTTTTATTTAGTACTGTAACAAACATTCCATTATTAGTTCCAACGACCGTCAAGAGATGGCGCTGGTAGTATTCTACAGCGCGGTAATGTAAGCTCTCGCCGCATTGTATATAGGTTCGGCATACATTTTCGTGTCATTGCAACCTGCAGGTATCAATTCGCTCGATAAAGGCTCTCAAGCATTTGAGTCCTGGTTGGGCACTTGGAACCATCTAGTGTTGTTCACTGTACAAATTTTTGTATCACGGTACCAAGCTCGTGAGTTCAAGCTGTTGGGCCACTTCGCTGGGTCCACTTTTATTTGTATTTGTAAATACAAATAATTGGATTCAACACCAGGACTTTTTTCCCCTGACGATAACATCATCGCAGGCCCGCGTCTTCCTAGACAACTACCTACAGTACTAAATAAAGATTTTTTCTTTCTTTCATACTTCCAGTAGTTATAGAGCGAAATAGTTAAATGTTTCAAGAATAATGGACCAAATTTTCCTGATACGTGCGTGTTCTAAAATACAAGAATACAAAATACTGTAAAAATGTTATTACACGAACAATAAGATTGGGTTGATAAGTTCGGCCTTGGGTCTGACAAAAGAAGTATTTTTGGTTGGCGGTCAATGGCCTCTTAGTACAAGACAAAGTCGTATACAAAATTTAAAAGCATATTTTTATATACCAATCTAAAAGTATTTATGCCGTGAAACCTTTTACAATAATGCTACTGCGATTTAATAATGTTTTAGTATATAACTCGAAGAACTCGGTGGCGTAGTTGTTCGTACGCTTTGGCTTTCGATATTGAAAACAAAGCTACCTTCGCTATGGTCAGCCCTTGGATGGGTGAACTAAGCTTTGTGATCTTGGGTTGCCCTGTGCTTCGTGCACGTTAAGCCTTTGGTTATCGCTCTCGCAGTCGTTTCTACCAATTCGCAACACCAATTCGCGATTGGAGGTAGTGTTACACCCGTAATGTGATTCTATAGGAAGGTCCGTGCCCAGCCGTGGGACGAATACAGTGCGGTACGATTAAACCCTGTTTCCATAAGAATAGATCAGAGCTCCTAGTGTAATTTGTAAGTAAAAAACTTCAGTAGTAGCTGAAATTACGTTTCCCATAGACATTCGTAACGTAATTAAAAATGCGAGGTTTTTCCAATGAAAACATTTTGCATTAAAATAATTCGTAATATCAAAAACAGCATCAATATTTTTTATAAATCAAATTAGGATCATAAGTTTTTTACCTGTAAGAAAAAGGTTGTATAACAACACGACACAATAAATCAAATATACCAAGATCATATCCGTCATATTCCTCTTTCGTATAAAGCATTTTTTTTTATTATTTCAGTTCAGTTTCGTCAAGAATGATAAAGACCTTTAATGACCATTCCAGACAGTGTTCATCATCGTCGTCATTTCTCTGTGGGGAGACAGAAAAATCTTAAGCCCAGAGTCAAGCATGACCAAGTCAAAAAAAAAAAAAAAAGTTTATACGATAATGAACTGACGGATTTGGATAGTGTTTCATCACCAGTTCGAAAATTACAGAAACAATCAATTATCTAACGAAAGAGGAATATAGCGGTGAAGTAGAAAAATATTTTTAAAAAGTGTTTTTATACTTAGTGCAAGGAGGTTTTATTCAAAATAAGTGTGAGAGTGAAGTGCTTGTGGACTGCTGATCTCTTTAAATACAAGTACGGTGGACTGGGCTGAACAGAACTACCTTAATTCATTGTATGAGATCGTATTTTCGATTGATTTATTGAAGAAAAAATTTTTGTTTTAATAATTTTGTAAACTAAAACTTACGATGAAACAAAAATATGGAAATCAAAACTTCGATGTAACGTTATATCCATAAAATTTATAAAACATGAAATGAAATAACGATGAACTGTGTTTTTAGATAATGAATATTCGATGAAACGAAATTCTAGGATGTGTTAAATATTGAACAAACAGTTCTGCGATTCGTTTTATGGGTAATGAAATTTGTTGAATGATATGATATGATACACTCCCAGGCAAATACACATGCCAATTGCCCACCGTTCATTAGCCATCAAGAAAAAAAACGGGCTAAAACTCAGCACGTTTATTCTTCCCTTTCAATATTGTTTCTGATTCACTTAAAATTTGTAACTAACATGGACAGAAAGGGACGAAGAGTTTGTGGCAGAATGACCGACCCCTTTGCCTCGCGGAGATTATTATAAAATATAAAAACTTGTTCATTCTGCACATAAAACCTGTCGTGACAAGAAAAGTTTTCCCACGACTTATAAAGAGACATAATCTCTCTAATCTGTGAAGCCAAGAATATTTTTGTAAAAACTTAACCTTCTGTGTCCTGACTTGCTGTGTAAAAAACCGTATTTATAAACTACGTGTTTCTCTTTCACTACTTTTACTCGTAACAAAGGGAAGTTAAACCTTCTCCCTCATATGGTGAGTCCCATCAGCTTTGGCGACTACAATAAGTACTTTAAATGAATAAACTTATGTAGCCAATAATTTAACATAGTCTTCAATATTACAACCGGTCCAGGAAGCAAAATACAAGTGGCCATTGTGTTTTTTCTCTAATATTAGTTCCGAGGATGCTTCTTACTGCTGACAGTCGGATTGCCAAAATGGCACAACTCAAGTTGCTTAATTTTTTGGACGTGAACATGTTTTTATTTTTATTCTTTTGTGTACGATAAATAAATGGCAGTCCAGCCTACTTGTATTAATAGAGGTGAGAACTAACCTGGTGGCGCTGTAGGCACAGTATTTTTCGGTGCTTCAGTGTTGCTCTTGCCAAAGGTGGTGAGTGCTTCTGAGGTCTCGCCCGTGAGCCAGCCAGTAAGAAGGAGCGGCAAAATGGCCGCCGCAGCCTGCCTCCGGCACCACATCTCAACCCGCCAAAACACACGCATGGTGTACAAACTCTTTCGATTAAAACTTTACGGAACTTTGACAGCTGCACGCTGTTTACAAAGTCTCTTTGGATTGTCACTATAAAGTTTTTGAATGTAAAATAGTTTTGTTTTGTTTTTCTGTTGTGTAGCTATGTGAAGGTGAGTAGAGGTAAGTAAAGCAAATCTTTGTTTTATATTTAAAAAGGTATGTGGATTTCGACTATCCAAAAACTGTAAAGAAGTATTGTAGGTCAGGTTATTGTAACATGTCTTATGCAAGCAAATTATTTAGTTACTACTTGAAAAAAGTTATTAATATACAAAATACAGCTTATTTATTTTGTACTTTATCTATGCTATTTAAACGTTTCATATTAGGTATTTCAGATCTGTCATAATGTTCCTTGTGTACTTCTACGTGGGAGGTATGTGTAAAGAGTGAATGTTGTTTATTGATGTGGTTTTACTATAATATGTAAGTGCAGTACGTCTTGAATTAATTATAAAACACGTATACTTTCATATATCGACCGCAACAAAAAGTTAATTATGTATGTGTCGCGATTTAATTCTTCAAACTTGTTTTAAGATTAATTGCGTTTCTCTACACCCGCTGCTTTCACTATATTGTCAACCTTTAAAAGTAGTAGAAATCTTAATAAATTGTTAGTTTCTTTTTAATGTTTTTTAGTAAAACAATAGTATTTTTTCAACAGATCGGACTAAGATGTGGTGTTAAAGGCTACACGAATAATGTGATTTGATAAGATTTTTTATATAGCAGGACAAGGCTATCTTAAGAAAAATAACCCCAAAACTTACTGTTGCTGCAGCTTTTGTGGTCTCTGATAAGAACTAAAACACTCAAATATCCTGTAATACAATCGTTATTATAACATACTTTGTAAATGGTTCCTTAATGCTCCTTTTTTCATCGGAGATAGGAAAATCTAGTAGGTACAATTAACTAGTATATATAGTGTGTTTTGTAAATAAAGATACTTATATCTACGCAATATTTTAAGTGCTGTATACCAGAAGCACTTGCCTTGCGTTCAACTATAAAATGGCGTTTGTTTGAGGTAATTTGTGTTAAGCCATTCATTTGTTAACTGACCACAGCATGCCGCATGAGTGTGATGGGTGTACATCCACAGATAGAGAAACAGAAATTCAATACTTAAAATTAAGTAAGACCACTGTAAATATTTGCGAGTGCTTTAGCAAATACCTAAGTTTAGTTAACAATACTACTCGTAATCTTTGGCTAGTAATAGTAATAATACCTACATTAATTTTACTTATATAAATTAATGAGAAATATTACTGAAAATACTTCTTACTGTGTTAAATTACTTGAATAGTCATAAAGATGATTGCATCTTTATATGAATTCAGCCTTATATATCCTGTGCTGAACACAGACCTTCCTACATGGAAAGGATATATGATAAATTGTGACCTTAACACTACGCTGGTGAAATGCATAACATACATTATGCCTATGTCCACGAATGAGTAAACGGGGTATTTTCACCCATGGTTGGTCTGATGAGTCCTTACTTGACAGTGCGCCGATTGCCATGCACCGGACACAGAGGCAAGCGCTGTTCAAAAACTATAAGTGCTTATGTTATAGTCAAACAAAGTACAGGTTGGCTGTCCAAGATTTATCGAGTGGATATTCTTATTGTTTTTACATCCTAACTAGTATTGGTCCAGCGTAGTGGTGTAACGATACTCATGTGTTTCTCCATGTATGAAAGTTTGTGCCAACATGTGACATATATGGTGCATATGATAAGACAATAAAAGAAACAACAACCAATTTAACTAAGTTCGCCTAAAAAACCGTTCCTACTTCTTCAAACTCATCTAATTATACTCTATAATAGGTAGGTTAATTTCTCTATGGTAGGTGTGAGTGTGAGATAACTGCAAACTGTCTTCAAGCGGTTTATACATAGCTGAGAATTTTTTTTTATTGTACTGTGACACTTTTTAATTAATATATGCTCTTTTTAATTAAAAATTGGTCGGGAAATAAAATTTTATTAGAATGTTTTTTATCCAAAGTGATATTGAAAAGAAAGAAATAGAACTCCCAAATCCCGCCATAAACTCCCAACTAGACTGTAAATGAGGTGCATTCCCTTTTAGCATGAGATGAATTTATGCCCTTAATCGTGGATACATGACACAGAGTAAAGAAAGTCTTCTTCTAGACAAAATATTGTAAGCGTACCTTATCACCAAACTATTCTTAAGTGAAACAAGTAATCTTAAGCCTGTTTTTCTACCAAAACTATGCGTGTACAGAGGTGTGGGAAGAAAATAAACCAATAGTATTTCCCCATTTTTTAACTCACTTGAAACGAAGCAATCCAAATGGTTAATATCTCGCACACACAGATACCTCGCATAGCTGTGAAGACAGCAGCCTAATAAAAAGGAGCTTGTCTAGAAGTAACTTTATACTGTGCCAATGATAAGCAAAGCTTGTCCTGTTATATAGAAAATCTTACCAGGTGCTGCAGTAGTTGTTGCCGGGCTCGGCGGGTCAGTACTCGCTTTGCCCCAAGACGAAAACCCGAACGCATAAGTCGGTTGTACATACATCCATGTTACATACACGGATATAATAACAGTCGATTGAATCCACCATGTCATATTCATACTTTTCGGTGATTTTCCCGCCTTTTATAACTGACTCTCTAAACGCGAAGTTAGTGCTTTGTCTATGGATCCGTGTGTTGGCATGTAAGATGTTTCTTTTTTCAAAAAATAAAAGTAAGATTTTGGTGTTAGAAACGAAGTTTTTAAATGTTTCTTTTTAAAACATAAAAGAGTAAAGTTTTTATATATTGGAACATAGACTTGTTATATAAATGTTTAAAAATATTACAAAAAGAAGTTTTAATTAACAAGTAAATTTTACTAAATCTCCAAAAGTAAATAAGATTTTCTTAATACTTTACAACCGGCCAACGAAAAAATAAGTAAAAAAAAGAATTATATTTCAATTGTATTTCAACACGACACAGACGTATGATAATAAAAAAAATCCTTATTATTGCACACCCGTTTACATGAAATAACTCAATAAGTTGAAAAAGGAATATTGTTACTAAACAGCATAGTATCTACAATTTCGAAGCCCATAAAAATAGAGTAAAAATGCCAATTCAAAAATAAAAAAAGTATATTATTGTAAGGAAAAAAATTTGCTGCAGAAATAATGTACTTTCGTGCTTGTCCCATTATATAAGGCCTTACCCGAAATAGTAGGCGTGGGTTGAAATAAATTTGTCTCTGTTCTGGCACCACCGAATACTGGACTAAAGGCAGCGGAGCATTGGTCGAGAAGATAAATTGATAACAATAGACCCAGCCAGTCCGCCATTTTCTATTCAATGCACAAAAAAAATTCAACTCGAAAAATTACATTTACAAACAATAAAATTATATTTACATATGAAAATAATTTTGCTAATAGTTATTTACAAGCCCGTTAATATAAATGTATTTATATTTTTGTGCATTTATTTTTATTTACAGTTTGTTTTTAAAACGATTAAAATTCTGTGCTTCCTTTAAGAAGTGGCACAACTTGTCTTACATAGAATTTCAACGTTTTCTTTGCATTTGTATTAAAATATGGATATGCCAAGAACATCCTTTTAATTAACCAATAAATGCCCACAGTACTTCTGGAAAAACATTTTTTACAAATATAAATAAAATGTTACATTCCTTTTAAATCAAGTTGTGCCACTTTTCACAGGAGGAACCAAATTAACCCCCGGACTTTTATTATATAATGGGACAATATTGTAAACCTGTAAATGTACGAGTTGTGTTAATAATTCCTTGCATGTGATTTTGTAGTGAATCCTGTGTAGTGGAGTGCCTCTAGTGTAAATTAATTTAACATCACAAATAGGCTATAATTTTTAAAACAATAAATTTGTAGTTAAAATGTGTTACGCATAAGAAAATAAATCTCTTTTGCTTTAAGATGAATTTAAAATACAAATTCATTCTTACAAATTCAAATTTGTCAGTATGCAAAAATAACAAAAGAACATTTGGCCAAAAAGACATTTGCGCCATTTAATTTAATTTGCCCTTATTGC
Source organism: Parapoynx stratiotata (assembly GCA_910589355.1). Taxonomy (NCBI): domain Eukaryota; kingdom Metazoa; phylum Arthropoda; class Insecta; order Lepidoptera; family Crambidae; genus Parapoynx; species Parapoynx stratiotata. The sequence continues at coordinate 2,362,569 of OU342476.1, read as the reverse complement.
GCCATTTTTTACTAAAGATGACTCTAATCTATGGTTTTTTTTTTAATTTTCTCACCGTTTGACCTTTTGAGCAATAACCGATTTCTGATGTTAAAATCGAGTGAACACGGCATGTCCCATTATATAAAAAAAATTACCGGGTGGAGTAGTCGGCGCAGCGGGCGGGGGTCTGGTGTTAGACACTCCGAAGGTGCTGAGGGCTTCAGAGGAGTCTCCAGCTAGACTCACGAGTACCAAGGGCAGAAGCAACGCTGCCGCCGCTTTACGGGCCATCTCGGTAAGACGAAACATTTAAAAACTTACACCTCCTTTTAGAAAAAAAGTATTGAACTTCTTGGTTTGAATTAAAACTCCTTTTGAGTGGAACTGGCAATGTTTTAGGCGCGATTTTAGATTCTAGTGTGATAAAAAAAATAGTTTGTCTCATAAATTTATAGGAGTCTCAGTATTTATGAGAATTTTCTTGTTTACAATGTAAGTAGAAAACAACACAATAATGATACAATACTGTTCCTTAATTATTTACATCGTGTATTCCATGGATCCGTAGTAAGACAAAGTTAAGTTATTTTTCTCTTTGCTTGTACGGCAAAAGCTCTGGTATATGGGAGCCTTCAAACTAAGAAATTCTGGAAAACAAAATAAGAGTTGTCCGTGATTGTGTTTATAGTGTGTAGTAAACAGTAAAAGTGAAGTGTTAGTCGAACCATAAATTCATTTCTAGATAACAGTGTTAAATAATTAATTCATTTCAATCAAAATAGATTCTTTTAAATTTAATACAGAAATGAATTTGGTATCTCTTGAATTTGAAATATCTTATTAACATGTGTATTTAATGTAAATATCCGATACTGGTAAATGTTCAGCAGCGGTACGCTTAATATATTAAGGATGCTGCTATGGTTTTGACAAAAAGCCTTTTATATTTTTACTAATCGTGTAAGTGCAAAATCCTGCTAAAATTGCTTTAATTAGATGCAATATTTAAGAAAATGGTAACGGTTATATTCACTATAATTAAAGCTGTTATGCCAGAAAGAAAAGAGTATTTAATCGAAAGTACATCAAAATAATTATAAACACTTTTTCTTCATTGTGTTAGAAAAAACCTCCATGACCGCGTCACGCCAAGAAAATTTGAATATCTTTACTGATGATTTTAAATAGAAATTTGTCGTAATTTTTTTTACCAATTGCGAATATTTACAGAAAAGACACGATCTTGAAATACATTGTGTTGTATTCTTATTGTAATATAGTTACTGACAATAGCTACGATAAATCTTTAATGTGGTTTTTGGATAGGCGTGTGAATATTATAATTTGCTAAAGATATGTTGGTTTTCAGATTAATCGGATTTTGTATTGCATTATAGTAGTATACTCATTAGGTTTAAATAATTTGCAATATATTAACAAGAAGTAAATATAGTGTAATAAAAATATTATTATCTAAAAAACTTTATGTAGAAGGTAGTTTCCAAAACGCTGACAAAAATTTTACTTGACTTAGAAACGTTGTTGTCAATATCATTCCTTAGCGGAAGATAGAGATGACATTAGTTTTACCAAAGTTTACTTTAGTCTACGCTTTAGAATAAGGTTTCACTGCTAATTCTCAAATGTCGGATAACGGCTTCGATTAGAAAAGTCACGTGCCATCTCGCTCTGATTGGCCGCAATAGAAGAGACAGGGATACAGATTACGCGACTCGTTTGTTATGCGACAGTTGAGATTATTGGGCATGAATCGTCACATTAATAAAATGAAATGGCGCCTTAAATTCAAATACAAATTTTACAAACGGAACATTAAATTAATTTTTTTTTATCTTTAATGTGTGCAATATTTCTTTCACAATAAAACAGTTTTTCCTGTAAGTGCTATTATGAGTTATTAAATGAATTGGTCAAAGATTAAAATTAGATAATTAATGTTATAATACTTAAGCAAAAGTTGCACACTATGGACGAATTTTGAACACAATAATTTTCTGTACTTTCAAAAATAATGGCGCGGCATTGATTTGACACCGTATATATATGACATAAATCAAATATTTTTTCATTAGTCAACAATCAGATTTTTAATTTTGATATATTTGTTTGATAATTTTGATATAAAATGTGTGATACATTGCACACATTAATGTAAAAAAACAAATTTAACACCTAAAAAAAATATTTCTGACCATTTTACTTTTGATTTGGCTTTGCTAATATGACTCATTATGACGATTGGATTAAAAAGATGCTATTAATGCTGAGCTAAATAAAGTATACAGATTCAATTACAAAAACGGTTAACCCTTTAATTTTTTCAATAGAATTTATTATGTGTTATTTTGAAATTTTTTGGCATTTTATTATAAATAATTAAATATCTGTGACCACAGATATACATTGACATATATGACGCAAATGCATGTACTGCGCGTGTTCTAAACTAACTAAAAAGTAACAAAAAAAATCTCATTTTTTTGTGATAATTGGCGGGCATCGGCGGCATCGATATCTTTCAATCAGTTTAAATCTCTCGTCTCATAATTACGGCTGTGACGTCACACTACACGTTAAAAAGTTGACACGCTCGGTTTCAATACAAACCGTTATATCTGCGTTATCTATGTACAAAACAAACAATCATATCTTCACGCCTCATCATATTGGCATGCACCGGGCACAATGTGAGGCGATCAATCACAATCAACTGTTGTACAAACCATTGTTAAAAGTTGATTCGTAATTTGGCCAATAGATGGCGCTGTTCCCAAGGACGGCAATTACTGAAACACGCTATTTAGTTTTTTCACCGAATGTATATAGGCTCCGATTTTTTATATGTAATAAATTCTTTTTGTATGGTTTAAAGGCATCTTTTATTTAGAACCTTTTCCATTACACCATCAGCAGCGACCTGTTGTACCCAAGGTTATACAACTGTCCTTACATAAGTTACCGCAAAAGCAGGTTAAGATTTACAATACTAAATTGCATACAATTTCACACCAGTCTCATGATTTAAGAGCAGCTCGGTGACGTAGTGGTTAGTTCGGCTTTCGATCGAGAACAAAGCTACCTTCGCCAAGGTCAGACCGTGGATAGGTGACCAAAACTTTGTGATCTCGAGCTCCTCCGTTCTTCGGAAGGCACGTTAAGCCGTTGGTCCCGGTCGCCATTGCAACCGTTTACCGACCACCCCGCATTGGGCAAGCGTGGTTACGGCCCATACTCCTCATGTGTTTCTTCATGAGAAAGGCCTGTACCCAGTAGAAGGACGTATATAGGTTGAGGTCGGACGAGGACGGAAATTAATATTATTTGACGATGCTGCTGAGTAACTCTGTCTGTCTCGCTTTCACGTCAAAACTACTGAACCAATTTAACCGAAATTTGGTACACAGATAGTCTAGAGCCTGAGAAAGGACATGGCTACTTTTTAGCCCGATATTCCCATGGGAACGGGTACCGCACGGGTGAAGCCGCGGGAAGTTATTAATATTAATAGTATGTGCATACTAATAAGCAATAATGTAGATTACTCTAACGACTCCGGCTATTAAAAAGTCATTAGTATAATTGCATGGGAAAATAAATTACTGTTATAGTGTAGTAGGTACGGTTTAGAAGATTTTTATAATACGAGTACTTTTGACGAGTTCGAGTCGTGTGGTAGCGATTCATTAAAAGAATACTACCAACCTATCTCTTCCTTTGGGTGTCGTAAAAGGCGACTACGACGGGCCGACGGGCTCACCACCTGTCACGCGGTCTATGGCAGTGGGCTTTTGCGGTGCTTTTGCCTAGTCTCTGTCTAACCCTTAGGGGATAACATAACAGGGTAAATGTGGGTGTTAACACCTCTGCCTATCCCTAGAGACGTGATCATATGATAATTATGTTTGTAAAAAAATTTGTAACCCAAAAAAAATATTTTTTGCTTAAATTCAAGCGCTTGGTTCTATTTAAACGAATATAAGAGTCTACAGTCTCGAGGATCGCTGACGTAGTGGTTCGTACGTTTCGGCTTTCGATATTGAAAACAAAGCTACCTTGTCCATGGTCAAGCCTTGAATGGGTGACCAAAACTTTGTCATCTCGAACTCCTCCGTGCTCCGAGAGCCACGTTAACCCGTTGGTCGCTATGGCCGTTTACCGGTGGTGTTACGGCTCATGTGTGTGTCCATATAGGAAGGCCTGTGTCAGCAGTGGGACGTATTAATGTTGACACCGATAAGATGCTGCTTGTGTTATGGACACTAGATGACGGATAAATATATTTAATAGATAAATACATACAAATATCGTAAATAAATATATATAAATTCAAGACTGTAGCACAAATGCCTAAAAATTTATCCCTAAAAATAAAAAAAAATGCTTAAATTCAAGTCAAGGGATGTAAAAAAAGGGGAAATACCATTTTTTTCAATTTTTTTGGTTGCCTGGTTGTCTGTTTGTACGGGCTAATCTCCGAAATGGCTGGATCGATTTCAACGAAATTTTGCATGGTGATACCTTATATCCCTGGATACATCTTAGAGCAACATCTTTGCCCGCGACTTCGTCCGCGGTTACTATGGTTTTTTAACTATCCCACGGGAACCCTTTAATTTTCCGAAATAAAAAATATCTGAGATGTTGACCAGGGATATAAGGTATTTTTCCTCTTTTTACCCCCTGACTTGATTTTAAGCATATGTTTGCTATGCACAGACATTCGACCTCTACAGTTTTATTATATGAATAGATTTTTGGTATTTCCCCTCTTTTTACACCTCCCTGACAAAATTTTAACAATTTTTTTTCTATGTACAGACATTCGACCTCTACCATTTTATTTATGTATAGATTTGAAGCATTTGTATTTTCATCGAGTGTAGCTTTGAAAAACTTTTTTAAAAAATTTACTGGCGAACGAAGCTTAGATAAAAAGAATAATTTAATTATTTAATTTTAAATTGGGTATGTTACGCGTTTATTAAGTATTTCTGTATACTTTACTTCGGCCAAAAACCTGGTCAAAAATATCAAAGTTTACTTACAGTCTGAATAATTTTATAGATGCATTTTGACAGATGAGCTTTATGGACCATTTACATTGGTATGGGAATCGATTATCTCACTACATATAACTGTCAAAATGCATTAATTATTCAGACTGCAGCGGCTTACATTAAATTTACACGAATGCTACGAAACAGAAGATATACCACGAAAATTCCTCTGCAATAACAACAGAAACCCGCCTATAACCATCGTCCGAACTCGACTCATCATCATCATTATCCTGCCCTTTTCCCAATTTCATTTGGGGTCGGCGCAACGAGTCTTTCTCCTCCACTCTCCCCTATCACACGCCTTATCAACATTCACTCCCATCCTCGCCATGTCCTCATTCACACAATCTATCCATCTCTTCTTTGGTCTTCCTCTCCCTGCATTACCATCCACTCTCATATTCATAACTCTTCTCGTTACATGCTCATTCTCTCTCCTCCAAACATGTCCACACCACGACAGTCGCTTTTCTCTCACTATACAAAATAATTTAGATTTTAAACTTTCGCGTTGCATTGAGCGCGCTTTCGCGTTGTTGAAACGTCGAGCAGTAAGTAGTGTCTATATACTACATAATGTACGTCAAATGTAGTCTCTTTGTTATAACTTTTATATACAAAAAATTTGCTAACATCTTTGCTATTTTGCTTTTTAAATTTGCTTGCTTATTTGCTTAGCGTACAGTCACGTGCAAAAATAACACTTCTGACATTTAGGCCCAATTGCGCGGTCGGGAGTTAGCATCTAACCCTGGGGCAAATATATGGTCAAACCCTGGGTTAAGCGCTAACTCTCGATCGTGCAATTGGGCCTTAGAGACTTTTATTACGAGTACAGGCGTATAAAGACTATCACCTGTCAAATACGTATACATATTTTTGAATGTGACAAAGAACGCAATCGCGTATAGGATTTTATTCGGAGTATCCCTTCTGTTTCTTTTGAATTTTTGTTTTGACCAGAAAAAGACAAATAATTTTAGAAGTAGAATACTAGGGATGGAACCTTAAGCATCCGTAATCTCCCCCCAAAAAATTGTCCTAGAATAAAATAAGAGGAAAATTATCCTCTAATTACATAGGAATAAAGGTCATATTTGCCCCTAGTGAATGAGATTTATTTTCCACACATTTACTACAGTTATACAGAGTTATTTTTAATGAATCTACACCCTCGCAAGACTAGCTACCTAACATCTTAAATAACATTTGTTTTGTACTAGTTTAACCATAACCCAATACATTTAAAATTGATTTTACAACCTTAAAATGTACTGTCGTGACATTAGTAAGTCTATGTTCCGTTCATACGAAAAGGCGGCACCCGTGACGGTCGTGCGATGCGCACAGAGCTAGGACAATCAGAAATTGATATTTATTTTTGTATGAAAGTAAAATGGGTCAAATTATCTAAAGTCGTAGAACAAATGTTGTTATTTATGATGTTAACTATCTTGTACTGAGAGTTTGTTGATTAAAAAAAATCCTGTATAAGTTAATGGAGAAAAACAATTTGCGTTCTGTCCATTGTGAAAGATTATGGATGCTTATAGCCTCTGCCGGACTTACCGTGACCGTTCTAGGACCGTATAAGACAAAAACATCTTTGTATGAATTGTATGAGAGCATGCCACTATAGTCCATTTTTTAATTAGTCAGTGATTTAACAGGTTGGAATGTCATTGAGCGTTAAATAATTTGAAATATCTAAGGCTATGTGATATTTTAAAATGAATATGTAATTTTGAATCAACCTTTGAATATTATAAAAAACTAAGTAAGGACATGACCATTAAACATTTTTAAATCGGAACTAAAAAAATGGTTAATTGATAAATTTTTCTATTAAATGAAAGAGTACTTTATTAATGTTTATTTTGCATACCAGTTTCTGGCAAAATATTGTGAAAATTAAATTATTATGAACACCTTATCATGTAACATATTTCATGTGAAATAAAAAGTCTTTGTCTTTGTCTTGCTTTAATTATTAAAAGTGGATTTGATTTTAGATTTTATATAAATACCTAACTTTATCTTTAGAAATTTCAATTTAACTGAAGCAAAATGACATTAGAAACTGTCAAACCATTTTGACAAATTAAAAAGTGGACTATTGAACGGTCCGTCACCGGCCGGCACATTCTCATACATTTCATAAAGGTCTTGGCAAAGTCATCGTGGTATGATTCGGTGTAGTGGACAGAGACCTATAAAGTCCTAACTAAAATTAAAAAAAACAAAGTGTTGTTCAAAGCAGCTGTGCGACATGCCTTATCTCTAAGAATTGTAGAAGAAAATGTAGACGCCTAAATCAAAAATATTGAATTATTTTAAAACACTGTTAATAACATTTAACAACAAACAAATAACACTTTAGGCGTATTATTCTCAGACTTTTGTGTAAAAAAATTACTCGTAAATAGTTTTCTTGTTCTCACAATAATAAAAAAATAACTCAAATATATTCCTTAATATTATTTACCGAATTTATAATTTAATACAACTGAAAGTTATTAAAAAAAATACCAAAAATTGACAATAAACAAAAACAGTTCACAATTTTATTTTCGAAAAAAAAAACATAAAAACAGAAAAAGTGCGGGAAAGCGGTGCGCTGCGTTTTTTAAACGTCGAAACTTTTTAATATTCGCATTTAGAGTCTGCAAAGAGACCGTACAGCAAAAAGTTTTTAGTTGTTCTCTTTTTTAAATGTCTTCTTTAATCACAGAGGTGGGTATATGAGTTAGTTACAATTTTTGCTGAGGAGCCCGGGTCTCTTCCACGGAGTTCAACGCGGTACTGAAAACTCAAGGTAGACTGCAAGGCCGTTCTTACACTACAGGCTGTTCTAAAACGAATTTGTCATCGTCTTGAAACAGGATGAAGATTTTTTCTCACTTTATTTTTTATTTGTGAGGAAGTGAATTTTTATTGAAACGAAATGAAATGCTTTATTTTGCTAAAAATATGGTCGGTACAGATCTTATAGTTTAAAGAAGCTCAACATGTTTGCTGAACTTTCAGCATGCAATATATGTTTTTATAATTTTAATAATAGATAAAATGATTTAACATAATTATATTTCAACTTGTCAAAAAGAATGTACCAACTGCTTTTATTGCCTAGCATCTCGTAAAAGGCGACTAAGGGCGTATTGGGTACTGGGTCTGTGATTGTGTAGGCGATGAGCTAGCCACTTGTTACTACTCTTTCACGATTTTTCATCTGACCAAACCCAATTTTTGTATGGCTAAATGTGGTCTTAAGGAACACAGTGCTCCTTGGACTCTGCCTGCCCCTTCGGGGATTACAGGCGTGATTGTATGTATGTATGTATAACTACATTACGGTTTTACCTATCTTACTGCGACATTATAATCTGAATATTAATATGAATTTATCTAATAAATATATTTATCCGTCATCTAGCATCAGTAACACAAACAGCATTACTTGCTTAAAATGGGGATAGATGATAGGTGTGAAACTGTGAATGTCTGAAGATATTTTTTAATTTATTAAACTGCTTAAATGGTCTAACAACTAACCCAAACTAAGTTAAAAATAGAAATTTTAACAAAAAAAAATTGTTGGAGAATAATGGAGAAACATCAACCTGTATATAATATTACAAGGAAGGAGGGCCGCCCCTACATAATAATACAGCCGAAGTAGCTCTCAGGAAACGCTGGGCTATTTATAGGTAAATATTACTGTACATATATAGGAGCTCGGTGGTGTAGTGGTTAGGACGCTTTGGTTTTCGATATCGAAAACACAGCTACCTTCGCCGTAGTCAGGCCTTGGATGGGTGACCAAAACTTTGTGACCTCGAACTCCTCCGTGCTTCAAGGTCACTTTTGCAACTATTTCTACCCACCAAACCCGCATTGGGTCAGCGTGGTGTTACGGCCCATACTGCTCATGTGTTTCTCCACGAGGAAGGTCTGAGCCCAGCCGTGGGACGTTATAGGCTAAGGACAACAAGAACAACGATTACTGTATATGTAATATAATGTAAGGTAACGATAGGCGGGCGGTTGGGACGGATGGCACTACGGCAAGAGGTCGCGGGTTCAATCTCGCCGTCTGTACTAATGAGTTTGAATAAATAATTAAAATAAAATAAATAAATAAATATCCTCAGACATTCACACCTATCAACTAGTCTCATTTTAAGCAACTAAATGCTGCAAGCTTGTGTTACGGATACTAGATGACGGACAAATATATTTAATAGATAAATACATATAATTATTCAGAATATACATAATATAATACATATAAACATCCAAGACTGGAGAACAAATGTCTGAAAATTCATCACGCAAAGACTTTGCCTTCACTGGGGGTCGAACCCAGGACCTTTCGAGATGGCGACGCCTTGAGACCGGCGTACAGACCACTCGACCACGGAATAAAACTTATGTAAAATTTGTTTTCTTGTTGATATCGCTTGCCTGGCACTGTGAGGTGCATGGCATCAGGCTCTCCTGTTGCGTGACTTACCTTATAAAATAATAAATAAATAAATATCTTCGAACATTCACACCTATCAACTAGTCCCATTTTAAGCAACTAATACTCCTTGTGTTACGGACACTACATGATGGATAAATATTTAATAGAAAGATACATATAAATTTCACACATGTAAAACAACATAACTATTAAAATATATCAATAGAATAATTGGAAATACACAATATTTTCGATGTCAAACTTTTAAAAAGCTCTGTCCGTAACTATTAAGTTTCAGAACATTCTTATAAAATAATTGCCTCTGCTAAAAATATACCATATATTTGAGCTCGTATTATTTAATTTGATAATTTTTTGTAAGTTTAATTGTGTTAAAATTAGACACAAAGACAATTATTAAATTAAATTAAATAATAAATTAATATTTAATATTAATATTTAACTAACACACACACACACACTTTTTTATTTATTAATATTTTATTAAATTGGTGTTTTGTATGGAGATTTTGGGGAATTCTGCATTTTCCATACTAACATTTTATCAGTTTTCTTCACAACGACAAATCCAGAGATAATAATATTTGGCATGTATCATTAGACAAGCTTTAGTAATATGTGTAATATCACACTTCATAAAAATTATTTATCGTTTTTAAGTGAATGCAAATAAAATGATGTATTCGGGAGGCACTTAAAAAGAGTTGTCTCCGTGTCCAATTTTAACACAATTAAACTTACAACAAATTATCAAAACAAATCAAAAGAACTCAAAAATAGCGTCTATTTTTAGACGAGGTAATTATTTTTAGGAATACTAGGAATCTTAATAGTTACAGACAAAATACTAAGACAAAATAAAAACACCAATTTCATAGGTAAGGACCCAATATTTCGAGATAAAGAAAATATGGTATTGTTTGCACGAGAAAATTCAGAAGACAAGAGATAATTCAAATGTAACACAAAGAAAAGATCTAAATTCAAAATTAAATAGATTGTTATCAAAACCCTTTTCTAACAGAATATTTTTATTGGAATCTCAAAAGGCTGAATCCGAGTGTTAATTTATGTTCGTGCTTAGGTAATGCAATTTATTTATGAAAATTATTATAATTATCTTTTGTCTTTGTTAGATATTTTTTTATATCTTTATGTTGTTTACTATATGTTACATTATTATTATTTATTATATTATCCTGTTGTTTCTATGAAATTGTATACAATTTAAAAAAAAGTAAAATCTTAATATATAATATTAGGTTGCGGAGGTACGGTCTTTGAGCGCTCGTCCGCACTCAAGGTGTCCACGGAAGACCAGCGTCGTGGTATTCCACGCCCGACATAAGCTGAGTGCGACTCCTATTAACCTGTATTGCTTGTTATATCATTATGTATTGTCTTTGTCTGTCTTTGATTATTTTTTATGTAATTTCTTACTATGTGTGTAGGTACTGAATAAAATTTTATTCTATTCTATTTTATACTATAAGATGCCTTTTCACGGCTCTTTTGAAGGAGGAGGAGAAGTAGGAAGGAGGGAACACGTGTGCCGGTAGAGAATTCCATGCTCTGGATGTACGAGCAAAGTATGATTCCCTAAACCTTTTAGTACGCGCGGGCAAAGAGGTCACCGTATATGCGTGGCTCCGCAATCCGGCACGCGTGCTCCTTAGCAGGAAAGGGGAGGGTGGGACAAGGTTAAAAAGCTCTTCAGAACATTCCCGTGGTACATCCGGTAAAAGGTGCTTAACGACGCTGACGTTTAACGTTTTTTGTGAATATATTTATTTATTTATTCAACCATTAAGCACAGTTTTCCTTAAGACCACATTTAGCCATACAAAAATACGGTTGGTCAGATGAAAAAATCGTGAAAGAGTAGTAACAGGTGGACAGCTCATCGCCTACACAATCACAGACCCAGTACCCAATACGCCCTTTGTCGCCATTTACGACATGGTAGGCAAGAAAAGCAGATGGCACATTCTTTTTGTGTCCCGAAGCAACACGGGACTAGTTTGTACTAATATGATGTTCTCAACCTATATGATGTGCTAATTTGCAAAATAAAACCGCAATGCTGTATACGTAAAATCCAATGCTCTTTATTCATTTTTCGATTTTCATTTGTTTTTCTTTTTTTATGTTGTAAAATTCTCTCTGGTTGCAGAACCTTTTGAGCCACACGTTAACAGTAGAGGTTGATTCCGCCATTTCGTGCAAAAAGCAATTCCATGCGAATTTCCCTATTTTACATGTTTTTGTCTTAAATCTAATTTTTACAGTAAGAACAAACATAAAATCCTTAAAAGTTGCATAGTTAATATTTCAAATTAATCATTTAGTTTATGAAACAAAAATAAAAAACTACCTCAAAAATCATTCCTCTCTGTTTCCAGATAGGATTCTCGTCGGGAATTTTCACATTTATTAGTTTACTTTTTAATTTATGACCTTTGTTAATATTTTATATGAAACACAAACTCAAAACCTTTTAATTAAGTATTTTCATTGTGTATTTATTTCAACATTAATACAAGAACAGCTAACTTTTAAAATTGTAACGGAAAAAATGTCATCGCCATCCGTATCGAGAAACTCTTTCATATCGTCGATAATTGTAACATCCCTAATAAAGTTCTAGTTTCAACGTGTGTCTACAGGCCAGTCGTAGGTGACAACTGATCTTGGTGGACGTGTGTGCATTGCTAGCAAAATTATTTACGTTCTTTACCTTGTTGATAGTGTTTCGTCCAAAAATCTGTTCATTACATTCCTGCAATTTCTCAAGGCATTTTAACAAGTAGATTATTATATTTACCCCATATGTTCTTCTCTATTAATAATTATATTCCCATATTAATATAAAGTTTATAATACATTTTGTAGCGAAATTATTAAAATAAATGTTTAAATTTCTCATTCATCTCCATCTCATTACCATCCGTTCCTTCCACCTTTCTTGCAGGAAGGTAATGAACTGTTTCGGAAGGTAATGAAGTATTTGTACTAGAGTCAACTCTAGACACATTTTTAAAACACAATCTAAATATTACAGTACAATTTGAAGCTATCAAACAACGTAAACAAAATTTAAAAGACAAAGAGATACTCGTGCACGTAGGCTTTAGCGAGAATTATAACCTGAAGTTTAATGAAGAGATACAGTCCTTTAATTTCGGTAGAAGTAGAAAACAAGTATCCCTACATACTGGAGTTCTATACTATAAAGATAGTAACGCAAATAATAAAACTAAATCATTCTGCACTATTATTACCCAAATATAACTAAGGTCACATGGAATTATCAAGAATCCGGCCAAGGCAAGAGCTCTGTATGGGATTGGTGCCGTCGTCAAAAGAACTGCTAACAATTTTATAAAGCATGGCGGAGATGTTGGTTGTTATGAAGATTTTTGGGCGTTAGTTACTAAAAATGTACGAAATGTACATGTTGATATGGTAACAGAGAGTGATATTGAAGGTAAAACATTTCCGCCCAACATTCCAACATTTAAGGGATCAATGCAAGTTCATCAATGCGTCTGAGCTGCTGATAATAATAAAAATTTAACATTTAGTAGCTTCGATTGTCAAGGTTGCACTTATTGTATACATAATAAGCATAATTATAGGCTTTCTTCATTCTGATAATTACGGCGATATGGAGAGAGGTCAATCCAATAATCAGTGTGATAAAATCGAAACCTCTTTTGACAATCAGTCAGTATTAAGTATAGATACAACAACAATTTTGAACAACATGGATGAATTAGATATTTACAGGGTCCAAGCGACTTACAGCTCTCACCGTTGATAAATGTATATACATCTTCTACTACACCAACATCTCCTACATCCAAAATTTATCTGACGTACGTTTGAGTTGAGAAACAATACATTTTATAAGATACCAAAGGAAAATCGAAACCCAAAACAACTAGATGTAGTATGTAAAACTTCTGAACACCAACAGCAATTTGAGACTTTCATTAAATCAACTCCATCAGAAAAACAATTTTAAAAGCACACTTTTTTCGACGACTCAGATGATAGTGATGATTAGGTACAACATACTTTAGAATAGTTAATAATATGTAATGAGAAAAAAATTATAAAAAATAATAAAAGTTTATAGACCGTGTTGATTATGATAATAGAAGTGCTAAGTGATAAAGGATTTTTTGATATTTTTTTTTGTTTGTAAGTATATTATTATATTGTGATTTGCACTCTAGCTTAAGCTATCCAAAATTACTTTTATAGATGTGTTAGTTGTTTTTATGAGTAAATACTGTGATTATGCGACAACGACCCAAAACACTACTTAAGTTCCTATTACTGGGTATATATTATTATTATATTCAATTCAATTCAATTTATTTATTGCGAATACCGGTATTATATATCAGAAAATTATAATAAAGGTAAGGAATATTGTTTTTAGTTTGTATATTGTGATTTTGCACTCTCTAGCGTTCAAAATTACTTTTATAGAATTGTTAGTTGTTTTTTAAAAATAAATATTGTGAGATTGTGTTAGTTAGTTGGCTACTATATGACATTCTTTATTTAGGTTACTATTCGAGACTGAATTAAAAAGCTGAATAGTAATAAAAAACGTTTATTAATAAAATAGTGCTGTTTTGTTTTTCTTTCATAAATTACCGCCTTTTATTATTCATTATAATCCCATCTAGTTACAGTACTGTTCTGCGGTATTTCATTACCATCCCGACATAAATCATTACCATCGCTTGCAAGTTCATTACAATCCTTACAGTTTTCATCACCGTCCATCTGGTAATTTTTAATTGTTATTTTCTCCGTATCTAAATAAGATAGAAAAGTGCCTTTCCGTTTTTTAGAATCTGGGGATGTTCTTAGATGAATCAATAAAAAAAAACAAAACTTAAGTCGATATTTTTTTTTATTCCACGGAACGGTGTTTTTTGCGCGAAACGGCGGAATCAACCTAGAACACTTTTCTTCAGTAGTTTGCATTGAAATGCTAGTGTAATGCATTTTAATTCATCTTGGGAGTTTGGCGTCAAGCGATTGATGGTAGACACTATGGATGTTACTTCGATGAGGTGGATTACCACGATAAAAATCCCATCGTTTTTCACACCACTTGACGATTATTTCAATGATCCTCCATATTGCTCATCATTATTGACACTTATTACACAAAACTACACTGATTTTACGCTGTAAGATCCACTCCGAAACAATATTACAATTACTGAAATAAAAATCAAGTCCGCCATAGTTGAATGCCGCCAAAACTCCTGTAAAATTCTCCCGTGTAGGTAAGGCAAAAGGAACAAAGCCTATACCATGTCTTCGGTATTTTTATTTCTTCAGTATTTGCATTGAAATGCAAGTGTAATACATTTCAATGCGTCTTGGAGGATGGAGAATTTGGCGCCAAATGATCGATGATAGAAACTGTGGAGCTACTTCGATGAGGTGGATTACCACGATAAAAAACTCATCATTTTTCATAACACTTGACGGTTATTTCAGTGATCCTTCACATTGCTCATCATCACAGACGCTTATTACACAAAAGTACACTGATTTTACGTAATAAAATCCACCCCGAACAATATTATAATTATTGAAATAAAAATCACGTCCGTCATAGTCAAATGCCGCTAAAAACTCTTTTCTTTTTTTTACAATATATTTTTTACATGTCTTTGGCCACATTAGAACAAATAGTATTGAACCAAAAAGTTAATAAGCTAATATTTTGACTTTAACAGGCACTGATCTCCTCAAAAGAGGTTGTAATTACTTTCCAATCTATTCTCACACGCAGTGTCGGCATATACCCTGGCCGACAGCTAGCGTGTCTGTATTTAATCGCTATACCTTGCATTTAAGCTGTAAGCTATAATATAGCGATACCGCTGAAATTCAAGGCATTCTGTGTACATACACTTCTATGCTTAAATAGTTAAGTTCAAAAATATAAACGCACATCTTACAGGTCAGTCCTCAGCCTATATACGTCCCACTGCAGGGACAGGCCTTCCTCATGGAGAAACACATGAGGAGTATGGACCGTAACACCACCACGCTGCCCGAATGCGGGTTGGTGGTAGCAGTCGCTATAGCGACCGGGACTAACGGCTTAACGTGCCTTCTGAAGCACGGAGGAGCTCGAGATCACAAAGTTTTGGTCACCCATCCACGGCGTGACCATGGCGAAGATAACTTTGTATTAAATCGAAAGCCAAAGCGTACTAACCACTACGCCACCGAGCTCCTGAATAAATAAGAGTTCGGAGATAGAGGTCTGAAGATGCATGTAAGTTAAGATATGCATCTGAAACAAATGAATCTGAGTCGAACCGCATACATTTTTAAGCTATTGCATAGCTTCTATCGCGGGCCTTGAGCACGGGGACCGAATCCAGAAATTCCGTAACGAAAAAACCTCACGCTCCCCACTCCGATGCGCAAGGAGGTGTGGCTTGAAGGCCGTGCATCGTCTAACGTCGATTCAGTTCGGCAGTCTTCGACACGGCGTTGTGTGCGTGAATATGAATGAACAAAGTGCATTTATTATTAATGAAGAAAGTCACCAAAAAAAATAATGAAAGAAAATTATTTATTTAATAATAGAAAAATTTGTTTTCTTATCGGTCACCACGCTCAAAAAGTGTAACTTTAATTAATATCAAAGAAAAAGAAATACTGCATGAATAAAATAAATAAATAAAAATTATAATTGCATAAGTTGATACAAAATGCTATACAATAGCTTTACCGCGGCAGTCCCCGAGTGCCACACGTCTTTTTTTTTCCAAAATGACTCATTTCCACTAAAAACTCCAAAAAAATTATATGCCAATTTTTTTTCACAACAAAAGAATAAATGGTTCTTAAGGCCATTTCCCTGTATGTTCTAAGGTTTTGAATTTCTCACTACTGTCCCAGTTAAGAAAAACACACTGTATATTATTATTTATAGTTCTCTGTTTAAGTAACAGGTTTCATAGTACCATCTACGCCGTAGCTACGACGCTACGATTAGTAATGATCGCTACAACACGCTACGAATGTTTAGTATGGAGGTAATGACGTCGAAAGGGCATTGTTAGAATTTCTCATGGCAGGAAAATTTATATTTATAAATCTACAGTAAATATCTCGCTATATTGAGGAGCTGGGTTGCGTAGTTGTTCACTATGAATTTCGATTTCAAAACAAAGCTACTTTAGCCTTGGATGGGTGACCAAAACTTTGCTTCGGTTAAGTTAAACCTTTGGTCCCGATCTCAATTGTGACCGTTTTTACCTACCAATCCATATTGGGCCAACGTGGTGGTGTTACGGCCCATACTTCTCATATAATTTTTTTTCATATAGGACAATCAGTTGGACGTATCCTTTACGACGACGAATATAATATTCTTATTTTATAACATACATAATATTAAGATATTATAATAATGTCGTACATGGCGGGATTGAAAGAAAGACCTTGCAAAAGTAATACAGTTTTCTTGGCAATCGCTGTTCATGTACTTTTTCAAACAAAAATTCTACAGAAAATATTTAGGCTCTATATAACTTTTTAATAGGTTATATTAAAAAAGTTATATAGAGCCTAAATGGTCTTAATTATTCTATGGTTTATACCTTCTTGCACCACATGGTCACTTTACGTACCATAAATCCCATGCTAACGTATCCGAACTAACTTTCTGACCTTTGGCCTAACACGCCACTACTTCCTTCGCCTTAAAAAAAAGAAAAGCACGCTGCCAACTTGAAATTGTATGTAAACGAATTTCGACTAAACCCCAAAGAGAATAGGTTCGATTTTCAAATGTTTTCAACTTTTTATTTTTTCTAATTGGCCTTGCTCATAGCATGTGCGTGTTCGCCCTTTCATGTTAATTTGAATTTAGAATTTCGGCCATTTTAGCACGTGAGATTTATTTTGTTTATTACTAAATATTTATTAGAAATTAATATTTTTGTATTACGTTCTTCGTGTTAAGGTCATTGCTTTACGGGCATTATTAAAAGCAATTAAACAGTGATTTATTATCGCGACGAGATTGTGGACCGATGACCTTTCCCTCCATTTTGAAACTTAGGGTTACTACTCTCTGAAGGAGCTCATTGACGTATTGCTTCGTACGTTTACGCTTTCGGCATGGTCAGCCCTTGGATGGGTGACCATTTGTGATATCGAGTTTAAAAAAAAATATATTGATTTTTGTGGTGATGGCTAACATATAACTATGGTAATGAATAATTTGGGGCCCAATAAAAAAAGAATCAACTAGCTACTAGTTTGTTCGTTTATTGTATAGAGGGAAATGGGATTTATTGCCGTTTTTGTAGATTGTGGTGCGGCGGCGGTGGTACAGTCAGCATCAGAAGTAGCTCCTCACTCTAGTACCGTGTCATATTTCCCTAAACACATCATTGCATTTGTATCGAACATTTAATTCGCTACTACTTAAATGGTCATCTATTTTTGATGCTGACTGTACTAGCACTTGGGCGGATACTTTAATAAAATAAGTCAAACTGTTAATTAGTTTTACAATGCAATATAGATTGGTTGTGAACTTTCTATGGTGCCTGGTAACGGGTCGGCTTTCAAGTGAGTGTGAAATAAAAAAAAAGATTTCTTTCAAGCGACACAAGCTCACATCATACACTTTTAGATAAAAATGTTGTAAAAATACATATATACATACAATCACGCCTGTAATCCCCGAAAGGGTAGGCAGAGTGTTCCTTAAGACCACATTTAGTCATACAAAAATTGGGTTTGGTCAAATGAAAAATCGTGAAAGAGTAGTAACAAGTGGCTAGCTCATCGCCTACACAATCACAAAGCCAGTACCCAATACGCCCTTAGTCGCCTTTTACGACATGCTAGGCAAGAAAAGCAGTTGGTACATTCTTATGGTCCCCCGGACCAACACGGGACATATTGTTAAAATATATAAAATTAATTCAAATTCAAAATAAATACAAAATAAAAGCATATCAGAATTAAGTAATAAATAATATTAATCTATCTCTCAGATCTATCTATACATATAATAAAACTGTAAAGTTAGTTAATAAGAGAGATGTTTAGTTTAATTGCGATGCTCTAACAGGGTTCATGTTAGAACTATTTCTTTTGTAAAGATCGAATGTCTGTAAAAAAATGCTTAAAATCAAGTCAGGGTGTGTAAAAGGCTAATCTCCGAAATGGCTGGACCGATTTTAATAAATTTTTGCGTGGTGATACCTTATAACCCTAGTCAACATCTTAGATACTTTTTATTCCGGAAAATTAAAGGGTTCCCGTGAGATAGTTTAAAAAACAGTTACTGCGGACGAAGTCGCAGCCAACAGCTAGTATTGCATAAAGTTAAATCAAATGATATTAAAAATCAAATTGGTATATGGCCCACCTACCACTTCGGATATATATGACCACACGCATACTCATACCTTCGACCAAAGCCGCTTGCTAAAACTAGTAGCTCAATTAAATTATAACAAATGGATGGTTCGACTCAATTTCCTTCTTTGTTAGTTCAACATCGATTGCGCGCGCTTTTACTCAGATTAAAAAGCACATTCAACGATAATGCGTCTTATTTTTAATGCAAGTATGTCAAGGGCAGAGGCTTACAATGTGTTCAGCGTACTTTGCCAAACATATAAATGTAAAAATGTTGTGTTATTATAGCAGATTTAAATCTTTCTTTCATGTGGTATGTTATTAGTTTTTATTACAGATTTTATATATATGTGCGAGATATTATATTTATCTTGCTTTTGTGATTTTTTCTAGAGACTCCCTGGTTAAGGTTGGTTGGTTAAAAATATATAAATCTGGTACATACTTCTTTTCGCCCACCTTGCACGCATTGCCATTAAAAAAAACCCCGCCCCACGCTAGTTGAAAATTACTTTGCTCTCTTATATGGAATAATAAAAATTAATAACCCGCAACCGCATCAATCAGACATTGAGTCATTGTAAATCCACAAATGCGTCGTTGCCTGGAGAAGAGGCGGGCCCGCTGATACTTCATTGATAAAGAAGCTGAGCGAGCTTGGACCCAGGCTCCAGAAGGTCAGTGCGTGCATTAACATTTCTCTTACACTTGTATGTACCACGCAAAAATACAGTCCACTTTTTTTCACCATTTTTTACCATTCCTCGCCCACTCCCCAAATCCATTAGAACATTCGCATCTCTGCTGCTGTTTTCTTTCATTCTCAACCTCTCAACGGCCACAAAACGAGACACAATAGAAATATGATCACGAACGCCGGCGTTCGTGTGGCCCTCAGGGGGGTAATGAGGATCAATACTAAACGCTCGGAACGGCTACCCTACTCTCGAACGCAATCTCAATTTAAACTCAATAATAACACAATCCAATGTCCAAATGCGAGACTACCAATTTCAGCTAAGCTCAATGTCATTTAAGTCACTCAATATCCGCATAATTTGAAACCATTTATGCCCCTAGTGTCCCACAGAAGAGTAAGAAACATCACAATCTCAATGTCGATCGATCGGGATTGCGTTCAAGAGTAGGCTACCTGATGTCGTTTCTAAGCGACTGTGCTTTGTTTACTTATAGTGTCAGGTGATTTTTTTAAAGTGAATCGATAGTTAGGCCCAATTGCACGATCAAGAGTTAGCGCCTAACCCAGGGTTTGCTCATATATTTGCCCCAGGGTTAGGTGTTAGCTCTCGAACGCGCAATTGGGCCTTAGACGTTTATCACTATTGGACGACCTGTACCACTGAGTTTTAATAGAAATATACCTAAACTTACAGTTTGTGACACACGCAATGTGGCCGATACAGCGAAAGCTTAATACCTCTGCCTAGCGCGTCTTCGAAAACCCCGCCTTAACGTCGTGGTTGGTCGCTGATAACTAGTCGCGCGCGTCCGAATTTATAAAACTATTAAAACAAATTTTACACAACAAATGCTATTACGACATAAATGAATACCTAAATGAAAATGTTTAATAAATAATTTTTAATTGTAACACATTGGATCACTATTAAGTAAATGTATGTTAACAAATGCGTCCTCTTCTCTTCTCACCTATAATAAATTGCGTGCCCGGCGGGTTTTATAATGATCTTGTATTTGATTCTGACCATCTTTAGTACATTATGTTTTTATTCGATTGAATGTCTGTAAAAATTTAAAAAAATGCATCGTTGTCTGATAATTAGTGATAATAAGGATCTCCCGTCTCAAAATTACGGCTGACGGCTGACGGTGACCGTGACGTCACAGTGAACGTCAAAAAGTTGACACGCTTGGTTTCAATACAAATCGTTATACTTGTGTTATCTATGTAATGTATGTTTGTGATCTACTTTCATCCATCCTTTACACATGCACCATCTAAGCATCCGTTCTATTATTAGGAAATAGGAAACAATGCTTTTAGCTTGTAAATTATACCTTATTTGGTTTAGATACTATCAGCGTAAGTGAGTCGTCAAGTAATATGCGTCTCGGATATAGTGACTCGCTCTTTTTTGCAGGAAATTATACTTTGGGCTACCTGTCCTTTGTCGAGCTAAGCGATAAACTATAAAACATTTTTTTTTTTACATTCACCCGCATGGCACCCGTTCCAATGGGAATATATCGGGATAAAAGTTCCTATAACAGGCTCTATCTGTATACCAAATTTCCTATAACTATCTGTATACCAAATTTCGATTAAATTGGTTCAGTAGTTTTGACGTGAAACCGAGACAGACAGACAGAGTATCTTTCGCATTTATAATATTACATACATACATAAAATCACTCCTGTAATCCCCGAAGGGGTAGGAAGAGTCCAAGGAGCGCTGTGTTCCTTAAGACCACATTTAGCCAAACAAAAATTGGGTTTGGTCAGATGAAAAATCGTGAAAAAGTAGTAACAAGTGGCTAGCTCATCGCCTACACAATCACAGAGCCAGTACCCAATACGCCCTTAGTCGCCTTTACGACATGCTAGGCAAGAAAAGCAGTTGGTACATTCTTATTATTATTTAACAATTTATTGTACACACACAAAAAAAATACAATAAGCAATACAAAAGAAGACAGGTAACTGAGTACAAAAGGTAGGGCTTATTTTTTATTTTTATTTTTTTTATACTACCAGGGTGGCAAACAAGCATACGGCCCACACAGATGGGCAGTGGTCACCGTAGCCTATGGACGCCTGCAACACCGAGGGCATCACCAGCGCGTTGCCGACCCTTAAAGAACCTTTTCACGCCCTTTTTGAAGGACTCCATGCTGTAGTCTCTTGGGAAAGCCTCACCAGGGAGTTCATTCCACAGCCTAAGCGTACGAGGAAGGAAATTCCTCCTAAAACGCACGGTACGCGACCATCTTGGTTCTAACGTGTGAGGATGAATTCCCTGGCGATGGCGAGCGGTGCGGTGATAAAAAGAAGCTGTTGGCATCATGTCAAATAGCTCCTCAGAGCACACCCCATTGTACAAGCGGTAGAACACACACAAGAAAGCAAAATCTCTCCTCAAACTTAAGGGCTCAATACCGCTTGTGAGCTCGGGATCGCCGACAATTCTCATGGCTCGTCTTTGAACCGCGTCAAGAGGTCCAAGTTGGTATGCTGGTGCACCCGCCCAAAGATGACAGCAGTACTCCATATGGGGCCTTACTTGCGACTTATAAAGAAGCAGACGGTGCCCCGGAGAGAAGTACCGCTTCGCACGATTGAGCACACCAAGCTTTTTAGATGCCAACATGACCTTATCCTCTAAGTGACTGCGGTACTGGACGTCACTGGAAATGTCGACACCAAGGATACCCAAACTGTTGGAGATTTGAAGAGGTGTATTGAGGAACCGTGGAGCCACGGCGAATGGAGTTTTTTTGCGGTGAACGAGCAGACTTGTGTCTTAGTAGGGTAAACTGGACTAAATTTAGTCGTCCCCAATCAGAGACTCTAGCTAGAATACTCTCGATTTCAGACACAAGTCGTTCACGACTGTCCTCCACAACTGATCGAGGGATGTTTGCACGACCCGTATAAAAGGCGTCCCCTGTGCTGTCATCCGCATAACAATGAATGCCATTAAAAGAAAGCATGTCATTGATATGCAGTAGAAAAAGCGTCGGGGACAGCACCGAGCCTTGCGGGACGCCAGCATTAATGTCCATGCTATCGGAGCAATTGCCATCAACGACGGCCCTGATGCATCTGCCGGACAAAAAGTTGGCGACCCATCTGCATAAACCCTCAGGCAGTCCATATGAAGGCAACTTCGAGAGTAAGGCCCTGTGCCAGTCCCGATCGAACGCCTTCGCTATATCTAGGCTAACAGCCAGCGCCTCACCATGACTCTCAATGGCAAGCGCCCAGCAGTGAGTGAGATACACGAGAAGATCAGCAGTTGAGCGACCGTGGCGAAAGCCGTACTGACGGTCACTGATAAGTTCGTGATCTTCAAGGTATCTGAGGAGCTGAGTGTTTATCACACGCTCCATCACCTTAGAGAGAAGGGAGGTGATAGCGATAGGCCTGTAATTCGATGGGTCTGATTTATCGCCCTTTTTGGGCTCAGGGTGCACATGAGCAGACTTCCACGAAGTCGGAACATGCCTAGTGGAGTAAGACAGGCTTACACAACTCGGGAGCCCACTGCTTAAGCACCACTGCTGGAATGCTGTCTGGCCCACTCGACTTATGAACATCTAGGGAAAGGAGCTCCCGCCGTACCTCCCGCTGCGTAATGGAGATTTCTGGCATGGAGTAGCCGCACCACGGAATTGTAGGTGACTCAGCATCCCCCTCGTTCAAAGTCGAGTTTGAGGCAAAGATTTCGCCTAAAAGATCGGCTTTCTCCTTCGCACTATGGGCCAAGTCACAGTCAGCAGAAGGTCGAGTATAGAGCTTGTGTGGTCCTCAATATCTGGTATTCTCGTTGGAGTCTGGACCAGTTGGGAGAAACCATAGGCCAGAGCGAATTCGAGCGCAGATCTCCCCACCGAGTCAGTGGATCGAGACTTGAGCCACTCCTTATGGTGGGCATTGAAGTCTCCTAAAATCACTAACTCGGCGGTGGGATACTGCTCGAGAACTGAGTCAGTCGCTGATTGCAGGCGCTTGAAAAGACGAGCTGCGTCCACATTACCGCTATGTGACCGGTAAAGGCACGCGTAAATGCGGGTGTGGCCGCCATTATCTACTCGCACCCACAAGATCGACCGGTCACTCCTTCAAGGCCGTGCAGACGGCGATAACAAATATCGGCCCGAACGAACATACACACCCCGGCACGACGCACAAAGTTGTGTTCGAGCTTGTACCCGGGGTAGTGCAGATATGAAGTGTCGGCCGGACAAGATATCTGCGTCTCCGTCAAGAAAAAAAAGGTCGGCTGTGCAGTTTCGAGCTGATGGTGGATTGCGTTGATGTTGGTGTGAAGCCCACGGATGTTGCAGAAATCCACACTGAACGTGGACGTGGACGCTGCTGACAGTCCAAATTTTCTTTTCTTTTTTGCCATTTTTATTTTTTAAAGAGGGGTGTAAAGGTAAGGAGATTTGTGTTATTGGCAGCCGGAAGGACAAATGTGCTACAAATACTTTCACATTTGCTACGGGTCTGCGAGCTGCTGGCGCGGCGGGCGGAAGGGCCCCCGGTCCCCCCCTGGTACAACGGCCGGGTCCACTCCGGTCTCCTCCTCCGGCACGACCATTTCACCATGGATTTTTCGCGAGACTGGCGGTTCAGCCTCCCAGGGCGGAGGTTAAGTAGTCCCTAGGTTCGGGAACCCGTTCAGCCTACGGGCGGCCAGCGGTCAGCCGTTTCACCGGGTCTCCCTGACCGCCGCGCCAACACCCCGCACCCACAACACCTGTGGCAGCGAAAACGCCGCATCGGACCCACCCGCTGCCAACAACACAATTCTCTAAGAGCCACGGGACCTTACTTACCTACAGAAACACAACACTACCTAGACAGTGCTATTTTACTGCGGTCTCCTGTAAGGTGGAGGTACTGCTCCAATTCGAGCGGGTAAGCCCACTGTGCTCTACCTCTCTTAAATTCCTAATAGAAATGTGAGTCGCGTGTACTTAACAATATATACATATAAAATAATAAATAAAATAATATATATATATAATATATATATATATATATATATATATATATATATATATATATATATATATATATATATATATATATATATTATTTTATTTATTATTTTATATGTATATATTGTTAAGTACACGCGACTCACATTTCTATATATAATATATATCTATATATAATATCTATATATAATATATATTATTTTTGTGTCCCGGACCAACACGGGCCCAAAGCTTTCTTTTTTATAGTTTTATAATATTACTATGGATATTTACTGCCTTACACAGCTTACACTATGCTGAACCATTCCATAATTTACTGCTAACATATTCTTCTACGTCCTAAGTAATAGGTATAATCGTTCAAAGAATTGCGTGACATAGTATAGGTATTCAAATCGATTTTTTGTACACGCACAAAGCGATTATCGTTGATCAGTATTGAGCACGCAATCGGGTAGTGTTGTGCTAAATATCGATCAAGATATCGTGAAAAATAACTGAAGTATTGTAGGATTATTTTTAAAGAATCAATAACCTCGCAAGACTAGATATAGATATCTAACATCGTAAAGAACAACATTTGTAGTACGACTTTTTATAATTTGACTTTGATACAAAATAAATATCAATGTCTAAATGTTCTAATAGCTCTGCGCACCGCGCGCGTTAGCTTCACGCGTGTCGCCTTTCCGTATAAACGGAACATAGACTTACTAATGTCGCGACAGTACATAAAAGCTTGTAAAATCACGGTAGGTGTTAAGTTGTCGTAAAACTCGTCCAGCAAAATAATGTCATTTACTATTTTAGCTATCTAGTCTAGCACTGTTGTTGCTCCATTTAAAATACCCCTGTATATCTTATAGTTTGAAGATGTGAAGTATATTATTGTTTTAATATGTCAGACTAGCTGATGCCTGCGACTTCGTCCGCGGTTACTGGTTTTTTAACTATTCCACGGGGACCCTTTATTTTTCCGGAATAAAAAGTATCTAAGATGTCGATCAGGGATATAAGGTATCACCATGCAAAATTTCCCGTACAAACAGACAAACAGACGAACAGGCAGAGAAACAAAAAAAATAAAAAACAAAAAACTTTTTCCTATTTTTACTCTTTTTACATCCCCCTGACTTGGTTTTAAGCATTCTTTTTTCTATGTACAGACATTCGACCTCTACAGTTTTATTATATGTATAGATGTGGCCTAGAGCTGTGTTAAAGGGGCTAGTTAATAGGTGTGAATGTTTAAAAATAATGTGTTATCATTATCGATATTTTATCGAATAAAAGTCATTGACAAATGAACAGCACTATTCATGTTACTGATAAAGAAAACCTGTGTACGAATTTTAACCTTGAATGTTACATGTAGTTCGTGATATTTTGACTTAAAATATTTTGAACGTTGACGTTAAACTTATTTATTTATTACAATAATTAATCAGTCACTAGGATATACACGACCACAGACACAGGCCTTCCAACACGGAGAAACAGGAATATAGGCCGTAACACCACCACACCGGCCCAATGAGGATTGGTGGGTAGACGAACGGTTGGCGACCGGGACCGTGCGTACCGAAGCACGGAGGGACTCGATTTCATTATGTTTTGTATAACCCCTCGTCGTAGGCAGGGGTGTCTCATGTCTGATATGTTTAAGTCTGTAACGAGGCGCTATTATAGCTATATTAGCGCCTCGTTGCTGTCATTGCGCTCTTCTCTGGCCGTTTTTCTCTTGGTTTCCGTTTTTAAATTTACTGTCTGTCTCTTTTTGTTTTGTTCTCGAAATTAGAGTGGTTGACTTCTCTTCTTCTTCCTAGCGTATTCCCGGCCTTATGCCAGGGTCCGCTTCACGACTGCACCTTCTCCACTTTGCCCGGTCTTCGGCATCCCTAGGAGTAAGGTTGTGACGGGGTGAAGCCGGGGATAAAGAAAATGCAGTTGGGTCGTCACTTATGTATCGTATATTTTATAATGAAGAATTAAGGCACAACTGAAACAATTATATAAAAAAGGTAAATTACACTGAACAAAACAATTTCACATTTAACACTTAAATATATTATAGAAAGGGTAGGGCTACTTACAATGTGCCTTAAAGAAACTTATAGTCTTTGTTATTTATTAGGAACTGATCATGTGGTTTGTTGTAACTTTGTTTCAGCTTAAAAAAATTGATATACTTTATAAATATATTACAATTATTGTTAGTAGGGAGTCAACCGCTCTACGCGCTGACTCTGGTAAGAATGAGCTTCGAGAACAAAACAAATAAAAAGAGACAGACAGCAAATTTAAAAACGGAAACCAAGCCAGAGAAGAGCGCAATGACAGCAACGAGTCACTAATATAGCTATGGCGCCTCGTTACAAGGTCGTTCTCTCTCACGTCCAGCCAGCGCTTTTTGGGTCTTTCACGAGCTCTAGGGCCCTGTACAGCTAGGTCGAGGTAACTTTTTCCGACGTAGTCTGGAGGCCTGCGGCTAATATGGCCAAACCATCGGAGGCGACATTCCTGCAGTTTATCTGCTATCATATTATGCTTGGAAATGCTAAGAAAACAGATAGGGAACCAATATAAAGCTACGGGAACAAAAAGGTCATCAGTTGCTTGTCCTTTTCCCAATTTCATTTGGGGTCGGCGCAACGAGTCTTTCTCCACCAGCGCTGGGTCAGTCTCTAATTCAGCATATGCTGAAGCCGGGTCCTAATTAACCGTTATTGTGTAGTCTTTTAAAATTATTCACTGTACTCTGTGTTTGTCTGTTCTTTCTTTGTTTTTTATTCTTATTGTGTGTTTGTAGGTTAATAAATGTTTTTCTTTCTTCTTTCTTTCTTTCTCCTCCACTCTCCTATCACACGCCATATCAACATCTACTCCCATCCTAGCCATGTCCTCAATCACACAATCTCTCCATCATATCTTCTGTCTTCCTCTCCCTACCATCCACACTCATAATAATAGGTATCTATGAATTGCCGTTTTGTATGGAGATTTTGGGAAAGTCTGCATTTTCCATACTAACATTTTTTCAGATTTCTCCACAACGACAAATCCAGAGATAATAATTTTTGGCATGTATCATTAGACAAGCTTTAGCATTATGTGTGATATCGCTCTTCATAAAAATTATTTATCGTTCTTAAGTGAATGCAAATCAAATGATGCATTCGGGGGGAACTTAAAAAGAGTTCTTTGTTTCTAATTTTAACACAATTAAAATTATAAAAAATTATCAAAACAAATCAAAAGAGCTCTAATATGGTCTATTTTTAGAGGAGGTTATTATTTTATAAGAATATTCTGAAACTTAATAGTTACAGACAAAATATCTACTAAGAGAGAAAAAAAAGGCAATTTCATAGGTAAAGGTATTATATTCGTTACATGTTTATTCTCTCTTCTCAACGTAAGTAAAACTACATTATATGGGTAATACTTAATCGGTTATTTATTTATCACATAATTATTTACAATGCCCTACTTGTACAGTGTGTTACGATTCAGTAGATACATTAAGAATAGAGATGCGCTGAATATTCGTTTTCTATTCGGTATTCGGCACCATTTCCACTATTTGTATTCGGCAGAATTATTCGGTTTTCGGGTCGAATATATTCAATTATATCTTCTTAGATTGATGATCGGGTATAGAACAAAAAGACATAACTTCTTCTGTAAGATTTATGTTACTCATGTCAAAATAATGATTTCATAGGCTATTATAGTATAGTCAACTTACATCTTAACATCGCCTGTAGTGACACGAAACGTACATGTTGTCTAAGTTGTTTCCGTGGCTAAGCAAAGTTATTGTAAACCGAATAATTCTGCCGAATATCCGATTCGGTAAAGGTTAAAACGAATAATATTCGGTATTCGGTTATTCGGTAAACCACTATTCGGCGCATCTCTAATTATTATGTATACAGAACAAGTCTTTTTTCTACAATTATTTCCAAATTTTGTACACACTATAGTAACCGTTTTATTAACTTAAGGTTAAGTATAGTAGAGCAAGCAATAGAACAAAGTTCGCTGCCACTCCAACTGCCGAATCCGCTGGAAAGAAAAAAAATATATGAATATAAAAAGTTCATCAACAACACGATCTGCGCACACGCAACTAATACGTGCCAATGCGATGAAAATTTTGTTCAGTATAATGACATCTGTTGGCAAGGTTTGTTAATAATAATAAGAACTCTTTCTTTGAACCAGTTAGGGTGAGTTTTTTGATCCGTAGTAATAGTTAAAATCTAGACCAATAGCGTCAACGGAAACGCCAAAATGTTTGACGTCAGCTTGATAAATTGTTAAGCGATAAAAATTCGAAGCAATATACATCAGCTGTGCCGCCAGCCGCCATTTTGCTAATCCCAGCATCGTGTTGTGGTTAAATTGTCTATGATTATTTAACTGTAGTACTATTTGAAAATTCGCCTATTGGACAAGCTGTTTTATCACGACATCATACCACCATCACGACATCAACCACGTGTCAAAAAACTGACCTTAAGAAAAAAGAATACGAAATGGTAAAATGCGTAGAAAGTAGAAATTACACTCTGTTTTAGAAAAAGAAATACTATAATAAAATGAGTAGGAAAGTAACAACAATCCAAACCAAATGACAATGTCAAGCGCTGAGATAATAATAAAAACAACAAAAAAAAGAAAACATCACAAGAAAACTCCTGCTGAGGAATAGAACCACGGATCAACGCCCGATGGTATCAACCACTTTACTTTTTTTTTAATTTATTGGCAATTGGATACAAGTCCTTATGCCTTCGACCACTTTTCAAGAGGGCAGTGTTGCCAGATTTTATTCGTATTTTCATCAGCATTCTTCTGTCTATACAGTGGTGGAAGGTTTCGGCGACGAGTGTGAGGTGACTGCCCAATGCACAGAATCTCTAGGTTCGGGCGGGTCTTGCGTCGATGGGCAGTGCACTTGCGGCAATGAATATCACTATAGGGATGGCGCATGCTGGTTGCGGACTGGTAAGTGTTATATTAGGTCCTATGAAATTGGTGTTTTGTATGGAGATTTTGGGGAATTCTGCATTTTCCATACTAACATTTTATCCGTTTTCTTCACAACGACAAATCCAGAGATAATAATTTTTGGCATCTATCATTAGACAAGCTCAAGCTTGTCTAATGATAGCTGCCAAAAATTATTACTCAAGTAATATGTGTAATATCACACTTCATAAAAATTATTTATCGTTTTTAAGTGAATGCAAATAAAATGATGTATTCGGGAGGCATTTAAAAAGAGTTGTCTCCGTGTCCAATTTTAACACAATTAAACTTACCACTTATTATCAAAACAAATCAAAAGAGCTCAAAAATATAGTCTATTTTTAGACGAGGTAATTATTTTTTAGGAATACTCTGAATCTTAATAGTTACAGACAAAATACTAAAACAGATAAAAACACCAATTTCATAGGTAAGGACTCAATATGTTACATATATTTTTTAATGTTTGATGTAATAAAGAGTTTTATATATAAAAATCGAAAAAGGACCAAATTATAATTCTAGTTCCATAAATTGAGGGTTAGCGAAAGCCGGCGTTCGATCACAATAAGGGTAATTATTACTTTTTTGACCGGCTCTCTAGTCTAGTGGTTTACACCACCAGGTGTTGATCGGGAGGTCTGGGGTTCGATTCTCCACGAGCACAAGAGGGTTTCTGCTCGGTTTGGTTGGTTGGTGATAGAGATTCTGAGCCCGCTTAGTTACCACAGTCTTACCTAAATCGTTTGTTGTCTTACCTAAATCAGTCGCTCTAATAAAATACAAGTGAAGCTCGCTTCCACCTTCGGCCTTATCGTCATTTACCATAAGGTGACAATCCCGCCTGTAATCCCCGAAGGGGTAGGCAGAGTCCAAGGAGCACTGTGTTCTTTAAGACCACATTTAGCCATACAAAAATTGGGTTTGGTCAGATAAAAAATCGTGAAAGAGTAGGCCTTAATTGTTGCCTGTCTTATCAAATAAAAAAAACTTACTGCATGTTTTGAGCTCATCTGAGTAGGGATACTCGAAGGCGCACTGGCATAGGCTGTTCCTACACTGCACTCGATCAGTTATCTCACCTAAGAAGCACTGGCTAGAGTGACTGCAGCTTTCAAATAACCCTGAAAAGCATTGTATTAAAGTCTCTGTTAAGCTCTTATTGAAATAAGACTTAAAGATGAATGAGGAGCTCGGTGGCGTAGTGTTTTGTACACTTTGGCTTTCGATTGCAAACAAAGCTACCTCCGCGATGGTCAAGCCATGGATGGGTGGCCAAAACTTTGTGATCTCAAACTCCTCCGTGCGGCACGTTAAGCCGTTGGATTCTACCCACCAACCCGCATTGGGTCAGCAGCGTGGGGTATACTCCTCATGTGTTTGTTTCCATGAGGAAGGCCTGCCACCCGTTCACAAAACTACCAGTAGGCCAACTCGGCAAGTTTCTACCCTACCTTAACATAAGTATTATTTAAATACATACATACATATTATCACGACAATTATCCGTTAGGGGTTAGTCAGAGACTAGGCGAAAGCACCGCAAAAGCAGTCCACTGCCATAGTCCGCGTTTCACCAAGCAGTGACTGCACTCAGCGTGACAGGTGGTGAGCCCGTCGCTGTAAGCTATTGGATGTTGTGCAGTTCTAAGTCCATTAGTCGCCTTTTACGACACCCAAGGGAAGCGATGGGCTGGTAGTATTCTTTGGGCCGCTACCACACGACTGTTCATTTAAAAATTGTCCTTAACTCTTATATTGACTCTAAAATGCTTCATTCCCTTCTATTATATCCCATTCCACCTTAAATCATGCTATTTCACTCCATTCTATTCTACTTCGGTCCACTGTTTTTGTCATAAAGGTCGACCAGATCAATCGATCGATCGTCGACCGAGAGCATCGATCGATGGTAAAATTGATTAATCGACGTTGATCGATAGTTTCTACCAGACCTGGCAATTGACCGTGGATCGATAGCTAAAGCTTTATATAAAGCAACTTAACCTTTGGAACAACGTCGACGGATGGAATCGATCGATTGGTTAGTCGAACGGTATCCGTCGTAAGTTAAAGCTACTAGACCAGTCAATAAACTTCGTCGACCTTGATCGATGCCTTCGATCGACGATCGATCGATGGTCTAGTATCACCCTAACTCAATCTCATGCCACCGTATTCAATTCAATGCTTCTTCGTTTCACTGTATTTTACCCCATTTAACTTCAGTGCATTCTACTTTCTCCTCAGCCTATATACGTCCCACTGCTGACCACAGGTCTTCCTCATGGAGAAACACACGAGGAGTATGGGCCGTAACACCACCACGCGGTTAGTAAAGAGACGGTCGCAATAGCGACCGGGACCAACGGCTTAACACGGCTTTGTTTTCACCGAGCTCAATTATTCTACTATATTCTTCTATATCTTATCACTTAACTCCCAACATACTCGTATTGGGCCCTTACATATGAAATTGGTGTTTTTTCTCTCTCTTAGTATTTTGTCTGTAACCATTAAGATTCAAAGTATTCCTAAAAAATAATTACCTCGTCCAAAAATAGACTATATTTTTGAGCTCTTTTGATTTGTTTTGATAATTTGTTGTAAGTTTAAATTGTGTTAAAATTGGACACGGAGACAACTCTTTTTAAGTGCCTCCCGAATACATAATTTTATTTGCATTCACTTAAAAACGATAAATATTTTTTATGAAGTGTGATATTATACATATTACCAAAGCTTATCTAATGATAGATGCCAAATATTATTATCTTTGGATTTGTCTTTGTGAAGAAAACTGAAAAAATTTCATAAAAAAAACCAATTTCATAGGACCTAATATAACACTTACCAGTCCGCAACCAGCATGCGCCATCCCTATAGTGATATTCATTGCCGCAGGTGCACTGCCCATCGACGCAAGACCCGCCCGAACCTAGAGATTCTGTGCATTGGGCAGTCACCTCACACTCGTCGCCGAAACCTTCCACCACTGTATAGACAGAAGAATGCTGATGAAAATACGAATAAAATCTGGCAACACTGCTCTCTTGTAAAGTGGTCGAAGGCATAAGGACTTGTATCCAATTGCCAATAAAATTAAAAAAAAAGTGAAGTGGTTGATACCATCGGGCGTTGATCCGTGGTTCTATTCCTCAGCAGGAGTTTTCTTGTGATGTTTTCTTTTTTTGTTGTTGTTATTATTATTATCTCAGCGCT
This sequence comes from Parapoynx stratiotata, assembly GCA_910589355.1. NCBI lineage: Eukaryota > Metazoa > Arthropoda > Insecta > Lepidoptera > Crambidae > Parapoynx > Parapoynx stratiotata. The sequence goes on along the minus strand of OU342476.1, from coordinate 2,329,614 downwards.
TGACATTGTCATTTGGTTTGGATTGTTGTTACTTTCCTACTCATTTCATTATAGTATTTCTTTTTCTAAAACAGAGTGTAATTTCTACTTTCTACGCATTTTACCATTTCGTATTCTTTTTTCTTAAGGTCAGTTTTTTGGCACGTGGTTGATGTCGTGATGGTGGTATGATGTCGTGATATAACAGCTTGTCCAATAGGCGAATTTTCAAATAGTACTACAGTTAAATAATCATAGACAATTTAACCACAACGCGATGCTGGGATTAGCAAAATGGCGGCTGGCGGCACAGCTGATGTATATTGCTTCGAATTTTTATCGCTTAACAATTTATCAAGCTGACGTCAAACATTTTGGCGTTTCCGTTGACGCTATTGGTCTAGATTTTAACTATTACTACGGATCAAAAAACTCACCCTAACTGGTTCAAAGAAAGAGTTCTTATTATTATTAACAAACCTTGCCAACAGATGTCATTATACTGAACAAAATTGTCATCGCATTGGCACGTTTTAGTTGCGTGTGCGCAGATCGTGTTGTTGATGACGCAGTTTGCGTCCTCTACGCAGGCTCCTCCGATTGCTGTAAAAGAAAGGGAAAAATAACTACCACCATTGACCGGGATGTCTGGGGTTCGATTTCCAATGGGTGCAGTCTTTCTCGTCATCAGCCTATATACGTCCCACTGCTGGGACAGGCCTTCTCCATGGAGAAACACATGAGGAGTATGGACCGTAACGCCACCACGCTGGCCCAATGCGGGTTGGTGGGTAGAAACAGTCACAAATGCGACCGGGACCAACGGCTTAACGTGCCTTCCGAAGCACGGAGGAGCTCGAGATCACAAAGTCTTGGTCACCCATCCACGGCCTGACCATGGCGAAGGTAGCTTTGTTTTCGATCGAAGCCAAAGCGCACTGAGCACTACGCCACCGAGCTCCTCCCATCCCAGTCCCGGCCTAGTCTTTCAGCTTTGGTTTAATTCAAAGTTTTCTACATAAGTCTACAAACCTAAGACTGACGCCATAATGACAATGTCTATAAAATACTATTCATGGGACAGTTATATGTTTACTACTACTTCCATTAAACAAGTTACCATTAAAAAGCGAATCAAAAATATATTAATCTCAAAAGGTTATTATTGTGTAAAGGATTTTTTATATGACGAAACTGTCTGGACTGAAATGTAAGTTTGTATTTTTTCCATTTTGTAATGGAAATGTTATAGTCTGTAAAAGACAATGTTTATTATTGGCACTAGCAATTTGTTTGCTTTAATTTGTTTGCTTTCTTGGCGACACTATAAAATCTAAAAAAAAATTGTAAAGGGAGGAAACGACTTGCTGAGTTTCTGAGTTTCTTCTTAGAACAAGGCCTCCTGGTAGGTAGTGAACGGTTGGCATAATTTGACATTCATAATAGTGTGTAAATACCTACACTGAATAAATTATTTGAGGCAGCCTATGAGGCACCCTATGAGGCAGCGATCCTGAACCGTATGTGGGAAGAACCTAAGGATTTCCTCGAGTGGGTCAATTGTGTTATTTCTTCTAGATCGTCGCTTACCATCAGGTAAGATAAAGGTTCAATAGCTTACCTGTCATATGTTAAAAAAAGATCCGCAGGAACTCAATTGTATATCTATCCTTCTCTAACTATAGGAAGCAAAGCAGGATAAATACACAATTTAGTTTAGTTTGGTTTAGTGGCTATGAAATCGGCCTTAATACCTACTCGTCTGGTACAGTCCAGTAAAAAAAAATATGTGCACATTTGACAGGTGATTCTTTAGGTGATTCTATAGGTGAGTCGTTTACTGTCAAACGTGCATACATATTTTTGAACTCGACTGTACATCTACATCCTACAAAGTGCCAATACCACGGATATACGTACATTTTCTTTCATAGATAAACGTATGTATGAGGATTTGTATTGAAACCTTATTGGAACTAAGCGTGTCTACGTCACGTCTCATTATTTATTTCCCTTCGATCCTTTTTCTATGAAAAAAAAATTAAAAGGCAAGAAATAATTAATTAATCATTGTTGCAGACCATAATATTTTACGTTTAGCCGTAATTCATACAACCTGCGTCCGCAAAAACAGAGAAGAGCTATTTTGCTCCACTTAAAGAGCCGTGTGGTAGCGTCTCATTAAAATAATACTACCAACCCATATCTTCCCTTGGGTGCTGTAAAAGGCGACTAATGGACTTAGAACTGCACAACATCCAATAGCTTATAGCGGCGACTGGCTCACCACCTGTCACGCTGAGTGCAGTCACTGCTAAGTGAAACGCGGACTTAGCGATGGACTGCTTTTGTGGTGCTTTCGCCTAGTCTCTGGGATCTCTGGGGATCTCTGGGGATCTCTGGGGAGTCTCTGGGGTCTCTGGGGTCTCTCATCCCTTCTATACTGTATGTATAGAAGGGATGAGAAATATTCTTACCCGGCAAGCATTGGCCCCCGCTCGCCTGGAAGCCGTTAGAACACACGCACAGGCCGCCAACGCAGACAGTGTTGTCGGTACCTGAACACTCTGTGTTCACTTGGCAGGTGTCACCTAATTCTGAAATAAATATTTTATTGACGAAATTATTGACAAAGTCTTAAGACAGATAATAGACCTAAGATTGTAACGAGCTATATTAGATATAGCTATATTAGATAGATAGATAGATAAACTCTTTGCTGTTACTGCGCTCGTTCCTGGCCATTTTCTCTCGGTTTCTGAAGGGTTTCTGTTTCGAAATTTACTGTCTGTCTCATATTAGTGGTTTTTGTTCTCGAAATTCTTACTCGTTGACTCACACTCAATAATTTTAAATATTAAACTATTGTATTTGTACTGTCTTAACAAAGACTGAGTTAAGCTTATCGGAAAAGTTCAAGTTTATGTTTATTTATACAGTATAAGTATATTTAAGGCACTAGTGTAAGTACCTTTCTTTATATCTTTAAGTTTTAATGTGAAGAAGTGCTTGTGGTTTTGTGAAATTTACCTGTTTATATATTTGTTCCAGTACACTATGCTTATTATCTAAGAGTGCGTGTTACTCATTGATTCAATAAAGTGTTTACCAAAAAATGCGTACTTACTTATTTTGATGGAAAATCGATTTTTTTTCTTTAGACCTTTATACAATCACCCCAATATTTTTTGGACTAATTTAAAAATAATGGTGTATAAGTGGAGGTGGAGCATGTTATAATTAGACACAAATGATAAAAAAATAAACATCTGGTGTTGTCCGTAAATTAGATCAAGCAAACAGCTTAATTAAAACAATATCCACAAGTGTTTGAGTTGATTTAACAACGTGGTCAAGGTAAGCTATCGCTGGGGTTTTATTGGGAAGGCCTTCCCCTTCTGGGAAGGAGAGCTCCACATAACTGCCGGGATCTCACGCACCCGGTAATATATTATTATTGCGAGTATGTACGGACAGGTAGTGTTCACCCAATAGACATTGATCGCTTTGTTATTGCGCGCGTATAGTCGGAACTTACTTTATTCTTGTTCCACCTACAAAATGCAATATTGTTTTGTTTTAAGAAATACCTCCCTACTCATAAATGTGACTAAGGCCCAATTGCGCGTTCGAGAGTTAGCAACTAACCCTGGGGCAAATATATGGGCAAACCCTGGGCTAGGCTCTAACTCTCGATCGTGCAATTGGGCTTCAATGAATATAGTGAGCGAACTAACCCTTCTGGCTTTTGTCTCACTATCTAATATTATTAAGAAAATGCTGTATTTTGTTTATTAAATAATTTAAAAAAAGAATATTGTATTAAGCTTGCTAGAGTCAAGCACTCTTGAAATCAAAAATAATTTTATTTCATAGGCAAAGTTTGGCACTTAAAATCGTCAACATTTTAAATAATATGCATTTTACAAAATAAATAGTTTATTATAAATAATTGATCCTTTTTCTAGAATAATTATCTTGCTGTCCATTTCATTATTCTGCTGACCAAATAATTATTTTGCTGTCCAAATAATTATATTGCTACCCTATTAATTACTTTTTATTGGAAATTGCTAAAATTTGCTACTGTCTTACCGAATTTGACGCAAATTATTTAATATTGGATAACGTGGCAATTATCCGTCATCGGTTAAAGAGTTGCAATTTTAGCAATTTCCAATTTGTAACGAAAATGGACAATGGGAAGTTAGTTTACATAATATTGAATCAAAGTGGCGCTTCTGTTACTTTCAATAGTATTCAATGACAGAAATGCGATTCCAATCCATTGAAGTATAGTTAGAGAGTGAAGCTGCTGCCGTTATGAATGAATTGGAATGTTGGGTTGTGAAGAAGACGGATGAAGAATGTGGCCAAAGATAAAGGAGATTGCATGTGGCCGAAATGCCAATGTTAAAGTATGTGATAACAATTATGGTGAGGGTTCAATGAGGAATATTTAATTAACCTTTAAATACTGTCGCGAAGGTTACTTTGTTATCGAAATCCAAAGAGTAATTACCATCAAGCAACCTGAGGTTCCTTCAAGAGGGGCGTGAAGAGACAGTAGCAAGGTGAGGGTGGCTTGAACTGCTGTTCTCTATGGCCCTGGCTATCTTTGCAAATGGACTGCCTTACTGCTGCAATTGCTTACAATGGTGTTGAGTCAAGCTGTGCTTTTTATAAAAAAATACTTTGAACTCCAACTCACCCTGGCCCAGGATCAGACAAAGCCCATCAATGGCCTCGTATTCCTCGGGACAGCTGCAGATGCCCTGCCCCAGATCGTTCTGTACGCACTGGATCTCCAGCTCACCGGCGATGCAGTCACTGTCAACCTCACACTGCTCTCCAACTCCTGAGGATTAAGGAAATATGTGGACTAATTATTAATTATAATAGGTTGGGGAAAAAGTTTCTTCGCATTTTTTAAGAAAATTCAAAACATTTTTAATATAGTTTATTTACATTTAACTAAAGTATGTAGGTAAAATTTTGTTCGATAACTTTTTGCCATCTTGTAGGTAGGGACATGATCCCATTGCTATAGAAATTTTGGGACTTCTGGTCAAAATACCGCGACAAGTGGTTTTGGCAGTCCTCTCGTGATGTTAACCTGACACTGCCTAAAGAATTCTGAAGAGACCGAAACAGGTGGAAATCTGAAGGTGCAAGGTCAGGACTATACGGCGGATGCATTAACACCTCCCAGCCAAACTCTCTTAATTTTTGCTGAGTGGCTAAAGATGTGTGAGGTCTAGCGTTATCATGATGAAAAACCACACCCATTCTGTTGATTAATTCCGGCCGCTTTCTCTCAACTTCTTGCTTTAATCTCATCAGTTGTTCGCAGTAGAGTTCAGAATCGATGGTCCTGCCTGGTGGTAACAGCTCATAATGAATGAATGCCCTTCCAATCCAACCACACACACAGCATCACCTTGTTGCGAGTTAACCCGGGTTTCGCCACAGACTGTGAAGCCTGAACGGCCTTTGACCACGACCATTTTCGCACGTTCTTGTCGTACGTGATCCACTTTTCATCACCAGTTATCAGCTTCTTCAAAAATGGTTCGGTTTCATTACTTCGTAATAAAGAATCACAAATAAGTACACGGTTCAAAAAAATCAAAATCAAAATCAAAAGCATTTATTCAGTTTAGATGCGTCTTAGCGCATGCTTATGAATGTCATAAACATTTTACAATATTTCGTGAAAAAGAAAAATTACGCCATCCGTTCACAAAACTACCAGGAGGCCTTGTTCTGAGAAGAACGGGCAAGAAACTCAGGTTATTAGGTTTCTTTCAGTGAGCTCGTGAGGTACCCAAATGTCGAGCTTTTTTGTGTACCCAGTTTTTTTTAAATGCGCCAAAACTGTTTTGTGGTCAATTCCCAGTTCTTCAGCTACGTCGTAACTACTGACATGCCGATCTTGCTCCACTTTTTCAAAAATGGCATCCATTTTATCTGTAATAGGGCGACCAGAGCGACGTGCATCTTTGACATCAAAATTTCCGGTTTGAAAACGCTTAAACCAAATTTGTGCTACTCTCAAAGACACTGCACTAGGTCCATAAACATCGCAAATTTTTTTCGCGGCTTGCGTTGCACTTTTACCTTTTTTGTAGTAAAATTTTAAAATGTATCGAATTTCTTCATTAGATTCACTCATCTTGGCGGTACGAAAAACAAATGAAAATCACACATTTTCCTAATTTGAATTTGGAATTATGTTCTTTAAATTTAAACTTTCAATGATACCAAAATCAGCCAGATACAAATAGTATAGCCAAAGAGATTTTATTACAAGTTTATACATACTATAATGCGAAAAGACTTTTTCCCCAACCTAATAGAATACTACCAAACACTTCTTTTTGGTGTCGCAAAAGGCGACAAATGTACTTAGAACTGCACAACATCCAATAGCATACAGCGGTGACGGACTCACCACCTGTCACGCTGAGCTCATGTGGAGTCACTGCTTAGGAAGCGCAGACTATGGCAGTGGACTGCTTTTGCGGAGCCTTTGCCTAGTCTCTTACCTAATCCTTAAGCGATAATAGTCGTGATTATATGTATGTATGTGGGAATTTTTGTTTCTGAACGTAAGTGTGAGATGTGTGTGAGCGGTTATTGAACGAAGGCGTGAGTGAGAGAGCGAGAGGTGCGCGAGGGAGAGAAAAAAGGACGAGGAACGCGGTGAAAAGACGATCGCACGCTATTGGGTTGATTGTGGTATTTATAATATCTGAAACTGTTCGTGCCGAAATAAACGGGATTAAATTCAGTGGCTGGTTTTTATTTTTGACTCCCGGTATTCTACATGTATGTGTATTAAATATTGGTGGTCTATATCCAGCAGTGGACAGGAGTGGGCTGATGATGTGGATGTTAGATTATTTTTTATAGAGCCACCCCCTCCCACTCGCCCCCCTTCGCCAACTTGTCTGTCTGCATAGTGCCTCGCAAGCCAATGTAATAGATGGGAACCATGTTGCCATGTACCAGTCACAATGTGAGGCAAGCGATATTCACAATCAAGTACATACATTTTATACAACCACACTGGTGGCGGTGGGATCAAACCCTCTTGAACGAGTAGTGCCGTCTCCCCCAACTCGGCTAGCGCTGCCTAAAGTGCAGTGTCTTTCTACAACTTTTAATAACTAACTGCAACATTTACGGATGGATTTCCTTGTATGGCATCCTTTTTTTTTAATATGACAGGCAAGCTCTTGGCCTTCATCTAGCCTGATGGTAAGCGAAGGCTGAAGGTGGAGGCAAGCTTCAACTGTATTCCTCAATACCTGAGGAACTGGCCAGCTTATCTCGAATTGCCAGAACACAACATTACTTAAACATACTTATTATGGCGACAGATTTAGGTACGACGGTGGTAGCTAGCCAGGCGGGCTAAGCCCCGCCACCAACCAAACCGAGCAGAAAAAACCCCAGACTTCCAGATCAACACCCGGTGGTGTCAACTAATAGACCAGGGAGGCGACAATATTTTTGTATAAAATTGCACCTAAGTGGTACAAGATGGAACCCGCGACTCATGTAGTTAAAGGTACCGTGATTGTCTTCTGATGGAATATGGCCTGCAACAGCACTCACCAGCAAACAGCATGCACATATTCCTGTTGGCGTTCCACACTGTCGCCTCAGGGATGCACTGGCAGCTCCTCAGACCCCATTGTTCCTCGTCGGGTTCACCGCACTTGGAAAAGACACCGAACGTGTGGCAGGACAAGTCCGAGCTGCAGAAGTCAGCTAAACTCGTGGCGACTGGAAAATTGCACAGTTATTTCAAACTACGTCCTCAGCCTATATACGTCCCACTGCTGGCCCGGCGCAAATTATGGGCATCGGCAAGGAAAGGAATCCTACGGCATCCCTACATGCAAGCGCACACTGTCGGCAACTCTGCCTTGGCATACATACTGTAACATCCTTAGGGTTGCCGAGGCGTCCATAAGCATGCCGTACCATCCAAACTACCTCCGAGTGAGGCCTTGGCGCGGCGGGCGGCAGCGTACTGAAAGCTACCTTAAGGCCGCCGATGCAGCAACCTCAAGCATACCGAAGCGGTATTTTTGTTAGTACGGCCATATATCACGGAAATTTCTACTTTGCTGCCATGAAGTTAATATATGATGTTATTTATCACCTAAAATCCTGAGCTTTGCCGATACCAATAACGTGCGCGTGGCCTTAAGGAGTACACGCCATAACACCACCACGCTGGCCCAATGCGGTTAGATAGAACAGGGTTGAAATAGCAACTGGGATCTACGGCTTAACGTGCCTTCCGAAATACGAAGGAGTTTGAGATCTGGCAGCTTTGATTTCGATTAAAAGCCAAAGCGTACTAATCACTACACCACAGAGCTCATGTTGAAGGATTTCAAACTTATCTTCTTCTTCTTCTTGCCCTTTTCCCACTCTAGGAGGGGCACAACATGTCTCTTCTTCCATTCTCCTCTGTCACTCGTCAGCTCAGCATCCACTTCTTTTATCCTCATATCATTCTTCACGCATTCAATCCATCGCTTCTTTGGTCTTCCTCTAACTCTAGGTCCGTCCACATCCATGCTCAGCATCCTTCTTGTAATGTGACATTCATCCCTCCTCATCTCATGTCCATACCACGCTAACCTATTGCTCCTAACCTTTTCTGTCACTGGCGCTACTTTCAAACTTCCTCTAATATATTCATTCCTGATCTTGTCCATTCTTGTAACTCCACACATCCATCGCAACATTCGCATCTCTTCTGAGTGCAGCTTTCTTTCATCCATCGCTTTCGTTGCCCAACATTCAGATCCGACAACTGGTCAACTGGTCAACTGGTCTAACGACGGATTTATAGATCTTCCCCTTATAGATCTTCCTCCATATAAGTTTGAAGGATTTCAAACTTACATGGAGAAAAATTAAAACGGAGATGGGGGTGGCACATGTCCAGTCGACGTCTCTGGGTTTGGATGTTGGTGATATCAAACTTTCTGGTCTCGAGTTCGTGCTTCGCGCAGAACCCGTTGGTCCCGGTCGCTATTGCCACCGTTTCTACCCCAACCCGCATTGGGCCAACCTGCTCTTACGGTTCGTACTCCTCGTTTCTCCATTTAAGAAAACCTCCACCAGCAGGGGACTGCATATAAGTTGGTGGAAGACGGATATTAGTTCTATCCCAACTGTAATGTTCTTGGAATGAATGTTGATCCTATAGTTAACTACCGCTTAATCAGAATTTTGTCATCTAGGTATCTTGTATATATTTAAAGGTATATATTATTAATATGTATATATTTGTGTAATTATTTAAGTATTTGCTTTTATATGTGTATTTAAGTAGGATTATTATTATGTAGGTATGTTTAATATTAAAGTTTTTCAATATTGTCTTTTTTATGCATTTGTATCCCCTATAAGCTATTTTCTTAACTTACTTTCATGGGTTGACAGGCAGAGATCTCTGTTAGGGATATGTCCGTCCTTGCAAACATATGTTAACAACCTGTTTTATGTATTTGTTTTTGAATTGCAATAAAGAGTATAATAATAGTTATTACGGTAAATGGTCGTGTGGTAGCGACTCATTGAAAGAATACTACCAACCCATCTCTTCCCTTGGTTGTCTTAAAGGCGACTGAAGGACTAAGAACTGCACAACTAGCGTGACCACCCGTCATACTGAGCACGTGTCCACTGCGCGGGCTATGGCTGTGAACTGCTTTGGCGGTGCTTTTGCCTAGTCTCCGACCTAACCCTTAGGGGATAATAGTCATGATTTTTGTGTAGTAGATAAGTTTCATCATACCTTTTACGCAACTCATCATGTCCTCATCATAGTAGAAATTTGATTGGCAGGTACAGATCCCATCTCGTACCTCGGTGAAGAAACCCTCGCATTCAGTGGTGCTGGACACCGGAGAACCAAGATCTGCGTAAAAGGAGAACATTCATTAACTTGAGGTCAAACGAAAGTTCGCAAACATTAAATACTTCTAGTGTCTTCCCGCGGTTTCCGTTCCCGTTCTTGCGGTTTGGTACCCGTTCCCAAGGGAACATCGGGATAAAAAGTAGCCTATATCCTTTCTTAGGATCTAGACCTTCGAATAAATCGGTTCAGGATTTCTGAACCTGCAAGTTTGTACTTTTCGAGCCACAAGCCGAACATTGGACTCCGGCGCAGCACGGTTAGCAGCGGGCCAATCTACATACCACAATAACAACAGCATCGTACACCGTCGGTATTTTCACCTTCAAGTCACATACAAATCTTATCATTGTGTATCATCATCAATATCCATACTTATATTATAAATGCGAAAGTAACTCTGTCTGTCTGTCTTGCTTTCACGTCAAAACTACTGAATCGATTCAATTGAAATTTAGTACACAGATAGCCTTGAGCCTGAGAAAGGACGTACGCTACTTTATATCCCGATATTCCTATGGGAACGGGTACCGCGCGGGTGTTATCATGGTTATCAATATCTGCTCGACCGAGTATTATGTGACATATTCCGTCAAAATGTACTTTCATATCGAATATTAAAATTTCTCGGCAATGTAAAATAATGACGCGACAACAGAGATTTATCACCATGACAACAATTAATCAGATGACACTGACAAGAAATGTTACTTTCATTATTTTAATAATTAGAGGATTTCAACTATTAACAATCAACATCCTGCTAATAAGAGGTAGGAATGTAATAATGTAATGAAAAAAAAAAACACTTTGTAAAAAACAATGCAGTGTTAACAAACACAAAAACGTTTTGTAAACTTTTATCGGCGTTAAATCAATAGCCACGCGAACGACGTCGCCGGCAAAGCTAGTAATATATAAATTATACTTCTTCCAATAATAATTTTAGCAATTGGCTTGTGTGATAGTCCTGTATATAACGTATTTAATCATTTATCTACATTCATGTTCTAATTTTCAAATTTATGAACTCAGACTCGAACTCATAATGACATACTTTTTAACACAGATGATAAAAACGAAGATTTAAAAATGGAAACTAACATAATGACCATTATGCAGCAGGTTGGACTCATTATGCAACAGTCATTTTTCTTGAAAACGCACAAAACTATGACAAATGTTTTCCAGACAGCCAACAATGAATAAAATTAATTTTTTTTTTTGTTTTATTTCTTTGAATAATGAGTATGGATAAAGAAGTATTAAAACATTCGCGTGATACTAATAGAAACTCGCCAAGGCTCGTTTTACCACGCTCGTGTTTTAATAACCTATATTATGTGACAGTTACATAAACTACTATTAAAAGGCGAACTCAGCTATGTTAACAGGCACCTTTTCTATTTAGGTATCACCGACAGCCCCTCAGCCACCTAGAAACAGCCACCCACGTGCTGTTGGAATGCACTGGGGTAGCTAGCTACCGAGCAAAGTACCTGGGAACTCGGGTAACCTCCGCGAGGCTGTCCTCAAAGTGAAGGCGCTGGGCGATTTCCTGGCAGAGCTGTGCTAGCTGGAGTAGCCAGCCTTCACCCTCAGGCGCTAAGTCGTGGTGTTGCGGAAACCGCCCGCACGACGAAGAAGAAGAGGAAGGCCAACTCACTAGCTAGACAACTAGTGCCTTCAGGGTTAGAATAGTATCCTCGTGGACAAGAGCAGGTGCCTAGGCTGGTACACTCGAAGTTCTCCCCGCACTCGTCCACGCATGGCTGTCCGTGAAGCCGCACCAGGTCTTTGGGTGCTCCAACTGGTTGAGCAGATAGAGATGCTCGCAGACTGGTTTCGTAAGCTTCAGGTTCAGATTCTGTAAGGAATTTGTTGGTGATACTACTACTATTTCATTTGAAATGTGGGTGTTTAACACTCGTGAACAAAAACATCATCACGCCTGTATCCCCGAAGGGGTAGGCCTTCGGGGATACAGGCGTGATGATGTTTTTTCTTGAAGTTTGTTTTGTATTTACCTTCGCTTTCAGTGGAATCAACACATCGGAACGACAGGCAAACGCCATTCTGGAACTGGCAGTCTTCGTCGATTACGCAAGCGTCATTAACGCCTGAAAAAAAATTAATATAATATTATAAAATTTTTATAACGCGACGCAATATTAATTACCATAATTAATTTTAAACTTTGTTAATTTAACATTTATTTTTAAGAGAGTAAGATAGGCCCTCCCCTTATCTTTAAGCATATTCATTTACTATATTTATATTATCAGAGTAATAAAAATAAAACGAAGAAGTATGCGAATGGGAACTATCGAAAAAATTGATTTCTGACCCACCATAATGTCATTTTGCCGTAGCATTGAAAATTCAAATTAAATTCACCTGTAAACCTACAGTTTTCCTTGGAAACATACGTAAATACGTCATAACTGCAATAGACAGTTGTAATTGAAATTCAAAGTGGGTCATAAATCTGCTTGTTCGATAGTACAGTGGACTTCAAAATCATGTAACCAATTTTAACAGTTCACGACTCTTATTTCTTTCTGGAAATAAAGATTGTCACTTCTAAAACGTGTGTACATATTTTTACACGACTGTACATCTGCTCCTGACTTCACAAAGTTGACTTACCCATTCCACTTCTCCTGCACTCTCCACGCTGCCTAAAATAATAACCAGGTGCGCATACGCAGGTCCCGTCTTCACAGCTCATACTGAAAGGGTCCCTCAGCCCTCCCATGCACTCCTCGTTGCGGGAGCACGCCTCCCCAAGGTCGTTGGACGTCCAGCATCTACCGCCTTGGTAGTGGTGATAAGGTTGGCACTCACAGACGCCAGCTGGAAGAATTTTTACCCTTGTTAGGTTTAATAGGTGTTGAAACTCGCAACGAGCGGTGTCAGGCTCGCGCCATCCTGCGCCCGACGCCGCCGCTTGCATGGAACATTTCATGAATAGCATGCGAAAAATCATATGATTTTTATTACATACGTCACACCTGCTACGACGCTTCATTTTAGGCTGCTATATTTCATTCACATTGTGAAATCGCAGATCGTTCGCATTGCATTTCACTCGTTGGATGAATGCGATGTGCCCCGCGAGAGCGAGTAGGATAGTAGGATCTTTCGAGCATCAGAGAACAGTGCATGTTAGAAAAAGACGAACATATTCGTGAGGGACCACACCGGATATTCTTCAATTTCATTACGAAACAGTAGCAACTAGCAAATTCATCTTTTCATTGAATGATAATGAATGAAAGGTACCTAGCAACCATTCCCATGCCTACCGCTTGTATATGTCCCCGCGCCTTAAACCATGAAATTGTTGACGTTCAAGCTTAAATAAAAACACATATTAAAAACAACATAATAAAAACAATTATTTAGTATTATCTAATTACGTTTTTAGCAATGCATCTCAATATCATAAAACACCGGGAGGAAAACTGACTTTTTATCCCACTAGATGGCGCATGAACGACTGTACTTTTTTAGCTGTCATAATCAATAATAAATAAATATCTTCAAGGTTGATTCCGCCGTTTCGCGCAAAAAACACCGTTCCGTGGAATAAAAAAAAATATCGACTTAAGTTTTGTTTCTTTTTATTGATTCATCTAAGAACATCCCCAGATTCTAAAAAACGGAAAGGCACTTTTCTATCTTATTTAGATACGGAGAAAATAACAATTAAAAATTACCAGATGGACGGTGATGAAAACTGTAAGGATTGTAATGAACTTGCAAGCGATGGTAATGATTTAAGTCGGGATGGTAATGAAATACCTCAGAACAGTACTGTAACTAGATGGGATTATAATGAATTATAAAAGGCGGTAATTTATGAAAGAAAAACAAAACAGCACTATTTTATTAATAAACGTTTTTTATTACTATTTAGCTTTTTAATTCAGTCTCGAATAACCTAAATAAAGAATGTCATATAGTAGCCAACTAACTAACACAATCTCACAATATTTATTAAAAAAAAACAACTAACAATTCTATAAAAGTAATTTTGAACGCTAGAGAGTGCAAAATCACAATATACAAACTAAAAACAATATTCCTTATCTTTATTATAATTTTCTGATATATAATACCTGTATTCGCGATAAATAAATTGAATTGAATTGAATATAATAATAATATATACCCAGTAATAGGAACTTAAGTAGTGTTTTGGGTCGTTGTCGCATAATCACAGTATTTACTCATAAAAACAACTAACACATCTATAAAAGTAATTTTGGATAGCTTAAGCTAGAGTGCAAATCACAATATAATATTATACTTACAAACAAAAAAAAATATTAAAAAATCCTTTATCACTTATCACTTCTATTATCATAATCAACACGGTCTATAAACTTTTATAATTTTTTATAAATTTTTTCTTATTACATATTATTAACTATTCTAAAGTATGTTGTACCTAATCATCACTATCATCTGAGTCGTCGAAAAAGTGTGCTTTTAAAATTGTTTTTCTGATGGAGTTGATTTAATGAAAGTCTCAAATTGCTGTTGGTGTTCAGAAGTTTTACATACTACATCTAGTTGTTTTGGGTTTCGATTTTCCTTTGGTATCTTATAAAATGTATTGTTTCTCAACTCAAACGTACGTCAGATAAATTTTGGATGTAGGAGATGTTGGTGTAGTAGAGGATGTATATACATTTATCAACGGTGAGAGCTGTAAGTCGCTTGGACCCTGTAAATATCTAATTCATCCATTTTGTTCAAAATTGTTGTTGTATCTATACTTAATACAGACTGATTGTCAAAAGAGGCTTCGATTTTATCACACTGATTATTGGATTGACCTCTCTCCATATCGTCGTAATTATCAGAATGAAGAAAGCCTATAATTATGCTTATTATGTATACAATAAGTGCAACCTTGACAATCGAAGCTACTCAATGTTAAATTTTATTATTATCAGCAGCTCAGACGCATTGATGAACTAGCATTGATCCCTTAAATGTTGGAATGTTGGGCGGAAATGTTTTACCTTCAATATCACTCTCTGTTACCATATCAACATGTACATTTCGTACATTTTTAGTAATTAACGCCCAAAAATCTTCATAACAACCAACATCTCCGTCATGCTTAATAAAATTTTTAGCAGTTCTTTTGACGACGGCACCAATCCCATACAGAGCTCCTTGCCTTGGCCGGATTCTTGATAACTCCATGTGACCTTAGTTATATTTGGGTAATAATAGTGCAGAATGATTTAGTTTTATTATTTGCGTTACTATCTTTATAGTATAGAACTTCAGTATGTACTTGTTTTCTACTTCCACCGAAATTAAAGGACTGTATCTCTTCATTAAACTTCAGGTTATAATTCTCGCTAAAGCCTACGTGCACGAGTATCTCTTTGTCTTTTAAATTTTGTTTACGTTGTTTGATAGCTTCATATTGTACTGTAATATTTAGATTGTGTTAAAAATGTGTCTAGAGTTGACTCTAGTACAAATACTTCATTACCTTCCGAAATAGTTCATTACCTTCCTGCAAGAAAGGTGGAAGGAACGGATGGTAATGAGATGGAGATGAATGAGAAATTTAAACATTTATTTTAATAATTTCGCTACAAAATGTATTATAAACTTTATATTAATATGGGAATATAATTATTAATTGAGAAGAACATATGGGGTTAATATAATAATCTACTTGTTAAAATGCCTTGAGAAATTGCAGGAATGTAATGAACAGATTTTTGGACGAAACACTATCAACAAGGTAAAGAACGTAAATAATTTTGCTAGCAATGCACACACGTCCACCAAGATCAGTTGTCACCTACGACTGGCCTGTAGAAACACGTTGAAACTAGAACTTTATTAGGGATGTTACAATTATCGACGATATGAAAGAGTTTCTCGATACGGATGGCGATGACATTTTTTCCGTTACAATTATAAAAGTTAGCTGTTCTTGTATTAATGTTGAAATAAATACACAATGAAAATACTTAATTAAAAGGTTTTGAGTTTGGGTTTCATATAAAATATTAACAAAGGTCATAAATTAAAAAACAAACTAATAAATGTGAAAATTCCCGACGAGAATCCTATCTGGAAACAGAGAGGAATGATTTTTGAAGTAGTTTTTTATTTTTGTTTCATAAGCTAAATGATTAGTTTGAAATATTAACTATGCAACTTTTAAGGATTTTATGTTTGTTCTTACTGTAAAAATTAGATTTAAGACAAAAACATGTAAAATAGGGAAATTCGCATGGAATTGCTTTTTGCACGAAATGGCGGAATCAACCTCAAACGTGAATGTTTCAACTAGCCCCCATTTAAAGCAACCAATGCTGCTTGTGTTACGGACACTAGATGACGGATAAATATATTTAATACATATAAATCATCCAAGACTGGAGAACAAATGTCTAAAAATTCATCACCAAAACATTTGTCCCCACCGGGGATAGAACCCAGAACCTCTCGAGATGGCGACGCCTTGAGACCGGCGTACAGACTACTCGACCACGGAGGTCGTCATGTTTGGGAAATATTGTTTATCTACGTTCATGTTATAATGTTCGAATTATGAACTCAGACTCGAACTCATAATGACATACTTTTTAACACAGATGAAAAAACGAAAATTTTAAAATGGAAACTGTATCATTATGACCATTATGCAACAGGTTGGACTCATTATGCAACACTTATTTTTCTTAAAAACGCACAAAACTATGTCAAATGTTTTCCAGGCAGCCAACAATATATAAAATTAATTAATTTTATTGTTATATTTCTTTGAATAATGAGTGTAGATAAAGTAGTGTATGTAACTGCACCTAACTAGGTATTAAAACACTCGCGTGATACTATTAAAAAACGAGCCTTGGCAAGTTTTTTAGAACTCGTGTTTTAATAATTATGTGACAGTTACATAAACTACTATTATAGTCTTGCTAAAAACTTATATAGCGGTTATAAATAATGTGGATTATGTTTATGTAAATTAACAAACTTGTGGCCTAAGTGATATGATGGTACGGTCATAAAATACTATAAAGAGGTTTTACCTTCATCAGCTGCCGCGTTGGCTGCTCTTGCGCATCGGTAGTTGAACAGAAGTCGGGAGCATTGGTAGTCGTCGAAGCAGGGCGAATGGTAGTAAGGCGCAACTGTAAAATTACAAATTTCAAGTAATCATTTAATCTTAGGACCTCGGTGGCTTAGTAGAAAACAAAGCAACCTTCGCCATGGTCAGGCCTTGGATGTGTGACCGGGCAGGTTAAATTATGTAAATATAACTTATAAAATGGATTTCATTCATAATCATAAAAAATACGAAAAAAAGAAAGTTGCGAAAGTTGGGATTTTTTATATTTTACATTGATTTTCTACTTTAAATAAATTAACAAATATACTAAATTACACATTATCAGATAGCTTATTTAATAACGATTCCAATGACATAACATTTGTATATATGTTTTATACAAATATCTTTCTATATCGTGATTTTAATGAGTTCGGAATTGGCTTGCCAAATACGCCTTATTGGCAAAAATGGCTTCGCTGTCACCATGCAATTTCATTGAAATCGCTCCAGCCTTTTCGGAGATTAGCCCGTACAAACAGACAGAGAAACAAAAAATAAAACAATTTTTTTTTTTGGTATTTTCCCCCTTTTTACATCGCCCTGACTTGGTTTTAAGCATTTTTTTTCTATGTACAGACATTAAACCTCTACACTTTTATTAAATGTATAGACTAGCTGTGCCCGCGACGTCGTTCGCGTGGCTATTGATTAAAGGCCGATAAAAGTTCATACAAACTTTTATCCCCTATTTTATCCATCCATTGGGGGTAGAATTAATCAAAATCCTTTCTTAGCGGATGCCTACGTCATAACATCTACCTGCATGCCAAACAGCCCGATCCGTCCAGTGGTTTGGGCTGTGCGTTGATAAATCATTATGTCAGTCAGTCACCTTTGAGTTATATACGAGTATATTTAGATTTAGATTTTTACCAGCAGCGCATGTGGTTCCCCCAAGCACAGCCTGTGTGCCGGGCCCACACACACACTCCCCCCCACGACACACGCTGCCTGCCTTCCAAGAACAGTCAGCTTCTGTGCTGCAACCCCAGATGCTGCTGTGGACGGCTTTGCAGTGCAGAAGAATGCCTGGAAGACATATACCAAGACACGTAAAGTGTGACATCTTCTGATATTCACACCTTATAATTTGCCCAAAGCATCATAATAAGCCGCTTGTGTCATGAACACAATAAAGAGGACAGATAAACACATACAACCTAGAACATCGCCGAGCCATGTGGTAGTAGCTCGTTAAAGGATTCTACCAACCCATCTCTTCCCTTGTGTCGTAAAATGCGACTAATGGACTTAGAACTGCACAACATCCAACAGCTTATAGCGGGCTCACCACCTGTCACGCTGAGTGCAGTCACTGCTGGTGAAGCGCGGACTATGGCAATGGACTGCTTTTGCGGTGCTTTTGTCTAGTATGACTAACCCATATGAGATAATAGTCGTGATTATATGTATGTATGTAGAACTTCGCTAAGATAGTGACGCCTTCGTCGTCCTCAGCCTATATACGTCCCTCTGCTGGGCACAGGCCTTCGTCATGGAGTTCCGTTACACCACCAAGCTGGTCCAATGCAGGTTATTGGGTATGAACGGGACCAACGGCTTAACGTGTCTTCTGAAGCACGGAAGAACTCGTGATCAAAATCGACAGAAAATTTATTTGCACTAATTATTCTAATTAGATGTTTTCTGTGTTGTTTTTAATCTTATCACTTACTATTAGATGTAATTATAGAGAAAAACGACTTAAGGGCGTATTGCGTACTGGGTCTGTGATTGTGTAGGCGATGAACTAGCCACTTGTTACTACTCTTTCACGATTTTTCATCTAGCCAAACCCAATTTTTGTATGGCTAAAACACAGTGCTCCTTGGACTCTGCCTGCCCCTTCGGGGATTACAGGCGTGATTGTATGTTTGTGTGTGTATATGTATAGAGAAAAAATTAAATCACTCACCAATAACTAAAAAATATTTGCCAGACCCCATTGTATCTAAACTATGTGACACTACCTAACGAACTGACTAAAATAATGACTAAATCTTATACACGAATAATAGTGTTATCAAAAAAGATTAGTAACCATTATCTATAGAGCTATGACGGTGTAGAAATGGCAATTACAATATCAATTTTTATCGGTAGATATGCAATTAATAATGATAATTTAATATTCTCATCTCACTTTGGATTAACGTTGATTCTTAGTCATGTATGATGTATCTGCGTCTGATAAAGGCTTTTTGAATACGGAGTAAATTTGAAGAAAGCGAGTAAAAGAAAGAGATGTCATAATTAATAAAGTTAAAGTTATGTGTATGTATATTATTATATTCTTTAGAACACGCGACTCTGTCTGCTTCTCAGCACTTCTCCTACAGCAGGTGGGTTGGAAGATATTTCCAGTAGAAATAAGCCCTACCTTTTGTACAGTCAACTCCAAAAATGTAACCACTTTAACAGTAAATGACTCCTATTAGAAGACAATAAATATTGTCACCTCTAAAATGTACACACATACTCGACTGAACTCGTCTTTTTTTACATATGACAGGTAAGCTCTTGGCCTTCATCTCACGTGATGGAAAGTGATCACTGAGAGCCGCTTCGCTTCTTGTATGTGACGATAAGGTGGAAGCGTGCTTCACCTGTAATCCTCAACAACTGAGGAACTGGCTATTTTACCTCTGATTGCCGGAACACAACACAACTGTGCTCATAACATTGTTATTATGGCGACAAATTTAGGTAAGACGGTGGTAGATAGCCAGGCGGGCTTAGAAGCCCTACCACCAACCAAACGGAGCAGAAGAACTTCTGCCCGCATGGGGAATCGAACCCAAACCTCCCGATCAACACCTGATGGTGTGAACCACTAGACCAGAGAGCCGGTTGAAAATCGTCTATTGTTTAATGTTTTGATTGTTGTAATTTTATTTAATTGTGTACAATAAATAATATATTTGTTTGACGCGCACACTCCGCGCGTCAAACAAATATACTAGCGCACCCCCGCCGCCACCGCCGCAGCTACCGCGCGCCGCTCGCCGCTCGCCGCTCGCCGCGCCGCTAAACGCGACGCCGCCGGCCGGTAGCTGTGGCATACTTCATTATGTCGTCTACCATTTGTTTTCACTATCTCCCGCGTGCCGCGCCTCTCACCGCGCCCCGATTCGCGCCGCCGTTGGCTGTGGTCAAGGGGTTAGTGTTACTAATCATTGTAAAATACTTTTTTCTTTTTTAGTTCTTTTTTAATTGAACGGAATGTCAACTTCTATGAGATACGTGATTTCAGCTTCTTTCTGCAACGGGCACTTTTCACGTTTCCCATAGTAGAAATTGACATTCTTAATGCAACTGAAATAGTGTTCTTTACAATTACAACTTACACTTTGTTATTTAAATGGTGTACAGTTAGTTTTATTTATTTCACTTTCAAATCTTACTTTAATCCACGTTTTGGAACAAGGTGTTCGACGGGGTGAAGCCGGGAATAAATAAAAATACAGTTGGCTCGTCACTTATTGGGGTTTATTGTTAGCAAAATAAGGCACTCTGGAACAAATTTATAAAGGTAAATTACAAAAACAATGAACATAAAACTTACAGATAATTATAAAAGTAGGACTACTTACAATAGTGCCTATAAAAACAATTCTATTCAAATGATGAGTTCGAATACACAGCCAAACTTTGAATGTACTAAATCAATTAAAAATTTTAAATATACTAAATAATATTAAGTATAATATATTTAAAAATTTCAATTGTTATATTATAAAAATTATTCTGTTGGAGACTAAGACAATTTAGAAGCTGCGTTCGGTAATTGTTTCGCAGATTAATCGCAGAGGCGACGGATTTTTGGTCACGTGATCACAGATTAATCAAACCAAATTGTAATTACCGAACGGCCCGATCAGCAGGCTTCCAAGGCTTCCATTGACAAACATACAAACAAACATACAAACATAAAAACTTAATTTTCTGTCTTTCATTTCGATTTTTAACACACCCACAAATAAAAATCAAATGTTTGTTACAAGCAAACGGAGATCGAGAAAATCACCAATAACAATAACAATTAATATCAATCAAACCAATCCAAACCTAAACATAACCTCACAACATGACAGATAAACAGATTAATTTTTCTCGTCGGTCAAAATACTCCGAGCAAACAGATTTACGTCGAACCATCGTCGAACTGATCTGAGCGGTAATTACCGAACGATTCACAATTTACCTCCACTAGCTCTAGATGTAATAAACGAACGATTTAGACTAAAAAGATAGATCGGACGCAATTACTGAACGCAGCTAGACAGTGAATAAAAAAGACAGAACCAAAGAGAAAACGGCCAGAGAGGTGCGCAGTAACAGCAAAGAGTCGCTAACAGTGGTATAGCGCCTCGTTACAGGTGTATGAGCGATAAAACTTTATCGTTATCAATTCCATGAGTAGTGTTCAGGTGTATGGCATTAGTAACTCTATGTAAATTATCGAAATATGCAGGTGTCTTGATAAATATTTTAATCGTGTTACGAAGGACTACGATCTATGCGTCATGCGGGCCTCACTATTTATTATTACCCTAGCATCACACGAGTCACCCCCTTAGGGGTGGAATTTCGAAATATCTCTTCTAAAGTTTACTAGCTTTCGCCCGCGACGATAGTCAAAAATCAAAAATCCAAATCATTTATTTGTAAAACATAGGTGGTTGTATACAGATGCCAAATAATTTTAATGTGTCTCACTATGTTTGGTTCTATATAGTGTGATGGTATGTAGCCTATAGCCTTCCTCAATAAATAGACTGTTTAAGACTGAAAGATTTTTTCAAATTGGAACAGTAGCCTCAATTGGTGGAATTGAAAATTTACTCCTACTCAAAATTTTTCCTTAATTTTTCTGGGAGGCGTTATTTCAATTTTAAAATTCACCCGCATGGCACCCGTTCCCATTAGAATATCGGGATAAAAGGTAGCTTGTGTCCTTTTTCAGGCTCTAGACTGTGTGTGTACCAAATTTCGGTTAAATTGGTTCTGTAGATTTGACGTAAAAGCGAGACAGACAGTTACTTTCGCATTTATAATATTAGTATGGATTATAGTTATAGCCACTGATCGGAATAACTAGAGCTATTTAGGTTAGGTTAGGTATAATTTATATATATATATATATATATATATATATATATATATATATATATATATATATATATAATAGGTTAGGGAAAAAGTTTCTTCGCATTTTTTAAGAAAATTCAAAACATTTTTTAATATAGTTTATTTACATTTAACTAAAGTATGTAGGTACCATTTTGTTTGATAACTTTTTGCCATCTTGTAGGTAGGGACATGATCCCATTGCTATAGAAATTTTGGGACTTCTGGTCAAAATACCGCGACAAGTGGTTTTGGCAGTCCTCTCGTGATGTTAACCTGACACTGCCTAAAGAATTCTGAAGAGACCGAAACAGGTGGAAATCTGAAGGTGCAAGGTCAGGACTATACGGCGGATGCATTAACACCTCCCAGCCAAACCCTCTTAATTTTTGCTGAGTGGCTAAAGATGTGTGAGGTCTAGCGTTATCATGATGAAAAACCACACCCCTTCTGTTGATTAATTCCGGCCGCTTTCTCTCAACTTCTTGCTTTAATCTCATCAGTTGTTCGCAGTAGAGTTCAGAATCGATGGTCCTGCCTGGTGGTAACAGCTCATAATGAATAATGCCCTTCCAATCCCACCACACACACAGCATCACCTTGTTGCGAGTTAACCCGGGTTTCGCCACAGTCTGTGAAGCCTGACCGGCCTTTGACCACGACCTTTTTCTCACGTTCTTGTCGTACGTGATCCACTTTTCATCACCAGTTATCAGCTTCTTCAAAAATGGTTCGGTTTCATTACGTCGTAATAAAGAATCACAAATGAGTACACGGTTCATTAGGTTTCTTTCAGTGAGCTCGTGAGGTACCCAAATGTCGAGCTTTTTTGTGTACCCAGTTTTTTTCAAATGCGCCAAAACTGTTTTGTGGTCAATTCCCAGTTCTTCAGCTACGTCGTAACTACTGACATGCCGATCTTGCTCCACTTTTTCAAAAATGGCATCCATTTTATCTGTAATAGGGCGACCAGAGCGACGTGCATCTTTGACATCAAAATTTCCGGATTGAAAACGCTTAAACCAAATTTGTGCTACTCTCACAGACACTGCACTAAGTCCATAAACATCGCAAATTTTTTTCGCGGCTTGCGTTGCATTTTTACCTTTTTTGTAGTAAAATTTTAAAATGTATCGAATTTCTTCATTAGATTCACTCATCTTGGCGGTACGAAATACAAATGAAAATTACACATTTTCCTAATTTGAATTTGGAATTATGTTCTTTAAAATTTAAACTTTCAATGATACCAAAACCAGCCAGATACAAATAGTATAGCCAAAGAGATTTTAGTACAAGTTTATACATCCTATAATGCGAAACGACTTTTTCCCCAACCTAATATATAAATATATATATATATATAAAAAAATTTATTCAATAAGTATTAAAAAAAATTTTTGTATTTCAAAAGTAAATTATTTCGTGTTCATAATTTCGTTTAAGTTTTTATTGTAGTTAAATACAAATAGTTTGTTCTTTTCAATCATGTTTCGATTTTTGAGATACAGATAATAATATATATGATATGTTCTTGTACAATCACGGAATGAAAATGTTCAATGTATAAATATTCTTGTATAAATATAATTAATTGTGTCATATTGACGACCTCCGTGGTCGAGTGGTCTGTACGCTGGTCTCAAGGCGTCGCTATCTCGAGAGGTATTTGTTCTCCAGTCTTGGATGTTTATATATATTTATATATATTCAGGATATTTATATGTATTTATCTATTAAATATATTTATCCGTCATCTAGTGTCCGTAACACAAGCAGCATTAGTTGCTTAAAATGGGGCTAGTTGATAGGTGTGAATGTCTGAGGATATTATTATTATTATTATTATATTCATACTATTCTATCATATGGCAAGTACATAAAATAGCTATACCTATTCCGATCACTGATTATAGCTAATAAACTATAACGATAAATGTTCAAACAACTTAAATAACTTCGACAAAGCCTTGTCCAAATAGTGCCTTGTCTTCTTCAATATCTTAAATATACAAGTGACGACATCGCCGGGTTTTTCATTGGGTCCTTACCTATGAAATTTGTTGTTTTTTTTCTCTTTTAGTATTTTGTCTGTATCTTAATCAAGTTTCAGAGTATTCTTAAAAAATAATTACCTCCTCTTAAAATAGACCATATTCTTGAGCTCTTTTGATTTTGATAAAAGTTTAATTGTGTTAAAATTGGACACGGAGACAACTCTTTTTAAGTGCCTCCCGAATACATCATTTTATTTGCATTCACTTAAAAACGTATAATTTTTATGAAGTTTGATATCACACATATTGCTTAAGGTTGTCTTATGATACACGCTAAATATTATTCTTTGGATTTGTCGTTGTGAAGAAAATTGAAAAAATGTTAGTATGGAAAGTGCAGACATCCCCAAAATCTCCATACAAAACACCAATTTCATAGGTAAGGACCTAATATTTATCCCCATCGTCACAGTACGAACACAGGTCGTTAAAGTCACCATATTGTAATTTTTTCCAAAGGTCACGCACATTTTGCGTCACTTGTTATACGTCACTCGTTGCCAAGCAACCGGGTGTAAACTAACTATGCTTAGTAGAAGTAGCCCGTCATTTTACTACCGTGTCACATTTTCCATGTACGACATTTTTCTAGAAACTTCATGCAATTTGCTTCCACATTGAATTCGACAAGGTACTTAAATGGTAAACTACTTTTGATGCTGACTGTACACAGAGAACTTAATAGCATAACATAATATCATCACGCCTCTATCCCCGAAGGGGTAGGCTGGTTTCTGAGAGGAATTTTCGGGGTAGACCTTCTGTTTCGTAGCATTCGTGTAAAGATGTCAGCCACTAGGTACAGTCGGAATAATTTAATAGGTGCATTTTGACAGTTATTTTTAGTGGGATTAATCGATTCCCATACCAATGTAAAGGGCGCAAAAAGCTCATCTGTCAAAATGCACAGCTATTAAATTATTCAGACTGTAGGTAAACTTTGCTCTCTAACGATATTTTTGACCAGGTTCTTGGTCTGTGTAAAGTATACAGAAATACTTACAAAAAACGTGTATACCCAATTTAAAATTAAAAATGTGTGCTGAATTTATTTTTAGCTAAGCTTCGTTATTATACGCCAGTATCTTTTTTTAAAAAAGCGTCACAAAATTAAACACTTTGAAAATACAAATGCTTCAAATCTGTACATATTAAAATAAAACTGTAGAGGTCGAATGTCTGTACTGTCTGTAAAAACAACTTGACATACCATCACGTCTCTCTCCCCGAAGGGGTAGGCAGAGGTGTTAAACTCCCATTATATTGTCATTTGTTGTAGTCGGGGCTGTTCCGCATCACTCCGACCTAAAGATTTATTGTGACCAGCCTCCTATATAAGTTTTATTTAGGCCCTAGAGTAGCTCCATCAACTGGGCACCGTCTAAGAATTATAGGATGTTCCCAGTTTGGATTGTTTTTATTTCATCTGGGTCAAGGGTGTGTTTCCCCAGGTGTCTGCTTCTTTTGTGAATCAGCGGTTCACAGTAGCACAAGCGGTGCATTGGTGTTTCACGCTCTTGTTCGCAGAATCTGCAAGTGTGTTAGCTTCATGTTGTAAAGGTGTCTGTTTAACTTGCAGTGACCAGTCGAAGTCCTAATCGTCACGCTCAGGTTACTCCTGTTGAGCTTTAATAGCTCGTCAGTGCGTTTACGAGAGTTTCGCATATTTCCCATATGACGACCTCCGTGGTCGAATGGTCTGTATGCCGGTCTCAAGGCGTCGCCATCTCAAGAGGTTCTGGGTTCGAACCCCTGTGGAGGCAAATGTTTGGGTGATGAATTTTCAAGCATTTGTTCTCCAGTCTTGGATGTTCGTATACATTTATATATAATGAGGATATTTATATGTATTTATCTATTGAATATATTTATCCGTCATCTAGTGTAGTAACACAAGCAGCATTAGTTGCTTAAAATGGGGCAAGTTGATAGGTGTGAATGTTTGAAGATATTTATTTATTATATATATCTTGGTCCTCAGAAACAGGTGAGCCTGTTGCCATGCACCGGGCACAATGTGAGGCAAGCGATATTCACAATCAACTACTTTTTATTCCAACTCTATGTACATGCGCGCCTGCGGTGGGATCGAACCCGCAACGTATTGAACGTGTAGCATCTTTCCCAACTCAGCTACGCTACCTTTTAGATAAGGGTATTATTTAAACGGTCAGCAATATATTCGAATTTTGGTCAGCAAAAAATACAATTTATTAGATTAGAATAACTTATTGGTTAGCTACTTAAAGCCAGTAAATATTTTCTAAATTTGTCAGCAAAGTCACTAATTGGGCAGCCACTCAAATGTTTTCTCTGCTGCCAAAATGTTTAATATAGGTACTAATGTTTTGATGACACCAATATTATCAGAATACATTTCCTAGGAATTGATCCTTCATTGAACTTTTTCTATTTTTTTCTGTTCTACGTTACATGTATATTGCTGCCCAATTAATTATTCTACTGACCAAATAATTGTTTTGTTGCCCAAATAATTAATTTTCCGGCCAAATAATTATATTGCTGACAAAATATTGGTTTGCTGCCTGATTTTTTGGATGATCTTTTTGTTGCTGATCAAATAATTAAATGGCTGCCCAATGGCTTCCCTTTAGATAAATAAAATACAATCATTCAAATTATATTTGAATTTATTATCGGCATCGAAATAGTTCCTGTAATCAACACCTGCCTCTGCGATAATTTGTGATAAGAACTTAACTATACTAGAAATTTTCGTACTTATATCGATAGTTCATTGCTTCATAAACATTTTATCTTACAGAAGCCTTGACTTTTTTTTTTCTTCAACATGCGGTGGGTCGCTATGGAGATCATTGGGGGAAACTTAAGTCCAAAATTAAAAATCTATTTTATTTTATTGGCCAACTTGCCGTAATTGGTTATAATAAATAATGTTATAATAAAACAAAATATGTAATGATTTAAAAAACTATATGCATTGTCACCAGGTTCCGAACTATTCCCAAAATTTCAGCCCGGTAGCTAGTCCGCAAGTACGGTCACCTGCAATAAAATGTATTCACTTGTGTTCTTACAGTGTCGGAATAAGGCTCACATTTGAATGAGATTGTGTATATATTAGTGTTCGTGACTGTACCTCAAAATGGAGTTACAAAAATCCAACCGGCCAAACAAGGAGACAAAAATCAAACAAGCCTTTTTGTTTACTTAATTTAAAAAAATATAAACGCGGTAAAAATGTGTTAATAGTACTAAGGGCCGATTTTTCAATCGATTTTTCAATCATAATAGTCCGAATTACTACCAGAGGAATAATGTTATTAGACTCTTTATTCGTCTGATATTTTTTTATTTTGATAAGTTTTTTATAAACACGAAAATAAGAATATTATAAAGAACTTAACAAGAAAAATGTAGATTTGAAAACAGCGCCATCTATTATGATATTGCTAAACTACTACTGCACGACTTTGCTGATGTAGTAATGTATGGTACTAAACTATTATTTTTCAGATTTAAATCTTGACGGTATTTTTATACATTATAAATTTTAGCAATTTCTTCTAAATTTTTTTAAGTTTGGTTAAACACTGCGCAGAATTTTAATTTCAACCAATCTTAGCTTAGGAGCGCCATCTACACAATTTTAAAAGTACTTATCAACTGTGCAAATTTGCTCCGCTGTCAGTCAGTAGTTCATATTGTTACCTTACCGCTATATTTTTGTACTGTGGTGTTCTGATAAATCATGACCCGTAATTATTTAATTAAAACAATGTAACAGTTAATACTATGTAATATATTGAAGCAAGTGGGTCTTTTAAAACTTATTATTTAGATAAACATACCACACTACATAAATATTAATCTTAGTTTTATTATAGCTGAAGTGATAGGGGCAGTTACTTCAAGGAAAATAAATGTGAGTTCTTATCTTACTGTTTATAAATTATGTACCCGTTAATTTACCTAATTAATAATATGCAAAATGAATAGCAGTATCATTTACAATGTACCTATTGAGGTTACAATTTCGTAGTAGGTCATTTAAAGAATACCTACTTAATCTAAAATATATTTCATTTATCTCTTGACAAAAAAAGTTTATAGTACCTACCTGTATTTCAAATAAAAATACCTACCGCATTAAAGGGGTCTTATAGTTTTAAGGGATGCTTACAAAGTACAATAATTAGGATATTCAACATGGGTAAAAGCAATAATTGGCGTTATTTTGATGCCTTATTCACGTTGTCAACATAAACCTAACCTTATGTTTTTTTTTGCTTTACATATAAAATAGATTAACCGTTTTTTTAACCTTTTGCTTATGAATGTAAGAGGTCATTTTATTTTATTCTTGCTTAATAAACTAACACATAATTTCGCGTTGTCGAACACGGGGTTCCGTGGTGTAGTGGTTATCACATCTGCTTTACACGCAGAAGGCCGCCAGTTCGATCCTGGCCGGAATCACATTTTTTTTTTTAAAATATTTTTAACATATTTTTTCTAAATAAACTTTATGTACAAATAATGTTATTATAATAATAATATTAAAATTGACAGCGCGCACGTGGTCACTCGAATTCCCTGATCGATCCACACAGCGCCCTGTACCACAGACTTGGTCAGCGAAAAAATACAATTGATCAGCTAAAATAGCTTATTGGTCAGCAACTTATGGGCAGCAAATATTTCTTATTTGTCAGCAAAATAACTGATTGGACAGAAACTCAAATTGTATAATATATGTTTTGATGACACAAATATTGTTTTTAAGGGCAATAAACGTTAACATAACATTTATCAGAACACATTTCCTAGGATTCGATCCTTTATTGATCCTTTTCCTAGATTTTTTACATTTCCGGTAACATGTATATTGCTGACCAAACAATTATTCTGCTGACAAAATAATAACTTTGCCTCCCAAATAATTATATTGCTGACGAAATATTTGTTTGCTGCCCAAAGATTTTTTTGGCTGACCTTTTTGTTGCTGACCAAATAATTCAATGGCTGCCCAATTAATTACTTTCCTTTAAAAATAACGCAATCTGATTGGGTATTTCATCGCACTCTTACATTGCAAATTGCAGTTACCAGTTCACGTACAATCTCTAATTATTCAAATTATTGTGATGAAAATTAAATTATTATGATAATTTAATTTGAGTAATTCGTCAGTGGTTTTTTCCATAGTAAAATTTTGGGTGAGTTATTTTCCTGTTATGACTTCAAACTTGATAGTACAGTCAACTCCAAAAATGTGTAATTGACAGTAAGAAACTCTTAAAGGGAATAAAGATTTTCACCTCTAAGGTCTTGCAGGAATTTTAAATCGAGATTTAAAACTAGATTTAGTAATTTTAGTGTGGATGTGTGATGTGGATGTGAATGTGGATGAAATGTCAAAAAGTGACAAATTCGAGTTTTAAACTAGGTTTCAAATTTCCTGCAAGTGGGCCAAAAATGTGTATAAATGAGTAAATCTTAGACGACACAATAAATTGCCACCCCCCCCCCCCCCCAATGTGCGAAAAAATAAATAAATTTAAAATATTGTTGAAGGACTATCTTGCTTAAAATGTTTTTATTTGCTGCAAGAGTTTCAAGAGAATATATAAAGAAATAATAATAAGTAACTAGTTACAAATACATAATGTGAATAGTAATATAAAGTAAAATAATCATAAAGTTTTTAATAAGTTCTTATGTTAGTGCATCTAAGTAAGTATATTTCTAAATTTTTCAGATTTTCTAGTGAACGTATAGTAGTTAAAAATAATGTGATATAACGAATTAGAAAGAAGGAAAGAAAGTCTTTATTTGGTATCATAATAATTATGATGTTTTAATAATTTAATAATGTTCCCATTGTGTCTCGTTTTGTACCCGTTGACTAGTTAAGGCTTTTAAATGGTTTTTTATTTCACAAATAATATATGCCTACTAGCTGTTGCCCGCGACTTCGTCCGCGGCTACTATGGTTTTTTAACTATTCCACGGGAACCCTTTAATTTTCCGGAAAAAGTATCTAAGATGTTGACCGGGGATATGAGGTATCATGGTATCACCATGCAAAATTTCCTTAAAATCGGTCCAGTCATTTCTGAGATTAGCCCGTACAAACAGACAGAGAAACAATATTTTTTTTTTGCTATTTTTCGACTTTTCATCCCCCTAACTTGGGTTTAAGAATTTTCCTATGTACAGACATTAGACTTCTACAGTTTTATTATATTGGGTTTTTATTCTGTCTTAGTATTTTGTCTGTAACTTTTAAGATTCAGAGAATTCTTATAAAATAATTGCCTCTTCTAAAAATAGACCATATATTTGAGCTCGTATTATTTAATTTGATAATTTTTTGTAAGTTTAATTGTATTAAAATTAGACACAAAGACAATTATTTTTAACTGCCTCCCGAATACATCATTTGATTTGCATTAACATAAAAACGATGAATAATTTTATCAAGCGTGTTCACACACATATTGCTAAAGCTAGTCTAATGATATATGCCAAATATTGTTATCTCTGGATCTGTCGTTGTGAAGAAAACTGATAAAATGTTAGTATGTAAAATGCAGACATCCCCAAAATCTCCATACAAAACACCAGTTTCATAGGTAAGGACCTAATATGCTTAGATGTCATTATCAATACGAAGCGCCGCTTTTGCCAGTCACCGCCGAGCCTTGCTCAAAGATCATGGTCTTCGTCAACAACCTATGCTCGTCCACTGCTGGACACAGGTCTCTCCTGCGCACCACCGCTGTCGATCTTCGGCCGTTCCCATCCAGCCCACTCCAGCCAAAACCAATATCGTCATCCCATCTTGTCACATGGCGTCCAACACTACGTTCTCGACTCAAGAACTTCACGACCATGGCGGCGACTCTCATCATGGCCTTTACCTACCACAAGCATATATCCTAATTATTTATTTTTAAACCTAAGAGGTAGCTGGAAAATCAGAATATCAGAAATAAATTTTGTTACAGGAAGCTTAGTTTGGTATGTTCCTCAACAAGAGGAAAATAAATAGATATTTAAATACATAAAACATAAGTTATCACTGTAAAATACAAACATTTAACTAATATTTTAGTTGCACTGAGAAATTGCAATTTCTAGAGGAATCGTGATTTCAACTATTTTCCGCTTGGTGCGCTTTTAACGTTTAACATAGAAATTGACATTCTTAACGCAATTAAAAAAAATAAAGTTTTTTACAATGTTACCTTAAACTAGGTGGTACAGTTTGTTATGACATTCATATGGTCGTATGCGCATCAATATCGTAAATATATGTCCTGGCCATATCGTAAAATTTGTCATTTCATAATATGACTAGTTATATCGGGATGCTATTTCTACTACAGGACATTTTGTCGTTATGAAATATTATACGATGAGGCAGTGATAATTCTACATCCTATTGTCATTAACATTGTATTGGTCATAAGAAACATAGAGATTTACCATAACAACCATAAAAATACAGCTTCCCAGGCAAAATAGCTAATGACTAATATTAATAATGTTAGTAACATGTTTGTTTTGTTGTGAGTAATATTTAAACCAGTTCTGACAAGAAGGATTCTTTCCTGTTTAGTATCTCGCCGCGTGCGCCCGAGTTAACTAGTGTCGTAATAATAAATAAAACCTGTGATAGACAACTAGTTAACTAACACCAATATTACGTAAGTTCATTTAAATAAGTATTTAATATAAAATCATTTTAGAGGAACATGGTTCTGGTGTTTTATATAACCTTTACATTATTTTGTTGCAAATTGTAGAAATCTTGTTATTTTTATCAAAGACCGGACATTGTCTCGCTTAACTTACAAGTAAGATTCAAATAAGGTTAGAAATTAATGTCAAAATCGTATTCCTATTTTTTTTACAAGAAAAATAATCATTTCATTCGGAATGTATGAAGCATGCGTGTTTGTAATTTTTTTTATAAATCTACACTCTTTTACCAAGACTTTTTCATTAACTAGTCAATGGTCAGAGGGAAAAGCGAAAGACAAAGAAACATCTATTGCTTGCGAACACCGGTCTTCGCGGTGACCTCCAAGGGTTTAAATAATTATATTATTATTTATCTTGGAAAAGGTGCAGAGGAAATAATGTAATAAACCTGTCAATAGCGGACTCCTTTTATGGTACCTACATGTTTTTATTTTTGTATCTTAATGAAAATGTCAAAGGATTCACTCTTACTGCATTTCAAATAAACCATTAACATGTAGCACTAAAAATAACTCAAAAATATACATAACATAATAATGACGTACTAATTATTAGAGCCGTGTGGTAGCGGCTCATTATAAGAATACTACCAACCCATCTCTTCCCTTGGGTGTCGTAAAAGGCGGCTAATGGACTTAGAACTGCACAACATCCAATAGCTTATAGCGGCGACGGGCTCACCACCTGTCACGCTGAGTGCAGTCACTGCTTGGTGAAGCGCGGACTATGGCAATGGACTGCTTTAATTTGAAGTGCTTTAGCCTAGTCTCTGTCAAACCCTTATGGGATAATAGTCGTGATTAAATTTATGTGTAACTATTAGCCTTGCATTCATAAATTTATCAAGAACGTAAGAATACTTACATAAAATAATATATTATTTTGTGATGATAACTATTTTGCTATGGTTTATGTTCAATTTTTTTTATTAGGAATCCGGGTTTTTTATAAAAAGCAAGTTTCTTTTTTACTTGCAGTTAAATACTTACCTATCCATTTATTAGTGGGTGTTATTGAAATGTTGAGCCCCACATATTCGAATTTTGTTCAGCAAAAAAATACAATTTGAAATCATCAAATAACTCATTGGTCAGCAAATATTTCTAAAATTTCTAATTACAGATATTTCTAATTTGTCAGCAAAATAA
Organism: Parapoynx stratiotata; assembly: GCA_910589355.1. NCBI lineage: Eukaryota > Metazoa > Arthropoda > Insecta > Lepidoptera > Crambidae > Parapoynx > Parapoynx stratiotata. The sequence continues at coordinate 2,296,431 of OU342476.1, read as the reverse complement.
TCAATAGCATTTATGAAAATTTTAATCAATAGTATTGGTGAGTGTAAACAGTTTGCAATAGTGACAGGGACCAACGGCTGAACGTTTTTGAAGCACGGGGAACTCGAGATCACAAAATTTTGGTCACCCATCCCAGGACTGACCATGGCGAAGTAGCTTTGCTTTCAATATCAAATGTCTAAGCGTCACTCCACCGAGCTGTTGGAGCGAAAAAAAACATGAAATTATATGATTTCAATGTTATGAGGTAAACGTAGGTATTACTGCGGTAGCCAAAAATCTGTAGGTATTTCCCAGATAAGTAATATTGGGTCCTTACCTAAGAAATTGGTGTTTTTATTCTGTCTTAGCAATTTGTCCGTAACTATTAAGTTTCAGAACATTCTTATAAAATAATTGCCTCTTCTAAAAATAGACCATATATTTGAGCTCGTATTATTTAATTTGATAATTTTTTGTAAGTTTAACTGCCTCCCGAATACATCATTTGATTTGCATTAACATAAAAACGATGAATAATTTTTATCAAGCGTGTTCACACACATATTGCTAAAGCTTGTCTAATGATTCATGCCAAATATTATTATCTCTGGATTTGTCGTTGTGAAGAAAACTGATAAAATGTTAATATGGAAAATGCAATTTTTCCAGTTTTATGCAATAACAGTCATGTTTTATTTATAAAGTAAACTTTTATGTGGCGGTTATTAATCAATCTGTCATTAAAGTTCAACTTTTTATGTAAAAAATGCCTGTAATTCCTAAAAACTACAATAATATTACATGCGTCGGTAATACCCTCAGAGTAAACAGAACTGGAGTAGCCTTTGTCTAACATTCCCCTCTGCCAAAGTACAAGCATCGGATGCTTGCACGTTTAATAAAACTAGTTGAGCCGCCATTTTGACGGCCATAACATTGTAAACGTTGCGGCGAACAGAGCTCCCGCAAAAATGCCTGCCTGTGCTGTTTTTTGTTGTAAAAATAAATAGAAAACATCGAGTATGCTAAAAGATGGTGTCACCTTTTATTTGTAATTATAATTTTTAAGATTTCATGATTATTTACTTCATTATTTCTTGTTTTAGAATTCTACGATTTCAAATTTCGAGCGCTAGTCTCGTGGGGGGTGCGGCTGTTACGTTGTCAAAACGCACACCCCACGTGACTATTTTAAGCGTGTGTGTGCGTGAAATTTAAATTTGTGTGTCGAATTATGCATGTGTGCATTCGTAAAAACGTTGTGCGTTGTGCTGGCTTTGAGTGTAGTGGTAGCCTCACCCCCCGCAAGAAATGGCAGAAAAAAATGTTTGAGAAATTGACTAATGGCTACTCCAGTTCTATTTACTCTGAGGTAATACCTGCAGATTTTTGCCGCTACAAGTTATTGGATGGTTGCAATTAAAGTCCGTTAGTCGCCTGTTACGACGCCCAAAGTAAGAGATGGGTTGGTAGTATTCTTTTGATGAGCCGCTACCACACGGCGGCCAAACGGCAATTCGTTTTAAACTTATAGATAATGTAGTGATAGTGATTAAGTCTCAGAGTAAACAGAACTGGAGTAGCCATTAGTCAATTTCTCAAACATTTATTTCTGCCATTTCTTGCGGGGGGTGAGGTTACCACTACACTCAAAGCCAGCCGTTTTTAAAAATGCACACATGCATAATTCGACACACAAATTTAAATTTCACGCACACACACGCTTAAAATAGTCACGTGGGGTGTGCGTTTTGACAACGTCACAGCCGCACTCCCCATGAGACTAGCGTTCGAAATTTGAAATCGTAGAATTCTAAAACATTAAATAATGAAGTAAATAATCATGAAATCTTAAAAATTATAATTACAAATAAAAGGTGACACCATCTTTTAGCATACTCGATGTTGTCTATTTATTTTTACAACAAAAAACAGCACAGGCAGGCATTTTTGCGGGAGCTCTGTTCGCCGCAACGTTTACAATGTTATGGCTGTCAAAATGGCGGCTCAACTAGTTTTATTAAAAGCATCCGATGCTTGTGCATTTGGCAGAGGGGAATGTTAGACAAAGGCTACTCCAGTTCTGTTTACTCTGAGGATTAAGTAGATACCCCGGTAACCGGTAAACATTGTAGCTTGATAAACTTTGCATTTAAAACATTATTAAATAGTAATAACAAGGTTATAATATAAATACCATAATTACACGTATTTACTAAAGATTTATTAGAGTTTCACCAAATAACCTAATTTTATTAGGTTTGACTGTTTAATTCGCGACCTCTCACGCGAGTAGTGTCGTCCGCCCCGACTCAACTATTATAGCCATTAGCCACTATTATAAATCCAATATATTAGCCCAATTTCAATGGGCACAAACTTTCTTGCATAAAAAAAATAGACCGTAACACCATCACAAAGTTGTGGTCACCCATCCAAGGAGGGTACATGTCGAAAGTAGCTTTGTTGGAAAGCCAAGGATTTGCTGCGTATAAACTAAGGAAATTCATTTCAAAATTCTTTAGACGCACGAAGGAATTTTCCGATGCTAAATTGCGCTTGGGTTATACCAAATGAAGGGAGCGCATGTTTTCGCATAACGTCGATTGTCATAACATTGTTTGTCATACATCGAATGGCATAATCATCAAATAGCATAACAATCATGTCACATATTCCTTCTTACTCATAACATTTAAGTGGCATAACTCTCTGAAGGCATATTATTATAAAGCATAACTATCGAAATTCCTAATTTCATTTAGCACAACATTAGGTAGTCCTAAAATGAATCGAATAATCACCCAGATTCGAAAGAACCAATCTCAAGGAAATGTGTTCTGATAAATATTAGGTTCAGGTTTTTTTTATGACCCTTAAAAACTATATTTGTGTCATCGAAATATATTTAGTAAACAATTTGGGGCAGAGAAACATATTATGCGTTGTGATCATTATGCTTTTTATAAGTTGTGCGTTTCAAATTTATGCCTTTTAATACTTATGACAAACAATATTAGCCTATACAATATTAGGACTCAAAATTATGCGTCGCAATTTTATGCGTTTTGATGATTATGCCTTTCAATATGGATCTTCATATTATGACAATAAACGTTATGCTTAAAATTACGGAGCCCCAAATGAAAGTAGTTGGTTCGAATCTAGTTTCACAGTACATCGTGGTCGTGGCAAAACTGCTATAGTTGTCACGGCCGTGTTCATAGTAATAAGATTAAGCTTTATTGTATTATGATAACAAATAAAGATTTTGTTTCTTTCCTTCTAAATGGATTGTTACTCTGGGGCAATTCAGTTGATGCCCCGAGAGCATTCATATCACAAAAACAATGCATTCGTGCTATTTGTGATGTCCCTCCAATGACATCCTGTAGACAGTTGTTTCCGAAATTAGGTTTACTTACTTTGCCCTCTTTATATTTAAATGCTGTGTGTTTGTTAAAACATATCCACATTTGTTTAAGAATAAAAACAAACCTTATTTTAAGTCAAAAAGATATTATGACAAACAAATTAATACACAATTATTTAAAAGAAATTGTTATCCTGCCTGCATTACAATCTATAACAAATTGCCAAACTCTCTGACTAAACTGCCATTAATATTTTTTAAGAGAAAAGTTAAGAAAATTTTAGTAAAAAAATATTTTTATACCTTATACTTAGGATTATTTACATTGTAAAATTGATAATGAAAATTAATTGTAATCTGAATTGTAACATATTAAAATCAATTTGACATTTGTTATGTAATACATACTCGTAGTAATAAAAAGAAAATAGATATTTGATAGAAATGTTGTTAATTTTCACACGTCCTAATGGTTGATATGGCAATAACTCTCCAATCTAAAGACATTGAATTATCTATGTATCAGAACTAGTTTAATCTGTGGTAATAACCTTAGATATAAATCTTTATAATCTGTGCAAATAATCTGTCCTAGAAAACGAATGATAATAGTGTTACCTAATTAATTTTGAGTAAGAAATAAAACATCAATAAGTAAAAGGTTTTTTATTAAGAAGTATATAGAAGACATCGCAAACAATATCAACACTAATATGGATTAAATAGACAGAAGTAAACGATGTATTAGACCTGTAATCATCTCTATTTTTAGTGAATAAATAAATTTTCATTTCATTTAATTTTCTTCTTTCTCCTAAATATAAATCTAAGTACAGTCCACATGACTCATTAAGCTCTACAAGACTCCAAGCGGCTCTGCGACAAATCTGGTGACAGGCTGTCTGTATTTCGCTCAAAGAATAAGCGTTGCTATTCAGATTCAGCCAGCCTTTTTGCTACATTTCCAGCGATGGATATTCTCTGCTGACTGCAGTTTTCTTTGATCCATCGCGATCGCTTTCGTTGCCCAACATTCAGATCCATACATTACGACAGGTCTAACGACGGATTTATAGATCTTCCTAAGAGGATAAGGATCAATCCAGATTCCAGGGTCGCACGTTGCTCCTGAGACCTGGCGCCATTTCATCCATCCCGTATTTATTCTATTTCTTACATTCCGGTCAATTTTGCCATCGTTTTGAATTAATTAACCTAAGAGTTTTTGGGAATAACCCAGAAAAAACAATTTTATGATTTATGTTTCTTTTTGTTACAGAACAGGAGAATAAGAATAAATTGCTGGCGAATTAAAATAATGAATAAAATAACACAATGTGTCATGCTCATAGCTTTCTTATCATATGTGAAGTCACAGAAAAGAGGTAAGATATTAAATAAATATATTTTTCTGACATTCACATATAATAAACTAGTCCAAATTAAGCAGCTTATTATATCCGAAACTATGAGAGATCAGCGGAATCTGTTCATAACCGTGAAATCGATTTTGGATAATTAATATTGGCATTGAAATTTTTTTTCCACTCTCATACCGCATTGCGAGCATAGAACTTCCACAGTCGACAAAAGTATCCATATTTGATCGACAAAAGTATCCGTCATTTTCACTCCTTAGGGTTATCTGTCAAATTTATCGATTTTTTCCAAAAATTTTCGATCATGTCAACTGTCGGAGCCGTGTGGTAGCGGCTCATTAAAAGAATACTATTTGCCCATCTCTTCCCTTGGCTGTCGTAAAAGGCGACTAATGGACTTAGAATTGCACAACCATCCAACAGCTTATAGCGGCGACGGGCTCACCTGTCACGCTGAGTGCAGTCACTGCTTGGTGGAGCGCGGACTATGGCAATTGAGTGCTTTTGCCTAGTCTCTGACTAACCCTTAGGGGATAATAGTCGTGATTATATGTATGTATGTCGATCTTAGACGTCAAAAGCTTATCGAAAGATCTATGCTCGTAACGCGGGAGCCGAACCAATTCGATAATTTTAAAAAATTGTTGTTTTTGTTGTAGATGTGTGTCATAAACAACAAAGAACACTTTTAAATGAAATCATGTACAAGTAATTTAAAAACCTGAGATACTGATTAATGATTTTATTTTTACAAAGTAAATTTTCAAAATTGTAGTTTGTGTTGCTGTATTCATGTTGTCATTTTCCTCGATGCGTTTTTTTTAAGGTATAACTGTGCTAAAAACTCGCCAAGCCTTTGTAAAATCAATGTAATTTGATTGGATTGGTATACATTTTCCTGGATCTTTTCCAATCCAATCAAATAACGATACTGTAAGATTTAACAAGGGCCTTGGAAAGTCTTATTATTATTATTATTATTATTATACTCTTTATTGCCAAAGAACACATGGTTACATAAAAATAAAAATAACACAATGTATGCAATGGGCGGACTTATCTCTAATAGAGATGTCTTCCAGACAACCCACAAGGTACAGTGAATAAATAAAATTAATACAGCAGACCACAAATGACAATAAAATAAATAAAATAAAAAAAATAAAAAAATAATAAAATAAAAATATTAATAAAATAATAAAATAATAATATTAATAAAATAAATAAAAAATATAAATAAAAAATAAACGTTACAATGCCACCAAATATAAAGAACATCTTTGTCCTCAGAGGGAGATAGCTGCATCGACAACCATTCAAACTCATATGGAATATGCACTCCGGCGCAGTCTTGCGATTCTGCCAGAAATAATTACCAGTAAGTATGGCATAATTCGACAACCTCCGTGGTCGAGTGGTCTGTTCGCCGGTCTCAAGGCGTCGCCATCTCGAGAGGTTCTGGGTTCGATCCCCGGTGGGGGCAAATGTTTGTGTGAACAGGCATTTGTTCTCCAGTCTTGGATGTTTATATATGTATATTATATTCTGAATATTTATATGTATTTATCTATTAAATATATTTGTCCGTCATCTGGTATCCATAACACAGGCATTAGTTGTCTAGTATGGGCCAGTTGATAGGTGTGAATGTCTGAAGATATTTATTTATTTATTTATTTATTTAATTACCAATATTTTACATAACATATAATAACGCCTCTATCCCCAAAGGGGTAGGCATAGATGCTATCGTCCACATTTCGCCAGATATGTAACCAAAAGATATTTTATCAATAAGTTTATGCGTTCGGTGGCGTAGTGGTTAAACGCTTTGGCTTACGATTGAAAACAAAGTTACTTTCGCCATGGTCAGGTCGTGGATGGGTGACCAAAATTTTGTGATCTTGACTAATCTCGAGCTCCGCCGTGCTTCGGAAGGTACATTAAGCCCACTTTCTACCGCATTGGACCAGCGTGATGGTGTTACGGCCCATACTCCTCCTGTGTTTTTCCACGAGGAAAGCCTGCGCACAAAAGTGGGTCGTATATATATACATACATATAATCACGACTATTAGCCCCTAAACCCTTAGTCAGAGACTAGGCAAAAGCACCGCAAAAGCAGTCTTTTGGCATTGTCCACGCTTCACCAAGCAGTGGCTGCACTCATGACAGGTGGTGAGCCCATTGCCAAAAACGTCGCCGCCGCCGCCGCCGGACGTATATACGATGTGGACTATCCTTGGATGGGTGCTCAAAAAGTTCTGATCTCGAGTTCCTCTATGTTTCGGAAGGCACGTTAAGCTGTTCGCTATTTCAACCGTTAATGTATGCACACTTAGTTCGCAATAAATAACTTTGACTTTGACTTTGACCGTACCACCATCGGGATTGGGGTCGTGATGGAGTTACTCATGTGTTTCTGTACTTAAAAAAGGTCGCTGTCCAGTAGTGGGACGTATACCTCTATATTTAAGCTAGTGACGAACATGAAGATGTACATTCTAGAGATAAGTGTATTTGTAAAATCAAATCCACACTTATATAAAAGTTGCTAACACAAGAAACCAACCAGTGAGGAATCAATATCAAGATTTCATAACTGGTGGTTTCAACACAGCTTGTGATGTAGTGAAGCCGGGGATAAATAAAAAAGCCTTCCTTAACGTCACTTATGTATTATATATTAATAAATTTAAAAATGAGACACTCTGGAACAAATTTTAAAAGGTAAATAACAAAAACACGGAACATAAAACTAACAGATAATTATAAAAGGTAGGACCTACAATAGTGCCTTTGGTAAGATTATTTAGGTACTTTTCAAAAAACTGCTTACATATAATCTGGGCATAAAACTAATATATATAATCTTCAAAATTATAAGTATAATTCAAAGTATGCATTATTTCTTGTAATATTTCTTGGATCGAACGTTGGAGACCAAAAAACAATGAGGAGACAGCACTGGCAGACCGATGGTTCGTTTTTTTAAACAGAACAAAGAGGGAAGGCTACAGAAGAGCGCATTATCAGCAAAGATACTAAAAATGTAAACTAAAAATGTATTGGGTATGAACCCAGTGTAATATACCTGTAATAAAATACCAAAAGACAATAGACATTCGAAACCTGACATTACAATTATTTAAGAAGAAACTGACATTATTTTTAATTAATAAATGCTCAATTAAATTTTCAATTTCACAATTCTTGACCGATGTGCAATGAGGCCTAATATTTACTTATCCATACATATAATAAAACTGTAGAGGTCGAATGTAAAGAGAGGGAAAATAGGTACTAAAAAAATATTCATCAGCACGGACTCAAAAGAGGACATTGAAAAGATAAAGAAGGCAACTATGCTATCATCCTCTGGCTTCACTGTAGACGAACCAAATAGACGCAGACCTAGGATAATCATCATCGGAGTGCCCGCGTCCATGCAGGAGACAGAAGTGTCCAACAGCATTTACCAGCAAAACTTAGACGGCAAAATTCAAGGCACTTGAAACATTCTTGACCTCTATCAAGTTAAGCCACAAATCAGGCAAGCGAGATGCTGAGACCTGTAACTACATACTCGAAGTACCTGCACTAATACGGAAGGCCTTAATAACAAAAGGCAGAGTATTTGTTAACTGGTCATCATGCCCTATTAGAGACTTTACACTTGTTACAAGATGTTTCAAGTGTCAGCAATACGGTCATGAAGCCAAAACTTGCCAAAAGGGAGTGAACACTTGTGGTCACTGTGGTGACATGGGCCATACAATTAAGGACTGTACTAAGAACAGCGAGATGCCAAAATGTGCTACATGCTTGCAGTTCAAAAAGCCGTATAACCACAAAACCGGTGATCCTGAATGTCCTGCTAAGAAAAATGCAGAAAAAAGGCTCATCGATTCAACTGATTATGAAAGCGGTCCCTAATAGGTTTCCTTTCCAATTAGTTTAAGAACTTTTGCGTATTACAGTGTAAAATAGTTATAGTTATTAATATAATATTCTTATTTATATTATTTATTTGTTACAAAATTTTGGGCTACTAACCGTTTAAAGTCTTACTACTCAGACAAGAATTTTTCTTACTAACTGTATGATTACCAATGCTACTAGTCTGTCCTACTAAAATCAAAATCAAAAATGACAAATAATTTTATTTCATAGGCCAAGTTTGGCACTTTAAAATTAGAGTATTTAACCATGTATGTATGTATGTTCATTACCGCGAGCGCTTGTAGCAAGTACATCCACAGCACAGTACAAATAATCATATAACTAAATAACTAACAACTAATCATATATTTCCTATGAATCAAACAAATTTCTATTTAGATTAATTTCGAATAATTGTGTTATTTAAGTACAAGTAATTTTTTTCGACACATTGCTTTAACCCACGTTCAGTATTTTTATGCTGATTGCAGACGTACATTATTTGTCGCACTCGCTATATTGTCGTCTTGGTACAGAGAATTATTGATTATCAATTAAAAACAAAATGATTTCTTCATTATGTTGACATGATTAGCATTTTTTTTTTCTCATTTTTATTGTTTTATTAGGTACTATAGATAATATGATAATAATCTTGTATAATTTATTATGATTTTTTAAGGTCTAATTCACCTGAAATACAGGGTTATCCTAGTTCAGGTATCAGTATATTTTAGCTTTTAGTAATAGATACATAGATATAAGTCATTATTTGTGAACTATGCTTGATAATTACTTATTATTATTATTATACTATCACGCCTGTAATCCACGAAGGGGTAGGCAGAGTCTAAGGACTGTGTTCCTTAAGACCACGTTTAGCCATACAAAAATTGTGTTTGGTCGGAGGAAAAATCTTGAAAGAGTAGTAACAAGTGGCTAGCTCATCGCCTACACAATCACAGACCCAGTACCCAATACGTCCTTAGTCGCCTTTTACGACATGCTAGGCAAGAAAAGCAGTTGGTACATTATTTAGGTCTTCTTCTAATTAAAACAAATTTTAATTAGTCGGCCATTTAAATATTTGGTCAGCAACAAAAAGGTCAGCCGAAAAATCATTTGGGCAGCAATATAAACATTTGGGCGGCATTTTCGTGCAATAAGAGATTGAATAAAATGTAAGGTTTTTTTGTAGTGTGTGAAGGTCAGAAGTCCACGACTGATGTGACTTTTATACTACCTCCCTTTTTATGTCAATGTCCGATTTATGAACTACATAAAACATTATACTGACATGATAACTAACGGCCCGCTCCTGCTTTGCACGGTATTACATTAATGGGTGTTATTTTAACGGTTAGCAAAATATTATAATATTGGTCAGCAACTTATAGGCAGCAGATATTTCTGTTTTGGCAGCAAAATAGCCAATTGGATAGCAACTCAAATGTTTTCTGTGCTGCCAAATTGTTTAATATGTGTTTTGGTGATACAAATATTGTTTATAAGGGTTATAAAAAAATAACCTTAACCTAATATCTATCAGAATACCGTACCTTAACCCAATATCTATCAGAATATCATTATCCTACGAATTGGTCCTTGATTCTTCATTAATCCATTTCCTAGATTTTATACATTTCCGGTCACATATATATTGCTGCCAAAAATAATTATTTTGGAGCCCAAATAATTATTCTGCTGACCAAATAATTATTCGGCTGATCAAATATTATTTTGCTGCCCAAATATTTATATTGCTGGAAAAGTAACCATTTGTTTGCTGTCCAAATATTATTAAATGGCTACCCAGTTTATAACTTCCCTTATATTTATTTACGAACTAAAAGCAATATTTAATGACACATAGCTATAATTAACTTCAGTTTAATGCATTTTGGTATTCAAAGAAAAACATATAACTAATTAACGTCAGTTCGTACGTTAAATTATTCAAAACCAGTTTTTTAATTCTAATAAAATATGACCGTGACGGTTTCATCACAATTTGTTATAAACTTAGGTTGTATGTTGATATTTCTGATAAACAACTTTTTATATTACTACTTAAGTAGAGAACAATATTTTTCTCCATACATTTACTAGCTTTTTTGTTGTTGTAAAATTCTCTTTTTATTTTTTTGTGTTGTAAAATTCTCCCATGGAGGGAAGGCAAAGGGAACGGAGCCCATACAGCCAAGTCTTCAGTATTCATTTCTTCAGTAGTTTGCATTGAAATGCTAGTGTAATGCATTTCAATACATCTTGGGAGAGTTTGACGTCAAACGATCGATGGCAGACACTGTGGTGCTACTTGGATGAGGTGGATTACCACGATAAAAAACTCGTCACTTTTCACACCACTTGACGTTTATTTCGATAATCCTCCACATTGCACATCATCACAGACACTTATTACACAAAACTACACTGATTTTACGTAACAATATCCACTCCGTACAATATTACAATCATCGAAATAAAAATCACGTCTGCCATAGTTGAATGCCGCCAAAAACTCCTCTTTTTATTTTTGTGTGTTGTAAAATTCTCCCATGTAGGGAAGGCAAAGGGAACGGAGCCCATACAGCCAAGTCTTCAGTATATATTTCTTCAGTAGTTTGCATTGAAATGCTAGTGTAATGCATTTCAATGCATCTTGGGAGAGTTTGACGTCAAACGATTGATGGCAGACACTGTGGTGCTACTTGGATGAGGTGGATTACCACGATAAAAAACTCATCACTTTTCACACCACTTGACGCTTATTTCGATGATCCTCTACATTGCACATCATCACAGACACTTATTACACAAAACTACACTGATTTTCTGTAACAATATCCACTCCGAAACAATATTACAACTATCGAAATAAAATTCACGTCCGCCATCAGTCAAATGCCGCCAAAAACCTCTTTTTATTTTTTTATGTTGTAAAATTCTCCCATTTAGGGAAGGCAAAGGGAACGGAGCCCATACATCCAAGTCTTCAGTATATATTTCTTCAGTAGTTTGCATTGAAATGCTAGTGTAATGCATTTCAATGCATCTTGGGAGAGTTTGGTGTCAAACGATCGATGGCAGACACTGTGGTGCTACTTGGATGAGGTGGATTACCACGATAAAAAACTCATCACTTATCACACCACGTGACGCTTATTTCAATGATCCTCCACATTGCACATCATCACAAATACTTATTACACAAAACTACACTGATTTTACGTAACAATATGAACTCCGAAAGAATATTACAATCATCGAAATAAAAATCACGTCCACCGCAGTCAAATGCCTCCAAAAAGTCCATATTTACTTAATTTAAGTAGTAACCACAGAATATACATTTACCTTCATAGAATAACGATTTGTATTGAAACCAAGGTGTCAACTTTCTAACGTCTACTGTGACGTCACAGCCGTAATTTTTAAACGGGAGATCGAAACTGATTGAAAGATACCGATGCCACTTAGCCACCGAGCTCCTTAGGTAGAGGTGTAACACCCACATTTCACCTGATGTGTTGAAATCCCCATGTCACAAGGGCGGGTCTTTTGTTTAATGAATAACTAACTGTCGCCCGCGACTTCGTCCGCAGTTACTATGGTTTTTTACTATACCACGGGAACCCTTAAGTTTTCCGGAATAAAAAGTATATAAAATGTTGATCAGGGATATAAGGTATCACCATACTAAGTTTCCTTGAAATCGCTCCAGCCATTTCAGAGATTAGCCCGTACAAACACAAAGTAAAACATAAAATAAAAAAAGCAAATTTGGTATTTTCCCTCTTTTTACATCCCCCTTACTTGGTTTTGTGCATTTTTTCTATGTACAGACTATCATCATTATGTGCTCCTGCGTATTCCAATGTTCATTGAATTTAATCATGTTTTTTTTCAGCCGTTTCAATATAATGCCCACGTTCTGCGTGTTCAATAAGTCTGGCGTTTATCTGGTGTGCTGTACTGACAACACGCAGACTTATACAGGATCAACAAGGTAAAGATGCAAATATTTAATACATACATATAATCACGACTATTATCCCCTAAGGGTTAGTCAGAGACTAGGCAAAGGCACCGCAAAAGCAAAAAGCAGTCGATTATAGTCCGCGCTTCAGCATGTAGTGACTGCACTCGGCGTGACAAGTGGTGAGCCCGTCGCCAGTATAAGCTATTGGATGTTGTGCAGTTCTAAGACCGTTAGTCGCCTTTTACGACACCCAACGGAAGAAATGGGTTGGTAGTACCACGGGGAATGTTCTGAAGAGCTTTTTAACCTTGTCCCACCCTGCCCTTTCCTGCTAAGGAGCACGCGTGCCGTAGCGGAGCCACGCATATACGGTGACCTCTTTGGTGACGACTCTTTGGTGACGGGAATCATACTTTGCTCGTACATCCAGAGCATGGAATTCTCTACCGGCAAACGTGTTCCCTCCTTCCTACAGAATGGGTTCCTTCAAAAGAAGCGTGAAAGAGGCGTGAGGCTTATGAGCCAGCAAGGTGGAGATCCCTAGACCTGCATCCTTTGGGGCTGCCCTAGCATCCTTCGCAAATGGACTTATCTACTGCTTACCATCAGGTGGTTTTAAGACATTTGCTGGGCTGATTATAAAAAAAAAAGGTATTCTTTTAATGAGCCGCTACCACTCTCCTTTCATTATACACGCCTTTCATTATAATGTAAATAATAGATGTTTTTTATAGTTTCAGCCAACCCTTCAATAATAACCACAATGCTAACCTAGCTGTTGCGACCGTGTCCAACAGACAGGGTGGCCAAACCGTTAGCGAAAGAAGTAAGTGTTTTCTATTCTTGTCATATTTTTTTCTTTCGTAAAAAATAAATTATAAAAGGTAAATTACAAAAACACTGAACGTAAAAACTAAGAGATAATTATAAAAGTAGGGCTACTTAAAAAAGTGCCTTTGAAAACAGATTCTATTCAAATAAAATACAAACGATGAATTCAATTATACAATCAGACTTCTTTCAATCTAATGAATCGATTTCAATTTATAAATATACTTAATATAACAATAATTATGTTGGAGACCAAGACAATGAGGAGACAGATGGTTCGTTTTTAATAAAGAAAAAAGAGGGAAATGGCCAGAGAAGAGCGCAATATCAGCAATGAGTCGCTAATACTGGTATGGCGCCTCGTTACAAGGCTCGCCACCTCTTGTATGTATAAATTGTTGTTGATAATGCAGTGGTACAAGCGGGGTGGGATGGATCTAGCGACCTCTGGCACGAGTAATTACCTATCCAAAAACATAATTGCAAAACTATTCCCTGTGTGTAAACTATTCCATAATCAACATCACATAAGCGACGGACTCACCACCTGTCACGCCAAGTGCAGTCACTGCTGGTGGCAGCGCGGACTATGGCAGTGGACGGCTTCTGCAGAGCTTTTGTCTTGTCTCTGACTAACTATTAGGGGATAATTGTCTTTGGTCGTGTCGTGATTATATGTATGTATGGACGGCTTTTTATTGCTTTCCAGAATGCGAGGAATACAGTCGAGGTGTGGTCGAGAAGGTGGACTTCATCCCTCTTCTGCCCGACCCGGAGACGCTGTCAGTATCATCAGCTAAATGTGACTACACCAGCCTGGAGCTCATCGTTGGAGGGGAAGACGCTGCTCAAGGCGAATTCCCACACATGGTGAGGAATGACTTCTTCAGGATACAGATAATTCGTTCACATGGTCAGAAAATACTCCTTAATATAGATAATTCCTTCTGATAAGGAATTACTTCTAAAGGATGCAGAGAATTCACATGCATCCTTCTCATGCATCCTTATCATGCATGCACATGGTAAGAAATGAGTCCGTCAGGAATCAGGGAATCAGGAAGACTTCCCTCACGGTACGGATTAACTCTCCAGGAAACAAGGAGAATTCCCTGTCATGGTATGGAATTTCTCCTTCAGATAACAGGGAGATTTTCCTCACCGCGTTGTGGTCGAGAAGGTAGGCTTCATCCCTGACGTTGTAATATCATCAGCTAAATGTGATTACACTAGCCTGGAGCTCATCGTTGGAGTTGAAGACGCAGCCCAGGGGGAATGCCCTCATATGGTAAGAAAAGAAATTACTTCAAGGGTTCCCGTGGAATAGTTAAAAACCATAGTAACCGCGGACGAAGTCGCGGGCAACAGCTACTGTAAAATTAATAAATCCTTAAAGTGGTGTAAGAGCTATCATAGCTTAAAGCCCGTTCTAAAATTTACATAAATAATATTTCCCTCCCAAAAAAAACACTATTTTTCTGCTTCGTGTTTCAGGCCGCCATAGGCTGGTTGAACTACGAGGACTCCTACGACTTCAAATGCGGCGGAAGTCTTATCAGTCCCAGATATGTATTGACGGCTGCTCATTGCAGTTCGGACCCGAGAGCGAGACAGAGAGACCCGTCTATCGTCAGACTTGGGGACCAAAACATCAACCCTGCAGTTCAAGATGGAGCCAACCCTATTGATGTAAGTAAAAGTGATTGGTCGTGTGTAAAAGAGTCGTGTGGTAGCGGCTCATTAAAAGAACCAATCCATCTCTTCCCTTGGGTGTCGTAAAAGGCGACTAAGGCCCGGCGCAGATTATCGGCATCGGCAAGGAAAGGAATCCTTCGGCATCCCTACATGCAAGCGCACACTGTCGGCAACTATGCCTTGGCATGCTGCAATGTCCTTAGGGATAACGAAGCGTCCTTAAGCATGCCGTACCGTCCAAACTACCCCCGAGTGTTGCCTTGCGTGGCGGCAGCGTACTGAAGGATGCCGAAGTATCCCGAAGCAACCTCAAGGCCGCCGATGCAGCAACCTCAAGCATACCGAAGCGGTATTTTTGTTACTACGGCCATATATCATGGAAATTTCTACTTTGTTGCCATGACATGAACTTAAAAATATGATGCTATTTATCACCTAAAATGCTGAACCGATAGTGTGCGCCGGGCCTAATGGACTTAGAACTGCACAACATCGCTTATAGCGGCGAAGCTCGGTGAAGCGCGGACTACAATGAACTGCTTTTGCGGTGCTCTTGCCTTTTTTTTTTTTTACGAGGAGAAATCCATTTACGGACCGCACCTACCGGTGGCTAGCCGGTAGGCGTGTGTGGGACTCACCTGCCATATTGGCACTACCCACAAAAACTCCCCGATATACCCGTTCCTGCCCTTCTGTGGGAGCGACCCGGGGTCTGCCGGAGCAACTCTCCAAGCCGTTCCCAGGGCTTCCCGACCTAGACGGACACTAGGTCGGGGTTTGCGCCAGTGGGAGATTGTCAGACGTGGCAGCCGGTGATACGCGTGCGTGGAAGCCATCCGACGCACGCAGCTGCTCCCGGGGCAAGTAGAGGGACGGGCTTATGGCGCCCGCCTTCTCCTGCCCACCCGTCTACGCCGGAGAGGAGGCGATAAAGGATCCTCTTCCCGCTCCCTCTCCGCAGCCTCCTTCTGCAAGAGTACGTTTTCACAGAAGGAGGCAGCAGCCTCCCACACTCTCTTGCTGCCAACCATTGCCCTTATCATGGTTGGCAGCGAGAGGTAACCTCCGCCGAGTGCCGCGCGAAGTTCGCGGCGCTCCCGTCGCCAGGCCGGGCACTCCGCTAGGGTGTGCTCGGCTGTGTCATCGAGAGAGTTGCAGTGATGACACCGCGGTGACTCCTCCCTCCTGGCAACGCGGTGCAGATAGTGACCGAAACACCCATGTCCGGTCAAAATCTGCACCAGGCGATAGGTGAGGCTACCGTGCCGGCGCCCAACCCACTCCTCCAACACTGGACGAATCGCGTCGATCGTCCAGTGGCCAGCTGCTGGGAAGACGAGTGCCTCAGCCCATTGGCTTAGAGCCTCCCTCTGAGCTAGGGTACGGATCATCCTCACCTCCTCGAGCATGGGCCGTTCCCCCCGTTCCCTTGCAGGGACTCGGTGTTGATGTACCCGTGCCAGCACGCGGGCATCAACGTCCCACGGGGTCGTTCCTGCCAGCACGCAGGCCGCCCCATGACTGACCGTGCGGTACGCCCGCACGGCCCGAGTCGCAATGACCCTCTGCGGCCTCCGCAAGAGGGCCACCGTACGGAGGGAGAGGCACTCCGCCCACACCGGGGCACCGTAGAGTGCCATTGACTGCACCACGCCATGGTACAGTCTGCGACACACAGAGCTGGGTCCCCTGGGCTGGTTAGGGAATAATAGGAGTAATTATATGTATGTATGTAAATGTGATCGGTGCTCCTAGTATGAGTTGGAATCTACTTTACCCGAGATACAGGTTTTCCAGTTTTAAGGTATTCCCATTTTAATGTATAAGTGAAACGAAATGAAATTCTTTATTTTATCATTTAGGTAACAAGAAAATTATAAAACAAATTAATCATACAATTCTACTTGTTCACCTCACATTTTTTTTTACTGTTTACTACCGGAAAGCCTTGTCAAGAGAAGATACAGGCAATAACTGCAAGGGTTCCATCTGCAAGTATAAAAGATTTTACTGGCTTATAATGTACCCTCGTGACATTAGTAAGTCTTTTTTCCGTTTATACGAAAAGGCGACACGCGAGACTCGCGCGTTGCGTTCAGAGATAAGAACGTTTAGAAATTGATATTTATTTTTGTATGAAAGTAAGATGTGTCAAATTATCAAAAGTCGTAAATAAAAAGTTGTGATAGAGATACAAAATTTACTTTCTGATATAGGTAATTTAATTCTGTAATGATTTTTATCGTATAACGGCCTAATAATAAATAAATCAACTTTCTTTCCAGGTACGCATAAAAAGGATCATCCCACATCCAAACTATAAGTCCCCAGTGACATACCACGACATAGCCTTGATCGAATTGGCCGAAGACGTCCCGTTCTCGTCAAGCATACGGCCCGCGTGCCTGTGGACTCGGCCCGACTTCGGCCAATACAAGAAAGCCTTGGCCACGGGGTGGGGAGTCGTCAACACAGGTCAGTTACTTCAAAGAGCCTACTATACCAAACCACATTGGGCCAGCGTGGTGGTGTTACGGCCCATACTCCTCGTGTGTTTCTCCATGAGTAAGGCCTGTGCAGCAGATAAAGTACTTAATCGTTCTCAGCCTATACGACCCACTCCTGGGAACAGGTATTCCTCATGGAGAAACGAATGAAGAGCATGGGCCGAAACACCAACACGCTGGCCCAATGCAGGTTGGTGGGTAGAAACAGCTGCAATAGCGACTGGTATCAACGGTGCCCCAATAGCGGATTAGTGGGGATTCTTTATCTATTAAAAAGCAAGTAGCTTCTATTTTATTTAATGGTTTTTCTCTCTTTTTCTTCTCTGTTTCGGATTTATCATCATCCCACATCCGGTTCATTTATTGTATGTTTATGTAGTCTATGTAGGTTTTGTATATATTTGTGTGTTTTACATAATATTAGGTCCTTACCTATGAAATTGGTGTTTTGTATGGAGATTTTGGGGATGTCTGCTTTTTACATACTAACATTTTATCAGTTTTCTTCACAACGACAAATCCAGAGATAATAATATTTGGCATGTATCATGAGACAAGCTTTAGCAATATGTGTGTGATCACGCTTGATAAAAATTATTCATCGTTTTTATGTTAATGCAAATCAAATGATGTATTCGGGAGGCAGTTAAAAATATTTGTCTTCGTGTCTAATTTTTAACACAATTAAACTTACAAAAAATTATCAAATTAAATAATACGAGCTCAAATATACGGTCTATTTTGAGAAGAGGCAATTATTTTATAAGAATGTTCTGAAACTTAATAGTTACGGACAAATTGCTAAGACAGAATAAAAACACCAATTTCATACGTAAGGACCCAATAGTATGTATTACTATACATATATTTTATTTATATTTACGTATAGTATATATTTATTTTGTACACGCGACTCACCTTCTTTTTTGTCAGCATTTCTCCTATAGCAGGTGGGTTGTTAGACATTTCTATTAGAAATAAGCCCTACCTTTTTTTTCTTTTTTTTATAATCAGCCCAGCAAATGACTCGACTACTTACCTGTAGTAAGCAGTAGATAAGTCCATTTGCGAAGGATGCTAGAGCAGCACCAAAGGATGCAGGCCTAGTGATCTCCACCTTTCTGGCTCATAAGCCTCACGCCTCTTTCACGCCTCTTTAGAAGGAACCCATGCTGTAGGAAGGAGGGAACACGTGTGCCGGTAGAGAATTCCATGCTCTGGATGTACGAGCAAAGTATGATTCCCTAAACCTTTTAGTACGTCCTTTTAGTACCTTTTGTACTTATGTCCTTTAATGTTCTCCTGTTCTGTATTTTGTGTACAATTAATTGTTAAATAAATAATAAAAAAAAAAGAGAAATTAGGAATGAACAGACTGTAATAGTATTCTATTATAATTCCAGAGACGAGAAAAACATCCGACGAGCTCCAAAAGGTGTCTCTAACTCTCTTAACCAACGAAAACTGTGGACAGCTGCTACAGTCATCTGAGAACAGGAATTGGAGAGGATTCATCGCGTCGCAGATGTGTGCTGGAGAGCTTCGAGGCGGGAAGGATACATGCCAGGTTGGCCTCAGCCTATATACGTCCCACTGCTGGGCACAGGCCTTCATGGAGAAACACATGAGGAGTCTACGCCGAAACCCCACGTTGGCTCATGCGGGTTGGTGGGTAGACACAGTCGCAATAGCGACCGGGACCAACGGCTTAACGTGCCTTCCGAAGCACGGAGGAGCAGATTACAATTTCGGTCACCCATCCACAACCTGACCATGGCGAAGGGAGCTTTGTTTTAATCGAAAGCCAAAGCGTACTAACTACTACGCTGAGCTCCTCGTGGTACCTATAACATGACAGGTATAAATAAATAAATTTAATAAATAAATGTCGTGGCCGTGTGGTGACGGCAGAGTAGAATACAATTGTCACCTCCCCAAATCTCTCCCGTGGGTGTCGTACAAGGCGACTAGAATAAATCAGTGATTAGGAATGGGCAGTAGCGTTCCTCTTATACCACCAAGGCTAGCAATGTACTGCGACTTTTGTGCCCGATAAATGGCAATAGGCTCGCCACCTATAACATGGGACTTGACATAGTTGACGAAACGTGGGTGCTAGTTCACCTCTGCCTACCCCTTCGGGGATATAGGTGTGATTTATGTATGTATGTAATAAATATCTTCGAAGGGTCAGTTTTTGATCCGTACTTAAAAGTATCCCAACGGTTAAAATCTAGACCAATGGCGTTAATGGAAACACCAAACATGTGACGTCAGCTTAAATTTAGAATGAAAATTTTAACCGCTTCTCTGGGCTAGTGGTTCACACCAGCGGATGTCGATAGGGAGTTCCGGGTTCGATTGCCCACGGAAGCGGTAATTTTTTCTGCTCGGTTTGCTTGATGGTAGGCCCTTCAAATCCGCCTGGCTAGCTACCACCGTCTTACCTAAATTTTTCGCCATAGTAACAATGTTTTAAGCATTGTTGTGTTCCGGCAATCAGAGGTAAGATAGCCAGTTCCTCAGTTGTTGAGGATTACAGGTGAAGCTCGCTTCCACCTTCGGCCTTATCGTCACTTACCATCAGGTGAGATGAAGGGCAAGAGCTTACCTATCATATGTGAAAAAAATGAGTACATTAAAGTATAAATAAATAAAATTCGAAGCAATTACATCGGCTGTACCGCCAGCCGCCATTTTACTAAACGTAGGATTACAGTATGGGGTTCTTCAAAAGGAATGTGAATAGTTTAAGGGTCGGCACCGCGCGTATGAAGCCTCTGGTGTTGCAGGCAGTCGTCACCTTTATACGTCCCATTGCTGGGCACAGGCCTTCCTCATGGAGACACACACGAGGAGTATGGGCCGTAGCCCCACGCTGCCGCTGGCCCAATGCGGGTTGGTGGTGGTAGAATCAATTGCAACTAGCGATAAGTCTGCGTCTTGTCGCAATATATCCGTATTGTAAAGTCACTACGACCTCCGTGGTCGAGTACTGTACGCAGGGTCGCCGGTCTCAAGGTGTCGCCATCTCGAGAGGTTCTGGTTTCGACCCGATGGGGACAGATGTTTGTGTGATGAATACAGTCATTTGTTCACGTCTTGGATGTTTATAAATCTGCATATTGATATTTATACTATTAAAATTATTAAAAACATTTACCTGTCATCAAGTATCCGTAGCACAAGCAGCATTAGTTGCTTAAAATGGGACTAGTTGATAGTTGTGCATGTCTGAGGATATTTATTTAATATTGCGTTGACAAAGATTATTTATACATTCCTTCAGGGTGACTCCGGATCGCCTCTTCAAGTGACATCAAGTGATAACCAGTGCGTCCACAACATCATTGGAATTACATCCTTTGGGAAGCAGTGTGCACGATCAGGTTCCCCAGCAATTTACACCAGGGTATCCAGCTACGTCAGCTGGATAGAGAGCGTGGTGTGGCCAGGAGAATAGAACAGAAAAGGACAGAGGGACAGCCATTAAGGCCTATTTACTCGTATTTAGTAGGCCCTATTATCATGAACACCTCATTTTGATTTATATCGGGTTTTTATAATGCTCAATTTTCAAAGTTCTATAGAATTTGATAATTGTGCGTAATAAAAACTGATATATCGTGCTGCTCAGTGCTCATGCTTCATAGGCAGAAATATAAGAAACCTCGCCATGTTGAAATAACTTCTTAGTTCATATGTCATACTTACATGTATTTTTTTCTTATCTTTTATGTATTTCTTTTCTTTTTCTTTGTTTTTGTTCATTAGGCTACTTTAGATAGTAATATTAATTAGAATCAGGGAAAAAATTACATTTTTTTTAATGTAATCTTACTTTTGCAATAAAATGAAATTTTCGCCCCAGGGCAAGTCTTTTTATTTGCCTGTTTATGCTGTAGACAACAAAATTAAAAAAAAATAACATTTACACTTGGCTTTTGCTGCATATAACTCTCCATAATGTGTAAGATTTGTAACAGTATCATTACATGTAATATTAGTGCCTATATAAAACCTCTCTTTCTATCCCTGTTCTATCCATAGTCTGAACCAAGTCTGAACTATGGGTAAAAGGAGAAAATGTCAAACGGAGAGAGAAAATTTTTTGTATGAGTGTTATGCTAGGTGCCCTCAGTGGCGGAGCGTCCGTACTCCGTATAACCCGAGTCCTAACAGCCAGGTACAGTCCTACAGCCAACAAATTTTTTTTATGCTCGCTCGTTTGTACCAAACGAGCGAGCATAAAAAAAATACCTAACTAAAAACAAATTTGTCTTGTTTCATTACTATAATGCAGGTACAAAACCATTTTATAAACAATAAAAAAAAAAACAATCAATAAAATCTTATCATATAATAGCATTGATGTATATAACACATTGTGTTATATACATCAAGGTATAACAGTAAAAGACGCGCGCGAAACAATACGCAACAGAGGTACATACAAAGAACTAGCCACGTTCCAATTACTCACACATCATCACTCCCGCTCTCTAGATTCCTTCAAATAACTTGTAAAATCTCGAGTTATAGACGCCTGTGATAAAACACGCACACAGAGAAGCGTAGGTCTCTCATTGTCATAGGCGCACGCAACAGAGAAATTGTACCTAAAGATTGCCTAACATGTCGGCTTTTGGTGGCCTACCACGCTATCCATCGATACACTACGACACACGCACACATTAGTTATAAACTCTCACGTACGTTTCGCGGAAGAAGTTCAGTCAAAAGTAAATATTTTACATCTTATTACAATAGCCATAAGTGCGGAATTTCTTTCGTGAAACGCACTCAATATCGCGGCCGTGGGGAGCTCCGAAAGCTGCCACGGACCGGTCCTTCTCTTTCTAACTCAGGCAGCTTTTGTATAATCGCTCTTTCTAGCCTTGCTGAGAAATGGCGATTTATGCCGATGCCGAGCCGAGTTGTAGTTATTCTCTGTCTTACTTAGGTGTTAGAATATTGATCTTTCATTCTGGCCTAGTTGATAGTTTATTCTGTTTTGAAATTCGCTTGCACTCACATAAACTTAACGTAATTAATTAGTTTTATTGTATTTTAGCAGTAATTCAGTGAAATAGTAAAATTTAACTAACCTGTGTGTTGTTGTAAAGGTGTATTGTGAATTGTGTCGTTCCGCAGGGATTTAATTGGTAGGTTTTAGTTTTTAATTAATTTTTGTTTATTCTCTCTCGGCACAATAATGGCCGCTTTGATGCACATAGATTGTAGTCTTACCGATTTCTTGCTAAGTGCCTTCACTTAAAGCAGTTTTCAAAGAGTTGTTCTTTGAAAATAAAAAATATTATTATGTCATACAGTTAGGTCGAGCTCGTCCAAACATGTCAATAGATTACAAGCGTAGAGTCGGTTTTTTCAAGCATTTCCACAGTTCTCTTTATGATAAATATAGTTGGCTTACAGGCAGATGTTAATAAAATGTTTTGTTTTTCGTGTCTTTTGTTTTCTGATTCAAGTAGCGTTTGGAATCGAACGGGATTTCCTGATGCTAATAATTTATCAAACTCGGCTAAAAAACATGTTCAAAGTGAGAAACATATACGTAATTGTTTAGCGTTGCATGAATTTGGAAATAGTAGAATAGAAAACTATTTTAACAATAATTTTGAGACTCTTAACCGCAAAGTCGAACGTAATCGAAAGCTGTTAAAACGCTTCATAGACACGGTTGTTCTCTTAGGTAAACAAGAATTAGCGTTTCGCGGGCACGACGACAGTGTAAATTCGGATAATCGTGATATTGTTTAAGTATTGTATGTGTTTTTTTTTTGTTTATCGCACACTGTAGACCCGTCCACACACACAAACACATGCACTACACACTACACACACAGACCAAATTACGAACATAAAAGAAAGTTTTTGCAAGTAGGTACCCATTTTTGTGAGTCCTAATTTTTACTGTGGCTTGCCTAACTTTTTTTTCACGCCACGCCACTGCATACCATGATTATAAAGGAATAGGTGTGACTTTGGGAATGCCGGATATAAATAAAAGCCCGGAGAAGTCGTCACTTATGGTATATATTATATATTTAAAAACTTAAGGCACACTGAAAAAATTTGTTGGGGTTGTGTAGTAAAAGAAATAAAACTCCAACCGAGTTGTATGCGGACAATAACAAGAATGAATAATAATTTTATTCTCAAGCTTTTATATATAGCGCGCGGCGTAACAAGACTCTTAATTAAGTACTAGTGTACTATTGTGTGGAGGACTGGAGGTTCCCATAAATTAATAAAAAAGTAAATTTCACAAATCACTGAACATAAAACTTAAAGATATTATCAAAGATAGGGCTACTTACAATAGTGCCTTGGTAAAGTTATTTGAATCTTTTGAACATTAATATCATTATAGTTTATTAATATACTATATATAATTTTATTATTTTCACATAATTTTTATAATTTTTTCGTGGAGACCACCGCTTGAGACGCTGACTCTGATAGGAATAAAATTGGAGACCAAAACAATGAAAAAAGGAGACAGAAGGTTAGTTTTAAAATACTGAAGTTATTAAAATACCGAAGACTTGGCTGTATGGGCTTAGTTCTCTTTGCCTTCCCAATATGGGAGAGTTTTAAAAACAAAAACAAACATCTGTTTGTCAGCTGTGGAGGGTTTTTGGCGCTATTCAACTATAGTTTTGTGTAATAAGTGTCAATAATGATGAGCATTATGGAGAATCATTGGAATAATCGTCAAGTGGTGTGAAAAACAATGGGAATTTTTTCGTGGTAATCCACCTCATCGAAGTAACACCAAAGTGTCTACCAGTGTCTACCATCGATCGCTTGACGCCAAACTCTTCCAAGATGCATTGAAATGCATTACACTAGCTTTTCAATGCAAACTACTGAAGAAATATATAATGAAGACATGGCTGTATGGGCTTCGTTCCCTTTGCCTTCCCAACATAGGAGAATTTTACAAAAAAAAATTGGTTTTTTTTTGGTGGCATTTGACTAATGGCGGACGTGATTTTTATTTCGATGATTGTAATATTGTACGGAGTGGATATTGTTACGTAAAATCAGTGTAGTTTTGTGTAATAAGTGTCTGTGATGATGTGCAATATGGAGGATTATCGAAATAAACGTCAAGTGGTGTGAAAAGTGATGAGTTTTTTATCGTGGTAATCCACCTCATCCAAGTAGCACCACAGTGTCTGCCATAGATCGTTTGACGCCAAACTCTCCCAAGATGCATTGAAATGCATTACACTAGCATTTCAATGCAAACTACTGAAGAAACGTATTCTACTATTAACGTGTGGCTCATAAGGTCCTGAAACCAGAGCCGTAAAATTGAATATAAATAATAATAATAATAAAAGAATTTTACGGGGTTTTTGGCGGCATTCAACTATGGCGGACGTGATTTTTATTTCGATAATTGTAATATTGTACGGAGTGGATATTGTTACGTAAAATCAGTGTAGTTTTGTGTAATAAGTGTCTGTGATGATGTGCAATGTGGAGGATTATCGAAATAAACGTCAAGTGGTGTGAAAAGTGATGAGTTTTTTATCGTGGTAATCCACCTCATCCAAGTAGCACCACAGTGTCTGCCATCAATCGTTTGACGCCAAACTCTCCCAAGATGCATTGAAATGCATTACACTAGCATTTCAATGCAAACTACTGAAGAAATATATACTGAAGACATGGCTGTATGGGCTCCGTTCCCTTTGCCTTCCCTACATGGGAGAATTTTACAACAAAAGAATTTTACAAAAAAAAAATAGATGTTTGCTTGATCTATTAGACATATCTCTATAATCTGTGATCTATTATTTTGAATGTTTGAGGTTAGGTACTGTATTGTGTTTATTGTATTGAATTTATTACAAAGAGTGTACAATAATTTCGATTATCAAACACAAGTCTTGAATGTAATAATGGATACAGTAGTAAAAAGTATGCTGGAAGAAGACCCAGAAGAGGAGAAGAAAAGTGTTAGCATAAATCTATTCAATATTATGATGACTGGATTCCATTCCACAATATTTATCTTTAATGTTTATAACTCATGTTAGTTACCTAATAATGGTAAAGTCTTAAACTCCGCTTCAATCTATGTCGGAAAAAAATATTACGCTGCTTGTTCCCACAATTTACAAAAAAAAGGTTGGCTAAATTGTTCGCTATAAATCTCCTGATGATACCTATATATTTAGGATTTTTGGAGGCCAAAAGGATACATGACGTAGTATCTCTTCTTAGTCTGTGGATACATGAAGAGTTGAAGAGTTGGAGCAAGAAATCCTAATCAAGTACAAACCGCCCGAGAGTTGCGTTTCTTAATTTCCAATGTTGAAAATAGTTGAAATTAATGAAGAACCTTTATTGTTTTATTGTCAACGTGTCAAAGGAACCAGCAATTCATAAATTTCATTGGAAGAACTGCCGAGTGCTATCATGATCAAGGTTAGTATAAACAACAATGCATTAATATTTTATTTGCTATGGTTTTGAAACCAAAATATTAGTGAAAAGTATTTTCCGTGTTTCTGCAAATAATGGCACCTTATGATACATATAATTTTCTTTTTTTAAATGTGTTTGTTTATTGTTGTTTCAGATAAAATATATTGAAAAAACAAACTTCAAAGAAAAAGAAAATTATTCAGAATATGGCTGATAGAATATAATTTGTGATGATGGAATATACAACAGCTACTTTGAGGACCTCAGAATGATCCAAAGTATAAAGTATGCATATACATACATACACTCTCGACTATTGTCCAGTCAAAAACTAGGCGAAAGCACTGTAAAAGCCAAAGCAATCCATTTACATTGTCCACGCTTCACCCAGCAATGAGTGCAATGAGCGTAACAAGTGAGCCCGTCACTACAACTAGCTATTGGATGGTTGTACAGTTCTAAGTCCATTTGTCGCCTTTACCGAAACCCAAGGGAAGAGACGGGTTGGTAGTATTCTTTTAATGAGCTGCTACCACATGAGCTATGAATAGTCAAAATAAGGATACTTTAATGAAAATAATGGGCATATCAAACATTATACATTGCAATACATTGCAATAAAAATATCTTAGTAGATCGAAGAGGGAGTACTGACTACCAATCACTGTCATAAAAACAAATGTTCTTCTTGACTTGAGCTAATTATTCTTCCTTTGAATTGAGCACTAAATCCACAATATAGTTTGTATGCAGCTACCGATTGGCACCATAAGAAGAATGTGTGAAGTTGAGGAGTTCATCAATGTAGTTATTATTATTAATTGACAGGCTGGCAGTTGAAACAACTGACAGTCGCCTGTATCCTGTTATTCTTCTGCAATGTGTTTATCTAGTCTGTTTTTAAATTGGTTGACAGTTTCTGCTGATATTATTTCTGCTGACAATTCATTTCATGCCTCGTCACTTGCCGAAAAAGTGCCTAAAAGTAACTTTATTTGCCAGAATGTGGTATAACTTTAATTTATGTCCTCTTGAATTTGCATTAGATGAGTTGTGTGGTTTTGTTATTGAAAACAAGCATTTTGCAGTGGTGGACCTTGGATGGATTACCAAAACTGTTACCTCGAGTTCCTCTGTGCCTTAGAAGACAAACATATCAACGATATAGCTTTAAAGGCAGATTAGGTGGGTGGCTCGCTTCTGGACCTCATTCTTGCTTTAGATGGAGTTGTTAGTTTGATCCTTCTATAAGAAAAGAAAAAATAACCACACAGGGATTGTATTGTGCTGTACAGTCTGCACTGTTCAATGTTTCTCAATACCATACCAAAGACCTGTTCCGGCTCTGGGATGTAATTATGGGCTGGTTAAACAATTTTTATGAATCCTTCTATGGGTATAGAGTATAGATCTCACCTGTTTTGTTCTGTATTGGTTCCGTCTATGAAGGTTGTTCCACTTTTCAGCCTATCGCTTTATTGTTTCTTCAAACTACCTCTCCACAGTGTAGCGCCAGGGTTACATTTCTTTTATTGTATCTGTTGTTGGAAGAAATCTAATAGATATTAGTCAGCATGTATATCTTTGAGTCACTTGGTCAGTATAATAATAATAACAGACGATTTGAAGTGGAAACATACTAAAGTATATTATTTTAAAAAGAAAAGAATTTTTAATACAAAAAAAAAATTATGTATAACCATCTTAAAACAAAATCAAAATAAAAATACATTTTGGAATTTAATCGATTTTCATCAAAGATTATTTTGTTAAAATTAATAATAAAATAAAAATCTGACATGTATGTAATTATACTACTGTAAATAATTATTATTAACTTATGATTTGCATGATACTATTGTTAATTTTTGACTTGCAAGGTACTAGGAAAATCTCCTATACAAAATGAGCCCAACGAGAGATTATTTCTACTTTGTTTTTGATTAGGACATTATCAATTTAATAAATGAAATACAAAAAGTATCAAATTAAATATTTTTAATAAAAAGAGCTTATGAAGTACAAGAAAATGTTTGTGATTTCAACAAAATGTCAGTAAACTGAAAATTTTATTTAGAAACCCTGAAACAATTTATAAAAAAATAGATGTTGCGTGAACAGGAGAAACAAATGCAATGGCGGCTCGTCCGCCCCCTCTTCCTCATTTTGATCGGCGCGTGACGTCACGATGGCAAAGGAATCGAACAATCACTTTTATAGAGCCAACCGCTCCAGACGCTGACTCCCATAGGGATAAAATTCGAGAATAAAACAATGAAAAATTGAGAGACAGACGGTAAATAAAAAACAAACAAAGAGAAAATAACCAGAGCAGAGCGCAATAACAGCAAAGAGCCGCTAATACTGCTGTAGCGCCTCGTTAAAAAGTCCAAGGCAAGTTTTTTTAAAGAAAAGACGTCTTTTTATGGCTTTTCTTGTAGCCATTTATATTATCACATATGAGTTAATACCCACTATATTCACAAGGCCAAAAAACTGCCATTGATGGCCATCTCTTATTCCTCCTATATAGACACACTTAATTTTCGTCTTATTATAGAAGTCCACTATCTCCGGTAGTCGATTACTTGCATCAGGATCTGCTGTTGCGTGTATAGTTGCGGACAATTTTTTTTGTTTGGACTTTGGCGGACAATAAAACAAAAGAGTAAGCTCCTCTGAATAGGCAAACTTTGCTGTGTTGCGATAGCGGTCTTTGACCTCAAGAAAAGGAGGGATTTCTCTTTCGTTTTTACGTAGGGTACCTACATGTGTTACTTGCTTTTGCAACAATTCTTTTGCAATCGGAATTGAAGTGAACCAATTATCACAAGTGAAGTCTCATGGTGAACGACGATTTGTCTTCTCTTGTTCGTTTTTCGAATTTCTCCGAAGACTTCAGGCAAACAAACTGTGCTGTACAGTCAAGTGCATAAATATGTATCTAAACAAACGTGTCAAAAGTATATATCAATGAAAGTTTATTAAGAAAGTAGCCAATCTAACTGTCGTAAATATGTTTGCAGAAATTGATCAAAAACATGTATTCATCAAAGGACAATTTGTTTTGTATCGAGTTTTTTCGTTTGTTCGAGAAATTTTGCAGTATTTACTTTCTCTGTTTCATAGCAAGAAACAATTGTCAACATTTAATAGAAAAGAAATTCAAAGTTTAAATTAATGTCAAAAGTGTCAAAAAAATACAAAGAATATTTACTTTTATTTTTTATTGGCTCATCTATCTATACAAACCTTTTTTAGCGACATATGAAATGAAATGAAATGAAATCATTTATTCTGCAATTAGATTTACATGAAATACTTTTGCACGTCAATATTTTTTTTTTCCTACTAGCACTTCGACGTGAATGGCCTGTTGAGAAGAAGTGCCGCAAGAAACTCAACAGTTAGCCTTTTTTAAACAGCCATAATAACAAAAGGAATATGGTCACATATTATTGCTCACTTAGTTTACATATTTTTGGAACAAAACCGAAGGCGTAATACCAACATAATACGAAGAGAAAAGTGTCACATATATTATGATACCATAATATAGATAGATATATATTATTGCACACTTAGTTACTTACATATTTATGGAACAAAAGCGAAGACATAATAACGATGAGAAAAGTGTCACATATTTCGTGAATCCTTACATACATACATAATATTGTAATGGTTTTCAAGATACATATTTGCACTTGACTGTACCACTCAGAATTGCTGTTGCTCAAGCAGAATTGTCGCTTCGAAATGCTTCTTCCACGAACAGCTTTCGTTGGCTTTGGCTCGTCTTCGAAGACACACGGTCGATTGTTGTTTTATTTCGGGCTCATTCGCATTTCGGGATCCATGATTCGTCAACTGTGGCGACTTTATAAACGTCTTTTGAAGCACCGCGATCGTATTTTTTCAACATTTCTTAGCTCTAATCGACACGAGCCCTTTTTTGAGCGATTGTCAAGTTGTGCGTCAATCAAAGTCTTGAACAGAACATACATTCTGCATCAGCAAAGTCAGGAGGTACTTGATCCATCAACTCATCAACATTCAACAGCGCTGGGACTACTCTCCATTATTATATTTAGGGCTTTTAAAATCGTCTCGTATTTTTAATAATGGTTTTCTCATAATTCACTATAATACTTCGAAACGAAATCAAAATGTAACGCATCGAAGGTTTTCTGATAGCTCACAAATAGTAAACACATAGAAATAACAAAAAAAAACAAATTCATGAGAGTAGTCACTTCCCACCAGTGTAGTGTGTGTTGTGATTTGAGTACGTGTGTATGTTGCGTGCGTGTGTGTGTTTAGCTATGGTACTGTAAGTAGCAACATGGTCTACCAAAGGGGATATTGGGTCGCTGGGAAAAGATTCCCAGTCAAACGCGAACAAATCAGTAGGCCCCTCAACCTCATCAGATTCACTCACTTCTTCAGTCGCACCACTCGACCCTGTAACTACCACTTCTGGCAGCTCTGGCTCTTCCTCCTCGTCCAACTCCGACAACTTCCTGAGGCGCCAAGGAGCCCACTCGTTCTCGCCGTCGGACGCTTCTTCATCCTGACGCTTCTTCATTCATGCCTAAAACCAGAGCAAACGTTAAACTATTGTTTCAAATCACGTTAAATCAGACGATAACCCAGCAGATATCGCGTCGCGAGGCATGCTATTAGCGGAAATAAAGAATTGTAATCTCTGGTGGCACGGACCACACTGGCTAAACTATGATGATCTGCCGATGAACAAAACAATGCCGATGAACAACACGCAAATAATTTAATAACATCATCGGTTTCAATATCCTTTATTGATGAAATAAAAATGAACCTTACGGCTAAAAACTTAAAGACGTCTTTCGGTATTTTAAGCAATTAATTATTATATCTTTACTGTCAACAGCGCCTCCTATCGAGACTCCATAATTACAATCTCTTTTTTTGTCATGGCACGACTCCAGGCGTATTGAAATTTTTAGTGGTACTCTATGGATCCACTAGATGGTGTTACAACTAGAATATTAAAAATACCCATAAACCAAATTTATTTATAACATTGTTATTACTTATTTTTTTATCACTAGTTAATTTAATAGTTAAAACTTTTAATGACTGAATCTATTACACACATACAGCCATCAAAATTAAAATAAAATAATATACTAACATTTTTGTGTATGTGAATTATGCAATTTGTAAATGTATTGCGAGGCTACTGTCGTTATGCAGATTTCTTTAAATAAGTATCTCAGAGACGTACGAGCACCTAGACAGTAAATTGCTCTTATAGCTAATTTATAACCAATGGTACTGTCGTAAAATAACGATTGTGATAAATTCAACAACCAGATGGAATAGTGTTGGATAAGTGCAGGACTACTGATGGTCCCAAACCTAAGCTCGTGGTCGCCAAACATTGTCTTGGCACCTCTATAGATCTCGACATCGATCATAATGTCATCAGTCGTAGTCACAACAAAATTCTTTAGCCCAACAAGACAAGTAGCTTATTTTTTACTACTCCCCTCAGTGTACAACGTCCAATGAATGGTATTATCTGTTGATCAATGCTGTAGCAGCCAGGTACCCATTCTAATTTGTAACAAGCATTCCGAACTTGATCAATAATAGGTTATACCTTCCAGAGGGGATTTGGCCCTGAGAGTCAAGCGGCGGTGTACTGCGTAAAAACTTCCAGTTTCATCCACCCTGATACATTACAGGCCCAAGCAGACCTTGGGAGTGCCCCATCCATGAGCTAACAACTTAGGGTTTTTAGTTGAAACTGTACAAAGACTCGTCTCATCGACGTTGTAAATTCGATGTGCCGGGATATTCTTCACGTCCTGGACGCTCTTCAACGTAGAAAAGAACTTGTCTACTACTGGTTTGTTTAAAGCGCGTGCTCGAGCAGTTGAAGTGGATTCAGGAGCACGAAGGGTGATATCTGGATGTCTCTGCCTGAACCCTTTCAGCCAGTCATTACCTGCTTTTTCTCCTTGAAATGATTGAGGGATTTTTGTTTCAGCTAATTGATATGCTAAAGCCAATAGTTCCTATTTTGTTTACCCATACATTCTTGTCCCCATGTCTTTTATATGTTCCGCGATCTCGTTTTCTTGTTCTTTTGTAAAAACAGTTCTCCCCCTAAATATTTTACAGTACCAATAGCTATTTAATTTTTTGCTTTGGCCCTTCGCTTTAACGACATTATGGGCACTGAAAATTCTTTACATGCTTTTTTAAATGGCGTGCAATTTTTCACACCATCAATAGCGGCTGCCATTGATTCCTGCGACCATTCGCCACTAGTGGTTTTACATACGAGATGATCCGCGGGGATCATCTGGTATGTATTATCAGTGCAATCTACTAGATGGCGTAAGTAGTTTCGGCGTAATCGCAAAGGATCATCTTACCCCAAGGGATCAACTCGTACTACTATTTCCTATTTTTTTTTATCCCTGGGAAATGCCCGCATATACCTTTCACCCGGGGGGTGGGGGTTATGTGGGACTCGAACCCACTAAAACCCAGGGTGCTCGTCATCCGCCGTATTTGGTTCACTGGAGGATCTCATGGTAGGCACTCGAGCAATCACGGCTGTCCATATGTGGACACCACAATATACGAGTATGAAGGAGGGGTGTAAAAGGCCCCCCTTCTTTTTACCTCCCTTACAGGGGACTGCCGAAGCCTGAGCTACGGGCTCGACAGCCGACTGGATCGTTGGTGAAAACACCGCCATCCTTACCCCGGGCCCACGCCTCGGTGCCTGCGATCCAGGACTAGGGAGACACCTGCCGTTGATACAGGCGTCTCCTTCGCCCGCCCGAGGTCTGTCCCTACCTTGCGCGTTAGAATTTCGCGTTCGCGTCTAAAGAATGGACAGTGCTCCATGGTGTGTTGGGCACTGTCCTCGTCCTGCCCACATTGGGCACATTCAACATTGGACTCCCTTTCGATACGGTGTAAATATCCAGCGAAGCAGCCGTGATTAGATAATAATTGCACCAAGTGGAAGGAGAGATTGCCATCTTTCCTATCCACACATTTACGGGCGGAGGGCTTCGATTGTCGGCACGGCGTCGAAGCCTTTCAATGTTCACCGGCACGTTAGTTCGCCTAGCTTCCGTTTTCCTCTTATAATTTTGCGAGAGCACCTTCGCCTCCAGCTCCCACGGCGGGGTTGCAGCGGGGGCGCATGCTGCATCGAAACTTATTCAAAATTCAATATCGTTTATTCAATTTAGATGCGTCTTAGCACATGCTTATGAACGTCAAAAGCATTTTACAAATTTTCGTGAAAGCGATAAACTATCTGTTCTGAGGAGAACGGGCAAGAAACTCAGCAAGTTTCTATCCTCCCTTTACATTGTTTTCTTTTTTTTTTTGATGTCATAAACTACAACGTCATTGAAGTTTTAGAAGAAAAAATAAAGAAATATCTGTGTTATATATTCTGCAGTTTACCACATTTTCCATTACAAATGCAAGTGGTCTAAAATTTTTCATTAATAAAATTGAGATTCCGTTGATTAATTGAAGAAATTGAAAAAGTAGTATATACAAAACCAGGATAGGTATCTTCACCACTTGCCGTACCACACAGTTTATTATAGGAATAATCTGAACAGCTTGCACCTTCCATTGTATTTTAATTTGTATGGCTAAGTCTGTGTAATTTGTGAGTTTGTCATTTATTGTCGTTTCAATGTTGTGTGTGTTCGGTACTGCTATGTCTATTAAGAAAACTTTGTTGTGTATTTTGTCATGTATTGTGATATCTGGTCTGTTAAAATGCACGGTTCTGTCTGTTGAGCTCCCCTCGTGTAAGCCACGCGCTGGACAAGTCCTTGTCAATGTGACTTTTCTCATTTTTATTATTTTCTTAAATAGTATTAATTTTATTCTTATAAAACTTATCTAAATAAACTTTACGTAACTGTGATTCATCGGGCATTTTTCTATCACTACAAACACAACAACAAGTACTGCACATATATTTTTGAAAAAACTCCTTGAACGCCGGATTTTTCATATGCATCCAGGAATGTTGCACAGGATCAGGAACTTAATAAGGTCGAAGTAAAACATCTCATTCGGACGCTTGTTTTCCTTGATGTACTGCGCCTTCGATGTGTCTTGTGATATTGCCTTTATTTATAATTTTCAAGTGGCTCTCACACTTCGAGCAATATAGAGATCGGCTAGCGTGATCGTAAATTAGCTCGGGATGACCGATTATCCACTTTTGTACTGTTTCAGCCTTGACGTTTGCGCCAGCCATGTTTGAGTGAAAGATTCTCCTAAAACAATTAAAATGTTGCTAAAGTGATATTTGTTGAAACTAGCAGTTAACTAACCTGAACAGTTTTCAGTTTATAATTTTATTTAGAAGAACAATTATGCGTATGCATAACCCGGGTTCCGAGAGAACGATACATAAACGTCTAGTAAATCAACATTCGCATATTACAATTAGCTACAATATGTATTAATTAAAAACAAATTATGATTTATCGCGTGAATAGGAAGATTATCAATCGGACATGAGACAAAAATGTTAACATTATTCTTTATAAAGCCTAAAACATACTTAATAACAAATTATTAAAACCTGAAGTGAAATAACTTGAAGTAGAGATACAATTTAAAAACAAATAGATGTCCGTAGATACAAGCCAAATTCGTCGTTTTAAGAAGGTGCCAGAAATCAGTAAATAAGCCAGGGTGAGATTATTATTTACACAACACAGGAATTTCACAAATTAGGAGCGCACTCTACGAACCGAGGTAAGCGAGTGAGATACCTGGAACACAGCGCGCGCGCATTGTTCTAAAAAAACACCTAATGAGTCATACAGGATACTTGCTTCCGATTGGTCGCGTGCGATCAATGCGTTGTGAACATAGATGAACATGAGATAAAGAAACAAAAGGCCCTGTCTAAGTTTTGTCTCATACTGTCAAGCGTCATTTCTAATTCAACAGTAAGGGATAAAATACGGTGTAACTATTCCAAGGCATTTTTGTATGAAATAAAATACTGATTTCTTTCACCATTAGCTAACGCGCCTTATAATCTTCATACTATTAACATTGACAACTAAGCAATAAAGAAAGATTATAAAAACCAAATGATTTCAGGAGAGTTGATGATTTACATAATTTAATTACTAACCTTTGTCAAACTTTTATCAAGTACTATTCATTTAGATCATAAACATGATGATTCTACATTTATTGTTTTACAAAAACACCAATTACCTTGAAATACATGTAATTAACAGGGGTAAAGGAATTTTAGTATAAATTTATTGAGAGGATAATCTCGACAATTCTTACTGAAAGACTATTATTTATTGAAACACAAGAATTAAAACTTTACAACCGGTTGAATTAATAAGAAATTTATCTATAACTGACTATTTTCTCGGACTTTTATTAGTATTTTATAGGTATTTATAATAGTGCCGCCGGTAACCTATAAAACCAGCCGGCATGTACAATTTTATACGCTCTTCAGTCTACAACTTCGAGCTATTTGATAATCCCTTGATTATATTATGATATTCCTGAAATAAATTCGAGGACTTCTCTTTTCGAGAGCTCAGTAAATTAGAAAAATCACAACCTGCGCGTGAGACCCTTTCAGATATCGATCCACAGACTAGAGAGAAATCCGTCTCGACCGTAGCTCCCACAGACGAGGCAAAGACACACTCGTCCGTACATCCAAGAATATGAGTAATGTTTGTCTATGAACCACGATCAAGATGAGTCAAACTAGTATTTTAAAAACAAATTAAAAGTTAAAATGACATAAGGAATTGACATATGCCATTATAACGATGTAAACAACATGAAACAAACAAACATTAGTAATTTTACTTAACTCTGATGCCTTTATGTGTAGTTAAGACGGTAATAAGTGATAATAAGAAAAAGAGTGTTACAATACCACCCACATTCTGTCTTTGATTAGTCTCCTTCATATTTCCAAAATCACATTCTTCGGCTAATTTCTTTAGCTCCGTGACATACTGGTCAATGCAATCACTTTCGCTTTGTCTTCTCATAAAAATATTGTGCAAATGAAAT
Organism: Parapoynx stratiotata; assembly: GCA_910589355.1. Lineage (NCBI taxonomy): Eukaryota > Metazoa > Arthropoda > Insecta > Lepidoptera > Crambidae > Parapoynx > Parapoynx stratiotata. The sequence goes on along the minus strand of OU342476.1, from coordinate 2,260,161 downwards.
ATTGTGCAAAGCATCCATGACTGAGATGACTGTTTAACATGTTCTTACATTTATTTGAAATGTATTCAAAATCTCAATACATTGCTCCCCTATTCAATGTAACAGTGGGACCACCTGTATTTCATCGCTTTTCTTTTTTGCACCGGACGCTATTCTTTAAATTTCAAATCTTTGTGTCCACTTTTTAAATTCTTCGCTTGTTAGTGTTTTTAATGATTCTGGTGGCTTTAGCCCAGCAATTCCGTTTTCTAAACTTGATTTGCTTTCCGCCTTCTTGCCGCAAGTAGTAAATTTCTCATGCAAAAAATGTGTTCGCGACTTACTCTTCTTTTAACTTCTTCAAAAACGCGCCATGTTGTTGTTGTATTTAATAAAAACATCCAATGATTAAAACAATTTTTTTTTTAAACCACTTTAACAAAGATGCTGCGATCGTTCAGGCGTCTAGTAAAGAGTGTGCGACTTTTTATAAACGTCTTAGGGCCGGTTTCTGTATTAGCTTCATCTCTCGGGCCAGTCGTGAAAATGCTGTTATATTGTTGCGTGATGACCGCCCATGCATCCATTTTTTTGGATGTAAGAAGCTCCTGTTCTTTTATTTTCTATGATATTCTTGTATCTGAAATAAACATATATTTATTAGGTTCACTATCAATCGTGATTACGTTTGTTTGTGTGCAATCATAGCCTGCCAACAAGGGGGATATTTACGCAATAAAAAGCTAATGGGTACTTACTTTGCCACAAACACCAACAGTGGTTCCTGTTCATCTGCGGTATAATTGGGAGATCTTTTTTTATCACTATCCATTTTGAATTTCAAACAAATTAACAGACAGAAGTTCACTCGCTTTTTTTGACGTTTGACATATATAAACACAATATCTGTTTCGTTTTTCCTAATGGTATTCAATGCACTGCTCAATATTTCAAACCCCAACAATATTGACTGTATAACTGTATAAATAACGTAAAATTTTAAGTAAGACGTGTTATTTTAAAATAATTTATATAAATTGACTCACGCAATAAATGTTATAGATGAATTATCGGATTATTTAATATAATAGTATTTTATCGATTAATATCGGTTTTTATACATGAAATGGAACGTTCGAGTTTTCTCAAGAAATTTATAAGCGCGGATTGAGTAATACTTAGATAAGAGTGGTTTGTGAAAATATCATTCCGTCGTGTGAAGCGTAGAAAACTTAAGTTCTTGTCAAATATTTGAGAAAAACTCAACTGATTTTTACTAGAATACTCAATTCTAAACACGCTGACTCAAAGAAAACTAACGCTGACTCACTTGCGGTTTCTTCGCGGCGAATCGGGCATTCGGGGGCATCCCAGCGCTGAACGTGCTGCGGGGTGCAAATATTTATCTCGCAGTTTCTTGCACAAATTGGCGCCATCTTTCTTTCTTGGTTGCACACATATGACTGTTTCAGTGTTATTAATATTCCTAATCTAATTAATTTCACTATTTTTACCTAATTCCGGTTTAAATTTTATTATATTGGCCGATATACGTGGCACTCGTGTCAATGACGTGGCAGATCGGTGACAGGACAGACATGGCAAGATTATCTCATCTATGGTATAATTATGTTGTTGTTGTAAAATTTTCCCATGTAGGTAAGGCAAAGGGAGCAAAGACCATACAGCCAAGTTTTCCAGTACTTTTATTTCCTGTATATATTTTTCTTGTTTTTTGTTTGTTGTGGCTGTTATTTTTATATTGTTTGTGAGAATTTTGTGTCGTCTGTGCTGTTTTTATTTAATTATTATATTTATATGTATTATATATTATATTTATATATATTTGAATAGGCCCGGTCAGAACACCAGCGCTGGGTCAGTCTCTGATTCAGCATATGCTGAGGCCGGGTCCTAATTAACCGTTATTGTGTAGTCTTTTAAAATTATTCACTGTACTCTGTGTTTGTCTGTTCTTTCTTTGTTTTTTATTCTTATTGTGTGTTTGTTGGTTAATAAATGATTTTCTTTCTTTCTTTCCTTCAATTCAGAAACCGGCTATTAGTTCCAGATAAAGACATCAGAGTTTTCTGAATTCACAAATGTTTGCTTGTTTCATTTTGTTTTCATCGTTAAAATAGTATATGTCAATGTATTACGTCAACGTTAACTTTTTAATTTGTTTTTAATCTACTAGATTGATCCACCTTGATCGTGGTGCATAGACAAAACCATTGATTTTAGCGTATCAAAACAGCCTAGTCAGTATATAAAGGGTCCGCCAAATAACTTTTTTTTTGAAAATGCTATAAAAAAAAGCTACTGAATATTTTCTCAAATTTCTTTTTTTATTTGAAAGTACAATCCTTCCGGTTAATAATGGAAAATAATTTCATTCAAATGGCTGCCTCGGCTGGCCATGCAGTAGCCTACATGATCGGTCCAATTTTTAAGCACATTATCGATTGTGTGCAGCTTTTTTTTTTATAGCATTTTCAAAAAAAAAAAAGTTATTTGGCGGACCCTTTACAAAGATAGTTTTTTTATCAATCAACCCGCGTCCTTCTCGTATTCGTTTTTTGGGCAATTTTAATGTTTCCGAACTCTTTATTGAGATGTTTCAAGTGTATCTGGAAGCTTACCGTCTAGATTCGGTTGGTAAATGCAGTTTAACAAGGCAAGGACGTGGGCACTCCTATAATGACTATTCTAGGTCTACGCCTTTTTGGTTCATCAACAGTAAAATCAGATAATGTAAACTGATTTCTCCAGTTTTTCGATGTCCACCTTAGTATCGGTGCTAATAATAACTTCGCCTTTTTTAGTTCTTCGCATACCTCTTACCTGCCGTTTCATTTGCTACGGCATAATTATTTTTTGAATTAGGCTTTTTGTATTATCGCTAGATTTAAATTTGTCTGCTGGATATATTGCGACAGAGCTCATCTCAGTGGGTAGAACAAGGTTATTAGAGCTCTGTTTTACCATTTGAGCGTATGAAGTAGGTCCGGTACCCGTTTTAGATTCTTCAATGCTGTGCTTAAAGTCATGAAGTATTTGCGATAGGTCCTGTTTTTTTCCCGAGCCTCCGAAGGAGGACTCTTTACCTTCCCATGCGGGAGAAGGAGGTGGTGAATCCCTCATTGGATACCCACCGGCCGGCCGGGGGTTATGTCGGACTCCTACCGACTAAACACCACCTTGCTTTAGGCCGTTTTACGGGCTTTGGTAAAGCAAGGGATCGGGAGCGTCTGTGAAGACGTGTCGGGGTCTGCGGAATCTGTACCGCGGGTGGGGAGCGCTCGGTTTGTAATCCACGGCGCTTTGAATGAGAGGATTGGAGTGCCCTTCTGCGGCCTTAAAGAACCGCTCAGAGCAAGCCCTAAAGTGTTGTTGTAATGTCAGTAGGTCTGTGTCCCTATGTAAGTCCGCGTTCCTAACATACCAAGGGGCGTCGGTGGCCTTGCGGCAGAAGGAATTTTGGATGACTTGGAGTTGGTTTAGGATGGATGGGTCAGCGTGGACAAATACTGGGCTAGCGTACGTCATGACGGGGTGTATGCATACCATATACATGGTTCGCTTGTTTAGGAGAGACATTTTGCTATTCCTGCCTAACATACCGTTAAGGCGGGACATATAGAATTTGGCGTTGCGAGCGACTCTCTTGACGTGCGCTCGGAAATTGAGCTCTTGGTCGAGAGTCACACCTAAGTATTTCGCCGAGCGCTGCCATGGAATGGCTTTGCCTTGTAGGCGAAGGGAGGATGTGTTGAACGGCTCGTGTACGGTGTTTCACGTCAAAGCAAACCGCGGAGCTTTTGTCCGCGTTCACCTAAATACGCCATTAACGGAACCAGTCTCCTAACGTATGGATGGCTTTCTGAAGCAAGTAGTATAGCAAGAGTACAAAATAGGAGATAGGACTGAGCCTTGGGGTACACCTGCCCTTAGGGGGCGGGGGGTAGAGAGGGACTGCTGGTGTTTGAACCGGAAGGTTCGATTACGGAGATAGGAATCGATCGTTTTGACGAGTCGATCAGGCATGTCGAGCTGGAATAGTTTAAAGATAAGGCCGTCGTGCCACACCTTATCAAAGGCTTTGGCTACGTCGAAGAAGACAGAGACGGTTTTGAGTTTGCGGGGATAGAAACCGCTTAGTGCGTATTCGACAATACGGTGGAACTGTTGGGGCACGAATGTTTCGGGCGAAACCCGAATTGGTGGGGGATGAGCAAATTATTGTCGAATAGGTGATCTTTAATACGGGAGAGAATGAGTCTCTCGTATACCTTGCCCAGTGAACTGAGTAGGCTGATCGGGCGATGACTTTTGGGGTCGTTAAGGTGCTTCCGGTTTGGGGATTCCTTTCACGATAGCTTCCTTCCACGCATTCGGGAAGTAGCATTTATCGAAACATGCGTTGAATAAAAAGGTGAGTAAAACTACAAATTTTTGAGGGAGGAATTAAGCGCCTTATTCGCATTCCCGTCCGAGCCGGGTGACTTACGGGGCTTGAGACCCTTGATGATGGTGAGCACCTCATCGTTGGAGAACGGGTCGGGGTTTGGTGAAGCGTCATCCCTAAGAGGGAGTGAAGTCCTACGACGGACCTCTTCCTCCACGACTCTTACGTGCGCAGGGAATGTGGGCTGAGTGCTAGGAGAGCATTGTGAAGCAACGCTGTCCGCTAGACGTTCGGCTGTCTCTTCGTCTTTGAAGGCGAGAGTGCCGTCGGGACGATCTAAGGGAGGGATGTTAGTGATGGCGTCGCTCCTAAGAGCTCTCGCTACTTGATAATAAACCTGATGGGACGGAGAGATATTACTAACAGATCGGCCCATTGGGCTTCTCTGAGTTTAACTTACTCCGCTTTTAGGGAACGCTGCAAACGATTTGCCGCGGCTTTGTCGGGAGTAGGGTAGAGGTCGTTGAGAGCCCGCGGGAGCTCGGCCTTTGTTTGCAAGAGGTGTGAGATATTTGAGACCGTATTGTCAATTCTCTCCGTGCTATCTAAATAGTCGGCAGAGAAGACGTACGTTGAGTCTGTCTCGTCTAGAGCGGTCGCTAGGGATGTTTGGAAGCGTTTCCAATTGGTGAACCGCTTTTTGAATGGTGGGGGGTGAGCTTAAGGCCCCTAAGAGTAGGTGGACCGGACGGTGGTCCTAACCTAGGTCATCTAGTGAATCTATGGATTGGAGCAGTAATGACACGTTCTTTAAGAGAGCGATGTCTAATACGTCTGGGGCATGATTTCTATCGTTCGGGTAGTGAGTAGGCGCATAGGGACCTATGATGTCTAATTCCAGCTGCGACATGAGATCGAAAAGTATTCTGCCGTTCGTGTTAGTCTGTCTGCATGTCCAGTCAGTATGTTTGGCGTTAAAGTCACCGAACAGCAGTACCGAATTCCCTACCGAGAGGAGTGCTTCGAAGTCGCTCCTAAGGGGACGGCGTCCACTCGGGAGGTGTATACAGATGCGATTATGAGGGTGGGATGCCCTGTCATCGCTAATCTACAGACTGTGGCTTCTAATAAGAGGAGGGGTAGTTACGGGAGAACAATGAATATGTTTCCTATAGTAAATGGCAGTGCCTTCCCCCTGCGCGGGTTGCGAGGGGTCGGCCGAAATCCTATCGTTGCGAATGAAGTTCAAGCGAGGGATCGAGAGTCCCTTCGTTTTGGAGGGTCGGAGCCAAGACTCCTGCAGGAGCAGGAGGTCAAAGTCCCTAAGTTTCGCGAATTCCCTTAGTTCCAATATGTTAGTATTTAGGGAGCGAGTATTGAATGAAACAAGCGAAACACCTTTGGGTTTGATGCGCCCTGAGGTATTTGAGGGGATGGTAGAGTTAGTAACAGCCATATGGGCCATTCACTTACAAGGAGTTGAGGAGGTCCGAGTGCGCGCAGAGGTGCTCTTGAGGAGCGGATTTTTATCTTACCGGATTTTTATCTGTGTTGCGCGGGGGTTCCGCGCGGACCCCAGAGAGGCCACAGACGGTGAGGCTGCGAGACTTGAATACGTCCCTGGCGTTAGGCGCGTTGGTAAGAATGACCATTGCGAGAGGGAAAGCCTTTCCTGACGAGGAGTGCATCTTATGGACGCTCTCCACAGGAAGCCCTTGACCTAGCAGATCTTCCTTCACTAGGTCATTGTCGACCTCGACGGGTACGCTGCGGAGGACGGCCCTGACCTTACGCTCCTCTGGGAGGGCGTAAGTGTGATAAGGGATACCACTTAGGGCAAGGAGCTTGGTGAGGCTTCTGAAGGCGGTGGAGTCCGGGGTTGCAATCTTTATCGCGTCCCCCGTGTTCGTGGCCTGCGTGTATGCGATGCGTTCCTCTTTGCAGAGGGAACTCACGCGGGTCCACTGCGCTTTGTCGCGCAGAAAGATGGGCGGAGGCGGCTTACATCCATGAGGGATGGGATTAGGATTGGGGAGACCTGCTGGGCGCGGCGCTTCTTAATTAGGCGCCGTTTGCCCTTACCCCCGAGGACGGGGGTGTTGGATGAGTCGTCCGTCTCTTCGGCCGAAGCGGACACTAGTGTATCGCTCGAGTCCGACGGGGATGGAGAGGGCGCAGGCCGTTTCGTCGCTGAGGACGTATCGGCCGCGGGCGAGAGAGGGGACGGGGACGCGGTCCCTTCCGTTGCGGATGGGGACATCGACGATTGGGCTTGATGAGCCTCAAACAATACCGATCCTTGGGGGGAGGACTTAAAGAAGTCCATGACTTGAGTATGTTCGGCCTCCAGCTTGGGCCTTGCTGAGCCTTGCTGAGGGCTTCTATCTGGGCTAAGGCCGCCTCCATATTAGTCGGCGGCCGTCAAAAACCAACAGTCGTTCCTACCCGCTAGGTGCAATACCTGTGTTCGGGTGGGTGAAACGGTAGTTAGTTTCGTACTGAAAAGTACGTAACTATGGAGTCCATAGTATGGACTATTCTGTGGAGATGGAGAGGGTGGGTTGCACCCTGCCTTTCGGAGACAGGGAGGCGTGTGTAGCCTAGTGTGGTGAGTGCCTAAGCTAGTACCTATGCAGCCACGAGGGCTGGAGGACAGATATTTTTGACGGCTTTAGCAACGTCTATGGGGGCTAGTCTAGTGGTAGGCTAGTGGGGATGTTGGCGGGTCCCAGACTCTTTCGAGTTTTTCGCCTTACCCCGAGGGGCTAGGCAGGCAGTCGGGGCTATGCCTCGCCTTGCTTCGTTGGCGCCGTTTGGTATCCACAAGACGGCCACTAAATAATGTGGACTTGCAAGACTGAATCTGTCGTTGACGACGTTCCCGCAGTGAAAACTGCGTTAACGTCGGAACGGCATTTAAATAAATGACACGTCCGATTCCATCGCCGGTTGAAAGATTTTTGGGATATTTATGAGATCCGTATATTATAGATAAAATGTTTTAATCTTTATATTTTAAATTGAAATATATTTTTAAACAATTATTAATAAAACAAACAATTATATCACAGTGTTACAAAACTAAAGTAAAGGGATTAATCTAAACAATAATAAAATATATACAATACTTCGGCATAAAAACACTTCTGAGTTCTGTCTAAATGTCACTATAGATAGATCATAGACTAGACGAGTAGACGTGTCATCGACTAAAGATTTCGGACATCTTATTGCTGCACAAACAACGAATCTATGAACCTTGACTATTGCTATGGATACCGGCTTCGTCCTTGCCAATTGACAACAAAACATCAACAAAATATATTTTGATGAACTCTTTCCAAACCATACATGGAGTTACACCAACACTTGTATATACAATTAAAACGTTATCTAGCCAAAACAACTTCTTTGGATCAAAAAGCAGGAAAAAACAAATTGTCGTCTTTTAATCAAAACAACAGAATCCTTAACTAGGTTTGGAAAACTAAAACGCCATTTGCTACGAATCTGTAAATAGGATAAATAATCTCTACTCCAACGTTTCCAAAATTCTTGTACCTTTCTTTGAACTAATTGCCACCTATCCAAACGGTTAAGCGTTACATCTAATACATTATCGTCAGCTAAAACAACTGTTGGCCCTCCAATCAAAAAATGACCGGGTGTAAGTGGAGCTAAATCATTTGCTGAACAACTTATAGGCGTTAACGGCCGACTGTTTAAACAAGCTTCAGCCTGCGTTAAAATGGTAACATATTCTTCAAAAGTAAAATTCGTATTATCAATTACACGTTTAAGATGCAATTTGGCTGATTTGACTCCAGCTTCCCAAATCCCGCCAAAGTGCGGTGAACTAGGCCGAATAAATTTCCAAGATGTGCCTTCATTCGCTAAAGCAGACAAAAATTCATTTGAAATATTTTGTGAAAACAATCTATGTAATTCCTTGGCTGCACCTTGAAAGTTTGTTCCCATGTCTGACCAAATCTCAGTACATTTACCACGTCTCGCAACAACTCGTCGAAAAGAAGCCATAAAAGCAGCTGTCGTCAAATCGCTGACCAACTCTAAATGTACAGCTTTCGTTGATAAACAATCATATAAAGCTACGTAAGCTTTCTCAAATCTTTTACATCTTGCCTTATACAATTTAATATTAATCGGCCCAAAGTAATCGACTCCACATATAATAAAAGGTCTAGATGGTGTTATCCGTTCCTTTGGTAGATCTCCCATTATTTGCTCCAAAGGCTTTGCCGAATGTTTAAAGCAAGTAACACATGAACGAACTATCTTTTTGGCTAAGACCTTACCACTAATGATCCAAAACTTTTGACGACTCATATTTAACATTAATTGAGGTCTACCATGAAGAACTTTATTAACATGGATGTCTTTCATAATCAAGTACGATAGCATACAAGTTTTGTTAAGAATAATAGGATGTTTCGTATTATAGTTTACAATAGCATTACTTATACGTCCACCAACTCGTAAAAACCATCCGTATGTATTAATGGATTTAAAGAACTAATTGAACTTTTTCTACAACCTTGTCCTTCACGTTTAACTAATGCTATTTCATCTGCAAAATGAACTAATTGTGACATTTTGATACATGTGTTCAAAGAATACTCAAGTTCATTAGTTGATAATAATGGTATTTCCTTAGCAATATTATTTATATTAACAATTCTTTTAACAAATTTCTTTCTACAATTATTAAAGAAACGAAAACAAAACGCTATAACTCTAACACACTTATTCAAAATAGAAAACTTCTTAAAATAAAAAACACAATCATTCTCTAAACAAACATTAACATGAACACTTTTAACCTTTAATTCTAAATTCGTGTATTTATCACTATATTTTATAATAGAGTCCTTTAAAAATTCAGGTCCACTAAACCATATAATGGACATTAAACCATATTATGGAGTATTTTAAATCGAATACTAGGATTTGATATCTTGATTGGTGGTCTTTTTACACATCATTCAATTCTTTGATTGTTTTTAAGAGTTCAAGTCTTTTAGTCTCAAAACCCTGTTTCCTTTTGAGGTCCATAATCCCTTTTAGTTTTCTCGCTGCAATACAGATCAGAGACAATACAGCAATTATTATAATGAAAAGTACCGATTTTAGAATGATACCATCACGCTCTGCTTAGCGAAGAAGCTCCCTAGACTGCTGTCTCTGACTTTCAGCTCTTTCAAGCAGTTTGGTGACTTGAAGATGAAGCTCTTCCAGTTGGCTATGAGTGTTTTCAATAGTGTCTTGTTTTAATATTGACTGATCTACTAACTTGCTTATATCGTATGTTGGACTCTTGAGGAGCGGATGCAGGGCTTGATGAGGCTGCGTTTTGACGGGCTTCCTCCATTATTCTTGTTCTGCAAAGATTTGTATTCTGTTTAGCAGAGCTTCTTTCTTCAGTCGGTGGTCACCAGTTTGGAGGATAGCAGAAATGATACACGTGTTCTCCATGAAGTGAATAAGTGAAGAAACATTTATTAAAACTAGTATATATATACAAAAATCATTACAACTAAAATGTACACAAACCAATAATAAAATATAAATTATAACCAATCACGAGATGTTCATGCTGTCTATTGTTGTTGTCTTGCTTACTCGGTGACACGTGTAAGAAAGTAGTAGGTAATCCACATAAATATCCGGAGTCTCGTTAGACTCCTCATTTCGTCCGGCGGCAGCGCGCGGAGCGGACGTGTGACGAGCGAAACAACGAGTGAAGACAAACTGACAGAAGTCCAATAATGTTTCATAGTTCTTATCAGAACTAACGACAGATGTCCAATCTTGTTTCAAATAAAACAGTTCTTCTCAGAACTACTGCGACAGCGATTATGTCCTGGTACGAGTGGCTACAAGATCTTCAATGTCTCGCTTTCTTCAATAGTGGCTCGAGACTTTCGTGTACAGATAGGGTTCTCGATCAATCCTGGTATTTCCTTTAAAATAGAATCAGACTCACACATGATGTATCCTTCAGAAAGGCATTATTCAGGATCTAGTAACAGTGGATCTCTTATGATCTGTTCAGAGTGTGTTGCTTTAAATGCCAGAAATAGTTGACTTTTCGGAAAAGTGTAACATGTCCCATTAATAAATAGTTCTGGTTCCCAATCAACAAAATTGAGTGGTTGGAACCTAGTATCAGGGAGCGGAACATCCACCTGTAGTAAAAGTTGACTATTATCTTCATCTATAGCTTTTAATGCTACTGGTAAATGGGGAGAAATAGATCCAATATAGTTGAGGAGGAGGCCCGGCAATTTACTTTCTAGCCATCTTCTCTGAACTTCCAAAGTGATAAGAGTAGAGGGGATCTTTTTCTGCTGAAGGATCAAGACTCATGCTTAACTGATTTAAATATGAGCCAAAAATCTGAGAAATTTTAATATTAATCTCATAGATATCCCTCGACTCTCGACATCAACAGCCAATATGTCCGGAACAAAAATTATGTATATTTGTCAGGTAAGTTCTAAAACAACATATTTTTATTAATTTCTTTATTTTTGCAAAGTGATATCAAACAGCATATTCAGAATAGCAGCTAAGTCGTTATTGTTAATTATTTTAAAGCCGTTGTAAGATTTCCACGATTACATTGTATGTATTTTGAAAGAGTAGTGTACTAGTAAAATAAAAACTATTATTAGGTACAGTCAAGTGCATAAATATGTATCTAAACAAACGTGTCACAAGTATATATCAATGAAAGTTTATTAAGAAAGTAGCTAATCTAACTGTCGTAAATATGTTTGCAGAAATTGATCAAAAACATGTAATCATCAAAGGACAATTTGTTTTGTATCGAGTTTTTTCGTTTGTTCGAGAAATTTTGCAGTATTTATTTTCTCTGTTTCATAGCAAGAAACAATTGTCAACATTTAATAGAAAAGAAATTCAAAATTTAAATTAATGTCAATAGTGTCAAAAAATACAAAGAATATTTACTTTTATTTTTTATTGGCTCATTTATCTATACAAACCTTTTTTAGCAACATGTTATTGCTCACTTAGTTTACATATTTTTGGAACAAAACCGAAGGCATAATACCAACATAATACGAAGAGAAAAGTGTCACATATATTATGATACCATAATATAGATAGATATATATTATTGCACACTTAGTTACTTACATATTTATGGAACAAAAGCGAAGACATAATAACGATGAGAAAAGTGTCACATATTTCGTGAATCCTTACATACATACATGATATTGTAATGGTTTTCAAGATACATATTTATGCACTTGACTGTACATATTACATGTTTATTGTACACGTACTCGTTCATGTTTATTGAGATTGAACGTTATCCTGAGAAAGAAAAACTATTTGCCCTTGCTTATTCACTGAAATCGTAACTGAACTAGCACCAGTATTCACTGCTGGTGCAGTAATTGCAAATTCGGAATAATCAGTAGTAGCACTAGTACTCTGTCCTGGTGTAGTACTCTGTCCAGTTTCTGAATAATCACTGCCACTTGTGCCGGGCCTTGGTGATGGTTAGTTGATTTGAGTTGAATTGATGGAAATGTGACGCAATTCTGCGTTACCAATCAATGGCCCAATTTGCATTCTAAGTTGTACTTGTTCATACCTTGGCAGCTTCTTAAAAATTTTAGCCATGGAGCTGAAAAAGCTCAGTTTCATCTAACTCAATTTGAGGAGAGGGTTTTCTGTTAGCTATTTGTTTTAATAGATTCAGACGTTACTGAGCGTGCGAATTAATTTTCCTTTTCAGGTTCCTCTTCATATTCCCATCTTCTTTAAGCATTTTATTAATGTCTTCATCACTTTTAATATAAAAGAAAGAAAGAAAAAAAGAAAGTTTATTTGGCAATTATTAAAAAATAACAATAGTACATAGTAAACTTTCAATTTACATTAAGTATGCCAAATTGGTCTCCACTCAGCATGTGTCGAGGCATTCGCCGCGACGCTGGTCCTCCGTGGATGCCAAAGAAAAACAAATAAAAAAAAATTAAATAAAAATATAAACAAAATGAAATAAAATTAACAATAGTTTTACACATTTGACACAAATTAAACATTCATCATACAAATTTGAATGCTACGACTATAATGCTTGTTTCTTAAAAATAAACTCTTTAATTTTTTTCTTAAACAGATTTTTATTGCTTAATGCTCTGATTGGAGGAGATATATTATTCCAACATCTAGTCGCAGCATACCTGAAACTCCCGCGAAACGCAGCTGTTTTGATTCTGGGACAGGTAAGTCGGTCCGCTGCCGTGTCACGCACATGTCTGCTATCTCAAAAAACACCGTTTTGAGAAAAACGCTTGAGAAGTTTTAAAGAAAGATTTGTTTGTATTTTGTTAGTGGAACGTAATATAAACGTTAAACTCTTTGATAAAGTTTCGCAAAAGTGCTTAGATCATAATTGTCATATATTTTTTGTTTATATTTGAAACACTTAATTTTTAAATCGAAATAGACGAGTTGTGCATAGCCATCATTCCATACAAACGTGGTTACGCGGCGTGTGATAATTTAAGTTAGATGAGTTTCGTGTAACCACAAATACGAGAAACATGAAAACTTGTATCTATGTTAACTGATAGTTGTATTAGATGTGTTTGTTATGTGTTACATTGGGAAGCTTGATTACGACAACTAAATATTGCAAGAATAAAAAACCTTTATTTTATTAAATTCGTTTATTATTTTTCAACATAAAAAAGGTAATAATGTTCTAAAACTAAGAATTATCAAGCATGGTATCCAAATCACAAACATCATTTACGACAAGGTCTTCGAAAAAGGCTTGTCGTGTCAGTGGCATTGATTTGCACAATTGCATCAATTCCTTTTTTTTTAAATTACTAATACCACGACAATGTACTTCTTTAGGAATTTCACTGATAAAATCAATTTTATTATCATCTATCTTTAAGCAGTTTTTTTTCATTACATTAACTTCTTTAAAATCTTCAGCAACATATGTATTTTTAGCGAATAAATTTGTTGAACCTCGACGAAATTCTACAATTTTCAATGCCATTATATTGTAGTTATTCGGAAATTTCTTTGACAACTGATCATGAAACAAAATCATGTCCTTATGCGTAATTCTTTGGATGCTCATGTTTTTACGTGATTTCTTCATTTTTTCTATAAAATCCGATAAATCATACATCTCTTTCACTTTATTAAATTTATTAGCTATGCTTGCGTGAACTGTATCAGCTGCCATAAATGTATGGCCTGGTTCAAAGTATACAAATCTTATTTTTTCTGCATTCACCAATGCCTTCGAGTTAACTAATCTTATCATGGCGGTGAACAGGATTTTATTTTTGTTCTGTGCAGAGCAGTTATCACAATAGAAAACTATTTCTTTATAGTCACGTGCATTATTTACTATAAAATATGTGTATGCTGATGCAATGTTATGTGCTTTACGCTCAGAGTAAACAGAACTGGAGTAGCCTTTGTCTAACATTCCCCTCTGCCAAATGCACAAGCATCGGATGCTTGCACGTTTAATAAAACTAGTTGAACCGCCATTTTGACCGCCATAACATTGTAAACGTTGCGGCGAACAGAGCTCCCGCAAAAATGCCTGCCTGTGCTGTTTTTTGTTGTAAAAATAAATAGAAAACATCGAGTATGCTAAATGATGGTGTCACCTTTTATTTTTAAGTATAATTTTTAAGATTTCATGATTATTTACTTCATTATTTCATGTTTTAGAATTCTACGATTTCAAATTTCGAGCGCTAGTCTCGTGGGGAGTGCGGCTGTGACGTTGTCAAAACGCACACCCCACGTGACTGTTTTAAGCGTGTGTGTGCGTGAAATTTAAATTTGTGTGTCGAATTATGCATGTGTGCATTTGTAAAAACGTTGTGCGTTGTGCTGGCTTTGAGTGTAGTGGTAACCTCACCCCCCGCAAGAAATGGCAGAAAAAAATGTTTGAGAAATTGACTAATGGCTACTCCAGTTCTGTTTACTCTGAGGCTTTACGCCCACTTTCTCCTTCGTGCCAAACTATACAGTAAGCTTGTTCGTTTTTCCCTGGAGAAACAAAAGTTTCATTAAACAGAACTAACTTTCTTGAGAAATAATAGTCTTTAATAGTTAGTTTAGGCATGCAAATCGCCTTTTGCATGTCGACTGTAAAAACTTTCATTGTCGTATTGTCATTTCTTAAGTCATGTTCAAGACATTTTCGGGATTCAGTGTAATTCAACTTATGAGTAGGATATTCTGTGCATACTACACAATCGCATTCAGAACATCGATGGTTCTGATCGTCATGTATATCTTTATGTTTTTGGCATGTTGCACATAAATCTTGTCTTGGATTTGCTGTGGATAAATTCATTTCTTTGACTATATTATGAAAATACGTCCAACTGCATTTTTGAATGTTAGTTTCGTCGCAATGTGCAGTATAAGCTTTAAACAAATCACGGAAAGAAATCCCACAAGGGAGATATCGTCTGTTTGGTGCATGTTTAAGATTGTAATGCGAAACTGTAGGTTTCACATTTTGTATAAATTCTTTTACTCCTTGCTTGTACCCCTCTGGGAAACTGTTCCAAGCCTTTTTACCTCCTCGCTGTTCTGGAGCTGCTTCTTGAGTGTGTACATCTGTTATCCCCATTTTGTAATTCGCTTTTAGTATAGTCGTAACAG
Source organism: Parapoynx stratiotata (assembly GCA_910589355.1). NCBI lineage: Eukaryota > Metazoa > Arthropoda > Insecta > Lepidoptera > Crambidae > Parapoynx > Parapoynx stratiotata. The sequence continues at coordinate 2,245,058 of OU342476.1, read as the reverse complement.
TTTGTGAATTGAAGAAACCCAAAGTATTTAAAAAGAAAGGCTTGCATACTTTATGATTGCGTAAAGTCCATATCAGTCTATTGTGACGCTTTGAATTTTCCGTTGTTATATATTTTTTGCGTTTTTTTATCACATTTCTAGTAATGAAATTCCTCTGATTTTGTTTAGGTAAATTCCTAAAATTTTACCAAATGTGAAGTCTGTCTTCCTCTGAAAACTTTTCCCAACATTTTTTTCGACAAGTTTGTCCACAGGCTGGTTTTATTTTATACTTTTCTTTTTCTGCTTCTAACCGTTTTTGAGCATTTCTTTCTCTTCTTTTCTTGTTACAGTTTACAGATTCATTATTATTTGAAGCACTAGATTTATCTATCAATGACTGATTCTCTTGACTTTTTGACAAGCTGTTACTATTCTTTCCTTTTTCTTTAAGCTTATTAGTATTACCAGATTTTAGACTCTCACGGCTTGTTGTTAAACTGTGACTCGTGTTTTGTTTCCCATTAGATTTAGTGTTTTTCACAGTTTCCAGACTATCGAGACTTTTAGACATACTTTTAAACTTCTTTTGTTTTTCGCTAAACTTATCATTGTTTCCGGATTCCAGAACTTCTGTATTTATAGAAATTTTTTTACTTTTCTTTCGTTTTCCCGTTGATTTGGTGATTTTTTCAGTTTCCAGACTTTTTGACAGGCTGTTACTACTCTTATTAGTGTTTTCAGATTCTAGACTATCTCGACTTCTTGAAAAACTGTGACTTCTTTTTCGTTTTCCTTTAAGTTTTGTGGTACTCTCAGTGTCTAAACTTTTTGACAGGCTGTTACTCTTCTTCCTTTTTTCGTTGGGCTTATTAGTGTTTTCAGATTCCAGACTGCCTCGACTTATTGAAATACTGTCACTCTTCTTTCGTTTCCCATTAGATTTATTGGGTTTTTCGGGGTCTAGACTTTTAGACATGCTGTTACTGTTTTGTCGTTTCTCTCTAGGGCTGCTAGTCTTTTCAATTTCTAAACTCTCGCTCTTCTTTTGTGTTCTATTGTCTATAAAACTTTTAGTTTTTTTTTTCTCTTGATTACTTGACAAGCTGTTGGTCTTCCATTGTTTTTCTTTTTTAGGTACATATTTAAAAAAAGTATTTGTAGTGTTTACGGAAACAGGCTTTTTAGATAATCGGATAACTTGAACTGGCTCGTCATTTTTATATGATTCTTCATCGAATCTATGGTTTTCAGTACGTGATTTTCGTTTATGAATAGACAAGTCTAGTAGTATATTCTCATTCACAGAATCCAAATCGCTGAGGTCAATATCTTCATAAAAGGTACCATCTAACTCAATCAGGTCTTCCTTACGTAGTTCTGGTATGGGCGTAGAAGTTAATATAGGTACGGACACTGGCTGAAGGTCACAAATAGTAATTGGCGAAGAGAAATTCTGACGATTAGAATCTAACGTTATTTCGTTCAAAGGTACCGGTTGCAGTGCACTGCAATTAATCATTGGTGAATTATCGCAGTCAAAACGCATAACTGTTTTTGATTCGAACACTGAGTGGTCTTCTCTCAAACGGGCTTGTTGAAGAATGTGAGAGTAATTCGTTAGTGAACCCTCATTTTCAATCACTTTTTTGTCATTGCTTAAACTTAATAAAGTCTTCCCTCTTATATTATACATATTAGTAACTTAGTAATTCACTTAACAATGTCTATTTCGATACACGGACGCCGCTTAAACAAATCACTGCTGCACTTTCCGTTAAGTTATAACACGTAATGACATGAAATAGGTAAATAAACAAACAAGCTTCCCCGCAACCCCCTTACGCTTGTCACGCCCACTCTCGTAGGTACTACGGGTGGCCACGCATATCTATGCTTACTTTAAGTTAACAGATTTAGGTTGGTTAGCACAATTGATAGAAGGTAACGACTATCTATACTAACTTAAGTTAAAAGAGTTAGGTATGATTGATGCGACAAAAAGTGAAGTTAAACGAATTTGTCATATGAGTTTCTGGGTAAATAACAAAAATATTTTTTAACTTGTCTTTAGTGCCATATAGACCATACTGTTTAGGACTATTTCCCTGTGGTTATTCTTAACTCGTCTATTTTAAAATAGCATACCTTTGCGTAACACGGCAGTCCGGTAGCCGTGCTCGTCGGGTAAACTCCAGCTTATTGAAGAGATACAATATCATCTTTATTATTGTCATTGTTATTACACATATCAGTACTAATATCTCCTTCGTTATTAAAAGTCACATCTGCCGTTTCTTGATTTTGGGATGGTGTTCGTTTACTGCTACTTTGAGTATCTTCTCTTAGGTCTTCACTTTTTACATTGGTAATACTCTTTCTTTGTGTCTTTTCGGTCACTTGCGTTTCAATATCGAGTATGTCATAGCTGGATAAGTGTCATAATAAATGAGGTCAGCGCAGCCATTGTAAAAAAACTGTTCCATTTAATTATACCATCGCCAACGGAAAATGACCTTACAAATATCAGTGAACAATATTTATCAAAATGGAATTTCCCAAAGTGCGTGGGAGCGATTGATGGTAAACATATCAGACTGAAGGCTCCCATAAACAGCGGATCGTTATATTATAACTGCAAGGAATATTTTTCTATGGCTTTGCTCGCAGTTTGCCATTGATGTTAGTTCCTATGGCAGAGAAGGAGATACTGGCATTTATTTAAAAAGTAAAATTGGACAAAATTAAGACGCCATACTTTCAATATACCAGAGCCGAAAGCCCTACCAAGAACAAATAATATTGTACCACATGTTATAGTGGGAGACGAAGCTTTTGCTCTTCACGAAAACCTGATGAAACCCTATCCGAGACAGCAATCTATACGTGATTCATAAAAAGCTGTATACAACTACAGATTGTCACGAGTTCGAAGATCCACTGAAAATGCGTTTAGAATTTTATGTGCTTACTTTAGACTGTTTTTTGTACCTATTGCTACTCATCCAGAAACAACAGATAAACTAATAGTGAGTGCATGTATTCTACATAATATATTACGAGAAGCAAAAGTATTAGCTCCTGGTCATAAACATGCTGATGACAAACTTCCTTTACTTAATGAAAATTTAATACCTATGGCAGAGCGCAATTCGAGAAAGAGCTAATCCCACTCAAAACACACATTTATAATATTAAATAAGGCCTAGGTTCATATCTGTTTTATTTATTAAGTATATAATTTCTATTAAACATACCTGTTTTATTTAAAATTTCCCCGACTTCACACCATAATTTTTGCTTCAGCTGCGACTGTCAGTACCTCTAGCACGAAACATCCTTGTAATGGTTATCGTAATTGTAATCATATTATTTTATGAAATGAAATGTATGAATTATGTATGAAAACAAGAACAGCGCCGCTACGGTCGTTTGAAGAATTAAAATTCGCCAGCACGAACCAACTAGTCTAGTAAACGTTATCGTAATGGTATAGTTTATGTATGGTAAAGTATGAAAATCGGCAGCACGAACACATTTTTGACGGGTCGTATCGTTTCAGTCGACAGCTACGTATCGTAATGTCACTCACTGAGAATTTTAGAGTGAGAGAACTCTCGTTTTGATTTTCCCGCTGTAGAAACTTATTATTTGATTAATAATAGTAGATTTTACGTATTCAACATTATGAATCTATCAAGAAACCGTCCACTACGTAGTTACGTCTTGGGCTTTTGGAAAATAATGAAAATGATATAATAAGAAGGTATGTCTGAGGATATATAGACGCCCACTCCAGGGCACAAGCCTTCCTCATTGAGAAACACATGAGGAGCCTTTATTTATATGAGGAACCTTCATTAATAGAAACATAACATTATAAAAATACTTGTGATTTCTAGAACTAATATGTACATACAATTTGTTTTAACAGGTATTGTGCGCCCTCTCTTTCTATGCCACGGGTTCGTATCAGCGTATTGTTGGCATGGCCAAACATTTAGGACAAACCACAGTGCCACTGCTAGACATAGGTCTCTTTGTAAGTTAAGGTTCAGGATTTTCATGGGCGAAAGCATAATATATTACAACAAGATTCCTGAAATAGTACTGGAACTGGGTATTTCCGCCAATTCACACTTTTTGACGGAATGAAAAAAAAGTACAAGAATAATAATAAACATTAAATAAATTGAATTCCACGATTATAAGTTATACATGTTTACATTAAATATATTTAATACTTACTTAGTTATTTATCATAAGAAAAACGGTAAAGACTAAATCACCCCGGTAATGACTCATTAAATTTAATTTATTATATATAAGAATTTTTTAATTTGACCCTAGATAATAGATATAAAGTATTTGTTATTTGTGACAAAAAAAATTATAACTCTATTATTTGTGTAAAATTGGAAGTGTACGGTAATGACTAACAACGACGGTAAAGACTAGGAATAAGAATGACGAAAGTAACTATTACTGGTAGGTAATGATTATTAAATAACTATTTAAGTATACCATAATTGAAAATAAAAAGTCATGTTTCTCATTTTAACTTTAATATTAATCATGTTTATCTTCAAAGCTTAGCTTATTTCAATTAACAAATTAGTCTCTTTAATAAACAAATCAGTCTCTTCAATTCAACAATCAGTCTTACGAAAAAAAAACATTTAAAATATTTATAACCCAACTACCAACGCGTGGGGTAAAAATCAACCAGGAAGAATAAAACGTGATACTATGTACTAATCATTTAACAAAAAAATAATTAATTATCTTTTTAACAACATTTTACGTTGTTGTAGTTTAAAATAATTAGGTACCTAACTACCTACTCGTAGGAAAAGTGTCAATTAGCAAAAATAAAACTTGTGACATTAAACTGTATTACAATCAGTTAACAAAAAATAATTAATTATATCGATTACAATAACATTAATATATGATACCCGACAAAAAACATATCAATAATAACACGAAGAGGACATTATTGAAGCGTTAACTTTAATTACAAATTGGTTACAAGACAATAGTTTGAAAGTAAATTTAACTAAGACAAATTTAATTAATTTCAATAATTTTAAGCAACAAACTGTGAACATTACATTTAAGGGACAAACTCTCCGGATGGCTGAATATGTGACATTTTTAGGCTTAATTGTAGACTAAATTGAACTGGAACGAACATGTAGAAAAAGTATGCAATAAACTTAATAGATTTGCTTTTGCTTTGTATAAACTCAGTTTGGTAGCTTGCAGAAGTACAGCTATCACAACATACTTCGCATACGTTGAGTCGGTTCTAAGATACGGCCTACTAATCTGGGGAAACGGTCCGGGGACTAAAAAGGTTTTTATTGCCCAAAAAAGATGCATACGTGCAATATGCCGCATAGCTCCCTATGAATCCTGTCGACCCTTCTTTAAAAGCCTTAAAATACTTCCCCTACCTTGCCTTTACATTTTTGAGGTACGAGCTTATGTTCACCAAAATGTTAATAAGTTTAAAATGTCTAGAGATATTTCAAGTAGGAGCAACAGGTACCCGGACAGATTAGTTTTGGAGGCGGCGCCTAGAACACAACGTTTTCTAAATAACTCTGGAGCGATGTGTGTGAGCGTTTACAACCAGATACCAGACGAAATAAAAAGTTTTCCAATAAACAAATACAAAAGGGCCTTACGCGAATGGCTGCTACATCACAGCTTCTACACAGTGGATGAATTCATGGTGTATAAAAAGTAATTAATAAAGAATATATATTTTTGAAAGTATAGAACGGTCGGTGCGCAGTTTTAACTTGTTAATGTTATTGACATAAATATTTGCATGCTATAGACTATGGCTAAATAGGTTTAAGCGACTTAATTTATAATTATCACAATAACTCTGTAATTACCCTATTTATTGCAAATAAATGATTATTATTATTATTATTATTATCAAAAATGTTCAAAAATGTTTGAGAACATCTCTAAAAACATAAGTTACTAATATTTTCGAAATTAAAAACTAGGTTTTTATCAATGTTTGGCTCTGATAACATGGCTTTGATGCATTTAGCAGATATTACATCTCTATTTCTAGATTTTGGCCAAGTAAATCCTCCTGACACTTTTTTTAATATTCCAATTATACGAGCGATTTGATGCTTTTTGGCCCTCTCTGATTTTTTTATTAAAATCCAATCAGCTACTTGTAAATTAAAATGATTTGCAGAAATATTTGCATTACTAGTACTCGGGAGTGGTGTTGTGTTTTCTTTGCCGTTAGATAACATCATTGGAACATTCGATGCACAAGCAGGAACTACCTGTTCAAAATCGAAATCGGTAGGTATTCCCTTCTTCGATGTAGATGGTTCGCTAAATGTATTATCTGTCTTATTTGTAAGCTTTGTGATTGATGGAATATCATTTGCAGTAAAGTTAGACGATTCGCAGAATGCAATATTAGCACTCATGTTTTTTGCTGCACTCAAAAACGTAACGGCGACAGGCTCCGATACATCAGGTACAGTGAAGAATCCCAAATGTGCTCCATGTTCGCAAGTAAAACCTGCTCTGCATTTAAAACAACTAAATTTTCTTATCGTTAGATCAGAACCACAAAATATATCCCATAGAACCTGGTGCACATTAAGAGTACCTTTAAAAGCTGGTAGTTGTTTTGGTAATTTATTCGATTTTTCAATTATTTTCATTTCGTCTACAATTTCAATTTCAATATTTTTTACATGTGTTTTCAAACTGTTGTAGAAAATATCAAAGTCACAAATATCTTGACCAAGATTGACGAGACCATCAGCAGTTCTTTTAATCACGGCTCCAACTCCATCTGCAGCCCCCTTTCCGTGACCAGACTCACTATAGTTCCATGTCAATGTATTTATAAATCCTGGGAAATCTTTATGAATTTGTGATATTATTCAAAACATGTTCTTATTCCGATATTGGCTGCTTGGTGAATCGGTTAAAATATGAATTGAATCGACACAAGAATTAGTTCTGTTAATATATTCTAAAATTGGCTTTAAATGCGCCCAAACCGCTGCGGCATCATGCCTGACATTTGGACTAACGGTACAAAAAGCTTGAGTTATCTTTTTTCCTCTGTTGTTTTCTTCGTGTAAATATAATACAGAAGTATGCAAGGACACTTGGCACCTGCTACCTCCGAAGTGCATGGATTGGACTTCTCGTGATATTTAAGATCATAGTTTTCTGACCAGTCCATGTGTATTACAGCTTCATTAATATCCAATGATTCTTTTAGGGATTTTAGTTCTATATATTGTTTTTCTATAGTAAAAGTATGTTTTAAGAATACGTTTAAGTTCTGATCTAATCTTTTTATTAACTCTAAAGGCTTGGCTGTTTCATTGATTTTCGTTGTTATTCTTTTTACTTTACCGTTTTCTCTTGATTCTATTGTTTTACACCAATAACTAAATTTTATCGAATTTTCATTGTTAAACTCTTTATATAATACACGTTTGTACTTGCAGTCATTACAATTTCTCAATAAACAATGTTCAGTCTTCGGTGAACAACAAATTGAATTTATTAAATCATAGTGATTAGTTTCATTTATAATTTTTGCTTTGTGCAGAGCAACAATTAATAGATTCATATTAACATGAACCTGACATGCACATGTATCTCGATCGCTACTTTTCGGAAAAACAACCCAAAACGGTCTGTATTTGCAAAATGTAGAATAACTTACTTTTATGTCGTTAGTTATAATAAATTTGTTATATAGGTTCTTCAGACTCATAACTAAATATCTTTTTTGCTTTTTTACCTTATGGCGAGTTATAAACTCTTTTTTCCCTGCTCCTTGTTTACTGTTTGTGTCTTCCTCGTAAAAAGTTTGTATTTTTTTAATAATATCTTTAATAAGCAATTTTTTATGATCTTTTGAAATTTTACTGGATTTTTTGTGTTTTTTAATTCTATGTACCATCACTCTGTACGCATTATTTTTCTTTTTTAGTTTTTGAATAACTTGTTTAAATAGTTTTAATTTTCTCTGCAATTGCGCCACCAACTTTTTCAGTCTACACTCGTGATTAGGTAGATCAAGATGCTCATTACAATCCGATTGTGCAAGGGGATATAGTTCGAGTTGTGTATCGGTATCCGTATTTCTTATATTATTTATTTCGTTCAAATTTACTTCTTGCAGTACTAAGTTTTTTTTTATATTTCTGGCATTACTTTTATTAATTTTCCATTTTCTTCTAGTGATTCTTTTTTCTCTTTCAGTCATATCTACTATACTTTTGAGTTTCTTTTGCTGCCTCCTTTTTTGTATCGTTGTCTTTCTTTTTCTAATAGACTAGCATATTATTCAGGATCATTAAGTTTAATATATTCATACCTTTTCTTTTTATTTATTTTTTTCCTTTCTTTGGCTTCTGCTGTTTTAGTATTTGGCATTTTTTTGGTTGCCTGAAAAAAATAATTACTACGTTATCCATATCAATACAACATTTGGACATATACCCGTTTCTATTTATAACATAAATAAATAGTGCAAAAAGCAAACAACATTCCAATGATTGTCTAATTTTCTAATCTAGAACAGAACGCATTACCTGGAATAACCGTTTGTTGATGTTTAGTCTATAGGTTTATACCTATTATAGAGTGACTACAATTTCATAGTAAAGTTTCAGAACGCAAACGCATACAAGTTAATTGTTTTATAATGTAGTTCACTCACATGAATTTCACAAATACCTAATTCTCTTCATCATTAACATTGAATGTGTTTTCAGTATTAGATTAGACGATCTCTACTCAATACTAATTCATTATACATCTACATGTTTATTTGACTACAATACAATTGTATTGTACAAGTGCTTTACCTAGCTATTATTCAAATGACAAACAAATCTCAAGATTTAAGTTAGTGCAGTAGTAATTAATTACGTTGTCATTACCGTACCTAAGGTGTCTTTACCGTGGTCTCCCTTTAGACCCGGTAAGGACCGCCCCGGTATGGAAATTTCCAACACTTTGTCAAAAATCGGTTAATTCTTATCTTTTTTTAGCATTTCACGTACGATAATTCAATGATTATAGTAATTATGTGTATGTTTAAGCAAAAATCAAAGTAATATTATGGTTACTTACCAACTTACCTAACTGTTACACGGGAAGGACACTTTGATTTTTCGTCGCGGAACACTCGAACCTCTCGTAACTCTAATCACAACCTGCTCACACGACACTCGTCGGATGACTGGCGGCCTCACTGACAACTATGCGGTCTACGGAGCGGCAACGTTGCTTTTCAAGTAAGACAGAGAGAAACAAAATCGCTGATTCTGTAAGGACATTTATTTACGTATCAACACGTTACAAGTCAAAGAACAGTTTATTAAATAAATAATTACGTAGTTTTCAATTATTTATTAATAGGTGATAAATTCTGAATTTTAAAAGTAATTATTAAGTATACTTTGTACTTGTTTTATTTTTTATTCCATCACAAACTTTGAAAACAGCGTCTGTTACATTATAATTTTAACCCCCAGTAAGAACCATTTTTTTATTTTCTCAAATAGTATTAATTATTGGCTAACAAAATGCATAGATAAGGTAAGGTATCGTTTAAAGAAGAACATAATATTTTAGAAATCTTTTTTTATTGAATAATATAGACTTTATGACAGTGACAGGGCGCTTGGCGGAAATACCCAACTACCATTAAGTGCATTTAAAAAGCATATAATAATAATAATATCCTCAGACATTCACACCTATCAACTAGCCCCATTTTAAGCAACTAATGCTGCTTGTGTTACGGACACTAGATGACGGATATTTAATAGATAAATACATATAAATAACCTGAATATATAGAAATATATATAAACATCCAAGACTGGAGAAGACCCAAACATTTGCCCCCACCGGGGATCGAACCTAGAACCTCTCGAGATGGCGACGCCTTGAGACCGGTATACAGACCACTCGACCACGGAGGTCGAAATATAAAAACGTATTAACCACTAAAAGATAATTGTATAAATAATTACTTAGAAGATGAAACTGTTTGGACTTAAATACTGGTGTATCTTTTTTCTCTCTCTCTCTGTTTTGTAATGGAAAATGTAAATGTCTGTGTATAATGTTGACGATAACAATTTATTTATTTCCATGACAATATATACTGTAAAATCTTTTAAAAATACAAATATTTCATTTATTTTTATTCATATGAATTAAAGAAAATAAAAATTGTTATAACAATTTCTTTTTTTTTTTTTTACTGAAAAGGGAGGACAAATCTTGCTTAGTTTCTTGCCCTTACTTCATTAAAGTATGTAAATACCTAAATTGATGTAAAGCGAGGATGGAACCCTTGCAGAGTTTCTTGCCTGTATCTTCTCTAGACAAGGCCTCCCGGTAGTGAACAGGCCGAAAAAAAGTAGTGGTATTGTCAATTTTAGAATACTTCCTTATAATTTATTTTGTTTTGACATTTTGACATTTGATATTACAGTCTTCAACAGCATTGACCACTGTTGCCTGTTGCTCAGTTGGAATGACCGTCTTCATATCTAACTTCTATAAACCTCCTTTGAGAGTTCTTCTTCCAACTACTTTAGTCGTACCAGCTTCCACAAGCTTCCATTCTGTATCCGTTGAAATGAATAGGCTTTCTGGATGCCTATCTTGTGCCGCCAAAGTTGAGAAATGGTTCTTTTTTAGAGATGGAACAAGCCATACATTTTGTAGCACTTGTAGCCTTTTATTCCCATTGAAATTTGATTCCACGATAACGGATCCTTGGCCCAACGCTCGGACTTGTGTTCCGTCAGCTGTCGAAACAGAGTGATCTGAATCAAATTCATGAAACTCTTCTCCCAGCAATGTGTGTAGTCGCTCCATTGTCAACGAACCAATATTCTTCTTGATCGTCTGAACGACTGTCTACGAGTTATGCATCCATGACTGCCATTTGTATCACTGGTTTGGACTTTGAGCTTGAAGCTGACGTGCCTGGAGTTGGTTTAGGTGGCCGCCCATCTCTAATCCATTTCTTGTATTTGCGAAGTCTGTGTCCTCTTCCAGAACAGTAGTTGCAGATCAACTGCTCGTCCGTGTGTTTCACTTGGCGTCTCGCAGGGACCGTCACTAGTGCTTCCTCAGTGGAGCTCCTTTGACTGGTATCGCTGCTTAGATTCCTCTCGTAAACGCATAGATGACTTGTCAAACTATCAACTGTCTTCTCGGCCTGCTTTAGCATTAGCCAGCTTGACTTGAATCCAGCGTATCTTTCGTCTAGAGTGTCAAGAACTTTGCAGATGTGGAGAACATCCGGTATCTTAGCAGTTTGATCTACCTTTAATACTTCTACGTTTATCTTTGCCCAGAGATTGTTGATCTTTGACAAATGCGAGGGTATATCGTCATCCTTGATTTGTTTTAGGCCAAAGACTGGACGTGGTTTGAAAAATACTGGTATTGTTCCTTCTCTTAGCTTGAAGTTAGCTTTGTAATTTCTTATTTCCCCCATTTCTTCAGTGAAAATATCTGCATGAGGTCAAGGTAAGATGTATTTTCCTTTATGTATTTGTTTCACTTCTTATCAATATTCGATCCTATCTTCGTCGCTAGTTTTTTGGTAGAAGTAAGTGAAGAGATTATGTAATGTACTCGTAATTACGTAGATTTTATTCATAGAATAGATTACAAAGAAGACGCAAAGGTAAGTACAAGGCTCGTATCGTAACATAGATAGTAGAAGTTATGGATTTGGGTAGAGTAGTAAAGCGTTCATGTAGTATGTGTCTGGATGCGTTCATTAGCTAGACGGATGTAACATGAACGTTTTTTTAACGAACTTCAATATTTCGGATATACAGATCGATAGAGAAAAAATTCTGATCAAAATGTATCTCGATTTGGCCAAAAATATAACTCGATTTGTCCAAAATTGTTTATACTGTTGGATGGACATCACTTCAAGAATACTACTCTAGCTTTTTTCACTTAATTTTATTCTTTTAGAGCTGCGTTCAAGCCGTTTCACGGTCGATAGTCTTCGTATTGTTTAGGAAAATGTAAATGTCTTCCGCTTCTTGTGGTTTTCACAGGTGGTATCTGCACATGTGGTCGCGAGGTTGGTGTATCAAACGTAGGTGGCATTGCTGGTGCTTCCAAGGAAGGTGAACGAGCCATGTAAGCTGGTATCAGTCTATCAATGGACACTGTAAGTTCTTTACCTTGCACTTTTATTGTATTTTTAGGGTTTTAGAGTTTCCAACATTGGACAGAACTTTATGAGGGCTAGTGTATAGTGAGTCAAATGGTTCCTTTGCCGGAGCTCGGCGTAAGAAGACGTACTCCGCTGATGTTATGTCTTTGGGTAAGTAAAAATATTTACTATTGTGGCAATCAGGTAATCTGAGTGCTTCTCCATATACCAGCTCAGCGGTGGATGACTTTGTGGCGGGGCGAGGCCAGGAATAAATGAAAGTACAGTTGGGTCGTCACTTATTGAGGTATATTTTATAGCAAAATAAGGCATTAATACCTAGTGCCTTTACAACAAATATATAGTAATAATAAAGCTGCCCAGCTACTTGAGCTGCTCATATACGTTAATTTAAATAATATATCTTTTGGTTGCAAGTTGGAGATCAAAAAAATGACAAGACAGACAGTGAATAAAAAGGCAGAACCAAAGAGAAAACGGCCAGAGAGGTGCGCAGTAACAGGAAAGAGTCGCTAACAGTGACAATTCTTGTCACTTGTTAGAAAATTGGAGTGTACTGGAGAGCTGAATAAATGCGTTAATAACTTATTTGCGTGTTTACATTAGATAATAGTGGCGACGAGACGAACCTACAAAAAGTACCGATTACATCATGTCTGCAGTCTACCGCCACGATTCATCGAATTTTACGATTCGAAATACTGATACGACAGGCTGGTGCAACGTCTGGAAAGTGGTCTAGCATTGTACGGGGTGACCGAGGCGGCTAAGAAAAATTCATATTTACTACACTACATTGGGGCCGATTTGTATGATACATTATATGCAAGCCACTTCCAACAATAGTCTCTTATTGTGGTATCTTTTCTTGAGGAGATCCAGCGCCACCGGATAATTGGCATCATGCATGGGAAGCTGCCTGAGGTTTTAATATTCTATTTCATCACTAGGTAGCTTGGTTTGTGCCAGTGGTGCACAATTAGTAGGAGATTTATTGTCCTTAGAAGTCTTTGACAAAATAGCGTCGCTTGAACAATGAGTATAAATATTTTTCCCCCTGATCTTTAACATTCTCTGTATCGTAATTGTTTGGGGGTATCCTTATTTAAGTATATTTTGCAACCATCTGTGTTTAGGTTCCAGCCATGTTTGTCTAAACATTCCCTTTTTATCAGTTATAAAAATGTTCTTATCAATTCTGAACAACAACAAAATATCTACTAGTTCTTTTTGGACTACAGGATCATTCAATAGTAAATCGTTCAGCGAGACCTTGTTATTTGTTTTCATTGATCCATCAAACACAACTCGGCATTTTGTTGTCCTTTTATATAATCTCTTTTATCTTATCTCTTTTATCTTATCTAATAATAGGATGATGTCCTAGAAAATAAACAGGATCTTTTTATAAGTTATATTGGCTTTGACTTTGTTGGGTAGTATAAAGGGCAGTTCTATGGAATTTGAGAGCAATAGCCAAGGTGTACAGTTGTCTTACTCTCAACATTCCAGTTAGTGTAGTATAGTGCAGTACCGCCTTCGTTTATGGTATGCGACTTTCAGGATGGCACGCTGCGGGCGCTCAGCTTTCATGAGGTGTGTTTTACAGGCTGCCCCCCAGGACAGTATACAGTAATTTAGTACGGATTGGCATAGGGCGAGATATGTGGATTTAATTAAACTAGCATCTGTTATGGATCGTAGTTTTTTAAATATATGCGTCAACTTACGTACTTGAGAACTTAGGTCATCTATTTGTTTGACCCATGTGAGGTGTTTGTCCAGATACACACCCAGATATTTTACGTGTTTCGTTTCATCTAAAGGAGGGCAGTCACAGGAGTTTTTTGGCGAATTCGTGCAGGTATTGTAACTTCAACCAACTATTCCAACTAAATTTCCTTCTCCTTCTTTCAAACTATCAACAAGGGCAGGTTCGTTCTGGTTATGTTTGATCAATCTCGGCGAGCATATATAGGTACAAAATAAAAAAAAATCTGTAACTCTTAATTCTTAATATTATTATTTTTATGTTAATGCTTAATTATCTCCCTTTCGCGGTGGTTAGTTCTATATGTTATATTTGCACTCGTCCCGTTGGTCTTTTCACAAATATCTTGATGGACTTGAAATTAACCTTGTTATGTATTGTTGTTATACACTTGGTATGTATTGCATATATGGTTATACCATATTCTACCTCCCGGTAGTTTTTGCCCTGTTACATGTCAAAAAAAACGCTATATTATCATTGTTATGTACTAAATAAGGGTATAATCCATGCTAACTAAAGATTTGATTAACAAAAGATTACTCTCCTTCATACTATTATAGTATTTCCATTCGTTTATTTAACTTTTGACAGATCCACGCACATGAAGTTTTACAATAATATTCTGTAGAATGTACTACAGAGAATACCGTACTACATGGACGGTCACCGCCCACTTAGTGATGTGCTATTCGAGTTCTCTGTGACATTAAAGTCAGCTGACAACTGAGTTTTGAATTATTGTAATAGACAACACGTTAAAATTGTATCAGGGAGATATAATAATCTTCTCATCATACCTATAACATGAAATAAAACAACCAAAATATTTTAATATTATTTTATTATAACGAATCGTCGGATTCTTCATACGAACTCGAATCGTCGCTTGAATCATCTGCAGTGTTTATTATTAACTCTTGTGTAGGTATGTTGTCAAATTCAATTTCCCGATCCCAATCAGAGAATATTATATTTTTTGTCTTGTTGACGACACTCGCCCAGTTTTCAGGCGTCACATTAGCACATGCGTTTTTTAAAAGTTCAAGCATTTTACTTGCTGTGAAAGGAGGAGTTGTATTGTGTCTTGCGGCATGTCCTTTGACTTGTGCCCAGATCATTTCAATTGGATTATATTGACAGTGGTACGGAGGAATTCTGATTACAACATGCCCATATTCTGCTGCCATTTCGTCGATGACATATCGTTTTGGCTGCTTTTTACTTTTTAATATTTTAAGTAACTCTAATTTTAGTAGGGATTCGTCCACACGTTCCCCATTATCACGAAGCCAGTTTATAATTTCGTGTTTTTTGTTGGCCTGTGTTGGCATTTTATTAATTTGGCGAAAGTGATAGGGTGCATTATCAATAAATATTGTTGATGGCTCTTCAAGTGATGTAAGCATTTCTCTGAACCACTTTTCATACACGTCCGCATTCATCTCCTCATGATAGTCTCCTGTTTTTTTTTTATTTGAACGCTAGCAGAGCGTCTGGTATAAATCCCTTTGTAGTTCCCGCGTGGCAAATGATGAGGCGTTCACCTTTCCCCATTGGCACTGCAGAAGTAGAAGCAGCAGTATCGTCAGTCCAACCTTTTGATATGGAATGATTGGATTTGAGCCAAGTTTCATCTGTGAAAACGACATTCGACCAGTTTTCTATTTTCTTCGCTTGCCTTAAAAATTCACAGCGAGACAAGGCTATATCACGACGTTCCATTAAAATTTTTTCTTTTGTCGGATTTCTTATAAAAGAACCCGATATGGTGCAGCACCTTTGACAAAGAAGATTTTTGACCACGAAACAAACCACAATTTCGTAGAGACGCTACTAATTTTTTCAAAGTAGGAATCTCTTTTCTTGTATAATAATCGTATATATGACGACGAATAGCATCAGTCTCAAAACTGTCAATTGCTGTCACTTTACGGGGCTGGCGTTTTTTCTTAGGCGTAGATACTTTGTTCTGTTCAATACCACTACTACCGTATGCTTCTTTAGTGATTTTCGCCACCGTTGGAGCACTAATACCTAATGCTGCTGCAACACGGTCTCTAACTTGCGTTACTGGTATAAGGAATCCGCCATTGCGGCTTTCCTTTTCAAAAAAGTCACGAAGCCGCAGCACTAACTCTCTGGATTGTCCTTTAAGCACCATACCTTTCGGCATTTTGCAAGTAAAAATCGAACTAATAGTAAAAATCAATACGGTGGAATATAAATACTCAACACAGCGTATGAAAAATATGAAAGAGCATTCAGCGAACAGAAATGTGACTAGCACGGGAGTCTTGTTGCGAGTGACAGACAACACAACAAAATGGCGTCGCTGGCGGCGCGTCGTTTAGTGTTGCCAACTCGGATTTTAAAAGTAAAGAAGTTCAAAGTAAAATATTTTGGGAGGACTGAATAGTAGTAGTAGGTATGCAAAAATTATTGTGCCCAAATAACAAATATATTTACAGAAGTGAAGTCTTTAAATAATATGAAATATGTATTTAAGCAAAAATAAAATATCCGTGTTAAATCGATTAAAAGTTCTTCGTGACTCAAATCGATTATTACATAACATCGTATCCTTAATACATTGGTACAACACTAATTGATTAGAATTCGACCTGTCAAAAGTAAAATAAATGGTTGGAATTAGTATAACATTAGACAACTAAGCAATAAAGAAGGATTATAAAAACCTAATGATTTCAGGAGAGTTGATGATTTACACAATTTAATTACTAACTTATGTCAAACTTTCATCAAGTACTACTAATTTAGATCATAAACATGATGATTCTACATTTATTGTTTTACACAAACACCAATTACCTTGAAATATATGTAATTAACAGGGATAAAGGAATTTTAGTCTGAATTTATTGAATTTATGGAGAGGATAAACTTTGTATCCACCCACCAATGACAAACCTCGACAATTCTTACTGAAAGACTATTATTTATAGAAACACAAGTATTAAAGCTTTACAATAGGTTAAATTAATAAGAAATTTATCTTTAACTGACCTTTTTCTCGGGCTTTTATTAATATTTTATAGGTTTTTAGAAAAGTGCTACCGGTAACCTATAAACCCATGTACAATTTTATACGCTCTTCAGCCAATAGACTCGAACTTCGAGCTTTTTAATTTAATAATCCCTTGATTATAATATTCCTGAAATAAATTCGAGGATTTCTCTTTTCGAGATCTCAGTAAATTAGCAAAATCAGAACCAGCGCGTGAGACTTTTTTCAGATATCGATCCACAGACTCGAGAGCGATTTGTCTCGACCGTAGCTCCCATAGACGAGGCAAAGACACACTCGTCCGTACATCCAAGAATATGAGTAATGTTTGTTTGTTTATATTATTTACTAAAAAATACTTAAAGGACCCCTTTTCATTTGAAATTACGTTGATTCATTGCAAAATAACTTGTATTTGAATATAAACATGCAAGTGCATTTATACTCAACGAGGAATTTATTAATTTACTAGGAATTTTGTCAACATTATTATTATTACATTTTTTAAAGAGGATTTTACAAGAAACCGACATCGGAAACATTAAATTTGCCAAAAAACTTATTCGAGAAGGACGCCGGTCGATTGATAAAGAGACTATCTTTGTATATACTGACTAGCCTGTTTTGATACGCTAAACTCTATGGTTTTGTCTATGAACCACGATCAAGGTGAGTCAAACTAGCATTTTAAAAACAAATTAAAAGTTAAAATGACATAAGGAATTGACATATATCATTATGACGATGTAAACAACATGAAACAAACAAACATTAGTGATTTTACTTAACTCTGATGCCTTTATGTGTAATTAAGACGGTAATAAGTGATAATAAGAAAAAAGAGTGTTACAGTATGTAATTTTATTTCGGACTGGTCATGGGGTGAAGTGCGCTTAGTAACTCTGAAATTTATAACTTTTGTTTTCTCCGTGTTCAGTTTTAGCAAATTTAAGCTTAACCAGTTCGCAACTGTTTTCATACCAACTTCAGCCGCATTATGAGCCGCGTTCCACGTCTTGCCATGAAAGAGAATAGCAGTGTCATCTGCATATGAAAAAATTTCAGCTTTATCTAGATTTAGAGAGCAGAGTCCGTTGATATAGATAATGAAAAGGGTCGGGTCGAGGATCCTGCCTTGAGGGATTCCGTATTTCGTGCTGGTGCAGGTGTTACAGAGATCTCCAATACGAATACGTTGTCCACGATCACTAAAATATGAGTTAAACCAGTCAAGAGCAATACCTCGAATGCCAATCAATCCATTTTTTTCAGGAATATAGCCCTTGACACGGTGTCAGAAGCTTTAGCTAGATCAAGAAAGACGCCTGCACATCTATTGCCACTATCTAGTTTACTAATCACGGAATCAATTAAATTTGATACTGCGTCCTGCGTAGACTTCTTGTTGCGAAAACCATATTGATTTTTGCTTAGCAGCTCACGGTCTTCCAAAAACTTAAGCAGTCTCTTATTCATCACTTTTTCTAATATTTTTGACAAGGAGGTTAAGAGTGATATTGGTCTATAATTTGCTGCTATCTGCTTGTCCCCTACCTTTGTAAATAGGAGAAACAAGAAAATTTATTCTGAAAAATGTGAAGTGTTATAATAATTATTTTGTAATTTTACTACATAAGTAATTTGGATTTGATAAGCATATTATATTGTGACATTTATATGCTGAATAAAATAAGTTTTTTCAATATTTGCATAAATGTATTATATTTTTTCAACCTTTAAACATTTCTATTCGTATATAACTTCGATTTTTTTTTTCACAAAAGTTAAGGCTCCAATTAAAAATAAAAGCCATTTCTGCTGCAACTCCAGTTCTAAGTCCCGCTGTCCCTCTCTTTTTCAGCATCCAAAAACCCTTGTTTGAAATACTTGACACTGTCTCGAACATTTATTTTTGGACAAGTCCATTACGGTTTTGTTGGTGCAGGAGTGCTTGACTAGTACTTGGGAGGCTCCAATCTTCGTCATCATTTACTGTGATTGTATACATTTCAATAAATATAAGGTCTTAATTCTCAACAGGCCATTCGTCGAAGTGCTAGTAGGAAAAAAAATATTGACGTGCAAAAGTATTACATGTAAATCTAATTGCAGAATATACATTTAGCGTCTTTTGTATCTACCTTACACGACTTAAAATTATGGTTTTCCGCACAAATAAAGCAGACCTCTGCGTTTCTACAATATTTAGCTATGTGCCCAAATCTAAGACAGTGCAAGCACTGTTTAACCGGAGGAACATACACGCTAACCTCGTGCCTCCATGAGTCGAGATAAACGTACTGCGGGAGTTCCGTTGATGCAAAAGTGACAGCGATGGTCTGAGTGGGCTGGTAGACCACGGCACCCGCCTCAGCGCGCACACGTCGCATGAATCGCCTGACCTGAATAATGTTCCTAGAACTATTAAAGAAAATATCCTCTTATTAGATAGGTCACAAGGGACTGAAGTCAGAACCCCAGTCACCTCGGTGTCTGCAGCGGGTATGGAGGCTTTTAAATTTAGCTAGTCCAGTAACTTTTTATTATATAAAAATACATTTGCATTATTCGACAGATCGAAAGTAATAGCAATTTTAAAATGGGCAATGGGAGTGTATGCGGCAAATTTGTGTGACACTAAAGCCTTTTGAAGAGGTGACACTACTGATGAGTGGGGAAAACTACCTGACTGCAAGCCTTGCCGTGGTCATGACAACAAGCCTTGCCAGTATTTGTAATACCTTGATCCATGAAAATGGAACCGGTTGCCGATATGGTGAATTTACTAAAAGATGGCATCCGACATAGTTTTAGAAATATTGAAACAACAAAAGAAATTGCGCTTTGCACCATACTTGCCCCGCGATTTAAAATAATGGGGTTTCAAAGAGAAGAAGCATTAGAGACGGCAAAATCAAATCTAATAGAGCTGTCAGCTGCACGTCACACCAGTGACAACGAAGACATGCGATCCATCGCTGATATCGCTCCACTATCATCTTCGATGTCCATTTGGCGCAATTTTGACGACAAAATTAGGTCCCAACAAATCCCAAAGACAGTTAGGACAAAAGCTATGAAAGAAGTTGAGCTCTACTTGAAAGAGGAAATTATAGAAAGAGCCAAATGTCCGCTGCAATGGTGGCGTGAACACAAGTTTATTTACCCAACATTGTATGATATATTTCTTTGCAAGGGCAACACCATGGTGACTTCAGTCCCATGTGAAAGAATGTTCTCGAAAGCAGGGTACATTATAACTGAACGTAGAACAAGGCTAACAACATCAAAAGTTAAACAACTCATGTTCCTTAATTGTAACAAAATTTAAAAAATAGTAAAGAAAAAAATGTTAATTATTGTAAATACACTTAATTGTTTCTTCAATCAATTGTATATAGAATCAATGAACTTCTAATTACGCCTGAATTGAGTAATATCGTAATCATTAATTCGTTGATAATTCATTTCTGCTGATATTTCTGTTGAGAATATTATCTGTGCATGTCTATATAATATACTCTGTGTAAACTCTATGGGTTCCGCTCTCTTCCTTTCAACATGTCATAAAAAGAATACCGTGTACTATTGATTGTAACTAATAAATTAACAAATTATACTTATAGAAGAAACTAAGGCGTATTTAATTTGCTCACCACTGCCCGCAAATAATCAAACCTTAATAGGTTATGGGCCCAGACAAGCTGGAGTGGAAAAATAAAAATAAGAAAAATTGTAAGCAGCTAAGCAGTTTGACAAAATGGCCACCCAAGCATCTTTTCCACAACTCGAGGGAAGTAATTTTAATAATTGGTTTTTCCGATTAAAATGTATACTAGACGAAAAGGGATTATTTGAAATTGTATCCTGTCAAAAACTTGTGACCGAACAAGAAGTGAAAAATGACGCTAAGGCAAAATCTATTATCGTACAATGCCTCCATGACAAATATTTAAGCATTGTAAGTGAGTGTAATACAAGTGCAGAGATGATAAATAAACTCAAAGAAATATTCCAAAGAAAAAGCGTGGTCTCAAAACTACACTTAAGGCGGAAATTGTTGACATTAAAATGTGGTGACAAAGAAAAACTAGAGGATTATTTCCAAACTTTTAATAAATTAATATCCGACTTGGAACAGTCCAAGGATGACAAAATAGAGGAAATTGATAAGATTTGCTACCTACTAATGGGCTTGCCAAGCAAATATGAACCTGTAATTACTGCCATTGAAACCTTATATGCAGAAAATATTAAATTAGAGTCCGTAAAGTCAAGATTGTTAGATGAAGAACTGAAATTAATAAATAAAACGAGTAGTGACAGAAGTGAAAGCGTTTTTATAACGTGCTATAAATGCAATGAGCCAGGACATATCTCAAAAAATTGTAACAAAAATTCTTACGGAAATTTTCATGGACGAGGACGCTACCCAGGTAGAGGACGACAGCAAATTAGAGGAAGAGGACAACAGCTAGGTCGAGGACAAGGATGGTATCAAGGCAGAGGACGAGGACAACATTTCAGAGGTAGAGGACAAGGTGGAGGAGCATCACAGGAGCAATATAGAGCAGGGTCAGCAACGGAGGAAAGCTTTGGTTTCTACGCAAGTACAGGTAAAAGTCTTTATTGTTACAATATAAGTATAAATAGTAAAGAAATAATATTTGTTATAGATTCAGGTTGTACAGAGCACCTTATCAGTGAGGATTATTTGGACTATATGAGTAACATTATACAATTAGAAAAAGAAATTAAAATTTATGTAGCGAATGGAGAATACATTAAGTCTAATAGAAGAGGTACAATAACTATGTCAGTAGATAATAAATCAATAACTTTTGAAGCAATAATTGTTCAAAATTTGTCATTTAACTTAATGTCTGTAAAGAAAATAGTACAAAATAATTATAGTATTACATTTAATCAATCTATGGTAACAATAACAAATAAAATGAATTATAATAAATTAACAGGAATGTGTCAGGATAAGTTGTTTATTTTGAAAGGTATATTGGTAAATAACATGTGTAATATTGTAAACATTAACTCTGAAGATTTATGGCACCGTAGATTAGGTCACTTGAATCGTAAAGGCTTAAAGATTATGAGATTGCCAACTGGTAATGCTGCATGTGGTCCATGTATGGAAGCAAAGTCCACCCGTTTACCATTCCCAACACATACAAAACCGAGATCTCGAAGTATTGCTGAGTTGCTGCATACAGATGTATCCGGACCTATAAACATACAAGGAATAAATGGTGAGTGTTATTTTCAAGTAATTATGGATGATTATTCGCATTTTTGTACTATATATCTACTAAAGAATAAATCAGAAGCAAGTCAAAATGTAATACATTATATCAAAAGATTAGAATTAGAAACTGGTAACAAGGTAAAGAGAATTCGTTGCGATAATGGTGGTGAATTTAAGAACAATGAAATGGAAAATTTTTGTAAACATGCTGGTATAAAAGTAGAATATACACAACCTTACTCCCCACAGCAAAATGGCGTGGCAGAGAGAATGAATCGTACAATTTATAATAAAGCAAGAACATTAATGATAGAAACAGGCTTACCAAAACACTTATGGAGTGAAGCTGTGATGTATGCTGCTTACACATTGAACAGAAGCCCCTCAGCTGCAATAAGATATAGAACACCTGTGGAAATAATGTATGGTTACAAAAATTTAGAAAGATTACGAATATTTGGAAGCAAAGCTTGGGCTGTCACACTACCAAAACAAGGAAAATTTGATCAAAGAGCTAAGGAAATGCGTATGGTTGGATTTGCTCAATCAGGATATAGACTATGGGATGCAAAAGAAAATGTCATAACAATATCAAGAGATGTAAGGTTTGATGAAAATGATTTTATATACAAAGAAGAGGAAATTAAAAACGTAAAGAACAGAGAACAAATAAGGGAAGAAGAAGAGCAAGAAGAGGAAAATATTGAAAAGAAGATAGAAGACAATGAAAATGAAGAAGAGTGTGAGAAAGAGAGAAATCAAAGAGAGAGAAGGAAGCCAACATATCTAGAAGATTATGAGACTTATGTGGCATATTGTTTACATGCAGATCCTCAGACATACCAAGAAGCTATGATGAGAGGTATAGAGTGGCAAGAAGCAATAAAACAGGAACTACAAGCACATGAAAAACTAAATACATGGGAAGAGGCAACATTACCTAATCATAAGAAAGCTATTGATACAAGGTGGGTTTTTAGAACAAAGGACTGTGGAATCAAGAAAGCAAGGTTAGTAGCGAAAGGCTTCCAAGAAGATTTTAAATATAATGCATACTCACCTGTAGCACGAATGTCTACAATAAGAATGATGCTCAGTCATGCAGTTCAAGAAGGTTTAGTATTGAAACAATTAGATATACCTACAGCATTTTTAAATGGACAGCTAAATGAAGATATATACATTAAACCACCAGAAGGAATAACGATTAGCAAAGGAAAGGTATTAAAGCTAAATAAAGCACTCTATGGATTACGCGAAGCACCGAGATGTTGGAATGAAAGATTCCATAATTTCATAATAAAAGAAGGATTTGAACAATCTAAACATGATTTTTGCCTATATATAAAAGAAAGTGTTTGGTTAATAATATTTGTTGATGATATACTTCTAATGGGAAAATCTGAAAATATAATAGAAAATTTAAAAGAAGAATTTAAAGCTAAAGACATAGGAGTAATTAAGGAATATTTAGGAATAGAAATAGAGTATAAAGAAAATACAATCAGATTGAAACAAGAAAAATTAATAAATAAAACACTACAAAAGTTTAACATGCAAGATAGCAGAGGAATCAAGACTCCCATGGAAGTGAATTTTAAAGTAAACCCAGATGGTGAAATAATAAATATACCATATAGAGAAATCATAGGATGTCTCATGTACTTGTCAGTGACTACGCGACCTGACATAAGCTATGCTACAAATTTCCTAAGTAAATACTTGGATAAGCCTACACAACAATTATGGCTAGCAGCAAAAAGAATACTTAAATATCTAAAATTTACATCTACTAAAGCTCTGATTTACAGGCAAACTAAAGGAGAGAAGAAACTGATAGCTTATAGTGATGCCGATTGGGCTGGAGACACAGATGGAAGAAAAAGCATTAGTGGTATGACTGTTTTCTATTGTGGAAATCTCATATCTTGGTTTTCTAGGAAACAAACAATGGTCTCTTTATCATCAGCAGAGTCTGAATATGTTGCTGCTGCCATCACTTCTTCAGAGTTAATCTATCTAAAAGGAATATCTACTAATTTTAATAAAATTAACATAAAGGCATATTTGTATATGGATAGTCAAAGTGCAATTAAAATTATAGAGAATAATGAAAATAGTAAACGTTGCAAACACATTGATATAAAATTCCATTTTGTTAAAGATTTGGTCAATAAGAAATGAATAGAGTTGTCATATATATCTACAGATTTAAATATAGCAGATATTCTAACAAAATCCTTATGTTCAGTAAAACATGAATACTTTGTTAAAAAGCTGTGTCTAGAATAATTTAAGAACTTATCTGTAATGTAAAATTATATAATATAAATAAACAAATAGAGTATTGTCTATCTTTGTAATATTGATGATTACACTATGATTACATAATTTATATAAAATGAATAACTGGAAAAGTGTAATATTTGTATAATAAAATTGTACTAAAGAACTTTAAGCATTAGAAAAGATTTTTGTTTTGAAGAAACTTAGAATAACAATGTTTATTTAATTTTTTGTGAAAAATGTAAATTTCACATTGAAGGGGGGTGTTGAGAATATTATCTGTGCATGTCTATATAATATACTCTGTGTAAACTCTATGGGTTCCGCTCTCTTCCTTTCAACATGTCATAAAAAGAATACCGTGTACTATTGATTGTAACTAATAAATTAACAAATTATACTTATAGAAGAAACTAAGGCGTATTTAATTTGCTCACCACTGCCCGCAAATAATCAAACCTTAATAATTTCAGACAGTCCTAAGCCTGTTAAAGTATGAAGGGAATTTCATTGATCAAGTATTTAACATTGCGTTTGAGTCATTAAACTCCTTACACATTTTTTTATAATAGCTCGTTTTTAACTATAACACGAAACGAGTGTTGTTTGTTATAATTGTTATAACAAATAACGCTTTACATAACATGTAATTTTAATTAAACTACAACATATAACACATTAAAAAAATAACTTTTAATCACACCGCTGGTTCCTAGCGGTAACAATTACGATTTAGTTTATTGTACGTTAAAGGATAAATATCAAGACGTGCGCTCCCTCGGCACAGCTTTTCTAGACGAAATATTTAATTTTAAACAATTACACTCGCCCTCGTCAAAGGGATTACATTCCTTTTTGGATAGTTTTGTTACCTCGGTAGCGGCTTTTTAATAAACTTAAATCAGTGATACCACTGATTTCATTTTATTATATCTTGCTTTAAAAAAGGTAGATTCTGACTCTAATACTTTTGAAATATTTTTCGTTCGTGAAAAGCGTGTACGCCGTCCACCCACAAAATCAGTTATTTCGAACCCCTTAATCACCATCAACCAGTTGTATTACAGATATGTTAGTTACTAATAACTTTAGGAAATTTCACTGTCTCAATAGTTAGTAAAAAACGTTTCTCGATTATTAGAGTATTTCTTCATTATATCAAGAAAACCTGCGATAGGTTTTGTAAATTTTTCCGTATAGCGTCAGTTCCAATGCTTAAAATATATGAAAATAGTGACAAATCATAATAGCAAATATTAAAAACCAAAAACCAATTTCCTGAAACAAATAGTTAGTAAAATAATTTATTGTTTAGCGATTTAACAATATGAAAAAAATATCAAAACATGAGAAACATCCAGAAATTCAAATGATGTTATCACCCTCATTTCTTCTTAATTATCTTGTAATAATATATTTTTATTAAAGAATAGAGTCTTCCCTCCAAAATTTTCTTTAAAATGTTAAATAATTTTGTTTATTTTTTTTCTATTAATTATATTAGAATAACAATAATATTAGAATAAAATCAAATAATTTCCTTAAAACTACCCAAAATATTAAATTAAAAATAAAAGAAAAACAAATTAAGTAAGCCTGCGTTCAGACATGCGGGAATCGTGCGTTTACGAATCGCGCGGTTTCAAACCGCAAAATTTTGATGCTATTCAGACACGCGCGGTTAGTATGCGATTTCGTGCGGGAGCGTCAGTTTCAAAATGGAGGTCGACGAAGAACTGTGTTTACTGTGGTTGCTCCTTAAAAAAAAGAAAAGAAAAAGGTGGTATTGGGTGCATCCAATATTACGTGACCGACTAGTACATGGTCAGTTCGTAACGTTATATCCCAAATTAAGAATGTATGATAACAAATTTTTTGACTATTTGAGAATGTCAATAAAATCTTTTGATGAACTAATTGAACTGATCAGGAAAGATATTTCATGCTCTGAAACGCATTTGAGGCCAAGCGTGTCACCGGAAGAGAAACTCGTAATAACTTCAAGGTAAGATTTATTTATTGTTCTTCAAAATGAGCATAAATATTTTCTATAACTGTAGAGGACTGAGAGCCAGAACTAAATTGCGATGGTGACGGTGACGGTGCCGGAACAGGAGGAGATGATCCAGATGTAGTAAAATATCCTTGCGGGCTTGTATACTGTTGTCCTTGCCAATACGTAGGTGTGATCTGCTGAGTATTGTAGCGAACAGGGGGTGGTAAGCTTTGTCCTTTTTGTATCACTTGAAGTAATTCAATTTTGGTTGCTAAACGCCTATTTTCTGGTACTTTTTTGAGTTCTTTATATAACGACAAACAAAAGAGTTTGTCGTCATCTTGCTTGGTAATACTATTTTCTTCAAGTTCATTCTGAAAATGTTTTCGTGACTCGATACTTTTTTCTATTAAAACAGCTATTTTTTCTTCTGGCACTTGTGTTTTCTTACGTTTAGGGGGACGTATTTCAGTGGCTTCGGTTGCATTGGCGTTTAGTTCACTTGTCTCCTCACTTTGCCTTTCATTCTGTTCTTCAATATTAGTTGTAGTGTCTTTATTACTTACACTATTCTGCAGGAAAGATAATCTTCAAAATACATATATCGGGCTCCTTTACGAGCACCTGAACCAGAAGGAGTTGTTTTTTCTTTTTTGTATTCTTTATTGTAGCAATCTCGTATGTTTTTCCATTTTTTTTGGAGTTGTGTACCTAAAAATAATAACATTATTAATAATATTCGTGTTTCAGATATCTTGGTACGGGTTGTTCATTTGGAGAACTAATCTACAATTATCGCCTAGGAAAATCGACGATTACTGGAATTGTCCGCGAAGTATGTAAATCATTGTGGAATAAGTTGGTGAACATAGTCATGCCCGAAGCGACTGAAGATATCTGGAAGACAATAGCACGAGACTTTGAGAGATATGCAAATTTTCCAAATTGCATTGGTGCTATAGACGGCAAGCATATCCGAGTTATAAAGCCTGTTGATTCGGGTTCTTTGTATCATAACTATAAACATTTCTTTTCCATAGTGCTCTTAGCACTTTGCGACGCCAACTATTGCTTTACTTATGTTGATATTGGGGCTTATGGCAAAAGCAGTGATTCTGCTATATTTAAAAATTCGGTTTTTTATAAACGCCTGACAGAAAAATCATTAAACATACCAACACCTAAACCAATATCTAATGTAGACCTAACACCAATGCCTTATGTTATAGTTGGAGATGAAGCCTTCGGCTTAGCAGAAAATTTAATGCGCCCATATTCAGGCAAATGTTTACCATATGAAAAAAGGATTTTTAACTATAGGTTATCGAGAGCCCGACGTAATATTGAGTGCACTTTTGGTATTTTGGCGAACAAATGGCGCATCTTTCATAGGCCTATAAATGTAAACATAGATTTTGCCGAAGATATAATAAAAGCTTCTTGTGTTCTACATAACTATGTGCGGACTAGAGATGGTCTAAAATTTAAAGATATTTTATATAATGCACCCATGACTAATCTCAATACCTTGCATGCGGGAAGAGGGACACCGTCATCTTTGAATATCAGAGATAAATTCGCTCATTACTTTGTGAACGATGGGCGTGTTCCATGGCAAGACACAAAGATATAGCTGCAACTAATATACCGTACTTGTAATGTTTAGGTACATAACTAAATGTAAACAAACGAAATATGGTAATACCGTTGTGACCTTCATTTGAAGAGTGCTCGAAATGTCTGCATAAAGCAGCCGAAGTTTGTTTATATTTATTTAAGTACCTAAAGTATACGGAGAGTATAATATACGCTTCATAACAATAATTATAACATAATTCTGTCAATTATTTTTTGGTGAATAAACCTACTTACTTAAAATATTCTTTTTTTCCACCGTGTCTTCGCAATTTCCAAATATCTCCACCAACTCTTGCCAAGCTCGGTTCTTGATAATTTTATTTGAGTAATCATCACACTGAATGTCCCATATTGCAGGTCTCTTCTCCACCTCATCAATGAATAGTTCAGTGTCGAAACGATCCATGGCGAACAGTGACGTGCTCATCGCACGGTATCCGCAACGCAACTGAACGCGAAGTAAAGACTCCATAGTAATAGAAACGCGCGGGAGCAGCGCGATTCCATTTTCTGGCGGTTGGGTTGCGGTAACCGCGCGGCTTGATTAACCGCGCGGTTATGTCTGAACGATTACTAACTAACTCATATGAATCAGACCCGCGCGATTTCTATGCGATTCTATAATCGCGCGGTTCCCGCCGTGTCTGAACTAGCTCTAACATATTTTTTACATTTCAAAACAAAATGTAATTATATTAGCATAATAATTATATTAAATACGCGCGGAAATTGTCATCGTCGATATGCGGCCGATTGTACTTTTTCTCGCCTTACACAACTTGAGTGGGCTTAACCCACGACCTGATTTTTTTAAATATATTTTTTTTACGCGTGGCCGTCTTATTTATATCTTTTCCGATCCGCGACAATTATTAAAACTGTCTTCACTTGATTTCATCTGTAAAACTAAAACTGAACAGTTTTAACCCCCTCGCTTGCCACGTGGTTAAGCTATGAAGATTAACTGTTTAACATTATTTTTTTGGACTGAATGAATCAACACAGATATGGACTAATATCTTAATATTTAAAGGTCAGTTGTTTTGTTCTCTACACAATGAAGATTTTTACAAGCTTAACCAAATGACAAGCTTGTGGTCGAATTTTTGCTAGAGCAAAAATTCTGATTAAATTATTTTCTTTGTAAATGTTTTATAAACTCAAGTGATGAAGTTGTGACGGATTTGGTTGAGTGTGCACACCAAAATGAAGAAAAGGTACTTTGCACATTTTTTATAGCAGTTTCATTTTATATATTTTCTGTATAAATAAAGTTTGTACTTATATTTCTGACACTGAAATTTCCAAAAGTCATCATTCAAATATATATAATAAATATATGGATTGATGCATCTTAAACCAAATTTTACAATTAAACAAAATAAATAACTCGTTCTTCTGTTATAATTTACAGACTTTCGAAACAACGTCTGAAGCCGAAATGCCATTGTAACATTGCATTTTTTTTATTATTTAAATTGTAAAACAACTAATGAATTTTAAGCTCTTTTAATTGGCTCAATTCTCTCATCTCGAAGCCCTATACATGTAAAAAAGATAAACAATGGAAGATCGGCCGGGCAGGCGCGGCCTACGAGATGAGAGAAAAATATCGGGTTGGTCATGCAATTTTTTCATGAAAATTTGGAAAATGTGTTTAAGTTAAACAAGTGATATTTATTATTTTTTATATTGAAAAACAATGTTAAACTACCTATAATTTAAATATGAAAAACATAGAATATAATAGAATAATATTGTACATATAAGAACGGGTATGTATTTGTTATTTATTATTAAACAGCTAGTTCATGTTACGATGTTTTGTGATAATTCTATATATTTGATTTAATAAAAAAATTTAATATAAGTTTTGTACTTTGCCCACAGGTGGGTTGCGGTGGTATTTTGTATTTTTCTTTCATTTGCACTAAGTTGTTCTTTGCCATAATAACTTATGTTTATTTTACTTGGCAAACTTTTATAAATACTGCTTTTGAAACCAAGTGACGCTTGTCCTGTCAACCATAAAATTTTTATTGGTTATGCAAGAGACAGTTTAAATTAGCCTTATGTATAGCTTGTCAGCTACATTTCTGAAGACTGGGTAATTGCAGGATACGTGAGGACATTGTTTGATTTAGTATTGTTTTAGTTTTAAGTCATAGATATATAGTACACTGGGGTGCCGCACCTCTCCCTCTCCAGAGGGAGGGGGCGCCATTCAGGTTATGCTTTACCGAAGCCCTCAGAGGCCTAAAGCAAGGTGGTGTTTAGTCGGTAGGAGTCCGACATAACCCCCGGCCGGCCGGTGGGTATCCAATGAGGGATTCACCACCTCCTTCTCCCGCATGGGAAGGTAAAGAGTCCTCCTTCAGAGGCTCGAAAAAAAAAAAAAAAAAAAAGTACACTGGAGAGAGCAAAAACTTATGTATAAGGAACCCGTTTTACGTTTAATTAAGTTTTTTGCTTTGCTTGACTAATTAAATATTTCGTATGTTATGACTTTATTTCTTTTATTGTAAATATATCTGCTCGCAACGCTATCCTGTCTCTCCGCCGGGCCAGGGAGCGCTGTGACACACTGCAAATAAATATGGTTGTTGTAGGTCCTATAATTATCGAGTTTCAATATTTTATTGAACAAATAAAAATCATCAATAATCATAACAAAGCTATGGGATGCACTATTGATAATTTACAACTGGTAAAGGAGCGTAAGGTGGGTTTACAGTCAACATTTACAATGAAGTGTAATATGTGTAATTCAGAGCTTCAGCTGTTCAGCTCCAATTGTTCAAATTCTGGTATGGACCCAAATCGTGGCGCTGTGACTGGAGCTATGATGACTTGATTTGGAAGATCCAATCTCAATGAGTTTTGGCTTCCATAGATTTACCAATATTAACTCAAAATTTATATGCAAATTTGTCACAATGAAGTAGCGAAATGGTGGAAAAAAGCTGATGAAGAAAGTATGCAAGAGGCTGCCAAGGAAGAAGCCGCTGAAGCTATTGCGTCTGGTGAAGTAAAGGACGGTTTACCCGTTCTCACTGTCATAGCTGACTGCTGTTGGTCAAAAAGATCCTACAAAACAAACTATTCCGCCTCGTCGGGAGTCGCAGCTATAATTGGTTACAAACCTGTAAAAGTTATTTACAAAGTATTGCATAGTTTGTGCCCGAGCAGCAGTTAAGGGTATGCCCCCTGCAAACCATGAATGTCATAAAAATCATACGGGATCTTCGACCAGTATGGAACAAAGTCATTGTCGAAGGTTTCAGGACTTCTATTGCAAGGCAAAATGTGATATACGGTACGTTGATTGCAGACGGTGACGCAAGTACGTATAAAAAAATACTGGAAAGCAGACCATATCCCAATTACCAAGTAAATAAAATTGAATGTACCAATCATCTACTCCGTAATTACTGTGGAAAGATCCTCAATGTGAGTAAAACTACTCACCAATGACAGACAAAAAAGGCACTTCGCACTCCTATAAAATATGCAATCCGATTTCGAAAAGCGCAGAATTTGACTCAAACCGAACAAATAATAAACTTAAAAAAAGATATACTGAATAGCCCTAAACATATCTTCGGTGACCACAGTGCTTGTGAGCGTTATTATTGTGCAAAAAATTAAGGAGAATGCGGTTCCCAAGGTGCAGACTTTCCTGCTAAAAATAATGTCTCACACAGCACAGATCGCCTTTAGGTTCTAAGAGCTTGCTATAATGTGAATAACAACCGAGCAGAACAATTTAACAGTATTTTCGCAAAGTTAATCTGTGGCAAGCGAGTAAATTTTTCATTGAAAAATTCTTACACAGCACGTTGTAATGCCGTAGTCGTATCTTTCAATTCCGCAAGAGCTCAGTACGCCATTTACAAATCAAAATTTCACAAGAGTCCAGGTACCTTTTCGATTACCTTTATTTAGTCTTACAAATACTATTTTATATAGAGTTACTTCGGGTAATATGGCACACCATAAGCTTTTTTGGAAATAAAATAAAATTTTATTGAGATCAATCAGCTTTTATTGGTTAAATCAGTCCTTTGAACTTCATAGTAATAAAAAATTATACATGTAACGTAATTAAACTTAAAACAAAATGAAAATAAATGTTTTTTTAAACTTTGAAAAATCTTAAAAATTGAATCGTGGTAGGGTACATTTGTGGCCATATTGGCCACAAATGTAGTGAGCCATATTGCCCCCCACAAAAAAATACAATGAAAAAATAGCAGAATTAAACTTTGCATTATTTTGCAGAACAAAATTCGCAGAAAAAAGCGTCTGTATCTACTCCTGAGCATTCTTCATGAGCCCATAATTTGCAACATAGGCACTAGGGTGTCCCAGGCTATAAGGGTAAATTATTTTTTTTCGAATTTCAAAACGCATACCCTCTAATTTTTTTTCATTTGACTCCGAAAACTTAAATATTAAATATTATTGAGATCGGATAACGATAACCCGTGCCGACTTGACGTCAAAGTTTTAGTTGAAAAGTTAGTATGGAGCTTTAGGGACATTGTAGAGTTCATTATTTATATTCAGTAAATAAAACACATTTATGATATTTATTATGTATTTATAGTAAAAGACAAATTAATCATTAAATTTCTTTTTTAACGTTTGCTTTTTACAATCAGGATATACGTTTCTATGTTCTTGTACGCAACGTAATAAAAATTGCTTTTGCTCCTCTTCAACAGTGATTATACCATGAAAGTCTTGCATTAATTTAACCGCTCTTTCTGCCGTATCATTAACTGCTCTCAGTGTCAATAGCTTCCTTTTAGCTTGTTGGAACGAATCATCATTTGACCATAAAGAAGGGCTCTTCTTCAGAAAACTGTCATCAATTTTGAGTCGATTAAATAGGAACTTGCTTTTGACAGAGACGAAGTCATCGATGTTTTTCTCTGAAATTAAAACAAAAGGAACGGTTATCAATCGTATGGTAAACTATAGAAGAAAATCGAAGCATAATTAACATAAAAGACATACCAAAAAGTGGGCCACAAAGTTCTTCTTTGGATGCAATGTAACGTTTATCATGGGCTGATGGGTTTTCTTTAGCTAAGTTGGCAACCATTTTTTCTTTAGTTTCTTGATCGACATCATCGTCAAATAAAGACAAAATAGACACTTCATCTGTCAAATACCATAAATGCTGGCAAAACTTCTGTAAAGCTGCTTTGGAAATGCTTTTATCTACTGTTTCGTAAGCTTTCATGGACTTTAAAAAGCATAAGTCCTGATAAGGTGCTTTTACTGCTAAAATGCATTGGAGCCAGAATTTGACGTAGGATGTCACGATAAACAGACAGACATCCAATAGAGCTGCCTTATCCTTGTTTGAAATTCTGAATTGGGAGCTTAGTAATGATATTTTTAACGAATAAATGGCTCTCGCCATCCACCGAGCTTGGTGCATAGCACCTGGAGGCCGAATCTTAAATTTCTTCTCTGTATCTCCACCAAGAAATATTATTGAAAGCTCAATTAATTCACGATAGTCATCTCTAGCTATTTCTTTTGTTAATTCAAATCGGTAGAATTCTAGCAGTTTATCAATTTCTGAAACATTTAAACAGGATAGCTTTTCTGTACAAATTTGTATTTTATCGGCATCGACATTTTTCCAGTTTTCTCGAAAATTTTTAAACAATGGAATGTCTGGGCTTGTAGTTACTTGGCTGATTTTCGCTTCAAACACACTTTTTAATACTAGTTCGTAGATGTGATGACGGCAAGCAAAAATAAGCATTTCTCTATCCAGTTTTTGTTCGAGAAGTACACATGCACCATTAATACGACCTGTATTTGAAGCAGTAGTATCACAACAGAGAATCTGCACTCTGTCCTCAAGATTCCAGTTGATAATGGCATTCCAAACTGCCTGTGCCTGTTCGCTTCCTGATGAGCTGTCCAATTTTGGCACAGCGATAAGTTGTTCATTATTATCATAAGAAATAACTATCGGGAGGCGTTCTTCTTTAGATTTACGTGAATCTAGAGCCGACAATAGTTTTCCATCCCAGTGGACAGTTACCGTATCCGGGATATTGTTTTGAAAATTAACTTTTATAGCTTCAGCCCGCTCTCTGCGCATTTCTGTACGAATTCTATGGATCGAGGACTTGCTTATAGTAGAAAAATCATCCGTGTTATGCCCTAATGCCTCAATAGTAGCTTCTATTATAAAAACAGAATCTCTCACACTTAACTGACATCTATCTAATGCGGCAACCAACTTCGGAGTTATAAATATTTTCGGCATACAAGTTTTACCGGGCTGAGAGGAAGCACCACTTAGGCTGGGTCTATTTTCTTTTAAGTCTATTATTTCAGAATCAGAAGATGAGTTGTTTTCTTGTGGTGGTTCATAAGATGATGTCGATGGAGCTAACGATGAAAAATATTTAGCACGTCGCTTTTCCTCCTCAATGTTTCTAAGGCGCGCCTTTTCTTCTTTTTCTGTAAGTTTTTTGTCCACTCCGGCTAAGTGACCAGGCCGACCTGGTTTTCTTTGGTGCTCCAAAAAGATAGGATTATCTTCATTTATTTTTATTAGCTGAAGCGCATCGGCATGAGCAATGTCAAACAAATTGTCTAAGTTGGAAAGAAACTCTTGTCGACGTTGTTCAAACACTTCTTGTGTTTTTTTCGCATTTTTTTGCAAATCTCTCCAAACTTGGTATAACGAAATTAGTTTCTTAACACAGTTAGGTAATGATTTAGTCGGTATACGTGCCTTTTCCCAGTAAATAATACACTCACGAATAGTTAGATTTGCATTTTCATTGACACTTAAATTCACTTCACGAATATTATAGAACAAAACTCCCAGTACTTGTCCATTAGAGGGAAGTTTCGAACCGGTGATTTGATGTTTTACGTCTCCTATTAAAAAAATCTCCTTTTTAGAACTTCTTAACTCCACTGACATGTTGACTACTCAAAAGTAATGCGTTGACTAATAAAACAAACAAGTAACAAGCAAGCAATGAACGAGATTTCCGTCGCGCCGTACTGTGCAAGCACAGACACGTTTCGCTGCAAGTCGGCACGGGTTATCGTGATCCTAAGTACGCAAAACTTTATTTTTAAATGTTTTGAGACCATTCAAACAAAATACGAGGGTATGCATTAAAAAAATATCACTTTAATTTTTTTGGGACACCCTAATAGGCACTGAATCCATATTTCTCCTCTAGTATTCGTGGAATAGAGATCTTCACAATACAAGCACTTTGCATCATTAACATTGCTTCTATCTGGACTTTCGTCAGAACTGTCGTCGCACAAAGGTTCATTTTCTTCTTCTGAGCTAGACAATTCTACCTGCTTTGATCTTGATTTTGTCTTTTTACCATTGCCCTTTTTTTCCTTTATTCAGTGTCTTTTTGATTTGGTCTTGTTTCTTTTTTATAGAGTCTTGCAATTCATTCTTGTATGGGGATGATGTAAGCAATGTCGACTTAGCAGCCTTTCTACCTCGGTTAGTATTTTTCCTAGGTACTAATTGAGGTATCGGGGATAATTGAAATGGTGTTATAAAATTTCTTGAAGTCGATGGATGTGGTGACCTCGTTATGGGAGCAGCAACTTGTTTCAAACATACAGGCGGTGTTTTGTTCTCGTCTCTTGAAACAGAGCTTATATCACTATCCGTCGGATTACGTATAGCAGGTTCATTTATGGTGGGTGTCATGTCAACAGATTCACTTTCTATAGCAGGAGGAGCATATGGAGTAGAAGATGAAGTGGTTGGCTCTAGTGTAGTATTTTCTTGATTGGCGAGTCCATATTCTTGCTCATTATCCGTATCAATAAAATCATGATCTTTAAAAACATTCCTGTTAACAGGATATAAACCTGTAGCACGAAAACCACTGACAGCTATTTCACCGCTTTGAGTACGTAAATATGCAGGTCCAAATACTTCCATCATTTCATATTGGCCTAGTGGGCGTGAGTTATTCCTAACCCATGATCTTATTTCATTAGAAACATATTTTTTTAATGGTCCTATGAATGACTTATCAAGTGGTTGAATTTTGTGGCTGGAATGTGGGGGAATTGAGAGTAAGTGGACATGATTTTTTCTTGCAAGGTCTATCAATTCAAGATTTCTTGTATGACTTGTGTGTCCATCTAGTATTAGCAGTACCGGAGATTCTTCAGTGGGTTTCACGTGTTGAATAAAATGTTGAAACCACTTTGTAAATAAGTTTGTCTGGATCCAACCTGAAGGGTGGCATTCATATATGGCACCAGGAGGCGCGCCTTTCATTAAAAGCGGATGGCTTCTTTTTCTTGGAAATATAAACATGGGTGGAACAAATGATCCTCCTGCACTCATACTTATCACGCAAGTTATCAAAGAGCCCCTTTCAGCAGATGTTAAAGCACCAATTTGCCGTTTCCCCTTTTGACTTAAAACCTGGGGAATCTGGGATGGAACTACACTTATGCCCGTCTCGTCCACATTGAAAATTTTATCTGGGGCAAACTTGTAGTCATCCATTAATTTCTCGTATAGATTGAATAAATGGTCAACACTTTCTTTATTAAATCCTCTAGCTCTGGCAAATGAAGTCCCTGATGGGCGGCGACACGATAGCTCCGGATACCTCTCTAAAAAGGATTTTAGCCAATCTTTACCCGCACTTTCATTTTTTGATGAAAAGTTATGGGTGATATTGTTTTTTACTGCCAGCTGGTAGGCTAAACTCATGACATCTTTTCGTGTTAAACCGAACAACTTATTTTCCATTGCTAACACATACTGTACTAATTGTTTTTCTAGTTCTTCGGGTAATGTACATTTTCTTCCCAATTTCGCATGAGTCGCTACATCAGCTGGTAGATTTACTGTAGCTGACAAACGTCTTAAAGTTGTTCGGGGTACTTTATACAGTTTAGAAGCCTTTAGTGATCCCATTTTATTATTTCGTACATCTTCGATTGCTTTTTTTATTGATTCCTTGCACCAAGTTTGACGTTTTCTTTGAGAAATTGGTTTTCGTGGAGCCATCACCTATTGGAAAAGAAAATAATGACATGTAGAAAAATTCATGTTAGGTGTGGCCAATATGGCTGGTTCATATGGTTCATTGAAAAGCTGCTTTACTTTTTTAAGAGCCTTGTTAGTTTTTATACAATACATAAAATATTAAAATAAATATTTTAGAACATACATTTCTGTTAAAATTTTATAGATTTTATTAAATTCATTATGATATTCTTTTTTATTTATACGCTATTATTCTCACTTGCAATGTATTATTGAGTTACTTTCGTAATTTCGTTATACGTGTTCAAATATTTTTTTTTTTCTGAAATAATGCACTAAAAGGATCAAAATGAGTTAGTTGCCTATAAGGCGAGAGAACGCTCCACACACACAAACGCTTGTCTGTGTGAGTAAAACTTGCGAAGGAATGCCTAAACTTGACAACCTGCGCGTGGCGTAAACGCTCTTCGTCCCGTATTACAGAACCTTTCTCAGTAACGAATCTAGTTTTAAGAGTACTTTCAAGACGAAATTTA
Source organism: Parapoynx stratiotata (assembly GCA_910589355.1). NCBI lineage: Eukaryota > Metazoa > Arthropoda > Insecta > Lepidoptera > Crambidae > Parapoynx > Parapoynx stratiotata. The sequence goes on along the minus strand of OU342476.1, from coordinate 2,207,277 downwards.
TTTTAGAACGTTTCTTGAGACGATATTCATTGATCGAAGATCACCTGAGTGATTGCTTATTTCAGAATCATATTTATGTCAAAATCTACACTCAAGCTTAGATTTGATCTCGGTTTACGCAAGTATGGTCGATGCCTGTCTTGCTTGAGACAAGATTACGTATTATACTTCCAAATAAAAATACAATGCGAATACAAAGATTGTAACATATTTTTCAAGATATCACATTCGGAAGGGTTATATCTATCCACTAATTTATTGTTGTTCAGTCTATCAATAGTATCAATAATTATTTCTATATTCTTTTGTTTGTGTAGTGTGTAAAGTTATTTAATTTTAGTTTTATTGTTTTTTTTATCATGGATATATACAATGAAATCGATTATTACGATGGAATATTTGATTTAGGGGAAAGAAATTTCAATTTAAATATAAATTTAAGACATTTAAGGGATCAGCATGACCCGTATACCATGGACCGAAATAGTTTTAAAATTCGATACAGGTTCACTAAAGATACAGTGAAAAATATTATCTTGCCACTGGTCAAAGGGGATTTGCTAAAGGTGAACAAGCGCGGGTTCCCTTGGCGCCAGAATTACAAATCCTCGTATGTCTTCGCTTTTATGCCACAGCATCATTCCAGGTGAGCTTTTTCTGTAATAAGTAATGTTACCTATCAAAAGTTAAATTGTACAATTGCTTGCAATATTTTTTTTCTTTTTATAATGTGTAGACACAAATTTATACAATTCAGTATGTCTCTTCTCTTCAATACACCTGTTACATTATTGAAAATACTCTTGCATACATTTTACATTTAATTTCATATAGATCCACATTGAAATTAATTTAGCTCTGCACCTAACAAATATGTTTTTTTACAGTTTGTATGTGGAGATCTTTTAAATGTGCCTCAACCAGCAGTGTCCAATATTGTGACTTTAATGTCAAAATTATTAGCCCAAAAACACCGCCAATTTATAAAATATCCAGATGATATGACCACCTACAGACTGGATTTTACTAGATTAGGTCAATATTTACAACATACTGGGTTAAGTAACATAGATGGAGCAATTGATTGCACACACATAAAAATTGTAAATACTCCAGGAGTAGAGCACCATAAGGTGTTTAGAAATAGAAAATCTTTTTTTTCTATAAATGTCCAAGTAAGTGGAAAACATTTAATTTCTCTTTTTTTATTTTATTTACTTATTATGAGTATTGCAAGAAACGAAACTGCTTTTTCTATTTCTGCAATTAAAGGCATACAATTTTGTAAGCTTTTAATGTTTTAAACTTGTTTACTTGGAGGTTTTACCTAAAAAAAAATCTATAATTCTCCAACAAGAAACAGTAAAGCAAAATCTGCTCTGAAGTTATTACACATAAATATTTAGATACTATTTACAAACATTTATGCCTGTTATTTAGTTAACAGTATTAATAAAGAGGAAATAATTAAATAAAAATGTTTGTACTTTGTACATAATATATTAAATGTTAATTTTTTTGTACTTACTAAATAAATTATAATTGTCTCACTATAAAAAAAAATTGTAATGTTTATTTTTCTTTCAGGCTGTTGTGGGTCCTCATGGTGAATTTAAGGATGTTGTTGCAAGATGGGCCGGAAGCACCCATGACAGCAGAATATTTCAAATATGCAGCATTAATATGAAATACTGTCAAGGAGTACACACTGGAAAAATTGATTGGGGACAGCGGCTATCCTTGTTTGCCATTTTTATTAACACCAATCGGTCCTCCAACTATTCCCCCAGAAGTCATTAACAATAAAGTCCATGCAAAAACTAGAAATATTGTAGAGAGAGTGTTTGGCCAGTGGAAAAGGAGATTTCCCTGTCTTCATAGAGGCATGGGAAACAAGTTATCCACTGTATCAAACATAATCATGGCATGTGCTGTGTTATTTAATATTGGACTAAGCATAAATGACGAGGCTCCTGTTGAAAATGAAAACTCCCTATCTGATGTGACTGTGGAAGAACCTGACAATAGCACACTGCATAATACTTTAAGTTCAGCTGATGGCTTTGCAATCAGGGCGGCCATAATTTATAATGATATTTAATTTTTTTTTCTTAGGGAAGGCCTATGTCGAGCAATGGGTGTCTCCTCATGATACAATATGATTTTGTGTACTAAAGATTTATATTAAATGGTTTCACACATTTTTAACAATCTAAAGAACAAACTCTAATGAAAAAAGGCTATTATAAAATCTGAAATTTTATAGAAAATAAAATGTAGAAATTACTATTTGTTACTATTTATTTTTAATGCTCATATTTTGATAGACTAATGTAAAACTATCAAAAAATTGTTTTAAAACTCAATACTTAATTACATTATAACAAAATTAAAAATTATCTTTATAATGTATCAATTTAATACATAGTGCTATAGGAAATGTTATTTATTTTTAATAAAAAAGTAGCTTATGAGTTTCTAACTGGTTTCTCCACATGATAAAAGTTCTAAGATTGGCCCATAAAATAATAATATTTTGATTTTATAAAATAAATAGAAATTTAACACATTTTTGTGTTTTAATTCAACAAAATTACCAAAACAATAAATATCTTTTATCCTAGTTGAGTTATTGTTAAATATTTTTAACATCATTTTCTAGTTACATTTAGAAAGCATAACAATTGCGATCAATTACACAGTTGTTTAATGCAGACAGACAAATGTGTTTGAGTAAGGGAATTAAATAAATTTTACCTAAATGTGATGTAGAATTTAAGAAAAGGTAAAACAAATAAAACCCATGTTATAGTATGTAATCAGTCTTGTAATCATTACATTATATAAATATTCTATATTAAAAAAAAAAACAAATAAAAATAATTAAAAACAAAACAAAAAAAAGGATGGTGCGATATGCAGAGTGGTAATTTAACTCTGCTCTTCTAGTTAAAATATCATACAGGGTGGGCCAAGAATTCGTTAACATTTAAACCTAACATCCCGCGCTAATACAAGCCGCGCGGGGAGCGGGGAGGGAACTGACCACTAGCTCGCTTCTCGGAAATTTAGTCGCAATGGATCACTTCACGCGCCGCAGCGCGCTTATTGTGTGAAACAATTTTATCTAAACAACAGTTCGCTCATTACTGTGAGACGCTTATTTCGCGTTGAATACGATTTACACGATTTAAATCAGTGTCCGAGTGCTCCATTAATAAAGAAATGGGTTAAGAAGTTCGGAGAGACGGGATCTACACTAAACGTGAAGCAAACCGGCGGCCCACGGACTTCTCGGAGCGAAGAGAACGTGCAGCGAGTTTCCGCATCAGTTCGACGTGATCCACATTTATCGACGCGCAAACGTTCGGCTGAATTAGGATTATCCCGTACATCACTGCGCCGAATTTTGAAATTAGATTTGAATTTACATCCATATAAGATCCAGTTAGTGCAGGAATTAAAACCTAATGATTTAAATTTGCGCAAGTCGTATGCCGAAACAATGTTAGATCGATTCAATAATTTTGACAACCTCTTATTTTCCGACGAAGCGCATTTCCATCTAAACGGACACGTAAATAAACAGAATTGCAGATATTGGAGCAGCGAAAATCCCAAATCTAAACACGAGAGGCCACTTCATTCTCCCAAGGTTACGGTATGGGCTGCAATTTCAGCAAAAGGAATCATTGGGCCCTACTTTTTCGAAGACTCTCGCGGCCGTTCGGTTACTGTGAATTCTGCTGAGTATGTGAAAATGTTACGGGAGTTCTTGGCACCGAAGCTACTGGAATTTGCTGGCTACAATAGTAACACATGGTTTCAGCAAGATGGAGCCACTTGTCACACATCTAACGAGTCCCTGCCGGTGGTCAAAGAAATGTTTCCGGAAAAGCTGATTTCCAGACGAGGCGACATCCCATGGCCACCCAGGAGTCCGGATTTAACCCCAGCAGACTTCTTTTTATGGGGTTATTTGAAGAGTCGTGTTTACATCCATAAACCAAAAACACTAGGTGAATTAAAGGAAAAAATTAGCGAGGAAATGTCGGCGATCACGCGGTCTCTTTGTCGGCGAGTATTCGAAAACTTCGGTGCTCGCTTAGAAGAGTGCAAAAATCGAAACGGTGGTCATTTAGATGATGTTATTTTTAAAAAATAAATTCCAAATCATTAACTTTCTTATCAATAAACAATTTAAAAAATATGTTATATGATTTTTTAAATTGTTAACTAATTCATGGCCCACCCTGTATATTTGGGCATAGGTTTTTTAATGCTAACTCTGCTCTAGCTTTTGCTTCCTTTAGCTGCTCTTCTAATATTTGGATTTCCAAATTATTTTTGGCAGCGGTGTGCTTTATTAGCAACTGGTGCATCTGATTGGTTCGACATTCTCTTTCTAAATGTTCTTTTTTTAAAATTTGTACCCGCAGTCTCTTTTCATTTTTGGAAAATTCTGTATCTATTGGTGGCTGCGGGGTTGTAAATGTATGGGGTGGGGATGGGAGAGGTTGGAATGGTGCCTGTGGTGTTGGATGTGTAAAGGGTGGGGATGGAAGACGTTGCAATGGCGACTGTAGTGTTGGAAGCATATGTAGTGGGGATGGAAGAGGAGAGGTCACGAATGAAATAGAACTTGGTTGGTTTTGTAATAAGGTAAATGTGGAAGGCTAGGTTTGAAGTACCGGTGATGTGCTTTTCTCTTGAATTATTTCAAAAGGAAGCAAAGCTAAAAAGAAAAAGTTTGTGAGTACATTTTAAACATAATAACATGAGATCAATTTGAACTGAAAATACTATTTACTATTATAATGTGTAATAATAGGTTTAACTTTTATTAGTTAAAATGATTGTTACAATATATTCTTGTTTTACTTCAAAATAGGTAAAATATGTTTTATAACACATTTGCTCGTAAAGTCACCATTTAACAAATTATATAAAAGATAATCTTAAATATTTCATTTATTACCTGTTGAGTTAGAGTCTATGGCATGTGATATTTCAACTAGGAGACCTGGGGCGACTTCTGTAATATTTGGATCCAGAGGTGCATCTGGGCAAGGACCTCCACCGCCTGTAGCCAATCTATATTGCCTTTCTTTAGTTAACCCCTTTCTTTGTCTGGTTTAGAGATTGGTCCACAGGCGGCGTAACTGTTCTCCAGAAGCCTGAAATAATTGATAAAAATAAATTTAAAAATCAATTATAAATATAACACAATGTTGCGTCAAATCAACCTATCTCTTATCGGCTCTGTTATGATCGCCGATGTGTTGTACCTCTCTGCAATATCGTTCTACGCTTTTTTTTTATTAGCGTTCTAATATTATCTGTTTTTTTATTTTCAATTATATTTTTAAATTTCTTTAAAATTTCAATTAGCAAGCTCCTTTCCTGTAAAGGTTACAAAAAAGTTAATAAATAAATTTTGTTAATATAATCGTCGAACCCATTTAAATACATTAACAAACAAATGAAGTTGCACGTACTTGCAAAGTAAAATTCCTTTTATTACAACTCCGGACATTTTGCCTTATTAAAGGTAAGCGATTTAAATAAAATAATCACAAAATCCAAAAAAACACTTCTCGAAGTGGTAGAAAAAGTTTTCAAATTGCGGTCGCGGGCACAGATTAAATAGAATAAATATCGTCGCTCTACTTTCTCAATCTCTTATCTTTAAATTCGGGATTTTATTTTATTTCATAATTTTGATCTGCAAGCTACGGTTTATAACTGCAACCAAAGAGTAAAGCAATATACTGGGAAAAGAGAGCCCTCTTGCGAGGTTTTTAGCCATGCCAGATTTGAAACGTGATCTAGCGCCATCTGTAAATCTTAACTGGAACTAAGCATACACCAATTCGTATATACTTATTTATATTTAGTAGGTATTGGAAATTTGGGTCGATGTTTTCCATCAATGACTAATTTTGTATCATTTTCTTGTTGTAAAAGTGAAAAAATGGCACACAAGAAAAATAAAACAAAATTAGTCATTGACAGAAAACATAAAAGTATGAATTAAAAACACATAGATAATAATTGTTTGTTTATTTATATTTTTAATATTACAAAATAATTCTATAACAACTTTATTGGGAGAGACTAGTGCCCATACTTGGAATCACTGTGTACCGGGCTCTCGGCACATAAGATCAGTCATGTTTGCATGGTATCTACAGAGTAAGACGATTTATTTTTGCATGATTTATTTTCCATTTTTATTATTTTTTTGTGTATTGTAATAATTTTGTGCTGTAACCTTGGTTTCATCGTTACCCTTATTTTCTATTTTTATAATTTTTAGTGTATTATAATAATTTTGTGCTGCAACCTTCGTTTCATCGTTACCCTCATACGTTATCTTTCCAGACAAAATTCGGTTGACCGAACGACACCAACTATAAATTATAATGTTTATTGGTAGTGTCAATAAAATATGTTGTTAAATTATTATTATGTTTTAGACATTTAAATGGGTCACTATCTGTAAACAAATCTAAAAAGGATTTCATAGTTTATTTCAGGCTCTTCTTAGGCACTTCTTTTATTAGAAAAGTGTGTTCTGAATATTTTAAAAATATTTTTTTTAATTCCTGGCTAGGATAACACAGCCACTTCTTTCCATCATATTCTTTTGCTTTAATGTAAGAATTGTTAGCGTTGCTGGAATTGTTATCCAACAACGTTTTTTTACAGTCTCCGCACCCCTTCACAACATTTTTTAGACATTTCCTTAGGACCCAGCCGCAAACATAATTACTTTGAGCAGCATCATTTCATTTAAGTGTGTCTGGTTAAAGCAAATTTCATTTGGAATATAAATTTTGTCTATTTCTTCAGAAATATCAGGATCTGGAACTTTTCCTTTTAAAAAGAAATCCAATGATTGAAGGCATTCACTAAAATCCTCTTCGCAATACGCACGTATTGAGTGTGGGGAACTAAAATTATTGACTAACAAAGCCTAAAAGGCTCCTTTAAATCCCACAGTGTTTGGTGCAATATTTCTTATTCCATAACTCCTGATATTTCCAAAGAAAGTCTCTAAGGGGTCCTGATTTAAATTTCTTGTTAACATTATATCAAAACCATAATTGGTAGACAACAATTCCCATTAATGTTCCATGCCTTCTATTGTTTTTATTAGATTCGTTACAGACGGCACCACTGTATCAACCAATCGAATTTTATCCTCAATTTTTACCTTTTTTATAAATTTTACAGTTTTCAATACAATTTTGGCTTTTTTCCATAAGTCATGGCAAGGTGAATTACGCCTTACTGGGCCCATAAAAATTTTACCGTTTGGTATGGAGAGGCTGCTAACATTTAACGAATCAAAAAAATTATTTATTAATAAAGTCAAGTCCATTATTTGTTTACACTCTTGAGGTAAACTACCTCTTGCTGTTAAATGGCTAGCTACAACAGCAACACTGTGACTAAATAGCTTCGTAGCTGACTTAACCCGCATTTTATTTATTTTTTCTGGATTTAGATGTTCTTCAGTTAATTTTGATAAAAGTTGCAGCTCTCCACACTACTGGTCGGCTTCTTTTATCAATTGGTAATAGTTCCACTTTATGGTTTTTTCCTCACCATTAGTGACATATAATAGGTCCTTTGTCAATAAATTATTTCTAAGACCTTTGATAAGGTGAGGAGTGCCATAAAGTGGAACTATGTTATGACCGTTGGCTCTAATTACCTCATGACGCCACTCCTTTCCACGGCGTAATACCATGCCCTTGGCTTCATCAACCATTTCGATTATAGCACTTACATTTACTGGGCTTTGGTCACAAACAGTATTAACAATAATAAGGGTTGCTTTGAAGCAATGATCAATCACAGATCTTAAACACTTTTTAAGTGCTAGTTTGTTAAGGCTATTTGTGAAATAGTATGCTATTGGCTGTTTAAAATTGGATTTCACTCCCTTGATCATAAACACCAAAACATGATCTGCAAATATTTTATTTGGATTGCTGGAGAAACCGTTCAATTGGTCCTCATGTGACGAATAAAATATTTCAGGTGTAATTGTCATTTCATCAAATATGAGGCTACATAAGCGATCAGAGATATCTCTGTTGACAATAGTTTTTTTTATTTTTTCAAATATAATAGTATTTATTCCTGGGCCTATTTTAATCTGGCTCATCAAGCGCATCATTGCTATACTTGAAGGCAGTGCGAAATATATATTAAAAAAATTATAGCCTTTTGAACTCTTTTTGTACAATGTCAAACTCGGGATTTTTTCCTCAGTGGTAAATCGTCTGTCTTCCTTTTGGATGCTAAGCTGATTGTAGTTGCATATGCATAAACAACTTCCTTAAACAATCTGCCTTTTTTGTTCGCAGTTCGCAAGTATCGTGCTTTTCTCTGCAGAGGTTTGGTATACATTGAGAATTGTTTACCAGGAGTACCTTAAACACAAATATAAAATAAATACCTATTTAAAAAATCTCGTTATTATCATAACAAAATGGACTGAAATGGTCAGGTACTAGACAAAAAACAAATACATACATTCATACATATAATCACGACTATTATCCGCTAAGGGTTAGTCAGAGACTAGGCAAAAGTACTGCCATTGTCCATACTTCACCAAGCAGTCACTGCACTCAGCGTGACAGGTGGTGATCCCATCACAATAACAAATACATGGTAAAAATCATGTTTTCCATAAATATTAGTTTTCCTATGATTTTCTTAAATAAAAATGTAACCAATCGAGGTGAGATGCAATAAAAGGCCCTGGTTAATGGATTAAAAGGTAATTTAAGTGTCACCCATCACCTATTACTGTGATTACTGGGTCCAGCAAGGTGTTTCCAAATTTTTCAACATTTGATTTATTTATTTATCAGCATAAATGTTGTCTTGATTTTATTTCATAGTATAAAAAAACTAATAAAAAATTACCTTAAGCCGATACCTTCATTCTTAAACTAGCAGCACTGTAATTATGTTCAGCTAATAAATTGGACAATTGACCTGGAATCAAATATCTTAATATAATTGTAATTCATAGGAAACTCATTAAAACCAATACTTAAATTTTATCAATTACATCATACACCTTCCTCAAGATTAAGGAAAATCTACTCTTCACTACCTTTGATGACGTGCATACAAAGGCAATGTGGATTTTGCCACATTGCCAACAATAGACAATATGATGTTTTTTTGTAGCCTTATTCATTTTTACAAATGCTTCAAACAATCATTAACAAGTCCTTAACAATAGGTACCTATTAGAGTAGTGGAAATAGAGATATTGGGAAGACATGGCAGCTTTGACAACAACAACTGAATTTGTTTTCTATTATTGTTTACATGTGAAATGAGAAAGATACAAATAGATGTATAAAAAGGTAAATTCAATTCAGTTCAATTCAATTAAATTCAAAACATTTATTCACTTAAAACATGGTATAAAGGTGGTACAATTTTTAAGTCCGCACGTTCCTCTAGGACCCTCACCTGCTCATTCTGAGACCTTTTCGCAAGCTCAGCATTAATGCTGAGCAGCGAAAGTGCTCGGTTCTGAAGAGCGCCCTGAACCGTGCCCTTGAGGTTCTTGGACTTTTTGGCCAGGTGAATGATCTCCTCGCCTTCCTCCTGTCCCGTCTGTTCCAGCTCCTCGTGCGCGCCTCTTTGGCTCTTTGGGCGAGGAGTTCCTCCTGCTCAGCCACCCGCTGTGCCGCCGCCAGTTTGGCGTTAGAAGCCGCCAGACGACGGTGGGTGCCCGTTGTCTGTGGGCCACCCCTTCCCCTCTTTGAGGGTTTCTTTTTCCTCTTGGATCCCTCACTAGCGCCAGAGAGGGACTCGTCTGACAGATTTCTTTTGCTCGCACCCGAGCGCAGAAATCTTGCGCCGCTGACTCCGCTGGACATGCTGGCCATACTGGCCATGGAGTCCGCGTTGGAGACCTCCTGGAGGGTTCTCTCAGTGTCGTCTGACAGATTGAGGTCCTCTTCGCCATAAAAGAACCTGCTCCCGCCCGCTACAGGGGAAGCAGTGCGCTCAGGTTGTTGGAGCGCCGGCAGTCTCTCCAAGACCATCGTCGACGTCCTTTTTTCATCGCCAGTTACAGCAGTGATGCCGACCTTCAGGGTCGACGCCACCACCACCACATCGTTTGAAGCCAGATCGCAGTTCGAAGGATCCAGTGTCCAGTGTTCGCAATGCAAAGTCATCGTTTGAGTTAGGGTTAGGGTTTTTATTTTTAGATGATTCCATTTTGAATCCCACGAGTATGGGGGAAGAGTGGGTCCACCCGGGCAGTGCCCCCTGTACCCGGGTAAGCCTATATACTGTGAGGGTCGGCCGGTACTCACAGGTTTTAAGCGTCTTCGCTGACGGGTTTGCTGGGTTTTCCTACCGGCCGGCCAATTAAGGCAAGCCCTCCGGCCAGCAATGCTACGACGTACCCCACAGAGCCACCCGAGAGGTTGCTGAAGTAGCACCGCTAGTAACGGCTCCGAAGGGGATGGCAAAACCCCCTTCCACCAAGGCACCCAGCATCTCTGCCAGGATACCGTTGGCTCAGCACGAAAAACGCGCTGACAACTCCAAAACACGCCAATAGACGACAAGGCCCAAAAGGGCGAAGATCGCCGGATGGCGTGACGCCTCATTGGCAAACCGCCACAAAACCCCCTGCCACATCCCCTGTGTGCTTTGCTGAACAAAGGACACGGGGAGCTGCAAACCCCCATGCCAAACTGTCGGCAACCATACAATGCTTTCCCGAAAGAAGACATTGCATGGCTCCCAGGGCGTACCGTACATACAAACTACTCTTTCCCCCGGATACGACCCGAGAGTGACATAAAAGGACAAAAGTAGTCCGCAGTCCCACTAGGAGGTCGTCCATACAAGGCGACTCAACTCAAACCAACCATATGTTGTTTTCAACTTATAAATTTACATGACAGATTTTTAAGTGTCAGTGTCGACCAAAACCAAGAACCGAATCGAGGTTAAGATTTAAAACATAAAACACTTTTAATATACAGCATCATGACCTATTGTGCCGTAAATTTGCGCAGAAACAATAGTAAAACTTGTAATCTATCAACAAACAATATTAGTTTTAATCGGTAAGTCTTGTTACACAATTTTTCTAAAATATTTTAGACATTGATTTTGATTTTCAAAATAATTGACAAATATCAACATAAACTGGACAGGTCCGTCACGTGCTCCTCCCCGTCCTTTTTACTCTTGCTGATTACGTGTGTATCCATCTCTCACTATCGGTGATAACAATGATTAGTGCGGTGTATTTATATAGTCGATAAGGTGTATTTTATATAGTCGATAAATATTGCAGTAACCTACCTGATAAAATAGTTTTTTTCCTATAGATTTCCAAAAGACGGATATTATATATTATTCAAATGGTAGTTTACCTTAGGGATATTCGATATACATCGATGCATCGAAATCACTCGATGTTTATTTATGATACATCGAAACGATCCGATACTTTGAAAAGATATTGATTCACTCGATGTATCGATGTATTTTCATAAAACATCGAATCAATGGTCTTTGCGTAATTTGCGTTTCAGTAGCTCTGATTTAGAACAATTTAGAAGTTAAATAAAATTGAACATTAAACTTTTATTCTTTTTTTTGTTGCTGTCAATATCAGTCAACCTAGTTGACTGATATTAACATTGGAAACACTACGTCTGGCATCAGAGAGAATAAAAAAAAGTTCGTTTTTTTGTTTCGGGTTTCTCTCTATGAACTTTGAATCAAAACGTTAAATTACATTTTGTTTTTACTTGTGTCGTGAATGTGCATACTTTACAACACGAAATTGGACTGGATTTGAATGTTCTTAGAGTAACATTTCATCGCTTCCATAAAAGTTCGACTGGCGGGTAAATAAAGTTATAAAGTAAGATTAGGTTAGGATAACTCATTTAAGTATTTATATGGGAACAAGTAATTCATATCATAATTTACTCAATGTCAGAATAAAATACAGAAGATATTTTTTTTTAACTATAAAATACTTTTCAACACAAATTATTTATTGCACTGCACAGATACAAATTCAATAAAAGGTGAATAGTATATTGTTCTAAATATATAATATAATTGTTCTAAATAAATAATATATTGTTTCATTCAGTCATTCTGTGATTGCAACTTTGAATTGATTAAAATTAGATAGTCAGGACTAGTGATGTGATTTTATCGACTAATGAATTTATCGACTTCCGCTATTTTGATGTATAAATATTTTTGAATAGATTGATTACACAAAGCGATGGCACCTTCCAAGAAGAGTGGTGTGTGGAAATTTTACGATAAAATTGAAGATAGTAACTCTGCAAAGTGTAGACTTTGTCAAAAAGCTATAAAATCTTCTGGTAATACAACCAACTTAATTGGTCATATAAAAAATATACATAAGGCTGCTTTTCGGGAGTTAAATGATGGAAGTTCGAAACAATCCCATATCGACAATGACACAATAAACAAAAATACACAAGTAGTCCCTAAATATTCTGACAAGCTACCTTCAACGAGTTCTGCTGATATAATGGAATTGAAAGAAGCTGATAAAATTTCTGATTTATCAAAAGATAATGAATATGTTCCTGTTCCTCCGGCGCCTAAACGCCAGAAGTCTATCATGTCAAGTTTTGAAGAAATCTATGCTTTTTCAGCGACGGGTGATAAAACTTAAAAAATAAATAATGCCCTAATTTATATGGTATGTAAAGACAATCAACCATTCACAATTGTCGAAAATGAAGGCTTTCGGAATTTGATTAAAGTTATTGCTCCGCATTATAAACTTCCCAGCAAGACGACATTGACTCGATGGGTTGATGATAAATACACAGCATTATCGACAGCCTTCAAAGAGAAGTTATCAAACATTGAAAACCTTACTCTCACTACTGACATGTGGTCGGAAACAATGACCATGAGAAGTTTTTTAGGATTAACAGCACACTTCGGTGTTGGTAATGAACTATTTTCAATTACTCTTGGAGTGTACCAGTCAAATGAACGTCATACTTCAGAGTATATCGCTGAAATGCTGCTTAAAACTTGTGCAGAATGGGGTGTTTCCACAGACAAAGTTTCGGTTGTAGTGACAGACAACGCAGCCAATATGGTAAAAGCCGTTGATTTGGCTTTTGGAAAAAAACATATACCATGTTTTGCACATACTTTGAATTTGGTGGCACAAAACTCTATGCAGCAAAATACAGAGCTGCGAAACTTGATAACTAAGGTCAAAGACATTGTGAGTGGTTCAAACAGAGCATCATAGCCAGTAATGAATTACGTAAAGCAACCCAGAACGAAACTAAATTGATACAAGAGGTTCCGACGAGATGGAATAGTACATAGTACATACATCAAAAATTTTTGGAGCTTCGCACCATCGTTAATAACATAATCATTCGTCATAAAAATGCACCACCAATGCTTACTGCGTCAGAGCTGTCAATTCTTTCTTCGGTTTTACAAATTCTGCGACCTATCGAAGCTGCAACTAAGGAAGTGTCCGGAGATAAGTACTGTACTAGTAGCAAGGTAATACCACTTATCCATTGCCTTCTTTTGAAAATTAAACCTCTTAAACTAGAAGAACCTCTTGCTAAAGAAGTGCAGTCGCTGGTCCTTAAAGAGATTGAAAAGAGAATGGGTGCTATAGAGAAAGTGACTCCTCTTGCTATAGCCACGATATTGGATCCGAGGTTCAAAAAAATGCATTTTACTGACCCAATTGCTTGTTCTTCGGCTGTGGCAAAAGTCAAAGAACTTATGAAAACTGTAATACAAAATGAGGCTTCGGAATCTGATTCTTCAGATCTGTCTGACAAACCAGAAGAAAACTTTTCTTTGTGGGATGATCACCACAAATTGGTCCACAAAAGCTGGAAAACGGCGAAGCCTGAAGAAGCTATTTCTGACGAGCTGTCCATTTACTTGCGTAGTCCAGTAGGAAGACTCAATGAGAACCCACTAGAAATTTGGAGTAATCTGAAAATTCAGCTCCTAGGTAATAATAGGTAAACTTTACCTATACCTGAAAATACATCCTGATATATAGATAAAAATTTACTAACCTCTGTATCAATTAAACCATATTGTCAAGTTGGATCAAATTCAGTCGTATCTCGTCCTATGATAGGAATTCAATCACCCTTCACAATCACAAAACTAAGGTTGTTAAATATTTTTCCTTTAACTTCACAATCTAGTACAATAGTCCCTAATGGCTCTATTATAAATCCACCAAATGTAGTCAACTGGTTGTTGTTACTTTGCATTTCATATTTTTTTGGATTTTTTTTATAATAGTTTAAGGGAAGAACGTTGGCATCTGCACCAGAGTCTATTTTGAAATCAATAGCCAATCCATCAATGTAAATAGTTTGCATCCACACATTTGTTTTTTCTTGCTTCTCGATGAACATTGAATCGATTGTAATGTTAGAATTTCTTTCCTCCTTTACCCATCAAGTAAAGATTTATGAAAAACAAATAATACACCAAATTACCAAAAATACTTATTATTTATTATGTTTACAAATATTTAAGCTAAACAATATTTTTACCACCTATAAACACAAGGGCAGGTTGGTTCTGGTCCTGTTTGATCGATCTCGGTATGTATAGGTATTAAACAGGTATGACAAAAATAAATAAGTGACTCTTAACCATTATAATTATGTATAATTCTTATTACTATCTCCCTTTCCCGTTGGTTAGTACTGCATACCTTGCAGGTCCGGATACTGTATTTTAAATTTTAACTTGGTCTTTTCTCCAATATTCAAATGTCTTGAGATACAATTTATTATTGTGCTTCTTTGGTACTGTATATAGTATGGTTATACCATACACTACCACCAGGTAGTTTTTGCCCTGTTACATGTCAAAAAAAACGCTATATTATCATTGTTATGGACTAAATAAGGGTATAACCCATGCTAACAAAAGATTTGATTAACTAAAATTACTCTCCTTCATACTATTAACTTTAGACAACTAAGCAATAAAGAAAGATTATAAAAACTTATGATTTCAGAAGAGTGGAAGATTTACACAATTTAATTAGGTACTAACTTATGTCAAACTTTCATCAAGTACTATTAATTTGGATCATAAACATGATGATTCTACATTTATTGTTTTACACAAATACCAATTACCTTGAAATATATGTAATTAACAGGGATAAAGGATTTTTAATATGAGTTTATTGAAGTTATGGAGAGGATAAGCTTTGTATCCACCCACCAATGACAAATCTCGACAATTCTTACTGAAATACTATTATTTATAGAAACACAAGTATTAAAAGCTTTACAATAGGTTAAATTAATAAGAAATTTATCTTTAACTGACCTTTTTCTCGGGCTTTTATTAATATTTTATTGGTTTTTATTAAAGTGCCGCCGGTAACCTATAAACCAGCCGGCATGTACAATTTTATGCGCTCTTCAGCCAATATACTCGAACTTCGAGCTATTTAATTTAATAATCCCTTGATTATAATATTCCTGAAATAAATTCGAGGACTTCTCTTTTCAAGATCTCAGTAAATTAGCAAAATCAGAACCAGCGCGTGAGACTTTTTTCAGATATCGATCCACAGACTCGAGAGTCATCCGTCTCGACCGTAGCTCCCATAGACGAGGCAAAGACACACTCGTCCGTACATCCAAGAATATGAGTAATGTTTGTTTGTTTATATTATTTACTAAAAATACTTAAAGGACCCCTTTTCATTTGAAATTACGTTGATTCATTGCAAAATAACTTGTATTTGAATATAAACATGCAAGTGCATTTATACTCAACGAGGAATTTATTAATTTACTAGGAATTTGTCAACATTATTATTATTACACTTTTTAAAGAGGATTTTACAAGAAACCGACATCGGAAACATTAAAATTGCCCAAAAAAACTTTTTCGAGAAGGACGCCGGTCGTTGGATAAAGAGACTATCTTTGTATATACTGACTAGCCTGTTTTGATACGCTAAACTCTATGGTTTTGTCTATGAACCACGATCAAGGTGAGTCAAACTAGCATTTTAAAAACAAATTAAAAGTTAAAATGACATAAGGAATTGACATATGTCATTATGACGATGTAAACAACATGAAACAAACAAACATTAGTGATTTTACTTAACTCTGATGCCTTTATGTGTAATTAAGACGGTAATAAGTGATAATAAGAAAAAAGAGTGTTACACAATATGTAAAAATTCACATCCTTGACCATTTTCTTCATTAAGTTCCTGTATATTATGGCCATCTTTCTTTTTAATTAACTTACACTTTAACTGAAAATGATTGTATATTTCACAAATTTTGCATTTTTTAACAAACGCTGGAAATTCATTGATGCATTTAATTGATTAATGAATTTAATTGATCACCAAAATCACATTTTTCTGCCAACAATCTCAGCTCAGTAAAACATGTGTCAAACTTCTCTGATTCAATTTGATCTCTTTTAAAAAATTTATTTCTATTAAATACCACGTTTTTACTAGGTATATAATATTGATCAAATTTTACCAACTGTAGTGGGGGGCCTGACAAGCGGTGAAGATTAACAACTCCGAAGAACTTTTGAAGATAATTTATTGCAAGTAACAATGGTGTAATAATAATGCTTAGTGAGAAATCTAATTTCCACAGCCCGTTCCACAATGTGGAAGCACCACTGAGGTTCCCTAATTGTATCTAGTAATTGTTCCGCAATGCAGAAGCAACCGTAGTTAATTGATTTCAGTAAAACTACAGCGACACCTTATATAAATCAATAGCAGCAAACGTTAGCGAGTTTCAAAGGATGCCTACCGCCATCTAGTGAGCGGAAGATGTACTAACGCCCATTGTTTACACGTTCGTGCGCTGGCGCGTTTCAAGGGATGCCTAGCGCCATCTAGTGAACGGTAGCTGTCCTGTCGTCGGATATTACGTGTTCGTGTTTGGGGTGTTACTGTTGTATATGTATGCATGTAGGTATTTGGATATATTTTTTGTAACAGACTTCAATAAACAGTACGTGTTAAACCACAGTGAGTTTCACTTGTCTCCGTACACCTCCGATACATAACAGTGGCGACGATTATTTGAGTACCCACAAATAGAAAAGCATTATGTCCGCTTCGTATTTTGGAGTATTAAATACTTTTGACCGTAATAGCCAATCGTGGAAAAGCTACAAAGGAAGGATTTTGCAATATTATATCGCAAATGATATCGATCAGCAAATAGATCCCACTGCTGCACTGGCAGGAAAAGGAAGGCGATTCTTCTCAGTGCGTTGACGGAAGGCACCTACAAGCTCATGGTGGATTTGTCCTTACCCAAGGACATAGGCAGTGTACCGTTCGAAGACATTATTAATATTCTGGACGGACACTTCACTCCAAAACATGTAGGATTTAGTGAGCGACACGACTTCTATTCGGTCACACAGCAAGTCGGGGAATCATACACCCATTGGGCAGCGAGCCTTCGAGGGCTGACGTCACGCTGCGGGTTTTAAACGTAGAAGAAGCACTACGTGATCGGTTCATCATGGGAATGTGCGCCGGAATGGAAAAGGAGAAGTTGTACTTACATGATTTGAATGACCTTACACTGGCGAAGGTCGTCGAGCTAGCGGAAAACGTCAGCAGCGCGCGCGTCGCCGCCGCCGCGGCTAGCGCGGTTCGGGATAGTCCAGTGTAAAGATACTAAAAAACGCGAAAAATCGTAATGAACAAAGAAAGTGTTGTGTTTGCGGTTTTACAAATCACGACACCTCCGAGTGCAAATTTGCAAATTACGTGTGTAAAAAGTGTCACAAAAAAGGCCATTTACGTAGGATGTGTAAAGTAAAATACGTGATGGATTGCGGTGACCAGGGTGAGGATTCAGAAGGCGATGACGGTAAGGTGTTTTACATTCGCTCGTTACGGGGTGAACCCATGGTGGAAACTGTGGTTATTAATGACATGCCATTCCAATTTGAAATTGACAGTGGTTCTGCGGTTACTGTCATTTCCGATTGTACGGGATTAAGGTACAAAATAAATGAATATTTGTGTTTAAATACGATGTATATTTTAGAGCTTTTTATGGACACAAGAGACGTGCGTTCACTACGAATTCTATGTCGCTCTGGAGAGGGGGGCGACACCGGCGACCGATTTTGCGCGATGATTCCGCCCGCGCCCGCGCCTGGTTACCCCTCGCCGCCCGCGCACTTCTCTCTTCATGACGGCGTTAACATCTTCCCCGCCTTGGAAGAAGCTTCTTTCAATTCCTCGTGCTCCGATGAAACAGGCAAAGGACAAACTCTATTGAGAGCGCGCCGTTCTTAGCCTCTGTTTGTTACGAAATCGGCTACTCGAGGTATTCCATCATTGCCGGGATGCAGCCGCTGTACTCTGCCGAGTATCCATTTAAGAGGTGGTAAATTTGGATCCTTCAATACGACCATGTCACCTTCTTTAACTTTTCCTTTATGAGAACGCCATTTGGTGCGCTGTTGCAGTTCCGATAGATACTCATTACTCCATCTGCTCCAGAAATGCGACTGAAGCTGCTCAACCAGTTGATACCTCGTTCGAATGTTGGTCTCCGTTGTGTGAGGGCTTGGTAGTGACGTAAGCGGCCGTCCAATTAGGAATTGCCCCGGGGTCAATGGAGAGAAATCGGATGGATCGGGTGACAAAGGAGTTAATGGTCGGGAGTTAAGAATTGCTTCGATTTGCGTAAAGAGCGTGTTTAACTCCTCGTAAGTAAGGCTAGTGTTTCCTGCTACTCTTTTGAGGTGATGTTTAGCACTTTTAATACCGGCTTCCCACAGTCCGCCGAATGTGGGTGAGTAAGGAGGCTTAAAGTAAAATTGTATGCCCTCATTAGCGGTAAAATCGGTTAAATTATTAAGGTTGGCGCGCAGTACCCTGCCCAATTCATTGTTCGCCCGAACAAAGTTTTTGCCATTATCACAGCAAATATAAAACGGTTTTCCTCTTCTAGCAATAAACCTCCTAAGACAAGAAATAAAGGCGGAAGTTGAGAGATCGCTGACTGTTTCTAAATGTATAGCTTTTGTAGAGAAGCATATGAAAAAACTTAAGTAACATTTTGTTGTTCTACGGCCCTTTTTGCTAGCTATTAGGAAAGGGCCAGCAAAGTCAACACCAGTAGTTTGAAATGGAAAGGCCGGAGATACTCTATTGTTAGGTAAGTTACCCATATAAGGTGCAATTGTTTTACACTTAAGCTTTGTGCAAATTACACACTTACGAACTGTTCTTCTGGCTAGTGCTCTACCCCCAATAGGCCAGAAAATTTCCCTAAATGTACTCAGCAATAGCTGAGGGCCAGCATGAAATAAACGAAGGTGCTCGCTTGTCATTAATAATTTTGTAAAATGATGTTTCCCATCTAATAAAGCTGGATGTTTTTTAGTGTAAGTAATATCAGCATTATTTAACCTACCACATACCCTTAGTATTCTGTAATCATCAAGAAAGGGTGATAGTTGCAAAATATGTGATTAAGTGTTAAGTGATTTTCCTGTACTAAGAGTATCTAACTCTGAACTGAAAGATTCTTGTTGACACATTTTAATTAAATACGTAAGAGAATTTTGAAGTTCAGTTTCATTAAGAGAACCTTTTATCTTGCGGTTAGGGTTTCTACAATTGTGAACAAATCTAAAAATGAAGGCATATATTCTTTTCAGTTTTATAGGATTTGAATGATTATTAAACAATATAAATGGATTTACAGCATTCTGAATATGAAGGACTTTAATCTCAGGTAAGTTAATAGTAATATTTTTTAATTTTGCTATTCAGATTCTTGTTTTAAAAGAAACGGAGGACCCTGCCACCACAAAGAAGAATCCACTAAAATTTTGGGCTCGACCCCCCTTGAAGCTAGATCTGCCGGATTGACATCTGTTGGTACATGTCTCCAGGATTTCTCGTCTGTCAATTCACGGATTTCATTGACTCTGTTGCAAACGAAGGCCTTTAAGAGTTTTGGCTGAGTTCTAATCCAACATATTGTAATTGATGAGTCAGACCAAAACGTTTTGCTACTAATTTTGCAACGAAGAGCTTCACTTACCTTAGTTGTTAGCCGTGCTCCCAAAAGGGCAGCACATAATTCAAGTTTTGGGATAGTAACCGGATCTAAAGGGGCTACTCGAGTTTTGGCACATAATAGATTTACGGTCACTTTTCCATCCACGTTTATAGAGCGGACATAAACGCAAGCTGCGTAAGCGTCTTGTGAAGCATCGACAAAGCAATGAAGTTCCGTCGTAACGGGAAATGCACATATTACAAACCTGGGGACTGATAGTGAAAGTAATATATTTAAGTTGGCAATTATTTTTTTCCATGTAGCCTCAATATCACTTGGGACAATATCATCCCATGCTAATGTTGTTTTCCATAAACCTTGCAATAAAATTTTAAGAGTAATCGTGCATGCGCTTAATAAGCCTAAAGGGTCAAAAATCTTACAAGTGTTTGATAAAATAATTCTCTTAGTAAATTTTTGATTATTTTTATTTAAATTTATCTGGAAACTTAATGTGTCGGTTGTTGGAGCCCATAAAACTCCTAAAACACTAGACTCCTTGGATAAGCTGAGTGACTCAGATTCTGTTGACTCTGAAAATACTTGGGGACAATTCGTTCGAAATTTGTGAATGGGAAAACATGCTGATGCAAGTATTACATGCTGATGCATTATAGTCGTAGCATTTAAATTTGTATGATGAATGTTTAATTTGTGTCAAATGTGTAAAACTGTGTACTGAGGGTTTAATTTGTGTGAAATGTGTAAAACTATTGTTATTTTTATTTCATTTTGTTTATATTTTTATTAAAATTTTTTATTTGTTTTTCTTTGGCATCCACGGAAGACCAGCGTCGCGGCTAATGTTTTAATGTTTTACACATGCTGAGTGGAGACCAATTTGGCATACTTAATGTAAATTGAAAGTTTACTATGTACTATGGTTATTTTTTTTTTAATAATTGCCAAATAAACTTTTTTCTTTCTTTCTTTCTTTTTTCTTTACATCAATTATAGTTTTATGTATGTGAAGTATAAAGTCTCTTCATTTGAGCAGCCTGTGAGCAAATCATCCACGTAGAAATCGTGTTTTATTATTTCCGATACTAAAGTGTCTTTGCATTCTAAAGCCAATTGAAGGAGACACCTGGTGCTTAAGTATGGCGCAGATGATGTGCCATTTATTGGATCCACAAGAAGTATTATTTTTGTTCTTGCTTTTAAATCTCGTTTCGGATCTGTACACGTGGGATTTTCTATGCAATCCCATAACTCTTCATGCTGTGGATACGTTTTTACAGCGAATTGCCAAGTGGCATAGTTGTCACGACCAATTAATTTATCTATTAGTGCAATTGAATTGTTCCCAGACATTTTAAGTATAACTTTTACGGAAACGCCGGTCACAATTTCACTACTGTAGGTTATGTCTTAACCGGGACACTTTTACACAAAAATTACGAGACTTGACAATATATTGTTGCTGGGGCTTTTCTGGGCCCATAACCTGTTAATTTTAGTAAAGGTATTTATAGTTTTATACTGATTAAGATAGATTTGATTTGGAATTAAAAACACTCTTTCAGCCAACAGAACAGATAATGTATTTCTTATTAAGTCATAGAGCACAGATTAAAATATACACTTGTTCTACAGAAGGCGCCAAATTTAAAATATTCAACAAATGTTACTTTTAAGACGGCCACCAAATAAAGCGTTGTTTTTAATATAGAACGCAGCCATTTCAGATGCACTAAAGTACCGTTCCGTTTTATAGTGAGTTTGACATTTAGACGCAGTTTTAGCACTGTTAACATTCATTAATTTGATATTTCGTGCATCGTTTTTTGTACAGTTTATTTCATTTAAATTATTGATAAGGTTACTTAATAGTAAGTGTTAAGTAATAGAAAACAGACTTAAAATAATTGTAATGAAGAACAACAGTGTTCTATGTTTTTTTTATCTGTGGTATCTCTCTCTTCCGTTGTAACCCTTGTTGAATTAGCTGCGTTTTACATCTTTTACTGTGTTTCAATTAATTCAGGCACTGGTGACCACCCAAAATAATTGCAGGTTATGGGCCCAGGGCTCCTGAAAACGAAAAAGGTCACTATAAAAACAGTGTACGTATAAAGTGCCATAAAAAATTTTTTGCAAGCCGTGTTAGCTCGTGTTGAGTTGAAAAGTGAAAATGGCGGACGAATTAACAAAAATAGAAATTCTGGATGATAACACTTGGTTCCAAATGTGGAAATTTCAAATGGGAATACTATTAGCGTCAAAAGGACTAACAAATGTTTTAGACTCTAGTGAACAAGTAAAAGGTGAGACATCAACTAAAGCGGACGCCATGGCGCAAAACATTATTGTACAAAGTATTAGCAAAAGATACATCCCGATGTTATACGAATGTGTAAGCGCTAAAGATATGTATACGAAATTATGTGAAATGTTTGAAGGAAATGAAGAGCGTAATAAAATGTCACTTTTACAAGAATATTACACATATAAATTAAGTAAAGAGTGCCCCATGTCGGAAAACTTCACAAAATTGGACAACATTTTATTCAGACAAAAGAAATTATCAGTAAATTTTGACGACAAGATGGTCAAATCTAAGATTATAACCTCCTTGGATGAAAGCTACAACACTTTTGTGACAGCGTGGGAATCTACTTCCTCAAGTGCAAGGACTCTCAAAAAACTCCAGATGAGACTGGCCAGTGAAGAGGAGAGAAGGAAACCTAGTGTGGAACCTGTCGCTCTTGCTGCAGTTTCATCAACAAAGTCGGTAAAAATTTTAAGATGAATAAAAGTTCAGTAGTATGTTATACTTGAAAAAAGCCTGGCCATTATGCCAGAGATTGTAGAAATTATTTGTCTATTTGTAAAAAACCTAACCATAGGGATAAAAATTGTTTCTTTAAAAATAAATCGAATAATTTGCAAAAAAATAAAAATACAGTAGCTCTTCTAAGCCTTCATGATACTGATAGTAATATAAGATCTGAAACATTTGTAATTGATTCTGGGTGCGCAGTGCATATGGTAAACAATGAAAATATTTTATGTAATGTTCAAAGTGATTGCACTAAAATATGTATTGCGAAGCAAAATAATAATATGTTTGCCAAATATAAAGGTGATTTCATAGGTAGTAATTATACTGTGAATAACATACTGTGTGTACCAGACTTAATACATAATTTATTGTCAGTTTCAGCCATAACTAATAATGGAGGTTCTGTATACTTCAAGGGTGATAGTGTTGAGATCCGTAGCAAGGGAACTGCAATAAAAGGAATGAAAAATTCTTCTGGCCTGTACACAATAAAATTTTGGAATAGCACAGAAGAGTCATTGCTTACTTGTAAAATAATGATTTATCACCTATTATGTGGCATAAAAAGTTGGGTCATCCTGGGAAACATGTTATGAAGATACTATCAACAGTTGCAGATGGCATAAAAATAGAAAATATGAGTGAAGAAGAAAGTAAGTCACTAGATACTTGTGAAATATATAACTTGTGATTTTGAGTTGGTTGGGACTTTTGAATATTCGTTGAGTTAATTATGCGCATTGCCAAAATTGCCGCGTTGCCAAAATCGTTGAATGAAACAGAGGATAGATTTAGCAGGTTTTGCAGTAAACAAAAAGCCGTTAATTTGTTGCGATAGCCGTTTGTTTGTTGTAATTAGCGGCTAAAAAAGCCGTTCGTTAACGTCCACTCCTAAACTTGAATAATTTATTTTCTCTTTTTGCTAAAGCTCTTATTATCACCACTATTATCAATGAACTCACAAGTGTCACTATTTGTTTTTGTGTCCAACAAATCTTTGTCCAAAACATAACCTACTGAGAAAAGGTTAAACTTCAACTCTGGAACATATAACACATTACTTCGTTCTGTTTCTATGAATCTCTGTCCATTCCATGCAAAAATAATTACAGTTCCAATTCCTTTTACAGTTATTACATTTCTATTACCAATTTAAACTTTAATATTTTGCTCTTCTTCTTTTCATATTTTAAATTAAAAAAAATTTATTTCCACACATATGTTCTGAGGCTCCTGTATCCATTATCCAGCAGTTCCCATGTCCATATTCACTGTTTTCATCACTCCAACTCATAAGTTATTTTCTGTATCCTTCTTTGATTTTAATATTCTGCATTCTGTCGATATATGATTCTCTTCTTACCATAATTGCAGGACCTTTACTCCCTACTAACATTTTTATAAGAATGTTTTACTATATGCCCCTGTTTTGCCACAGGTGTAGCATTTTCTATTTACACAGTTACTCGTTCCAACTAAAGCTACCATTTGAGAATTTTAACTTAGACACCTCTTAACTCTTCGATTGTTTGCTTGTTCTCATCTGTTGATTCCCATGCCGAACAAAAATGCTTGTATTGATCGGGCAAGCTCATAAGAGTTTTGGTTATAAACATTGTACCACTTAGAGTTTATCCTGCTTGTTTTAATTTATTTTTGATGTCTTCTATTTTAGATAAGAAACTAGATATTGTATCATTCTTATGACGTACTTGATTTTGTGTCCTATGTCCCCTAGATGGGGCAGAAATTTGTTTGCTAAGTGCCCAGGCTTTCTACAACAAAAACACATACATGACTTTTGTGTTAACCACTTGCAGATAATATTTTTCTACCTAGGGTTGAATTTTTCTCACCTCATTTTCGGCACTTTAAAATTCTATAGCCAACTTAGCTGCTTCTTCGAACGACAGATGGTCACCCATCGTCAACAACTTCCTTGTGAGTTGTTCGCTATTTACCCCAAACACCAATCTTAGAGCTTCCTCTAGGAAAGTGCTGAAATTGCAAATGGCCGCTCTTTTCTTAATTTCCACAATGAAGTCGTTTGTCCCTTTTTCTATGCACACTTATAGAATTCATAACGCCCGGCGATTGCTGACTTTTTACCACGAAATATTTCAGCATAGCCTCGATGAGTTCCTCGTAAGATTTTGTCGACGGCTTAGCCGGCGAAACCAAGTTCTTTAGAATGCCATATGTTTCTGTCCCAATTAATGTAATATACAAATACAAATATAAAATACAAATAAATAACATTTATTGAGCAGACATGCAATTAAAAATACACCTTTATGGTGTTCATATTATAATCTTGTAGTTAAACATAAGATATTTCTATAAATAACATACTGATACGCTGCTCTAACAGGTTGTAAACGATTACAACTTTGACGTAATTATAACTAAAAGAAGGCCCCCCTCCGTTTACTCCTTAGTTAAGAATACAGTTTCTAGAATCATTAAAATAATTTAATCTAATCACAATAACGTTCCATGACTCAGTGTAACCACCAACACTTAGGTCCTCGATGCTATACCGGTGTTATTAGGACACATGTCGCTTACCGGAGAACGACACTACCCGGAGTGCTGCTCATGGTGACAGTGAGCTTTAAATTAGGCCAGTGCTTACCCAGACACTGGCATCAGGGAAACAATAGAGGCGACTCCCCTATTGTTTCCCTGCCTACAACTAAAAGTAGGACAGGCTATCTGTAACAAATTACACAAATCCGTAACAGATCGCCACGATTCTCATCAAAACTAAGATAATCCTTGTAAATATTTCAAAGGAATTAACCTATAATTCTTAACTACGAGTAATTCCAAGTCGGGGATTGACCTTATATTTAATAGGTTGCGCAGACGACGACGATTCCTTCTGTGCTCTAAACGTTCCTCGCGCAAAGCAGCCTCAACTAAAGGTATTCTTGCCGACATTATTATTTGAAAGTTTGGTTTCGTCAATTTGAGGTTAAAATTTCGAACAAAGAACTGTCAAATTCTAATTTTCATTTGAAGCTTTCACGAATTAGAGTAGGTTTAGAGAATTGAAACGTCAAACAATTTTCGGACGAACGAATATTCGAAACGAACGGAATCATGGTAGGAAGAGTGCGAAGTTTCGTTCGAAGTTTCGAATTTCGTTGAAATAGAGTAGACTCCCTGTTATTATTTTTATTAACATTTTCACCATCACTCGCACAGATAAACACACTGCTTGGCTCACCTCCATGTGCATAATTTGTACTTCCTTGTCCTCTTTCATTACTAAATCCTCGACCTCGTCCTCGACTGAAATAGTTTCCTCGTCCTGTATTATGTCCATATCCATGAAATTGTCCCGATCCATTATTATTCACGTGTCCTGAAAAATTACCCCGTCCATGTACAGTGTTATATCCACGTCCTTGTGTAGAATTATATCCATGTCCTTGTTTAGTATTATATCCATATCCTGGTTTCCAATTACTCTGTCCTCGATCTTGTCTGCACTGATATTTTTTATGTCCTTGTTTTCCACAATTGAAGCTATTAAATGCGTTCATTTCTCTTTTTTTCTTCTTCTGCCAGCAATCTATCCTTGACCGTGTTCAACTTTAAATATCCTACAGTTTCAAGTACGGCCACAACTGCCTCATATGACTTTGGCATGGATAATAATATATACTACAAAAAAAAACTCCTACAGTTTGAATGCTATTTTAAACCAAGCGTAATGTTTCCTGTTTTTGTGTCTTAAATCTTTTAAAATGTGTTATTTTATATTAAATTAATAAAGAATATTGTTAAATTTGGAACTAAACTGTTCACAGGTAATAATTTTTTCAACTCTCGAGTTAAGTAAAATTTTCTTTATGTTTAATTTCATGGATTTCAGCTTCAGCTAATGTGGACATTGTTAGTCGCGCCGTATGTGGTCGAGTATTGTCCTGCATCAAGATGAATCCTGGTCCAGCTTCTTGTGCAAACGGAATGATGTGGGGCTGTACCACATTGTTCACTTCAATTTGGGCAGTTACTGTACCCTCGTTAAAAATGACGAGCTCAGTTCTTCGTCCTAGGGTTATCCCGCCCCAAACCACCAAACCAAAACCACCACCACCACCACCACCACCACTGACCACTGTGTCCACCAAAACGGTCCATTTCATGAATACAGGGATCTGAAACCCTTTCTCCACATCGTCTCCACACTCTAATGCGTCGATCGTTACTTGAAAACTTAATCTTGCACTCATCAGTAAAGAGTACTGCAGCCCAGTCCTGAACAGTCCAATCCAGGTGTTGCCTTGCAAACCTTAAACGATTTCCACGATGTGCCGCAGTTAACGAGATACGAACCAAACGTCTTCTTGAGTCTTGCTGGCCTTCATGAAGACGATTTCTTATCGTTTGGTCGCTCACACGAGTGCCAGTAGCTCGCCGTAACGCATTTTGTATGGTACGTCTACCACGTACGCTCTCTTCGTGCGGTTAAACGGATATACCGGTCTTCTTGAGCTGTTGTTGCCCGAACTCTTCCTAAACCACGGCGTCTTGTGACACTGCCTGTCTTCTGGTATCGGTCCCAAACGTTTTGAACCGCCCGTCGAGAAATCCCAACCAATAAACCTATAACGCGCTGACTGTGACCCTCGTGGATCAAAGTAACGACCCTAGTCGCTGTAAGTGCGTCCATATGTCTCCTAATACGTGGCATTATGCAATTTACGAAACGTTATGAACTTTCTTCTCTGGTAGTTGAAGAAACACTAGTCAAGAGGTTGTGACATTTAATGTTTCAAAAGCACAGTTTTCAAGTACATTCAAGAAAACAAAAAAAAGTTACAAGTACCCACTTGATATCATTCATCGCAAGAAATGTTGTTGACACTTTAAGGAACTCATAATTTAACTAGAAGACATTGTTACAAACATTAAACAAGAGTTATGTTTATTTATTTAACAACTTTACAGGTGGCCTTATTTTGTTTTATGTAGTTTATAATTCACTTTTTCCTCATCTGATAATACTAATCCCGATTCTTCTAATTGTGTAAAAATCTCTTGCATTTTTGTCAGATACTCTTTTAGTGATTTCGACTGATAAGTCATTTCACTCAATTGTCTACCCATAAACAATTTACTTCTAGTACCTCTTTCCTTGAAATTTTCATCTAAATTTATGAACAATTAATAGGCACTTTCTTTTCTTAAGTATTCTAGGTGACTATCAGATGTCGCCGAAATAAGTATGGCTAGAGCACATGCCTCGAGAGATTTATTTTCAAAATTTGTGCTGAATGGCGAGTCTGTTTTAGCATTTATACATTTAGATTCATTTAACATGCTTTTTATCTTAAAGGCCCACATATTAAAACAGTC
Source organism: Parapoynx stratiotata (assembly GCA_910589355.1). Taxonomy (NCBI): domain Eukaryota; kingdom Metazoa; phylum Arthropoda; class Insecta; order Lepidoptera; family Crambidae; genus Parapoynx; species Parapoynx stratiotata. The sequence continues at coordinate 2,178,933 of OU342476.1, read as the reverse complement.
ACCATTGAAAGGCGAAATATTGAATTTTCCACTTTCCTTAGCAAAAACGCTACCTTGAGCTTCCTTTACAATTTCTTTATTAATTTGATTTACTGCACTTTTCCATTGACACATTAATGGCGATCAGTTAAAAGTGATCATCATTTTCAACTGTCATTTGAGTTAGCGAATAAGCCAGCTGGGCCCATAAATATTGAATTTTGAAATTAAAGATACTTGTTTTACCACACACTCGTTTATTATTTAAAACCTTTTTCACAAAATTACTTCACTGCGATTACATTTTTGACAAGACAGAACAAGTAGAGCGGATACAGAGGATATTGCTATCAATGTAACCATAAGCAACTAGATTTCGCTATACTTAATATAAATGTGAGTGTTGCTCTTTCAATATGCTCCATGCTAATAATTCAGATGTGTCATTATCCAAAATTAAGTGATTAAATGCATTTTAAAAGTCTAATTTAGAAAATTTATTACTATCTTGTAAAGCAGTAAAAATATCTTCTATGCGAGGCAAAGGGTGATGAACATCCTTTAAGAATTTATTTATGTAATTTTATAATTTGCACATAAACGAATAGTATTATTTTGTGTTAAAACAGGCACTAAAGGAGTTCCCCATTTGGAATTTTCAATCTTTTCTATAACACCTAAGGATTGTAATTTACTTATCTCTGAATCAACAAGTTTGGCAAATGCATAAGGTGCAGGCCTTGGTTTAATAAAAATAGGATTAACATTACTATTTATGAGTTCCAATCTAACAGTTTCATTTTTGAAACGATATGATACCTAATTCATCATTGAAAACATAAAAAATTGATGGATTTTTGAATCAAATTAATAGGTACTTTTTTTGAAATATTTTAATTAAATTTACTGATTAAGTCTCTACTAAATAAACATTTACAACCATTCTTTACGACAACATAATCAAAAGGTTAATATTAACCTTTTGATTCAAATTATTATATTCTAATAAACCATTAATTTGACCCACTGGTATACAATTGAACCATCATATGTTTTTAATCTAATGTCACAATGTTTCAAAGAAAAAAATTTTTATTGGTCTTTATATAATTATGTGCTCAGGCATGCAGGATACTGCTGCTCCTGTATCTAGCTCCATGTTTAATTTTTTACCATCGAAAATCATACTTGTTTATTATACCTTAAATCCGGTTTTTCAATACATAATTTTGTTAAAACAGGAATTATTGTTCTATGCATCCTCTTCACATATCCATTTCTTTTGGGTATTCCAGTAGTTATTGTTATATGTTGAATTCCGTCCTATTCACAATACTCTTTAAAATCTTTACTGGTGAATGCTGTCCCTCTGTCTGATATTTAATCCTCTCTGGATTTCCAAAAATATGTTGATGTAATAATAATTTACTCAAAACTTCTCCTGTGGTAGTGCTTTTCGTTGGAAAGGCCAGGTAAACTCTGTAAAAGCATCTACAACTGTGTTACAAGACTGTTACAAAAGTTGTATTTCTTACGGGTCTCCATTAGGGGTCCAACATGATCAATATGCAATGAATGCAGAGGTGTATTTCCTTTGTCAATAAGATACAAAAATCCTTCTTGTTTCTCATTCTTCCTACTGGCTAACAAACATGGTATACAAGTTTTGATGAAATCTTCTATTTTCGTCTTTGCTGATCATCTCCAATGTTTTCTTACTTCCAAATGACCATACAGCATACGTATCTGACACTATAAAACATGTGATTCTTTGGTCAGATCCCTGCGGCGGTCAATACAGGAATATACTCGTAAAAATTACTCTCATGATGAAAGTAATGCTTGAGATGAAGCCCAACTGTTACGATTCCCGAACAACTCTTTGACAGCTGTCATAACCGTTTTATAAAATATCGGGTTTGCTACCTACTGTTTTACTTAATCATGTTTAACTATAATTATAATTACACAAATATGAACATTGTAAATATTAAGTAATGTAAACACGCAAAGTAAATGAAGAATTTATTCAGTTTTCTAGTATACACACCAAATTTTCTAAAACCGCTAACCAGTGACAATTCATTCGGCGGCCGATTTGACAGATGTCAAACGAACGTCGCGTTCAGGAATCATAACAGATCCTTCCCCACATAACATTGAAAGATCCTAACTTAACAGTTATCTATAATAACAAAAGATAAAGCCTTACACCTCGACGTACATGCAAAATCAACTAAATCATTTATTGTACATTTGTATTTATAAATCCAACCTCTTTACTGGTTTTGGAACTCTTTTGCTTCTCCGGACAACTGGTGTAGGTACCTCTGCCCCAGGTGAATCTTCTACATCAGTCCTCCGGTCCTGCCGATTCTGGTACATTAATAACATCAGGGGCTTTGTCATTTGTTTCAATCTCGTCTCCTTTCTCTTCATCTTTAGTTGTGGAATTTGGTATGAGGTATGAGTTTGGAGGATCAGAGATTGAAACAGGTGACTCACAATTATTGTCATCCTGATTTGTATTAATGGAATTTTTGATCCAACTTTCCTAACCTGATCAATATGCCGACGCCTCAGCATGCCATCATCCATCTTGATTGCATAGTGGAGAGTACCCAAAACTTCTTTTATGGTTCCCAACTTCCAAATGTCTTCCCCTGAATAATTCCTAGCCACTACTCTATCCCCAACTTGCAATGTTCGCACACCGTTCTGTTTAGATGGTACAGTGCTCCTTTTTGGTAACATCAGAGAGAAATGTGAAGTTGTCTGAAAATTAAATATCTGAAAATTAAATATCTCTGCTGGAGATTTACCTATAGCAGGATGTGTTGTAATTCTATATTGAAATAAGATTTGATTTAACTTATCTTGCATATCAGATTTATTAGCACTAAGACAACGAAGCTTATTTTTAAATGTTTGGACATAACGTTCAACTTGGCCATTAGTGGCCGGGTTGTGAGGTGCTGATCGTTTATGTAAAATGCCATGCAATTTTAGGTATTGTTGAAACTTTGGGTTAATAAATTGAGCGCCAATATCAGAAGTAACTATTTGCGGATAACCAAAAGTCGTAAATATTTTATCTAATGCCTCTAAAGTGGAATCAGTATCAATATTGTTCAAAATATGTATTTCTGGTATAAGAAGTAAAAACACCAGCAAAATCGATATGCACTCTCTCAAAAGGTTTTAAGGGATATTCCCATGTATGTTTGTGTGCTATGCTTGTAGCTCTGAGGTGCAAAGTGCACTCTACACAGTTATGAGCCATTTCCTTAATATCATTGTCAATGCCTGGCCACCAGCAGTAGCTCCTTGCTAAAGCCGGCATTCTATTAACACCAAAATGAACTGAGTGTAAATCATTAAAGATGGTTTTTCTAAACTGTGTAGGTACTAAAACTCTACATCCTCTCAGAATACAGTTTTCTTGTAAAGAAAATTCTGTTTGGTCAATGCCAAACCTATCCCTCGATTTAATTTTTTTGCCTGTTACTAATCCTTTGAGCAATGGTGTTAGTGAAACATCATTTGAAGTAGCTGCTGCAATATTAGTTACAGTAATAGGCAGAACGCTCATTGCATTCACTTGAAAAATATCGGCTTCTTCTAACAATATTGGCTCTTTTATTGCTGAAGGTAACGATGAAAATGCATCAGCATTATCATTACTTTTTGAATCTTTGTATTTGATATCCTACTGAAATCCTTGAAGAAAAATAGCGTAATGCTGCATTCTTGCAGCAGAAAGGTGAGGTAAAGACTTGGTAGGAGAGAATATTTGTATTAGGGGTTTATGATCTGTATAAAGTATGAATTTTCTACCATACACATATTGAAAAAAGCGTTTCACTCCAAACACAATAGCATAAGCCTCTTTATCTATCTGCGCCCATTTCCTTTGAGTACTATTTAGGGTTTGGGAAGCAAAATATATAGGTTGTTCCTCACCATCTGGCAAAATATGTGAAAGCACTGCACCAACCCCAGTTGGTAAGGCATCTACGGCTAGTATCAGAGGTAAGTCTGGTGAGTAATGAGCTAATACCATATCTGACATCATCAATTTTTTTATTTTTCGTATAGCTTTCTCACATTTTAAAAACCAGATCCACTTCTTAATAACCATTTCTTAATAAGGTCTATAGTGGTTCCAAAACCATGCTAATATTTGAGATGAATCTACCATAGTAGTTTACTAGACCTAGCAGAGCTTGTAGTTCTGTAATGTTTGTGGGATTTAATGCATCAACTACAGCTTTAATTTTAGTCTGACATTTGTGAATTCCCTGACAACTAATCTTAAAGCCACAATATTCAATTTCATCCTTCATAAATTCTGACTTTTCGAAGTTAATTTTTAAACCATATTCACAGAGCCTTGTAAAAACTTGTTCTAATCTTTTCAAATGAAGGTTATCATTTGGTGCTGTGATCCGTATATCGTCTATAAAACAATGAACTCCTGGTATGCCTTTAAGAATGTTCTCAATTTTCCTCTGCCACTTGGCAGGTGCATAATTCAGACCAAACATGAGTCTGGTTTAGTCATGAGTATTAGTGTACTTAAAGAAAAAGTATGCAAAACATTACCTGGAGAAACAGAATTTGCACGTGTCATACAATCCCGGAAAGTACTAAAAGTGTTGAACTTATATATCCATTCTCTACCGAGCAGTGGATGCTGACTTCCCTCAATGATGAACAATCTTACAGAATGATATTCCCCATTGATGGCAGCTGCGATGTGCAATTCCTAAAACATTAAGGTAAGAAAATCTGTGCACAATTTTGTATCTGTAGGTAATATTTCATAGTTACATATTTGTTTGAAATCATTTTGATTCATTACAGAAACTGAAGAGCCCCTATCAAATTCCATTGAAATATCAAAATTTTTAATCTTAACTTAAATCCAGAATTTTGAAAATGAATTTGCATTACAATTAATTTGCGCCTAAATCCGGAGAGTGTAAGTGTAAACTAAATTGTTTTTTAAATTTCACTGAAGAGGATCGTACGGAAATCTGTAAGTCTTACTGGGCACTGTCTGATTACTGTCATCAAAAAGACTTTATACTAATGAAAGTAACGGTACATGCCCCTTAGAAACGTTTGGTAAATGCAACCAGGAAGAGGACTGTATCACGTTGTTATTACTTTAATAAGGACGATCGAAAAATCGGGGTGTGTGAACTTTTTTTAAAAAACACTCTTTGTATATCAAATGGTCCCATCAACGACGCATTTTCTGAAGTAGGAATATCAGGATCTTTTGAAGGTCAAGACAGGCGTGGTAAACATGAACCAGTCAATAAAACAAAAGAAGATGTTAAAATTGTCAAAGAACACATCGGAGCTATCCCTACAATGGAGTCGCATTATTGCAGGAAAACATCTTTCCATCTCCAAATTGTATGAACTGTACCAAGAAAAATGTAAACATGCATCTATAGCACTTGTTTCCATCAATGTGTATCGCAATATTTTTTGTACTCAGTATAATCTAGACTTTCATAAACCCAAAAAGGATCAATGTTTGATGTGCCATAAATATAACCAAGCTAAACGTGAAAACGCCTCCGACTTTGATGTCTGGCAGCAAATGTATGATAACCACATATCTTTAAAAGAACAAAGTCGGAAAGCTAAAGAGTCTGATAAAGCTCGGGCGAATGAAGATAACAGCATTAACTCCATTACGATTGACTTACAAAAAGTCTTGCACTTGCCGACTAGTGACGTGTCTTTGCTTTACTACCTACCGTTTACAATGCTACCATCTATGAAGCTCGTTCACCAAATGATGGTATATGTTATTTGTGGTCAGTACCCCGAGTGTAAGTTTTGCGTTAAAATTCGTATACGCATTCGAACACGTTAGTCGAGCACACCAATGACGATCCGTTTTTTTGTGTCGTGCGAGTGTAAGTTGAAGCTAACGTTTCACGAGTTTCTGCGTTTGCTCACTTGAGAATGCGTTTGGTTCGTTTTATTATGTTGGTAAAGCATACGTATAACATTGATTATACGGCATATTTTAAAAGTCTGTTTTATCGTGCATATTACCATGCAAATTTAGACGTGTGTCTTTTTTATCAATTAATGTAATGCCTTCTCATTCCACCCAGAATGGGTAAGAGAGACGGCATTAATACTATTGCCGGCCAATATAATATTTTTTGTAAACAAACACTTGTGAACACTTGTTTTGGTGTCGAATGTTTTTGTACGAATGTAGATATTTTAAGTAGAAAGAAACATTAGTTTAATAAGGGACTGTGAACTGACGACAGGGCAATGAAAACCAGTGCAACGCAGTTCGAAATGCTAGTGAATTATATGGAACAGTAAGTAAGAATCAGTAAATTTACCTATAAAAAGAATCTGAGTTTATTTTATAATTATTTGCTTTTTTAGGCATGGTGATATAAATAAACCCAGCAAAAATGCCAGGGGTAGGTTACAAAACATCCAAAACTGGGAAGAATTAAAAACTTTATTAAATAGTGACGCCGCTGGTGAACTCAAAACTATTGAGAAATGGAAAAAAGTCATTAAGTGAGAATGTATTTAGTAAAATAATAGTTATAATTTTATTATATAGTATACCTTACATGAATGGTAAGCTATAGTACTAAATGTAAACTTTATTATGTATTATATAGGTATGGAGCTATCTCAAAAATAATACCAAAAAGAAAGCAGCCAAAATAAATAGGGCCACTAGTGGAACCTGAGGTGGACCCGCTTTACAAAGCAAGCTTACCGAGCTTGAGGAGCGTGTGCTCAACATAATGGGCCCACGGGCTGCTTCAGGTTTGATGGAAGTGGTAGAGGCTGGATTATCCCAAGTTAGTTTATATTTTGTAATTTAAACTTGTTTATGCTCTATGTGTACTACACCTAAGAATTCTTTTATTTAATATTTTAGGCACTGGAACGAAATAATTAAGTCGATTCTGACAAGACTATAACCTTACCACCAACACCTGGAGTAACATATGAGAGCCCATCTTTGTTCAACGTAATTGAAACAGGGTACCCAGATATAACAGGTACATAATGATTTATTATATTAATAATGCTGTTTATTATTTTACTAACCCAAAATTTTAAGTTTGTGTGTATAGTAAAACGAAAAGTGAATAAAATAATTGAGTTAAATTATTCAGTTATATTGAGCAGTAGGTATTACAGCATATTAAATGCTAACAAAAATTATTTCAGTTACTGATGAGTGGAACCTACCAGGCCCCTCATAACAGCCTCATGTTCCTCCACCAATACAGCTGTCGCCGCGACTGGCATCACCACCACAGTTTTTAACAACAGCACCGATTGGATCTTCTGAACGCAGTCACCACCCAGCTCCATGTGGACAAACACCTCCACGTCGCCAAACACCTCGACGTCGCCGTGGTTCTCCGTTGCGTCGTGCCCGATCACCGAGAAGGCGTCTTGTTGTTCCTCAAACACATATTCAAGAGGCAACACAGCACTTTCTTAGTGCTGATGCCGAATGGAGGAGTTTCCTCAAAAAGAAGCATGATGAGAAAACATATATTCAAAAAGAAAGACTTCGAATACGAGAAATGGAGCTTAAGGCATAACAAAGTTGGCAGAACATAGCTGAATGTGCCCTATCTTTATTAAAAAGTGTACTAGAAAGGAACCCTTAGAGAGAGTATATTGATTATATTAATTATACTGATTATATTAATTATTTTAATATTTGATATTTTTTGTGTACCATTAATTTGATTTCTCTTTGTTATTTTATTTTATTTTTTATTTCAAACTTCAATAAGAATTTAAATTTATTAATTTACTTAAAAATTTGTATTATGCATGTTGTGGTTGCCTATAAGTGTGAGAGCAGTCAACTTATTGTAACCATACTTGTAACGATAAATGTTCTTACTGTCTCTTATGTTGTTAATCCTATAAATAAATATTTTTATTGTATTATTTACAGCTATAGTTAATTAAGTTGCCATAGTATTGTATTCTATTTATAAATAAAATAATTATAAATCACACAAACAAATTTTCAGTTTAATAAATAAAATACTAAAGTTTACATTAATGTTATATAAAACAATTTTTTACTTGAATCTAGTTAGGTATATTAATTAATTGTTTTGGATACGTTGGACTAGCCGATCTCTATATGCTCTTCCTCTGCTCGTTGTCTCCGAAGATGATTACGTTCATCTTGTATTTGAGCGGAAATCATCATTTTCCAAGCAAAAAAGTATCGTGCTAGCATTTTTACTTTCAAAAAACTTTTACTTAAACACTAAAATAAAAAATTTCCAACACTTTTCAAATAGACGATACAACTTTACATTTCACTGTCCAAATAACAAGTGAGAGAGTTTACTACTCACAAACCAAAAAGTTTACGTTTAATATCACCGTATCTGTCAAATCTGCAACCTACACTCGCAAAAACACCAAAAACGCTTCGAAATTAGTTAACTTTTACGATGCGTTAACTATACTCAGGGTCATTCGAATACTTATAAACTTACACTCAGGCATTTATTTCTGCTACTCTCCGCTAGGGGCGCTTATCACGTTTCCCATACAAATTGAGCTCTTAACGCAACTATAATAGTTGCGTTTTTTTCAATGACAAACTTACACTACGGGTACTGAAGTAGATGGGAAAAAAGGAATGTATCTGTGGATCCAACGTCTACCGCCTACTGGTACAGAAATATCAATATTTTCGGATATTTGCGGAGGTCAAAACCGCAACCAGTTTCTCTTATGTTTAATGTTGTACCTAGTTCAAGATACCCACCTTACGGTGATCGAGCACAAATATTTAGAGTCGGGCCACACGCATATGGAGGTCGATAGTATGCATAGCGCTATCGAAAGTCAAATGCGTCTTATGCCCATTTTTTCAATGATAGATCTCTGTAACGTCGTAAGATTGGCTAGATCGAACAGAAAACTAAACAAGAAGAAAAAAGCAAAGAAACCTTATGAACCTTATAATGAGCTTCTCTGATATCTTGGACCTAAAAGATTTGAGAAATAACCTAATATTCAACAGATCAATTGATTCTGAAGGACAAAAGCTGCAGTGGCTGAAGGTAAAATGCTTCAGGTTTAAGAAAGAGCGGCCTAATATTGTTCAATATAAATACGACTACATTTCCGATTATAAACAACTGAATGTATCAAAAAAGAAAAAGGTGTTGATGCCTTAGACCAGATATGTGCGGCTTACTCAGTAAACAGGAGGAGTCAAAGTCAATATAACAACAAAATTATATTATATATGTATGTCGTGTACAGTAGCGATCAAAAGTCATCATCCAGTATCTTAGGTTGCGTGAAGCGTTGTTGTGGATTTACGACGTTTGTCTGTTGAAACATATCGCAAGTTCCTGTATTTCTCACACACACATCAACAACTATCGCGCGTGGACGTGCACGCAAAATATACTTGTTAAATTTATCAGTATAGTACAATACCATTTGGTGGAAACGGTGGTCGAGGCGATGATTATTCTTGAAGTTGCGAGTTCGATTCTCAGGGAAAAAGGCAATGTTATTTTAGTTTTTATTAATAATTATTGTGTTCTACAAAGCAAACATTCTTGTTTCATTGACATTATGTTAGGAAATATTCCAGAAAAAAATCTAACAAAATTTGATGTTTTCGAGGAAAAACATGAGGGTAACTTTAAATAATATTATTATACACTTATATGTTTCAATGAGACTGAATAATATGACGTTGTTGTTTGGTAAACTTTGTGACGAGCGCTTCTGCTATTACGAGTTGTATTATTTTTAACAAATTAACTGAAATGCCAGCAAATATTAAAATTCAAGACAGGGCGAATATTGTGGCCCTTTATAGGAATGGTTATAATATAACCAAAATTTCAAATGAAACCGGGGTGACGATAAGTTGATATAATGTTTAATATTTGCAGCTCAAGTTTATTCTGCTATATTTTTTTAATCGTAAGATATTAAAACATACTTTATTTTGTTTATAGAGGCAAACTGTTTGTCGGTGGATAAAGAGAGAAGAAGAAGAAGGGACATTAGCTAGTCGCCCTCGATGTGGTCGGCCACTAGTAATTAATCAGATCCAGAGACGGTTAATGGTGGATGAACTAGACGCTTTGCCGCTTTATTCGATACTTCTTTGCCCACCGTTTATCGAGCACTTCGCACTGAAGCTTTACATCACCGGAGACCAGCTAATAAGCCATTTTTAAAGCAGATACATAAAGACCAGCGATTACGCTTTGCTGAAGAATATTTAAACTTCAATTGGGAGACTGTAATATTTTTAGATGAGAAGACTTTCAAGTCTAGTCAAAAAGGAAGACTTCATTTATGGCGGACAGACAACACTCGCTGGTCTGAACGTAACATTATTCCCAATACTGAAGGCCGAATAAGTGTTAATATGTGTGGGTGGATTAGTGCTCGAGGACTATGAATTTATACCTACGCGTGCTGATAGCTCAAATTATGTGGAAGTGTTAAATGATGTAATGCTACCTACTGTGCGTGCTGTTTACCCCTTTGAAAACCTACAAGAAATAAATTTTGTCCATGACAATTGTCCAATACGTCGTGCAACTAATGATTGTGAATGGTTTACCAACATCCGGATATAAAAACAAAACAAAACAAAAAAGAAAACTCATTAAAGCATAAGGTTCTAATATTTTCAGATAGGTTTTAAAATTAATAATAACCTTTAATAAAATTACTATTACTAATAGTCCGCTCCGAAGCTAAAGTAATGAACGCATCTATTCCGCAGGGCAGTGTAATTGGTTGTTTACTATTCCTTATCAACATAAATGACCTACTTAAAATTATTAAAGAACCGTGTATTTTATTTGCAGACGATATCTCAATACTCACATCATACCCAAATAATAATAATATAGACAGCAAACTCGATACAATATTAGAAAAAACAATAAATTGGATGAATTGTCACAACCTATAAATTAATTACAGTAAAACTAAAATCACTACAAACTTTCGACCTATTTCAATATTACCAGCATTTAGTAAAGAATATGAGAAAATGATGCTTTGAAAATTATTTTATTCCAATAAAAAATGAATGTGTAAATTCACATATTTTCTTTACAAGAAAACAGAAATCTGTAGAAAAATGGGATATGTACATAGTGGAACTGAAAAAATTTGCAGTGGACTGCAACTTGGGAGATTTAAAACACAGATTAATCAGAGATAGAATAGTAGCAAGAATAATTGATTATAATTGATACGCACATCAATACAGTACATAATATAACCTTTCTCAGTTGCACTCTTTACAGAGAAAAGATTTGTTTTCAGGTTAGGAACATAAAGTGTATTATCTAATGTTATTTTGGTCGATTCTTTACCATTGTTAATGAGAACTTCCACCATTCCACAACCTTCAGCATTGGCCTCAGATCCATTTCCCACAATAACTGATCTTCTATACACAGGTGTGTACTTACAAATAAATCACGATCACAACACATGTGTTGGCTCGCTCCAGTATCTACTATCCAATGTGATTTTTGCAATTCATTATTTTAATACTATAAATGCATTACTTATTATTCTTGCTCTCTTTGTATTTTCTGAAGTAGCATTGACTTTTTAAATGGCCTACTTTGTTGCAATAGTAGCACATCTGATCCTCCTGTGTTGAATCATTTTTATTCTTGACAACTTCATTAAAATGTTGTTTTTATTACTAAAGTTTCTGCTTGCAACTAAAGCCGTTTATATTTTTTGAAATGTTCTTTTATTATTTTTCTTTATTTTAAATGTAATTTCTTATTGTCTGCGTTATCCGGAATCAACGACGATGACATGGTAAGATTTGGTTTCCTTTTTTTTTTAAATGTTTTATTATTATTTCAAAACTTAACAGAGGCAGAAGATAAAAAAAATATTTGTTTAATACTTTTAAATTTTCTTTCATCATTAATCTTTATTTTTAAGACTTAATTCTGTCTTTTAATTAAAATATTTTTTTCAAATAAAAATTTACTTCTTAATCTAAGGTTTTTTTTTGTTAATTCTACTTTTCACCAGCTAATGCGTAGAAAATTAAGTGGGGTTTTATGGTTTTTTTTTTTTGGCTGAACAGTTTCACGAGTTAAGCCGCAATTATATTTAACCCACGCCGCGTGTCGCCACGCTGCCTGACGCAACGGCGGGTTATTACATTTGCGTGTCGTGTCGCCGCGCGCCCTGACGAAAATTCGCCTCAGTCAGTACAGTGGAGGCCTTTGGAGTAAACGTCTACAATGTTTTCTTCAGACTCGGATACGGATTTTGAAGAAAATGTAGCATACCTGCTCATGTTAAGCCTACTCAAAAAGGAAAGAAAGAAAAGGAGATATTGGGTACATCCAATAAATACTTCAAGAGGAAGCCGAAGTGAATATCATTTGTTGGTGCAAGAACTAAAAAGCGATGAAATTAAATTTCAACAGTACTTCAGGATGACAAAACAACAATTCAATTACATACATTCTTTAATTGAACAAGATATTAAAAAGATTCATACCAGATTTCGCCGACCCATTGGAACAAAAGAAAGGCTAGCAGTTTGTTTGAGGTAATTTTTATTTTGTATTAAAAATCAACAATTTTAATTTTAACAAGTACGAAACTATTATATTAATCATTCAAGTACGGTGCTCAATTAAAAGTTACACCGCTGTAATAAGTGGACAAGTTTTCTTCTCCGGTAGAATTTGAATTTTGAGCCTCAGGATCGAGTATGGACTGGGATTCAGTTGAAAACTCATTTATTTCTGTAGGTGAATTATGATAGTAGTAGACTCTGGATGGCTCTGGGAGAGGCTGGTTACTTGGCGGAACTACCGTTTGAGAAACTATTCTAAGCGGTGTCTTTACTACACGGTCCATTTCAATGTTACGAATTTCAGCCTGAGAAATAGCCATATGTAAATCTAATTTAATTTTTGTTTGGTCTAATTTCGGTAGTGCTTTGACTGCTTTGCTCATACTTAAGAAAAACATGTCTGTTTCATCCAAGTCCAGTTTTGACTGTTGTTTTTGTTGCCTCAGACTATGCTGTGTCTTCATCATATCGTAAATGTCTGATAAATCAGGTTTTCTCTTCGAAGATGAGCTGCTTTGAGAATATGAACTTAAGTTGCTTTGTTTTGACTCACTTCTGAAATCAGGCGGACTTTCAGGAACTTCAGGACTTTCTGCAGGCAATTCCGATGTGATGGTCTCTGCAGATGTCGACGGAGATGATGGCGGTATCAAATTAGTCTTAGTGTTTCTCATTTCCATGTGTGGACGTAAAAAACCCATTTGATTTTCGTATTTCCATGGAGTCCCTTGCGTTGCCGCTTGCCCAGATTTAGTTTTTCGTCGTTTTAGTGCACTACAGTATGCGTTGCGTAATTTACCCCAATTTTCTTTGCATGTTTCAACTGAAACAAAAATCGTTACTTTAAGAGCTGATAGTGTTATTATATTAAACAACTATTTCCCACGGAACATAGTTCGAAATATGGAATTAAAGTTTTGTTGTTCATAGTGCCTTAGTACAAGATCATTTTAGCGATCTATTAGGTTGGGGAAAAAGTCTTTTCGCATTATAGTATGTATAAACTTGTAATAAAATCTCTTTGGCTATACTATTTGTATCTGGCTGGTTTTGGTATCATTGAAAGTTTAATTATATATTTTTTTGTTCACAGGTTTTTGGCCACTGGTAACTCCTTTCGTTCAGTGGCATTCAGTTATCGTATGGGTTTTACCACAGTGAGAAATATAGTCAAGGAAGTATGCGAAGCTATTTGGAAAAATCTAGCACCCATTGTAATGCCACAACCTTCAGAAGAGAGATGGAAAGAGATTGCAAAAGATTTCCAAACATATTGGCATTTTCCTAATTGTCTTGGCGCATTGGATGGCAAGCATGTAAACATAATATGCCCAATAAATGCTGGATCAACCTATTACAACTATAAAAAAGATCATTCAATCGTATTGCTTGCTTTAGTTGATGCTCAATATAAATTTGTTATGATAGATGTAGGGGCGTATGGCCGTAACAGTGATGGTGGTGTATACGAAAATTCCGTGATGGGGAAAATGTTCGAACGGAACCAACTGAATGTTCCACAGAATACTCCAATACATCAAAATTCTGAACCTATGCCGTATACTATTGTGGCTGATGCAGCATTTCCTTTAAAAACGTACCTTTTAAAGCCCTACAGTAAAGCAAAGCTTGTAAACAATGATTCTAATAAAGTATTTAATTACCGTTTATCACGTGCTCGAAGAACTGTAGAAAATGCTTTCGGAATTTTAAGAGCAAGGTTTCGCATTTTTCAAGGACCTATGCAAGTACAACCGGATATGGCAGACATAATCGTACAAGCTGCATGTGCCCTTCATAACTATTTGCGTACCGAAAAATCGCAAGAAATTGAAGAAAATTATCTAAATTCTAATGAAAGTCAAAGTTCTCAAGACGGTCTCTCTAATATTGAAATTGTTGGAAGAAATTACTGTCAAGACGCTATTGCTGTTAGAGAAAAATTTAAAGAGTACTTTGTTTCTCCAGAAGGACAAGTACCGTGGCAAATGGATATGATCAGACAAGGCAGAATAGACTAGAGTCTGTCTCATTCATCATATCATAATCATCATCATAATCCCAAGTTACTCTAAACACCTATGTACTTTTAAATTTCCGAAAAAAATACTTAAGTATCAACAATTATCACAATAATATCGTCGTTACCCGCGAATAATCGTCATTAAAAAATATAATAGTCATTTCACACAATCAACAATATAGGTACTATAAATAACACTTTTGCACGATATTCGCGGAGAACATCGATATCCATCATTGATAGATCTACCTACTTAAAAAAATAAAAAAAATACAGTTACATACCTGGTAGTTTTATTTTTAAAGATATTTCCTCCCACGCCGAATTTCTTTTTTGTTGGTCTTTATAATCTTTGTGTTTTTGATTGTACAATATTTCATAGTTTCTAACGACTTCAATTAATTCGTCTGACATTTTTAAACACACGTTCACTGTTCTACGTCGCCACTCGGCTGTCAGCGCGTGCCCACGCGTTATTACACTAGACCCGACTGAGCTGACGCGTCACAACCCCCACCACCGACCCCACGCCGATCGAAATCGCTCGGTCTGCGTGGCGTCAGCAGGCTCTGCGACACGCGGGACGGGACTAATGTAATCACTCCAGTACTAAATGTATGTAACCGATAGCTTACCCACGTGTTGCGACACGCTGCGTGGGCTAAGTATAATTGCGGCTTTAGTCTCAGATCGTTGTACTCCTGCCAGTATGTTCCTGATTTAACATACCCAATGCAATGTCCGGTGACCAGCTTACAACACCACCCAATGAATTCTCCCGATTTTTCACTGTTACAATTTTTGCGATGGAATCGAGTGTATGAGAAAGTGTTTGATTCCTGATAAAGTATCTATCATCGGTTAGAATAGCTGTATCCACTATTAAGTGAGATCCGTATTCTATATAGCGTGTGTGTATGTGCGACTTGTTTTGTGCCCTAAATCTATAGCCTCTTGCATGAAACTAAGGTCCGTATTACAGAACGCGACTCAAGCACCGTTTGAACTCCAATCACGTAAAGCTAGTTTTAAGCTGAGATTACTACTTGAGTGCTCATCTTATTATAAGTTGAATCTAGTATTGAGAACAGATTTCGAACTCAGATCAAAATTGTCTATGAAACAATTATGATTTCAATTACACTTTTCCTAAGATTGAAGCCGTATTGAAGTACTGATAGCCAGTTCCATTTCAAGCAGACTAGCAGACACGATTTAAATTTATTATGTTATACGGATATGTATATGAATATTGTATTCATACAAATGATCGTTAAAAAGGTAGTATTAAGTGATAAACGTCATTTAACATTTATTTCGTACCTTATTTATTTTAATAGTTGCTTTTATAGCCCATCATTTGATGTGCATAGCGTAAAACGAAACAAAAGGTGTCGATTTGACATATTTGTTCTATTTAATCTGTGCCCGCGACCGCAATTTGAAAACTTTTGAATTTAGAGTATGCTGGAGGAGCGCGGGAATTTCGAGGAGTTGAGGCGGCATTTTTTAAAGTTATTAATTATATTTAATTTTTCTACTAATTTCTTGGTGCAAAAGTTGCAAAATAACACTCATTCAAGTATTTGTTTTGAAAATTTAATGAACAATGGGGAAGCAGGGCGCTACTAAGCGGAAGAAAAAAAAAGTGGATGATCCTGAGTCTGATGAAAACGAAGAAAAGAATATTGAAAATTCCTCTGAATCATCTTCGGAATCGGAGGCTGAAAAAGATACCGATAAGTACAAGCCATATTATGTTACAGATTACATCAGAAGATATCCAGAGCAGTCAGCGGGTACAGAATTTGTTGTCTTTGTAGAATCCTCAGATTCAGAGAAGTCAATTGGTTCCAGGGACTTGTTGTCTCTTTCATCTTGTCTAAAACGATTTAACAAGGGTGTCAAATATTTGCGTACAATAAATAAGTTTAAAATTGGTATATTTTTTGAAAAACCGGACTTAGCCAATGCATTTTCAAATAATAAAACCTTTCTAAATGACTACAAATTTAAAGCCACGATACCTGCTTCGTCTACAGAAGTGACTGGAGTAATTAAGAATATTCCGACAAATATTTCGAATAAAAAGATATATACTATGATTTCCAGTACTAAGAAAATTATTTCTGTCAAGAGAATTTTAAGAAAAAGTTATGTTACCCATGGATTTATTTTACAACCTACTCCAACCGTTATCATAACTTTTGCTTCCTCAGTTTTACCAGACTATTTAGATTTGGGTGGCTGGCGTCATGATGTAGTCACCTATATTCCACCAGTAAAGCAATGTTACAGATGTTTGAGGTATGGACACTTAGCAAAGTTCTGCAAGAACTCAGAGAAATGCAGTATTTGCAAGGGAGACCATAATTATAAAACTTGTACCACACCAATAGAAAATGCTATTTGTACTCACTGTAATGGAAATCACACAAGCATTTCTCCACAATGTCCAGTTAAAAAACAAAAGATATTAGAAAATAATAATAAATTCAGACCATTCTTTTGCAGATATTGCCAATCCCGACCATTTTCCTAAATTAGTCACTAAGCCCAGAAAACAATTAGATTTATTAACACTCATTAATTCAGATACCAAATGTCTTTCTCTTTTAGTTGAAAGTATAATTAAAGTTATTAAGCTTTACAACACTGAAAATACAAGCATTAATTCGAAAAATATTTTAGAGGTTTTAAATGATACTTTTGGTAATAAGTTAATTTCACAAAATTCAATCTCCACAACTTAAAAATAGTACAATGGAATGCTCAGAGTTTACTGAGCAATCAGCATATCTTTACCCAGTTCCTCTATGAAAATTTTGTACATATTGCTCTTATTTCTGAAACCTGGCTTAGGCCCCATCACAAATTCAAAATTAAAGGTTATAATATTGAACGTAATGATTGTGGTAACACCCACAATGGTGTAGCTATATTAATTGATCATAAATTAAAATACAATAGAGTTAATCTCTACTTTGACAATTCATTGCAAAATATTGTAGTTAACCTTGAAGTTAACAAAAAAATTATATCTTTTGTTAGTATATATTGTCCAACAAATTGTGCACCTAATTTTTCCATTGTCAAGTTGAAGAACCTCTTAAATTCACTTCAAAATCCGATGTTTGTAGCAGGCGATTTAAATGCTCATCACACTTTATGGGGTTGTACCTCATCTGATACCAGGGGTAAAGACATTCTTGAATGTTTAGATGTATGTAATTTAGTTTTGTTAAATAATGGGCAAGTCACTACTGTAGGTTCTCATCACTGGAGTCCAAATGCATTAGATTTAACCATAGTTTCTCCGTCTTTGTCACTGCGATGCGAGTGGTGGGTTCATGATGACCCTTTAGGAAGCTATCATTTACCAATATTTAGTAAGCTTCATTTAATAAACGATAGCTCTCAAGTTGTGGATACTTCTTCTCTGAAAGATGATGGATTGATTTATCGTAATCACCTAAATGTACGTTTAGTTAATTGGGACACATATTCTAAATTAGTCAATAATTCGCTTGATAGCATGAGTTTTAATGTCACTAATTCATTAGATTGTTACTACAGTTTCTGTGAGATTATCAAAACAGCTGTTGAGAGGACAATGCCTTACAAACGTCATGGCGAGTTTTCCGTTTCACGTAATAGAACTTACAAACGGTCCGTTCCTTGGTGGAATTATAATTGCGCAAATGCGGTTAATAATAGTAAGCTAGCATATTTAACTTTTAAAAATAATCCAAGTCAAGAAAATTATATAAATTTTAAAAGATTACAAGCGTTGAAAAAACGTATAATCAAGCAGGAAAGATTGCAGGGGTGGACGGAGTTTTGCAATAGCATTAGTAGATTAACGCCTATATCTTTGGTATGGAATAATGTAAGAAAACTTCGATATAAATATTCTTCACAGGGAAAAAATGACTTCTCTTGGGTTAGTGACTTTCTTCATAAATTTACACCCGACTTTGTTAATTTTCAATACGTTGGCGAATTTTGTGATTCCGTACTTTCATCTCGGTCGTTCCTCATTAACCCTTTTTCCATTGATGAATTGATCTCAGCCATCAAATCTAGAAAAGATACGGCTTGTGGATTGGATTGTTTGTCTTATAAAATGTTTCGACTACTAAATAAAAACAACAGCTCAAAATTTCTGGTAATTTTGAACTCACTTTGGAGCAATTCGATAATCCCTATTGAATGGAAAACTGATTGTCTAGTGCCTATTCTTAAATCTGGCAAAGACTCTTCGATTGCTGATTCATATCGTCCGATTGCATTAACGTCGTGTGTTGGTAAATTATTTGAACAATTAATTAAACAGCGTTTAGAATTTTTTATTGAGAACAGAAAAATTCTACCATCTATTCAATATGGTTTCCGTCGAGGTGTCTCAGCGCGTGAGAGTTTAGCAAATTTTTATGTCGATCTCGCTACATCCTTAAATAATGGTGAACATGTGGTTTCTGTGTTTTTTGATATTGTCGGAGCTTTTAATAACGTAAATTTATCAGTTCTTGCTTCAACCTTAGCTTCTTATTTACCTAATAAATTAGTAAACTGGATTTATAATTTTTTATATAATCGTAAGGTTTACGTTAAACATAATAGCAAATTATATGGACCTAGATTTTCTTCTAAAGGCGTTTGTCAAGGTGGCATTCTAAGCCCTCTTCTCTACATTTTGTATATACATAAGCTTAATTCTATACTAGGCCCAAGTGTTAGTAATCTCCAGTTTGCAGACGATTTGTTAATTTACAAAAGTGGGACCAATTTATCAAACACTCAACAAGTGCTTAATCTGGCACTGGAAAGGTTAGCAAAGTTTTTCTCTATTCTTGACTTAGATGTTAGTCCATCTAAAAGCAAAGTAGTGATTTTCAGTTCAAATTTCACTCAAATTCCGTTTGTAAATATCATGTACAATAACCAAACTCTTCCTGTTGATTCTACTGTAAAGTTTTTAGGTGTCATTTTTCATCAACATCTTAAATGGAACGATTATGTTGATTGCTTAGTAAACAGAGCCTTGAAAGCCACTATTGTTTTGAGATCAGTATCTGGACTTAAATGGGGAGCTGATCCTAAAATTATTTTAATTCTCTATAAGTCGTTAGTTAGAAGTCATTTCGAATATGCTTTTTTTTGTTATGCTTCAGACTCCAAATTTGTAGAACGAATCGACAAGGTTCAAAATAAAAGCCTGCGTTTAATTCTTGGTGCTATGAACACGTCCCCGATAAACTCTATGCAGGTTGAATGTAAACTACCTCCCATTTTAATTCGTTTCAAATTTTTAATATATACTTTCCTTTTTAAAATTTTTTCGCATTCTAATAGTTCTCTTTTAATAAAGCTTTTAAATTGTCCCGTTTCAATGTGTCTCAATAAAAACTTAGTCTCGGCTTTGAAAATTAGGGACGAATGTAATATTCACACCAGTAGACTGCTGCCTTGTTATAACGGTGTGTATGAAAGCAAGTTCTATCATATCAATATAATAATCAATTCAGATTTAAAAGACAAGTTTGATGTTCATGAGAGTCTTTTTAATTTTGCTGAGTACAAACATATCTACACTGATGGCTCCAAAAGTGATACCGGTGTTTCGATGGCTATGTATGATTTATCTAGAAAATATGGTCGTGGTTACAAAATAAATAAAGTTGCTAGTGTATTTACTGCAGAAGCGAGTGCTATCCTTGCCGCATTGACTTACATAGAACAGGAAACCACCACCTCTATGTGGATTATAATTACAGATAGCATGAGCGTTTTACTGGCATTAAAAAATCCGAGACATTCATCTGTAATCAATTATTTAATATATGATATTCGAGATAAATACTATTACCTTCATAACACTTATAGCAAAGATATAATCTTGTTTTGGACTCCTGCTCATGTTGGTGTCTACGGAAATGAGCAGGTTGATGAATTAGCCAAGATAGTCAATAATAGTCAAGCTCAACCTCAAAATTTTAAAATTGCTAAGTCAGACTGCATCCCCTTGATTTCAAGAATCGTAACAAAATTATGGGAAGAAGATTGGTCGCTTACTTTGCAAAGAAAAGGAAAATGGTATCACGAAATTAACTCTAAAATCTCTCCTCCATGGTTTTGTAAAGGTAAAATAACTAGCAGAAGATTTTATTGCACGATGAACCGTTTGAGAATTGGACATGGAAGATTTAATGAACATCTGCATCGGATGTGCATGATCGCTTCCCCATCATGCAACTGGTGTAATTCTGACATTCCGCAATCTCTGCATCACCTTTTTTTTGAATGCTCAGAATTTGTTTTACAGAGAACAATTTTGTTTGAAAATTTGCTTAGCACCTTTGAAAATCCAGAGAGCATCCCGCGCTCACTTCAATCAATTTTAAAACACCCAGATTGCTACGAAGCTTTATTTGCTTATATTTGTTCAACCTTCGGAGAATTGTAAAAATTATACATGGACTTGACAAAATAATGATATGACTAATGCTGAAAATACATTTCTTAGATTTGAGAAACCATTGACTTGGCTTCGGCCTGTAATAGCGAGGATACTATGGATTTGTTAATAATGACATGGCCTTGGCCTTCAAACTTATTTCATGGATTTGTTTTATTATTGACTTGGCTTCGGCCTTTTATATACACTGATGTGACTGACACCACTGTTATTACAAACAGACAAAATAGGAGATAAGATTGCAGACTTGGCTGTATGGCTTGTACCTTTCCTCCAGAAGGAAGAATGCACCAAAAAAAAAAAAATTGAAAACTTTTTGTACCACTTCGAGAAGTGTTTTTTGATTTTTGTGATTATTTTATTTAAATCGCTTACCTTTAATAAGGCAAAATGTCCGGAGTTGTAAAAAAAAGGAATTTTACTTTGCAAGTACGTGCAACTTCATTTGTTTGTTAATGTATTTAAATGGGTTTGACGATTATATCATCAAAATTTATTTATTTACTTTTTTGTAACCTTTACAGGAAAAGAGCTTGCTTATTAAAATTTTAAAGAAATTTAAAAATATAATTGAAAACAAACAAACTGATAATGTTAGTACGCTAATAAAAAAAAAAGCGTAGTACGATATTGCAGAGAGGTACAACACATCGGCGATCATAACAGAGCCGATAAGAGATAGGTTGATTTGACGCAACATTATGTTATATTTATAATTGATTTTTAAATTGATTTTTATCAATTATTTCAGGCTTCTGGAGAACAGTTACGCCGCCTGTGGACCAATCTCAAAACCAGACAAAGAGAGGGGTTAACTAAAGAAAGAGGCAATATAGATTGGCTACAGGCGGTGGAGGTCCTTGCCCAGATGCACCTCTGGATCCAAATATTACAGAAGTCGCCCCAGCTCTCCTAGTTGAAATATCAGATGCCATAGACTCTGACTCAACAGGTAATAAATGAAATATTTAAGTTAAACAAGAATATATTGTAACAATCAATCAATATTGTAACAATTAATCTTTTAACTAATAAAAGTTAAACCTATTATTACACATTATAATAGTAAATAGTATTTTCAGTTCAAATTGATCTCATGTTATTATATTTAAAATGTACTCACAAACATTTTCTTTTTAGCTTTGCTTCCTTTGGAAATAATTCAAGAGAAAAGCACAACACCGGTACTTCAAACCCAGCCTTCCACATTTACCTTATTACAAAACCAACCAAGTTCTATTTCATTTGTGACCTCTCCTCTTCCATCCCCACTACATATGCTTCCAACCCCACAGTCGCCATTGCAACGTCTTCCATCCCCACCCTTTACACATCCAACACCACAGGCACCATTCCAACCTCTCCCATCCCCACCCCATACATTTACAACCCCGCAGCCACCAATAGATACAGAATTTTCCCAAAATGAAAAAAGACTGCGGGTACAAATTTTAAAAAAAGAACATATAGAAAGAGAATGTCGAGCCAATCAGATGCACCAGTTGCTAATAAAGCACACCACTGCCAAAAATAATTTGGAAATCCAAATATTAGAAGAGCAGCTAAAGGAAGCAAAAGCTAGAGCAGAGTTAGCATTAAAAGACCTATGCCCAAATATATGATATTTTAACTAGGAGAGCAGAGGTAAATTACCTCTCTGCATAGCGCACCATCCTTTTTTTTTGTTTTGTTTTTAATTATTTTTAATTGTTAATTTTTTAAATGTAGAATATTTAGATAATATAATGATTACAAGACTGATTACATACTATAACATGGGTTTTATTTGTTTTACCTTTTGTAAATTCTACATCACATTTAGGTAAAATTTATTTAATTCCCTTACTCAAACACATTTGTCTGTCTGCATTAAACAACTGTGTAATTGATCGCAATTGTTATGCTTTCTAAATGTAACTAGAAAAAAGTTGTTGTTAAAAATATTTAACAACAACTCAACTAGGATAAAAGATATTTAATGTTTTGGTAATTTTGTTGAATTAAATCACAAAAATGTGTTAAATTTCTATTTATTTTATAAAATCTAAATATTACTATTTTATGGACTAATCTTACAACTTTTATCATGTGGAGAACCAGTTAGAAACTCATGAGCTACTTTTTTATTACAAATAAATAACATTTCCTATAGCAATATGTATTAAATTGATACATTATAAAGATAATTTTTTAATTTTCTTATAATGTAATTAAGTATTGAGTTTTAAAATAATTTTTTGATAGTTTTACATTAGTCTATCAAAATATGAGCATTAAAAATAAATAGTAACAAATAGTTATTTCTACATTTTATCTTCTATAAAAATTCAGATTTTATAATAGCCTTTTTTCATTAGAGTTTGTTCTTTAGATTGTTAAAAATGTGTGAAACCATTTAATATAAATCTTTAGTACACAAAATCATATTGTATCATGAGGAGACACCTATTGCTCGACATAGGCCTTCCGTAAGAAAAAAAATTAAATATAATTACTAATTATGGCCGCCCTGATTGCAAAGCCATCAGCTCAACTTAAAGTATTATGCAGTGTGCTATTGTCAGTTTCTTCCACAGTCACATCAGATAGGGAGTTTTCATTTTCAACAGGAGCCTCATCATTTATGCTTAGTCCAATATTAAATAACACAGCACATGCCATGATTATGTTTGATACAGTGGATAACTTGTTACCCATGCCTCTATGTAGACAGGGAAATCTCCCTTTCCACTGGCCAAACACTCTCTCTACAATATTTTTAGTTTTTGCATGGACTTTATTGTAAATGACTTCTGGAGGACTAGTTGGAGAACCGTTTGGTGTTAATAAAAATGGCAAACAAGGATAGCCGCTGTCCCCAATCAATTTTCCAGTGTGTACTCCTTGACAGTATTTTATATTAATGCTGCTCATTTGAAATATTCTGCTGTCATGTGGATGTTGTTGCAAGATGGGCTGGAAGCACCCAGCTTCCAGCCCATCTTGCAACAACATCCATAATACTGTTAACAAAATAACAGGCATACATTTTTGTAAGTAGTATCTAAATATTTATGTGTAATAACTTCAGAGCAGATTTTGCTTTACTGTTTCTTGTTGGAGAATTATAGGTAAAACCTCCAAGTAAACAAGTTTAAAACATTGAAAGCTTACAAAATTGTGTGCCTTTAATTGCAGAAATAGAAAAAGCAGTTTCTTTTCTTGCAATTCTCATAATTAGTAAATAAAATAAAAAAAGAGAGGAAAATGAATTAAATTTTTCCAGTTACTTGGACATTTATAGAAAAATAAGATTTTCTATTTCTAAACACCTCTCGGTGCTCTACTCCTGGAGTATTTACAATTTTTATGTGTGTGCAATCAATTGATCCATCTATGTTACTTAACCCAGTATGTTGTAAATATTGACCTAATCGAGTAAACTCCAGTCTGTAGGTGGTCATATCATCTGGATATTTTATAAATTGGCGGTGTTTTTGGGCTAATAATTTTGATATTAAAGTCACAATATTGGACACTGCTGGTTGAGACACATTTAAAAGATCTCCACATACAACATACAATCTGTAAAAAAACATATTTGTTAGGTGCAGAGCTAAATGAATTTCAATGATCCACACTGTATGAAATTAAACGTAAAATGTATGCAAGAGTATTTTCAATAATGTAACTGTAGATATAGGTGTATTGAAGAGAAGAGACATACTGAATTGTATAAATTTGTCTACACATTAAAAAAAAATTATTGCAAGCAATTGTACAATTTAACTTTTGATAGGTAACATTACTTATTATAGAAAAAGCTCACCTGGAATGATGCTGTGGCATAAAAGCGAAGACATACGAGGATTTGTAATTCTGGCGCCAAGGGTAACCCGCGCTTGTTCACCTTTAGCAAATCCCCTTTGACCAGTGGCAAAATAATATTTTTCACTGTATCTTGTGTGAACCTGTATCGAATTTTAAAACTATTTCGGTCCATGGTATACGGGTCATGCTGATCCCTTAAATGTCTTAAATTTATATTTAAATTGAAATTTCTTTCCCCTAAATCAAATATTCCATCGTAATAATCGATTCCATTGAATATATCCATGATAAAAAAACAAAATAAAACTAAAATTAAATAACTTTACACACTACACAAACAAAAGAATATAGAAATAATTATTGATACTATTGATAGACTGAACAACAACAAATATAGTGGATAGCTATAACCCTTCCGAATGTGATATCTTGAAAAATATGTTACAATCTTTGTATTCGCATTGTTTTTTTATTTGGAAGTGTAATACGTAATCTTGTCTCAAGACAGGCATCGACCATACTTGCGTAAACAGAGATCAAATCTATGCTTGAGTGTAGATTTTGTCATAAATATGATTCTGAAAAAAGCAATCACTCAGGTGATCTTCGATCAATGAATCTCGTCTCAAGAAACGTTCTAAAATTAAATCTCGTCTTAAAACTACTCTTAAAACTAGATTCGTTACTGAGAAAGGTTCTGTAATACGGGCCTAAGTCCCTTACTTATTATTAAATCGACATTAATACAGATGGTAACACTTTGTGTGTCGAAACTGTATCCACACTTACAACTGACTTTTGTTTTGTAGCTAGGGATATCTGAGAAAATGTATTGCGCTAAATGTGCTACATTGCATTCTGTGTCTAGTCTTTTTACTGTACGCATAAATGATTCGATTTTAAATATATCAATTTTTAATAAGATATTTGCTCTCTCCCGGTATTCAGTTGTTGTAAGCTTCTTCTTTTTTTTAAATATTTTAACACCAAGAGCATTAGTTGCATTATTTGAAGTTTCAAGTAACTCATAATATACTCGATTCGACAACAACTTGCTTACGATCACTTGGAATAAAGAGCAAACGCACAAGTGTTTCTCACGTTCAGTCTAAAATTTTCTATAATTAACGGCTGGCAAAAGGAACCATTACGAATCATTGTTAGCTTTGAATTGTTTGCATCTTTAATATAGTCCCATTCTGGGCATGTATTTAAATATGGCGGCTTTTCCTTTTTTACTTGCAGGTTCTTTTATGTCAGGAATATTGATTGGTGACTTTTGAGATTTTCCGCGCCAATCCTCGCACACGTTCCAAGTTTCAAACTCGTTATCGGTACTCGACATGATATTTTTATTATTTAGGACGAGATTCCGTATATAATCATCATCTACAGAATCAATACTGCTTCGAGTGCAGATGTCATTAATTTCATAGGTGGTCAGGTTTTTTTCGGTCACTTTCTCTGCTTTTACAATTTGTGCTTCTTGAGAGAACTATGAATAATGAACTCTAATTCCAAATGAATGCGTTAAAATCCCGATACTTAGATATTATGTAATCTGATGAGCACGGCAGGTTCTCGATTGCATTGCTGTGTCTTACTTTTGAAATCAACAACCAATGAACTGGTACCTATGTACCTTAAAACTTATATAAAATATTAAGTAAGTTATTGGGAATTTCAATTAACTTTTATTACTATATCACGGAACAAAAAAGGAAGTGAACTGAACTGAAGTGAAGTGAAATGCCCAATAACTACCTACTGTTCACGTAGACAGTTTCTACCACTATGTTAATTTTTTAGTAATTTTGTGTTTTCTATCGACCGAACCTTCTCCGTGGGGGGGTGGTGTGGCAGAATGACACATCAGGAATCAAGCGCAGTTGTTGGGGACAACTGCAACAACTCTGGGTATGACAAGATTTTTTTTCCTTCACACATTACAACAAGTCAAGCCGTTCCTGTTCCAACTCTTGTGCAATAGTGCAGTGTTCATGTCATTAGTGTTCTCCTTGTGATTTTATCATCTCGAAGCTCTCAAGCGTGCAAAGAACATTAACATTTTCATAAAAAAAATTGCTATTGTGTCTGCCCGAACAATAAGTTAAAAAAAAATCCTTTATTGAGTTATGTAGTATAAGAATATTTTGCTTTCTTGTCTCTGTAATTCTGTGTAATTTGATAACAGTACATTTATTTAATTACCTGTTAATCTTACTTATTAATAAGAATTTAGTTTTTTTTAATAACTTGCAGTTAATTAGATTTTAATTAATCAACAAAACTGCTATACTATTCATGTCTATTGTTTTCTAAGGTTATCAATGGTTCCAGTTGAAAAATATTATGCGAATGCTAGAATATGCAGTTTACAATTTAAATGATGCAGATTATGATTTATCAAGGAAGAGATTGAATCCGAGAGCTAATCCATGTGCCGTTGAAGGATCATCATTAATTGATAATATATTTGTTAAAATTTTATTTAGAAAATTTGTTTGTTTTTGCATTTTTTTATTTTTTTTTCTTTTATTATGGATAAGAAAATATTGTTTCAATAATTTGTTTTATTTATTATTTACATAAAGATTTATTTTCTTCAGATGGCACAATCAAAACCCCCAGAGACAGTGCAAGCAAATTTGACTGAAAGCACTGGTTCACTCTCTATTGTATCAATATCTTCACAGTTTGCACCAACACCGGTATTTACTTTTATTTCATTTTATTTAGCTCTATTGTAAGTATGTAATGCTTTCCTTAGTAGTGGTTTATTATTTGTATACGGAAATGTCACTATACGTCACTGTCTGTCTGTGGTCATGTCATGTTAGTGAAGTAAGAAATGTAAAAGTGTTCTTTAAATAAACTAAAATGTTATTGTAAGTTGTAAGGAGAAATAAAACAATCTTCTAATAGAATCAAGATTATTATTTACATAACAATAGGTTATGGGCCCAGATGTCAAGAGATTTCGAAAAAAAATGAAGAAGTAAAATGAACAACCACGCATGGAACACTTACAATATTGAATTGCTAAAATGCCCATAGTATTACACGTGGAAGTTTAGAATGATATCGTTATTAGAAGAAAAAGTTTGCATTGACGAGTCATTTCCAATTAAAATAGAAAAAGGTTCAGATGAAAAAATTACGACAGAATTAAAATCTAAGGACAAAAAATGTAAATCGTAAACTGTACAATGCGTTCATGATTCACAATTGGATTAATTGAGGAGCAAGCATAATGCATATGCAATGTGGTCCAGTCTGGAACAAAGATACGGAAAGAAGGGCATACCGGGTCAACTAATGTTACGGAAAAAACTCATAACGATAAAATTAATCGACGAGACTAAGCTAGAAGTTTTTTAAAAAGAATTCGAAGAGCTAATAAGACAATTGAATGCATCTGGTGTTGAACTAAAGATTCAAGAAATTATATGTTATTTGTTGCTTGCCATGCCCAAGAGTTTAGAAACTGTTACAACAATATTAGAAAGCATGCCCACAAAGGAATTTACATTAGAAATAGCTAAGTCTAGATTAAGAACCGAAGTTGAGAGGAGAAAAGCATTAAATCAAAAAGATGACGTCGAATCCAATCTCTTTCAAACACTTCGCCGAGGAGGATGATATCAATATTTTCTTAGAGAGGCAGCATTTTAAAGCCACCGGGGCAGATAAAGAACTGCAGGCATCAATTTTACTCATCTCAATAAACGAAAACGTGTACAAAACCGTAAAGTCGATTATATACCCGGATTCATTAAAGGATAAATCATATGAGGAGCTTGGCGCTGCTTTAAAGCTGCGGTAAAAAAAAGGATATCGCACTTTCCAAAGCGGATCACTTTTGACAAACTGGTTCATATAGAAGGTGAAAAGTGCAATGAGTGGTATCAGCGGGTTAGGGAGACTGCAGCTGACTGCGATTTTAACCTCACATTTGAGGAAAGAATTAAGGACAAATTTGTGACAGGAATGAGACCTGGAAACATTCAGGAACGACTCTGTGAAGAATCTCTGTCCAGGACAAGCGTAGAATTACTGGATATTGCCCTAAATAAAGAGTCTGCGCTAGTAGAAAAATCCTTTAGTGTTAACAAGATTACAAGAAAGTTTAATGTTTCTAACAAAAATAGTAGTGCAACAGCGAGCAGGCAGCCACAAACCTCAACTTTAAAATATGTGCACTGTGGTAAATCTAACCATTCATTTGCTAAATGCAAATACAAGACATACCAGTGTAAATTGTGAAAAAAAATTGGTCACTTGGCATCAATTTGCCGAAGCAAGCAAACACATAGTGTGAGCTTAAGTGAAAAAAGTGTCCAAAGTGATCAATTAGATATTTTTACTGTCATGAAACAGAACATCAACTATGTAAGTCCATTTTTCATTGAATGTTACATAAATTCTAAAATCTGTATTCAGTTTGAATTAGACACTGGGGCAGCTGTTTCATGTATTACATACAACACTTATAAACAGTATTTTAGTAAACTCTTACTGAAAAGTACAGATGTTCAATTGAAAGCTTATAATGGACAAATACTAAAGCCAATAGGGCAAATTTATGTATTTTTAAGTATAAAGAATTGTAAGTAGAGTTGCCACGAATAGTGATTTGGCCGAATACCGAATACCGAATATTCGGCAACGCTGTCGGCCGAAGCGCCGAATATTCGGCCGCCGAATATTCGGCACAAAATACCTACATACGAGTCGAATGCGTAAAGAATAATACGACAGGTTGCGACCTGTCCCAACGCGCGCAGGCGGTGTGAGGCTATTTGACTGTTTCAATTGAGACTAACTAAATCGTACGTACACGGCACGCATTGTCATCATTTAAATAATTAATATAATAATAATTAAATGAAACATTACGATTTTGCTGAAAAGTTTGTTCGTTAGTTCATTTTCAATTGTTTGTTCATTAAAAAATGTTACCAATTAATAAAAAATCGGCCATATGGGAATATTATGAGATTTGTAGCGAAAATAATAAATTGGCTAATTGTTTGCTGTGTAGTAGCAAGATTTCAAGAGGTGGAGAAGGAAAGAAAGCAAGTAAGTAAAAACTTGAATTATTTAATAGCTCGTTCACACGATATTCACGTCATTGACGATTCGTCTAAAATCCGCTGTTAAAAAAGAACAATTCGTGAAAAAGATTGTTGGCGAGTGAAAAAGTTGTAAGACGTTAAAGAAATTGAAATTTAAAGGGAGACAAGCGAAATGAAATAATGTATAAGTACCTAGGTAAATCGATATAAGTGAATAAATAAATAAATAATCTTTAAGTAAAAGTTTCGTTTTTTGTAGTGGATAGAAAATGTTAGTGCATAACTCAGTTAGCTACTTGGAATTTATTTTAGTTTTTTTTTTATTTTCAGCTACAACTTCTTTAAAAAACCATCTTAAATCCAAACATGCTGAACAGTACGCTACTTTAACGGCTGTACCCTCGACAAGTGGCAGCGGCAGCAATAAGGGCGGTACTTCTACTTCCACCGATTCCAAGATACCTGCAGTACCTGGAACGTCCAGATCAAGAGACCGACAGCTGACCCTACAGGAAACAACTGAAAGGAAATTGCTATGGGACATTAATGATCCGAAATCAATAAAATATCACTACTTGATAGGTGAAATGATTGCATTGGACAACGAACCATTATCACTTGTTGAACGGGTCGGATTTCAGAGGCTTATGGCAACGGCTGTGCCCCATTATAAAGTACCTGGTCGAACTTACATGACTGAGAAAGTTATTCCTGATATTTACAACAGAATCTGGTCTAAAATAGAAGCCAGTATTTCGCAGGCAACAGCATTATCAGTGACATCTGATATATGGACATGTCAGTACAATAACGAGAGCTTTTTAAGTTTTACAGCGCACTGGATATCTCCAGAGTTCAATCTGGAACATGGCGTTTTAGCTATGAAGCCGTTTCACAGCTCACATTCTGGTACGAATATTGCAAAAGAACTTAATGCTATTACAGAAATTTGGAATATTCCTAAAAGCAAGATCCATTTACTTGTCCACGATAGTGGGGCTAATATGTTAAAAGGTGTGCGAGATGCAGGATACGATTCAGGCAGGTGCTTTATTCATTCATTGCAACGAGCTATAGACGAATCGCTTAAATCTCAACCTGAAGTACTACAGATGGTAGCTGCTGCTAGACGAATTGTTACTCATTTTAACCATTCAGGGTTGGCAGAACAGAAACTTAAATCCATTCAACAAGAACTTAATTTGCCTAATCACCAACTAGTGCAAGACGTGAGCACACGGTGGAATTCAACGTATTATTTAATGGAGAGATTATTAGAACAAAAGCGAGCTGTATCCTTGTACATAACAGATCATGAAACTTTAAATAACCTAACACATGCACAATGGGAATTAATGGAACAATGTATCAAACTTCTTAAACCATTCGAAGAGATTACAAAAATAACCAGCTCAGGTATCTCCTGCATTTCTGAAGTCATCCCACATGCAGTAACTTTATTAAAATATTTAGGAAAAGCAGAGACGGCTGAGAGAGTACCAAATTTAGTGACAATGAGATCTTCACTACAAGCTGAACTTGAAAAGCGATTTAATTTTGATGAAAAAAACAAATATCTGGTCGCTACATTTCTTGATCCCCGCTTCAAAACAAGTTTTCTAGGTTTAGTTCAAGCAGAAAGAGCAAGACAAAAAATTCTTCTAGAAGCTCTGAAACTAAGTTGTAATGATGAGTCTAGTAGTACCGATGACGATTCTTCTCCACGTCGTAAGAGAAGAAACTTGACCGAAAATGATAAGTCATTTGAAATACACGACAGTTTCTGGAACTGCTTTGAGGAAGTCGCCAAAGATAATATGCGAAATAGTAATGACGAGGAGAACGTGGAGAAGAATACTGTGGCAAATGAGATGGATTTTTATTTGAAATCAAATCGCCTAGATCGGAAAGCTGATCCTTACAAGTGGTGGTCAGCTAATGAAAAACAATACCCAAACCTCTCGAAATTTGCTAAAGTTTATCTTTCTTCTCCCGGGAGTAGCGTGTATAGTGAGAGGTTGTTTTCTGAAGCTGGTATCATTTACGACGAAAAGCGTAATCGTTTGCTACCGTCTAATGCTGAAAAGCTTGTTTTTATCCATCACAACTTACCGCTGATTAATTTTACTTATTAAAGTACTGTAGTTTGATAATAAATACAAATCTTGATTAATATGATGTGTCTTTTTTTCCATGATTTGGTATTCGGTATTCGGCCGAATAGTACCTATTATTCGGCCGAATACCGAATACCCAGCAAAGTGGCCGAATAGGCCGAATACCGAATAGTAACCGAATATTCGTGGCATGTCTAATTAATTGTAAGGCACAAAAATGTACATTATAAGTGGTTAAAGAAGGGTGTAGGAGTTTATTTGGTCGTGATTTGATTGAAAAATTTAACTTTAATGTATTAAATTGTTAAAATATTCATAATGTAACTTTTCAAACACAACATAATTTAGAAAGTTTTTAAAAAAAATATAAAGAGGTTTTTGAAAGTAAATTAAGAACAATAAATGGTGAGGAAATTAAGCTAGAATTGATTGAGGAAAATATTAAGCCAATTTTTTATAAACCTTCATCTATATCTCATGCTTTTAAATATAGTGTTAATTTAGAGTTACAAAAATTAGAAAAAGAGGGAGTGATTACAGAAATTGAAAATTCAAAGTGGGGAACACCTTTGGTTCCAGTCGTTAAAGAAAATGGGAAATTAAACTCTGTGCTAATTATAAAATTACAATTAATAAGTATTTAAAAGATTTTAATCACCCTCTGCCTAGAATTGAAGACATTTTTGCAGCATTACAGGGAGACAGAAATTTACAAAATTAGATTTAAAAAATGCATTTAATCAGTTGTTATTACATAATGACACAGCAGAACTTTTAGCATGGTCCACACCTAAAGGTATATTTAAATAAAATAGGTTACCATATGGTACCAAACCAGCAAGTTATATTTTCCAAGCGAAACTTGAAAAAGTACTTTTAGGGGCCCAAGGAGTTGTTAATTTCATTGACGATGTCCTTGTTACAGGATCTAATGATAAAGAACATTTACAAAACTTACAAGAGGTGTTACAGCGTTTCAAAAATATTGGCATTGACTTAAATAGGTCAAAATGTTTATTTTTTCAAAATGAGATTAAGTACTTAGGACATATTATTTCCAAAGATGGTCTAAAGAAAGACAATTCTAAAATTGATGCAAAAATAAATGCACCTGCTCCTAAAAATGTTTCTGAGGTAAGATCTTGGTTAGGTATGATAAATTATTATTCAAAGTTTATTCCACAATTAGCTTCTAAATTAAAACCTATGTATGATTTATTGCAAAATTGGACTGCCAAAGATCCGTAGGTGATTGGTGAACTCTGGCTTTCTGCCCGTCCATATTTCATAGGTAGTTTTATCATTATCTATGCCAGCTGCTGGTGATCTATTTTTTATGTACGCAGCTGTGTTGTGTACGCAGCTTCCGCCCAAAGATTTTTATCAAATTTGGCATCATAAAGGAGACATCGTGCTTTCTCAACTATGGATCGGTTATATCTCTCACACAATCCATTTTGCTCTGGTGTATAACTGTTTGTTTTCTGATGAATTATGCCACATTGTTTCAGATAATTTGTCATTTCTGTTGAACAAAATTCTCCTCCATTATCTGATCTTAATATCTTAATTTTCTTCGACTGCTGATTTTCAACAAGCCCTCTGTATTGTTTAAAAAACATGAATGTTTCACTTTTAGATTTTAGAAAGTAAACTGTGCACAATCGGCTAAATTCATCGACAAATAGTAGATAGTATTTTGCTTTACCTAGGGATAGGTTTTCCATCGGCCCACATAAATCGGCATGAACTAGTTCTAGAACATGTTTACTTCTGCTTGTGCTTTTGGGAAATGGAAGTCGGGTCTGTTTCCCTTTACAACAAACTACACAACTATTTATACTATCTTCACATTTGTTATCAAAAATTTTACACCTTCTGCTACTCCGTTTTTAAGTTTATTTAGATAATTTATGTTGATGTGCCCTAGTCGCCTATGCCAAGTAGTGCTAGATGTCTTCACTGCTGCTGCAAAGGGTTGTTGCATCCTTTTTACAATTAATCTGTATACCCCATTCTAGCAGTGCCTCGCCAATACAATCATTTGTTGAGTTGTATATGAGACAT
The DNA here is from genome assembly GCA_910589355.1 of Parapoynx stratiotata. Lineage (NCBI taxonomy): Eukaryota > Metazoa > Arthropoda > Insecta > Lepidoptera > Crambidae > Parapoynx > Parapoynx stratiotata. The sequence goes on along the minus strand of OU342476.1, from coordinate 2,144,714 downwards.
CCTTGTTGATTAAATTTCACTTTATTACCACTTGCTAATATTCTGCTCACGGAGAGCAAGTTGGTGGCAAGGTTAGGTACACATAAAACATTGTTTACTTCAATTGTATATTCTCTGTATCCAACATATGTCGTGAGTTGCAGGTCTCCGGAGCATAAAACTGGCACGACCATTTGATTTGCCACAATTATCTCCTTCGTTTGGGGCTGTCAATGAAACTACTTTTTCTTGACAATTATTGTATTAAACATTAATATATTACATGTAAGTAGGTTTAAACTAATAGGTTATAGATGTGGTGCGCCGGCGATTCAAAATGTAAGTAAGTGACCTATTTCCTTCTGCCGTAGTGATGGGATGCGTCGCGCCTCAGTCGAACTTAGTGATGTGCAGCGACATACTCCGGGGCATTGAAAGCCCTAGCTTTCAATGATTCTCTGGATCCATTGGCAACGGGCACATTTTGTTGACAGCCCGTTTAACAGCACCTTTCTTTGTCATTACTTCGGCGACTCTGCAAATACCATCTTGTCCCAAGTGCAGGATAGTGACCCGACCCATGTTCCACAGTAAGGGCGGTGAATTATCTTCTTTGATTAAAACGAGGTCTCCTACTTGTATGTTTTTTGGTGACTTGGTCCATTTGGTTCGCTGCTGCATCTCGGTTATGAATTCGCGACTCCATCTTTCCCAGAATTGCTGTCGTATTTGCTCGATTCCTTCATATCTTCTTAGGTGGTGGGAACTTACATTGATGTGCAGCGAAGGCACCGATGTTAGCGGGCGACCAATAAGAAAGTGGCCCGGGGTTAAAGGACTTAGGTCCGATTGGTCTGATGACATAGGGGAAATTGGTCTTGAGTTGAGGATGGCTTCTATTTGTGCGAAAAGTGTTGCCAGTTCCTCAAAGGTTAAGGATGCATTTCCGGCTGTGCGCTTTAAGTGATGTTTAGCAGACTTAACTCCTGCTTCCCATATTCCTCCAAAGTGAGGCGAGTAAGCAGGTATAAATTTGAAATCAATGCCGTTTTCCGCGGTGTAGTCTGAAACTGACTGGCGACTAGACTTAATGATTTTGCCTAATTCATTGTTAGCACCTACAAAGTTTTTGCCGTTATCGCAGTAAATTACATTGGGTTTACCACGACGTGATACAAATCGTCGTAAACATAACAAAAATGAATCCGTTGTCAAATCCCTAACCAGTTCGAGGTGACAAGCCTTTGTAGCTAAACATATAAATACGCATAAATAAGCCTTGTTTATACGACAACCACGACCCTTCTTGTTAGCTATTGTAAATGGACCAGCAAAGTCGGTACCACATGAATAAAATGGAAATGTAGGGTCCGTCCGAACATGAGGCAAATTGCCCATTAACGGTTGAAGAGTTTGAGCTCTCATGTGCGTGCAAGCCATACACCTCCTGGTAACAGATCGAGCCAGGTTTCTTCCACCAAGCGGCCAATACTCTTCTCTAACGGAAGACAGCAACAACTGTGGACCCGCATGGAACAATTTCAAGTGCATATATTGCATTAACAATTTAGTAAAAGTATGTTTGGAGTTTAATAATATTGGGTGTTTCTTAGAAAACTTAAAATTTGAATTTTGTATACGACCTCCAACCCTAATAATGCCGTTTTCATCAATAAATGGATGTAACGGTAAAAGTTTACTTTTGTGATGAAGCGGTTTTCCCTTCATCATGTGCAGAATTTCTGCTGAAAACGATTGCACTTGGCAAACCTTTATTAAAAATGTTTCGGACTTACATAACTCAGAAATCTCTAAAGGACCTGATAGTTTTGATGTATTACTTAAATTATGGATAAATCTATAGAAATAGGCATAAACTCGTTTTGAAAAACTTGAAAGTCTTTCAAAATCTATAAAAGAACAAAATGATGAATTGTCATTTTTTAATATTAAGCTCACTTTGGTTTCTGGCAATTTATGAATCTTATGTTGAGGCTGTTCAGGCCATTTCGACGGTTCTTCCTTGAGAATCGGTGGACCCTCCCACCACACTGCTAATGATTGCAGGTGTTGAGGATCCACGCCTCTTGATGCCTGATCAGCAGGATTAAGTTCAGTGGGGATGTGTCTCCACTCAAACTCTCTAGTCAATTCATTTATGCAATTGACTCTGTTACGAACAAAAGTTTGAAGATTCTGACCTTGAGTATTTAGCCATCCCAGAACCACAGTGGAGTCAGTCCACATAATTTTTTTTATCGAAAGTACAATTTAATGATTGGGAAACTTTACTACATAACTGCGATCCAAGCGGAGCACCACAAAGTTCCAGTCGAGGAATGGTTGCTCCCCTTAAAGGTGCAACTTTAGTTTTGGCACACAATAACCTTACTATGACCTTTATTTTATTTTATGTAGGTACCTACTGCCTGTGTACTACGGCAGTTTGCAGATACAATTATAAATGTTTTATTTGTTGAGCACTAAATTAACACTTCCCGCAACAAATAAAACTATGGACAGACTAGGAAAGATTAGGATAGGCTCACCTCCTTGGTATAGGCCTCCATGCTTGAAGTGTATGCAGGTACCTCGGAGCAACAGATGATTCTTCCTGTTTTCTTGTTATTGTCTTCAATGTCACGGTCGCCAAATCCGGACTTCGTATCCGAAGATTGCAGGTTCGTATCCGAAGATTGCAGGTTCGTGTCCTGTCACGGTCGCCAATTTGTCAATGAAACTACTTTTTCTTGACAATTATTGTATTAAACATTAATATATTACATGTAAGTAGGTTTAAACTAATAGGTTATAGATGTGGTGCGCCGGCGATTCAAAATGTAAGTAAGTGACCTATTTCCTTCTGCCGTAGTGATGGGATGCGTCGCGCCTCAGTCGAACTTAGTGATGTGCAGCGACAGGGGCCTTAGAAGATTAGAAGACTAGTGCCCAGGGTTTGTCCATATATTTGCCCCAGGGTTAAGCGCTAACTCTCGATCGTGCAATTGGGCCTAATAGAATCAAGATTATTTTTAGGTCCTTACATATGAAATTGGCGTTTTTCGTACTGGCCACTTTAATCACGATTTTCTCCTCTTTGGTAAAGAATTCCAAATTCAAATTTGTACAGCTATTTACTCATGTATTTGTGCTTCAATGACTGTCATTCATTTGTTTTTTTCTTCTGTTTTTTTCTGTTTGCGTCACTCATTTTACAAAATGGAAAAATTAAAATATCGCATTATTTACGAGTACGAGTTCCGCCGTGGCACAATGATGTGTATGGCGGTCGTGTTGCAAAAGAAACAGTTCGTTTTTGGTGCCAACGTTTTCATTCTGGAAATTTCGACCTGCAAAACAAGCCCCGTGGACGGCCTGAGATCCAAGTTGATAATGAAGAATTGAAAGCTATTGTGGAAGCGGATCCATCGCAAACCACGTCCGAGTTAGCTGCAGGCTGCGATGTTAGTGATAAAACTGTTTTAATTCACTTGAAGCAAATTGGGAAGATTAAAAAGCTAGAAAAGTGGCTACCTCACGAATTGACTGAAGCAAACCGGCAAACGCGTGTCGACTGCTGCGTTACATTACTGAACCGGCACAATAATGAAGGTATTTTAAACAAAATCATTACCTGTGATGAAAAATGGATTCTTTACGATAATCGAAAGCTCTCAGTGCAATGGTTGGATCCTGGCCAGCCAGCCAAATCCTGCCAGAAGCGAAAATTAACCCCAAAAAAGTTACTTGTAAGCGTTTGGTGGACTAGTGCCGGTATTGTTCATTACAGTTTTCTCAAATCTGGTCAGACCATTACGGCTGATGTCTATTGTCAGCAATTGCAAACCATGATGGAAAAGCTAGCGGCTAAACAATCTAGGCTGGTTAATCGCTCCACGCCACTGCTGCTTCACGACAACGCTACGACCACACACTGCACAACAGACGGCTACCAAATTAGAAGAGCTTCAATTGGAATGTCTAAGACATCCTCCGTACTCCCCGGACCTTGCTCCAACAGATTGCCATTTTTTTCGAAATTTGGATAACTTCTTGCAAGGGAAAAAATTCAACTCTGATGGGGCAGTCCAAGTCGCCTTCATAGATTTTATTGATTCCCGTTCGACTGGTTTTTTTTAGTAAAGAGGTCAATGAACTTCATATGAGATGGCAAAAGTGCATAGAAAACAATGGTTCGTACTTTGATTAATTAAATATATTATTTTGACATCCGACGTAATGTGTTTAGTAAAAATAATTACGTCTATCTTTGAAATGGCTTGTTTTAGATGAAACGTTTTAGATGTCTTCAACTGTCTAGAATTTCAAATGTTCATGGCAGGCATACTTCAGCAGACTAAACTACGAAATTTTATGGATCCTGATCCATATAAATCCCAAAAGCCTAAAGCATCATCCAATTTATGCAGACTGGGCTAAATAAGAAATTGATCTACAAAGATTGGAATGAAGAAAAGCGACTGTAAGTAACATAGTTTGACCCAGAATCTTAGAATCCTGTACATCTACAAAAAAACTACTGTCACCATAAGTGGGTGACAAAAAATTTTTGCATTCCAGTTCCTCTGTGCTTCGGAACAGACGTTAAGTCTTTGGTTCCGGTCGCTATTGCAACTGTTCCTACAAAAAATCAAGGACAAGCTTGGCCGTAATATGGCCTGTACTCCTCATATGTTTCCCCATGTTGGAAGGCTGCCCAACAATGAGACGCATCAATGCTGGTGAGGATTACAAGAACCTTTCTTAATAACCTATCTTCATCTATTCTGTATTACGCCGTCAGGTTTCCAAAGGCTAAATTATAGGTGGTCAAATTTAAAACACTAATTAGACACTGACCTTTAGACGTGCAATTTAAAAATTGATGAGGCTATTACAGATAACAAGTGCCTATTTCGATTAGAGTGTCGTAAACTCAAGTAGTGTTTGCGTGTAACTTCGAACGGAATTCAGATTTGATATCAATACGTTCATTGTAAGAATTCTGATTATTCGGCTTAGTTTCCAGCTTTTAGGCATTTGTCACAAAGGTTGATCGTCGAAAATCAGATTCAATGTAGTAATTTTGCCATTAACCTACAAATAGTTCGTTGATGACATACTTAAGACTAGTGCATTGCTTTATCACAGTTATTGATATGTTTCAATTTATTTTTTGATAGGTGATCGACAATGCAATTTACTTTTTCGATAGGCTTCAATTATTTATCAAAAATATTCGTCTTTTTGTTCCTCCCATACAAAACGCCAATTTGATATGTAAGGACCTAATATAAGGAATGTTCAAAAGGTGTGTATTTTTCTTATCTTTTATTGGGAAGTTAATTTCTTTCTTACCGTTCTTACCACCTCCATGTTAGATTTTAGACAATATACTTAAAAAATATATAAAATACCTACTTTAATACCTCACCCTATTATTTACAAAATACTTACCTATGTTTTTGGAAACTTAATGGGAAAGTTTATTTTCATTTAAATGTTTGAAATGAAAATAAACATTCCCATTTACGTGGTAAGAGGCAAAAACTGCATAGGACAGTCATATTTAGCCACATATAAATGTCTCTTTTAATTACTGTTACTTTTTAATGTGTATTTGGTGTTTTTTTAATAAATGATTATTTTTAATGATTCATCTTATGATTTTTTTATTTGTACCTCAATTTCCCTGTGCCTGGTAGACCGACTACAGTTTAACATAACATCAAACCCACCACCTACATATCATCAATTATGTTAAGTCCCCCATGGAACAAGTGGTGAGTCGCCATACACTGGGCACAATACCAAGCAAGCGTTATTTAGGTCGATGGCTCCTATCCTATTAACACTCCGCTAACTCCAAAACTTTACAGAAGAAGCATTTGAACGAAACAAATTGATAAAATCTTTATTAAAAAAGCTACGTAGGTTTAGTAGAATGTAATTCTGGAAAAACCAATTCAAAGTCGAGAAACATTCCGTTTACTAAAAGTAACAGAATTATGAGGGCTTATGAATATTGAAAATATATATTTAATACATATTATAAACATTCAAGACAGGACATCAAATACCTGCTCTATTTATCACACAAACATTTGCCCCCACTGGGATTTGTACCTAGAGCGGTTTCGTTCAAAATCAATTAATATAAATTATTAAAATAAGACAAAAGTATATAAGTAAATTATATAATTACATTATCTGATTTAGTACTTATTTAAAGTTCACCTAAACAAATAAGACGAGGCTCCGTGAACTATTAAAAACAAATATGATAGAGCATTCAGTATTCCTCCAAATCCTAGTTCAACAAATTCAATAAAATAAATTCGATAAACCAACATGTTTAAAGTCATAATAAATTACAAATCTACTGTTTCATATAAAAATGGCTACCCTACTAGAAAGAGAGGTCCTACTTCCAATGAGGAAGATAGATGTCGTTGGTATTTGCTTCAAATAGATATAGTAAGTTCACACTCCACTGTTTATTTTTATGGTGGTATTTAATTAAACGATATATTAGGTTGGGGAAAAAGTCTTTTCGCATTATAGTATGTATAAACTTGTAATAAAATCTCTTTGGCTATACTATTTGTATCTGGCTGGTTTTGGTATCATTGAAATTTTAAATTTTAAAGAACATAATTCCAAATTCAAATTAGGAAAATGTGTGATTTTCATTTGTTTTTCGTACCGCCAAGATGAGTGAATCTAATGAAGAAATTCGATACATTTTAAAATTTTACTACAAAAAAGGTAAAAATGCAACGCAAGCCGCGAAATAAATTTGCAATGTTTATGGACCTAGTGCAGTGTCTGTGAGAGTAGCACAAATTCGGTTTAAGCGTTTTCAATCCGGAAATTTTGATGTCAAAGATGCACGTCGCTCTGGTCGCCCTATTACAGATAAAATGGATGCCATTTTTGAAAAAGTGGAGCAAGATCGGCATGTCAGTAGTTACGACGTAGCTGAAGAACTGGGGATTGACCACAAAACAGTTTTGGCGCATTTGAAAAAAACTGGTGCTCGAAATTTGGGTACCTCACGAGCTCACTGAAAGAAACCTAATGAACCGTGTACTCATTTGTGATTCTTTATTACGACGTAATGAAACCGAACCATTTTTGAAGAAGCTGATAACTGGTGATGAAAAGTGGATCACGTACGACAAGAACGTGCGAAAAAGGTCGTGTTCAAAGGCCGGTCAGGCTTCACAGACTGTGGCGAAACCCGGGTTAACTCGCAACAAGGTGATGCTGTATGTGTGGTGGGATTGGAAGGTCATTATTCATTATGAGCTGTTACCACCAGGCAGGACCATCGATTCTGAACTCTACTGCGAACAACTGATGAGATTAAAGCAAGAAGTTGAGAGAAAGCGGCCGGAATTAATCAACAGAAGGGGTGTGGTTTTTCATCATGATAACGCTAGACCTCACACACCTTTAGCCACTCAGCAAAAATTAAGAGAGTTTGGCTGGGAGGTGTTAATGCATCCGCCGTATAGTCCTGACCTTGCACCTTCAGATTTCCACCTGTTTCGGTCTCTTCAGAATTCTTTAGGCAGTGTCAGGTTAACATCACGAGAGGACTGCCAAAACCACTTGTCGCGGTATTTTGATCAGAAGTCCCAAAATTTCTATAGCAATGGGATCATGTCCCTACCTACAAGATGGCAAAAAGTTATCGAACAAAATGGTACCTACATACTTTAGTTAAATGTAAATAAACTATATTAAAAAATGTTTTGAATTTTTTTAAAAAATGCGAAGAAACTTTTTCCCCAACCTATTAGTTTATCAATTGTACTCATTTATTAAGTTTTACTTAGACACGAGATATATGCACTTTTCATTCTAATAAAAACATGAATGCTTCACCGTCGGTGTTGCTAGATAGATAAAAGTAACAAAGAGTTGCCATACACTTTATAGCAATACTATAATCAACATCTCCGCTTTTCAAGTAATTTTAAATCACATAACAATCATAAATCTAGTCTAGGTTTCTTTATAATTCTACCCGTTCTAGTTACAACAGGAGTGCTATAATTTTTTACATCAGATAAAGAATTATTTTCTTCTTGAGGAGATGTAATTTGTTCACACAATAAATCTTTGTTATAAATTTTTTTATTGGTTGATACAATTCTTCACAATCATCTCTAGAGCTATCATTAGTTTTTACATTGCTAGAAGGTAAGGGACATATATATTTTCTATTTCTTCAATATGTATTACCATTGGTGTCTTTAATTATATATGAACGTGGAGCCTACCTTACCTTTTTAACTACTTTACCAGGCTCCCAGCTAGTTTCTAGTCTTCTTAAACATGATATTCTGTTCCCTTTCCAAACTAGCAAGTGGCTTAGCATTTTTATCATAATATTTATTAACACCTGTTTGGTGATTATAACATATTCTATCATAGTTTACAATTTTTGGTTTTAATTTTATTTTCTGGAATTTAAATTTCTAGAATAAAGAAGTTGTGCTGGCGATGGCATATATGATTTAGGTGTGTTGCGATAATTTAACAAGCCAATGTAAATATCACTACCATCTTCCTTATATTTTTTAACAATATTTTTAAATATCTTAACCGCGCTTTCACTTTGCCCATTTGATTGGGAATGCTTTGGACTTGTGAATATATGATTAAAACCATACTCATTACCATAATTTTAAAATTATCAGCTGTGAATTGTGTACCACAATCTGTTATAACAATAGCTGGTATCCCATGTCTAGCAAATATAGACTTGCAATTTACTATTATACATGTGCTTGTTAAATTGTCCAACTTACATATTTCAATAAATTTTGAATAGTTGTCTATTATAACTAAATAGTCTTTTTTATCATACATACAAATATCCATACCTATTTTATACCAATGCACTTTTACTATGTCATGATTAATAATTGGTTCTTTTTGCAAATTATGCTTATATTTTGCGCAAGGTAAACAATCATTAACATAAGTCTCTGAATCATTATTGATATTTGGCCAAAAAACACACATTCTTGCCCTAATTCTACATGTATTCAAACCAACATGACCTTGATGTACTTTTTCTAACATTTCCCTCTTAAGGGATCCGAGAATTACAATTAAATTGCTTATTAAAATGATGTTATCTAATATAGATAATTCATCCCTGAAAGTCCAAAATGATTTTACTTTACTATTTACTTTATTTATATCCCCAGGCAAACCATTACAATGTATGTTTTAATAATCGTCTTCCAAGTTACAAGAGAAGTAAGACGAATAAATCTTTCTTAATGAATTCTGTTACATTTTATAATATGCTACCATTCAATGTTACCCAAATGACCGATACAAAGTTAAAAGAATTTGTAAAAAAAACCCTCGTGAAAAAAGCCTATTACAAAATCAATGATTATTTAAATGATAGTCAAGCATGGGACATATAGATTGCTCCACACTGCAATCTTACATTTGGTCACTTTCATGATTGTACGAGTATATTGAAATGTTTACTTTTTTATTATACATTTTGTTTAGCTATCATAAATTCCTTTTTTTTTTTTTTCTTTCTATTATATTAACACAAAACTTTTTTGTGAAACATAGGTATTATTATTGTATCCATTCATATTAGATATAATTTTATTTTTGTTTTGGCCAGGAGAGTGTTCCGAATAGACATGACAATTAATTAACTACTTCAGTATAACTATTACAATCACTTGTATATATTGATACGTCGCTTTTGGAGCATTTTCCTTCCAATTCAATTTTGACATTTGTGACTAAGAGTATTATATAATACACGTAAATTTTATTAGGTTGTAGAACATATTGATGTAAAGGGAGGACGGAACCCTTGCAGAGTTTCTTGCCTGTATCTTCTCTAGACAAGGCCTCCCGGTAGTGAACAGGCCGAAAAAAAAGTTGTGGTATTGTCAATTTAAGGATATTTATAATTTATTTTGTTTGTTTTGACTTGTCAAAAGTGTATTTGATGATACCAATTTGATTAAATGACTTTGAGTTTGAGTTTGAATAATTTTTAACAGATCATCTTGTTTTGTAGCATTTTGTATTTTTCTTAATTGTAAGTCTGAAACTGGCAAACTACTTCTTAACAATTTTACATGACACACAATATTTTCTTGCAGCTGTTTCATTTTAAAATCAATATTTTTTACTCTACAACTCCTAGACAATGTATCTGCAATGTAAAGTTAGCTTCCTGGTTTATATTTTACAGTTAAATTATACCCTTGTATTGCAAGCATCATTCGCTGTAGCCTTGCAGGTACTTTATGAAGGCTTTTTTTAAATAAGGTTTCTAAGGGCTTATGGTCTGTTTCAACAAGTACTTTTCGACCATAAACATATTGGTGTATTTTATAACACCCATACACAATAGCAAGCATCTCCTTTCCTAATTGACAATAATGCTGTTCAGTTGTAGTTAATGATCGTGAGCCAAATGCAATTGGTCTATTTTTTTGAAGAACTACTGCACTTAAACCCACTGAGGAGCTGTCTACAGATAAAATAACCTCTTCATTGCTATTAAAATATGCTTAGCACTGATTACTACATAATGCATTTTTTAGTTTAATAAATGATTCTTCTTGGTGTGTGTCCCAGACAAATAAAGCATCTTTTTTCAACAAAACTCTCAAGGGTGCTGACAATGTTGAATAATTTAAAATAAAACGAGATAAATAATTGCACATACCAAGAAAACGCTCCAAATCTTTTTTACATTTTGGATGTTCCATATCCACTACTGCTCTAATCTTTGAAGGATCAGGAAATACCCCCTTTTCTGTAAATAAGTGACCAACAAATAGTAATTCCTTAACGAAAAATTCACACTTGTCTGTATTAAATTTAATGCCATTTTTTACAGCAATGTTTAAATCTTTCTGTAACCGAATATTTAGTTCTGTAACAGATTCAGCCCATATACATACATCATCGAGGAATGTACACACTCCATCAATGTTTTCAAACATTTGGGCAATGATTCTATGAAATTCTTCAGGCGCAGATGAAATGCCGAAGGGTAATCTGGTAAATCTATATCTGCCAAATGGTGTTATAAATGTACACAAGCTAGCACTGTTGTCATCTAATTTTAACATCCAGAAACCATTAGAGGCACCTAATAAGGCAAAGTATTTGGGATTCTGCATTTTATTTCATCAAATGTATGCAATTGATATTTAGGTGAAATTATAAATTTATTTAATGCACGTGGATCAAGACATATTCTAAGTTTATTATTAGGTTTTCTCACTAAAACTTAATTATTTACCCAGTCTGTAGGTTGTGTTACCTTCTCAATAACACCCAATGCTTCCATTTTACTTAGTTCTTCTTTTAACTCAGGCAGCAGTGCAAATGGAACACGTCTTGCAGCTTGAATCTTTGGCGCAGCATTTTCTTGCAAGTGCAATTTTACAGTAGTTGGCAGACACCCCAGACCACTATCAAACAATTCACTAAAATTATTTTTAAGCTGTTTTATAAGTTCAGGAATATTATTATTGCAGTATTTTACAGAGTGCACCTTAACTAAGTTTGTATTCACTGATATAAAGTTAAAATCCATACAAGTTTTGCAACCTAACAACGTTGGTACTGTACTATCAATCACAATAAAATCTACATTAAAGCATTTTTTATTTGGATGCACAATATTAAAATTACAAATTCCTAATACACCTATACTCTTACCATCAAGCTGAATGATTATTTTATTACAAGGCCTAAAATCAGATTGCTTTTTGCCTAACCTGTTAGTACCTGAATACCTATAACATTACATTCTGCCCCTGTATCCATTTTAATTGGAATAATTGTATTATTTACCTTAAAATATTGTATGATTTCTCTCCCCGAAGAAGAAGAAGCCATCCCAACAAAGAAATTATCATTATCATTTCCTTCTTCAGCTTCCACAATATGTACTTTATTTGTATTTCGGCACATTCTTGAAAAAATCGTTTAACTTTTTGCATATGTATCATGTTTTTCCATAAGCAGCGCATTTATTTATTTCATAATTCATACCACATTTTATACAGCTTCTTATAAAATTTCATCCTGGTGAATAGAACTTCTCCAACATCTGCTGTCTCTTCCACATACGCCCTTGACGCCTCCGCAGATTTTAAGTACCTCGTTACATATTCTAACGTGAGTTTGCTGTCATTTTCGCTGATTAACTGTCTTTTTAACTCATTGTATTTGCAGTCCAAGCCGGCAATAATTTTACTGGTAGTTACTTGTTCCCGTAAATCTCCTAACTGTGCTAAATTTAATATTTTGGTATAGTATTCCTCGAGAGTTTCGTTAGGCGACTGTTCGGCGATAAACAAATCATTTCTATAAGTACATAAGCTTCGTCGAGGCGAAAAATGTTCATGAAACAGTCCCAGAACTTTGTCGAAAGTCAAATCATTATTTTTCTCGAACGAATTATAAATCTCGATACCTCTCACACCGATAAAGTTAAGCAAAATGTTTATTTTTCTTATATCACTTGCTTGAAGCAAATCATTTGCTATAATATATATTTGAAGTCGTTGGCTCCTTAATTTAAAGTTTTCACTTACGTTTCCTTCAAACGACATCGGCTCTAACTTGCCTGCCATTTTTAATTTTTTAACTCTGTTCTTCCTTTTTCTTTAGTTATAAATGTTATATTTAGTAAAAACCTGACACCATGTTTATTTATATGGTGGTATTTAATTAAACGATATAGTTTATCAATTGTACTCATTTATTAATTTTTACTTAGACACGAGATATATGCACTTTTCGTTCTAACAAAAACATGGATGCTTCACCGCCGGTGTTGCTAGATAGATATAAGTAACAAAGAGTTGCCATACACTATATAGCAATACTATAATCAACATCCACCTTTATCTTTACCTTCATGGGTAGTAACGCTGCATGATATTTAGACATTACGCGAACGCGTCGGTTTTGACGTCTTGTTTTTTCACCGGACGGTGTTTTTACTTTGCAGCTGTAGCTAAGTTGGGAACGACGGTCGAAGGACGGACTAGTCGTTCGAGAGGCATCGGGAAACGCTGGTTCGATCCCACCGCCCTATACCACAAAGTTTGTATAAAACTTATATACCGTAAAGGTCGTAAAATGTTCACGACAAATGTAGAAAATACGCCGTACCGACGCCGCGCGACGCTACACGGCCTTGACCTTGTGCCTCGCGACGCATAAGCTGAGTCACCGTAATAAATCATTTTAGAATATTCGCGGTTTTACTAGACGTACACGATTGTTCTAGTGATTATCGGTAGGCCTATATAAGCGGAGCGTGTTTGTGGACTAAGTCAGTATTGGAATACGATACAGTGAGTGAACATCAAGCTATATCATCAAGAGTGAACTAGAAGTGATATCAGTGCGATCAGTGACTAATTAGTGTTGACTAATTGGTGTTGAGTAACTAGTGTTGATTGTTTTAATTGAGTGCTTAATGAAGTGTGTTTTTGGTGGAAAACCGCGTTTACTTTATTTTAACAACCCCAGTTCTTAACAATATTAATAATCCATGATTATTTTCGCTTCCAAACAAATAGGCTACGATCAGCAACCTTATTCCTCGAAACGGTTTTCACTTTATGACAAATAAAAAAATGAGTCAATCCCCATTGAGCTATTTGTGTACTCTCCCTGTCAAATTAATAGCCCCCGTTGTAAGTAAAATCAGAATGTACTATTCGGCGCAAAATTGATAAAGGTCATAAAAATAATTGCAAATATTCAACACCTGCATAACAAAGAAGAGAGAGAAGGCCGTCCGAAAATAGCATTTGATGATTTTAATATCCGTGCTTTTCGTGAGGAAATTCTGTACGCTGTAGCAAAAAAATAATTAGAATTTCAAGGAGGCCGAGAGAAATTAAGGCAAATATTACATGTCATTGGTTTTTCATATAAAAATGTTCTACAAATAAAGCACTGATAGAAAAAACAAACACAGCGGCAAAGAGAGAAAAATATCTGGACATAATGAAACAAAATAGAGATTGGCCCGTGGAGCTCCAGAAACAGATAGTTTACATGGATGAATGTTATATACATGCTCCTTATAAATTCAGAAAATGTTGGAAATCCATAAATATTAAAGGTATAAAGCATGATATTTCAAAAGGAAAACGTTGGATTATTATCCACGCTGTTATTGTTAACGGATTTGTACCCAATGCTTTGCTTATATTTGGTGGCACCAACAAAATGGAAGATTAACATTCAGAAATGAATTCTCACAATTTCACAAAGTGGGTGACAGAAAAGCTGTTAAAATATCTTAATGAAGCCTCCATAATTGTTAATGACAATGCGCCTTACCATAGTGTGGTCCAGAACAAGGCTCCAACATCAGCATCTCGAGAAGGTGATATAAAACTCTGGTTGTCAGAAAACCTCATTCGTATGATCCAGCTACAAGAAAACCTGGATTAATAATGCGCCTCATCCTGGCACAAGTGGGACTGTTCGTGATAGTGGTTGCCATCGCACACACGAATATATATGGAGTTCGCTTTATACACGACGACGACAGCGATACCGAATTCAATATTCAATAAAAATGTATTAATCCAAACTCGTTATTTTATGTAACTATTTTGAGCGCGACTGTACCTGCGCAAAATCCCTTCTACTGGCATTTGACAGGTCTCATCTTTGGCTGCGCGTATTGTAACTTACAGGTTTGGCAAAAAGACCGATCGTATTTTTTTATATACTCATAATTAGAAAGCTATGGAGGTTTTAGTTAAAAGTCAGAAAAACTAAATTTATTTTTAGTTTCGAAAATTGATGTTAAACGTAATTAGCCAATCATTTAAATTAAGTTGTAGTATAATATCTATTCAGATAAAAAAAATCAGCATTGTAACATTAATACATTTGAAGATATTTCTCTTTTCTCAATTACTTAACACAAAACATTTTTGAAAAATCTCTGCACTCGAGTGCCTTGAGTGCAACACGTAACTTTTCATTCCACCTCAGCGAGGAAATAATTATGAAAATAATAACAAAAAGCAGAAAACATAAAAAAAAATTAAACACAAAAATTAGGACAATCTAAAACAATCAGAAAAAATCAATAACTATCAAAAATTCGTCGCTGAAAATATTTTTCATGAGTAAAATGAACATGGCGCGCGAAAAGCAAATAAAACACACCATTACACCAAGAAAGTTCAGGTCTGAGTTTTGAACAATTTAAAAAGTTGTGTGATAAATTGAGCACCATGAAAGTAAACCTTTTTACGTCTAAGGCCGATTTTTCAATCCTCAGATAAAATTATCCGCCATTTAAAACTATCACTGTCACTTTCTAAAGTCATAAAAAGAAAAGGGACAGAGCTAACATTTAACAGACAGATAGTTTTATCTGAGGATTGAAAAATCGAGCCTAAGTAGGTAAATGTTTTGAATTCACAAACTTACAATATACGATGTTCTAAATTCAAATTCACTTTGGGGTCAAGGGGTTAAAAAAGGCTTTTCCACTCGGATATATAAATATGAAAACTCTTTTTATTGACAGATGTTAACTACCAGTACACGAATATGTGGGCATAACCTAGGAGTCATCATCGGAATGAGTCAAAAATTTTTTTTCTGATGATAATACCGGTGTATTTTCATCAGCAGCGTCTGTAACCAATTCAGTATTAGGAATTTCATTATCAGGATAACAATATTTTTAGCGTGCTGAATCCTATAGTAAGGAGGGTAAATATTAAATCCTCGAGACTTAGCATCTTGTTGCAGGTATATATAGTTCTTCACTGATAGTTTTAAATCTATCATTAAAAAAAGAGCTTCATCAGGAGAATAGGGTTTAAATTCCGATTTTAATTTTATGGTATCTGCGATTTCTTTTGGGGCGCGTTGGGCTTTATAAGCATTCTTTTATTGCAAACTCCAAGTCTATAGCAGCCCTTTTTTTTAGTTTTTCACCTGTTTCGTCTGTTACAATTTTTGTTATAACTTTAATTAATTTAGAATGAGGTTCTCCTTCAAGTGATTCCTCAAGACTTATCCGTACACGACGCTTTTGTCGATCACTTAAATTTTCATAACATAATATAGATTTGGAACTGGATGAATCGCCAAAAGAAGTTCCAGGTTTCGGGTCATCGCGTTCTTCAGGATTTAAACGATTGTCTTCTAATAAATGTGGCGCAACTAGTTCAATTATATTTTGTTGTGGTAAAGAACTTTCATCGATATTTAGTTTTGGTAGGGGAGAGTGGGGTAAACACGAAAGCGGGGTAAACCCGAACGCAATGGTTCTGATGTGTTAGAAAGAGATAGGCATATTTCACTTGTCGCCATCTCGGAGATCACGCCACAACTAGTGCCAGTCAACAACCCGAGCGACGTGGACGCACGTACTTATCAAGGTATGAATTTTGTTATATTTTTCAAGATTTTGATGTAATTCGGACGCACGTACTTATCAAAGTATGCATTTTGTTATATTTTTCAAGATTTTGATGTAATTTTTTAGTAAATTCAACTTGGTATTACTTGGATTTAACAAACAATATTTATTTAACTTTTACTTACTAGAATACTTACATATTAAGCTGCTAAATAACAATGACGAAATCGGCAAAAGTAATATAACGAAAATATTTAATTCAATTTTTTTTTCGATCCGGCGGGGTAAAGGCGAACACTCCATGTCGGGTAATCCTGAACGTTCGTCATTACCCCACCATTTTGTTAGTTCCCAGAAAATCTATTTTTTATTATTGTTCCAGATGCCTCGTAATTACAAAAGAAAAACAGTGACAAAATACACTCTAGACGGTTAGCGTTTCTACGTGTAGTAGGCATATTGACGCACGCACTAACAGTTAGTTTTTTTTTTGTTTAACAAACACAACACACTTAAACACTTTTGTTTTACACGTTGGGCTGCCACTTATGAGGTGTGTGTATAAAGATTTTATTACAACTTAACAGTCTACAACAATAAATTCATTCATTTCTAGACTCTAGAAGATCTCAAAAAGGCTATAGATGATGTTCAAACCAAAAAACTTAGCATCGGCAAAGCTGCAGAAACTTATAATGTTCCAAAAACTGGGAACATTATAAGTTTAGCCAGTGATTAAATTGCCAAGAGCTGGTCGAAAAATTTTATTCACAGACGATCAAGAAGCGGAACTCGTGGATTATATCATAAAATGCAGTAAACTTTATTACGGCCTATCCATAAAAAAAATTCGCCAAATTGGGTACCAATATGCTGAGAAGAACAAACTTCCTCACAACTTCGACCGAGTAAAACAGCTAGCCGGGAAAGACTGGTATTACAGCTTCATGAAAAGACATCCCAGTCTATCTCTGAGACACCTGAGGCGGCTTCACTTAATCGTATCACGGCATTCAATGAAACTGACGTTCAAGTTTTTGATGATAATTTGAAAGCCATACAAGAAAAATATCATATTCAACCTGATAAAATTTTAACGTAGATGAGACAGGTATATCTACAGTCCAGAAAAATCAGAAAATAGTGGCAATAAGAGGTCAAAAACAAGTCGGTAAGGCAACGAGTGCCGAAAGGGGGTCTACAACAACTGTGGTTTGTGCATTTAGTGCAGACGGTCAATACATTCCATCATTTTTTATATTTAAAAGAAAGCGCATGAATCCACTATTACTAAAAGGTAGTAATAGGAAGGATGAGTAAAGGTAGGATGATTGGAGCTGTGTCAGACTCTGGATGGATAAATGAAACCCTTTTTCATATGCAAAGCCTTCAAAAGAAGATCCAGTGTTGCTCATATGAAGGGTGCAGGGGCAAAACAAGGAATGTCACAAGAAATTCAAATATAAATTAAGTATGGCAACACTTAGGTTTTCGCGCGTATTTTTATGTAGCACTAAGTGAAAAGCATAAAAACAAACACTGTCCATTAAATCTTCATTATTTCAAAACCCTGAACAGGTGCAAATGTCCCTAGCGTAACGGAACGTAACAAGGAATGTCCAACTGTCAATGTCAGTTACAGAGGTTATGTTTTGTTGTTGCTGTGATTAGCCAGTGTAGTTTATGTTATATATTTTCAGTCGATTTGCGATAAAAATGAATGAAAGTGATGAAGATATTAATAAGAATTTAGTAAGAGAAACGAAAAAGCGAAAAAAGACAGGAAGAATACGCGATGTCATGAAAAAAATGAGACTAGCTACACACGAGTCAGGCGAGGATTGTAGGTGTTCAAGACTAAAGTGTTTCGAAAGAATTTCATCAGATAATCGTGTCAAATTGTTAATTGAATTTAATAGTTTGAAGTCTACAGATGAGCAAAATATATTCTTATGTGGATTAATGAATGTTTGTTCCATGAAAAGAAGGCGTAGTAGAAAAAATTAAATGGATGCCAATTTTCACCAAAATTATTTCACTTACAAAGTTCGAATTAAAGAAGAGGGCCAGTTACAAGAAGTACCTGTCTGCTACAGGGCTTTTTTATCCATTTTTGGCATAACTAAAGGCAAACTTGAACACCTACAGAAGTCTTTGAAAGAGACAGGCATTGCACCAAATGACAGAAGGGGAAAATCAAGTTCACATAAAAAATTGGATATAAATACAAAACAATTGATATGTACTCATATTAAATCATTTAAAGGAAGGCAAAGCCACTACAGTTTGAAAGATAGCAAAAAAGAATATTTACCCGATGACTTAAATATTAAAAAAATGTATAAGTTATATTTGGATGCATACCCTGAGAATAAAGTTTCCTATGAAACATACAGGAATATTTTTAACACTGAATTTAATATATCGTTTGGTTATCCTCGCACTGACACATGTAGTGCCTGTGATGAATTTACAATTAAGACAAAAGCATTGATTGCTGAAGGAAACCAGGATGAACTCAAAAGATTAACTATTCTTAATACTTTACATAAGAAAAAAGCTCAAACGTTTTATGATAGAAAGAAGCAAGCTAGAATTAAAAGTAAGACAGATGTTCAATTTCAGGGTATTGCTATGGACTACCAAAAAAATGTGTCACTACCTAACATCACTACCAATGATGTTTATTATAAACGACAGTTATCTATGTATTCATTGAATATACAGGTGCTGAGTGATACTAGCTCCTTTTTTTTCACTTACCCTGAGATTTGTGGACGCAAGGGTTCCGACGAAGTGGTTTCATTTTTATTTCACTATTTAAGAAACCATTTAGATCATCGCGTGAAGCATTTAGAAATATTTTGTGACTCTGCAGGAGGACAAAATAAAAACTATACTGTGACAAGGTTCATTCATTTTGTGGTTCATGCAATGAAAATTTTGTACTCCATTAAAATAACATACCCGATCAGGGGACATTCCTATTTAGAATGTGACAAGAATATGGGCTTGATCAATTTAAAAACCCACATGGAAGTCCCATACCAATGGTTAAAAGTAAGTCGCCAAAGACCTAAACCCTTTGAAGTTATTGAAGTGGATAAGGGTGAAATTATCAGGAAATTTACAGATTTTTTTCAGAATCGGTACATGAAAAAGTGCTCTTTTCCAATCCAGGCCCAAAGAGAAATAATGAGTGTGCGAGAACATCCAAGGTTCATTCCTCATCGAAGCAACTATAATGGTTCCTGGGAGAAGTCACCCATTTTGAATAAGCAGAGTGAATCAAGCGGAAGGTGGCAATGAATTTGAGTTGCCTGGGTTTGCCTACCAGGATTACTTGCCAATTAGTGCAGACAAGCACAAGGACCTTATGGACTTAAAAAGGTTTTGTTCTGCTGAAGCTTAAGCCTATTTTGAAGGCATTACCCATACATAGTACTAAATTTGGACATTCCCTGTATGGGTTATATGAGACATTCTTCCTGATTATAATGCTAAAAATCTATGTTCATAATATCTATGTTCACCCATTTGATTGTACTAGCCTAACATTTATAAAAAACAAGAATTGTAAAAAATTTGTAAAAAAGAGCAACCCTCGACTTTCTGGCTCGCTCTTCTCGGGGATGTCTGCGTTCCGAGTGAGTGGTAGATTCACTAATTTATAAATTGACGTTTTTAAGTGTTTGTATATCAAGCCTATAAAATAAAGATATTTTTGATTTGATTTGATTTGATTCCATGTTTTAGTACTTTATAATAGTTAATTACTTTCTTTTTTCAAATTTTAAATATTATTTAACATTTGTCAAAAGTTTATTTGTATTTTCAGCTGATCTCTATAAGGTAAACTTATGTTCCTATCAGTAAATTAAAAAAAATATATATTTAAGACAAAGTTATAAACTTTCAAACATTAAAATGTTAATTACACAAAAACCTGTTTTAGTGACATTCCTAGTTTTTCCCCTGTACCCTTCATATTAGATAACCATAAAAGCCACATAAGTCTTGATGCTTAATCACTATGCAGAGAACATGGAATCATTATGCTGACTTTGCCACCACACCAAACTCCAACCATTAGACTTGACATATTTTGGTCCTATCAAGACAGCATACAATCACGAATGTGAGAATTACATGGCAGATCGATTTGGACAAACCATTACACAATACGAATACTTTTAACCGTTGCAGTAACCTTCAAAAAGCAGCAAGTGGTTTTAGATCTGCAGGAATATATCCTTTACGCCCCATTGAGTTGAACCAAACAACAACACAACAACAATTGAGCCAAACATATCCCAAAATACAATCACACATGAAGTTCATCTATCCGATATTGTTGAAGTGCCTGTGATTCCTCCAAAAGTATCAAAACGCAATATGAGGAAGAGAAAATCTATTATTCTAACGAGCACACCTATAAAAGAGCAGTTAGAAGAAAAGGAAAACAGAAAAAGAGCAAAAGCGGAAGAAAGCAAGGAAAAACTAAATAAAGGATCTCAAATAAAAAGACTGAAATGTAGTGATAAGAAGAAACCTTTGAATAAAGAAATAAAACGAGTATTAAAGAATTTCAAGAATATAAAAGAATTTCATGACCCTAGTCAAAATACAAAAGTGAAAGGAAAAAAGAAGGGAAATGAAGACTGCTTTTGTATTTTTTGTGAAGAAAAATGTATAGATCCCTCCATTGAAGACTGGATAATGTGTTACGTGTGTAGAAAATAGCTCACGAGAATTGTACCGACGGACAGTCAACATCGGCGGGTTATAAATGTGATCACTGTCGTTATTAATATTACGTAATTACGTTCGTAATTACGCGACAAATGTCGGGGAAAGCCGAACACTAAGAGTTTTGTTTTTTATTCGTATTTTCTTACTTTATTAAAAAATAGAAATGTTGTCTAGTTAATTCGTTACATTGATGAGTAAATTTTATAATTAAACAATTAAAGAAGCTCTGTAATTAAATTTCACTGTTTTATTTGAGTTTTCCCTTAGGTGTTCGTATTTCCCCCACTTTCCCCTATTTCAATATCAAAAGTAGTGGAAAGCCAGTTGTAGTGTATAGACATTTATAGTTGTGGATAACTCTGTCGTCTCGAGCAGCGCGCGCGCGGTGTCGCGGGCGAGGTAGAGAGCCGGTGGACGGCAGTGAGAGAAGACGCGCGGACGCTAGCTACGAGCCGATATTTATTACTAAATTATTCTAATCCTAATCATAGTACACTTAGTTATAGTGCACATTACATGTGGCGACGAGATAAACTGTGAGTACTTAAAATAAATTGTACATGTAGGTAATAATAACAAAAGAAATGGAAAAAAAAAGAAAATACGTAAATAAGATACATAAACTGTCCAATTATAATGGTTATATAACTAAATAAGTTACAGACCACGAGGTATTATAGGTATTATCTACTTTAAGCTTTTACGAATATGATTATTACGTAGGTTTTTCTTCACAGATGTTTGTTCTATTTTGTTGAATGCCAAATAACCTACAAGTTACATATCTAGTAATTTGTGCTTCAGTAATTATCAGATGATGTATGCTTAAAGCTGTGTAAGAAACTTAATAGGTTAAATGAATCACGGTAATAGCCTCACTATTTTTTAAAGCAAATTAGATACTTACCTAGCTAATTTAGATTTCTAAAAATTACGCATTGGTCTAAAGTATATTTATTAGTTATTTACCTACAAAATGAAGTGTGTATTTACTGTTATCATAGTAACCTAACGGTTTTAATATAACAATCTGTGACTTAGAAAGAATAGAAGCCAATAGAAGGAAATATAGATACAGTGAGTTACGTATGCGTAGGTATTATTTTGTTCACGTTTTAGGTAACCTAGTTTTCCATAAGAGTATTTTAGTGACATTGGTACCTACTTACATAACAATTGATAACCATATGTACCTAGGTAGGTACTTATTAAAATAAAAGTTCTTCGATAGTTACCGAAAGTGTTGTGCGGTGAGTAGCATTCAATTGCGATTTTGCATTAAATTGCGATTCGGCATTAAATTGCGACTTGGCATTAAATTGCGATGGGGCATTCAATTACGATTGAGCATTTAGGTACACTAAGGTTTAAGTATGAGACATAATAAAAAAATAAAATAAAAGCATTAAATTGCGGATATCGATGAATACTTAGTGTACAACTTGCATTAAATTGCGGAGTTACCTGTATTTACCTGTATGACATTGTGATACTCACTCACCACAGTACTAATGTGTACTGCGGGCATAGACAAATGCGTAGAGTACTAATTATACAGTTACGTATTAGTACACACCTTATTACTAGCATTAGATTGCAATAGCGTGTCAAAATCCATAAATATGCAACATAGTTACTTACTTTGTCAACAGGTAGCCCCAATGGCATTGTACACATTAGAGAAGTTCGACTGTGAAGGGGAAGTTGGTTCAGTCTCTGTCCGTTGGGAAAGATGGAAAAGAAGTCTGAACATATACCTCGAGGCGGCAGACATAGACACCGAGACAAAGAAACGAGCTAGTCTTTTACATTTCGGTGGTCCCGAGTTACAAGAAATCTTCTACAACATCCCGGGAGCTGATGCAACTGAAGGCGAACTTTTTAATATCGCAATCGGGAAATTAGATAGCTACTTTGCACCTAAACAGAGCAAAGTGTATGAGCGACATATATTTCGCCTCTTAAAACAGGAACAGAATGAGAAGTTCGAAAAATTTCTTGTCAGACTCCGACTACAAGCCAAGAAGTGTCAGTTTGGTGAAAAAGAAGACGAGCATAACATAGACCAAATAACAGAAAAGGGTAATACAGAAGAACTCCGAAAGAAGATATTGAAAACAGGGGACAATATTACTTTGGATGAGATAGTGGCAGAAGCGAATGCACTGGAAGCCATAGACCGTCAATTAGGCAACTTTGGTAATAAACTTGTGGAAAGTCAGTCAATCAACAGAGTGGATACAGAGTCACGGAAAGAGAAGCCAAAAAACAGACTGGAGTGTAGTAGATGTGGAAGTTCTAGACATTTGGCCCGTGACAACAACTGCCCGGCAAAAGGAAAAGCTTGCCTCAAATGTGGGCTCTTAGGACATTTCAGGAATCAATGTCGGACAAGACAAAATCAGAAAAAAAAATTGGACGGAGAATCATCATCGAACAGCCAGGGAATAAAGAAGAAAAGGTACGAAGGAAGTAGGACAACAAATAATATCGAAGAAACTGCAAACATAAGCACGGATGAAAGAAAAGTTGACTATATTTTCAATATCGAGAACGACGCAAAAGTTATATGTAACATCGGTGGAAGCAACGTAGAGATGTTGATAGATTCGGGCTGTAAGCATAATCTTATTACGGACCAAACCTGGAAAATAATGAAGGAAAATAACGCTCAAGTCACCAATCAAGATCCGAATCCAGACAAAACGTTCGTAGCTTACGGGAGTGCTACACCGCTAAAGCTGTTAGGATCATTCAAAGCCACGATAAAACTTGCCGGAACATCACAGGACAGCACAACATTCTACGTTATCGAAAACGGTACGCGTGACCTACTTGGACGTGTGACGGCAACCTCATTGGGAGTGCTCCGGATCAATTTGGATATCAAACAAGTTCAAACCGCAGCATTTCCAAAATTTAAAGACGTTTTAGTTACCATTCCGATTGACAATTCAGTGAAGCCTGTTACTCAGCCATATCGGAGGATTCCCATCCCGCTCGAAGAAAAAGTAGAAAAGAAACTGGAAGAATTACTGAAAAGGGACATTATAGAAGTTGTGAAAGGTCCTTCTAACTGGATCTCACCTATAGTACATGTGCTGAAAGACGGAGGGGACATCCGATTATGTGTCGATATGCGCCGAGCAAATGCGGCTATACAACGTGAAAACCATCCACTGCCAACGATGGAAGAACTGTTGCCAAAAGTTCGAGAAGCCAAAATCTTTAGTAAGTTGGACATACGAGATGCATTCCATCATATTGAACTTCACCCAGACTCAAGACACATAACAACCTTCATTACCAGCAAAGGATTGTACCAATACAAAAGGATGATGTTTGGCATCTCATGTGCGCCGGAGATTTTCCAGAAAACACTAGAACGAATCCTTTTAGGTTGCGAAGGAGTCATCAACTTTATAGATGACATATTGACGTTTGGTAAAGACGTAGAAGAACATGACTTAAGGCTTAAAAAAGTTATGGCAGTGTTAGAGGAAAATAACGTGATGTTAAGGAGTGACAAGTGCATCTTTAGAATGAAGAAAGTCCACTTCCTAGGCCATGAACTGTCAGAACAGGGAGTTAAACCACTAGGCAAGTATATCTTGGCGATAAAGGGATTTAGAGCCCCGACGAATATCGCTGAATTGCAAAGCTTTATGGGTTTAGTGAATTATGTGGGAAAATGGATACCCCATTTAGCAACGGTAACAGAGCCCCTCAAGCAGCTGTTACGGAAAAGAATGGGAAGAAACACGGATATTCAGGATGATTGGGGCGACGCCCAAAAGAACGCATTTAATGATCTCAAAGCGGCACTCATGAAGGTACCAAATTTAGGTTACTACAATCCTCATGATAAGACTGTTGTGATTGCAGATGCAAGCCCAGTGGGTCTGGGTGCAGTGCTAGTGCAAATTAATAAGAACGGTCCGAGAATAATTGCATTTGGTAATAAAACCCTCAGCAACTGTGAGCGTCGTTACTGTCAAACAGAAAAAGAGGCCTTAGCCCTGGTTTGGGCAGTTGAACACTTCAACATGTTCCTGTATGGCAAGGTGTTCAATTTAGTAACAGACCATAAGCCCTTGTAGGTGATATTTGGTCCGAAAGCAAAACCATGCGCTCGCATTGAAAGGTGGGTGTTAAGGCTGCAATCCTATAATTTTAAGGTGAAATATAGCCCGGGTAAAACGAACATAGCCGATCCACTATCGAGACTCTGTGAAGTGGCAAAAAACCCAACAGCTTTATTTGAAGACCATGTACAAGCGGTTACCGAATCTGCACGACCAGTGGCCATTCCATTGCAAGAGATCACTGAGAGTTCTATTGGAGATGCAGAGATACAGGAGGTTAGAGAGGGCCTTTACGATGGAAACTGGGATGAAACGGCTAAAACCTATAAACTGTTCCAAAATGAATTATGTTTTCATGGCGATATTCTCCTCAGGGGGACGAAAATTGTAATTCCAACCAAACGACGCAGAAGAGTATTGGAAGCTGCGCACGAAGGTCACCCGGGGATAGTCGCGATGAAGGGCAGATTGAGGACTAAGGTATGGTGGCCTAAGTGCGACAAAGATGCTGAAAACATATGCAGAGCTTGTAAAGGATGCATCCTGGTTTCGGCACCCAGCGCCCCAAATCTATTAAAAAGAAGAGACCTACCTTCCGAACCATGGGTTGACATAGCAATTGACCTCATGGGCCCCTTACCTAGTGGAGATTATATCCTGGTAGTTGTAGATTATTACACCAGATATAAGGAAGTAAAAACATGCAGAACCATAACTAGCTCCGAAATAATCGGAATGCTTAAGGACATTTTTAGCAGACTTGGCAATCCAGTCTCGCTTACAGCAGACAACGGAAACAATTTTCCAGCGAAGACTTCAAAATTTTCTGTGTAGAGAGGAACATACGACTCTATCATACCATTCCCTACTGGCCGCAACAAAATGGAGAGGTGGAGCGCCAAAATAGGGATATCTTCAAACGTCTCAAGATTTCTCAAGTAGAGAAAAAGAACTGGAAGGAGGCTCTTCGTGAGTACATGGTGATGTACAACAGTACACCCCACACAGTTACAGGAAAAACACCTGCAGAACTATTCTTTAGACGACAATTCCGTGACAAGCTGCCAATGATTCAGGATATGACGCACCTCTCGGAGGACCTCGAAATGCGGGACAGAGACAAAGAGCTAAAGGAAAAAGGGAAAGAATATGCAGACATGAAGAAAAGAGCTACTGGTTGTGAATTGGGGGTTGGAGATAAAGTATACGTCAAGAACATGAATAAACAAAACAAGCTGAGCTTAAACTATGAACCCGAAACACATACCATCGAAGCGAACAAAGGAGGAAACGTAAGCCTTAGGAACGATGAAAGTGGTCAGCGAATCAGACGAAACGTTGTACACCTAAAACGAGTGGAAGGACAATGGAAGGTCCTAGGTGATGAGGGTAAAGTTAGAGATGGTTAAACAAATGATAATTGCGATGCAAATCAATCAGAACTCGAGTAATTAAATTTATGGACAATAATGAGGAAATTAGTAATTAAATATAACTTAAATAAAGACTTGCTGATCGTAATTGATAGAGATACTCATGGGAAAACAAAAATGCTTACTAGATTACATTATATTGGTTGATTAATATGAATGTATTTAATTTGTACGTTAACCTGGTCACTGTTCCCTAATTGTATATTTTTATTAGGTTCCTATATTTTCATTTGAAAAAATCAATAATAAGGGAGGGATGTAGTGTATAGACATTTATAGTTGTGGATAACTCTGTCGTCTCGAGCAGCGCGCGCGCGGTGTCGCGGGCGAGGTAGAGAGCCGGTGGACGGCAGTGAGAGAAGACGCGCGGACGCTAGCTACGAGCCGATATTTATTACTAAATTATTCTAATCCTAATCATAGTACACTTAGTTATAGTGCACATTACACCAGTGTTTGTTTTTTCATAAAATGATTTTTTCTATATAAAGTTTCTCATTTACTTTAAAATTTTATAATATTACTTCTAAAATCTTCGCGCGATATTATTATATCCCGATATTATTTGGAACGCCATTTGGATACAAAGAGTTTACCACGATCATGCATCGTTCCTATGAATCAAGATCTAAAGGCCTTTTATGAACGCCGTACAAATGTGCCCTATCTATAAATTTTTTATAAATATCCTATTTCGTGAGCGATTTCTTATGATCCGTATTCATGCATTCGTCGTTGGTAGTTGTAGTTACCACTCGCTGACCAGCATGAGGGTTGGCGCCCTCATGCCCCCCTTGCATTAAGTCCTCTGGTCGGGGCCCAGAAGGACATCCTTCAGAAGGACGGTTCAGTGCCTGTTGCGGCAATGCAGTGCCATGGATCTTTGACGGCTCCATGATACCTCCCCCCCGCTTCTCCAGACATTATGTATGGGCATTGGGTGTTACTGACTGCGGCGCTCCGATCCATGATATGGAACACCTACTATCCTGTCCGTTGTGTACGACCACCTGCGACAAACGAGACCTCATGAAAGCCACAGTAAATGCTGAAAGTGTGGCTCGCTATTGGGAGGATAAAATTTAACAACAGCCATTGACACGAAAAGAAAGAAGATTGGGTCTTGACACGTCTTACGAGGGCGGACCCTTCTCAATGCCACATAATATCCCTCATCTAAGATACATTTGAATAAAACAACATAACATAACGAAACGGACAATGGGAGCCCGAATGCATATAAAACGCGTAGGGGAACATGGGCCTCAGTGGATCACGGGGAACTGTGAATCGTTGGTTGAAAATCTGTATCTATTACACTCACACATACGCGCATTGGCTTTACTAAAGTTCTCCCGTACCCCGCGCCACCCGCCTTGTCGCCGTCAGTGAATCACAACGAGAGAACGCGCGACAGCGCATCGGTCCGTAGTGTTGTGTTTCTTTTTCATTAATTTATGTGAAGCGATTTCTAATATTAACACATTAAAAATCGAGGATGAGTGTTGGAATTAAAATAGTTCTGTTTAGTTGTAATAGATGTCTATGGTGTATAGAAAAAGAAAATTGACTTGTCTGTCATGGTTATGTAGCAAAGAGAAAAATGTATTTTACTTTCACTTAATTTGTTAATAAATAGATTACCTAAGATTTGGTGCAGTATTACTCCAACACGTAGGTAAGTACAAAAAAATTAGTTTACGTAATCTTTGAAATTACTTGGGTTCCAAGTCATTTAGATATTTTAAAGTCTTTGCATGTTTACTTTTAGTATGTATTTCAAATTTTTTAAAACTGTATCAAGTTGTGGGGTAAAAGCGATTAAAATTTTGTTAAAAATAAAATTTGTTTTCTTGATAAATGGGTTACAGTGAATCATGTGGTAATGGGGTTCGTTGGATCATGATCCACTGTTCCCCAAAAACTTTTAAGTTTCAAAGTACTCTTGTTTACAGGTCAACATGCCACGTAACCGACAAAGGAAGACAGAAATTGGTCTAGATACAGAAGAAGAAAGGCTTTTATGCCGATTGAGGCTGCTGTGAAAAGAAAGGTATTAAATAATGACACTTCCAGTGAAGAAGACGATCAGATTAGCATATATTTTGAAGAAGAACCTACAATTGAACCTGAAGTTTAAAAAATAAATCCAAATAAATTTATTCCGCTCAATAATATGCCAAAAGCAGGAGACTTTGTATTCGTCATCAGCCTATATACGTCCCACTGCTGGGGCAGGCCTTCCTTATGGAGAAACACATGAGGAGTATGGGCCGTAACACCACCACGCTGGCCCTATGCGGGTTGGTGGGTAGAAACGGTCACAAATGCGACCGGGACCAACGGCTTAACGTGCCTTCCGAAGCACGGAGGAGCTCGAGATCACAAAGTCTTGGACACCCATTCACAGCCTGACCATGGCGAAGGTAGCTTTGTTTTCGATCGAAGCCAACGCCAAAGCCGACCACAACGCCACCGAGCTCGTTTGGAGCTCTGACTTTGTATTAGTATCATTTAAAGTAAATAACAATATAATATATTGTAAAAGTCATAGGGAAAAAAGATGGTGAGACAGAGGTCAGTTTTCTGCGTAAATCTGTGATAAATCCAAATAAATTTCACATTCCTGTCATTCCTGATCTTGCAACGGCCCCGCTAAGCGATATCAAAATGATTTTACCTAGACCAGGATATACAGGAACTACAAAGAGTGCCCCAGGTTTATATTATTTCTATGTTGATTTTTCAAATATTGATTTACGTTAAGACTCATAATTATTTAATGTTCAAAACAGTGATAGGTTGCTGTATTGATTTATGCAACAAATTTTGGACGAAGTAAAGTCCATCTTGATTTATTGTTTATGTTTAAGAAGATTTTATTGAAGAAGGTGGATTTTATGTTGTTAAAATATGAAACCGTATAGTGGTAGCCGGTTATGTATTGTCATATCATTTACTAAACTACTAATTAGGTAAAGGAAGTTTAATATTGTGATTTTGCAACTAAGACTGATCAAAGCAATGACTGATAATTATATTTTTTGTAAAAAACATTCACAGTATCCCATGTCCACTGTAACTCAAACGCTGTATCTATGTGACCCACCCATGGGTCATAGTGGATCAATTCGCTGTGCGACAAAAAACTATCTTGCAATGTTAACCAACTCGTAAAATCCGTATTTAATAAATAGTTTCCATTACGGTATCTGCTAAAACAACTGAACCAGCTGAAATTACTTCCGGATTTCAAGAGAAGCATACTACTGACAATGATAATATTATTAGAGTGTATACTGACAAGAACATCACAAATGATTCTTTTAATATTGCTGACATACGGACTGCTTCTGATATATATAAGAAGTATCGTCTCGTAACTAGTAAACGCACACATGCACAATAAAAAATTTGTAATGCATTTTTAAGTGACAGCTTAAAAATGCTTAGAAAAGAGCTTAGAAAAAGGATCCTTAGAAATGTCATTGCTGATGACAAGGTCAAGTGCGAACAAGCTAGTTAATACAATTTTCCTAAGTGCGATAGAGATACTATTTTCTGTCCTTATTAGAGTTCGTGTTAAGGCTGTCAGGTGATCTTATTATACGTCAGTATATGTGTCTATGGCCATATCTATCAGGTCTATATTTTAAATTTTAAGCAAAGCTATAAAGTACATTTCAAATTTTTGTTTTTATTTAGACCTATAACCGCATTTAATAAGCCTTCTGTTATTTGTTTTTATTTTCGTTTATTATTATTAGGTATGTTAAACATATAACTTAAAGGTTTAGGTTTTTTGTTAAAGATTTTTTTATAAGCATGTACTTCCGCCTGGAAAGAGGTAATTTTGTTTGTTACAAGATGGCTTTCGCGATCTCAGATGACTGTAGTCTCATAGACTGCCATACCAAGTAAGTTTTAGTATCATTATAGAGTCGAGTAAAATTTCGATTTGTTTCCTATTTTACCTGTTTTAATTTGGTTTCTCCTAACGCTTTGAGATGAATATATTTTAAGATTTTGATAAGAATTTATTTCTGGAATTATTGAACAATGTTTGAGAGCCACTTCTGTGTTTCATTTTTGAAAGGGGGAAGAGCGGACATTCTGCTCTTTTTAAAAAAAATATTGTCATTACAGACCCAGATACGAAAGTATCGAGACTGTTCCAATAGTATAATTTATTTGGGGTAACATCGGTTTAATAATCTTTATGAACTATATTAATACAGTGAATAGAGTAGGTTTTAGACTATAGTAAGATCTTCCCTCTATATAGTCCGCACTTTCCCTGAAGGAAAAACCACTGCATGCTCAGTTAGACCCAGATTTTATGGACAATGTAACATTGTTATGGGGTCCAAAAATATGTATAAATAAAGCATGGTCTTTATTTGTAAAAAAAATGATAACTGTTTCTTAAATAATCTTTAAAAATATTTTCTAATGTGTTTCTAGAACTGTAAAAAAACACCATCCGTTACCCCAACATACCTTACACCCGTAACATATACTATCTTAAACAAATAATAATAATAAATAATAATAAATATCTTCAAACATTCACACCTATCAACTAGCCCCGTTTTAAGCAACTAATGCTGCTTGTGTTACGGATACTAGATGACGGATAAATATATTTAATAGATAAATACATATAAATATCCTGAATATATATAAATATATATAAACATCCAAGACTGGAGAACAAATGCTTGAAAATTCATCACCCAAACATTTGCCCCCATCGGGGATCGAACCCGGAACCTCTCGAGATGGCGACGCCTTGAAACCGGCATTCAGACCACTCGACCACGGAGGTCGTCAAATCAAACGGGAAGTAATTAATTGAGCAACCATTTAATTATTTGGTCAACAACAAAAAGGCCAGCCGAAAAATCATTTGGACAGCAAACAAATATTTTGTCAGCAATATATATGTTACCGGAAATGTATAAAATCTAGGAAAAGATCAATGAAGTATCAGCGATCAATTCCTAGGAAATGCATTCTGATAGATATTAGGTTTAGGTTTTTTTATGACCCATAAAAACAATATTTGTGTCATCGAAACATATTAAACAATTTGGCAGCAGAGAAAACATTTAAGGTGCTACCCAATTAGTTATTTTGCTGACAAACTAAGTTGCTGACCAATTAGTTATTTTAGCTGATCAATTGTATTTTTATAACACCCAAATCAAAATGCTTAACCTTTCTGAGTATTTTAATGGCACATTTAAACAATACATCACTTAATTACATATATTTTTTAACAAAATACTGATGGCATTTTATATGTAGAAAGAAGATTTAGAACCGAACCCTAAAAGACCCTGCAAGCCAATAGAACCTTACCTTGCCGTTATCATAAATTTATATCCAAAAAATATCGCATGGATTAAATCCCACAAATGTCTTAGTCTTAAAAAAGCAGATTATCTATGCCAGAGTTCAAAACCGCAGTGCGAGCATAGAACTTCGACAGTCGCCATATTTGATCGACAAAAGCATCCTTCCTTTTCACTTCTTAGAGTTATCTGTCAAATTTATCGATTTTTTCGACAATTGCCTATCTTAGATGTCAAATTTGGCTTATTGAAAGTTGTATTATAGTACGATTCAATCCAAGTTGCCAAAAAGGTAAACAAAATATTTGTTATTCAATAATCACACTTTCTTCATGAACATTGGCGCGTAAATATAATTAACGGTAACAATTGTTTTCCGTTTCAAATGATTTCAATTACCTACAGTCATTACAAAACATTTTAGAGATGAAACATTACCTTCGTTTTGTTTACCTTTTTGGCAACTTGGATTGAGACGTGCAATATCCTCGTGGCGCAGGTTTGAATTTTGGCGTTTCATCGGTTTATTTCGGATTACCTCTCAAATTATGATATCAAAGCTAAACGATGTGCGAGGTAAAAATAACATGAGAGAAATAGACGATAGCTAAGAACGAGAATCTAATTACATTGGGTTTGACAATTAAAATTAGTTTTAACAATTTTACCGCATCGCGATCTTTGATCGATAATCCAACCCCAATTTCAAAAAAGGTACAGTCGACTACAAAAGCATGTACCCACTTTTGACAGTAAATGACTCTTATTGAAGGAAAAACGATTGTTACCTCTCAAATATACATATTATTGTACTCATAAAACTATACTTGGCAGACATTGCATTTTATACGAAATATCTACTTATATCTAATAGTCCGGGAGGTAGCGCTATAGTTGAGCAAGTCATTTTATACCGGCTGAAAATCATAACAATAATAGTTTCCCCCTAACACATAACAGCTCCGAACGTCAGCTGCTCCGATAGCGGTGGAGCTAAAGGAGACAGCATGAAAAAGTCATTGGAAAAAAATCTGCTTCGATGATTTTTATACCGAGCAAAAATGTATAATATTATTATTTTAATCACATTTTTTAAAAAAATAGTCGTCAGCTGTATTGACGAGGGGGGGTTATATGTCAGTCACGTGCATGAACCTCTTTGAAAATTTAACAAACAAATTAATTTTATACCTTATGAAATTTGTACATCTCATTTTTTATACTTTTAAAATAATAAAGAAAATCGTCAGCCGTATTTTTGACGGGGGTAATACCGTCAGTCAGCGTGATAAACATTTCGCGCGCTCAATGCATTTGAGCGTTGCATAGGCTTTTTGGAAAATTAACTGACAATCTTTACACCCATAAACAATCAGCTGACGATGATTTTTTGTTTTTTTAATATTCAAATTATCTTATACTTTGAATTCAATAAGTATAATATCAATTTAATATAAAAAACACCACATTTTATTTATTAATTTTGTGTCGGTTTCAAATTATATTAATATGTACTGTAGCATCAAGGAATTTCAAGCAGTAAAAGTCTCACGACTCTAACATACCTTTCCTAAAAATTATTTTTCTAGCCTTCAGGTAGAATTGACTGGAGTAAGTATACCCTACTGGAGTGAGACAAACTAATATGAATAAGAGAGAAATACTACCCTCTTCTACAGAGATTTCGACTAGTTTATTTAGTTTCTGTTGTGCTGTCCTGTCGAAAGGTATAGTCTCCAAAATGTCTGTGAAAACAAAACCAATTTGTGTATTTTGTTTGAAAAAAAATGAACCGCTTCATTCGTTCACTCCAAGTTATTTAGAAAAGTGTAAAACTGTTTTAGATATACGGAAAAATAATAATTTATCGATGAAAGACGCTAAAGTGCCAGTGGATGTAAATGATAAACAGAAATATCATTCAAAGTGTTACAAACTATTCACAGCATTACCAAAAAAATATCGTTCAAGTGGTGGGTCTGAGCCATCATCTCATGAATCAAGGTAAGTTAATATTAGCGATGAGAAGTTATTTCTTTAATAATTAGATACGATTCTTAGTAGCTTAGTGAACTGAATTTAAAAGTGAAGCTTAGATTTTTGGAGTATGAACACAACAATTTCGTTTTCGGAGTATAGATATAACGTTTTTAAACGTTGAGATACGACTTGTGAGCAATGTTTTTGACCTGCGTATATTCTTTGTCCGCTTCAAAAAGATCCCTTTATTGTGAGCAATATAAAAAAAGAGAGAGACGTAAAATTGGAAGGCAAAGAGCGCTAACACAGGTATAAATTGTGTACAGACAGGTTAAACCTGAAGTTAGAATTTTTTTTTCATTTTGCTGCTGAACCCACTGAAAAAATTTATTATAGCTTAGTTTAAAAAGTCGATTAAAATTATTAATATAATTGTACTCCAAAAATATTATATTTGAATTATAAAATGAATTTCAAAAAATCAGTACAGCTGAGCGAAAACAATTTTATGTTTCGTTGTCAAATAAATTTACAATCAACAAAACAATCAAACTTAAAAAATTCTCTTTTTTTTTAGTCTTCAAGAAGATACTGAAAGTATTGACCAGCATACTACCGTCGTCGACATCAACGCACCTGATGACGCTGAAGGTATAAATGTTGGGGCGAGCACAAGCCGTCAGCCTGATGCTAATGAAGGTATCGTCCTTGATAATTTGTCTAATACTGGTGAAAAGTCTTCGGTCAGTGATGACCCTGTACGAGAGAAATGTATAGAATTAACAACAGATGAAACGGCAGATTCTGAGAATACCAATGGAAGCGATATTGCATGTATTTTTTGTAATAAGAAGAGGAAAAAAATGCATGGAAATGAACAGGTATTACAAACTTGTGTCATACCAGAAAAAATTGATATTTTAAAAAGCTTAGCCAGCGAAATGAACGATATTGATTTATTAAATAGAATCGATGAGAAATGTGCCAATAACGCCATTATTTATTACCATCGATACTGTAAATTAAATTATAATAATACATTACAATCAATGCTCAAAAGTAGCTCAACTGAACATACGTCATGGCATGTATCACGATCCCTTCATAGAAAAGCTTTTGATGCAGTCTGTTCTTATATATCTACTCATGTGATTAACAAAAACCGATGTGTTTATGTATCATTCTTGAAATCATTGTTTGTGGAATTTGCGAAAAACCACACAACAGATTCAAGGAACGTGGAACCATACAATTTAGAAAATAGATTACTTGAAAAATTCCCTAAAAAAATTAATATTATTACTATTGATCATCAAAAAATTGTTAAACCATATCGCGGAAACTTATTAAAAAATGATTTAGACATGCTAAAACAACAAGATATTTTAGATAGAGCTGCCCAAATTCTACGTTCAACAATCCGGAGCATCCAACATAATCCACTACCGAATGAACCTACAACGAATGATTTAATAAAAGGAGAATGCGATGTACCACCAATGTTGACTGATTTTTTTTCAAAAATTATTTGTTCAAGTTTCCGACGTAAGCGTAATATAAATGTTAATAGAATTTCAACATCTTTTGCTGAAGATTTAATCTACGCTACTTCACATGGTAAAATAAAACCATCTAAACACATATCTCTTGGCATGGCTTTGAAAGGTCTGACGAACAGCAAAAAAATAATCAATATTTTAAACAAATTTGGACATTGCTGCAGTTACACTGTTTTAGAAGAAATCGAAACTGAAGCAACATTTGCTTCTACTAATCGCAATGATATCTGTCCAGAAGGAATCTTACGTTCTAATAAGTTATGCACTGGACTAGCGTATGATAACTTTGATCGATTTGTTGATACAACAAGCGGGAAAGATACTTTGCACGACACTGTTGGAATAATTTTTCAGAATGTGACTAATTCAAATGATGAATCTGAAAGTGAAGCAGAAAGTAGTCATACGGAAAACAGTGTTCTTGAAGATAATAACGGATCAGATCAACCTCAACCCGCAGGATCAAAAAGAAGACGAAGAACGTTTGATGCTGTCACATTTGAATTAGAAGCTTACAACAAAAAGCCGAAGATACAAGAAATATTAGAACCTATTGATAGTCCACTGCGATTATGTGATTCTTCTAAAATGAAATCATTCAGACGTATAGATCTTGCTTGGGTAATTTCTCATTTTTTAAAGGTACCTCATACACCATCTTGGGTAGGATTTCAAAGTATGATTCAACATGATACAAGTTACAAACAGAAGATTGCATACTTAACAACGATCAATTCATCTCCAACAAATACATCGGTCGTCTTAGAAACAATGAGACAGGGTCAACAAGTGGCTACGGAATGCAAGGAAACGTATATGGAAATCACATATGACCTAGCTATCGCAAAAATTGCTCTGCAAATACAAAGTAGCGAAAAACCACGTTTCGATAATTTATTTATTCATTTTGGTTCCTTCCATATAATGATGGCTTATTTTAAAGCTATTGGAAAATTTATCGATAGTTGTGGTATAACTAATATGATGATAAATGCAGAAGTACTAGCTAGTGGTTCTGTCAATACTTTTATAACAGGTCAACACTTCAATCGTTGTAAAAGACTACATCCCCTACTCTCATTAGCTCTTCAATTTATACATTTTGAAAAGTTCTTAAACACAAAAAACATCGAAGTTACTGATGAAATTCGGCAATATTTGATACAGTTCAGGGCAGAAAAATCTGCTGATCCCTCAATTCATAATGACAAATTAATTGAAATATTGGAAAAATATGAAAAATATCAAGAACAAACACTCGAAGGCAAACATGGGAAAACTGCCCAATTTTATATGATATATATTAATTTAATTAATTATTACTTTTTATTATGTAAAAGCATTAGAAAGCCCGATTTCGAATTATTTAAATTTATATTACCAAAAATTACTAATATTTTTTTCGTTTTTAATCAACAAAATTATTCACGGTATACCGTTTTATATCATGATAAATTAATGAAGGTAGCTACATCTCATCCAGGGCTACAGTTGAGATTTGAAAATGGATCATATGGTATCAAAAGAACTGATAAGCCATTCTCAAGACAACCAGTGGATCTTACTTTGGAACAGACCATAAACGCTGATGCTGCAAACAAATTGACAGGAATTATTAATTCAACGAATTCGATTTCAGCTCGTCAGCGTTGGTGTAAGAGCCACAGTATCCGTACCGCTGTAATAAGTCATATAATGGAAGAAACAGGGTTACGAAAAACCCAAGATGTAACAGCAGATCTGGATAATAATCGAATTAGGAAACATTCTACTCAATTACAAAATTTAATTTCACACTTAAAACAAAATAATCCGTTTTCTAATAACTATGATAAAAATTTCTTATTTAATATTTCAACGGGTCAAGCAATTGGAGAAGACATAGCAGAATTTTTGCTCAACATAGAAACAAGAGGGAATGAACTTCGTGAGAAATTCATTACAGAATGCACTACAGATCCTCATAGATTTGAAAGAACCATTCCTAGAACAAAAGTTTTAACTTTTGCAAATGCTGTGCCTAAAAAGAAATTAGCCATCTCAGGTAAATTAGTGGAAGTTCAAATGCAACGTGATTTATTCGCACAGCTATTAATGCTTTCATTGGAAAAAACCTTAAATATTGACGCAGTACTAACTTACCCATTAACACCAGTTCCACTAGCGATGTGTCATTTAGATGGAGCTATTTGTAAAACGGCCAAATCAGCATTAATAAAAATCGTGGAAAAAAATGTAATCAGTAGTCCTCCAGCATGGTGTGATGTAATGATTTATGACGGATTCTTTCTTCTATATTCAATGACAGAAGTTCCATTATCATTTGGAAATATTTCAAAGAAATTAATCACAATGGTTACATCATCGAATGCACGCAAAATTATTATCGCGTTTGATCGCTACTTCACTCCATCAATAAAGGACCACGAGCACACCTTAAGAGGCAGAATAGAGGGTCAGAATTATCATATTCACAGTTCTGATCAATTACGACCGGCTAATTTCTCCAATGAATTAAAAAATACTCATTTTAAAGAGGCTTTAATTGAATTTATTTGCCAAGATTGGGAAAATGATTACATGGCGCCCTTTATAGGAGAAAGAACAATATACATCAATCATGACGTATGCTATAAATATGAAAAACATAATGAAAAAATAGAAAGAAGCGTAGAGCAGGATTTAAATTGTACAACGCATGAAGAAGCGGATACGAAAATAGTTTTTCACATTTGTCAACTAAATACTGAAGAAAACGTAGTAATAAGATGTTCTGATACAGATATTTTAATGATTCTATTAGGGAATATGAATCATATTCAGAGCAACCTTAAAATTCATTTGTTATTTGGAACTGGAAATGCACAACGTTACATCGATGTCACTCAACTGTACGAAGTATTAGGACCTGGCTTGTGCGCGTCGTTGCCAGGATTTCATGCATTCACAGGATGCGACTTTAATCCCGCTTTTTATAGAAGAGGAAAAAAAAAACCGTTTGAAATTTTAAGACAGTCAGAATCATTTATAAAAACATTTACAGATATAGCAAATATAAATGAATCTAATATACATCAACTTCTAAAAAAGATCGAAGAATTTGTATGCAGAATGTATGGTCTGAAAGCAATAGATAATGTGAATACAGCACGAGTAGCGACATTCATCAAAACATATAAAATGAATAGTCAAAAAGACCAATTCACACTTAAAAGTACAATTGACGGTGCAATATTCCCTCCATGTCAATCAGAATTATACCAGCATGTATTACGTACATCCTATATAGCGCATCTTTGGAGTCATGCTCATCAGTCAGTTCCGTCAGTATTATCTCCATTGGACTACGGATGGAAGGAAGAAAATAATAAATACACTTTTAAATGGTTCGACGGTGACCAAGTTCCACCATCAGTAACTGGAATTACAATCATCGATGAGAATCCTGCAGGTATTTATCTATGGTTTTTATAACATATTGAAGTTAAGTAAAAGTCATGTGGATAAACATATAAAATTTACACTTTCTTTACAGAAAACGTCGAAAGTGATGTCATTGAAACATCAAACAATATCGAAGAGGATGATGCAGAAGAATTAGAAAAAGAACCGAATCTCATCATCGACAGCTCCGATGATAGTTGTGAGGAAAGTGATGGATATGACACAGACACAGCAGAAGATGCATATGAAGAAGTAGAATAATAATTTATGTATTAATAGAAATCTAAGCTTTTATTTTTTATTTATGTTCATTAACAAAAAAAAAAGTTTTTTTAAATAATGAGTATTTTGTTTCTAATAAATATATATTTCTGTATATAATTTGAAACCGATACAAAATTAATAAATAAAATGTGGTGTTTTTTATATTAAATTGATATTATACTTATTGAATTCAAAGTATAAGATAATTTGAATATTAAAAAAACAAAAAATCATCGTCAGCTGATTGTTTATGGGTGTAAAGATTGTCAGTTAATTTTCCAAAAAGCCTATGCAACGCTCAAATGCATTGAGCGCGCGAAATGTTTATCACGCTGACTGACGGTATTACCCCCGTCAAAAATACGGCTGACGATTTTCTTTATTATTTTAAAAGTATAAAAAATGAGATGTACAAATTTCATAAGGTATAAAATTAATTTGTTTGTTAAATTTTCAAAGAGGTTCATGCACGTGACTGACATATAACCCCCCCTCGTCAATACAGCTGACGACTATTTTTTTAAAAAATGTGATTAAAACAATAATATTATACATTTTTGCTCGGTATAAAAATCATCGAAGCAGATTTTTTTCCAATGACTTTTTCATGCTGCCTCCTTTAGCTCCACCGTTAGTGCGACAACTGACGCTCACTTTACCAATTTCTGACCATTAAACAACTGTTTGAAATAAAATTCATTCGGTATAAAATTCCTAAAAAAATTGCAACGCTACCTCCCGGACTATAATTCTATTGCACGCAACTTTAATAGAAAATGGTAACAAAAACAAAACCAAAATCAACCTTATTGCTATGCAACTAATTAAAAAGAACAAGAGTATACCTTAAGAATTATCAAGTCAGCAAAAATAGGTTTTACATATTTTTGATTAGATAAAAACTTCCTTCACAAGGTTTTCTAGGAAAAGCATTTGATTTTATCAAACTGAATTACATTTTTTTATAACACATTTGCTCGGAGATGGTCTTTTAGTTCACCAATATCAATATCATAATCTATCACATTACGTACTTGTGCGATAATGTAAAGTAAAACTATAACTACAGCCTCTGCCTTCTTATAGCTTACCTACGGCTCGGGCTAGAAATATTGCCTCGGCTGTAATTTTCAACTTACCGCACTTATATCATAATGTACAATTATTTAACAATAGTGAAATTTATTAAGCTCACAGTTATTTACCCATAGTGTAAGACTACTCACACTTATTCAGCTTTATTCAGCGTTTGCCCATAGACAAAGGCAGTTTTGTATGGTTCTTATTCAACTTTCCGCGCCTGTTCAGCCGCGTAAGCATCTCATACAAAATCGTTATTTTACATAGAAATAACCTGAATGGAGCTGAATAAGTGTGAGTATTCTTTAAGTCTTCATTGTAAAATACTACACAACCACATTTGTCAAATGTTGTCAAAAATGTCAAATTTCAAATTTGTATGAGAAATTACAACTAGTTCCGCTTTTCACATTCTCCATACAAATTTACATTCTTGACATTTCATAACGCAAATCAAAGTGAGATTCTTTTACAATGAAACTCTTGCACTAGTAGTACTGATCTAATATAGAGAAGTGAATCTTAAATACATATTTAGGCGATTTCAAATTAGGTCTTTTTCATGCTTGCTTTTGACGTACGCACACGCGCCTAACGAAGCGCATATAGCTCGAAACATGAAAGCCACTTACTATGCGCGCAAAAGAAAACTTAACGCATCTGTACACGTGCTTCCGAAAACAAGCTTGCGCACTCATAAGCAAAATGAATAGTCACCATTTTGACTACTTTGTCGTTTTGACATCATAGCAAATATTTTACTGGAAATCTTGATGCGACAAAGTAGTACAATGCGTATTGGTATATCTGTCATCGTAAAATTGTAAATAACTATCTCGCGAAATTGTGAACTGTCGAAGGATTGTGAACCGTAACCTTTTGCTTACAATTTAAAGCATTATTCTTCGGTAGATTATAATCTATCGAAGTGAAACCGTAAAATATTGAAACGGAACGTACCTCGCGCGCTGATTGGTTGAACGACATATGCCCGCGCCGCCATATTTGTTTGTTAATTCGCTAGTTGTCGAATGTAAACATCAATCATTTCGTGTTGAAAATAACTAACAGCTTTAGAATTAGTTATACGAAATTATTATAGGAGTAAAATGAATCTGTGATCAACCAAAGAAGTGAAGTTTAAATGATAAAAAAGTTTGTGCTACCTAACATAGTCTAAATTACATACTTTTTCCGTGTTTTAATATTTTTATCCTTTTGACTACACTAGGCATTAATTCAACAAACTGCTTTTTAAACTGCTTTTCTTATGTTAACGAATTAACTGCTTTTTTATTACAGCATCCAGTTAAATATATTAACTGCTCCTTTAACGAACGCTAACTACGTGCAGTCACTAACGTCACCGAACCAGTTAAATCTATTAGCTGCTTCCTTCAACGAACGCAAACCAATTAACAATATTAACAGCTGTTAATCGGTTGTTCCAAATTAACAGTTTCATTTCGATAACGCGAAAATCGTCAACGGCCCAACACTACTATACACTACTCTGAAATCGCCCTTACAGGTAATAATCAACTAATGACATTAGCATATTAAGGTAAATGCAGGTATTGCCGCGCTAGTTCAAAATCTGCAGGTATTACCGAGTTTAGTAATATTATTGCAGTTTTATGCAAATAAAGGCATGTTTTATTTAAAAGGTAACAATGAAACTATTATAAACCGGTCTTTAATTGCCTGTTATAACAGAAAACTGCAACAATATTACAACAATACTTACCTCGATAATACCTGCTGATTTTGGACTAGCGCGGTAATAACTGCGTTTACCTTACAGTATGTTATAGGAAACGAACATCATAAATAAAAATATTTGTTCTGCGACTTTTGATAATTTGACACTTTATACCTTCATACAAACATAAATATCAATTTAACTTTGTCTGAATGTTCTTAGGTCTGTGGGCTGGAGCGCGCGAGCGTCGCGCGTGTCTCCTTTTCGTACGAATGGTACATAGACTTACAAATCCCACGATAGTACAATGAAAGCTTGGAAAATCAATTTAAATTGAGATAATATAAATCTCGTAAAACAAATGTTGTAAAAGTGAACCTGTATAAAATAATTCTTAACATTTTTGTAAGCACTAACTCCGCTTTCTTTAGATTAAGCCACTGACACTTTAGACCCCCCCTCCCCCTTATTGTCTTTCTCTAATACATTAAAATATCAAGGCTCATAATAATGTCAATATACAAAGAAGTAAAGAAGTTAGAATAAGGTCTAGAACACACGAAACATTATAACGCACATTGATTGTATTTTCTTGGCACAACCACGGAGGCAACTATTGCATGTGGCATGAGTTAAGATGGATGTGTGGGGTGACAAGGATTGATAGTGAGTAGTGAGATATGAGTGTATAAGACGATGTCTGATAGTTGCTCTAGTGAGAGAAATATAGAGTTAAGCTGTCGTAGTATGGACATTTCGAAAAGAGCATGTAATAAGAGTTATGAATATGAGAGTGGATGGTAATGCAGGGAGAGGAAGACCGAAGAAAAGATGGATAGATAGTGTGAAGGTCATGGTTAGGAGAGTGGATGTACATATGGCGTGTGATAGAGAATGAGAAGAGGCAGACGCGTTCCGCCGACACCACTTGAGATTGGGAAAGGGGCAGAGAAATTATGACGATGATAATATCAGATATTAAAAGCACGAAAGGTACTTAAATAAAATGCCATTAAAAAGAAACATTTATCTACACTCATGTTATAATGTTCGAATTATGAACTCAGACTCGAACTCATAATTACATACTTTTTAACACAGATGATAAAAACGAAAAATTTTAAAGTGGAAACTGTAACATAATGACCATTATGCAACCGGTTAGACTCATTTCAACACTTTTTTTTTTTCTTAAAAACGCACAAAACTATGGCAAATGTTTTCCAGACAGCCAACAATAAATAAAATTAATTAATTTGGTTTATTTCTTTGAATACTGAGTGTAGATAAATAAAGTAGTGTATGTAACTGCACATAACTCGGTATTAAAACACTCGCGTGATACTATTAAAAGAGGAACCACCACGCCCGTGTTTTGATAACCTATATTATGTGACAGTTACATAAACTACTATGATGATAGTCACCAGCTTAAACAGGGTTATTTTAATAAATCAACAACCTTACGAGACTAGGTAGCTGGCATCAAAAATAACAACAGTTCCTTTACGACTTTTAATAATTTGACACCTTTTTCTTTCATACAAAAATATCAATTCCTAAATGTTCTTAGCTCTGTGGGCATAGCGCGCGAGTCGCGTTTTCGTATGAACGGAACATAGACTTACTAATGTAACGACAGTACATTATAAGCTTATAAAATCATTTTTATTTAATGTATTGAGTTATTGTAAATCTCGTAGGATAAATGTTGTTATTTACGATGTACACTATCTAGTCTTACTTAGGTTGTGGATTCATTAAAAATAGCCCTATATAATAATAATATAATAATATGTATAATAATGGGGAAACGCATGTACGGTTCTAAATACCACGCTAGCTCAATGGATTTGTAGTTGAAACTATTTCAATAACGTATTTCATTACAATATTTCGTGAGTTACATAGAATATTATAGAAAAACCCTTTTTGCCATTTTAAATATACTACTTAAAAATTAATTGACTTACAAGTTTATGTGAATGCTAATCATTCTTATAGACGTCATATAATAGTATT
This sequence comes from Parapoynx stratiotata, assembly GCA_910589355.1. Taxonomy (NCBI): domain Eukaryota; kingdom Metazoa; phylum Arthropoda; class Insecta; order Lepidoptera; family Crambidae; genus Parapoynx; species Parapoynx stratiotata. The sequence continues at coordinate 2,100,616 of OU342476.1, read as the reverse complement.
TGGTGCATTAAACATATTTATATCTACATTTTGTCAGAATGCCTCAATGTATTTTAAAGATATTTAAATCTACTTATAACCACAAAATGTTATTTCGTCACAGATATGAATAATCACATTTATCACATGGAGACTTCAACATCGAGATTGTCAAAAAGTAAATTATATGTATATTTACAATAATTAAAACAGAATTTTCACTTATCAGAATACAGAACAACCTCCTTTTAAGAGGGTAGGTACAGAAAAAAAAGTTATTTACCGACGAAGTGTCGAGTACTGCGCATCATGATTTTTTACCAGTCATTTTAAAGACGTGACTCAGTCTTACTTTTCTGAAAAGGACGCTAGACATTTACCTTATATGAAACAACTAAAAAATATCAACTGACGAATCATTGAAGTACAACAATCATTAAACCGAATAAGTTTACACGAAAATATGGGGTATTTCGTTGTTTTCGCTTATAACTAAAGAATAATTCAACCTTTAAAGAATATCACTTAAAGTGAAAATTTATATAGAACATTGGAACCTTAAAGTTTAACTTTAGAAGTATTTTATCTTTTTCTAATTCCAGGAAAACTACAACGAAGTACCCCATTGAGCTGCATAAATGTCGTATTTACAATAAAGGTCGTAAGTGCTGTCAACAAGTCGAATAACAGTCGAGTAGAAGCAAGACAATTTTAAAACGCTTAATACTGTGCTGGGTTGTAACGTCGAATTTTCAGTGGTTTATTATAAATTATTTTGTTGATTTATGTGTATAATTTTCCCCCTAAAGTCTGTTCTAACTTGCCCTATTTTGTAAGCAATCTTGGCACTACTTTTTATTGAAATAGCACAATATAAAATCAACTGATAAACAGATTCAAATAATTTTAGTCTGTATCAGCGATTTATTGTTGTAGATTGTTGACTAATGGACTTAGAACCGCATAAAAGTCCAATAGCTTATAGCAGCGCCGGGTTCACCACCTGTCACATGTGCAGTCACTGCTTGGTGAAGCGCGGACTATGGCAGTGGACTGCTTTTGCGGTGCTATTGCCTAGTCTGTGACGAACCCTTAGGGGATAATAGTCGTGATTATATGTATGTAGATTGTTGACTTTGTTATTATATTATTTTTAATGAGTGATTTAGTTTAAAGGAATGCCAAGATTGTACAAGTAAGGATTAATAGGACAAGTAAGGATGAACAGTCTATGCCCCACGTATTTTATGCGAATGCTATTTTGTTATTAGATATTCCGAAATTATGTATGTACAAAGTATGAATTATGAAATAATGAATGCCTAAAACTGTTTTCGCAATATAACGATGAGAATGTCTGCAATACGATATTTTAAAAGCAATAAAAACATAAGCTGAGTCCACATTATGTAACATGTCATATAACTTTGTTATGTAACACGCGTCCATGAAACATTTTATAAAACATTGCAATTAAATTGTTTTGTTAAATGTTGCAATGTAACTAACATGTTACATGTCTAGACACAGCCATACGCTAAAGACATAGTACAAAGCAGAGAGAAAAGTGATATATACATTTGATATCGACAGAATAATTTAAAAAAAATCTGCTAAAAATGCGACGTTGCCAGCCCGCTCAAATTGCGACTCAACACATCGTAATGTTGATTTGACCGTTATTACTATATTTAGTTATTATCTTCTGGGGGTCTGTACGTCTTGATGCCTTCCATTCTAGCTTTCCTACGCTCAGATGGGGTAGCGCCCTTGATTTTAGTGATAATGTGAGGGCCTTTCTTTGATGGGTCCGGTTTGTATGACGGACCGCTTTCCTGAAATTTTGATATTAACGTATAATCTGTTCCCCAAGGGGTAATAGACTGTTCACAATTAGATATATTCTCAGAATCAGAGTCAATATTCATAAGATTAGTTTATGATAATAGATGAAAATTATGAAATTGCCGTTTTTTTCTCTCTTAGTATTTTGACTGTATCTATTAAGTTTCAAAGTATCCTTTAAAAAAATTGCCTCCTCTTAAAATAGACCATATTTCTGAGCTCTTTTGATTTGTTTTGATAAATTTTTGTAATTATGTTAAAATTGGACACGGAGACAACTCTTTTTAAGTGCTGGACTACATCATTTGATTTGCATTTACATAAAAACGATAAATAATTTTTATGAAGTGTGATATCACACGTATTTCTAAAGCTTGTGTAATGATACGTGCCTAATATTATTATCTTTGGATTTGTCGTTGTGAAGAAAACTGAAAAAAATTTATTATGGAAAATGCAGAGTTCCCCGAAATCTCCATACAAAACGGCAATTTCATAGGTAAAGACCTATTATTATGCAAGGTTGAGTTAGTATGTAGAAAAAAGCATTTTTTATTTGCACTCAATGCATTTTTTTTCTTTCCACATTTTTGTCTCACCAATTTAAAAATCATTCATTTTTAAAATTATTGAGTAACACTTTTACCAATCTGTGGATAACGGTATGGGCTTCACAATGAATAACCAATTGTAATATTTCTCTTGAAACTGTTGTACTTGATAGTTTTATTAATATTTGTTTGTGTCAGCTGTTTGTTAGTCCTAATAAAATAAATAAATAAATAAGCCGCTGCACCGCGCCCTAGGAATGCGAGGCGGGGTGGCAGGCAGCAGAGGGTCGATCCCACCGCCTGTACCACAGAGTATGAATAAAAAAGGCATCTTATGAGCCAGCAAGGTGGAGGTCGCTAGGCCTGCATCCTTTGGTGCTGCCCTAGCATCCTTCGCAAATTGACTTATCTAGTCCTTACCATCAGGTGATGATGAGTGATTTAAATAGCTTCAACATTTTTATTTTTATTTATAACATTTTTATTCGTCATCTAGTATCCGTAACAAAAGCAGCATTAGTTGCTTAAAATGGGGCTGTTTGGGTGTGAATGTGTGAATATATTTATTTATTTATCTGCACAACCATCCAATAGCTTATAGCGGCGACGGGCTCACCACCTGTCACGCTGAGTGCAGTCACTGCTTGGTGAAGCGCGGACTATAGCAGTGGACTGCTTTTGCGGTGCTTTTGCCTAGTCTTTGTCTAACCCTTAAGGGGTAATAGTCGTGATTATGTATGTATGTTTATCAGTCTACCGTATCGGCGTCACGATTATGTTATGTCAAATAAAAAAAACCTACATTGTCCCAACTCTCCTCAATGTTAACAGGCTGCGTCAGCAGGTTGTTCTGGACTTCCACCGGCGGCTTCTGCTCATCATCCATCACATAGATTTGGGAGTCCAGCATTATCCTCTTCGAACATGTTGTCACATGGTACTGGTAAATAAAGAGATCATTACCTACATACTCTTTTATACGACCAAAAGTAACTGACGTGGTCACTAGCCTATATACGTCCCACTGCTGGGCACAGGCCTTCCTCATGGAAAAAGACATGAGGAGTATGGGCCGTAAGACCACTAGGCTACCCCAATGCGGGTTGGTGGGTAGAAATTGTTGCAATACCGTGACCAAGGGCTTAACGTGCCACCCGAAGCACAGATGAACTCGAGATCACAAGTTTTGGTCACTCATCCAAAGCCTGACCATGGCTAAAGTGACTTCAATATCAATAGTGTTTTCAATATCGAAAGTCAAAGCGTACTAATCACTACGCTACCGAGCTCCTCTCATAAAAGTTTGAGAACCACAAATTATTTGTCTACATTTTGTCTCAGAACAAAATTGATAGGTATAGGCTTATTATACTCTTTATTGCAATTCAAAAACAAATACATAAAACAGGTTGTTAACATATGTTTGCAAGGGCGGACATATCCCTAACAGAGATCTCTGCCTGTCAACCCATGAAAGTAAGTTAAGAAAATAAATTATAGGGGATACAAATGCATAAAGAAGACAATATTGGTAGGCTTATTGGTGGTAATAGGCTAGTTGACCCAATTTTTTATTGGGGCCCAAATAATTCGTTACTGATATAAAAATAATAGATTTTTTTTATAATAACACAATAAATTTTAAATTATAAATTACGTTTTTGCTTAAATGTCAAAAACGCCTTTGGTCCTGATGGTCTGTGAATTATCTGTGCCGTAGCGTTACGATTATTGTAAACAATTCAATACGCATGCGTGACATAGCCGACAGTTATGCTTGATTGGTTGCGACTGACGTTTGCCGGATTTTGACCATGCGTAGTGATTGTTTACATGAAGCGTTACTCAACTAATTTCACGAACATTGTAGATAGCGTTTTTGACAGATGAAAAAAAAGTAAAAATAAAACATTTAAATTGAATTTCTACAGCAATCCCTTATTTATATTTATCGAACTTTTTGAATGACACATTATTTTCATTACTTTTGATATGAGTCAACTAGCCTTATATGAGCGCACGCGTGTGGCCGGCGCTGGTGAAAGAGTGACTATAAAATCAACCGAACCACGCGAATGCCGCCATATACGTTTCTATTGTCTTGTAGCCATTGCGGTTAATTATAAAATAAAATATTGGTACATCAAGCATTCCAATGAGTATATTAGAGGAAGTTTGATCGACAGTGACAGAAAAGATTAGGAGCAATAGGTTAGCGTGGTGTGGACGTGTGATGAGGAGGGTTGAGTGTCACATTACAAGAAGGATGCTGAGCATGGATGTGGACGGAGCTAGAGTGAGAGGAAGACCAAAGAAACGATGGATTGAATGCGTGAAGAACATAACATATCGTCGAGGTGTTAAACACCCACATTTCGCCAGATATGTTGCCCATGTAACAGGTGGCGAGCCTGTTGCCACGCACCGGGCACAATGTGAGGCAAGCGATATTCACAATGAACTGTACATAAGTGTTATTCAAACTCAGTGGTACAGTCACCAGCATAAATATATGACGGTGGTACGGCCGTGCATAAATATGTAACCATCCATGGGCGCATAAGTATATGACGACATTACCTCGGTAAAAATATGTGATGCTTCGTGGCCGGCAAAAACATTGTTACACACTATCCGCATAAATATCTGATCGAACGAAAATCAAAATTATCTAATCAGTGTGTTAGCAAAAATATCGGATGACGGAGGGACCGCATAAATATCTCACACTTAAGAAAATCATAAATATGTCATTCATCTGCAAAAACAAATCTTATCTATTTAGTATAGAGCCGTAAATTGTTTACAATGTGTTTTGACAATTCACGAAAGGTCTGCAGACTTGTCATTGCATGTCTGTTTCACATTAGGAAAACAGTTGTTGCCGCTTTTTCGAAATAAGAACAACGGCAACGACGCTTATTCTTAAGATGAACTTTGTAATAATTTCAATTTTTCAAAATGCATCCATAGATCTGAAAAGGCATAGAAAGGTATAGACCGCAAGTGAAAAATAATAAATATTTCATTTTCATGATTTTGTGATAATGATGAAAAATTTTACTTAATTTAAATTTTCTCAAAATGTATTAAGTTTTCATAAAAATTAGTTAAATATTCGTTAATTTAATATATTAGTTTAGGGAAAAGAATGGTGTATTATATTTTAGTAACAGAAATTAATAATTTTACATCAAAAGTCATCGGCCTATATATGTCCCACTGCTGGGACAGGCCTTCCTCATGGAGAAACACATGAGGAGTATGGGCCGTAACTCCACCACGCTGGCCCAATGCGGTTTGGTGGGTAGAAACGGTCACAAATGCGACCGGGACCAACGGCTTAACGTGCCTTTCGAAGCACGGAGGAGCTCGTGATCACAAAGTCTTGGTCACCCATCCATGGCCTAACCATGGCGAAGGTAGCTTTGTTTTCGATCGAAGCCAAAGCGCACTGACCACTACGCCACCGAGCTCCTCATCACATTACATCGAAAGCTTCTCATTATTTACAATAATTTTAGAATCAAAACATCTGCTATTTGGCCTATACTGGTGCCGCTTATAGGCACAGGCCCAAAAATGGTAAAGGTTGCTTTGTTTCTAAAATCGAAGCCAAAGCGTACTAACTTCTACTGAAGAATGCTAGGCGTACATAGAAATTTAATTTGAGATTACAATTTTTTGGTTACCCATCCTAGATATAACCATGGCGAAAGTTGCTTTTTTCTTAAATGAAAGTTAAAGCTTAAGAACCACCACCTAGCAAAGTTCCTTGTACATAGGATTAGATTTTGAGATTATAAATTTTTGGCCACCCATCCAAAGCACAACCATGGCAAAAGTTGCTTTGTTTCTAAAATGGAAGCTAAAGCGTGCTAACTTCTACTACGCCTAGCATATACTATGCTAGGCGTAGTAGAAGTTAGCACGCTTTAGCTATGTATAGTATATGCTAGGCGTATATAAAAATTGAATTTGAGATTACAAACTTTTGGTCACCAAAAATATGACTATGGCTATACTTAAAAAATAATCATTGTAGGAAGGCCTCACACATAAAAATTGAATTTGGAATTACAAACTTTTGATCACCCATCCTTTTTAATAGATCTAGATAATAGATTTGATCACGACCATGGCGAACGTTGCTTTGTTTCTAAAATGAAAGCTAAAGCTTACTAACCAGTACTAAACCAAGGACATCGTAAATATAATATATTTTAAGATTATAAATTTTTGGTCACCCATCCCAAATACAACCATGGTGAAAGTTACTTTTGATTCTAAAATCATAGCTGAAGTTTACTTTATTACTATAAAAACCAAGTTTCTAGTACCATGAATTTGATTTGATTTAAAAACAACAATCGGTGACCAAAAGTTTGAATCTCAAATATATTTTTTTAATTAAATTTTTCTACATCAGTATGAAAGTGCTCTAAATTCCATGCAATTTGGCATTTACTTAACATAATCATAAAATTAAGACATTTCAAAAAAAAAGGATTTCGCTCCACCTGAAAAATCACGATTTTTCCTTAACAATAAGTAATACTAAGACGAAATACAATGATAAGTCTAAACGTTTTCCGTGAATTGTCAAAAAACAATCGTACCTAGGTATATCAAATAGATAAGATCTGTTTTTGCAGATGAACAAGATATTTTTAATTTTCTATCGTGTCAGATATTTATACGGTCAATCCGTCATCATATGTATTTGCTGACAAGCTGGATAGATACTTATGCCAGTTTTGGTGTACACATAATTTTGATTTTTGTTCGATCAGATATTTATGCGGATAGTGTGTAACAATGTTTTTGCCGGCCACGAAGCATCACATATTTTTACCGAGGTAATGTCGTCATATACTTATGCGCCCATGGATGATTACATATTTATGCACGGCCGCAAGCCGTCATATATTTATGCTGGTGACTGTACAGGCGGTGGGATCGAACCAGTGTTTCCCGTCCGCTACCGCTGCTGCCGTGAAGAATGATATGAGAATAAAAATGGCTGAGCAGACAAATGACAGAGTAGAATGGAAGAAGACATGCTGTACCGACCCAGTGCCGTATTATCCATAAGGCACTTTAGGCCAGTACCTAGGGGCCCACTATGACCAGGGGCCCAGGCCCAGTAATCCCGATTGATTAAAAAATTAAAAAAAACATATATTTAAGATAACAAAGAGAAGGAAAATCTTGCATATTTTTATAAAACTAGCATAAACGTTAGTTTTATAAAAATATGCAAGATTTTCCTATTCTTTGTTTCATTTTTAAATGACGCCGATAATTCGTCCTGTAGTTTGTGGCGAAAGTCTTTTCATTTGAAGGAAGGCGTATACCTTTGCAATGTGATGACTGAAGTCTGTTGTTGATTATGATGGTACATTCATTCTATTTCGTAATGTAGACAGTAATTTTTTTCCAAATATGCATTGTTATGGTATGAAAAGGGGGGGGCCGAAACGAGCAGTGCCTAGGGGCCCCGAGATGGTTAATCCGGCCCTGTACCGACCCCACTTAGAGTGGAAAAACGGCAATAAGACTTACATCAAGCTCCACATCGTTAATAATATGAGTGGCGTCAAACGGGCAAGTCGTCTTGTTGCAGTTAGGATGTTGCTTGCGGCACTTCTGTAGATGGATGTGCATGCGGTAGTGCTCGACCTGGTGCGCCTTGTTGTAAGGACAGGTTATCATTTGGTTGGGGTGCGGTTCGGCCATGATTCTGGAAGGGAACGAAACATGAGTACTGTCTACAGCAATTTTTAAACAGGAACCTACAACATCTTAAATAACAGCATTCGTTCAACGAGTTTTACTTTAACCCAACATATAAATTAAAAATAATTTTCAAGCTTATAATTTACTGTCGTGACATTGGTAAGTCAATGTTACGTTCATTCGAAAAGGCGACGTTCGCGCGCGTTTTGCGCGCAGAGCTAAGAACATTCAGAAATTGATATTATTTAAGAAAGTAAAATGAACCAAGTTAGTTGTTGAAAAAATGTTAATATTACTATCCCACCCCACGGGAACCCTATGGTTTTCCGGAATAAAAAGTATCAAAGATGTTGACCAGGGATTTAAGGTATCACCATGCATTGCATTTCATTAAAATGGTAAATATCATCAATAACTCCACATAAATTACATTTATGCAATCTATAATATATAACTATATAAAATAAATATAAATCTCATGTCTATAGAAATAATCATAAATTATAAGTTAAAAATAACATGATATTCACTGACATCAACAAACAGGTTTTCATGGACTCAAGTTTTCACACACACAAATTTTCCCCAAACTGAAAAAATCCCCAAATGGAAATTAGAAACAAACAAGAGTCAGAAGCAAAGAAATATTAAGTCTATGGGGACTCTGCCTTTAGTCTGTGTTATGCTAACTGCTAAATGAAGCTTTGCATAAAAGTTATAAAGAGCTTGAGTATAAAATCAAAACCAAATAAAAAATAACTTCATTTCATTGGTCAAACTTGGCACTTAAAATCGTCTACATTTTACATAATTATTAAACACTTTATAAATAATAATCATTAGGAGTATAATATTAATGTTCATTACCGCGAGCGCTTGTAGCAAGTGCTTTGACTGTGATTGTAATTGGCACAAAGATTCTTGGTATACAAAAAATTTATTAAAGGAATACCAAAGAAGGAATTTTGAAGAATGGAAGTGGATATTCAGCTGAGCTTCTTTCTTCTTAGCTAGAAATGGTTTCAAATAGCGACCAGGACTAACATCCCAGTCGCTATTTGAAACCATTACTACCAACCATGCATTGTTTTATCAAGTTCAACTGCCAAAATATAATAGAGTTTGACAGTTGGGTGCTTAATAAGCAGATAAGACATTATGGATCTGTAAAATACCCTCATGAGATTATCAACCTTATGATACATATATACATACATATAATCACACCTCTTTCCCAGTGAGGTAGGCAGACATTACAGATTTCCACTTACTTTGATAAACACACTTTAAGCTACCAGATAACATTTTAAGCTTATGCAAACAAATATGATTTTGGAACATGATTTTCTTAGGTTAAAATTTGGGTTATGTTAATGTTCATGTTGATTTTGGAACAGGATTTTGCATAGTTAAAATGTTAGGTTAAGTTAATGGTAATAAGCCGAAATTGATTTACACAGAAATAAAAGAATGGTGTAAATAAAATTAGGGTTAGTTTGTAGTTTCTTGTGAGAACTTAATAATTCCATACAGCAAACTTTTCATTCGTAGTTTCTTTTTGCAAATTCGCGTGTCATGAAATTAACCAAAGATATTACTTTGATTCGCAAAGCTTTTATTAGGTATAACTTTTATATCTAGAAAACTTAAAATGTTATGTATCATCTTTATTATCTACCTTCCGGTTTCTTGACAAAAACAATAGGACCCCTTGTTATGAACTCATAATTCCACGAAGGGCAGGAAGTTTTTGTTAATGAAAACCCCGTCACGTTACAATGGTCTATTCGAAACGATTGTTTCCAAATATTACAGAATGTAAACGCCAACTTATTGTCTCCAGGAAGCAATATGTTTCCGGAGTGTGCAAAGCGAAGATTTAAATAAAAATTTATCTCACCAAACTGTGGGCTCCAAAGCAAAAACTCGTTTATTCTTAACTTGTCCGGCAATCCTCGTCAGTGCTAATTTCCACAGATTAGAGAGATATCTAATTTCTTCTTTTCCACACCCCAGTTTCTCTGCTGTGCTGAAGAAGTGATTGAGTTGACTGAGAGAAAAGGTGAAAGTGAAGAGAATTTGAAAAATGCAACTGACAACAGTGACAACCACCACCGACTGAGTCAAGACGTAGGTATTATCTCTAATCTGTGGAGTCAGTTACAAAAAAAAAAATACATTGTTGTTTTAAAGCTCTTTGTATAAAAGAGAAAGCAAAGGGTCATACCCATACAGCAGAAACAGCATTCATTGAGATTGAACCTCAGAGTAAACAGAACTGGAGTAGCCTTTGTCTAACATTCCCCTCTGCCAAATGCACAAGCATCGGATGCTTGCACGTTTAATAAAACTAGTTGAGCCGCCATTTTGACAGCCATAACATTGTAAACGTTGCGGCGAACAGAGCTCCCGCAAAAATGCCTACCTGTGCTGTTTTTTGTTGTAAAAATAAATAGAAAACATCGAGTATGCTAAAAGATGGTGTCACCTTTTATTTGTATTTATAATTTTTAAGATTTCATGATTATTTACTTCATTATTTCTTGTTTTAGAATTCTACGATTTCAAATTTCGAGCGCTAGTCTCGTGGGGAGTGCGGCTGTGACGTTGTCAAAACGCACACCCCACGTGACTATTTTAAGCGTGTGTGTGCGTGAAATTTAAATTTGTGTGTCGAATTATGCATGTGTGCATTTGTAAAAACGTTGTGCGTTGTGCTGGCTTTGAGTGTAGTGGTAACCTCACCCCCCGCAAGAAATGGCAGAAAAAAATGTTTGAGAAATTGACTAATGGCTACTCCAGTTCTGTTTACTCTGAGGATTGAACTTGTTTGCCTGTTTCACACTTTCACAGAGCATTTCTCTCTCTCTTTATTAGTCGTTTAGGTCGAGTTCAATAAAAACCTTATAAAAACCTTCTGTGTAATAACCATTAAAAAGAAGGAATTCTAAGCAAAAGTCTCTCTTACGTAAAACAAACCGCACTTCATTAAAAGACTGTGGACGTTTCACATCAAAGAGATTTGTTTATTATCGCCTGAAGACTTTCTTATTCGCGTTTTTCATTAGTTTTTTTAAAACTGTTTTTCTTTTACTGAATTTACATCTTGTTTGCATCATGAACATAATTATGACTGGGCTGTGTGTGCTAAGTCCCATAAGATTTTAAAATTAAAACAACCGATTGCGTGTCAAACTGTTAAATCAAACGTCAAAAATCTGTGTTGGCAAGTTCTGCGAAAACTTCTCTTTTTAAATTTTTCATTGAAAACGTTTTTGTTTGCTAAAATAGTTTTATAAAATTTATTTGTAAACTGTACTATAGTTCAGGACAATTTTAAAATGGAGAATTCTTATCATAGTTCCGGTGGAATTAATATACGGTTTGTTTAAGCGTGCCTACCTGCTTTAAATCAATTTTATGAAACAAATATATTCATGTTTATATTAAATAATATCGTAAATGATTATAACTCTAAACCACAAATTTCGTTAAAAAAGTATGCCAATAATGTTTACCAAGAAAGTAAATGAACATAAACAGACACAATTTATTAGATAATAATCATAATAATAATATCTTCAAACATTTACATCTATCAACTAGCCCCATTTTAAGCAACTAATGCTGCTTGTGTTACGGACACTAGATGACGGATAAATATATTTAATAGATAAATAAATACAAATATCCTGAATATATATAAACATCCAAGACTGGAGAACAAATGCCTGAAAATTCATCACCCAAACATTTGATCGAACCCACCGGGGATCGAACCCAGAACTTCTCGAGATGGCGATGCCTTGAGACCAGCATACAGACCACTCGACCACGGAGGTCCTCAAATGACATGTTATTTATATATTTTTTTATCTTTATTTTATAGTTACACAACTTAGTTTTCCCATAGTTAGATTAACCATGACATTATAATTTTATGTATGTACACATAAATGATATGATATTATTTATTTCATCACCATAAACATTAAAAATAACATATAAAAACATCATTATCATCACACCTCTATCGTTGGCGGGTTAGGAAGAGGTGTTAAACACCCACATTTCACCAGGTATGTCTAAGTCACCATGAAACATGTAACAGCCTGTGCAAGCAATGTTCATAATCAATTGTACATAAGTTTTATTTTTAAACTCAGTGGTACGGACAGCTGGTAGGACTGAACCTGCAACTTCATGAACAAGTAGTCTTTCTCTATAGTATGTTTCAATTCAAGTTGCAAAAAGGTAAACAAAAAAGGCTGACTTACCGAATTTGTTATTCAATAATCACACTTTTACATGGACATTGGCACGTAAATATAATTAACGGTAACGATTGTTGTCCGTTTCAATTGATTACCTACAGTAATTACAAAACATTTTAGTGATGAAACATTACCTTCGTTATGTTTACCTTTTTGGCAACTTGGGTTGAAACGTAGTATACTAAGCTACTGCTGCACATATAGCTAGTTAATATAGAAAGTTTACTGTTAGACTTACATAACATTATGTGGCGTATTTGTTCTAAGGTGGAACTTCTTGGTCTAACTAGTGGAAACAAGCCCATTAAATATTTTCTCATTTCTTACAGAGAAATAGCTTCAACTGATTTCCATTTAGATGTGGACTTTAAGAAGAAAAGTGACATACTCTTTGATGATGATCCGATTCCAGAGGATGATGGAGATGACAGGTATGTTAGAATTTGCTTACATACATATCCTGTCCTGTTATCAGCCTATAACGTCCCACTGCTGGGCACAGGCCTTCCACTTGGAGAAACACATGAGGAGTATGGGCCATAAATCAGGTTGGTCGGTAGAAACGGCCACAATAGCGATCGGGACTGGGGCTTAACGTGCCTTCCGAAGTACTGAAGAGCTCGAGATCACAAAGTTTTGGTCACACATACACGGCCTGACCATGGCAAAGGTAGTATTATTTTTAATCGAAAGCCAAATTGTACTAACCTCTACCTACCCCACCTCATGCACATACATATCATCCCACCTATATCCCTCAAGGGGTAGGCAAAGTTCACAAAGACACATTTGCCAGTAATTTTGTTGATCCCATGGAATAGGCGGCAAGGCTATTACCAGGCACTGTAGAAATTCATAAGCACTCTGTAATTAATACCTAAATTCTAACAGACAGCACAGATATTTCATGCCACTTAAAAAATCTGTAATCTGAGCCACAAATAATTGATGTTTACTTCATTTCTTTCAGTGACATCGAAGATGTATTAAAGAACATTGAGGAGTCTACCGACAAAATGTTGTTATCGTCCCCTGAGTATCTATCGTTCACTGAACTTGCTACAAAAATGGTGGATTGTGTGCCTAGTGGAGATGCGAAAATACTCATTATAGAAGAAGGTGAGTGGAGCGTTACAGATTATTGGCAACATGGTGTTAAAGTTAAAGAACGAATGGATAGATTGTGAACGTGATTCTGGTACTTTCCGCTAGGGACTTATGTTTACCATAGAAACATATGCCATCAAGCACAATTGAGGAAGGCATGTTGTGCCGACCCCACAAACGTAGACTCCTCGTAGAAAGGGGTCAAGAAGAAGTTCGCTTTAAAATCGAATCTTGTCATTTAGTCATTCAACTTTATTTCTTTTTTTTTTAGGAATGGGACCTATAGTCCCTGTAGATGCAGAAGTTACTATACATTATGCTGCGTATTGGGAGAAAACAAACATCCCTTTTGATTCTACATTGACTAAGAATGCTGGTGCGCCGATGGTAAGAAACTTTGAAGATCGTGTTCTTTTTTCTTGTAAAATTCTCACATGTTGGGAAGGCAAAGGGAACGAAGCCCATACAGCCAAGTCTTCGGTATTTTAATTCATCAGTATTTGCATTGAAATGCAAGTGTAATACATTTCAATGCGTCTTGGGAGAGTTTGGCGTCAAACGATCGATGGCAGACACTGTGTGTTACTTCGATAAGGTGGATTACCACGATAAAAATCTCATCGTTTTTCACACCATTTGACAATTATTTCAATGATCCTCCTATTGCTCATCATTATTGACACTTATTACATAAAACTACAATGATTTTACGCAACAAGATCCACTCCGAAACAATATTACAATCACTGGAATAAAAATCATGTCCGCCATAGATGAATGGCGCCAAAACCCCCAGTGTTCTTTTTTTTTGTTAAAATTCTCCCATATTGGGAAGGCAAAGGAAACTAAGAAACGGGGATTATTCTCTGTCTGTGCTGACCCATAGGATTTGCTCCTGATTGTAATCACTATAATCGTAATTACTATAATCATAATTTCATTTTCATTGTGAACTATTATATAGATTAAAGGATTTCAGCCTGGAATGTGAATTACTGTTGTTAATTGTTATTATTTAATAATTAATTTCTCATACAGGATTATTTTTAATGAACCAACAACCACGCAAGATTAGGCAGATACCATCGTAAATAACAACATTTGTTGAACGAGTTTTACAATAACTCAACACATTAAATAAAAATGATTTTACAAGTTTATAATGTACTGTAGTTACATTAGTATGTCTATGTTCCGTTCATACGAGAAGGCGGCACGCGTGACGATCGCGCGCGTGATGCGCATAGAGCTAAGAACTTTCAGAAATTGATATTTAAATATTTTTGTATGAAGGTAAAATGCGTTTGCCCCCTGTTTAGATAAAAAAAATCTAGAATCTATGGTTGAGTTCGCGGTACATCCGTCCGTCTGTGCATGCCGTTATACTTTTACAAGTTGTTTTGATCGAGCAGCCTTTGACGCAATTCGTAATCTTTCGATTTTTTCTTAGAAAATTCGCCTAGGAGCAGGCCGGTGTTTGCCAGGGCTAGAAGTGGGTCTGACGACCGTGAGGGGTCCGACGGCGAGGTTCCACTTGCTTCTACAACCCCGATTAGCGTGGGGTCCTAAGGGCGTCCCCCCGCGGATTCGGCCAGACCCTGCTCTGTTCGTCGTGTCGCTGTTCGATGTCAAGGATATTCATGCCGCTGCTAGGTAAGTTATTAACACCTTGGCGGGCACCGCGAACACTGGCGCTCGTAAACAATAGATAAAATTAAATAATTAAATGTCTCCAGACATTCACACCTATCAACTAGCCCCATTTTAATCAACTAATGCTGCTTGTGTTACGGATACTAGATGACGGATAAATAATTATACAATCATATAAATATTCGGAAAATATGCAATACATATATAAACATCCAGACTGGAGAACAAATGCCAATGCAAATGAATAGATGTTTCTATTTATTTATTTAATTTTCACCGGTATATGTTTACATAAATACAATAAAATATTGTCTTATGACTTATTAGGTATAATATAAAATGTAACACACATTTAAGACAAACACAACGTGCGCAAAAACAGAAAAAACTCACTAGGTACTATGTACTTAAAAAATAAATATTAAACTATTTATTAATAACTACAAAGGAAACAAAAAAATTTTTTTTTTCTGTTGTGATAATTATTTAAACTAGAAAAAACATATTTAAAAACCTAACTAAGTAGCAGTCTGGAGCCAGGCAATTGTCTCGTTTGGTACCCCTTCACTAGTCAATAAATGTCCTCTGAAGTCTGATATTCGCATATCAACTAGTGTGCTGCCTAAATAGTATGAACAGCGTGTATATTATCTAGTTTTTGTCACGTTTAATTTTTTTTTTATTTTTTTTTTTTATATTATGGCAATCTGCCGAAAACTACGACAATTCCACGTTTAATTTTAAATTTTCTAATAATAACTTGACAGCTGAACGTAAACAGCTAGCGCCCGGAACCAACAGCTTAGTATTTAGAACAAGGGTCCGAAATATATCAAGTTCAATAAATATAGATAAAGGGATTGCTGTAAAAAAAAAAACTTTTTTTTTTCATATGTCAAAAATGCTATCCTCCACGTAGTGAAATAAGTGAAGTAACGTGGTCATGTACACAATTACTACTTTCTTTTTCAGATTCAACGACTTACTAATGGAAGAACAGACAAAATTCGAGGTAACAATCAAAACAGTGTCAGTTCTAAGCTCGCAATCCAAGGATTTGTTCGCAAAGAAAAAATATAAGAAGGCAATCAAAAATTACCAGCAATCGTTATCAGTGTTAGGCCTGTCACGTCCTTCAGATGAAACGGAAGAGCAAGAAATCAAAAAATTAAAAATAAAAACATATACCAATTTGGCGATTTGTTATTGTAAAATTGACAAGCCGAGGTTTGTTTTTATTATGTGCGAGAATTTAGATAGGATAAGTAATTTGGACAAACATTGTAAAGCATTGTTTTATTATGGCAAAGCACATGAGATGATAGGCAAGCATGAACTAGCCGCTACATACTACAAAAAAGCTCTTAAACTTGAGCCGAAAAATAGAGAGATAGGCAAAGCGCTTGCCTCCCTCGATAACTACACTAAAACGTCAGAGAAAAAAGAGAAAGACCTCTGGCAGAATGCCTTTAAGTCTGAGCCGAAAAAAGAAAAAATTGTCTATGACGTCGATGACGATTTTCAAAATGGCGTCCGGGATATGTGCGCGGATTTAGAGGGGAGGGAAGAGTATACTAAAATTGATTTGCCCATGGGCTTGACCAAAGATGAAGTGAGCTGTATTAAAAGTATTATTTGTGATTATAATGGACTAGTTTTACAAGAAGATGGCGAGGGAAAGAGGAAAAAAGTTTCTATTATCAAAAAGTCTTATACCTAAGCTGTTTAAATAAGTATTTATATAAGAATAAATGTGTCAAGGTTTTTTTTAATTCTTTATAAATATGAGATGATTTGGACTTATGTATATTCAATTTTAAAAACCTTACAATGCTTATATAATTATCATACAATTTGAATACCATAGCACGACCAAGAATAGACGAAATCGATTCGATCGATCGGTCGTCATCATGAAATTTTATCTTTACTAGTGTTGCTGATCGATAGTCGACTATCGATGATAAATCGATAGCACAGAACTAGGCAACACTATCGAATGAGTACAATACTATCGAAAGTATTGTAGTTCGTTGATAACAAACTATCGATAGTATAGTTGCAAATAAAATCGATAGTATCAATAGTATTGCACTCATTCGATAGTATAATTATATCGATACTATCGATAGGGTACATGATTTTCAATGTAAACTATCAATAGTTATAATATCGATAGTTCGGCAACACTAATCTTCATGTTTTGGGGAAATGTGGGTAACATCGGCCTACCCCTTCGGGTACAGAGGTGTGACTATTCGTGCCAATGTGTATATTCTGAGAGATCTTCGAGATTAACGTAATCTAATTTGTGAAGTCTCGTTGATCATTGTTTGTACAGTCCACAATAATATTTCAAACGTAAATATTATTGAACACGTCACGTCTGTATGACAGAGTTAATCTTAAGCGCTAAAACAAAATTTTATAATTTTATATTTCAACAGGGTATTTTATTGTACTCATTAAACATTTGAAAATAGCCGTAAAAATTGTTTTATTTAGTTGTAATGTTTTAATTTAATCAACATGTTTGTAAAAAATATAACAAAGATAGTTACGACAACGAGACTTTAGAAATACTTATTGCTTGAACACCGGGCTAAGAAAAGTAAATGTCAATTTCTATGAGAAATGTATTCAACTAGTTTCCGCTAAGGGCGTTTTACACATTTCCCTTACTTTTAATTCCTAACATTTCGTAACGCAACTCAGTGAGGAATTTTTTTTTAATAAAACCCCCTCTCTGAGGTCCGGGGTTCGATTCCCCACGGGGCAGGGGTTTTTCTGCTCGGTTTGGTTGGTGGTAAAGCTTCTAAGCTCGCCTGGCTAGCTACCGCCGTCTTACCTAAATTTGTCGCCATAATAACGATGTTATAAGCATTGTTGTGTTCCCGCAATCAGAGGTAAATTAGCCAGTTCCTCAGTTGTTGAGGATTACAGGTGAAGCTCGCTTCCACCTTCGGCCTTATCGTCACTTTCCGTCAGGTGAGATGAAGGCCAAGAGCTTACCTGTCATTTAAAAGAAAAAAAAAATATTCCGCTTTATTTATAAACTAAGAATTACTATATGCCTAGTATAACTAAAATTACTGCTTAGCAATATTACACCTAACACCCAACGTCATAAGGCATTATATTGCCAACCTTTTTTTGGTTAAACTAAGCAAAAATTTATTCTTATTTTATTAATAAAGCGGTAGGGTGACATTCACCGCAGTAAAAGGGAGAAAGGAACGAAGTGGTGGCCGAAAGGAGCAACGAGGCAAGTAGGTAGACTGCCACCCTCTATTCTAAACAGTCTGATCACTTTTTTTTTCATACGACTGGTAAGCTCTTGCTCTTCATCTCACCTGATGGTAAGTGGCGATAAGGCTGATGGTGGAAGCGAGCTTCACCTGTAATCCTCAACAACTGAGGAACTGGCTATCTTACCTCTGATTGCCGGAACACAACAATGCTTAAAACATTGCTATTATGGCGACAAATTTAGGTAAGACGGTGGTAGCTAGCCAGGCGGGCTTAGAAGCCCTACCACCAACCAAACCGAGCAGAAAAACTTCTGTCCCCATGGGGAATCGAACTCGGACCTCCTGATCAACACCTAGTGGTGTGAACCACTAGACCAGAGAGACGGTTAAAACTTTCATTGAAAGGGTAGCTGAGGATTCCTCTTCCGCTACCTCATAACGCGGAATTTCCGCTATATTTTGAATTCCGTTACCGCATCCTGATAAATAAAAATAAATATTGCTCTTCCGCTATCGCTTTCTCAAAGTTTAAAAGGAATTAGGACTTTCACTGCGCATGTGCGTTTCATGACGCACGAGCACCGCACGATGCGCCGGAGCCGAACGGGGAGCGGGTGAGCTATCCCATCTTCCTTGCTTGTTTTAACTTGACAATGAATATTTCTTGTGTGAGAGTGTATGTCACTAAACTCCTCCTAAAAGGCTGGACCGAGCTTGATGTAATTTTGTGTGTTGCACGCATCAAAAAAAATATTATCATCCTTCTTCATCTGCATCCTCCCTTAAAAGAATATCCTAATCCTCCCTACAGTTTTTTGTGAGTAGAGAGCCTCACATTGGGTCCCCGCCATGGCAACAGACTCGTTAGAGACAACCCTGTTACATAGGTGCTTAAACATGCCAGGAATAGTGGGTAGGTAGGGCAGGAAAATTGAGGGTAGGTTTTGAAACATCTGCTTTTATTATTTATGTTGTTGTAAAATTCTCCCATGTAGGGAAGGCAAAGGGAACAGAGCCCATACAGCCAAGTCTTCAGTATATATTTCTTCAGTAGTTTGCATTGAAATGCTAGTGTAATGCATTTCAATGCATCTTGCGAGAGTTTGGCGTCAAACGATCGATGGCAGACACTGTGGTGCTACTTGGATGAGGTGGATTACCACGATAAAAAACTCATCACTTTTCACACCACTTGACGTTTATTTCGATAATCCTCCATATTGCACATCATCACAGACACTTATTACACAAAACTACACTGATTTTACGTAACAATATCCACTCCGTACAATATTACAGTCATCGAAATAAAAATCACGTCCGCCATAGTTGAATGCCGCCAAAAACTCTTTTATTATTTATTTAATATTCAGTTTTACGGCTCTGGCTGTAGGACCTTTTGAGCCACACGTTAACAGTAGTAGTAGAGTAGTTTGCATTGAAATGCTAGTGTAATGCATTTCAATACATCTTGGGAGAGTTTGGCGTCAAACGATCGATGGTAGACACTGTGGTGTTACTTCGGTGGATTACCACGATGAAAATCCCATGATTGAATTAATCGTCAAGTGGTGTGAAAAACGACCACTTGACGATTATTTCAATAATTTTCCATATTGCTCATCATTAATAACACTTACTACACAAAACTACACTGATTTTACACAGCAAGATCAACTCCGAAACAATATTACAATCACTGAAATAAAAATCACGGCCGCTATAGTTGGATGCCACCAAAAACTCCTTGAAATGAAACATCTGCCTATCCTTCGGGAATAAAAGATGCGGCTCAAGCAGCCAGGAGAAATCTAAGGATAAAAATTAAATATATTTATTTATAGTGCCTTAAAGCTATTTTGAGGATTTGGTCTAAGCCACTTTATACAGGTGTGATGTCGTGTTGTTGTATGGTTTACAGCCTCCAGAAACCAATATAAAAAACCTCGCCGTATTCTGGGAAATTGCTATAAGTAAGTAAAATCTGATTAATGGAAAAATTAATTTTATCCCACAATTTCATTTTTGAATGCGAATCTGTTACATGTTTTTTTGCTAATATTCAGTAAATTCACTTCGTTTTCGTTGTTTATGTGCATTACGATGGTTTAGCAATATAGATAAACACGTGAAAAATGGTAAATAGTAAAAAAAAATATTTATTTATTTTCACCTCAGAGTAAACAGAACTGGAGTAGCCTTTGTCTAACATTCCCCTCTGCCAAATGCACAAGCATCGGATGCTTGCACGTTTAATAAAACTAGTAGAGCCGCCATTTTGACAGCCATAACATTGTAAACGTTGCGGCGAACAGAGCTCCCGCAAAAATGCCTGCCTGTGCTGTTTTTTGTTGTAAAAATAAATAGAAAACATCGAGTATGCTAAAAGATGGTGTCACCTTTTATTTGTAATTATAATTTTTAAGATTTTATGATTATTTACTTCATTATTTCATGTTTTAGAATTCTACGATTTCAAATTTCGAGCGCTAGTCTCGTGGGGAGTGCGGCTGTGACGTTGTCAAAACGCACACCCCACGTGACTATTTTAAGCGTGTGTGTGCGTGAAATTTAAATTTGTGTGTCGAATTATGCATATGTGCATTTGTAAAAACGGCTGGCTTTGAGTGTAGTGGTAACCTCACCCCCCGCAAGAAATGGCAGAATAAAATGTTTGAGAAATTGACTAATGGCTACTCCAGTTCTGTTTACTCTGAGATTTTCACATACGAATTGAAATACATTGCAACATTTTTTTCATACGTTCTTGGCTTAAGTTCTTGGTGTTCCAAAAAAATTAAAATTTCTGTTGCCCTCGGAGCAGGTTTTTTATTTTCCTAGTCACACTAGTCTAGACATATCTCTCTAATCTGTGCAGTCAATGCGTTACAATAATGATAAAGATAAATTTACATGCCAATGCAAAGATATATAATTTTTTACTAATATTTGAAGTAAATTACTGTTGGTTGTAAAATTAACAGCGCATCGCATTCCGCAATCGCATTTCGCAATCGCATTAAAATTACTTTTCTTATAAAAACTGGTTTACTTACAAATTACACACGTGGCGTACTACTTTAGCAGAAACGAAACGCGCTGTCACGCTGTCAATGTCAAAACCGAATGACGTGTATATCGCGAAGGTAATTTTTTGAAAACGTTTGTGCTAAAGTTTTCATTTAATTTTATCAAGTCTTCGATAAGCCTTTTATCGTTTATGCCCACGTAGCATATATTAAAGGTATAAATCGATTCTTCACACACTGTGTCAGTGTTTAATAAAACTAACATACACAATTATTGAATTGTAAAGTTCCACGGTTATTTTTGCTTTTGTAAACATATTTTCGAACTTTCTACTTCTAAAATTAATATTCAGGTGTGCTCTCGTTGTTGGTAGACATTAGTAAATTGGTCTCGGTGGTTTCTTGATGTGTGTTATGTTAATTTTGGCTTGTTCAACAGGTGTTTGAAGAAGAAAAATGATTCGGTCACTTATATTCGCTGCTTTACTGCAATGTACAATACAACAGCAATATCAGCAAAAGGTGGCTCCTGGAGTACCCCCTCAAAGCTACCAGGTACGAAACTGATATGTATAGACACATAAAATAAGCTAACATTAAAATTGTTTTGCGTTCGAAATACGCGATTTTATCACAGAAAAGTGAAATACTTTTATGAATAATTTTCAATTGCTTATCCATATATCATATAAGACTTATAATACATGCACAATATTAATTAATCATTCAGTTGATTAGTTGGTATTTTTTTGAAAAGTTATTTATAAATCTAAAGATTCTAATCTTCTTTTTTACTGAAAGGACAAGGAGGCAAGTATTTTATGCAATATTTTTCTTAATATTCAATTGAATTAAGTGTTCTGTTTTAATTCAAAATTAATTAACTTAGTAATCATTAGAAATGCTTGATGAGGTGGCATTCATTAATGTGTTGAAGTACAAGCATTAGTAATATGACATTTAGTTTACACTGGAACAGGTTCTGTATGACAAAAATGTATTATACATGCTGTATTATGACAAGAATATGTTTTTTTACTTGTAAGCCCTCCTGTATGTTATACTGTCTTCAGCTTATATATATCTCACTACTAGACTTCCTAAATGGAGAACCAAATGATTATTAAACAATTTAATGATTATTAAATTGTTTATTGCACCAATAAACACAAATACAGGTCATTATTTTACACTAGTATGCAAAGGAGGACTTATCTCTATTAAGTACCTAAAGAGTAAACATTAAAGATATTAAAAACAAAAATATTTATTTATATAATATACACGGTGAGGTTTTTTTTTGGGTCAGTATGGGGAAATTTTAACTATAAGAGATAGAGAAAAACTCTCTTAGGAATCAAGAGCACTCTTACATTCTATTTTCAGCTCATTGCCACTTGGAATGTGTGTTTGAAGGACTGTGTTGATTAGAGACTTTGTAATGGACTGGATGAGGCAGGCAAATGTTGTTTATAATACAATAATACCACAGACATTAGTACCAACCTATCTCTTCCCTCGGGTGTCGTAAAAGGCGAATAATAGACTTATAGCGGCGACGGGCTCACCACCTGTCACACTGAGTGCAGTCACTGCTTGGTGCAGCGCGGACTATGGCAATGGACTGCTTTTGCAGTACTTTTGCCTAGTCTCTGACTAACCCTTAGGGGATTATGGTTGTCTTTATATATATGTATATTTGTATGTCTCAAACATTCGTTGTAGGAAATATTAAAATGTAGTTTGTTATTATAATATATGCTTTTCAATTATTTGCTGTCAACAATAAGAAATAAGCAAACATAAAATATTTCAAAATAATATTTTAACTTTTAAATTGTGTTAAGTAATTTTTTTATTATTTTTCTAGAACTACCAACCACCACCACACCAGCAAGTTCCTCAACAAGTAAGTATTTCATACATACTTTCACGCCTCTATCCCTGAAGGGGTAGGCAAGGTGCAATACTCTCCCACAGAGGAATTATTTACATTAGGACAGTGCCTAGGATGAGTATATGCAATGTGAGAGAATATATAACAGAATAAATGAGGAGATCGGTGACATAGTGGTTGGTATGCTCCATGGTCAGGCCTTGGTTGGGTAACTGAACTCCGTGCTTTAGAAGGCACATTAAGCCATTGGTCCCGATGGCTATTGCAAGCGATTCTACCCACCAACTCGCGTTGGGCCAGCGTGGTGGTGTTACGGCCCGTACTCCTCATGTGTTTCTCCATGAGAAATGCCTGTGCCCAGCTGTGGGACGTTTATATGCTTAGGACGAATAGGAGAGAATATAATAAATTTATATGTGTTGCAGTCAAAACCCTTTAACTAGTCAGAAGTACTTTTGACTGAAAATTAATGGTTAGATACGCAGTTATGCACGCGTTATGCATAAATGACTATATTCATAATTTACGTTATGTTCAGGTAATTTTTATTATGACCCTTAAAAACAATATTTTAAGGGTCATAAAAAAATAACCTTAACCTAACATTTTCAGTCAAAAGTACTTTTGACCAATCTGTTCAGTCAAAAGTACTTTTGACTGATTTTGCTAGTCAAAAGTGCTTTTGACTAGTCAAAGAGTTTTGATTGCAACATACGTAATGTTACAAATACATGCTAACGAGAATCATGACTAATTTTTTAGGTCCCCCCTTAAAGGGCAGACTTATTGCTATTAGTAGACACTGTAGAAAATCCATAAGCGCTCTGTAATTTAAACCTAAATTCCAACAGCCAGGACACATGTTACATACCTCTGAATAGAATTGGGAAGTAATTATTTGGTCAGCAACTAAATGGTCAGCCAAAAATCATTTAGGCAGCAAACAAATATTTTGTAAGCAAGATAATTATTTGGGCAGCAATATTACCTATATGTTACCGGAAATGTATAAAGTCTAGGAAAAGGATCAATGAAAGATCAAGCATCAATCCCTAGGAAATGTATTCTGATACATATGGTTACGGTTATTTTTTATGACCCTTAAAAACAATATTTGTGTAATCAAAACATATATTAAACAATTTGGCAGCAGAGAAAGCATTTGAGTTGCTGCCCAATTAGTTATTTTGCTGACAAATTAGAAATATCTACTGCACATTAGTTGCTGACCAATTGTATTTTGTTGCTGAGCTAATTCGCAAATTATGCTAACCATTTAAATAACACCCAATATAATCTCTGCAGTGTGAGCGACCCACTTATTACCTAAAAAAGGCTAATATATTCTCTATCTAGACACAAATAATATGATTACTCCATTCCAGCCCCCGCAACAATACCAACAACAATACCAACCACCGCCACAACAATACCAGCCTCCGCCACAACAGATGCCACAACAAGTGCAACAACAAATGCCGCAGATGCAACAACAAGTGCCGCAGATGCAACAACAAGTGCCGCAAATGCAACAACATGGACAGCCACATGGGCAGCAACACGCACACCATGGTGGTGAGTTATCGTCGTCGGCCTCAACCTATATACGTTCCACTGCTGGGACAGGCCTTCCTCATGGAGAAACACACGAGGAGTCTGGGCCGTAACACCACCAGAAACGGTTGCAATAGCGACCGAGACCAACGGCTCAACGTGCCTTCATGCACGGAGAAGTTTTGGTCACCAATCCAAGGCCTGTCTATGGCGAAGGTAGCTTTGTTTTCGATGGAAAGCCAAAGTACTAACCACTACGCCACCGAGGTCCTCTTCCAGGGCCCCGAGTCTACTAATTTACAACTATAGCAACAATATAATGGCAATCGTGTCCCCGTGGTCTCGTGTTGGTCCGGGACACAAAAAGAATGTACCAATTGCTTTTCTCGCCTAGCTTTTCGTAAAAATCGACTAAGGGCGTATTGGGTACTGGGTCTGTGATTGTGTAGGCGATGAGCTAGTCACTTGTTATTACTCCTTCACGATTTTTCATCTGACCAAACCCAAAATTTTTGTATGGCTAAATGTGGTCTTAAGGAACACAGTGCTCCTTGGACTCTGCCTAGCCCTTCGGGGATTGCAGGCGCGATTGTATGTATGTATGTGTGTCAATGGTATAATTTTCGACATTTCGTTGTCTAAAGCAAACTGTTTTTTTTCAATGAAAGCTTGCACTAGGAGTACAGATCAATCTCACCGCCGCCACCACTGAGAATTAATAAAACATAGGTACAGTTAGTTGTGAATATCGCTTGCCGCACGTTGTGCCCGGTGCATGGCAACAGGTTCGCTGTTACATGGGGACTTAACCATATCTGGTAAAATGTAGGTCTGCGTCTAACACCTACCCCTTCGGGGATAGAGTAACGAGGCGCTATATCAGTATTAGCGACTCTTTGCTGTTATTGCGCGCTTCTCTGGCCATTTTCTCTTTGTTTCAGTTTTTAAGCTAACCATCTGTTTTTTTTTTCATTGTTTTTGGTCTCTAATTTTATTCCTATCAGCGTCAGCGTCTGGAGCGGTTGGCTCAACGCAAATTATTATAAAAACATTGAAAATTAAGTGATAGTAATAAAATTATATATAAATAAACTTTACCGATAATAATTATTAGTGCCTTAAGCTTCTTAAAATATACTATATACCAATAAGTGACGACATCTATTTGACGACCTCCGTGGTCGAGTGGTCTGAACGCCACCGGTCTCAAGGCGTCGCTATCTCGAGAGGTCCTGGGTTCGATCCCCCGTGAAGACAAGTGCTTGGGGTGATGAATTTTCAGACATTTGTTCTCCAGTCTTGGATGTTCATTATATAGATATTATGTTATATTCTGAATAATAATTATATGTCTTTTTCTATTAAATATATTTGTTTGTCCGTCATCTAGTATCCGTAACACAAGCAGCATTTAGTTGCTTAAAATGTTACTAGTTGTTAGGTGTGAATTTCTTGGGTTTTTTTTTATCTCTGTCATCCCGCAACGTTACAAGGACGTGGAGATAGTTATGTTACGGGTAATATTAATAGATATTGTTTTGTCTCCAGATCCTCAATTGCTGAACCCAGTGAACATCGCTTCTGAGAGAGAGTGAGTGTTATTGAACTTTAAGTCTTATGAACAAGGAATTAGGCAGCTTTTACGACGACCTGGTCGTCTGTACGCCGCACATACATACATATAATCACGACTATTATCCTCTGAGGGTTAGTCAGAGACTAGGGAAAAGCACCAAAATACAGTCCATTGCCATAGTCCGCGCTTCACCAAGCAGTGACTGCACTCAGCGTGACAGGTGGTGAGCCCGTCGCCGCTATAAGCTATTGAACGTTGTGTAGTTCTAAGTCCATTAGTCGCCTTTACGACGCCCAAGAAAAGAGATGGGTTGGTAATATTCTTTTAATGAGCCGCTACCAGACGACTGTACGCCGCGCCGGTGTCAAGTCGTCGCCATCTCGAGAGGTTCTGCGTTCACAATTGAGTGATGAATAAAGGCATTTGTTCCTCAGTTTTGGATGTATATAATTATATATGTAATTATGTTACGTATACAGGGTTATTTTTAATGAATCAATAACCTCTTAAGGCTAGGTAGCCAACATTATAAATAACAACATTTGTTCTACGACTCATAATAATCCTAAACACGGAGAAGTTCGAGATCACAAAGTTTTGGTCACCGATCCAAGGCCTGACCATGGCGAAGGTAGCTTTGTTTTCGATATCGAAAACCAAAGCGCACTAACCACTACGCCACCGAATTCACGCCTTTTTCCCACAGGGGTAGGCAGAGATTACATCCTTCCACTTGCTACGATCCTTGCATATTTCTTTCGCTTCATCAACTCTCATTACAATCCTCAAACATGCTCGGCGATTTCGGATACTTTTGACCTGGCCCTTCTTATCATAACATATCATCGCGCCTCTTTCCCGAAGGGGTAGGCAGAGGTAAACACCCACTTTTCGCCAGATATGTTAGGTCCCCATGTAACAGGTGGCGAGCCTGTTGCCATGCACCGGGCACAATGTGAGGCAAGCGATATTCACAATGAACTGTACATAAGTTTTATTCAAGCTTAGTTCAGGCGGTGGGATCGAACCCGCGTTTCCCGCGGCCTCCAACGAATAGTGCCCCGTCCGTCCCAACTCGGCTACTGCTGCCTTCAAGAACGTCTTTAATTTGATCGAGGAACGTTCGCCTAGGTCTGCCTAAATTTCCGCTGTGTAATAGTACATTACGATATACTCGTAAGTGCGGTAAGTTGAAAATTACAGCCGAGGCGATATTGCTAGCCTGAGCAGTAGGTGAGAGCTATAAGAAGGCAGAGGCTGTAAATATCAAACCGCACGTATGTCATACGACGTTTTATAACACATTTGCGAGGAAATAAATTAAACTCAGACATTCTTAAACTAATAAATATTTAATCACTTGTTAAATTAAATGTTTATTTATTATATTTCATCTCCCAAAGGTAATTTTAATATGAAAATGTTGACTACCTTTCTGACATAAAAACTCTTTGCTAAGATTTAAAAAAGTATCGTTCGTATTTAGACGGAGCATCATAAACTGTGCGTTTTACTTTACTTTATCGCACAAATACGTAATGTGATAGATTATGATATTGTAATTGGTGAAAGAGACCCTTTACTAGCAAATGTGTTTTAATATTAATTTAAACGTTTCCAGGCACATCCAAGAGCACATGGACGTACCGATAGATACATCTAAAATGTCGGAACAAGAACTCCAGTTTCACTATTTCAAAATGCATGATTCAGACAACAACAACAAACTGGACGGCTGCGAGCTAATCAAGTCTCTAATACATTGGCACGGTAAGTTCTATTTTAGCGTGGCAATGATTAACATATGACAATAGATACATTAAGAGTTGGGATATTCAGACTCAAGTGACATTAACAAAAAGTAATGATGACTTGGCTGTATGAGATAGGTCCCTTTGCCTTACACGAGACATTCAGGTACAGATTATACGCGAAGCAAAAGTATCGATTGCTTAGGTGTATATGCTAGGTCCCTTTGCTTTTATAAGTAAAGTGATGGGAGTTGCCAGGAAAGTTATGTAAATATTCGGACAGAAACAAAATACAATAAAACTTATCAAAAATATAGTTATAATATAGTAGTATCGTTAAATATATAGTTAAGTATGAAGCGAACTGTGAAGACAAGATAATAGGACGTAAAAAATTATAATTAAATATTGTAGATAATGTTGAAATTAGATTTTGGTTTCCCAGAAAAAGATTACTTTAAAACATTAGAAAAATTCAAATTTCGCGCAATTTAATAAATGAAAGCATACGGATCGCTCATATTATAGGCCAGGAGATATGTTAGTCCATGTTTTTTATTCGATCCCCTTGGGAGCTCGAGTAAATTGGTAGAACATCGATTTGGAACATAACACTATAGTTCCTTTTATTCATTTCAAAAATACCTGTTCAACGATGTTACACACATAGCCAAAGTCAAAGTCAATTATAAATAAATTGACTTAATTTTATCTCTTAGTAAGGGGAAAAGGAGAATATAATAAAACAATAAAATCCAAGTCCCGTTAGTCAAAATAAATGAGAGGTTTTTGGCGGCATTCAACTATGGCGGACGTGATTTTTATTTCAATTATTGCAATATTGTACGGAGTGGATATTGTTACGTAAAATCAGTGTAGTTTTGTGTAATAAGTGTCTGTGATGATGTGCAATATGAAGGATTATCGAAATAAACGTCAAGTGGTGTGAAAAGTGATGAGTTTTTTATCGTGGTAATCCACCTCATCCAAGTAGCACCACAGTGTCTGCCATCGATCGTTTGACGCCAAACTCTCCCAAGATGCATTGAAATGCATTACACTAGCATTTCAATGCAAACTACTGAAGAAATATATACTGATGACTTGGCTGTATGGGCTCCGTTCCCTTTGCCTTCCCTACATGGGAGAATTTTACAACAACAATTCAAAATAAATGATTTATTTAGATCTTTCTGCTGCATCATATGAGTCATCCATCATACAAAGCGTAATTTTTAACACGGACTTTTACCTAATACCTTCTGTATAACTTTGACCATCAAATCCACAGATAGACATTGACATAGATGACGCAAATGCAAATACTGCGCTTGTCCGAAAACCCCGACAAAACGTCGGGGTTGGCCGTTGTTAAGTACCGCGCATCCGAATGGCTGCAAAAACTTAAAAAATGCCTCGTTGTGTGATAATTAGTGGAGGGGCATCGCCAGCATCGGTATCTTTCAATAAGTTTGTCTTCCGTCTCAAAATTACGGCTGTGACGTCACAGTAGACATTAAAAAGTTGACACGCTTGGTTTCAATACTCGTTATACTCGCGTTATCTGTGTTAATGTATATCTGTGATCAAATCAATATTTCATGTCACAAAATAATCATCATTAGACTTATTTCGCAAATATCAGAAAGAAATAGCTCCATCGACCTCTTCTCAGTTATGGCTCAGATTTTGGTCAAGAGCAATCCTATAATAAAAAAAAAATAACATGATGATTTTTATTTCTTTTTCATGAGAATAGGTAATTATATTTTTGGAATATCTTGGGGGTGTTTCAATGTATGGGAAAGCTGTACAAAGCAAAGTGAATGTCCATGTTATTAATCAACTTTGACAGTTACGTCTGTTGTCTATGGTGCTTTACGGACTTGGCCACAAGTATTTTGGGCAAAATGAGGTTTAGATTTTTATTATAATTATTTTAATAAAATCAACAGCTTAATCGACTTATCAGAACCTTATAATTATAACTATACTACTTAGCCAGAAAAGTTTTTTTTTGTAAGGAAAGTTTAATTTGATATGTAAGTTTCTTGGGAAGTTAATTTTGCTGTTGACTATATAAAAGAAGTCCCAAAATGTTTATGACCTCGAAGATAGAGTAAAAGAGAGACGCTGCATATTTAGAGATGTATTATAGAATTGGTTTATTTGGGTAATTTTACTTATA
The DNA here is from genome assembly GCA_910589355.1 of Parapoynx stratiotata. Taxonomy (NCBI): domain Eukaryota; kingdom Metazoa; phylum Arthropoda; class Insecta; order Lepidoptera; family Crambidae; genus Parapoynx; species Parapoynx stratiotata. The sequence continues at coordinate 2,070,222 of OU342476.1, read as the reverse complement.
TTTTTGACTGAAATTCATAAAGAATAATCATAGAATCCTTTAAGACAATCAGCCCCTTATTCTCAAGTGTCGGGAAACAAACGCATCACAGAATCTATAAAACCGTCTCTTTTTATTGCGGCTAAATAGAGCGAGACGGGACAAAACTATCCGAATTGAATCCGTGAATTGACATTGAGAGTATGGGGCATGGCTTTATTCCAAAACGTGTAGGAAAGATAGAATTAGTTAAAAGCTGATACTGTCCCCTTTTTTATCAAAACCGAAGAAAGTGGCACTATTAGTGTTAAACCGAAACTATCGCCCAGTTTTACCTTCGGATAACTTCTTGCCCACTCAGCATGAACAACCCATTTTGATTTTTATCGGGTTTTTATCACGTTCAATTGTCAAAGTACTCGGATACTTTTTATTGGCATAAGGTTTTTACTCATAATAAACTTTGGCATATGAATTTGGCATAATGTTGTTTGGCATATATTACTTAAGAATAATTATGCGTAAGTATATTTAGTGTAGATTCCATTATGCCAATTCATATTATGCTTGAACATTTTATGCAAACAGATAGGGACTACTACCCAAAGTACTATGGAATTTGATAATGGGGCGAGATAAAATCGTGATAAATATCATCTCATGCTACTTTCGCTGATAAATTTACTGATAGATACGAATTTTATTTATTCGCTGGATAGCAATCTGAAAGTGGCAATGGCCGCATAACTTTAGTCAAAATTTTGGAATAAAGCAGTGGGGTTGTATTGGATTTCGTAGGCACAAACTGAACCAAAATTAATTCTGTATCTATCCTTTTATTCTCCACATAGTAAGAGAAGGATAGATACACAATTTAGTTTAGTTTATGAGATTCCGTTGTCAATATATACAATAAGAATTTTAGTCAAAAATTACTAATGCTTCCACGTGTGTGCTTACTGTGTTTGTCTCTTTCTATGTTATCGTCGTCATGTTAACCAGAACAAGGACACAAGCACGAACAGCCAGGGACCCCGCCTGCAGGAGAGAAAATATTTAATGATGATGAGTTAATAAAATTAATAGATCCGATTCTAAGTATGGACGACCATAACCAAGACGGTTACATAGACTATCCAGAGTTCGTCAGAGCGCAACAAAAGAGTCAGAAACAGAACTAAGCTTGTCTATGCTCGTTCCACAGATTAAAAAATTGACAGATCAAATTGGATATTGTTTTTGGTTTATTTGCATAGAATATTTTGTATATTGCAACGCAGATTGATTTAAATGGTAGACATTTTAAATAAATGTTATAAAGGTTATAGATTGATGAAATAAATAAATTTTATAATTGTTACGTTTTTAACGTGGAATGAGCAAAGATTTATCGTTTACAAATAAAGAATGCGATTGGAAGTGGCCTTTTTTTACACTAAACGTTAATATGGCTGTAATTTAGTTTACCATTGCGTGTAGAAAAAATCATAAGTTTTTTACAGACAGGTAATTCATGACATAAAACATACTCACTTATTAGAAGTGAGAGTCTTATATTGAGTACTACACTAGCGGGCATCTAAATCGACTCAACGAAAAACAAAAATTCAAATTTCACCCAATTGATGCGATGTGGCTAATAACTTTTTTTATTTCAATATTAGTGTTTAATGAAAGCTTGAGTATCTAGTATTCAAAAAGGAAGTAATTAATTGGGCAGCCATTTAATTATTTGGTCAGCAACAAAAAGGTCAGCTGAAAAATAATTTGGTCAGCAAACAAATATTTTGTCAGCGATATAATTATTCGATCAGCAGGATAATTACTTGGTCAGCAGAATAGTTATCTGGGCAGCAAAATAATTCGATTTGGTTTCTCGTGAGTGATTACGGATTTTTTTTATATATTTAAATGCAATGTGTGAGAACTCTTATGGTTGGTTATAGAAGAATTGTATAAATTTCAAGTAAGCTCCTTTATACGAATTTGTCATCGGTCACAAGAAACATAGAAAGAACAGCCACCTTATTCTAAACTGTCGGAAATTAAACGAATCACGGAATCTCTATTGCTGTCACTTTTTATTGCGGCGAATTAGAGCGAGACGGGACGTGACTTTCCGAATCGAATCCGTGAACCGACAGTCAATTTCAGAACACTTAGCATTTGAAAGAACAGTTCGAGTAAAAGTTACTGTAGGGACGCCATTTACAATCGAATTCTTTAATTGGTCTAGTTGTTTATGAATAAACCTCCACTAGGTAGAAAATTAAAATAATTTTTATTTTTTAATGACAACATTCCTCTCAAGTTTAATCGGTCCAGTAAAATGTATGGTTGACAAAATACACATACAGTAAAATGCGGTGTAAATTTTTTGTTGTTAACGACAATTTTCAAGTCTATAGTAAAATAAATAAAATAATAATGTGTTATGAGTAAAATACTATTTATATTTGGACATTAACTGGGATTTAAGTTATATTATGTTTTATACAGGGTTTTAAATACATCAATAACTTCACAATACTACCTATTATAACTAACATCATAAGTAACAATATTAGTTCTACGAGATTTACCATAACTCAATGCATTAATTAAAAATGATTTTACAAGCTTTTAATGTACTGCTGTGAACTCGTGACTTTTGTAAGTGTATATTCATATGAAAAGGCGCCACAGCGACACTTGCGCGCGGCGCGCCCATTCGTACGTAACATTAACATACATAAAACCACACCTGTAATCCCGTAGGGGTGGACAGAGTCCAAGGAGCACTGTGTTCCTTAAGACCACATTTAGCCAAACAAAAATTGGGTTTGGTCAGATGAAAAATCGTGAAGGAGTAGTAACGGGTGGCTAGCTCATCGCCTTCACGATCACAGAGCCAGTACCCAATACGCCCTTAGTCGCCTTTTACGACATGCTAGGCAAGAAAAGCAGTTGGTACATTCTTTATGTGTCCCGGACCAACACCGGACGTAAAATTAAATCTATTTTATTTTTGTATGAAAGTACAATGTGTCAAATTAGCATAACTCGTAGAAAAAAGTTGTTATTTATGATGTTAGCTACTTAATCTTGCGAGTTTGATGTTTTAAAAATAATCTTATATAATGTTGCCATGTTATAGAAGAAATTAAAACAATAGGTGAAATATTATTTTTAAAACTAAAAGTGCAGTATAGTTGCGTCAGTTTAATTTCGAATTTGAATAGGATAGGGACTGTCCAATGTTATGATTTAAATTAACAGTAGGTAGAGTTCCAGCATCAGAGGTTATTCTGTCTCGCTTAACAAATCTAATTAGAAAGAGATACGATGCCAATGTATGCTCAAAAACATTTTTTCGCCAAATTTTCCTCAATTTGATTTGACTGTTTATTTTTTAAATTTTTTGTCTGACCCATTTATCGTACTACTGTAAAAATTACCCTTTTCTATATTATAGTGTATATGGTGAGTTTTTCTTTAACCTAGATTTAATTCTTTTATCTTTATGACTTTCTAAATTATTCTAAAATCTTTACTGGAATGTATTTATTTTTTAATTGGTGCTCAATCATGCGCTTCCATAATGTAATTCTTTTTTCAAATTAGATTTTTTTTTTAAATAAGAACTATAAAACTCGTAAACTAACATTTTAAGTTCATTAAAATTAAATATAGACTAACAAAATTATGTTTTGAAATAGTGTGAGAAAATTACGTCTTTGAAATGTAATGTCCGCTTGCATAGTGTCATGTCTGTTTTTTTTTTGTAATGTACCATAATTCTCATAACAATAACTGTCGGAATCTTGACTTAATTATTCTCAACTGTCGATAAACAGAATCAAGGAATCTATGCCCAACACTTTTTATTGCGGCGAGTCAGGTGAGACTTTTCGAGTCGAAACCGAATCCGACAATTGAGAATAAAGAGGTTGGCTGGAATTACAACCAATAATTTTCTTTTATTGTTTATTACAAGATTGTCACTGGCGAAGCCTTGTTATGACATTTTGTCAAAAAATCGACAAATTAATATGATTATGATACTAAGAAAACCTAACAATTGTCGCTTCTATTAAACATTTTAGTCCCTATTTTGTAAGTATTGTGTTAAATCCTTTTTTAAGACAAGACATAACGGACTCTATGGATCTCCTTGCCTCTACTATGCTAATTTTTTAAAGAAAGATTTTTTCTTTCTCTTTCACTCAAAACTTTCTCAAAGCATTTATAACTGAAAATAGTTGTAAATATTTTTCTCTTTTTCCTTCCACTATTATTTTTAATTATCCCTAAGGTCACAATTTTTTTTTGTTTTATGTCAACGGGCGCAAATTATACATGCTGTTTTATATGTGTTTGTAATATGCGTGCCAGTCGGTTATTCTGTATATTTTGGTTTTTTAATTGGCATTTATATAAAAAAAAATATCAGGAATTAAGACATAATTTACACGGACGAAAAAATAAAATGTTACCCGTAGATTTCTATAGTGACGCGCACAAATGTTTTTAGATCGTGGTACAGTCACGATCAAAAGTAAAATTATATACCCTTTTGACAGTTCATAGAAGGAAATATAAACTGTCATCTGTCAAATTTGTATACGTATTTTTGCACGTGACTATACAGGCCTGTACTAAATCCATGTGTAAATCTCTGATTGAGCACAGAAAGGGATAGCGCTATGTAGCCTTAGCGTCATCCTTTTCTAACTATACTCGAATAGAAACAAAACAGCTCTTTGCGTCTCGCTTCCTCGTTCGCGTCAAAGCGAGAGGCAATGAGTAACTTTGTCTCTCGGGACTTTATCCCTCCGGTTTTTACTAGGCCTTTACGTTTGCCTGTTTGACAACATGTTGACTTAAAACACTGCCTAAATTGACGTTTATAATATTATTTTTTCGTCCATTACTCCTATGGTTTTATTGTTTTTAGGACAAGGCAAAGGAATCAAAATGTGAATCATTTTAGTTTTTTAAATACATGTTTCGCTCTCACATCCACATCAACTTAATATTTTTGTGGAATGCTGTCTGGGAATTCAACCATTGATCAAGATGACGTCACACAGTTTAAGACGCCAATCTATTTTAACTATTTAGTTATCAAAAGACTGGCCTCAATTTATTAAACATTTTAGCAAAGCGAGATAAGTCTTAAAAATAATAAAATCAGCCCTCCTGACATGACCTTCGAAATACGATATGATAAAACTATTAAACTATCAATAATACTTTTATATTGCCACCATCTTGAAATTTTTTGGCATTTTGACAGTTAATTACAATATCGTTTCGGTGTTTCGGTGGGCTTGTACGTGGCATTATGGTACAGTCACATGTCAGAGGTGTATACAAAATTATACAGGTTTGGTGAGTCTTTATTCGTTACTAAAAAGAGTCAGGAACTGTCAAAAGTGTATACGTATTTTTGCACGTGACTGTACCATCGTATTACTGTTCTGTCTGTAAAACTGTTTTGTGATGTGTCAATTTAATAATGCCTATGTAAGGAGTGGATGTTTGAATGTAAATAAATTTATATTGATACTAAACGGTGGTTTTTGCTTTTCTACTATTTTTTGGGTTGGCAACACAATAGTCCAGGTGTTGCAAGCATCTATAGATCGTCAATTACCATCAGGTAAGATGAATGCCAAGAATTTTACTATAGTTGAGCGATTCACATGAAGCTCGCTTCGAGTTTCACCTTCCTGACTTCATCCAATAATGCTTACGAGTCACTATAAAAATACCCAGGAAGCGTGCCTATGTAACTTGAAGATTTCCCTCGATTTCTCCAGGATTCCATCATCAAATACCTGATGAATATGGGACCAGCTGTGATTCCTTTAACCCTCGTACAGTACAGTATAGTGAACCTAGTTGTACAAGTGTACCATTTCAAACAAAAAAGAATTTTCCATTTTCCGAAACGGTACAGGCATCTTCGAGTTATCCAGATTCCGACGAATTGCGAACCTGCTTTTTGAAGGCGGTTAAAAACTACATATCATCACGCCTTTTCCCCGAAGGGGATGGCAGAGATGTAAACACCACCCATTAAGTCCCCGTGTAACAGCGAGTCTGTGAACAGTTGTCTCGCACCGGGCTCAATGAGAGCAAGCAATATTCACAATGAACATCATCATAATATCAGTCCACCGCCCTTTGCAGGGCATAAGCCTCTCTCTCTTGTGCCAATCTTTCCAGCCCTGCGTCCGTCCCCAGGTCTTTCCCGCGACTCGCTCGACGTCATCGATCCATCGCATTATAGGTCGACCTCATCTTTTCCCTTGCGTTGGCCACCATTCAGTTAAGGACCTACTCCACCTGTCGTCTTTATACCTCGCCAAATGTCCTGCCCACGTGGACGCTTACCAAAGATATCATGAGAAAACTCCAAGTAGCTCAAAAAAAAAATGGAGCATACCATGCTAGGAATTAAGTTAATAAATCGCGTGCCTTACATAGAGATTCGACGTTGGACCAATGTCCAGGATATTGGCAAGCGTATCTTAGACTTTAAGTGGCAAAATGAACTACATAAGTTTTATGCAAACTCAGTGGTGGGATCGAACCCGCGGCCTCTCGTGTGAGTAGTGCCCCGTCCGTCCTAACTCGGCTACCACCGCCTGCTTTAAAAACGACTTATTTATATTGTGTCCTTACCTATGAAATTGGTGTTTTTATTCTGTCTTAGTATTTTGTCTGTAACTATTAAGATTCAGAGTATTCCTAAAAAATAATAACCTCGTCTAAAAATACACTATATTTTTGAGCTCTTTTGATTTGTTTTGATAATTTTTTGTAAGTTTAATTGTGTTAAAATTGGACACGGAGACAACTCTTTTTAAGTGCCCCCCGAATACATCATTTTATTTGCATTCACTTAAAAACGATACATAATTTTTATGAACTGTGATATTACACATATTACTAAAGCTTGTCTAATGATACGTGCCAAATATTATTATCTCCGGATTTGTCGTTGTGAAGAAAACTGATAAAATGTTAGTATGGAAAATGCAGAATTCCCCAAAATCTCCGTACAAAACACCAATTTCATAGGTAAGGACCTAATATTATACTATTTCAGACGATGACGATGTAAATGAGAAAAAAGTTGATTTTTCGGAAGCTGCCATCCCCGTCGATATGTTTATGAATTCCGCAGATCTGGATAAGGATGGCTATGTTAATTATGGCGAATTTAAGATAAAACTGGCGAAACCTTTCAAAAGATACCCATTGTCCGACGGATCTAATGTCTATGTTTAAATGCATGTTATCAGTTATAAATTGCAGTTTTTTTAACAGTTTCAATGTTACGAGTGCTGGTAAGAAAGTAAGATGAAATATCGACACGTCAGGACCGTGCCAAAACATATCGGTGATTCACCGATATGTCGCAGGAAGTCTAGATGCGAGCGGCGCAGGCGCATTTCGTGTCGAGATCATTGGGGGAGGCCTATGTCCAGCAGCGTAATATAACAAACTGACATAGAACTCCGAAAACAATTATCAGAGGCTGGTGTCGGAACCAGGAAAGATAGATAGATAGATACGACCCGCTCACGGCCCGTTCACGACCCGCTCACGGCCGGTTCATGACCCGATCACGGTCCGTTAAATTCCCAGTCACGGTCCTGATATGTGCGAATAGACCATGAAGCGCGTGTAGCCCAAGGATTCAGTTCACTGCACGGTGCTCCCGTGCATAGGAGGACCGGCAGACGAAAAAATATAATTTGTATAGAAATATGTGCCTACTTCCTTCGGTCTTCCGTCATCGGTTGGCTCATTTTCATAAGCATAAAAAAATAATATAATATAAATAAAATATAATATATATAAATATTGCATTTCACTTCACATTTTTAAATTAAGGCAACCGGTCATTCATCCAGGGGAAAAAATATTCTATACACTTTTGACAGTTAGTGACACTTATTAGAAGGGAATAAAGGCTCACCTGTCAAACGTGTACGTGTAGGTCAGTGTAGGTATACAGAGGTATACATATTGCACTTGACCAAGAATATTGTACTCTATCTGGATGCCAAACTCCCATACAATAGTGTGCCGCACTGGCACACCTTTTTGATGGATCCTTTATATTTTTTATATCTTTACTTTGTTTACGATTTTGTCTATGAATGTCAAGTCGGTGGTTGTCTATTATACGTTAGAAAAACAACAGGATTTTTATTTAATAGGCAATACGATAAATTATAATTATTGTAAGCACGATCGTTTACAAATAGTATAAGGTAATGTTTTGTCTCGATCAGTAGGTGTTCCCTCTCATTCAATCACTTTAATGAATGAGTTTGTCATTTCGTAGTAAAGCTTTCTATCACTACTAATGACGTCTATACTTTCATATTTTAAGGGACAATATCGCTACCTGCAGGTTTATTTGGAGTAAATACGTAATACAAAATACGTAAAAATACAAAATACGTAAAATGAAATAAGTAGGTATACAGTTTTCCTTGAAATTATCTGCCCTTTTTTGGTGTAGTAGTAACGGCAGCGGTAGCCCAGTTAGGACGGACGTGGCACTCGCCGCGAGAATCACGGGTTCGATCCCACCGCCACGCACTAATAAGTTTGTATAAAAACTTATGTACAGTTCATTGTGAATATCGCTCGCCTATATTTGTGTCCGGTGCATGGCAACAGGCCTGCCACTTGTAACATGAGAACCTAACACATCTAGAGGAACGTGGGTGATAATACATCTGCCTACCCCATCGGGAAAGAGGCGCGATTTTATAATAAAATTTATGAAGTGCCAAAATTTAATTCTTTTATGAATCATTAAAAGTTTACTCATAATTCCTAACATAGTAAGTAACGCATTAGGGTCAGCGCAGAGGTCATATTTTTCTTGTCAGGTTCAAGCAAGTATGTACATTGTTTCAATAATTATTAAGTTACAACAATCTACTCGGAGGTGCTCCGCTCTGTCTCCGCTGATCCTAAGTAATCAAAAGTAATTCACATCGTGGTCACCCTAGTCACTTTTGTATACTTAAATTTTCTAAGTTTACGAAAACTATATACATAATTAATGAATCATTTTGTATTCTTAAGATATCAGAGACGTAATGTAGCACCTACTATTATTTATAATCACATGGCCAAAGCTATAGCGAAACACATCCTTTGATCAAAAAATACAAACTTTCTCAAACAAATACTCTCATTTAAAATGTGATTTTTGACTCGCCTGTGGAATGATAAGGTACATCCAGGATACCGTTCACTTACACAACATAAAACAACGCACGTCATCACCAGTTATAAGATTTTTTATTTGAAATATTGAATTATGAAAATTTCTAACAATTTTCAGTCTAGTTCAAAATGGCGTAAATAAGCGTGGGCGTGGGTTTTATAAGCTATTTTGACATTTTTAATAATTTTGCATGCCAGTATGGTAAAACATGTGATTCTATTAATAGTATTCCTATGTCACCTTGTAAACCATGTTTTTAGCAAATAAACTATTCTATTCTTCTATTATATTCTATGACTGTGACCTTAAGTGGCGGTGGGCAGGGCACATTGTTCGTAGAACTGACGGCCGTTGGGGCGGAAAGGTTCTCGAGTGGCCACCGCGTACTGGGAGGCGCCACGTAGGGAGGTCCCCAACGAGGTGGACCGACGATCTGGTGAAGGTCGCAGGAAGTCGCTGGATGCAGGCGGCTCAGGAGCGAGGTGTGGCGATCATTGGGGAGGCGTATGTCCAGCAGTGGACGACAATAGGCTGATAGATAGATAGATAGATGACTGGTGAGACAGAAACTACGGATAGAAAGAGAGGAAGAGGATATCGGATATCCCTCGGATAGCCTTCATTCATTAATAGTGATAGAATGAGAGGTAAAACCTACTGATCGAAACAAAGCATTGCCTCATGCCACCATGCTATTGTATGGGAGTTTGGCATCCACCATAGCTTGGTATACTATTGCCCGTGACTGTACATTTCTGTTGGGGTTATTTATCAGCGTATATAAACAGCTTATTTATGTACAAACGTATATTCTCAAATTATGAATATTATGAATTGATGTTATGAATATTATTATATATATTATGAATTGATAGCAAACGAAACGACTAACCTGCTACCATACGTAACCATACAACTATTAGAAAGGATGTAATTATAAGTTAATTTATCATCAAAACTATTCAAAAATCATGCGCATTGACGGCCATTGGAGTCGTAAAGTATAACAACATTAACAGATTATTTTAATTATTTTTACTATTAATGTGAAGTTTTGTTGTGTGTGTCACAATAACATACAGAGAGCCTGTATGTGGTACTACAAACCCTTCATATAGCTAGGGTAAGTACTTATTATGTTTTTGTGGTAATACACAATGATTTATAAGTTTATAAGATAAATTAGTATCCAGTCTTCGACTTTGAATTTGAATCATAATATTTTGCATGGCTTGCCAGTCTCCATAACTAATTGGTCGATATTCCACCTATAAGTACCTTGAACTTAAATTAAATAAATATCTAAAATAAAAAAAACGATCACACCTATCAAGGCCCATTTCAAGCAATAATTCTGCTGGTGTGTTACGGATACAAGATGACGGATGAATATATTTAATAGATAAATAAGTACTTAATATAAATATTTAGAATACAGTACATATAAAAACAGTACATACAGTTGGTACAGTACATAGAAAAACTCCATAAATGGAGAGCAAATGCCAGTATTCATCACACAAACACCTGCCCCCACCGCAGAACGAACCAAGATCCTCTCGAGATGGCGACGCCCTTAGACCGGCAGACCACTTGACTGCGGAGGTAGTTAAGGCGTGGTCGGCTTTACATATATTAATATTTATTATTATTATTATTATACTCTTTATTGCAATTTAAAAACAAATACTTAAAACAGGTTGTTAACATATGTTTGCAAGGGCGGACATATCCCTAACAGAGATCTCTGCCTGTCAACCCATGAAAGTAAGTTAAGAAAATAAATAGAAAATAGATAGATAGGAAATAGATATTTATGTAAAGCCGAGGAAGTTCATGGTAAGTAAACCAGCGTCCCATTCTCAAATGTCGAAAATCTAATCTCCATTTTATACCTGATGCGGTGAATCAGATCGAGACGAGACGTGAACTTCCGGTTTGACAGTTCAGAATATAGATCATAGCTCATTATAGTCACTCGCACCCGGCCCCCACCGCGCAGCGAGCGGTTAGTATACTTTATATACACTTTATAAAAATGCACTCGGGTGGACCACTCGGTGACGGGGTCCTTTTTTGGCATAATGTTTTTACTGATAATATACGTTGGCGTATGAAATTGGCATAATATAACTAAAGCATGATTTTCTTTAGGCACAATATTTATTTCGCATAATAATAATTTAGACTAATGTAATTATCCATAATATTATTCCGCATAATGGTTAAAGGCATAATGTAAACTCGATTAGGTACGACGACGAGCAAAGCGAGCGAACGAAAGAGTACAAGCAACAATAATAAGTTTTAGACGAACTCAAAACCCATGTACTTTGATTATATACCCATGTATGGGAATAGTGATCTATACTACTTAATTTATCTATACCCTTATCTAATAACTACCGAATTTACGCATGCAATTCTCGCCTTAAAGTCCAATTAGCAATATAAGCGATGTTACCACACAAATATAGCTTTAATTACCTCTTGTGGATATTTTTATGTCGCTGCTTAGATTAATTTGATCTCTATTTTTAGGGAACCAAGTTGCAAATCAAGTTGTGTATACGGACAAACAAATTGAAAGCGTATTGGAAAATGCTTTGCTTGCTGCTGACGCTAATAGGTGAGATTTAACCAATAGAATAATTAGTTTATGTAACTGTCATATAATATAGGTTATTTTAATACCGAGTTATGTGCAGTTACATAAACTACTTTATCTACACTCATTATTCAAAGACATTATTTAATAAAACAAAAAAAATTAAATAAATAAATATCCTCAGACATTCACATCTATCAACTAGTCCCATTTTAAGCAACTAAATGCTGCTTTAATTAATTAATTTTATTTGTTTTGGCTGTCTAGAAAACATTTGCCATAGTTTTGTGCGTTTTTATGAAAAATAAGTTGCATAATGAGTCCAAACTGTTGCATAATGGCCATTATGTTACAGTTTCCATTTTTTAATTTTGTTTTTATCATCTATGTTAAAAAGTATGTCATTATGAGTTCGAGTCAGAGTTCATAATTCGAACATTATAACATGAGTGTAGATAATAGTAGGTACATTATGATATAAGTGCGGTAAGTTGAAAATTACAGCCGAGGCGATATTGCTAGCCCGAGCCGTGGAAAATAAAAAGGCAGAGGCTGTAATTATCAAACTATGTCATACGATGTTTTATAACATATTTGCGAGGAAATAAATAAAACATTCTTAAATTTAATTCTTAAATAATAAATATTTAATCACTTGTTAAAACATTTTTAAAAATTTGAACATTATTTTTAAATGAAATTAAAGAATTAAATGTTTATTTATTATATTACATCTCCCAAAGGTAATTTTATTAAGAAAATGTTGACTACCTTTCTGACATAAAAACTCTTTGCTAAGATTTAAAAAAGTATCGTTCGTTTTTAGACGGAACATCATAAACTGTGCGTTTTACTTTACATTATCGCACAAAAGTACGTAATGTGATAGATTATGATATTGAAATTGGTGAAATAAGAGACCCTTTACGAGCAAATGTGTTATAATAGTACATTATGGTACAAGTGTGTAATGTTGGTGATAACCGCTGAGGCGCATTGAGGCCCGAGCCGTCAGGCGAGGGTCTTAAGGAGCCGAGGACGGTAATCATCAATACACACGTGTATCATACAACGTTTTTCAACACACTTCTGAATAATAGATATTTTTCCTTTGAGTTTTCTGGTAGTAAACTTTCCATAACGTTCTGGGCTTCACATCTTATATCGGGCGGTGTACAACATAAATCATTTTCTTCATAAATTGTATTTGCAGACATCTTAATTAATAACTAACTAAATAACTTCAAAAGAGAAAACGAGACGAGTTGTGAAAAATGTTTCGTAATGGCGGGAAAAATTAATCAGTTTTCCTATGCGCGCGCATCGGGCATAGACTAATAAATTTCGTAATGGCGGGAAAAATTAATTAGTTTTCCTATGCGCGCGCATCGGCCATAGACTAAAAAATGAGGTTTCTTTTTTTTGGGCTTTTCGCGGATAGCTTTTTAGCGCAAATGTAACCGTAACTCAACCAATAATATTAAAAAAAACTATTACTCACTCGTGAATAATAGTAATGAAAAAGTCACAGTTTGATTATAGGTGTCATTATGTGCCTAATTGCCATGGGATTAGAGCCACTTTATTAGGAAGTGTGTTGAAAATATTATAATATAACAAGAGTCAAAAATACTTAGTACTTATTACGACTGGAGCTTTTAATGGCTTCTTCCCTATCCTATCAACAACCTCGGAATACTAGCTAGCTACTCGTAACATTATAAATAACAACATTCATTCTACGACTTACGAATGTATTGAGTTATGGTAAAACACATAAAACAATAAGCTGTTATTTAAGATGGGGTGTTATTTAAACAGTTAGCAAAATATTCAAATTTTGGTCAGCAATCTGTGGGCAGCAGAAAATAACTAATTGGGCAGCAATTTAAATGTTTTCTCTGCAGCCAAATTGTTTAATATTTATGTTTTGATGACACAAATATTGTTTGAATGGGTCATAAAAATCTATCTAATAATAATATCTATCAGAATACATATCCTAGAAATTGATCCTTGATTCTTCATTGATCATTTTCCTACATTTTATACATTTTCAGTAGGGTATATATTGGTGCCCAAATAATTATTTTGCAGCCCAAATAATTATCTTGAAGCCCAATCAATTATTCTGCTGACCAAATAATTATTTTGCTGGCAAATAATTATTTGTCGCCAAAATAATTATATTGCTGAGAAAATATTTGTTATTGATTAATTAAAAATAACCCTGCATTCTTCCAACTGCTGGGCACATGTGATCTCCATGAGGAGTATGGGCCGAAACACCGCCACCAAATGCGGATTGGTGGGTAGAAACGGTTGCGATTACGACCGCATTCATTATTATTATTATATTCAGTAATAGTAATAATCCACTAGGCTCTGGCCGCATCGAACCACTGCCACAGATTACTAATAAGTTACTACGTAAAATGACAATAAAAATTGGTTGTTTTTGTACCAATAGAAAGATCTTCTTAATTCTGATCTTCTTTACAGGGATGGATACGTTGACTACCATGAATACAGATGGTCAACCAGACAGAAAGTCAAGTAGGAGACGCAAGAAAACAAAAATAAACCTTTTATACATTTTTATAAAGCTTAGTTTTAATTGCAGCCCTTTGCGAACTATCACGCAGCCACTCCCTCTACCGCTCCTTATTCTTAAGTGTCGAAAAGTTATCAAATCACAAATCTTAATACCTGTCCCTTTTTACCGCGGCGAATCAGAGCCAGACGGGATGTGACTTTTTAAAGTTAAAGGCGGCGCTAGAGCAGTCAACAGCTCGAGCAGTCGGTGTGATTCGCAACTGCTCGCGAGCGGTTGACAGCACGATGGAATTTCGTCGTGAAGTTGACGGCTTGAAGCGGTCGCGACTGCTGGAGCGGTCGTGTGTTTGGCAGTGAATAGAGGATCCGAGTTCACTGTGCAATCGCAGCTTGAAGCGGTCGGTCTAAACTGCTTCAAGCAGTGTATGCCCAGCCTAGGTTTACAAAAATTTTGATGTAAGTTGGTGCTGCGTTGTTTAAAAAAGCTTCAACAATGCGGGCGCGCAGCTTTGCATGGAATAAAAACGAAGGTGTCGTAGACATACTACCCGCGTTAAAACGTCTTCGGGTTCAACATTCTCTTTTTTTTTGAGCAACACAGTCGTGTAAGAGGTCTTCTGATCAAGCCTCGAGCTGTGTTGACGTCGGCTACACGAGACACAGTCCTTCCCTGGTAACAGTTGCTGAACTCGTCTTGTCAGCGACAAGCAGTGCTGCGGCCTCTTTCCTCTTGCTAAATAAAACCTCCAAATTCTAGTGACATCTTCATAATTATTTATATTACTAGCTGTTGCCCACGACTTCGTCCGCGGTTACTATGGTTTTTTAACTATCCCACCCATTTAATTTTCTCTCAAAGTCTCAGCCCGATCGGTTAAAAATAACAAAGTTTCATACAAAATTTCATCCCCTATTTTATCCCCTTGGGGGTGGAACTAATCGAAATCCTTTCTCAGCGGATGCCTACGTCATAACATCTACCTGCATGCCAAATTTCAACCCGATCCGTCCAGCGGTTTGGGCTGTGCGTTGATAGATCACTGGCAGTCAGTTATCTTTGAGTTATATATATATATATACCTATATAGATTATGCTTGCGACAACTAGAGTGGAAAGCCTCTCAGCCATCGTTAGAAAGCGCATCGCATCCCTGTTACAGTGGGTCAGGAGCAGCACCAACAGCCTCCTGGAGCTGGTTCGGTCGAGGCTGGACATGGACAGTGCCGTAATGCAACACTGGTCTCGCGTCCGTATTGTCAAAGACACCTCGATAGCATATAATAATTTTTACTGTGCTTAAGTTTAATACTAACATAGTGAGTAAGTGTTATTGTTACTAACCCTCTGGATTCTTCTAAAATAAATACATTTTGTTTTAATATTAAAACAAATGTATTTTTATAGTCATTTACAATTTTACTCAGTTCAATAAAAGATAGTTGCCCAAGCAACTCTTTTTTCATTGTGCTCGTCAACACGTCCAAGCTAGGAGTATAATGTCCTCGTGTAGACTAGGTCATCAACTTCCAATTTCGAGCAGTCTCGTCTCCACTTCGTGCGAGATTGCAACCCACGCACGTGTTCCTTCTGCCATCGTCGCCAGAAGTGTCTCCTTCGCTGCTCTATAGTGAACTCGTTGGCCGCGCCTTAGGTGGCGACTCATCTCGCTATTGCAATCTCATGTGCGTTTTGTTTAAAGTAGCCGGAACTTTCAATGCGTGTTGCCGTCGCGAAGTACGGCACCGAACTGAGTAATGACAGCCAGCGCCCGCGCCGTCCTTCCCACCGCTCACATACCTAAGGCGCGGCCAACTAGTTCCGCGCGCACTCTATAATAGTCGAGCGTGGCGCTGCATGCTGGTGAAGGTCTCATCCGTGATGGACGTGCCGTGGGCAGCGATGTGAGCGCTTCCCGATTAAATTGTGCCCTAGGGATAGAAAAGACAGATCGTGAAGATGGGAAGATAAGTGACACAAGGGAGGGCTATTTAGGATGACTTCCGCTTGCCATGACTCGTTTTATTTGGTATTTGTTTGACTTAACACCGGCCTGGGCCAGCCCATTTAAATGTGGTACGTATACGGGTGAAAAAATAAGGTTACGCCGTGGTAGCGGCATAGACAGTAAAGGTAGAATTCATATAATGCCAGTACGGGTACCAATGTTATCACGAAAATAAATACGGCAACACCCGTCCAATTTGCCCATATTAGGGCTCGTTTAAGGAGACGCGGGGCGTCAGGCGCTGCTAGAAAAACAAACATACGGCGAGGTATTGGTGCGTTCAAGGAGACGCGTTTTCGCAAGCTTTTGTTTGAGTTGTAGCGGCGGGTGATGCCGCGGCAAGCAAGGATTGATTGCTTTCGTGACAGTGACAGTGTGTGACAGAGTGACAGTCTATATGTTTGAGTTTGCTCGTGCCGCTTGACGCGCCGCTTGACGTGCCGCCTCACCATAAACGGTAAAACCGCCTGACGCGCCGCTGAAGCCACGCCGCACGCGCCGCTCGACACACGCGCCGTGTCCATTAACGAGTCCTTAGAGTTTCATAGAAAGTAGTCTTACTGCCATTCTGTACAGAGGCCTTAGTGTAAGTTTTTTTAGTATAAAATACGTTACTATTGGAGTTGCGTTAAGAGCTTAATTTGTATGGGAAACTTAGTATGCGTTACGTTCCGCTAGAGGCGCTATTCACGTTTCCTATACAAATTGGACTCTTAACGCAATTACAATAGAAACGTATTTTATACTAAAAAACATACACTAAGGCCTCAGGAGGCTTGTGTTTCTAGTGTCATCAATACATATACAACAGCGTTTAAGGCATCATACATACACATGCACAAGTGCTACACATGCTTGTAATTTACAATGAAAATTCTCTTTCATACTTTTTATTACGTGATTTCCAGATGGCATTGACAAGCAGACATCCAGGACAATGATATACGAAGAGAAGGACTTGACAGAAATTGTCGAAGGGGCGTTGGAACAGGCAGATTTTAACAAGGATGGTTTCATCGATTATATGGAGTTTAAAAAGATCGGTGGCTATGATTAGTAATAGACCTTCAACTGTAAGCCCCAAGAAGATTCCGATAGTACTAATAGTCATATATTTTTTCTGGTGATTATACAATAGGTAAAAACTAGCCCTGTCGGACCACCAGCGTATTTTAAACTGTCGGCAAACAATCGAATCACGGTACGAACGAACAATGACTGACATTTATTCCGGCGAATTAGACCAAGACGGAACGTGACTGCCCGGCGTACATTTCGGCATTAGCATGGAAAGGAATCCTTCGGCATCCCTACATGCAAGTGCACACTGTCGGCAACTATGCCTTGGCATGCTGCAACGTCCATAGGGATGCCGAAGCGTCCTTAAGCATGTCGTACCGTCCAAACTACCCCCGAGTGTTGCCTTGGCGCGGCGGCGGCGTACTGAAGGATGCCGAAGTATCCCGAAGCTACCACAAGGCCGCTGATGCAGAAACCTTAAGCATACCGAAGCGGTTTGTTACTACAGCCATATATCATGGAAATTTCTACTTTGTTGCCATGAAGTTAATATTGGGTCCTTACCTATGAAATTGGTGTTTTTACTCTCTCTTAGTATTTTGTCTGTAACTATTAAGATTCAGAGTATTCCTAAAAAATAATTACCTCGTCTAAAAATATACTATATTTTTGAGCTCTTTTGATTTGTTTTGATAATTTGTTGTAAGTTTAATTGTGGTAAAATTGGACAACTCTTTTTAAGTGCCTCCCGAATACATTTTATTTGCATTCACTTAAAAACGAGAAATAATTTTTATGAAGTGTGATATTACACATATTACTAAAGCTTGTCTAATGATAGATGCCAAATATTATTATCTTTGGATTTGTCGTTGTGAAGAAAACTGAAAAAAAATTAGTACCTATGGAAAATGCAGAATTCCCCAAAATCTCCATACAAAACACCAATTTCATAGATAAGGACCTAATATATGATGTTATTTATCTCCTTAAATCCTGAGCCGTGCCGATGCCGATAATGTGCGCCGGGCCTTAGGGGGAGTTTTTTGATTATTTCATAGTAACCTCAATTAGTCAGTAACCACAATAGGTAAAATACTAACAATTACTTAACAATTTGCGTTTCCATTTACGTTATTGGTCTAGCAATAACGTAAATGGAAACGCAAATTGTTAAGTTTGTGGGAAAAAATCGAAACAATATGCATCAGCTGTGCCGCCAGCTGCCATTTTACTAATCTCAGCATCATGTTGTCGTTAAATTGTCTATGATGATAAATACTAATCAACGATAATATACAAAATGTAATCATGTCTTCGACCCTAACCTATTGTTTCGTTGCAAATATTTTATTCAATGCGTTGCTCAACAAGTTGCCTACTTTTTGGTGAACTTTTATTTGTTATTCTGTTTATTTAATTCATATACCATCTATCCACAAAGAACGAAATTATTGTTATTTTAAGGGAAACCTATTATTGGCCATATTGTAAGTTATATATTATAAGTCAAGATACTTATGTAATCGCTGTTGGTTTTCTAAATAAATAAATAAATAAAATAAATAAATGATTATATAACTTTAGTTATATTTGAAAATTCGACCATTGGACAAGCTGTCTTTTTATGACATCATACGTTTCCGCCATCGGTCCATAATTTAAACCTACTAGTCTACCTGACCACGGATCTAAAAACTGAACCATAGTGACTTTCCAAATAAAATACATAAGCCGACAGTTTAGAATCAAGGCCGTTATACACAAGCACACACAGAGTCCACGAGGAGAAACGAGGACACGCGAGTACGAGAGTATGGAGTGTGTTTGCCATAACGTTTTTCGAATGTGATTTGATTGTGGTCAATACGATCGTTTCTTATTTAGAGCGTTCGGGGTCCAGTACACTATATATGTTCAACTTGTTATAAAAATGTAGACGATCATTCGGGTCATTGCGAAGCATCTTGGAGGCCTATGTACAATTTATTCATGACAATCCATACTAATGTTACAAATGCGAAAATAACTCTGTCTGTCTCGCTTTCACGTCAAAACTACTGAACCAATTTAATCGAAATTTGGTACACAGATAGCCTAGAGCCTGAGCACGGACAAAGGCTAGCTTTTTTCCCGATATTCCCATGGGTGAATGTACCAACTGCTTTTCTTGCCTAGCATGTCGTAAAAAGCAACTAAGGGCGAATTGGGTACTGGCTCTGTGATTGTGTAGGCGATGAGCTAACCACTTGTTACTACTCTCACGATTTTTCATCTGACCAAACACACTTTTTGTTTGGCTAAATGTGGTCTTAAGGAACACAGTGCTCCTTGTACTCTGCCTACCCCTTCGGGGATTACAGGCGTGATTGTATGTATGTATGTATTTCCATGGTTATCAATATCTGCTCGACCGAGTATTATGTGACATATTCCGTCAAAATGTATTTTCATTTCGAATTTTTTAAAATTTCTTAAACAGAGACTTATCACCATGACAACAATTAATCAGATGACACTGACAAGAAATGTTATTTTCATTATTTTAATTAGAGGTTTTAGTTCAACCATTAACAACAGAGGCAGGAATGAAATGTTGAGCACTTTGTAAAAAAACGCAGTGTTAACAAACATACAAAAACTTTTTGTAAACTTTAGCGGCGGCGTTAAATCAATAGCTATTAGCCACGCGGACGACGTCGCGGCACATCTAGTTTACTCCATATGACATGACAGCTCAGAGTAAACAGAACTGGAGTAGCCTTTGTCTAACATTCCCCTCTGCCAAATGCACAAGCATCGGATGCTTGCACGTTTAATAAAACTAGTTGAGCCGCCATTTTGACAGCCATAACATTGTAAACGTTGCGGCGAACAGAGCTCCCGCAAAAATGCCTGCCTGTGCTTTTTTTTTGTTCTAAAAATAAATAGAAAACATGGAGTATGCTAAAAGATGGTGTCACCTTTTATTTGTAATTAAAATTTTTAAGATTTTATGATTATTTACTTCATTATTTCATGTTTTAGAATTCTACGATTTCAAATTTCGAACGCTAGTCTCGTGGGGAGTGCGGCTGTGACGTTGTCAAAACGCACACCCCACGTGACTATTTTAAGCGTGTGTGTGCGTGAAATTTAAATTTGTGTGTCGAATTATGCATGTGTGCATTTGTAAAAACGGTAAAAGTTATTGTTTATGTGTGATGGCTTTGAGTGTAGTGGTAACTTCACCCCCTGCAAGAAATGGCAGAAAAAAATGTTTGAGAAATTGACTAATGGCTACTCCAGTTCTATTTACTGTGAGCATGACAGACAATATTTTAATTTCGATAATTTAATATTTCTTAACCAATATACTTTGATATATATTGTATACAATAAAACGTTGTAAAATCACAAATAAGATATTTAAGTACGCCAGTGCTTTTTTATAATATATTCTTTTGTTTTTTAATTTCGTTTTTTTTTTAATTTTTACCCCGAATTCTTACACAATCAAGTTGAATCAAGTTTAGGTACCTATCACCTGAGATGAGTTTGGTGCCAACTGTCATCGTCCTCAGTCTATATACGTCCCAATGCTGGGCCTTCCCTATGGAGAAACACCTGAGGAGTATGGGCCGTAACACCACCACGCTGGCCCAATGCGGGTTGGTGGGTAGAAACGGTCGTATTAGCGACCGGGACCAACGGCTTAGCGAGCCTTTCGAAGCACGGAGGAGCTCGAGATCGCAAACTTTTGGTCACCCATCCACGGCCTGACCATGGCGAAGGTAGCTTTGTTTTCGATCGAAAGCCAAAGCGTACTAACCACTACGCCACCGAGCTCCTCACAACTGTCAAATTCATAGAAATTTCTCTTTCTAACGTACGTGAAATGTAGGTACCTACTTATATCTTCTGTCCTGCTTCCACTGAATTTTTCATAGTTGTATTAAAGTAGGTATAGTAAGACTTAGCAAATTTAGCAATACATTTGTGATTATTTGCTTCTTGCGCCGCTCGGTCCCTCGCTTTATATGATAAAGACACATTATATGATAAAACGAATAATCCTTACAAACTGTCAACATTCGTGGAAAAAAATTTCAAGTTATTGTCTATATTTTGGATTCTGGGAGTTCACATTAAAAAAACATGAGAGGCAAGCTCTTGGCCTCCATCTCACCTGATGGTAAGTGACGATAAGGCCGAAGGTGGAAGCGAGCTTCGCCTGTAATCCTCAACAACTGAGGAACTGGCTATCTTACCTCTGATTGCCGGAACACAACAATGCTAACATCGTTATTATGACGACATTAAGACGGTGGTAGTTAGCCAGGCGGGCTTTAAGCCCTTCCAACCAAATCGAGCAGAAAAACTTCTGCCCCCGATGGGAATCGAACTCCGGACCTCCCGATCAACACACAGTGGTGTCAACCACTACACCAGAGAGGCGGTTAAAACATCATGTTTCGTAGGTGGTGCTAGAGGGCTTGGTATTTGCTTTGTATATAAAGGTGGTTCGGACTACGGTACTATTTAGTCCAGTAATTTAGTAGCTGAGTGGTCTAACACCAAACATTTTGTTGAGTAATTACTTAGTAAAGATTTTTAGCCCACTCACTTGTATACTGTACTAAAACTACGTTAGTATATGTATATCTATGACTAAAACAGTGCGAACGATTTTTGGACCGTTGGCGTTGCGCGAGTATTTAAATCAAATCAAATTGTATAACTCTTTTGAATAGAATGATTAGTTCATGAGTCCGCCACAAGATGGCGCTGTCAACAATCGTAGTGTAAAGAGTGCAAATAAATTGCGAACAAGCCTGAATCGCGCTACTAAGATTCTGCTGAGATGATATATAGGGTATATACTTTTAGGTTCATTTTTGAATATATACATTTTGTCACCTAATTTGGCCTTTTATTGTAATCAATAATTATTAGCTCTATTAGGTACTTGGGTAGTTCATGGTTTATTCACAAATCAGAAATAACTTTATTTCATAGGCCAAACTTGGCACTTAAAATCGTCAACATATCAAATTTTACATAAACATGTTACAATATAAATAATAATCATAAGGATTGTATAATATTAATTTTCATTACCGCGAGCGCTTGTAGCAAGTACAGCCACAGCGCTTTGCCTTCACGGAACAGATAAAGAACAAGAAGGTTTGACTCTGATTGTAATCGATACAAGCGACCGGATTCCGAGAGTAAGGCTTTTCGTGAGAAGAACCCGGCAAGAAACTCATGAGCCACTATTTTTTAAAATAGCCAATCATAATTATAATTTAAATTATAATTTAGGCTACAAAATTAAGCTTATTTTGACTATATTAATATATTCTATTAATATTTTATTTTATATGTATAGTATATTAATTCTAGTATAGAATAGAATAGAATACTTCATTTGTCTTTGAAAAGGGTACATTAATGATGTTGCTTAAGTTGTCTATATTATATTGTATTATAATATATTCAAGTCGAAAAAGTTTTTTTGTTACTTTTTGTGAAAACTTAGTGCATCTACTTCTTTTCTTTTTTCTGCACCATCCAATGGTTGACTGGTAGAAAATGCCTTTGGCATTAAGTAAAAAAAAAAAAATACTTAAGTTTAAATATATTACTCGTCACTCGACGAAAATACTAGCGTAGTCCGAACAAGGCTTTATTTATTCGTAATTACTTTTTTTTTTCTTTACAGAGCATGAAGGGAAGGAAGTCAGATCCACGGCGAGGATATACTCAGATGATATCCTCACCGAAATCGTAGAGAATGCAATGAAACACACAGACAAGAACAAGGACGGGTTTATAGATTACGGCGAGTATAAGGCTGCGGATTTAACAGAAAAATATTAATAACTTTTTATAATAGATCCCGTAACTCAACAAGGGTCAGGTTCTGAGCTCTTCATTCCAGGCAGTTTATTCGTCGTAAACTGAACGGCCTGGTTTTTTTTATTATGACCGCAATTTGTCGCAAACTAATTATAGTACGTCATACGTTATAGTACGATAGATACGCCGAATATTCGTTTTGTATTCGGTATTCGGCGTATTCGGCATCATTTCCACTAAAGTACGTCTCAATCCAAGTTGCCAAAAAGGTAAACAAAAGAGCCGTCTTACCGAATTTGTTATTCAATAATCACACTTTTTACTTGGATATTGGCACGTATATATAATAAACGGTAACAATTGTTGTCCGTTTCAATTGATTTCAATTACTACAGTCATCACAAAACATTTTAGAGATGGAACATTACCTTTGTTTTGTTTACCTTATTGGCAACTTGGATTGAGACGTACTATAGTTTTATTTCCGAACGTTATTGAAATTATTTGATAGCCAATAGCCTTGCAGAGACATAATCTACCCAGAAACTAGTCAGCTAAAAGAACAGAAGGCTGGATTTAAAAAAATCATAATACGCACCCAGCTCTTATTCTAAACCGTCGGATCAAGGATTCGATTCGGAAAGTCTCGCCTCATCGCGCTCTAATTCGCCGCGATAAAAAGCAACAGGAATAGCGATTCCGTGACTTGTTTTCAGACAGTTTAGAATCGGGGCTGAGTGTCGATCGCCCTAAATAAGAACGTATATGCCCAACGAAATCTCAGTCGAAAACGTTATGGCCCTCCTCACTTCATACCAGAGATGCGCCGAATATTCGTTTTGTATTATTCGGTATTCGGCGTATTCGGCATCATTTCCACTAAAGTACGTCTCAATCCAAGTTTCCAAAAAGGTAAACAAAAAAGCCGACATACCGAATTTGTTATTCAATAATCACACTTTTTACATGGACATTGGCATGTAAATATTAGGTCCTTACCTATGAAATTGGTGTTTTGTATGGAGATTTTGGGGATTTCTGTATTTTTCATATTAACATTTTTTCAGTTTTCTTCACAACGACAAATCCAATGATAATAATATTATCATTAGACAAGCTTTAGTAATATGTGTAATATCACACTTCATAAAAATTATTTATTGTTTTTAAGTGAATGCAAGTATTATGATGTATTCGGGAGGCACTTAAAAAGAGTTGTCTCCGTGTCCAATTTGAACGCAATTAAACTTACAACAATTAACAAATCAAAGGAGCTCAAAAATATAGTCTATTTTTAAACGAGGTAATTATTTTTTTAGGAATACTCTGAATCTTAATAGTTACAGACAAAATACTAAAAGAGAAAAAAAAACACCAATTTCATAGGTAAAGACCCAATATAATCAACGGTAACAATTGTCCGTTTCAATTGATTTCGATTACCTACAGTCATCACAAAACATTTTAGAGATGAAACATTACCTTTGTTTTGTTTACCTTTTTGGCAACTTGCATTGAGACGTACTAAATTTGTATTCGGCCGAATTATTCGGTTTTGATGCCGAATATATATTATGCTTTAGCATTTTCTTAGCTAGATGACCGGGTTTAGAACAAAAACACATAACTTCTTCTGTAAGTTTTATGTTACTCATATCAAAATAATGCTTTTATAGGCTATTGGTAGTTCAGTATAGTCAACTTATATTTTAACATCGCCTGTAGTGACACGAAACGTACATGTTGTCTAAGTTGTTTCCGTGGCTGAGCAAAGTAATTGTAAACGGAATAGTTCGGCCGAATATCCGGTTCGGTAAAGTTTAAACCGAAAATTATTCGGTATTCGGTTATTCGGCGAATCTCTACTTCATACTCTCGCACTCGCGTACCCGTGTCACCTCGTGGAGTTCATATTTAGCGCGATCGTGACCTTTTTTTTTAACGAGGAGAAATCCATTTACGGACCGTACCTACCGGTGGCTAGCCGGTAGGCGTGTGTGGGACTCACTTGACATATTGGCACTACCCACTAAAACTCCCCGATATACCCGTTCCTGCCCTTCTGTGGGAGCGACCCGGGGTCTGCCGGAGCAACTCTCCGAGTCAACGCGATCTTGACCTACCTACTTTAACCTACTCTTTTTCGTGACTTTCACCTACCATGACTGCCAAATCATAATAAAATACCTATGTATGTATGTATAGCCTTCCTCAATAATTAGGCTATTCATTCAAATTGGATTCAAACAGTAGCCTCAATTGGTGGAATTGAAAATTTACTCCTACTCTATAATTAGAAGCAAAGTTCACAGTGGCGGCGCGTAAATTTGACCTTTATTTTTCTGGCGCCTCCCAGAATGCGGGTGAATGTTAAATTTTTTAACATTCACCCGCATGGCACCCGTTCCCATGGAAACATCGGGATAAAAAGTAGCCTATGTCCTTTCTCAGGCTCTACTATCTGTGTACCAAACTTCGGTTAAATTGGTTCAGTAGTTTTGTCGTGAAAGCAAAGACAGAGTTACTTTCGCATTTATAATATTAGTATAGATAACCCTTATATATTAGTTAGCCAGTAAAATAAGTTCCTGAAAGCCATTTGATCAATTAATTTAGTTAGTTGATATAGACACTATAAGCTTATCTATTTAATAGAATATAGAAAAATTTGTAAATAAATGGTACGTTATGATTACGTGTTTTATTATTATTATTAACAACACAACAACATACTATCATCACGCCTCTTGCCCCGAAGTGGTAGGTAGAGGTGTTATCACCCACATTTCGCCACATATATTAAGCCCCCATGCAGAGGCACAGTATAAGTACAATATTCACAATCAACTAAACATACTTATAAGTTTTATTCAAACTCAGTGGTACAGTCACGTGCAAAAATGTGTGTACACTTTTGACAGTTAATGACTCATAATCACTGATCGGAATAGGTAGAGCTATTTAGGTTCATTGACCGCAAATATTGATGTTAATATGGATATTCCTCGGGATTCCGACAAATTCTCCGGGATTCGATTATTATAATAATTTTTATCGATAAGTATAAAAATGTTTATTTTTTTTTATTCAATAAGTAAATTATTTCGTGTTGGTAATTTTGTTTAAGACAAATAGTTAAATATAAATAGTTTGTTATTTTCATTCATGTTTCGATTTTTGAGATACAAATGAAAAGAAAATGTTAAATGATTGCTGATTCTTGTATAAATATAATTAATTGTTTCATAACCATCCTTCCATAATATTCCATCATATGGCAAGTACATAAAATAGGTCTACCTATTCCGATCACTACTCATAATATTGGGTCCTTACCTATGAAATTGGTGTTTTTTTCTCTCTCAGTATTTTGTCTGTAACTATTAAGATTCAGAGTATTCCTAAAATATAATTACCTCGTCTAAAAATAGACTATATTTTTGAGCTCTTTTGATTTGTTTTGATAATTTGTTGTATGTTTAATTGTGTTAAAATTTGACACGGAGACAACTCTTTTTAAGTTCCTCCCGAATACATCATTTTATTTGCATTCACTTAAAAACGAGAAATAATTTTTATGAAGTGTGATATTACACATATTACTAAAGCTTGTCTAATGATAGATGCCAAATATTATTATCTTTGGATTTGTCGTTGTGAAGAAAACTGAAAAAATTTTAGTATGGAAAATGCAGAATTCCCCAAAATCTCCATACAAAACACCAATTTCATAGGTAAGGACCTAATAGAAGCGAATAAAGAATGTCACCTGTCACGTATGTATTTATGGGGATACGGGCCGAGATCGAATCGAACCAGACGCTTGCTAAATCAATCAGCTATTCTTACGTCAGGACTTATACCATACCAACAAATGTCATCCCAATGAATCATAACATCTTTATTCTAAACTTTCGGTCCGCAGTCCGAATCGATTCGGAAAGTCACCTCCCGTCTCGCTCTTATTCGCTGCAATAAAAAGTGACAGGCTAGAGATTCCGTGATTCGTTTAGTTTCCGACAGTTTAGAAGTAGGAGGCAGTTTCTTTGTTCGCTAATGTGTAGACTAGAAAAAAAATTATTCAATTATTTATGTACTGCAAAGGTACTCGCTATACACATGGCAAACGCTTGAAAGCCATTATAAAGGTAGTTAAATTGAAAAATAAAAACACAATAGTCATTACCATTATATTTAAAAAATACAAAAATTAAAAAACATTCATAATCCAGTAACATTTTCTTAAATTAGTTTTTAACAATTAACATTAACTAAATATTTTGTGCCATTCAATATTTACAACTTATTTACACTACAGCTGTATTGTAGTAATTAAACAATTTATTCACTTGGATACATTAAATACAGTTTTTCAATACACGTGTCATACAATGACATCCTTTCTTACAACTGGGGATGCCAGTATTCAATCTAAAACCAAAGAGAATATAATCACTACGTTTTATCTAAAACCTAAGATAAAATACTACAACAGCCATGCTTAATAGATTTTTTGTAGAAACTACTGGCTTCCCGCGGTTTCAGCCGCGAAGACGTGGTGGGTGGAGACGTAAATTAAACCCGGAGATGTCGTCACTTATAGTATTATATTGGGTCCTTACCTATGAAATTGGTGTTTATTTCTCACTTAGTATTTTGTCTGTAACTATTAAGATTCAGAGTATTCCTAAAAATAATTACCTCGTCTAAAAATAGACTATATTTTTGAGCTCTTTTGATTTGTTTTGATAATTTGTTGTAAGTTAAATTGTGTTAAAATTGGACACGGAGACAACTCTTTTTAAGTGCTTCCCGAATACATCATTTTATTTGCATTCGCTTAAAAACGATAAATAATTTTTATGTAGTGTGATATTACACGTATTACTAAAGCTTGTCTAATGATAGATGCCAAATATTATTATCTTTAGATTTGTCGTTGTGAAGAAAACTGAAAAAAATTTTGTATGGAAAATGCAGAATTACCCAAAATCTCCATACAAAACACCAATTTCATAGGTAAGGACCTAATATTTATAAAAACTTAAGACACAACTGGAACAATTTATAAAAAGATACATTTCACAAATCACTGAATATAAACACTTTATGATTATTATAAAATGAAGGACTACTTACAATAGTGCCTTGACAAAGCTATTTAGGTACTAAGGAAAAAAAACAAAATACTAAGTGAGAGAAAAAACCCCAATTTCATAGGTAAGGACCCAATATTACATCAGTACACTTAAGCGTAAAGTAGAAAACAATATGTCTCTGGCCCCCACACTAGGGTTCCCTGAGTCGTGGTCCAGTTGTGGACAGGCGACTTTCGACTCTAACTTCAAGACATTAAGTCGAGATTGTTTACAGCATTTTTTCATTTTCTTTTATTATTTCTGCTTTTTATTCATTAAAGGCGCCATCTCGAGTATTTATCTAATTTAATAAAACTGTAGAGGTCGAATGCCTGTACATAGAAAAAAAAAGGTGACAACCAAGTCAGGGTGATGTAAAAAGTGGGAAATTACCAAGATTTTTTATTTTTATTTTCATCACATAACCATTAGGGTTGTTGAGGAAGTGATTATGAGGAAGAGGAATTGTCAACCACAATTTTTGGGGATACGGATGCGGATATTTTTTAGGGAGGATACTGGAATGTGGAAGCTTTAGCCAAAATTTCATAAAAATCTGTCCAGCCTTTTTGGTTAGTGACATACTCTCTCACATAAGAAATATACATTGTCCAGTTAAAACAAGCAAGGAAGAGGAGGATAGCTCGCTCGCTGAGGCTCTGGCGTATCGTGGTGTGCGATGTCATGGATACGCACATGCGCAGTGAAATTCCTCTGAAATTACTTTTAAATTTTGCGGAAACGATAGCGGAAGAGCATTTTTTTATATTTATTTATCAGGACGCGGTAATGGTTGAGGAATTCAGAATATTGCGGAACTTCCGTTGATTGACGAAGCGAAGGAGGAATCCTCAGCAATCCTGTTACATGCGAGCACAATGGCAAGCGATATTCACAATGAAGTGTACATAAGTTTTATTCAAACTCAGCGGTACAGGCGGTGGGATCGAACCGGCGAGTCCCAGTAGTTTTAAGGTTAGACGAATATACGTAGCCTTCTGATCACCAGTCTAAAGGGTTCTGTATGGCGTCTCTAAAGCTCTTGCTGTTTTCGCTGTAAAACTGTGAGAACCAGGATCTGAAGGCTCGTATAGTCTTGTCCGTCTTCACGTACGCTGGCGCTCCCACGAAGATCTTACTGTTCCAGATCATGACGTCTCGTTCAAACTGGAAAAGAATGGAGAAAGAATTCAACGCGAGAATTTCTTTTATTGAAGACTATATTGTATTCGCGACTTGGTTCAAAGTCAAAATCAAAAATAATTTTATTTCATAGGCTTTTAATAGTCAACTTTGTGATCTCGAGTTCCTCAGTGCTTGGGAAGGCACGTCAACCCATTGGTTCTGGTCGCAATTACAACCGTTCCTACCCACCAACCCGCATTAGGGCAGCGGGGTGGTGTTTCAGCCTATACTCCATGAGGAAAGCTTGTGTGATAAGCTGAGAACGAGATAAAGGATGGTATGGTAGCTCGGTGGCGTAGTGTTCAGTGCACTTTGGCTTCGATCGAAAACAAAGCTACCTTCGCCATGGTCAGGTCGTGGATGGGTGGCCAAGACTTGGTGATCTCGAGCTCCTCCGTGCTTCGGAAGGCACGTTAAGCCGTTGGTCCCGGTCGCATTTGTGACCGTTTCTACCTACCAACCCGCATTGGGCCAGCGTGGTGGTGTTACGGCCCATACTCCTCATGTGTTTCTCCATGAGGAAGGCCTGTCCCAGCAGTGGGACGTTTATAGGCTGATGACGAGATAAAGGATGATTACCATATACGCTTCAGTTAAGACCATTATCGCTCCAAGGAGGGCGTTGTATGTCGGTGAGTATATCCGATGGACCACCTTCTGTAGGAGTGGGCCGATCGGAGTTACCGACTGGCAGACCAGGAGTGGGCCGAAACTGGTCTTCAGCAGCAGCCGGACGAAGCCTGGGCCGTTCTGGAAAATGGAAAAATGCATAATTACTTATTTTTGTCACAATTTTTCCGTTGGAATGTAAGTGATCTCAGCTTATGGATATATAGAAGTAAGGTTATTTTTAATGAGTTAACACATCACATTTGTTTTCGAGTTTTACATACATACATATAATC
Source organism: Parapoynx stratiotata (assembly GCA_910589355.1). Lineage (NCBI taxonomy): Eukaryota > Metazoa > Arthropoda > Insecta > Lepidoptera > Crambidae > Parapoynx > Parapoynx stratiotata. The sequence continues at coordinate 2,039,737 of OU342476.1, read as the reverse complement.
ACGACTATTATCCCCTAAGGGTTAGTCAGAGACTAGGCAAAAGCATCGCAGAAGCAGTCCATTGCCATCCGTGCTTCACCAAGCAGTGACTGCACTCAGCGTGACAGGTGGTGAGCCCGTCGCCGCTATAAGCTATTGGATGCTGTGCAGCTCTAAGTCGATTAGGCGCCTTTACGACACCCAAGAAAAGAGAATGTGCCGCTACCACACGACTCGAGTACGAGATTTACCATAAGTCAATAAATAAATAAGAATGATTTTATAAGCTTATAATGTACTGTCGTGACATTAGTAAGTACGAAAACACGACGCGCGACGCTTGCGCGTACGCCGTACTTTGTAATGCACGTTAAGCCGTGGCGTTGGTCCCGGTTGCTACCGCAACAATTTCTACTCACCAACCCGCATTGGGCTAGCGTGGTGTTACGCCCCATACTCCTCGTGTGTTTCTCCATGAGCAAGGCCTGTGCCAAGCAGTGTGACGATATGGTATGTATGTGAATATATTTGGTCCTTACCTATGAAATTGGTGTTTTTATTCTGTCTTAGCAATTTGTCCGTAACTATTAAGTTTCAGAACATTCTTATAAAATAATTGCCTCTTCTAAAAATAGACCATATATTTGAGCTCGTATTATTTTTTGATAATTTTTTGTAAGTTTAATTGCGTTAAAATTAGACACAAAGACAATTATTTTTAACTGCCTCCCAAATACATCATTTGATTTGCATTAACATAAAAACGATGAATAATTTTTATCAAGCGTGTTCACACACATATTGCTAAAGCTTGTCTAATGATATATGCCAAATATTATTATCCCTGGATTTGTCGTTGTGAAGAAAACTGATAAAATGTTAGTATGTAAAATGCAGACATCCCCAAAATCTCCATACAAAACATCAATTTCATAGGTAAGGACCTAATAGTTATATGTAGGTACCTGCGTGACCGAGGCATCTATATGGAACAAGTCTGTCTTCATGATTTTGTAGTCGTGAGTGAGAGACAGCGTTGCTGTATGGTCGTCTCCCTTACTCCAGTTAGCGGCCCATACGTGGGAACCTGTTGGAAAAGGATAGATATACTTTAAAATTACAAATAGCGTAAATGATAATTATATATATGTAATGATTAATATTGTATCGATTACAACCACAGTCAAAGCGCTATGTGGATGTACTTGCTACAAGCGCTCGCGGCAGTGAATTTTAAGTCTTTTAAATCTTTTTTGTCAATTTTATTATTTAAATTTACTTTATGTATAATAAATGTGACTATGTATGAATGTTGACGATTTTAAGTGCTATGTTTAGCCTATGAAATAAAATTATTTTTGATTTGATTTGATATGAATCGTTTTTATCAGTGATTTGCATACCGAAACGTTAGATGTTGGCTGTTCCTATTTTTATATTAACACCATTGTAATGTACCCACATTTGCAAATAAATTGAATTGAATTGAATTGATGATATGATATATAATGAGATAGTGAATATTGTAGACTTTTGGATAATTTACACAAAGCCAGTAGTCAATATAAAAAAGGTCGTAAGTAAGGCGATTCGGTGACGATACGGAATTCAGCGGTCGGGTGCTGAGTGGCTATAGAGAGCTTTAAAGACCGACCATGGCGATCATGCAGCTTTGTTTTAAAATCGAAAACGAAATCGAACCACTAATCCATCGAGCAACCGAGGTCCTTTATTTCCAATCCACGAAAGTTCCACGTCAAGTTCTGTCTCGTTCTCAACACCAGAAATAAGCATAAGCTCGCCGTTCCAAGCCTCAGACTTCACAAGACTGTTAAATGTTTTATAGGAATCAGCATAAGAATGTATATAGGCTGCCACAAAGTTTTATTGACTTGCCCCTGTTAAAAGCTGTTTAATGAAAAAGGGGTATTATAAGATAGAAGATTATTTTACAGATAAATATTCGTGGCTACTATAATTTGCTCCACTGCACATACTTATTTTACAATATTTAAAATGTTCTTAATTCCTTTTGTTATTATGGCTGTTTAAAAAAGGCTAACTGTTGAGTTTCTTGCGGCACTTCTTCTCAACAGGCCATTCACGTCGAAGTGCTAGTAGGAAAAAAAATATTGACGTGCAAAAGTATTTCATGTAAATCTAATTGCAGAATAAATGATTTTTGATGATTGTTTAAGGTTGATTCCGCCATTTCGTGCAAAAAGCAATTCCATGCGAATTTCCCTATGTTACATGTTTTTGTCTTAAATCTAATTTTTACAGTAAGAACAAACATAAAATCCTTAAAAGTTGCATAGTTAATATTTCAAATTAATCATTTAGTTTATGAAACAAAAATAAAAAACTACCTCAAAAATCATTCCTCTCTGTTTCCAGATAGGATTCTCGTCGGGAATTTTCACATTTATTAGTTTACTTTTTAATTTATGACCTTTGTTAATATTTTATATGAAACCCAAACTCAAAACCTTTTAATTAAGTATTTTCATTGTGTATTTATTTCAACATTAATACAAGAACAGCTAACTTTTAAAATTGTAACGGAAAAAATGTCATCGCCATCCGTATCGAGAAACTCTTTCATATCGTCGATAATTGTAACATCTCTAATAAAGTTCTAGTTTCAACGTGTGTCTACAGGCCAGTCGTAGGTGACAACTAATCTTGGTGGACGTGTGTGCATTGCTAGCAAAATTATTTACGTTCTTTACCTTGTTGATAGTGTTTCGTCCAAAAATCTGTTCATTACATTCCTGCAATTTCTCAAAGCATTTTAACAAGTAGATTATTATATTTACCCTATATGTTCTTCTCTATTAATAATTATATTCCCATATTAATATAAAGTTTATAATACATTTTGTAGCGAAATTATTAAAATAAATGTTTAAATTTCTCATTCATCTCCATCTCATTACCATCTGTTCCTTCCACCTTTCTTGCAGGAAGGTAATGAACTGTTTCGGAAGGTAATGAAGTATTTGTACTAGAGTCAACTCTAGACACATTTTTAAAACACAATCTAAATATTACAGTACAACTTGAAGCTATCAAACAACGTTAACAAAATTTAAAAGACAAAGAGATACTCGTGCACGTAGGCTTTAGCGAGAATTATAACCTGAAGTTTATACATACAGTCCTTTAATTTCGGTGGAAGTAGAAAACAAGTATCCCTACATACTGGAGTTCTATACTATAAAGATTGTAACGCAAATAATAAAACTAAATCATTCTGCACTATTATTACCCAAATATAACTAAGGTCACATGGAATTATCAAGAATCCGGCCAAGGCAAGGAGCTCTGTATGGGATTGGTGCCGTCGTCAAAAGAACTGCTAACAATTTTATTAAGCATGGCGTAGATGTTGGTTGTTATGAAGATTTTTGGGCGTTAATTACTAAAAATGTACGAAATGTACATGTTGTTATGGTAACAGAGAGTGATATTGAAGGTAAAACATTTCCGCCCAACATTCCAACATTTAAGGGATCAATGCAAGTTCATCAATGCGTCTGAGCTGCTGATAATAATAAAAATTTAACATTTAGTAGCTTCGATTGTCAAGGTTGCACTTATTGTATACATAATAAGCATAATTATAGGCTTTCTTCATTCTGTTAATTACGGCGATATGGATGGAGAGAGGTCAAATCCAATAATCAGTGTGATAAAATCGAAGCCTCTTTTGACAATCAGTCAGTATTAAGTATAGATACAACAACAATTTTGAACAACATGGATGAATAAGATATTTACAGGGTCCAAGCGACTTACAGCTCTCACCGTTGATAAATGTATATACATCTTCTACTACACCAACATCTCCTACATCCAAAATTTATCTGACGTACGTTTGAGTTGAGAAACAATACATTTTATAAGATACCAAAGGAAAATCGAAACCCAAAACAACTAGATGTAGTATGTAACACTTCTGAACACCAACAGCAATTTGAGACTTTCATTAAATCAACTCCATCAGAAAAACAATTTTAAAAGCACACTATTTTCGACGACTCAGATGATAGTGATGATTAGGTACAACATACTTTAGAATAGTTAATAATATGTAATGAGAAAAAATTTATAAAAAATAATAAAAGTTTATAGACCGTGTTGATTATGATAATAGAAGTGATAAGTGATAAAGGATTTTTTAATATTTTTTTTTTTGTAAGTATATTATTATATTGTGATTTGCACTCTAGCTTTAGCTATCCAAAATTACTTTTATAGATGTGTTAGTTGTTTTTATGAGTAAATACTGTGATTATGCGACAACGACCCAAAACACTACTTAAGTTCCTATTACCGGGTATATATTATTATTATATTCAATTCAATTCAATTTATTTATTGCGAATACAGGTATTATATATCAGAAAATTATAATAAAGATAAGGAATATTGTTTTTAGTTTGTATATTGTGATTTAGCACTCTCTAGCGTTCAAAATTACTTTTATAGAATTGTTAGTTGTTTTTTTAAAATAAATATTGTGAGATTGTGTTAGTTAGTTGGCTACTATATAACATTCTTTATTTAGGTTACTATTCGAGACTGAATTAAAAAGCTGAATAGTAATAAAAAACGTTTATTAATAAAATAGTGCTGTTTTGTTTATCTTTCATAAATTGCCGCCTTTTATAATTCATTATAATCCCATCTAGTTACAGTACTGTTCTGCGGTATTTCATTACCATCCCGACTTAAATCATTACCATCGCTTGCAAGTTCATTACAATCCTTACAGTTTTCATCACCGTCCATCTGGTAATTTTTAATTGTTATTTTCTCCGTATCTAAATAAGATAGAAAAGTGCCTTTCCGTTTTTTAGAATCTGGGGATGTTCTTAGATGAATCAATAAAAAAAAACAAAACTTAAGTCGATATTTTTTTTAATTCCACGGAACGGTGTTTTTTGCGCGAAACGGCGGAATCAACCTTAAACGGTTAGCTAAAATAACTAATTGGTCAGCAACTTATGGGCAACAAATATTCCTAAATTGGTCATTGGGCAGCTACTAATTGCCAGCAAATATTTCTAATAGGTCCGCAAAATAACGTTTAATATATTATGTTTAAATGACACAAATGATATTTTGAGGGTCATAAAAAATAACCTTAACCTAATATCTATCGGAATACATTTCCTAGGAATTGATCCTTGATCCTTCATTGACCCTTTTTCTACATTTTATACAGGTCCGGTAACATATATATTTTTGCCAAAATAATTATTTTGCTGCGCAATTATCTATTCCGCTAACTAACTAATTATTGCGCTGACCAAAGAATTATTTTGCCGCCCAAATAATTTTTCGGCGAAACATTTTCTTGCTGACCAAATAATTAAAAGGCTGCCCAATTAATGTGGCACTCTTAACAGCGCATTCGCGGCGTCTTGTGTTATGTTGTTAAATCACGTTTATTACTCAAAATATACAATTTTTATTTATTAAGGCCAACAATATTAATAACAAAATAAATATATATAAAAAAATGCAATTAAAAAAAAAACCGGCGTCCGATTTCACATGCGATAATCCCGCCAACCCCGATTGGGCTGGAAACCACCTGAACTATTAAGAAATAACTTACCGATGATGTTGAGTAGAAATGGATATTTCTCGCCTAGTCCAGATAACAAAGATGGTGAGTGTACCGCGTTCAAATGAGCGACATCAGCTCCGTTTTCTGGAATTTCCTGAAATAATAAAATACATTGATTAAACCACGGCTGTGTTACGACCTACTCATGCGAGAGGCCCGCCAGTCCGTGACTTTATTTACATATGACAGTGAAGCTCTTGGCCTTCATCTGATGGTAAGCGACGAAAGGCCGAAGATGGAAGCGAGCTTGCGTAGTGGTGCTCTAGCTCGGTGGCGTATTGGTTAGTACGCTTTGACTTTCGATCGAAAACAAGCTACTTTCGCCATGGCCAGGCCGTAGATGGTTGACAAAAACTTTGCTTCGGAAGGCACGTTAAGTCGTTGGTTTCTACCCACCAACCCGTACTGGGCCAGCGTGGTGGTGTTACGGCCCATACTCCTCATGCGTTTCACCATGAAGAAGGCCTGTGCCTAGCAGTGGGACGTATATAGGCTGAGGTCGGACAGATAATTATTGAATCAGTATTGAATGTTAAACTGACTTATGCCAAGGTTCGGGGCTCCATGGGCTAGAGCAGCCGCATCTGATCAATGCCATCTGCTGGGGTGGATTAGGCATATCCTCTGGAGCGGAGAGGAGAAGCAGAGCTTGAGCTGGTTTAATATCAACCAATAACATTGCTTCAAAGCTCCGCAGTGCTGACCATATCTCGATAAACCAATCTCCACTCAGAATCCTCGGTCCGTGTTAGTAGACAGGCAGCTTTATACATACCTGAATAAACGCACTCAGATTACATGGTAATTTTGAAATCAACAGGTTCTTGGTAAAATCCACGTTAAACCGAAGAGTTAGTAACGAGAGTAGGGGAGGCGAAAGATGTGTTCTAGGATCGAATCAAGTGGAGACCTGTAACCTCTGTCCACCCCTTCGGGGAAAAGGCATAATTGTATGGTTAAATAGCCTGACCAGGAATTTATAAAACATTCTATGAGGGCGCCAATGCTCTTGTTATTGCAACACTAAGAATACTTAAAAAAAAAAGTAAAGATGGGGTTTTTAGAGGCATTCAACTATGGCGGACGTGATTTAATATTGTTTCGGAGTGGATCTCGTTGCGTTAAATCAATGTAGTTTTGTGTAATAAGTGTCAATAATGATGAGCAATATGGAGGATCATTGAAATAAGCGTCACACAATACACTGGCATTACAATGCGTGTGACATTAAAATACCGAAGACTTGGCTGTATGGGCTTTGTTCCCTTTGCCTTTACAGTTTACATTTCAAAATGAAATTGACGGATGAAATTATGGTTGCCATATAAATAAAATAAAAAGAATCCGCAATATGGCGAGATTTTCTATAATAATTATAAAATGCTTTATTACTCTTCACAATAATTAATAATAAAGTTCAATAAAAACCTATATGTGAGAGTCTGATGCCTGAGAAAGGTATAATGAATACCTGCAATACAAGTCACCATGATTATGTAACCATGCTGTAACCAATTTTGTCAGGTAACAATAATGATCAAATAATTGTACTTAGCCATAAAGTAAATACAAAAAGAAAAATATGAACTTTACCATATAAGAAAGCTCAAAAGTTAATATAAAGTTAAATAACACTATGAAGTTAATTTCAAGCTATACAATCTTAATATAAATGTTCATGTGTGTGTGTGTGTGTGTGTGTGTGTGTGTTCAATGCTTACCTGTATATGAGCGTTGACCACAAACTCGTTGCGTCCCCTGTACCCCCACGTGTTCAGCTCGCTGCTGTCCACCATGGGCCACAGCGGGTCCCGGCCCTCAGCGTCATGCCAGATCCACACGGCGCCGTCGGCTTCAGCCGTGTGCCAGGTTTTGATGGATACGCCTCGAGGAGCTGCGAGGAAAGGACTTGAATTAGAAAGAATAAAATTTCTAATAAGCATGAGATAGTTATATGGGAAAGATAGATGAAAATAGATTGCATGTGGCCGAAATGCGTATGTTAAGATGGATGTGTGGGGTGACGAGGATGGATAGAGTGAGGAATGATATCAGGGGATGCTTGAAACTTGCTCCAGTGATAGAGAAGTTGAGAGAAAAGCGGTTATCGTGGTATGGATTTTGAGAAGAGAGAATGAGCACGTAACGAGAAGAGTTATGAATATGAGGGTGGGTGGAAATGCAGGGAGAGGAAGACCGAAGAAGTGATGGTTAGATTGTGGTAATGAGGACCTGGCTAGAATTGGGTGAATGTTGATATGGCGTGTGATAGGGGAGAGTGGAGCCGACCTCAAATGAAATTGGGCAAAAGGCACGCTAATGAAAAGAGTTTTTGAGTTGTAATGGTATTTGGTTGGGCTGTAACGTTTACCACTGTTGTAACACTCACATTTCGCCAGATATGTTATCTCCATGTAACAGGTGGCCAGCCTGTTGCCATGCACTGGGCACAATGGGAGGCAAGCGTTATACGATTAGTTTGGCTTTCGATCGAAAACAAGGTTACCTGGGCCGGACGCCTGGCCTGGGCCTGGTCAGGACGTGGAAGGTAACCAAAACTTCGTGATCTCGAGCTTCTCCGTGCTTCGGAAGACACGTTAAGCCGTTGGTCCCGGTCGTTTTGCGACCGTTTCTACCCACCAATCCGCATTGGACGGCTCATACTCCTCATGTGTTTCACCAGGAAGGCCTGTGCCCAGAAGTGACACGTATAGGCTGAGGACAGACTGACTGATTTAAAAATATCGTATTAGAATGTTGCCTTACGATGCTCCACTCCTGGCACGCTGACACACGCGCCATCCTCTGCAAATTTCCATTTGTGGAAGGGGCACTCGATGCAGTTGCCGCACACGGTGCCGCCGATGGCAAGGTTGGCGCCTAGGTGGGGACAGTACGCGTCCACACACCGCGGTACACCGTCTTCTCCTCGGTACACACAGAGATTTTGGCCTGGTAACGATTTTTTTTGTCAGAATTAGCCGAGTATCTTGCTCGTTCTTTTCAAGAACCGCAAAAGCAGTCCATTACCAATGTCATAAATGTCATTAAAGTAATAAAAGTCATAAAAGTCATAAAAGTAATAAAAGTAATAAAAGTCATAAAAGTCATAAAAGTCATAAAAGTCATAAAAGTCATAAAAGTCATAAAAGTCATAAAAGTCATAAAAGTCATAAAGGTCATAAAGGTCATAAAGGTCATAAAGGTCATAAAGGTCATAAAATTCATAAAAGTCATAAAAGTCATAAAAGTCATAAAAGTCATAAAAGTCATAAAAGTCATAAAAGTCATAAAAGTCATAAAAGTCATAAAAGTCATAAAAGTCATAAAAGTCATAAAAGTCATAAATATAAATGTCATAAATGTCATAAATGTCATAAATGTCATAAATGTCATAAATGTCATAAATGTCATAAATGTCATAAATGTCATAAATGTCATTGTCATAAATGACACAAATGTCATAAATGTCATAAATTCACAATGTAAACGGCAAAAACCACAAAGGTATGTCTGGTATAGTTGGTTGGCAGATCCCTTTTGGGCTTGTATTTATACGTCAGAAGTTCTTTTTCTCAGCTTACCCAAAACATCGACCGCTAAAACACCCCCTTCTTTCAGGTCCATGCTCTCGGCGACCGCGAACCATCCGTTGGGGTAAGGGGGAGGGATCTTGGAGCCCTGGCGACGGTTGGCCTGCGCTCGGGCTATCCGGGCGGCTCGGTCCGGACCACGGATGTGGTCGAAGCCGATGTCTGTTAGTTCCTGTTGGCAAAAAATAATAGGTTTTTATTCTATGAAATTGGTGGTTTGGTTTGGTTGGTTATGGAGTTTTTGGGGAAGTCTGAATTTTCCATACTAACATTTTTTCAGATTTCTTCACAACGACACATCCAGTGATATTGATTTATGGCATGTATCATTAGACAAGCTGTATGATATAATATGTATGATATCACTCTTCACAAAAATTATTTATCGTTTTTAAGTGAAAGCAAATCAAATGATGTATTCGGGAGGCATTTTTATAGAGTTGTCTTCGTTTCTAATTTATAACACAATTAAACTTACGACAAATTATCAAAACAAATCAAAAAAGCTCAAAAATATGATTTGTTTTTAGAGGAGGTAATTATTTTAAAAGAATATTCTGAAACTTAATAGTTACAGACAAAATACTAAGAGAAAAAACGGCAATTTCAAAGGTAAAGACCTATTATAACACAACTAGCTTTTGCCCGCGACTTCGTCCACGTAGAATAGACTTTGAGATAGTGTGATGGATGTGAGATGTCTCTAACCCTTAGGGGATAATAGTGATAGAGAAGTTGAGAGAAAAGCAGCTGTCGTGGTGTGGACATGTTTTGAGGAGAGAGAATGAGCATGTAACGAGACGAGTTATGAATATGAGAGTGGATGGAAATGTAGGGAGAGGAAGACCAAAGAAGAGATGGATGGATTGTGTGAATGAGGACATGGCTAGAATGGGAGTGAATGTTGATATGGCGTGTGATAGGGGAGAGTGGAGGAGAAAGACTCGTTGCGCCGACCCCAAATGAAATTGGGAAAAGGGAGGATAATGATGATGATGTATACGTCCCACTGCTAGGCACAGGCCTTCCTCAGGGGTGATATAAGGAGTCTGGGCCGTAACACCACCACGCTGGCCCAATGCGGGTTGGTGATTAGAAACGGTTGCAATAGCGGAAACAACAGCTAAACACGCCCTCCGAAACACGGAGGACTTAAGATCACACACGTTTTATCACCCACCCAGGACTGATATACCGAAAGTAACTAGTTTTCAATGTCTTAAAATTCAACATACCTTCACATACAATAACGGGTTCCAATAACACTTATACATAATATAAAAAACAAAAAATAATATCACAGAAACACTAATAACTACACAGCACTCTCGCGCAAACGCAATCACTTCTAGCATTGCACTTATTGTCAGGTTTAAATAAAAAAGTAAACTGTCAGATTTAAGTTCTGACGGAGTTCCTTTTTCTTGGTATACTCTGTCACACGTTATGTTGATAGTGGAAGCCATTTTGTTTGTGCAAGCCGCCATCTTGTTGTGTTGTTTGGGAGGCGCCAGAACTCTGAAAAAAAAAAAACAGGTTGATTTATCACTATTATTTTTAATGAATCGACCGAACCGAGGTTGTTACCTCGGAAGATTATCTATCTTTAAAAAAATAATTTGTTCTACACATTTTAGAGGTTACATTATTTCATTCTAGTGTGAGTCATGTACTGGCAAAACATATTTTTGGAGTTAACTGTTACTAAAAGCGGAGATTGAATCTTCAACAGTTTTTTTACATTTATGATAAGGCCGAAAGTGGAAGATAGCTTTGCCTGTATTCCTCAACAACTGAGGAACTGGCTATATTACTTCTAATTGCCTGTACAGTGCTTATTGACCTTGTTGTTATGTCGTCACACTGTTGAGGCGGGCTTAGAAGCCCTACCACCTACCAAACCGAGCAGAAAACAACACCAGTCCCTTATGATTCTAACCTGTCGGAAACTTAACGAATCACGGAATCTCTCTGACGGGACCTGACTTTCCGAGTCGAATCCGTGAACCGACAGTTTAGAATAATAACCCAGGTGGTTTAACAACTAGATCAGGGTGGCAGTTAAAGTGTAAACATATCATCATCATACCCCGTAGGGGTAGGTGAAGGTGCTGGCACCCACATTTCGCCAGAAGATATGTTACCATGCACCGGGCTCAATTTGTGGCAAGCGATATTCACAATAAACTGTATATAAGTTTTATTCAAATTCAATGGTGGTGGTGGAATCGAACCCGCGAGTCGCCCCGAACGAGAATCCGTCCGTCCCAGATCCCAACTCGGCTACCGCTGCCGCTGTCTGCCAATGACGTCAATGATAATACCATTTTCTTACATCAGCTAGCCTACTCTCGAACGCCGTCTCAATTAAAACTCAATAATAACACAATCCAATATCTCAAAATGCCGAGACTAGAGATGCGGTACGAGAGTACCAATTTCAGCTAAGCTCAATGTCATTTATGTCACTCAATATCCGCATAATTTGAACCAATTTATGGCCCTAGTGTCCCACAGAAGAGTAAGAAACATCACAATCTCAATGTCGATCGATCGGTATTGCGTTCAAGAGTAGGCTATCAGTTACATAGAGGTGGGTATCGAACCAGTTTAGGCTTGATATAAGTCCTCAGCCTATATACGTCCCACTGCTGGGCACAGGCCTTCCTCATGGAGAAACACATTTATTTATTTATTTATTTATTTATTTATTTATTTGAGGACATTCACATGAGGAGAATGGGCCGGAACACCACGCTGGCCCAATGCGGGTTGGTGGGTAGAAACGGTTGTAATAGCGACCGAGACCAACGGCTTAACGTGCCTTCCAAAGCACAGAGGAGTTCGAGATCACAAAGTTTTGGTCACCCATCCAAGGCCTGACCATGGTGAAGGTAGCTTTGTTTTCGATATCCGCCAACGCGTAACCACTACGGCACAGGTTCACTACAAAAATGAACTTACCAAAATTTAAGCACACTTTAATTAAAATGTCTCGAAGAAACCTGACACACTAAACAATTCAACTGGTAAACTAAAGTATATGTCTGTCCAATCGATGTGTCTATTTTCACTTCCGTGTTTTTAATATATTAATATATTACCAATAATAATATTATTGTCACTAACGTGCAAGGTTCATAGCCCATATTGTTATTAGTTGGTTAAGCACGCACTGCTTAGATTCCATTTAGTGGTATGCTGACAAGAATTATATGATTAGCTATAACAAAAAAATAAAAAAGGGCCCCTGAGTTTCTTGCCGGGTTCTTCTCATGAAAAGCCTTACTCTCGGAATCGGGCCGCTTGCATCGATTACAAACACAGTCAAGCGCTGTTGCACTTGCTGTAAGCGCTCGCGGTAATGGTCACGGACCATATTCCTCATGTGTTTGTTTCTTTGAGAATGGCCTGTGCCCAGGGACAAGCAGTGGGACCGGCTGAGGACGAATACGCCGAATTTTAACATTTTCGGACCACGTAGTACTTGTCCCAGTTTGTCACATTTGTGAGACTCCCCCTCCTCACATATTTCGCAATTCAGCCAGCCTTTTTGGGTACATTTCCAGCCATGGATATACATGCAGACGATTTTTTCATATCTTTAAATACCTATAACTCAAAAGTGACTGACTGACATAGTGATCAATCGACGCACAGCCCAAATCACTGGACTGACCGGGCTGAAATTTGGCATGCAGGTAGATGTTATGACGTAGGCATCCGCTAAGAAAGGATTTAAAGGATTAATTCTACCCCCAAGGGGATAAAATAGGGGACGAAAGTTTGTATGAAACTTTGTAAATTTTAACCGATCGGGCTGAGACTTTGAGAGAAAATTAAAGGGTTTCCGTGGGATAGTTAAAAAACCATAGTTTAGGGAAATATGTGTGATTATTATATATGTGAAGGTATTTCTGGTTGTGTATGTCTATGTGTAATATGTATATGTTTACATGTGTGGTATTCAAATGTTATTATGAATATAATATTTTAGATAGTGTAAGTTATTTATGATTTGGTGTATATAAATAATATATTACATGTTATATGTGGGGGTACCCTACAATAGTAACCGCGGACGAAGTCGTGGGCAACAGCTAGTAAGTAATATTTGTTTTTTTCTATCTTTAAATTTACTGTTAGATATAGGTTCTTTTTGTTTTCGTTAGGAGATAAGCTACTTCCAAAATTAGTTTTAATTTTTATATGCGAGTTTAAAGACCCCTCCCACTCTCTTGTCACATTTGGTCCACCCCTCCCCCATGTGTGACGTAATTTATGGATGGGTCGTGTGGTAGCGGGTCATTAAAAGAATACCAATCCATATGTTATCTTTGGTGTCGTAAAAGGCGACAAATAGACTAAGGCCCGTATTACAGAACCAAACTCAAGCGTAGATCTCTGCTTGAGCGCAGTTAAAAAGGGATGGCGCTATGTGGGTTCTATAACGCCATCCCTCTCTAACTGTGCTCAAGCTGAGATCTACGCTTGAGTTTAGTTCCGTAATACGGGCCTTAGAACTGCACAACTATCCAATAGCTCAATACCTGTCACGCGGTCACATTTGCAGTCACTGCTTGGTGAAGCGCGGACTATGGCAGTGGACTTTTGCGGTGCTTTTGCCTAGTCTCTGACTAACCCTTAGGGGATAATAGTCGTGATTATATGTATGTATGTAAAGGATGGCCCCTTAGTGGTAGAGAGTGGGATGGACCTCGGGACCTGTTACACGAATAATGCCGTTTTTAAATTCTGACTTGCATGTAGACATTGTTATTCGTATTTTTGCGTGTTATAATAAAATATTAAATACTCGTGTCATATCAGGGTCAAACTATAATAGACAGAATATGTATAATTTCTTTAGTAGTTATTTACGCAAGATTTTCTAGGTTAAATTGAAAATGAAAGTGAAATTTTACACCTCGTGAGTAATATTGAAATGATTTCATCTATACTAATGTCATAACTGGAATTATAATCTCAAAGGTAACAATTTTTAAGTTGATACTTCATAAAGAAAATCTTTTAATTTTTTAGAAAACCGCCTTCATAACTTCACCCAATTATGCTTTAGAAAATTATGCTTTTCCATCGATTGCATGCAAGGTCCAGGCGTCTTCGAGTAAACGGGGAACATGGGTATATAAATAAAAAAAGATTCCGACTAAAGAAAGTTATAAAGCAAGCCAAAAAAAAATTTGTTAGATATAAGTAGAATTGTATTATACCAAAGAATTCAGGAATTGACATTTAATTAGTCAAGAAATGAAAATAAATAATAATATCATATTATTTATTTTAATTTTCTTGACATTTGTAATAAATTAAATATTTTTCTGATTTTACACAAAGTAATTATTTTTTATTATCATCGGGACCTCTTAAATTTAAATTCTATTATCACAATTCGATGAAATCCATTATACCATCTATATTTGACATCGAAACCGCGACCTTGATCGAGTGGTGCTTTTTTAAGATTTTTCCCAACTACTAAGCTGCTCACTTTGTAACAAAACTAATATGACATGATTTGTTCATTGCTTCTCTCTCCCGGAATGAATTCTTTCAGGGATATCCTTCAGGGACGGATGCCATGCGGGTGAAACCGCGGAGAGCCACTACAGTAAGGTCACCGAGACCAGATAAAAAATGTAAACAAGTAAACAGGGATTTTAAACAATAATGTGACATATAAATAAATAAAATAAATAACAACATAAAATATTTTGTCACACCTTTTCGTTTTTCTTTTCTGGTGTTACTTTTACCGCCCAAATTTCGCCAGATTTGTTAAGTCTTCATGTAACAGGTGGCGAGCCTGTTGCCATGCACCGGGCACAATGTGAGGCAAGCGATATTCACAACGCTCTAGGTACATAAGTTTTATTCACTCAAATAGTACAGGCGGTGGGATCGAACCCGCAATTCCCGCTGTCTCTCGTACGAGTAAAACCCCGTACGTACTAACTCGGCTACCGGTTCCCCCTTTTTTATATAATATATAATAGATAGATATAAATAGATCATATTATAATCTATAGCTATATTCGATCCTGATATAAAAAATGACAAGATAAAAAATGTATACAAACTGGGATTTTAAATAATAATGTGACATGCAAATAAATAAAATAAACTGCCCAAAAATATGTCATTGCGATTTTTCGATCGAAATTGTCATCGTGTTTTTTCACAAAATAAAAAAAACAGCAGCTGTGAAAGCTGAAAGCTTCCTGTAACACGAACCACAAGCAACAGGTGTCAGACAACTGACGCCCTTATTAATAGTTATATTGTTATCGCCATGTAGCTCTGTCTATCTATCTTGCTTTCACGTTAAAATTACTGAACCAATTCAATTGAATTTGGTACACAGATAGATAGTATAGAGCCTGAGAAAGGACATAGGTTACCTTTTATCCCGATTTTCATATATAGGGACCACGCGGGTGTAACCGTGGTTATCAATATCTGCTCGACCTAGTATTATGTGACATATTCCGCCAAAATGTATTATCATTTCGAATTTTAAAATTTTTCGGCATTGTAAAATGACACGACAACAGAGATTTATCACCATGACAACAATTTATCAGATGACGCTGATAATAAATGTTATTTTCATTATTTTGATAATTAGAGGTCTCAGTTCAACTATTAACAATTAACATTTTGCTAATAAGAGGTAGGAATGTAATGTTGAGCACATTGTAAAAAACAAAGCAGTGTTAACAAAGACACAAAGATTTTTTATAAACTTTTATCGGCGTTAAATCAATAGCCACAGCTGGCCACGCGGGCACAGCTAGTGTTTAAATAACTGTGTAACAACAAACATTACGTATCATCACCCCTCTTTCCCCGAAGGGGTAGGCGCTATAGACCTAAAGTTATTTATGTTGACTCTCAGTCTATAGCGGTACGAGTGGGAAATAAGAAGATCAAATCGTCACCACTGGGTACGAACGAAACTTTTTTTCCCACTCGTATCCTGTGGGGACGACAGAGTGGGGGCAACCGGAAATAAAGGATTTTTAAAAGTGTATATTTGACTCATTAAGGCCCAATTGCATGATCGAGAGTTAGCGCCTAACCCAGGGTTTGCCCATATATTTGCCCCAGGGTTAGGTGCTAACTCTCGAACGCGCAATTGGGCCTAAGGCGTTGGTCCCGGTCCCCTCACTGGGACAGCATGGTGTTATCACCCATACTCTTCATGTGTACTGCATGAGGAAGGCCTGTGTCCTGCAGTAGGACTTAACATATTGGGTCCTTACCTATGAAATCGGTGTTCTTTTTCTCTCTTAGTATTTTGTCTGTAACTATTAAGATTCAGAGTATTCCTAAAAAATAATTACCTCGTCTAAAAATAGACTATATTTTTGAGCTCTTTTGATTTGTTTTGATAATTTGTTGTAAGTTTAATTGTGTTAAAATTGGACACGGAGACAACTCTTTTTAAGTGCCTCCCGAATACATCATTTTATTTGCATTCACTTAAAAACGATAAATAATTTTTATGAAGTGTGATATTACACACATTATTAAAGCTTGTTTAATGATACTTGCCAAATATTATTATCGAGAGATTTGTCGTTGTGAAGAAAACTGATAAAATGTTAGTATGTAAAATGCAGACATCCCAGAATCTCCATACAAAACACCAATTTCATAGGTAAGGACCTAATATAAACTAAAAATCGTTATCTCGATGGGGTATAGAGATACCTAACAAGGTTACATGCAGGTACTTTGCGGACCCTGACACCACGATTTTTGTTGATATTTTTAATTTCGCCGGGGGTTTTTTAAATGTATTAATTTTTGTTTTCAAAAGCATTTTGTGTTCATAATAATTGAGATCCTAATTCAAGTATAAATAAAATTAAAAACTTTTTGCGCAAAAAACAATATAAATATACATGTTATTATATCCCCGAAGGGGTAGGCAGAGGTTTATTAAGCACCTACACATTTCCAGTTATGTCGTTGGGGCAAGTCTATCGCCGTCACGGTGCACTTTAGAACATCCATAACCACTCTGGAATTCAAATTTCCATCTGCCAGTACAAAAAAAAGTCCAATAATAATTTCCCTGCCCTAAACCCAATTTTATTTGGGAGCGGCGCAGCATGTCTTGCCCTAAATATTAATTGTCAAATTAAAAAAAAATTAAAACTAACCTCACTCAGGCCATGGCGTTAGCTTTTTGCGCGGGAAACTTCACAGAGTCACCACGCGTGTAAGTCACACACTGTTCGTTCCAGAGACAAGAAATCCTTTTTATTTGGACAGCATGCGTTCGAACGTCGCCATTTTGAAAATATTTTTTTCTCCGCGTATCGTATTCGGGACTCTGAATATTTTATTAACACCGTTAGATCTGTATTTTGATTATAAATTGATAGAATAAGAATTTCTTATTTAATAATAAATAAACAGTAAGCACATTGAAAATTATAAGATATTATAAGATATACAGAATTTTTAGATTGATTGATTTTGAAATACTAATGCTCGATTTTTTTACTATCATTTTGTGGAAACAAATGTGTTCGTTGCAAGCTAGCAAGGTAATGACTGAATTAATGTTCTAATCAATGTTGTACAGTTTTACTGGTAAATGTAGTGTTAATAAAGACTATAAAGGCTTTTCAATTTTAACTCGTTGGGATAGAGCAGAAAATGATTAGAGTAAAATTGACTATTCGTGCATAATAAGCTGTGTTTGTCACCAGTGCCATCAATTTAATTTCATAATGTTTACGCCATTTTTAATAAATATTGTAATAAATAATAATAATGTATATAAATTTAGTAAATAAGTCATGTACAAACGAATTACATAAGTTCATATATAGGACGTATGAAATGTTAGTTCTGTTAATGAATACTAGATGGCGCTGTATGTTAGTGACGTTGTTCTAATATGTTTCTCGGATCGTCGTGGGTCCGATAGTTTTGTGGAATAAAAAGCTTTTCAATGTGGTAACCAGGCTCTTTTTCTTTATTGTTCCCTACACACACATTGGTACAGTCAGCATCAAAAGTAGATGACCATTTAAGTACCTTGTCCAATTTAATGTCGAAGTGAATGACATAATGTGTCTAGGAAAATGTCGTACATGGAAAATGTGACACAGTACTAAAGTGAAGAGCTACTTCTGACGCTAACTGTACACGCAGACCGAGGTTTAAACACACAACTTATAGGTTTGTCCATACTCCGGAAATCCATCATTTTATCGCATTGCCTTTAAACGATTTTCATTACCCATAAAACGATTCGTTGTTCAATATTTAACAAATCCTAGAATTTGGTTACATCATATTTTCTTTTCGATCATCGAAAATTCACTATCTTTTATATCAGTAAATACAAACAAAACATTTTTTTTCGATGATAAGAACAGAATGAAAAATTATTCGATGAATTGAAAAAAAAAATCGTGGAAAAGTTTTCGATGTACTGAAATGCGATAAAAAAACTGTGTTCTAATAGACACCCCCATTTTTGATGGATTTGCTTCTGTTTATATCGTGTCCTTAACGTAACCGCTATGACAGTCAATTTCCTTAGCTTTTCTTTCCTTTTCATTTTGTTTTTTTAGACTCTTAGGCCCAATTGCACAGTCTAGGGTTAGCACCTAACCCTGAGGCAAATATATGGGCAAACCCTGGGTTAGGCGCTAACTCTTGATCGTGCAATTGGGCCTTACCGCTTTACTTATAAACTAAGAATAACTTTATGCCTGGTTTTAAGCAATATAATGCCTTACGACGTTGGGTGTTAGGTGTAATATTATAATTGCTATGCAGTTTTTTTAGTTAAACTAGGCATAAAGTTAATCTTAGTTTATAAATAAGAGGGTTAGTGTCGGTTTTTCTGATGTATCGAGATAGTGATTCATCAAAATGATCAACTAAAATTTTCCCTACTACTAGCACCTTATAAAAAATGCTTCTCAAAAATGAGAACAAAAAAAATTCTACTAGTGTATTTCACTTTGAAGAAATTTGCTAAAAAAAGGAACTTGTTCTGCAGATAATTTTAAAAACTTCTTAATCTCTTTAACTTTTAAAGAGGCACAACACATCCTTTTTTTAAATAAGCAAAACTGAAACAGGTAAAACATTGACCAAATAATAATTAAAAGTTGCAATTTTTTTTATTTAATTAATAATAAATACGTTTATTTTTATACTTTTTTTACGTAATCTTTCGTTAGAAGGTAGATACACTAGTTATTATGAACTTTTAACGTGTCCATTTCAGACTAAACAAATAAAACACAATCTGAAGGTAGTTCTCTACTTAGATTCAGTCTTGTTCAGTTCTGTACAATTCGTTCCTGAAGCAGTTCCGAACGCCGCCAAGAGATGGCGCCACCAGTACGCTGCAGCGCGCTAACGTCTACCACCGAAGATTTACATAAGTTATTAGACCGATATTGTACAATTTTTTATTAGTTTTTTTTAACATAATCAGTGAAATTTAATCTTTTTCTTTCTCTTCTTTTTCTATTGTACATCGCGGGTTTATCGCATTTTATTAAAATAAAATAACATACTGTAAACATGTTGCTCATCAGCTGGCAACATTAAAAAAAGAGCATTTCAAGCTGTCAGGTCGGTCCGTTATTTTAAAAATCACACTGCAATACAAACAAGGATAATGACGTCAGGGGAAAGGTTTCGCAATACCATTTGGTTTGCAAAAGGTGGAGCCACAACTGAAAATCCTAACACGTGACTTAACATTTAAGCAACTGTAATAATTCAGAATAAAATTTGCCGAATAAATGATAGCAGTACTTATACGAATCCAATATTAACAAAATATAACACGTGTCTGTATAAAAAATGAATTAAATATTGAATTTCAAATTGGCTGGCTACCGCATAATGCGAACCTCTCCCTAGTTGCATAAAATATACTGCACGTTTATTTGCCACACGAATTTAGCACTTATTTTTACAGCTTCAAAGGTTATTTATAAAACACCTTAATTTTAAATTCATATCAACTTACTAGTGATTCTTATAAGATTCATATAGTTCGTAAGTATGTGCCTTAAGGGCTATATTCGAGTGTAGGGTTTTGTAGATTGTTTTTTTACGGTCGGAAGAAAAAGTCAGATATAATTTTAGGGTACAATTGTTGAATTGCAAAACGGTTTTTTATCAGTAATGCACACATAATAGCTCGTTGGCGTTACGATTTGGCTTTCGATATTGAAAGCTAAGCTACCGTCACCACAGACAAGCCTTGGATGGGTGACCAAAACTTTGTGGTCTTGATTTCCTGTGTTTCAGAATGTACTCACCAACCCGCATTGTGCCAGCGTGGTGGTGTTACGGCCCATACTCCTCATGTGTTTATCCACGCAGGAAGGCCTGTGCCGGTATGATATGAATAACTGACCTTTTTGTTGCTGACCAAATAATAAAAATGGCTGCCTAATAAATTACTTCCCTTAAACTAAACATTCGATTACGACTAGAGATGCGCCGAATATTCGTTTTGTATTCGGTATTCGGCGTCATTTCCACTATTTGTATTCGGCCGAATTATTCGGTTTTTGTGCTAAATATATTCGGCTATATTTTCTAAGCTAGATGACCGGGTATAGAACAAAAAGACATAACTTCTTCTGTAAGATTTATGTAACTCATGTCAACATAATGATTTCATAGACCATTGGTAGTTCAGTATAGTCAACTTATATTTTAACATCGCCTGTAGTGACACGAAACGTACATGTTGTCTAAGTTGTTTCCGTGGCTGAGCAAAGTAATTGTAAACCGAATAATCGGTTCGGTAAAGGTTAAACCGAATAATATCCGGTATTCGATTATTCGGCGAAACCACTATTCGGCGCATCTCTAATTCCGACGACCTCCGTGGTCGAGTGGTCTGTACGCCGGTCTCAAGGCGTCATTACCTCGAGAGGTCCTGGGTTCGATCCCCAGTGGACGCAAGTGTTTAGGTGATGAATTTTCAGGCATTTGTTCTCCAGTCTTGGATGTTCATTGTATATGTTCTATATTATCTATATCCTGAATAATTATATGTATTTATCTATTAAATATATTTGTCCGTCATCTAGTATCCGTAGCACAAGCAGCATTTAGTTGCCTAAAATGGGACTAGTTGATAGGTGAGAATGTCTGAGGATATCTAATTATATATTTATTAATTATTAATTTGAATAATTTTTCATTTTTCATTTCAAAAGACAGATGGTGGACATCTGTCTCTGTCTGTCTATGATGTCTAGATGGTGGTCATCTATATAATCCTGAACTTTGTTATATGCCATTCCCATGAGGAATTTCTTTAGCCACCTTCCAGGACCACCATATTACCCGTAGCACCAAAGTATTCGTTATTTAGGCGAAAACGAGCCCAAACTTTATGGCGTGGTGTCGTCTTATTACTGGGTTCCTGTGGTCACCTTCCAGCTCCATCATCAGACCCTGGTTACCGAATGGCACCAAAGTACTCGCCAGGAATCAAACGAATCCAAACTCATTGGATTGTGTCGTTTAATAGCTGAGTTACCATGACCTTCCAGCTCCATCACCAGATCAGCTCCAAGTCACAATAATATTGCATTGTCATCTAATTTACACATGCATGCAAAAATTCAGCTCAATAGGTTAAAGATATCTGCTTCAAAATTGAGTTGAAAGATTTCTCGCGAACAGTCACAGACATACATTGCAAGTTAAATAAAAGGTTTCCTAGTAAGTAATCAAAGATAGAAATGGGAATAAAAGCTTGTAATAATAATAAAGTGCATAGGTTTTTATGTTATAATGAATGAGCATAACGAAAAAAATTAAATTCGCACGAAAAAAGAAGTCTATGCCCTTTCTCAGGCTATAGTCTATAGCCTGAGAAAGGGCATAGACTTCTTTTTTTTATCCCGAAAACTTACTTCTTTTTATCCCGATATTCCCATGGGTTCGGGTGCCGCGCGGGTGAAACCGCGGGAAGCCACTCACTCAGCCTTTGTACGTTCCACTGCTGGGCACAGCCTTCCTAATGGAGAAACACATGAGGAGTATGGGCCGTAACACCACCACGCTGGCCCTATGCGGGTTGGTGAGTAGGAACGGTTGCAATAGCAAGTTGGAGATCACAAAGTTTTTTGGTCACCCATCCACGGCCTGACCATAGCGAAGGTAGCTTTGTTTTCAATATCGAAAGCCAAAGCGTAACAACTACGCCACCGAGCTCCTCGAGCCACTACTTTAACGTAATTTTTCATTTGCTTTAATTTTTTTTAATTAGAACCTCTTTGACGTCTGCCGATTCACGCTTGACCAAGCTTAGGTGACGTTAGGGACATAATATTATTCATATTACGTACTGACCAACAGCGAAATTATAATGTACTATATTCATGTCCAAGGTTACATATGATGCATAGGGCAAAAGAGAGATATAATATATATATATAGAGATATATACAACATACAAAATTAAATATATGGAGCGGCAGCTGAATTGTGACGGACGGAGCACTCATTCGAGAACCCGCGGGTTCGATCCCACCGCCTGTACCACTGTTTGAATAAAACTTATGTACTGACTAACTTTTGCCCGCGACTTCGTCCGCGTAGAATAGTTACTTTGAGATAGTGTGATGGTATGTGGCCTATAGCCTTCCTCAATAAACAGGCTATACAACACTGATTTTTTCAAATCGGAACAGTAGCCTCAATTGGTGGAATTAAAAATTTACTCATACTCTATTATTAGAAGCAAAGTTCGTAGTGGCGTTTTGTGTTTTATTATTTATATTTATTAAATTTAAATAATAAAACACAAAACGTTATTTATGTTTTTAACAATCACCCGCATGGCACCCGTTCCCATGGAAATATCGGGATAAAAGGTAGCATATGTCCTTTCTCAGGCTCTAGACTATCTGTGTACCAAATTTCGGTTAAATTGGTTCTGTAATTTTGACGTAATTAAAGCGAGACAGACAGACAGTTACATTCGCATTTATAATATTAGTATGGATTGTGAATAAAGCTTGTCTCACATTGTGCCCGGTGCATGACAAGTCACATTGAGACTTGTCATACTGGCGAAAGGATGTTGACGCCTCTGCCTACCCCTTTTAGAAAGAGGCGTGATGATAGCACCACGTCTTTTAGGCAGAGAAACACACATTTCCAGTAATATCATCGGTCCTACGCGACGCGACGTGTGTATGGGTCTCCATCCGTAAGCGGTCGATGTTCCATCTTTTCGCACCAAACGGTTAGCCTCAACATTTCTGATGCGCACCACAAGAGTGGAATAACCTTCCTGAGTCTGTGTTTCCGTCCAGCAGTGCGAGCATAGAACTTCGATAGCCGCCATATTTGATCGACAAAAGCATCCGTCTTTTTCACTCCTTTGGGTTATCTGTCAGATTTATCGAATTTATCGATAATTGTCGATCTTAGACGTCAAATTGGGCTTATCGAATGTTCTATGCTCGTAGCGATGAATCGATTTGGAGACTATCAAGGCAAGAGTGAATAGGCACTTTTTGAGTTTGCGTGTTCCAACTTAGACCACTTCGGCGCTTTCCATCAGGCGAGATTGTGGTCAAACGCACTCAAATTAAAAAAATGTTCTTCATCAATCCATTCCTTCTTCAGTCTTCCTCTCAATCTAGATCCATCCACATCCGTTATCCTCAGTATCCTTCTTGTAATGTGACATTCATCCCTCATCACATGACCACTCTAAACAATTGCTCCTATCTGTTCTGTCCGGGGTTCGTATATAGACTAGGTCAATGTAACGATATAATATCACAAGATGACCTCCGTGGTCGAATGTGTGTGTGTTTTTGTGAAGTATGTATTTGTTCTCCAGTCTTGGGTGTTTAACTGTTTATCTAATGAGCTTATTATCACATAACGTAACATACATACATATCATCACGCCACTTTCCCCGAAGGGGTAGGCAGAGGTGTTTAACACCCACATTTCGCCAGTTATGTTAGGTCCCCGTGTAACAGGTGGCGAGCCTGTTGCCATGCACCGGGCACAATGTGAGGCAAGCGATATTCACAATGAACTGTTCATAAGTTTTATTCAAACTCAGAGCTACAGAGTGGGATCGAACCCTAACGCTTACCCGCGGCTTCTCGAACGAGTGCACGCCCCAACTCGGCTACAGGTGCCTTGTTATCAAAACGTATATATTGGGTCCTTACCTATGAAATTGGTGTTTTTTTTCTCTCTTAGTATTTTGTCTTTTTTGAGCACTTTTGATTTGTTTTGATAATTTGTTGTAAGTTTAATTGTGTTAAAATTGGACACGGAGACAACTCTTTTTAAGTGCCTCCCGAATACATCATTATTTGCATTCACTTAAATACGATAAATAATTTTTATGAAGTGTGATATTACACATATTACTAAAGCTTGTCTAATGATAGATGCCAAATATTATTATCTTTGGATTTGTCGTTGTGAAGGAAACTGAAAAAATTTTAGTATGGAAAATGCAGAATTCCCCAAAATCTCCATACAAAACACCAATTTCATAGGTAAGGACCTAATAATAAATAAAACAATTCTCGCAGATAGCTATTTGTTGTTTATAGAGCTCAAGATCACAAAATTGGCACACCCATCCAAAGTTCAACCACGGCGCACGTTGCTTTGTTTTTAAAAACAAGAGTGATTAAAAAATGTGCTAAGTACGTGTTTACTCACAAAATAGCTGATGTAATAGTTTTACAGACACGTACAGACATCGATAGCTGATTTTAGAATGTGGTTACTCGTGCTAGAGGCCTCAGGGTCGATTCCTTCTGCCACCACTGCGTTTGAAGCGTAGTGGTTCGTACGCAGGTTTCGATATTGAAAACAAAGCTACCTTCGCCATGGTCAGGCCATGGATGGGTGACCAAAACTCGTTCGCTCTCGTTCGCTATTGCAACCGTCTCTACCCTAAATATCACTTCTAATGTATAGATAAAATAGCTCCAGTGTCCTCTGCCTATATACGTGCCACTGCTGGGCACAGGCCTTCCTCATGGAGAAACACATGTGGAGTATAGGCCGTAATACCACCACGCTGGCCCAATGCGGCTTGTTGGGAAGAAACAAAGAAGCGACCGCAACCAAAACGCCTCAACGAACCTTCCGAAGCACGGATGAGCTCGAGATCACAAAGTTTTGGTCACCCATCCACGGCCTGACCACGGCAAAGGTAAATGGTAAGGAATTAAAAAAAAAAACATCCTATAACAAACAAACTTGCGGTAATGCCGTCATAATGATGACGTCATTGGTTATTTATAGAGTAAAAATAGTTTTTGTAATTCAATACGAGTATTATCATTTGCAATACTGAAAAACAACCGATATTAGGTCCTTACCTATGAAATTGGTGTTTTGTATGAAGATTTTGGGGATGTCTGCATTTTACATACCAACATTTTATCAGTTTTCTTCACCACGACAAATCTAGAGATAATAATATTTGGCATGTATCATTAGACAAGCTTTAGCAATATGTGTGTGAACACGCTTGATAAAAATTATTCATCGTTTTTATGTTAATGCAAATCAAATGATGTATTCGGGAGGCAGTTAAAAATAATTGTCTTTGTGTCTAATTTTAACACAATTAAACTTACAAAAAATTATCAAATTAAATAATACGAGCTCAAATATATGGTCTATTTTAGAAGAGGCAATTATTTTATAAGAATGTTCTGAAACTTAATAGTTGCGGACAAATTGCTAAGACAGAATAAAAACACCAATTTCATAGGTGAGGATCCAATATTACCATGCTCGGTCCTGGCGACTCTTCTTGCTATTGCAATCTAATATTCCTAGAGATATAACTATATTACAGTTATATCTCACTGCGACATATAAGCTAAGTGTCGCTACTGGCTTGGTTTAAAGTGAAACTTAACTGTTCCGACTGGACAATAATTATGAAAATTAATAATCATATTGAAATGTTGTAGCAAAATAAATTTAGATTTGAAGTTTAATGGACTACTTATATTTTATTAACTTTATTGAATTAAATACGAGGACACACTGCTTTCTTACACCATCAACACAGGAAGAGAGAGTTGCCATTAATACACACGTTTAGTTGAAACTGTAGTGTTGTCATGAGATAAAAATCATATAATTGAACAGTGATATAGGTCTAATTCAAAATACAGACTCTATTTCACAATTTAATTATAACTGTACAAATTCATACAATACAAATATTAATAATAATATACATAATACGAAAATAATAGAAAACTAAACAACAAGAACAGCATATGTCCTCGCGAAAACAAAAAAAAACCTAAATCTTACAGTAAATTTGAATATAGCAAAAAAAAGATATTTTTAATAGTATCTTTTTATACCCGGTCATCTAACCAAGAAAATAGAGCAGATTATATTCGGCACCAAAACAGAATAATTCGACCGAACACATTGTAGAATAGATGCCGAATAAGGCCGAATACAAAACGAATATTCGGCGCCACTCTAGAAAATTATTTTAGCATAAGCTAGACTTGAACTAAAATAATAATTAGGGCTGCTGATTCCGCAGAATAATAATAATAATAATGTGTTTTCAGTGTTTTCAAGACAACGGGACTGTGTTTTGCATAAATAACTGTAAGGTGTGAATACATAACGAAATTGCTGGGAAATTTCATGAGTTGTTTTTGAAGGAACCATTATATAGCTATATAGTGTTGGTTATTCGTGTTCGTTCGGAAACGTGGGACGACGCTGCTGCAAATAACAATATAAAAATAATAGAGATGCGCCGAATATTCGTTTTGTATTCGGTATTAGGCATCATTTTCACTATTTGTATTTGCCCGAATATTTGGTTTTTATGCCGAATATATTCGGTTGTATTTTCTTGGCTAGATGTCCGAGTATACAACAAAAAGAAATAACTTCTTCTGTAAGATTTATAGGCTATTGGTAGTTTAGTATAGTCAACTTATATTTTAACATCGCCTGTAGCGACACGAAACGTACATGTTGTCTAAGTTGTTTCCGTGGCTAAGCCAAGTAATTGTAAACCGAATAATTCGGCCGAATATCCGGTTCGGTAAAGGTTAATCCGAATAATATTCGGTTATTGGACGAAACCACTATTTGGCGCTTCTCTAAAAACAACCTGGGCCTTCCTCATCGACAACACATAAGGAGTGGGCCGTAATACCACCACGCCCAATGCGGGTTGATGGGAAGAATCTGTTGCGGTTGGACCAAAAGCTTAACGTACCTTCCGAAGCACGGAGGAGTTCGAGATTAAAGTTTTGGTCGCCCTTCCAAGGCCTTACTAAGGCGAAGGTAGTTCAGTTTCAATATCGAAAGCCAAAGCGTACTAACCACTACGTCACCGAGCTCCTCACCGAGATACAGCCCGTCCAATCTTATGTTATAAATAAATCATTTTTATATCCCTAGATTCGCAGTCAGTAACTATCAGTTTTCAGCAATTAACACATACAAACATATAATCATGACTATTATCCCCTAAGGGTTAGTCAGAGAATAGGCAAAAGTATCGCAAAAGCAGTCCATTGTCATAATCCGCGCTTCAGCGGTGACTGCAAGCTTTTGGATGTTTGTGCCAAGACCATTACGCCTTTAACGACACCCAAGGGAAGAGATACCCATAGAAAACCTGGTGAATATAAGAACACCGGCTTTTGTGGAGATCCTTAGGGCCTGTCTCCAAGTCTCAGGGCTGAGATGAAACTTGTCTGGGTTAGCGTTTTTCCAGATTTTTTGGCGGTCCCTTTTTTTAATATTGTATAGGTGGCAAACGAGCAGGCGGGTCACCTGGGACATTTGCAACTCCAGGGGCGTCACTCATGCGTTGCCGGCCTTTTAGATGGGAGTACACTCTTTTTTGAAGGCTTGGAGGTCGTACCGCACCGGGAAAACTGCAGGCGACAAGGAGTTCCACTTAGCTGTACGCGGAAAGAAGTGACGCGAGAAGCAGGTGGTGGGGATGGAAGGCTTGACGCGATCGGGTCAAACAGCTCTTCAGAACACACTCCATGGTAAAAGCGATAAAGAATGCAGAGTGAAGCTACATCTCTAAGCAGGGCCAAGCTGTGGAGCCGATCGGAGGGAAGTTAAATATCAGCAATTCGAGCTTCGATTCGAGGTCCTTCTCCAATTTGGTCGGTCTTTGGCATTTTCTGAGGAGCTTGGTGGTGGTGGTTAGTATTGGCTTTCGATAACGAAAACAAATCCGCCATGGTCAGGCCGTACATATGATCAAACATGATCTCGAGCTCCTCCGTGCTTCGAGAGGTCGTTAAGCCGTTGGTCCCGGTCTCTGCGTTTTTACGTGGCTTCTACCCACCAACCCGCTCTGGGTCAGCGTGGTGGTGTCACATCTCATACTCCTAATGTTATTCTCTGTAGGCCTGTGCCCAGCAGTGGGACGTATATAGGCTGAGGACAGCATTCTCTGGCATAGTGGTTGGCGGAGTTGAATGAATGGACATAAAAAACATGTCGTTCCTCGGTTTGTGTTTCCGATCGCAACAGTAGCCAAGAATACATTATTCCGAATACAATATGGATGTTGGATCTGCGTCAGCGATCGATATGAATTATGTTGATCGATTTATTGAATACCAAGTGCCCGACTCGTGCGACATAATCGATTCGTGACTGACCGTGAATGTGTTGAGTTTTTTGTTATTTTAATGGCTTCACCTAACATCTCGAGTTAGTCCGTTTATTCTACATATTTTAAACCATTATATTTTTAACCGCCTCCCTCGTTTAGTGGTTCACACCACCGGGTGCTGATCCGGAGGTCCGGAGTTCGTTTCCCCATGAGGGCAGAAGTTTTCTGCTCGGTTTGGTTGGTGGTAGGGCTTCTAAGCTCGCCTGGGTAGCTACCGCCGTATTATCTATATTTGCTGCCATAATACCAATGGTTTAGAGCATGTGTTCCGGCAATCAGAAGTTGTCGAGGATTACAGGTGAAGCTCGCTTCCACCTTTGGCCTTTTCAGGTCAAGAACTTAGCTGTCATATGTAAAAAAACAAATATATATATATATATATATATATATATATATATATATATATATATATATATATATATATAGGTAGGAATTCTTTTTCTTTTTGTGTACCGTGTTGGTTGTTGTTGGTCCGGGACACAAAAAAGTGTACCAACTGCATTTTTTGCCTAGCATGTCGTAAAAGGCGACGGCGTATTGGGTACTGGGTCTGTGATCGTGTAGGTGATGAGCTAGCCACTTGTTACTACTCTTTCACGATTTTTCATCTGACCAAACCCAATTTTTGTTTGGCTAAGTGTGGTCTTTAGGAACACAGTGCTCCTTGGACTCTGCCTACGATTGCAGGCGTGATTGTATGTATATGTATGTGGAAAATTTTCTACTTAATTTACTTAAAGGAAACACACTTTTATTTTATAAAATAAACAAAACTGCATCGTTAGTTTTCTCAAAAAAGCTTACCCAAACCGGGAATCGGGGATGGGTGATCCCCGATTCCCAAGACCGGACTGAACTTTGTTTTCAATATCGAAAGCCAAAGCGTACTAACCACTACGCCACCGAGCTCAATACGTTATCTATATTTGTTAAACTTTCAATTATTCTAATAATTATTCGATGTTATCTATACATATAATAAAACTGTACAGGTCGAATGTCTGAAATAGAAAAAAAATGCTTACAATCAAGTCAAGGTGGTGTATATAGAGGGAAAATACCGAAAAAATATTTTTTTTAATTTTTTGTTTCATCTCCGAAATGGCTGGACCGATTTTAGTGAAATTATGCATGGTGATACCTTATATCCCTGGTCAACATTTTAGGTTTTTTTTCCGGAATATTTAAGGGTTCCTGTAGAATAGTTAAAAAAAATCGCGAACGAAGTCGCGGGCAACAGCTACTCTTGAATAAACCCATCGAAACACGTTTAATACAAAATCATTTTGCATGACACAGTAGGTACTTTATAATCGAAATGTAAAAGTGAAAAGAATGAAACAAATTATTTGAATAAAGATTACTTTCTCGTTATTTAATTCAAAATAAATACTAAAGCATTCCAAGTACCAAAAATTTGTTATTTGTTGTTACACATATTTTGATTGTACCATAGAGTTATTAATGTTGCAGACAGGGAAGAAATGTTATTTAATTTAACAGTGCAATTATTTCATGTTAAGCAGCGATTTCAGTATCCGCATGCTCTACATGTATAGTCGACCATGAAATTGTTTTACCACCCTTAGATTGAATGTCGTTGGCATGTGACACAACAGCAAGTTCCATTTTGCATATACTTTATCAAATTTTAGTTCTTAGTGGCGTTTGTGGTTTTTAATATAAACATAATCTCCGTAGTTTCTAGTGATATTTGTATTGTCTTAGTAGAAATTATTATTATTTTTGCCTGTTGCACTTTTAACATATGCACTTTAAACAATTCGATATCACATACGATCATTGATAATAATAATCTCTTAGTCAAATTTATTTGGATAGAAGTTTAGGTTTTGACGACCTCCGTGGTTGAGTGGTATGCACGCTGCGCCGGTGTCAAGGCGTCGCGTCGCCATTTCGAGAGGTTTTGAGTTCAATTGGGGGCAGATGTTTCTGTGATGAATACAGGCATTTGTTCTCCAGTCTTGGATGTTAATATATGTCTATTAAATATATTTATCCGTCATCTAGTGTCCGTACAAGTAGCTTTAGTTGCTTAAAATGGGGCTAGTTGATAGGTGTGAATGTCTGAAGATATAAATTTATGAATCTTCTTCTTCTTGCCCTTTTCCCGCTCTAGGTGGGGTCGGCACAACATGTCTTCTTCTTCCATTCTCCTCTGTCACTCGTCAGCTCAGCATCCAACTCTTTTATTCTCATATCATTCTTCAAGCATTCCATCCATCGCTTCTTTGGTCTTCTTCTCACTCTAGGTCCGTCCACATCCATGCTCAGCATCCTTCTTGTAATGTGATATTCATCCCTCCTCATCACATGTCCATACCACGCTAACCTATTGCTTCTTATCTTTTCTGTCACTGGTAAAGCAATTATATGGTGGAAATTTTAGCTTACATATAGATTCGCTCGTGCTACATGGAGACATAAATCCGGTATTGGGAGACACAACGCAGGAATGTCCCCACAAGGTGGACAGGTAAAGGTCCCGGATGAATGACAAGATCATTGCGGAGGCCTATGTCCAGCAGTGGACGTCTCTGGGCTGTAATGATGAAGCCAAATTCAGCTATCGTATGAGATCGCCTTAATAATGCCATGTCTAATTTCTTTTCAACTCTACAATGTTTACAAATGCGTTGGGAAAAACGAAAAGAAACGATATTAAAAAGTGAATTCAAATCACTTTCGCAGAAGCGCGTGCGCTCCGCAGAAGGTCGTTAGTTATGTCTGTGTGTAATTATTTAGAAAGACAAATGATTGCAGTTCCAAACTTTTTTCGTAAAAAAGGTTTTTTATATATATTCACATGCTAACTTTATGTTATCGTGGCAATTCACTTGCCATAGCGTATTAGGTTAATATTATATAAAAAACATAAAGTTTACATCAGAGGTTCCCAGTCTTATTTTTCTCACAGACCACATTCAAAATTTATCTGGTTCCGGTGGACCCCTGCAGCTACATTTCTACCATATTCCCAAAACTTTTTAACCTTCTTAACTTTGTTTTTTAACCGCCTCTCTGTTCTAGTGGTTGACACAACCGGGTGTAGATCGGGAGGTCCGATTCCCACGGGGGCAGGAGTTTTTCTGCTCGGTTTGGTTGGTGGTAGGGCTTCTAAGCCCGCCTGGCTAGCTACCACCGTCTTACCTAAATTTGTCGCCATAATAACAATGTTATAAGCATTGTTGTGTTCCGGCAATCAGACGTAAGATAGCCAGTTCCTCAGTTGTAGAGGATTACAGGTAAGCTCGCTTCCACCTTCGGCCTTATCGTCACTTACCATCAGGTGAGATGAAAGCCAAGAGCTTACCTGTCATAATTAAAAAAAAACTCGACGAAATGTAAAGATGTGAAGACAACAAGCCCCCGTCAGGTCTCCCGTGGACCCTAGCTGTCTAAAATGAGAAAACATGCATTCATCAAAATAAAGTTGTGGCTTAACACATTGTCATCAGCCTAAATACGTCCCACTGCTGGTACAGCCTTCCTCATGGAGAAACACATGAAGAGTATCGGCCGTCACACCACCACGCTGGCCCAATGCGGGTTGGTGGATAACGGTCACAAATGCGACCGGGACCAACGGCTTAACGTGCCTTCCGAAGCACGGAGGAGCTCGAGAACTCAAAATCTTGGTCACCCATCCACGGCCTGACCATGGCGAAGGTAGCTTTGTTTTCGACAGAAGCCAAAGCGCACTAACCACTACGCCACCGAGCTTGATATGAGAAATAAAAGCTTTGTGTGTCAATTGTTTATTCATTCAATAAATCGACAGCTTCAATCACATTTAAATGTCCTCATCCTATATACGTCCCACTGCTGGGCACAGGCCTTCCTCATGGAGAAACACATGAGGAGTATGGGCCGGAACACCACGCTGACCCAATGCGGGTTGGTGGGTAGAAACAGTCGCAATAAAATTAAAAAAAAAAACAAAATTCAAAAGCGTTTATTTGCGTTACCGTTTAAATGAGTCTTTGTGCATGCTTATGAATGTCATAAACATTTTACAATATTTCGTGAAAGATGAAAACTACGCCATCCGTTCACAAACTACCAGGAGGCCTTGCTCTGAGAAGAACGGGCAAGAAACTCAGCAAGTTTCTACCCTCCCTTAACATTAGGATCATTTGAAAAATGTTATAAACTACAACGTCATTGAAGTTTATAAAGAAAGAGATAGGTACTCATTTTAAGTAATATTCTGCAGTTTCTCACATTTTCCATTACAAACATGTAGTTACCCAGAGAAGAGCACAATAACAGCAAAGATTCTAAACAACGTCTAAATATTAGGTCCTTACCTATGAAATTGGTGTTTTGTATGGAGATTTTGGGAATGTCTGCATTTTACATTTAACATTTTATCAGTTTTCTTCACAACGACAAATCTAGAGATAATAATATTTGGCATGTATCATTAGACAAGCTTTAGTAATATGTGTAATATCACACTTCATAAATTTTTTTTATCGTTTTTAAGTGAATGCAAATAAAATGATGTATTCGGGAGGCACTTAAAAAGAGTTGTCTCCGTGTCCAATTTTAACACAATTAAACTTACAACAAATTATCAAAACCAATCAAAAGAGCTCAAAAATATAGTCTATTTTTAGACGAGGTAATTATTTTTTAGGAATACTCTGAATCTTAATAGTTACAGACAAAATACTAAGACAGAATAAAAACACCAATTTCATAGGTAAGGACCAAATATTACGTCCTTACCTATGAAATTGGTGTTTTGTATGGAGATTTTGGGGATGTCTGCATTTTACATATTAACATTTTATCAGTTTTCTTCACAACGACAAATCCAGAGATTATAATATTTGGCATGTATCATTAGACAAGCTTTAACAGTATGTGTGTGAACACGCTTGATAAAAATTATTCATCGTTTTTATGTTAATGGAAATCAAATGATGTATTCGGGAGGCAGTTAAAAATAATTGTCTTTGCGTCTAATTTTAACACAATTAAACTTACAAAAAATTATCAAATTAAATAATACGAGCTCAAATATATGGTCTATTTTTAGAAGAGGCAATTATTTTATAAGAATGTTCCGAAATTTAATAGTTACGGACAAATTGCTAAGACAGAATAAAAACACCAATTTCCTAGGTAAAGACCCAATATTAGTTGAACTATGGGTATACGATGAGAGCCCCATGCATTGGGAAACGTCGCCATAGTAAAAAAAAATCATTTTGACAAGGTCTATCAGTTGGGATAGGTTTCATTTCTGTTGGTGTTGGGGACGGAGCCCCATATTTCCATGTCCTTTGTAATAAGATGTTTCATAGATTGAAAACTTCGAGCGGGCGCGCGCCGCACTCGCGAGCAAGGACCCTACGATCGCGCCGTGAAAAAGACAGCGATCGACTTTTGTTTTTTTTTCTTGACATCTATATGTATTTTCTTATGTTTTGTTTAATTTACCTGTCTTGTAAATAATAGGTGTTTACCTATGAAATTGCTGTTTTTTCCTCTCTCAGTATTTTGTCTGAAACTATTAAGTTTCAGAATATATTTATAAAATAATTACCTCCTCTAAAAATATACCATATTATTCAGCTCTTTTGATTTTTTTGATAATTTCTTGAAAGTTTAATTGTATTAAAATTAAAAACGAAGGCAACTCTTTTTGAGTGCCTCCCGAATACATCATTTAATTTGCATTCACTTAAAAACGATAAATAATTTTTATGAAGTGTGATATCACACATATAGCTAAAGCTTGTCTAATGATAGTAATGATACATGCCAAAAATTATTATCTCTGGCTTTGTCGTTGTGGAGAAATTTGAAAACATTTTAGTATGGAAAATGCAGACTTCCCCAAAATCTCCATACAAAACGGCAATTTCATAGGTAAAGACCTACTATCTAAAGTAAACAATCCGGAAATAGTATTCTGAGTTTTCATTTACTCGGTGGCATCGGCAACTCTTACATTGTTTTGGTCACCTATCGACGGACAGGCCATGCGGATATAGCTTTGTTTGCAATATCGAAATACAACGCGTATTACTACGCCACCGACTTAAAATAAAATCACTCGCAATTCCTTAAAAAAATAACCTTCGAAATAATCTAACCAAAAAGGTGTGGACGAAAAACAGTCCAATACGCAAAACCTCAAAAATTTGAATCCTTAAATGCAAAATATTTTTTTTTATATAAATTTTACAAGATGTTTTTTCTCGTCTACAGCTTTAAGGTCGTATTTTGTTTCCTGGTGATTTCAAAATTGGAATAAATAAATAAATTGGGTCAACGTGGGTCATTTAGTCTATGTAAGTAGCCGATTTCCGGCGAAATCTGATTTTTGACTTAATATACGTTTAGTCAGTAGAGCAACTATTATCATAACGGAGAAGTGAATCAGGTTTTTAGGATTCTAACGGTTACAAGTTCTGTTCTGAGGAGCGCGTTATTGAAATCAAAGCTACCTTTGCCATGGTCAGTCCTCGGATGGGTGACCAAAACTTTGTGATCCCAAGCTCCTCCGTGCTTCGGAAGACATAAACCGTTGGTCCCGGTCGCTATAGCGGCTGTTTCTCTCAACCAACCCGAATTGGGCCAACGTGGTGGTGTTACGGCCATACTCCTTATGGGTTTCGTGTTGTGACGTTTGATGATATAAATATATATTTTATCTAATTAATATTAAAATTTATTTGAACTTACACTAATATTGAAACTAAAGTTTACACTTTTTACACTTTCAATAGTAAATCTCACTCATCTGTAATAGTAATGAGTTGGCTGGCAGAGATATCTATTGAAATAAGTCCTCCTTTGCATACTTTTGTTATATAATGACCTATATTTGTGTTTATTGGGGCAATGAAGAGTTAAATAATATCTAGCTGTTACCCGCGACATCGACCGCGGTTACTATGGATTTGAACTATCCAATGGGAACCCTTTAATTTTACGGAAAAAAGTTTCTTAGATGTCGACCAGGGATATAAGTTATCACCATGCAAAATTTCATTGAAATCAGTCCAGCCATTATTTCATTTCCATATTTCATTGAATTAGTCGGAGATTAGCCCGTACAAACAGACAGGCTGACGAACAGTCAGAGAAACAAAAAAGTTTTATTTTTGATATTTTCCTCTTTTTCGTCCCCCTGACTTGATTTTAAGCATTTCTTTTCTATGTACATTCATTCGACCTCTAGTTTAATTATATATATGTAGGGGTGTAGTTCTCAGAATAGATGAAAACAACTTTTGTTCGCCTATCAAAATTTATTAAATTTAGATAAAATTACACCTTAGTACAACTTCAACTTTCATCGTTCACCAACCCGTTACAAATTGAACCCTCCATAGACTAAAAAAAAAACAACTGTCATATTCTACCATAAATGCTATAGATAATATTTGTTTTTTTTTTAATTATGTTATTTAAAGATTAAAATTACTACATGTATAGATAAAAATAATTGTAATTTTGTAATTTAAATACAAATATTGGCAAATAGCAACAGATTATTCCGTTTCGTAGCACGTATAACTTTCAGTATACTCGTTGTTTACGAGGCATTAGATTGTTCCAGTTTCCGAAGGTCCTCTCTTTGTTTCGTGGAGCTGCGTTTGACCTGTTTTTCAGAATGTATCATTCGAACTACGAAAACAAGGTATTGGGTATAATTTTGTTAGTCAACATGTTGGATAATAAGCCTACACCTGCCAAGTAAAGTGAACGCTGGTTATAAAGAAAATGGGTTATTGCATGCCTTTATGAACAGCCTGTGTCTTTGGATATAGCCGTGTAGCGGCTTATTAAAAGAATACTACCAACCCATCTCTTCCGTTGGGTGTCGTAAAGGCGACTAATGGACTTAGAACTGCATAACCATTCAATAGCTTAAAGCGGCGGCGGGCTCACCACCTGTCACGCTGAGCACATGTACAATCGCTGCTTGGAGAGCGGAATAATGGCACTGCTTTTGCGGCGCTTTTGCCTAGACTCTGGCTAACCGAATAATAGTCGTGATTATATGTATGTATGTAGATGGTGTCTAAAGTTGAATGAGAATAGAATAAATGCTGTTGAAATGAGAGCGTTCAGAAGCTAAGTACCTCGGGAGATAGAATTAGCGAGATAAGAGAAAGATTGACACGTCTTTAGGTTACATATTGTGCTGACTCGCAATGTGGGAGGTTGCCAGTCGCTTTTTAATTAATTAGTTTTTATCTTAATTGCTTAGCGAATTTCAACATCGTTAATTGTTTCAAGTGCTCATATATTCTTTCTGATTATAATGCTAAAAATCTATGTTCATAATATCTATGTTCATCCACTTGATTGTACTAGCCTAACATTTATAAAAAACAAGAATTGTAAAAAATGTGAAAAAAAGAGCAACTCTCGAGTTTCTGGCTCGCTCTTCTCGGGGATGTCTGCGTTCCGAGCGAGTGGTAGTTTCACTTATTCATAAATTGACGTTTTTAAGTGTTTGTATATCAAGCCTATAAAATAAAGATATTTTTAATTTGATTTGATTTTGATGTTGTGTGAAAGAGGACGTAGTGACAAAAATAGAAGGGATGCTTAGTTGGTTTGGGCATGTGGGGGGATGGATGATAGCAGAACGAGGTTCGCAAGTATATAAGGCAGGTGTGAATGGGAAAGTTGGAGTAGGATGGCCGGCGAATACTGTGACCGAATCGCAACGTTCTAAAAAAGGTCAGGTCAAATCAACTCTTAAGATTAAAAATAAATAATTAAAATACAATACATAAAAATAAAAAATAAAAATCATACCAAGAAAATTATAAAATCAAACCATTTTAAGTAAACAAACATAAAAGCAAAACATATATTTTCATCGTTAAAACAAGCTGATAAAGTGTGAGCGTAGTAAATAGCGCTCCGCTTTCGCTAGCTCTAACTAAAGCTAGCACAATTAAAAAAAAACAAAAAAAAAATCACTCTTACTGTAGCGGATGAAAGAAGTTAGTAATGAGAGTAGAAGATGTGTGCCAGGATCGTAGCAAGTGGAGACCTGTAATCTCTGGCCACACCATTAAGAAAAATGCGTGGTATGGGCGGTTCTTCGGTTCGGTGGTCGGTTCGGTCGGAGCTCTTTGTCGTAGTGGTTAGTACGCTTTGACTTATACGAAAACAAAGCTACCTTCGCCATGGTCAGGCCGTGGATGGGTGACCAAGACTTTGTGATCTCGAGCTCCTCCGTGTTTCGGAAGGCACGTAACCGGTCGTTATTGCGACTGTTTCTATCCACCAACCCGCTTTAGGTCAGCGTGGTGGTGGTGGCCCATACTCCTCAAGCGTTTCTCCCATGAGGAAGGCCTGTGCCCAGCAGTGGGTCGTATATGGTATATGGTAATGGTTGGATTGTCTATTTGCTATATAAAACCCTCAGGTTGTGGCAGAATATCAGTGCTTTGCTCGCATCCAGATGTGAACAAAACCAGTCACTGAGCTACGACCTTTTTGCTCTTCTGTAGCACACACAAAATTTTGTTTTTGTTGTTAAGTATGTGTTTTTCTTTATTTTATTTTATTTTGTATTTTTGTGTGTGATGGAGGATTTTTGAGTGAATAAAGATTTATCTATCTATCTATATGGACTGACGACAAAATACTTTACAGGTAGTTCCCTGATGATGGAATCCTGGAGAAATCGAGGGAATTCTTCAAATTTTATAAGCACACTTGAAAATATTTGTGATTTTTTTATAGTGAAGTCAGGAAGACAGTTTTTTAATCAATTAAAAGTAGAATTTAAACCAACAGTAAAGAAAGGTACCCTTTTTATAGGTCAACGCGTCCTTTTTATTGATGAAGGTAATGTTAGTTCAGAATGTATAATTTTCATTCAAATATAAGGGCATTTATGTATTTATGTCAGTGACATAACATCGAATTTTAGATGTTTACTTTAAGGGATTTAAAATTAGGGAACATAGGATTTTAAATGTATGAATATAAGGACGAATGTGGAGTACGAATGTCGATTTTTTGTATGCCAAAACATTATATTAAGTCCTTACCTATGAAATTAGTGTTTTGTATGGAGATTTTGGGGTATTCTGCATTTTCCATACTAACATTTTATCAGTTTTCTTCACAACGACAAATCCAGAGATAATAATACTTGGCATGTATCATTAGACAAGCTTTAGTAATATGTGTTATATCACACTTCATAGAAATTATTTATCGTTTTTAAGTGAATGCAAATAAAATGATGTATTCGGGAGGCGCTTAAAAAGAGTTGTCTCCGTGTCCAATTTTAACACAATTAAACTTACAACAAATTATCAAAACAAATCAAAAGAGCTCAAAAATATAGTCAATTTTTAGACGAGGTAATTATCTTTTAGGAATACTCTGAATCTTAATAGTTACAGACAAAATACTAAGACAGAATAAAAACACCAATTTCATAGGTAAGGGCCCAATATAACATAAGTATATATTTGACAATTTTTAAAACCTTATAATCATACTTTTCCCCTAGAAATACCCTCGTTAACCAAGGAAATTAACAAATTAACCATTAAAATTTCGCATAAGAATTTATGAAATACTTCTTTCTCAGCCTATAAACGTCCCACTGCTGGGCACAGGCCTTCCTCATGGAGAAACACATGAGGAGT
Source organism: Parapoynx stratiotata (assembly GCA_910589355.1). Lineage (NCBI taxonomy): Eukaryota > Metazoa > Arthropoda > Insecta > Lepidoptera > Crambidae > Parapoynx > Parapoynx stratiotata. The sequence continues at coordinate 2,000,118 of OU342476.1, read as the reverse complement.
ATGGGCCATAACACCACCACGCTGGCCCAATTCGGTTGGTGGGTAGAAACGGTCGCAATAGCGACTGGGATCAACGGATTGCCTTCCGAAGCACGGAGGAGCTCGAGATCACGAGGAGGAGTTTTGGTCACCCATCCACGGCCTGACAATGACGAAGGTAGCTTTGTTTTCAATAGGCAAAGCGTACTAACTAAAACGCCACCGAGCTCCTCGTGAAATACTTAAATTAACATAATAATTTTGTTGCACCTAATAACTTAATAATAATTCGAAATTAAGATATTTTGCATGCTGATTTTATGGCAAAAACATGTATTAACATTTTAGTTTTATTTTAAGACCTGCATGTAAACTGTGTACTGCATTCTCATGTTTTGTAGCAAAAATAAACATTCATTACAGTCATTTCATTTCTACTTTTTTGAAACTATAATTTAAAACAAACCTAAATAAATCATTTTTTTTTTTAAATAATTATAACAGGATCTCATTTTAAATGTGTTTCATGTGACGTATGATTCACACCAAAGACAATAAGAGTGATTTTTTTTAATTTTGACCAGTTTCGATTCCCGGTTGGGTATGAGAGTTGAAAAAAAATTAATGCCAATATCAATTTATCTAAAATCAAAGAACAACCTAAGAACAACGCTATCTGTCATAGTTTCGGAAATCTCCTCACTGAGCCATTTGGATTGATCATTCTGTGTAAAAGAAAACTCCCTTCGTCTACAGTATTTCATGCTTGGCGATTTGAATCTCGCTTGCCTCATAATGTGCCCAGTGCCCAACAGGCCCCCACCTTTTTTATGGGGACTTAACATATCTGGCGAAAGGTGTTTAACACCTATGCCTACCCCTTCGGGGATAATGACGTTAATAAGGGCCAATTTCACCTAATTTCGATTAGTCTCACTGGTGTGATTGTGAGTAATCCTTCAATGTTTTAGTTGTCAACAATGAAATTTAAGCATTTATTGGTCCGACATACATACATACATAAAATCATGCCTGTAATGCCGTAGTGGTAGACAGAGTCCAAGGAGTACTGTGTTCCTTAAGACCACATTTAGCCATTTTGTCAATTGAAAAATCGTGAAGGAGTAGTAACAAGTGGCTAGCTCATCGCCTACACAATCACAGACCCAGTACCCAATACGCCCTTAGTCGCCTTTTACGACATGCTAGGCAAGAAAAGCAGTTGGTACTTTCTTTTTGTGTCCCGGACCAACACGGGACCGAATTTTGGTCCGAATTTGGTCGAATATTCATACATACAATCACGACTATTATTACCTAAGGGTAAGTCAGAGACTAGACAAAAGCACCGCAAAAGTAGTCCACTGCCATAGTCGGCGCTTCACCAAGCAGTGACTGCACACATGTTCAGCGTGACAGCTATAAGCTGTTGGATGGATGTGCAGTTCTTAGTATCGCCATTTACGGCGACCCGACGACGGAAGATATGGGTTGGCAGTAGTTTTTAATGAGCCGCTACCACACGACTCCACGACTTGGTCCAATATAGTTAAATAATTTACCATTAAAGTGAAAGTTACCATAGATCAGTATAGTAATTGCTTCGGCAGACCCCGGGTCGCTCCCACGGACGGGCAAGGAGGTATATCGGGGAGTTTTAGTGGGTATTCTCGGCCGCCGCCGAGCGAGTCCCACACACGCCTTCCGCCTCGCCAGCGGTTGGTAGGTCCGTAAATGGCTATTGTCCTCGAAAAAAAAAAAAATCTGTACAGTAATAGATATATTTTTTTAAAATATCGCATCATGAAGTTACTCTATTGGTAGTCAACCGTGAATTTTCTCGAGTACCCAAAGATACTCGATAGTCGACGGCAAATTTCCCCGACGAACTGTGGAGAGTTTTCCTGTGGTAGAATGGTATTGACTGATTTCTTGAATGAAAGACGATATTAGGCCAAGGCACGATATTGTAATATTCTATTTTCGGGGAACTGCCTAAACCAATGTAGGCCGTGTTACGAAAATAGTATACACGCATGTGACAATATCTGTATTCTAAAGGTTTTCACACATTACACGTGTAACGAGGCGCTATATCAGAGTTAGCGACTCTTTGCTGTTAAGGCGAAGGGATAGGCAAATGTTCATAATGAGGTGTTTTTGGTACAGTAGTCTAGCAAAAATACAGCACATGGGATGATCAGATTATTTGATGTTATGACATATATCATAAACTTGTTCGTGACGGTCCAAAATACTAGTAATTATTTATAGCAACATATGGAGAACATTCAATTTATCATAATTTATTGAAATTTCTTTTACACTTTTTTCTTTTAACGACTTTTCTGTTTATTATCAAACTCAGTTTACATATCCGTTTCATTAATACCTAGTCTCCGACGGTGAGTTTTTTTAGAAATGACCGCGAATTTATTAATTGCAATGATTTTCCTAGTAGCGCCTACTAAAATATTATAGTTGCATAATTGTACATTTGCTGGCAAAATTTCGTAGGCGCTTTTGCAAAGAAATGACATCGTTGCTAAGCAACGGTTAATTATTAAACATTCTACATAATTATTATTTGTCTAGAAAAAAAAATATTGATAATACACTAGAGTAAGTACCACCCTCTTTAATTACCTTGCCTATCCTCGTCATAATGTAGATAATTGTACCTACAGATCTGTGTGCAACAACAATCGGGCTACCAAAAATTACTTCTCACTACTAAAATGCACAGAGTAGTGGCCGATACAGAGTCTACGCAGGGAAGATTGTATTGTTAATAGAAATTGGTTTCTCTAATGTTTTCTTTAGACGTATGCTCTCTAATCACTGGCTGATAGTGAAATTGTCACATAATTTAGTGTTTATAACAAACGAAGAATTATGATACACTTTTACTACGTTTTTCTTAGCTTGCCTTCTTGTCTGTGGAGATCATATCTGGCGATCGATTTTCGACCACTTCCCGACATCCGATTGAGTTGAATTTTTACATACAGGCTTGCTCCCAGTGACAATACAATATTAAATAAAAATATATAAAAATAAAATAAAAAAGGGTTACATAAATACTGTATTAAACGTTTTACTAATGGCCTAAAAAGGGGAAAATAAATATTTTGGTTAAAAGAATTTTCGAAAATTTTACTTAATATGATAAATAATTATATCACTAGGCAAATCACTGATTCGCACCACGTTTAAATTTTCTAACATCATTTTACGATAAAAATCTTATTTTATATCGCTCCGAAAGTTAAAAAAAAGTTCCCCCCCCCCCCTTTAACTTTTGAACCATAAGTTCAAAAAATAAAAAAAAGTTCTAAAAGGTAAAACTTTATAAGTACTTTCTATGAAAATTATTTTGAACTTTATAGGTTGAACAGTTTTTGATAAATTTTACAAAATAATTTTTGAACTACATTTGTGACTTACGATATATGCAAGCTTTTTTATATCTCATTTTACATATTTTATGATAAAGAACATATCGTCTTTCAAATAAAAAAAGAATTATTAAAATTGGTTCACGCAATCAAAATTGTGACGGATGGAAAAATACGGAACCCTATATTGAGCGTGGCCCAACACGTTTGGTGGGATTTTATTATAAAATTGGTAACATTCTCCCATAAATGCACAGCAAGTTCATTTTTGCTTCTAGTATTTTATTTATGGCATTCATTGTTTATCTTAAATGTGTGGTTATGTTTATAAACATATAAAATATTTTCACAGATGTATTCGGCTACAGTTAATATATCAATTTCCCTGAATAACTCTCTGAGTGAGTCTCGTGGTTTAAGCTTGTAAATGGCTCATACAGCTTGTTTTTGTAAAATAAAAATATTCCCAATATCAGCTGCTGACTCCCATAGCAACAAGCCATACGACATCACACTATGAAAATAACTAAAGTAGACAAGTCTTGCCATTTCAACGTCAGATAATAGTCTGATTTTCTTTATTGCAAAGGCAGCAGAGCTATGAATTTTTTTTTGCAATTAGATTTACATGAAATACTTGCACGTCAATATTTTTTTCCTACTAGCACTTCGACGTGAATGGCCTGTTGAGAAGAAGTGCCGCAAGAAACTCAACAGTTAGCCTTTAGCTTTAGCTTAGCTACAGCCATAATATCAAAAGGAATTTAGAACATTTCAAATATTGAGACGCCACAGTTAATATATCAATTTCCTTAAATAATTCCTTGAGCGAGTCACGTGGTCTAAGATTGTAAATGGCACGAATGGCTCTCGTTTGCAGTACAAAGATAGTCTGAATGTCAGCAGCGGAGCCCCACAACAGTAGACTATACGACATTACGCTGTGAAAATAGCAAAATGAAACAAATTTCGCCGTTTCAACATCAGTGAGTCGCCATATTAGATCGATAAAGTCATCCGTTCTTTTCACTCTTAAGAGTTATCTGTCAAATTTACCGAATTTTTCGACAATATTGTCAATCATAGTCGTCAAATTTGGCTTATCAAAAGTTTTATGCTCGTAGCGAAGGTCAATATGTGTGGATTCCACTGTAGGCGTGAATATATCGTAATGCCTAGAAATAATAATCATTTATGTTAATTAGTTTAGCCACAGTGACTTTTATTCAATTTAATTAAAATTTCGTTACAAAATGCTCTTTATTTCCTTATTGGTATTAATCCTTATCAAAATAAATAACTTTATGTTCAAGACTGGTTCGATACCTTTATATTACGTTTGAATCATTTAATGACAGTCCGTTCGATAGTTCTCGCGATTTTAAAAATGTATACCTACGTCCCAACCGGCCTGCGTGTATATGATGACGTCATACGATGTTTCATGCTTGGAAGCGGAACTAAGACTTTTAGATAAGTCTAAAATCAAAAATACTGATTCGTTTTGAATGAAACAAAACTAGTGTAGGCTTGTATTCATACAACCTATACTGTAAAAAAATTGAATCGTAACATTTTCCATTATTAAATCTATTTACTTGAGACGTCATATTATTTTACGATTTTTATCAGTAAATATTATGTTTCTATTGACAAAAAATGAAAAAAATCGGACAAAACTATATAATGTAATTTTTTCAGTTCTGATCCTAGTTGCACAAACAATTACAGTAATGATGATACAAAAAAAGAGACACTAAAATTCTTTAAAAAGAAAACACATTTCAGAGACAGATCAGCAAGATACAGTACCTAAAAGACAAAAAAGAATTGTACATGTTCTTCTGGTTCTGGCTGTATAATCAAATTTTTGTGCGGATAAGAGCACATCAGACTGCCACAAAATAATTTATCGATAGATAATGAACTCAATTCTTACACAAAACATTGAGTTAGAAATCAATTGAGAAAACTTGATTTAATTTTGGATCGTCTGACATGCTGGAAACTGGATACATGAACTGAGGCGATCTCATCACTATCAGGTTATTTCATTTACGAACTATCAATTGTACATTTTAATTTTTTTAGAAACCCTTAATTTTCTCTGTCGATGAAATAACTCTGTGATAAACACTAGCCGTCATAGCTATCAAAACATGGCGCTACGGTGCAATGTGCTTTGTGACGCACCTCAAGTTTTCAATAGATGTCGCTGTCGCTCAATTTCGATTACGCCAAACGCTGAAAGTCATTTGCCTTACCTTTCGCCTTAATACGCTCTTCTCTGGCCATTTTCTCCTTGTTTCTGTTTTTAAACTAACCATCTGTCTCCGTTTTTATTGTTTTTGGTCTCCAATTTTATTCCAATCAAAGTCAGCGCTGGAGCGGTTGGCTCGACACAAATAATTATACAAATATAATAAAAAAATAAGTGACAATAATAAGAAATATATATATTAATATATTAGTATAACTATAACAATAATTGTTCAAGTTTCAAATAACTTTACTAAGGCACTATTAGTGCCTTAAGTTTTATAAATATCTATGTACGGTCGCGGTCAGAAAATGTTTAAATTAGATTTTTTATCACTGTCTTTTCAATAAAGTCTATGCCATAAAGTTACCTATTACCCTTTGAAAATTAATAAACAATATGAAGTCTGGAAAAGACAAATAAAGAAATGACAGTTATCAAAGATGATTGTTTGAACGTCATTCGGACAAAAGTGAAATTATAATCAGAAATTTTAAAAATAAGATGACAAAATTTTATTAATAAAATAAAGGTTGTTTAAGTTTCTATTTTAAAATTATTTATAATAAAAAAAAAAAAAAGAAATATTAAAGGAAAGTTTTCTGTAAAAGTTATCGATATTTATTAAGTAATTTATTTAGTCATGCACGTCTAAATGTCGTCGATGGATTCTCGTGTTATTAAAAAATATAGGTATAATCTTTGGGTATAATCTATGAACAATCAAATTGATACGAAATTAATCGACATTTCGTGTTTTCGACTTTTTTGACTTAATGTATGCAAGCAATTGTGATACTTAAGGGTACAAAATATTAGGTGTCAAAATGGCGTAAATATGACAGGTGAGACAGAAACTATGGATAGAAAGAGAAGAAGAGGATATCCCACGGTAAGCCTTCATTGATAAATAGTGAAAGAACGAGAGGGAACACCTACTGATCGAGACAGAACATTGCCTCATGTTATTGTATCGGAGTTTGGCATCCATCATACAGTACAAAATTCTTGGAATTTCTGGAACTTGTTCTTTTTCATGCGTTATTTGGGCACGATAGTTTATGGCATCTTTTAACTCCTTCTTTTTGAATTGTCTGTAATTGTGTATGTAATTTTATTTAAAGGATGGATGGAACCCTTGTAGAGTTTCTTGCCTATCTTCTCTTGAGATCACAAGGCCTCCCAATAGTAAACGGGAAGAAAAATATGTTGAGGTAAAGAAGTAGAATTAGTTATATAACTAATTTATGTTTGTTATTTTTAATATTGTTTTACGCTTCATAAGTCTAATTTGAATTTTGAATTTGTTAGTTCTAGTTCGAAGGGTATCGGATTGGCGTCGAGTCAGTGTAATAGATAGATAGATAAAATTCGTTATTGCAACTAATAAAACACAGAAATATAGTTAAAAAAACAATGCAACACAGGCGGCCTTATAGCTAATAGCAATATCTTCCAGGCAACCTTTGGGCAGAGATAGAATGAATGAAAACGTAAGTGTAATATGCTTACATATATAAAGTGCATATATTAACTACTGTGTAAAGTGCGAAGACCTTTATTCTCGTATTTTTCTATGAGGTCATCGCTACGGACCTCTTCATTCACTTCTAGATATTCTTTCAATGGATTCACCAGAGAATGATCGGTACAGCGGACGTCATGCAATAAATTAAATAAATTATTTGTTTTTCTTTTATATCTTTGTATATTGAGAGTAGTTAAGTAGTGTATGTAACTGCACATAACTCGGTATTAAAAAACTCGCCGAGGGTCGTTTTTTAAAACCACACTCGTATTTTAATAACCTATATTATGTGACAGTTTCATAAACTACTATATTGCAACTCATAAAACACAGAAAAATAGTTAAAAAATACAATGGAACGCAGGCGGCCTTATATTAATAGCAATATCTTCCAGGCAATATTTGGGCAGAGATAGAATAAAAGAAAAGGTAGGTGTAATACACCTACTTACATATATAAGGTGCATATATAAAGAACAAACTACTGTATATAAATTACATCATATATTATATACATATAGTATTAGATTTCATACTATATCATAAATGCTCTAATAACCTACATAAATATTTTACCTAAGATCCCAATGTTGTGGACACCAATCCTAGGACTGACCATGGCAAAAGTTTCAATATCTTCGTTTATTTTCTAGCTTCGTTTTCAATATCTCCTCTCCTCTGTTGTTGTATGGTGCTAAGTAATACAAACCATAATTACAGAAGTACTCATAGAATCTGTCAGTTTTCGTGTATGTGCAGTCAACTCCAAAATTATGTAACCACTTTTGACAGAACCCTTAAAATGTGTTAACATATTTTTGTACTTAACTGTACAACGGTTTTCGTTCCAGATACCTTTTGAAAACGATTTAAATGCCAACCTATTTCGGACTCTCCCGTAAAGGGAAATCGTTTGTTTTTTCCTTATCTAATCGACGCAGGTTATGAATGAATTGGGCCATCGCGACGTCCCGAATACTCAATACATTATGTACATTATTTATTTCTCCAGAACGCACAGAACTTCGTAACGGGATTAACAATAAAAACTGAATAACATCGATTCGCTTTAACGTTAATAACGTTAACGTTATTCAGGCGCTTGTCGGAAAACTAACGAATCGCAGAATCTATTCCAGTTCTTATTCGATCCTACCACCAGGGCACAACCTGCAGTGGCCGATTTGGAAGACCCGTCTGCGAACGCAGATCGGCCGCTGTAGGGAGAATTTGGCAAGATGGGGCTTCATTGACTTGGAAAGCAGCAAGTGCGACCGTGGAGCCCCGTCACAATCCGTGCCACATCTGATGTCGTCCACTGCTGCTCATCTGTACCATGGAGGAGTTACCAAGAGCTGTAGCCGTCGCCGAGTACTACCGTCATAATATTTGACCTATTGACGACACGAAGAAGTCATCATTATCCTCCCTTTTCCCAATTTCATTTGGGGTCGGCGCAACGAGTCTTTCTCCTCCACTCTCCACTATCACACGCCATATCAACATTCACACATTCTAGCCATGTCCTCATTCACACAATCCATCCATCTATTCTTTGGTCTTTCTCTTCCTGCATTACCATCCACTCTCATATTCATAACTCTTCTCGTTACATGCTCATTCTCTCCTCAAAACATGTCCACACCACGACAGCCGCTTTTCTCTCAACTTCTCTATCACTGGAGCAACTTTCAATTATTGACACAAAGAGGTAGAAGTTCTTTTTCCCCACTTTTAGTGTCGTATGGTATCTCGCTTGCCTCCCATTGTGCCTGGCAACAGGCTCGCCACCTGTTGGGGACATAACATATCTGGCGAAATGTGGGTGTTAAATGAGAAGCGGTGGCGTATACGGGCAGAAACGGTAGGAATAGCGACCGGGACCAACGGCTTATCGTGCCTTCCGAAGCACGAAGGAGTTCAAGATGACAAAGTTTTGGTCACCCATCCAAGGGTTGACCATAGCGTAGGTAGCTTTGTTTTCGATATCGAAAGCCAAACACTACGCCACGGAGGTCCTCACGCCTTTATGTTGTTTATATTGGTTATTTAATGTCAGAATTATCTCTAATGCTCCATTAAATTTATTTATTGAAGTCCCGTTTTGGTCTGGGACACAAAAAGAATGTACCAACTGCTTTTCTTGTCTAGCACGTCGTAAGGCGATTAAGGGCGTATTGGATACTGGGTCTGTGATTGTGTAGCCGATGAGCTAGCCACTTGTTACTACTCTTTCATGATTTTTCATCTGACCAAACCCAATTTTTGTTTGGCTAAATGTGGTCTTAAGGAACACAGTACTCCTTGGACTCTGCCTACCCCTTCGGGGATTATAGGCGTGATTTTATGTATGTATGTATGTGTCAAAAGAACACCTTAGCGTAGAGTTACGTCGCACAAAACGACATTAGCACCCTGTCAATGCTAAAGAGACATTAGCTAGAACTGTTTTGTGTAACAAAAAATTTAAAGTTTTAATGTCTCATTAACAAATCTCGTCCATAAAAAATTTGAGTGTAAGTCCCTAAGAGACAATCCTCTTGCCATGCATATAAACAAGTGATTTTCATAAATAAGTTTTACTCTCGTGATCCAAGTCATTTTTTCTCATGAATAAACTATATTTATGAAAAAAAACAAAGTTTCCTGAATCTTATAATACGGACGTCAATGTTGTTAATTTTAATTTTTGTTGAAACGTGAATACACAGTGTAGGAGGGGAGAGTATTCCGTGTGCGGGGCTAGTACCGCCATCGGACGCGTCCCCGGGCTGCGGATAGGGGAACGCCCTCCAGATATGGAGGGTAGCGGCTTCGGCCGTCGCGGACAGCCACTAGCAACGGTGTGACTGCTTGCTCCTCACGGGGCGGGCATTGCACGGTCACACCAACCCGTAAGCTCACACTGAGTGGGCCCGGGGGCTGGGCGTATGGGGCTTGCCCTGTGCGTCTGGTTGCGAGGAAGAAAACCTCTCTAAAATAATTACCCTGTGGAGGGCCCTTTTCAGGGCCAGCGGACCCTTCGGGGTCGTGGGTGGCGGGCCTGCAAGGCTCGCGGGAGTCTGCGGGAGTTTTTGGTTTCTGCACTCCGGTTGAGGGAGCTTCGTCTCCCAGAGAGTTCTGCCTCTCTTGTCTTCGCCCGAAAGGGCTTCGACGGCGCGGCGGGGACCCCTGCATAGCAGGACCTCGTCGGGCCAACCTGTTATCCCCCCCGGGCGTCTGGTGTCATGTTTATCGGCGCGGGTAAGGGACCAGGGGGGCTTGCCTTAATTGGCCGGCCCCAAGATGAGAAAACATCACAAACAAATCCTCAATGGGGGTGCGTTTTGGCGGGCTGCGGCCCCGATGGAGTGCGCGGCGTACCCCCGCCTTCTTTTGAAGGTGGCAGGCGAGCAGATCTGCCAGCTAGCGGCCAGTGTTTTCTGGGTCAGGGGGGGCAGACCCTAAAGCCCCCCTACTCGTGGGAACAATGATGAGTGGTTCAAATCTAAAAACAAAAGACGTTAGAGTAGGAGAGTCGAAACGGCGGCACGATGTTAGTGAGGAGGTAAATTCCGATGGTGCGGAATATGGCACCCCAGCCCAACGTTCGGGTAGGGAAATCATCGAAGTCATCGAGAAAGAGTCGGATAGGCCGGCCCGCAACACGCGGAGCAGGGCCGCGAAAGGTGGAGAAACGGTCGCGAGGAAGCTGAGTATCAGCCGGAGCCCTTCGCTGTCCGGTTCGGAATTTTCGGATGACCCAGAGGCGTCAGAGCCTGAATTGGTTGCACTAGGGTCGGCAAAGAGAGGACGTGGAAGGCCCCCAACCACTGGGGAATACATTGGGTACGGGAAGGCCCTGAAGGAGAAGGAGCGGCGCAGGCTCGATATTGCCGAGGACATTTCGGCACGTGAGATCGAGGACCTGGCCCGCTCCTTCACCGGTGGAGCTGGCGGTCGAAAGATTCCGGAGAAATTGAAAGCGGACGAGAGTGATCCCTCAAACCCTGGCCTCATCGAGCTTGGAAAAGAGGGCGTCAGACTGTTCGAGACCATGTTGTCGAAGTCCTCGAACATAAAAGGCGGGGTGAAGGGGGAGATGAAGCGAGCTTGCGCCCTGATGGGTGAAATGGTGAGCAAGATCGGCACCCTCACTACCACGGACGAAACCCGAACTCTCCACCAGGAGAAGGAGACGTACAAGAACGAGGTGTATGTACTGCGGCAGAAATTCGACAAGGTGGAGAAGGAGCTTGAAGAGTGTAAGCGCCGACTCCTACGGTATGAGGTGGCTGCGGCCGAGACGGCGGCTGCTCCTGCACCACCTCAGCAAGACCTAGAAAAGCGGCTGGATGAGCGCGATGCCAGGCTGCTGTCGGCCATGCGTGGAATGCTGCAAGAAGTTAGGCCAGCGCCCGTGGTCTCGGTTGAACCCGCTCCCGAGCCGTCACCGATGGCTAGCATCAATCGTGCAACCAAACCTGCGGAAGAGAAGCCGGCAAATAAGAAGCCTAAGCAAGAGCCAAAGAGGCCCGCACCTGCGAAGCCAGCGACCACCTCGGCCGTTGTTTCAAACGGCGAGGAAGAGGGCTGGAACACAGCTAAAGGCCGCAAAAAGCGGATGAGGGAGAAGAGGCAGCAGGCGAAAGCTGCTCCTTCCGGCAACAAGGTGGCGGACACTACTCCGACCCCACCGAAGAAGACGACAGGTCCGAGGAAGCAGAAGCCGGTCCGGCTGCGGGAGAGGAAGGCCCCAGCTGTCGTAATCGACATCTTGAAGTCGGAGAAGGAGAGACAGGGCGGGCTGACTCTCGTGGAGGTCATGAAGGAGGCAAGGGAAAAGGTCGACCTACGAAAACTGGGCATCCCTACCCTTTCACTGAAGCGTTCCTATGCTGGGGCGGTTATATTAGAGCTCCCCAAGGAGGTCGGCGTTGAGGGCGCTCAAAAGCTGGAGAAGAGCCTGAGGGAGAACTTGTCAACATTGGTTCGGGTGACTCGGCCGATCAAGAAAGCCGAGGTCCGTGTGGTCGGTTTAGATCTGTCGGTCACGCATGAAGAGCTGGCGAAAGCGGCTGCCGACGCATCGGGGTTATCGGTGGATGATTTCCTGATCGGCGACCTGCGATCAGGTAAAGACGGCATGCTCACGGCGCTCATCCGGTGCCCAGTGACTGCCGCCAAGAAACTAGTGGAGGGGAGACGAATCTTGGTTGGATGGAGCGCGGCGAAAGTCATCGCCCTCGCGCCTCGGCCGATGCGCTGCTTCGGCTGCTTGGAGCTAGGTCACACGAGGGAGATGTGCACGAGCCAAGTAGACCGAAGCACACAATGCTTCCGATGTGGAGAGACGGGCCACTTTTCGAACGCCTGCAACGCAAAGCCCAGGTGCACCGTGTGCGCTGCTTTGGAGCTGCCCTCGGGGCATGTCATGTGCGGCAAACTCTGCCGCCCCAAGCCAAAGCAGCAGAAGAAGAAGTAGCCACGTCGGGGTTTTTGCCCGGTGGCGGGCCACGTCGGGGCTTTTGTCCGGTGGCGGGCTGCGTCGGGGTGTCTGCCCGGCAGTCGAGGGTCGCGTCAGGGTATTTGCCCGGCGACCCGGCTTTTCCGACAGGGCAATGATGGCAATGCTTTTCGGGGTGTTGCCTGAGCCCAGGGCCACGCGGGTGACGGGACGGGGGTCCTTGGTTTGGAGGCAGTCACCCGCCTTGCACGGCTCGTCGGCAGTCGCTCCCGTGGCACGGAGCGGCTGGTCCCCCTCCAGGGACAGGTCAGTTGAGGCCGAAAGGCCACGCCGCGGCGGTCGCCGGTTGCATACTCGAGAGCCCGGCACCGCACCAACGCGGCGGAGGAGTAGCCCCCGGGGGGTTTAGCGGGTTCGAGCCCCGCATAACCAGGTTCCCCCGAAGCCTGGTATGGGTCGGCCGTAATGGCCGACCCGGGTCAAAAAAAAAAAAAAAAAAAAAAAAAGGAGGGGAGAGTATGGCCATTTAACCAGTGCCCTAACGTGCCAAACTGCTGTTTAAAAATGTTTACAATCATTTTATAAAACTAATACATTCACTAACAAATCTTAGGAACTGTTACATTCTGTTATAAATCGTTAAATGTATGGAAATGTGACACAATTATTAAATCTTATGCTGTCTGTGCCAGCGTCAGCGGCTTAATGGTTGATAAGCGAAAAGTTCGATGCGAAATAACATTCGGGTCTTAATACTGGATCTACTGGATATAGCAATAAGTCATATAGAAGATTAGCAAGTCCTGAATCACGATGGCAGAGTTTCCAAGACAAATTAATACGAGTATATACAAGTTCCAACGATTATAATTGGCCGCGGTCCCAGAGCACACACCTGGCTCGGGGGAAGATCTTCCCTTTTCGCTGAGGATGCGGCTTCCCACACTCCACAGCCTCTATCGGCTACTATCCATACTAATATTATAACTGCGAAAGTAACTCTGTCTGTCTGTCTCGCTTTCACGTCAAAGTACTGAACCAATTCAACCGATATTTGGTACACAGATAGTCTGCCTAGAAGGACATGGGCTGCCTTTTATCCTGATATTCCCATGGGAACGGGTGCCATGCGGGTGAATGTTAAGAAATTTAAATAACGCCTCCCAGAAAAATGAAGGACAAATTTACGCCACTAAAAACTTTGCTTCTAATAATAGAGTAGAAGTAAATTTTCAATTCCACCAATTGAGGTCACTGTTCCAATTTGAAAAAATCTTTTAGTGTTGAATAGCCTTATTGAGGAAGGCTATAGGCTACATACCATCACACTATCTCAAAGTAACTATTCTACGCGGACTAGTTCGCAAGCAAAAGCTATTACTATATTATGGGGAAAAAATCTGTGACTGTCGTATACTAAAGGGGTAATTATGGTCTTTCAAATCAGACACAATGTCGGGCCAACATCGTGGGGGAACGCCCTAAGCCGCCTCCTAGATCGCCTCGTTTATAGCCAAATCGTTACGATTTTCAGTGTGTAGAGTGGCAGCCGAAATGGCGACAGGTCTCAGGAGCAACGTGTGATCCTAGATTACCCCTGAAGCTTAAAGGAAAGATCTACAAATCCGTCATTAGACCGGACGTAATGCATGGATCTGAATGTTGGGCAACGGAAGCGATGGATGAATGAAAACTGCACTCAGCAGAGATGCGAATGTTGCGATGGATGTGTGGAGTCACGAGAATGGACAAGATCAGGAATGAGTATATTAGAGGAAGTTTGAAAGTAGCGCCAGTGACAGAAAAGATTAGGAGCAATAGGTTAGCGTGGTGTGGACATGTGATGAGGAGGGATGAATGTCACATTACAAGAAGGATGCTGAGCATGGATGTGGACGGAGCTAGAGTGAGAGGAAGACCAAAGAAGCGATGGATTGAATGCGTGAAGAATGATATGAGAATAAAAGAGTTGGATGCTGAGCTGACGAGTGACAGATGAAAATGGAAGAAGTTGACATGTTGTGCCGACCCCACCTAGAGTGGGAAAAGGCCAGAAGAAGAAGAAGAGTGGCAGCCGATTTTAGGGGCGCCTTAAGGACTGATTTAAGAGACGGATGTGAGGAGACCAGTGAACTAAGAGGAGACACCTAAATAGAGGGCATAGGGGTAGCTTTGACATAGGTAACTAAAATCGAAAGCATTTATTCAGTTTAGATGCATCTTAGCGCATGCTTGAATGTCATAAACATTTTACAATATTTCGTGAAAGAGAAAAACGAAGCCATCCGTTCACAAACTACCAGGAGGCCTTGCTCTGAGAAGAAAGAGCAAGAAACTCAGCAAGTTTCTACCCTCCCTTTACATAGCAATATTTAAAAAATGTCATCAACTACAACGTCATTGAAGTTCAAAAAAAATTGAAATTCTTTATTCAATCATTTAGGTGACAAGTAGTTACACTTATGACGCGTCAAAAACAATAGTTTACCAACGAACTATACACTTCTATTTGTATACCTCTACATTTTTATCTTCCTGTTCACTACCCGGAGGCCTTGTCAAGAGAAAATACAGGCAAGAAAAAAAGATTGATATCTAATTTGAGTAACATTCTGCAGCTTGCCACATTTTTCATCATAAACATGTACAGAGAGACTAAAGTAAAATCTAAAAAAAATTTAATAAAATTAATAAATATCTTCAGACATTCACACCTATCAACTAGCCCTATTTTAAACAACTAGATGACGGATAAATATATTTAATAGATAAACACATATAGATATTCTGAATATATATATATATAAAAAACATCCAAGACTGGAGAACAAATGCCTGAAAATTCATCACCCTAACATTTGCCCCCAGCAAATTTTCAGGCATTTGTTCGGGGATCGAACCCAGAACCTCTCGCGATGGCGACGCCTTGAGACCGGGCGTACAGACCACTCGACCACGGAGGTCGTCTACAGAAGACGAATTGTATCAACAATAGAGTCGGCTATCTCTATCATGCTTTTAAGCTGCTTTTGAGGCCGTGACAATATTGGGTATTATGACCTAATGCCGCGTCCGCAAACTTGGCGTCCTCGGTCTTTAAATACGTCCCACAGTTAGGAACAGGCCTTCTTCATGGAAACATCACGTGAGTTTGGGCCGCAACACCACCACACTGGCAATGCGGGTTGGTGGGTAGAAACGATCACAAGAGTCACTCTTGTGACCTTTTCATGCCTTTCGAAGGACGGAGGCGTTCGAGATCACAAAGGTCACCCATCCACTGCCTTACCATGGCGTAGGTAGCTCTGTTTTTAATTGAGCTAAAGCGTACTAACCACTACGCCACAGAGCTCCTCTTCCAGGCACACTATATAAAAATAAAGCAATTAACTGTCAATAAATCTTAAAGAAAAAAATTCAAGATGGTTGCTATCACCACGGTATTTTTATCATTTAGCGGGGAATCTCTTAGTACCTACGCGGTGTTCTCTTATAAAAGTTGTTTTCGATTTAAAATGATAATAATTGGCCATACATTGTCTATCTGAACTTCAAAAGGCAGCGAGCTGCAAACATTAACTATTTCAATAAAAATCACCCTTGTATGTCAAGCGTTTCCGAGAAAACATCTTTACATTTTGCGTTCTTTAACACCTTGACGCTTAAAACTTAAAAGTGAAATTCCCTTGCGCGAATGCTACAAGTCAGTACATTTTAGAATTGACTGTACTAGAATAAAATTATGCCGTATTTAGTACGGCTTACGGTTGAGTTTCGTCAGAGAAAAAGCTAAGCAGATGTCGAATGCAAAACAAAATGTAAATCAAAAATGGCGTCGTCTATATAACATGCGCGGGAGTTTGTTTCGCTGCAGTGTCGGCGTGTTCCCTCCAGCCGTGCCCAGAGCAGCACTCGTTTAAAAATTTCTTTTAAGAAAAAAACAAAATGAGTGCAATCTTCTTAGTCGCTATCGTACTATTCTGCGTATACAAACTTCTTTCTTTTAGAAAGAAGAACGCTAGTACCATAAAAACTGCTCCTGGGCCTTCTCCGTTGCCTATAATAGGTAACTTACATCTCTTAAAGCATGAGTCGCCATTCCAATCGTTCACAGACTTATCTAAGACATACGGTGATATATTTTCGTTAAAGCTAGGGAACACCCCGTGCGTCGTCGTTAATAATTTGGAGTTAATAAGAGAAGTTCTAAATCAAAATGGGAAGTTTTTCGGCGGGAGACCAGACTTCATAAGATTCCACAAGCTGTTTGCTGGCGATAGGAATAATTGTGAGTATTTATTTAATTTATTATCAGTATGAAGAGGTTGATACCTGAGTCATATGATAGCGGCTCATTAAAATAACTACCAACCCATCTTTTCCCAGTGTCATAAAAGGCGATTAATGGACTTAGAACTGCACAACATTCAATAGCTTATAGCGTCGACGGGCTCACCACCACGCTGAGTGCAGTCACTGCTTGGTGAAGCGACGATGGCAATGGACTGCTTTTGCGGTGCTTTCGCCTAGTCTCTGACTAACCCTTAGAGAATAATAGTCGTGATTTTATGTATGTATGTATGTCACTATGAAGTTAGTAATGCGAAAGGAAGCGAATGGAGATCTTTAATCTTTGTCTACCGCATTGAGAAAAGCTGATTTATGTAGAGTAAGTAATATTGGTGTTTTTTTCTCTCTTAGTATTTTGTCTGTAACCATTAAGATTCAGAGTATTCCTAAAAAATAATTACCTCGTCTAAAAATATACTATATTTTTGAGCGATACGATATTATTTTGATTTGTTTTGATAATTTGTTGTAAGTTTAATTGTGTTAAAATTGGACACGGAGACAACTCTTTTTAAGTGCCTCCCGAATACATCATTTTATTTGCATTCACTTTAAAACGATAAATAATTTTTATGAAGTGTAATATTACACATATTACTAAAGCTTGTCTAATGATAGATGCCAAATATTATTATCTTTGGATTTGTCATTGTGAAGAAAACTGAAAAAATTTTAGTATGGAAAATGCAGAATTCCCCAAATTCTCCATACAAATCACCAATTTCATAGGTTAGGACCTAATATTATACACATGCTTCCCATTGTTAAGCTGCTTGCGAACATACCAGAAAAAACGCAATGAAAATAGTTATAACCGCTTCTCTGGTTAACCTTGTGGGTTGACACTACTATTGATCAGGAGGTCCAAGGTTCGATTATCCTCGGGGGCAGGGGTTTTTCTACTCAACTTTGTTGGTGGTAGAGCGTTTAAACCCGCCTGGCTAGCCACCACCGTCTTACCTAAATCTGTCGCCATAATAACAATGTAATAAAGCATTTCTATCCCTTACTCTAAACTGTCGGTTCACGGATTCGATTCGAAAAGTCACGTTCTGTCTCGCTCTAATACGCCGCAATAAAAAGTGACAGAAATAAAGATTCCGTGATTCGTTCACTTTCCGACAGTTTAGAATGAGAGGGCTGTGTTCCGACAATTAGACGGATAGCCAGTTCCTCAGTTGTTGAGGATTACAGGTGAAGCTCGCTTCCACCTTCGGCCTTATCGTCACCATCAGGTGAGATGAAGGCCAAGATTTCCTGTCATTTGTAAAAAAGTTGTATGTAACACTGAGTCTGAATAAAACATAAGTAAAGTTTGTTGTGAATGTCGCTTGCCTCACAGTGTGCCCGGTGCATGGCAACAGAGGGCCTAAGACATTTTTGACGAAATGTGGGTGTAGTCATCCACGAGAGTGTAGTCATGTTGCTATATATGCTATGTACACATCTGATGTGGTGTAGGTGGTTAGTATGCTTTGGCTTTCGATATCGAAAACAAAGCAACCTTCGTCATGGTCAGGCTGGGGATGGGTGACCAAAACTTCGTGATCTTAACTCCTCCGTGCTTCAGAAGGCAGGTTAAGCCAATGGTCCCGGTCGTTATTGCAACTGTCTCTACCCATACTCCACTTGGAGGGAGTAGTGGTCATACCTGTAAAAACCTTTCATTTTGTCATATACCTAAGTTGCTATAACACATACATTATAACAGGAGGCCTGCCAGTTGCCATGCACAGGGCACAGTGTTTGTAACAGGAGATACAATTGTATTTATCACCAGCCTAAGTCACATTGCTGGGCACAGGTCTTCTTAGATGCAGAAACACATTAGGAGTTCAGGCTGCAACACCACGCTGGCCCAATGCATTGGTCGGTCGAAACGCATCTGAAGCAGGCACTCGAGACCACAAAGTTTTGGTCACCCATCCAGGGACTGACCATGGCAAGAGTAGCTTTGTTTTCAATATCGAAAGCCAGAGCTTACGAACGAGAAAATTGTTTTAAACCCTCATAAGATCAAGGTTATATTATTATCATGTTACTTAATAAAAATGGAGTCCATATAATTAATAAATTATCTGTGTATTAAATGGTCTTGACACGTGATAGTATTAAGCTCATGTTACTATCAGTATCTAATAGTTTATTAAGGCCTTCTTCTTACATATACAGGTTGATCAATCCAAATGGACAGTGGATAGAAATTCAAAAATATTGGTCGGTTCAATTTTAACTTTTTAACTAAATTCCGTTCGACATTTAATGTAAGTCTCACATTTGAGAGGCAGAAGTGTATTTCAATCAGGTTATTCATCACGTTATCTAATCCGAGATAAATCACAAGATTGCAAAATAATAAACAAAATCTATCAGTTACATCGAATTCCGCAAAGACGCTAGCGCTATTAGACGTTTGGTGGTCAAATGTCAAATAGGATTGACATTGTCATTATTTATATGACAAAGAGTATCTAATTTTAATTTATTGTTTGTAGGTATGTCGACTTTAGTTAACTTAAGTTTTATCAACAAATCTCAAAGTAACGCCCGCTTGCGCCAATTGTCGAAGTTGCCATACGGGAAATTTAAAAAATTACGAATTATAGTAACTACACAAACATATTTAACTGTTTAAGCTTAGCTCACATTGATATTTATAACCTTTTTAATAATTTGAATAATAAATAAACTAAACTTACGAAACTCCTTTTTTTTCACGAATCTAAACACCGATCCCAGGTCATCACTCATGTGGTAGAACTCTGCCATTTAGATACAAGCTCGTTAGGGTTAACTTTGAGTACCACTTTGCCTATATCCTTTTTTGAAAAATGACATTGATTTTGAATAAATTAATAATGACTCTTAAGCATTTTTTTCAACTCGCATACCTAACCGACAATTGAACCTGATTGAAATGGCAGAAATAAATCGTTGTTTTTAATCATCTAAATCCTGTTCCAATAATTAAAAAAAAACTCCAAATAGTTGTTTTTTGAGAAAGTGAATTTTCAATTTTTTTTTTCATTTTCCTTGATGCATAGGTTGACTGTCTTGGGTGGTGTGTGTAATATTGCGTTTAATTTTTCCTAAGTGCATCTGTCCACACTGACCCATTTGGACTGATCATTCTGTATACATACAAACAATAACTGTTGAGGATGGAGAATTGAGAGCAAATAAGACCACTGATGTAACACGTATAATGTCTAATAGCACACAGACAGTAAAAAAGAACAATTGTTTCTATCAAAAAGTCTGACAATCTCAATATAAATAAATACAAAATATGACGTACTGGGAATTTGGAGTTAAGGTCCAAAAAGGTTGGTGCTGGTCGCCAACAATAACACATTTCACAATATCACCACTTGCCACGATCCTGACACATCTTTCGTTTCCTCTACTGTCATCACTAACATCACACATGCCCTTCGTTACGAGGTGCATTTGACCTGACCCTTTATCATGCGTACATTTTGTTGGTTCCATGTAATAGGGACAGGCCTTTTTTTCACCCGGGAATCGAATCACTTAAAAT
Organism: Parapoynx stratiotata; assembly: GCA_910589355.1. Taxonomy (NCBI): domain Eukaryota; kingdom Metazoa; phylum Arthropoda; class Insecta; order Lepidoptera; family Crambidae; genus Parapoynx; species Parapoynx stratiotata. The sequence goes on along the minus strand of OU342476.1, from coordinate 1,979,616 downwards.
TTTCTGTAAATCATGTTGTAAATTTTTTCGTTGTTTTTGTTGGTGGTGGAAATTTTAAGCCACAAAGAATACATTTATTTGGACTAAACATCCTTTATGTGTTTCTAAAGTGAAGAAATGTTTCTTTTACAGTTTCGAAGCAAATTTAATTACACTTTATTCGGAACAGTGTGTCATTGTTGATATTTAAAAAATATTACGCATTACCTACATAATTAACTTTTTGCTGACCAAAATACTTCAGTTTTAAACACTAGTAATAATTTAATTACTGAGTGTCAAATAACATTTATCAATGTTGTCAAGAGCGAGTCGAAATTTCAAAACGGTTCCGTTATTTTTTTAAATAAAAGCAAATAGGTCTATATTACTAGAGGAGCTCGCTGGCGTAGTGGTCATTGCGCTTTGGCTTATATCGAAAACAAAGCTACCTTCGCCATGGTCAGGCCGTGGATGGGCGACCAAGGCACGTTAAGCCGTTGGTCCCGGTCGCATTTGTGACCGTTTCTACCCACCAACCCACATTGGGCCAGCGTGGTGGTGTTACGGCCCATACTTCTCATGTGGTTCTCCATGAGGAAGGCCTGTCCCAGCAGTGGGACGTATATAGGCTGATGACAATATCACTCATTTTAATTTTCACAAGTGTCTTCCCGCGATTTCACGCGCGGTACCCGTTTCTTCCTGTGGGGACAAAATATGAAAGGATCTAGACCTAGTGCCCAAAGTGGTCCAGGTGGACCGCTAGGGGTCCACGGGAGACTCGACGGGGGCCTTGTTATCTTCACATCTTTACATTTTTGTCGAGTTTTGGGAATATGGTAGAAATGTAGCTGCAGGGGTCCACCGGAACCAGATACATTTTTTTTTAATTTTGAAAGTGGTGTATGAGCAAAATAAGTCTCGGAACCTCTGCTAGACAAACACCCAGTTGCAGAAACGAACTTTAAAATTTAATGTCGGCATTATCCCTAATGCTCCATTAAATTTATTTATTGAAGTGTCAAAAGAACACCTTAGCGTAGTTTTTACGTTGCACAAAACGACATTAGCACCCTGTCAATGCTAAAGAGACATTAGCTAGAACTGTTTTGTGTGACAACCTTAAATTTAATGAACTTTAAAGTTTTGTGTATGTCTCATTAACAAATGTCGTCCTTAAAAAATCTTTGTGCAACTGAGTGTTAGAGTACCAAATTTGGATTATAGCGGCTCAGTAGTTTTAATGTGAAAGCGAGACAGAGTTACTTTCGCATTTATTATACTACTTAACACGTTCACAGTCCCCATACATGGTTTTTCCCCAATCCCGTAAGTCCAGTTCAGTTATTCATGAATCATTCAATAAAATACGGCATGCTTTTACGATACTTCGTGTTATTACTCGTACCTTAGAAGTCCGCAAAATTCTTAATTATTTTCACAAGTCAATATGTTCAAAGATGTGTGAGCCTTGTGCCTCATATCGTTTTTATTTTCACCACCTGATACTTGACAGTAAATAAAAAATAAATAAATATCTTCAAATATTCGCACTAGCCCCATTTTAAGCAACTAATCCGACACTAGGTGACGGATTAATATATTTAACAGATAGATTAGAATACATATAAATATCCTGAATATATATTAACATCTAAGACTGGAGAAAAAATGCCTGAAATTTCATCACCCAAACATTTGCCCCCACCGGGGATCGGACCCAGAACCTTGAGACCGGCGTACAGACCACTCGACTACGGAAATCGTCAAATGAAAAATAGGCAGACCTAGTCATCTCATCTTGTTTGGTCTATATTATACGGGGTACATGAATAACATCACGCCTCTTTCCCCGAAGGGGTAGAGGTGTTTAACACCCACTTTTCGCCAAATATGTTTGGTCGAGCCTGGCGCCATGCACCGGGCAATGTGAGGCAAGCGATATTCACATTGAACTGTACACAAGTTTTATTCAAACTCAGTGGTACAGGCGATGGGATTGAACCCGCGATTCCCGCGGCCTCTCGAACGAGTGCCCCGTCCGTCCCAACTCGGCTACCGCTGCCGCTGTACGGGGTAGCTGAAACGAATTGGAAATTAATCGGAAATTGTAATAATCACTACACCACCGAATTGTTCACCTAAACATACTTGTAATTATTGTAAATATTAAACTGAATTTAAAGTGACCTCTTTTCTTTAACTTAAACATTACTGTGCAACTATTTTTACTATACTATATATACTATATAGTCGTTGTATGCTATGATGACAAGTTGTTACGCTTTTAACGCCTTGAGATAGAGTCGAAAGTTGAATGATGTAATCGCCTTCGTACATTTCAATATTTTTATTAAAGTAAGGCATTGACACAGATGCAGTCAGATGGAAGTTTTCATGCATAGGATGCGCTAGGAATTATTCCTAATTGTCACCCTGCTTTGTCCTCTTGGGGTGACAGAAAGAACAAAAATCTGATCTGTCCCCCATTTAGAGATCATCTTTTAGTGTCACCCCAAGGGGACAGAGCATGGGGACAGTTCGGAATAATTCAGACTTTTTGTTCATTCTGTTACCCCAAGCGGAAATTTGAAAAATCCTATAAATTCACTCTGTTTGTTTTAAAATAATCCATTTATTATTTGAAAAGTATCATGAAAACACGTGTAACTATAGCCTAATAGGGAAATTTTAAATGAAAGTTATTTTGCATACGAGTCTTATCTACATTTCCGTATTGCAATATTATTAACTAGTTATGATGTTGTCGTGTTTTTCATGTTCAAGCATTACTCATCTAAACCAATATCTTGTTGGTATGTGATTTGAAAAAAAAATAAGGTCAGCATCTTCGACACATTGCCCGTGGATAACAGATAGAGTGGGCGCGCCTTTTTGTCATTTAATGAGTTTGAGAAAACAATAAAAGCCAAATAAAAAATGAGTTTGACGTGATTCTTCGTATTGCTAATTGATCATATTCATATATATATAAATACATACAATCACGACTATTATCCCCTAAGGGTTAGTCAGATACAAGGCAAAAGCACCGCAAAATACCATTGCAGTCCGCGCTTCACCAAGCAGTGACTGCACTCAGCGTGACAGGTGGTGAGCCCGTCGCCGCTATAAGCTGGATGTTGTGCAGTTCTAAGTCCATTAGTCGCCTTTTACGACACCCAAGGGAAGAGATGGGTTGGTAGTTTTCTTTTAATGAGCCGCTACTACACGGCTAAGCGTAAAGCATCGGAAATCACGTTTCCCATAAAAATTGAGTTGCGCAACTAAAAAAATTTTTTATACCATGACATCTTATAGTACTAGGATTGCTTAAGAGCGCACAAACCATCTTGATAGTTGTGTTATGAAGAACTTGTGTTCAGGAATATTTTTTCATTTTTTCCAGCTCTGGCCCTCTGCGATTGGTCCAACCTTCAGCTGCGTCGTCGCAACTTAGCAAGACGGCATTGCGGTCCGAAACAACACACCGACAACTTCGCCCGCATTGGCACAGTCGCTACCTTCGAGTCTATTGAGCTTATTGACACACTGAAGACCATCACACGCACCACTGACGCCAGCATCAACCTAAAACCGATCCTAATGACAACTGCAATGAACATGTTTTCGCATTACATGTGTAATATCCGATTTGACGCCGAAAATGATTCTGAATTTAAGAAAATTGTTGATCATTTCGATGAGATCTTCTGGGAGATCAACCAAGGATATGCTGTTGACTTTCTTCCATGGTTGGAGCCTTTGTACAAGAAACACATGGACAAACTTTCCGGCTGGTCTCAAGACATCCGCTCTTTCATTCTCTCTCGTATTGTTGAACAAAGAGAGATAAATTTAGACACCGAGGGTCCAGAGAAAGACTTCCTTGATGGTCTACTCAGAGTTTTACATGACGATCCGACTGTAGATAGAAATACTATTATTTTCATGTTAGAAGACTTCTTAGGAGGACATTCTTCTGTTGGGAACCTTGTTATGCTCTGTCTGACTGCTGTGGCGCGTGATCCAGAAGTTGGCAGGAAGATCAAATCAGAAATCGATGGTTTGACGAAGGGAAAGCGAGCAGTAACTCTTTCTGATCGCAGCAACCTTCCCTATACAGAAGCAACGGTCTTAGAATGCTTACGATACGCTTCCTCTCCAATTGTACCTCATGTGGCTACTGAAAACGCAACCGTCGCTGGCTATGGTATTGAAAAAGGCACTGTGGTGTTCATAAACAACTATGAGCTGAACACTTCTGAAAATTACTGGAAAGACCCTCAAGCGTTCGACCCATCACGGTTCCTAGAGAAGACAAAGGTGCGTGTACGCAGAAACTCGCAATGCGATTCAGGTATGGAGTCAGATGGAGAACGAACTGGGCCTCTGAACAAAGTAATGGAGATGGAAAAGGAGGTGGTCTCAGTGAAGAAGAATATCCCCCATTTCTTGCCGTTCAGCATTGGTAAGCGGACCTGTATTGGTCAGACTCTAGTAACAACGATGAGCTTCGTCATGTTTGCAAGTATTATGCAAGAGTTTGACGTCAGAGCTGAGAACCTTGAAGATTTAAGACAGAAGCCAGCATGCGTAGCACTACCCAAAGACACTTACAACCTTTACTTATTGCCGAGGAAGCATTGATCTAATAATTTATTAAAAAAGATATTTTCGGTTTATGTAAATAATTCCATGGCGGTTTGAGCGTTGATACTGATTTGTGATGCGTTTTTGTTTTTTTAATTCTCGGGAATCTTCTTGAAGTTTCAATAGATTTCTGTACGATATATTTTATGTCCATTGAGCTAAATAAGTTTGCTAGAAAGGAGAAAAAATTATTTGCAAATGTAAAAATTCATTATTTTATTTGTTTATTTTGTTGCTGTGCGAATTCACCAATCCAACTTGAATTTTTACAGCTTTACTTTCTGTGTCAAGATTTTTTTTTTTCAAATGCATTGCTATTTAGGCAAATTTTATTTTCTTATACGCTTATTAACCGCCTGGATACCTACGCTCAAAATCTTAATTTATTTCTCAAAATAAGCGACTTAACATAGTTGTAAATTTTTTTGTCGAAACGGAAGCAAATTGACCTATAGAATCAACATATTTTAAGCATTTCTTGCAGTTCTTGTGATAGATAAAGTCTGTTGAAATATTTTTTTCTTTAATCTGACGGATTATTGTTGTTTCGTCGATATTATTAACGTTACTGTTGGTGTTTTAAGTTACTAATAATTGGTGAAGGTAAAACCGCACCAGACATGAAAAATATTCCTTCCACTGTTTTATATGGAATTAGTGGCTTCCCGTGGTTTCACCCGCGCGGCACCCGGACCCACGGGAATATCGGGATAATAAGTAGCCTTTGTTCAACAACCAGAAGTTAGTTTATTTTATTAAACACCATTGCACAGAAAAAGCTGGATGGGTTCTGACTGTCAAAAATCTTCAATATTTTTTTTACCCTAAATATAAAAAAAAGCGATATTATGCTTTTGGTTTTAAAATTATTTACAATATAGTCATATCTTTTACAATTTTTTTTAATATAAAAAATTTGCCCACATTCACTTTTCAGAATTTTTGACCAAGATCATTGAAGATATTGACAGATATTTTATATCTATAGATTTTGCCTGTGCTAATAAAAGTAATAAATTATTTACAAAAACTAACAGTTATCGTTTAATAACATCCACGTTTGTGCAAAGTTACTCTAACGCATGCTTAATGTCAACCAACACGCGAAAGCTTAGAGATTTCTCTCCATTTTAAGGTTATACACATTGCAAAGAAATGCGTGAGAGCGAGATGCTCTATATCGTTCTCTTTTCTTTTTACGGTGTTGGGGGGCGTAGTGATGTACCAGTGTCGATAACATGTGAATTGGAATTCCATTCCATTTATGACAAAATTTGAAAATATTTAAGTAGGTTTAGGAAATAAGAAATTAATTAATGTTAGTCAAAGTTTTAGTTCAATGATTTGAATGTAGAGAATTTTGAATTAAGTATTCTAAAATCCACTCGTTTTCGCTGCGAACATTAAATATTTGACATTTGTTCTATAAAAAAATCTGTCATAATCGAACTGTAACTGCCCGTAGCCAAAACGGCTTGATTTTGAATATAGGAACGGGGCATTGATATTTTTTGTATAATTTTTTAGTATTATCATTTTGCAACAAAATTGGGATATTTTAGACATCATTACTACCGAATAAAGTCAAACAATTATCGATACGAATACATCGATTGCGTGTCTCAACACTGTTCAGGCATTACTAGCAATGAGTATAACTTTAGTATTTCTTCAAATATGTTTAAACGACTGCATTCATCTTGGATTACTGATTTAGAATTAAGTTTTTACGCTTTTAAATGACTAGACTTAGAAAGGTAACCAATTATAACATAATATACTTCACTTCAGTTCCTTATTCTGGAATTTCGGAAACAAATTGACCAATCTTTATACAGGATTATTTTTAACGAATCAACCACCATGCACTATTAGGTAGGTAACATCATAAATAACAACATATGTTCTACGACTATTGATAATTTGACACATTTTACTTTCATACAAAAAAAAAAAATAAACATCAATTTCTGAACGTTCTTAGCTCTGTGCGAATCGCGCGCGAGTATTGTGTATCGCCTTTTTGGAACATAGACATACTAATGTCACGACAGTACATTATAACTTATAAAATCATTTTTAAATAATGAATTTATGGAGTTATGGTACAACTCGTAAAACAAATATTGTCTTTTATAATGTTATTAAAAATAATCCTGCATCTCTCTGTGTACTGGATAAGATTTTCCGAATCGAATCTGTGAACGAAGAGTTGATAATTCTAATTGGGTGCTACATTGATGAAACAAATTATCGAAAAAATTTATTTCTGACTCACCATAATGTCCTTTTTCCACAGCATTTAATTTCAGGATAAATTCTTTGGAAACGTACGTAAAAACGTCGTAAGTGCAATAGACCGTTGTAATCGCATTGCCAAATTTAGTTTTAGATATCATTATGCTTGCAGCTCATTAGATACACCACCTTAGTACCTATCAATGTAAGGTTTTATATACCCGTTAATTAATTGAACATAGGCTTGCGAAGACTTTCTTTTTTAATAAAATGATTGGAATAGGACTTCAAATAAATAAATATACTAAAAAGTTTTTTTCGTCAATGTACAATTAACAAAAAATTTTTTCAGAGTGCCAGAGATATTTGATTTTATTTTCTAGTTTTCTTTGTAATTAATTACAAATTTTGAGATGAAGTTGTAATTTCGTCTTTAATACTAAAGCATTTGTAAACTATTGGTTTTCGAATTTAGTGACGAAAGAGCGTGTGAGTAATTTTTGTTTTTTTTTTCATATTTTATAACAAAAAAACCTTGGAAATCCTATAGTTTTGTTTAAAGTTAGAATCTTAGTCATTTAGCCGCGTAAATTAGATAAATTAGATTAGTGTACTGAGAATTAAAAACCGCATTTACGTAGTGTAGACAATGTAGTAGAAAATAATCAATTTTTATTGTGAAAAATGAACGATCTAGTTATTTTATTTCATTTTTTCTTTAGATTTACTTCAACAAAGTTCCTGACATGATAGATAAGCCTTTGTAATGATATTTCGTTCAAGAATGCAGTGAATCTTATTTTTTCAAACCAACCGTAACCAATTAAAACACCTGTAATATTTTTTTTTTACAAATCCGTCAAATTCTACCTTAAAATAAGTTTGAATTGTAAAAATCATGGTGAAAACACCGTTGACTCGTGCACTGAAACTTACTGCATTCTTAACGCGAACGGGCTAATTATAGAGGTCCGAATTGGAGTTTTATTGTCATTGTAATAACACACAAAATTGAGTACGCACGCCTGTTTAACTCTTAGTATGAGTAATTTGTTTACTGTGAGAAGTTTTTCATTGAAATTTACAAATATGAATATATCCAAATGGGTTTATCTGTATATTACCTCAAATATAATCACTCACATGATATTCAACTATTGTATGACATTGTATTTTGACATAAAATCTATGTATTTTAAAGTAATTCTTTTCCCAAAAAAAAGAATTGTACTTGATTTGTAAATTCACTCTTTCTAACTATCGACTATCTCTTTCGATCTAGAAGGTAGTTATAACGCCATCTATTTTTAATGACAACAAACTTCGCATTCATATATTAAAAAGAAATAGTAGACTTAGATACAATTGTAAAAAATCAACATTCATTTTAAGAGTGTTAGTAAGTTAATTTTGTGGTTGTTTAGAGAAATGATTATTTAGGTATTGAAATTATAGATTTTTATTTGCAATTACTACTTGGTTTTATTTAATCTGTGACACCTAACATCATACCATTGAGATCAAAACAGATTGACCGACGTGCCTATTAAGCCACTAGTGTTATAGCACATGTGCTGTCAAACTATGACTGGTCTGAAAATTATCGATATAGACATACAATTTAGCAGGTATCATCACTATGTTCTTAGAGAAAATGCCTATATTATGAGCAATCCGTGGTACCAGGGTGCAGGGGTTTTTGTTAATATTACGGGTCTATAGGTATTTAAGATCTTACATACACACGTCAGTCAAACCACAGAATAAATGGGTAAAAAAAAAGTAACAGAAGTCTTATCTCGTGTATGTACTTTTACGTGCAAAAATAGGTATACTCTTTTGACAGTTATCCTCTCATCTGTGGATCAGACTCCAGGAGGCTGTGACAAGCGGAGTTTATTTTAAAAGGGGTTTATTTAAGCGAGTGACTGTACATTAAAGTTTTAAGGGTCGATTTCTCAATCCCCAGATAAATCTATCTGTCAGTCAAATGTTAGCTCTGTCCCTTTTCTTTTTATAACTTTAGAAAGTGACAGTGATAATTTTAAATGGCGGATAATTTTATCTGAGGATTGAGAAATCGGGCCTAAGTGTCAAAAATATTTAACTTAGGTTATAGTATTATTTACTACTAGCTGTTGTCCGCGACTTCGTCCGCATGGTTTTTGTTTTTTAACTATCCCACGGGAACCCTTTAATTTTCCGGAATAAAAAGTATCTAAGATGTTGACCGGGGATATAAGGTATCCCTATGCACAATTTTCTTGAAATCGGTGCAGTCAATTCGGAGATTAGCCCGCACAAACAGACGAACAGACAAAGAAACTTTTAAAAATTAAAAAAAAAACTTGTATTTTCCTCTTGTTACAACCCCCTTACTAGATTTTAAGCATTTTTATCTAATATTTGACTTCTATAGTTTGTTTTATTAATTAAAACAAATTGGTGTTTTTATTCTCTCTTAGCAATTTGTCCGTAACCATTAAGTTTCGGAACATTCTTATAAAATAATTGCCTCTTCTAAAAATAGACCATATATTTGAGCTCGTATTATTTAATTTTGATAATTTTTTGTAAGTTCAATTGTGTTAAAATTAGACACAAAGACAATTATTTTTAACTGCCTCCCGAATACATCATTTAATTTGCATTAACATAAAAACGATGAATAATTTTTATCAAGCGTGTTCACACACATATTGGTAAAGCTTGTCTAATGATACATGCCAAATATTATTATCTCTGGATTTGTCGTTGTAAAGAAAACTGATAAAATGTTAGTATGTAAAATGCAGACATCCCCAAAATCTCCATACAAAACACCAATTTCATAGGTAAGGAATTATGTATAGATTATTAATAAGGGCGAATTCGACCTAATTTCGATTAGCTACACTTGGTGCTGCACCAATAATGCTTTAGCTGACAGATACGTATTCGGTCAAAAATTCAGCCGTGTACGCAGGACTCTATCACTAGAGCAGATTCGATCAATAAAATTTAAGCATCTATTGGTATCAGGGGGATATAACATTTTTTTCTTTGTCTGTTTGTACGGGCTAATCTCCGAAATGGCTGGACCGATTACAATATAATTTTGCAAGGTTTATATCCCTAGTCAACAACTTTGATACTTTTTATACCGGAAAATTATAGGGTTCCTGTGGTATAGTTAAAAACCATAGTAACCGCGGACGTAGTTGGCAACAGCTAGTACAAAATAAGAAGCTTCTTATTATTTCAGTGTTTCAGAGACCCAATATATCGATGTTGCCCTCTTTGTATTAGGTCCTTACCTATGAAATTGGTGTTTTGTATGGAGATTTTGGGGAATTCTGCATAGAATAGAATAGAAATCATCTATCATTATCATTAGACAAGCTTTAGTAATATGTGTAATATCACACTTCATAAAAATTATTTATCGTTTTTAAGTGAATGCAAATAAAATGATGTATTCGGGAGGCACTTAAAAAGAGTTGTCTCCGTGTCCAATTTTAACACAATTAAACATACAACAAATTATCAAAACAAATCAAAAGAGCTCAAAAATATAATCTATTTTTAGGCGAGGTAATTATTTTTTAGGAATACTCTGAATCTTAATAGTTACAGACAAAATACTAAGACAGAAAAAAAACACCAATTTCATAGGTAAGTACCCAATATTTCTAGTCACTCACTTAGTAATGTATAGAATTTTGATGTCTGAAATGGATTAATCACAAAACACATTTTTTAAGCTCGCTCTGGATTTAATTATTAATCAAATTTTTGCGCTTACTCAAATTAATACCGCTCAAGTAAATAATACAAGTCATCATCAGTCGCAAAGTTATTTTTATTTTATCATTTTATTATCCTCCTTATAAAATACGCTCAACCTGATTTCGAAATATAATTATTTATACATTAGCTGCTGTCCGCGACTTCGTCCGCGGTTACTGGATTTTTAACTATCCCACGAGAACCCTTTAATTTTCCGAAATAAAAAGTATCTAAGATATATTCGGAATCGCCATGTAAAATTTCATTGAAATCGGTCCACCCATTTCGGAGATTAGTCAGTACAAACAGACAAACAGACAGAGAAACAAAAAATTAAAAAAAAACAAAACACGACGACCTCCGTGGTCGAGTGGTCTGAATGCCGGTCTCAAGGCGTCGCCATCTCGAGAGGTTCCGGGTTCGATCCCCGGTGGGGGCAAATGTTTGGGTGATGAATTTTCAAGCATTTGTTCTCCAGTCTTGGATGTTTATATATATTTATATATATTCAGGATATTTATATGTATATCTATTAAATATATTTATCCGTCATCTAGTGTCCGTAACACAAGCAGCGTTAGTTGCTTAAAATGGGGCTAGTTGATAGGTGTGAATGTTTGAAGATATTTATTTATTTATTTATATGTCATTACTTTTACCACTTAAAGAACACCCCAGTCTTGGCGCCTATCACAGTGGGACACAGGCCTTCATGATAACGAAACACCTAAGGAATATGGGGCGTAACACCACCACGCTGGCTCAATGTGGGTTGCAATAGCGACCGGGACATAAGGTCTGGCTATCACTGCGAACACCACGCGATTTTTCTACTAACAATAGACTTGATACCGTGGCTTCCGAAGCACGGAGGAGTTCGAGCTCCCAAGGTTTTGGTCACCCATCCAAGGCCTGACCATGGCGAAGGTAGTGTCGGGATCGATTAATGAAATACGGAGAAATACGTGAGATTATTATATTTAAACGGAAAATAGTAAAATTTTTACACATCACATTAAAAGTTACATTTTACATCCCCCGAAACAAAAGCAAGCATGGCCTACTCGATATACAATAATCTTTTTTTACTTTAATAGGGCGACCATGAAGGCCGAATCACTACAGTAGCTTGGTTTTCGATAACGAAAGCCAAAGCGTACGAATCACTTAAAAAAGGTAGTCACGTGACATGAGTGTATCTGTTTGTAGGTACGTGTGTCACATAAGTAATCGTTTTAAAAGTCACGGTCACTTTTCAATAGTTTATTTACAGAATTGCGAATTTGCTCATGATATTCTTCAGGTTCCCTATCTGTTTGCATAATAATTATGAATTGGCATAATGGAATCTATACTAAAGATAATACGCATAATTGATTTTGGCATAAACTTTTATGTATAATTATTTACACGTAATTACAAATGGCATAACCATCTTAGGGCATAATTAACTGTTCGCATAAAATTTTTGAAATTATAAAAAAAAAATTATCTTAAAAATATCGTTAAGCCGTTGGTCCCGGTCGCAATTGCAACCTTTTCCCACCAAACCGCATTGGGCCAGCGTGGTGGTGTGAGAGCACCCTGGGTTTTAGTGTGTTCGAGTCCCACATACATTTCCTATTATGCATTTCCCAGGGATAAAAAAAATCGTGGTGGTGTTACGGCCCATATGTGTTTCTCCATGTAGGAAGGCCTGTGTCCAACAGTGGGACGGAAGTCAAAGTGTAGAGCCCATTGATGGCCATAGTCTCCCCAAGAATCTCCACAACTCGCGGTCCTGCGCCGCCAGCATCCAGCGAGTTCTCGCGACCTTCAGATCGTCGGCCCACAACTAACAACGATATAAATCATTCTTCAGACTCGTTTGCAAGAACCAAGCGAATTTGCTCACAGAATTTAGAAGTAAGTAGGGTGACCTCGCTTAATGCGCGATACACTGAGTAAAATACATTACAAAATAAAAATTCCGTAATGTAAGTGGGGACAATTTTGCTGCATTATCACTAGCTATATTATGATACCAAATAAAGATTTTCTTTCTTTTTTTCTAATGAAAAACACTATATTGTATTTTAAACATTTTTAAAACTTGAATTATTAACTCAAAAATAAAATTTAATGTGTAAAATTTAATGTGGTGGAATTTAAATTTAATTGTAAAGTTTTTAAGCAAAAGCAATAAAAGCGACAGTAGCAGGAACACAATAACTGCGAAAAATGAAATCGACTTAACAGCAAATAACAGCGAATAAAGACTAGGCTAGTATTTTAGACGAGTTGCGAGTAATTTAGTAGCTAAACGTGTCTGAACTCCAAAAATGTAGTCGAGTTGTTTAGTAGGGAGTTTAGTCGAGTCAATCCATTTTATTTTATTTTTTTTAGTCGAGTGGCGAGTGGCTAAACGTGTCTGAACACAAAAAAATTAGTCGAGTAGTTTAGTAAAGGAGTTTATTGCGAACGATTTTTGGGCAGTAGCGAGTATTTTAGCCCACTCACTTGTTTACTGTACTAAAACAATGTGAACGGTTTTAGGGCAGTGGCGAGTATTTTAGATACTAAATTACGCGCCACTCGACTAAAATACTAGCATAGTCCCAACAAGGCTTAACTGCGAATGACAGCATAAAGTCCCAGGCAGATACTTAAAAATACGCCTTAAAACGTTGTCATGTTCGTGTAAAACTACCCACATTACAAAAATATTCACGTTATCATACCTCTCAACGTGTAAACAAACGTTGCGGTATTGGGGGGCCGGTTAATTCTTCCGGTGAGTGTAGAATAGAATACAACCATTCTAAAGAAAGCAGTTTCTGAAACTAAGGTTTAAAGACTTTTATTTCTCATAAAAAACGATTATATTAATGAAACAAAATCGCGTATATCGCATTAATAAAGTTCAACTCAAGAGACAGGCAGTACATACCTAAACTCACGCCCTTTTCCCATAGGGGTAGGCAGAGATTACTTCTCTCCACTTGTGTGATAACATATTTCTTTAGTTTTATCAACTTTCATTACAGTCTTCATACATGCTCGGCGATTTCTGGAAATTGCCTTTCTTCAGAACGCTTTCGGTCGAAAATGATCACCAAGGTCTGCTCCGTCCCATATCTCCTCGCACTTTACATTCAGTGGACAGGGACAGGCAAGGGGCAGGCAGGCATTCAGGGAAGGAATTGGCAATACAAAAATATTTTTCGAGATGGTTTTCATTTTTCTGCTCGGGTTTAATGCTCAAACACACAAATAGTTTTGCTTCAGTTAATAGCGTTATTATAATTGTAAGCATATTATTGTAATTGTAGCGAACACAACGAAAAGGAAAACTATGAAATGTTTATCCTTGTATTAATTATAGTGTAGTCACACTACACACGGCATTGACATTGAAGCCATAGTGAAAATACAAAAGTAAAATAAATTCATGCAAACGATTTTCATAATTAGTTAGGTTAGGTTTCATTCTTAATTGATTCATCCTTTTTAGTATGTTGTTTTAAGTCTTTGTCATTGAACAGTCTCTCGATTCATAATAATTTTCTATATATTCTTTTTTTACTCCATTTTTCATTTATTTTTCTTCGACAAAAATTTTTCCTTTTAGCTATCGATAACATTTTTGGTTCTGTAATTTGTACAAATTTATAAGTATCGTTGTTTTCTTGTTGTTTTAAATAAATTTAAAAATATGAAATTACTTATTTAGATTTAGTGTTAAGATTAATGTTTTGCTTATCTAATTAAATTAATTTTGGTTGTAAGTACTAGATCGGTCTGCTTCTAAAACTGAAAAAAACGGGATCGGAGAACTCATATGTAGATTTTTTTCTATAGAGAAAATAGTTTTAATTTATGTTTTGGTCTTGGCCAATGACTTCATTAAAAAGTGACCTTGAATATAAGTAAGAACAAGAACAATGGGTAGTATATTGGAAAATCTTATTAAAACATCGAATTTTCACGAAGTATCGCCTTTCAAAGTGAGAAGTTTTTTACAATGAAAACTAACACTACATGTACTGATGGTAAGTGGAGGTGTCTTTAGAAATTTTCGTTTAAATGCTCTTTAAATTCGTTTAAATACATAAATATCTTCAGACATTCACAACTATCAAATAGCATAATTTTAAGCAACTAATACTGCTTGTTTTACCGATACTAGATGACGGATAAATATACTCAATAGATAAAACCATTTAACTATTCATGAAAATATACAATACAAATATAAACATCCAAGACTTGAGAACAAATGCCTGTATCCTTCACACAAACATTTGCCCCCACCGGGGATCGAACCCAGAACCTCTCGAGATGGCGACGCCTTAAGACCGGTGTACACACCACTCGGCCACTGAGGTCGTCAAAATTCAAATGCTATTCATTTCTCTTGTTTAAAATTGTATTTTTTTCTGGCGAACTCGCATACTTTCTGAATGTGTACTATGGCATAATGGAACCGTCATAAAAGCGACTACGGTCGCATTCGCAGTTTTTATTTAAACTCAGTATTACGCTGGCTGTCACAAGAAGCGCATGTGAGTGTCCCTTCATTCTTTTATTTACGAAAATAATCACGATTTCTTTTCTTGTGAAGCGTTTATTTACTTTTTAAGTTAAATAGGTTACCGTTCTACTGTTTTTATGGTAATTTCTTACGTTTTATACGTAATTTTATTAGTTTTTGCGGATAATTAGTGGAAACCGACTTAAAAAACAATGTGCCTAACTGTTAACTGTTTTAATGTAAAAAACTTCACGCTTTTGTTCTTATCAATGGAATCATTGTGTGTTTTATGAATATTGTTTGTGTTTTATCTGTTTTTGTGTTAGATAATTTGGTGTTTTGTGCCGGTTTTTCACCATCTAACTGATAAATTCAAAATTGAGGCAGTACTGGCATCTGATAGTTAATTATCTCAAAATAATCTGGCGTAGTGGTTGTGCTTCGGCTTTCGGAAAACAAAGCTAGCTTCGCCATGGTCAGCCCGTGGATGGGTGACCAAAACTTTGTAATCTCGAGCTCCTCCGTGCTTCGGAGGGTACATTAAACCCTCAGTCATTGTTTCCGGTGGTTGCGACAGTTTCTATCTACTAATCCGCATTGTGACTCATATCGTGAGAGATCGTTTTATTCTGGTTTTACTCAATGAGAATACCCACAAGATATAAAAACAGTAAAGTAAACTTATTGGCCGAGTGGTCTGCACGCGAGATTCATAGTATTGTGATCTCTGAGAGTCCGGGATCGAATTTAAAAGTTAAACATTATTAATACTTTTCAAATGTAAATTTCATTTGATTTGATGATTTTATCATTAGGCTAGTTGTAATATTCCCAAACTAGATGTTGCCCGCGGTTCCTATAGTTTTTTAACTATCCCACGGGAACCCCTTTATTTTCCGGATTAAAAAGTATCTAAGATGTTGGACAGGGATATAAGGTATCACTAGGCAAAATTTCATTGAAATCGGTCCAGCCATTTCGGAGATTAGCCCGTTAACAGACAGAGAAACAAAAATTAAAAAAAAAAAAACTTTTTTGGTATTTTTCCTCTTTTTATGTCCCGCTGACATGGTTTTAAGCATTTTTTTTCCATGTACAGACATTCGACCTGTACAGTTTTTTTATATGTATTTAAAGATTAAGCGGGAATAGTAACACCAAGCTGAGCTGAAACAATTGGTCGAATCTGCCCTATGTCAATCGAGACATTGACACATTCGTGCGCGAAAAACTGCGTACTCCATTAAAATAAAGTTACTCGCGTGTAGCCAAATATGAAAAAACTAGGATATCTATTCGGCTCCGCCCTTAGGACAGATTCCACCAATCGTGTGAACTCAGTTTGGTATTACTATTCCCGTGTTACTAATCTCAATTTGGTCGAATTCACCCTAAATAAAACACCTGTGCGCAAGCTTATTAACTAATGTAAAAGCTAGCTTAAAGTTGTGAGTATCGGAAGTTATAAAAACTATAATGAATAATAAACTGAAAATTAAATTAATTAGATACCTCAATAGAGATAGGTCCTCCCTTGCATACTATTGTTATAAATGGAAGTTTTATGAACTTGTGAACTGGCGTAGTTTATCGCTTTCACGAAAATTTGTGAAATGCTTTTGACGTTCATAAGCATGTGCTAAGACGCATCTAAATTGAATAAACGATATTGAATTTTATTGTTATAAATGTCTGTATTTATTTTTGCCTGTTTATATGATTGTTTATCAAAAAGTGTTTAATTATTGAATAATTTAAGAACGCGTGCTTACGAATTAATTATACATACATACATATAATCACGACTATTATCCCCTAAGGGTAAGACAGAGTCTAGGCAAAAGCACCGCAAAAGCACTCTGCCATATTCCGCGCTTCACCAAGCAGTGACTGCACTCAGCGTGACAGGTGGTGAGCCCGTCGCCGCTATAAGCTATTGGATGTTGTGCAGTTCCAAGTCCATTAGTCGCCTTTTAAGACACCCAAGGGAGAAATGGGTTGCTAGTATTCTTTAAATGAGCCGCTACCACACGGCTCAATCAATTTTAAATTATTAAAAATTTTTATTTTTGTTCTAGTGGATTCTTCAAGAATTATTCTTAAGAGGATTAACAATACGTTTTTTTATCTTTAACAAATGCTGACAATTTTGACTGAGAGCTGGCCACGGGCCTTTCTACATGGAGAAGCTTATGAGGAGTATGGGCCGTAACACCACTCTGGCCCAATGCGAATTGGTGGGTAGACGTTGCTATAGCGCCCGGGACCAACAGCTTAACGTGCCTTCCGAAGCACAGAAAAACTTGAGATTACAAATTTTTGCTCACCCATCCAAGGGCTGACCATGGCGACAGTAGCTTCGTTTTTTATATCAAAAGCCAAAGCGAAAATCACTACGGGAAGGAGCTCCTCCACCTGTATGTATGTTTTTGAGTAGTGACGTGGGGACGAAGAGCCTATTATTTCGACCTATAAGTATAAATAGGCTCTACCTATGAAATTGCCTTTATTTTTCTCTCTTGGTATTTGTCTGTAACTATTAAGTTTCAGAATATTCTTAAAAAATAATTACCTCATTTAAAAATAGACCATATTTTTGAGCTCTTTTGATTTGTTTTGATAATTTGTTCTAAGTTTGATTGTGTTAAAATTAGAAACGAAAACAACTCTCTTCTACCGAATACATAATTTGATTAGCATTCCCTTAGAAACGATAAATAATTTTTATGAAGAGTGATATCACACATATTGCTAAAGCTTGTCTAATGATACATGCAAATATCGTTATGAAGAAGTTTAAAAAAATGTTAGTATGGAAAATGCAGACTTCCCCAAAATCTCCATACAAAACACCAATTTCACATATTATAAAGACCTATTATTGTTGTCCGCTACTAGTATACAAATCAACATTAGACGAGTTGAATCAGTTTTGAAATATATGTAAAATTTTTGTTCTTAGTAACCATTTAAGGTAATGAAAGGCTCTGAGTGCGGCAGTTAGATTAAAAAGCGATATATCCATGATAATATTCTTCTTCTTCTTCTTGCCCTTTTCCCACTCTAGGTGGGGTCGGCACAGCATGTCTTCTTCTTCCATTCTCCTCTGTCACTCGTCAGCTCAGCATACACTTCTTTTATCCTCATATCATTCTTCACGCATTCAATCCATCGCTTCTTTGGTCTTAATATTATCCATCGTTTATAATATTATCCATGATATTATAAACGCGAAAGCAACTCTGTCTGTCTCGCTTTCACGTCAAAACTACTGAACCCATTTAACCGAAATTTGGTACACAGATAGTCTAGAGCCTGAGAAAGGACATAGGCTACCTTTCATCCCGAAATTTATATGTAAACGGGTGCCTTACGGGTGAATGTTAAAAAAATTAAAATAACGCCTCCCAGAATGATAGACTTTACGCCACTATGAACTTTGCTTCTAATAATAGAGTAGGAGTAAATTATCACTTCCACCAACCAAATTTCAGTGTTGAATAGCCTATTTATTGAGGAAGGCTAGGCTTTAAGGCTACATACCATCACACTATCTCAAAGTAACTATTCTACGTGGACGAAAGCTAGCAAAAGCAAGTCTAGTATACCTATATGAAGAAGTTAAAAGAATAGTACCTATATACCTAAGGAATTATATACATAATTTGCATGTAAAAACCATCCACGAGGACTACTGCAGACAAACTGTTACAAATTTTTAACAGTTTGGCAGATAAATGTAAATGATAACGCACTGTTTATTATTGGAATAAATAAAAACTAAAAGAGTAATGAAAAAAGCATGTACCAACTGCTTTTCTTGCCTAGCATGTCGTAAAAGGCGACTAAGGGCGTATTGGGTACTGACTCTGTGATTGTGTAGGCGATGAGCTAGCCACTCGTTACTACTCTTTCACGATTTTTCATCTGACCAAACCCAATTTTTGCATGGCTAAATGAGGTCTTCAGGAACACAGTGCTTCTTGGACTCTGCCTACCCCTTCGAGGATTATAGACGTGATTGTATGTATGTAAAAAAGTAATAACCAATCAATCAAACCTTTACTCACACCGAATCGATATTTTTGTTTAGAATTCGAGCTAAGTCGATTTGAAGAAGAGTTTTTGGCAAATGTCCATGACACTGATCGATTATATTGTTTTCGTGTGGAATGGCACATTCTTCTTTTTATTTCTAATCACATGCATGACAACACTGTGAGATGGGGTCGCCAAGTGCCAATATGATACTAGGATCGGACTCCAGTAGTCGGCCACCCATTGTGAGATATTTTGACAGGACCATGTTTTAATGATACAAATATTGTTAAAAAGGGTCATAAAAAATAACCTTATCCTAATATCTCTCAGAATACATTTCCTGTGAATTGATAATTTATCCTTTTCCTAGATTATATACATTTTTGGTAACATTATATTGTTGCCCAAATAATTATCTTGCAGCGCAAATGATTATCTTGCTGTCCAATAAAAATATTTTGTTGCCCAATTAATTATTGTGCTGACCAAATTATTATTCTGCTGACTAAATAATTGTTTTGCTGCCCAAGTAATTATTTTGCTGGATAATATTTGTTTTCTACCCAAATGAATTTTCGGCTGACCATTTTGTTGCTGGCCAAATAATTAAATGGCTGCCCAGGCATTTATCCCTTCATGCAATACAGGAAATAATATTATTATTATGAAAAATAACGAAGAAATACAGGGGTATATCTTTACTACAAGACTTGGTGGCTTCCGATATAAAAAAAGCTACTTTCGCCATGGATGGGTAACCAAAATTTTGTGATCTCGAGTGCCTCCGTGTATCGAAAGGCACGCTAACCAATCCGCATCGGGCATAACGCAAAGCGAGCGTTATTTATTTATTTATAATATACATACAACAGGTCATCCATACTAATACGAGTATTATAAATGTGAAAGTAAGTCGGTCTGTCTGTCTGTCTCGCTTTCACGTCAAAACTTCTGAACTAATTTAACCAAAATTTGTTACACAGATAGTCTAGAGCCTGGGAAAGGACATTACCTTTTATCCCGATATCCCCATGGGAACGGGTGCCATGCGCGTAAATGTAAAAAAAATTTAATAGCGCCTCCTAGAAAAAGGAAGGATATATTAGGTCCTTACCTATGAAATTAGTGTTTTGTATGGAGATTTTGGGGAATTCTGCATTTTCTATACTAACATTTTATCAGTTTTCTTCACAACAACAAATCCAGAGATAATAATATTTGGCATGTATCATAAGACAAGCTTTAGTAATATGTGTAATATCACACTTCATAAAAATTATTTATCGTTTTTAAGTGAATGCAAATAAAATGATGTATTCGGGAGGCACTTAAAAAGAGTTGTCTCCGTGTCCAATTTTAACACAATTAAACTTACAACAAATTATCAAAACAAATCAAACGAGCTCAAAAATATAGTCTATTTTTAGACGAGGTAATTATTTTTTAGGAATACTATGAATCTTAATAGTTACAGACAAAATACAAAGACAGAATAAAAACACCAATTTCATAGGTAAGGACCCAATATTTACGCCACTATGAATTTTGATTCTAATAATAGAGTAGGAGTAAATTTTCAATTCCACCAATTGAGGCTACTGTTCCAATTTGAAAGAATCTTTCAGTTTTGAATAGTCTATTTATTGAGGAAGGCTATAGGCCACATACCATCACTTTATCTCAAAGTAATTATTCTACGTGGACGTAGTCAATTGTTTTTATTCATACGGTATACTCCTCATATGTTTCTTCTTATAGGCTGATGATGACAATGACGATTGATCTTTACAAGGGGAAACATATAACCGTCACAGGGCATTATGGAACATCCATAATCTGTAATTCAAATCATAATTCCAACAGACAGGAAAGATGTTACCACTAAATAGATAAGCAATAGTCCACTACTATGAATATAAAGGGTATTTGAAATAGCTCTTATAAACACTTACTAATGACTCGTGATGACTTATTAGATTAGATAGTCAATATGAATGTTGAGTACCACTTCAAAGGCTGCTTTGAGCGTATCATTTTAAGATTTATTGTGATATGTTTATATGAGAGTTGCGCCGAATAGTGGTTTCGCCAAATCCAAATATTATTCGGTTTAATCTTTACATATAATAAAACTGTATAGGTCGAATGTATGTACATAGAAAAAACTTCTTAAAACCAAGTCAGAGGGATGTCAAACCAAATGAGGAAAAATAGGTAGGTACCTACCATAAAATTATTTTTTAATATTTTTTTTGTTTCTCTGTTTGTTTGTACCGGGCTAATCTCCGAAATGGCTGGACCGATTTCAATGAAATTTTGCATGGTGATTCCTTATATCCCTGGTCGACATCTTAGATACTTTTTATCCCGGAAAATTAAACGGTGCCCGTGGGATAATTAAAAAACCATTGTAACCGCGGACGAAGTCACGGGCAACAGCTAGTGTTCTTATATTATTGTGTATAATTATTTATGTAGGTATATTTAATGTCATTGCACACAGCTGTTTTGTGTTTATTATAAATAAACACGTCACTATGTGTAAATATTTATAGACATTTCGTTTTATCTACTGTTCCGTAGTAACGTCACTACCAAAATAAAAACCTGAGTCAAAATCGTTTCTGAAATCGTAATTCTCGGCCCACTCCCTTGGGGTTATGGGCGCGAGGATATATTTACGATGTAATCAAATATAGTCGTCGTCGTCATATATACATCCTGCTGAGCACAGGCCTTCCTATTGGGATTAGAGATGATCTGAGCTGAGATCTTCAAAATTGAGTTGCAAGATTTTACCCGAACATACATACATTTTGTGTCCCGTGTTGGTCCTGGACACAAAAGGAAAGTACCAACTGCTTTTCTTGCCTAGCATGTCGTAAAAGGCGACTAAAGGCGTATTGGGTACTGGGTATGTGATTGTGTAGGCGATGAGCTAGCCACTTGTTACTACTCTTTCACGAATTTTCACCTGACCAAACCCAATTTTCGTATGGCTAAATGTGGTCTTAAGGAACACAGTGCTCCTTGGACTCTGACTACCCCTACGGGGATTACAGGCGTAATTTTATGTATGTATACATACATACAATGCAAGTTAAATAAAAGCTATTTTCTCGGCCGTTTTCTCGCTCGGGAAGCTGACCAGAAATCTAGTTTAACCTTAGATCTATGGTCAAAATTAACCAATAGCATTGCTTAAAATCTCCCCTCTCCCCCACTCCCTGGCTTCGCATTAGTGCGTATTTGAAGTTTTTAAAATCCAGCCTGATTCCAGGCAGTTCAGTTTACGGCATAAACTGGCTGGTTCTTTTTAGTATTATGACATACTTTTAGCTGAATAGTTTTTTATTTAACAAATCCAGTCAATAAAAATTACTCAGTAGGTAATTAGCGTAAACTGAAAAGCTTACTTGTCAATGTTGACAGTTACAACGTTTCAAATATGACAAATAGGCGTTCATAGTGGGATGCCTGCCAAATTCCAGGCAGAAGACGGCTGCGGGTCACGTGACCGCTGACTCGCTGGCAATAGGTGGTCATCATACAAAAAATCCAGTTAGTTCAGCTTATGGCGTGAACTGCCTGGAATTAAGAGCCCCTAATACGGCCCCTGGAAGTTCACGGACCCAAAACATTTAATTAACTCCAAAAATATGTAAAGAAAGAAAGAAAGAAAGAAAGAAAAACATTTACTCCGACACAGACACGAGACATTATACGGACATAAAGAATATATACATAGCTAAAACATACATAAACATACATACATACACATAATCACGACTACCATTTCCCACGGGTAAGTCAGAGACTTGGCAAAAGCACCGCAAAAGTAGGATATTGCCATAGTCCACGCTTCACCAAGCAGTGACTGCACTCAGCGTGACAGGTGGTGAGCCCGGCGCCGCTATAAGCTATTGGATGTTGTGCAGTTCTAAGTCCATTAGTCGCCTTTTACGACACCCAAGGGCAGAGATGGGTTGGTTGGTAGTATTCTTTTAATGAGCCACTTCCACACGACTTTCTAATATGTAAACACAGACAGTCAATGACTCTTATTAGAAGGAAATCAAGATTGTTATCTACAAAATGTGTATTGTGTACATACATATACATACATATTTTTGTACTAGACTGTACAAACACGACCAAAACTCGTACTTATCTACCTGACCTTACTTTTCTTGATGTTGGTAAAAATTAAGCAATTAAGAATTAGGTTTTACCAGAAGGAAAATTTAATTTTAATATTCCCAAATATTTTTAATTGTATACTTTTTAAATATTCTAAAGATGAAGAGTTTGTTTGGTTGAACGCGCTAATCTCAGGAACTACTGGTTCAGTATTAGGTAACTCATTTATTGAGGAAGGCTATAGGTATAGATTCGATTTCCTGCAAAGCCACCTTCATCTTCTGAAAGTCACTCGCCCTCAAAATCAAATCAAAAATAAATTCGTGCACTTAAAATCGTCAACATTTTACATAATATGCATTTTACAAAATAAATCAATATGTAAAGATTAGAGACCATTGTATTAAAGTTCATTACCGCGAGCGCTTGTAACAAGTACATCCACAGCACAGTACGAGTACATCTTTGAGCGTTATTCAAATAAATGTCATTGTAGTAATTAATGTTTCTTTCATTTGTCAAAATCAAAATAAAAAATAATTTTATTTCATAGGCTAAGTTCGGCACTTAAAATCGTCAACATTTTACATTATTATGCATTTTACAAATAAATAGTTTATTATGAATTATTTTAAAATTATAGTATTAAATTAAACCATTGTATTAAACTTCATTACCGCGAGCGCTTGTAACAAGTACATCCACAGGACAGTACAAGTACTTCGTTGACTGTGCTTGTAATCGATACAAGCGGCCGGAATCCGAGAGTAAGGCTTTTCGCGAGAAGAACCCGGCAAGAAACCCATGAAATGAGCCCCTTTTTAAATAGCCAATCATAAAATTTTTGCCATTTTCAAATATATTTTTACATTATTTCTTAATTTCTATAAGTCCATCAAAATAACATGCGTATGATAACAGTAGTACTACATAACTATTTCCACACCATTTTATTAAAATATTATCCTCACATCCACTTTAACGACGTTAAGCCAGCGCTTCGAGTTATTTAATTTGAAAAACCTTTTTTGTTTCAGAAAATGCCCGTCGAAGCCTTACACGCCGCTTTTGAGAATGCAGGCAAGAACCCTGGTTTAGAAGTGTGGCGTATTGAGGTGAGTGGTGCACATTTTTTTTATAACACTCCTGGTAATACCAATCGGGAAGCAATTATTTGGTTAGACATTTTAATTATTTGGTCAGCAACAAAAAGGTCAGCCGATAATCATTTGTGCAGCAAATAAATACATATTTTGTCTGCAATATAATTATCTGGTCAGCAAAAAATTTTTTGGTCAACAGAATAATTATTTAGTCAGCAAAATAATTAATTGGCCAGCAAGATGCTGACTGTTAAGAAATATTTGCCGGCAATAAGTTGCTGCCCAATTAGTTATTTTGTTGATCAAATTTGAATATTTTGCTGACCCTTTAAATAACACCCATACCCATTTGTCTTTAGTTACATTCATGTGCAAAAATATATACACATGAAACGGGTGATAGTCCTTATTCGCTTACACATTAACGAGACAGAGATTCATGAATGGAATTCATTCCTGAATCTGCGACCGTCTGAAAATCAGACACCGTGGAAAGATAGCTTTGAATGAGCCAAAACATAAGCATGTGTGTATCAGAGCACAGATTTTTTTATCGAATATAAGTTCAACGAAAGCTTTTCCAGGATTTTAATACTTTTTTTCAGTTCATCGAATAATTATTCATCACTGTTTTATATCATCAAAAAAAGATTCCTAAAAAATCTTTTATAATTGTTTTGTTATCGAACATAACACTTTTATAAAATTTATTTTATAAAAGTATTAAGTTATCGATAAAACTATTCGTAACACATGTTTTTATTTTTATATTTATCAGAATCCATAATATTTTTTCATATAACTTTTTATCGTAGTAACGTTTCATCGAACGATGCATTTGCCTGTTGACGAGAAATTGTGTTGCGGTACAACTTCAAATTAAAGTGGCTTCTGTCACGGCCGGCGCTGCGAGGCTCCGGCGGTCCCACGCTAGCTTATCTCACGCTATATTCTCGCTCACCACCGCAGCTTCGGCTTGCTGGCGAATTTTAAAACCACCTGCTCCTCAGCTCCTGGGCCGCCTCCCCCCTTTGCGCCTAAGCGCTTTATATTGCACTCTAGGGGTAGGGCAGATAAGACTACGCGGAGTCGGGGTAAACCAAGTCGATATAGATACCCTTTTTTCATTCATCCTAATTTTTGTTTCAAATAATGCTCTGAAAAGACATCCCGCACAGAACTACCTTAATTACATACATACATACAATCACGCCTGTAATTCCCGAAGGGGAAGGCAGTGTCCAAGGAGCTCTGTGTTCCTTAAGACTTCCTTTAGCCATACAAAAATTGCATTTGGTCAGATGAAAAATCGTGAAAGAGTAGTAACAAGTGGCTAGCTCATCGCCTACACAATCACAGACCCAGTACCCAATACGCCCTTAGTCGCCTTTTACGACATGCTAGGCAAGACAAGCAGTTGATACATTATTTTTGTGTTCCGAACCAACACGGGACTACCTTAAACTACTACTTAACTACTACCTTAAACTACCTTCATTAATTGCATGAAATCGTATTTTCGATGTAAATTGATATTGGGAAGTAAAAATTGGTGTTTCAATTATTTAGCAATCTGAAACTTTCGATGATACAAAAATATGGGAAAGCAAACTTCGATGTAACGTTATTTCGATAAAATGTATAAAACATGAAATGAATTAACGAACTGTGTACAACACAGTTCGTTAATTCATTTCATGTTTGAAGAATATTCGATGAAACAAAAATGCGATGAAAACAAATTCTAGAATTTTTTTAATATTGAACAAAAAGTTCTGCGAAACGTTTCATGGGTAATGAAAATCGTTATGAAAATACTTTTACTGTTGAACGCGATAAAAATGAATTTACATCATAATGCGGTGTACACGCTAAGAGGGTTGATAACACTGCTTTATATCGACCGAGTTATCGACTGACAAATTTTATTGGTCGTTTTCATGAGTAATTTTGTAACTATACCTTGTGACATCTTCTTATTCATTCCACTTTGACTTGCCTGTAATTTGTGTAATGTAAGACAATTTTGTGTAAAGGGAGGATGGACCCCTTGCAGAGTTTCTGGCCTGTATTTTCTCTTGACAAGGCCTCCCGGCAGTGAACAGGAAGAAAAAAATGTAGAGGTAGACACGTAGAAGTGTATAATTTGTTTGTAAACTTTTATTGTTTGACGCGTCATAAGTGTAACTGCTTGTTACCTAAATGATTAAATAAAGAATTTCATTTCATTTCATTTCAATTTCATTTCGTTATACCGCATGCTGGAAGTCCCCGCACGCGAAATCGATTGAGTTATCGACCGATGAATTTCATTGGTCGTTAGCCCGCATGCGGGAAGTCCCCAAATGTGGCTAATGACCGACTTATCGCCCAATGAAAATGCGTCTTACCGTATAAATAAAATAAAATATAAATAAATTGGTTATACGTAAAATATTTTTTGTAAAAAAACACGTGAATAAGATTAAACGGTCTCTTTATCGCACGAATGATTAATCTTCCATACTAATATTATAAATGCGAAAGTAACTCTGTCTGTCCTGCTTTCACGTCAAAACTACTGAACCAATTTAACCCAAATTTGGTACACAGATAGTCTAAAGCCTAAAAAAGGACATATCCTACCTTTTATCCCGATATTCCCATGAGACGGGTGCCAAGCGGGTGAATGTTAAAAAATTGAAATAACGACCTCTTGAAAAATTAAGGACAAATTTACGCCACTATGAACATTGCTTCTAATAATAGAGTAGGAGTAAATTTTCATTTCCACCGATTGAGCCTACTGTTACGATTTGAAAAATTCTTTGAATGTTGAATAGCCTATTTATTGAGGAAGGCTATAGGCTACATACCATCACACTATTCCAAAGTAACTATTCTACGCGGACGAATTCGCAGGCAAAAGCTAGTAGGATATGTATTTAAAACTCATAAAATTGATAATCTAGAACAGTTGCCAAGTCTTCCAAGAAAAAACATAATATCAATCCTCCGTGGAACAAACATTAGATAAATGTAGCATTTCTCCACAAAAACACGAAGCTTATTTCTTATTTACTAGCTTTTGCCCGCGACTGCGTCCGCGTAGAATAGTTACTTTGAGATAGTGTGATTGTATGTAGCCTATAGCCTTCCTCAATAAATAAGCTAGTCAACACTGAAAGATTATTTCAAATCGTAACAGTAGCCTCAATTGGTGGAATTGAAAATTTACTCCTATTCTGTTATTAGAAGCAAAGTACATAGTGGCGTAAATTTGTCCTTCATTTTTCTGGCAGGCGTTATTTAAATTTTTAACATTCACCCGCATGGCACCCGTTCCCATGGGAATATCGGGATAAAAGGTAATTAACTTATGTGCTTTCTCAGCCTCTAGAGACTATCTGTGTACCAAATTTCCGTTAAATTGCTTCAGTAGTTTTGACGTGAAGGCGACAAGACAGACAGGGTTACTTTCGCATTTATTATATTAGTATAGATTTATTTATACTTTATTGTACATACAACTTATATATAGAAACAAAACAGACCACTTAAGAGAACTCAAATGTACAATTCCCTCATGAAATGTACGTAATAATGTGGATTTATGATAACGTTCTCATTTCTTGGTGTTGCGTTAAGTCATAATACTTGGATTTAGAATGGAAAGGGATATTCCTAGTGGATGGGTGTAGTATTTCGATATCGAAAACAAAGCTACCTTCGCCTTGGTCAGGCCTTGGATGGGTGACCAAAAAACTTTGTGATCTCAAACTCCTTCATGCTTCGGAAGGCACTTTAAGTCGTTGGTCCCTGTCGCTATTGCAACCGTTTCTACCCGCATTGGCCAGCGTGGTGGTGTTACGGCCCATACTCCTCGTGTGTTACTCCATGAGGAAGACCTGTGCTCAGCAGTAGGACTTATATAGGCTGAGGACGGACGTGTATTTTACAATATCAGGCTAACTCTTGGCCTTAATCTCATCTTAGTAATTGACGATAAGGCCGAAGGAGCAAGCGATTTTCACCTGTATTCCACAACTAAGGAACTGGCTAGGCTATCTTACCTTTAATAGGCTAGTTGACTCATATCAAAAGAAATGTCAATTATGTGTCATTTACATAATATCTAGTACAAGGGTACGAAATATACCAAGTTCGATAAATATTATAAGGGATTGCTGTAGAAATTCCATTATAATATGTTTTATTTTTACTTTTTTTTCATCTGCCAAAAACTCTATCCATCATGTTTATGAAATTAGTTGAGTAACGCTTCATGTAAATAATTACTACGCATGGACAAAATCCGTCGAAACGCCAGTCGCAACCAATCAAGCTTAACTGTTGGCTATGTCACGCATGCGTATTGAATTGTTTACAGTTATCGTGACGCTACGGCACAGACAATTCATAGACCATCAGGACTGAATGCGTTTTTGACATTTAAGCAAAAACGTTATTTATAATTTAGAATTTATTGTGTTATAGGCTTCAGAAAAAAAAATTATTTCATTTGGTGATGGCTATCAGTAATGAATCATTTGGGGCACAATAAAAAAAGGGTCAACTAGCCTATACCTCTTATTAATATTGGTTTTATGGCAAGATGGTGGTAGCTAGAAGCCATACCACTAAACCAGTAGTAAAATTTCTGCACTCGGTAGATTTTGGTCACCTATCCAAGGACTGATCAGGAGAAAGTAGCTCTGTTTTCTATATCGAAAACCAAAGCGTACAATATACTATTGTAGCTAGGTCGGTGGTAATGAGTTCTAATGAAACATAATAGCTAATTTCAACGTGTTTTAAAAACTCAGCAACAATTTTGTAAATTTCAGGCAATTAATTTAAGCGTTCGTAGTATGTCAAAGATATTATCTTTTTTTCCCTTATAGGGACAGCAAAGGTAACTAAGCCCATACAGCCATGTCTTTCGTAATAATATATCTTCAGTAATTTACATTGAAATGCATCTTGGGAGAGTTTGGCGTCAAACGATCGATGGCAGACACTGTGATGCTACTTCTATGAGGTGGATTACCACGATAAAGATCGCATCGTTTTTCACACCACTTGACGGTTATTTCAATGATGCTCCACATTGCTCGTCATTATTGACACTTATTACACAAAACAACACTGATTTTACGCAACAAGATCCACTCAGAAACAATATTACAATCACTGAAATAGAAATAACGGCCGCCAAAGTTTAATGATGCTCGATATTATCTTTGGAAGGCTAACTATGCCAGACTAATTATGCGATGAAAACGTCCATAGAGTAAATATAACGCAGAGGAGCCATTAAAACGCAGCACAAACAAACACACAAACTATTACAATATATTCCAGAAATCTAGGAATATAAAATTAATTAAGTTTATTATGTATCAACCAACTGTTGCCCACGATTTCGTCCGCGGTTACTATGGTTTTTAACTATCCCACGGGAATCCTTTAATTTTGTCTCAAAGACTCAGCCGATCGGTTTAAACTTGCCAAAGATTCGTACAAACTTTCATCCCCTATTTTATCCCCTTGGGGGTAGAATTAATCAAAATCCTTTCATAGCGGATGCCTACGCCATAAAATCTACCTGCATGCCAAATTTCAGCCTGATCCGTCCAGTGGTTTGGGCTGTGCGTTGATAGATCACTATGTTAGTCAGTCACCTTTGAATTATTTATTTAAAGATATCACTTATTTTTAGTTTCTAGTCATTAATCCTATCCCAGAGTTGGAAGAGATTTCTTTTTATACTAGCTGTTGCCCGCGACTTCGTCCGCGGTTACTATGGTTTTTTTACTATCCCACGGGAACCCTTTAATTTTACGGAATAAAAAGTATCTAAGATGTTGACCAGGGATATAAGGTATCACCATGCAAAATTTAATTGAAATCCAGCAATTTCGGAGATTAGCCCGTACAAACTGACAGAGAAACAAAAAATTAAATGTTTTTTGTATTTTCTCTCTTTTCATATCCCCTTCACTTGTTTTTAAGTATTTTTTTCCTATGTACAGACATTCGACCTCAACAGTTTTATTATAAGTATTGATATTGATATGTGTGTGTACAATAAATTATTAAATAAATAAATCTTATCCTTTTTTATTTAATTACATACATTGTTAAATTGTAAAATATTGACGTTTTTAAGTGCCAGGTTTTGCCTATGAAATTAATTTTTTTTCTTTTAAAAGTAAAATACCTCCTGACTCGCTTTGGCTTTCGATCGAAAACAAAGCTACCGTCGCCATGGTCAGGCCATGGATGGGTGACCAAAACTTTGTGATCTCTCCGCCGTGCTTCGGCTCGTCAAGCTGTTGGTCCCGGTCGCAATTGCAGCCGTTTCTGTCCACCAACCCGCATTGGGCCAGCGTAATGGTGTTATGGTCCATACTCCTCATGTGTTTTTCCATGAGGAAGGCCTGTCCCAGCAGTAGGACAGGCATTTGTTCAGGCATTTGTTCTCCAGTCTTGGATGTTTATATATTTATCTATATTCATCATATTTATATGTATTTATCTATTAAATATATGTATCCGTCATCTAGTGTCCGTAACACAAGCAGCATTAGTTGCTTAAAATGGGGCTAGTTGATAGGTGTGAATGTTAGAAGATATTTATTTATTTTATTTTATTTATATAGGCTGATGACGACGATACTATCGAAAAAAGCCGCCCAAGCATATTCAAATAACGCTCTTGTTTAATTAACCTCTATTTTGCTTGTATTGTGTGACAGTTACATAATCTACTCTATTTTCAACAAGATGTGGGTTATCAAAAGATGTTCTAAATTGATTAAAGATCCTGTTACGACATTACAGGTTAGTTTGACTAAAAATAACAATCGGGTTCTGTTAGATGAAGTCATTTTTTAACATTATCTTAGATGATCAAAGTCGTGATAACGTAAACTAACGCTCAGTTGCACAAAGAATTTTTAAGGACGACATTTGTTAATGAGACATTAAAACTTAAAAGTACATTAAAGTTAAGGTTGTCACACAAAACAGTTCTAGCTAATGTCTCTTTAGCATTGACAGGGTGCTAATGTCGTTTTGTGCAACGTAAAACTACGCTAAGGTCTTTTTTTGACACTTCAATAAATAAATTTAATGGAACATTAGAGATAATGCTGACATTAAAATTTAAAGTTCGTTTCTGCAACTGGGTGTTAGTCAGACTAATTATATGACTCTGGACTTATGGACACAGAGCAGCGATGGCGCAGTGGTTGGTACGCTGTGGCTTTCGATATTAAAAACCAAGGTACTTCCGCATTGGTAAATTTTTGGGTAGGTGACCAAAAGTTTCAGACTTTTCTTCCACTAAGGAGCTCGGTGGTGTAGTGGTTAGGACGTTTTGGTTTTCGATATTGAAAACAAAGCTAGCTCCGCCATGGTCAGGCCTTGGATGGGTGACCAAAACTTTGTGATGTCGAACTCCGTTAAGCCATTGGTCCCGGTCGCTATTGCAACCGTTTCTACTGGTTTCTCACTCAGTTGCACAAAGATTTTTTAAGGACGACATTTGTTAATGAGACATTAAAACTTAAAAGTACATTAAAGTTAAGGTTGTCACACAAAACAGTTCTAGCTAATGTCTCTTTAGCATTGACAGGGTGCTAATGTTGTTTCGTGCAACGTAAAACTACGCTAAGGTCTTTTTTTGACACTTCAATAAATAAATTTAATGGAACATTAGAGATAATGCTGACATTAAAATTTAAAGTTCGTTTCTGCAACTGGGTGTTAGTCAGACTAATTATATGACTCTGGACTTATGGACACAGAGCAGCGATGGCGCAGTGGTTGGTACGCTGTGGCTTTCGATATTGAAAACCAAGGTACTTCCGCATTGGTAAACTTTTGGGTAGGTGACCAAAAGTTTCTGACTTTTCTTCCACTAAGGAGCTCGGTGGTGTAGTGGTTGGGACGTTTTGGTTTTCGATATTGATAGCTAAGCTAGCTTCGCCATGGTCAAGCCTTGGATGGGTGACCAAAACTTGGTGATGTCGAACTCCGTTAAGCCATTGGTCCCGGTCGCTATTGCAACCGTTTCTACTGGTTTCTCACTCAGTTGCACAAAGATTTATTAAGGACGACATTTGTTAATGAGACATTAAAACTTTAAAGTTCATTAAATTTAAGGTTGTCACACAAAACAGTTCTAGCTAATGTCTCTTTAGCATTGACAGGGTGCTAATGTCGTTTTGTGCAACGTAAAACTACGCTAAGGTGTTCTTTTGACACTTCAATAAATAAATTTAATGCAGCATTAGAGATTATGCTGACATTAAATTTTAAAGTTCGTTTCTTCTATTGGGTGTCTACCCACCAACTTTTCACCAATTTAAATTATCGCACAAGTACGTAATATGATAGATTATGATATTGAAATTAGTGAAATAAGAGACCCTTTACGAGCAAATGTGTTATATAAAGAGTATAATATAATCACTTGTTAAAGCAGTTATGAAAATTTGAACAATTTGTAAATGAAATTAAAGAATTAAATGTTTATTTTTTATATTTCATCTCCCAAAGGTAATTTTATTAGGAAAATGTTGACTACCTTTCTGACATAAAAACTCTTTGCTAAGATTTAAAAAAGTATCGTTCGTTTTTAGACGGAACACCATAAACTGTGCGTTTTACTTTACATCGCACAAAAGTGCGTAATGTGATATTGAAATTGGTGAAATAAGAGACCCTTCACGAGTAAATGTGTTATAAATATAAATATTACATAGATAACGCAAGCAAGTATAACGATTTGTATTGAAACAAAGGTGTCAACTTTTTACCGTCTACTGTGACGTCACAGCCGACGTTTGGTCGGGGTTTCCGAACACTCGCAGTACATGCATAAGTTGTGTATGTGAATGTATATCTGTGGATTCGATAAATACCTAGCTAGCAAAAAACTAGGTTTTTTACATATTTTCCGATAATTTTAATGAGTAATTAACTTTTTATCAACAATATTTGTTGAAATATTTAATTAAGGAGTTTATTACTTGTTTTTCCTCTACCACAGAGCGATGTCGAGTTTTTAATTTGTGCTTATTAAAAACATTGTACAACCTTCAGTTCATCATGATGTAATGGAAAAGGTTCTAATAAATGAAAGATGCATTTAAACTTACACAAAAAGAATATGTTACTTAAAATAAATCGGAGCCTATATACATTCGTTGTAAAAACTTAATAGCGTGATTCAAAAATGCCGTCCTTGTGAGCTGCTCCATCAATAGTCTATCCATTTTGATCTGAGACAAAATGTAAACAAACCATAAAAAGGGTTCTTTATGATGTCGTTGTTCATTGTCGAATGGTTTTATCAAAAACATACGATTATTTAATATTTTATTATTACAAACTTTTTAAATGATGTAAATTAAGTAATTACTTGTCACCTTCAATAATTTTTGGTATTTTTACTTCAATGTTATATTTTTAACGTAATTTTAGATTACTAAATTAATCGTTGCTACTAAAAAAGACCTAAAACGAATAGTATTCTCAAGTTTTTATTCTGAGTATAGAATACTTCCAAAAGAAGATGAACAATTATAACATGTTCATAACACCTTGAATCTACTTTGAATTTAATTGATATATTAATTATTTTGTATCATTTGGATGATAGCAATGATAGCTTGTTTTTTAAATACAATTAACATACCTAATAATCGTAAAACATTACTTCATCAAACAAATAAATAATGTTTATATTCAATGACGATATTGGCATATTAAGTACGGCTACTCCTTTTTTATTTTATTAAAAAAAATTGGAGCCCATATTATTTTGTCCCAGAATTGGATTAAAAGTTTGAGAACCACAAATTCATTGTTTACCTTTTGTTTCAGATCAATATGGATAGAGTATAGTGGCCTAATTACGAAGCAACATTTAGCAATGATTTGTACAATTGACCAAATTGATTCATGACCCACCAGCCGCCATTTTACTAATCCCACCACCGTGTTGTGGTTAAATTGTCTATGATTATTTACTAATGGCAAAAACGTAAGGTGTCGTGATAGCTTGTCCAATAGTCAAATCACAAATATAACTAAAGTTAAATATTCATAGACAATTTAACCACAACATGATGCTGGTATTAGTAAAATGGCGGCCGGCGACACAGCTGTAGGCCTAGCACGGGCCGGAGAGAACAAGTCCCCGGGGACAAACATACTCATTGCCTCTCGCCTCCGCGCAAATGAAGAAGCGAGAGGCAAAGACGATTTTTATCTCCGGGGACTTTTCCTCTCCGGCCCGTGCTAGGCCTTCAGATGTGTATTGCTTTGAATTTTCATGGTAAGTTTAACAATTTGTTAAGCTAACGTCACCCATTTTGGCGTTTCCATTATCACTATTGGTCTAGAATTTAACTACGAATGAATTACTACGGACCAAAAAACTGACCATTAGTCATCTTTTCATTTACTATTCCCCAAACATTAATTTCGACATTGACCTAATGGCATTTAAAGATAAATCAATAATCTGGCATTATGTTGATTAGAGCGTGATGGCATTAGGAAAACGACAGAGACGGGTATACAGTGATGTCATCTAGGGAATAGGGACAGTCAGGGACAGTAATGTAAGGGAGTGGTATTTATTAAATTCAAAAAAGAAATTCAGTGATTGGGCTACTCCAGGTATTTATATTAGTAGACGAAAACTTTACGATTTATATTATGAAAAGTCCCTATCAACCGACCAGTCTTTTATAAACTATGTCAGAAATTATTCAAAAATATTTAAAAAAGTATGTAATATTGCAAAGGCAAACTTTCTTAGTAATAAAATAAGAAAATCCGACAACAAAGTTAAAACTACGTGGCAAATTATTAATCAAGAAACCGGTAAAACATCATTTAAAGATAGCTCTTTTGAACTTGACATTGATGGCAAATTAATAATAACAGACAAAGCTGTTGCAAATGCTATGGAGTCTTTTTTCTCAGAAATTCCCGCGAAAATCACAAGTAACCTGAATTCGTCTACAGAATATGCACTTTCACTTTTAGAATGTAGTGTCAATAAATTTAATAGTCCTTTTGATTTCCATAAAATTACAACTGATTGCATAATTAAGGCATTTAAATCCTTGAATAAGAAAAAAACTGAGGACCTTTGGGGTTTATCAGTGACAGTTATCTCAGGAATAATTAAAAATATTTCTCCTTGTTTAGCGGTTATTTTCAATAAATGTATTGACGATGGGGTGTTTCCTAATCTCATGAAATATAGTAAAATTATTCCATTATTTAAATCTGGAGACAAATCAGACCCCTCAAATTTCCGCCCTATATCAATATTACCAACATTAAGCAAAATATTTGAAAAAGTCATTTACAATCAGCTGATTTCTCATTTTAGAATAAACGAATTATTTCATAATAGGCAATTCGGTTTTACTAAAGGTAGAAGTACTACTGATGCGGGTGTCGAGCTCATGAAGCAAATATTTGATGCCTGGGAAAATAAGCAGGATGCGTTAGCTGTCTTCTGTGATCTTTCCAAGGCCTTCGACTGTGTAGAACATAAAACATTATTAAGAAAATTACACCATTATGGCGCCTCAGCAAATGCGATAAATATATTAAAATCATATTTAAGTGATCGCTTACAAAAGGTGATTATAAATAAAACTGAGTCTTCGGGGGTTCCAATTCTAATGGGCGTACCTCAGGGCTCAATATTAGGACCCTTACTATTTCTTATTTATATAAATGATCTTCCATCCTATGTAAACAACCTATGTGAGACGGTATTATTTGCAGATGATACATCTCTTATCTTTAAAATCAACAGAAACGTAGAAGACTTTGACGATGTAAATAACACCCTCTCCAAAGTAATGTGTTGGTTTACTCATAATAACTTATTATTAAATTCTAAAAAAACAAAGTGTATCAAATTTTCTTTGCCTAACGTAAAGCAGGTCAGTACAAAAATTAAAATTAATGAGGAGATAATTCAATGTGTTGATACAACGGTATTTTTAGGGATCACCCTGGATTCTCGTTTGCAGTGGAGATCTCATATTAACACCCTATCGGCAAGACTCAGTTCGGCTGCTTATGCCGTAAAAAAGATTAGATTGTTGTCGGATGTTAAAACGGCGAGACTTGTATATTTTAGTTACTTCCATAGTGTCATGTCGTATGGTCTGCTGTTATGGGGCACAGCAGCCGATATTCACGACATTTTTGTATTACAAAAAAGAGCAATACGTTCTATTTATAAACTTAAACCTCGTGATTCACTACGGGAATTATTTAAAGAAATAAATATTTTGACAGTTGCATCCCAATATGTGTATGAAAACATTATGTACGTTTATAAAAATAAAAAAACATTTTTAAAATGCAGCGACGGTCACAGTCTAAACACAAGACACAGGAACAGGCTTGCTGTTCCAGGTTTTAGACTACGTAAAACTAGTCACTCATTTATGGGAAAGTGTATACAAATATATAACAAAATTCCACAACATGTAACTGAACTGCCGTTGCACAGGTTTAAACCGCATATTAAGAAAACCCTCATGGGAAAGGCATATTACAAAGTTCAGGATTATTTAGATGATAGGAATGTGTGGACATCCGTTGCTTAATCTTAATA
Organism: Parapoynx stratiotata; assembly: GCA_910589355.1. NCBI lineage: Eukaryota > Metazoa > Arthropoda > Insecta > Lepidoptera > Crambidae > Parapoynx > Parapoynx stratiotata. The sequence continues at coordinate 1,942,529 of OU342476.1, read as the reverse complement.
ATGTTTAGTTAAATTTGCCACATTAAAGTTATGAGACGTTAATACATGTATCATTCATACAAGTTAATGTAATAAGAGATAACAATGTTTAATTTTATTCTAATCTAAAAATGTAACACTGTGACTAATAGATTGTATGATTGGCTATTTTAAAAAAGTGGCTCATGAGTTTCTTACCGGGTTCTTCTCATGAAATGCCTTACTCTCGGAATCCGGTCGCTTGTATCGATTACAACCACAGTCAAAGCGCTGTGTGGATGTACTTGCTACAAGCGCTCGCGGCAGTGAAAATTTACTTTATGTATAATAAATGTGACTATTTATGAATGTTGACGATTTTAAGTGCTATGTTTAGCCTATGAAATAAAATTATTTTTGATTTGATTTGATTTGACTACATAGGTAATCGACGGAGCGATACGATTTGGCTACTAATAAGGCATGAGGACAGGATCTTCCAAATTAACCTGTTTTTGGTTGAGTTTTAAGGCATCAGATAATGGCTTTGTTCAGAAAAAACATAACAATAGGTCTTTACCAATCAAATTGCCGTTTTGTATCGAGATTTTGGGGAGGGCTGCATTTTCCATATTAACATTTTTTCAGATTTCTTCACAACGACAAATCCAGTGATAATAATTTTTGGCATGTATCAGAAGACAAGCTTTAGCAATATGTGTTATATAACTCTTCATAAAAATTATTTATCGTTTTTAAGTGAATGCAAATCAAATGATGTATTCGGGAGGAACTTAAAAAGAGTTGTCTTCGTTTCTAATTTTAACACAATTAAACTTACAACAAAATAACAAAACAAATCAAAAGAGCCCAAAGATATGGTCTATTTTTAGAGGAGGTAATTATTTTTATAAGAATATTCTGAAACTTGATAGTTACAGACTAAATACTAAGAGAGAAAAAAACGGCAATGTCATAGGTAAATTATAATGATAATCATAAACTGTTTTTAAGAATTCATGCTCAAAACACGATAGTTGATACTTTTCTCGGTCATAAAAAAATGCAAAGATAGTTAAGTTTATGACTATTTTTCAAGTTATTAACACTTCATATAAATGAAAAATACGTAGAAAAAAAAAGAAATGACATTGTCTAAATTATTCTCGTTGTTTTTATTTGGCTTTTATGATTTTCTAAACCTCATTAAATTATCAAAATGGCGCTCCCGCTTCTACACACATACACTTCGCACGTTTGTTGTGGATAGAGCTTGCCACAAAAGCTTGCACAGCTCAGTGCATGAAAACATACATACGTATAATCACGACTATTATCCCTTAAGAGTTAGTCAGAGACTAGGCAAAAGCGCCGCAAAAGCAGCCCACTGCTATAGTCCGCGCGTCATCAAGCAGTGACTGTACTCAGCGTGACAGGCGGTGAGCCCGTCGCCGCTGTAAGCTGTTGGATGTTGTGCAGTTCTAAGTCCATTAGTCGCCTTGTCGACACCCAAGGGAAGAGATGGGTTGGTAGTATTATTTTAATGAGCCGCTACGACACTGCTCCATGGCATAGCAACAGGCTCGAAAAAACCAATTACTTATACCTATAATACATGTTGCCTGTCTTAAAATAGTGTGTTCGACAAAATTTAAATTCTGTTTTTATTCAGTAATCAGTACGTAAGTCGCAGTACAAAAACATATCAATTATGTACGCTAGACTTCTGAATCTCAATAAAAACTGATGTTTATTTCAATGGCCTTGAATCTTAACAATAACAAAGACACGGTTCAGACTTAGTCAGTTCTATGATGTACGGAGTTAACCGGCGCCATAATTATTGTCATGTAATTTCGTTCTATCTACAATATCTGAGGAACTGGTATATAGTTACTGTCCTATAGTCCTCAGCCGATATACGTCCCACTGCTGGGCGCAGGCCTTCCTCATGGAGAAATACATGAGGAGTATAGGCCGTAACACCACCACGCTGGCCCAATGCGGGTTGGTGGGTAGAAACAGTCGCAATAGCGACCAGGACCAACAGCTTACCGTGCTTTCCGAAGCACGGAGAAGCTCGAGATCACAAAGTTTTTGTCACCCATCCACGGCCTGACCATGGCGAAGGTAGCTTTGCTTATAATCGAAAGCTAAAACATACTAACCACTACGCCACCGAGTTCCTCTAGTCCTTAAGTCCATACTCTAAAATACTCTAAATCATTTTCCGGACCAGAATGACATGAAAACCTTCACGAAAAGAGCGTATTCCCACTTAAAAGGCCGGCAACGTACTTGTGACCCCAGTGGGGTTGCGAGTGTCCATTGGCGGCGGTAGTTGCTTAACATCAGGTAACCCATCAGCTCGTTTGCCCCCTTTTTTATACATGACAGGTAAGCTCTTGGCCTTCATCTCACCTGATGGTAAGTGACTATAAGGCCGAAGGTGGAAGCGAGCTTCACCTGTAATCCTCAACAACTGAGGAACTGGCTATCTTACCTCTGATTGCCGGAACAAAACAATGCTTAAAACATTGATATTATGGCGACAAACTTAGGTAAGACGGTGGTAGCTACCCAGGCGGGTTTAGAAGCCCTACCACCAACCAAACCGAGCATAAACCCTTATACCCCCATAGGGAATCAAACCCGGACCTCCCGATCCCGGTGGTGTGAACCAGACTAGAGAGGCGGTTAAAATAAAAAAAATATCGATACTTGTAGCCACAATGAACTCTTTACATTTCCCGTATCGAATTGTTCATGTGTGGTTTTGTTTGATTTCAATGACAGTCACGGGTGAGTGATGACTTTAATCAGCGTATAGTAACGCCCTTACATTGCAGAGTAAATTAATGTGCACAATAAATGTCAGGACATAGATATGCTGAGTTATTCTTAATTAATCAAAAACCTCGCAAATACTAGGTTGCTAACATCTTTATCTTCTATATCTAAACATTTATTAAAACTGTAGAGGTCGAATGTCTGTACATAGAAAAAAAATGCTTAAAACCAAGTCAGGGGGATGTAAAAAGAGGGACAATACCAAAAATATGATTTTTTGAAAATTTTTGATTCTGTCTGTTTGTATTATTGTACGGGCTTATCTCCGAAATGGCTGGACCGATTTCAATGTAATTTTGCATACCTTATATCCCTGGTCAACATCTTAGATACTTTTTATTCTGGAAAATTAAAGGGTTCCCGTGGGATAATTAAAAAACCATACTAACCGCGGACGAAGTCGCGGGCAACAGCTAGTCATAAATAACAACATTTTGTTCAACGACTTTTAATAATTTGACACATTTAACTTTAATAGAAAAAGAAATATCAATTTCTGAACGTTTGTAGCTCTGCGCATTGCGCGTGACACCATTGTGTATAAATGGAACATATAGGCACTTACTTTTTGTTGTTTATTTTTTTAGTTATTCGTTTATAACCAATATAACAAAAGAATTTTTCATAAAAAAACCATCTGTCAAACTGCGCAGCAGTTTATCGACAGTAGTTTTCGTTATAGGTTTTTAAATTATTCTAAATACTGACAAAATAGATACATAATTTAAGAGCAGACCTCATCGAATTCCTTATAAATATAATCACATTACTACAGCAGACTACATCATAACATTAAATAAACACAACTATTTTAAGAAAAGTTAAAAAAAACAAAAAGTTTTACTCAATACACTTCTAATATTAATATACTATACCTATTTAATCAACTTGACAGCGACACTTCACGGATATTGCGTTAGAGAATGTTTCTTTGAAATATCTACTCTCGTGGTTTTTTGACAGTACTGTATCAAGTAAATCAGGCGGTAATTCAATAGTATTATTGGCAGCATCCACCGTCCTGTGAGTCTTTCAAAATAATTATTTACTTTAGGCACTATGTATTTCTTTTTCGTAGATTAACGAACTAAATAGCTATACTCCCGCTCCACTTTATTTTCCTTGTTATGAAATTGTTCTATTACTATTCATTATCACTTTTTTATCAACCGGTACAATATAACAAACTTACCTTCTTCCAATTCCCCATAATACCAATTTATCGATGTCATCTATACTATCGATAGTCGGGCTTCACTATAGCGACTCCAAAAACCATAAAATTAATTAAGTCCACAGAAAAACAGCAACATTGCTTATTCGACCTTGTACGCAAGTAACTAAGGCATAATTTAAATTGTTAAATTATGTACTAAGAATTGTACTAAGCAGGGCTTGCAACCGGTCTCGAAAATAACCGGGTAATAAAGGTTTTTAGCGGTTTTTATGAAAGGTTTCACTCGGAGCGTATTTAAGAAAAGAGGGTTTCAAAAACCTAAATAAACTGGTTTAAGCCAACTCTGCCAACAGTATAATAAACCACGTCACAGGTTTCAATTAGTTTATATGTCCATGCTTCCCTTAATAGTTCGTTCATTGCATTTATATCAAATCAAAGTAAAATTGAAGTAAACAAGTGTCATGGGCCGTAAACGGAAACGCACTGTTTACACCTATTTATTATAAGATCGAATCAAACCTATATAAACCGATTTATTAACTCAAAACCCTTAAATATTGCTCTATTGACGGGCCGGTTTTTTTAAGGTCACGGTAGAGCCAAACCTTTTTAAAACGTTCCATACGTACATGTGGGTGATTTAGGTTTAAAAATTAACTGGTTAACAAGCCCTGGTACTAAGGCAGCGGTAGCCAAGTCGGGGTGATAATTCCAGTTCACTTACAGAGTGTGGAGGGTAAGGCAAGTACTCCTCATGTGGGTCTTAATGAAGGTAGCCTGTGCTGTGCCCAGCAGTGAGACGTATGAAGGCTAGTGGCCGACTCTTGCCTTAAAAATCCCCGCTACATGATTATTAACCGAATATGCAAAAGAATATAAATAAATATCTCCAGACATTCACACCTATCAATGAGTCCCATTTTAAGCAACTAATGCTGCTTGCGTTACGGACACTAGATGACGGATAAATATACTTAATAGATATATACGTATAAATATTCAGAAAAAATACAGTACATATAAACATCCAAGACTGGAGAACAAATGCCTGAAAATTCATCACCCAAAAATTTGCCCCCACCGGGGATCGAACCCAGAACCTCTCGAGGTGGAGACGCCTTGAGACCGGCGTACAGACCACTCGGCCACGGAAATCGACGTCAATATGGATTAATAATAGGTATTGTTTCTACCTATGAAATTGCCGTTTTTTTCTCTCTTAGTATTTTGTCTGTAACTATTAATTTTCAGAATGTTCTTATAAAATAATTACCTCCTCTAAAAATAGGCCATATTTTTGAGCTCTTTTCATTTGTTTTGATAATTTGTTGTAAGTTTAATTGTGTTACAATTAGAAACGAAGCCAACTCTTTTAAAGTGCCTCCCGAATACATGATTTGATTTACATTCACTTAAAAACGATAAATAATTTTTATGAAGAGTGATATCACACATATTGCTAAAGCTTGTCTAATGATACATGCCAAATAATATTATCTACGGATTTGTCGTTGTGGAGAAATCTGAAAAATGTTAGTATGTAAAGTGCAGACTTTCCCAAAATCTCCATACAAAACGGCAATTTCATAGGTAAAGACCAATATATTTAACTGTGTTATAAAACTGTATTATAAATACAGAAATTAGGCACAAATAACAAGTTCTTAAACTTTACCTTATATACTATATGACACATATATTATATGTAATATATTATTAAATGTATGTTGCCAATATTATTAAATGTATTATTATACACAATATTATCCAAGCCTCAGTCTTCACAAGACTGTTAAATGTTTTAAAGGAATCAGCATAAGAATGTATAATAGGCAGCCACAAAGTTTTATTGACTTGCCCCTGTTAAAAGCTGTTTAATGAAAAAGTGGTATTATAAGGTAGAAGATTATTTTAAAGATAAAAATTCGTGACTACTATAATTTGCTCCTCTGCTCATATTTATTTTACAATATTTAAAATGTTCTAGATTCCTTTTGTTATTATGGCTGTTTAAAAAAGGCTAACTGTTGAGTTTCTTGCGGCACTTCTTCTCAACAGGCCATTCACGTCGAAGTGCTAGCAGGAAAAAAATTATTGACGTGCAAAAGTATTTCATGTAAATCTAATTGCAGAATAAATTATTTCATTTCATTCAATACATTCAGTGAATAACTTTAAATATAATATTATTTAGATTATTTATTGCGTGTAGTTAGATAATTTGATGTATTTTTATGCTATGTATGTTTATCTTTTATGGTGTATTAGAGGAGCAGTGCACTATCTAGAATGGAAGTAGATGTTTCTCTCTTTTTTTCTGTTGTAAAATTCTCCCAAATGTAGGGAAGGCAAAGGGAACGAAGCCCATACAGCCAAGTCTTCAGTATTTTATTTCTTCAGTAGTTTGCATTGAAATGCTAGTGTAATGCATTTCAATGCATCTTGGGAGAGTTTGACGTCAAACGATTGATGGCAGACACTGTGGTGCTACTTGGATGAGGTGGATTACCACGATAAAAAACTCATCACTTTTCACACCAATTGACGCTTATTTCGATAATCCTTCATATTGCACATCATTACAGACACTTATTACACAAAACTACACTGATTTTACGTAACAATATCCACTCCGCACAATATAACAATCATCGAAATAAAAATCACGTCCGTCATAGTTGAATGCCGCCAAAAACCCCTCTCTTTTTTTCTTGTTGTAAAATTCTCCCATGTAGAGAAAGCAAAGGGAACGGAGCCCATACAGCCAAGGCTTCAGTATTTATTTCTTCAGTAGTTTGCATTGAAATGCTAGTGTATTGCATTTCAATGCATCTTGGGAGAGTTTGGCGTCAAACGATCGATGTCAGACACTGTGATGCTACTTGGATGAGGTGGATTACCACGATAAAAAACTCATCACTTTTCACACCACTTGACGCTTATTTCGATAATCCTCCACATTGCACATCATCACAGACACTTATTACACAAAACTACACTGATTTTACGTAACAATATCCACTCCGTACAATATTACAATCATCGAAATAAAAATCACGTCCGCCATAGTTGAATGCCGCCAAAAACCCCTTTCTTTTTTTCTTTTTTTAGGCATGTACAGAAGACCAGCGTCGGAGCATTATTCAGATGCATCGACTATGCTGAGTAGATACCTATTAAACATCGTGATGTGTACAACATGTCGTATCTATTATTAGATTCATAAGTGTATCATGGTTCTTAATAAAGTTTATTTCTTTCTTTCTTTCATTTGTGACCTCTTTATAAAAATATTGTTTTGAATAGTTTTTTCTTTTGTTGACAGGACTTTGAACCAGTTCCAGTACCACAGAATCAACATGGAAGTTTCTACAGCGGAGACTCGTATATCGTATTAAAAGTAAGTAAAACATTAATGTTTATTAAATAACTTGAATATAAGTGCGTACTGTTTCGCTACGCAGCATCTTCTTGGCTCATCTACCGCAGTGTCTTAAGACGAGTCTTCAACTCGTGCGTGTTGCCAGTGATGACTTACGGCACTAAGACGTGGCCCACAGATATATTGGGTCCTTACCTATGAAATTGGTGTTGTTTTTCTCTCTTAGTATTTTGTCTGTAACTATTAAGATTCAGAGTATTCCTAAAAAATAATTACCTCGTCTAAAAAAAGACTATATTTTTGAGCTCTTTTGATTTGTTTTGATAATTTGTTGTAAGTTTAATTGTGTTAAAATTGGACACGGAGACAACTCTTTTAAGTGCCTCCCGAATACATCATTTTATTTGCATTCACTTAAAAACGATAAATAATTTTTATGAAGTGTGATATTACACATATTACTAAAGCTTGTCTAATGATACATGCCAAATATTATTATCTCTGGATTTGTCGTTGTGAAGAAAACTGAAAAAATGTAAGTATGGAAAATGCAGAATTCCCCAAAATCTCCATACAAAACACCAATTTCATAGGTAAGGGGACCTAATACATTTACATAAATAACGCAAGTAATGAAACTAAGCGTGTCAGCTTTAGAGACGGGAGATTTATACTGATTGAAAAATACAGATTCCGCAGATGCTCCTCCGCCAATTATCACACAACGAGGCAATTTTTTTGGGTTTTGCCAACCCCGACGTTTAGTCGGGGGTTTCGGACACGCGCAGTAAATGCATTTGCGTCATCTAAGTAAATGTATATCTGTGACGTGGCCGCTTATAATGGGCCTTATAAGAAGGAAAAGTCACTCAAAGGGCAACAGAGAGAGCTATGCTTGGAGTTTCTCTGCGTGATCGAAATGAGGAGATCCACAGGAGAACCAAGGTCACCGTCATAGCCCACAGAATTGCGAACCTTAAGTGGCAGTGGTCAGGGCACATTTCTCGTGCGCCGGACGGCCGTTGGGGCGAGAATGATTCTCGAGTGGCGACCACGGACTTGGAGGTACAACACGGGAAGGTCCCCAATGAGCTGGACCTAAGACCTGGTGATGAAGGTCGCAGGAAGTCGCTGGATACAGGCGGCGCACTACCTGTCATTGTGAGGATTATTAGGGGAGGCCTATAGTGGTTCAAAGAATTTATTATCATAAAAACATAATTTTTATATATGAGAGACATATAATGAGAAAACATGCATTAATTATAATAAAGTTGTGGCTGAACACATCAACTGTCGGAAATTCACATTATCACACTAAATACACTCATTAGCAAAAAGGTTTTGATTTTCATTCATCTTTAAAAGATACAATACAAAAAAGGTTTCAACCGTTTGTACACGTAACTGGCCGGTTTTTAAAATGCCGTGGTATTTAAAAAAGTACGTTCTAAATTCAAATTTTCATTTTTTTTTTTTTTTTTTTTTTTTTTTTTTTTTTTTTTTTCCTCAGACATTCACACCTATCAACTAGTCCCATTTTAAGCAACTAAATGCTGCTTGTGTTACGGATACTAGATGACGGACAAATATATTTAATAGATAAATACATATAATTATTAAGAATATACATATTATAATACATATATAATGAACACCCAAGACTGGAGAACAAATGTTTGAAAATTCATCACCCAAACACTTGCCCCCACTGGGGATCGAACCCAGGACCTCTCGAGATGGCGACGCCTTGAGACCGGCATAGAGACCACTCGGCCACGGAGGTCGTCAATTGATGCTCATTGTTACAGAAAACCCCTTTTTATCCTACAATTTTGGCGCGAACTTCCAGAAGTTAACATCGACTTTCATAACTTTTATTCTATTTTCATCGATTTTTTTCATATCCTTGACTGTCAAAGCTTTTTTATTGATGTTTGTCTGTATCAAAAATGGTAGATAAAGTGGTAAAAGCTACCAAAATTATCGCGCTGCTTGAAGAGGGTTGCAGCCAATGCTTCGTGGCTAGGAGGCTAAATGTTAGTCGCTCGACGGTCTAAAGGACCTGGCAGCGATATCAGGAGACTGGTTCCGTCGAGAGAAGGCCTGGTTCTGGAAGAAAACCATGTACCCAACCACGGGATGATCGTTTTCTTGTGAGTCGCGCATTGAGAAATCGCAAATCTTCGTATGTGGATCTTAAGAACAACCTCCAAGAAGTAAGAAATGTGCATATTAGTCTATGGACGGTCAGGAGGAGGCTTCTCGCTGCCAATATACGCAGTCACCGCCCGGCCGGCGGCCCTAAATTACTCCGTGAGCACGGAGTCACACTCGATAGTGTACATTTATTTGCTTTTACTTTATTAAAGAAAAACAAACAAAAAAACTTTTTAGCGAACGTACACTACTAGTGAGGTTTAGCATTATTTCCCATAAATTGTATCAAAATTTTATGAAATACTGATGAAAACGATTATTTTCTTATTAATTTTCCAAATTGTGAGGATAAAGCTACATATAATTATCAAACAAAGCAATATTAACATTTGAAATGGTTCATTGCTTAGGTGCCCGTTTTTTTTGCAAATGAGTTTATTATAAATGAATTTTTTAAGCTTTCTTTTGAACAATGTTTTAGTATCGCAATCCTTTATGTCACTAGGTTTATATATCCAGCAATGGACGACAATAGGCTGATAGACAGATAGACATACTTTTTCTATATATACGTATAGGAGAACTTTTGCCATGGACAAACCTTGGATGGGTTACCAAAACTTTATGATCTCGAGTTCAAAAGCAAAACCTGTTGGTCTCCTACCCACACTCATCTCCATAATTTACATAATAAATCTCTTTGTTTATATACTTACAGATCTTGAAATTTTACACAAATTTTGATGATTGCCAGACCGCTCAAAATACACTACGAATACATGAAGTGGTGTATCATTGCTTGTTTTTAAGGGTTGCCAATTTTCATTAATTTTTTTCTTTAAAAATGATAATTATAAAATGGCCATTATAGCAACCGATCTGATAGTTTCGAGCTGTGTGAAGTGTGCGTATTTAAGAATTACGAAAGTATAGAGGGAAAGAAAGAAACATAAACATTGTTTTTACATATCTCTAAATAAATATCTTCATACATTCACTTCTATCAACTAGCCCTATTTTAAGCAACTAATGCTGCTTGTGTTACGGATTAGATGACGGATCAAATATAAATATTCAGAATATATACAATACATATATGTAAACATACAAAACTGGAGAACAAATGAACCTCTCAAGATGCCAACGCCTTGAGACCGGCGTATAGACCACGGAGGTCACGGAGGTATGACTTGATAAAAAAGGTATTATACAGATTATACCAACAAATTATTATTTTATTAGATAAATGAACGTAAGAACAAAAAAACAAGAATAAATTAAGAAATGAATTGGAAGGTTTGGCGCCATTCAAATATGGCGGACGTGATTTTTTATTTTAATGATTGTAATATTGTTCGGAGTGGATCTGGTTGCATAAAATCAGTGTAGTTTTGTATAACGAGTGTCTGTGATGATGAGCAATGTGAAGGATCATCGAAATAACTGTCAAGTTGTGTGAAAAACGATGAGATTTTTATCGTAGTATCCACCTCATCGAAGAAACACCACAGCGTCTGCCATCGATCGTTTGAAGCCAAACTCTCTCAAGACGCACTGAAATGTATTACACTTGCATTTTAATGCAAATACTGAAGACAAAAATACCGAAGACATGGCTGTATGGGCTTTGTTCCCTTTGCCTTCCCCACATGGGAGAATTTTACAACAAAAATAATAATTATAGCCACAGATCACTGAGAGCCTTCGCTTCTTAAATAATAATAATAATTTATTTCAGACATAAAATCCATATTATAAATTACACAACATTATAGCTGACTAGCTTTTCAAGGTTGAGGTTTTGTTGTAGGATAAAATTTAATAAAAACTTCTTTCTTGTTTTTTGTGAAAGCCAAAAAATATCGCATTAACTGTCGGTGTAACGGAACGTTACTTGTTTGTCTGTGGTTTTGGTTGCTAGGTGAGTGTGAATGTTGACGTCCGCTGCTGAGGCATTGTATTTTAGTTATTTATATTTTATTCCAATACATCTATTTCAAGCTATCATCTTCTTTCATTTCATAAAGTCCATTCGCTTTCAGTCGGTATATATTTCTCTTCTACTGCTGTTGTTGCATTGTGAGAATTTGGTTCTCATACTTTGAATTTGAATTTGGCCCACCCTGGTTTCGCACGGGTGTAATATACAATGTATAATGCATTACATCCGTGCGAAACTGGTATACATGTATTATTCCTATGTTCCTTACACCACAGTGTCTACCATCAATCGTTTGACGCTAAACTCTCCCGAGATGCATTGAAATGCATTACACTACTTAGCATTTCAATGTTAATTACTGAAGACTTAATTACGAAAGACATGTCTGTTATCGGCTCCTTTATAGAGAGAATTCTACTAAAAAAAATTGTATTGCGAGGTTGTATATTTTATAAAAATAACTCTGTATACCTATTTATTATTCAACCTACAAGTCCTTAGCCTGTAGGTCCTGCTGCTGGGCACAGGCCGTCTTCATGGAGAAACACATGAGGAGTATGGGCCGTAACACCACCGCGCTGGCCCAATGCGGGTTGGTGGGTAGAAACGCTTGCAATTGCGACACCACCGGCTTAACGTGCCTTGCGAAGCACGGAGTTGGAGATCACAATAATAGGTCACCCATCCAAGATGGCCGTGGCGAAGATAGCTTTGTTTTCTATATCGAAAGGCAATGCGTACTAACCACTACGCCATGAGAACATGTTTAACTATTCCATAAATATATAAAAAAATAAAATAATAAGTGATAATGTTTGCGAACCCTATATGATAGCCGACAGTAATGCAAAACATATGAAGTCGGTATGAAGATTTGGTAGTCGATATGTTTCGAACACCTCATTACTGTCAATATGTTAACTAACAACTTTTATTAGGTACGTAGCCTATAGCCTTCCTTAATAAAAACACTGAAAGATTTTTTCAAATTGGAACAGTAGCCTCAACTGGTGGAATTGAAAGTTTACTCCTACTCTGTTATTAGAAGTTCTACTCCTACTTTATTTATTATTAGGAGTTCTACTCCTACTCTATTATTAGGAGTTCTGCATTATAATAAAAAAATCCTGTTCCGCCATCGCTTCCTCAAAATTTTAAAGGAATTTAAGAGGAATTTCACTACGCTTGTGCATATCTGAGGAGCTCGGTGGCGTAGTGGTCAGTGCGCTTGGGCTTCGATGGAAAACAAAGCTACCTTCGCCATGGTCAGGCCGTGGATGACAATGATGATTGGATGGATGATTTCTGACAAATCTCGATTAATCTTTACGAGCGCGATGAAATATCCGACAGTCAGGCAATGTACATTAAATTTCTGCCACACCAACCCGAGCGCACTAGTATTCGTTGTTCCATGTCGGAATTGTATGGCAGTCTGCGCAAGCGCCAGTTACAACTATCCTCTAATTTGGAACCCTCCGCTTTTATGTCTAGAAATAATCTCGCGTTCACTGGATAAATATCATTATATTTCAATACATTTTTAATTTCAATAAACTGAGCAATAAAAGGTGAACAAATGGGACCGAGTATTAAACTTTGCATGACACAGTGTTTGATAGTAGACGACATCCGTATTATGGAACTAAACTCAAGCGTAGATCTGCTTGAGCACTGTTAGAGAGGGATGGCGCTATTGATCCCACACAGCGCCATCCTTTTTTAACTGCGCTTAAGCAGAGATCTAAGCTTGAGTTTGGTTCTGTAATACGGGCCTTAGTATCTTACGGCGTATTTCTACCACCTTTCTAGCGTTTTATTTCGAGTGGGGCTTTAAGAAAATAATTATATTTGCCAATAATTAAGCGCGGCTTTACATTTTGTTTACAAAATTCTTAATCGAGGACAAATGTTGGCATTGAACATTATTTATAATAGATAGATTAGTTTTATCGGATGAGATCGGTCGCATTTTAGACCCAGCTGTTCAGCCAATTCGACACTGATTTATTGACCAAAATATGAATGGTTTTAAAATTGTAACACAAGTATCCATTATAACGCCGGAGCTTATTGCAATATTCCAAGCTTTAACTTATGCAGTTAATAAAAGACAAAATAGAATAGTTATTTTGTCGGATATTAAAAGGCAGCGGTAGCCGAGTTGAGACGGACGCACCACTCGCGAGAGGCCGCGAGAATCGCGTGTTCGATCCCACCGCCTGTACCACTGAGTTTTGAATAAAAACTCATGTACAGTTCATTGTGAATATCGCTTGCCTCACATTGTGCATGGCAATTGGCTCGTCACCTGTTACATGGGGACCTAACATATCTGGCGAAAGTGGGTGCTTAACACCTCTGCCTACCCCTTCGGGGAAAGAGGCGTGATGATGTTATGTTAGTTAAAGTACATTACAGCATTTGGATCGCTGCGCCTCTGCTTTCAGAGGTGTAACGATAGCCTATGATATTCTAAAAACTATTCATAGCTTAAAGAATACCAATATAAATCTAATGTTGCAATGGGTTTCAGCCTCGTTTCAGCTCATATTGATCTTACAGGTAATAAGACGGTGGACCTTATGTCAAATGAAGCTGCTAGTCAGGGTAATGTTTTTTTTACATACGACAGGTATGCTCTTGACCTTCATCTCACCTGATGGTAAGTGACGATAAGGCCAAAGGTGGAAGCGAGCTTCACCTGTAATCCTCAACAACTGAGGAACTGGCTATCTTACCTCTGATTGCCGGAACACAACAATGCTTATAACATTGTTATTATGGCGACAAATTTAGGTAAGACGGTGGTAGCTAGTCAGGCGGGCTTCGAAGCCCTACCACCAACCAAACCGAGCAGAAAAACTTATGCCCATGGGGAATCGAGCCCGGACCTCCCGATCAACACCCGGTGGTGTGAACCACTAGACCAGAGAGGCGGTAAAAAGCGGCGGCGACGTTCATGAATATCTGCCGGATCATTCACAGTATGTACTAAATTATATAGTCACATGTTTTCAGAAATGGAAATAGCATTTTGATATACCTACTTTCTATTGGGAAGTCATTAATTCATAGCAACAAAGGACGACCTTTGACGACCTCCGTGGTCGAGTGGTCTGTATGCCGATCTCAAGGCGTCGCCATCTCGAGAGGTTCTGGGTTCGATCCCCGGTCGGGGCAAATGTTTGGGTGAAAAATTTTCAGGCATTTGTTCTCCAGTCTTGGATGTTTATATATATTTCTTTATTTTCATGTTATTTATATGTATTTATCTATTAAATATATTTATCCGTCATCTAGTGTCCGTAACACAAGCAGCATTAGTTGCTTAAAATGGGGCTAGTTGATAGGTGTGAATGTCTGAGGATATTATTATTATATTATTATAAAAGGAGAATACGATATGGAATGGATCATTGGGCAAACGTTAAATGGGCAAACTAAAGAAAAAGTGTTCTGATGACTTATCAAAAGCAGTAGGAAAAGATTGTTTACAGATTGCAAGGGACTGCGATCCACTTCTATTTAGTTGATAATAAGATTTTTATTAGAGATGCGCCGAATAGCAATTTCGCCGAATAACCAAATACCGAATATTATTTGGCTTAGCCACGGAAACAACTTAGACAACATGTACGTTTCGTGTCACTACAGGCGATGTTAAAATATAAGTTGACTATACTGAACTACCACTAGCCTGTGAAATCATTATGTTGACATGAGTAACATAAAGCTTACAGAAGAAGTTATGTCTTTTTGTTCTATACCCGGTCATCTAGCTAAGAAAATACAAGCGAATATATTCGGCCAAAAAACGTATAATTCGGCCGAATACAAATAGTGGAAATGATTCCGAATACGCCGAATACCGAATAAAAAACGAATATTCGGCGCATCTCATTTTTTTTACAGACAAACTTGTTACTATGCAGTGATTTTTGACTTGACCTTTATTAAAGCAATCTCGATTTAATCGAGAAATTTTCGCCTAGATTTTACTAATTCCCACCTTTCTATTAATATTATTATTGACAGTACTTCTATAAATAATGGTTGTGTGAGTTGTTTAGACATGAAAACAATAGGTTTTAAATCCAGTCAGAAATCTGTCTGCAGAATACACAAACAGATATTCGCAGAACTAATGCTCTTGGTGTCATAAGTGAAATGCATTTGTGTTCTAGATATAGCAAGCTAAAAGTTCTAGACTATAAATATTTATGTTTTTCAACAATCCCTATTGATGTTTGTTTTATTTACCAAAGGCATACTCGGTAACGGAATTTGCCATTTGAATAGCAAAAATATATTTATTGACCAAATGGACTCACTTTATTTATAATTTAAAAACAATAGGTATCCATTTAATTCAATATATACAACACACAATTATTGTTCCTTTTTGAGTTCCTTCACAATTCCTACAACAATATACATTTAGCTCATTAGCCACATTAAATGCGTTTAGTCATTTGCACTTGTTTATTATAAATAACTTACTATTACTTATTTATATACACAATTACACAAGTTGACACCCTTCCAATTGAATACTACGATTTGGTACGAAATGGTTGGATTGTCTATTTGCCATATATAACCCTCAGGTTGTAGCAGAATATCAGTGCTTTGCTCGCATCCAGATGTGATCAAAACCGGTCACTGAGATACGACCTTTTTACCCTTTTTAGAACTAAATTTTGTGTGTGCTACAAACACAAAATTTAGTTCTTGTTGTTATTTGTATTTTTTTTTGTATTTCTGTGTGTGATAGAGAATTTTTGAGTCAATAAAGATTTTATCTATCTATCATACATCTATATTTATTATCTTGGTTTTGCATTTAGTTTGAATTTAGTTTCTAATGCCAGTCGTGCTGTTCGAGCGATTCCGGGAGATTATACGAGTACGAGTTGGACTAGGTTCATCATCACGAATATACCCGGGAGCCATTGCACATTGGTGGAATCCCCGACCTAGTGTCTGATCAGGTCGGGAAGCCCTGGGACCGGAATTGCTTCAGCAGACCCCGGGTGGCTCCCACGGAAGGGCAAGGAGGTATATCGGGGATTTAAGTGGGTAATCCCGGCCGCCGAGCGAGCACACACGCGCTTTCCGCCTAGCCAGCGGTTGGTAGGTAGATTTTGACCTCGAGAAAAAAGGTACATCATAAACTAAGTATACCTAAACCTCTTTAACCTCAAGTTGGGCAGAGTCCAGCAGGTGGTAAACCTTAAAACGATTTCACCCGCATTTGGTACCGTCCGTATAGCAGACCGCGGCGGATTTCATTAAAAAAAATTAAACGACTCCTTTGCGTATTAAGTGTCGTATTTATTCAAAAATGGCACTGGCTGGCTGAATTGTTCTAATTTCATATCCAATCTATGCTGAGAAACTATGTGTAGAATAAAAAATACGAAAACAAAGACAAATTGTCTTTGACATAGAATACAATATTTATGTTACCATAAGAATGCAGAATACTTAGCAAACTGATGATGACCAACTTCTTTCCAGTCAACAGGCGACAAAAAAAGCCTATCCTGGGACATCCACTTCTGGCTCGGCTCCAAGTCGTCGCAGGACGAGGCGGGCACAGCAGCCATCCTGTCAATCAACCTGGACAACAACCGGTTCAACGGGGCCGCGCTTCAGCATAGGGAGACGCAGGGCCACGAGTCGAAGCAGTTCTTGGGCTATTTCCAACCAGGTAACATTCTGACATACTTGAAAACCGCCTCCCTGGTCTAGTGGTTCACTCCGGGTGTAGATCGGGAGGTCCGGGGTTCGATACTCCATGGGGGCAGATTTTGCTCGGTTTGGTTGGTGGTAAGGCTTATAAGCCGCCTCGCCTGCTACCACAGTCTTACCTAAATTTGTCGCCATTATGACAACGCATTGTGGTGTTCCGGCAGTTAGAGGTAAGGTAGCCTGTTCCTCCAGTTATGAGGAATACTGGTGAAGGTCGCTTCCACCTTCGGCCTTATTCGTCACTTACCATTAGGTGAGATAAAGGCTAAGAGCTTACCTGTTATATGTAAAAAAATCCAAAGCCAATATTCTCAACTATGGGGGTTCCCGAATCCGTCAACCGACTGTTGAGAATGAAGCTGAATCTCTCTTTATTTAATAGCACTGTACTTTGCAGCAAATTACTCAACTTGGTGGCATGAAGTAGACTCATAGACTTCACTTAAGGTTCGATTCTCGGTTTTATGTGAGAGGTGAAGCGTATATACGTGAAACACATGAGCAGTATGGCCCGTAACACCACCACGCTGGCCCAATGCGGGTTAGTGGGTAGAACAGTCGCAATATGAGCTCGTGTTTCTATGTTTTGGTCACCCATCTACGGCCTGACCTGAGGTAGCTTCATTTTCAATCGAAATCCAAAGCGTACTAACCACTACGTCAGCTCTCCACACTTACCTAATTGAATTGATGAACTTTGTACCTTGTGGCAGCCATCAGATACGTGGACGGCGGCCACTCATCCGGGTTCAGCCACATCACCATCAATGCTGGCACCGAGAAGAGGCTGTTCCAGATCAAGGGCAAGAGGAACGTCCGGGTCCGACAGGTGAGTCTCCTCTTATCCACACGCCTTCTACCAGCGGAAGATGCGGCCTGTGAATGGATTCCTCGTCGTCAAGAAAATTAGGTCCTCAGCCTATACGTCGCACTGCTGGGCACAGGCCTTCCTCATAGAGAGACACAATGAGGAGTATGGCCCGTTACACCACCACGCTGGCCCAATACGGGGTCCCGGTCGCTATAGCACGGGTGGTGCAATAGCGACCGCGACCAACGGCTTCACGTGCCTTCCGAAGCACGGAGGAGATCGAGATCACAAAATTTTGGTCACCCATCTGCGGCCTAACCATGGCGAATGTAGATTTTAAAATTTTGTTTTTTCCTTCCAGGTGGAAACATCAGTATCTTCGATGAATAAGGGTGACTGCTTTATCCTGGACGTGGACCACAACATATACGTATTTGTTGGAGAAAAATCCAAGGTAAAGTCTAATTGATAATAGCAGTAGATCAATTAAATCGTTACCAAGTCTATGCGTATCCCGTTACTGTAAGTCTAGCGCCAAAGAGTTAGCATGTTCGCGAACGTGTCGGTTATAGCAGTCGCCAGCGATTGACTAAGGGTAACGCGATGGCTATGGCCTTATATTTTTAGAACTACTTGAAATTTTTGTTGCGAATCTTGATATTATTGGTTTCCATGTCTACATCGAAGGAGTTGTATATTTTTAGCCCATCGCGCTCAGTAACAGGGCGACTTTTCTCGAGTTGTTCATCTTCTATGTCATTTGCCTTCATGTAGGATACGATAACAATATGATAACAAAAAGTTTTTCCACGTGTTTGGACTAATGTACAGTCTACTAGGTGGTTACTCTGTCTGTACTAATGGAGTTTCATAAGGTTCAAAATGAAACCAGAGAAATCGTGTTAAACTCAGTAACAACTAAGATTTTTTTTTGAGCCTCTGAAGGAGGACTCTTAACCTTCCCATGCGGGAGAAGGAGGTGGTGAATCCCTCATTGGATACCCACAGGCCGACCCCGGACTCCTACCGACTAAACACCACCTTGCTTAAGCCTCTTACGGGCTTTGGTAAAGCATAACCTGAATGGCGCCCCCTCCCTCAGGAAAGGGAGAGGTGCGAACTTTAATAATGTCCTCAAATAATATATGCGTTGCATCGCGGGCAAACATTAGCGCGATGCAACACCGTGCAGCGCCATCTATTGGCGACATTGTGAACTGGTTGTACCTACTATGGAAAATTTTGAAGCACTATTTGATCTTAAGCACCACGCCACTGCCATGTTTGGGGCTTTAAGTCTAGTTGGAATCTCGGTGGCGGGAACATGTTAGACGGAATTTTATAATTTTTTTTCGATCGCAATTTTGGACGCGAGGCGCGCCATGTTGGAAACATTTTTGACTATGACTTGCCTGATAGTTTCTCGGCGTCAACTTATGACTTCGACTACAACTTATATATATATATATATATATATATATATATATATATATATATATATATATATATATATATATATATATATATATATATATATATATATAGTCTTCGAGGTATTGTTGAAATAAAAAGGCGTCAGTTCTTCTCAGTGTGTCTTTATTGGGCGATTTGTGCAAACAGGAAGGCACGACATAGATAATACAGAAATGACATTAGCTTTTTTAATTAATATAAGGCTTTGGAACTTGATTCAACACAGGAACAACTGTAAAAGCAGATGATTTATTCTAAACTGGTACATATTTCATCATCAGGTGCCCCAAACCGAGATTCTCAAACGGCTAGGTTCTTTATCAGTTCTTTTAACGCTTTCGAACATGTCACTCAAGGGCCATTTTTACGCAGCTGTCATAGCAGCGATTGTATGGCAATTGGTTCAGCCATAGATATAGAATATGCTGACGTACGTCTATGGGTTCAGTCGGCCGGTGACTGTTTTGTTGATACAGTAATTTTTGCCAGTGACGGTGCGCCTCAGAGTAAACAGAACTGGAGTAGCCTTTGTCTAACATTCCCCTCTGCCAAATGCACAAGCATCGGATGCTTGCACGTTAAATAAAACTAGATGAGCCGCCATTTTGACAGCCATAACATTGTAAACGTTGCGGCGAACAGAGCTCCCGCAAAAATGCCTACCTGTGCTGTTTTTTGTTGTAAAAATAAATAGAAAACATCGAGTATGCTAAAAGATGGTGTCACCTTTTATTTGTAATTATAATTTTTAAGATTTCATGATTATTTACATAATTATTTCATGTTTTAGAATTCTACGATTTCAAATTTCGAGCGCTAGTCTCGTGGGGAGTGCGGCTGTGACGTTGTCAAAACGCACACCCCACGTGACTATTTTAAGCGTGTGTGTGCGTGAAATTTAAATTTGTGTGTCGAATTATGCATGTGTGCATTTGTAAGAACGGCTGGCTTTGAATGTAGTGGTAACCTCACCCCCCGCAAGAAATGGCAGAAAAAAATGTTTGAGAAATTGACTAATGGCTACTCCAGTTCTGTTTACTCTGAGCGGTGCGCCTATAGCATTTCAAAAATTAAATGTCATAATGGGATTACTGAATAAGGGAGAGGTTAGGTCCCCATGTAACAGGTGGCGAGCCTGTTGCCATGCACCGGGCACTATGTGAGACAAGCGACATTCACAATGAACTGTAGGTAAGTTTTATTCTAACTCAGTGGTGCAGGAGGTGGGATCGAAGTGATCGAACTCGCGAGTCCCGCGGCCTTTCGAATCATAAAATACTAACCTCCACAATGAAATGTTACAATAATTACTAATATTATGAGTCCAGTGATCGGAATAGGTAGAGCTATTTAGAGCTAATTTTATGGATATATATATATATATATATATATATTTTTTTTTTCTTTCTTTTCTTTTCTTTCTATTTTATGTACTTGCCATATGATAGAATAGTATGGATATGAAACAACTAATTATTTTATACAAGAATCAACAATTATTTAACATTTTCATTCCGTGATTGTACAAGAACAGTATATTATGTATATTATTATTTGTATCTCAAAAATCGAAACATAATTGAAAAAAACAAACTATTTGGATTTAATTACAATAAAATTTTTAACAAAATTACCAACACGAAAAAAAACCTATTGAAAATTTGAAACACATTTTTTTTAATTATCTAATTTACTACATTTTATAGTTAAGTTTTATATTTATTCAGTTTTATTCAGTGTACACACGATATTTTCATTTCTTGCTATATCTCCTATCGCAGGTGGGCTGGGAGACATTTCTGTTAGGAATAGGCCACACCCTTTGTACTGTGTTTGTAATTTGTCGTTTCGATG
Organism: Parapoynx stratiotata; assembly: GCA_910589355.1. Classification (NCBI taxonomy): domain Eukaryota; kingdom Metazoa; phylum Arthropoda; class Insecta; order Lepidoptera; family Crambidae; genus Parapoynx; species Parapoynx stratiotata. The sequence continues at coordinate 1,921,162 of OU342476.1, read as the reverse complement.
TTATGTTTTTCTGTGTACAAAAAATAGTTTAATAAATAAAAAAAATTAATTACCATTTTTATACTTTTTGTCAAAAAGAATTAAAATAATCGAATCCCGGAGTATTTGTCGGAATCCCGAGGAATATCCATATTAACATCAACATTTGCGGTCAATGAACCTAAATACGTATTCCGATCAGTGATTATGACACACTTTATTCCCAGGGTGTGGAGAAAATCAAGGCAATAACTGTGGCGAATCAAATCAGAGATCAAGATCACAATGGAAGAGCTGACGTGGAGATTATTGGTAAGATTTTTTAATCAATAAATTAATCAATAATGTCTTTTATTTCAAGGGCTTACATTAAATAACATCTTAGCAGTAATATGGGGTTTATTTGACGATTAAGCGCGCGCGTGTAGCTTTCATATAATAGTAGTTTATGTAGCTGTCACATAATATAGGTTATTAAAACACGAGCGTCACGTGAGTGTCTTTATACCGAGTTATGTAAAAAATTTAATTAATTTTATATATTGTTGGCTGTCTGGAAAACATTTGCCATAGTTTTGTGCGTTTTTAAGAAAAATAAGTGTTGCACAATAAGTCCGACCTGTTGCATAATGGTCATTATGTTACAGTATCCATAATTTTTTTTTAATTTTCATTTTTATTATCTGTGTTAAAAAGTATGTCGTTATGAGTTCTAGTCTGAGTTCATAATTCGAATTTTATAACTTGAGTATTGGTAAAAGAAAAAAACATTCAATTCAAATTAAATTATTGTGTAAATTAATTAAACTTAATTGTTTGGACTAATGTATGGTCTGGTGGAGGAACTCGGTGGCGTAGTGGTCAGTGCGCTTTGGCTTCGGTCGAAAACAAAGCTACCTTCGCCATGGTCAGGCCGTGGTTGGGTGACCAAGACTTTGTGATCTCGAGCTCCTCCGTACTTCGGAAGGCACGTTAAGCCGTTGGTCCCGGTCGCATTTGTGATCGTTTCTAACCACCAACCCGCATTGGGCCAGCGTGGTGGTGTTACGGCCCTTACTCCTCATGTGTTTCTCCATGAAGAAGGCCTGTCCCAGCAGTGGGACGTATATAGGCTGATGACGTATGGTCTGGTTACTCTGTACTAAAGGGGTTTGTTTCGTTAGGTTCAAAATAAAACCAAAGAAATTGTTCAAATAGTGACCTCATATTACACTTTGCATCGCGCGCTAACGTTAGCGCGATGCAACACCGCGCAGCGCCATCTATTGGCAACTTTCGGAACTAGTTTTAATATGAATATTTTATATGTACTTTTGATCTTGAACATAATTCTGTTCTCCAGACCCTTATTCCCGGGAAGGCGACGTGGAGAAGTTCTTCAATGCCCTCGGATCTGGAGATATGGATGCGGTCTCCGACGATTCTGAAGATGATGAGGTATCTTCACGTTTTAAATTATAGTTGTATGTTGGTATAACCTTATGCCCTGCCCTCGGCTGTAACAGTTTATATACTTTTAATGTTTAGGGATACCTAAGCAAGAATTTAGATGAAATCTCACGCTCCGTTTTACGGATTTCGTGAACCTATACACTCATGAAATCTATATCTATACATATAATAAAACTGTAGAGGTCGAATGTCTGTACATGGAAAAAAAATGCTCAAATCAAGTCATGCAAGAAGAGTGAAAATACAAAAAAAAAAATTTTTTGATTAATGGTTTGTTTCTCTGTCTGTTTGTACGGGCTAATCTCCGAAATGGCTGTACGGATTCCAATGAAATTTTGCATGGTGATACCTTATTTTCCTGGTCAACATCTTAGATACTTTTAATTACGGAAAATTAAGGGTTTCCCGTGGGATAGTTAAAAAACATTTTTAACTGCGGACGAAGTCGCGGGCAACAGCTAGTTAAGAGCTAATTAAGAAAAAGAAAGAAAGAATATAGAAAGAAATGCGTGACGGCAAGTACTGAACATACCTACTGTTTGATTGGTCGCTTGTCAATTAGCATCAACTTCTATTCTGCCATCATACTGCCATCATACTATTATGTATTCATTCCATCGCTTCATTGGTCTCTATCCCCGAAGGGATAGGCAGAGGACACCTACATTCTGCGTGATATCTATAATATATAACTCTAAGGTGACTGACTGACATAGTGATCTATCAACGCACAGCCCAAACCACTGGACGGATCGGACTGAAATTTGGCATGCAGGTAGATGTTATGATATAGGCATCTGCTAAGTAAGGATTTTGATTAACTCTACCCCCAAGGGGATAACATAGGGAATGAAAGTTTGTATGAAACTGTCAATTTTAAACCGATCGGGCTGAGACTTTGAGAGAAAATTAAAGGGTTTCCGTGGGATAGATAAAAACCATTGTAACCGCGGACGAAGTCGTGGGCAACAGCTAGTATCCTATAAACTTTAAACTATTCAGCTTCCAATCAATTTTAGTACATAGACAAAATATTAAAATAAAAAATTATACGCAATCACTTATTCTGTTCAGGAGTTCGAACGTGACGAAACAAAGGAGGTGACTCTTAGCGAGATATCCGATAACTCGGGCTCTATGAAGGTCACCAAGGTCTCGCCACCCTTCAGCAAGGAAAACCTTAAGACAAAGGTAAAGTATACTCCAATTTCACATGAGTTTCTTTTGTTGTTGTAAAATTCTCTATTTGATATTCAGTTTTACGGCTCTGGTTGCAAAACCTTTTGAGCCACACGTTTAACAATAGAACACTTTTCTTCAGTAGTTTGCATTAAAATGCTAGTGTAATGCATTTCAATGCATCTTGGGAGAGTTTGGCGTCAAACGGTCGATGGTAGACACTGTGGTGTTACTACGATGAGGTGGATTACCACGATAAAAATCCCATCGTTTTTCACACCACTTGACGATTATTTCAATGATTCTCCAAATTGCTCATCATTATTGACACTTACTACACAAAACTACACTGATTTTACGCAACAAGATCAACTCCGAAACTATATTACAATCACTGAAATAAAAATCACGTCCGCCATAGTTGGATGCCGCCAAGAACTCAGTAAAATTCTCCCATCAAGGGAAGGCAAAGGGAACGAAGCCCATACAGCCATGTCTTTCGTGATTATGCCTTCAGTAATTTTCATTGAAATGCTAGTGTAATGCATTTCAATGCAACTTGGGACAGTTTGGCGTCAAACGATCGATGGCAGACACTGTGTGGTGTTACTTCGATAAGATCTTTATCGTGGTTACCGCCATTTCATCGTTTTTCACACAACTTGACGCTTATTTCAATGATCCTTCACATTGCTCATCATGATCGAAATTAATAACACAAAACAACACAGATTTTACGTAACAATATCCACGAAACAATACTACAATCTATACATATAATAAAACTGTAGAGGTCAAATGTCTGTAGACAAAAAATGCTTAAAATCGAGTCAGGGGAATGTAAAAAAGGAGAAAATACCTGTAAAAACCATTGTTAAATGTTGATTCGTAATTTGGCCAATAGATGGCGCTGTTCCCTAGGACCGCATTACTGAAACACGCTATTTAGTTTTTTTCACCGAATGTATTATATATAGGCTCCGATTATTTTTATATGGTTTAAAGGCATCTTTTATTTAGAACCTTTTCCATTACACCATCGGGAACGACCTGTTGTACCCAAGGTTATACAATGCCAAAAAAAATATGTTTTCTGGTTCTCTGTTTGTTTTTCTGTTTGTACGGGCTAATCTCTGTAATGGCTAGACCAATTTCAATGAAATTTTGCATGGTGATACCTAATATCCCTGGTCAACATCTTATTTACATTTTATTCCAGAAAATTAAAAGGAATTAAAACGTTCCCGTATTTGTTTTTCTATTTTCAATCTAACATATTCACCATAACTGTCTTATTTTCAAGTTATATCTTATTAGGTTTTTTTATCAGGTCACAATGATAAACTATGTTTAATGTGATATTTCGTGAAGAATACATTGCTGCTTTATTATTTTTTAAATATGTTTTTTTATTACAGGAATGTTTTATTCTGGATACAGGCAGCAGCGGTATTTATGTGTGGGTCGGCAAGGACTCTAACGATAAGGTATATTACCAAGGTTATTTTCAATAAATCAACAACCTCTCAATATGAGCTAGCTAACATCATAAATAACTACATTTGTTCTAAGACTTTTGATAATTTGACCCATTTTGCTTTCATACAAAAATAAATTTCAATATCTGAATGTTCTTAGCTCTGTGCGCAAAGCGCGCGCCAGCACGCGCGTGTCGCCTTTTTGAGTAAACGGAATATAGACTTACTAATGTCACGACAGTACATTATAGGCTTGTAAAATCATTTTTATTTAATGTATTGAGTTATGGATAAACTCGTAAAACAAATGTTATGTAATATGAGATATCTAGTCAACCGTGGTCATCATCAAAAATAGGCCTGGATACTTAAGAACATTATTTATCATCACCTTCGTTTATCATTCTCACCTTCCAAAACCATTTGAAATTGCTACGCCTCAAATCCGGTGTAGGTACAGTGCAAAAATAATAGGTATTTTGTCTGTAACTATTAAGTTTTAAGAATATTCTTAAAAAATAATTACCTCTAAAAATAGACCATATTTTTGAGCTCTTTTGATTTTTTTCATAAATAATTTTCATGAAGAGCGATATCACACATATTGCTAAAACTTGTCTAATGATACATGCCAAAAATTATTATCTCTGGATTTGTCGTTGTGAAGAAATCTGAAAAAATGTTCCCCAAAATCTCCATACAAAACACCAATTTCATAGGTTAGACAGGCGAATGAAGATGACGACCTGTCAAATGTGTATACATATTTAAGGACGTAACTGTCTTCTTCTTGCCTTTTCCCACCCTAGGCATAGATAAATTAAGTAGTATAGATCGCTATTCCCATACATGGTTTTTAGTTCGTCTAAAACTTATTATTGTTGCTTGTTCGACTTATTACGTTAGGTGGCGCTACTATACTAGCGGAATTACTTAATTTATCTATGATATTTAGGTGGGGTCAGCACAACATGTCTTCTTCTTCCATTCTCCTGTCACTCATCAGCTCAGCATCCACTTCTTTCATTCTCATGTTATTTTTCACGCATTCAATTTAAAAAAAATTCAAAATTTTTATCCATGCTCAGCATTCTTCCTATTTTAGCACGTGACTGTACAAAACATTTTTTTACAGGAGAAAGCCGAGGCAATGAACAAAGCACAGCAGTATTTGAAGGCACACAACTTGCCTCCTTGGGTTAGTAATTTTATGCACATATAACCAGTGTAAAAAGACCCTTAACGAAGCCGGAACCCACGTATTGTATCCATCAGTGGGAAATTGATAACTCCCGAGATATTAAAGGTTAAAGTTAAATTTTTTTGAGATTTATATGAAAACAAGCTTAATACATCTTTTGTAAATTTTTGTCCAAAGAAGCATAGTACAAAAAAAATTGTAATTATTGATAAAAAAAGACTTTCAAACTAATACGCGCAATGTACCTTATCCGCACGCATACTAATATTTGTAGGTACTGTCTAAGGTAACGGTAACGGCGGCTCGCGCGGCACGGGTGCGCGCGATACATTGCGCAGTACATTTTTATTTAATTTTTGACACTTAAAAATAAAAGTCTTTTTCCATCAATTTATTTTTAATATGTGAGTAGATTTGATGGTCTGAATGCGTGGGCGCCGGCTTCGTTAAGGGTATTTTTACACCGTGTATTATTACATAGTTCTAAAAACATACACATACTGGGTTAATATGCTACGGGGTATCGAGCCGAAAGAGTGAGAAAGTGCACATGACTGTTGACAACTTTTGTTCAAGCACTTTTAATATAGCTCCATATTCATGGAATAAATGTTTTTTAAAAATTTCAAAACAAACTACGCCGAGGCAACCCTAGCAGACAAACAGCTGTTTCAGACCTAAAATTCTAAAGATCGAATATGGCGAGTAATATTTCACACTAAAGTTTCCGAATAATAACAAAACTACATGTATTCTATAACGTATTTTGCCTATATTGTCGAAATGTGTATTTATTTTTAATTATACGAAAGAAATACCTGAAGTAGCGCGCGGAACGTCCATCCTAGTTAGCGCCACTGCGCTTGCGCCAGCGCGAGCACTCTTAAAGCAGTGTAATCCATTCTGAAACAATATTACAATCACTGAAATAAAAATCACGTCCGCCATGGTGAGATGGCGCCAAAGACTCCATAGAACCATTATATTAACGTCGCGTTTTAGGAAGGCAAAGGGAACAAAGCCCAATCAGCTACCTATTTTAAATTATAAGTTATTTATTAAGATCTATCTTGTATTGTGTGTGTGTTTGATTTGTCTTAACCCTTATAGGCCCGACTAGAATACCAGCGCTGCAGCAGTGAAATCTGTTGTAGCACATGCTGAGGGCGGGTCCTAATTGGCCATTATTGATGTTTAGTTTTAAGAAGATGTAGCTCTTATTAGTATGTAGGTCAATAAATCTTTTTCTTTCTTCTTTCTTTCTTTATTTATTATATTATCTTTATTTCTTTTAGGTTCACGTATCAAAAGTTCCAGAAGACATTGAACCGACAGCGTTCAAACAATATTTCGAAGACTGGAGTTAAACTAAAGAAGATATGACGACAAACCTCCACAACTATACCTTTAAAACATAGTATACTTTATTCATCAGAGAAAAAATATATTTTTCTTTAACACAAATCGTCCAACAAGCAGTCAATATATTAACTATTCGATAAATCTGTAAGAATTATATTACTTATATTTAACACTAGCTTTTGCCCGCGACTTCGTCCGCGAAGAATAGTTATTTCGAGATAGTGTGATGGTATGTAGCCTATAGCCTTCCTCAATAAATAGGCTATTCAACACTGAATTTTTTTTTCAAATCGGAACAGAAGACTCAATTGGTGGAATTCAAAATTTACTCTTACTGCTATTATTAGAATCAAAGTTCATAATGGCGTAAATTTGTCCTTCATTTTTCTGGGAGGCGTTACTAAATTTTTTTAACATTCACCCACATGGCACCCGTTCCCATGGGAATATCGGAACAAAAGGTAGCCTATGTCCATTCCCAGGCTCTAGACTATCTGTGTACCAAATTTCGGTTGAATTGGTTCAGTAGTTTTGACGTGAAAGCGAGACAGACAGACAGGGTTACTTTCGTATTTATGGAGTATGGATTTCAATAATAATTTTACACGTTGATTAAAAATAATGGCGAACATCCATGCAAAGGACATTATGCAGAATGAGCTAGTTTGTACTATAATATTTTTTCGTGATGATATAAAAAATATATAAAATAAAAGTTTTACTTTTTATGCCATATAAGTAAATTTATTCGGCTATGACACTAAGTAAATTTCAATGTCTCCGAAATTGAAAGGTATAGAGAACTAATAAAAACTGTTTTCTTCTCAGCTAAATTATTATTTATTTAGTTTCACACATAAGTTGGCAAAGAGAAGTAATAAAAACTGTTTTCTTCTCAGATAAATTATTATTTATTAAGTTTCACACCAAAATTACTGAATCTTTAAGTAAAACTGATCACTCAAGATCTTTATCTAAAATATGTAACGCAAAGGTGACTGGACATAGTGATCTATCAACGCACAGCCCAAACCACTGGACGGATCGGGCTGAAATTTGGCCTGCAGGTAGATGTTGTGACGTGGGCATCCGCTAGGAAATGGTTTTGATTAATTCTACCCCCAAGGGGATAAAATAGGAGATGAAAGTTTGTATGAAACTTTGTCAATTTTAAACCGATCGGGCTGTGACTTTGAGAGAAAATTAAAGGGTTCCCGTGGGATAGTTAAAAAACCATAGTAACCGCGCACGAAGTCGTGGGCAACAGCTAGTTTTAGAATAATTTGAAAACCATAGATTATTTGAAAAATATAATCACAGCAATAAATATGGTTGATGCCGTTTTTGTCACTATTTGCATAAAAGTTATGGATCTTTTTGTAACGTATTTTAAGTAAAGACATTTCGCTGAATAAATGGATACATATAATCACGACTATTATCCCCAAAGGGTTAGTCAGAGACTAGGCAAAAGCACCGCACAAAGCAGTCCACTGCCATAGTCCGCGCTTCACCAAGCAGTGACTGCACTCAGCGTGACAGGTGGTGAGCCCGTCACCGCTATAATCTTTTGGATGTTGTGCAGTATTAAGTCCATTAATCGCCTTTTACGACACCCAAGGGAAGAGATAGGTTATTGCATATTATAGGTATTTCTTTATATTATTATTAATATTGAATAAAATTTATATTCACTAAGGCACAAAATCGTAACAAGTCGAAGCTTATTTTGGCATTTATAATATATTTTTGTGGATCACTGTACATAATAATATTACATTTTGCGTCAAAATATCATGCCTACCTGGTTAGATATTCTTTATTTATTTTTATTCAGTATCTAAGGTAAATGCAGGTCTGTATTACCGCGGGAGTCATAAATCTGCCGGTATTTTAACAGTTCTATACAATAAAGTTAAGTTTTTATGAAATGTTGATTAATAACCGTCTTATAAAAGTTAAATATGACTGTAATTGCGTAAAACTGCAATGATATTACATACATCGGTAATACCTGCAGATTATTGACTACCGCGGTAATACGTGCAGAAGACTATAAACAAAGCCCTTTTATTTCTTTATTTTAATTCTACTTATAATTTAACTGTCGTTAATTATTATTGTTAACATTCTATCGCGCACAATTTATTTTGTAAAATTAGAGACATACGTAGTATTTTTTAAATTTTAGTTTCTAAGTGATGTTTGTTTTTAATTAATTTTAAAAATCTTAATAAATGATCTGTTTATAGGTTATGTGTGCTTTATTTTACATAACAATATATTAGGTCCTTACCTATGAAATTGGTGTTTTGTATGGAGATTTTGGGGAATTCTGCATTTTCTATACTAAACTTTTTTCAGTTTTCTTCACAACGACAAATCCAAAGATAATAATATTTGGCATCTATCATAAGACAAGCTTTAGTAATATGTGTAATATCACACTTCATAAAAAATTTTTATCGTTTTTAAGTGAATGCAAATAAAATGATATATTCGGGAGGCACTTAAAAAGAGTTGTCTCCGTGTCCAATTTTAACACAATTAAACTTACAACAAATTATCATAACAAATCAAAAGAGCTCAAAAATATAGTCTATTTTTAGACGAGGTAATTATTTTTAGGAATACTCTGAATCTTAATAGTTACAGAAAAAATACTAAGAGAGAAAAAAAAAACACCAATTTCATAGGTAAGGACCCAATATTATCGTCCCTAAGGTTGGGTACATGTCTTCCTATAGGAGAAAGTCATGACGAGTATGGGCCGTAACACAAACCGTAGAAACGGTTGCATTAGCGACCGGGACGAACGGCTATACGTGCCGTCCCAAGCAAGAAGGAAATGATGATATTAAAAAGGTTCGGTCAGATTCAAAAGTCCATTCATACTAACATAAGAACTAAGATAGCACGGTGGCTGATTGAAAAGCAAGCGATGCCATTAAAAAAAAAGATAGCACGGGAATCACATGATAAAACTGCCACAAATAAATTTCAACTTTAAGCTATCATAAATTAGGTAATGGAAGAAAAAATTTAGAGGTATACAAGTAGAAGTGTATAATTTGTTTGTTAAGTTTTAAGTTCTATTGTTTAAACCGCGTCATAAGTGCAACTACTTGTTACATAACTGATTAAATAAAGAATTTTATTTCATTTGTATCATGTTTCGACGGGCTCTGGCTCTATGCGATAATTTTTACCGACTACGAATGGAATTTTGAATGTGACCGTACCTATCAACCTCACATTTATAACACACAATAATATTATTCGTTATTACACCAAGACATGAGAACAACAGGAAACATTTTTAATATTTACACTTAATTTGAACTTTATTGGCATAGACATAAGAATTTTACCTATTCTCGTTTGTTTGTGGTATTGTGATTCCAGGAACGATTGCTTCTTGTAAATGAGTTAAAACATGAAAACAGAGTTATCATTCGTAAGAAGTATATTGTGGGTTATTCTAATTTGAGATAAAGATTAAATAGTATATTATGATTTATGATACAAGTGCGCTATGTTGGTCATTACGCACGAGGTGCTATTATAGCGCGAGCCGCAGGCGCAAGCGACCGCGATAAGAAAACCGAGTCTATGTTTCAGATCAGCCTTCTTATTCTAAACTTTCGGAAAGTAAACGAATCCAAAATCTGTATTCCTGTCACTTTTTATTGCAGCGAGTAAGAGCGAGACGGGACGTGACTTTCCGAATCGAATCTGTGAACCGACAGATTAGAATAAGTGAGCTGGATGAGGATGTGGATTATGTCAGTAGGATCACAGATTATTGCATTGTTGTGTTCCGGCAATCAGCAATAATAATAATAATATCCTCAGACATTCACACCTATCAACTAGCCCCATTTTAAGCAACTAATGCTGCTTGTGTTACGGATAAATATATTTAATAGAAAAATTCATAAAAATATCTTAGAACGTTCACACCTATCAACTAGCCCCATTTTAAGCAACTAATGCTGCTTGTGTTACGGATAAATATATTTAATAGATAAATTCATAAAAATATCTTAGAACGTTCACACCTATCAACTAGCCCCATTTTAAGCAACTAATGCTGCTTGTGTTACGGATAAATATATTTAATAGATAAATACATAAAAATATCTTAGAACGTTCACACCTATCAACTAGCCCCATTCTAAGCAACGAATGCTGCTTGTGTTACGGATAAATATATTTAATAGATAAATACATATAAATATCCCGAATATAAAATAAATATATATAAACATCCAAGACTGGAGAACAAATGCCTGAAAATTCATCACCCAAACATTTACCCCCACCTGGGAACCCAGAACCTCTTGAGATGGCGGCGCCTTGAGACCGGCGCGGCGTACAGACCACTCGGCCACGGAGGTCGTCAAATGTAAGTATCTCTCCCTATACGTATCCTCTCGTAAAGGGCACTATTCACACCATTGAAATTACTCAGCTATAGTCTTATAATAAAACTATAGAGTTCGAATGCCTGTACATAGAAAAAAAAATTGGTAAGAACCAAGTCTGGGGGATGGTAAAAGTGGGAAAATACCAAATAAATGTTTTTTTTTTAATTTTTGGTTCTCTGTCTGTTTGTACGGGCTAATCTCCGAAAAGGCTGGACCGATTTAAAGAAATTTTGCTAGGTGACTTTATATCCTTGGTCAACATCTTAGATATTCCGGAAAAGTAAAGGATTCCGCGGGATAGTTAAAAAACCATAGTAACTGCGAATGAAGTCGCGGGCAACAGCTAGTAAAACAATAAAAATGATAGTGACATTGGTTAATAAAAGGAATAACCCAATAACTTTGTTTGGGTCAGATTTAACTAAGTTCAACTTTAAGCGCGTGATGCCAACTAGACTGTCATTAAAACTGTGTCTGTATGTTTGTAATTTAACAACGTGTGAACAAAAAAAGAAGAAAGTAGAAGGAAGGTGAATGAGGGGAGGGAAGAGGTGGAAAAAAGGAAGAAATCCACCTATGGATTTGTTTTGTGGGTTCAAGATAAGTTTCCACCAGAGCTATGCTGTGTGCGAGGTAAAATAGACCAATGGGCTAACTTCGTTTTACGTGACTCGCAAAACGGTGCCTTCCTATTGGTATACTTTTCGTCACACACAGCTTATGAAATGAAATCATTTATACTTGCAATTAGATTTACATGAAATACTTTTGCACGTCAATATTTTTTTTCCTACTAGCACTTCGACGCGAATGGCCTGTTGAGAAGAAGTGCCGCAAGAAACTCAACAGTTAGCCTTTTTTAAACAGCCATAATAACAAAAGGGATTTAGAACATTTTAAATATTGTAAAATAAATATGTGCGGAGGAGCAAATTATAGTAGCCACGAATTTATCTTTAAAATAATCTTTTTCATTAAAAAGATTTTAACAGTTGACTTAAATATGCAGGGGCAAGTCAATAAAACTTTGTGGCAGCCTATTATACATTCTTATGCTGATTCCTATAAAACATTTAACAGTATTGTGAAGTCTGAGGCTTCGAACTTCGAGATTATACTTATTTCTGGTGTTGAGGCTATGGCAGTCAGAATGTTTAAGGAAAGCATCATAGTGTTTACGTACATACATAATACAATCAAAGATATACATACATAGATAACTCTGTAACGAGGCGCTATAGCTGTATTAGCGACTCTTTGCTGTCATTGTGCTCTTCTCTGGCCATTTTTCTCTTTGCTTTCGTTTTAAAATTTACTGTCTGTCTCTTTTTATCTGTTTTGTTCTCGAAATTCATTCTTACCAGAGTCAGTGTGTAGAGCGGTTGACTCACCGATAACAATTATTTTAATGTATTTATAATGTGCTGATCAAGTTTATAGTTTAAGATAAGCTTATCCTAAAAAGTTACAAAAACTCATAAGATTCTCTATTACCAGTTCCTGCTATATTACATAGTCTATAAGTCTCTTTAAGGCACTGTTGTTAGTAGCCATAACTTTTATAATATATTTAAGTGTTAAATGTGAAATTGTTTTGTGTGTTCAGTGAAATTTACCTTTTTTACGATAAGGCAGGCCCTTTATTTATCTCCGGGTCCACCACGTCACTACTCTAGTGGAAAGGCATCCTTAGGAGTGAATTATGGCGCATAGCAGTCAATATCAAGTGTTTAAGGCACCACAACATACATACATACATATAATCGCCGCAAAAGCACCGCAAAAACAGTTCATTGCCATAGTCCGCGCTTCGCCAAGCAGTGACTGCACTCAGCGTGACAGGTGGTGAGCTCGTCGCCGCTATAAGCTGTTGGATGTTGTGCAGTTCCAAGTCTATTAAGCACCAGAAATACCACCACCATCACACCACAACCGCACCAGTGAAGAGGTCGTTGTCTGTACATAAAAAAAATGCTTAAAACCAAGTCAGGGGGATATAAGAAGAAGGAAAATAGCAAAAAATGTTTTTCTTTTGTTTTTCCGTTTGTAAGGGCTAATCTCCAAAACACATAATAAAACTGTAGAGGTGGTTGTCTGTACATAGAAAAAAAGTGCTTAATACCAAGTCAGGGAATGTACATGAAGGGGAAATAGCAAAAAATTGTTTTTTTTTTGTTTCTCTATTTGTACGAGCTAATCTCCGAAATGGCTGGACCGATTTCAATGAAATGTTGCATGGTGATACCTTATATCCCTGGTCCACACCGTAGATACTTTTTATTCCGTAAAATTAAGGGGTTCCCGTGGGATCGTTAAAACACTATAGTAACCGCGGACGATAACTATAGTAACAACAGTTAGTAAGAAAAGAATATCAAAAGTTTTAAGTATTTTGCACTTGGGAAATGTATTTATCTAGAAATATGTAACTAAAGAGTCTAGAAAAAATAATTGACTTCTAAAAATATTTTAGTGTCAACTAGCCCAAATGCAAATGTACCGAAACAGAAGAGTAAAATAAATAATAATATCATAGCTTCTATCACTGCGAAGCACAAAATAACTCATGATCATTAACGGTGGTCACCCATCCCAAGCCAAACCATCGCTAATATGGCTTAGTTTCCATACACCAAGGCCACGTTTTCCTAAAATATACCTACAAGTTTATCTTCACAAAAAACTTTAAACTTAAGACTAGATCAGAACGTAAAATAAACATATACCTATATATGAACTTCTTATCCATAGTATTATTGTGTAAGCAAAACCGGACGTAAATAACTAGTTTAACCTTATATAACATCAGCCATTGATGATTGAATGTCAACCTTAGTAGTGACAGAAAGCGCGCCCGAAGCGGTTGCGTGCGTTAATAGAAAACTGTTTTATTTAGTAAATACTTTTTGGAGTCACAACGTAAGTATTTAACCTTTTTTGATTTAAAAATAAATGGGTTATATCTTTTTTTAATTAGGTGTGATTGTTTTTTGTTTTTTATGTTTGAATTTGAATATAGAATACAGAGTGGGTTCGAAAAAATACAGGCGGCTTTGACAATAGGCCGAGATTATAGAAAATCTTTTTTCTATTTTTACCAAAATCAGCATGATCCAATAAACTTTAACTTTAGGAATTATTTATAACTTTACATTACACACAATAGTTTCTCTGTTCTTCCTTTTTTTTTAATTAGCATTTAAAACATTAAAATAAATTAAATGGCCGGCAGCGCACTTGTAACTGCTCTGGTGTTGTGGGTGTGTCCATGTAATGTTCAATAATCCCTGGTATATCCCTGGTCAACATCTTAGATACTTTTTATTCCGGAAAATTAAAGGGGACAGTTTAAAAACCAGTAAGCGCAGATGAAGTCGCGAGCAACAGCAAGTGTTCACGCGTAATAAAAATGCTTCCTTTAAAGTGTCGGTAGTGGAATATAATAAAAATGGATTGCAATGTAAGCCTAGCTTAATTGTCAATTTACGATTTATTATAACTAGTAATATCGAGGAGCTCGGGGGCGTAATGGCTTAGATATCAAAAACTACCTTTGCCATGGTCAAGACGTGGATGGGTGACCAAAACTTTGAGATCTCGAACTCTTCCGAGCTTCTCCGGTCCCGGTTGCGATTGCAACCGTTTCTACCCACCAACCCGCATTGAGCCAGCGGTGGTGTTACGGCCCATCCTCCTCATATGTTTGTTTCCATTAGGAAGGCCTGTGCCCAGCTGTGGGACGTATATAGGCTGAGATAATACCTGTACTGACTGGTATACCAAAATAAGGAATTCTTCAAAGGGAATTGAAAAGTGGGTGTCAACCTCTGCCTACCCCTTGGGGGATAATGATGTTAATAAGGGCCAATTTCACCAAATTTCGAATAGTGACACCGGTGTAGGGATTCCTAGATTCTAAGTAATCGTTCAATGTTTTAACTGTCATCTGTCAAGTTGTCAAATGAAATTTAAGCATTTATTGGTCTGAAGTCCGAACCCCGTGTATGAACATGGAATTTGGTCGAATATACATACAGTTAGTTGTAGGTTTAAAAAAAATTACATACTTATATGGTAAAGTACTTTTCGTGTTTCATTCAATTTCTCACATTTGTCTATAAAAAGGGGAAAAGAAAAAAAAATCTACAAATACAAAATAATTTATTTCCAGATTACCTCCTTAATTAACCTCCGTGGTCGAGTGGTCTGTATGTCGGTCTCAAGGCGTCGCCATCTCGAGAGGTTCTGGGTTCGATCCCCGGTGGGGGCAAATGTTTGGGTGATGATTTTCAGGCATTTGTCCTCCAGTCTTGGATGTTTATACATATTTATACATATTTGACGACCTCCGTGGTCGAGTGGTCTGTATGCCGGTCTCTAGGCGTCGCCATCTCGAGAGGTTCTGGGTTCGATCCCCAGTGGGGGCAAATGTTTGGGTGATGAATTTACAGGCATTTGTTCTCCAGTCTTGGATGTTTATATATATTTCTATATATTCAGGTTATTTATATGTATTTATCTATTAAATATATTTATCCGTCATCTAGTGTCCGTAACACAAGCAGCATTAGTTGCTTAAAATGGGGCTAGTTGATAGGTGTGAATGTCTGAGGATATTATTATTATTATATATATTCAGGATGTTTGGGGCTAGTTGATAGGTGTGAATGTTTGAGGATATTTATTTAAATTTATAATATAAAAACTATACGTCTTCGAAATAATTAAAGACTAAATCCGGACATAATTATATCTATTCAAACGATATGTCATTACTTGTGAATTGAACTATCACATTGAAGTTGAACCCAGGTTTATCTCATAACCTGATTGTGTAATAGGTTACTGATAGAAGCGACAATTATACAAAATCAACTAACTGTTATTTAACTGTCTGTATAATATAACTGCGTTTGAACAAAAAATATCATCATCTTTTGTCTGCCCTTTATCCAATTTCATTGTGTTATTTAAGGTCAGCAAAATTTTCGAATTTTGGTCATCAAAAAAATACGATTGGTCAGCCAAAATACCTAATTGGTCAGCAAATTATGGACGGCAAATATTTCTAAATTGTTTAGCTAAATAACTTATTGGGCAGCAACTTATCGGCAGAAGATATTTCAAATTTGTCAGCAAAATATCAAATTGGGCAGGAAATAAAATGTTTTCTCAGCTTCCAAATCTCGTTACATCAAATCAAAATCAAAAAATCAATATGTCCTCTTCTCAAAATATGTCCATACCACGACAACCGCTTTTCTCTTAATTTCTCTATCACTGGTGCAACTTTCCGACATTCCCTGATATACTCCTTCCTCACTCTATCAACCTCATGACTCTCAACCTAACAATGTATTCAAGATCAAATTCTGTACCATCTTTATAAGAAATAAATGATTCTATTGCCATTCCATCCCATCCTGTCCCATCCTATCCCATCCTATCCCATCCTATCCCATCCTATCCCATCCTATCCCATCCTATCCCATCCTATCCCATCCTATCCCATCCTATCCCATCCTATCCCATCCTATCCCATCCTATCCCATCCTATCCCATCCTATCCCATCCTATCCCATCCTATCCCATCCTATCCCATCCTATCCCATCCTATCCCATCCTATCCCATCCTATCCCATCCTATCCCATCCTATCCCATCCTATCCCATCCTATCCCACCCTATCCCACCCTATCCCACCCTATCCCATCCTATCCCATCCCATCCCATCCTATCCCATTCCATCCCACCCCAATTCATTATATTCTCGTATCGTTGTGAATATCGCTTGTCTTTCGTAGGTATACCTAGTGCTTGCTCTGAGCTCCTCGTACATCTTATGTTGTAGATTCATAAACTAAATTCACAAACTACAAAAAACTCACAATTATCGAATGTACACCTCAACATCTAATATTTCTTGACGAATTTCCTGCTAATTATTTTCTTGGAAAACGAGGTATTACTGTATGACACATTTTTACGTCTTTCCTGTTTGAATCAATCAACCTTCTAAGACTTTAGATAGATTATTCGACGCAAAACAGGCGCAAACTAGACGTCGAGTTGCGGAAACTGTATTGATGATGATGAAGAAGACGTTAGATAGATATTTTAAAAATCATGTAGATATACTATCACGGTGGTATTCCCAAAGGGGGTAGTCAACACTGCATCGTAATAGGGGACAAGCCTAGCCGTCACCGGGCACTAGAATATTCATAACCACTCTGTAATCTAAACCAAAATGTCAACCATCAGAACAGGTGACATACCACTAAACAGAATCTCTGCTGAAACAGAATATATTACAAAACTAGCTGTTGCTCGCGACTTCGTCCGCGGTAACTGATTATCCTTTCTTAGGGGAAGCCTACGTCATAGTAGCATTATGTATGCAAAGTCTCAGCCCGATCGGTTTAAAATTGACAAAGATTCATACAAACTTTCATCCCCTATTTTAATCTCCTTGGGGGTACAATTAATCAAAATCTTTTCTTAGCGGATGCCTACGTCAAAACATCTACCTGCATGCCAAATTTCAGCCCGATCCGTCCAGTGGTTGGGGCTGTGCGTTGATAGATCACTATGTCAGTCAGTCACTTTTGAGTTATACAATTATACATATATATTATAGTATATAGATGTATCAGCTGACAAGTACTCGGGCGATCTCGGAGGCGTAGTGGCTCGTACGCTTTGGCTCAATCGAAAACAAAGCTAACTTCGCCATGGTCAGGCCGTGGATGGGTGACTAAAACTTGATGATCTCGAACTCCTTCGTGCTTCGGCACGTTAAGCTGCTATTGCAACCGTTTCTACCAATCCCCCAACCCGCATTGGGCCAGCGTGGTGGTGTGACCCATACTCCTCATGAGTTTCTGTATTGGTTAGGACGCTTTGGCTTTCGATGTTGAAAACAAAGCAACCTTCGTCATGGCCAGGCCTTAAATAGGCTAATTGACTCTTTTTTTATTGGGTCCCAAATGATTAATTACTGAAGCCATCACCATAAATAATAATAATAATAAAAATTTTGAAGCCTATAACACAATATATTTTAAATTATAAATTATGTTTTTGCTTGAATGTCAAACACGCCTCCGGTCCTATTGGTTTATGAATTATCTGTGCCGTAGCGTCACGATTATTGTAAACAATTCAACACGCATGCGTGACATAGTTGACAGTTATGATTGATTGGTTGCGACTGGCGTTTGAAGGATTTTGACCATGCGTAGTAATTGTTTACATGGAACGTTACTCAACAAATTTCACGAACATGGTGGAAAGCGTTTTTGGCAGATGAAGAAATAAGGAAAAATAAAACATATTTAAATTGAAATTCTACAGCAATCCCTTATTTATATTTATCAAAATTGGTATATTTCGGACCCTTGTACTATAATACTTTGTGTATGACACATTATTTTCATTATTTTTGATATGAGTCAGGAGGTAATTATTTAATAAGAATATTCTGAAACTTAATAGTCACAGACAAAATACTAAAAGATATAAAAACGGCAATTTCATAGGTAAAGACCTATTAGTAATTTGTGATATATACGTACTTAATTCTAGTTTTAAAAGATATGGATGGACTTTATCGCTTGCATAGGGATACATTACATAGGGATTTAGAGATGTTTACACCTCTGTCTACTCCTGAAGAGGAAGAGACGTGTTGTTCAAAGACACAGAACAGATTAAGTATACCACACAAATACACTTTGAAATATAATTTCCTATTTAAAAACATTCTGAACCTCAATGAACTCCTAGGCCTTGAGTTACTCATTGTTTATACGATTTCGTTATGAATAGTGACTCAAGATTCTAATTGCCATTCTATTTATTCTTTGTATGACTCAAATAAACAGTTGGTGTCCTGGTATGATCAAAGATGCGTTGTTTTGATTTATTTAGTTAAAACATTATGATTCGTTTTTAATAATGTATGTAAATATGCCATGTGGTAGCGGTATTAAAAGAATACCACCAACCCATCTCTTCCCCTGGGTGTCGTAAAAGGCGACTAATGGACTTAGAACTGCACAACTTCCAATAGCTTATAGCGGCGATGGGCTCACCACCTGTCACGCTGAGTGCAGTCACTGCTTGGTGCAGCGCGGACTATGGCAATGGACTGATTTTGCGGTCCTTTTGCCTAGTCTTTGACTAACCCTTAGGAGATAATAGTCGTGATTATATGTATGTTTGTATGTAAATATGCCATATAAAAGAGTTCATAGACGGTAGTTATAATATAATAAATATCTTCAGACATTCACACCTATCAACTAGCCCTATTTTAAGCAACTAATGCTGCTTGTGTTGCAGATACTAGATGACGGATAAATATATTTAATTGACACTCATAAATATTCAGAAAATATACAATACACGTATAAACATCCAAGATTGGAGAACAAATGCCTGAATTCATCACACAAACATTTTTTTTACTGCCTCTCTGGTCTAGTGGCTCACACCACCGGGTGTTGATCGGGAGGTCCGGGTTCGATTCCCCATATTTGTGGTAGGGCTTCTAAGCCCACCTGGCTAGCTTCCACCGTCTTATTAAATTTTTTGCCAAAATGACAATGTTTTAAGTATTGTTGTGTTCCAGCAATCAGAGGTAAGATAGCCAGTTCCTCAGTTGTTGAGAATTACAGGTGAAGCTCGCTTCCACCTTCCGCCTTATCGTCACTTACCATCAGATGAAATGAAGGCCAAGAGCTTACCTGTCGTATGTAAAAAAAAAAAAACAAAGTTTTGGTCACCCATCCAAGGCCTGACCATGGCGAAGGTAGCTTCGTTTTCGATATCGAAAGTCAAAGTGTACTAACCACTACTCCACCGAGCTCCTCACTTACATCCACAGATTATTACATGTAATTAGTCTCATATTGTTCCAGCATGAAGCTAGTGGTAGCTCTGTGTCTCCTGGCCCTGGCTGTCTCTATCGAAGCTAGGGTGACAGCTACGCAGGCTCCCGTCTCCACACAGATCACATCTCTCACTGACAAGGTACAAGAGCCTCTTTAATTGATCCGTAATTAGGTATGTTTTCTAAAAATTACTATGTCAAATTTTTTTTGACAAAAAAAGAATAAATGGTTCCTGACGCCGTTTCACTGTATGAGTCCCTAATACAAAAAAATACCTAAAAAATTGTTAAATGCGCGGAAAATACTTTTTTTTATTTAAAAAATACATCGCACTTAACTAAATTAGTTGCATCAAATCGTATTTTCGATGTACATTAATTTTTAAAGTAAAAGTTGATGTTTCAATGATTTTGCAAACTGAAACTAACGATGAATCAAAAATATGGGTAACAAAACATCGATGTAACATTATTTCGATAAAATGTATAAAACATGAAAGGAAATAACGATGAACTGTGTTTGTAGATAATAAGTATTCGAGGAAACGAAAATGCGATGTAACCAAATTCTAGGATTTGTTGAATAATGAAAAAAGAATTCTGCGAAACGTTTTATGGGTAATGTAAATCTTCGAATGTAGTTGCGATAAAATGATGCATTCTAGTTATCACCGTCTATAATTTTTGTTCTAGGATGCCAGAAACAAAGCACGGGTACATCCAGCTTTCGCGAACGCCGGCCAGCGCGCAGGAGTCGAAATTTGGAGGATTGAGGTATGTAGGGTGTTCAGCCCATAAAATTTCATAGTTCGCCATCTCAGAGTAAACAGAACTGGAATAGCCTTTGTCTAACATTCCCCTCTGCCAAATGCACAAGCATCGGATGCTTGCACGTTTAATAAAACTAGTTGAGCCGCCATTTTGACAGCCATAACATTGTAAACGTTGCGGCGAACAGAGCTCCCGCAAAAATGCCTGCCTGTGCTGTTTTTTGTTCTAAAAATAAATAGAAAACATCGAGTATGCTAAAAGATGGTGTCACCTTTTATTTGTAATTATAATTTTTAAGATTTCATGATTATTTTCTTCATTATTTCATGTTTTAGAATTCTACGATTTCAAATTTCGAACGCTAGTCTCGTGGGGAGTGCGGCTGTGACGTTGTCAAAACGCACACCCCACGTGACTATTTTAAGCGTGTGTGTGCGTGAAATTTAAATTTGTGTGTCGAATTATGCATGTGTGCATTTGTAAAAACGGCAGGCTTTGAGTGTAGTGGTAACCTCACCCCCCGCAAGAAATGGCAGAAAAAAATGTTTGAGAAATTGACTAATGGCTACTCCAGTTCTGTTTACTCTGAGTTCGCCATAGATGGAACTACTGTCCATTACATCGCGGCAACGAAATTGTGTTTTATGAGTATAATACGCGCAGAACTCGTTGGCCGCATCCTAGGTGGTGACTCATCTCGCTATTGCAATCTCATGTGCGTTTTGTTTAAACTAGCCGGAACGTTCAATACGTGTCGCCGTCACAAAGTACGGTGCCGAACTGACTAATGACAGCAAGCGCCGCCTCTCCATCGCACCGCTCACATACCTAAGGCGTGGCCAACTAGTTCCGTGCGCACTATAGTTTATATGGTCTTAACTCTTAATTAGTTTAGTACTCTAAATGTATACTAGATGGCGTTACCCATGTTTTACATCGCGCTATCGAAGACTATATTACAATAATACTAGTATCTAGCTATTGTTCATCCTTTTAACTTCCATACTCCTCATACCATGTGTTTCTCCATGAGGATGGTCTGTGCCCAGCAGTGGGACGTACTTACGTACCTACCTATACAGGCTGTGGTGATAAGTATGTGATGTAGTGGAAACGTTTAAAAAAAATAACATTTTGCCACTGTGGTGATATACTGAGAATGTTCACTAGTTCAACTGACTGATCCTTCGGTTCTAGTGCCAGAATACCAGCGCCATAGTGACGGTGGTCGCTGTGACATTACGCTGAGGCAGAGACCTAATTGGCCTGTAATACGGATTTATTTTTTATTTTTATTGTTGTTTTAGATCATGTATTTGCATGTATGGCCAATAAACTCATTCTTTCTTTCTTCCTTTCTTTCTATATTATTATATAAAGCCTAAGCAACAGATATCAGGCTATCAGGGCCCGATCGCACTAAATAAGAACGTTTTTACTGCAACCAAATCACTGTCCAAAACGTTATGGCCCAACCGCTCTCCACGTGGCGACACGAGCGAACGCGAGTATCAGAGTATGGAGGACAGGCCATAACGTTTTCATCAACTGGTTTGATAGAAGACTGTTGAAAAAGGCCCAAATAAAAATATTAGGTCCTCACCTATGAAATTGGTGTTTTGTATGGAGATTTTGGGGATGTCTGCATTTTACATACTAACATTTTTTCAGTTTTCTTCACAACGACAATTCCAAAGATAATATTTGGCGTGTATCATAAGACAAGCTTTAGCAATATGTGTGTGAACACACTTGATAAAGATTATTCATCGTTATTATGTTAATGCAAATCAAATGATGTATTCGGGAGGCAGTTAAAAATAATTGTCTTTGTGTCTAATTTTAACACAATTAAACTTACAAAAAATTATCAAATTAAATAATACGAGCTCAAATATATGGTCTATTTTTACAAGAGGCAAATATTTTATAAGAATGTTCTGAAACTTTATAGTTACGGACAAATTGCTAAGACAGAATAAAAACACCAATTTCATAGGTAAGGACCTAATATTTTTATTTGGGCCTTTTTCAACAGTCTTCTATCACCTATTCTATTATAGTATTTTGTATTCTATTAAATACAAAAAATGTGGTGAAATAATCTCGGCTGTATGTCTTGATGTTAGAGTCGAAAGTCGCTCATTCACAACTGTAGCGTAATGTCAGAGGCGGCTCTTATCAAATTGTACCCGCTTATTTTTTCTTCTAGAACTTCAACCCAGTAGCAGTCGCTCAGAATGACTACGGGAAATTCCACAAAGGGGACTCCTACATTGTTCTCAAGGTAAGTCAAAATGTACAGTCGAGTTCAAAAATATGTATGCACGTTTGACAGTAATTGACTCTTATTAGAAGGGAGTAAAGACTGTTACCTGTCAAACGTGCATATATATTTTTGAACTCAAGTGTACCTCAGTTGTCCCACCGCCCCGTTGAGAAAACCACAACTATCGGCTATTTTCTCGCTTAAGAAACGTACATAAGATATGCATATATAAATAAAATGAAATCACAACAAGTAGTTACACTTATGACGCGTCAAAAACAATAAAGCTTAACAAACAAATTATATACTTCTACTTGTTTACCTCTACATTTTTTTCTTCCTGTTCACTACCGGGAGGCCTTGTCAAGAGAAAATACAGGCAAGAAACATGTCTTACGTGCTACAATATACAAATTACAGGCAAGTCTTAGTGGAATGAATAAGAGGATGTCGCAAGGTATCATGATTCATGACAAAATTATTCATAAAAAATAGTTGATCGCTGACTATTCACACTGCCGGCGAGGACTTGCTTCGCTCGTTAGTCGCGACAAAAACTTTTAAGCGGGGAATTCAATACAGGGACATGTCCGCGGGCAAGTCTGCGGACATGCGCGCCGGACCTCGCTAGTACTACTACGGTCTGTGACATTGTCATGTTGACCGCGCGCTCCCTCGCAACTCCTCCACGACACAGCACGCCTGAGCCGAGGTCCGCCCTGGAGGCTCTCCCTGGAAGCGAGACCCCCTAGGTGAGATGCTTTCCAGAGAGAACCACTTCCGTGGTGGTTCACCACTACAGGCTTGAGGACCTACCACAGTTCTCGCCTTCTTTAAAAATCCGGTGATAGCTGAGTAGCCGTCAGAGGCATCAGTTTAGGGCCTTCAGAAAAAAAGAGACCGTGTTTTGTGTAATTTACCTTTTATAAATAAAATAAAATAAAATAAAAGTTAAGTGACGATCTGCTCCTTCATTTTATCACCGGTTTACCACGTCACAGTATTACGCGCGTCCAACGAAAGCAACACGCGTACATCTTCACACGAAGAGGTGTCGCTGCAACGCGCAACGAATCTGGTGGAAAAACACCATAAAGACAACATGTATACGATAACGGCGAGATTGTACGTTTTATGAATTTCCAGACTACAGCAGACAAGCGCAACAACCTCTCCCACGATATTCACTACTGGATCGGCACGGAGTCTTCCCAAGACGAGTCTGGAGCGGCCGCCATTTTGACAGTGGGACTCGACGATAAGTTCAACGGGGCCGCGGTCCAGCACAGGGAGGCGATGGGCTACGAGAGCCCGCAGTTCCAGGGATACTTTAAGCCTGGTAAGATTTAATAAAAGTAGAGAAATCATTCCATCTTTGCACAACCTTGAGGACGCACTGCTGTGTACGGTCTCCAACATGTTTCCGACGTCCAGAATATAATAACAAACATCTCCGACTTTGACGACCTCCGTGGCCGAGTGGTCTGCACGCCGGTCTGAAGGCGTCGCCGACTCGAGACGTCCTGGGTTCCATCCCCAGTGGAGGCAAGTGTTTGGGTGATGAATTTTCAGACATTTGTTCTCCAGTCTTGGATGTTCATTAAATATGTATAATATTATGTATATTCTCAATAATTATATGTATTTATCTATTAAATATATTTTTCCGTCATCTAGTATCCGTAACACAAGCAGCATTAACTCGTAGTTGCTTAAAGTGGGACTAGTTGATAGGTGTGAATGTCTGAGGATATTCATTTATTTATTGATTATTATTTATCTCCATCTTCAAATCTGACACAAACTGGAAATAGCTTCCTCTGATGTAACACTTGCAATCGAATTACTCCATTAAATTGATCTGGTTTCTGGCATCAGCAGTTTCTGGCAACAAAAACTGTTAGTGGCAAGGAAGTCTTGGCCTGTAGGTAAGCCATTTGTTTTAGGTGTCTGTCAACAAGCAATTTAAAGATTCGTTTAACATTACATATCATCACGCCTCATTCCCCGAAGGGGTAGGCAGAGGTGTTAAACACCCACTTCTCGCCAGATATGTTAGGTCCCCATGTAACGGTGGCGATTGAATAACCAGCAAAGAGTGAAGGATCCATTTTCAAATTCAGATTCGTTCTTCATTCCTTATCAATTACCACCAACACATTATTTGCGTTTATTGAAGATACAAGTATACCTATTTCATTGTTTTTAGACACCGTCTGGGTCTGGTTTTACCCGAGCTCTAGCAGAACCAAAAAACAACTTCGTTGCTAAGGTCCTTTGTCGTAGTCTCAATTACCGTTCATGAGAAAATCGATTTCGATGACAAATGAATTGGCCCAGTAATTGCTTCCGCAACGATTACGAGTGAGTCTGTACGAAGAAAAATACGAATAATCTATACTTAATATTATAAATGCGAAAGTAATTCTGTCTGTCTGCCTCGCTTTCAAGTGAAAACTACTAAACCAAGTTTACCGAAATTTGGTACACAGATAGTCTAGAGCCTGAGAAAGGACAAAGGCTACCTTTTATCTCGATACACTCATGGGAACGGGTGCCATGCGGGTAAACGTTAAAAAAATTTAAAATAATGAACCCAGAATAATGAAGGACAAAGGACATTGTTCCAGCTCCATACATGTCTCGCCTAAGAATCGTTTGTATCGAAAATGACTTAGAAAGACTCTAAATATTATAAGTAACCAAAACAACTGACCGTATTTCGTAGTTAGCAAAATGTAAATTGACCATAAATATCTTCTAGCCATCAGGTATCTGGATGGAGGAGTGACCTCAGGCTTCAAGCACGTCGTCACCAACCCTGGCGCGCAGAAGCGACTCTTCCAAGTGAAAGGAAAGAAAAATGTACGCGTTAGGCAGGTTAGTAATTAAAATTATATGATTTGCACTGTTGAATGCAAACAAGAAATAGAATAAATGCGAGATGGATGGAATGACGACAGATCTTAGGAACAAATGCGACCCCACATATAATACATACATACATATAATCACGCTTGTAATCCTCGAAGGGGTAGGCAAGGCAGAGTCCAGGGCGCACTGTGTTCCTTAAGACCACATTTAGCCATACAAAAATTGGGTTTGGTCAGATGAAAAATCGTGAAAGAGTAGTAACAAGTGGCTTGCTCATCGCCTACACAATCACAGACCCAGTACTCAATACGCCCTTAGTCGCCTTTTACAACATGCTAGGCAAAAAAAGCAGTTGGTACATTCTTTTTGTGTCCCGGACCAACACGGGACCCTAGATTGCCCCTAAAGCTTATGGGGAATATGTATAAATCTGTCGTAAGACCTTTCGTAATGTATGGATCTAAACGAAAGCGATGGATGAAAGAATACCTACTGCACTGAGCAGATATGCGAATGTTGCGGTGAATGTGTGGAGTCACAAGAATGGACAAGATCAAGATTGCAAAGAACATTAGAGGAAGTTTGAAAGTAGCGCTAGTGACAGAAAAGGTTAGGAGCAATAGGTTAGCGTGGTATGGACATATAATGAGGAATTAATGTCACATTACAAGAAGAATGCTGAGTTTGGATGTGGGCGGACCTAGAGTGAGAGGAAGAAGAAAGAAAGCCATGGATTAAATGCGTTAAGAATGATATGAGAACAAAAGAAGTGGATGCTGAGCTGACGAGTGACAGAAGAGAATGGAAGAAGAGGACATGTTGTGCTGACCCTACCTAGAGTGGGAAAAGGGCAAGAAGAAGAAGAATAGAAACAGTGTTTATTACTTTTGTATTTTCTATTTATTTATTACTCGAATATCGTACTTATGAGGTGGACTTAAGCTGAGGGGTTCGGTGGCGTAGTGCTTCGAAACAAAGCTATTTTCGCCATTCCAGGCAGTTTACTTCGTAAACCTGAACTGCCGGGCTTTTTTGTAATATGACCGCAACTTGTCGCAAACTAATTAGCTTGTCATATACCAAAAAGAACCAGCCAGTTTGCGCCGTAAGCTGAACTGCCTGGAACCAGGCTGGATTTTAAAAACTTCGTAATCTGCACCCTGGTTCTTTAAAACGATTGTTTCCAGGTGGACCCTCTAATCTCCTCAATGAACGAAGGCGACGTGTTCATCCTGGACGTAGACCAGTCAATCTTGGTGTACGTGGGCCGCCAGGCGCGCAGGGTCGAGCAGCTGAAGGCTACGTCCTTCGCCAACCAAGTTAGGGACCAGGATCATAACGGGAGAGGGCGTGTGGAGCTTATTGGTGAGCATGTTGGTGACGCCTAATGGTCTTTTTTTTTTTACTTATGACAGGTAAGCTCTTGGCCTTTATCTCACCTGATGGTAAGTGACGATAAGGCCGAAGAGGGATGCGAGCTTCACCTGTAATCCTCAACAACTGAGGTACTGGCTATCTTTTCTCTGATTGCCGGAACACAACAATGCTTATAACATTGTTATTATGGCGACAAATTTAGGTAAGACGGTGGTAGCTAGCCAGGCGGGCTTAGAAGTCCCACCACCAACCAAACCGAGCAGAAAAACTTCTGCCCCCATGGGGAATCGAACCCGGACCTCCCGATCAACTCCCAGTGGTGTGAACCACTAGACCAGAGAGGCGGTCTATTACGAAATTTTTCAACTAAACTTCTAGCGAAAAGCTATATTTTTATTTTAATAATTTAATAGGCACACAAAACAGGTTACATACATAAAAAAATTACAGTAACCAGGTGAAAACAAATGAGCTGCAAGCATGCAACCCAAAGAGATGTGTACACATCATCAATTGCTTACAATAGTCTTCGATGGTCTAGAGAATTAGTTCCCAAAGTGGTCCAGGTGGACCGCTAGGAGTCCACGGGAGACTCAACAGGGGCCTTGTCGTCTTCACTTCCATTTTTGTCGAGTTTTGGGAATATGGTAGAAATGTTGCTGCAAGGGTCCACCGGAACCAGATGAATTTTGAAAGTGGTTTATGAGAAAAATAAGTTTTGGAACCTCTGGTCTAGAGACTGAGAAAGGTCATAGGCTACTTTTTATCCCGATATTCCCATGGAAACGGGTACCTCGCGGGTAACCTTGGTTATATATCTGCTCGACCGAGTATATAAGTGTCATTTTCCGTCAAAATGTAATTTCATTTTGAATTTTAAAATTTCTCGGCATTGTAAAATAATGACACGACAACAGAGATTTATCACCATGACGACAATTAATCAGATGTAAAAACAATGTAATGTTAACAAACACACAAAAACTCTTTGTAAACTTTTATCGGTGTTAAATCAATAGCCACGCGAACGACGTCGCGGGCACAGCTAGGTTACAAAAGTTATAAGCACAGAAATACTATTTACAAATAACACAAGTATACCTTATGATTTTCAATGAAACTAAGCGTCAAGTTTTTGAGACGGGATCCAAATTGATTGATAAATACCGATGACCCTCCGCCAATTATCACACATTGAAGCATTTTTTTAAATTCTGCACCTAACAGACTACCAGCGGCGGTTTTGGAACACGCGCAGTACAATCATTTGCGTAAATATTAGATACTTACCTATGAAATTGGTGTTTTGTATGGAGATTTTGGGGATGTCTGCATTTTACATACTAACATTTTATCAGTTTTCTTCACAACGACAAATCCAGAGATAATAATATTTGGCATGTATCATTAGACATGCTTTAGCAATATGTGTGTGAACACGCTTGATAAAAATTATTCATCGTTTTTATGTTAATGCAAATCAAATGATGTATTCGGGAGGCAGTTAAAAATAATTGTCTTTGTGTCTTATTTTAACACAATTAAACTTACAAAAAAATATCAAATTAAATAATACGAGCTCAAATATATGGTCTATTTTTAGAAGAGGCAATTATTTTATAAGAATGTTCTGAAACTTAATAGTTACGGACAAATTGCTAAGACAGAATAAAAACACCAATTTCACAGGTAAGAACCCAATATACATATATCTGTGGTGATAAGGCTTTTCATTGAATGAATGAATGAAACTTTATTTGCTTAAATATGGTCACAATAGATGTTACACAAAGAGACACCGACATATTTTGCTGATACAGTCAGCGTGCAGATATTGTACAAGATAAATCGTTAGAATATAATAAAAGTAGTCATGAAAAATATTCAAAATAATTGGATTTGAAGCAATTCATTGAGAAGTCCAATAACATTATTAATTGATTATTGATATTAAGGTAAGGTATTGATATTAACATACCCCCAACTCTTTTTTGTCATTACAGATCCTAACCGAACATGGAAATAACAATCATAACCTATTTTTCTATTCTTCTCTAGACCAATACTCCAGCGAAGTGGACATCCAGAGGTTCTTCACGACCCTGGGCTCTGGTGCTCCTAACGGCGTTCCTGAGGAAAAGGCTGGAGGCGATGACCAGGTGCTGTCTCTTTCTCTCCTTATCTTATAACTCTCAATTATTATTATTATAACACTATTATAATACGATAACATTTAGTGAAATGGGCTACTTGACTCATATCAAAAGTAATGAAAATAGTGCTTAATTCACATAGTATTAGGGGTTAAAGTATGAAATTGCCGTTTTGTATGAAGATTTTGGGGAAGTCTGCATTTTACATACTAACATTCTTTCAGATTTCTACACAACGACAAACCTAGAGATAATAATTGTTGGCATATATCATTAGACAAGCTTTAGCAATATGTGTGATATCTCTCTTCATAAAAATTATTTATCGTTTTTAAGTGAATGGAAATGATGTATTCGGGAGGCATTTGAAAACAGTTGTCTCCGTGTCCAATTTCAACACAATTAAAATTACAACAAATTTTCAAAACCAATCAAAAGAGCTCAAAAATATGCTCAAAAAAATAGGGTAATTATTTTTTAAAAATTAAGATTCAGAGTATTCCTAAAAAATAATTACCTCATCTAAAAATAGACTATATTTTTGAGCTCTTTTGATTTGTTTTGATAATTTGTTGTAAGTTTAATTGTGTTAAAATTTAGACACGGAGACAACTCTTTTTACGTGCCTCCCGAATACATCATTTTATTTGCATTCACTTAAAAACGATAAATAATTTTTATGAAGTGTGATATTACACATATTACTAAAGCTTGTCTAATGATACATGCCAAATAATTATCTTTGGATCTGTCGTTGTGAAGAAAACTGAAAAAAATTTAGTATGGAAAATGCAGAATTCCCCAAAATCTCCATACAGAACACAAATTTCATAGGTAAGGACCTAATAGATACAGACAAAATACTAAGTGAGAAAAAAACGGCAATATCATACTTTAACCCCTATTATTTAGTACAAGGGTTCGAAATATTACCAAAATCGTGAATACGGCTCAGATAATTCATACACCATAATTACCGAATGCGTTTTTGACAGATATGCAAAACCGTGATAAAGGTCTCAAAAAATTATTATTTTTATGGTGGTAGCTAACAGTAAATCATTTGGGGCCCAATAAAAAGGGTCAACTATAGTGCGCACCGAACTCGTTGGCCGCGCCTTAGGTGGCGACTCATCTCGCTATTGTAATCTCATGTGCGTTTTGTTTAAAAGCCGGAACATTCAATGCGTGTTGCCGTCGCGAAGTACGGCACCGAACTGAGTATGAGTAATGGCAGCAAGCGCCCCCGCCTCTCCGCCCCACCGCTCACATACCTAAGGCGCGGCCAACTATAACCTATTGCGTTCTGGGTAGCATAGGATTATGTCATCTTTGTCTTGAATGTGAAGGTCTTCAGCTTCACCTCAATTAGCTAACGTAGTGTTACCCAATTTGGAAAAACAGCATTGCAACTGATCATGATCACACTGGTTCAATTATGGTAAGGTTGAATAAAACTCTAGTATTTACACTAAAAGTCAAAGTCAAATCATTTATTGCATTCTTTTTGTAAATTAGAGCTGACTATAATTTTGTATGTAACCTTGAAATAACTTTGTAAGAACCTTGTAAGGCACCGCAATTTTTAAGAGGAACAATATTATAAAATTAAACACTTTATTATTGCAACAAACAAAATCTTGCTTATGGCCTCCGTCGGGACTTTCAAATTCAAAATAATGAAGCACTATCTGAAGTCTTATTCATCGTGTCAGTTTATTTTTATACATACATACATATAATCACGACTATTATCCCATAAGGGTTAGTCAGAGACTAGGCAAAAGCAGTCCACTGTCATAGTCCGCGCTTCACCAAGCAGTGACTGCACTCAGCGTGACAGGTGGTGAGCCCGTCGAAACTATAAGCTTACTTATGAACTGAAATAACATTCTTTATTTAATCATTTAGGTAACAACAAGTAGTTACACTTATGACGCGTCAAAAACAATTAAACTTAACAAACAAAATACTTCTACTTGTTTACCTCTACATTTTTTTTCTTCCTGTTCACTACCGGGAGGCCTTGTCAAGAGAAGATACAGGCAATTGCAATTGCTTAGAAATGCACAACCATCCAATAGGTTATGGCGGCGACGGACTCAATATGACAGGCCTTCCATAGGAATATCATAAATATCTGAATTAAGCTTGTACGAGTACCTACAGGCTACTAATTTATCTTACAATGTTATACCTACATTTAAAGACAAAATTGCTATTTCTAATAGAATATCTTCTTCCAGGCTTTCGAAAAGAAAGAAGAGTCATCTATTATTCTGTCTGAGGTGTCAGACATCTCTGGCAAGCCAAAGGTCACTGCTCTCTCCAAACCCTTCAAGCAAGAGCAGCTGAAGCCACAGGTAAGAGGGATCCTTTTCTGGCATATAGTAATTACTCATAATATTGTTTGGCATATGAATTTGGCATATGAATTTGGCATAATGTTGTTTGGCATAATATTACACCTCCGTGGTCGAGTGGTCTGTACGTGCTGGTCTCAAGGCGTCGCCATCTCGAGAGGTTCTGGGTTCGATCCCCTGTGGGGGTAAATATTTGTGTGATTAATACAGGCATTGGGTTCTCCAGTCTTGGATGTTTATATAAGTATTGTTTATATTCTTAATATTATACATGTATTTAACGTATTATATTTATCCGTTATCTGGTATATTTTGATGGGTGTGAATGTCTGAAGATATTTATTTATTTATATGTATTATTTTCTTAATGCCTTTCCACAGTGTTATAGTTTAGACTCATGTCTATAATAGCGATCAAAGCGAGCGTGCCGTGGCAGCGGCCAGCGAAGGGCCAGAATAGATTTTTTTTATTATTATGCCTAAAATTTTATGCGTATAGTTAATTATGTTTAAACATGATTATGCCATTTGTAATGATGCGTAAAATTTTATGCCAAAATCAAATATGCATATATTTTGTGAAAATTCCTTTATGCAACGTAGGTAAGATCTGTATATATTAGGTTGGGGAAAAAGTCTTTTCGCATTATAGTATGTATAAACTTGTAATAAAATCTCTTTGGCTATACTATTTGTATCTGGCTGGTTTTGGTATCATTGAAAGTTTAAATTTTAAAGAACATAATTCCAAATTCAAATTAGGAAAATGTGTGATTTTCATTTGTTTTTCGTACCGCCAAGATGAGTGAATCTAATGAAGAAATTCGATACATTTTAAAATTTTACTACAAAAAAGGTAAAAATGCAACGCAAGCCGCAAAAAAAATTTGCAATGATTATGGACCTAGTGCAGTGTCTGTGAGAGTAGCACAAATTTGGTTTAAGCGTTTTCAATCCGGAAATTTTGATGTCAAAGATGCACGTCGCTCTGGTACTATTACAGATAAAATGGATGCCATTTTTGAAAAAGTGGAGCAAGATCGGCATGTCAGTAGTTACGACGTAGCTGAAGAACTGGGAATTGACCACAAAACAGTTTTGGCGCATTTGAAAAAAACTGGGTACACAAAAAAGCTCGACATTTGGGTACCTCACGAGCTCACTGAAAGAAACCTAATGAACCGTGTACTCCTTTGTGATTCTTTATTACGACGTAATGAAACCGAACCATTTTTGGAAAAGCTGATAACTGGTGATGAAAAGTGGATCACGTACGACAAGAACGTGCGAAAAAGGTCGTGGTCAAAGGCCGGTCAGGCTTCACAGACTGTGGCGAAACCCGGGTTAACTCGCAACAAGGTGATGCTGTGTGTGTGGTGGGATTGGAAGGGCATTATTCATTATGAGCTGTTACCACCAGGCAGGACCATCGATTCTGAACTCTACTGCGAACAACTAATGAGATTAAAGCAAGAAGTTGAGAGAAAGCGGCCGGAATTAATCAACAGAAGGGGTGTGGTTTTTCATCATGATAACGCTAGGCCTCACACATCTTTAGCCACTCAGCAAAAATTAAGAGAGTTTGGCTGGGAGGTGTTAATGCATCCGCCGTATAGTCCTGACCTTGCACCTTCAGATTTCCACCTGTTTCGGTCTCTTCAGAATTCTTTAGGCAGTGTCAGGTTAACATCACGAGAGGACTGCCAAAACCACTTGTCGCGGTATTTTGACCAGAAGTCCCAAAATTTCTATAGCAATGGGATCATGTCCCTACCTACAAGATGGCAAAAAGTTATCGAACAAAATGGTACCTACATACTTTAGTTAAATGTAAATAAACTATTAAAAAATGTTTAGAATTTTCTTAAAAAATGCGAAGAAACTTTTTCCCCAACCTATTATACATAAGCCGCCTCCCTTGCCTAGAAGGTTGAAAGTGAAACCACCACCCGCCGGCTGTTGATCGGGAGGTCCGGAGTTCCATTCTCGGTTCGAGTCCGGGTTTGAAGTTGTTCTGCTTCTTTTGGTTGATGCTATCATATGGCTAGCTACCACCGTCTTACCTAAGCCTGTCGCCATAGTAACAATGTTATTATTAAACATTGATGTGATGGCGCCGTGTGGTAGCGGCTCATTAAAAGAATACTACTAACTCATTTCTCTCATCTTTCTAACTCTTTTACCTTGAGCGTCGTAAAGGCGACTAATGGACTTAAGAATTGCCCAATATCCAACAGCTTATAGCGGCGACAGGCTCACCACCTGTCACGCTGAGTGCACACACTGCTTGGTGAAGCGCGGACTACGGCAATGGACTGCTTTTGCGGTGCTATTGCCTAGTCTCTGACTAACCCTTAGGGGATAATTGTGGTGATTATATGTATGTATGTCACTGACATCTATTTATAATCGCTGGACTGGCTATTCCATAGAAAATGGCTCTTTAGACATATCTCTCTAAGCTGTGGTCCATTACTAGAATTAGTTTCAAGTACACTCACTACTGCTGTCAGCGCCAATATGGCGATTTTCAATTAGGCACAATAAATTGGTACTGATCACCAGTCCAGCGAGTATTGTTACAGGTCAGTGATGTATGTATTGTTGTGTTCCGGCATATATTAGGTGTTACCTATGAAATTGGTGTTTTGTATGGAGATTTTGGGGATGTCTGCATTTTACATACTAACATTTTATCAGTTTTCTTCACAACTACAAATCCAGAGATAATAATATTTGGCATGTATCATGAGACAAGCTTTAGCAATATGTATGTGAACACGCTTGATAAAAATTATTCATCGTTTTTATGTTAATGCAAATCAAATGATGTATTCGGGAGGCAGTTAAAAATAATTGTCTTTGTATCTAATTTTAACACAATTAAACTGACAAAAAATTATCAAATTAAATAATCCGAGCTCAAATATATGGTCTATTTTTAGAAGAGGCCATTATTTTATAAGAATGTTCTGAAACTTAATAGTTACGGACAAATTGCTAAGACGGAATAAAAACACCAATTTCATAGGTAAGGACCCAATAGCAGTGCAGCCAGTTACTCAGCAAGGGGGTGCAGGGGAGGGCACATAGACGAGCGAGGTCCCTTTCCAGAATTTGTTTGCTGTTTCTTTTTTTTAACATTTCTTGTTTAATCAACAGGAGGCATACATTTTGGATACTATTAGTGGCAGCATCTACGTATGGATCGGTAAACAAGCTACAGAGAGGGTAAGATATTACATGTAATTCATGTGCGCTTTGGCTTCGATCGAAAACAAAGCTACCTTCGCCATGGTCAGGCCGTGGATGGGTGACCAAGACTTTGTGATCTCGAGCTCCTCCGTGCTTCGGAAGGCACGTTAAGCCGTTGGTCCCGGTCGCATTTGTGACCGTTTCTACCCACCAACCCGCATTGGGCCAGCGTGGTGGTGTTACGGCCCATACTCCTCATGTGTTTCTCCATGAGGAAGGCCTGTCTTAGCAGTAGGACGTATATAGGCTGATGACTTACTTATATTTAAAAAAAAATTATTTATTATAAGAACACAGAAAGCCACAGACGGCCGTTGGGGCGGAAAGGTTCTCGAGTGGCGACCACGTACTGGGAGGAGCCACGTAGGGAGGCCCCCAACAAGGTGGACCGACGATCTGACGAAGGTCGGAAGTCGCTGGATGCAGGCGGCGCAGGACCGCGAGGTGTGGCGATCATTGGGGGAGGCCTATATCCAGCAGTGGACGACAATTGGCTGATGATTTTTCTCTCTTTTATCTTTTCATTTTCCGATTTATCATCATCCCACATCCGGTTCATTTATTGTATGTTTATGTAGTCTATGTAGTTTATGTATATATGTGTGTATTTACATAAAAGTATGTATTATTATAATGTATTTTATTCATATTTAGGTATATATTTATTATACACGCAACTCAGCTTTTTTTGTCAGCATTTCTCCTATAGCAGGTGGAGTGTTAGACATTTCTATTAGAAATAAGCCCTACCTTTTGTACTTTTGTCTTTTAATGTTCTCCTGTTTTGTATTTTGTGTACAATAAATTGTTAAATAAATAAATAAATAGATAGACACAGACAGAACACCACCATGTCAAGTTTAAAATACACAATGATTACAGTTATAAACTAGCCAGCAGTTCTTAAATAGTGCACATAGCATACAATTATGTAACATGAAATATTAGAGTAACAAAAAGAAAATAGTTAAAATTACACGAGTATCCAAAATTATATCTAAAAATGTAAAACTAGTAAAAATTTAGAATCAAATCTAAAATTTTAATGTTTTTTTATTGAAAATAAATAAAAATTGGTATTTACAAGCAAGTAAATGAATACAGGGTATCACACTGTGACAACGATTGATCATAATATTGAAAGAAAATTGTTAGGATTATGATAGACAAGAGTTTCAATGCTAATTAATGATAAATATACATATTGTAATCATATTTTCGTCCCAAAATCTTTTCTTTCTTTGCAAATAATTTTTTAATGCGTTGCTCAACGAGTTGCCTACATTTTGGTGAATTTTAAATTGTTATTCTTATTTAATTCATATACCATCTGTCCATAACGAACGCAGTTATTGTTATAGCTATTGCAATCTCATGTGCGTTTTGTTTAAAGTAGCCGAAACTTTCAATACGTGTGGCCGTCGCGAAGTACGGCGCCGAACTGAGTAATGACAGTAAGCGCCCTCCCCGTCCCACCGCTCATACCTAAGGCGCGGCCAACTAGTTCCGCGCGCACTACAGGCTGTAATATTAAGTGACTGTTAAAATAACGTTTACGATGTAAACTGCATTTTTTTTTTCAGGAGAAGACTGAAGCTATGACCAAGGCCCAGCAGTTATTGACTTCTAAGAACTATCCTTCTTGGGTGAGTATTTTTTATTCAGATATTTTATGGTTGTTATAGTTGGATAGGCTTTAAGTTCTCGCTTTTTTAATTGCGGTACAAAAAAGGTTTTATTTTAATGAAGTGATATTGATGATATAATTATGTTTAAGTATATTATTATGCATGTATATATGTCCCGTGTTGGTCTGGGACGCAAAAAGAATGTGCCAACTGCTTTTCTTGCCCAGCATGTCGTAAAAGGCGACTAAGGGCGAATTGGGAACTGGGTCTGTGATTGTGTAGGCGATGAGCTAGCCACTTGTTACAATATAAATATTTATAACCTTCACATAAATATTTTCATTTTTCTCCCCGTTCTTAGTTGTGGCTTAAATTACGGAGCTATGTGGATATACGACATCTGCCGGAGATATAGTCGTAACCACAGATCACTGAGAGCCGCTTCGCTATGGTCGTAACGATATGTTATGTATAAGGAAAAAGTTGGGATTTAAAGTTATTATTATTAGGTCCTTACCTATGAAATTGGTGTTTTGTATGGAGATTTTGGGGATGTCTGCATTTTACATACTAACATTTTATCAGTTTTCTTCACAACGACAAATCCAGAGATAATAATATTTGGCATGTATCATTAGACAAGCTTTAGCAATATGTATGTGAACACGCTTGATAAAAATTATTCATCGTTTTTATGTTAATGCAAAGCAAATAATGTATTCGGGAGGCAATTAAAAATAATTGTCTTTGTGTCTAATTTTAACACAATTAAACTTACAAAAAATTATCAAATTAAATAATACGAGCTCAAATATATGGTCTATTTTTAGGAGAGGCAATTATTTTATAAGAATGTTCTGAAACTAAATAGTTACGGACAAATTGCTAAGACAGAATAAAAACACCAATTTCATAGGTAAGGACCCAATATTACGGGAACTAATTTATTGGGCAACCATTTAATATTTGGGCAGCAAACAAATATTTTGTCAGCAATATAATTATTTGGGCGGCAAAATCATTATTTGAGCTAATAATTAATTGGCCAGGAATATAAATGTTACCGGACATAGAAAAGGATCAATGAAGGATCACGGTTCAATGCCTAGGAAATATATTCTGATAGATATTAGGTTGGGGTTATTTTTTTATGACATATATTGTGTCATCAATTTCGCAGCAGAGAAAACATTAAGTTGCTGCCCAATCAGTCATTTTGCTGACAATTTAGAAATTTATGCTGCCCACAAGTTGCTGACCAATTAGTTATTTTACTGACCAATATCGAAATATATGCTGCCCATAAAATGCTGACCAATTAGTAATTTTAGCTGATCAATTATATTTTTTTGTTAACCGTTTAAATAACACCAAGTTATTGTTCTACAGGTAAAAATAGTAAGGATCCCGCAGGGCACCGAACCCGCGATCTTCAAGCAATATTTTGCCACTTGGAGAGATACCGGCATGGCTCATAATAGACTCGTTTAAAAAAAAAATACTCCAAATGTAAGTACTTACTCATCAATCGGTGAGGAGGATCTCCTAAGCGTAGTTGTTAGCGCGCTTTGGCTTTCGATATCGAAAACAAAGCTACCTTCGCCATGGTCCCGCCTTGGATGGGTGACCAAAACTTTGTGATTTCGAACTTCTCCGTGTTTGGGAAGGCACGTTAAGCCGTTAGTCCCGGTCGGTGTTGCAACCGTTTCTTCCCACCAACCCGCGTTTGCTCAGCGTGGTGGTGATACGACCCATACTGCCCAACTAAGCGCAAAAGCGCTATCTCAATGAAAGCGTGTTTTGAGATATTTGAAGTTATGTAAAAATAACTTTATTTTACATTAAATTGTCCTTTTTGCTTAATAAAATGAATTGATATATTATATTGAGTCTACTTGTTTTCACAATAGAAATTCTGCTGATTGCCCACGTAATATTGATACACCTCTAATACCCTTACACCCAGTTGCAGAAACGAACTTTAAAATTTAATGTCGGCATTATCCCTAATGCTCCATTAAATTTATTTATTGAATTGTCAAAAGAACACCTTAGCGTAGTTTTTACGTTGCACAAAACGACATTAGCACCCTATCAATGCTAAAGAGACATTAGCTAGAACTATTTTGTGTTCCAATTTTAAATTTAATGAACTTTAAAGTTTTAATGTCTCATTACTAAATGTCGTCTTTAAAAAATCTTTGTGCAACTGAGCGTATGTAATTTAAGGTTGAACTAAGATATATAAACCTTTTTTAGGGTTTTTTTCATGTTTTAAACAAGATAGCGCTAAAAGGCTTACCCCCACATACAGAAACGCTACTCGAATTTTGAGCACTGCTTATAAAGTTAAGTGGACAATACCTATCAGAATTTGTATGGAAAAATGTCAATTTTGACAATACTTAAATGTTAAGTAGGACTCAAACTTTGAGTGGCGAGATATGGCAAATTCTGGTAGGTATTTTCTACTTAACTTTATTAGCAGTGCTCAAAATTTGAGTAGCGTTTCTGTATTCAGGGGTTAGTCTATTAGATGCGTACTTTTAAAAGCTATCCGATGGCGTAAAAATCAAATTTACGATTTTTTTTAGATATTGCGCTTAGTAGGGCAGCATAGTATATGTTTCTCCAGGAGGACGGCCTGTACCCAGTTTATAATCTGAAGACGAAGATCAATAATAAATAAATAATTAAGATATGTTGTTTCCAACTATGTGAAAAAAATGTGATCCAGACAACCTGACGTTAGAATGTCTGGCCACTCTCATTTCAAGTTTTTTCACTGCTCTTCGAGGTACTAGATAATTTAATTTAGGTATTTAATAGTACCAAAAAGGTATTGAACCTTGATAGTCTCCAAACATAAAATATTGCACTTGGTCCAGAGTTTCAGACGCTTACTTTTTACATCCCCCTGACTTGGTTTTAAGCATTTCTATGTACAGACACTCGACCTCTACAGTTTTATTATATGTATGTATCGATAATGTATATTTTTCCAGGTAACTTGCACGTCGGGTCGCGCACATGACAAGTATAAGTGATAATAACAATATATTTTTTTGTATACAACATACAACTTGTACTTTTATGAAAAATCATTTTTTGTAATAAAAATATATGATGAGTTTTATAACATAATTGCATGGGTTTTATTTTATTAACACGTCCTACTGCTGGGCATAGCCTCAATAGGCTAGTTGACCCTTTCTTATTGGGCCCCAAATGATCAATTACTGATATCCATCATCATAAAAATTAATGCAATATTTTTCTGAAGCCTATAAAACAATACATTTTAAATTATAAATTACGTTTTTGCTTAAATGTCAAAAACGCCTTCGGTCCTGATGGTCTATGAATTATC
This sequence comes from Parapoynx stratiotata, assembly GCA_910589355.1. Lineage (NCBI taxonomy): Eukaryota > Metazoa > Arthropoda > Insecta > Lepidoptera > Crambidae > Parapoynx > Parapoynx stratiotata. Next base: position 1,881,126 of record OU342476.1, on the reverse strand, counting down.
TGTGCCGTAGCGTCACGATTATTGTAAACAATTCAATACGCATGCGTGACATAGCCGACAGTTATGCTTGATTGGTTGCGACTGACGTTTAACGGATTTTGATCATGCGTAGTAATTGTTTACATGAATCGTTAACTCAACAAATTTCACAAACATGGTAGATAGCGTTTTTGACAGATGAACAAAAAAGTTAAAATAAAACATATTTTAATTGAATTTCTACAGCAATCCCTTATTTATATTTTTCGAACTTGGTATATTTCGGATCCTTGTACTAAATACAATGTGAATGACACATTATTTTCATTACTTTTGATATGACTCAACTAGCCTATTGAGAAACTCAAGAGGTCCGGGCCGTTACCGCAACACCGTATGGTAAGTCTGTAACGAGGCGCTATATCAGTATTAGCGACTCTGCTGTGTCTGCCATCGATTGCTTGACGCCAAACTCTCCCAAGACGCATTGAAATTTATTACACTTGCATTTCAATGCAAATACTGAAGAATTAAAGTACCGAAGACTGGGCTGTATGGGCTTGGTTCCCTTTGCCTTCCCTACATGGGAGAATTTTACAGAGTTTTTGGCGGCATCGAACTATGGCGGACGTGATTATCATTTCAGTGATCGCAATATTGTTTCGGAGTTGTCAATAATGATGAGCAATATGGAGAATAATTGAAATAATCGTCAAGTGGTGTGAAAAACGATGGGATTTTTATCGTGGTAATCCACTTCATAAACCACCACAAGTAGTAACACCACAGTGTCTACCATCGATCGTTTGACGCCAAACTCTCTCAAGATGCATTGAAATGCATCACACTAGCATTTCAATGCAAACTACTGAAGAAAAGTGTTCTAGACTGTTAACGTGTGGCTCAAAAGGTCTTGCAACCAGAGCCGTAAAACTGAATATTAAATTATAATAAGAGATTTTTACAACAACAAGTAACTTTTAATATTTTATATATATTATTATGATTAATATACCAACTTCATTTATAACTTGCAAAACTATCGTGGTAAAGTTTATTGTAAATGAGCAGTTATCTAAATAACTTTCTTATGGCACTATTGTAAGTAGCCCTATCTTTATAATTATCTCACTACCACTACTACTTGTCAGCTTGTTATCGCCCACTGCAGGGCATAAGCCTCCTCTCTGTTGTGCCAATTCCTTCGGTCCTGCGCAATCCGCATCCAGGTCTTTCCTGCTGCTCGTTCGACATCGTCGAACCCAACGCATGATGGGACGACCTCGTCTTCTTTTTCCCTGCCTCGGGTTTCAGAATGCCTCAGTTTTAATCAATAGAATATATATATCAATAAGTGACGACCTGCGCCTTCACAAAGTCACAAGTCTAGCACGGCCCGGAGAGATAGTTTCCAGATCCAGAGATAAATTACTCATCAAAAATTTAAAAAAAAATGTACATCCCCCTGACTTGATTTTAAGCATTTTAGTTTCTATGTACAGACATTTGATTATGTAATTATTGTAGGTATAATGTAAAGGCCTTGGATGGGTGACCAAAACTTTGTGATCTCCAACTCCTCCGTGCTTCGGAAGGCACGTTAAGCCGTCCCGGTAACTATTGCAACCGTTTCTACCGCCCCGCTTTGGGCCAGTGTGGTGGTGTTATGGCCCATACTCCTCACGTGTTTCTCCGTGGGGAAGGCCTGTGCCCAGCAGTGGGACGTATATAGGCTGAGGACGGATAATGTAATGTCGGATATGTCGCAGTAAGATAGATAAAGCCGTAATATAGTTATATCCCTAGGGATATAATTATGTACCGTAACATAGCTATACGAAAATGATTCTATACTATCTCACTAGGAATATAGTTATAAAACCGTCGAAGTTTTGTGATATACCTATATCACTAGATTAAGTTCAGTGCTATAAATATATTGCTCGATTAAGCTTAGTGAAACAGAAATCTATTAATATAATTGAATAAAACAAAATTAAATTGGTATACACACAGCCCGGCAGCACTGCCAGATAAGCCGCTGACAAGTGCCGCCGGCAGGCAACCACGGCTTTGAATCGACGTTATTACAAACTGACAGCGGCCACGGCGGCAATGCCACTAACAAAGCCGGGCGGCCAGACCGCCGTCAGCTCACTGCCAGCTCAATGCCACTAACAAAGCCGGGCGGCCAGACCGCCGTCAGCTCACTGCCAGCTCAATGCCACTAACAAAGCCGGGCCCGCACACACGGCCGTCAGCTCATGCCGCCGCTATCGACGAAGACTTTTAAAGATACAATAGAGACAAAATTTAGCTATCTATTCTTTTCTACCTTAATAAAAAAGAAAAGGTGACGCAAATACCATTAATTTTATTAACATGTTACACCATTATAGGCAATCAAAGTACGACAAAAATAATAAACAGGAAAAACTTGCTATTCGAATACCCTCTTATGTGACCAAAAAATGTTTACGTTCTGTCACACCTTAATTCTTTATGGCATAAGGATGATAATTGTTCGACAGGACTAAAACTACATTTTTGTAATGCATAAGGTTGCAATTAGGTCTGTTAACTACATAATGCGAAGCGAATATATCTTTTTGTATGTTAAATTCGGGGCACTACTATCGGGCAGCGGTAGCTGATTTGGGACGGACGGGGCACTACTCGTTGGAGGCCGCGGGAATCGCGGGTTCGATATCCCTCTGCCACCACTGAGTTTGAATAAAACTTATGTACAGTTCATTGTGAATATAGCTTGCCTCACATTGTGCCCGGTGCATGGCAACAGGCTCGCCACCTGTTACATGGGGACCTAACATAACTGGCGAAATGTGGGTGTTTAACACCTCTGCCTACCCCTTCGGGGAAAGAGGCGCGATGATATGTTATGTATGTTGTCCGGGCTGTACTACTCACCGAATGGTGACTTGGCAAGAGAGAGGAGGGCTGAGTTCTATGTTGCAGCAACGTCATTGGTATGGGAAGAAAGTGTGAAAGACGGTTCCAGATTGGGAAAGCCTGGCGTCCCGAGTAGAATCGACAATGCTTCGGCATCAGACTCGGACCCGGATGAGGAATTCCAGGTGGAAGTCGGAATAGGACTGGAACTGGAGTGTTGCAGACTCTTTGGTTTGCTAAGTAGGTTTGCGTATATTTTAAGAAGCATATTTTTGGTTTAAAATGGGTATGGGTCAGTGTCAATTTTATTATTGTTCATGTAAAAATCTAAAATATATGTTTAACATTAAAGTATTGGTTTCTATATAGATAATAGTAAACCACTTGAAACATGGAGAGCCGGTCGTGCTCGGGCCCAGATCTATAGAAGTGGAAGTTGGTTCTTGGTTGGGATGCGAACTAGAGGGAGGAGTGGTAAGTATGAAGGCGAGCTACATCCCTCCCCTCACCCTCCGCGCCCTCCGCGCGCCCCACGTCTAGCGACGCTATCTTTTTGTTTGATTAAAATTAGTGTACTAACAGCCAGCAAGCGTTTCACTTGTTCGTCCCGCATCCCTTAACCTAAATATCTATAAGTTATGTTATGTTTAATTCCAGCTAAACCGTTTGTCTATATGGCGAATTACTCTCTTCTAGGGCCACGTAGACAACAGATTTGTCGTCATGAGCTATTAATGTCCCATTGTTGGGCAGATGCCTTCCTATATAGGGAAACTCATGAGCAGTATGTGCCATAGCACTACAACACTTGGCCAGCGGTTTGGTAAGGATTTGAAGGAAGAAAGGAATGAAGGATTTGAAAGAACCGGGACCAACGGCTTAATATTGGGTCCTTACCTATGAGATTGGTGTTTTTATTCTGTCTTAGCAACTTGTCCGTAAATATTAAGTTTCAGAACATTCTTATAAAATAATTGCCTCTTCTAAAAATAGACCATATATTTGAGCTCGTATTATTTAATTTGATAATTTTTTGTAAGTTTAATTGTGTTAAAATTAGACACAAAGACAATTATTTTTAACTGCTTCCCGAATACGTCATTTGATTTGCATTAACATAAAAACGATGAATAATTTTATCAAGCGTGTTTACACACATATTGCGAAAGCTTGTCTAATGATACATGCCAAATATTATTATCTCTGGATTTGTCGTTGTGAAGAAAACTGATAAAATGTTAGTATGTAAAATGCAGACATCCCCAAAATCTCCATACAAAACACCAATTTCATAGGTAAGGACCTAATAGTAAAATATATTCTGAAGCACGGGTATCTCAAAAACTTCTTCATAATACACGCATGGCTTACGATGAATTATCTAGGGGGTCGGCGCAACATGTCTTCCTCTTCCACTCTCCTCTATCACTCGTCAAGTCAACACTCACTCACATCCTCATCACATCATCATTCACACCATCCATCCATCTTTTCTTTGGTTTTCCTCTCCCTGCACGCCCATCCACTTTCAAATCTATAACTTTCCTGGTGAAAATTTACCTCCTCTCATATAAAAAGAATTAAAAATCAATTTTTTTAAAATTCTTTACCTATGATATCAATATGAGGAAAACAGATTTTAAAATATAATCTAAATGACCATTTGAATTAAATAAATATAACATTAATTCCATTAAGATAGTCGACCAAAGTGTCTGTCAGGGAAGGTAACCTGAGATGGTAGCAATTAATTATTTAAACATCTTCGCCATCAGCCTATAAACGTACCACTGCTGAGACAGGCCTTCCTCATGGAGAAAAACATGAGGAGTATAGGCCGTAACACCACCACGCTGGCCCAATGCGGGTTGGTGTGTAGAAACGGTCACAAATACGACCGGGACCAACGGCTTCACGTGCCTTCCGAAGCACGGACGAGCTCGAGATCACCAAGTCTTGGTCACCCATGTACGGCCTGACCATGGCGAAGGTAGCTTTGTTTTAGATCGAATCCAAAGCGCACTGACCACTACGCCACCGAGCTCCTCCTTTAAACATCTTATCTCTTCTATTTCTATGTAGCTGTTGCCCGTGACGTTGTCCGCAGTTACTATGTTTTTCAAACTATCCCACGGGAACCCTTTAATTTTCCGGAATAAAAAGTACCTAAGATACGAGGGATACGAGTATGAGGTACCACTATGCAAAATGACATTGAAATCGGTTCAGCCATTTCGGAGATAAGCCCGTACAAACAGATATAGTGAAACAAAAAAGACGTGTGGCACTCGGGGACTGCCGCGGTAAAGCTATTGCATAGCATTTTGTATCAACTTATGCAATTATAATTTTATTTATTTATTTTATTCATGCAGTATTTCTTTTTCTTTGATATTAATTCAAGTTACACTTTTTGAGCGTGGTGACCGATAAGAAAACAAATTTTTCTATTATTAAATATATAAAAAAAGTTTATATTGTTTAAAATATTTTTTATTATTTTACAATACATGTGGGTTTTATTATCTTTACGCCGTGTCGAAGACTGCCGAACTGAAACGACGTTAGACGATGCACGGCCTTCAAGCCACACCTCTTTGCGCATCGGAGTGGGGAGCGTGAGGTGTTTTCGTTACGAAATTTTTGGATTCGGTCCCCGCGCTCAAGGCCCGCGATAGAAGCTATGCAATAGCTTAAAAATTATAAAATATTTTTTGGTACTTTCCCTCTTTGGACATCCCCCTGACTTGGTTTTAAGCATTTTTCTTCTATGTACAGACATTCGACCTCTTCATTTTATTATATGTTTATTTATTTATTTATTTGTGAAATGTAGGTTAGTTTTACAATGATTGGTGTCATCAAGGTATACAAATATTAAGAAAAAACAAAATAAAATACAATTTTAATGAACTTGTCAGTATAAATATCAAATGTCAATTATATTAATGGAATTGTTTATATAAAATAATATTTATTAGATTTGTCAGATTTGTAGTCAATAAAATGGTAACAAATAGTCAATTGAATAGCAATGAAAATAATAATTCCAATAAAAGCAATCAAAACATGTCCAATTATTTCAACCTTTAGTTTTCCGAAAATTCTGAAACCGAATAGTAAGTCTTGTCAATGAGCAATGCTACCAGGCGCTTCTTAAATAGTTTGTTATGTATAGATTACTTTTAGAGACTTGACAGGCTATTTTTCCTTTTTCTTTAGTTAAAGCTATATCATCATTATCATCAGCACTGTCCACTGCTGGACATACGCCTCCCCCAATGCACGCCATCGATTTTCGGCCCTTTTCATAGATCTATATAAAAAAGTAAGAAAGAGGTTATTGGCCAACAATACAATCACATATTATAAAAAAAAATCTAAATAATTAACTATCTAACAGGAGTTAACAAGAGTGCGATGGCATAAAAAAAATTATCTCACGGAATGCAAATGTATGGTAAAGACGGAATTGCTATTAAGTTTTCTAATTCAAGGCCATTCGGTTGAATTGGCTAAAAAAACAAGAAGTGTCTAATAATTGAGCTCTAAATTACATGTTATTATGAAGATTATGATTTGATCATCACACGTTCTTGTTTTCATGTACTGAGGCCTCAGAGTAAACAGAACTGGAGTAGCCTTTGTCTAACATTCCCCTCTGCCAAATGCACAAGCATCGGATGTTTGCACGTTTAATAAAACTAGTTGAGCCGCCATTTTGACAGCCATAACATTGTAAACGTTGCGGCGAACAGAGCTCCCGCAAAAATGCCTGCCTGTGCTGTTTTTTGTTGTAAAAATAAATAGAAAACATGGAGTATGCTAAAAGATGGTGTCACCTTTTATTTGTAATTATAATTTTTAAGATTTTATGATTATTTACTTCATTATTTCTTGTTGTAGAATTCTACGATTTCAAATTTCGAACGCTAGTCTCGTAGGGAGTGCGGCTGTGACGTTGTCAAAACGCACAAACGTGTGCGTGAAAATTAAATTTGTGTGTCGAATTATGCATGTGTGCATTTGTAAAAACGGTAAAAGTTATTGTTTATGTGTGCTGGCTTTGAGTGTAGTGGTAACCTCACCCCCCGCAAGAAATGGCAGAAAAAAATGTTTGAGAAATTGACTAATGGCTACTCCAGTTCTGTTTACTCTGAGACTGAGGCCTTTATCAGACAGACGCGACCTAATCTCGCGGCCACGGTCGCGGCCAGTAGTTTAATATGAACGTCGTCTTCGATATATTGGTATAGTAATTCAGTGAAACAATACCAAAGTATTCATACTAATCAACAGGCCACCCGCGAGCTTAGGCCGCGTCTGTCTGATAAAGGACTAACCCTTTTTTTTCATGGCCAATATTATTGCTTTCGCCTCGCTCTCAGTGGAGTGACATCTTGAGATAAGTATCAATAATTAAAGGTCGCAACAGTCCACATTTATTTAGATTAAGCCTCGCGAAGTAGACATACAAGTAGCTCAGACATAGAAGTAGCTCGCAATAATTAACCTTAGTTTAGAATATGCTTTTGATTTAATAAAAATTTTTTTAATTTATAAATCGTAAAATATTTACGTTTTTAAGTGCCAGGTTTGGCCTATGAAATAATGTTATATTTGTTGTTTGTTTCAATATATAAAAAAATAGGCAGTAACTTTCTAAGTAAAAAAATAGGCCAATATTATTGCTTTCGCCTCGCTGTCAGTGGAGTGACACCTTGAGATAAGTATCAATAATGAAAGGTCGCAACAGTCCACATTTATTTAGATTAAGCCTCGCGAAGTAGACGTAAAAAGAGTTATGGAGAAAATATTAAAATTTATATTTCTACTATTTTTATTTAGGTTTACTGATTGTCATAAACACCATAGTTATGGTCATGGCAATAATAAAATAAGCGAGGTGTTTTCATGGAAACAAGTGAGCTACGATTTTCATGGAGTTATTTGTAAGTACTCTTTTATGTTCGCTCTTTTGTAATACCAGGCCTATATCCCCGGAGGGGTAGGCAGAGATGCATTATAAAATAAATAAAATAAAATGTATTTATTTCGCAAGCAGAATCCAGAGGGTTACCAAAATTAGAATATTTGCTGACCGTTTAAATAACACCTATGTTTGAGAAAGTAGCTCTGTCTATCTTGCTTTCACGTAAAACTGAAATCGATTACTGAATCGCTTCAATCAAAATTTGGTACACAGATAGAATAGAGCCTGAGAAAGGACATGGGTTACTTTTTATCCCGATATTCCCATGGGAACGGGTACCGCGCGGGTGTAACCGTGGTTATCAATATCTGCTCGACCGAGTATTATTTTACATGTACCTATTTTACATATTCCGTCAAAATATAATTTCATTTCGAAATGTCTCTGCATTGTAAGATAATGACACGACAACAGAGATTTATCACAAGACAACAATTAATCAGCTGACATTAACAAGAAATGTTTTTTCATTATTTTAATAATTAGAGGTTTTATTTCCACTATAAACAATCAATATTTTGCTAATGAGGTAGGCATGTAATGTTGAGCACCTTGTAAAAAACAATGCAGTGTTAACAAACACACAAACTTTTTGTAAACTTTTATCGGCGTTAAATCAATAGCCACGCGAACGACGTCGCGGGCACAGCTAGTGACATATAAATAAAGAAGCAACTTCAATAGGAATAGGACGGTGAATTCAGCAATTGTATAAATAAAATTAATTGCGTAAAGAAACATTTGAATAAACATAGTTAAGTTAGGTAGCTACATTTTATTTAAATATTAGGTCGTTACCTATGAAATTGGTGTTTTGTATGAAGATTTTGGGGATGTCTGCATTTTACATACTAACATTTTATCAGTTTTCTTCACAACGACAAATCGAGAGATAATAATATTGACATGTATCATTAGACAAGCTTTAGCAATATGTGTGTGAACACGCCTGATAAAAATTATTCATCGTTTTTATGTTAATGCAAATCAAATGATGTATTCGGGAGGCAGTTAAAAATAATTGTCTTTGTGTCTAATTTTAACACAATTAAACTTTCAAAAAATTATCAAATTAAATAAATATATGGTCTATTATTTAATAAGAATGTTCTGAAACTTAATAGTTACGGACAAATTGCTAAAACAGAATAGAAACACCAATTTCATAGGTAAGGACCCAATATTATTAATAATATTATTGAATTATATGATTAGCTATTTAAAAAAAGTGGCTCATGAGTTTCTTGCCGGGTTCTTCTCATGAAAAGCCTTACTCTCGGAATCCGGCCGCTTGTATCAATTACAGCCTCAGTCAAAGCGCTGTGGTTGTACTTCCTACAAGCGCTCGCAATAATTAACCTAAGTTTAGAATATACTTTTGATTTAATAATATTTTTTTAAAATTTATAAATCGTAAAATATTTACGTTTTTAAGTGCCAGGATTGCCCTATGAACTAATGTTATATTTGTGTTTTGTTTGAATATATAAAAAAATAGGCAGTAACTTTCTCAGTATTGTTTTTTGGACTATGTAAAATGAAATCTATACATATAATAAAACTGTAGAGCTCGAATGTGTGTAGATAGAAAAAAATGCTTAAAACCAAATCAGGGGGATTTAAACAGAGACAGAAAATACCAAAATAAAAAATTATTTTTTATTTATTTGTTTTCTTTGGACAAACGCTGAATGGAGCTAATAAGTGTTTCTCGCATTTTTTAAAACGTTCTTGACGTTAATTTTATTTTTCACTTATCTTTTGTCGTGTGTTGAGTCGTGTGGTAATGTCTCATTAAAAGACTACTAACCCATCTCTTCCCTTGGGTGTCGTAAAGGCGACTAATGGACTTAGAACTGCACAACATCCAATAGCTTATAGCGGCGACGGGCTCACCACCTGTCACGCTGAGTGCAGTCACTGCTTGGTGAAGCGCGGACTATGGCAATGGACTGCTTTTGCGGTGCTTTTGCCTAGTCTCTGACTAACCCTTATGGGATAATAGTCGTGATTAGATATATGTTTGTATGTATGTTTAACTTTTATTTTTCAGACAGTACCTCTGCAGACAGAGAGCATAACGAACCAGGACCGACGTTACCAGACGACCAAAAGTTCTTTATACAACGCAACAATGTTCCGATTGGCTTCGAAGTGTACAAAGATAAGGTGTTTGTCACAGTACCGAGGAGGCGATACGGTAAGGAAATAATAGACCTCCGTGGTCGACTGGTCTGTATGCCGGTCTCGAGGCGTCCGTCGCCATCTCGAGAGGTTCTGGGTTCGATCCCCGGTGCGGGCAAATGTTTGGGTGATGAATTCAGGCATTTGTTCTCCAGTCTTTTATGTTTATGTAACCATACTAATATTATAAATGCGAAAGTAACTCTGTCTGTCTCGCTTTCACGTCAAAAGTATTGAACCAATTTAACGGAAATTTGGTACTAGATAGTCTAGAGCCCTAGAAAGGACATAGGCTACCTTTTATCCCGATATTCCCATGGGAACGGATGCCATGCGGGTGAATTTAATTTTTTTTTAATAATGTCTCCCAGAACTTTGTTTTGAATAGTTACTTTGAGATAATGTGATGATAGCCTTCCTCACACTCGTTTCTTTTTCCATTTATTTAAGGAAATATTGATGTACTGTTTATTATTAAATTAAATTGTAAGAAAACAATATATTGGGTCCTACCTATGAAATTGGTGTTTTTATTCTGTCTTAGCAATTTGTCCGTAACTATTAAGTTTCAGAATAGAAATAATTGCCTCTTCTAAAAATAGACTATATATTTGAGCTCGTATTATTTAATTTGATATTTTTTTGTAAGTTTAAGGCTTAATTGCACGATCGAGAGTTAACGCCTAACCCAGGGTTTGCCCATAAATTTGCCCCAGGGTTAGCTGGTCCTAATTGTGTTAAAATTAGACACAAAGTCAATTATTTTTAACTGCCTCCCGAATACATCATTTGATTTGCATTAACATAAAAACGATAAATAATTTGTATCAAGCGTGTTCACACACATATTGCTAAAGCTTGTCTAATGATACATGCCAAATATTATTATCTCTGGATTTGTCGTTGTGAAGAAAACTTATAAAATGTTAGTATGTAAAATGCAGACATCCCCAAAATCTCCATACAAAACACCAATTTCATAGGTAAGGACCTAATATAACGCCGGCTCTGGTCACGTTAGCACAAACCTCAGTGGATGGACGTGCCTTTTATGAATTGTTTTTTTTTATGATTTTAAATGATAAATAAATAATTTGAAAAAATTGTATTTTATAACACATTCACTTACCTACTTATTTAATCAGGTATACGAGTACATATAGATTAGGTAGGTACACTCTTCTAAAGTATTCTATATTTACAGGCATCCCTTCCACAATAAACTTCATACCTCTCGGCTCAGCGCCGCACCTGAAGCCGTACCCTGACGTGGCCAGCGTCGGCCAGTTCGTGTCAGTGTATCGCCCACGCGTGGACGTCTGCGGCCGGCTGTGGATGGTCGACACTGGCCTTTTGGAAGTACCAGGTAATGTTATAACTATTATGTCTCAAAATAACAACCATTTTTGGCGGGGAGAAAGTACTGTTCATAAATAAATTAATAAAATAAATAAATACCCTAAGACATTCGCACCTATCAACTAGTCCCATTTTAAGCAACGAAATGCTGATTGTGTTACGGATACTAGATGACGGACAAATATATTTTATAGATAAATACACATAAATATTCAGAATATACATAACATTACATATATATAATGAACATCCAAGACTAGAGAACAAATGTCTGAAAATTCATCACCCACTTGCCTCCACTGGGGATCGAACCCAGGACCTCTCGAGATGGTGACGCCTTGAGACCGGCGTACAGACCACTCGACCATGGAGGTCGTTCATAGACCTTACCTATCGCTGGCTAGTGGATAGACGTATAGCTTAGAATACCCGCTAAAACTCGCCGAGATACCTTTCCAAGTAGGGTATCTGGGGGAGTTTTAGCCACGGGAACGTCTCGGACACCTACTGCCGCAGTGATTATCCAAGTCGAATCCGGGGCCTCCTGATCTAGTTACGAACTACAATTTAATCAGGTTATGATCAAGCTATGGTCAGGCCGTAGATGGGTGACTAACACTTTGTGATCACGAACTTCTCCGTACTTCGGAATCCGGGGAATATTGGGCTAGCGTGGTGGTGTTACGGCCCATACTTCTCCATGATGAAGGACGGCCCAGCGGTGTAAAAGAAGTAATTGTATGTATCTTATTTCCAGGAGCAAGAAGGCAAGTGCGGCCGCCAGCAATCATAATATACGACTTGAAAACCGACAGACAGATCTTAAAACATGAACTGAACCCCTCGGTGCTGATTAACGAGAGGACTACAGGAGGTAAGTTGAATTTTTTTTTCACTAGAGACGCTCGAACTTTGACAGCGCATAGCGGCCATCTTGGTAATGCGATAGCTGTCAAATTTGGCATGAATTTTATTTAATATTCAGTTTTACGGCTCTGGTTGCAGGACCTTTTGAGCCACACGTTAACAGTAGAACACTTTTCTTCAGTAGTTTACATTGAAATGCTAGTGTAATGCATTTCAATGCAACTTGGGAGAGTTTGGCGTCAAATGATCGATGGTAGACACGTGGTGTTACTTCGATGAGGTGGATTACCACGATAAAAATCCCATCGTTTTTCACAGCACTTGACGATTATTTCAATGATTCTCCACATTGCTCATCATTATTGAAATTTACTACACAAAACTACACTGATTTTACGCAACAAGATCAACTCTGAAACAATATTACAATAACTGAAATAAAAATCACGTCCGCCATAGTTGGATGCCGCCAAAAACTCTCATTTGGCATGAATACACATTTAGTCGTGACATTCCACCATGGAACGCTACACGCTTCAACAACGCGTAGAAAATGTTACAATTTATTATAATTGTTAAATTTATTGAATGAGAAGTTCGAGGGCTTCGTCATCTCGCGTGGTGGCGACGGCCGCCGAGATCGTGTGACTTAACACCGCTCGATTACTTTCTGTGAAAAAAAATGAAAAATCATGACATTTTCATGACACCCGAAACTAACATTATCATAATACATTACCTCATTATTTTATTATCATTCTTATTTAGTATCACTTGGATGATACCAATATAGCTTGTGTTTAAATACACTTTATACATAATACACTGCAAAACAAGAGGTACCTACTTCATTTCAAAAATAAATAAAGTTTATATTCAATGACGATGCTCGTATAATGATAATAAGTATGGCTTCACCTTTTCCTATTTTATTAGATATTATTAGAGTCCATATATTTTTAAAGCCAAAATTGGATAAAAAGTTTGAGAACCACAAATTCTTTGTTTACATTTTGTCTCAGATCAAAATGGACAGACTATAGTATACGCTGATAAACCACAGTCAATTGCTGCCCTAAAGGCCAACATACCTCGCGTTCTTCGTGAAATTGAGTCCCATTTATGCGAAGACGTCCTCCAAAATTGGTCCACCAGAGACTATCTACAGCGGAGTCACGGTGGCCATTTGGCTGATATTATTTCCACTCATAATGTCAACTTATATTCTTTAAAATGTAATAAAAATTGTGGTAATATCACACAAACAGGTTGTTCTATTTAATTCAAAGTTCGAGCACTCTTAATGAAAAACCCTTTATTATTATTCGTGTTAATCGGGGCTGTTTCGCATCACTGCGACCTAATAAGGTCTATTGTGACCAGCCTCCTATGTAAGTTCTATTTAGGCCCTACAGTATCAACTGGGCACTGTCTATGAAAGATAAGATGTTCCCAGTTTGGATTGCTTTTATTTCATCTGGGTCAAAGGTGTGTTTCCCCAGGTGTCTGCTTCTTTTGTGAATCAGCGGTTCTCAGTAGCACAAGAGGTGCATTGGTATTTCACGCTCTTATTCGCAGAATCTGCAAGTATCAGTATCCTTTAGTTTCATGTTGTTAGGCGAGAGTCTTAGAAGACCCGAAGACGGTAATCATCACCTCACACGTGTATCATACGATTTTTTTCAACACACTTGCGAATAAAATAATACTAGCCCCGAAGCGAAGCGGCTCTCAGTGATCTGTGCTAGCTCCTTTTCAAAAAGTGGATGAAATGTACGAAATATATTGAAATGTATCCGAAAAAATCCGAAAGTAACCGACAGTATCCGAAAATATCCTAAAATATCCGAAAGTATTCAAATGCATTGTTGTTCTGAAATGGGTCACTATTTTTGTATCGAAACCTTTTTTAGAAAAAGGAAATCAATCAACAACAGAAAAATCTATAACACACTAGTGAATAATAGTAATGAAAATGTCACAGTGTGAATAACAGGTATCATTATGTGCCTTTATCTTTAACTTTCTACGAGCACCTACTTCTAAGTCCATACATCGCCTTTTCCGACACCCAAGGGAAGAGATAGTAGTATTCACTGCACTTTCCGGTATGGTGATTGGTGGCTACGCACAGCGCCATTCTATTAATTGGTGTTAAATCGCCAATTAATACATGGCGCTGTGCGTAATTAAAAAGAATAAAATTTAAAAATACCACGTTTTTAAAAAGAGCAAAATAATATACAAACCTGTGGTGCCGAATGAGGGGTCAGTCAAACCGTGGAGCCGCATCTTTGTAACTAACACTTACGATTTATGCATGCCATGTATTCCATTAAAATCCCTGTAATATAGGTAATGCATACATACATATGTCGTAACTGTAAGTTGTAAAGATGCGCCCCCGCGGTTTTAGTGACCCCTTATTCGGCCCCGCATGTTAATTTATTATTATTTCGCTCTTTTGAAAAACGTGGTATTTTAGATTTTTTTCTAATGTTTTTGTAAGTGGCTGTTCTGTTGATTTCTCATCTTTTACAGTCAGTCGTTCGCTAAGGGTGGATTTGACCAATATCCGTGTTACACGGGGTTAGGGCGCCAATAAATTCTTGAATTTCATTGGTTGCATCCGCTCTAGTGACATTCCTGCCACATATTACAATAAGTTGCTACGGTCCTGCGTACACGGACGATTTTTGGCCGCGTATCTGTCAGCTAAAGCATTTTTTACATTACGAGTACTAGCTAATCGAAATTTCGTCAAATTCACTTTTGTTAATACTATAACCCAAATTAATTTTTTTTGACACTTAGGCCCAATTGCGCGTTCGAGAGTTAGCACCTAACCCTGGAGCAAATATATGGGCAAACCCTGGGTTAGGCGCTAACTCTCGATCGTGCAATTGGGCCTTAAAACTTTAATTTACAGTCACTCTTTGAATACTACCCTAATGTTACTATTATTTTAAATTCCTTTTATTACTAGGGCTAACATCAATAACAGTGGACGTAGACCAGAACGCATGCGACGATGCGTACGCGTACATCAATGATTTGGCGACTGAGGGTCTTGTGGTCTTCTCGCTTAGGCAGCGCGCGAGCTGGCGAGTAGACCATCCGTCTTTTAGGCACGATGAGGCTGCTGTGAACTTCACGTCTTCAGGTATGTAAAGTTTTCTACTACTTTATGATAACCTCAGCCTAAATACTTCCCACTGCTGGGTACAGGCCTTCCTCATGAAGAAACACTTAAGGAGTATGGGCCGTAACACCACCACGCTGGCCCAATGCGAGTTGGTGGGTAAAAACAGTTGCAATGGCGAATGGAACCTGTTTGACGTGCCTTCCGAAGCACGGAGGAGTTCGAGATCACAAAGTTTTGGTCACCCATCCACGGCCTTTGGTATTCCATACCGAAAACAGAGCCACCATGACGAACGTTTTACCACCAGGTGTTGATCGGGAGGTCCGGGTTCGATTTCCCATGGGGGCAGTTTTTCTGCTCGGTTTGGTTGGTGGTTAAGGTTTCTAAGCCCGCCTGGCTAGCTACCACCGTCTTCCTTTTTGTCGCAATAATAACAATGTTTTAAGCATTGTTGTGTTCCGGGAATCAGAGGTAATATAGCCAGTTCCTCAGTTGTTGATTGAGGATTACAGGTGAAGCTCAATTTATGTGTTCCCGTAAGTTATTAGGCAAAAGGAGCAGTACAAATGTTATTTAAGATGTTAGCTGCTAGTCTGTCGAGGTTGTTGATGCATTAAAATGAGAGGTAATTAATTGGGCAGCCATTTAATTATTTGGTCAGCAACAAAAAGGTCAGCGGAAAAATCATTTGGGCTGCAAACAAATATTTTGTCAGCAATATAATTATTTTGCCGGCAAAATAATTGTTTGGGAAGCAAAGTAATTATTTGACTTGCAAAATAAATATTTGAGTAGCCATTTAAATGTTACCGGAAATGTATAAAAAGTAGGAAAAGGATCAATGAAAGATCAAGGATCAATTCCTATGAAATGTATTAGGATAAAGTTATTTTTATGACCCTTAAAAACATTATTTGTGTCATCAAAACATAATATTAAACAATTTGGCAGCAGAGGAAACATTTGAGTTGCTACCCAATTAGTTATTTTGCTGACAAATTAGATATATCTGCTGCCCATAAGCTCTTGCCCAATTAGTTATGTTGCTGACCAATTTAGAAATATTTGCTGCCCTTGTTGCTGACCAATTAGTTATTTTAGCTGACCAATTGTACTTTTTTGCCGACCAAAATTGGAATATTTTTCTAACCATTTTAATAACCCTGGAGATTACAAAGATAAAAAAGAGTGCCCAATAGTTTAGAAGAGGAAGACCTATCGAGTGTAAAAGGGATGGCTAATGTTTTTTTTTATTTTCAAGGCCAACTAATAAACTGGAAGGACGGTCTCTTCAGCATAGCCTTAGCTGAGCGCGGCTGCAGGCGGCAGCTGGTCTACCACCCCCTGGTCTCCACGCAGGAGTTCGCGGTAGACTCCACTCTGATCCGGGGCAGACAGTCTCTGGATGCTGTTGACCCTGTAAGTTGTAACGAGCCATACTTTTGTTAGCAACTCTGTGCTGCACAGGTCACTTTTTATTCGAGTTTCACCATCTAAAAACAATGAGAGCGTAAGTAAATGTTTTAGTTCCCTATTAGCTCAAGAGGTGGCGCTAAGCGAATTTACAACGCGGTAGCGTTTGCTCTCAGTGCCCTCGGTGGCGTTGTGCCGGCTGCCACGTCTGGAGATCTCCCGAATATACCCGAGAATCCCCCATTGGCGCGAAACCCTAGTCTCTGACTAAGCCGGGAAGTCCTGGGAACAGCTCGAAGAATTGCTTCGGCAGACCCCGGGTCGCTCCCACGGAAGGGCAAGGAGGTATATCGGGGAGTTTTAGTGGGTATTCTTGGCCAACGTCTATTTTATTTATAACATGAACATTTCTTTGTAACAATTCTTGTTCCAATATATGTTCCAATTATGTAACTGTCACATAATATAGATTATTAAAACACGAGTGTGGTTTTAAAAAACCGATTTTTATAATAGAATCACGCGAGTGTTTTAATACCGAGTTATGTGCAGTTACATACACTACTTTATCTACACTCATTATTCACAGAAATAAAACAAAACAAAAATATTTATTTTATTTATTGTTGGCTGTTTGGAAAATATTTGCCATTGTTTTGTGCGTTTTTAAGAAAAATAACTGTTGCATAATGGTCATTAAGCTACAGTTTCCATTTTTATTTTATTTTTTTATCATCTGTGTTAAAAAGTATGTCATTATGAGTTATCATTATGAGTTCATAATTCGAACATTATAACATGAGTGTAGATAAAAGATTTTTTGTATCTCTTCAAGCTCTTGGGCACCAGAGGCAGCAACACACAGTCCGGGTCCCACGACTACCACTCACCCACCAGCACCATGTTCTACGCGAACGTGGCCCAAGCCGGCATTCTGTGCTGGAATGTCAACACGGACGTCACTCCTGACAACTTTGTGCTGGTCGCGAAGGACGAGGACAAGATGGGGTATATATCCGGTACGAACATAGATTTAGAATTTATACATTCAAACATATATAAAATCACGCCAGTAATCCCCGAAGGGGTAGTCAGAGACCAAGGAGCACTGTGTTCCTTAAGACCACATCTAGCCATACAAAAATTGGGTATGGTCAGATGACAAATCGTGGAAGAGTGGTAACAAGTGGCTAGCTCATCGCCTACACAATCACAGACCCAGTACCCAATACGCCCTTAGTCGTCTTTTATGACATGCTCGGCAAGAAAAGCAGTTGGTACAACCTTTTGTGTCCCGGACCAACACGGGACCACTTTATTATAATCATATAGTATAAAATAGATTAGTATGTATAGAGAATTAAAACTCTCTAGCACATTCCAATCATTCGATTTTAAACTCTGTCGTAGTCCATTTGTTGGTAGTCTCCACCATTATCAATAATATTCACGATTTTTTTTAAACAAAGACTGAACAAAAATTAAAAAAAAGCATTTTTAAAAAACTTCGCTCCGCCTTTGTAGGCGTGGTATTTTAATTCAAGTAGTAAAAAAGCTTACAGCTTCTTGCAGATTACAGCTTACTAAATACTATAGTAAGTAGTCGCCTTTTACGTCATGCAAGGCAAGAAAAAGGTCAGGCAAGAAAAGTACATTCTTTTTGTGTCCCGGACCAACAAGACCAAGAACCAAGGACCAAGAATTTATAATTAGGGAAAATAGTCGACAGTTTTTCGTTTTGTTGCCGGCGGAACAAGCCTGATTCATACTTTAAGGTTCTCATCATTCTTTTTCAGATTTAAAGGTTAAAGGAAATGACGTGTGGTTCCTGTCTAACCAAATTCCGAAGTTCGTTTTCAACACTCAAGACATAAATGACTTCAATTATTTTATTATGAGGTAACTATAAGTAGTTGGGTACACTCCATTGTTGGGTACAGACACAGATATACATTTACTATAACGCAAGAATGTAAAACGATTTGTATGGAAACCAAACGTGTCAGCTTTTAACGTCTGTGACGTCACAGCCGTAATCTGAGACGGTAGATCCGAACTGATTGAAAGATACCGATGCCGCCGAAGCCCCTACGCCAAGGCTAATTGACTCATATCAAAAATAATAAAAATAATGTGTCATTTACATAGTATTTACAAAGAATTTTGTACTTTCTGATGGATGCCAAACTCCCATACCAATAGCATGAGGCAATGTTCTGTCTGGATCAGTAGGTGTTCCCTCTCACTCTATCACTATTTATGAATGAAGGCTATCCGTGGGATATCCTCTTCCTCTCTTTCTATCCATAGTTTCTGTCTCACCTGTCATATTTACGCCATTTTGACGCCTAGACTGAAAATTGTTACAATTTTTTGTAATTCAATATTTTAAATAAAAAATTATAAAACTGGTGATGCGTTGTTTTATGTTGTGTAAGTGAGTGATATCCTGGATGTACCTTATCATTTCACAGGTGAGTCAAAAATCATATATATATAGTTTTTGTTTGAGAAATTTGTGTGTAGTTTTGTGTGACGTTATTTGTAGTAATAGAAAGCTTTACTACGAAATGTCAAACTCATTCATTAAAGTGATAGAATGAGACGGAACACCTACTGATCGAGACAAAACATTGCCTCATGCTATTGTATGGGAGTTTGGCATCCATCATAAAGTACAAAATTCTTGGTATTTACTACAAGGGTCCGAAATATACCAAGTTCAATAAATATAAATAAGGTATTGCTGTAGAAATTAAATTTAAATATGTTGTATTTTTTCATCTGTCAAAAACGCTATCCACCATGTTCGTGAAATAACTTAAGTAACGCTTTATGTAAACAATTACTACGCATGGTCAAAATTCGTGGAACGCCAGTCGCAACCAATCATGCCTAGCTGTCGACTAAGTCACGCATGCGTATTGAATTGTTTACAATAATCGTGACGCTACGGCACAGATAACATTTTTGACATTTAAGCAAAAATGTAATTTAAAATTTATTGTGTTATAGGCTTCAGAAAAATATTGTATTATTTTTCTGGTGATGGCTATCAGTAATTAATCATTTGCGGCCCAATAAAAAAAGGGTCAACCAGCCTATTATCACACAACGAGGCTTTATTTATTTTAGTAGCCATTCGGACCAACCCCGAACACACGCAGTACATGCATTTGCGTCATTTATGTAAATGTATATCTGGGACTACACAAATAAAATTGACACTCTTATGTAATTTGCAAGGGAGAGTTTTGGCGGCATTCAACTATGGCGGACGTGATTTTTTTTTCGATGATTGTAATATTGTACGGAGTGGATATTGTTACGTAAAATCAGTGTAGTTTTGTGTAATAAGTGTCTGTGATGATGTGCAATATGGAGGATTATCGAAATAAACGTCAAGTGGTGTGAAAAGTGATGAGTTTTTAATCGTGGTAATCCACCTCATCCAAGTAGCACCACAGTGTCTGCCATCGAGCGTTTGACGCCAAACTCTCCCAAGATGCATTGAAATGCATTACACTAGCATTTCAATGCAAACTACTGAAGATTATATTGCAGACATGGCTGTATGGGCTTCGTTCCCTTTGCCTTCCCTACGGGAGAATTTTACAAAAAAAAAAAAAGTAATTTGCAATCACACGACAAACTTTATGCATACAGGTATATTCCTACACAGAGACATTTATGTCGGTACTCGTGAAGTTGACGTTCTATGATCATTAACTCAAAATTGATCATTATTGGTGGAGGGGAAGCGCCTTGATGACATCTCCTGGGCCCCGATCGCGCTGAATATTGGGTCCTTACCTATGAAATTGGTGTTTTATTCTGTCTTAGTATTTTGTCTGTAACTATTAGGATTCAGAGTATTCCTAAAAAATAATTACCTCGTCTAAAAATAGACTATATTTTTGAGCTCTTTTGATTTGTTTTGATAATTTGTTGTAAGTTTAATTGTGTTAAAATTGGACACGGAGACAACTCTTTTTAGTGCCTCCCGAATACATCATTTTATTTGCATTCACATGTTAAAATGATAAAATGTTAGTATGGAAAATAAAATGTTAGTATAAAATGATAAAATGTTAGTATGGAAAATGCAGAATTCCCCAAAATCTCTATACAAAACACCAATTTCATAGGTAAGGACCTAATAGTATTTACCACCACAAAATCTTAGTCGAAAACGTTACGGCCAACCCACACGGCACGAGGCGACACGAGGAGGGCACGCGAGTACGAGAGTGTGGAGTGTGGCAGGGCCGTATTGTTTTCGAACGTACTTATTTTGCGCGATCAAGGCCCTGTAGGTTAAATACTCAAAGCACTGCGCACCAGACCAAAGTTATTTAATAATTATTTTGTCATATTTATTAACAAATCTTGGTTATTTTCGGAGCATTTTTCGTAAAGATTTACCGATTTACTTTTGTTTTTAGGGGCAGTGCACATCAGCTAATAAAGGGGACCCAATGTGACAACTCTTACCAAGAACATGACCATATTTGGGAGTAAATATGAAGCGCCAGCCAACTTAATTAATGAATGTACTACAATCGCACGTCATACTACGTACCTTACCCATGAAATTGGTGTTTTTATTCTGTCTTAGCAATTTGTCCGTAACTATTAAGTTTCAGAACATTCTTATAAAATAATTGCCTCTTCTAAAAATAGACCATTTATTTGAACTCGTATTATTTAATATGATAATTTTTTTTAAGTTTAATTGTGTTAAAATTAGACGCAAAGACAATTATTTTTAACTGCCTCCCGAATACATCATTTGATTTGCATTAACATAAAAACGATGAATAGTTTTTATCAAGCGTGTTCACACACATATTGCTAAAGCTTGTCTAATGATACATACATGATACATGCCAAATATTATTATCTCTGGATTTGTCGTTGTGAAGAAAACTGATAAAATGTTAGTATGTAACATGCAGACATCCCCAAAATCTCCATACAAAACACCAATTTCATAGGACCCAATGTTAAAAATTTACCGAGGTTAAAAATCTATTTAAAAGTGTTTGGCAGTTTTGCATACTTGTATACCTGGTGTAGCAAACACATTTTAGGTATCTATAATTTAATTTTGGTCAGCGTGTATCCAATTTTGGTGTCATATTGAAATTTTGGTGTACCTACCTACTAGCAATTTTGGTGTCTTTCGTATCTTTTCAATAAAACAAACCAACCGCTCTTTATTTCAAACTACCTGGCAATATGAAAACGTTATTTATGTTTTATATTTTTTTAGAAAGAAAGAAAAGAAAAAAAATGTTTATTTGGCATTAATAAATAATACGTATCATTACAAAATTAATTTCTTATGACAAATTATAATTATTATGTGCTTTTATGCCTTTTATTTTAATGAAATTGTTTTAGAAAGAGATAAGTAATATTTTTTTACTATGCCATTCGTTCACAAAAACTACCAGGAGGCCTTGATCTGAGAAGGACGGGCAAGAAACTCAGCAAGTTTCTACCCACACTTTACATTTACAATACATTTCATAATACTTTACATTTCATAATCTACAACGTCATTGAACTATAAAATGAAAATGTAGGTAATATTCTACAGTTAACCACATTTTCCATTACAAATACGATAACGATAAATAACTATCTAAATTTCATTGATTAGTCAATTTCTACCAATCAAACAAGCATGAGTTGACCAGGCACCGACAGTGGCACCTGTTCACAGGCATGACGCATGAATCAGCCATCGCTTCGCTCAACCATATTGAGGGAACGTAGCGACCCGACGCACACGACACGACAGCAGTATTTACTAATATGTCAATCACTCACTGCTATAAAGAATTTTTTTACATAATAATATGACAGGTAAGCTCTTGCCCTTCATCTCACCTGATGGTAAGTGACGATAAGGCCGAAGGTGAAAGCGAGCTCCACCTGTAATTCTCAACAACTGAGGATCTTTCCTCAAATCGCCAGAACACAGCAATGCTTACAACATTGTTATTATGGCGACAGATTTAGGTAAGACGTTGGTAGCTAGCCAGACCGACCACCAACCAAACCAAGCAGAAAAACCCCTGCTCCCTTGTGGCATCGAACCCCGGACCTCCCGATCAACACCCCAATTTGTCAACCACTAGACCAGAGAGGCGGTATCATTTATTTATTGTATCATAATGTACATACAATAGGTCTTAACAGGTTGTGACGGGATGAGGCCAGGAATAAACGAAAGGCGTTGGGTCGTCACTTATCGGTGTATATTTTATATAGAAAACTAAGGCACTCTGGAACAAGGTAATTTTAAAAGGTAAATACAAAAACACGGAACACAAATAATTAAAAGATAAGTATAAAAATAGGGCTACTTACAATAGTGCCTTCATAATTATCTGGGCATAAAACCATTATAATTTATAATCTTCAAAATAATTCATAATATTGGGTCCGTACCTATGAAATTGGTGTTTTTATTCTGTCTTAGTATTTTGTCTAAAAAATAATTACCTCGTCTAAAAATAGACTATATTTTTGAGCTCTTTTGATTTGTTTTGATCATTTTTTGTAAGTTTAATTGTGTTAAAATTGGACACGGAGACAACTCTTTTTAAGTGCCTCCCGAATACATCATTTTATATGCATTCACTTAAAAACGATAAATGATTTTGTGTGTTACACATATGAGAGCCGCTTCGCTTTTATAGAATAAAAGCGAAGCGGCTCTCAGTGATCTGTGGTCTCCAACGTTCGATCCAAATTACAATAAATAATCTATTAGGTCCTTACTTATGAAATTCGTGTTTTGTATGGAGATTTTGGGGAATTCTGCATTTTCCATACTAACATTTTATCAGTTTTCTTCACAACGACAAATCCAGAGATAGATATTTGGCATGTATCATTAGACAAGCTTTTGCAATATGTGTGTGAACACGCTTGATAAAAATTATTCATCGTTTTTATGTTAATGCAAATAAAATGATGTATTCGGGAGGCACTTAAAAAGAGTTGTCTCCGTGTCCAATTTTAACACAATTAAACTTACAACAAATTATCGAAACAAATCAAAAGAGCTCAAAAATATAGTCTATTTTTAGACGAGGTAATTATTTTTTAGGAATACTCTGAATCTTAATAATTACAGACAAAATACTAAGACAGAATAAAAACACCAATTTCATAGGTAAGGACCCAATATTTTAACATTTATAATTGGTAGGACTAAATAGAATTTGCATTGATATTTGTTATTTGTATATTCAAACTATTTTTTAATTATTTAAACTTACTATCTTCAAGTAGAATAATAATGTTTTAAATTTATCAAGGTTTATTAAAATGAAATCAATTTTGTATTACTTTTGTGTTTTGTCACGTAGGTAGTATTAGTAGTCGATCATTGGTAAATATTAAATATTTTTATACATACTTCTTTATTTCTGAATCTAGTTTTGTCCTCAGCCTATATACTTCCCACTGCTGGGCATAAGCCTTCCTTATGGAGAAACACATGAGGAGTATGGGCACACCACCACGCTGGTCCAACGTGGTTTAGTGGGTCTCCCATCCACGGCTTGACCAGGGCGAAGGTAGCTTGGATTTCGATCGAAAGCCAAAGCGTACTAATCACTACGCCACCGAGCAATGGGTGGAATTGAAAATTTACTCCTACTCTATTATTAGAAGCAATGTTCATAGTGGCGTACATTTTTTAGTTCATACTGGGTTAAAATTTATTAACATTCACCCGTATAGCACCCTTTCATGGGAATATCGGGATAAAGGTAACCTAAGGTCTTATGTTCGTAGCTTAGCAACGTTTATTAATAACAAGATTGTCAAACAAAACAGTTTTTTCATTTCAAGTAATTTTCATATTTCAATATCTGAGTTTAACACAATTAATACACTATGGCTTTCTCAGGCTCTAGACTATCTGTGTACCAAATTTCGGTTAAATTGGTTCACTTGGTTCAGTAGTTTTGACGTGAAAGCGAGACTGACAGAGTTACTTTCGTATTTATAATATTAGTATGGTTTATTATTGTATATTTCTTATGATAGGTATTTGGCTTTTATCATTATGATAATGATAGTTCAACACACTCTATGGTAGTAATTAGTACCACCAACATTTAGAAACAGGATAATTTTAAAAATAAACATGATTTGCTTTGCTTATGTATATTTGTATTACCTACATGCAAATTATTGATATAAAGAACACGGTCCAGAAAGAAAGCTTATACTATAAATTTGTAGTAGCGATAGCCAAATTTGAATTCAAAATAAGTACAGTTTGTAAGGTAAGCGATATTCAGTACCGCTATACTCTGATTTTTAAAACGATGGATGGATATCTACATACATACAATCACGCCTGTGTTCCCCGAAGGGGTAGTTGGGTTTGTTCAGATGAAAAATAGTAAAAGAGTAGTAACAAGTGGCTAGCTCATCGCCTACACAATCACAGACCCAGTACCCAATACGCCCTTAGTCGCCATACGACATGCTAGGCAAGAAAAGCAGATGGTACATTTTGTGTCCCGGACCAACACGGGACCGGGGACGGTACCCCTATTCTCTGATTTCTAAAACTCCTTAGACTCTGCCTACCCCTTCGGGGATTATAGACGTGATTTTATGTATGTATGATTATAATAAAGCTCAAGAAATGTTTGTTTGGTTGAACGCGCTAATCTCAGGAACTACTGCCCCCTTAATCTAAACTGTCGGTACACGGATTGGATTCGGAAATATATGTCCCGTCTCGCTCTAATTCGCCGCAATAAAAAGTGACAGCTATAAAGATTCCGTGATTTGTTTAGTTTCCGACAGTTTAGAGTTTGGGGGCTAATCCGATTTGAAAAATTCTTATAGTGTTAGAAAGCCCATTTATTCAGGAAACATCACGCTAAGTACCACTATTCCACGTGGACGACGTCGCGAGCAAAAGCTAGTTTATAATATTGGGTCCTTACCTTTGAAATTGGTGTTTTTTTTCTCCCTTATATTACTATTAAGATTCAGAGTATTCCTAAAAAATAATTACCTCGTCTAAAAATAGACTATATTTTTGAGCTCTTTTAATTTGTTTTGATAATTTGTTGTAAGTTTAATTGTGTTAAAATTGGACTCGGAGACAACTCTTTTTAAGTGCCTCCCGAATACATAAATTTATTTGCAATCACTTAAAAACAATAAATAATTTTTATGAAGTGTGTTATTACACATATTACTAAGACTTGTCTAATGATAGATGCCAAATATTATTATCTTTGGATTTGTCGTTGTAAAAACTGAAAAAAAATTAGTATGGAAAATGCAGAATTCCCCTAAATCTCTATACAAAACACCGATTTCATAGGTAAGGACCTAATACTATTTATAGTTTGACATAGCTTAAGCTTCGCTTCTCCGCCACTGGACAGCGAGCTCAACTAGGTAAGCCGTGTTATTTACAACTTACGGGTTCTTCTCCCTTACCAATACTAAAACGGCCAGCGGCGCGGGCGCACGTATAACTTAAGTTAAATAGTTTCGTTATCCAGTGATAGTGAGTATACTTGTGTACGGAGTGAATTCAATACACGTAAGTACCTACTTTATATTTTTATGTTTCTTTTTAATGGTCGCTAAAAAAATATCTGGCGAAAAGTGGGTGTATACAGCTTTGCCTACACCTTAGAGGCGTGGTGATTATGTTATTTAAGTTTAGAAGTATAGTACGTCTCAATCCAGGTTGCCAAAAAGGTAAACAAAACATAGGTAATGTTTCATCTCTAAAATGTATTGTGATGACTATAGGTAATTGAAGTCAATTGAAACGGACAACAATTGTTACCGTTAATTATATTTACGTGCCAATGTTCATGTAAAAAGTGTGATTATTGAATAACAAATTCGGTAAGTCGGCTTTTTTGTTTACCTTTTTGGCAACTTGGATTGAGACGTACTGTAAAGCCAGCTTCCCACGGTCTGTGAATAAAAGACGGCCGCAATATGTCTGTCTGAAATATCACAAATCATGGGAAACCTGCTAAATGAGTCTGTCCAACCACAGGCTCTATAGCCTGCGTCCCACTGCTGGGCACAGGCCTTCCTCATGGGTCTATTTAGAAAATACCACGGTATGGTGAATAATAACACGCACTTCAAAATTTATATACCTACCTACTACAATTTTAAGCAAGTTAGTAAATGAAAGTACCTACTAAGAAGAAAAGATACAATTACAAAGATTTTTTTTTTTTTGAGAAAAAGCAAGAACTCCTAACAGATTTATTTACGTTACTTAGGCCCAATTGTACGATCGAGAGTTAGCGCTTAACCCTGGGGCAAATATATGGGCAAACCCTGGGTTAGGCGCTAACTCTCGATCGTGCAATTGGGCCTTAGAATTTACTTTACAACAAATTTACACTAATATTATAAATCCGAAAGTAACTCTGACTGTCTGTCTTGCTTTCATGTCAAAACTACTGAACCTATATAATTGAAATTTGGTACAGATAGTCTAGAGCCTTAGAAAGGACCTAGGCTACTTTTTATCCCGATATTCCCATGGTAACGGCGGTTATCAATATCTGCTCAACCGAGTATTATGTGACATATTCTGTCAAAATGTAATTTCTTTTCGAATTTTAAAATTTCTCGGAATTGTAAAATAATGACACCATAACAGAGATTTATCTCCTTGACAACAATCAATCAGATGACACTGACAAGAAATGTTATTTTCATTATTTTAATAATAAGAGGTTTTAGTACAACTATTAAAAATCAACATTTTGCTAATAAGAGGTAGGAATGTAATATTGAGCACTTTGTAAAAAAAACAATGAAGTGTTACAAAACACAAAAACTTTTTGTGAACTTTTATAGGCGTCAAATCAATAGCCACGTGACACAGCTCGTTACTTATACTTATTTAATTTTAAAATTACCATTTTGTAAAAAGACATTGTTGTGTTTACACTGAACAGTGTGTCTTTTGCTTGGATAAATCAGAACGTATTTATCACAACCAAATTATAGTCGAACACGTTTCGGCCCATCTACACTCCACCCTCGTCTCGCGTTTCCTCGTGTGGATGGATAGCTATAGCGTATTCTGTGATTACATACATACATACAATCGCGCCTGTAATCCCCGAAGAGGTAGGCAAAGTCCAAGGAGGACATTGTTCCTTAAGACTATATTTAGTCAGATGAAAATTCGATTCGATTGATTCGATTATAATTTGGTTGTGGTAAACTCTTAGGTAGCTCCATCGGGGCCCTGATAAATGTTCCTCTGCACAGATAAGCAATGCACTTCATCACGACATGCCTGCTGCTGCTCTTCGCAGCGTCAGTGCACCCTCAGGTCGAGAGGCGAGTCGGACGACTTACTGAGGTGTTCGCGTGGAAGCAACTGACGTTTGACATTAATGGAGTTATACGTGAGTATTATTTGTCCTATATTACACCAGCTAATAACTGTGGAGTTTTTGGCTGCATTCAACTATGGCGGACGTGATTTTTATTTCGATAATTGTAATATTGTTTCGGAGTGGATATTGTTACGGAAAATCTGTGTAGTTTTGTGTAATAAGTGTCTGTGATGATGTGCAATATGGAGGATTATCGAAATAAACGTCAAGAGGTGTGAAAAGTGATGAGTTTTTTATCGTGGTAATCTACCTCATCTAAGTAGTACCACAGTGTCTGCCATCGATCGTTTGACGCCAAACTCTCCCAAGATGCATTGAAATGCATTACACTAGCATTTCAATGCAAACTACTGAAGAAATATAAACTGAAGACTTGGCTGTATGGGCTCCGTTCCCTTTGCCTTCCCTACATGGGAGAATTTTATAACAAAACCAACTAATAACTGTGTTGCTGATGATTCCGGCGCGTAGAGTTAATGGTGCCGTTTGGACCACTTAACTGCACTGACACTATTTTTGATAACGCATCACAGTCGCAGGATCGTAGGACGTCATTGGTATAGTACGTCTCAATCCAAGTTGCGAAAAAGGTAAACAAAAAAGCCAACTTACCGAATTTGTTATTGAATAATCACACTTTTTACATGGACCGACGTCCACGTAAATATAATTAACGGTAACAATTATTGTCCGTTTCAATTGATTTCAATTACCTACAGTCATCACAAAACATTTTAGAGATGAAACATTACCTTTGTTTTGTTTACCTTTTTGGCAACTTGCATTGAGACGTACTATAGCTACCTGGGCTTCTGTCGCCTCAAGTGTCTCGGAACTCGGCTCCTGGATAAATGGGTTGCTGAGGAGTCTTCTTCCGCTTCCTCTTATTGCGGAAGTTCCGCAATATTTTGAATTCCTCAACGGTTACCACATGATAATAAAAATAAAGATTCCTCTTCGGCTATCGCTTCCTCAAAATTAAAAAAAAAATAGTGTCAGAAGGACTGGACTAGATTCTTTCTCGTCTGTTTTTTGTGAGTTTTTTGTATTATTTCCTTATTTAATTTCTTTTTTTGCTTTAGATTTTATAATTTGATTAGTTTTATATAAATTTCTTACATGTGGTGTTTACGTTTAATTGGTTATCACGCTTAAATATTAAATTAAGTTATGTTTGTAACTAAGCAACAGTGTGTATAAACGTTGGTAGACCTAATAAATAAATAAATTTAAAAGGAATTTAAGAGGAATTTCACTGCGCGTGTGCGTATGGACAAAGCACGCGCCGCAGCACGATGCGCCTGAGCCGAACGGGTGGCGAGCGAGCCATTCACTCTTCTCCTTGTGGCGGGTGAGGCCAGGAATAAATGAAAGTACAGTTGGGTCGTCACTTATTGGGGTATATTTTATAGCAAAATAAGGCACTCTGGAACAAGGTAAA
Source organism: Parapoynx stratiotata (assembly GCA_910589355.1). NCBI lineage: Eukaryota > Metazoa > Arthropoda > Insecta > Lepidoptera > Crambidae > Parapoynx > Parapoynx stratiotata. The sequence continues at coordinate 1,851,391 of OU342476.1, read as the reverse complement.
TACAAAAACACGGAACACAAATAATAAACAGATAAGTATAAAAATAGGAGAAAGAAAGAAAGAAAAAAGTTTATTTGGCAATTATTAAAACAATAACAATAGTACATAGTAAACATTCAATTTACATTAAGTATGCCAAATTGGCCTCCACTCAGCATGTGTCGAGGCATTAGCCGCGACGCTGGTCTTCCGTGGATGCCAAAGAAAAACAAATAAAAAAATTAAATAAAAATATAAACAAAATGAAATAAAAATAACAATAAAAATAACAACACATTTGACACAAATTGAACATTAATTACACAGTTTTACACATTTGACACAAATTAAACATTCATCATACAAATTAAAATGCTACGGCTACTTACAATACCTAGTGCCTTTACAACAAATATATAGTAATAATAAAGCTGCCCAGCTGCTTCAGCTGCTCAAATACTTAAATTTCAATAATATAACATTTGGTTGCAAGCTGGAGAACAAAAAAAATGACAACACAGACAGACAGTGAATAAAAAGGCAGAACCAAAGAGAAAACGGCCAGAGAGGTGCGCAGTAACAGCAAAGAGTCGCTAACAGTGGTATAGCGCCTCGTTACATCCTTGCTTGTTTTAACTTGACAATGTTTATTTCATATGTGAGGGTGTATGTCACTAAACTCCTCCTTAAAGGCTGCACCGATTTTGATGAAATTTTGTATGTTTAACACACACAAAAAACTATCATCATCCCTTTCCTCCTCTTCGGCATAATCACTTCCTCAACAACCCTATCTTAGCGAGAATCATAGGACATAATGTCAGTGATAGCCGACTTATTTTTACATATGACAGGCAAGTTCGGCTTTCATCTCTGGTAAGTGATAAGGCTGAAGATGGAAGCGAGCTTGGCTATCTTATCACTAATTGCCGGAACACAGCAAAGCTTCTAACATTGATATTATGGCGGTACGACGGTGCTAGTGAGCCAGGCGGGCTTAGAAGCCCTACCACCAACCAAACCGAGAGCTAAACCCCATGCTCCCGAAAGGAATCGAACCCCGGACCTCCAGATCAGCGCCCGGTGGCGTCGACCACTAGACTAAGGAGGCGGTCGCGAAAATTCATTTGTCGTCCTTATCAACCCACTCTTTATGCACTGCAATGTTTTTTTATACTGTGCTCATCATTTACTTTAATCTGTGGACAAGGTTACATCTTCCAATAAAAACAATCATTAGAAAAAACATTACATACAAGTTTTTACAAGTTTATACACATGTAATTAGAATGCGCGTATATTTTCCTCCTTCGTCGTAATTACTCACATATTCATAAATTTTATTGAATTCTTGGTTTTAAGATTAATATTGGAATCCAATATACTTGTTGGCTGCTGTGTACTCATTTTTGCTATTTATATTGTTTGAACAAATAGGTTTTCATGTGCAATAAAGAATTATTATTATTATAGTTTATGTAACGGAATATTACTTTGGTATTGACCGTTATGTGGAGGCGATAGCTGCCAAAAGGTTCTATTCTCCACAGGAGCAGAAGCAGGAGCAGGCTTCTAAACCACCTGGTTAGCTACCGGCTTAACTAAATCTGTCGCCATAATGCTGCTACCAGCTAACGCCAATGCCCAGTAAATTACGCGTTAAGTGGCCTTGATTTTTAACGCCAAAAATTGTGTGGTCACACTAACGTCAATGCCTATTCTTGCCCTTAATATTGGCGGCCCTTGAGCCATAGTGGCTCGCCCAAAGTTGCATCTCCCAAATTGATAATTGAAGAAATAAAGAAAGAAAGAAACTTTATTAAGAACCATGATACACTGAATCTAATAATAGATACGACATGTTGTATACATCACGATGCTTAATAGGTATCTACTCAGCATAGTCGATGCATCTGAATAATGCTCCGACGCTGGTCTTCCGTAGATGCCAAGAAAAAAAAAGAGAAAACAATATGTACTTCAATTCTAGATAGTGCACTGCTACTCTCATACACCATAAAAGATAAAATACCTTTAGCATAAAGATATATAACAGATGATTGAACAGATTGCCTTGCCTGTCATATCTATACATAATTATAATACAACTGTAGAGGTCTGTACATTGAAAAAATGCTTAAAATCAAGTCAGGGAGCTGTAAAAAGAGGGAAAATACCTACCAAATATATTTTTTTTATTTGTTTCTCTGTCTGTTCATTTGTTTGTTTGTACGGGCTAATCTCCGAAATGGCTAGAATAATTAGATAGGTTGGTACTATTTATTCCGGAAAATTAAAGGGTACCCGTGGGATAGTTAAAAACCAGTATCCACGGACGAAGTCGCGGGCAACAGCTAGTTATGTATAAAAGATATTGCTAATTTTGAGTTAATAGTCTACCGTACGTCTCTGTAGGTATACTGTGTATTACCTATGCACTTATAATATGCAAATATGACACAACGTTTAAACAAAAACCGGATTTTGATGGGTCATTTCAAATGTCAAAAAGGTGAAGGCAAAAATACTTAGCTTGACGAATGATATAATGTGTACATAATCATCACATACTTATACATATATACCTTCATAGATGCGCAAGGTCACGGCTTTTTCCCAAAGGGGTTGGCAGGCATTAGTTCTTTCCATTATTTTGCTACGATCCTCATATATTTCTTCTTCTTCATCAACTCTCATCACAGTCCTCATACATGCTCGGCGATTGCTCGCTCGATGGCTCGGGTATTTTTGACCTGGCTCTCCGTAAGAACGTCTTCGATTTGGTCGAGAAACGTTCGCCTAAGTCTTCTTCATCCCGTATCTCCACTCACACCCGATTCAAACATCCTCTTAGTCAACGAAACGTACATGTTGGCTAAGTTGTTTCCGTGGCTAAGCAAAGTTTGTAAACCGAATAATTCGGTCGAATATCCGGTTCTGTAAAGGTTAAACCAAATAATATTCAGTATTCGGTTATTCGCCGAAAAAAAAAAATAATGAACCTCGCAAGACGAGGCAGCTAACATCGTAAATAACAACATTTGTCCTCAGAGTTTTACCATAACTCAATACATTAATTAAAAATGATTTTTCAAGCTTATTATACGGAACATTGACTTACTAACCTCACGACAGTACATTTGTCGTGAGGTTAGTAAGTCAATGTTCCGTTCATACGAAAAGGCGACACGCGCTACGCTCGCGCGTCGCGCGCAGAGCTAAGAACATTCAGAAATATACATTAATTTTAGTATGAAAGTAATTATGTGACACATTATCAAAAGTCTTAGAACAAATGGTGTTATTTATGATGTGAGCTAGCTACTGTTGCGATGTTGTTGATTCATTAAAAATAACCCTGTATAGAATATCTATCAATCTTGTTATCTTTTGGTCTACAGTTACACAAAACCAGGACGAGCCTGTCGGATTGAACAGAAAGAAGAGGCAGACAGAGCGGTGGGAATGGCCCGATGGTAAGAAAACAGACAGCGAGCTCATACACACGCCTTGGATCCTGGTCGCGTACTGTGCGCTTTAAAAGGAATTTCCTTCCACGTACGCTTGGACTGTGGAATTTCCCTGCCGGGGTTTTCTCTAAGACTACAGCATGGGTCAGCATGGATCTCGTGTTGGTCCGGGACGCAAAAAGAATGTGCCAACTGCTTTTCTTGCCTAGCATGTCGTAAAAGGCGACTATGGGCGTATTAGGAACTGGGTCTATGATTGAGTAGGCGATGAACTAGGCGACGACCTTTGTGGTCTGGTGGTGGTACCTACAAGGCGGGTTCGCCATCTCGAGAGGTTCGATTCCCAGTGGAGGCAAATGTTTTATGATGGATGACAGGCATTTTCTCTTCAGTTTTAATGTTTATTAAAGTATTAAGTACCTATCGTCATCCTCAGCCTATATACGTTCCACTGCTGGGCACAGGCCTTCCAGGCACAGGAAGCAAACACATGAGTATGGGCCGTAACACCACCACGCTGGCCCAATGCGGGTTGGTGGATAGAAACGGTTGCAATAACAACCGAGACTAACGTCTTTTCCGAAGCACGGACGAGTTCGAGATCACAGAGTTTTGGTCACCCATCCAGCCAGACCCATCCAGCATTCTAACCACTCCGCCACCGAGCTCCTCAAAAATTTTGCCAATATTTTTTTTAATTTCGGTTACTTTCAGTGTAAATGTCTCAATATTTCTTTTCTTGCCAAACTTTGCAATATAAATTTTTATCGAATTTAAGAAAAAGGAAAATATTTTTTTTAAACATACATAAACATATCATCTTTCCCCGAAGGGGTAGGCAGAGGTGTTAAACACCCACAAATACCCCCAAATATTTTTTTTCTAAATTGTTTTGGTAACGGACTTTCAAACAATACAAAATATATACAAAGTTCCCTTATCAATAATGATAACCTTTGACTTTTCAGCAACCACCAACCGGCCGTCACACAGCGGTGAGATATCATTTCATTTTATTACCAAATAAGATAGTTGTACCGGATATTAAGTTATTTAGATAGTAGCTAGCTATATTTATGGAAGTGCGGTGAACTCGGGCATTCTAAATAACATCTAAGTATACATAAATGCATATCATAAAACTGTACAGGTCAAATGTCTGTACATAGAAAAAAATGCTTAAAATCAAGTCAGGGAATGTAAAAAGAGGGGAAATACAAGTTTTTTCTTTATTTTTTGTTTATCTGTTTGCCTGTTCGTGCGGGCTACCGAATTACTGCATTAATATTAAGTACAAGTTATTTGCTTTTACTGTTATACTAGGTAAACTAACTGTGTATCACAGAAATCGTTTACTCATTCGGGTCTGTAAGCTTTATAATGATATTGATATCAATGAGTATGTATGGTGAGTCATTCTATCTATTTAATAGCAACTTATCTTTCGTAAACTGATTATTCGCACTCTAGTTTATATAATTTCTACATAAAGTAAGCTACGTTTAGTATAAACCGAACCGATTTTTTTTGCTGTCTAGCTAGCCTACTCTCTAACGCAATCTCAATTAAAACTCAATAATAACACAACCCAAATGCCGAGATTAGTGAGGCGCTACGAGAGTACCAATTTCAGCTAAGCTCAATGTCATTTCCGCACTCAATATGGCCCTAATGTCCCACAGAAGATCACGATCTCAATGTCGATCGATCGGTATTGTGTTCAAGAGTAGGCTATTAGGTATAACACAACTCTAAGAGGTATAGGTATGAGTTTCTCTATTTTACAGGCTATCGGCGGTGACTTGTTATTGTTTTTGTCCTCATCCTATATACGTCCAACTGCTGGGCACAGGCCTTCCTCATGAAGAAACACTTAAGCCCAATGCGGGTTGGTGGGTAAAAACAGTCGCTATAGCGCCGGCACCAACGGCTTAACTTACCCTCTGAAGCACGACCGACGTATCTCCGAATACTATGGGTTTTGTGGAGAATTACTCCTCATGTATTTCTTCATGAGGAAGTTCTGTCCAGCAGTGGGACGTTTTATACCTGACGACGGAGGACGATGTAAGCAAGAAGTTTATTATTATTTCTTGAAACATAATCAATATATTTTAATTGATTTAATGTGTTTTTACCTGTCTATTATTGGATAATTATTAATGTCAGCAGGAAAATAACATATTTTACTAAGTACCTACTTTAAATAGTCACATGAGGAGAAATAATCCATACTTATATTATAAATGCGAAAGTAACTCTATTTGTCTGTCTGTCTCGCTTTCACGTCAAAACTATTGAACTAATTTAACCGAAACACAGATAGTCTAGAGCGTGAGATAGGACATAAGCTACCTTTTATCCCGATATTCCCATGGGAACATGTGGATGAATGTAAAAAAAAATTATAACGCCTCCCAGAAAAATGAAGGACAAAACGCCACTATGAACTTTGGTTCTAATAAAAGAGTAGAAGTAAATTTTCAATTCCGCTAATTGAGGCTACTGTTGCAATTTGAAAAAATCTTTCAGTGTTGAATAGCCTATTTATTGAGGAAGGCTATAGGCATACCATAACTCTATATCGAAGTAACTATTCTACGCGGACGAAGTCCCGGGCAAAAACTAGTATATTATAAAGCTGAAATGAGAAAAGCTATACGAGTACAAGGTTATTTTGAATAAATCAACAACCTCTCAGTACTGACATCATTTGTGTTCTACGATAATTTGATATATTTTACTTTCATACAAAAATAAATATTAATTCTGAATGTTCCTCTGTGCGCGTCACACACGTGTCGCCTTTTCGTATTCAGAGGCTTTAGTGTAAGTTTTTGAGTATAAAATATGTTACTATTGTAGTTGCGTTAAAGAGTCTAATTTGTATAAGAAACGTGAATAGCGCCTGTTGGTTTCTCGGGCTGGTTGCCGTGTCAGGCTAAATGATAACACACTTCAATATTATAACTTGGGTTTATTTTCACTTAAAACACCTTTTACACACACTGAAAAGCTGGGTGGCGCATGGCGGCGCGACTTACTGCGCTCGCGATTGGATAAGAACAGAACAGAGAGTGCGAACGCGCTGGTCCACTAGGGCTGCGCAACTACTGTTACACACATTAGTGATGCGCCTTGCCCGCTTACCGATTAAAAACAATAGAAAATAACTTTAATAGCCCAACGCTAATTGCGCCTCTAGCGGAACGTAACGCATACTATGTTTCCCATACAAATTGAGCTCTTAACGCAATACAATAGTAACGTATTTTATACTAAAAAACTTACACTAAGGCCTCTGAACGGAACATAGACTCACTAATGACAGGACAGTACAGTTATGATTAAAATAACAAACGTCGTTATTTACGACTAGCTGTTGCCTGCGACTTCGTCTGCGGTTACTATAACTATCCCATGGGAACCCTTTATTTTCCGGAATAAAAAGTATCTAAGATGTTGACCAGGGATATAAGGAATCACCATGCAAAATTTCATTGAAATCGGTTTAGCTATTTCGGAGATTAGCCCTTACAAAGAGACAAACAGACCGAGAAATAAAAAAAAATTAAAAAAAAAATTCTTGGTATTTTCCCTCTTTTTACATCCCCCTGACTTGGTTTTACGCAATATTTTCTATTTACTTACAGATATTCGACCTCTACAGTTTTATTATATGTATAGATATAGATGTTGGCTGTCTGTCATAAATGAATGTCACATTACAAGAAGGATGCTGAGCATGGATGTGGACGGACATAGAAGACCAAAGAAGCGATGATTTGAATGCGTGAATAATGATATGAGAATAAAAGAAATGGATGCTGAGCTGATGAGTGACAGAGGAGAATCTAAGAAAAGACATGTTGTGCCGACCCCACCTAGAGTGGGAAAAGAGCAAGAAGAAGAAGATGCTAGCCACCTAAGCTTGCAAAGTTGTTGTTCACGTGTTGGTCCGAGACACAAAAAGAATGTAACATCTGCTTTTCTTGCCTAGCATGTCGTAAGGCGACTAAGGGCGTATTAGGTACTGGGTCTGTGATTGTGTAGGCGATGAGCTAGCCACTTGTTACTCTTTCACGATTTTTCAGCTGACCAAACCCAATTATTGTATGGCTAAATGTGGTCTTAACGAACACAATGCTCCTTGGACTCTGCCTACCCCTCTCGGGGATTGCAGGCGTGATTGTATGTATGTATGTCTGTATAAACCTGAGGGTTGGTGGTTATGCTCTTTTTATGGACCGACCTGGCTAGGCCAAGAAGGAAAAAACAATTGGAGTAGGATAACATATTAAATATTATTGGGTTTTCCCTAAGAGGCAGAGGCACATTTTACCTGATGTGAGTCCGCATATAACAACAGGGAACGAAAAAGCTGCTGCAGCGGGCACAGTGTTAGACGTGGTTAGACACCTACCATAATGTTTTGTGTTTTAATGTAGCTAAAACCGAAAAGTATCTTACGAAGATCCGATAAACAATATCATTATTAGCTATGCGTATTGTAACAAAATTTGACAACAGTTAAGTTATAAAAATACAAATACATACCCGTTCTCATATTATTATATACAATATTATTCTATTATATTCTGTCTTTCATATATAAATTATAAGTAATAACATTATTTTCAATAAAAAATAATAAATATTACGTGTTTAACTTAACACATTTTCCAAATTTTCATGAAAAAATTGCATGACCAACCCGATATTCTTCTCTCATCTCGTAGGCCGCGCCTGCCCGGCCGATCGTCTTTTGTTTTTCTTTTTTACATGTATAGGGCTTCGAGATGAGAGAATTGAGCCAATTAAAAGAATAAAAAAATTTCAATTTAAATAATAAAAAAATGCAATGTTACAATACTGTCATATCTTTCAAATGACATTTTAATGTAATTGAAGCAACCACTTGCTGAGTGTCTTGCCCATTCTTCCCAAAACAAGGCCTCCTGGTAGCTAGTGAACGTTTGGCATAATTTGACATTCATTTAGGTCCACTTGCAGGAAAATTAAATCTAGATTGAAAACTCGATTTTGTATTTTTCTGACATTTCAGCCATATTAAAATTGGGAAAATATTTCTAAATTTAGTTTTAAATCGCCAAGAGTATGTAAATACCTAAACTGAATAAATTATCTGACTTTGACTTTGTTGTCGAGGTAATTGAAGACATAATACCTTTGCGTTTTTTACAGGCTATGGAAACACTCCACAACGAGTGACAGAAACTCCCACGACTGTACCGGACAGTAAGTTTTTTTTTTTATAGATAGACCAGCCAACCCCTCTCATTCGGTGTTAAGCAAGAATGAGGTCTAGAAGCGAGGGTGGCTGATGCGATAAAAGTACATCACATGAGTCGGCCTGCATAGCGCTTTTTCACGCCTATTTTGAATGTCCAGGATTATATTAGGTCCTTACCTATGAAATTGGGTGTTTTCTATGGAGATTTTGGAAAATTCTGCATTTTCCATACTAAATTTTGTTCAGTTTTCTTCACAACGACAAATCCAAAGATAATAATATTTGGCATCTATCATTAGACAAGCTTTAGTAATATGTGTAATATCACACTTCATAAAAATTATTTATCGTTTTTAAGTGAATGAAAATAAAATGATGTATTCGGGAGACACTTAAAAAGAGTTGTCTCCGTGTCCAATTTTAACACAATTAAACTTACAACAAATTATCAAAACAAATCAAAAGAGCTCAAAAATATAGTATATTTTTAGACGAGGTAATTATTTTTTAGGAATACTCTGAATCTTAATAGTTACAGACAAAATACTAAGAGGGAAAAAAACACCAATTTCATAGGTAAGGACCCAATATGAAGGACAGACAGACAAACACATGCCCGGCAGCAAATTCCACTTATGGATGATGCGACCAAGCAATGTTCGACGACCTCCGTGGTCGAGTGGTTTGAATGCCGGTCTCAAGGCGTCGCCATCTCGAGAGGTTCTGGGTTCAATACCCGGTGGGAGCCAATGTTTGGTTGATGAATTTTCAGCCATTTGTTCTCCAGTCTTGGATGTTTATATATATTCTGAATATTTATATGTATTTATCCATTAAATATATTTATCCGTCATCTAGTGTTCGTAACACAAGCAGCATTAGTTGCTTAAAATGGGGCTAGCTGGTAGGTGTGAATGTCTGAAGATATTTATTTATTTAATAACTGTCGGAATCGAAATCGCTTGGTGCGCGCTGTAATAGTAGTCACTGTAAAGCGGTGACTGCGAAGGCTTCCACGAGTGGTCTAATGGTGGAAATAGAAGGCTATGATGGAAATTAAGACTATTATACAGTGTGATCCTACAAATGGGTCAGTGTGGAGTACTTATTCTAAAATTATGAGATAATCGGTTCTGGGAACCATGGCTTCGATTTAGATAAATTAAAAATGCCATATTTTTTTTTATTCGCATCTAACTGGGAATCGAACCAGTCATATACCACCATTACCATACCATACCATCTATACCATCTATTGATTGGTGTTAAGCCACTAATCAATAGATGGCGCTGTGCTTTATTAAAAAGAATAAAATAATAACATTGAATTAAAAATAAAAAAATCCCACGCTTTTTAAAAAAGCAAAAAATAATAAGCAAACATGCGGGGCCGAATGAGGGGTCACTCAAGACGCTTATTAGTTTGCTCTTTTTAAAAAAGTGGGATTTTTAAACTAATATTTTCTTTGCAGGCGATGAGAACAGGTTCTTCATCCAATACAACAATGTTCCCATGGGGGTGGAGAGAGTGGGAAATAGGGTCTTTGTTACCATTCCTGGTAGGAGATACGGTAAGTCTTAGAATATATCGCTCATCGAAAAGAATATTGACGTAATTACGTTTTTGCGATTTTTCAGGAGAGCGTTTTAAAAGTTTGACATCGAAAATATTGTGTATTTCCAATCATTCTATTGATATATTTTAATAGTTATGTTGTGTTACTTTACTACCAATAATATAACATGAAAAGTTTGCGCGAAAACTTAAGATAACTATTTTAAAAAACGAACCAGACGTACATTTATGACAAACCAGACGTACATTTATGACATTTTATACATCAAATAATACAATTATGACATTAAACTAGCTTTGGATATGGGAATAAATCATGAATTTAAACAACATTATATTCAATTTTAGTTTTATTTTTATAAATCTGTCTACATTTTATAAACTTTGTCGATGTTTCCGCGTATCCTTTCGAAGTATTGGCCAACACCATGACGGCAATGACTCTCTCTGTCGGAAACTAATGGAACAACAATTCTGTCGTTTTTACCGTAGATAAAACGTGCAAAACATGAAGTTTTGGATGAGCGATATATATCTATTGAGTCTTAGAATAAGTATGAGAAAATCAAAATGCAAGCTTTTCATGGCGAACTGAATTACACAAATCACCTGAAAAATGTACCTTAAATGTATTATTTTGTACCCTTTTTTTATAAGTCCATGTTTGTACCTAGTCCTGCTAGTTTAAAATGCATTTCACGCCGCGAACGAAGCATGGAATTTGAACCAAGTTTAGATTTCATGAAAAATTTATCCATAAGTGTGTGAAGGAAGCTTCGAAGTGTGTCACTGAAAAATGTTATATCTTAGATTCTGAGAGCGTTTTCGTTTTTTTTTTTGCTTATATTGGGTCCTTACCTATGAAATTGGTGATTTTTTTCTCTCATAGTATTTTGTCTGTAACTATTACGATTCAGAGTATTCCTAAAAAATAATTACCTCGTCTAAAAATAGACTATATTTATGATCTCTTTTGATTTGTTTTGATAATTTGTTGTAAGTTTAATTGTGTTAAAATTGGACACGGAGACAACTCTTTTTAAGTGCCTCCAGAATACATCATTTCATTTGCATTCACTTAAAAACGATAAATAATTTTTATGAAGTGTGATATTACACATATTACTAAAGCTTGTCTAATGATAGATGCCAAATATTATTATGTTTGGATTTGTCGTTGTGAAGAAAACTGAAAAAAAAATTGTATGGAAAATGCAGAACTCCCCAAAATGTCCATACAAAACACCAATTTCATAGGTAAGGACCTGATATTTGGATTTAGTTTAATCATCTATTGAAAGTATGCAGACCAACCCTCCCTCCTCAGCCTATATACGTCCCACTGCTGGGCACAGGCATTCATGGAAACAAACACATGAGGAGTATGGGCCGGAACACCACCACGTTGGCTCAATGCATAGGTGGGTAGAAACAGTTGCAATAGCAACCGGGACCAACGGCTTAACGTGCCTTCCGAAGCACGGAGGAGTTTTGGAATTTTGGTCACCCATCCATGGCCTGACCATGGCGAAGATAGCTTTGTTTTCGATCGAAAGCCAAAGCGTACTACACTATGTCAGTAAGTTACATCCAATTACGTTACAGTCAGATTTTTTATGCTCCATTTAATAACATAAAAAACATTAGTAATAGGTATCCCTGCAGTTTATGTTATAATCTTGTTACCTTTTTATTTATTATATCTCTTTCCAGGTATTCCTTCAACCCTAAACTACATAGATTTTAACGACGTTGCGATAACACGCTCGCCACACCTGAAGCCGTACCCGGACATCCGGACAGCCCGGACGCTCACCTCCGTGTACCGGACGCGGGCTGACCAGTGCGGACGGCTGTGGATGGTGGACACCGGACGGTTGGAGCTGCCAGGTTAGTGAAGATATCCGGAGTCCGGACAGTCACCTTCATGTACCGGACGCGGGCTGACCAGTCCGGAAAGCTGTGTATGGCGGACACCGGATTGTTGGATGTTGCCAGGCTTTTGAAGACATAGGATAGCTCGGACGATGGTCGCGCGAACATAGACTTACTAATGTCACGACAGAACATTATAAGTATGTAAAATCATTTTAAATTCATTTATTGAGTATTTGTAACACTTGTAGAACAAATATTATTACTTACGATGTTAGTTACCAACCCCCATAATCATAAACACTACTTAGGTTTAAGCAAGACTAACAATGTATATGACTTCAAAAACCCCATTCTAAGTTAAACATGTGACATATCTGTCAAATTAGACTCAGGAAAAATATGATAAAATGATAATTAATATCAAAATGGGGGACGATAAACAGCTGTTAGTTTTTGGCGCAATTTCTACCAAACGGACTGTCAACATGAAAGTTTACTAATTAATAGTACATTATGATATAAGTGCGGTAAGTTGAAAATTACAGCCGAGGCGATATTGCTAGCCCGAGCTATAAGGTGAGGTGAGGGCTATAAGAAGGCAGAGGCTGTAATTATCAAACCGCACGTACTCGTATGTCATACGACGTTTTATAACACATTTGCGAGGAAATAAATAAAACTCAGACATTCTTAAACTAATAAATCTTTAATCACTTGTTAAAGCAGTTATAAAAATTTGCACAATTCGTAAATAAAAATTTTAAATGTTTATTTATTATATTTCATCTCCCAAAGGTAATTTTATTAAGAAAATGTTGACTACCTTTCTGACATAAAAACTCTTTGCTAAGATTTAAAAAAGTATCGTTCGTTTTTAGACGGTACATCATAAACTGTGCGTTTTACTTTACATTATCGCACAAGTACGTAATGTGATAGATTGTGATATTGAAACTAAAGAAATAAGGGACGCTTTACGAGCAAATGTGTTATAAAACTATTTTATGAATAAGGAAAAGGAATCCTTATGTAGTTTTTAAAACTTTACATCTCTCATGTTCGGTAAGTAGGTCCTTAATACCCCCAGATGCGGGTTGTAAGTGATCAATTACCGCCCTAGGTTAATAATGTAGCTAGAAACGCCCTAGGGCGGTAAGTAATTAAAAAAAAACCCTTTCAAAAAGTTCGCGTACATCTAACCATCTTACTGGAACTAGACATCATGCATTCAGCCCAATGACAAAAGAGGTCGCTTCGCTATTTTCATCAATTTTGAATATCGAACGGCGAAGCTAAATTTAGTTCTTGAAAATAAATTTATTTATTCTTGTAATGCCTTTTTTTCCACTTTCCTCACAATCGAGATGTAAAGCAGAGTAGTTAGCTCGGGTGTAAGCATCAATTGCACCCTCGAACTATAAGCGCCCTCGCTGCGCTCGTGCGCCTAAATATCTCGGGCTGCAATTGATGCCTTACAGCCCTTGGCTACTAATCTACTATTATTATTTGATTAGTTAGTTCATTAATGTCGGGTGCCGACTATCTGAGAACGGACGAACCAAAGAAGCAATAGCTTGCTTGCTAGTTCAGTGCACTACCTGTTAGAATGTTAAAAGAAAATTTATACACCATGGATCTTTACTTATATAAATATTCGGTGGTAAACGTAAGCGCGCTGCAATGTACTGGTGGCGCCATCTGTTGGCGGCGTTCGAAACTATTGCAGGAACGAATATATGAGTTTGTAAAAGTTGTGTTACATGCCTAAGTAGTTGATTAACGTGTTTTTATGAATAAGCGTGTAAGTCTAATAACCCCGTTTAACCTGTTGATCTTAATGTGGCTGCTGCTTAATATTTGTTATTTGGTTGTGAAATAAATAAAGAAATTGTTCGTATGAAAAAACAATCTTGACACAAAACTGCAATTTCATATCTCAAATCTAACGGCGGCCAATTGGTACGCTAAATAAATAATAATAAAGTATATTTTCTTTCGCAGTGCGTCAGCGCCAGATCCAGCAGCCTGCCATCGTTATCTTCGACTTAAACACCAACAGACTGATACGGCGATACGAGCTCAAAAACACAGACTTGCCCGCTGAAAATACTCCTACCGGTAACTTTGATTATACTTTTATCCCTTAAGGGTTAGTCAGAGACTAGGTAAAAACACCGCAAAAGCCGTCCACTGCCATAGTCCGCGCTTCACCAAGCAGTGACTGCACTCAGCGTGACAGGTGGTGAGCCCGTCGCCGCTATAAGCTATTGGATGTTGTGCAATTCTAGGTCCATTAGCCGCCTTTTATTAAGAGAGCAGCGGCCAACCCTGACGTTTGGTCGGGGTTTTTGGACACGCGCAGTACATGCATTTGCGTCATCTATGTAAATCTATATCTGTGGTAATCATCGTCAATATCTTCCCCAGGTCTCGCCTCAATAACCATCGACATCACCAACGGAGACTGCGACGACGCGTACGCCTACATCCCGGACCTGACCACCTTTGGTCTCATCGTCTATTCGCTCCGGGAGAACGACAGCTGGAGGCACCAGCACAACTACTATGCTTTCAATCCTATTGCTGGGAACCTGTTCATTGCAAGTAAGTTGTCATCATTTAATGACATTTGTCGTGTCTTCTCATTATCCATCCCTCAGTGTCTCGAGATTTCGACCAGTGCGTTCTTTAAAGTTTGAAAATAGAACCAGTGACAGAAAAGATGATAAGCAATAGGCTAGCGTGGTATGGTCATATGATGAGGAGGGATAAATGCCACATAACAAGAAGGATCTGAACATGGGTGTGGATTGGGCTAGAATGAGAGGAAGACCGAAGAAGCGAGGGATTAAATGTGTAAAGATTTATATTAGAATAAAAGAAGTGGATGCTAAGATTACTAAGCTGATAGGCATGAAAAATTGGAGACCAAAACAATGAAATTGAAACAGACAGTTGCTTAGTTAAAAACAGAAACAAAGAGAAAATGGCCAGAGAAGAACGCAATACCAGCAAAGAGTCGATAGTACTGACATAGCGCCTCATTACAACTTATCTGGCAAATTATGGGTGTGAACACAGCCAACCCCTTCGGGGTAAAAGTCGTGATGATATGTAATGTTTAACTATAGATTTAGGATGAACAAGATACACATAGCCGGCTTGGAGACATGACCAAAAAATTTTAGTGTCATGTGTTGGTAAATGTCAAATTTCGTAGAACAAACGGGGACGCTATGGCCTCTTACTGCTCGTGAAAATCTGACATGGCTGTCGTTCAGTCGCTTTCTCTTTTTCTCTAGGGCGGTTTAAACAAGGGTTTAAACTTGATTAGGATTTCGCATGTATCTTTTTGATGTAGCGAAGAAAATCATATATTTAACTATCGGTGAGTGGATTTTTATTTTGCTTCCTTCCAGACCAGCGCTTCGCGTGGAGCGACGGCGTGTTCAGTGTGATTCTGCTGCCAGGGACTGGCGGCTGCAGGACTGCCGCTTTCCACCCCCTGATCGGGTTCCACGAGTTCTCAGTATCCACCTGCGTCCTCAAGAACAGAACTATTGTTAATGATAGGAACTACTTCGCGATGTATTCTGTATGTTAATACTTGTATTTTATTTTTGGTGGCCTTTTTTATACTCTGGATATTTATATGACTTTTTTTTTTTTTTTTTAACTTGACCGCCTTCAAAATCTGTGCATCCGCTTTGTATTCGGTCTACGCAAATATGACCATGTCTCTGAGTATCGTCGTCGTCTCGAGTGGCTGCCTATCCGTCTTCGTCGTGATGCACATATTCTCTCGCTACTGTATAGCGTGCTGTTTAGTCCCCAAACCCCCTCCTATCTCAAGGAGCGCTTCCACTTCCTTCATTCCACTCATGATAGAAATACTCGATCCTATCAATCCCTCCTCCTTACTTGTCCTCCACATTCTTCCCACCTCTACAACAATTCCTTTACTGTCCAAGCCATTCGTCTCTGGAACAACCTTCCATTACCAATAAAAAAATCCCAATCCTTAGCATCCTTTAATAGTCTGGTCCATACCCATTTCCTTCATCTTTAACCCCTCCCTCAAACACACATTACTGGTTTCGACTTTTCTGAGTTGCTTTTAATGTAAGAATATATTGCTAAATAAAATATTTAAATTGGTTTATAGCATTTATGATATAGTATGTAATTTTATTTATGTATATGTATATAATATATTATGTAATTTATATATAGTAGTTTATATATGCACCTTATATATGTAAGTATATTACACCTACCTTTTCTTTAATTATCTCTCTGCCCAAAGGTTGCCTGGAAGATATTGCTATTAGCTATAAGGCCGCCTGTGTTGCATTGTATTTTTTTCTTTACTTTATTTCTGTGTTTTTATTAGTTGCAATAAAGAATTTTATCTATCTATCTATCTATCTATATGTATTTATCTATTAAATATATTTAACCGTAATCCGTAACACGAGCAGCATTGGGTGCTTAAAATGGGGCTAGTTGATAGGTATGAATGTCTGAAGATATTTATTAATTAATTTATACCTTCAGGTCTTTTCACGTGAGATGATTTTTGGCATTAATTTTTATTGCAACTCTTATACATGAATACCATAAAAAAATTACAACATTGTGTAGAAAATTTTTAATCTTCGATTCACAGTTATGCATAAGAGACAACCTTTTCATCTGCAATCATGGATAGGACTGGCAACCTGTTTTGGTGTTGGGTGTTCATACCCAGCGACCGTGGATCTCATCTTTACTTAGGCACGATAGCATAATTTATTCTCTCTCATTCTGTAGTCAGTCTCTCATATCTGAGGATCGTGTTCAGTAGTGAAGTTGCATCTAGATCGGATGATTTTCCTCCACCGGTTCCTGTCCAGCGCTTCTCTTACTACCATGTGGAGTTGGAGGACGACGAGTCTTTCACTTGATCGCTCCATCTCGTTGGCGACCGACCGCGCGATCTTTTGCCTTCGGTGTTCCCAACTACAATCAGTTTTTCCAAACTATCGTCGCCTCTGCGTACAGTGTGACCGAAATACGAAAGAATAAGCTGGTAACATATGGTGGACAAGCGAGTCTACTTCTTGCTGAGTTAGGATTGACACATTGTTGCGTTTCGCGCGCCAAGGTACGCCACTCTTAGCATTCGTCTCCAGCACATCTCGAATGCATCAATCCTTTGTCTTTCTCTGGCTAGGATTCTCCACATTTCTTATCCATATAGGATGATAGGGAATACTAGGTCTCGTATCAGTCTCATCTTGGTTTTGATACCAATCCCACGCTTCTTCCAAATATTATTTAACCGGGTAGCATCCTTTGCCATTCCGATGCGCCTCTTCACCTCGGGGACGCAGCTGCCGCCTCTACAAATCAGGGAGCCCTAGTAAATGTAACGGTCGACGATGTCAATGCCAGGTGACTTTTTCTTTTTTAACACTCACCTATCAACTAGCCCCATTTTAAGCAACTAATGCTGCTTGTGTTACGGATATTAGATGACGGATAAATGTATATTTAATAGATCAATACATATAAATATTCTGAATAACATATAAATATATATAAACATCCAAGACTGGAGAACAAATGCCTGAAAATTCATCACCCAAAAATTTGCCCCCACCTGGGATCGAACCCAGAACCTCTCGAGATGGCGACGCCTTGAAACCGGCATACAGCCCACTCGACTACGGAGGTCGTCGATTTGTTAGTTTAGTAGTTTAGAGTTGTTGTCGATTAAACTAACAGTTTGCCGGCTCGATCCACTATCATCACCTTGGTTTTAGCTCTGTTCATTACAAACCAATGTTGTTATCCAATTCTAGTCTTTGGAACAGTACGCTCATATCTTCCATACAGATTGCCAGGAGAACGGTGTAAAAATTTATTGATATAACCTGTTCTTCCTCTCGTGCAGATCGTCGGCGATCGCGGCGGCAACACCCAGTCGACCATGCATGACTACCATCCAGGCTCCAACGTGGTGTTCTATGGAGAGATCGGGAGAGACGCGCTGACCTGCTGGAATGCGGGGCAGGTCCTCCAGTCCACCAGCATTGGAGTGCTGGCGAGGGATCCGCAGAGGCTAAGCTATCCTTCAGGTGATAATGATTATGTTTATTTTTATAATAAATATTTGTATTTGTATATTAATTGGGGGGCAATCAAGCAGACTGTTCACCAGATGGAAAGTTATTACCGCCGCCCATGGACATTTGGATTACCGGAGGGGTCACAAGTGCGTTGGCGTCCCTTAAGAAGGTTGTACGCTCTCTTCTTAAAGATTTGAATGTCGTAAACACCGCTGGCGACAACTGGTTCCACAGTTTAAGGTTAAACCAAACGAGCGTAATTTTGTGAGTCGTGAGTCGCGTATTTTTTCTCATTTCAACTGAATTTCTGTTGAGTTGCCAGACGAACTCAATTTATTTATTCAGTATTGAGCGTTGCTACGAGCTATTCGTGTCGGATCCATTAAAAATATTGTGTATTTACGAAGCATATTCTGAAGAGGCGGCCAGAAAAAGAAGCTGGGAAAACCCACGCAATAGTCACCACGACCGAACGGTCCAGAGGGAGAAGATGGTACTGGGCACCCGCCTAAAAATGAGAGCAATATTCCATATGATGCCGAACTTGCGCTTTGTACAGTTGTAAGCAGTGGGCCGGGGTGAAATATTGCCTCGATCTGCTGAGCACACCAACCTTCCTTGAGGCTATCGTGACCTTACTCTCTGCCTTTGTTCCCGTGGAATTGAACAATGCTCAATATTTCGACCCCTAGAATTCCGTTACTCGCTGAAACAAATGGCAGTGAACAAATGGCAATGGCAGTGCACACACATACTTGTGTCTTCAACGGGTTAAACTCTACCATGTTCCGAGGTCCCCATTCCGAGACTGCTTAAGAAAGCATTGCATTCTACCAGCATTGAATGAACCTCCCTCCTGACGAGAGATACGCAGAGGCTGACCTACCCTTTACTTTGGCCATGGTCCTTTTAGACGGGTGACCACTCCTTTGTAATCTCCGTACTTCGGAAGGCACGTTAAACCGTTTGGTCCCGGACGCTATTGCAACTGCTTCTGATCACGCTTTAGATTGATCAGCTATCAGCAGAAGAGCAGCCCAACGCGAAGTCCTGTGACCGTGTCGCTGTCACGCCCCAGAAGGGGGAGAGAGGTGGCCACAATAAGGATGAAAATAGAATTTGTAGGGAGCATAGAACAAGCGCGGTGTGGGAAAGAGCATTCGCAAGTACCCCGCGCTCTCCCGTGGTTGGTGGTGGGTTTGCTTCTGATCACCAATCGGTGATTGTTGGACATCGTGATGCTACGGCCTGGGGCCCTGATCGCGCTAACTAAGACCGTATTTACCACAACCAAATCTCAGTCGAAAACGTTACGGCCTGCACACACTCCATACTCTCTTACTCGCATTCCCTCGTGTCGCCTCGTAGACTGTTTCGACGGTGATTTGGTTGTGGTAAATACGGTCTTAGTTAGCGCGATCAGGGCCCTGTACTCCTCATTGTTAGACCTGTGTCCAGCAGCATGTGTTGACTGGTGACGCACTTTATCGCTTGTGCCTTTACAATGTCTTTTACTTTCGGTATCAGTCCTCAGTGGTATACGTCCTACTGCTGGGTGTGCTTCCACATGGAAACAAACATGAGAAATTTGGGCCGTATCACCACGCAGCCCCAGGTTGCATTACCGGGACCAACGGCTTAACGTGCCTTCCAAAGCACGGAGGTGGAGGATCACAATGTTTTGGTCACCCATCTACGATTTTAATGTCATTATACTTTAAATGTCATTATAATTTGTTACAGATGTGCACGTGACTGGTGATGAAGTCTGGCTGATGGCCAACACCCTGCCAAGGTTTGGGTACTCGACACTCGACACTAACGAATACAACTTCTATGTTTACAGGTAATTAAACTAATCATTAATCAGTGTGGTAGCGGCTAATTAAAAGAATACTACCAACCCATCTCTTCCCTTGGGTGTCGTAAAAGGCGACTAATGGACTTAGAACTGCACAACATCCAATAGCTTATAGCGGCGATGGGCTCACCACCTGTCACGCTGAGTGCAGTCACTGCTTGGTGAAGCGCGAAGTATAGCAGTGGACTGCTTCTGCGGTGCTTTTGCCTAGTCTTTGACTAACCCTTAGGGGATAATAGTCGTGATATATAATCACGACTATTACATTTACTAATTGAACTCAATTAGGTATCACGATTTGTATTAAAACCAAGCGTGTCAACTTTTTAACGTGTACTGTGACGTCACAGCCGTAATTTTGAGACGGGAGATTCAACTGATTGAAAGATACCGATGCCGCCGATGCGCCTGCGCCAATTATCACACTACGAGGCATCTTTTTTTGGCTAGTAGCCACTCGGCCGCGGGCATTCTAGTCATCAGCGGCCAACCCCGACGTTTTGTCGGGGTTTTCAGACACACGCATTACATGCATTTACGTCATCTATGTAAATTTATATCTGTATTAACTTACTAATAACTTACTGTTTAGTAAAGTTAGTAAAGTTTTTTAACTACCTTACGGGAACCCTTTAATATTCCGGAATAAAGAGTATCTAAGATGTTGACCAGGGATATAAGGCATCACCATGCAAAATTTTATTGAAATCGGTTCAGTCATATCAGAGATTAGCCCGGACAAACAGACAAACAGAGGAACAGACAAAGAAACAATAAAAAATATTTAAAGCCTATTTTTTCTATGTATACATACATGTACATACATACATTTTTATGATTGGCAATTTAAAAAAGTGGCTCATGAGTTTCTTGCCGGGTTCTTCTCATGAAAAGCCTTACTCTCGGAATCCGGCCGCTTGTATCGATTACAACCACAGTCAACGAAGTACTTGTACTGTCCTGTGGATGTACTTGTTACAAGCGCTCGCGGTAATGAACTTTAATACAATGGTTTAATTTAATACTGTAATTTTAAAATAATTTATAATGAACTATTTATTTGTAAAATGCATAATAGTGTAAGATGTTGACGATTTTAAGTGCCGAAGCTTGGCCTATGAAATAAAATTATTTTTGATTTGATTTGATTTGATACATTTATGTTTGCATACACACATTTGACACATATTTTATTAAAAATAATAATATTAAAAATTTATTATTATATAATTATAATAAAATATTAAAAATAAGCTTAAATTATTATTTTTCACCTCTTCAGTTTTATTATATATTAGTATAATATAACAATTTAGTTTTATATTAAAAAATACATATTATGTATTTTTATCTTTTATATTATTTTTCTCTTTTCAGAGCCAACGTTCAAGATTTAATCAGGGGTACAATATGTGAGAGCGCCAGCCTTGGCAAATAAACGTTTAAATTTTTTTTTTTGTAATAAATATACTTTATATGATTAATTTCAATGTTTTATTTAACCATCCAAGCCAGCTAAATACAGAACCTTTCCCTTTGAATTATATCACAACACTTAATCTTAGAACTGCACAACATCCAATAGCTTATAGCGGCGATGGGCTCACCACCTGTCACGCTGAGTGCAGTCACTGCTTGGTGAAGCGCGGACTATGGCAATGGACTGCTTTTGCGGTGCTTTTGCCTGGTATCTGACTAACCCTTAGGGGATAATAGTCGTCATTGTATCTATGTAGGTACGTAACATTATCATCACTCGTTTATCCCCAAAGGCGTGGGCAGAGGTGTTGTACACCCATAGTACTTTTTTTCTAATCTCATTTGGTAAAACTTAAACAACTAACGGCCCCACTCAGAGACGTCATTTAAGCTAATGTTCCATTAACGAATTTAAATTCGTCTTTATGAGTATTAATAATAAAACAGGGTTTTGGAGTGCAGAGAGTGGTGTTTATTAGGATGACAGGGATGAAGTGAAGGTAGACATTTGTATCAAAATATAAACAATCTAAATACAAATATACGTCTATCACAAAACTAGCCAGGGTGTTGCTATTGACAAACCAAATAGTTTTTACACCGCCCCGCAATGGGAACACTCTGTATAGAAATAAATACAAGTATAAAAAAGACAATATCAAAGTTACTATACACTTAACACTAACACACACAAAAAGACAAAATATTTACATAACAAACATTCAAAATATATACACCCTATCACAAGCTATACACACCTTAACAACTAAAACACAATAAGAAACAAATACATAAAGACTTATACCTAACCTAAACCTAAACTGTGAGAGCACTTACAGTGTTTCAGTTTCGGCAACGGTTTGGTCAAAATGTCTGCAACCATTTCACTGGTGTGGATGTATTTAATGTGTATGTTGTGGTGTGATAGTGATTCGCGGATAAAATGGTGTTTAATGTCTATGTGTTTGGTTCGTGCATGATAAGTGTTGTTGTGACCTAATTTGATTGAACTTTGATTGTCGGAATAAATGATGATAGAGTCAGTGATGCCGAAAACTTGGGTGAGGAGTGACTTTAAGTAAATGCTCTCCTTGCAAGCTTCGGCCAGAGCCATGTACTCAGCCTCAGTAGTAGATAAGGCCACTGTACGTTGCTTGCGAGCTTCCCAAGACACAGGCGCTCCGCTCATCATGAATACGTATCCAGTAAAGGATCGGCGGTCAATTAAATTGTTGCCATAATCGGCATCTGCATAACCTACTGGGTAGAGCTGGCCTGAGGACAAGAACTGAAGCTTCATGTCCTTGGTACCTTTAAGGTACCGAAGCACACGCTTAGCGGCTTTCCAGTGTACCCCCCCGTAATGTGTATTGAACTGGGAAAGGTACGAAACCGCGTGAGCGATATCGGGCCTTGTACAGATGGCAATGTACATTAAAGACCCGATAAGCTCTTGATATGGAGCTTCAAATTTCTCGTCATCCTGACTAGGAAGTGTTAACTTCAGGCCAAGTTCCAGAGGGGTGGTGACACTGATAGCATCACTCATGCCAAATTTCTCGATCAGTCTCTCGATATAACGAGTCTGATCGAGGCTGATGCGATTGTTGGACTGCGACTGTATGACTCGCATACCAAGACAGTCCTTTAGCGGACCTAAGTCCTTGACAGTAAACTTTTTCTTCAGTTCCTGTTTAAAATGTTCTTTAAGAACATTGTTGTTGCTGGAAGAAGTCGTCAACAAAAACTGCTACAAGGAGAATATCCTTGTCATTTCTTTTAAAATAAAGACAGTGTTCAGATGACGCTTGGGTTAGTAAAAGATCTGCCATAGCCTCACACACTTTCTTGTTCCACTGGCGTGGTGCTTGCTTTAGCCCATAAAGAGCTTTCTTAAGCAGACAAACTTTCCCTTTGGATTCAGTAGAAAAACCTTCTGGTTGCT
The DNA here is from genome assembly GCA_910589355.1 of Parapoynx stratiotata. Lineage (NCBI taxonomy): Eukaryota > Metazoa > Arthropoda > Insecta > Lepidoptera > Crambidae > Parapoynx > Parapoynx stratiotata. The sequence goes on along the minus strand of OU342476.1, from coordinate 1,827,836 downwards.
CCATGTATATTTCCTCCTCAAGGTCTCCATTTAAGAAGGCAGTCTCCACATCTAGGTGGTCGACTTGTAAGCCATGTTGAACAGCAAACGCGAGCAAAAGTCGAACTGAGGATAATCTGGTGACAGGCGAAAAAGTTTCACCATAGTCTATCCCAGCGACTTGCGTAAAACCTTTGGCCACAAGCCTGGCTTTATATTTTGTCACGTTTCCTGAGGTATCCTTCTTAATCTTAAATACCCATTTGCACTTCGTAGTTTTACGATCTGTAGGTCGATCAACTAGAATCCAGGTGCCATGCTTGGTCAGCGAGTTGTACTCAGCTTGCATAGCCTCAAGCCACTTGTCCTTAAGCGGATGCTCTGTGACTTCTTTATATGTTTCTGGCTCCAGATCTGATGTGAGATAGAGATTATCCTCGAATCTCACAGGGGGTCTTCTCTCTCGAGTAGGGTATCTCCTCTCAGAGATAGACTCTGCTATGGAGTCAGAATCTGGATGCTCAGGAGAAATCACAGGAGTAACGGAGTTATCAATCTCTACGGCATCCTGCTGTAAGGGTGTAACTTCAGGCTGAGACTGAAGTAACTCGTGAGGCTGCAACTGAAGTACGGGCTGAGGTCCTGAATTGACGTTGTCGATGGGTACCAAGATTTCAAAAGGTGGAGAAACTGAGGGGATGGTATTGGACTCGACTACGGGCTCCGCTTGCGACTTGTCTTCAATAAAGACAACATCTCTCGCATTAATAATTTTTCGAGGATTCTGGGGATCAATAAGGCGATAACCTTTACACTCGATAGAGTACCCAACGAAGATGCACTTTTGAGTCTTTGATTCAAGCTTCGTTCGTTTCTCTTTTGGTACGAGAACATGAGCTTCGCAGCCAAAGACTCTCAAGTGAGAAAGATTCACTTTCTTTCCAGTCCAAAGTTCATCTGGTATCTGGTTCTTTAACGAAAGTGTAGGCACTCTATTTTTAATGTAAATCGCCGTATTGACAGCTTCTCCCCAGTATGCAAGCGGTAGCTGTGAGTCCTGGAGCATGGATCTGGCCTTTTCCATAATGGTACGGTTGGCACGCTCGGACACACCGTTCTGTTGAGGAGTATATGGTACCGTGGTCTGATGCACAATACCATTTTCCTTTAAAAATACAGAAAAGTCTTTATTAATGTATTCCGTCCCATTATCCGTACGTAGCACTTTGATCCGTTCACCAGTCTGATTTTCTACTAAATGTTTAAATTCTACAAATTGACAGAAAACTTCAGATTTTGATTTCAAAAGATAGCCAAAAGTTTTGCGGCTAAAGTCGTCTGTAAAGGTTAGCAAATATAGAGCTCCGCCCCATGAGTGCTTACTCATTGGTCCGCACAAGTCGGAATGAATGAGCTGCAGGACTTTGCTCGATCGGCTGGTAGAATTTTGGAAAGTTTTCTTAGCGAGCTTACCTTGTAAGCATGGAACACATTTTTTATTTATGTTACCGCTAAAATTTACGCCAACATTTTTATTTTTTAAAATGTGCATGCTTTGAGCATTCAGATGTGCTAGACGTCTATGCCACAATAAAGGGGACTCCTTTGCTAAATTTGAGGCAAAGGCATGCGATGAATCAACATCAAGTCTAAACATACCTTTATGTCTAGAGCCTGTGGCTATGACACGATCTGTGACATGACAACTGCCACGTTGACAGATTTTTGCGCCATCTGATGTAAACAAAATATCAAAACCCTTATCAACTAATTTATTTACAGAAATTAAATTTACAGCTAGATCGGGAACATATAAAACACTACTAATATTATTTACATTATCGGAAATAGGGATATGTACAGTACCTATACCTTGACTTAGAACTTGCTCTGAATTGGCAACGTTAATAGGTGTGATATGCCGAGACATCGACGCAAACCAATCCTTTCTATTACTCATGTGTGAGCTAGCACCTGAATCAATGATCCAGTCTTGGGAACCTGTAGGAGAGGATTTATTAATGAAAGAAGATGAAAATGTAAATTCTGACGTATAATTTGTGTGTTTTGCCGGAACTGAAACACTTTTACTGACATTCTTCTTTACAACTTTCCTACAATCTGCGACAATATGACCATTTCTTTTGCAGTATTTACAATAAAGCTTTTTGGCACTATTTACACGTAACACAGTATTCACAGGTTCACTTGAGGTACTAGTTGTTGCAGCGTCGCGAACGTCCTCTTTCATCAGCGCTGCAACCACATTTTCCGAACTCAGCTTTGTGTTTGAGTGCTCCAGCGACATGACGAGTGGCTCGTACTTCTTCGGAAGTCCTGCCAGCATAACAATGGCGAGAAACTCGTCTTCCACTGCAGCATCAATGCTATGCAGCTCTTGCTGCGTAGCGAGCATTTTATTGACATACTCCTTAATGTTCCCTTGAAATGTAGCTGTGAGAAGTTGTTTGGTGAGAGCTAGCCTTCTTGTCAGGCCGCTGTCAGCATACGCCTTTTTAAGATTGTTGAAGGTGTCATAGGCTGTTAATGCTGACCTGACAACGGGGTAGAGGGACTCCTCGCATGCGAGACAAATTTTCGCACGGGCTTGTGCATCCTTCCGCTTTACGACGGCGTCTGCGAGATTGGCTTCTTCTTTGACCACGTCCCAGAGGTCGAGGTCGGTCAGCCAACACTCCACAGCAAAAGCCCACGTCCCAAAGTTGCGTCCATTTAGCTTTGTAAAGCTGACACTGCTTCCCGAAGATGAAGACATAGTCAAAGATAAAGACTTACGTGTCGAGTTCGGTAAAATTACCGATAGGGATTATTTTCCAAAACACTTTTGTCTCTAATACTCTAAACAACTTTTTGCACTGCTCTGCGCGTACCCTGGGCCCATAACCACTAATAAAACAGGGTTTTGGAGTGCAGAGAGTGGTGTTTATTAGGATGACAGGGATGAAGTGAAGGTAGACATTTGTATCAAAATATAAACAATCTAAATACAAATATACGTCTATCACAAAACTAGCCAGGATGTTGCTATTGACAAACCAAATAGTTTTTACAGTATTCAAATAAGTGTGTAACACGGCAACTATTACAACCTTAGACATTCGTGCCTGCAGTAGTTCCGAACGCCGCCAAGAGATGGCGCCACCTGTACGCTGCAGCGCGCTAACGTTTACCACCGAAGATATATATAAGTGATTGGACCGATATCATACAAATTGTCTACTGTTAGCTAGCGCACCTAAGAAGCTAAACAAGCTTTTGTTACTTCTTTGGTCCATCCTATAAGTAGTCAGCCGGCAATTAATTCGCTCCCACGCTCGTGAGACATTCCGGGTCCGGCTCACAATTGTATTTAGTGATATTCCTATACACAATAAAGAGGACTATTCGCATTCTCGTCTACTTATTCAGCGGAGACGCGCTGTCGAAGTCCCAACACCGAGCCCCTTACAATTACAAGTGTCAATTTTTTAACATCAGTAACATACCATTAAAGTTAATGAACAACTCGAGTACGGCAGTTAATACCGGGAAAAGGTAAAATAAGAATTGAATACAATTTTTTTTTCAATACAGTACATAACAAATTTTTATATTAACTTCTAAAATCAAAAACAGTTGACAGCAAGGTTAAATGTACGTATGAGTAGTTGCATCGCAATAAATCCATACCAATATTATAAAAGCGAAAGTAACTCTGTCTGTCTGTCTCGCTTTCACGTCAAAATTTGGTAAGCAGATTGTCTAGAGTTTGAGAAAGGACATGGCTACCTCTTATTCCAATATTCCCATGGAAACGGGTGCCATCCAGGTGAATGTGACAAAATTTAAATAACGGCTCCCAGAAAAATTAAGGACAAATTTACGCCACTATGAACTTTGCTTCTAATAATAGAGTAGGAGTAAATTTTCAATTTCACAAATTGAGGTGGTTTTTCAGTGTTGAATAGTCTATTTATTGAGGAAGGCTACATACCATCTCACTGTCTCAAAGTAGCTGTTCTTCGCGGGCAAAAGCTAGTAATTAATAATTCGATTAATAAATGATTATTTATGTTGTCAATGGCACATGGGTCGTATACGACCATATAGTATTAAAAGGGTTAATTATAGTTATGACAAAATAAATTAATAGAGGTATGGGTGGAAAATTATGACTCTATCAACGTAATACGTCACAAACAACGTTCACTATGGTCTCTTAGCAAGGATCGCGCTAATTAAGAACCAAATCATATTAGAAAACACTCCATACTCTCGTGCTCGCGTTCCCTCGTCTCGTAACGTTTTCGACTATCATTTGGTGGCTGATAAAATCAACATTAATGTCTAAGATGTCATTAATAATATGTGGTGAGCTGTACACGATGATAAAAGAACGAGTTTCGTCCCTAATGGATATAAGAATGTAGAAGCTGGCGCCGGATACGCATGATCTTAGCTAGTAGTATTATTTACACAGTGTAAATACAGCAGTACCCACCGATATACATACATATTAGGTTGGGGAAAAAGTCTTTTCGCATTATAGTATGTATAAACTTGTAATAAAATCTCTTTGGCTATACTATTTGTATCTGGCTGGTTTTGGTATCACTGAAAGTTTAAATTTTAAAGAACATAATTCCAAATTCAAATTAGGAAAATGTGTGATTTTCATTTGTTTTTCGTACCGCCAAGATGAGTGAATCTAATGAAGAAATTCGATACATTTGAAAATTTTACTACAAAAAAGGTAAAAATGCAACGCAAGCCGCGAAAAAAATTTGCGATGTTTATGGACCTAGTGCAGTGTCTGTGAGAGTAGCACAAATTTGGTTTAAGCGTTTTCAATCCGGAAATTTTGATGTCAAAGATGCACGTCGCTCTGGTCGCCCTATTACAGATAAAATGGATGCCATTTTTGAAAAAGTGGAGCAAGATCGGCATGTCAGTAGTTACGACGTAGCTGAAGAACTGGGAATTGACCACAAAACAGTTTTGGCGCATTTGAAAAAAACTGGGTACACAAAAAAGCTCGACATTTGGGTACCTCACGAGCTCACTGAAAGAAACCTAATGAACCGTGTACTCATTTGTGATTCTTTATTACGACGTAATGAAACCGAACCATTTTTGAAGAAGCTGATAACTGGTGATGAAAAGTGGATCACGTACGACAAGAACGTGCGAAAAAGGTCGTGGTCAAAGGCCGGTCAGGCTTCACAGACTGTGGCGAAACCCGGGTTAACTCGCAACAAGGTGATGCTGTGTGTGTGGTGGGATTGGAAGGGCATTATTCATTATGAGCTTTTACCACCAGACAGGACCATCGATTCTGATCTCTACTGCGAACAACTGATGAGATTAAAGCAAGAAGTTGTGAGAAAGCGGCCGGAATTAATCAACAGAAGGGGTGTGGTTTTTCATCATGATAACGCTAGACCTCACACATCTTTAGCCACTCAGCAAAAATAATGAGAGTTTGGCTGGGAGGTGGTAATGCATCCGCCGTATAGTCCTGACCTTGCACCTTCAGATTTCCACCTGTTTCGGTCTCTTCAGAATTCTTTAGGCAGTGTCAGGTTAACATCACGAGAGGACTGCCAAAACCACTTGTCGCGGTATTTTGACCAGAAGTCCCAAAATTTCTATAGCAATGGGATCATGTCCCTACCTACAAGATGGCAAAAAGTTATCGAACAAAATGGTACCTACATACTTTAGTTAAATGTAAATAAACTATATTAAAAAATGTTTTGAATTTTCTTAAAAAATGCGAAGAAACTTTTTCCCCAACCTATTAGATGACGCAATTGCATTATACTGCGCGAGACCGAAAACCCCGATCAAACGTCGGGCTTGACCGCTGCTGACTCCGACCGACCGATGGTGAGTGGCCGAGTGGTCAGTACGCCAGTCCAAAGCGTCACCATCTCGAGAGGTTCTGGGTTCGATGCCCGGTGGAGGCAAATATTTGGGTGATGAATTTTCAGGCATTTGTTCTCCAGCCCGCCCTACTGTTCTGTTTCACTGCACTGTGCATGTAAATAAACAAGATATTAAATAGGTTTAACCTGTTTTAGTTACATCTTTGTTCTGCTCCTGCGCAGACGCGAATCGATCGGTATAGTGAAGTGGTCATTAATTATTGTTACAAGGAAAATACAAAGTGTAAATATTCATAAAAAAGTGATCTCATCAACGGGTATGTGTTTGTGTTACTTTTAATATTTATTATATTGTAGTGGATTTTTTTTATTTGTAATGCTTAAGTTACCCCACTCGTTCGAGAGATCGCGGGTTCGATCCCACTCGCCACCATTGAGTTTGAATAAAACTTTAAGTTGAGTTCATTGTGAATATCGCTTGCCTCACATTGTGCCCGGTGCATGGCAACAGGCTCGCCACCTGTTACATGGGGACCTTACATATCTGGCGCAATGTGGGTGTTTAACACCTCTCTGCCTACCCCTTCGGGGAAAAGGCGTGATGATATGTGTGTGTATATAACAGTGATGCTGGTCATTAGATAATAATAATAATAATATCTTCAAACATTCACGCCTATCAACTAGCCCCATTTTAAGCAACTAATGCTGCTTGTGTTACGGACACTAGATGACGGATAAATATATTTAATAGATAAATACATACAAATATCCTGAATATATATAAACATCCAAGACTGGAGAACAAATGCCTGAAAATTCATCACCCAAACATTTGCACCCACCGGGGATCGAACCCAGAACCTCTCGAGATGGCGACGCCTTGAGACCGGCATACAGACCACTCGACCACGGAGGTTGTCGGTCGTCGGAGATAGGCAGTGGCTGGTCATTAGTTAACTATGTATTTTAAATTTTAATCTATTTGTAACGGAACTCGCCTCTCTGGTCTAGTGGGTCTAGTCACTCCACCGGGTGTTGATCGGGAGGCCCAGGTTCGATTCCCCATGGGGGCAGAAGTTTTTCTGCTCGGTTTGGTTGGTGATAGGGCTTCTAAGCCCGCCTGGCTAGCTACCACCGTCTTACCTAAATTTGTCGCCATAATAACAATGTTTTAAGCATTGTTGTGTTCCGGCAATCAGAGGTAAGATAGCCAGTTCCTCAGTTGTTGAGGATTACAGGCGAAGCTCGCTTCCTGCCAACCTTCTTACCATCAGGTGAGATGAAGGTCAAGAGCTTACCTGTTGTAAAAAAAAACTCCTGTAGAATAAGAATAGAATATAATTATGTTTATCTGCCTTTGAGTAGGGTATACAGAAGATCGCCAATAATAATACATGATTGATCGCCTATGCAGCCATTAACGAATAGCATGCAAGTCAGAATTTTTAATTTTTTACAATGTAACAACTGTGAAGCTATTAATAGCTCTTTACTGTCATACAACAAAAAACAATAATATATACTTAATCACATGTGTTTTGCTTAAAATTACTTATGATGCAATCATAGCTGATCCCCATAATAATTTAAAAATTCTTGAATGGAATAAAATACATGCGTGCTTAGCCACTTTCGCAAGGTTGTCTTAAATTGGTTGAAAGGTAGGTCTTTCATATGTTGAGGAATCTCGTTATAAATTAAGACACACAAACAAAAACAGTCCATTTTATCCGTGCATTATTTGAGACGAAATTTAGGACTATTCTATTGCAATAACGAGTATTTCGCGGATACAAATATTAGGTCCTTTACCTATGAAATTGGTGTTTTGTATGGAGATTTTGGGGATGTCTGCATTTTACATACTAACATTTTATAAGTTTTCTTCACAACGACAAATCTAGAGATAATAATATTTGGCATGTATCATTAGACAAGCTTTAGCAATATGTGTGTGAACACGCTTGATAAAAATTATTCATCGTTTTTATGTTAACGCAAATGAAATGATGTATTCGGGAGGCAGTTAAAAATAATTGTCTTTGTGTCTAATTTTAACACAATTAAACTTACAAAAAATTATCAAATTAAATAATACGAGCTCAAATATATGGTCTATTTTTAGAAGAGGCAAATATTTTATAAGAATGTTCTGAAACTTAATAGTTACGGACAAATTGCTAAGACAGAATAAAAACACCAATTTCATAGGTAAGGACCCAATATTTAGCTTCTATGAAGTTCTTGGGGTTTTTGTATGTAATAAAATAAAGATTTATTCTATATTTTGTACAGCGTCACTATTTTAACACGGTTTTTTGTGCACGCGCAGTTCACGCATTTGCGTCATATATGTAAATGTATATCTGTACTAGCTGCGCCCGCGACGTCGTTCGCGCGGCTATTGATTTAACGCAGATAAAAGTTTACAAAAAGTTTTTGTGTACTTGTTAACGCTGCATTGTTTTTTACAAAGTGCTCAACATTACATTCCTGCCTCTTATTAGCAAAATGTTGATTGTTAATAGTTGAACTAAAACCTCTAATTATTAAAATAATGAAAATAACATTTAATTTTCTTGTCATTGTCATCTGATTAATTGTGGACATGGTGATAAATCCCTATTGTCTTATTTATTTTACAATTTGAAAACTCTAAATGAAATTACATTTTGACGAAATCTGTCACATAATACTCGGTCGAGCATATATTGATAACCACTTTTACACCCGCGCGGTACCCGTTTCCATGGGAATATCGGGATAAAAAGTAGCCTATGTTCTTTCTCAGGCTCTAGACTAGATCTGTGTATCATCGGTTTAGTAGTTTTGACGTAAAAGCAAGACAGACAGACAGACAGAAATGAAAACGAAAATATTCTTTATTTTACACCATTAAAATATAAAGAGAGAAATTTTAGAAAAGTAGTACAATGGGCGGCTCTATCGCTGAAAGCGATGTTTTCCTAACAACCTTTGGACAATCTTTCGAGTTTAAAATATTAGTATGGACTTATAATTTTTATATAAAATTAACAAATTGTCAAGCCTATTTCCCCAAATGGGTAGGCAGAGGTGTTTACACCCATATTTCGCCAGATATGTCTTTATAGTCCCCATGTTACCAACCAATAGGACCAAGGTTATTTCCATGCACAGCACGACGATATAACATGTACAATTAGTTCGTGATGACAGTCATATGATAAGCAATGTCAAGTTTTTTATTAAAAAAAACAATTTTTCCATAATATTTTTGTGCTAAATATGGTGTTATAGTTCAATAAAAACGTATTTTTATATTCGTGACCAGCTTACAAAGGTATTAATGAATCAAAAACTCAATACTAGATAGCTAACATCATAAATAACAACATTTGTTCTACGACTTTTGATAATTTGACACATTTTACTTTTATACAAAAATAAATATCAATTCTGAACGTTCTTAGCTCTATGCGTTGCGTCGCCTTTTCGTAAGAACGGAACATAGACTCACTAATGTCACTACAGTAGGTACATCGGATATTCGGATGCATATTCACCTACACAAAATATTCTTATTAAAAATAAAATCCCGGTATTACGGGATTGCACAACAACAGTCTGAATTATTTATATTATTATTTTTTTGTAATAATTTTAACGGTGAATAATTTAACAGGCGCATTTTGACAGATGAGCTGAATGGATTATTTTCCTTGGTATCGATTAATCCCACTACAAACAACTGTCAAAATGCACCTATTAAATTATTCAGACTGTAATAATCAGATGCAGTTTTCGTTAAAATCAAATTTTAACCTACCATTCGAGTATGTAAAACAAACATAGTTGCTAGGCTATAATTTGATGAAGGGTGTAAGAGAAAAGATGGTGTAATAATTTTTTTTTATTTAAAATAAAAAAAAAAAAATAATAGTAGTGTATGTAACTGTTACATAATATAGGTTATTAAAACACGAGCGTGGTTTTAAAAAACGAGCCTTGGCGGGTGTCTTAATAGTATCACGCGAGTTTTAATACCGAGTTATGTGCAGTTACATACACTTCTTTATCTACACTCATTATTCACAGAAATAAAACAAAAAAAAAATTATTTATTGTTGACTGTCTGGAAAACATATGCCATAGTTTTGTGCGTTTTTAAGAAAAATAAGTGTTGCATAATGAGTACAATATGTTGCATAATGGTCATCATTATGTTACAGTTTCCATTTTTAAATTTTCTTTTTTGTCATCTGTGTTAAAAAGTATGTCATTAAGGCCCAATTGCACGATCGAGAGTTAGCGCCTAACCCAGGGTTTGCCCATATATTTGCCCCAGAGTTAGGTGCTAACTCTCGACCGCGCAAGTGGGCCTAAGAGTTCTAGTCTGCGTTCATAATTCGAACATTATAACATGAGTGCAGATAAATATTTTTATTAAACTCAGTTCTCCTTATTTAACCATTACAAAATAGTTATTTATTGCGATAAAAAGTGCTACCCACAATAGCTAACATCTTCAATTTAGGTAAATACTCAGATCACTGCCAGCCGCTTCGATATGGGTAAATATGCATCCGAATACCCGATCTCGAATTATAAGCTTGCAAAATCATTTAAATAATACTTATAACAATAGATTTATGATCACTGTGAACCCTGTCGGGCACAACAATGGAGAGGAGGAACATTTTGTATATTATTAATAAATGTACCATGCCCATTAGACCCAGGACTTCCAAAACGTAAAAACACACGAGGAGTACCAACGGGCCGTAACACCACCACCAACGATGGGGTTGGTCCCAACCGCAACCAGGACCAACGGCTTAACTTGGAAATGTACACCAATTTAGTGTAGGTACATTTAAGATCAACATGCCTTCCGAAACACTGTGAGACTCGAGATCACCATGTTTTGATCACCCAAAGTTTGGTTTTGTATTCAATCGGTACCGGGATCAAAAACTCAAGATCACATAGTTTTTTGTTACGAGGAGGAATCACCCATCCCTTTTTGTTACGAGGAGGAATCCATTTACGGACCATCCTACCGGTGGCTAGCCGGTAGGCGTGTGTGGGACTCACCTGCCATATTGGCACTACCCACTAAAACTTCCCGATATACCCGTTCCTGCCCTTCTGTGGGAGCGACCCGGGGTCTGCCGGAGCAACTCTCCGAGCCGTTCCCAGGGCTTCCCGACCTAGACGGACACTAGGTCGGGGTTTGCGCCAGTGGGAGATTTTCCGGGCATATTCGGAAAATCCCCAGACGTGGCAGCCGGTGATACGCGTGCATGGAAGCCATCCGACGCAATCAGCTGCTCCCGGGTCGGTCACCCATCCTAGGGCTGACCAGGTCGGAAGAAGTTTTGGATTCAATCGGGATCGAGATATTTGAACCACTATCCCAGCTCCTAATCACCATGTAGGTTAAAGGGCGAATTATAATTATTCGAAAGCCAGTTTCCTCATAAGCCATCATATAAATAAACCTAAATATCTCGCTGCCCGCATACAATATTAACATAGTTGTCGAATAGGGTTGCATGCACTCTTAACTCATTTAAAGCCCAGATGTGCCAAAACATGGACTCAAACGAGGAAAGAGAGATGATAAGTTGGAAACTTGTAGTAGATTTACATCTAACGACCTCCGTGGTCGAGTGGTCTGTACGCCGGTCTCAAGGCGTCGCCATCTCGAGAGGTCCTGAGTTCGATCCCCAGTGCAGGGCAAGTGTTTGGGTGATGAATTTACAGACATTTGTTCTCCAGTCTTGGATGTTTATATTTATGTAATTTTTTCAGGATGCTATTTATCTATTATATATATTTGTCCGTCATCTAGTATCCGTTTCGCAGCATTTATTTGCATAAAATGGGACTAGTTGATAGGTGTGAATGTCTGAGCATATATCTTCATTTTGGTATTCTAAAGCTTGACTAAAAAGTTAAATAAAATCTGCGTCTCATCTGTGCCTGAGTCACGAGTTATTCAGAGTCAAAAAAGTCAGTTTTTCGTGATTGGATTGTCTTGCTTTCATTCATTCCAATTATTCTTCTTCTTGCCCTTTTCACACTCTAGGTGTGGTCGGCACAAGTCTTCTTCCATTCTCCTGTCACTCGTCAGCTCAGCATCCACTTCCTTTATTCTCATATCCTTCTTCACGCATTCAGCCCATCGTTTCTTTGGTCTTCCTCTCACTCTAGCTCCGTCCACATCTATGCTCAGTATCCTTCTTGTAATGTGACATTAAACCCCTCTCATCACATATTCTTACTACGCTAACCTATTGCTCCTATTTTTTTCTGTCACTCAATTCCTGATCTTGTCCATAATTGTGACTCGACATATCCATCGCAACATTTCATTTCATCTCAATTATGTTAATGATAATGGAAGAGTTGTAGAACACAAAATTTGCGACGTTCTTGAAAATTTTTTCATACGCTCAACCATTTTTTTATTATTGACTATTTACTGTATTTTGTTTAAAAAAAGGCAGTATTTTGTTTAAAGTATAGTAGCATTTCATAGAAATATCGGGATTAAAAGTAGCCTATGTCCTTTCTCAGGCTCTAGACTATTTGTGTACCAAATTTCGGTTCAATTGGTTCAGTTCAGTAGTTTTGACGTAAAAGCGAGACCGAAAGACAGAGCTACTTTCGCATTTATAATATTAGTATAGATCATCCCCTTTATCTCTTAATTACGTCTGATCCATGAGACATATAAAAAACTTATGTTCCGGTCCCTCAACCTGTTGGTTGGTAAAGGTTATTTTTAATAAATAAACAACTTCGCAATACTATTTAGCTAACATCATATTTAACAACATATTTTGTTTGAAATGAAATGAAATGTTTTATTTAATCATTTAGGTAGTTACACTTTATGACGCGTCAAAAACATTATAAAATGAACAAAAAAATTATACAATCCTAGTGGTTCACCTCTACAATTCCACTTCCTGTTCACTGCCGGGAGGCCTTTTTGACATAATTACTTACTCAAAAGTAAATATCAACTTTTAACCGCCTCTCTGGTCTAGTGGTTCCGGCAATCAGAGGTAAGATAGCCAGTTCCAGTTGTTGAGGATTACAGGTGAAGCTCGCTTCCACCGTGCCTTATCGTCATTCACCATCAGGTGAGATGAAGGCTAAGAGCTTACCTGTCATATAACAAAAAAATGTGTTTGCCAACCCTACAACTCTGCCGATTGCATAATTCCGAAAATCATGAGGTTAATATTACTTTTACAGAACGGCTCGCGCATAATCGTGTTGGAATTTCGAAGAAGTGAGATGACTTGGCTGGTTCCTGTTGTGGTTTTGGTGATCCTGGCCAGGGATGTGACACCACAGAGAAATGGTGAGTCTTCTCCCTGCCTTAACGCCTCTATGCCTATATTATTTCCTCATGGGCACAAGTTCACACGCTTCGCTAGACAACGTTTCAAGCTAAATTCAAATCAAAATATAAGTATACGTATAGGTTCATAACATAACATATCATACCATGACGCCTCTTTCCCCGAAGGGGTAGACAGAGGTGTTAAACACCTACTTTTCGCCAGATATGTAAGATCTCCATGTAACAAGTGGCGAGCCTGTTGCCATGCACCGGGCACAATGTGAGGCAAGCGATATATTTACAATGAACTGTACATAAGTTTTATTCAAACTCAGTGGTACAGGCGGTGGGATCGAACCCGCGTTTTCGAACGAGTAGTGCCCCGTCCGTCCCAACTCGGCTACCGCTGCCGTAGTCAAATTCAGAAAGTCAATTCATAAAGTGAAGTCAATAATAGTAATATGCCTAGACCGGACACGTCAGATTCAGTAGGTATCTCGTCTTCCTTTTCAATTGTTGTATAAATGCCTTCAAAAAAGGAGAAAATTTTGAATTTGTCGGAATCTTCTTTTATGTTTCCTGATTGCCCTGATGCCCGAACAGATTGGGAAAATTCCTTTTTGTTTGAAACGGAGATAAGGTGGTCCCATATTAGGTTAGGATTTGATGATTGATTCCTGGAGAACTCGAGAGAAATCTTCAAATTTCATCGGCACACTTGCAGCGGTTCCGATATTTTAAATAATGACTCGCTTTTCGAAAGCATAATTGTTTGAAGTCAGGAAGGCGTTTTTTATATTCAATTAAAAGTGTTTTTCATTATCAGAAGGTGACAGTTGCGTTGACGAGCACACCAATAGCATCGGGATCTGTGCACCGTCAGAAAAATGTCGGACGGCGAAAATAAACTACGAGTAAGTACGGAGAGACTAATATAATAGGTAGATAGGTATTTATTTTTGTCATGAGAAGATGCCTACCAGTGACAAATCTTCCTTTGGCCGCTCGCCACGTTCTCGCCTTCGCCGAAAATTCGGTAGCTACCATTAGGATCAAATAAAAAAAATACGGGGGGGTTTCGCACCATCCAACTATGGCGGACGTGATTTTTATTCCAGTGATTGTAATATTGTTTCGGAGTGGATCTTGTTACGTAAAATCAGTGTAGTTTTGTGTAATAAGTGTCAATAATGATGAGCAATGTGGAGGATCATTGAAATAAGCGTCAAGTGGTGTGAAACTGATGAGATCTTTAACGTGGTGATCCACCTCATCGAAGTAGCACCACAGCGTCTGCCATCGATTGTTTGACGCCAAACTTTCCTAAGACGCATTGAAATGTATTACACCTGCATTTCAATGCAAATACTGAAGAAATATAATATACCGAAGACTTTAATATATACCCTTTGCCTTCCCTACATGGGAGAATTTTACAACAAAAAATGTACAGAGAGGATGTACGTCATATTTAGTTTTTAAATTAAACTTCCTCATTTGAAATACCATACTCCTCTTTATCGTTCAAGAGAAAATGCAGGCGTATTTTCCCCATACATTTTCTCAGTGGATGACGTCACTATTTTTAACCACATTTTTTCACCAGCACTTATCATAGTGTATCATTTTTTCAATACATTATAAATGGTAACATATATGTATATTGCTTCTCAAATAATTATTGTGCAATCCAAATAATTATTCTGCTGACCAAATAATAATTCTGCTGCCCAAATAATTATTATCACGACAAATAATTATATTGCTGACAAAATATTTTTTTGCTGCCCGTATGATTTTTCGGCTGACCTTTTTGTTGTTGATTCTGCCCAATCAATTACTTCACATTTTAAATTTGACTAAGATCTAGAAACTTTCAAACAATACTTAAAATAATTCACGGAGCCATTGTTTTGACGACCTCCGTGGTCTCGTGGTCTGTACGCCGGTCTCAAGGCGTCGCCATCTCGAGAGGTTCTAGGTTCGATCCCCGGTGGGCGCAAATGTTTGGGTGATGAATTTTCAGACATTTGTTCTCCGGTCTTGGATGTATATATATTTATATATTCATTAAATATATTTATCCGTCATCTAGTGTCTGTAACACAAGCATTAGTTGCTTAAAATGGGGCTAGTTGATAGGTGCGAATGTTTGAAGATATTTATTTATTTATTGCTCACGACAGAAGGTACTAATCAATAAAAAAAATATTAATTTCCAGAAAAAGCGGAATAGTGCCAACCTTTTGCCAATACAGCGCGTTCGGCACAACCCTGGTCTGCTGCAGAGACGGCAGCACGGTGCTGCAGACTCCTAGACCCAGGACCTCTGAGTAATATATGTACCAATCAACAACACACACACATGAATATAATATTGGGTCCTTACCTATGAAATTGGTGTTTTTATTCTGTCTTAGCAATTTGTCCGTAACTATTAAGTTTCATAACATTCTTATAAAATAATTGCCTCTTCTAAAAATAGACCATATATTTGAGCTCGTATTATTTAATTTGATAATTTTTTGTAAGTTTAATTGTGTTAAAATTAGACACAAAGACACAAATTTGCATTAACATAAAAACGATGAATAATTTTTATCAAGCGTGTTCACACACATATTGCTAAAGCTTGTCTTATGATACATGCCAAATATTATTATCTCTGGATTTGTCGTTGTGAAGAAAACTGATAAAATGTTAGTATGTAAAATGCAGACATCCCCAAAATCTCCATACAAAACACCAATTTCATAGGTAAGGACCTAATATTATAAATGCGAATGTAACTCTGTCTGTCTCGCTTTCACGTCAAAACTACTGAACCAATTTAACCGAAAGATACACACAGTCTATCTTTTATCTCGATATTCCCATGGGAACGGGTGCCATTATGCTGGTGAATGTAAAAAATTTAAAAAAAATTGCGTAGTGTAAGTTTTCATTGTATAAACGTCTTTTAGTTGCGGAAATGTCAAGAAGAATAGATAGATAGATAACTCTTTAATGTTAACACTATTTAAATAGAAGTTACAATAGATAAGACTAGATGTAAGAATCGGCGGTCTTATTGCTAGGCAGCGAAATCTCTCAGACAACCTGTCGATGGAGAGTTGGGAAGAGATTTTATGGGTGCACAAATAACTTAAGACAAAAAATTACCATTAAAATTATCTTAAAATAAGTAACATTACACATATCTGTATTGTACTAAGGACTAACTACTTCTAGCTACAAAGACAGCAAACAAGGAGTGTAAAAACATGGACCTTTATAATAAATTGACGCTTGTCACCTTTCCTCTATGGTTTCTCCTGCGTTGCACAGGTTCGAGAGATTATGTCCAAAGACTATGTATAAAGGATAAGTCCTGTGTTGGTCCCGGACACAAAAATAATGTACCAACTGCCTTTCTGGCCTAGCATGTCGTAAAAGGCGACTAAGGGCGTATTGGGTACTGAGTCTGTGATTGTGTAGGCGATGAGCTAGCCACTTGTTACTACTCTTTCACGATTTTTCATCTGACCAACCCCAATTTTTGTATGACTAAATGTGGTCTTAAGGAACACCTTGGACTCTGCCTATCCCTACGGGGATTGTAGGCGTGATTGTATATACAGTGTATAACAGGCGAGTGAAGTCAAAATGAAAAAATCAAAAGTATATCCCGCCTGAACCCTATTTACAAAATATTAGAAAAATAAGTTAAATAGAAGTCGAGATATAAGACATCGAAATTAGAAGATTTTATCGATATTTAAGGTAAAGGAGTCACATCACTGGTGAATCAGATGTTAGACGGCAACGACCTGGCAGAACATATTATACCTCTTTTAGATCGTATGTTCCTAGTACACCTTTCTTTTATTTTTTTGTACCTACTAGACACGACACGTGTACTATGATTGCAAATTCTCAATGTTTGCGCTATTTTCACTTTTATTCTGAATGGATAACTAGAAAATCGAAAGTTTTCGTTTAACACTCCCGTTCCTTTGACGCCGCCGCCGCCGCCTAGCCCGAGAGTGGCATTGAAATGCCATTTTCGCACCGCTCGGCGCTTCTAGTCTCCGCCTAAAGAGTGCACCGCGCCTTGTGTTGAAGCCTACGAGTACCAGGCACCCATGAGCAGGACTTAGCAAATTTGGAATAAAATTAAATTCCCTTTTTTTACCGTAGACAGAGAGCATTTCATTTAAATCAATTCGGTTTAGGTGTAAGACAGAGACAGATAATATAAGTAAGGATAGTAGTTCCCAAAAAACAACCAAAAATAATAAAAGTGTCTACTTATTTAGATATGAGGTACTAGGACAACAGAAACATTAAAAAGCAAACGTGGTGGAAGTGGTATAGCGCGCAATCGAGCAACTCCTAATACAATTTTACGTACTAAGTTGACTATTTTTATCCCTTTCATTTCGACTTCACTCGCCTGTTATACACTGTATGCATGTATGTGTAATTTTAAATCTTGTTTAAAAATATTATTCCAATTTTTTGACAATTATATTATGGCTCAAATGTAAAAAAATTACTAAACCTCGTTTGGAATTGCGTTTAAAATTTCCTGCAAGTAGCCTTTAGGTCCAATTTGAATATAATTCAATTAAATCTTTATTTTGTAAATTTTTGACATAAGAACCATAGTAAAATTGACAAAAAAATACAAAATGCAGTTTTAAATCTCGATTAAAATTTACTATACTACGGGTATATGCACAGATATACATTTACATAGATGACACAAATGCATGTACTGCGCGTTTTCGAAAACCCCGACAAAACGTCTGGGCTGTCTGCTGCTAACTAGCGCGACCGAATAGCTGCAAAAACTAATAAAATGGCTCGTTGAGTGAAAATTCGCGGAGGGGTATCGGAGGCATCGGTGTTTTTCAATCAGTTTGATCGCCCGTCTCATAATTATGGCTGTGACGTCACAGAAACGTTATACTTGCGTTACCTATATAAATGTATATGTATAGGACCCAGGGGTCAGGTTGACCTCATATCATGTCTCCTAGCCGTTTTCGGCCACAGCGACTGTTTATAGGCCAACCGATACTTAAGGGCGTTGATGTATTGCCCTACGACGGTGTGCTCGAATGTGACTAACATACCCAATTTTAGCAGAAAAAGTTCTCCCGCATTCTGGGCATGTCAGTACACCGTTTTCTTTGTAATAGTTAATGGCCGCAGGTGGGCTGGCCTTTATATCGAGGTAGACCTATTAAACTTTTAATATAGGTTTTTAGTCCAGTCAAATAAGACTTTGAAGGTTACAATAATTCCCATAGAGCTAAAAATTGGTATGAATGTTCAGAATACCATTATAAATGAATTGTGAAAAGTCCCCATCAATCCCCCTTGTGCAAAAATTTTTATTGATGGTGAAAGTTTGCAAAAATAGGTTTTTCGCGTTTTTCAGCTAAACGGTGAGTTTTACAGCAAAAATAGTTCAGACATAAATTGTAGATCATCCGATTCTCTACAAAAAATGTATCTACACTTTTTTCATAAGTATTGCCATTTCCGTGATATAGCGGTTGAAAGAATTGAAAAAAATATTTTATTCGTAATATGCACGTTAATGTACTTTTATATACATTTTTGAACCGTTATATGAGTAAATACATGAGTCCCTATGTCTTATACATACAAATTATAAAATTCTTAGAATATAAATGAACGTCAAAAACTCCTCCCCTATTTTCATTTAGTCGCATGGCCTTGAGTAACATCTCACTCATCCAAAAGATTATTGACGTAATTACGTTTTTGCGATTTTTCAGGAGAGCGTTTAAAAAGTTTGACATCGAAAATATTGTGTATTTCCAATCATTCTATTGATAATTTTAATAGTTATGTTGTGTTACTACCAATAATATAACATAAAAAGTTGGCGAGAAAACTTAAGATAACTATTTGAAAAAACGAAATAAAACAAACCACATTTATGACATTTTATACATCAAATAATACAATTATGACATTAAACTAGGTTTGGATATGGGAATAAATCATGAATTTAAACAACATTATATTTAGTTTTAGTTTTATTTTTATAAATCTGTCTACATTTTATAACCTTTGTCGACGTTTCCGCGTATCCTTTCGAAGTATAGGCAGCAGGAAGATGAGGAAAAAGAAGATGAAGAAAAAGAAGAAGAAGAAAACGAAGACAATATACTAGAAGTTCCATTGGATTATTATGAATCCGATGAATAATTTTTCCAAATTATTTTTTCATTTATATATTACATAATTTACGCAGCTTTCATCATTTTCAATACTCCATTTGCATTCAATAGGATCATAATAGATTGTGAATAGGCCTACCGGGAAACCACGTTAAAAAAAAGCACCAAGCACACTACCTCATAGGTGGTGTGGAAACGTGTGCATATTACGAATAAAATATTTTTTTCAATTCTTTCAACCGCTATATCACGGAAATGGCAATACTTATGAAAAAGTGTTGATACATTTTTTGTAGAGAATCGGATGATCTACAGTTTTTGTTTGAACTATTTTTGCTGTAAAACTCACCGTTTAGCTGAAAAACGCGAAAAACCTATTTTTGCAAACTTTCACCATGAATAAAAATTTTTGCACAAGGGGGATTGATGGGGACTTTTCACAATTCATTTATAATGGTATTCTGAACATTCATACCAATTTTTAGCTCTATGGGAATTATTGTTACCTTACCTCTATTTTAAGGACTAATTTGACTGGACTATTTGGAATAAAACACTATAGGCACTGGAACTATGTATTTCAATAGCAAGAACTGTACTGATGAAATGGTGAACTGATGAACAAAGACATGAACTTTTGCTAGATACTAGTATAATGGAAACGTAGCCTTCGATAGCGCGATGTATCGTAAGGCAACTCTATCTAGTATGTAATTAACGAACTAAACTTAATTAAGACCTTATAAACTAAAACACAACTTTGTTGCCGATGTAATGGAGAGTAGCGCCATCTATTGGCGAACTATTGAACTATAGGGCCTGGACAGTATATCTGCGGGTATATGCATAATTATGCATACCACTCGATTATATACGCGACATTGTTAAAGCTTGGTGCGCAAAGGACATAATACCTATCTACTATCTTGGTGATTTTCCTATGTGAACAGAGTAGGTATATAAGTTCGTATATGGATTTAGTAGAGATTTCTTTACAGATATGCATGTAGAATGTAGAAGGATGGAATCACATGTTTGTGTCATCGAAGATGAGGTATTTAGATAAGTTTGTCGGTGTCGTGATGAATTTAATGAGGTCGGTTACAAATAAAATTACAACAAATTGTTTGTTTTCTGTAGAAAAGGACTTGATTATTTTGCACATACCTAACTAATAAACATCCGATAAAGTTTCCAGTATATTTTTCGTACTCGACATTAAAAAAAATATTCGCCAGCGGAAGAACTTCCTCGTCTCAACATTTCTCACCGTTTCACATATCTATATGTCGTAGGGTTGTCGAAATCACGGTCGATGTCGAATTTTCTTGATTATTACTACTTCTCACTAAACATAATTCGTTTCACTAAACAAAATCTAGTGAAATGTCAGAAAAGCGGATACAGCCGAATACAAATCGAGCCACGCATTTCTCTTAGTACCAGTACTGGTAGGGAAACAAGACTTCAACAAAAAAGAGTTACTATTGGGTCCTTACCTATGAAATTGGTGTTTTTATTATGTCTTAGTAGTCTGTAACTATTTAAATTAAAAAATAATTACCTCGTCTAAAAATAGACTATATTTTTGAGCTCTTTTGATTTGTTTTGATAATTTGTTGTAAGTTTAATTGTGTTAAAATTGGACACGGAGACAACTCTTTTTAAGTGCCACCCGAATACATCATTTTATTTGCATTCACTTAAAAACGATAAATAATTTTTATGAACTGTGATATTACACATATTACTAAAGCTTGTCTAATGATACATGCCGAATATTATTATCTCTGGATATGTCGTTGGGAAGAAAACTGATAAAATATTAGTATGGAAAATGCAGAATTCCCCAAAATCTCCATACAAAACACCAATTTCATAGGTAAGGACCTAATATATTCATAATTTTGTGTGTGTATTTTGAGTTTTGTGTGTGGTGTTGTGTTAGGTTATTTTTTTGACCCTTAAAAACAATATTTGTGTCATTGATGATATTTTTCTCTGCCCTAAAATTGTTTATTATATCTAATTCGAAGACACAAGTATTGTTTTTAAGGGTCATAAAAAAATAACCTTAACCTACTTGTAACACAAAATTTATTCCACTATATCCGCTTTTCTAACATTTCACTAGATTTTGTTTAGTGAAACGACATATCACTAACCATTTTAAGTAAAAAGTAGTAATAATCAAGAATATTCGACATCAGCCGTGATTTCGTGGTATCCCTGGTATCCTCATTTCCCTGCGACATATGCATATTAGGTCCTTACCTATGAAATTGGTGTTTTGTATGGAGATTTTGGGGAATTCTGCATTTTCCATCCTAAAATTTTTTCAGTTTTGTTCACAACGACAAATCCAAAGATAATAATATTTGGCATCTATCATTAGGCAAGCTTAAGTAATATGTGTAATATCACACTTCATAAAAATTATTTATCGTTTTTAAGTGAATGCAAATAAAATGATGTATTCGGGAGGCACTTAAAAAGAGTTGTCTCCGTGTCCAATTTTAACACAATTAAACTTACAACAACAAATTATCAAAACAAATCAAAAGAGCTCAAAAATATAGTCTATTTTTAGACGAGGTAATTATTTTTTAGGAATACTCTGAATCTTAATAGTCACAGACAAAATACTAAGAGTGAAAAAAAACACCAATTTCATAGGTAAGGACCCAATATAATAAAACTGTCGAGGTGGAATGTCTGTACATAGAAAGAAATGCTTAAAACCAAGTCAGAGGGATGTTAAAAGAGGGAACATACCAAAACATGATTTTTTAACATTATTTGTTTCTCTGTCTGTTTGTCTGTTTATACGGGCTGATCTCCGAAATGGATGGGCCGATTTCAATAAAATGTAGCATGGTGATTCATTATATCCCTCGTCAACATCTAAGATTTACTTACTTTTTATTGCGGAAAATTAAAGGGTTCCCGTGGGATAGTTAAAAAACCATGGTAACCGCGGACGAAGTCGTGGGCTACAGCTAGTTTGTTCTATTTTCTAACTGTTTCTACTTCATATTATATTTCCATTTCAAAATATTTTATTTAATTTTTATTTCAGTCCTCTGCCAGTGTGGGCAGATGCTAATGACAACAGGAGAATTAGTGAGAAAAGTAAGTTTTAACATTATTTATCAATCAATTAACATAACAAGCGAAATGTAAGTGCTTTCCCCTTCAGGGATAAGGCGTGATGGAATGTTATATTACCTAAATGTAATTAATGTAATGTATTGTTTTGATAAGAAAAAAACAGCATTTTACAACAATACATAAAAACAGTTCATAATCACTTTCACCAGCATCTTCTTCTCCGTAAATTATTTCGATTTACTGACCTAGTGTCCAACCAAATTTCAATGGATATAAATTGGGTTTCTGTCATTTCGACTTTTTTTTATTATTAAAGGACATGACATTTGACGTTACATTAAATCATTGTTGATTTGTCAACATTGCGTTACAGAGTAGTGTTGCCGAACTAACGATATTAAAACTATCGATAGTTTACATTGAAAATCATGTATCCTATCGATACTTTCGATACTATCGATAGGCCGATCGATAGTCTCACGATTAATCATCGAATAATTAATCATCGATAGTCGACTAACTAACACCAACTACACTAGACTATACAGAGTAGGGCAGCAGATAATATAGCATATCCCCCCCCCCCCCCCCAGAATGCGACGTGTACAGCCGCCACGTGACGCGCAAGGTGGACGTCTCCCCGCTCCTGGTGGATCAGGACGGGCTGAGCGTGGACGCGTCGCAGTGCGAGTACACCGACATCGAGCTCATCATCGGCGGGCAGAACGCTCGGAGGGGGGAGTTTCCTCACATGGTAAGTGAAGTGTATTATGAGAAACATATGGCGACCGTGACAGGACCCGAACGGATATTTGCTCAAGTACAGCAGCCTGTCAGAAATTCTTTCTTTTGATCCATGGGCCACTTAATCGGTAGCTTGCATTTGTAGCCTGCATTTTATTATTCATTGTAGCTTGCATCGACTTATCGCACCAAATACACTCAATCTTATTCGTTACATTTATATGAGCCTTAATCTTCTGTGATATCAAATCAACACATTGTCGTTGTGTTCGGTGTAACAACAAGTCCTTAATTTCCACCAGTATACTTTTCGTGATGGTGTAAAATAGTGGCAGACAAAAGGTAAGGTTGTTAGCCACTATTTTATACCACTATTTTGTGAAAGCAGATTCAGTTAGTAGAAGTGCGGGAGTGATTATCCGCGGTGTAGATCAGGAAGTTCAGGAACAGTAAGTGTAATGACTCATCGGCGATAACACCCGAGAAGGGTGAATTTGAGTTTCTCGCCGATTCGATCGAAATGAATAAACTTTATTGTGCACTATATTTTAATTAAGCTCTTAGCTTTAAGCTCGCCTGATGGTTAGTGATGATAAGGCCGAAGGTGGAAGCGAGCTTCACCTGTAATCCTCAACAACTGAGGAGCTATCTTACCTCTGATTGCCGGAACACAAAAATGCTTAAAACATTGTTATAATGGCGACAAATTTAGGTAAGACGGTGGTAGCTAGCCAGGCGGGCTTAGAAGCCCTACCACCAACCAAACCGAGCAGAAAAATTTCTGGCCCCATGGGGAATCGTACCCGGACCTCCCGATCAACACCCGGTGGTGTGAACGACAAGACCAGAGAGGCGCGTTATTAAAGTAACAATTTCTTATCAAGAGTTCAATTTGGCCGCCCCAAAGGATTTCTCGGCGAAGCTTCTCGCCGAGTCTTCTCGCCGTGAGTCTGATTGGGCTTTAAGGGTCACATAGCAGGATCAATAAATCAAATAAAAAAAGTGGTTAGTACCCTTTGACTTTCGATATCGAAAATAAAACTACTTTCGCCATGGTCAGGCCTTGGATGGGTGATTAAAACAGATCTCTAACTCCTCCGTGCTGAAGGCACGTAAATCCGTTGGTCCCATTGGGTTTATAATGAATATAGCCCTATCTTTCAAACCAACTTTGAGATAAAACTAACTTTAATATGCAAACAAACATTATTTAAGGTAAAATTTTTCAATTCCGGCCTGAACTAAATTGAGCTTCGCCGTTCGATATTTAAAATTGATGACTATTTATACTCATGACTACGAAGACAAGGTTGAATAGCGAAGCGACCTCTTTCGTCATTGGGCTGAATGCATGATGTCTATTGCCAGTATGATGGTTAGATGTACGCGACCTTTTTGAAATAGTGTAGAGTTTCTTTTTAATTACTTACCGCCCTAGGGCTTTTCTAGCTACATTATTAACCTAGAGCGCTAATTAAGGACCTAGTTACCGAATATGAGAGATGTAAAACTAACTTTGATATGCTTTCTTTGACCAGGCGGCTATAGGCTGGGCGAACTTCGAAGGTGGTTACGACTTCAACTGCGGCGGTAGCCTCATCAGCTCGCGCTTCGTGCTCAGCGCCGGGCACTGCACCCGCGACCCCAACGCGCGAGACCCGGTGCCGGTCGTAGCCCGGCTGGGGGACCAGAACATCGACTCGACTGTTAATGACGGAGCCAACCCTATTGATGTAAGTACATACTTTTATTTAGTTTATTTGCATGCAACCAAACAGTAAATAAAGACAGTACCTAAACATTATTTTGGATCGAATTATGGCAATGTTCTCATAAAATGTGAAGATGGTTAAGTAAATTCTATTTAGAAACTTTAACTGATTAATTATAGTGAATTGTCGATAGCATACTAGATTGTAATAAATAACATAATTACAAAAACATCTTTAAAATTTATAACCTATATATTCTTGACGAAGAAAATAAAAAGTGGTTAGTTTCAGTTTCATATATCGGGGAATAACATTAAAGTGTATTTTATGTACTTTTATGTAAAAAGCGTTCTCCGAATCGAATGTTAAAATCAATTCTTAAGTGTCATTGTCAAAGTCAAGTAAGAAAGCCATGTCGCATCTCGCTCTGGTTGACCGCGACAAAAAGTGACAGAGTTTCGTTTTTGGCTTTCGATGTTGAGAATTAGTTGGTTTTACATTCGGATTCGAAGTTTCGGACGTTTCAAAATAGCCCCGGCACTACAGGAAGGCCTTGTCTAGAGAAGATACAGGCAAGAAACACTGAAAGGGTTCCATCCTCGATCTTCCATTCTCGATCCGTTCCTCGATCTTCCTCATAATCACTTCCTCAAGAACACTAGCTTGTATAGGTAACTTATGATATTTAATTTCCAGGTAGCAATCAGATCAATCCATAAACACCCGAGCTACAGGCCCCCGCTGCGCTACCACGACATCGCGCTGTTCGAGCTGGCGACGGACGTCAGGATGAGCGAGCACATCCGGCCGGCCTGCCTGTGGCCGCGCGCCGACTTCGGCGCCAACAACAAGGGCATCGCCACCGGCTGGGGCGTCGTCGACACTGGTCCGTTCTCATTCTCACGCAGTTCGCCTAAGGCCCTGTCCTAAATGGCCATCGCTCGTGCGATGAAACATCGCGCGATGAAAAAACGTGTCCATGGAGCGCGATGCGGCCGATGCGATCACTCTCAAAATGGCTCTTGATAGAGATGCACAGTTTTTGCTTTCGAGTAATATTTCTTCATAAATAGCATTCAAAAAGAAAACGCAGATCACACTCTATAAATACAGAAAAAAGCGCGGTGAATTTCAAAATCAATATTTTGACGTAGGTACGGAATAACGAAGATTTTTACGATTATTTGTCTATGACCACAGAAACGTTTGATTACATCTGTAATGGAATAAACTTGGAAAAACTTCATTCTTAATTATTTTTATAGTGACATATAATCTCATAAAATTCAGTCCTGGTAACACTCAAACTATACAGGGGAATTCCCCAAAACTCATCGCACGGCCTTTCATTACCGCGGTATACACAAAACATATTGCATCGAAACGCATTTACATTTATTGAACTCAAATTAACCGGTTAATTTTGGTCAACGGTGTCAGAATTTGGTAAAAACCGGTTTCTCTGATTATACGGGTTAAATAGCGGTAACCAGTACATAAACCGCAATCAATTTCGGTTTGGGGTCAATTACCTTAACCGATTTGAAATTTTAACTGGTTTCCGGTAAAAATCTTCAAACCTTAGAATGACAAGGCTTGTCATTCTAAGGCTTTAAGATTTTTTTTTGTTTGGTTGATTAGATTCTAGTGATATGATAATGTGTCAAGGTACTAAAATGATCATATATTTTTGCTGTTGACTGTGCACCATTAATGGGAGTTTAGTATAGTAAACTTTTATTTTAACATCGCCTGTAGTAACGATCGCATCGCATGTACACGAAACGTACATGTTGTCTATGTGGTTTCCGTGGCTAAGCAAAGTAATTGTAAACCGAATAATTCGGCCGAATATCCGGTTCGAGAAAGGTTAAACCGATTAATATTCGGTTATTCGGCGAAACCACTATTCGGCGCATCTCTATTTTAACCAAAATTTTCCATCTCCTTCAGTCACAAGACTAAAATCAAAGGAACTACAGAAGGTGTCTCTCTCGCTCTTGGACAACTCGTTCTGTGACCCGCTTCTGGAGTACGCCAGGAGTCGGAACTGGAACGGGTTCGCGCCGGAGCAGATGTGCGCGGGGGAGCTGCGGGGCGGGAAGGACACCTGCCAGGTACGGGGGAGAGGAGGAGGGCCAATCTAACTTAACCGGACTCACCACGCCCCACGTTGGGCGCCAGTGTGATGTGGTGAGCCCGGAAATAAATGAAATGCACTGGGTCGTCACTTATATATAATGTCCTTACCTATAAAATTGGTGTTTTGTATGGAGATTTTGGGGAATTCTGCATTTTCCATACTAACATTTTTTCTGTTTTCTTCACAACGACAAATCCAAAGATATTAGATATTTGGCATCTATCATTAGACAAGCTTTAGTAATATGAGTAATATCACACTTTATAAAAATTATTTATCGTTTTTAAGTGAATGCAAATAAAATGATGTATTCGGCGAATTATATAATTTATTATAATTATAGGGAGGCTCTTAAAAAGAGTTGTCTTCGTGTCCAATTTTAACACATTTAAACTTACAACGAATTATCAAAACAAATCAAAAGAGCTCAAAAATATAGTCTATTTTTAGACGAGGTAATTATTTTTTAGGAATAGAATACTGAATCTTAATAGTTACAGACAAAATACTAAGACAGAATAAAATCACCAATTTCATAGGTAAGGACCCATTATTTTATATATCAAAAACTAAGCGGGCTAAATAAATGGGGCTAGATGATAGGTGTGAATGTTTGAAGATATTTATTTATTTATTTAAGGCACTCTGGAACAAGGTATTTTTAAAAGGTAGATAACAAAAACACGGAACATAAAACCTAATAGATAATTATAAAAGTAGGGCTACTTACAATAGTGCGTATGAAAACAAAGTTCTTTAAATATAAGCCATCTCCATGAAAACAAAGTTCTTCAAATACAGTACAATATATCGATATTTTATAAATATAATATGTTAAAATGGACAAGATAAGGAATGAATATATTAGAGGAAGTTTGAAAGTAGCGCCAGTGACAGAAAATATAAGGAGCAATAGGTTAGCGTGGTATGGACATGTGATGAGGAGGGATGAATGTCACATTACAAGAAGGATGCTGAGCATGGATGTGGACGGACCTAGAGTGAGAGGAAGACCAAAGAAGCGACGGATTGAATGCGTGAAGAATGATATGAGGATAAAAGTGGATGCTGAGCTGACGAGTGACAGAGGAGAATGGAAGAAGAAGACATGTTGTGCCGACCCCACCTAGAGTGGGAAAAGGGCAAGAAGAAGAAGAAGAAGATAATATGTTTATTGTTATGGCTTTTTTATCACCCGGTCCACCACGTCACAAGTGTAGTAATTTGACTGTCATTATTTCTTCCAGGGCGACTCTGGATCTCCAATCCAAGTATCATCGAATAAGAACAGGTGTCTGTACTACATCGTCGGCATCACTTCGTTCGGCAAGGCGTGCGGCTCTGAAGGTCTCCCAGCTATCTACACCAGGGTGTCGAGTTACCTGGATTGGATCGAAGGCATAGTCTGGCCTGGCGAGTCGTAGCTTTATTTTTTACAGTAGCGGCATCCGAGTTGGGACGGACGAAACTCGTACTAGAGGCCGCGAGAATCGCGTGTTCGATCCCACCGCCTGTACCACTGAGTTTGAATAAAACTAATGTACAGTTCATTGTGAATATCGCTTGCCTCACATTCTACATGGGGACCCAACGTATCTGGCGAAATGTGGGTGTTTATCACCTCTGCCTACCCCTTCGGGGACAGAGTGATGAAAGTGATGATATATATGTTTGATGTAAAATCTTAGCTATCATTTAATAAACTTAACAAGGTAGCTTTACATCTTAAATAAGGGCTGCCTAGGCTGTCTGTGATTGTTGATTCATTAAATTGAACCCTAGAAATATATGTAACAAATTCAGGATAAGTCCCTTTATTCTAAACTGTCGGCTTCCGGATTCGATTCGGATGACTCGTCCCGTCTTGCTCTGATACGCCACAATATAAAATGACATACTCCGGGAATCCTTTCCGACATTTGAGATTAGTTGAGTGTATGCAGACAGGGCCCCGACTGCGCTAAATAAGATAAAGGTAAGAACGTATCTACTACAAGCGTGCCGTGTGCTTATGAAAACAATACTACCAACCCATCTCTTCCCTTGGGTGTCGTAAAAGGCGACTAATGGACTTAGAACTGCACAACCATCCAATGGCTTATAGCGGCGACGGGCTCACCACCTGTCACGCTGAGTGCAGTCACAGCTTGGTGAAGCGCGGACTATGGCAGTGGACTGCTTTTGCGGTGCGTTTGCCTAGTCTCTGACCAACCCTTAGGGGATAATAGTCGTGATTATATGTATGTATGTGTGTATAGTTTGCAATTGAGATTTGGTTGTGGTAATATAAGTTCTTATTATAAAGCGCGATCGGGACTTATGTGATATCTATGTTAAATGTGTGTCTTTTTGTATGTGTATGTATACTATCTTTCTAACGTAATTATATTTTTCTGTATATTTGTAGTGTAAATTGTAAAATAAATAAAATTATTAAACATTTAGTTATTTAATTCCTGACTTTTAAATAACTTTACACACACACACACACACACACACACACACACACATACACACACACACACACACACACACACACACACACACACACACACACACACACACACACACACACACACACACACACACACACACACACACACACACACACACACACACACACACACACACACACACACACACACACACACACACACACACACACACGAATCACGCCTATATCCCCGAAGGGGTAGGCAGAGGTGAACTAGCACCCACGTTTCGCCAATTATGTTAGGTCCCATGTAATAGGTGGCGAGCCTGTTGCCATTTATCGGGCACAAAAGTCGCAGTACATTGCTTTTGCTAGGTAGTGGAAAATAAACTTTAGGAGAAATTTAATTCAAATAATGAATTGACATCAAAAAGAACTCACAGAAATAATTCCTTTTTCGCTTTCATTTATAAAAAAAATAAACAACAATTAATAACAAAGAAACAACATTTATTCTTATTAACAATATTTATATTTTATAAATATAAATGGCAATGTACATGTTGCCAATAGGTTTAAGTTAAATTGATTTATAATCACAGTAAAATTGCACACAGTAAAATTTTAAAGAAATAATTAGGCACCCAACAACAGTTAATTTTTTTATTATTAAGGAGCTTAGGCATAATGGTTCAAGCTTTTCTTTAGATAGTAAAGCTAAGCTTTAGCCATGGAATGTCCTTGGATGGGTGACCAATTCTGTTCTTGAATTCCACTGTCTGAAGGCACATCTTCAATTTCTATCAACTACCAAATGCATTGGGCAAACTTTTTGGTGTTAAGGTTTAGCCCATGTAGGAGAGCATGTGCCCAGCAATGGGATGTATTGGGTCCTTACCTATGAAATTGGTGTTTTTATTCTGTCTTAGCAATTTGTCCGTAACTATTAGTTTCAGAACATTGTTATAAAATAATTGCCTCTTTTAAAAATAGACCATATATTTGAGCTCATATTATTTAATTTTTTGTAAGTTTAATTGTGTTAAAATTAGACACAAAGACAATTATTTTTAACTGCCTCCCGAATACTTCATTTGATTTGCATTAACATAAAAACGATGAATAATTTTTATCAAGCGTGTTCACACACATATTGCTAAAGCTTGTCTAATGATACATGCCAAATATTATTATCTCTGGATTTGTCGTTGTGAAGAAAACTGATAAAATGTTGGTATGTAAAATGCAAACATCCCCAAAATCTCCATACAAAACACCAATTTCATAGGTAAGGACCTAATATACTTAAACATATCCCCAAAGGGGTAGGCAGAGTTAACACCTGCATTTAGCCAGGTATGTTATATCCCCATGTAACAAAGCACAATGTGAAGCAAGCGATATTCACAAACTGTAAATAAGTTTTATTTAAACTCACTGGTACAAGAGAGATCGAACCTGCAATTCCTGTGGCCTCTTGAATGAGTAGTGTTGATGGCAATGTATACAGGCTTGTCATATCATTATACAAGCATACTATATTCCACAACTGTATGTTTCAATACTACTGGTTTGTAATAAACATACACGAATGAAAATATGTGTGGTAGAACACAAATTAGACCGACATAAACAAATTTATTTAAAGCCCTTGTTGATCCAAACGGAGCAAACCACAGTCCCCTGCGGTTAGCATCTCTTATGTGGTGACTTGTGAATGCTATTATAAGCATCCAAGTCATTATATTTATGTTGATTTTCTTGTAGATATAGCTGTAGATCAGTAGCAATGATGTGAAGACCAGCCACAATGAAGTACAATGAAATAGCCCTCTTTGTTTTAAGTTTTTCAGATCCTGAAGCAAATAAAATTGATTTATGACCAAAACACAGAGTAGGTCATTGTTCAATGTTGGTCATCTTATACTAATAACTTTGATGTTTCTTTTTCTTTCTTTCTAAAGAAAATAAATATTTTTTTGGCGGTTTATATGGAAAATATGTTTCAGCATATTATTGTTTTTTAATAATCATTACACAGGGGCTGCCTTAGGGATTAAATAATGATGATATTTAAGGTTCAACTATTAATATAATATACAATCATGATCACTCATGTTACTTACCTTTAAATAAACAGATTTTGCAACTAGAAAATGATCGATATCAATAAGAGAAGAAACAATAGTACAAAATAAAATGTTCATAACAATTGCGTGGTTCGAAAAACTTGTTTCCTGGCAAAAAAATATTATGGCTGATAAAAATCCGATAAATCCATGTAATATGTTGTCGGAAAGGGCTTGAAATACGAAAGAATCTTTGAACCTTGAATTAAACACTACATTATCTCCTATTAGCATCGTACAACACAAGATAATCGTGAGAATAGGTCTTAAAAACTTCATTTTGGAGATGATGAAATTTATGTTTAAGTTGTCGTCTACATTTCTTAGCCAAAACTTGCTACATTGTGGCTAAATACATAACGTTTGTTTTCCAAAAGGCTTACAGACATCGCTGACGTGCACTTGTTATCATTTTAATCTAGTTTTGAAACTTTTTTAGCATTTTTGCAAAATAAAAATTAAAGAAACAAACATTGGCATTGGCAATCGTTTAAATTTTTTTTTTTTTTTTTTTTTTTTTAATTCTCCCATGTAGGGAAGGCAAAGGGAACGAAGCCCATACAGCCATGTCTGCAATATATATATCTTCAGTATTTTGCATTGAAATGCTAGTGTAATGCATTTCAATGCATCTTGGGAGAGTTTGGCGTCAAACGATCGATGGCAGACACTGTGGTGCTACTTGGATGAGGTGGATTACCACGATAAAAAACTCATCACTTTTCACACCACTTGACGTTTATTTCGATAATCCTCCATATTGCACATCATCACAGACACTTATTACACAAAACTACACTGATTTTACGTAACAATATCCACTCCGTACAATATTATAATCATCGAAATAAAAATCACGTCCGCCATAGTTGAATGCCGCCAAAACTCTCCTTTTTTTTTTTTTTTTTTTTTTGTAAAATTCTCCCGTAGGGAAGGCAAAGGGAACGAAGCCCATACAGCCATGTCTGCAATATATATATCTTCAATAGTTTGCATTGAAATGCTAGTGTAATGCATTTCAATGCATCTTGGGAGAGTTTGGCGTCAAACGATCGATGGCAGACACTGTGGTGCTACTTGGATGAGGTGGATTACCACGATAAAAAACTCATCACCTTTCACACCACTTGACGTTTATTTCGATAATCCTCCATATTGCACATCATCACAGACACTTATTACACAAAACTACACTGATTTTACGTAACAATATCCACTTCGTACAATATTACAATCATCGAAATAAAAATCACGTCCGCCATAGTTGAATGCCGCCAAAAACTCCTTTTTTTTTTTTTTTTTTTTTTTTTTTTTTTGTAAAATTCTCCCGTAGGGAGGGCAAAGGGAACGAAGCCCATACAGCCATGTCTGCAATATATATATCTTCAGTAGTTTGTATTGAAATGCTAGTGTAATGCATTTCAATGCATCTTGGGAGAGTTTGGCGTCGAACGATCGATGGCAGACACTGTGGTGCTACTTGGATGAGGTGGATGACCACGATAAAAAACTCATCACTTTTCACACCACTTGACGTTTATTTCGATAATCCTCCACATTGCACATCATCACAGACACTTATTACACAAAACTACACTGATTTTACGTAACAATATCCACTCCGTATAATATTACAATCATCAAAATAAAAATCACGTCCGCCATAGTTGAATGCCGCCAAACTCTCTTTTTTTTTTCTTTTTTTTTTTTCTAAAATTCTCCCGTAGGGAAGGCAAAGGGAACGAAGCCCATACAGCCATGTCTGCAATATATAATAATATATCTTCAATAGTTTGCATTGAAATGCTAGTGTAATGCATTTCAATGCATCTTGGGAGAGTTTGGCGTCAAACGATCGATGGCAGACACTGTGGTGCTACTTGGATGAGGTGGATTACCACGATAAAAAACTCATCACTTTTCACACCACTTGACGTTTATTTCGATAATCCTCCATATTGCACATCATCACAGACACTTATTACACAAAACTACACTGATTTTACGTAACAATATCCACTCCGTACAATATTACAATCATCGAAATAAAAATCACGTCCGCCATTGTTGAATGCCGCCAAAACACCCCCGTTTTAATTTTTTTTGGTTGTTGTAAAATTCTCCCATGTAGGGAAGGCAAAGGGAACAGAGCCCATACAGCCAAGTCTTCGGTATTTCATTTCTTCAGTAGATTGCATTGAAATGCTAGTGTAATGCATATCAATGCATCTTGTGAGAGTTTGGCGTCAAACGATCGATGGCAGACACTGTGGTGCTACTTGGATGTGGTGGATTACCACGATAAAAAACTCATCATTTTTCACACCACTTGACGCTTATTTCGATAATCCTCCACATTGCACATCATCACAGACACTTATTACACAAAACTACACTGTTTTTGCGTAACAAGATCCACTCTGAAGAATATTACAATCACTGAAATAATTATCACGTCCGCTCTAGTTGAATGCCGCCAAACTCTCGCAATCGCTTTAATATTATGACAGAATATGACATTGACATGTGGTGTCTTAAGATGTTATCAAAGAATTAAGCTGGCTGCAAGAACTTCATAAATTTTTATCTATCATAATTTAATAATAAACATCTTGTTTTCAATGCATTCTCTTAAAATAACTCCAATAAGCCCCTAAAAAATAAACTTAAAGCAAATATCATATAGCAAAAGATAAGATATTAAAACGTATATGCATGCTACACGCTTTTATTTAACTCACACTGTTTGTATGTCTGCGTCAAAATTTGGAATCTTAATTTGACCCACTTCTCGGTCTTCGATTAGGATGAAATTTTACACACGCTCTGAGTTCTGATACAATACATGACTAGCTTAAACGTCATTACAAATCCAATATGGCGGCCTCCCCAAGATGGCGGACTGGCTGTTTGAAATCCATCCCCATGATATATGGATATCAAATGAAAGGGTTTGCTGTCAGGAATACGAAAAAAATAGTCACATGACTTAAATCCAACATAGCGGATGATATGAGTATTAAATGAAAGGGATTGCTGAATGGGATACGAAAAAAATTATCACGATCTAAATGACATGGCGGCCGTTACAAGTAGTTAATTAAGTTTGAATATTAAGAAGAGTTAAAAATATAAAATAAAAATAATAGTTTAAAAAATTAAAAAACACGTTTTTAGCACGCACTAAAAATTACAGTAAAAAAAAACTTGAAGCGTTTTGTCCAAAAAAGTAAGATTACATAAACGCTCCACGCTTTCTTTTTGGAATTTTTAGTGCGTGCTAAAAGCGTGTTTTTTAGTTTTTTAAACTATAATTTTTATTATACATATACCATCACACTCCTAGATCTTCTAATATAGGTTCAAGTTCTCGTGTAATAATAATATGTATAGTTCTCCATTTAGTAATCTAATGTAGGTAAGAATATCACAGCCATTAAAATTACTAGGTGGGTACTGTGACTATGTATTTATTTCATTTAATTACTAGCTGTTGCCCGCGACTTCATCCGCGGTCACTATGGTTTTTTAACTATCCCACGGGAACCCTTTAATTAATTTTCCGGAATTAAAAGTATCTAAGATGTTGACCAGGGATATAAGGTATCACCAGGCAAATTTTTTTTGAAATCGGCCTATCCATTTCGGAGATTAGCCAGTTCATGCAGACAGAGAATCAAAAAATAAAAAAAAATCATGTTTTCTTATGTTCTCTCTTTTTACAACCCCCTGAATTGGTTTGAAGCATTTTGATTCAATTTACAGACTTTTGACCTCTACAGTTTTATTAAATGCACTTGTGCCTTGTGCTGAAAAATAGGCTACCAATGAATCCATGCGAAAACCTTTTGCACCCATGGGGAATCGAAGTTGACAACAGAGGTGGTTAGTCTTATGTCGATCTCATGGGTCGCTCATTTTCTAGTATTAACGGCTATTTTTCCAGTATTAACGGCTATAAGCCTGCTGGAATTTCCAGCCTGAAAATATCTCTAGGACCCCGAAGGCCGTCAAATACATAGGTATCTTAAAGGTATAGTATAGGTATACTCTAACTACTGGCTATCGAATCTCTGATTGCCGGGTGGTAGCCAGCCAGGCGGACTTAGAAGCCCTACCACCAAGCAAACCGAGTAGGAAAACTTCTGCTCCCGTGGGGAATTGAACCCGGACCTCCCGATCAACACCCAGCGGTGGTGTGAACCACTAGACCAGAGAGGTAAAGATCATGCATCATCCCGTTTAGTAAACATTCTCGGCTTATCTTTTTAAAGAATTACCTAGCGCAACATAATAATCACGCCTCTTTCACCGACATCCACATTTCACCATATGTTAAGTCCCCATGTAACAGGTGGCGAGCCTGTTGCCATGCACCGGGCACAATGTGAGGCAAGCGATATTTACAAACAACTGTTAAGTTTTATTCAAACTCAGTGATACAGGCGGTAAGGTCGAACCCGCGACCTCTGAACGAGTAGTGTCGCTACCTTTAGGTATAAAATGAATAATAGGTGTATAAGTAATAAAAAACAATTATCTACAACAATCATACAACAATACAATTCTTATTCATAAACATCTACGACGATTGATAACTAAATACACCTATGCCTATTTGTTGTGAAAATAAAACAAAAACCTTTTTCAAAACATTTATTTAAATTTCCAAAAATTGTAAATCAACCTTATATCTCTTTAATCAATAACAGAATGTAGCTTCTTAATTTTATGAATATAATCAACAATTCATTATAATTAATAGAACACAACAAGATTAAAGAGAAATACCTCGACATGGTCATAGATTGAGAAAACAAAATGAGCATGTGACCTGAACAGTTATTATGCGAGTGGACGATAATTTAGAGAGAGAGAAAGAAGGAACATCTCCCCAATCTCACCAATTCCACCTTGAGTCGGTAAAATTGGGGATATTGCAAATAATTAAAAGTGAATGTTAATTTGGCGTGTGATACATGCATAGAGAGGAATACAAGAGGAGCAAGAGAAAAAATAAACTTTCTTTCCCTATCTTTAGGCTTCGTAAAACCAATCTCTCATTCATGATAATTAAACAGACCCAAATGTAAAAAGACTATTACTTAATACAAGATTATTTAAAGGATAAAATGGTGTGGAAATAGTTGCTATTGATTAAGTAGGTTTTAGGTTAAAGTGGCTCATGAATTTCTTGAAGAATTCTTCTCATGAAAAGCCTTACTCTCCAAATCCGATTAAGCAACCAGTCAAAGCGCTGTGGTCGTACTTGCTACAACGGTCGCGGTAATGAATTATAATTATAACTATTTAATATACTTTTTTAGCATTACTAACTTTGTAAATATCTAAAATGTTAAATGTTGACGTCATTAGGTGCCAAGATTGGCCTTTGAAAGAAAATTATTCTTGTTTGTTTCAAGAAAAAAGAAAAAGAGAAAGACAGACAAAAGAAAGAAGACAGGAAAGAACTAAACGCTCGCACAATGCCCCAGTAAGATAAAAGTTAAAACTATTTATTCTTTTTTAAAATTTTGATTTATTTGTGAACCTGGTCCTCCACTATGAACGACTTTGATATGCCGCCGCAAATATCTAGCCTGCGTAGTTTTATGATCGCAATATGAACAATTAAAAGTATTTGGTGCGGTGTGACTCAAAATATGATATTTTAGACTCCTTTTACCTAAGAATGTTTTATTACAGAAATCACATGTTAAATGACTTATTTTACTTTCACGTTCTTTAATTGAAGCTATATCACTTTTATTATTATTTTCACTATGTCTCCTAATGATGTGGCGTTTCAAATATCTTGGTTTGGTAGTTTTATAATCGCAATATGAACAGCTAATAGAATCTGGTGTGGTATGATTCAAAATATGGAATTTTAGAGTCCTCTTATCTGGAAAATTTTTATTACAGAAATCACATGTTAGGAGACAAGATAGATTAGGAAATATACTATCACGGTCTGTATTTAAAGTTTTATTATTTCTAATGTGAATATTTTTGGTATGCTTTCTTAAATATCGTGATTGAGTAGTTTTATAATCGCAATATGAACAGCAATGAAAAGTTTGTGCGGTATGGATCAAAATATGATCCTTCAAAACTCTTTTTGAGAATGTTTTTCCACAAAAGCCACATGGCACTTTAGGTTGATGACCTTTCTTATGCCTAATTAACATTGAAAATGTATTAGTTTTGTATCCACATGTATCACAAACGTATTCTGTACCATCACTAAAGCCAATGTTATGAACAAGACGTTTATGCCTTCTACATGAAGAATTCGATGAAAACTGTTTCGAGCAAATATCACAAGTTTTATTCATGGGTGGAACAGTTTCATTGTTTTTGATTTCTACATAGTCAATGTTAAATTTTGGTGTGTCTTCGATATTTTCATGTTCGGTGTAATCGTATTCATTGACTGAATCTGAACTGTCATCGGGAATCAAAAAAAAGTCTTGTATTGTGCCTATTTTGTTACTTTCTTGGTAATTTTCATATGAATCGTATTCAGGCATGAATGGTGTCGTGGTATCCAATTCATTTTCAATGTGTGTGTTAGGAATTGGTTGGTTAATAGGTAATCCTGTAAAATTAGGAGATCATAAAAGTATATTAATTAAACCCATTAAACAGGGTTATTTGTAATGCATCAACAACTTCGCAAGAGCAGATAGCTAACATTATAAATAACAACATTTGTTCTACGAGGTTTAATAATAGGACACATTTTACTTTCATACAAAAATAAATATCACTTCTGAATGTCCTTTGATCTGTGCGAATCGCGCGCGCGAGCTTCTGCGTGACGCGTGTCTCCTTTTTGTGAAGCGTAAACCGAAGACAGTGTAAACCGTCCGAGAGAAAAGGATAAAGCGAATGAATGATAGATGTGTTATGTTTTCGCAAGTATTAAGAGGCCATAGCGTCCCCGTTTGTTCTAAGAGACGAAGAAATTTGACATTTACCGACACAATGACTGTCTCCAAGCCGCTAACTTGCGCATCCTAAATCTATGGTATGAAGCCTATGAACGGAACATAGACTTACAAATGACACGACAGTACATAATGTACTGAGTTATGGTAGAACTCGTAGAGCAAATGTTGTTATTTACGATGTTAGCTCTAGCGAGGTTGTTGGTACATTAAAAAAATCGTATAGCAAAAATAATAGTCGAGAGAAAATACGTAAACAATCGGAGCGTATGGAACTCAACTACCTTCCTATAGAAATCTTCAACAGTATGAGCTTTGTATTTTTATTTATAAATACGGAACATACTTAAGCCTAAGTCATACTTCTAAAGCATCTTCAACTCACCATGCAATTTGATGTAGTCGTCAGAGTTATAATGAAGCAAGTCTATGCCTAACAACTGAGCAAATTCTCCTCCGTAGAACACCATCAATTCAGTGAATTTTGGAATTATTTTTATTGTTCTGCAAGAAATAATTATAATGATAAGCGTTTCTCGGCATCGCCCCTCTGCTGGGCACAGACCTCCATCTAAATATATAAAACCCAAAGGTGACTGACTGACATAGTGACCTATCAACGCACAGCCCAAACCACTGGAGGGATCGGGCTGAAATTTGGCATGCAGGTAGATGTTATGGCGTAGGCATCCGCTATGAAAGGATTTTGATTAATTCTACCCCCAAGGGGATAAAATCGGGGATGAAAGTTTGTATGAAACTTTGTCAATTTTAAACCGATCGGGCTGAGACTTTGCATGCATAATGTTACTATGACATAGGCCCTAAGAAAGGTAACTGGTTTTACCGCGGACGAAGTCCCGAGCGACAGCTAGTAATAATATCTGGAAAAACATGAGGAATATCGACAGTAACCACGCTGGTCCAATGTGGTTTGGTGGGTAAAGTTGGATAAGCCCGACCAAACGTCAGGGTTGGCCGCTGAGAACTAGTCTGCGTGCGTCCGAATGGCTGCAATTTTTTTTAAATGCCTCGTTGTGTGCTTATTGATGGAGGCGCATCGGTGGCATCTGTTTTTCAATCAGTTTGGATCTCCCGTCTCACAATTACGGCTGTGACATCACAGATCAGGTAAAAAAGTTAACACGCTTGGTTTCAATACAAATCGTTATACATGTGTTATTATTTATATATAATTGTATATCTGTGGTGATATCTATCATTTATTCATTTGTCGATATCCAGTCAGACAATGACATACAGACATACATACCTACCTACAGAACACGCCATTTGATTTTTTCCGTAGAGGTAGGCAGACCCCTACGGAAACTACCAAAAAGAATACTATTAACCCATCTCTTCCGTTTGGGGTCGTAAAAAGCGACCAATAGACTTAGAACTGCACAACATCCAATAGCTTATAGCGACGACGGGCTCACCACCTGTCACGCTGAGTGCAGTCACTTGGTGAAGCGCGGACTATGACAGTGGACTGTCTTTGCGGTGCTTTTGCCTAGTCTCTGACTAACCCTTAGGGGATAACAGTCGTGATTATATGTATGTGTGTATGGGTAGGCAGAGATTTGTTTCCTATTTCTTTCGCTTCATACACTCATAACCTGGTCCTTCTCAAGAATGCACTCGATTTGATTAAGAAACGTTCGCCTATGTCAGGTTTTCTCAAACTGCGAACCCCAGGGGTTCGTCATTCGTCGGTAGGGGGTTCGCGGCAAAATTTTTCGTGATGGCATGGTGGCTTGATGCACTAAGATTAAAATTACTCTGAAAATTTACTGACTATGCAACAAGAAAAATCCAACCATTACATTATAATTAAATAATATTTATTTTGACACTTTTGTATGTGTTACCTTACTTTCTTCACCAGTCAACTTTTTCTATAAAAGGTAGGAGGGAGGGGCGGATTGTAATTGGTTAGTCAAGGGGTTCTGTCATCGGGAAACTTTAACATGTGTTCGTGCAGCCAAAAATTCGAGAAAACCCTGACCTAGATCTTGTATAAGAAAAATATAGATATCACTAACCTGTAATATATTCCTCCTTGATACTGGTACGCGACTAAGTTTTGCTCTGAGAAATGCCTCGCGCAATTCACATATCTCATCCAGTTTGATGTATCTCCATCTGATGCATCTATGACCTTAGTTGATTTGTTTTTA
Source organism: Parapoynx stratiotata (assembly GCA_910589355.1). NCBI lineage: Eukaryota > Metazoa > Arthropoda > Insecta > Lepidoptera > Crambidae > Parapoynx > Parapoynx stratiotata. Next base: position 1,787,015 of record OU342476.1, on the reverse strand, counting down.
TCGCTTTCGCTGTAGATCTGCAGTTTAAAATGTAATTTTAAGCAAGCGGCACCAATTCAGAATAAGCAACTAAAATTACAAAGTGAGTCACTTAAATTACAAAGTGAGCCTCTAAAATTACAAATCAAGTCCTTAAAATTAACAATTGAGTTGCATAATTATAATACAAGAGTTACTTATATGTATTAGGCAAAGTGAATCACTTAAATTACAAAATGAGCCACAAAAACTACAAATCTAAGTTAAAGTTACATAATTATATTACAAGAGTTACATAAATAACAATTATATTACAAAGTTAGACACTGAATTTATAAAGTTAGCCACGGAATTTACAAAGTATGCAACTAAAATTACAACACCTAGCATCCTAGAATGAGAAAGGTAGGCGAAAAAGCAATAAATTATAATAATAAACGTGTTGAGCTGACGATCGAAGAGTATGTACTTTCCTACACTGACGAGTGACGGAGGAGAATTGAAAAAGAGTGAGAAGAGTTTGAGTGTTAATGCCTTTACCAGACAGAAGTGGCCTATATATAACAGGTAAGCTCTTGGCCTTCATCTCACCTGATGGAAAGTGACGATAAGGCCGAAGATGGAAGCGAGCTTCACCTGTAAATCTTCAACAACTGAAGAGCTATCTTACCTCTGATTGCCGGAACACAACAATTGCTTATAACATTGTTATTAAAGCGACCAATTTAGGTAAGACGGTGATAGCTAGCCAGGCGGGCTTAGAAGCCCTACCACCAACCAAACCGAGCAGAAAAACTTCTGCCCCCATGGGGAATAAGCCCGGACCTCCCGATCAACACCCGGTGGTGTGAACCACTACACCAGAGAGATGGTTAAAAAAGGGTGGGGCCTGTAGTCTAGTATGAATATCTTGATATCTATTCAATGATTCGATACCAAGACATTCATATTAGGCAATAGGCAACTATTCACTGAAAAGATACCAAGATATTCATACTAGACGACAAGGCTCTGAGTCTGCTAATTTACAAAAGGCACAATTGGAACTACCTGTTGCAACTTCGTCCTCGGTTACTATGGTTTTCTAAGTATCCCACGGGAACCTTTCATTGAAATCAGTCCAGCCATTTTGGTGATTAGCCCGTACAAACAGACAAAAAGACAGAGAAACAAAAAAAATTTTTTTGTATTTTCCCTCTTTGTACACTGACTTGGTTTTAAGCATTTTTTTTCTATGTACAGACATTCAACCTCTACAGTTTTATTATATTTGTATAGATTAGTGTTGGATGGGAGTCTATACCTATAATTTCATTGGTGTAGTCCTCATTACTTACCTGCCAGCAATAGGATGTCTCTACATCTTCCAATAAACGTCCACGGTATGGACCGAAACGGACTCCTCGTGGCAGGGAAAGTGTACTGAACACGCCTAAACCTGCGCCTGTAGGAGAGGAAAGGAGGTTCCTGAACACAGCTATATAATAGAAGAACATCTAAGAAAACCTGGTGTATAACTCGTTTGTATGTAGAGTTTAGTTCGTAAGTCCGCCACTAGATGGCACTGTTAACATTCGTAGTGTTAATAGTATACATTGCGAACAATCCTGAATCGCGCTATTAAGATAACTCGCAGGCGATATATATACTCTTTGGTTCATTTTTAAATACACACGTTTGTCACCTCATTTGGTTAAGTATGTGCTTGGTAGTTCACGGTTTATTCACCTGGTATGATAGAAGGAGCTAGATGCAGGAACATGCGTGGTATGGTGAGCGCTGCGCGCGGCACGAAGGCCGGCAGACCGGTCTTGGCCGGCACCTGTAAAGAACATAAGAAAATAAAATAAAAACAGTAGTTTATGTAACTGTCACATAAATTATAGGTTATTAAAACACGAGCGTGGTTTTAAAAACGAGCCTTGGCGAGATTTTTTTTTACTTTGTGAACTAATGGTTTAGACTCACCTCATCATCAGGAATAACCAACAAGGGTCCATGTAAAGAGCAATATTCGTAGACGAAGTCTTCACATTTGTCGCAATCTAGAAAAAAATAACGAACGTTTCTCTTAAGTTAAATAGGTCCCCATGTAACACTTTGTTGTTAATCAATACTAATATTAGAAATGCGAAAGTAACTCTGTTTGTCTCGCATTCACGTCTTATCTACTGAACCAATTTATCCGAGGTACACAATAGTCTAGAGCCTAAGAACGGACATAGGCTACCTTTTATCCCGATATTCCCATGGGAACGGGTGCCATGCGGGTGAATGTTAAAATTTTTTAATAACGCCTCCCACAAATTTAAGGACAAATTTACGCCACTATGAACTTTGCATCAAATATTAGAGTAGGAGAAATTCGAGGCAACTGTTCCAATTTGAAAAAAACATTCAGTGTTGAATAGCCTATAGGAAGGCTATAGGCTACATACCATCACACTATCTCAAAGTAACTATTCTACGCGGACGAAATCGCGGGCAAAAGCTAGTTACAAATAAATTGAATGATACTTCGATATTAACAACCTAATACACAACCTCTACACAACCCATCTCTTCCCTTGGGTGTCGTAAAGGCGACTAATGATCTTAGAACTGCGCAACATCCAATAGCTTATAGCGTCGACGGGCTCACCACCTGTCACGCTGAGTGCAGTCACTGCTTGGTGAAGCGTGGACTACGGCAGTAGGCTGCTTTTGTGGTGCTTTTGCCTAGTCTCTGACTAACCCTTAGGCGATAATAGTCGTGATTATATGTATGTGTATGTATGTACATACATACACAAAAATAAATAATATTTTTTTCTTACGACATTTTTTTAAATTATTTTCTTTTTAATTTAGAAATTACTTACACATATATTCGTCAAAAGGCGGTTCTTCAGGCTCGTAGTAACTAATGGGGCCTCTCTTTCTTAGTTTCATTATTTACTATTTTGAATTTACTAAAATTAATGTGAGGTTGCGAGAAAATATAAAATACCGAGGGCGGGAATTTTCACGAAACTTTTTCTTTTTGTTGTTGTAAAATTCTCCCATGTAGGGAAGGCAAAGGGAACGGAGCCCATACAGCCAAGTCTTCAGTATTTAATTTCATCAGTAGTTTGCATTGAAATGCTAGTGTAATGCATTTCAATGCACCTTGGGAGAGTTTGGCGTCAAGCGATCGATGGCAGACACTGTGGTGCTACTTGGATGAGGTGGATTACCACGATAAAAAACTCATCACTTTTCACACCACTTGACGCTTATTTCGATAATCCTCCACATTGCACATCATCACAAACAATTATTACACAAAACTACACTGATTTTACGTAACAATATCCACTCCGAAACAATATTAAAATTATCAAAATAAAAATCACGTCCGCCATTAGTCAAATGCCGCCAAACTCTCCCCTTTTTCTTTTTTTCTTTTGTAAAATTCTCCCGTAGGGAAGGCAAAGGGAACGAAGCCCATACAGCCATGTCTGCAGTATATATATATATATCTTCAGTAGTTTGCATTGAAATGCTAGTGTAATACATTTCAATGCATCTTGGGAGAGTTTGGCGTCAAACGATCGATGGCAGACACTGTGGTGCTACTTGGATGAGGTGGATTACCACGATAAAAAACTCATCACTTTTCACACCACTTGACGTTTATTTCGATAATCCTCCATATTGCACATCATCACAGACACTTATTACACAAAACTACACAGATTTTACGTAACAATATCCACTCCGTACAATATTACAATCATCGAAATAAAAATCACGTCCGCCATAGTTGAATGCCGCCAAAACTCCTTTTTCTTTTTTTAATTTTGTCATTAAATTATATGAGGCAAAGGAATCTATGTAGGAGTGGCTGTCATTCAGTCAGCATAAAAATAATATTAAATTATCTACTAAATATACCAAATTCAATGATAAATAGTATTTTGACGAGTTTCAACTGGACAGTTCAGTTCAATTCGTTCAGTCGTTGGTCGTTGAGCTATGTAATGAGACGTTTAACTGGGACAAAAAAAGTTCGACTTGCATTTTAAACCCTACTTTTCCAGTTGAACTCGGGAGAATTGCTGCGTGAATGATAATTATCATTTTGAATGGTTTTTAAATATTTTTAGTCCTCATGTGTACTTGCGTAGGTACAGCTTACTCCTCATGAACTTATCTACAGCTTGCTCAGAGGGGGTGAGGTTACCACTACACTCAAAGCCAGCCGTTTTACAAATGCACACATGCATAATTCGACACACAAATTTAAATTTCACGCACACACACGCTTAAAATAGTCACGTGGGGTGTGCGTTTTGTCAACGTCACAGCCGCACCCCCACGAGACTAGCGTTCGAAAGTTGAAATCGTAGAATTCTAAAACAAGAAATAATGAAGTAAATAATCATGAAATCTTAAATATTATAATTACAAATAAAAGGTGACACCATCTTTAAGCATACTCGATGTTTTCTATTTATTTTTACAACAAAAAACAGCACAGGCAGGCATTTTTGCGGGAGCTCTGTTCGCCGCAACGTTTACAATTTTATGGCTGTCAAAATGGCGGCTCAACTAGTTTTATTAAACGTGCAAGCATCCGATGCTTGTGCATTTGGCAGAGGGGAATGTTAGACAAAGGCTACTCCAGTTCTGTTTACTCTGAGACAGCTTGCCATCAGGTGACGTTGAGTCATTTTCTAAACGCTGTATAAAAAAAATTCTAAGTACATTTTCATATTTAGGGGTTTTGGCGCCATTCAACTATGGCGGATGTGATTTTTATTTTAGTGATTGTAATACTGTTTCGGAGTAGATCTTGTTGCGTAAAATCAGTGTAATTTGTGTAATAAGTGTCATAATGATAAGAAAGGTGGAGGATCATTGAAATAGCCGTCAAGTGGTGTGAAAAACGATGAGATTTTTATCGTGGTATTCACCTCATCGAAGTAACACCTCAGTGTCTGCCATCGATTGCTTGACGCCAAACTCTCCCAAGACGCATTAAAATGTATTACACTTGCATTTTAATGCAAACTACTGAAGACATAAAAATACCGAAGACTTGGCTGTATGGGCCGTAGTTCTCCCTGCCTTCCTGCCTCCCTTTTTTATGGAGAATCTTACAAAAAAAATCCATATTTACTAAAACAAATGTTTACTGTTCGATATTGTATTTTTTTACTTAATACATATGTATAAATATTAAATCTACTACATTCTACTTCTAGCATCTTCTAGTCTTTAAATTGCTTCACATACAAAACATAATTCCTATTAAACGTAAGCCCTTCAATCATTGCTTTACCAAAATACGATGAAATAAGAAGATAAAACTATTTGTTAATTTTTACAAGCCTTTTAGTAAAAAATTAATTTAAATTTATAATTAAATTTTAACATTTTTTTTAACTAAAAATTTTATTGTGTTTTAGCCTGTAGGTCAAGCTATAAAAAAACTATATTAAGTTAATTCTTTAAAACTCAATGAATACATCAATTTAATTAAATAATAAATAATTTAGACAACACACGACACACAAATATAATAAAAATCACAATAAATTTACATTAAAATTCATAAATGAACATTGTCCGCAGTTCTAATGATTATTTTAAATTACAAAAAAAGCCTTAATTATCAGAGGTTGAGTATTCCATGACATATTATTAAAAAAATAATGAAATTCTGGGTACGATTTTAAAATACAATAAAATTATAGAAAAAAATATCACAATTTTCAATAATCTAGATTTTTATAACTGGCTTTAGTTTGCCAGGGCAGAATAGAAATGTTTCCAGAGAAAAAGTGATTTCGTAATTACTTACACATAAATAAAATATATTGGGTCCTTACCTATGAAATTGGTGTTTTTATTCTGTCTTAGCAATTTCTCCATAACTATTAAGTTTCAGAACATTCTTATAAAATAATTGCCTCTTCTAAAAATAGACCATATATTTGAGCTCGTATTATTTAATTTGATAATTTTTTGTAAGTTTAATTGTGTTAAAATTAGACAAAAGGACAATTATTTTTAACTGCCTCCTGAATACATCATTTGATTTGCATTTACATAAAAACGATGAATAATTTTTATCAAGCGTGTTCACACACATATTGCTAAAGCTTGTCTAATGATACATGCCAAATATTATTATCTCTGGATTTGTCGTTGTGAAGAAAACTGATAAAATGTTAGTATGTAAAATGCAGACATCCCCGAAATCTCCATACAAAACACCAATTTCATCGGTAAGGACCGAATATACCACTATGTGTTTACAGATAAATAAAAAAATATCTATTACCCTCAAATCGACAACTATGTTATATTATTATTTCATGTAGTTTTTAATAATTCTTGGTATAAGCCATAATCGATCCTAAAGTGTATAGGATAGGGTTTACAATAATCCATTACTATCAAACGATTGTTCAGACTCCAGAGATTACATAGTACAGATTATATACCTAGTGGTAATGAACATCTGATCTGAGTCTTGTAGTAGCGGCTCATCAAAAGAATACTACCAACCCATCTCTTCCCTTGGGTGTCGTAAAATACGACTAATGGACTTAGAACTGCACAACATCCAATAGCTTATAGCGTCTACGGGCTCACCACCTGTCACGCTGAGTGCAGTCACTGCTTGGTGAAGCGCGGACTACGGCAGTGGACTGCTTCTGCGGTGCTTTTGCCTAGTCTCTGACTAACCCTTAGGGGATAGTCGTGATCATATGTATGTAACATCTGTCCTGTTGGAAATTTGATTTGTATTACAGAGTGGTTATGGATTTCCCATAGTGCCCGATGACGGCGACTAGTAAGTTATGATATTTTAATTGACTTAATTACTATCGTATTCTATTATAACCGTCCATTAATAAATAATGTTTCCTGGGCCTCGATGGCGCTAAATAAGAACGTTACCCAACCAAACCTCAGTCGAAAACGTTACGGAACAGCCACACTACATTCTCTCGTATTCTCGTTCCCTCGTGTTGCCAAGTATAATGATTTGTATTGAAACCAAGCGTGTCAACTTTTTAACGTTTCTGTGACGTCACAGCCGTAATTTGAGACGGGAGATCCGAACTGATTGAAAGATACCGATGCCCGTCTGCCAATGACCACACAACGAGGCTTTTTTTGTTTTTGCAGCCATTCGGCCGCGCGCAGACTAGTTATCAGCGGTCAACCCCGACGTTTGGTCGGGGTTCGAACATGCATTTGCGTCATCTATGTAAATATATATCTGTGGATACGCGCGATTGGGGGATTACGTCATGTTAGGAAAGAAGCTTTCCGCAAAATCTATCGTAAGCTTCATCTCTATGTCTCTATTCTAAATAGCAACTGCTTCCCTCTTCATATTGTCTATGGTAAGATAATAAGAGTCTGTCCATGAAACCATTTTAGGTCTTCATCTTTAGTCACTCGATCCTTTTATATATACTCCCCACTCACCTTCAATATCTCTACATATTAACATAACTCAATTCCTCTATAGTCTATGGTCAGTCCAGTCTGTCGCAATGCCAGTCATGCTGTCTCTGTCTAACGCGCTTCGGCCAGGGCTTTTTTTCGGTCGGTTCTTCACAGTGATGGTAACAACATACATACATACAATCACGCCTGTAATCCCCGAAGGGGTAGGTAGAGTCCAAGGAACACTGTGTTCCTTAAGACCACATAAAGCCTAACAAAAATTGGGTTTGGTCAAATGAAAAATCGTGAAAGAGTAGTACAAGTCGCTAGCTCATCGCCTACACAATCACAGACCCAGTGCCCAATACGCCCTTAGTCGCCTTTTACGACATGCTAGGCAAGAAACGCAGTTGGTACATTCTTTAATTCATATCTGTCTATGGTAAATTCCCTTACGTACTCAGTAATTCTAACAGACAGTGTCCTGAAATCACATTTTAACAATGATGTCAAATCTCTCTTTCTGTTGCTCATAATAATTGACACCCACTATGGGAGGTATCCACTCTAGAGGTGAACACTTCTAGGAAACTCCCGAACACTTCCGGCAACTTTAGAAGTTTTCAAAATATTTGTTTTTACTTAAAATTAGGTAATAATACAATAATTTCGTTACTTACATTTCGTTAAATAATATTGTAATGATGATATACACATAGGTACACACTTTAAATACGAAGATAAGGTTATTAAAACTACGATGAAGGTTTTTGTATGATTTTGATTGACGACAATAAAAATAGGTAAATTGTAATATTTAGTATTTGGCAATAGTAACACAGTTAGTAATGTTCATAGGATCCCCAGTTAATAAGGAACGACTTCGGATTCTAAGGGCGGCTTATCCCAAACCTGAGGAATTTATAGGCATGCCCCAGCCAACAATAATAATCGCCAGTTTATTAAGTCAATAATCTATTTTTAAAACTTCTTAAGTTGCTGGTAATTCTGGAAGTTATTAAGAAAACTTCCGGTAGTTTTCCTGAAATATTCCAAAGTTTCGGAAACATTCCGATGTTTTCACGTCTTTATGGCACCTACCTTCCAACTTAAATCACATCGTACATTTTTGTCTATGGTATTTTTCCTTCCAAAATACCATCAAATTAACCACCCTCTATCATCACTCAATACTCAGCTGGCGTCTCTATGATGACGATGGAATCATCATAAAAATCTTCTACACACATCACACATCAATTGGCCTAATTTTTGACAGTTGTCTATGGTAGTCTTGCTAACTCTATAATAGGATGCTCTCTCTTTATGTTGCCTATGGTTAGAAACTAAAAATGTCTGTCCAAAATACCATCTGATGTACCTATACACAAAAAAGTGGCTCATGAGTTTCTTGCCAGGTACTTCTCATGAAAAGCCTTACTCTCGGAATCCGGCCGCTTGTATCGATTACAACCACAGTAAAGGATGTACTTGTACTGTGCTGTGGATGTACTTGCTACAAGCGCTCGCGGTAATGAACTTTAATACAATAGTATCTAATCATTACATATTGATTTATTATGTAAATTGCATATTATGTAAAATGTTGACGATTTTAAGTGCCAAACTTGGCCTATGAAATAAAATAATTTTTGATTTCGATTCGACTATCTTTTTGATTTGATTTTGACTATCCTCCATTTTCACAGTGACCGCAACTATCTCCCTCTACACTCCTCAGTCCTCCATAGGCCTCCCGCAATGCCAGTCCTCATGCTGTCTCTGTCTCGCGCGCTTTGGCCAGGGCTTCTTCAGATGTACATGCTCCACGTGAGCTCTCTGTTCTCCTGCCGTTGTGAAACACTTACCGCACGTGTCGCACTTGAATGGCTTCAAGCCTGTGTGTATCTGAAACAAATATGATACGGGTTAAGAATTATGTGAAATCTGGTCCTTGTGGTTCTGGTCTGGAACTGCACAATCATCCAATAGCTTATAGCGGCGACGGGCTCACCGCCTGTCACGCTGAGTGCAGTCACTGCTTGGTGAAGCGCGGACTGTGACAGTGGACTGCATTTGCGGTGATTTTGGCTACTACGACTAACCCTTAGGGGAGGAGTCGTGATTATATGTATGTATGGTAATTGTGATTTCTGGTACTTGTTGAACGCGATCATTGAAGAATCGAGGATGGAACGAACCAATGCACTGTATATTTTCCTCTCTCCTCAATAACCATAGATAAATTAAGTAGTATAATAATAATACTCATTTATTTCAGAAATCACTTCCACAGATGAATTAGTTAACTGTTAGTAACAATTTTCCTTACCGCTATGTTAGTAATGTTAGTAACATACCGATTTAATATTTAAATTACATTTCATACAAATATTACAAATACATTGTTTCGTTCACCTAACCCCACCAATGAGAGTGCGTACCCATTGCTGTTGTATTGGACAGTCAAGTCGTTCATATTCAGAATACTATTGGAACCGCCGCGTAGCCCTTGCAGCAGCGATGCAGCTTTTTTACGCATGATAGCGTAAAAGTCGTCTACATGCGCATCAGATAGATATTCATAGATCGCTATTCCCATACATGGGTTTTAAGTTCGTCTAAAACTTATTATTATTGCTTGTACCCTTTCGTTCGACTTATTGCGTTAGGTGGCGCTACTATACTACCGGAACCATAGATAAATTAAGTAATTCTGCTAGATTAGTATAGTCGAATTGTCCAATATAACTAATGTTAAATAATCATAGACATACAATTAATAAAATGGCGGCTGGCGACACAGCTGATGTATATTGCTTCGAATTTTCATCGCAAACATAACAATTTGTCAATCTGACGTCACTCATTTCGGCGTTTTCATTGACGCTATTGGTCTAGAATTTAGCTATTATGGTACCATGACCAGGAATCAAAAATTGGTGAATTTTTTGATTAATAAACTTACCAGGGTCGCAGCAAGTGGAAGGAGGCAATCTCTGGGCACTGACCTGTAATAATACTCGCTGGACTGGTGATCAGTACCAATTTTTTGTGCCTAATTGAAAATCGCCATATTGGCGCTGACAGCAGTAGTGAGTGTACTTGAAACTAATTCTAGTAATGGACCACAGATTAGAGAGATATGTCTAAAGAGCCATTTGCAAACTAATTAGGTCTCAGTACACTCACGGTGGCGCATTTTCTATGGATTCCAGTCCAGCGTTTTGTTAGAGGTCAGTGTCTCTGGGTAACCTATGGGAGAATGGCTCAGAGTAAACAGAACTGGAGTAGCCATTAGTCAATTTCTCAAACATTTTTTTCTGCCATTTCTTGCGGGGGGTGAGGTTACCACTACACTCAAAGCCAGCCGTTTTTACAAATACACACATGCATAATTCGACACACAAATTTAAATTTCACGCACACACACGCTTAAAATAGTCACGTGGGGTGTGCGTTTTGACAACGTCACAGCCGCACTCCCCACGAGACTAGCGCTCGAAATTTGAAATCGTAGAATTCTAAAACATGAAATAATGAAGTAAATAATCATGAAATCTTAAAAATTATAATTACAAATAAAAGGTGACACCATCTTTTAGCATACTCGATGTTTTCTATTTATTTTTACAACAAAAAACAGCACAGGCAGGCATTTTTGCGGGAGCTCTGTTCGCCGCAACGTTTACAATGTTATGGCTGTCAAAATGGCGGCTCAACTAGTTTTATTAAACGTGCAAGCATCCGATGCTTGTGCATTTGGCAGAGGGGAAAGTTAGACAAAGGCTACTCCAGTTCTGTTTACTCTGAGGAGAATGGTAATAAAGGCTGACGGGCCTACTCACAAACATGTGCCTGCGCCGGTTGTTGAAGAAGGCGAAGTGCTTGCCGCAGAGCGGGCACTCGTAGGAGGGGCGCGAGGCGCTGTGCACGCGCATGTGGAACACGAGGTTGGTCTTCTGCGTGAAGCTCTTGTCGCAGCGGTCGCACTTGAAGCGCTTCTCGCCCGTGTGCACCCACATGTGGTCCTTCAGCAGCGCCATGCTCTGGCAGACCGAATTACTCTTATTACACACGCTCATTAAATTAACCAACCAACCACCAACTGCTTTTCTTGCCTAGCATGTCGTAAAAGGCGACTAAGGGCGTATTGGGTACTAGGTCTGTGATTGTGTAGGCGATGAGCTAGCCACTTGTTACTACTCTTTCACGATCTTTCATCTGGCTAAACCCAATTTTTGTATGGCTAAATGTGGTCTTTAGAAACACAATGCTACTTGGAATCTGCCTACCCCTTCGGGGATTGCAGGCGTAATTGTATGATTGAATGTCATTAAAATGATACTCGGAATTCGATTCCCCTAACATACTTAAGCTTCTTAATTTCACATACATAAAATCACGCCTGTAATACTCGAAGGGGTAGGCAGAGTCCAAAGAGCACTGTGTTCCTTAAGACCACATTTAGCCATACAAGAATTGGGTTGGTCAGATGAAAAATCGTGAAAGAGTAGTAACAAGTGGCTAGCTCATCGCCTACGCAATCACAGACCCAGTGCCCAATACGCCCTTAGTCGCCTTTTACGACATGTAGGCAAGAAAAGCAGTTGGTACATTTTTTTTCTTAATTTCAATGCTAAGTTATTATCTCGGAATAAAAAGAAACTATTTATTCTTCAAACATTTAACAACACCTCATATTACAATCCGTCGGGCCTTTGTGCCGTCTTTATAATGATCTTTTGCAAAATCACGATGATTTAGATGTATTTACCAGAAAGCATTTAAATTTTCAGTAAAACCCATTGTACTGTCTTTGTAATTTCTCGTTTCGTTGTTATGTTTTTATGTTAACAATAAATTGTTAAATAAATAAAAAGGATCCTCGGTTAGCTTAAACCCGGCATTTTTGTGCTGATATTTTAATTTTTGTATCGTAATATTAGGAATGTAATGTAATGGGATATTGGAGACGAAAAGAATATTGTCTATGAAAGCGATATTGAGGATGATGGGATATAGGGGATGAAAGGGATATTGGGGGCGGAAGGAATACTGTGTATGAAAGCCTGAGAGTTTGGCGTCCAACGATCGATGGCGTTACTTCGGTCTGTGGTGTTACTTCGATGAGGTGGAATACCACGATAAAAATCTCATAGATTTAAATATAGTTTTACTGTCGTAAAATTATTCCTGTTCCTGAGACTGCTGGCAAGTTTCAGGTGAGACTCTCGTTATCATGAATCAGGGTAAAAATGGGAGTTGACAGCTCTGCCTACCCCTTCGGGGCAAGAGGCGTGATGATGTATGTTTGTATTATTAGCGAGTTACCTGGAATATCCTGCCGCACTGCTCGCACATGCAAGGCGTTTTCATGGCTGGGTACTTGGTTCGATTCTTGTCTGGGTGCGCTCTTCTAAAATGCTGTGCGTACAGTCTTAGGTCCCGAAGTTGAATGCCGCACTGGAAATAACAACACTGGTGAATATAGGTCACTGGTTCAGTACTGGTATGTAGCAATGACTTCCCACTGCTGGGCACAAGCCTTTCGTGGAGAAACACATGAGGAGTATGGACCGTTACACCACCACGCTGGCCCAATGCGGGTTGGTGCGTAGAAACTATCGCAATACCCGGGACCTACGGCTTAACGTGCCATTAAACTTTTAACTCCTTGAAAGGGAAAAGGATATAAATTATTCTGTAGTTCTAGCACGGGCCGGAGAGAAAAAGTTCTCGGAGACAAAAACGCTCATTGCCTCTCGCTTCCACGTCAACGAAAAAGCGAGAGGGAATGATCATTTTTGTTTCCGATGACTTTTTCTCTCCGGCCCGTGCTTGGCCTTCTGATATTGACTACTATCTATCTACTATTTTTCCAGCATTGGTCCCCCCTAGCATGCCTATACCTTCCTTCTTCCTTTTCATCCCTTCCCCCACACTCAGATTCATCCTCCCCAACTTGATAAGCGTTATGTCCCCTTAAAATATAGCTCCTGCCCTGTTATCCTTTTTTTCTTCTTCCTCCCTCTATCCCCTTCTTCTCCTTATCCCCCTTTACCTTATATCTTTACTTCTTATCCTCTCTTCCCTTTAATCCCTATATATACCTGTTCGTGCGTGTGGTAGCAGCTCATTAAAAGAATACTACCAACCCATTTCTCCCTTGGGTGTCGTAAAGGCGACTAATGGACTTAGAACTGCACAACATCCAATAGCTTATAGCGTCGACGGGCTCACCACCTGTCACGCTGAGTGCAGTCACTGCTTGTGAAGCGCGGATGGCAATGGAGTTTTGCGGTGTTTTTGCCTAGTCTCTACTAACCCTTAGGGGGTAGTCGGGATTATAATGTATGTATATACCTGCTCGCAGGTAACCGGTCCCGCCTGCATCCTAATCTCGTCCGTCTCCCTCGGATGTATCACAGGTCTCCTCTCTATCTTCCTCATGACGCGACCGTTTCGCTCCGTGTTTATGCTTTGAGAGTCGTTTCGTATGCGGTTCCTTTGGACAATAGGATTATTTATAACATAACACGCGTATATCCCCGAAGGGGTAGACAGTGCATTACACGCCCAAACTTTGCTAGTAATTATGATGGTCCGTGAAATTTTTTTAAGAATACTCTGATATTTAATAGTTAAAGACAAAATACTGAGAGAGACAAAAACGGCAATTTCATAGGTAAAGAACTATTATTCCGATTCCATTTTAATAAACACATATTTAATAACATTATAAACAATATTTGTATGGCTAGAACTTACGGATCATTGTCACTGCTATGTCTAGAAGATAGCTTCAGATGCCTCGCATGTGCTTCTTCGGAGACGAACTTCACGTCGCACACGCAGCAATATGGACCTTCCAGAGATACCTATGTAAACCAGAGTATTTGTTAACGGGTGGTAAATTTGATTCACAGAACTATTGTAAATTTTAGGACGCATGTTGTTGGAGTACAGTCTGTACCCTATATTTATAACTAATTTATTATATGAATTATGTAACTGTACTCTGTTGTGTGTCTAAATAAATAAAATAAAGTAAAATAATAGTAAATAAATAATACACGAATTTTTTTGTATTATTTATTAATTTTTTTATAATACCAGAGTAAAATGTTTGGGTGATGAATTCAGGTAATTGTCTCAAGATCTCCAGATGTTGGATGTTTCTCTTGGATGTTTATATATGTATTGTATATTTCATGAGTAATTATATGCATTTATCTTTTAATTATATTTATCCGTCATCTAGTATCCGTAACACAAGCAGCATTAGTTGCTTAAAATGGGGCTAGTTGATAGTTGTGAATGTCTGAAGATATATTATACCTTTTACATTCCCAATACCTCCCATATCCAATTCATTCTCAATATCCCATTCATCCCCAACATCCCAATACTACATTCAGCAGAATGAGAATGATGCGAATGTTGCGATAGATGTGTCACAAGAATGGACAAGATCAGGAATGAGTTTATTAGAGGAAGTTTGAAAGTAGCGCCAGTGACAGAAAAGATTAGGAGCAATAGGTTAGCGTGGTATGACATGAGATGAGGAGGGATGAATGTCACATTACAAGAAGGATGCTGAGCATGGATGTGGACGGACCTAGAGTGAGAGAAAGACTGGATTGAATGCGTGAACAATGATATGAGAGAAGTGAATGCTGAGCTGACGAGTGACAGAGGAGAATAGAAGGAGAAGACATGTTGTACCGACCACACCTAGAGTGGGAAAAGGGCAAGAAGACACAATATCACACATCCTCAATATCGCTTTCATACACAAAATTCATTTCACCCTCAATATCCCTTTCATCCTCTATATCCTATCATCCTTAATATCGCTTGCATAGACAATATTCATTTCATCTCCAATATCCCATTACTTTACATCCCTAATATCCCCTTCATCCCCCATATCCCCTTACAACCTCACTCACCGTCTTATCCGTAAGCCTGTGTTTCTTCTTTTTGTGTACATCTATGCCCTTCTTGCTGACAAAAGTAAACCCGCACAGTTCGCACACGAAGTCTGATACGTGCTTTATTCTTATATGGCCCATGTATGTTGTTAGTTTGCTGAAAAAAAATGTTATGTTACAATGGTCAGTCCTTGGATGGGTGACCTAACTTTGTGATCTCGGTTCCTCCGTTCTTCAGAAGGCACGTTAAGCCGTTGGTCCCGGTTGCTATAGCAGCCGTTTTTACCAACCCTCATTGGGCAAGCATGGTGGTGTTACGGCCCATACATGTTCATAATGTTGTCAAAATTAACCTGTTAAGACCTAAGATCAAAATAATATTTTGACTTACTCAAATTCGCTGGGGCAGTGCGGACACTGATATTTCGTTCCTGCATGCCATTTTTCATGCTCCCGCGCAACACCCCTGAAAAAAAGCGAAAAAAACTATAATACTTATTACATATTATACACATTCGTATGAACAGAACATAGACTTACTAACGTCACGACAGTACATTATAAGCTTGTAAAATCATTTTTCATTAATGTATTGGCTTATGTTAAAACTCGTGAAACAGATGTTATTATGAAATGAAATCATCATTATCCTGCCCTTTTCTCAATTTCATTTGGTGTCGGCGCAACGAGTCTTTCTCCTCCACTCTCCCCTATCACACGCCATATCAACATTTACTCCCATCCATGTCTTCATTCACACAATCTATCCATCTCTTCTTTGGTCTTCCTCTCCCTGCATTACCATCCACTCTCATATTCATAACTCTTCTCGTTACATGCTCATTCTCTCTCCTCAAAACATGTCCACACCACGACAGCCGCTTTTCTCTCAACTTCTTTTTCACTGGAGCAACTTTTAGGCATCCCCTGATAGACTCATTCTTCACTCTATCAATCTTCGTCACTCCACACATCCATCTTAACATACGCATTTCGGCCACATGCCATCTATTTTCATCCATCTTTTTCTTAGCCCAACATTCCGATCCATACATAACAACAGGTCTTATGATTGTTTTATATATTTTTCCTTTCAATCTAGGGGAAATGCGTGGGTAGTTCCCGTGACCAGTCGTTATTATGAAATGAAATGAAATTCTTTATTTAATCATTTAGGTAACAACAAGTAGTTACACTTGTGAAGCGTCAAAAACCATTATTTATAAGTAGCTGTTGCCTGCGACTTCGTCCGCGGTTACTATGTTTTTTACCTATCCCACGGGAACCCTTTAACTTTCCGGAATAAAAAGTATCCAAGATGTTGACCAGGGATATAACGTATCACCATGCAAAATTTCATTGAAATCTGTCCAGCCATTTCGGAGATTAGCCCGTACAAACAAACAGATACAAAAAAAAAAAACATTTTTTGGTATTTACCCGGTTTTTACATCCCCTGACATGGATTTTAAATATTTCTTTTTTATGTACAGACATTACACCTCCACAGTTTTATTACATGTGTATTTTGTGTCCCGGGCCCACACGGGACAATTAATGAAGGTAAGTAAAGAAAGAAAGAAAAGTTTTTATTTGACACACAATAAAAAAATAAAATAAAAAAAATAAACATCCAGCCATAATTTGTGGTGATACCGGACGAAAAAAAAATATGATAATTAAGTAAATACTTAATTATCATTTTTAAAAATGTTTGTATAAATAAAGCATTAAAAAGTCGTAAGTTTCAATAAAACCCTTCGGCAATAAAGTAATGACATCATAAAGAACCCTTTTTATCGTTTGTTTACATTTTGTCTCAGATCAAAATGGACAGACTACATATAGTGTGTTTAACAGTAAACTCACCTATTCCTCGTAACGAACGGACATCCTTTGCAGCTAAATTTCTCCGTGTGCTGAGCGGTGAGATGTTTCCTCAATGCCCTCCCTGTTTTTAACCGAGTCTTGCATATAAAACACTCGTACGCTCCACTTTGCTAAAATGTTAAATACATTGTAAGTGGGTTTGGGAAAGTAGTGTTACTTCCATTATTTAATTTATTTAATTATTGCTAATTTTCATTCATTTCATTAGCATGCTAATTTTTAGCATTTAGCATGCTACGCTTGTCGCTCGTAGAAACCCTGACAGCCTAGAGAAGCTGATGGTAGTTGGTCAGGTCGACGGGAGAAGATCACGCGGTCGCTCACCTACCCGCTGGTCAGACCTGGTAAAGACGCTTACCGGCCTGCCAATAACCGAAGCAGTGAAGACTGCCGAAGACAGAAAGACGTGGAGAAGCATAGTGCATCGAGTGATCAACACTTCAAGCTAGACACGACCTTCAGTAATGAAGATACCGACTAAGAAGAGAAGATGCTACGTGCTTATGCTATGCTGTTTGCTATATCAAATTATTATTTTAAAATATTTGGCTATCGAAAACTGTTGATCGGCGCCGGCCCGCAAGCGGTCGGGTCCATTCGGTGACAGTCGCGTTAATTCGTTTTCGCATTCACGACATTAGCATTAGCGCGCGCGGCGTGAAACAGCGTAGTCGCTTTATTTCATATATTAGGTCCTTACCTATGAAATTGGTGTTTTGTATGGAGATTTTGGGGATGTCTGCATTTTACATACTAAATTTTTTTTAGTTTTCTTCACAACGACAAATCCAAAGATAATAATATTTGGCATGTATCATTAGACAAGCTTTACTAATATGTGTAATATCCTCAGAGTAAACAGAACTGGAGTAGCCATTAGTCAATTTCTCAAACATTTTATTCTGCCATTTCTTGTGGGGGGTGAGGTTACCACTACACTCAAAGCCAGCACAACGCACAACGTTTTTACAAATGCACACATGCATAATTCGACACACAAATTTAAATTTCACGCACACACACGCTTAAAACAGTCACGTGGGGTGTGCGTTTTGACAACGTCACAGCCGCACTCCCCACGAGACTAGCGCTCTAAATTTGAAATCGTAGAATTCTAAAACATGAAATAATGAAGTAAATAATCATGAAATCTTAAAAATTATAATTACAAATAAAAGGTGACACCATCATTTAGCATACTCGATGTTTTCTATTTATTTTTACAACAAAAAACAGCACATGCAGGCATTTTTGCGGGAGCTCTGTTCGCCGCAACGTTTACAATATTATGGCGGTCAAAATGGCGGCTCAACTAGTTTTATTAAACGTGCAAGCATCCGATGCTTGTGCATTTGGCAGAGGGGAATGTTAGACAAAGGCTACTCCAGTTCTGTTTACTCTGAGGTAATATCACACTTCATAAAAATTATTTATCGTTTTTAAGTGAATGCAAATAAAATGATGTTTTCGGGAGGCACAAAAGAGTTGTCTCCGTGTCCAATTTTACACAATTAAACTTACAACAAATTATCAAAACAAATCAAAAGAGCTCAAAAATATAATCTATTTTTAAACGAGGTAATTATTTTTTAGGAATACTCTGAATCTTAATATATTAGTTACAGACAAAATACTAAGAGAGAATAAAAACACCAATTTCATAGGTAAGGACCCAATTTTAGCAGCAGAACGCTACTATAATTATAATAGGCTAGTTGAACCTTTTTTTTATTGGGCCCCAAATGATTAATTACTGATAGTCATCACCAGAAAAAATAATACATTTTTTTTCTGAAGCCTATAACACAATAAATTTTTAATTATAAATTAAGTTTTTGCTTAAATGTCAAAAACGCCTTCGGTCCTAATGGTCTATGAATTATCTGTGCCGTAGCGTCACGATTATTGTAAACTATTCAGTACGCATGCGTGACAAAGCCGACAGATATGCTTGATTGGTTGCGACTGGCGTTTGATGGATTTTGACCATGCGTTGTTTACATTAACCGTTACTCAACAAATTTCACTAACATGGTGGAAAGCGTTTTTGGCACATGAAAAAAAGTAGAAATAAAACATATTAAAAATTGAATTTCTGCAGCAATCCCTTATTTATATTTATTAAACTTGGTATATTTCGGACCCTTGTTGTAAATACTACGTGAATGACACATTATTTTCATTACTATTGATATGAGTCAACTAGCCTATTCGCACAATAAATAAAATATAGCAATAATTATTTTTAGCAACTATTATTAATATCATTATTGCTAATTCACTATTAATTATTTATGATTGCGAATGCTAATTAATACAACACTAGTTCTTCCTTCGGTTATATCATAACATATAATCACGTGTCTTTTCCCGAAATTATCTTATCGACCACGTTTCGCCAGATATTTTATATCATGCAACAGGTGGCGTGCCTGCTGCCATGCACCGGGCACAATGCGAGGTATGGTAGGGGTAAATACGAAGATCTCTTGGCCACGAAACGAGACAGTAGAAACACATATTGTTCGCGAGCGCCGGCCTTCGCTATCAAGAGGTGAAGCAGTTAGAAAAGGATAATGCTATTTGGGAATAGCGCCATCCTTTTCTAACTATAATCAAGTAGAGACCCACGTTTAAGGCCAAATTACACGTGCTTGAGCACGGCTAGAAAGGGATAGCGTTATGTAGGAATGAATAGCGCCATCTCTTTCTAACAGTACTCAATTGATTCTGTAACACGGGCCTTCGAGCCCAAAATAATAATAGCCATAGCAAAAACAAAATTCTGTATATAAAAAAGGGAAGTAATTGGGCAGCTATTTAATTTGGTCAGCAACAAATGGTCAGTCGAAGTCATTTGAGCAGCCAATATTTTACAGCAAAATAATTATTTGGCCTGCAGAATAATTAATTGGGCAGCAAGATAATAATTTGGGCAGGAAAATAATTAGTTAAGCTTCAAAATAATTATTTTGGCAGCAATATGTATGTTACCGAAAATGTATAAGATCTAGGAAAAGGTACAATGAAAGATCAAGAATCTTTTCGTAGTAAATATATTCTGATACATATTAGGTCAAGGTTATTTTTTAAAGACCCTTAAAAACAATATTTGTGTCATCAAAACACATTAAACAATTTGGCAGCAGAGAAAACATTTTAGTTGGTGCCCAAATAGTTATTTAGCTGACAAATTAGAAATATCTGTTGCCCAAAAGTTGCTGACCAACTAGTTATTTAACTGACCTTTTTTTTTTGCTGACCTAAATTCGAATATTTTGCTGACCCTTCAAATAACTAACTCACCTGCTGCCCAAAAGTTGCTGACCCATTAGTTATTTAACTGACCTTTTTTTTGCTGACCTAAATTCGAATATTTTGCTGACCCTTCAAATAACTCACCTCACTATGCCTAACAATATGCGCATTATATCTCTCCTTTATCTGAAACCCTCTGTAACATATAGTACACTTGTACGGAGCATTCTTATAAGCAGTGGTGTCTTGCCGTTTCTGGATCTCGCTGATTTGTTCTTCGTAAGATAGAGTGCTTATGTTAAAGAGAGATTCGTCTAGTCCGTCTGTTGTTCTTCTCCTTTTTACGTCTGCTGTTTTGTATCTGTGGGTTTATATAGTTATACAAAGTATTAGAAAGAGTTTTTGGCGGCATCCAACAATGGCGGACGTGATTTTTATTTCAGTGATTGTAATATTGTTTCGGAGTTGATCTTGTTGCGTAAAATCAGTGTAGTTTTGTGTAGTAAGTGCCAATAATGATGAGCAATATGGAAAATCATTTTAATAATTGTCAAGTGGTGTGAAAAACGATGGGATTTTTATCGTGGTAATCCACCTCATCGAAGTTACACCACAGTGTCTACCATCGATTTTTTGACGCCAAACTCTTTCAAGATGCATTGAAATGCATTGCACTAGCATTTCAATACAAACTACTGAAAAAAAGTGTTCTACTGTTAACGTGTGGCTCAAAAGGTCCTGCAACCAGAGCCGTAAAACTGAATATAAAAAAAAATACAAAGTATTAATTTTAAGTTTTAAGGTAATGCACGGAGGGGGAGAAGGTTAGAAAGAGATAGCGCTATTTATCCCCACATAACCCCATTCCTTTCTACCTGTGCTCAAACAGAGACTGACGGACTGGGAGAGACTGATATTAGTCGTTAAGTCCACCCTTTATATATTACTTTGTAATGGACATTGAAGTTTAAATAAATTAATATACACATTGTGCCAAACGTTAAGCTGACACCAGAAGAGACACCAAGTCATAAAAGTTGTCGAAATATTAAAAATTGCAATTCGTAGGAAATTCTGATAGATAATAAGGTTATTTTTTTAAAACCCTTATATTTGTGTCATCAAAACATGAACAATATGTCAGCACAGAAAACATTTGAGTTGCTGCCCGATTAGCTATTTTGCTGACAAATTAGAAATATGCGTTCTCTGAGCCTAATAACATCAGTTTTTGATAGTAGAACCGATTCAAAAGTTATAAAAATAAATATATTAATGGAAATAGTTTCATTTTCATTTCATTTTTAATTTTACATTAACATGTAAAATTAAAAATACTTACTTGTCCATTGTAGACACCGGATTCTCTTCTTCATCCTTTTTCCGCCTCTCTTTCACCTTCTTCCTCTCTTTCACCACTTTAATCTTCTTCTTTTTAACTTTCTTCTTTTCTACTACCTCTACCTTCTCCTCTACCTCCGGTTTCTCCACCACCACCTCACTCAACTTCATATCATCATCCGAATCATTAAAATGATCATATTCATCATAGAATATATCTCCTGGTTGCTCATCTTTTACTTCCACTGTTACCAATGGAGGAAGATCTTCTAGATCTGTGCATTTTATTGATTCTTCTTTTATATCTTCTATGTTCTCCTGTATTAGTCTGTCACTGTCATCTATGGTAGAGTCATATTCGTTACACTCATAAACTTTTTGTATTAAATTTGAATTTAATTTAGAGTTGTATTGTTTAATTGATTTTACGTGCTTTAGCGTGATCTGGAACATATTAATAAAAATTATATCTGGAACATAACAAAGATACACTATACAAGGGTTATTTTTAATGAGTCAACAATCCCGCAAGCCTAGATAGCTGACATCATAAATAACAACATTCGTTCTTCGAGTTTTATTATAGCTCATTAAATTCATTAAAAATGATTTTACAAGCTTATAATGTACTGTCGTGATATTAGTAAGTCTATGGGACGTTATAGGCTGGTAACGACTTAGCTCCCAACACAAGCCTTACTTTGGGCTGTTCTAATAAGTGTATTTAATGTGATATTTGAGTGTAAAAATATTTACGATCATTTAGTTTATTCAGACTGCCAAAGCGCTGTGAATGCTTGCTATTTTTAATGCTACAAGCGCTTGCGGCAGTGAATTTTAATAGTTTTGTCACTTTTATGATTAAAATTTATTTTATAACAAATGTGACAATGTATAATGTTGACGATTTTTACCCCTTGGCGGGCACCGCGCACAAAGGTGATCGCAAGCAATAGATGTTTCTATGGTGTCTCGTTTTGTGCCCGTTAACTAGTTATGTGCTAAGCTTAGCCGAATGACATTTTTTTATACAGGGTTACTTTTAATAAATCAGTAACCTTGCAGGAGGATGTGGCTACAATCACAAATAACAACATTTGTTCTAGGACTTTTAATAATTTGACACATTTAACTTTCAAACTAAAATAAATATTATTTCTGAATGTTCCTAGCGCGCGAGCCTCGTGCGTGTCGGCATTTTCGTAGGAAAGAAACATAAATGAATAAATAAATATCTTCAAACATTCACTAGCGCCATTCTAAGCAACTAGGTAATTCTGCTTGTGTTAGGGAAACTAGATGACGGATAAATATATTTTATACATATAAACATAAAAATATACAGAAAATCTACTATAATTTTAACATCCAATACTGGTGAACAAATGCCTGTATTCATCACCCAAACCCCCAAACCACCGGGGATCGAACCTAGAACCTCTCGAGATGGCGACGCCTTGAGACCGGCACTCGACCACGGAGATCGTCAAATTTGACAATCAATCGTCAATTTTGATTCACAGAGTGATTATAGATTTTATATGGCGCGTTCCCGGCAATAGGCTTCCCCTATAACGTGGGGCCAATGAAATTACTGGCAAAGTGTGCCTCTGCCTACCCCTTCGCGGATATAGGCGTCAAGGCGTGCCACTTACGTATTTAGCAGTCTGCAAAGCTTCCATCATGAGTTTGTGGCTCCTCAACGCTTTTACGAAGAGCTTATAGCACGAGAGCAGTCTTCCCGAACATTCCCAGCAGAATTTCTGCGGTAGGTTGTCTTCTTCACACCACTGGGGGAAGAAAGAAGCAGGTGTATACTTATGGCCTATGCCACAAATACATGTAACTAAAAAATGCCTCATTGTGTGATCATTGGCGCAGGCGCATCGGCGGCATCGGTATCTTTCAATCAGTCTGGATCTCCCGTCTCAAAATTACGGCTGTGACTTCACAGTACACGTTTAAAAGTTGACACGCTTGGTTCCAATACAAATCGTTATACCTACTTGCGTTATGTATGTAAATGTATATCTGTGGCCTATGCTCTCTCCGCGAGGTTACACGAGCGAACGCGAGTACGAGATGGTGCTGTCGCTTCGCTTTTTGACGGTTATTCGGACGCGAGGAGATATTAGGTCCTTACCTATGAAATTGGTGTTTTGTATGGAGATTTTGGGGATGTCTGCATTTTACATACTAACATTTTATCAGTTTTCTTCACAACGACAAATCCAGAGATAATAATATTTGGCATGTATCATTAGACAAGCTTTAGCAATATGTGTGTGAACACGCTTGATAAAAATTATTCATCGTTTTTATGTTAATGCAAATCAAATGATGTATTCGGGAGGCAGTTAAAAATAATTGTCTTTGTGTCTAATTTTAACACAATTAAACTTACAAAAAATTATCAAATTAAATAATACGAGCTCAAATATATGGTCTATTTTTAGAAGAGGCAATTATTTTATAAGAATGTTCTGAAACTTAATAGTTACGGACAAATTGCTAAGACAGAATAAAAACACCAATTTCATAGATAAGGACCCAATGTATTCACAATGTTAAGTTGTCAATCTAACCCACGACCTCAAACGAGTAGTGCCTCCTTTCCTTACTCGGTTTCCGCTATCGCTGTCGCAAAGTTAATAATAATAATAGCCTTTATTCACAGACAGCGTCGTGTGTCAGTCGTATGGTAGCGGCTACCAACCCATCTCATCCCTTGGATGTCGTTAAAGGCGACTAAGGGACAAGGGACTTAGACCTGCACAACTTCCAATAGCTTATAGCGGCGACGGGCTCACCACCTGTCACGCTGAGTGCAGTCACTGCTTGGCGAAGCGCGGACTATGGCAGTGGACAGCTCTTGCGGTGCTTTTGCCTGGTCTCTGACTAACCCTTAGGGTACAATAGTCGTGATTATATGTATGTATGTATTGAAAATTACTATGAGACAACACAGTATGCAAATATACTTAAGGTTTTATCAAAGAACTATTTTTCTGTACAGAGACTCATTCAATCATTAAATTATTCTTATTGATGTTGTTTTAATCTTACCATTATCCCAGTGATTTGATGATAAATGTCGCCAAGTTCGTCTTTCTTTATGTCATACAACTTTAAATCCATGGCTAAGCATATTCTGCATACCTGAAAATAAAAAAAAAACATTCTTTGCTGAGAAAGCCGAAAGATAAAAAAATGTTGCGCCTACGCAAAATAGAATTAGGAACAAAAAACAAGAAGAAACAAGGAAAGGAAGGAGGAAAGAAAAAGGAAAGGAGGAACCAGAAGAAAGAAGAAGACATCAGGATTAGGAAACAACTTTCTTACTACGGTGGAGCTCGGTGGCGTTATAGTATGTAGTACGCTTTGGCTTTCGATAGCGAAAACAAAGCAACCGTCGCAATGGTCAGGCCTTGGATGGGTGTCTAAAACATTGTGATCTCAAACTCCTCCATGCTTCGGAAGGCAACGTTTTAAACTGTTGACCCCAGTCGCTATTGCAATCGTGGTGGTGTTACTGCCCATACTGCTCATCTGCACCATGAGGAAGGCCTGTACCCAGCAGTGGGAAGTGTATAGGCTGTCTCTTACAATATTAATGAGTGAGACTTGATATTGGACAGTTGAGGTATCATCACTCTAAACAATACAATGAACATGGTCATGGTTTCAGGCGAGAAAAATATTGATTTTTCTCCCTGGGAAATGTCCGCGCATACCTTCCACCCGGGGGGGTGGGGGTTATGTGGGACTCGAACCCACTAAAACCCAGGGTGCTCTCCTCTACCGCATTTGGTTCGCTCGAGGATCTCGGTAAGCACACGAGCGAACGCGGTTGTCCAAGTGGACTCCTCATATGTGGGAGGGCGGGTGTAAAGGACCTACCCTCTTTTCAACCTCCCTTAGAGGGCTGCCGGAGCCTGAGCAACAGGCTCGGCAGACGACTGAACCGTGCGATGCAGACATCCGGAGCCCCCGTCCTGGTGCCTGCTGGTTCAGGGAGGCATTCAGAGCCTGCAAATCTTGAATTAAACAGGTTATACTCACTCTGGATGTTGCTGGCGCATCTAATTCTTCTACACCCTGTAAAAATATTTATTTTACAATGTTTTCAAATTTTCAGACATAGTCTTGAAATGTATAATTTGCAAGGATTGAAATAACGCTAAGCACTTGTTTTAATTTTTAGTAGTGTCTTCCAAAATGTTCAGATTTTTTATGGAAGTTTAGAAATATGCATATCTACAAAAGAAACCAGTAGTGTCAAGATACAAGAGACACGTCACCTGCTGCTGCTGCGTGCCATCTGCCACCAACTAGTACCTTTATTGTCTTTGTTATTAAAATATAATTTTATTGATTAATTTTGGTGTAACAATGTGCTCAGATTGTAAACCAGAGAGGACTAGTTAGATGACCAGTGTCTACGCCATTCAATTTATATTTCATAATTATTATTCTGTTTTACTCTTTCTAATCATTTTTTACACTCTTTATATAATCTGTGACACTATAGTAAGAAAATGTATATTTTATCTATGGTCATTAAAATTTACCGCCTTCTCTTCAAACCTATTTACCAAGAAACAAGTGTTTTATTCTTTTATTGCCAAAAACCTATTATTCTCCTTATGTTCATCACGAACATTAACTTTACTAAGTTCCAATTAGACTAATTTCTTAACACAAGATTAAGATCGCCAAAATTATTAATAAAAATTATAATTTAAATAAACATACATACATTCACACCCCTTTCCCAATGGGAAAGGCAGAGATCTAAGATCTCCACTTGCTACAATCAAAACCATTTCTAAATGTTGGTTTGTAGTTTCGCCACTAGATGGCACTGCTCCCAAAACATGGCATTTTTTTATCATAGTGTTAAGATTGCACACTCAATGTTTAAAGGATTAGAAATTTTATATGTAATAAATTCCTTTTGAATGGTTTAAGGCATCTTTTATTTAGAACCTATGCCTATTGCCTATGGTTTAAGCGACTTAATTTATAATTATCACAATAACTCTGTAATTACCCTATTTATTGCAAATAAATGATTATTATTTATTATTATTATTATTACATTATCAGGAGCGACCTGTTCTGTTGTACCCACCCAAGGTTGTACACCTGGCACAAATCTTACACTTCACTTCACTCTACTCTCATTATGCCTTTCATTCATCATATCACAATTTTAACACATCCCTCCACAATCATTCATTGTAGCTAAGTGGCTCTCTGCAAGATTCTTTGCCTACCTGGGAAACCAAAAGAACTTTAAACTTTAATTCTACAGCAATAAGGTTAAAACTTGAATACAAACTCACAAGGCCTGCCATTGGTACAGCTCCAGTCTTTATCTTGCGAAGACCACTTTTAGTTTCATAGAAGTCGGAACTTTTGAAGTGTTCTGAGCAGACAGTACTGCGCTCGCTTGGCTCCCAGTCAGTAATACCAATAGCTTGGATCCATGCTTGACGTGTATTTCTTTCTCTCGGAAATCTAAAATTAAGCATATAAAGTTCATGAAAAACTGTAATATAACTAAGAGTCATCAGCTATAGTCTCATTTAAATTTTTTCCTTATATTCATTTGAAATACGCGTACATTTCAAAGAGAAACAGGCAATATTCGACAAACATATAGTAGAAATTTCTATAAACTATTACTCATTAACATACAAGTGAAATGTAATTCCATCAGTTTTTGTCTTTCGTCTTGTATCGTTAAAGCAATTTTGCACACTGCATCTCATTTTTACAATGGTTTTCTTTGAGAATATTAGAAAAATATCACCGAATACACATCGCGTAGTTTTAGCAGGACTAAAGGAT
This sequence comes from Parapoynx stratiotata, assembly GCA_910589355.1. NCBI lineage: Eukaryota > Metazoa > Arthropoda > Insecta > Lepidoptera > Crambidae > Parapoynx > Parapoynx stratiotata. The sequence continues at coordinate 1,759,323 of OU342476.1, read as the reverse complement.
TGAAAAGCTAAGATTTGTTCATTATAAAATACTTGTATTATATAACTGTAAAAGCTATTGTTATTCAATATACTTTATTATCAATTTCGTAAAACAATCTCATATTTTACAAAATTACGGCACAAACAAACAATAATCTGTCAAATACACATTCGCCATTTTAACTTTTTTATTTTTTATTTATTTTTTATTGAAACAGTTCACAGATACATTAGTGTGTGATATTCTGTATAGTCTGTGGCGGTATCCTCTTCTATGTCTTCTATGCTGACAACAGCTTAGCTAGCTTGTTTTGTAAAGAGTATACAATAACTGTTTTGTTTATCAATTTGCTATAAAATGAAAGTAACTGTTGTATTTTTGCTGATTTCTTGTAGAGTAATAAAAACATTGGATTTGTGAGATAATCTTTTAAAATTGAGAAAGGCTTCACTGAAATATTATACTGCGAAATAAATACTACGTACTATTTAATCATATAATAGGCAACTAAGCTTATATACATTGTTCTTTAGGTTAAACATTGAAAATTAAAATGAAGTGTTCAGTGTCGGGCTGTAAGAATACATCTAAAACAAAAGGAATAACACTTCACACGTAAGTTACGCAAACTTATAAATTAACAACATGAATAGGTACTTTGGGACCATAGATGGTATTTTTCTTATAATGAAAACAGATGTTAAGAATTGGTATTAGATTAGTATTTAATTTTTTAAAGTGTCATTTCAAGTTTTTTTATAATATTATTTCGTGTAAAAATAGTTTTCTGCGTGTGTGGTGCATTTATATGCTATCAACAAAAGGTAACCTCAAAATTTTAAACAAATCATACCTATCTTGAAACCCATTAACACCCTAGACTTCTAATGACAGGCGAGGAGGCTTACTCGAGAATCTTAGAAAATAACGAAAAACTTTTAACTTAACAACTCACAAACTCAAAATTCATTGAACATAATCAATTGGTATGGAACTCATCTATCAGCTCGCACTGCCTTGGCTGGCTACACTCCTTTCGGTTCGCCTGGTGCTTCTGCTCATTCAATATATTAGCATTTTTTTTAATTTCACATTAAAATAGTTAAATATGACCATAACGCTCATGCCTGTTAGGTGATGATTACTGTATTTTGTATAATAATACCTATCATCAAACAAATTGCTAGGCTTACAGACTGACTGTTACTCAAAGGGTTCAGTAGCTCTTGAACTATCATATCTGTAGATATAAGAATTGTAATTTTTGTAAGCTATAAAAAATTTTTGTGACATAATAATATGTTTTCAGGTTTGCATATGAGCCAACCTTGCATATGAAGAATGCCAGGCTGCAGCAGGCTGTAGGTAAAGAGATGGATCCAACGTGGAAGGGTGTGTTGTGTTCAGAGCATTTCTTCCTCAAAGATTCCATGCTGAGGACGAATGGATTACACAAATCCGAAGGTTCTGCTGTTCCTGTTTCAGGTGTACGTAGAAAAAAATTATACAGGGTTATATTTAATGAATCAACAACCTCGCAAGACTATGTACCTTACATCGTAAATAACAACATTTGTTCTATGAGTTTTACTGTAACTCATCACCTGATATGATTATACACATACATAAAACTACGCCTGTAATCCCGGAAGGGGTAGGCAGAGTCAAAGCAGCACTGTGTACCTTAAGACCATATTAAGCCATATAAAAATTGGGTTTGGTCAGATGAAAAATCGTGAATGAGTAATAACAAGTGGCTAGATCATCGCCTACACAATCACAGACCCAGTACCCAATACGCCCTTAGTCACCTTTTACGACATGCTAGGCAAGAAAAGCAGTTGGTACCTGATGATGATTATAGACAATATAAAATCAATTACAGTCAAAACTTATGTACAGTTTATTGTGAATATCGCTTGCCTCACATTGTTAGGGGCAAGGCAACAGGCTCACCACCTGTAACATTGGGACCTAACATATCTGACGCAATGTGGGTGTTTAACACCTCTGCCTACCCCTTCGGGGAAAGCGCGTGATATGTTATGTAGAAAATCAAGTGTCTCTCGTCGAAAACAGGATTAATGTCAGTTCAGGGGCTTAATACATTATTTAAAAATGATTTGCAAGCTTATAATGTACTGTCGTGATATTAGTAAGTCTGTGTTCCGTTCATACGAACGTGTGACGCTCGCGCGCGTTATGTGCATAGAGCTGAGAACATTCAGAAATTGAGTTTTATTTTTGTATAAAATTAAAATGTGTCAAATTATTAAAGTCGTCAAACGAATGTTGTTAATTATAATGTTAGTTATCTTATATTGTAAGGTTGTTGATTCATTAAGAATAACCCTGTACAGGTCCCACTGTTGAGCACAGACCTTCATAATGGAGGAAAGGGTTCAATAGTTATAAATGAACTGTTTTTTGTTTACAGCTAACCCAAAATGGCGAGTTCAATATTCAACCAGTTGTGAACGTAAGAATAGCCTTTTAGATATCCTATTTTTCTTATTATTGTATTATTATTTTATTAATATTGGGTCCTTACCTATGAAATTGGTGTATTTTTCTCTCTTAGTATTTTGTCTGTAACTATTAAGATTCAGAGTATTCCTAAAAAATAATTACCTCGTCTAAAAATAGACTATATTTTTGAGCTCTTTTGATTTGTTTTGATAATTTGTTGTAAGTTTAATTGTGTTAAAATTGGACACGGACAACTCTTTTTAAGTGCCTCTCGAATACATCATTTTATTTACATTCACTTAAAAACGATAAATAATTTTTATGATGTGTGATATTACACATATTACTAAAGCTTGTCTAATGATGGATGCCAAATATTATTATCTTTGGATTTGTCGTTGTGAAGAAAACTGAAAAAATTTTAGTATGGAAAATGCAGAATTCCCCAAAATCTCCATACAAAACACCAATTTCATAGGTAAGGACCTAATATTATTCTTATTTAGTATTCCCTCCTTCTTACAATATGGGCTCCTTCGAAAGAGTCCTGGAAAAAAGCATTTTTTGGACAGCAAGGTGAGGGTGGCTAGGGCAGTATGTCAGCATGCTGCACTAGCTATATTCACATATGTACTCCTATACCGCTTATCATCAGGTAGTGTGGAGAGCAGCTGAGCTTTTAATAAAAAAAAATTACTAGGGTTGGTACAAGATGTCTTCTCCATCTATTCTCCTGTTACTTATCAGATTACGCCTTATCTTCTCACATCAGAAACCACATATTGGTCTTCTTTGGTCTTCCTATCATTCAAGGTTGAGTACATTCATTCACATTCTTGTTATGACATTAATCTTTGCTCATAATTTCTCTTTTCAATGTAAATATTAACATTTCAATAAAAGAGGGCCTTTTTTTAGTTTCCACTATGTAGATACATACATAGATAAAATCACGACTGTAATCCCCGTAGGTGTAGACAGAGTCCAAGGAGCACTAAGTTCCTTAAGACCACATTTAGCCATACGAAAATTGGGTTTGGTCAGATGAAAAATCGTGAAAGAGCAGCAACAAGTGGCTAGCTCATCGCCCTTAGTCGCCTTTTACGACATGCTAGGCAAGAAAAGCAGTTGGTACATTCTTTTTGTGTCCCGGACCAACACGGGACTATGTAGATAATAATAATAATAATAAATAATATATATCCTCAGACGATCACGCCTATCAACTAGTCCCATTTTAAGCAACTCAATGCTGCTTGTGTTACGATACTAGATGACGGACAAATATATTTAATAGATAAATGCATATTTATATCCTGAATATATATACATATATATAAACATCCAAGCTGGAGAACAAATGTCTGAAAATTCATCACCCAAACACTTGCCTCCACTGGGGATCGAACCCAAGACCTCTCGAGATGGCGACGCCTTGAGACCGGCGTACAGACCACTCGACTACGGAGGTCGTCGGAGCGGAGGTCGTAGATAGATATATATAATAGACGAAGACATTTCTTTTTGTCACTAGATATGATCGAGGCCCGCTTTTAGCCCACATCCCTTGTATATGGTGCTTGTTACCGAACATTTAATGAGAAATGTTTCTTATTTGCAGGTGTGCAGAGTCTGTCTTGCCACTGGCACCAAAATGTTTAACATTTATAAGAACAATTTGCAGAAATGGTTCGAACAAGTTACAGGAATAACGGTAAGTAATGAACAGATGAAGCAATGATTTATAGAGGAAATTTAGAACCTAGAATGAACCAATTTAGAAGAATTTTAATTTAGATGAATTTAGATGAATGAATATAGAAGAACCTGTAATGTATCTTTACATCTCTCATGTTCGGTAAGTAGGTCCTTAATACCCCCAGATGCGGGTTGTAAGTGATCAATTACCGCCCTAGGTTAATAATGTTGCTAGAAACGCCCTAGGGCGGTAAGTAATTAAAAAAAAAAACTCTTTCAAAAAGTTCGCGTACATCTAACCATCTTACTGGCACTAGACATCATGCATTCAGCCCAATGACAAAAGAGGTCGCTTCGCTATTTTCATCAATTTTGAATATCGAACGGCGAAGCTAAATTTAGTTCTTGAAAATAAATTTATTTATTCTTGTAATGCCTTTTTTTCCACTTACCTCACAATCGAGATGTAAAGCAGAGTAGTTAGCTCGGGTGTAAGCATCAATTGCACCCTCGAACTATAAGCGCCCTCGCTGCGCTCGTGCGCCTAAATATCTCGGGCTGCAATTGATGCCTTACAGCCCTTGGCTACTAATATACTATTAAGATACATTGACTGATTATGTACCTAAGAGACATCATTTGAGCTCCGTAGCGTAGTGGTTAGTATGTACGCTTTGGTTTTCTATATCTAAAGCTAAGCTAAACTAAGCTGCCTTCGCCATGGTCAGGATTGGATTGATGAGCAAAACTTTGTGATCTCAAAATCCTCCGTGCTTCGGAAGGCACATTAAACCGTTGGTCGCGGTCTCTATAACAACCGATATATCCACCATGTAACGGCCCATACTCCTCCGGTGTTTTTCTATGAGGAACGCCTGTGACTATATAGCAGTGGGATCGAACCAGTGATTCCCGCGGACCCTCGAACGAGCCCCGACGTCCCAACTTGGATACCGTTGCCGTTGTATTTATTCTAACTCAATCTCTCTTTCTAGCTATTCGAAAAGGAGAAGCTCCCGCACAGGCTATGCTTCGAATGCGTCCGGTGCATGGTAAACTGCGTCAAGTTCCAACAGAAGAGCGTCCGCGCAAACCGGCTTATGTTTGAACTGATCGAGTTAGAAGGCGTGGTAAGGTTTTGATTTCTGATGTCTACTTGAGTTGAGTTGATGAAAAAGTGGTACTAGTGAAAGAATTTGGTTATTTGGGATCTGTATTTACGAGAGATGGAAAGTGTGACAGTGACAGAGAAACAAGTGAAAGCTGGTAATATAGTGAATGGGGTTATGCATGCTTTAATGAGCAGTCAGATGCTCTCTGAAAAGGCACGACTAGTGCATCACGGTGTGCTAGTCCCAACACTGATGTACGGGAGTGAATGTTGGCTATGGGAGAAGAGATAAGAAAGTAGAAGCGTGTAACTCCAATGCTTCAATGCTCCAATCCGAAAATCCGTTCTGGGCCGTTGCTCTCCGCTCTCTCGTATGATACGGCTATACAATTAAGTCAGTAAATGTGTTGACATATTTTTCGATTCCCTTACATCATTTCGTAATACATTAATAAAAGAATTACCGCCATTGCGACATTCAGAGATTTTGTTCCAATAAGTAATAGGGTAAAAGTGGGAGAGATGCCATACTTTTTGTAGAAACAAGTAATGAATAAAAAAAATGCAACATAATCAAATCGTTTATTTTTTATTTTAAAGATACACTAAAATTGCGTGTTATAATAAAAATGTTTTTGTGTTTTGACATAAAATAAAAAAATGGAAAATAAAAGCAATGAAGTCGGCAAAGGGCCATCTCTCCCACATGGTGTGGGAGAGATGCCATGCCGTATGGGAGTGATGCCATACATGTCATCGTATTTTTTTTTGGTTCTTTTTGCGTAGTATTTCCCTTCCACAATTATTGCAATGCGGAGAATACATTGTGCATGACTCATGAAGCCATTTTAAGCACGAAGAACTCTTAATCCAATCTGTTTTCTTCTTTGTTATGTGGTACCAGCACTCAGTACCAGTCCCAGCACTCAGTGCACACATTATGATCATCTTCAATGGGGCTGGATGCAATATGTTGAGAAGATGAGGATGCTGATTTTGCGCCAACCAGCTTGCGTTTTTTAGCCGCTCCTTTTATTAGATCCAGATTAGATGTTTTCTTGTTTACATTAGACCCATTAGGCAAGCCATCAGAAAACTCCGATTTTTTATTGACGCCTTTCATTATTAACACTGGAGGTAAAAAATGGCCTTCAGCATTACAGCACGCAACCAAAGAGATTGTTTCTCCCTTCTCACGAGGCGTTATGATATGAACGTCCTTAGCTCCTTTGGCAGTTAAAACTTTTCCAGGTTTATTTATTAATTGTATGCCACTCTCATCGACGTTGAAAATATTTTCAGGTTTATTAGTCAAACCATTTTTTACCATTTCATCTTCAAGTAGTTTGAAAAATGCACTTACTTCTTTCCTGTTCATACCCTGAGCTCTTGCAAGTGAAAGACCTTCTGCTTGACGTACTGAGATATCTTTATTTCTCTCTAGAAAGGACGTCAGCCAATGTTGCCCTGCCTTTTCTTTTTCTTTGGAAAATTTATGTTTGATTCCAAGCTTCTCGGCAAATTGATAGGCCAGAGAACGAATTGTACTCCTGTCGGGTGCAAAGCCAGCATTGGCTAGGCGTTTAATGTAAGTTGCTAATCTTTTTTCGTTTTCTGTTCCGAGTGATGCTAGACAAACATGTAATATTATATTAGTTACCATACTATTACCATATATTATATGCAAGAATACACAAACAACATAAATGTTTTATTATAAATACCTTGTGGACCTAATCCTGCTTTTGTAGTATTGCCGGACTTGATGCGCCTAGATAAGGTACGAATAGGTATCCCATAGCGTCTTTGGACCTCATTTTTCGATATTTCACCTTTTTTTACTTTTTCTATGGCCAAAATTAAATTTTCTTCTGTCCACTGCCCTCTGACCACTTTATGATTCCTTACATATTTTCTAGGCATCCTTTTAACAATAAAAAATATTCGATAGATTACACAATGATAACAATTTTGCAAAGGGTGGCATCTCTCCTCATATCGAGGGAGAGACGCCATGCAGGTAAAAAAAAATTGAGTGCTTACAGATATGGCAAAAGTTAATTTAAATAAGTTAAAAACAAACAAAACAATTTATTAAAACCACTTCTTACCTTACTGTGTCTATATTTTACATGCAACATTCACTGAAATCGTATCCAAACAAAATTTTCGTCAAAAAAAATACGCACTAAATAAATCTTTCCTTCACAAACACATCCAAACTCAGGCGCAGCCAAACAGGCACTGACAAGTTTTACTGAGTATGCTGTGAGTAATTAAGCGCAGTGAGAAATATAGATATCTCTTTCCCACATATCGAAATAGCGAAGGTATGGCGTCTCTCCTCATATGGCGTCTATCCCACTTTTACCCTATGGTGTATGTATATATATCACAATTAAAATGTTTAGTGTAATATTAAGTATTTTTGAAAACGCACATTAATAACGCATGCGGTGTTTGTCTGTAATTAGTAGCATAATTACATCTAAGCAATATTGTATGTATTTATATGTTATAAACATTGTGACTACTGTTGACAAACCTAATAAATAAATAAATAGAATGCGGTAGAAATGAGAGCTTTGAGAAGTATGGCTGGAGTAAAATTGAGTGACTGGATATACAATGACTATGTTCGCATGTATGTGTAATAAGTCTGTATGTATGTACTTCAGTACAGTTAGAGAGGGAGGGCTATACATCCCACATAACGCGATCCCTTTCGGAGTTGCTAGAGTCATCAGCGTAGATCTGTAGGCAAAATTACTCATAGCTTCTCGCTTCCGCGCGAACGAAGAAACGAGAGGCAATGACGATTTTTGTCTCTGGGGACTTTCTCTCCGGCCCGTGCTAGGCCTTCAGCTTGAGCACGGTTAGAAAGGGATGGCGGTATGGGGAGATGAATTTCTTAATATAGTGCGCGCGGAACTAGTTGGCCGCGCATAAGTGAGCGGTGGGACGGAGAGGCGGGGGCGCTTGTTGTCATTACTCAGTTCGGCGCCGCACTTCGCGACGTTAACACGCATTGAAAGTTCCGGCTTCTTTAAACAAAACGCACATGAGATTGCAATAGCGAGATGAGTCGCCGCCAAAGGCGCGGCCAACGTACTCTGCGCGCTCTATAACGGTACTCAAGCCGAGGTCTACTCCCGAGTTTGGTTCTGTTATACGGGCCTAAGAGCCCTATATGGCCTAGAGCACCAGCCTTGGCGATGTGTGAACCCCTTTACGCAGAGGTTCACACTTCACCTTGTCTCACTAGATTTCTAATTTTATTTAAATACTATCAGAGCCAGATTTCGTACGCGGTTACTATGTTTTTTAACAATCCCACGGGAACCCTTAAATTGTATAGTGTTAATAATATCTAAGATGTTGACTAGGGATATAAGGAATCATCATGCAAAATTTCATTGAAATCGGTCCAGTCATTTCAGAGATTAGCCCGTACAAACAGACACAGATTAATTTTTGGTCTTTTCCGTCTTTTTACGCCCCCCTGACTTGGTTTAAAGCATTTTTTTCTATGTACAGACATTCGACCGCTACAGTTTTGTTATATAATAGGTTGGGGAAAAAGTTTTTTCGCATTTTTTAAGAAAATTCAAAACATTTTTTAAATAGTTTATTTACATTTAACTAAAGTATGTAGGTACCATTTTGTTCGATAACTTTTTGCCATCTTGTAGGTAGGGACATGATCCCATTGCTATAGAAATTTTGGGACTTCTGGTCAAAATACCGCGACAAGTGGTTGTGGCAGTCCTCTCGTGATGTTAACCTGACACTGCCTAAAGAATTCTGAAGAGACCGAAACAGGTGGAAATCTGAAGGTGCAAGGTCAGGACTATACGGCGGATGCATTAACACCTCCCAGCCAAACTCTCTTAATTTTTGCTGAGTGGCTAAAGATGTGTGAGGTCTAGCGTTATCATGATGAAAAACCACACCCCTTCTGTTGATTAATTCCGGCCGCTTTCTCTCAACTTCTTGCTTTAATCTCATCAGTTGTTCGCAGTAGAGTTCAGAATCGATGGTCCTGCCTGGTGGTAACAGCTCATAATGAATAATGCCCTTCCAATCCCACCACACACACAGCATCACCTTGTTGCGAGTTAACCCGGGTTTCGCCACAGTCTGTGAAGCCTGACCGGCCTTTGACCACGACCTTTTTCGCACGTTCTTGTCGTACGTGATCCACTTTTCATCACCAGTTATCAGCTTCTTCAAAAATGGTTCGGTTTCATTACGTCGTAATAAAGAATCACAAATGAGTACACGGTTCATTAGGTTTCTTTCAGTGAGCTCGTGAGGTACCCAAATGTCGAGCTTTTTTGTGTACCCAGTTTTTTTCAAATGCGCCAAAACTGTTTTGTGGTCAATTCCCAGTTCTTCAGCTACGTCGTAACTACTGACATGCCGATCTTGCTCCACTTTTTTAAAAATGGCATCCATTTTATCTGTAATAGGGCGACGTGCATCTTTGACATCAAAATTTCCGGATTGAAAACGCTTAAACCAAATTTGTGCTACTCTCACAGACACTGCACTAGGTCCATAAACATCGCAAATTTTTTTCGCGGCTTGCGTTGCATTTTACCTTTTTTGTAGTAAAATTTTAAAATGTATCGAATTTCTTCATTAGATTCAACTCATCTTGGCGGTACGAAAAACAAATGAAAATTACATATTTTCCTAATTTGAAATTGGAATTATGTTCTTTAAAATTTAAACTTTCAATGATACCTCAAACCAGCCAGATACAAATAGTATAGCCAAAGAGATTTTATTACAAGTTTATACATACTATAATGCGAAAAGACTTTTTCCCCAACCTAATATATAGATATGGCTATTTCAGCAGATTAAATGATCTTGTGTTTATGGTACCACATTTCTCACTCTGCCGTTCCGTATACTCGGCTGCGCATCTTCTTTTACCGGTTATATCAATGCAAACTCCTTTCTCCCTCTTCAGCGTCCCCATCCGACTCCGCGTCTTTTCACACACACCGGCTCGGAGCTTTTTACTACATTTAAAATAGAGCTTCGAGTTATTGTTATTGGGAATGGAAACAAAAGAAGCGGAACGTTAAAATAAACCTTATTAATAACCCCGAGCCGATCAATGTTACACGCTTTTTCTCTGTCATCTATAGGTACTCCCAGATAGAGTAATGTTTTACGTTTAAAAACAATCTTGACTGTTTTTTCTATCACTTACGCTGATTCACATCCAACCTACTTTTGTGTGACATCAAAATATATTTTCAGCTTTCATACGAAAATATTCAAAAAATTAACCGGAAAGGACATCTTCTCACATCTAACTTAAGAATAAAACGTTTTGGTGTGGACCATTTTGATTTTCACATCACTGAGGTAGAAGATGATGTAAATCAGGAAGAAACTCCTGAAGAAATAAGAATAAATGATGCAGCTGATTATTTGGATGAGGTTGAGGTGGAGGAAACAGCTGAATACTTGGAGGAAATCGAGGATCAAAAAACAGCTAATTATTTAGAGGATATCGAGGACGGAGAATGGAATGAAGTGAAGGATTCTGACGATTTCCTTGTTTATGAATTCGATGATGACAAAAGTGATGTTGAAGTTATAGCATTCGATAAAGCTTACTCAGCTGAAGACAGTCTACCGTTAGAACCAATTGAAACAAAACAAGATGTAGTTATAGTAAAGGATACGATGAAAGTGGAAAGTGAAGGTAATCTGGAACCGGAAGAACCGAAAATAGATACAGGAGAAAAACCTGCCTGTGATAATTTCATTGACTTTTTCACTCTTCATCATTTGACTATGGAAGAGCAGTTGGCGGATATGGAGAAGAGGAAAGACAGTTCGAATTATAAGAATAGCGTTTTTAAGTGTCCAGATTGCTACAAAGGGTTTTTAGATGTAGACACTTACGGTTCCCACAGGCTACGACATACTAAAGTGAGTAAATTCAGTCAAACTAAAAGTGACTATATAAATCTTTTGTGGTCTAAATTTGTGTTGGTTTTGATTATTGTGCGAAACACGATGCGCGTGGATCGTGCGACTGCACGTACATTGCTTGACTTTATCATCTGTTATGGCCAGAAATAAATGAGTCCTCGACAACTTGTGGAACATAAGCTAGTTGGCCCTTTTTTATTGGTCTCCAAATGACTCATTACTGTTAGCCATTACCATAAAATCAATATAAATTTTATAAATTTTAAATTATATATTACGTTTTTGCATAACTTTCAAAAACGCCTTCGGCCTTGATGGTCTGCATGCACGCATGCGTGACTCAGACATGCTTGATTGGTTGCGACTGGTGTTTGACGGATTTTGACCATACGTAGTAATTGCTTACATGATGCGTTACTTCACTAATTTCACGAACATGGCGGATAGCGTTTTTGGCAGATGAAAAAAAATAAAAATAAAACATGTTTAAATTGAATTTGCACAGCAATCCCTTGTTTATATTTATTGAACTTTGTATATTTCGGACCCTTGTACTAAATATTATGTGAATCAAACATTATTTTCGTAGCTTTTGATATGAGTCAACTAGCTCATTACGAAACTAATTTTATTTAAATAGCGACACAATTTTTATCTGTCATTTCATTTTTAAATGTCATCTGCCTAGTCTTTTGTTGTATAATCTTCCGAGTATAATCATTTAAACTTTCCACATTTGTACCCAATACATATTAAACACCCGAGACTGGGGACCATGCCTGTAATGGCACAAGCAAACACCATCGGGAATCGAACCCAGAACCTCGAGACGGAGAGACCAAGAGAGCTTGCAAACACTCGATCACGGACGTCAAATTATGTTTTTTACAGGAATACGGAGACTACGAATGCGGCCTATGTAAAGCACGTTTTAAAACACGGAGACGGCTTCGCATTCATTTATACAGCCATTCCCGACGATTTTCATGTAAAATGTGTAACTTCGAGACTATGGTTCGGGGGGTAGCCAAGCGACATAGGGAATGGCACAAAGGAATCATATATCCGTGTCCGCACTGTGTGGAAACTTTTGTGTGAGTTTTAGCTTTTTTGTCAGATTAACACGAACTGTCTTTATTAATATTATACAGGTTACTCATAATGAATCAACTTCCTCGTAGAATAGTTAGGCAGTGTGAGTGATGGTATGTAGCCTATAGCCTTCCTCAATAATGATGCTATTCAACACTGAATGTTTTTTTCGAATTGGAACAGTAGCCTCAATTGGTGGAGTTGAAAATTTACTCCTACTCTATTATTAGAAGCAAAGTTCATAGTGGCGTTATATTGTCCTTTACTTGTCTGGGAGGCGTTATTTAAATTTTTAACGTTTACCCGCAGGCACCCATTCCCATGGGAATATCGGAATACAAATTTCGGTTAAATTGGTTAAGTAGTATTGACGTGAAAGCTAGACAGACAGACAGAGTTACTTTCGCATTTATAATATTAGTAAAGATTATTTTTAATGTATCAACAACACCGCAAGACGAGGCAGCTAACATCGTAAATAACAGCACTTGTCCTAAGAGTTTTACCATAACTCAATACATGATGATACAGAATGATTTTACAAGCTTATAATGTGCTGTCGTGTCATTAGTAAGTATATGTTCCGTTCATACGAAAAGACGGACACGCTATACGACAGAGCGAAGAACATTCAGAAATTGAAATTTATTTCTTTATGAAAGTAAAATGTGTCAAATTATTAATAGTCGTAGAACAAATTTTGTTATTCATAATGTTAGCTATCAAGTATTACGAAGTTGTTGATTCATAAGAAATAAATCTGTATGAAATGAAATGAAATCATTTATTTTTCAATTAGATTTACATGAAATACTTCTGCACGTCAATATTTTTTTCCTACTAGCACTTCGACGCGAATGGCCTGTTGAGAAGTGCCGCAGGAAACTCAACAGTTAGCCTTTTTTAAACAGCCATAATAACAAAAGGAATTAAGAACATTTTAAATATTGTAAAATAAGTATGTGCAGAGGAGCAAATTATAGTAGCCACGAATTTTTATCTTTAAAATAATCTTCTATCTTATAATACCCCTTTTTCATTAAACAGCTTTTAACAGTTGACTTAAATTTATGCAGGGGCAAGTCAATAAAACTTTGTGGCAGCCTATTATACATTCTTATGCTGATTCCTATAAAACATTTAACAGTCTTGTGAAGTCTGAGGCTTGGAACGGCGAGCTTATGCTTATTTCTGGTGTTGAGGCTATGGCAGTCACAAATTTTAAGGAAAGTATCATAGTGTTTACGTACATACTAAGGTTATTATTGAACTCGACTGTAAGGTTAAAGTATATGGCACGAATGGCTCTCTTTTGAAGTACAAAGATAGTCTGAATGTCAGCAGCGGAGCCCCACAACAGTAGACCATACGACATTACGCTGTGAAAATGGCTAAAATAAACTAATCTCGCCGTTTCAACATCAGTGAGCTGCCTTATTTTTCTAACTGCATGCGTAGCTGAACTTAGTCTTCCTGCTAGAGCCCAATGTGGATCCCAATACAGTTTAGAGTCCACAGTAATTCCAAGAAAAGTTGTAGTCTTAATTATTTCTATAAGTTTCTCCTTTATACAAATTTAAGTATCGATCTGCTTTACGTTAGCCAAACAAAATTTTATACATTTTGTTTTCTTAGAATTAAGTGCAAGGTTATTAATATTGAACCAATGCAAGACTTGCGAGAGAGCATTGTTTACTTCGTCAGATACGTTATTGCGTCTGTCAGTTTTGAAAATCAAAGAAGTGTCATCAGCAAACAAAACTATCTCACAAAGGTCTTTAGCAAAGAAAGGCAAGTCTTTAATATATATTAAAAATAATAAGGGGCCCAATATAGAGCTCTGGGGCACTCCCATATGCAGAGGCGCGCCGGAAGAATTAGTACCATTTATGTAAACTTTTTGTATTCGATCCGTAAGATATGATTGTATAAGGCGTATAGCAGTTTCCGAAGCTCCATAATGTTTCAATTTTACTAACAAAATTTGGTGATCCACACAATCAAACGCCTTTGAAAGATCGCAGAAAATACCTATTGCATCTTGCTTGTTCTCCCATGCGTCAAATATATGTTTGATGAGTGCGACGCCCGCATCCGTAGTACATCTATTTTTAGTGAAACCAAATTGCTTTTCATGTAATAATTTGCTTACGTTAAAATGTAATAGCAACTGATTAAATATAATTTTTTCAAAAATTTTACTAAGTGCAGGTAGAATAGAAATTGGTCGGAAATTTGATGGATCACTCTTATCGCCTGCTTTAAATAGTGGAATGATTTTACTATGTTTCATCAAATCAGGGAACTGTCCTTCATCAATACATTTATTGAATATATATGCTAAATGAGGTGATATTTCATTTATTATTATTTTTAAAAGGTCTGTTGATATATCCCATAGATCTTTTGTTTTTTTAATATTAAGTTATTTTAAGGTTTGGAAAATATCAAGTGGATTTAACGTGATTAAAGTTAAAAGTATTTTCACATATTTTAATACTTGACTCAAGTAATGATTTAGCATGATCAGTACTAGAATTTATGAGTTTTGTGGTTGTGACTGCTATATTAGAAAAGAAAGATTCAAACACGTCGGCTACATCTTTATTTGTGCTTTTATATTTTGTCAGACTAACACAAACTACAGGGTGAAATTGAAATCATTCGAAAAATTTTTACAGAACATTCAAAACGTTATAATAATCGGTATAATAACATTAAAAATCGCAATTAAACAATATGTAAGAAAATACAATATCGCAATTATTAGTTGCAGCTGTCGCGCTGTGTTATTGAATGAAACACCTGTACATTTGTAAACAAAAGTGCGAATGGAATTTAATGTAATATTTTTGTTATATAAAGTTTACATGTAATTTTTTATGGTTTATGTTTTTAATATGTATATTTATCAGTTTCGAGTAAAAGCAACTGAAAATTTTGATATATTTTTTTACACTAGATTTTTTTTCTCCCTCACAAATATAATGTTTAATAGCACTAGAACCCCCCATTAAAATTTGTCTATTATTTTCGATTTCACTCTGTAGATATGAAAAATCTTATCGCGGAAATGTGGTCTTTATTCTAGTAAACTCTCGTCATACATGAGCCATTTACGTATAAAGCACCCTTCCGATTTCGTCTGTGACCTGTGCGGGTTTTCCTTCGTCAGCGAGAAGGGACTAAGGCTGCATAAGATTCTGAAACATAGACTACAGGATTTATCTGTAAGTATAAGCTTATAATCCATACATAATCGATATTCCACTGGACAAGCGATCGAGTTTTGGAATTCCGTACCCTATTATATTAGAACTGCTATTTCTAAGTTTAACTATTTATTAAGTTATATGTAATTTTATTTAATATAAAATTGATAAATATTAATTCACCACCGTCACCAGATCTCTGCTTTGCTTTGCCTGATGGTTGACTGTTAGAGAGCGATATCGTTAAGTCCGTCATGTGTACATTTTTTTTGTAATGACATTAAAGCATAAATAAATAAATATATAAATAACATGTTATACAATACATATAATCACGACTATTATCCCCTAAGGGTAAGTCAGAGACAAAAGCAGTCCATTGCCATAGTCCGCGCTTCACCAAACAGTGACTGCACTCAGCGTGACAGGTGGTGAGCCCGTCGCCGCTATAAGCTATTGGATGTTGTGCAGGTCTAAGTCGATTCGTCGCCTTACAATGTAGACGCGTATTTACAAAGTTATGTAATATGTTTCGTATTCTGGCTGCAGACAGAGTAAAAAGTGATAATTCCATCTTTTCAGATACCAGAAGACGGTCCATTCTGCGACTTGTGTAACATTCGTTTTGTCAACGTCGCAGCTTTGAACCAGCACTTGGGTGTCTCGCCGAAACACACAGCCGAGGGCTCACTAGTGCGGAATGATCCCAACGCTCATAAGGCCACTCGTAGCTTGATAAAAGAGCCTATACCTTGTGAACAGGTAGGGAATTTGGTATTTGAAAAAACCGGCATTTGATTCGCGGACTTATGCTGCTTAATTTTGGACTTATTTATACGTGTAAATGTCAGAAGATATTTATTTATTTATCTTTATTTCGAGTGTGGACTACAACTGGACAACTACCGCGCTTACTCCCATCACTTTAGAAGAATGCATCCGGGCGAGAATCGAACCAAGTACTCCGACATGAATAAACATCACATGTGCGAGCAGTGTGGGAAGATGTTCCAGGTAAGACGACAAGTGTTTTCTTCTTCTCTGTTATTTTTCATTGTACAGGGTGTGAAATATGAATTAACAATATTTTTCATATTATTAATGGGCACTGGCCTTCGCAGAAATGATATGAGGAGGACGGACCGTCAAACAAACACTATGTCATCAATTTATTACGTTTTGCTCTATCTGTCGTAAGTACCTGTTGAAATCATACTGCGTAAGATTGTTGTGGGGTGTAGGAAATCGCCGCCGCATCCTCAGCGAAAAGGGAATATCTTCCGCCGAGCTTGGTGTACGCTCGGGGACCGCCGACCAACTGTTATTCGTTGGAACTTGTATATATTAGGTCCTTACCTATGAAATTGGTGTTTTGTATGGAGATTTTGGGGATGTCTGCATTTTACATACTAACATTTTATCAGTTTTCTTCACAACGACAAACCCAGACATAATAATATTTGGCATGTATCATTAGACAAGCTTAAGCAATATGTGTGTGAACACGCTTGATAAAAATTATTCATCGTTTTTATGTTAATGCAAATCAAATGATGTATTCGGGAGGCAGTTAAAAATAATTGTCAAGGTGTCTAATTTTAACACAATTAAACTTACAAAAAATTATCAAATTAAATAATACGAGCTCAAATATGGTCTATTTTTAGAAGAGGCAATTATTTTATAAGAATGTTCTGAAACTTAATAGTTACGGACAAATTGCTAAGACAATAAAAACACCAATTTCATAGGTAAGGACCCAATATATTAATCTATCTTGGAAACTCTGCCATCGTGATTCAGACTCGCCAATCTTGTATTCGCCTTATTGTTTTATACAGTGGGTCTAGTTTTATCGTGACTCCAATAATATTTATTCACTTACTTTTCACTGATCAGCCATTTCTTGATTGAAAATATGCTAGAACAAAATCAATTATCTTATCTTTATGTAAAAACGATTAATGATAGAAGCAGCAATGGACCAAGAATGCTACCCTGAGGCACTCCCATGATCTCACTCGGCTAGGTTTGTATAAAAGCTCAGAGTAACTACTCTGAGGAATACTGCCATCCCTTAACAAAAACCACGCTAATAGTTGTTTTTATTTGTGTTAAACTAAGTCAAATGCTTATGACATGTCGAAAAAAATAAATCAACTGTATTCCTCCTCCTCTTCCTCATGCTCACTTCCGCAACAACCCTACTAATTAATTTAATAAGAATATTTATTCAGATTATACATCGTGTGTAGGTATATTATATTCTATATTCATAAATATAATGGTTATTTATATCTTTTAGTGTAATTATTAGTGTAAATTTCTCAGTATTCTATTTTTGTTGGTTTTTCAACTTCTATTGTACCGTCGTTTTAGCTCTCTTCACTCCGCTTTCCGGTTGGCATTAAGTCCGCCTTTGTACGTCGTACATAAAGATTAAATAAATAAATAAATTATAAGAAGTATCTTTTGGCGTGTACTTTGGGAGCAAATAAAATGATGATAATATTTTTAAGACTTTTATTTTACTTTAAAACTTTAAAATATAATCAACTTAATCACCTGCCCACACTGTCGAAGAAGAGGGGGTTGCCATAGTTAACATTTAAACAATTACTATAAAAAAATATATTTTGCCATTTGAACAGTATCTGCGCTAATCTTAAGAAATACTGGCCCGATTTGAAAAAATCTTCTAGTGTTAGTTTATTGAGGAAGGTTAAGCTATATAACATCACGCCAAGACCAATACACCAATAAATAATGTTTCAAAGTCGGGCTTCCTTTCCTTTTGAGAGCTTCCACTGCGTCGCCGCGGAAACGGATAGTTTCGCAAAAAATTTCCTCTTGAGCCTACAAAACGAGACGATAGAAACATATATTGTTCGCGATCGCCGGCGTTCGATTGGCTTTTAAAGAGTTAAGGCACACGAGTAGAGGCCCTACAAGAAGTCCTCTGATTGAACTGCCTAGGATGTATAAGATATTCCGAGTTTGGACTGTTTATCTTTCATCCGGGTCTAGAATGTGCCTTACGGGATGTCTGCTTCTGTCGAAAATTCGCAAGAGCACAAGTGGTGCAGCGTTTCACGCTCTAGTTCACTGAATCTACAAACAGCTGTTTTTCTTTTCAGAGCACTACCCACCTAAAAGAGCATTCTTATGTGCACACTGGCGAACGCCTGTTCAAGTGCGAGACGTGCGATAAATCCTTTTTCACGAAGTTACACCTCATGATGCATAAACGCGTCCACAGCGAGCAGAGGTCCACCCCCTGCGATGTCTGCGGCAAGCAATTTAGCTCGTATAGCAACCGGTCCAGGCATATGCTTGTAAGTATTAGCCCCTTCGAACATAACGTACATACATACAATCACGACTATTAGACCTAAGGGTTAATAATAGCTTAATTAACCTCAGGTAATTGAAATCACTGACACTAAAATTGACATTTCAAACTGTCAAAACACTGACTGATAAAAAAATGGACTATGTGTAGCAATGTGACCCACCTCCCTTTATTCCCAGATACACAAAGGTGTTAGGCCGTATAAGTGCGAGTTCTGCGACAAGGCGTTCATACTCCCGAGTGAGAAGCGAACGCATATAGCGCATAAACATCTGAAGAAGCCGTGGCCCAAACGGAATAGGGAAAAGCGGGTCCCGAAGGAAAAACAGGTGACACACATTTATAATAACTTTCACGGAAGATCTATAGATTCATGTGACGACTGTCAAATACATATAAATTTCGAGTAAGTTTTCTTTAAACTGTCTTTGTGTTTGTGGCGATCACATGTGGTTTCTTTCCTAATATAGTTCTACGGCTATTTTAGGGCTTTCTTTCGTGGTTTTGGGGTTTTGGTGCGTGGTGCTCGTCTAGTAGTTAATTTTGTGTTCCAGACTAAGTTTTGTAAGTCAAATATTTTGTATGCGGCATCTGCCGGGCGACCATGGAGGATGATGATAGGAGCCTATCATTGCTAATTAAGGTCTCATGACAACAGAGTCGAAGGCCTTGGATAAGTCACATAAACCTCCCAGCATATTTTGAGTTTTCTTTCCCACGCATCAAATATGTCTTAACAGCGCTATTCCAGCATCGGTAGTGGAGCGACCTTTAGTAATTGTTTATCATGAAAAAGACTGTTTAAATAGGCTAGTTGACTCATATCAGAAGTAATGAAAATAATGTGTCATTCACAAAGTATTTAGTACAAGGGTCTGAAATATACCAAGTTCGATGAAATTATATAAGGGGTGGCTGTAAAAATTCAATTTAAATATGTTTGATTTTTACTTTTTTTTTTCATCTGCCAAAACGCTATCTACCATGTTAGTGAAGTTTGTTGAGTAACGTTTCATGTAAACAATTACTACGCATGGTCAAAATCCGTCAAACGCCAGTCGCAACCAATCAAGTATAACTGTCGGCTATGTCACGCATGCGTATTAATACAATAATCGTGACGCTACAGCACAGATAGGTAATTCATAGACCATCAGCACAGACAGCGTTTTTGACATTTAAACAAAAACGTAATTTATAATTTAAAATTTATTGTGTTGTAGGCCTCAAAAAAATTGTATAATTTTTTACGGTGATGGCTATCAGTAATTAATAATTTGGGGCCCAATAAAAAAAGGGTCAACTAGCCTATTACTAGACTAAGGGTCGGCAGAATTGAAATCGATCTAAAATTGATTTTGCGAGCCTTTATTGTACTGTCGTGACATTTGTAAGTCTATGTTTCATTCAAATGCGGTAACGCGCGCGTTTATTTACCTCATTATTGCGAAGCGATGCGCACAGAGATAAGAAAATTCAGAAGTGTGTGTGATAATGTGTCTCTTTTATCAGGTCGCAGTAATAACCGAGCAGTTACCTGAAACTGAGGTGGATGTATAACCTATGCTGCAGTGTGAAGAGTCCAGATATCTACGGCTAGTGTAGAAAACAAATTATCCAATATGCATGATTTGAACGTTCGGACGCAACCTGTATATTGAATTATGGTTAAAAGAAAAATATTTTTTTATTAATTATTGTAAATAAAGGAATATGATTACTGCAGTAGTAATTATTAATAATTTAAGAAAACCTTTGAGTACTTATTCAACTAACCCATCATAATAGTGTAAAAGTCGACTAACAGAATTTGTAATGCAATAATAACACTACATGGATATTGGCACATAAGTATTAGGTCCTTACCTATGAAATTGGTGTTTTGTATGGAGATTTTGGGGATGTCTGCATTTTACATACTAACATTTTTTGAGTTTTCTTCACAACGACAATTCCAAAGATAATAATATTTGGCATGTATCATTAGACAAGCTTTAGCAATATGTGTGTGAACACGCTTGATAAAAATTATTCATCGTTTTTTTGTTAATGCAAATCAAATGATGTATTCGGGAGGCAGCTAAAAATAATTGTCTTTGTGTCTAATTTTAACACAATTAAACTTACAAAAAATTATCAAATTAAATAATACGAGCTCAAATATATGGTCTATTTTTAGAAGAGGCAATTATTTTATAAGAATGTTCTGAAACTTAATACTTACGGACAAATTGCTAAGACAGAATAAAAACACCAATTTCATAGGTAAGGACCCAATATAATCAAATGTAGGTAACACTTGCTACTCGTTTGTGCCATCACGAAACGCTTAAGAAATTAAACACTACCTACGTTTTGTTTATACCTTTTGGGCGACTTTGAAAGATTGGTACTATAAACAGGATACGTTTTGGGAATTTGACTCTTCAAGAAATGGACATTCCGGGAATTGGACTTTTTGAAATCGTTTAACATTCTGAATTTAAAGGGATCATTCATAAAGTCTTAATATTTGCAACTGCGCGCTCCTGGGAATGCTCAGATCAGTTATTTATGGTGTTTCACAAGGCAGTGTTTTGGGCGCTCACAGCATGCGCTTATGCAGCAGAAGCGTTCAAGTGGGATTAAGCAGGCTCAATATGAATGAACAAAACAACGTTGTGTTATTATTAGCGCATTTGTTAAGTTATATTTCTCAGTCTTTTGTATTTTATTACGCCAAAACACATGAAAATATATTGCTTGTATACACGTGCAAAGGCGAAGCAGGTAACTAGTATCAAATATAGATTGGTCTCTTAAGGTCCAGGCTTATTCAAGCGTTTAGACTACGTTCAGGGCACATTCCAGTAAACAAGGCTTACTTTTTAATAAAGAAATGGCTATCCGCAATGTGTGAGAATTGCGGAGTGGTCACTTTTTGCTGGAGTGTGCTCTGAAAGATGGACTAAGAAAAAGAATGTCTAGAAATAATTTACATGGGGGGGACTGAATATTCTACTCTCGGAGCCACTGTCTGTAGCTGTTAGGATGTATGACTTTGCCCGTGCTTCTTTTAGAATAACGAAGCCATGGCGGGGTCCGGCATCCCAATAGTACTTATTTGCTTTCAACTATGAGGCTGAAATGGTCGCATATTGGCGGTCGAGGCCTCAACAAAATTAAGAAAATAAAATAGGGTTACATGGGGATACAGTATTAAAGCAAGCAAGGAAGCAATTTTTGGGCCGGCAAGGTGAGGGTGACTAGGGCTAGTATGTCAGTATGCTGCTCCAGCTATCTTCACATATGGACTCCTCTACTGCTTATCATCAGGTAGTGTGGAGTCATTTGTTGAGCTTTTTATATACATAAAAAACGTTAGAAAAACGTTTTACGTTAGATTTTGTATTTTCATTATATAAACGAGTATTGAAAGAATGTGGTTGCATGAACAGGATCCCTTTGTCTTGATTTTGAAGAAATGATTAGTGATAATACTACCAAATTTAGAATACTCTATTTTGACTGAAGCATATCAGTGCATCTCTTTTTAAAGCAACCTTTTTTTCTAGGAGTAAACAGAGAACGGATGTCTCTTGATACCACAGTTCTTAATTTTAGACATATTCTGTATTCTGAGGTTTTTGACAGCTTGCTTTGCTTGCTTGTATTCCTCTTGTGAATGTAAAATTTAGACGGATTTGGTTTATATTTTGTTTGAAAAGTATTCTGTAAATAATTATAAAATATCTTATTCGATTAGTTTTATAAATTCTCTTAATTTTCATTGAGAAGGACTCATTATTAAGCACCGACATGCATTCATGAGTCCTTTATTTTGGACTTCGATTAAAATCAGGTTTTGAGTTTAATTGAGTTTAACTAACAAATTTTAAAATGAAGTGTTCAGTGACGGGCTGCAATAATACATCTAGAACAAAAGGAATAACGCTTCATGTGTAAGTTTTTTTATTATTCTATTTTTATTTATTTATTTTGAGGTAAACAAGTACATAAAAAATTACAATAAAACACAAAAACAGATACATAAATCAGTGAAGTTTCCACAGACTTTTGCTTCAATGTATTTCTGTTATAAATTATTAATGTTTAAACAAAATGTTTGCATTTCTGATGAACTGCTGAACAGTGTCATGCTAATAAAACCTGTAAACAACCTATTCATAAACAATCTGTTTTTCATTTATGACTGGTCTTAACATGAGGCATTGAACATTTTTTTAGTACATTGTCAACTTTTTGCTTATCATGTATATGTCCCTCTTTATCAAGGGTAAGCCAATTATTATCAGGCAATTAAGAGTAATAAAATTTTCATGTTATTTTCAAACTCTGTGTTATTATAATACATACATAAATACTTACAATCGCGACTTTTATCCTCTAAGGCATAGGTTCCTGACATATTTTTTTTCATAGACCTTTTTCAAAATATATCTGGTTCCGATGGACCCCCTGCAGCTACATTTCTACTATATTCTCAAAACTTGGCAAAAATGTAAAGACAACAAAGCCCCCATCGAGTCTCCCTTGGACCCCTAGGGGTTCACCTGGACCACTTGGGAATGAATGCTCTAAGAGTTAGTCTGACTAGGCAAAAGCAGTGCCAATGTCCGCACTTCACCAAGCAGGTGGGCAGGCATATTATAATAGACTGCAATATTTTTAAGGAAGTAATTAAATATGCTGCCATTTAATTATTTGGTCAGCAACAAAAAGATATGCTGAAAAAATCATTAGGGCAGCAAACAAATATTTTGTCAGCAATACAATTATTTGGTCAGCAGAATAATTATTTGGTCAGAAGAATAACTAATGGAGCTGCAATATAATTATTTTGACAGCCATTTAAATGTTACCGGAAAATATATAAAATCATATAAAATCTAGGATCAATGGAAGATCAAGGATCAATTCCTAGAAAATGTATTCTGATAGACATTAGGGTAAGGTTATTTTTTATGACCCTTAAAAACAATATATTTTGTGTCATCACACCATGATATATTAAAAAATTTTGCAGCAGATAAAACAGCAGCCAACACAACCGCAGCCGCCAATTAGTTATTTTGCTGACAAATTAGAAATGCCTGCTGCCCATAAATTCCTGCCCAACTAGTTTTTTTTAGCTGACCAATTGTATATTTTCCTGACCAAAATTCAAATATTTTGCTGAACATTTAAATAACATCCAAATTTAATCATTTGTTTGTCTCCTGCCTGCTGGTCACAGGCCTTCCTTTTGGAGAAACATGAAGAGCATGGGCCATAACACCGCAATGCTAGCCCAATGCCGGTTGGTAGGTAAAACAGTTGTAATATCGACTGGGCCAATGGCTTAGCGAGAAGTTACAGATCACAAAGATTTTGTCCATCCAAGGCCAGACCATGGCGAAGGTAGCTTTGTACACCAACAACCTTCTCAAATTTATTACATTTTGGCAGATAAGATGTTTAGGTAGTTGGAATAAGGTTTAATAAAAAAAATGTGAAAAATTGTTGATAAAAATTGCCATAAACACTAAAAAATTCTACTCATATCCGGCTTTTTAGGGTCTACTCACCTATTCAGCTCTATTTAGCTTTTGTCTATAAAAATTGCTTGTTTTGAATGGAACTTATTCAGCTTCAGCTGTTCAGTCACATAATCATCTCATATAAAATCATGGTTTACATACAAAAATGCTGAACTAAGCTGAATAAATGTCTCTAGACCCTTAGGTAACTGATGAACTACTTCAGAGTCATCATCATCTTCATCAAGCTTTGCTCGTCCACTGCTGGACCTCCCCTAATGCACTCCACCTCATCCAGCCCACTCCGGCCAACCTATGAATATCGTCATCTGTCACAAGGCGTCATAATAGGTTGGGGAAAAAGTTTCTTCGCATTTTTTAAGAAAATTCAAAACATTTTTTAATATAGTTTATTTACATTTAACTAAAGTATGTAGGTACCATTTTGTTCGATAACTTTTTGCCATCTTGTAGGTAGGGACATGATCCCATTGCTATAGAAATTTTGGGACTTCTGGTCAAAATACCGCGACAAGTGGTTTTAGCAGTCCTCTCGTGATGTTAACCTGACACTGCCTAAAGAATTCTGAAGAGACCGAAACAGGTGGAAATCTGAAGGTGCAAGGTCAGGACTATACGGCGGATGCATTAACACCTCCCAGCCAAACTGTCTTAATTTTTGCTGAGTGGCTAAAGATGTGTGAGGTCTAGTAGACGTTATCATGATGAAAAACCACACCCCTTCTGTTGAATAATTCCGGCCGCTTTCTCTCAACTACTTGCTTTAATCTCATCAGTTGTTCGCAGTAGAGTTCAGAATCGATGGTCCTGCCTGGTGGTAACAGCTCATAATGAATAATGCCCTTCCAATCCCACCACACACACAGCATCACCTTGTTGCGAGTTAACCCGGGTTTCGCCACAGTCTGTGAAGCCTGACCGGCCTTTGACCACGACCTTTTTCGCACGTTCTTGTCGTACGTGATCCACTTTCCATCACCAGTTATCAGCTTCTTCAAAAATGGTTCGGTTTCATTACGTCGTAATAAAGAATCACAAATGAGTACACGGTTCATTAGGTTTCTTTCAGTGAGCTCGTGAGGTACCCAAATGTTGGAACTTTTTTGTGTACCCAGTTTTTTTCAAATGCGCCAAAACTGTTTTGTGGTCAATTACCAGTTCTTCAGCTACGTCGTAACTACTGACATGCCGATCTTGCTCCACTTTTTCAAAAATGGCATCCATTTTATCTGTTATAGGGCGACCAGAGCGACGTGCACCTTTGACATCAAAATTTCCGGATTGAAAACGCTTAAACCAAATTTGTGCTACTCTCACAGACACTGCACTAGGTCCATAAACATCGCAAATTTTTTTCGCGGCTTGCGTTGCATTTTTACCTTTTTTGTAGTACAATTTTAAAATGTATCGAATTTGTTCATTAGATTCACTCATCTTGGCGGTACGAAAAACAAATGAAAATCACACATTTTCCTAATTTGAATTTGGAATTATGTTCTTAAAAATTTAAACTTTCTATGATACCAAAACCAGCCAGATACAAATAGTATAGCCAAAGAGATTTTATTACAAGTTTATACATACTATAATGCGAAAAGACTTTACCTAAAACTTTAGGGTATAAATAAAAAAAATGTTTTCAGGTTCCCAAACGAGCCGGAAATTCGTACTGCGTGGATAAAGGCCTTACACATGAAGAAGGTGGATTCTATGTGGAAGAGAGCTGTGTGCTCAAAGCATTTCCTTTTAGAAGACTTTATTGTGATGAAGAATGGGTTACGTGGAGTCAAAGATGATGCGGTTCCTTCTGTAAATGTATGTAGACAATTACACTTACTTTTAATACTACCTCGCAATCTAGCTATCATTATAAATAACCATGACTTTTGATAATTAGACACATTTCACTTTCATATAAAAATAAACATCAATTTCTGAATGTTTTTAGGTCTGTGTCGCTTTTTCTTATGAATGGAACATAGACTTACTAATGTCATGACAGTACATTGTAAGCTTATAATATCATTTTTTATTAATGTATTGAGTTTTGGTGAAACTTGTTGAACTGATGTTGTTATTTTCGATGTTAACTAACTTGTCTTGCGAAGTTGTTGATTCAATAAAAATAATCCTGTATATAATAGTAATAATAAATATCTTCAAACATTCACACCTAGTCTTATTATAAGCAAATAATGCTGCTTGTGTTACGGATACTAGATGACGGTTTTATATTGAGAAATCATATAATTATTCAAAACATACACAACTAGCTTTTGCCCGCGACTTCGTCCGCGTAGAGTAGTTACTTTGGGATAGTGTGATGGTATGTAGCCTATAGCCTTCCTCAATAAATAGACTATTCAACACTGAAAGAATTTTTTCAAATTGGAACAGTAGCCTCAATTGGTGGAATTGAAAATTTACTCCTACTCTATTATTAAAAGCAATGTTCATAGTAGCGCAAATTTGTCCTTCATTTGTACGCCGGTCTCAAGGCGTCGCCATCGAGAGGTTCTGGCTTCGATCCTCGGTTGGGGCAGATTTTTGTGTGATGAATACAGGCATTTGTTCTCCAGTCTTGGATGTTTATTGAATATATTCTGGATATTTATCTGTCATCTAGTACCTATCATGTCATCTAGTACACGAGTAGCATTAGTTGCTTAAAATGGGGCTAGTTGATAGGTGTGAATGCCTGAAGATATTTATTTATTATTATTATAGTTTTTACTTTGGTACCGCCACCAAATCTCTGCTTAGCCTATGGTTGACTGGTAGAGAACGATATTTGTCGTTAAGTCCGCCATATGTACCTTGCTTAGGACATTAAAGTTTAAATAAATAAAAAATAAATAAAATTATTTATATACTGATCACCCATTTACACAATTAATAAAGTAATTTTTTTTTCAGCTCACCAACTGTGATTTTGATACATTGCCTATTCTTGACGTAAGTAACAGTAATATTTAAATCTTTAGAATGTAATTTTAACATAACATAACGTCTCTTTCCCCGAAGGGGTAGGCAGAGGTGTTAACACCCACATTTCGCCAGATATGTTAGGTCCCCATGTAACAGGTGGCGAGCCTGTTGCCATGCACCGGGCACAATGTCAGGCAAGCAACATTCACAATAAACTGTACTACATACCTAAGTTTTATTCAAACTCAGTGATACTGGCAGAGGGATCGAACCCGCGAATCTTGCGACCTAATACTTATATTGTGTTTAATTATAGGAAAGTGGTGGATTTTCCAAAAATATAATAATTTGTGAATGGTATTATGGTATTAATGGTATTATATGTATAATTTTATATAGGCTGTTAGGGTCTGCGTTGACTTTTCTAACTATTTTGAGTATAAGCAATACTGGAGATGTAAGAAAATGAAACGAAGTTTGGGATTAACAAAAATGGCTTCTAATATGATAGTGCGAACCTTATTTATATACATAAATTACCAATATTGGGTGGGGACATTTCCCAACAATGAACAAATAGTTGGGAATATCATGACATGAGGCGAAGCTTTTATTGGGGCAAATAAGCTGTGACGATGAAGCGACGTCATCCCGCGTTGATCCGCTACCCGGTAATATGGTGCGATAGGTGATCTTGCGTTAACATAAGCAGTCAACCTGTTTGTCACTGCATATAACCAAGGTCCTCTTTTAGTCAGTTATTTTTTTTAGTTTTACCGAGAATATTATTAAAAATATTTCTTATTTACAGGCATGCAGAGTCTGTCTTGCCACGGATACAAAAATGTTTCCTATTTACAACAACGAGTTGCAAAAATGGTTCGAACAATTTACGGGCATAACGGTAGGTGGGAAGCTGATTAGCCAAAATCTTAATCAAATTTGTCTACATGAGGTCATAATATTAGGTCCTTACCTATGAAATTGGTGTTTTGTATGGAGATTTTGGGGATGTCTGCATTTTACAAACTAACATTTTATCAGTTTTCTTCACAACGACAAATCCAGAAATAATAATATTTGGCATGTATCATTAGACAAGCTTTAGCAATATGTGTGTGAACACGCTTGATAAAAATTATTCATAGTTTTTATGTTAATGCAAATCAAATGATGTATTCGGGAGGCAGTTAAAAATAATTGTCTTTCTGTCTAATTTTAACACAATTAAACTTACAAAAAATTATCAAATTAAATAATACGAGCTCAAATATATGGTCTATTTTTAGAAGAGACAATTATTTTATAAGAATGTTCTGAAACTTACGGTACTAGTTACGGACAAATTGCTAAGACAGAATATAAACACCAATTCCATAGGTAAGGACCCAATATTTGAATTAAGATCTCAAGAAACATTTAGATAATTAATCTTCTTGAAAATCGATAGTGTAATAGTAGTTTATGTAACTGTGACATAATATAGGTTATTAAAACACGAGCGAGTACGCGCTTACTCGTACGGCGGGGCTGGCACTATTGAATACTGTGGGTTTTAGTGAGTATAAAGAGTCTCACATAACCCTGCGACGGCCCCATATCGTCGCAGAGTATGCATAAAGCATTTCCCACAAAAAGAAATAGCCTTGGCTGGTTTTTTAATAGTATCACGCGAGTGTTTTAATACCGAGATATGTGCAGTTACAAACACTTCTTTATCTACACTCATTATTCAAGGAAATAAAACAAATAAATAATTAATTTTATTTATTGTTGGCTATCTGGAAACTTTTGCCATAGTTTTGTGCGTTTTAAAGAAAAATAAGTGTTGAATAATGAGTTCAACCTGTAGCATAATGGTCATTATGTTACAGTTTCCATTTTTAAATTTTCGTTTTTATCATCTGTGTTAAAAAGTATGTAATAAGGAGTTCGAGTCTGAGTTCATAATTCGTACATTATAACATGAAATTGTAACTTGGCCTCGATTCGACTTATGTCATACAGGCTCGCAGGTTTTTCTCAAAAAGTAACAAATGGCAGTATTCCAAAAATCTTAGACAAAAAAATATTAAATGCAGTTTTTTTTATTTGGGTGAAGGAATTATGTTACTGCTTATAACTTGGGTTTAAAACACCGCGTCATGTGATACTCAACACCAATCCGAGTCGTCAACTAGGCGATCAACGCGTCGATCACCAGTGGACAATTTGTCATCAATAAGTAGGCAATGCGTTCTCAGCGAGTGGCAGCGTTGTCAACTAGGTAAACCTCAACCAGACCTATCAGTCTAATTTCATCTAAAACAGGCGTCCAGGTTTACGAGTTGACAACACGTCGCACGCTAGCTACACATTGTCGACTCGTGTCATTCGTCAACTATGAGGGGCAAATGGGTCGGTGACTTTCAATAGATGTCGCGTGGAACACCAGTCGTATACTTTCAACTTACTATTTTAGAAATTCACTCTTAAGTAACAGAACTTAAAACTTACATTTCAATACCATACTGTGAGTGGAGTTGATGTCGAATCTGTGTAATGTGCGAAATCCTTAAAGATAACTCGTAATCGTATCAACTCTAGAAGTTCAGTATTCTTTGTATGAAACTCTCTACTGCAACGCGCACTAATCGGAATCGTAACGTAATCGCCTCGCCTCGGGACTTGCCGTTGCCGCGCTTATGTCTCACCGTTACATCTTACAACCCTCCGTTACACTTCACGTTCGATTTCTAATAATAATCGATTTCTAATAGTAAACGCGGCGTCGCCTAGCCGTAGCCGAGTTGACGCCTGGTTGACTACGCGGCGAGGCGATACGGTGACGATCGTTTTCCGAGTTGAGTGTGCTAATGTGCTACGACCTATCTGTCCACCTGTACCTATATGTTTCGTTCTAGCTATTTGAAAAGGAGAAGCTCCCGCACCGGCTATGTTTCGAATGCGTTCGATGTTTGAATAAATGCATCAAGTTCCAACAGAAGAGCGTCCGCGCAAACACACTCATGTACAAACTGATCGAGTCTGAGGGCGTTGTGAGTTTTTTTCTTTTTCATAGCATATGGTACATTACTAGAGGTAAACTAAGCGAAGTGTTGGCGATCAAGGTAAAAAATCTCTTCTCGTCTGTCGTAAAAGGCGATTTCTTAGAACTGCACAACCATGCAATAGCTTATAGCGGCGACGGGCTCATCACCTGTCACGCCGAGTGCAGTCACTGCTTGGTGAAGCGCGGTCTGTGGCAATGGACTGCTTTTGCGGTGCTTTTGCCTAGTCTCTGACTAACCCTTAGGGGATAATAGTCGTGATTATATGTATGTTTGTATGTTATGTTATAGTGCCACTTTGGCGCCCTCATCCGTACTTACAATTCTAGTTTTCTGAAATCAATAAATTTTTTCAGCTTTCATACCAAAACATACAAACAATAAACCGGGAAAACCATCTTCTCGCATCTAACTTGAGTGTAAAATTATTTGGTGCGGACTATTTTGATTTTATCATCACTGATTTAGAAGAGAAAGAAAAACAGGACGAACCTCCTAAAGAGATCAAAATAGATGATACAGCTCAGTATTTAGACCAAGAGATAAAAGATGAAGAAGTTATCGAAGCAGAAGGGAATGATTCTAACGAAATATATATTTATGAATTTGACAATAACAAAAATCATGATGATGCTAACGATAATGACTACATAGCTTCCGATAAAGATGATTATTCAACAGACGATAGTCTACCGTTAGAAGCAACTAAAACTAAAAAGGAAATAGTGAAAAAGAAAGTTACTAAGAAAGTCAGAAAGAAAGCTAAAAAGGAATTAGAACCTAAAATAGACAGAAGAAGAAAACCGTTTCTGAATGATGATCTCAGTGAGACGCTTTTTACAATTCACGACTTGACTACAGAAGAGCAGTTGGCCGATATAGAGAAGAGACAAGAGAGTTCGAACTATAAAAATGCTCTTTTTAAGTGTAAAGAATGCTACAAAGGGTTTTTAGATCAAGACGCGTATCATTCTCACATGTCTAGGCATACAACTGTGAGTATATATTCATTAACATTAAGGTGCAGCGCAGACGATACACTTTTTGTGCGATCGAGTCTGCGGCACCATGACATGTAGGTATGTTTAGCGCGCAAAAGATCCTTCGCGGATTAATAATAATTATGATCTATTTTCTTTTATTTCATTTGGTGCAACAATGTCATAATTACACTTTTTTTAAAAAACAAGTTGAATGTCTTCAAAATGCTATAACCTTTAATCTTTGCTATAACCTTTGATTGCATTTCCTATAAAATTTCAAAAACTGTAATTATGACATTGTTGCACCAATTGAGCGAATTATGTATAACGGTCGAGCCCTTAACCTGCATTCCTGATGGTATGTGACGATAAGGCCGAAGGTGGAAGCAAGCTTCACCTGTAATCCTCAACAACTGAGGAACTGGCTATCTCACCCCTAATTGCCGGAACACAACAGTGCTTATAACATTGTTATTATGGCGGCAGACTTAGGTAAGTCGGTTGTTGCTAGAAAAGGTCCCAGTAAATTCATCCTTATTCTTACCTTGTATGAAGTTACAGTCTGATTAATGTGTTAGGTGCATTTTGACAGATGAGCTTCATTGACCTACATTGGTATGGGAATCATTAATCTCACTACAACACCTTTCAAAATGCACTACAAATAACTGTCAAAATGCACCTATTTAATTATTCAGACTAGGTCCTTTGCACATGGCGGAGTAGCGTAAGGGTATTGCGCGCGACCAACGAGAGCAATACGAGCGCGTAAATTTTCAAAACAGTCCGTCCGTCAAGTCCGCAAGTCTTTGTTGTTGTTGTAAAGCTCTCCCATGTGGGAAAGCAAAGGGAGCGTAACCCAGACAGCCAAGTCTTCATATTTCATTCCTCCAGTAGTTTGCATTGAAATGCTAGTGTAAAGCATTTCAATGCATCTTGAAAGAGTTTGGCGTCAAACGATCGATGGCAGACACTTTGTGCTACTTGGATGAGGTGGATTACCACGATAAAAAACTCATCACTTTTCTCACCACTTGACGCTTATTTCGATGATCCTCCACATTGCACATCATCACAGACACTTATTACACAAAACTACACTGATTTTACGTAACAATATCCACTCCGAAACAATATTACAACCATCGAAATAAAAATCACGTCCGCCATAGTTGAATGCCGCCAAAAACCCCGCAAGTCTTTGTTTTTTAGGTAAAATTCTCCCATAAGAAACGGCAAAGAGAACTGAGTCCATAACAGCCATGTCTTTCGTAATAATGTCTTCAGTAATTTACATTGAAATGCATTTCAATGCATCTCTGGAGAGTTTGGTGTCAAACGATCGATGGCACATACTGTCGTGTTACTTCGATGAGGTGGATTACCACGATAAAAATCTCATCGTCTTTAATAACTATCAGAATACATTCCTAGGATTTAATCCTTGATCCTTCACTGATCCTTTTACTAGATTTTGTTGCTGGCTAAATAATTATATTTGCCGACAAAATATTTGTTGATGAAATGATTTTTCGGCTGACCTTTTTGTTGCTGACCTATTAATGGGTGCCCAATTACTCCCCTTTTTAATTACAGGAATGTGGAGAGTACAAATGCAACATATGTAAAATCCACTTCAAACAGCCGCACGCGCTTCGTAAACACATAACAGCGCACCACACGCAAAGGTTTAGTTGTAACCAGTGCTACTATATGACGACGCATCGCCAGTCGGCAAGGTTGCATGAGCGGTGGCACAAGGGCACCAGGTACCAATGTCCACATTGCTTGGAGAGCTTTGTGTAAGTATTGGTATAATGGCGGCACTTCACTTGAAATGAAATGAAATGAAATTCTTTATTTAATCATTTAGGTTACAAGTAGTTACACTTATGACGCTTCAAAAACAATAAAGCTTATACAAATACATTACAAATATAACAAACAAATGATATACCTACTTCAATTTTTTTCTTCCTGTTCACTACCGGGAGGCCTTGTCAAGAGAAGATACAGGCCAGAAACTCTGCAAGTGGTCCATCGTCCCTTTACACAAAATTGTCTTACGTTCTACATTATACAAATTAGAGGCAAGTCAAAGTGGAGCGAATAAGATGTCACAAGGTATCATGACAAAATTACTCATGAAAAAGAACGGGCTCCAGAAAATTTTGAAAATAGATTAATTCAACTTAGCGTATTCGTGTAACGTTATCGTTTTCGCCCGACTTTGCCCAAACAATAAAATCAATCCAAATAACCCATATATGGACTGTTACGACCCATACTCCTCATGTGTTTCTCCATGAGGAAGGCCTGTCCCAGCAGTGGGACGTATATAGGCTGATAACGACATGGACAGTTGTCATTGTCAAACAACTCAAATCTTCCTTTTATATGTGACTTGCTTATGCCCGCGACTTTGTCCGCGTAGAATAGTTACTTTATGATAGTGTAAATACTCTTTATTGCACACAGAAAAAAAAACACAATACATAAAAGAAACAATAGTTGGCAAAGGCGAACTTATCCCCTAGAGAGATATCTTCCAGTCAATCCAACAACCAGTCCAAGAGTAGGTGTTAGTGGGATTACACTAGAAGTGCACAAACACAAAGATCTTTTGACAAAATACAATTTAAGTTAAACTAACATAAAACTAAAATAATACCTATACATTTAAAATACAATAATATAGACATATATAGATAGATAGCATATAATATATAAATCAATAAATAAACATAATGTTATGGTATGTGGCCTATAGCCTTCCTCAATAAATAGGCTATTCAACACTGAAAGATTTTTTCAAATTGGAACAGTACACCTAACTTAATACACCTACTTTAATATTAGAAGCAAAGTTCACAGTGGCGTATATTTGTCCTTCATTTTTCTGGGAGGCGTTTTTTTAATTTTTAACATTCACCCGCATGGCACCCGTTTCCATGGGAATATCGGGATAAAAGGTAGCCTATGTCCTTTCTCAGGCTCTAGACTATCTATGTACCATATTTCGATTAAATCGGTTCAGTAGTTTTGACGTGAAAGCGGGACCGACAGACAGAGTTACTTTCGCATTTATATTAGTATGGATAGCTGTGTGTGGTAGCCGTGTGTGGTCTCCAGATGATTTCTATGGAAAGATGTAACGAGATGTATCGTGCTATAATATACATCAATGTATATCATAGCTCCGCCTGTGAGCGATTTCAATTGCTTGAATAATTTTTACTTATTTTTTTACAAGCTTTTATTTAACTTGCAATGTAAGTTTGTCCGGGTGGAATCTTACAACTAAATTTTAAGGCACTTGCCCTGAACCGATTGAGCTGAAATTTTGTATGCGTAAATTGGATGACCATACAAAATTATTAAATTTTTAATCCTCAATAATACAGAAGTTAGAACGTAAATTTATAAGACATTTTTTTTTAATTTGTATTTTCTAGTACTTATATTTCTTTTTACATCAAACTAGCCGTTGCCCTTTAATTTTTCGGTTTAAAATTGACGAAGTTTCATATAAACTTTCATCCCCTATTTTATCCCCTTGGGGGTAGAATTAATCAAAATCCTTTCTTAGCGGATGTCTACGTCATAACATCTACCTGCATGCCAAATTTCAGCCCGATCCGTCGAGTGGTTTGGGCTGTGCGTTGATAGATCATATGTATTTTTTCCAGTAAATTCACAACCTACATGGGTCACATACGTATAAAGCACCCTTCTGACTTCGTCTGTCAGCTGTGCGGGTTCTCTTTTGTGAGCGAGAAGGGAATAGCACTGCACAAGAAACTGAAACATAGACTTCAGGACGTTAATGTACGTATTAATTCATAAGAGCCGTGTGGTAGCGTCTCATTTAAAGAATACTACCAACCCTCTTCCCTTGGGTGTCGTAAAAGGCGACTAATGGACTTAGAACTGCACAACATCCAACAGCTTATAGCGGCGACTGGCTCACCACCTGACACGCTGAGTGCAGTCACTGCTTCCGCTTGGTGAAGCGCGGTCTATGACCGACTATGGCACTGGACTGCTTCTGCGGTATTTTTGTCTAGTCTCTGACTACCCCTCAGGGGATAATAGTCATGATTATATGTATTAATTAATATTTGGCATAAAGTAGGGAACGGTAGCCGAGTTGGGATAGACGGTACTCGTTCAAGAGATCAAGAGATCGCGGGTTCGACCTCACCGATTATTCAAAATCATTTATTCAAAATCAGTGGTACAGCCACTGATTTTGAATAAAACTTATGTACAGTTAATTGTGGATATCGCTTGCCTCACATTGTGCCCGGTGCAAGACAACAGGCTCGTGACTTGTTATATAATATGGGGACCCATAACTGACCAAATGTGGATGTAAACAGCTATTCCTACCCCTCCGGGGATACAGGCGTCATCACAGACGTAAGAAGAAAGAAAATAATTTATTAGTCATACATGACGCAAATGCATGTACTGCGCATGTCCGACAGCCCCGACCAAACGTCGGGGCTGGCCGCTGCTAGTTTGCGCGCCTCCGAATGGCTGCAATTATCTCTTTTCAGATACCAGAAGACGGTCCGTTCTGCGACTTGTGTAACATTCGTTTTATCAACATCGAAGCCCTAAATCGCCATATAAGTGTGTCGACCAAACACACATCGATGGACAAAAGCTCGAGGGAGCCGAACAAACCAATGAAATACAGGAAGAGAAATGAGAGGGAGCTGGAGAAGAGAAAGAGAGGGGAGGAGGATAGCTTACAGAGTGATTTTGCGAAAGCAGAAGGACCGATTCCTTGTGAACAGGTAGGGAATGTTTTTTTTTTATTACTGAGCCTACTGCTTACTGCTGGGCATAGGCCTTCCTCATGGAGAACCATGAGAAGTATGGGCCGTAACACCACTCTGGCCCAATGCGGGTTGGTGAATAGAAACTAGGGTTGTTACGAATATTCGCATTCGCATAAGCGAATGATTCGCATCATTTTTAACATTCGCATTTGCATCAAATGATGCGAATGTTTCGCGAATGTATACGGAAGTCGTGCGTGACGTATTGTCGATCGCGCGGTCTTGTTGTTGTCTTCCCAATATGGCGTTTTGTTTCGTTTTCGTTCGGCCAATAGGAAGAAAGAGTTTGACATTTCTTTCACGCGGAATGTATGCTAATTAAAACCGTCAGTTTTTTCTAATTACCTAATAAAAATGATTACTAATTCATTTTTTTTTAATTACCTGTATTGATATCTAAAGTGAACACTCCAAACATTGTAGAAAATATGACAATCGTAACATCCCTTTTTTTACGAGGAGGAATCCATTTACGGACCGTACCTACCGGTGGCTAGCCGGTAGGCGTGTGTGGGCCTCACCTGCCAGATTGGCACTACCCACTAAATCCCCCCGATATACGAAATGGTTGCAATAACGAACAGGACCATTCTCATTAAATCCTGTAGTAATATGAATCTTTATTTCTAGTGTGGGATGCAGTTAGAGAATAATCGCGCGTACCACAGCCACTTCAGGCGAATGCACCCGGACAAGAATCGAACCAACTACCCCTCGATGAAGTCGCCTTGCATGTGCGAAGTGTGCGGCCGGATGTTCCAGGTAAAATAGATAATAAACATTTCCATAACATTTATTACTACTTGTTACTACTCTTTCACGATTTTTCATCTGACCAAACCCAATTTTTGTATGGCTAAATGTGGTCTTAAGGAACACAGTGTTCCTTAGACTCTGCCTACCCCTACGGGGATCGCAAGCGTGATTGTATGTATGTGTTAACATTTATTGTCTAGCTCAGGGTGCAGAGATGTACATATGTTGCGGAGTAGCTCGCGACGTAGTGGTTAGCCAAACCTTGGATGGGTGATCAATACTTTGTGATTTCGAACTCCTCCGTCCTTCGGAAGACACGCTAAACCGGTTTTACCCGACAACCTGTATTAGGCCAGCGTGGTAACATTTTAACACAAGGAAGCTTCTGTACACTATAGGCAAAGCTGATGAGCCCACCTGTAGATTTTGCGGTGAAAACAATGAAAGCATGGAGCATTTATTATGCGAATGCGATGCTTTAGGAATTAAACGACTACGGATTCTAGGAGCGGCTTATCCCAAACCTGAGGATTTAATAGGCATGCCTCCAGCCAACATCAAAACGATCATCCTGGACATTTTGGGTGATGGAAGGGAGAGATGAATAGGAAAGGGGAAGCACAAAAGATCCCATAGGGTCGAAGTGCCCTGAGCTATCTCAGCCCCATCACAAGAATAAGAATAGGCCAGCGTGGTGATGTCACGGACCAAACTCCTCATATGTTCGTTTTCATGTAGAAGGCCTGTATCCACCAGTGGAAAGTATATGAAAATAGAGCCAATAATAACAAATATCAACAAACGTACAAATTTAAGCACACACACACACGCACAAACACACACACACACGCTCGCAGGCGCGCGCGCACACACCCATACACACACACTATACTATTAATTTGATTATTAAAAAGATTGGTTCGGTCTTCATATCTCACATTGTTTATTGGACATATGTACCGATAGGGGGAGCCTGGTGCCCTGTACTACAGGTATTCAGATATCTATCCCAGGCACCAGACTCACAATATAATGTTCACATTATGTTATATATGTTATATGTTCACATTATGTCATATGTTTGGGTGATGAATTCAGGCATTCGTTCTTCAGTCTTGGCTGTTGATTGTTTATTTATCTGTAAAATATATTTATCTACACTCGTGTTATAATATTCGAATTATGAACTCAGACACGAACTCATAATGACAATTTTTTAACGCAGATAAAAACGAAAATTTAAAAATGAAACTGTAACATAATGATCATTATGCAACAGGTTGGACTCATCATGCAACACTTATTTTTGCCAGACAGACAGCCAACAATAAATAAAATTAATTAAATTTATTGTTTTATTTCTTTGAATAATGAGTGTATAGTACGCCTCAATCCAAGTTGCCAAAAAGGTAAACAAATAAGCCGACTTACCGAATTTGTTATTCAATAATCACACTATTTACATGGACATTGGCACGTAAATATAATTAACAGTAACAATTGTTGTCCGTTTCAATTGATTTCAATTACCTACAGTCATCACAAAACATTTTAGAGATGAAACATTACCTTTGTTTTGTTTACCTTTTTGGCAACTTGGATTGAGACGTACTATAGATAAAGTAGTGTATGTAACTGCACATAACTCTGTATTATGTGACAGTTACATAAACTACTTCTATCTTTCATCTAGTGTCCGTACAAGCAGCATTAGTTGCTTAAAATGGGTCTATACTCTATCCATTTTGATCTGAGACAAAAGGTAAACAAAGAATTTGTGGTTCTCAAAATTTTTATGCAATTCTGGGACAAAATAATATGGGCTCTAATTTTTTTAGCCATACTTAATATACCAATATCGTCATTGAATATAAACATTATTTATTTGTGAAATGAAGTCATGTTTTACGAGAATTAGGTATGTTAAGTGTATTTAAAAACAAGCTATCATTGCTATCATCCAAATGATACTAAATATGAAATATAACAATTAAATTCAAAGTAGATTCAAGGTGTCATTAACATGTTATGATCTTCATCTTCTTTTGGAAGTATTCTATACGCATAATAAAAGTTTGAGAATACTATGCGTTTTAGGTCTTTTTAGTAGCAACGCTTAATTTAGTAATCTAAAATTACGTTAAAAATATAACATTGAAGTAAAAATACCAAAAAAATATTGTAGGTGACAAGTAATTACTTAATTTACATAATTTAAAAGTTTGTAATCATATAATATTAAAAAATCGTATGTTTTTGATAAAACCTTTCGGCAATTAGCAACGACATCCTAAAGAACCCTCTCTATGGTCTGTTTACATTTTGTCTCAGATCAAAATGGATAGACTATAGTCGGTAGGTGTGAACGTCTGAAGATGTTCATTGAAGTCGTTGGGCAGAGCTACGCGCTGCTGAAGGACCACCGCTGGGTGCACACGGGCGAGCGGCCGTTCAAGTGCGAGGCGTGCGACAAGTCCTTCCGCATGAAGCAGCGGCTGGTGGCGCACCGCCGCGTGCACAGCGAGCACAAGACCTCCTACGGCTGCGGCCTCTGCGGGAAGCAGTTCAGCACGCACAGCAACCGGCAGCGGCACATGTTTGTGAGTTTTTTTTAAGCTATTGCATAGCTTCTATCGCGGGCCTTGAGCGCGTCGACCGAACCCAGAAATTCCGTAACGAAAAAACCTCACGCTCCCCACTCCGATGCGCAAGGAGGTGTGGCTTGAAGGCCGTGCATCGTCTAACGTCGTTTCAGTTCGGCAGTCTTCGACACGGCGTTGTGTGCGTGAATAATAATAATAATATATTTATTTGCAAGAAATGTAGTACAATAAGATGTTATAAAGTAAATGTTAACATGAATGTTGTGTTGTGTTGTGTTGTTAATATGAATGAACAAAGTGCATTTATAATTAATGAAGAAAGTCACCAAAAAAAAATGAAAGAAAATGAGTGAGTACTCTATATACATACATTTTATTATTATCACAAATGCAGTATTAATTTTGAATTGAAAATATAATACTGTTATAAAGATAACCTAAACTTTTGATATTAAAATGAGCGAAATTAAAAGTAGCCCTCTTTTATACACACAAACACACACACGTTTAAATACTAAATTTAATTTCTCAATATATATATAAATTCTTCATTCTTCATTATGTATATAACAGAAACCATCAAACCAAGCACGTGTACTATTCAGTACCTTTCAAAATTATAATTGCATAAGTTGATACAAAATGCTATGCAATAACTTTACCGCGGCAGTCCCCGAGTGCCACACGTCTTTATTTTACATATGACAAGTACGCTCTTGGCCATCTCAAGTGATGGTAAGTGACGATAAGGCAAGGTAGAAGCGAGCTTCACTTGCAATCTTCAACAACTGGAACTGGCTATCTTACCTCTGATTGCCGGAACACAACTATGCTTATAACATTGTTATTATGGCAGATTTAGGTAAGAAGGTGGTAGATAGCCAGGCGGGCTTAGAAGCCCTACCACCAACCAAACCGAGCAGAAAAACTTCTGCCCCCATGGGGAATCGAACCCGCACCTCCCGATCAACACCCGGTGGTGTGAACCACTAGACCAGAGAGGCGGTTCAATATAGATCACTACAGGAACAACAGGGTGTGACGTGGGTGGACATGTTAATAAATCCGGTGTCGTCACTTATTGTATAATAGCTGTCGCCTGCGACTTCGTCCCCGGTTTCTATAGTTTTTTTTTAACTATTCCACGGGTTTAGTAAAAAGTCTATAACATGTTGGCCAGGGATATAAAGTTTCACCATGCAAAATTTCATTGAAATCGGTCCAGCCATTTCGGAGATTAGCCCGTACAAACAGACAAACCGACAAACAGACAGAAAAACAAAAAAATTGAAAAAAAAAAAACCATTTTTTGGTGTTTTCCCTCTTTTTTCCCCTGACTTGGTTTTAACCATTTTTTTTCTATGTATAGATTTAAGATATTTCAGAACAAATATAGTGCCTAGTCAGAGAGATTTGAGTTTTTTGAACGTTTATCGTTATAGTTTATTAGCTAAAATATATTTAACTATCAACACTTAATTTTCATAATTTATTGGCGTCGAGACAACCGCTCCAGATGCTGACTCTGATAGGAATGAAATTAGAGACCAAAAACAATGAAAAAAGAGGCAGATGGTTAGTTTAAAAAATAAAATCGAAAAAGGTGTCACAGTAGACGAAAATCGACTAATATAATGGATATCTGGAAAAAATTTAAATGTGATTCATGGATCAATTGTGTGACTCGTGGATCGAGTGTATGACTCGTGGATCGAGTGTATGAGTCGCGGATTGAGTGTTTGATTTATGGACTGTCTGGGGGTCTAATGGATTGAGTGTGTGACTTGTGGTTTGAACGTATAACTCATGAATTGAGTGTGCGACTCATAGATTAAGTCTGGAAGGATTGAATGAGTGATTCATGGATTGAGTGTGAGGCTCATGGATTGAGTGTGTGACTCCTGGATTGGACGTGTGACTCATTGATTGCGTGTGTTAATTATGGATTAAGTGTATTAATCATGAATTGAATGGATTGAGAGT
This sequence comes from Parapoynx stratiotata, assembly GCA_910589355.1. Taxonomy (NCBI): domain Eukaryota; kingdom Metazoa; phylum Arthropoda; class Insecta; order Lepidoptera; family Crambidae; genus Parapoynx; species Parapoynx stratiotata. The sequence goes on along the minus strand of OU342476.1, from coordinate 1,717,753 downwards.
ATTACCCATGGATTGAGGTCCACACAAACGAGCGTCCATTCAAGTGTGAGTCGTGCGATAAATCCGTCCACATGAAGCAACGACTGGTGGTGCGCCGCTGCGGCACTGCGAACAGATGCAGCCTCTGGGGGAAGCAGTTCAGTACTCAAAGCAGCAGGCATATGTTTGTGAGTATTGTACGCAGTGTAAATTATAGCGGCGACGAGCTCACCACCTGTCACGCTAAGTGCAGTTACTGCTGCAGGGACAACAAGGAAGCAGAAAAAGAAGTAAGCATCGAAATCAGTGTCCTAGAAGTCGAAAATTGAGTAAGAAGATCATGGGTTGAATGAGTGACTCATCGCTTGAATGTGTGACTCATGTATTTAATGCGTGACTCGTGGTTTTAATGCGTGATTTATGGATTAAGTGTGTGACTCGTGGATTTAATTGTGAGACTCATAGTTGACAAAAGTCGTGAAATGGTTTTAGCAAACTACACTGTTCCTGAAAAAAAAAACCATAATAACTTTTTCTGAAGTTTTATTATCTGTATTAATTACATCTGTCAAATCTGACATCTGTTAACACGGTCCAGCGCTCCACTCCACTATGATACTAATTATCACCATAAAATTTTTATTTCATACAAATAAAGCACGGACTCGCGCGTCCGAGTAACGTTCACTCATACCCAATGGCCACCACCGTACTGTCAATGAGTGTAGCACTTGTGCATGTGTGTGTATGATGCCTAAAACGCTCTTATTGTACATATATTTTGCCACTAGATAAACGAACCTCCTGTACAGAAACTGATTTTCGCGAAAACGGTGGTACCCGTACTGACATTATACGAATTCTACCTTTTGCAGTTGCAGAAACGAACTTTAAAATTCAATGAAAGCATTATCTCTAATGCTCCATTAAATTTATTTATCGAAGTGTCAAAAGAACACCTTAGCGTAGTTTTACGTTGCACAAAACGACATTAGTACCCTGTGAATGCTAAAGAGACATTAGCTAGAACTGTTTTGTGTTACAACCTTAACTTTAATGAACTTTAAAGTTTTAATGTCTCATTAACAAATGTTGTCCTTAAAAAATCTTTGTGCAACTGAGTGTATGCCGTTACCGCGGCGACACGTGTTCATACTAAGGTTAGCTATGCTAAGTTTAATATAATGGCCTTAATGTTGTCGTTCTCAGATACACACGGGACTAAAGCCGTTCAAGTGTGAGATGTGCGGGAAGGGCTTCAAGCACGCGAGCGAGAAGCGAGCGCACATAACTTATGTGCATCTCAAGAAGCCGTGGCCCAAGAGGAGTCGGGGGAAGCGGAGAGATGGGAGACCGGTAACAATTTATTTATATTTTACAAGATTTTGTCCGCGACTTCGTCCGCGTAAAACCTTTGAGATAGCGAGCGTGATGTATCGATTACAACCACAGTCAAAGCGCTATGTGGATGTACTTGCTACAAGCGCTCACGGCAGTGAATTTTAAGTCTTTTTTGTCAATTTTATTATTAAAATTTACTTTATGTATAATAAATGTGACTATGTATGATTGTTGACGATTTTAAGTGCTATGTTTAGCCTATGAAATAAAATTATTTTTGATTTTGATTTGATGGGTGTGATTGTATGCAGCCTATATATAGCCTTCCTCAATATATAGGTTATTCAACACTGAAAGATTTTTTCAAATTGGAACAGTAGCCTCAATTGGTGAAAAAGAAAATCTTTTAGAATCAGAGATCATAGTGACGTAAATTTGTCCTTGATTTTTCTGGGAGGCGTTATTTAATTTTTTTTACATTCACCCGCATGGCACCCGTTCCCATGGGAATATCGGGATAAAAGGTTCTATGTTCTTTCACAGCCTCTAGACTATCTGTGTGCCAAATTTCGGTTAAATTGGTTCAGTAGTTCTGACGTGAAAGGGAGAACATTTACTTTCACATTTATAATATTAGTATGGAATGTAGTGTTTTTTTTACATGACATTTTTTTTACACATTACCAGAAATTTTCTTGTTATTGCAACACTAAATTTGTTCTGCGACTTTTAATAGTTTGACGCATTTTACTTTCATACAAAATAGATATCAGTTTATGAATGTTCTTAGCTCCGTCCGTCTTTTCGTATGATCGAAACATAGACTTACTAATGTCACGACAGTACATTTTATGCTTGTAAAATCATTCTATCGAGTTATGGTAAAACTCGCAGAACAAATGTTATTTACGATGTCAGCTAGCTAGTCTTGCAAGGGTGTTGGTTCATTAAATATAATCCTGTATATATCTTTCGTTGACCAGGTTACCCTACCTCAACAGATGTCCAGCTCTGAAATGGACATACAACCGATGTGGCAGTGCGACCCGAAGATACCCGATATGGCAGCTATAGAAGACAAATCGTTCAAAATATACACGCACGGAGTACAGAGGACATTTGAGCAACCTGTATAATGAGTTTTGGTTAAAAGTCCGTAAGTGACATGTCTTTCATAGAAGTATAAATAGGTAGACGATTGTATTAATGAAATCATTATATTTATTTTTTAGTTTATACGATTGTATCTAATTATTAATATACAGGCTGATTTGTAATTCACTAGCAACATCATAGTAATAGATAGCTGGCTCTCAATACTATAACTTTAGTTTGAACACTTGATTATTCATTGGATTTAACTTAACAGAGATTGCAAAATTTTGAGTCACTACTCGTCATAATGTGGATAAGACTCCATAATAAATAATTTAATTGATTTCTTACTTGTGATTGTGATTTTGATTCGTAGTCAATAAATATACAGGTTTATGTCGTGGGACGTAATCGTATTATGCTATGTTGTTAAACCGAGGATTTGTATTAAAAAATATCATTTTTTTTCCAAAGGAGAATGTCGATTTTTGTATGGAAGCCTGTACCACGCTTTTACATAAAATATTTTTTGCTGGTTAACCTATCGATTATTATTATCGAAGGCAAAAAGCGTTGGTTTTCGAATCCGCATTGCTGAGATATTTCTCAAAACTGTACGTAAAAAAACAATAAGCCACTAACCATTTTTATGAGTTAAACTTATTACAATTTAATATAACATATTTATTTCAAACAATAAAGTGCATATTTCTTTTGTTTTCACTATTTAGACATCAAGTGATAAATCCTGAAAAATCTTGTAAACTATTATATTGATTGATTACAAATTTATAAGTAAACCCTGATTTTATGTTAATTCATAATTTGCCAAAGGCAATCTAAAATTATTTAAGTATATGTGGGGAGTAAATGTTTTATGTGCAGTTGGTACTACTTTCGGCATTCTCCTTTCTTATTTTAGTTTATTTCCTTTTATATAAAAAAAAACGTAAATATCCAGCTAGAAATTCACTAAATTATTAATTTTAATGTAATGTCTACATTATGACGAATAATGTCGTAACTTGTTTGAGTTCAACTTTTCAATGAAGTTTGCACGAAACAATTCTTGATTACATTGAAGGATGAATATGGCGCATAGAAATTAGTGTTCTATTGAACCTGAGCAGTATGGCGAGGATTTTATATTTCTGTAGTTAATGATGTGAGCTATCTAGTGATACGAGGTATCTGATGGTACATATAAGCATATTTTTATAACAATGCAATAAATAATGATAAGTTTACTCGGTTTTTTTAGCCACATTACAAAAGAGGATGTAGTGACGCCAATAGAGAAGGGGTTTAGTTGGTTTGGGCATGTTGAGAGGACGGATGAAAGCAGAGAAAGACAAGTATGCACGGTTATTTTTAATGAATTTACAACCTTGCATCTCGGTATATAGGTATCATCCATCATATTTGCCCCTCTGCACATACTTATTTTACAATATTTAAAATGTTCTAAATTCCTTTTGTTATTATGGCTGTTTAAAAAAGGCTAACTGTTGAGTTTCTTGCGGCACTTCTTCTCAACAGGCCATTCACGTCGAAGTGCTAGTAGGAAAAAAAATTTACGTCCAAAGTATTTCATGTAAATCTATTTGCAGAATAAATGATTTCATTTCATTTCTAGGTCGAATGTCTGTACATAAAAAAAAGCTTAAAACAGATAGTTTAGGTGCTGCAAGATCTTGGGAATCAGTTGTAGAAGAAAAATGCACCCCAGATTGAAATGCCATATTCTTGTGAACGCGTTTTCCTATTCGGCTTCTTTGCAGGGGAACCTTGTGACGAATTTTGGTACTACGGCAGACTCTAGTCTTGCGAATAGGTCTATATTCGGTACTCCCCATTTCCTAAGAATTATTTCGAATACGGATTTCGATAGGATCCAGTCTGGTAAGCTCATGCCTCTTGATAAAATGTTCTATAATTCAGCTCCCCAGCCAAAGTTTGAGGCGTCGGTTGTCATATACATTTCTGGTTCCTTTGTAATTTTCTTTACTTTTGTTGTAGGTTTTCCATCCACCAGTTAAATTCCCGAATAATGTCTGATCCTATTGTGTAACGAATGCGGGGCTTGTCCTCGGGTAGTTAGTTTACGGCCTTCTGGATTTTTCGGCAATGGAGTTGGGCTAGAGGAATTGCGTATGTCGCGAACTACGTTTTTTCCCAGGATTATTTGTTGCCATCCAGTTACTGGTCTTTACGTACCTTCTGGTTAATTTTCTAAATACTCAGATTTTTTCTGATGCTTTTCAGATTCGATTTTGTGTTCCAGGTTATTCCGAGGAATGTTATTTTTCTGGTGGGTGTTAGTGATGATTTTTCCCGGTTTATGCTGAAACCTAAACTCGTTAGCGTTCTTAGGACAATCGACACATCTTTCTTTAGCTTTTGTGCATGCTGGTTTACGATTAGAAAATCGTCGAGGTAAACAATTATTATTGTATTCATTCTTCGGAGCAGTTTTGCTACCCAATTTATTTTTTTAAAAAGGGAGGGCTGTCAGCGCCTATGTTGTATTGCGATAATGCCAGGTAACGCAGATGTCTTGTTGTTGTGGGCACGTAAAAGTAGGCCTGTGACAAGTATTTTGGTCATAAAGTCTCCTTTTTGAAGAAAAGTATGCATTTCCCGGTGATTTATCAAACGAAATGTTTGTGTTTGGAATAGGTGTTTAGTCTCTTTAAGTTGAAAATGGCCCTTCATTCCCCGTTTACGCTTGGCCTGAGAAACATTTTGGACAGGACCCCGCTTTTTGATTTTAGTTTCTCTAACGTTGGGAGGATTCTGGCGTTTCGAACTTTTTTAATGTCTTTATCAGTGAGGAATGATATTGGCGGCGTCGTTAGAGACGGAATAACGTAACCCCTTATAATGCTTATGATTGATTTTTGGGCACCAAGGTTTTCCAACGTTGAAAATAAGTTGGCTATGAATTTCCCGCATACATTTTTTTATTGTCAGAATTGACGTTGATTTCCCCTTAATTTTTGTTTCTAAAAGTCGTCCTTTTTTGCACAATATCCTTTGCAAAAAATCTGGTGGCATTTGTGGGGTTCAGTTTGTTTAAAGTCAGCCTTACAAAATTTCCTTGTATTTTGCTTTTTTGTGGCTGACGATGAAGTCAGCTCGCGAAGCCTTCTTTTATGGTATTTTCAGGGACTTGACGTCTAGCTTTCTCAGGCTTTTTCAGGGACTTGAGGTGGGGCAATTTTAGGAACTCCGTGAATTTATATATAAAAGTTGCGGATATTGCTCTGCAACTTTTTTGAGAGACTCTTGGAGTTTTTTCCTCTGACCCAGTAGCCCATGAGTAATAGCCCCTAAAGCCGTATCGCATTTTGCTCATAGCTCTTTCATTTGACTCGGCTGGGACTGTTGATAGATTGGAGGGTTTGCCCTAGAGCAGCCGAAATAATCTTGACTCGGGTTGATCTTCCGCCGGTGCCCCTGAGGACGAAGTTAAAGGTAGCCTTCTGCGTTTACGTGGGTTTCGCACTGGAAGTGAATGAGAAGCGCACCTAGATGATTATGCTTCTGAATCAAATGAGGGAAGACTGGGTGATTCATTTGAATTCCTATGTAGAGCATTCTTTTCAATTAACCCTTTTCTTACTTTTCGATCGTGACCTTAAATAACTCCTGGTTATTCTATTTTTGTGGGATTCAACATCAGTGAGGGCATCCAAGATTTGTTTCCTAAAGACTGCCTCCCTTGCTGGCTGGGTTTCTTTATTAAATATTTCTACTTGGACTGAAGACCCCTTGATTTTGCTGCTACGTGGTTGGGGTTGGTGATCAGAGCTCTCCATTTGTTCCAATTTAAAAGTTTAATCTTCATATTTCTCTATGATTTTTCCCCTATTGCTGTTTTTTAAGGGTAAAAGGCTTGCACCAATTGCAGATATGGGATGGGATGGCTTACCTGAGTTTATTAAGTATCTGGCTGTTGACGTTTTTCAGAAAAGTTCTTCCTTACACCAGTCTACTAACTTCCAATTACACCATCCAGATGGCAAGCTTACTTCAATGATGCATTCAACTTTTGTGTATATTTCTTCATTTTATTCGTCAGGGTCTCTCTTAATTCCTCCAGAGTCACGAACACTTGAGGTGTAGCCATCTGCATAAACAAAAATATAATGGCATTATAATCTGGTTAAGTTATAATTTGCGACAGGTCGAAATTCCACGCCCGGTCGGCTCGAATTCCGAGGCCCGTCGGCTCATAATCTGAGTCAGCGTTCAGAGCTGGTCGGGCTGACATCGAACGAATGACATCGAACACCGCGATCATTGGGTCAAACTCCACGACCAGTCGGGACAATCTGCACAGCCGGTTGGGTCAATTTTCCATCCGGACGTATCGAATTCAACAATCGAGTGCGACCAGTCAGGTAAGGTCCTAGCTGGGGGTGGTCGGCTCAAACCCGGGGTCGGTCGGGTCAAGGCCCGGGTTGTCGGGTCAAACACCGCAGCCGGTCAGCTTGTGTTGTATCGGATCGAACATCGGACATCGCGACTGATTGGACCACGAGTTTGTCAAGTTATCACTCGTTCTTATAGACGAAATTTTGACCATAAGCACCTGGTCGAAAGTCCGAGATCGTAGACACCTTGATTCGTCTGTAGTTATCACCTGAGATCGGAGTTTTTTGAATGATAACGAACAAAATAAAATAATTACTTAATACTTACCTTGAATATTTTTATCACGAACGACGTTTATTAAACTGTTTTACTTTATACTTTGTCGCTAACACACCCGTTCGCTCACGTAAATAAAAGCGTACTGAAGTAATATGGTGGTTAACGTCTCAGATTATACGACCAAATCGGTGAGCATTACTTGCCGACAGCTACAGTAAATACATGAGACGGCGTTAGGGACAGTAGGGTGATAAAAGAGATAGGATATAGCCGCACACGCCTACTTCGTGGCCATAAATAAAACAGGTAAAACAGGCCTCAGAGGTTGGGCCGTAGGCATTGAGCCGAAATAAAAAAAAAAAAATGCCGAATCAAATATTGCAAGTTTTTAAAACTCATAGAATAAAATCAAATGTTGTTATTTACGATGTGTTAGCTTCCTCGAATTACGAGGTTGTTGATTCATTAAAAAAAACCTGTATAAGGCAGATGTGAATGGGAAATTTGGAGGAGGACGGCCTTTAATCTTAACTAATGAATATTAGGTCCTTACCTAAGAAATTAGTGTTTTGTATGGAGATTTTGGGGATGTCTGCATTTTCCATACTAACATTTTTTCAGTTTTCTTCACAACGACAAATCCAAAGATAATAATATTTGGCGTGTATCATAAGACAATCTTAAGCGATATGTGTGATATCAAACTTCATAAAAATTATTTCTCGTTTTTAAGTGAATGCAAATCAAATGATGTATTCGGGAGGCACTTAAAAAGAGTTGTCTCCGTGTCCAATTTCAACACAATTTAACTTACAACAATTTTTCAAAATAAATCAAAAGAGCTCAAAAATATGGTCTATTTTAAGAGGTAATTATTTTTTAATCTGAAACTTGATAGATACAGACAAAATACTAAGAGAGAAAAAAAACACCAATTTCATAGGTAAGGACCCAATATTAAGGCCGATTCGGTTGGCAGTGAGCCGGAGCTGCAGAATAGCAGAAACAAAATCAAAATCAAAAAGGTATTTATTAGCCCATCACAAATTAGATACATAGAATAAGGTTTAAATCAAGATGACATGTAATATATTAATTTGTGAGGGTCTGGCGCCTGAAATTGATTTCGAGTAAGAAATCTGTGCTACTGGACACCAGGCCCCAGCCTAGGACAACAGACAGTTCTTTACTGGTACGATAAACGTTGACTATGATAAACATTAAAACACCGTAAGAGATATAAATATAAATAAAATCGATATGCAAGGAGACGTGCGTGTGTGTGTGCGTGTATGTGTGTGTGCGCGTGTGTGTAAGAATGGCGGGTGTGAGAAGTTTGCGAATACGCGTAAGATGTGATAGGATTCATAAACAATATAATACCAACTGCTAGGATGGCTATTGGCTATCGGAATGGGAGGATTAGTTTCTCGGTAGTGTCGTAGTCGAGAAACAGCTCAGAACGAATGAGCCCGACCGTCCCCGACGAGCCGTGCCAGAGACACGGAGCCGCGAGACGTTTGTTTTCGCGTTAAGTCGCAGCTCAAACAGATCAAGCATAGTGATCTGAATCTTTGAACCGATTCAGATCTGAGTTACTCATGTCTAGTTGGCACAAACCTCAGAGTAAACAGAACTGGAGTAGCCTTTGTCTAACATTCCCCTCTGCCAAATGCACAAGCATCGGTTGCTTGCACGTTTAATAAAACTAGTTGAGCCGCCATTTTGACAGCCATAACATTGTAAACGTTGCGGCGAACAGAGCTCCCGCAAAAATGCCTGCCTGTGCTGTTTTTTGTTGTAAAAATAAATAGAAAACATCGAGTATGCTAAAAGATGGTGTCACCTTTTATTTGTAATTATAATTTTTAAGATTTCATGATTATTTACTTCATTATTTCTTGTTTTAGAATTCTACGCTTTCAAATTTCGAGCGCTAGTCGTGGAGAGTGCGGCTGTGATGTTGTCAAAACGCACACCCCACGTGACTATTTTAAGCGTGTGTGTACGTGAAATTTAAATTTGTGTGTCGAATTATGCATGTGTGCATTTGTAAAAACGGCTGGCTTTGAGTGTAGTGGTAACCTCACCCCCCGCAAGAAATGACAGAAAAAAATGTTTGAGAAATTGACTAATAGCTACTCCAGTTCTGTTTACTCTGAGGCGAGAGTCCACTTGCATTTGGTGGTTTTTTTGATGAATTATTGTAATTTATGTGTAAATATTTAATTTTAAATATATCATTTTGACATGGATATGATAATCAATTTAGAATTTCTATAATCATTTATATTTTATTATTTAATTTCGAGTCAATTTTGATCAATTGTATATCGTTTTGTATTTTTCAATGAGTAAGCTTACAATGCTTGTAATGATAACTTACTTGGTGGAAAAAAAAAGAATTTGTAAGCGGTCAACATAAATAGCACGCACTTGACTATATCTTCAGTGAATTGTCTCATGTTTCGAATATTTAGTGGCTATAGCAATCGTAGCGGCGACGGGCTCACCACCTGTCACGCTGAGTGCAGTCACTGCTTGGTGAAACGCGGTCTACGGAAGTGGGCTGCTTTTCGGTGCCTTTGCCTAGTCTCTGACTAACCCTTAAGGGATAATAGTCGTGATTATATGTATGTATAGCACCCATTTCTACCTACCGATTCGCATTGAGACATCGTGGTCAGATCTTTTTTAGCAATAAGATATAAGTAGTAGCAAATAACTTTAGAGTTGACCGTTACGTGGAGGTGATCGCTGCCAATGTGCTTGTGATACCGACGTGGCACCAATGAGAACGGCGGAATGCGAAAGGACAGCCAATCGGCGCCGCCGATTACTGAGATGAGATACTGAGCGCCGACTGGCTAACAATCAGCGCTAAAGTTATTTGCCACTACTTCTATACATGTATAAGTACAACTCAATATTTATATTTGTTTGTGTAATCAAAAGCAATGAGTAGTGAAGTGAGTAGCTTAGTTTGATAATCTAAGGGCCTGTTTCACAATCCATAGGCAAGTAAAGTTCTGATTAAGCTACTTAGAACATAACTGCTAAGTAAACACCCATCTTGCGTTTCACAATCTCTGAGTAAGGTTATAGATAAATTAAGTAGATCGCTATTCCCATACATGTGAATAATACTTAATTTTGTGATGTTTTATATTAGATCATTAAACAAAAAAACACAAGATAAGAACAAGATTATTTTACATTTTTCATTAGCAATAATATTTTATCAAACTATATTTGAATTTCTGTCATGTAATAGACACGACAAATCTGTCAAGAGTAAGGAAGGAGGTTCTTCTAAACTCTACCCTTCTTCACAAATTTATCTATGATTCCGTTAGTAAATTATTTGTCAAGTAACTAATTATGACTTTACTTGTTGATTGTGAAAAAGGCCCTTACTCTTATTGTAAGAATTATAATGAATTGTAAATAAATCATTTTGGTATATAAACATATTTTTATTTCATTCCAATGTGTGCCTCTAGTATATGTTTTAGTAGTAAACTATGCAGGGTTATTTTGTTCTACGACGATTGATAATTTCAGACATTTTATAAGACATTTGCTCGTGAAGGGTCTCTTATTTCACCAATTTCAATATTATATCACATTACGTACTTGTGCGATAATGAAAAGTAAAATGCGCAGTTTATGATGTTCCGTCTAAAAACGAACGATACTTTTTTAAATTTTACCAAAGAGTTTTTATGTCAGACAGGTAGTCAACATTATCTAAATAAAATTACCTTTGGGAGATGAAATATAAAAAATAAACATTTAATTCTTTAATTTCATATACAAATTGTTCAAATTTTTATAACTGCTTTAACAAGTGATGTTAAAGAATGTCTGTTCCTCGTAAATGTGTTATAAAACGTCGTATGACATACGTGGGTTTGATAACTACAGCATCTGCCATTTTATAGCCCTCACCTACGGCTCTGGCTAGCAATATCGCATCGGCTGTAATTTTCAACTTACCGCACTTATATCATAATGTACTATTACTAACAGAAATAAATATGAAAACAGGACCGCGAGGTGTGGAGTTCTGCGGGGAAAGCATGTCCAGCAGTGGACTTCTCTTGGCTGAGATGATTAAAGAACGAACTATATACACCAAAAAATAGGTGTATTTTGACAGTTGTTTTTTTTTTTTTTTTTTTTGTAAAATTCTCCCGTAGGGAAGGCAAAGGGAACGAAGCCCATACAGCCATGTCTGCAATATATATATCTTCAATAGTTTGCATTGAAATGCTAGTGTAATGCATTTCAATGCATCTTGGGAGAGTTTGGCGTCAAACGATCGATGGCAGACACTGTGGTGCTACTTGGATGAGGTGGATTACCACGATAAAAAACTCATCACTTTTCACACCACTTGACGTTTATTTCGATAATCCTCCATATTGCACAACATCACAGACACTTATTACACAAAACTACACTGATTTTACGTAACAATATCCACTCCGTACAATATTACAATCATCGAAATAAAAATCACGTCCGCCATAGTTGAATGCCGCCAAAAAAACTCTTTGACAGTTGTTTGTAGTTATCGATTCCCATACCAAGGTAAATGGTCCATAAAGCTCATCTGTCAAAATGCACTTAGTAAATTATTCAGACTGTAAGTACCTATTCAGGTGGCACTCTTAACAGCGCATTCGCGGCGTCTTGTGTTATGTAGTTAAATCACGTTTATTACTCAAAATATACAATTTTTCATTTATTAAGGCCAACAATAAAAAACACAAAAATAAATATATAAAAAAATGCAATTTAAAAAAATAAAAAAAATAAAAAAAGAACGGCCTCCGATTTCACATGCGATTTTCCCGCCAACCACGATTGGGCTGGAAACCACCTGAAAAAAATTAAAAGACCACGCAGAATTTTCTGATATTAGTGTATCGTAATGGAAGAAACGTAGGTTACTTAAAGGTCTTTAATAAAAAATATCTAGTTTTTTTTATTTATGAAATTCTTTTTATTTATCATATAAAATCTCAGAGTAAACAGAACTGCAGTAGCCTTTGTCTAACATTCCCCTCTGCCAAATGCACTAGCATCGGATACTTGCACGTTTAATAAAACTAGTTGAGCCGCCATTTTGACAGCCATAACATTGTAAACGTTGCGGCGAACAGAGCTCCAGCAAACTTTACTTTGTCTTACCTCTTTTAATGCTATTTAGCGTCATCTGGCGTGTAATGAATATAAAGTCTGCTTCGCTTTGTATACCATCTGTGTTTCGCCATGACTCGTTACTCTTTGACTAACCTCTCCTATATTCATCAACCTGTAGGTATAAAACAAACATCATTCCATTGTAATGAAATCTAAGTGCAAAGGTTCTCCATAACGTCTCATTTACAGTTAGTAGTTACATAATAGGATTGCTCGTCTTCACCTAAAGATCGGTGATATGGATATGGCGCAAAAGTTGGCGCCACGAACAAGTCCCCTACGTCCAAGTTCGCCGTAAGTTGGGTATCCCTTCTGCTGGCAGGCCAAACACATGTGGGTACAACAAGACTCTGTACCTGTAGAAGAGCTACCAGGTATCTGATAGAAGAGCTATCAGTTACAGGTGCAAGCACCTATTCAGAGTCCTTTATTGGGTTACTGAAATATGGTAACCTCAAATCCTATCATCACAGACAGTCCCGCAGGACACACGCATACAATTAAGTTACTAATAATTTAACCCTAAGCACTTTGCTTTCAACAACTCGTGTCAGTCTGGTTGGCTCCACAACTTAACAGCTATCTAGCACTGATTCTACTTTATTGTCACAAACTCACAAGAATAAAACTAGGCGAGGTACGCGCCAAAATATACTTTCTATGCTCTGAACACGCTCTGAAGTATGCTTTTAACGGCTGTCAAATGACGCTAGTTGTGTAAAGGATTTATAGACCACAGACAACTAAGTTCTATGGCAGAGACGCCCTAAGTCGCCTCCTAGATCGATTCGTGTGTAGGCAAGCTCTTGGCACCTTCACCTCACCTGATGGTTAGTGACGATAAGGCCGAAGGTGGAAGCGAGCTTCACCCGTAATCCTCAACAACTGAGGAACTGGCTATCTTACCTCTGATTGCCGGAACTCAACAATGCTTATAACATTGTTATTACGGGGACACATTTAGGTAGACGGTGGTAGCTAGCCAGGCGGGCTTAAAAGCTCTACCACCAACCAAACCGAGCAGAAAAACTTCTGCCCCCATAGAGAATAAAACTCGGACCTCCCGATCAACACCCGGTGGTGGTTCATATTAAAGTAAAACTCTTACCGATTAGCAGAGGCGAGGTCTCTGGAAGCTAAGACGAGGTTTGGACAACACACACAGAGGCTTAGGGATTAAAGTACTGATTATATTTGAGGCCTTTAGAGATGTTAATAGGGTTATTTTAAATGGTATTTTATAGATTTTTTAATACACGCACTGATCACTAAGTTTTTCATTGACAAGTAACTAGACAGTTTTATTTACGAAAACGTTTTTTATGGTGACATACCAAAGAGTTCTTATTTGAGTTTCTTTTAATATACTCTTTGATGTACTTTTAACACCTTCCCACATCAATGAGTCTCAGTCCTAGCTTGGCTCGAATTCCTTGGAGCCTTGGCTTTGGGACTGCCTTGGTGAGGATGTCAGCCAGTTGATCCGCAGAAGAGGTTTTCTGTACTTGAACTGAACCATTCTGCACTGTCTCTCGTACAAAGAAATGTCTTATCCGGATATGCTTCGTCCTTTTGTGGAATTCCGGATTATGCGCGAGACGAATAGCGGCTTCGTTGTCGACATACAACGTGGGAACTTCAGTCAACTCAGTCATTTGGCTGAACACTCTTTGTAGCCAAATAAGTTCGCGTGCACCTTCGCTAGCAGCAACGATTTCTGCTTCCGTCGTGGAAATACTGACAGACGGTTGACGTTGGCTCAACCAGGATACTGCTCCGTCTCCATAACAGGTCACAACACCTGAAGTTGACCTTCCCGTGTCGGTACATCCACCGTGATCGGCATCACTGTATCCGCTTATGAAGTTAGCTTTAGTCGGACGGTATTCAATCCCAAGGGATTTCGTTCCTTTTAAATATCTGAATACCCTCTTCACTTTTAGCCAGTCGGACTTGGTGGGATTTTCCAAATTCCTGGATAGCACACCAACAGCGTAGGCTATGTCGGGTCTCGTGCCTGTCATTAAATAGGCTAGCGCTCCTACAGCTTCTTGGTAAGGGAACTTGTCTTCAACCTTCTCAGTTTCTGTTGACACACCTCTCTCGATGGGCGTCGAAACTGGGTTGCAATCTGACATACCAAAACGTTCCAAGATCTTGTTTGTATAAGATTCCTGATTAATCAGAAGAGAGCTGTCGTTCCCTCTGAATATCTCTAATCCTAAGTAGTAGGACGCTGGTTTTGTAGTAATCTTTAGCGTACCACTTAATTCTGCTAAGAACTGTTCTGCTAACATCTTGTCTGTGGTGGCTACTAGCCCGTCGTCCACGTAGAGTGTTATCAGGATTTTCTTTTCTCCAACCTTCTTCGCAAAGAGACAACTATCTGCGGAGCACTGCACAAATCCTTTATCTAGGAGGATCTCCTCAAAGCAGGAATTCCAGCACCTGGGTGCTTGCTTGAGTCCGTACAGGCTTCTTTTCAGTAAGCAAACTCTCGCAGTGCCATCTTCGAAACCATCTGGCTGCTTCATGTAGATTTCCTCTTGAAGCTTGCCGTTGAGGAAGGCTGTAGACACATCGAATTGCGTGAGATGTAGTCTCTCTTTGGCGCTGACACTCAGCAAGGCCCTAATCGTAGCCATCCGGGCAACCGGACTGAAGGTTTGTTCGTAGTCAGTGCCTTTGCGTTGCTTAAAACCTTTCACCACGACTCTCGCTTTGTATTTGTCAATTGTTCCACCTGGGTTCCGTTTGATCTTAAAAACCCACTTGCATGGAAGCGCCTTACGGTTGGGTGGTAGCTGGCACAAATCCCAAACATCATTGTCGGCTAGTGACTTGATTTCACTGGCCATGGCTCTTAGCCACTCGGCACGATCATTCCGCTGAACTGCTTCTTTGAAGGTTTCAGGAAAGCTTTCATCGCCTACAAAATTCACAACATAGTCTTCCAGCTTCTTCGGCGGCCTGAGGGTCGCTCTATCTCTAAGGTTGTATCTGGGCTCTACAACACCTGGTTCAACTATCTCTAGTTGTTCTTCGGTGGCGTCTTGAAATGCGTCATCAGAGTCTTCATCCTCTGCTGTGGGCACCACTCGAACTGCGTCGGTCTTTTCTGAACTGTTAGAGTTAACTTGATCTTGCAAGTCCTCTCTATCTCCCTCTAGAGCATGTTCAACTTGGTTAGGTTGTTTAAGCGTATAATCTGGCTCATGCTCCAATGGATTATCACGGTCACTCTCGACTCCCTCTGAGCGTTCAGGAATTCTAGAGTAGAAATGTAACTCAGCGTGAGTATCGAAAGTAATGTCTCTTGACTTACATACTTGCTCTCCATTCCAGATGCGATAACCATCGTCGCTTTCATAGCCAATCAATGTGCATTTAATCGCTTTTTTGTCTAATTTCTTGCGGCATTGCTTTGGAACATGGACATAGCATTCACTGCCTAAGATCCTTAGGTGGGATATCTTGGGCTTCTTACTGTGCCATAGCTCAAAGGGTACTTTCGAGTCCACTCTGGTAGGGCCAGTCCTATTGAGCACATACGCGGCTGCCTTTATCAGCTCAGCCCAAAGAGCTTTTGGCATTCCTCCTCTTGAATACATTATTGACCTTGCTGCTTCGACCAAAGTCCGGTTCTCCCTTTCACTGCACCCGTTTTGTTCAGGGGTGTAAGGCATTGTTAACCTCTGAATTATTCCATGAGCATTGAGAATATTCTTCACGTCGTTGTTGACAAATTCACCGCCATTGTCGCTAAGTAAGGTCTTTACTATATGTCCACTAGCATTAACTTCAGTCAACATTTGAAGTAGCTTTTCCTTCACTTCAGATTTGTGACCCATGAAGTAAACCCAGCGATAGCTTGAGTAATCATCCTTAAAAACGACAAAGTATTTATTCTTCCCAATGCTTTCAGAGAAAGGTCCGCACACATCGGCGTGAATCAGCTCGCCAGGAGCTGTTGCTCTTTCGCTTGTTCCGAACGGTTTTCGTTGTGCCTTCCCGTATATGCAGCCTTCACACTTCACGTTGTCAGGACTCAACTGAATGCCTAGCTCACGTTTTACTACGCGAATGACATGTTTCTTGTCTTGATGTGCGAAGCGCTCATGATATAGCTGTAGCATATTACGGTCTTCAACAGCATTGACCACTGTTGCCCGTTGCTCAGTTGGAAAAACCGTCTTCATATCCAACTTGTATAAGCCTCCTCTGAGGGTTCTTCTTCCAACAGCTTTAGTTGTGCCAGCTTCCACAAGCTTACACTCTGTAGCCGTTGAAATGAATAGGCTCTCTGGATGCCTATCTTGTGCTGCCAAAGTTGAGAAAAGGTTCTTTTTTAGAGATGGAACAAGCCATACATCTCGTAGTACTTGTAGCCTTTTATTCCCATTGACATTTGATTCTACGATAACGGATCCTTGGCCCAACGCTCGGACTTGTGTTCCGTCAGCTGTTGAAACAGAGTGATCTGAATCAAATTCATGAAACTCGTGAAAAAAGTCTCTTCTCACAGCAATGTGTGTAGTCGCTCCATTGTCAACGAACCAATCTTCTTCTTGATCGTCTGAAGGACTGTCTACAAGGTATGCATCCATGACTGCCATTTGTATCACTGGTTTAGACTTTGAGCTTGAAGCTGACGTGCCTGGAGTTGGTTTAGGTGGCCGCCCATCTCTAATCCATTTCTTGCACTTGCGAACTCTGTGTCCTCTTCCAGAACAGTAGTTGCAGATCAGCTGCTCGTCCGTGTGTTTCACTTGGCGTCTCGCAGGAACTGTCACTAGAGCTTCTTCAGTGGTGCTCCTTTGACTGGTACCGCTGCTTAGATTCCTCTCGTAAGCGCATAGATGACTTGTCAAACTATCAACTGTCTTCTCAGCCTGCTTTAGCATTAGCCAGCTTGACTTAAATCCAGCGTATCTTTCGTCTAGAGTGTCAAGAACTTTGCAGATGAGGAGAACATCCGGTATCTTAGCAGTTTGATCTACCTTTAATACTTCTACGTTTATCTTTGCCCAGAGATTCTTGATTTTTGACAAATGCGAGGGTATATCGTCATCCTTGATTTGTTTTAGGCCAAAGAATTCTAGACATAAACCATAGATTATGCTCTCAGATTCTCCATCAAATAGTCTATGTAATTCTTTCCAGACGTCATGTGCGGTCGTAAATCTCATTACCTTCTCCATTGTGCCTTCTGTCATGTTAGTGGTTAGCATGAGTCGAGCGCCACTCATAGTCTTCTTATAGACAGCCATTGCCTTACTATAGGCACTGACTTCGGCATCACCGGCTCCTGCTGGACAGACAGGTTTTTGAAGTGTCCCGTTCACTGCCTCCAAGACACCTTCCGCACCTTCAAGCAAGGCTGTGACATTATACTTCCAAGTCGCCCAATTTTCTTTTCCCTTCAACTTTGCAAGTTCAATTTTTGTTGAGAAATCCATTATCCGAACCTTCTCTTCTTATCTGAGCCCATAACCTATTAAAGTAAAACTCTTACCGATTAGCAGAGGCGAGGTCTCTGGAAGCTAAGACGAGGTTTGGACAACACACACAGAGGTTTAGGGATTAAAGTACTGATTATATTTGAGGCCTTTAGAGATGTTAATAGGGTTATTTTAAATGGTATTTTATAGATTTTTTAATACACGCACAGATCACTAAGTTTTTCATTGACAAGTAACTAGACAGTTTTATTTACGAAAACGTTTTTTATGGTGACATACCAAAGAGTTCTTATTTGAGTTTCTTTTAATATACTCTTTGATGTACTTTTAACAGTTCACTCCACCGGGGTCCAAGTTCCGGGTCATAGACCAAATAGGCGGTTAAAACTAAGTATTTTGTACTTTATGTTGGATGCTAAACTTGTCTAACATTCCCCTCTGCCAAATGCACAAGCATCGGATGCTTGCACGTTTAATAAAACTAGTTGAGCCGCCATTTTGACAGCCATAATATTGTAAACGTTGCGGCGAACAGAGCTCCCGCAAAAATGCCTGCCTGTGCTGTTTTTTGTTGTAAAATTAAATAGAAAACATCGAGTATGCTAAAAGATGGTGTCACCTTTTATTTGTAATTATAATTTTTAAGATTTCATGATTATTTACTTCATTATTTCATGTTTTAGAATTCTACGATTTCAAATTTCGAGCGCTAGTCTCGTGGGGAGTGCGGCTGTGACGTTGTCAAAACGCACACCCCACGTGACTATTTTAAGCGTGTGTGTGTGCGTGAAATTTAAATTTGTGTGTCGAATTATGCATGTGTGCATTTGTAAAAACGGGTGGCTTTGAGTGTAGTGGTAACCTCACCCCCCGCAAGAAATGGCAGAAAAAAATGTTTGAGAAATTGACTAATGGCTACTCCAGTTCTGTTTACTCTGAGATGCTAAACAAACTCCTATACAATAGCATAAGGCAATGTTTTGTCTCGAATATAAATATTAAAATACAAAAATTTGTAACAATTTTCAGTCTAGGTGTCAAAATGGCGTAAATATGACAGGTGAGACAGAAACTTTGGATAGAAAGAGAGGAAGAGGATATCCCACGGTTAGTCTTCATTCATAAATAGTGATAGAATGAGAGGGAACACCTACTGATCGAGACAGAACATTGTTTCATGCCTTCATGCTATTGTATGGGAGTTTGGCATCTATATAGAGAACCAAGAATTTTGTACTTTAAGAATGATGCCTGAGGCAATGTTGTGACGAGTCGTTATTTGGGAGTGCAGCGCAGCGTGAGGAATAATACAAGCTTTTATGTAACCTTCTGTATTTTATTATATCAGCACCACACAAAATACATGCTATAGTCACGACGCCATTATCAGAGAGAGAGTGAGGGCAAAGGAACATAGATTAGACTACTTATGAATGTTGTGACATTGTTTATGGAATTGCTGTTCTACAACACCCTTCCTCAATTACATAAACTTAGTTCCTTAACTAAAACAGTCAAATTATAACAATATTCTTTTAAAACAAAAACTTAACACATTTTTTTTTTCTTCTTCTATGCAATAATAAACATAAATTTCTTTTTACTTACTCAAGTCCTATATCTTTACATAGTCTTGTAAAAACAATTTTATTTAAACCTTTAGTACATAAGTCAGCTAACTGCTGATTGGATGGAACATGTAGTAGTTCAACTATCTTATTATTTACCTTATCTCTAACAAAGTGGTATTTCAAATCTATATGTTTTAACCTACTATGCTGTTCTGGATTTTTTTTGCAACATGAAGCGCAGACTGATTATCAATGTAAACTACAAAAGTATTGCAATCTAATCCTATTTCTCTTAACATTATCCTAATCCAGCATCCTTCAGATATGCATTTACCAAGTGCTACATATTCAGACTCAGTGGAAGAAAGAGCTACACACTGTTGTTTTGAACTATTCCATGATACTGTGCTTCCATATACCTTAAAAATATATCCTGAAGTTGATTTTCGGTCTGCTTTATCACCTCCCCAATCTGCATCTGTATATCCAATTAGTGGTACATCATGCTTTTTATATATTAATTTATAGTCCAATGTTCCCTTTAAATAACGGAGTAATCTCTTTAATGAATTCCATAACTCATTACTTCCTTTAGATTGAAATCTAGCCAAGTAACTCAGAACAAAGCAAATGTCTGGTCTTGTTCCTAACATTGCATACATTAGACTTCCAATTAATTGTCTACATCTCTTAGTTAATTCTACATTTTCTGTTTCATTTTTATTCAACTCTATACATCCTTGTTCAATTGGTGTTCCAATTGGATTACAATTCTTCATATTATATTTTATTAAAAGCTCCTCCAAAAATTGTTTTTGATCCAGTTCCATATGTCCTTCTTTTCTTGTAATGTTAATACCTAAATATTTAAAATTCTTTCCATTTCCCAATTCTTTCATTTGAAATTCCTTCTGTAATGAGTATTTCAACTTGTTTATACTAGTGCTGTTTTTCGCTAAAATAATTAAGTCATCAACATATAATAATAAGTATAATTTCTCTTTGTTACTGTAATAGAGACAATAATCTGCTTTGCTTCTGATTAATCCTTCTTTTATCATGAAATTATTAAATTTATCATTCCATTCTCTTGGTGATTTCTTTAATCCATATAAAGACTTCTGTAATTTTAATATTTTGTTATCATATTTAGTTCCTTGTGGTAATTTTATATATACTTCATCTGTTATGTCACCATAAAGAAAAGCATTTTTTACATCCATTTGTGTGATATTCAAGTCAAATCTAGTAGCTATAGCTAGTAATATTCTAAGAGTAGGCCATTTTGCTACTGGTGCATAAATTTCTGAATGATCAAATTGATCCTGCTGTTGGAAACCTCTGGCTACAAGTCGTGCTTTATAGATAACTTCACCTGTTTCATTTTTCTTTATTTTGAAAACCCATTTTCCATCTATTACCTTTTTATCTATTGGTACTCTTGTCTCTGTCCAGGTATTATTATTTTCCAACGCTTCCATCTCTGTATTAATAGCTTTCAGCCATTTATCTTTATTTTTACCAGTTATTGCTTCTTCATAAGTTAACTGATGTTCTTCTTGTACTATTAATGCTGTTTCATAGTCCTTAGTCCAATAAGGTGTCTTCATTTTTCTACCTCTTTTGGTTCTTCTTTCTTCTGTATTATTAGGAAATTCTTCTGTTTCAAGATATTCTTCATCTAAGTACTCTTCAATCATTTCTAGGTCACTGTCTGTTTCAATTTCCTGTATGTTTTTATTATTTATTTCTGTTAATAATTCATCTTTTTCTATTTCTGTGTTTGTATTTCCTTCAATTTTCTTTTCTATATTTCTTCTTTCTTCCCTTTCTCTATCTAATCTTCTTCCCCCTTTCTTTTTCTTATTTATGTTTCTTTTTCTTATTTATGTTTCTTCTTTCTTCCCTTCCTGTATCTATGCTTTCTCTGTCTTTATTTTCCTTATCTATAGTAGCATTATTCTCAATGTTTTCTGTTACAACTCTCTGTTTCGCATGTGTAGTTAAATTTATATTTGCTGCTTCTTCATCAATTGTGAAATAATACATATTACTGTTTTCTGTAGTATCTTCTATGCTTTCTTTAGATTTTTCTTTATTTATGAATATAACATCTCTGTATGTATTAATTTCATTTGTTTTAGAAAACCAAACTCTGTAACCTTTTGTGTCAATGCCATAACCAACAAATATACCTTGTGAACTTTTAGCATCCCATTTCTGTCTCTTTTCTTTAGGTATATGTGTCCACACTTCTGTTCCAAAAATTTTTAATTCTATTATATCAAATACTTTATTATGAATTAACTCAAATGGTGTTTTTTCAGGAATAGGTGACTTTCCCGTCCTATTTATAGTAAAAACTGCAGTGCTCAATGCTTCTGCCCACAGCTCCTTTGGAAGATTCTTCGCAAGTAACATTGTTCGAGCGGCTTCTACCACTGTTCGCATTTCACGCTCAATACGGCTGTTTTGTTCCGGAGTATAAGCAACTGTAGTCTGATGTGTTATTCCCTTTGATTTAAAAAGCTCTGTAACTTGTCTGTTTACAAATTCTGTTCCATTATCTGACCTAATTTTTTGTACTTTATTACCTGTTAGATTATAAAATAATACTAAAAAATTCTTTAAACATGTTATTGTTTCCCATTTATTTTTTAAAAAATAAACCCATCTGAAATTACTGTAATCATCTTTTAATAATAAAAAGTATTGAGAACCACCTACTGATTTACATTCTATTTTACCACTCAAATCTACATGTATTAACTCACCTGGTTTGAGAGCCCTATTATTACTTCTTTGAAAAGGTAATCTATTTTGTTTACCTTTAATGCATGAAATACACTGATCAGTCTGCTCTTCATATTTTACATTATATTTATTTAAGATATCCTTTACATACTTATAGTTTTGATGTGCAAGTTTTTCATGCCAATCTGTCAAACTAGAACTTAAAGCTATATGAGACTGTTTAAATTTAAATGCCATTACAAATAAGTTATCACATCTATCCGCAATACAAGTAACTTCTCCATTATACAAGAATTTACAGTAGTTTTGGTTTGATACTATATTATAACCTTTATCAATTGCACATGTTACAGAAAATAAATTTATCTTTAAATTTGGAACATACAAAACATTATGCAAAACAGATGAAATATACTCATTTCCATTATAAGCTAAGAAGTATATTTTTCCAATACCACATACCTTTAATTTATTTCCATCGCCAATTGTTACATATTTATCTTCTATAATTTCTTTATATTCTGTAAAAATACTTTTATTATTACACATATGGTCACTTGCTCCTGTGTCCATAATCCATCTATCGCTGTTACAAACATTTGTGATGTACGCATTAGGTGCATTATCATTTCGAAATTTATTTCTACGCAATCTACATTCACTATAAACATGTCCAATTTTACCACAATTATTACACTTTCTTGCCCTACAGTCTTTCTTCATATGTCCAGGTTTGTTACATATAAAACACTTAAGGTTTGACTTCTGCTGTTCCGTTGTATTTTTGTACTGCTGTGATGTATACCTTGATTTATTCTTACTTGTTACCAGTGCTGCCGTAGTGGGTAAAATCTCCTGTGCTCTGTTTCTTACACGTTCCTCTTCAACTAATAATCTTGCAGTCAAATTCTTAAACGTCTGTTCTTGTTGTGGTACACTTTCCCATGCTGATATGAAATATTGATAGTCTTCCGGTAAAGTAACTAATATTTTTGTTATCAACATCTTTTCAGATATATACTCATCAGAATCCTTTAATTTATTAACCAGATCTTCTATTTTTGCAATAAACTCAGACATTGGTTCTGAATACTGCAAATTGTAAAACTGTCTTTGTAAAAGGTGGAGACTGATAGCAAGTGCAGAGCAGTGTTGGCAGCGCAGCAGCGGCAAGGGACAGGACAGCAAATAAAAATATCACCATTGGTTGATAATATTTGTGTTTATTTAACTTAGTAAATATTGCACAAATACACCGTGTCAAATATAAGATTAGGATGCAAAACAATTAATTAAAACAATCAATTTATGATAATGTCTAGATGTCAGAGACACACACCGGAAGGAAGTAGTCCGAGTCAGTGTGACCATAGAACGTCAAAAAATTAACTTAATCTGACAAAGGAATTAGGATTATACATACTAATTTCAACACTTCCCCTTAATCCTAATCCACTTTAAGCTATACATGCTTAAAACAAAAAAACAAGTATCATACATTACATGTCAGAGTCAAAACAAAAAATTATAATTTTCACAATCTAATTGTCAATACATAAACACAGATATGAAAAAAAAATAACTCTATCTACACACTGGCTTTACATTTAAATCCTGGCTGAATTTACAGTGTTTAGTTATACATAAGGGCTTTGTTAATACATCAGCTGTCATTTCCTGTGTGGGCAAATATTTAACAGTAAGAATATCTTTACAAACCAAATCTTTTACAAAATGATATCTCAAATCAACATGTTTAGTTTTCTTATGGGAATATTCTTTAGCTAACAATAACTTTTGTGCACTCTGGTTGTCATTAAA
Organism: Parapoynx stratiotata; assembly: GCA_910589355.1. NCBI lineage: Eukaryota > Metazoa > Arthropoda > Insecta > Lepidoptera > Crambidae > Parapoynx > Parapoynx stratiotata. The sequence goes on along the minus strand of OU342476.1, from coordinate 1,693,860 downwards.
TACAACTATACTAAAGTGTTTATTAACAATTTCCATTAAGAAGTTCCTAATAAAACACAAATCTTTCGCAACATCACTTATTGCTAGGTACTCAGCCTCAGTGCTGGACAATGCAACACAACGCTGCTTCCTTGATTCCCAATTAACAACATTCTTACCTAATTTCACAACAAAGCCTGAATATGACTTCCTATCTGTTATGTCATTACCCCAATCAGCATCAGTCCACGCAGTCAAGTTAAAACAATTATCACTTTTATAAAAATACAAACCATGATCAATAGTACCTTTCAAATAGCGTAACACTCTTTTTGCTGCCAACCAATGAGTTTTATCAAAGTTTGTAACATACTGACTGAGCTGACTACATGCAAATGCTATGTCAGGCCTTGTGCACACAGATAAGTACATTAAACAGCCTATAAGCTCTCTATAAGGATATTCAGTACCATAATTATTATCATTGTTATCTGACAATACTAATTTGGTATTAAGCATCATTGGTGTGGACACTGGTTTACAATCAGACATTCCAAATTTACTCAGTACTCTATTTATATATTCTGATTGATCCAGTATTAAAGTATCTTTATTTCGTGTTACACGCATACCCAAACAACTTGTTAGTGAACCCAAATTCTTTACATTAAAATTACTTTGTAACAAATGAAACAAATCATCGGTATTACAATTTGAAAAAATATAGAAGTCGTCTACATATAGTGCAATCACTGTAATATTCCTCTGATCCTTTTTCACATATACACAAGGCTCACACTTGCTTTGCATATAACCATCTTTACACACTACCTCATGGACTTTCAAATTCCACATGCGACTTGCTTGTTTCAGTCCATAGATACTCTTCAACAACAAACACACCTTGCTATTATCAGATACAAAACCAGTGGGTTGCTCCATATAAATTCTTTCATTCAGATCGCCGTTTAAAAAAGCTGTAGTCACATCAACATGTCGTATACACCAATCATTCTGATGTGCTAATGAAAATAATATGCGCATAGTTGAATGACGAACAACTGGAGAAAACGTGTCATAGTAGTCAACACCTTCTCTTTGACTAAAGCCGCGAGCAACTAAACGGGCCTTATAGCGATCAAAACTGCCTGAGGTATTATGTTTTATTTTATACACCCATTTACACTTAATGACATTAGTATTAGATGGCCTGTCTACGAGTTTCCATACCCCATTCTTGAGTAGCGAATCGTACTCCAATTGCATAGCTTTCTGCCATTCTTCAGAATCACGAGATACGACTGCAGCCTCATAAGAAGTAGGCTCATCAAATAAAACAGATGTAAACATACCCAATTCATAATCCTCATACTTGCTAGGTAATTTGTTCCTTGTACTACGCACGGTTCGTCCAGGAGTAGCAGACAGTGGCTGCGCTGTCACGTCCACATCCTCTACTGGACTCTCCGTCTCACTGTCACCAGTGCAGTACTCCTCGGAATCTCTGACTTATTCTTCATAAGGTATCCAAACGACTTTCTGGTGTAATCGTCGGTCAACGTAAGTAAGTAACGTGCTCCATTCCAGCTTGAGTCCATGGGCCCACATACATCTGAGTGGATGAGTTCCAGCGGATGAGACGTTTGTATCGCTTTGCCTCTGGGATAAGCCTTGGCCACCGGCTTCCCCCCAAGACATGCAACACAATTTTTGATATCTTCTGTTTCTGAATTATTTATCTGAAATAAGATATCATTAGCACCTCTATCACGCAGAACACACATTCCTGTCAAGCCAAGATGTCCAAGCCTTTTATGCCACATATTAGCACCCACTTTAGAAGACTCAGCATACTTTGCAGTCTGTACATTCTGCACTTCATGCAGAAATGCCGAGGACCGCCCCTCAACACGTATACCTTTCAACTTATAAATACCATGACACAACTCAGCAGTCATAATTGGTTTGCTTTTCATATTACATAGACTATCATAAACGCTGCATCCATTCTTATCGAATACCACCTTTAAACCTTTTTCAACCATTTTACTCACTGACAACAGATTTGCGGCTAACTGGGGAACATACATAACATCACATAAAGCTCTATCAATATTATTAATTTTTACCTTTATGTCACCCACACCAATGCTTGACAATAAGTTTCTACTATCAGCCCCTTGCACTTGAATATTCTTGCTTTTAAAGTTAGTAAAGTAATCTATGTTATTTGTCATATGACTTGATGAACCACTATCGATGATAAAATCTGTCTTGTCGGCCATAGCGATGAAACTTGACGCGATGAGGCTGTTGCTAACGGCGTTGTCCTTGCTATTCCTCTTCTCCCTTTTCCATTTGAAGCAACGGGATTTTATATGGCCCTGCTTTCCACAAAAATGGCATTTGATAGGCTTCGAAGACTTTGCAACAATAAAAGCAGCATCACCATTTGCACCTCCATTCCGTCTATAATCCTCTTGTAAGAGTCGGGTTCTCACGACCTCACTTGATATGTTTCCGCTAAGAAAAACTGTCTCAAGGCCAGATACCAAATTATCAAACTCTCTTGGAAGACCAGACAATAAGATTTCTGCAATTTCTTCATCTTGAATTGTTTTTCCAATATCTTCCAATTGTCGAACAAGAGTCATAACCGAGTCAACATACATAGTCATGTTTTCATAATTCGAATACTCTATACGGTGCAATTGACGCAGCAACACGACACGTCGATATATTCCTTTGTCAGCAAAAATGTTACTTAATTTTTCCCATGCTTCCTTAGAAGTTGAACAACTATGCAAATGCTGGTACAGTGCTGGTTTCACGTATAAAGCTATTCTTGCTAGAGCTTTTCTGTCTTTTTCAACATCTAGAACAGTCGTATTTGTGGGTTCAATGCAATTCCATAGTCCATCCAGTATAAGCGCATTTTTCACAGCAAATTTCCATGTGGAATAATTGTTCACGCCTTCCAATTTCTCGACGTAGAACCCACTTCTGTCAGTGCTTCCGTTATCAGCCATGGTTCAATCGGTGTATGAGATTCACAGCAATTATTCACACCAAGTGATATTTGCGTCCTAATCAAGTCCCTGCCTTTTATTAACGAGTCTGGGCCCATAACCTGATAGCAAGTGCAGAGCAGTGTTGGCAGCGCAGCAGCGGCAAGGGACAGGACAGCAAATAAAAATATCACCATTGGTTGATAATATTTGTGTTTATTTAACTTAGTAAATATTGCACAAATACACCGTGTCAAATATAAGATTAGGATGCAAAACAATTAATTAAAACAATCAATTTATGATAATGTCTAGATGTCAGAGACACACACCGGAAGGAAGTAGTCCGAGTCAGTGTGACCATAGAACGTCAAAAAATTAACTTAATCTGACAAAGGAATTAGGATTATACATACTAATTTCAACAGAGACTAACTTTAGTTTTGGCTTCAAATATGGTATTCAACTTTTCCCACATATCGTATGCTGTTGTACACGGGATTAAATATGTCATAACATTTTCTTCAACTCTTGTTACGAAAATCTCTTGTGCCCTGCTGTCCTTGACATCGAAATCGCTTTGTTGTTTGCACTCTCTGTTTGTAACTATGTCCCACAAACCTTTTGCTTTTAGAATTACCTTTACTTGGAAACTCCATGTGTTCCAATTATTTTTACCCAGCAATAAAATACCTCGATCTCGTTCCATTTTTGTAATTTTCGTGTGACAAAAAAAAAAAAAAAAAAAAAAAAATGGCTTCTGTAGCTTCGGTCGCGCTCGTCTGTTTCTTCTGTACTCGTAATAAATATTCACTCACGGATATTGCTGCTTGATGCCTGGGCCCATAACCTGTGACGAGTCGTTATTTGGGAGTGCAGCGCAGCGTGAGGAATAATACAAGCTTTTATGTAACCTTCTGTATTTTATTATATCAGCACCACACAAAATACATGCTATAGTCACGACGCCATTATCAGAGAGAGAGTGAGGGCAAAGGAACATAGATTAGACTACTTATGAATGTTGTGACATTGTTTATGGAATTGCTGTTCTACAACAAATGTTCTATCTCGATCAGTAGGTGTTCCCTCTCATTTTATCACTATTTATGAATGAAGGTTAATATCCGTGGGATATGTTTTTCCTTCAGGACCCGATTCCCCCTATTCTGTTTGGGCCACGGCTTCTACAGATGTTTATGCGCTATTTGCGTTCGCTTCTCATTTGGGAGTATGAACGCCTTGTCGCAGAACTCGCACTCATACGGCCTTACACCTTTGTATATCTGGGAACGAGAGATATGACGTCACACGACACATTGCTAGATTTAGCTTCCAAAGAAAATAGTTTTGGTTGTTACACGAGAACTTGCACTATTTATTTACTGAATAATTTATTAAGTGCATTTTGACAGTTATCTGTTGTGCATTTTGGCAGTTATTCGTAGTGCGAGATTAATCGATTAATCGATAGATTATGACTGACTCGCGTGTTGCTCCTTGATCATTGTTTTGTTGTTTTGTTATATGTTAATACGAAGTGATTATATTATCTTTGGTTTTGTTTGCTTACTATCATTTTTGTTTGTCTTACGTAGTTATTGTATACTCTTTGGTAGTTATTGTATCTTGTATTGTATTGTATCTTTAGACGTATTCTCTCTAATCTGTGTATTGTATACTCTTTGACTATCATTCGATGACTTTTTGGCGGGAAGTCAAATAGGGCGGGCGAAAAGTTTTTTCTCTTTCGAATTTTACTGAGAAAATCTTAATTTTAGCTGTTTTATTGTAAAGTTTTCCGACTTGAGAAGCAAAGAAAGTTTTTGCGGGCAAAGATGGGTCCTCACAGTGATGGTGAGGACCCGGCAGATGTAAAGAAAAAAAGAAAATATAATGACCTTAGTCACCGTAAAAGCCAGTCTAATAGTGATAAATATAAGGTGTACACAAAGCCAAATTATAAAAGGCTTTTTCTTGAAAACAGTACCGGAGAGTATATAGTTTATGTTGAGTCGACGGAGCAAGAAAAGATTGGTAATAAAAACCCAATTACTCTGACTAACTTATTCACAGAAAATGTAAAGGGAATCGTTGGAGTTCATAGAGTTAACGCATACAAAATAGGTGTAACTTTTAAAAAACCAACTTCTGCTAATTATTTTCTGAAAATGGAAGATTTCTTTATGAAAAACAAGATGAAGGCGTTTATTCCGTCTTATTTAACGGAAAAAATTGGGGTGCTAAAATTTGTCCCCAAGGATTTAAGTAATGAAGAAATTTACAAAAATATATCTTGTGACGCAGAAGTAATTACTGTAAAGAGATTTATGAAGAAAATTGACAATGAATTAGTACCCTTAACTACAGTAGCAGTCACTTTTGCCACTAACACTCTACCAAACTATGCTTACATCCAACTATTCCGTTACAGAGTCCACCAGTACATACCTCCACTTTTACAGTGCTTTAAATGCATGAAGTTTAACCATTCAGCAAAGGTTTGCAGGGGAGTACAAACATGCTCATCATGCTCCGGTCATCACTCATACAAAGAGTGCGATGTAGAAGTGATTACTTGTGTAAACTGCAGCGGCAACCACTTGGCCATATCCAGAGAATGTCCCGTGAGAAAACAGAAATATGAAGAACAGAAAAAAAGGTATGTTAAGCAACCATATGCCACTGTGACTGGTAGTCCACCACCAATTAACAATACTTCTTTTCCTCAACTAGGAAAATATAGGAAAGATGATGATTTTGATGTAAAAAATATAACAAATAATGAAATAATAATGAATGCAATAGTTAAGTCACTCATAGCTCTAAGTAATAATAAGGACAATTCTCCAATGACATCTAAGAAAATAAGAGACGTTTTCATATCACAGTTAGTTTAATGGACTCATTTTTACATATACTTCAGTATAATATACAAAGTTTACAGAGCAAGAAAGTATTACTACAAAATTTATTACTAGAAAAACACATTGACATTTGTTTATTAAATGAAACATGGTTACATGATAACTCAAGCATTCAAAATATCCCTAATTATAATTTTTTATTCAAAAATTCAACAAATAAACATAATGGGGTTGGAATATACATAAAGCATGGTTTAAGTTATAATATTATTCCCACAGCATTTCATGAATCATTTCAGAATATTGCCATCTCTATTCAATTTCAATCTGGTAATATATCAATCCTTTGTATTTACTGTCCACCTAACAATATTTTCGAAACTAGTAAATTAAAATCTTTAATAAGAACCATACCAAAACCGTGTATCATAATGGGAGACTTTAATGCTCATCATGTTGTGTTTGGATGCCATAGTAATAATAATAGGGGAAATAATTTATATAATATAATTGATGAATTTGATCTATGCATATTAAATAATGGTACTCCAACTACATGTCCTCCTCCAAATAGGCAAGCTTCTGCAATAGATTTGGCTTTAGTTAGTTCTTCTTTGGCTCATCTGTGTGAATGGCATGTCCATGACGATCCTATGGGTAGTTATCATTTTCCTACTTTTCTCTATTTGAATGTTCAGCCTTCATTGTACGAAATTAGATCTGTAAAAGAAAAATATATATACAGTAAAGCAAACTGGGATGAATTTAACTCTTTATCTGCAACAGAATTCTCTGAAATTGATATCAATGAGGGTGCATTAGAATTCTATGATAAATTTGTGTCCAATTTGTACAAAATTAGAGATCAAACAATTCCAAAAATAAAACCTAGTCCTAACTTTACAATTCATAGAAAACCAGCTCCTTGGTGGAACAAAAAATGTGAGGATGCAGTTGCTACGTCGAAAAAAGCATTGAAAGACTACAGATTAAACCCAACAATAGGTAATTTTATTAACTATAAAAAGTTGGATGCACATAAGAAGAAAATAATCAGAGAAGAACGAATTGCTTCATGGCATGATTTGTGCAACAGTTTCAATAGATTAACACCTGTTTCTAGAATATGGAATCATATAAAAAGATTTAAAAGAATAGGGAAACTCAACAATAAATTTTTTGATGACGACTGGGTACCAGATTTTTTAAATAATCTAGCTGACAATACTGAAATAGATTATAGTAGATTATCATTATTGTTTCAAAGCTCAGAGGAAAATAACATCAATAGGTTTCTTAATCAAGATTTTACTTTAGATGAGTTGCTTACAGCTTTACAAAGTAGGAAAGATACTACACCAGGGTTGGATAATATTCCATACATCTTAATTAAAAAGCTACATATTAATGCGCTGAACATATTACTCCTCATATATAATAGATTATGGAGAGATCTCATTATACCAGAGTCTTGGAAAACACAGTGTGTAGTTCCTGTTTTGAAACCTAATAAGCCTATCAATATAGCTACTTCATACAGACCAATTTCTTTATCGTCTTGCTTGGGAAAATTATTTGAAAACATGCTTAAGTTACGTCTAGATTATTTTGCTGAAACTAATCATTTAATCCCATCAATACAGTTTGGGTTTAGAAAGGGAAGAAGTTGCTCTGAAAGCTTTGTATCATTCATAGATGATATCAGAAATGTGAAAAACAGCCATTCAAACATGATCTGTGTTTTCTTAGATATTAAGGGAGCTTTTGATAATGTTAATATAGAAGAATTAATCCAGGTGCTTCATGAATGTGGGATACCTGGGCAAACTTTGCAGTGGATCTTAAAATTTTTAAACAATAGGACAATTTATGTAAAATATAATAATAAGTTGCATGGTCCAAAATCTGTAAATAAAGGTACAATGCAAGGTGCCACATTATCCCCCTTATTATATAATTTATACACTTCTCAAATATTGAAATATGTAAATATAGAAGATATTAACCTATTACAATTTGCTGATGACTTGCTTTTGTATAGCATAAATCAAAATATAGAAGTTGCTGTAAATAAGATTAATAATGCTTTACAACAATTACATTCTTATTATTATGGAAAGCTTAAGTTGGATGTTAGCCCTGGGAAAAGTTCTGTATTGATATTTAGTAAAAACTCAAATAATATCTCAATTAAGTACAATAATTCTGTGATTCCAGTTGTAAATGAGCATAAATTTTTAGGTGTTATCATAGATAATAAATTAAAATTTGATAAACACATTAATTATATCTGTAAAAATGCCATGGGAGGCATTAATATACTTAAGCATTTGGTTGGTACATTTTGGGGATCTGACCCTAAAATTGTAAGTATGCTATACAAAAGCATAGTGAGAAGCCACTTTGATTACAGTGCTTTGGCATATTTAAATGCACATAGCACCCTTTTAAGAAAACTAGAAGTGATACAAAACATTGGTTTAAGGTTAATTTGTGGGGCAATGAGATCCTCACCTATTAACTCTTTAGAAATAGAAAATTGTATACCTCCATTGTCCATCAGACGGATACAGCTAGCAGAAAGATTTTCACTTAAAATTTTGTCATTTGGCAGCTTCCTCCATGACAGGTTTGAAAGAGCATCACATATTTATCAGCCTATTGCATCTATTGACTCTTCAGTACAAACTTTATCTGCTCCTCCTGAAATAGGTGGAATTTATGCACGTATGAAATTTAATTCTAAGAATATATGTTATTCTCTAAGCTTACCTATGTACAGTTGTAAATATAGTAGTTTAATAAATTGGCATTTAAAGTTGCATGTAGATACAATTTCTAACAAATATGACTTTTTAGAATTCAAGAGTAAGATGTCTCATTATTATTTCATTTATACAGATGGTTCCAAGGATGTTTGTTCTGTTAAATCTGCATTTTATGATTCTCATTCAAATTACACAAAATGTATAAAATTAAGTTCTTTTTGCAGCATATATACAGCAGAGTGTTATGCATTATATCAAGCATTATCTTATGTAAATAGCAATTGTGTAAATAATATAAATATAATGTTAGTTTCTGATTCTAAAAGTGTATTAATGGCTTTGAGTAAAGGTGCATTGCTATCATTTAAAAACAATTATATATTATATAATATTAAGGAGATATTAGAGGAACTAAACATGAAATGTGTAAATGTAGAGTTTGTGTGGGTTCCCTCACACAGTGGCATATTAGGGAACGAAATTGCTGATTCAGTGGCACGGGCAGAACACGATGAAGACCATACCGATTGTTTCAAAGTTCCTTTCACCGATTTCTATAGTCACTTTAGAGAAAAAGCAAATAATTTATGGAAGGACTACTGGAAATTAACCTTAGAAACAAAGGGCAAGTGGTTTGCTAGCATTCAAAAGGATTTACCAAGCAAACCTTGGTATCACAAACGTAAGCAGTACCTTGGGAGAAGTTTTTATACTATTATCTCACGAATGCGAATTGGTCATTGTTTGGTTCCAGCTCATCTCCACAGGATCCATATACTCCCCGATTCTAATTGTCCCCATTGTCATCAAGAGAATGCCGATCTTCAACATCTTATAGAAAATTGTGTAGCCTTTAGCATGCAACGTTTAATTTTAGCCTCAGACATCAGTGACATTGACAGTTCTAACGATATTCAAAGTGTTCCCCGCCGCCTACAAGACCTACTTTCCAATTCTGATTATTTCCTTCCTCTATTTAAATATATTATAAATACTGTGCAAAAACTTTAAGTTTATTGTATAATTTGTTATTTGATTCTATGTGTGCATAAATTATTGTTTAGCTTAAACTTAATGTAATGATGTCTAATAATTAGCCTATTATTGTCAATTACATTTACATAAATTATCACTTAAATAGGTAGGTAGCCTAAACTTAATGATATGTCTTTATTTAGCCAGATTTAGTATAAGAAAACCAAAGAAAACTATGTATGCGACTGAAGGACTTGTATCCATGGTCATGAATAAAAATTATTAAAAAAAAAAAAAAAAAAAAAAAAAAAAAAATTGACTATCATTCAAAGAGTAAAGTAATCTATCATTTTTGTTTGTGTTTACATAATAATCAAATGTTTTTTTTAGTTTTTGTTTAAAAAGTATGAAATTAAAATGAAGTGTTTCGTGTGGGGCTGTAAAAATACATATAGATCAAAAGGAATAACATTTCACACGTAATATTTTAAACATAAAATAGCAACAATATTACTAATGTTATTTTTTCTATTTGCAATTTTTTTATCAGAAGTGGATGTTTACACAATAGTTTTTACAGTGTTTGTTCGCGTATAAGAATTGTTGTGTGTGTTTATACGATTTATATTACATTAATACGATTTTTCCAAAAGATAACCTCCAAATAAAAAAACATTTTGAAAACTTATAACGCCCATGTCACAAACTTCCTTCATTGTTTTATAAATATGTAGCGGCAAAAAGATAATATGATGGATTTAGTACTAAGTCATTTCATATTGATAGAATAGTGCTGCAAAACAAAAAACCATAATATTACAAATGCCAAAGTACTTATCTGTTTGTCTTTCTCTGTTCCCAATTACCCATGGAAACGAAATTAAGCTGAATTTGAATTTGTATCAAAATTTACAAAAATGTACCTTGGTCTTATGTCTTAGACATTAGGGCTGATTCCAGAGGTGTGTAAATTGTGTATCTATCTGCAATCAATGGAGAGAGATCTATGGATTATTTAGTATATTTAAATTTAATTTGTGCCTATGTAATCATCCTCATTAGGGTCGATTCCATTCCTTGACGAACAAAATTTTATTTTAATTTGTGTAAGTACTCTTGGAGCCAAACCTGGGCATTAACCAGTCTTAATAATAAAAAACTTAAAGTGTGTCAACATAGTATGGAAAGGAGCATGTTGGGCATAAAGCGTAAGGATAAATGGCGTTTGGAAAAAATAAGGGAGGTGACAGGTGTTGCTGAGGTCACCCATAGGATCAATAAACTGAAGTGGAGATGGACAGGCCACATGATGCGGTCAACTCGGGAGAAGTGGACAAGGGCGGTAACGGAGTGGTACCCAAGAGATGGGAAAAGAGACAGAGGTCGACCACAGAAAAGGTGGGAAGACGACTTTCCCAAAGGGTGGAGAAGGGACTGCAGGGATAGAAGGAAGTGGCATTTCTTGGAGGAGGCCTATGTCAGGGGACATCCAGACACTTAAATTAAATTCAGTGTTTGTTTTTCAAAATGTTTATACGTACTAATGTCTGTGTAATAAAGGCTATTATAATTATTATTATTATTATTATAAGTACTCTTGAATTTGTTTTTTTTGTGTGACATAAATAAAAATATCTTTTCAGGGTCCCAAATGAACCAGCCATACGTAAAGTCTGGCTGCAGGCATTAGGTATAGTGTGGGAGTATCCAAAGTGGAATGGTGTTCTGAGGGTGTGTTCAGAACATTTCCTCTATAAAGATGTCGTCGACAGTAAGAATAGGTCTGGCAAATCGAAAGCTAATGCAGTTTCTGTGGAGCATGTATGTAAAGATATGTTTATGCCAAGTTACCAACTTATAATCCCAATTTATCCATTTAGTGTCACAATTTACTAGGTATTAAGCTTAGTACTAAGGTAGATTATTTTTTTTCCTTCTTACATGGAGAATTACAGGCTGGCCCAACACAGATTGGATAGACTGGTGACAATATGCTTTTCAAATAAAATCTGTAAAATGAAACAGCTCAGTTGATTGAAGGTGCAAATGTTTTAAAATAAACTATGTATTTGTTTTGTTTTCAGCTTAAAAAGTGTAACTTAGATGAATTACCTGCTGTGGAGGTTAGTTCAAATATTAGAAATATATATTATTACTATTAGCTTCATCATCATCATATCAGCCTAACGCCCACTGCAGGGCATAATCCTCCTCTCTCTTGTGCCAATCTTTCCAGTCCTGCGTCCGTCCCCAGGTCTTTACCGCAACTCGCTAGACGTCGTCGACCTATCGCATTATTGGTCCACCTCGTCGTCTTTTCCCTTGCCTTGGCCACCATTCTGTTAAGGAGCTACTCCACCTGTGGTCTTCATACCTCGCCAAGTGTCCTGCCCACTGCCACTTAAGTCTCAAGATACGCTTGCCAATATCCTGGACCTTGGTCCGAAGTCGGACTTCTATGTTAGGCATGCGATCTATTAACTTGATGCCTAGCATGGTATGCTTCATTTATCTTTGAGCTTCCTCATAGTATCTTTGGTAAGAGTCCACGTTTCAGCTTACTGGTTGGTTATTACGATTAGCACACTTGAGTATCTTTTCAATTGCATTCTTTCAATCAAATGATAATTTTGGTGCCTACTCTCAAACCTTATTTGCAAAGAAGTAATTCTAAGAAGAGATGGCATACAGTTTAACACCCTTTGCTTTCCCTGGATCAAAAAAAATCTTGCTGTCAAATACATTTCCAGTGAAAATTGAAAACTAAACTTATTCACACAAGTGCTCTCCTTACCTTGAGTTTGGCAGTAATGGATGTTGACTTCCATACAATGACCAATTGGCCTCACCATACAAGAAGCGAAGTAATAACTTTTCACACCCTTTCTCCATTCAGAGTGGTCAACTCATCATCAGCCTATATACGTCCTATGGTATCAGGCTCTGACTTTGGGAATTCTTAATTCAAAACCCGATGACAATGCAACTTGCAACTAGTTTCAACTTTGCAAGCACTTTCAGGTCGAAGTTTCAAGTACTTTTTGGTTTTATATTTGGCTTAACAGATTGTTGCATAATACATGGGTTTGTTCAGACTTCTCATGTACTTCTGATGCGAGATAAAAACACAAACGCAAAAGATAAAAGGAATAAAATAATAACATTAGATTTGTTGGATTTAACGTTTGTTTTGGCTTGCAAACATTTATCATTAAATATAAATAATGTTTTTATTGTAATTAAACAGTGTTAAATGATTAAAGAATAATGAAGTAATTCAATTGATTATTCTCAATCATAAATTCATTCGATTGCAAATCATTCGTTCATTCTCACGCTTCACCCGATTCAAATCACTTCCATATTATTATCGATTCTACTGTGCTAGGAGTCAGTCGTATAAACTTCCTAGTGAAAATATTGAGAATATAGTTTTTGTCGTCATAATTCCGTATTTTAATTTAGCCCCTCTGACCTATAAATACCTACAAGATTAAAATCCCACGTTTTCAAATGTCTTTAAAAAAGCAAAAAAACCCGCGGGGCGGAGAGGGGTCTCTCAAAACTCGTTGGCGCGTCTTTCCAGCTTACCCTTACCGTCTATGCATTCCATTGATTTCATTAAAATCCGTTTAATAATATGCGTCCCTACGATTTGAGCAACCACCTCGTTCGACCGCGGGGTTATTCTCATTAAAAAACGCGCTTCCAGCTGCTTTCTTATTTGTAGGTGTGCAGAGTCTGTCTTGCCATGGACACCAAAATGTTTAATATTTTTGAGTACGATCTGCAGAAATGCTTCAAACGAGTTACAGGAATAAGGGTAAGTAGGGCAACTTATATATAATATCCCCGAAGGCGTAGACTGAGGTGCATTATACTCCCACACTTTTCCAGTTATTTCATTCGTCTTCAGTGGGCACAGGCCTTCCTCATGAGGAAACACATGAGGAGTATGGGTTGTAACACCACCACGCTGGCCCAATGGAGGCTGGTGGGTAGAAACGGTATCCAACGGCTTAACGTGCCTTCCGAAGCACGGAGGAGCTCGAGATCACTAATATTTGTATACCCATCCGCGGTCTGACCATGGCGAAAGCAGCTTTGTTTTCAATCGAAAGCCAAAACGTACTAACAACTACGCTACCGAGCTCCTCCATTAGTTCTTTCGTTGGTCCCACGTGATAGGGGACAAGACTTCCTCAATCACTCTCCCAGTAATTCAAACCAAAATTCAAACAGGACAGATTTTGTGACAGGCCAAATAGAATAGAACCAGTCCGAGCAGGACTGCGAACAGATGTATGCCTTATGAGTAAAGGGCTCTACTTACGTCCCATAAATCAGAGGCAACATCTGGGCAGTGGTGGAGAGCGCCCTAAATCGCCTCCTAGATCGCCTCGTGTGTAGGCAAATCGTCTTGATTTTTAGTGTGTAGAGTAGCAGCCGATTTAAGGGACTTTAATCAATTCTCTTTTTCCAGCTATTCGAGAAGGAAAGGCTGCCGCACTGGCTATGTTTCAAGTGCGCGCGGTGCATGGTGAACTGCTTCGAGTTCCAGCAGAAGAGCGTCCGAGCGAATGTCCTCATGTTAAAACTTCTTCAGACTGATGGCGAGGTGAGGATTTGATTAGGTTTGGCTTTATTTATTTATTTGGACAGTCTAAACTTTTTTATATGACATCAATATATATTTTCAGCTATCACACCAAAATATTCGAACAATTAATCGTGAAAACCATCTTCTCACGTCAAAGTTAGGAATTAAACGTTTTGATGCTGACCATTATGATTTTCTCATCACTGAGGTAGAAGAAGAGGTAGAACAGGATGAAGCTTCTGAAGAGATTCATGTAGATTATACTAATGAGTATCTGGAGGAGATTAAAGATGAAGATACAGCTGAGTATCTGGAGGAGATTAAAGATGAGGTTACAGCTGAGTATCTAGAGGAGATCAAAGATGAAGATACAGCTGAATATTTAGAAGAGATGGGGAATGAAACAGGAAATATATTTGTTAATGAACTCGATGCTGACAAAAGTCATGTTGAAATTGACCATCATGACTACATAGCAGGTTATTCATCTGACGATGGTCTACCGTTAGAAGCAAATAAAACAAAAGAAGATGGAAATAAAATAAAGGAAGCTAATCACTCTATCGTAAAGGATATACAATTTCGTGATTTATTTACTTTTCAAGATTTGACTATGGAAGAGCAGTTAGCAGATATAGAGAAGAGAAAAGAGAGTTTTAATTATAAGAATAGCGTTTTTCAATGTCCGCATTGTTACAAAGGGTTTATGGAGGAAAATACATATGATGCCCATATGTTACGACACTCTAATGTAAGTAAATTTTCTATTATAATTGTAAAGTTGATCTTTTGTAATGTGTGATTCTATAATGTCGCAGGCAATTTGTATGATTTTGCCGTTTACATACAACGTTGTCATTTTAAAAACGTGACTGGTTCAATAATTATCATTTCCACAACGGTCGCAGTTTTAAAGTGACCATAAACACATTTTGTATAAATTAGATATTTTTTTTGCAAATCAGATGTTAATGACGATTAAGAATAAGATATTTGCATTACGTTACAACATTACACGAACACGAACGAACAACATTACGTTATTTAAACATAACGTAATGTTGTTCGTTCATATTGAGTCTGAAAAATATAACGAGCGCTCAGATAAGTTTTTGTTTTTTGTGGTGTTCCACTAGGTAGTGTATTGGGCCCTCTTGGGATGCCGAGGTGAAATTATCAATGAACAATATAACGTTGTGTAATTATTATCGAATTTAAAAGATATACTTTATAATTTTAGGTATTTACATATATCAAAACACGTAAAAATCTCAGCTCCTCTGGGACTTTTTTAGCTGCCATAATTAAAAATGTTTCACTCGTTAGATCTGTTATATAGAGTTACCTGCATATATGCAACTCATTTGGACCAGCACCCACAGTTCGTCATCAGCCTATATACGTCCCACTGCTGGGACAGGCCTTCCTCATGGAGAAACATGAGCAGTATGGGCCGTAACACCACCACGCTGGCCCAATGCGGGTTGGTCGGTAGAAACGGTCGCAATAGCGACCGGGACCAACGGCTTTACGTGCCTTCCGAAGCACGGAGGAGCTCGAGATCACAAAGTCTTGGTCACCCCATTCACGGCCTGACCATGGCGAAGGTAGCTTTGTTTTCGATCGAAGCCAAAGTGCACTGACCACTACGCCACCGAGCTCCCACACCCACAGTTACCCAAACATAAATTGCCCCTTTGTGCGACAACGCATGCATCTATGACAACGCGCGCCGTAGCACGATGCGCCTGAGCCGAACGGGTAGCGAGCGAGCCATCTCCTCCCCTTTATTGCTTGTTTTAACTTGACAATGTATATTTTTTTAACCGCCTCTCTGGTCTAGTGGTTCACATCCCCGGGTGTTGATCGGGAGGTCCGGGTTCGATTCCCCACGGGGGCACAAGTTTTTCTGCTCGGTTTGGTTGGTGGTACGGCTTCTAAGCCCGCCTGGCTAGCCACCACCGTCTTACCTAAAATTGTTGCTATAATAACAATGTGAAATGAAATGAAATCATTTATTCTGCAATTAGATTTACACGAAATACTTTTGCACGTCAATATTTTTTTTTCCTACTAGCACTTTGACGTGATTGGCCTGTTGAGAAGAAGTGCCGCAAGAAACTCAACAGTTAGCCTTTTTTAAACAGCCATAATAACAAAAGGAATTTAGAACATTTCAAATATTGTAAAATAAGTATGTGCAGAGGAGCAAATTATAGTAGCCACGAATTTTTATCTTTAAAATAATCTTCTATCTTATAATACCCCTTTTTCATTAAACAGCGTTTAACAGTTGACTTAAATTTATGCAGGGGCAAGTCAATAAAACTTTGTGGCAGCCTATTATACATTCTTATGCTGATTCCTATAAAACATTTAACAGTCTTGTGAAGTCTGAGGCTTGGAACGGCGAGCTTATGCTTATTTCTGGTGTTGAGGCTATGGCAGTCAAAATTTTTAAGGAAAGTATCATAGTGTTTACGTACATACATAATACAATCAAAGATGTATTGAGACGCCACAGTTAATATATCAATTACCTTAAATAATTCCTTGAGCGAGTCACGTTGTCTAAGGTTGTATATGGCACGAATGGCTCTCTTTTGAAGAACAAAGATAGTCTGAATGTCAGCAGCGGAGCCCCACAACAGTAGACCATACGACATTACGCTGTGAAAATAGCTAAAATAAACTAATCTCCCTTATTGCCTGCCTTATAGCTGCCTTATTTTTCTAACTGCATGCGCAGCTGAACTTAGTCTTCCTGCTAGAGCCGTAATATGTGGACCCCATTACAGTTTAGAGTCCACAGTAATTCCAAGAAAAGTTGTAGACTTAATTATTTCTATAAGTTTCTCCTTTATACAAATTTAAGTATCGATCTGCTTTACGTTAGCCAAACAAAATTTTATACATTTTGTTTTCTTAGAATTAAGTGCAAGGTTATTAATATTGAACCAATGCAAGACTTGCGAGAGAGCATTGTTTACTTCGTCAGATACGTTATTGCGTCTGTTAGTTTTGAAAATCAAAGAAGTGTCATCAGCAAACAAAACTATCTCACAAAGGTCTTTACCAAAGAAAGGCAAGTCATTAATATATATTAAAAATAATAAGGGGCCCAATATAGAGCCCTAGGGCACTCCCATATGCAGAGGCGCGCCGGAAGAATTAGTACCATTTATGTAAACTTTTTGTATTCGATCCGTAAGATATGATTGTATAAGGCGTATAGCAGTTTCCGAAGCTCCATAATGTTTCAATTTTACTAACAAAATTTGGTGATCCACACAATCAAACGCTTTTGAAAGATCGCAGAAAATACCTATTGCATCTTGCTTGTTCTCCCATGCGTCAAATATATGTTTGATGAGTGCGACGCCCGCATTCGTAGTACATCTATTTTTAGTGAAACCTAATTGCTTTTCATGTAATAATTTGCTTACGTAAAAATGTAATAGCAACTGATTAAATAAAAAATTTTCAAAGATTTTACTAAGTGCAGGTAGAATAGAAATTGGTCGGAAATTTGATGGATCACTCTTATCGCCTGCTTTAAATAGTGGAATTATTTTACTATGTTTCATCAAATCAGGGAACTGTCCTTCATCAATACATTTATTGAATATTTATGCTAAATGAGGTGATATTTCATTTATTATTATTTTTAAAAGGTCTGTTGATATATCCCATAGATCTTTTGTTTTTTTAACATTAAGTTCTTATAAGGTTTTGAAAATATCAAGTGGAGTTACGTAATTAAAGTTAAAAGCATTTTCACATATTTTAATACTTGACTCAAGTAATGATTTAGCATGATCAGTACTAGAATTTAAGAGTTTTGTGGTTGTGACTGCTATATTAGAAAAGAAAGATTCAAACACGTCGGCTACATGTTTATTTGTGGTAGCAATACAATCATTGAATTTTAAACAGAACTTTTTATCTTCTGATTTATGTTTACAAGTCTCTTTATTAATTATATTTCACGTTGCTTTTATTTTACTTTTAGAATTATTAATTTTATTACGCAAGAAAATACATTTTGCAGTATTACAGACCTTCTTAAATATTTTTGAATATTTTTTAATATACTCAAGGCATTTCGTATCATTAGTGTTTGATTTAAGATCATATAAGTCATAAAATTTATTTCTACTTTTATAAATGCCGGGTGTGGCCCAATCACTGAATTTTCTTTTGAATTGATCTATTGTTCCTGCTTTCTCAGTGAAAACGGAGTCGAATTCATCTTTTATTAACTCAAAAAGATTTCCGTACAGGTAATCGATATTTTTATCCTCACCAAATGGTAAATTTACGTTTTTTTGGGTTGTAACATAATGGTGTTCAAAACTCACTAACTGCCCAGTATGGTCCGATTGTAACCGATTAATTATAGACTTATTTAAAAAGTTAACATTTTCACAGAATATGTTATCTAAGCAGGTAGCTGTTGTGGCCGTTATTCTCGTCGGTTCAGAGAAAAGAGGAGCTAAATTAAAATATTTAAAGAGATTTAGAAACCTATGAGTATTTTGTGAATCAACCAATATATCGACATTAAAGTCGCCACAAACAATTACCTTCTTATTAGAGTTATAAAGTTTCCTAAGTACCTCTTCCATAGCCTTTTCAAATAAAATATAATCAGATGATGGAGGTCTATACACGCACAGTATTAAAAAATGCTCCAAGTCTGCACATGATAATTCGATTGTTCGTTCAATGGATAGTGCCATTATATCCTTCCGTTCTTTCGATTTAAATGTATGAGTGATCCACCACGAATAGCCCCCTTTCATATGAACGAACTAACCACACTAAAATTATCGAATGATATTAGACATTCGTGTTGTCTTAACCAATGTTCAGTCAAACATAAAACATGTATGTTCATGGAATCTAAGAATAAACCTACTTCCAGTTCCTTTCCCGTGTAAGAAGCATTGTTGTGTTCCGGCAATCAGAGGTAAGATAGCCAGTTCCTTCGTTGTTGAGGAATACAGGCGAAGCTCGCATCCGCCTTCGGCCTTATCGTCACTTACCATCAGGTGGGATGAAGGCCAAGAGCTTACCTGTCATATGTAAAAAAAAATCTTATGTGAGATTGTATGCCACTGAACCTCTCCGATTTTGATGAAATTTCGTGTGTTGAGCACACAAATAATTACCATAATCCTGTTCCTCGTCCGCATCCTCCCTAGAAAAATATCTTCATCCCCAAAATTGGTGCTTCACAATTCCTCTTCCTCAACAACGCTAGTGTACAGTCGAGTTCAAAAATATGTATGTACTTTTGACAGTAAATGGCTCTTATTGACAGGGAATATAGACTATCACCTGTCAAAACTGCATACATATTTTTGAACTCGACTGTACAACCTGCATTAGGTCCTACAGTGGGTTTAAACAGGCTGAAAGATGGTGATTATGTTTATTACAGAAATGCGGAGATTACGAGTGCGGCATATGTAAAATACGCTTTAAAACAGAGCGGAAAGCTCGTATCCATATACTAGCCCTCCATGCCAAGCGTTATAGTTGCAAGCAGTGCGAATACATCACCAAATGCCGGGTGACAGCAATATCTCATATGCGGTGGCACAAGGCATCCACGTGTCCACATTGTGAAATTACTTTTTCGTGAGTATTGGACAATTAAAAGTATATTTTTTTATGTGAGTAGAGTCGGGAGTCAAACAGGAGGGTATGAAGTAAGCTGAGAGTAGTGGAAACGAAAGACGTGTGCCTGGATCGAAGCAAGTGGTGTGATAGAAATTTCTACCCAACACATCGGGAATACACGTCATTTTATTATTATTATTATTAGTTGACAGGTTGGCAATTGACACAACTGATCGCCTGTATCCTGTTTTTCTGATGGTAATTCATTCCATGCCTCGACAACTAGATTGCCGAAAATGTGCCTAAAAGTAACTTTATTGGCCAAAACGTGGGATAACTTTCATTTATGTCATCTTAAATTTGTATTAGATGAGTTTCTAAACACTTTTTCATCAAAACCTTCTAGATCATAGTGGCCATGCAATATCTTAAATGTTTCAATTAAATTCCCTCTTTCTCGCCTTTTCTTTTCTTTCATGCAATCTTTTTTCAATTGCATTTTTCATAGCCCAACATTCAGTCTATTTTTTTATACAGATGTTTCAAAAACATTAGTACAGTGTAATAAGAGAGAGATATGTCGTGATGTGATGACGAAAATCGAGAAACTGATGATGGGTGGTCCGGGCACGTTGAGAGGATGAATGGAAGTTGGCCAACGACGCATTTTTTGGTCGACTACTAAATTGTTATTAAGTGTGGTCCTTTTTCCAGTAAATGCACGACCTACTTGAGTCATTTACGTATAAAGCACCCTTCCGACTTCGTCTGTCAGCTGTGCGGGTTCTCTTACCTTCGCGAGAAGGGACTAAGACAACATAAAGCTATAAAACATATGCTAGAGGATTTATCTGTAAGTACTAGATAATAACATACGCATACATAACCTGTCTGTAAATCCATACTAATATTATAAATGCGAAAGTAACTCTGTCTGTCTCGTTTTCACGTCAACTACTGAACCAATTTAACCGAAATTTGGTACACAGTCTAGAGCCTGAGAAAGGACATAGGCCTTTTATCCCGATATTCCCATGGGAGCGGCTGCCATGCGGGTGAATGTTAAAAAAATTAAATAACGTCTCCCAAAAAAACTAAGGACAAATTATTGCCACTATGAACTTTGCTTCTAATAATCTCCTACTCTAGGAGTAAATTTTCCACTGCTTGGTGAAGCGTGGACCATGGCAGTTGACTGCTTTTGCTAATCTCTCACTTACCCTTAGGGGATAATAGTCGTGATTATTTTTATACTGTTCCCCCGGAAAAAGTACAGAGTTCAATATTCACTGGAGCTCATTCAGTGCAGGCTTCCCAGCCGCTTTCAGAAGCTCCAATGTAACTCTATGTTCACCCGAGACTTTTCCATTTTGAAGTCGCGCAAGTGCGATATATTAGGTTGGGGAAAAAGTCTTTTGTATAAACTTGTAATAAAATCTTTTTGGCTATACTATTTGTATCTGGCTGGTTTTGGTTCATTGAAAGTTTAAATTTTAAAGAACATAATGCCAAATTCAAATTAGGAAAATGTGTGATTTTCATTTGTTTTTCGTACCGCCAAGATGAGTGAATCTAATAAAGAAATTCGATACATTTTAAAATTTTACTACAAAAAAGGTAAAAATGCAACGCAAGCCGCGAAAAAAATTTGCGATGTTTATGGACCTAGCAGTGTCTGTGAGAGTAGCACAAATTTGGTTTACGCGTTTTCAATCCGGAAATTTTGATGTCAAAGATGCACGTCGCTCTGGTCGCCCTATTACATATAAAATGGATGCCATTTTTGAAAAAGTGGAGCAAGATCGGCATGTCAGTAGTTACGACGTAGCTGAAGAACTGGGAATTGACCACAAAACAGTTTTGGCGCATTTGAAAAAAACTGGGTACACAAAAAAGCTCGACATTTGGGTACCTCACGAGCTCACTGAAAGAAACCTAATGAACCGTGTACTCATTTGTGATTCTTTATTACGACGTAATGAAACCGAACCATTTTTGAAGAAGCTGATAACTGGTGATGAAAAGTGGATCACGTACGACAAGAACGTGCGAAAAAGGTCGTGGTCAAAGGCCGGTCAGGCTTCACAGACTGTGGCGAAACCCGGGTTAACTCGCAACAAGGTGATGCTGTGTGTGTGGTAGGATTGGAAGGGCATTATTCATTATGAGCTGTTACCACCAGGCAGGACCATCGATTCTGAACTCTACTGCGAACAACTGATGAGGTTAAAGCCAGAAGTTGAGAGAAAGCGGCCGGATTTAATCAAAAAAGCAAAAATTAAGAGTGTTTGGCTGGAGGTGTTAATGCATCCGCCGTATAGTCCTGACCTTGATCCTTCAGATTTCCACCTGTTTCGGTCTCTTCAGAATTCTTTAGGCAGTGTCAGGTTAACATCACGAGAGGACTACCAAAACCACTTGTCGCGGTATTTTGACCAGAAGTCCCAAAATTTCTATAGCAATGGGATCATGTCCCTACCTACAAGATGGCAAAAAGTTATCGAACAAAATGGTACCTAAATACTTTAGTTAAATGTAAATAAACTATATTAAAAAATGTTTTGAATTTTCTTAAAAAATGCGAAGAAACTTTTTCCCCAACCTATTATTAAATTGTTTTAAAGTGGTTTTTGTTTTTTTGGCCCCTTTCCGCTACCGATGTGCCGAATAGTTGTTTCGCCGAGTAACCGAATACCGAATATTATTCGGTTTAACCATTACCGAACCAGATATTCGGCCGAATTATTCGGCTTACTTTGCTTGGCCACGGAAACAACTGAGACTACATGTACGTTTCATGTCACTACAGGCAATGTTAAAATAAAGGTTGACTATACTGAACTACCAATAGCCTATGAAATCATTATGTTGACATGAGTACTTAACATAAATCTTACAGAAGAAATTATGTCTTTTTGTTCTATATCCGGTTTTTAGCCATGAAAATTTAACCGAATATATTCGGCACAAAAACCGAATAATTCGGCCGAATACAAATAGTGGAAATGATGCCGAATACCGAATACAAAACGAATATTCGGCGCATCTCTACTCTCAACATATTGGTCCTTACCTATGAAATTTCTTTTTTTTCTCTCTTAGTATTTTGTCTGTAACTATTAAGATTCAGAGTATGCCCAAAAAAAATTATTACCTCGTCTAAAAATAGACTATATTTTTGAGCTCTTTTGATTTCTTTTGATAATTTGTTGTATGTTTAATTGTGTTAAAATTGGACACAGGGACAACTTTTTTTAAGTGCCTCCCGAATACATCATTTTATTTGCATTCACTTAAAAACGATAAAATTTTTTTTATGAAGTGTGATATTACACATATTACTAAAGCTTGTCTAATGATAGATGCCAAATATATCTTTATCTATATATCTTTGGATTTGTCTTTGTGAAGAAAACTGAAAAAAATTTTGTATGGAAAATGCAGAATTCCCCAAAATCTCCATACTAAACACCAATTTCATGGGTAAGGACCTAATATTTTGTTAACCTTAACGTAACATTGAACGTTTTTTATTTATTTATTACCGTCTTTTCAGATACCTG
Organism: Parapoynx stratiotata; assembly: GCA_910589355.1. NCBI lineage: Eukaryota > Metazoa > Arthropoda > Insecta > Lepidoptera > Crambidae > Parapoynx > Parapoynx stratiotata. The sequence continues at coordinate 1,670,472 of OU342476.1, read as the reverse complement.
AAGACGGTCCACTCTGCGACTTATGTGACATTCGTTTTGTCAACGTCGCAGCTTTAAATAAGCATTTGAGCGTCTCGCCGAAACACAAAGCCGAGGGCTCATTAGTGCGGAATGATCCTAAGCCCAGTAAAGTGAGGAATCGCCAGCCCAACGCTCATAAGGCCACTCGTAGCTTGACAAAAGAGCCTATACCTTGTGAACAGGTAGGTGATTTAAAAAATTTCAAATTAGATAGGTATAAAGAATTTTCGTCTTGTAGCGACCACTACAGAAGCAATGTTTATTTTCACACACTGACATTACAAGTGAATTAATATTCAAATTAGATAGGTTTATAGAATGTTCGTGATGAACATAAGGAGAATAATAGGTTATTGGAAATAAAAGAATAAAACACTTTCTTGGTAAATAGGTTTGAAGAGAAGGCGGTAAATTTAATGACCATAGATATAATATACATTTTCTTACTTTTGTGTCACAGATTATATAAAGAGTGTAAAAAATGATTAGACAGAGTAAAACAGAATAATAATCCTCCCGGGGTTGAGAGCTCCAGCTCTTAAATGTCAACATCCTTCTGGGGATTCGGTAGTAGGCACAACTTGTTGATGGCTCTCCGTACTATGCCGGAGCTGGTGGTGACGTCAGCCACGCGAGGGACTCCTTCATCTCCTGGAAATATCTTCGAGACACCTCCCAGACGCCAGGACAAGGTTGCCAGCTGTCTTCTTTGATGATGACCAAATCGTCAACTTTGAGGTCTCTACATTTTTGGCGCCATTTGGAGCGCTGTTGGAGTTCAGTTACGTATTCCGTAGACCACCGCTTCCGAAAATGTTGCTTGATTTGCGTTATCCGTTTATATCGGTCCAAGCGATTAGTATTCATGTCTAGAAGTTGTACCGATGGTAAAGCGGTGAGTGGTCTTCCAATTAAAAAGTGTCCCGGGGTAAGAGGGGAAAAATCTGTTGCAGAACAGCTCAATGGGCATAGCGTTCGACTATTAAGTATTGACTCTATTTGAGAAAAAAGTGAGCTCAATTCCTCAAAAGTTAAATGTGTTAAATGTGTATTTTTTATAATTTTGTGTAAATGGAACTTTGCAGACTTTACTCCGGCCCCAGACTCCCAGAGTCCGCCGAAGTGAGGAACGTATGCTGGAGAGAATTTAAATTCTATACCCTGCAGGGCAGCAAAGTCAATGAAGGCTGTCTTATTAGAATTAAACAACGAATTTATTTCTTTAGCAGCGACAACAAAGTTTCTACCATTGTCGCAGTATATGGTTTTAGGCATGCCCCTCCTGGCGACAAATCGCTTCAAGGTAAGGATGAAAGCATCTTTGCTGAGGTCGCTTACAAGCTCTAGGTGAATGCACTTATATCGAAAACATATAAAAATGCACATGTAACACTTGTTAATTTTACAGCCCCGACCCTTACGGTCTGTTATGAGGAATGGGCCTGCAAAATCTGTACCCACGGTGTATAAAGGGAAATCGGCTTCTACGCGTTCTGTTGGTAAATTACCCAGGATAGTGTTCATAGTTTTAGCCCTAAATCGACGACACATTATACATTCGCGTGCTACACGTCTAGCCAAATTACGCCCGCCAACGGCCCAATAGGTTTCTCTAACTGAAGCAAGAAGTTGTTGAGGACCTGCATGTAACAGATGTAAATGCTCTTGGATAAATATTAATTTAGTTAGATGGTGATCGGCCTTTAGTGTCATGGGGTGCCTTTTATTGTATTCATATTTTGAAGAGTCTATTCGACCTCCTACACGAATTATGTTTTCGGAATCGACAAAAGGATTAAGTGAGAGTAGTGTGGCGTTTGACTTTAGTGCCTTATTTTTTTGTAGTTATTTCATTTCATTAGGAAATGAATCACTTTGACTTAGTTTGACAAGATACTTTAAAGCATTGTCTAATTCATCGACATTCAATGAATCAGTTATCTTATTACTAGATTTTTTACAATTGAATATAAATCTAAAATTAAATGCTACAACCCTTTGTATCTACAATAATCTAGAATATTTACAAACGTTTATTAAACCCGTTAGGTGCAGCCTCCCCCACAAAAGCGGGATGCGCTTTTAGTTCAGTTAAGGTAACACAATCCTCAATCAATGCTGAAGGCCAATACGATTCTGACTTGTAAAGAAATTCAGGACCATTTTGCTATATTGATAGAGAATTGACTTGGTCAGGATCAACGCCTCTTGATACCAAATCAGCAGGATTCAGATCCGTATTTACGTGACGCCAGGAGTTAGGGTCAGTAAGCTTCATAATAGCGGCCACTCTATTTAATACAAATATTTAAGTTTTGTGAGGGGTACGTAACCAACCCAATACTACACTTGAATCAGTCCAATAAATAAAACTGAGAATATTGCATCTGAGGGACTCTATGACTGTAGCGCTTACCTGTGCTCCCAATAGAGCAGCGCAAAGCTCAAGCCGTGGTATCGTAGTTGGTTTTACGGGTGCCACTCGTGATTTGGCACACACTAAAGTGACTTGAACTTGACCTTGTGCGTTAGAGGATCTCACATAAACACAACAAGCATTGGCGCGTTGTGAGGCATCGCAAAAGCAATGCAGTTTGACATTGATAGGGATATCAATTAAGATTCGTCTTGGAATCAGAAATTTTTTGCCAACGTGATTTGATATCAGTGGGTATAGGATCGTCCCACCCAATATTTAGCTTGAACAGTTCCTGTAAAAGAATCTTTGGCTTAATAAAACATAAGACAAAAGCCCCAAGGGGTCAAAAATTTTAAATGTTGAAGATAGGATTTCACGTTTGGTTATATCGGTTGATACTTCATTTTTTAGGGAGTCATTTTGGAAGTGAAAATCATCAGAAGAAGGAGTCCAGCCTATGCCAAGAGAAGTTGTAGAATTGCTTAGCATAAGATTACCCTCTTCTAAGACAGAATCATTAAGTAGGTCTTGAAAATTTGACCTATACTTCCTTTTCCGTCCTTGATATTGTCCTTTCTCTAGCTGGTTAAATACTGTTGAAGTGAACTGAGTGTTGAATACGACGGAATTCCTTCCGCAGATACTTCCTTGGTATCAGCCCCGGTTAGTAAATCATCAACATACATATCCTTTTGAATGATAGTTTTGATTGCAGGGTCGTCGCACTCTTCACCCAGCTGCCAAAGACAACGTGTTGTAAGAAAACTAGCACTAGAAAACCCATAGGTGACGGTATTCAATCGTAGAGTTTTAATAGGCTCGTCTTCGTTTTCACGCCAGAGAATACTTTGCAGTTTGCGATCAGACTCTCTTAATGAAACCTGGCCAAAACATCTTCTCGATGTCACCAGTGAGAACGAACTTATGTTGGCGAAACCTTATTAGAATATTTAGAAGGGGATCCTGTATTGTAGGCCCAACTAGTTGCAGCTCGTTAAGAGATACATTAGCCGTAGTCCGTGCTGACGCGTCAAACACTACGCGCAGCTTAGTTGACTCACTTTGGTCATTAAACACAGGGTGGTGAGGCAAGAAATATGCTCAAAACGGCTGAGACTCTGGGGATTCAGAGAGATGACCTAGATCCTTGTACTCTCTAATAAAGTTGCAATAAAGAGTTTTGAATTTAGGCTGTTTCCTAAATCGAGCTTCTAAATTAAGAAACCTTTTCTTGGCCATATTATAGAAATTGCCTTCTATGTTGTTGCGTAGAGGTAGAGCAACGCAAAATCGACCAGACGGTCGATTTTGCAGGCGAGTAGTAGTTGCTAAGAAATGTTGCTCACATAATTTTTCATCAGTAGTCAGAGGTTTAGTTTGCGGAAAGCTTTCAAGCTCCCAAAACTTGGCCAGTTCATCGTGAAGACTGGAAGTATTATAGCCCTCCTCATGAAGAAAATTGCAGGATATAGTATTAATTTTAGTAGTTAATTGCTTTTCAAAGCCAAACATGGGACCAGCAACGAGCCACCCTAGTTTTGAGCTCTGCAGCTTAGGATTATTAGAGCCCAAAGAGTGCTGGTGGGAACCTATGATATCCCAAAATAGATCAGCACCGATGAGCATATCAATAGGTGTCGACTTGTTGAAGTTAGGATCCGCTAATTGAAAATCAGCTAAATTAAGCTTACTAATATCAAACGATGTCTTAGGTAAATTATTGGAAATCGTTTGTAAAATAAGACAATTGGAGTAAACTTTAAAGAAGGAATTATTTAATGAAAATAGGCGAACAGTACAACGTTCAGTAGGCATTTTTAGGGGTATGTCTCCAATGCCAACTACTTTAGGGTTAGAACACACTGGAGTTAGTTTAAGCCTTTCCTTAACGGCTCGCGTAATAAATGTAGACTGGCTGCCACTATCGAGCAGCGCTCCTACGGTCCTTCATTAGTGATAGGGTTTCTTATGGTTACCTTGGCGGTACAAAGAAGAACTTCGGAGCTAGAAGTAGCAGAAAGCGATACAGACTCATTTTTGTAAATAGGCTGAGTCTCTTGACTTTGGTGAATTATTGAGTTATGCCGTTGTTTACAGTAGCGGCAAGAACCAGGTAGACGACAACGTTCAGCAATGTGACCGTACCTTAAACAATTATGACATAAATTGTTTGCTGTCACAATATCTAATCGATTATGAACAGATTTAGATTTAAATTCTTTACACTCATACAAGTGATATGACCCCTTACAACAGATACATTCTAGTACCTTAGAATTGTAAGAAGAATCAACTTTAGGGCTAGTCTTAGTTGCTACCACCATAGATTTAGTTTGATTATAGCTATGTGACCTCTGAGGCGCAGTATTTTTATACTTATCTACCCTAATATAATCTAATTTATGTTTAGTCACAGTCTCTAATACATCCGCGCGATTTTTAATAAATTCAAAGAAGTCACTCAATGATGGTATATCGCCTAAGGAGTTACGATGTTAATCCCACTTAACATAAGTCGCGTTTTCTAATTTTGCCGCAACAATACTATAAATAATTAGGACATCCCACTTGTCAGTAGGTAAGCCAAGAGTAGCGAGAGCTCTCAAATTTTTAGTCACGTGATCTATAATAAACCTTAGTGATTTATCAGTCTCCCGTACAGATTCTAAATTAAAAAGTGATTTTAAGTGATTGATAATTAGCTGGCGTTTATTGTCGACGCGGTCGCATAAAAGCTGCCACGCGTCGAAATAATTCGTATCGGAAACCTCTAAGTTTGATATAACGCGTGCTGCTTCACCTTCCAGATATGAGCTTAGGTAATGGAACTTGTGTGTTTTGAATTCGTTCATTGTTATGCACTAATGAGACAGAGTGTCTTTGAAATGAAAAACCTAACCTAACTTAACCTAACCACTTGAAATACGTTCCATCGAACTTGGTATGGTTATTATGGGCAACTTAAAACCTAATACATTATCACAACCGTTGCGACAACACTGAGATGAATTAGCAACCTTTGTATTTTCATTTGTTTGACTTGCAAGTAGATCCTGAGATATAGCAATACAATGGTAGAAATCTTGTTCTATGGAATCGCGAATTAATAGTTCATTTTCTTAATTACTGGATAAACCTTCTATATGACTTTGAATCTCATCAAATTCAGAGAATAAAGACTCTAGTTTAGGTAGCTTTAATTCAAGTTTATTTATTTCATACTTTGAAATATCAGTTGTAGCGGACAAATTATCAATATAATTTTTGTACTTTGTAATTCGTCCTTATTTCGAACTACGTTTAACATTACATTCTTTAACTAACGAAGATTTTTCTTCCATCATTAGAACTTGCAATAAAACTAAACGATTAATAAATCACAAAAATAACTAACTACGTAAACAGAATGCATACGATACGCTCACTGCGAGTCTGCGACGAACAGCTGTGCGGCCGGCTGAAGCTATTTAATCTGTGCCTGGCTCGGCTACTTTTGGCCGTATGCAGAAGTCCAAACCTTTTTAATGAAATGTAGATTTGGCGCGTATAACTGAAATGAATCATTTACACAAAATTATGACCTAATATTAATTATGACAAAATGATATGCACATTAAGAAAGAAAAATTAAACATTTAACAATTATTACAATGACAATTAGATATTACATAAAACAATGAAAATCAAACAATTCAGAAATATTGTAACAATTTTGCAAACTAGTTTTACAATATTACAATTTAATTACTTAGTGTTAGTTTCATGTTAATCGAACTATAGACACAAAATAATTCATTTACTATCGCAATTAGTAATTAGTAGTTTGAGGAATTGATCACACAATCTTCTACAAATTTTATTACTTATGTGAACATTTTAGTTAACTAAGTAGGTATTATTTTTAGTAAATATTATCAACTGATTTAGTTAAAGAGGATTGGAACGGGCTTACTTTATTCGATGAAGACTAGGAGACGATATAGCTCGCTGTTGGTTGCGCGCCGAATCGTTCGATATTATAGAGCTTGATCTTGAAGTTAGTTGACTTGAAGAAAATTTGTTGTTGTTGAATGAGATGTTCCATTTTACAAGGTCTTGGATGCACGACTCGCGATGTAGTTGCAGTACTTCTCCCGTTTTCTTACAGAATACTTAGTAGGCTGCTAGTCGCTGTGGTTGTGTTAGCTGGTTCCTTGCAAAGTAGTCGAAACAAAGACCTTGGCGATTTTGTTCTTCCGAATTGTAGTGCTGCAGGTCCTGTCACGGTCGCCACTTTATGTTCGTGATGAACATAAGGAGAATAACAGGTTTTTGGAAATAAAAGAATAAAACACTTGTTTCTTGGTAAATAGGTTTGAAGAGAAGGCGGTAAATTTAATGACCATAGATAAAATATACATTTTCTTACTATTGTGTCACAGATTATATAAAGAGTGTAAAAAATGATTAGACAGAGTAAATCAGAATAATAATTATGAAATATAAATATTCAAATTAGATATTTATGGTATAAAGAATTTTTGTCTTGTAGCGACCACGGAGGTCCGCTACACAAGCAATGTGTAAATATTTTTAATAATACACGAATATAAGCTTAATTTTTACACAAAAAACTCAGAAATAATAGTTACAAGACATATTGTGAAAGAGTACTACTTCTGATATTACGTTTTAACCAATAGATAAATATTTATTTTATCTTTATGAACCCTTTCTGATAGAAAAATAAATATCGTTTATAACTTAGTAAACGAACTGTTTCCTCATTGGGGCTAAATTATTAATAGAACGATATTTTGTTGTTGTTGTACTTAAATAATTGTCATTATCCTTAAATAATGTTAAACATTATCTGCTCAGCAAAATTATCTAATAAACTAATAATTAAATTTGTCAGGAAACATTAGTTGAAATTTTATAAAAATTATGACGCCATATTCTACGGAACCTAAACTATTAAAAATCTATTTGTGGGAGGGGCTAATCGCTCGGTCAAGGGCCAACCCCTTTCGCTAGCAATGCGCGCGATTGGTGCGGAAGGTAGTGCAAAATTCTTAGTGTTACATACATGTCATAAACTATTCTATGTATAATCTGTGGTCACCGGCCTCCATATTGTCTACGCCTGAGCCCGGTCGCGTCATGCGGAAAGATCGCAACATCGCAAGTTTCATATTACAAATAATATAATCACATAACTAACACCAATTCGACTATTATTTACAAGCCCAGATGCAGATAAAATACTTAGAATTTCTTTGCCTATGCGCCGACAGTCCACGTGGACTACCTAGAAGAGTGATTTACATGCAGATACGACACGACTTTGATTTGCCGCGGTGGAAAGGTTACGTAATAAGTTTAATTTTGTAAATAACTGTGGATAAGTTAATAGCTTTAATAATAAATTAAAGCTTCATAAAGAGTTGTAGTAAAGATTTTAGAGTATTAAACTAAACTGAAAAAAAAAACAAAATAATGTGACGTAAATGAAATAAAATATTTGAGCTATTTCAATTAAAACAGTTTTTCAAGCGTCTAAGAACAATTTGATTCCTAAACGTTTAGGTAATTTCTTAACGATAATTAGATACAGTTCTTAGACAAGAGCGTCATTCTCTAGTTGGAGGATGTTAGGCAGAAATATGGGGTTGGTAGTTTTGCCACTTCTGCATTGTTGATCTTTGATATAAAGTTTTTTGCCCCGTTTATTGCAGCTGTTAGGGTTGCAACCTTAAGAGTTTAAGGAAAAACTTAAACTACATTTTCTCTAAAACTATAAGATTACCAGTCACCAGTTACTAATAAAAAGTATTAGGTATCACCAAACGAGTAGGTACGTCGTTCAAGTTTTAGTGCCTAATTTTTTCCACGTTGTATAAACATCCAAGACTGGAGAACAAATGCCTGAAAATTCATCACCAATGAAACATTTGCCCCCACCGGGATCAAACCCAGAACCTCTCGAGATGGCGACGCCTTGAGACCGGCGTACAGACCACTCGACCACGGAGGTCGTAAAAAATTGGCAAGTAAATATAAAAAACGGTAACAATTGTTGTCCGTTTCAATTGATTTCAATAACCTTTGTTTTATTTACCTTTTGGCAACCTCGATCGAGACGTATATGTCTTGGTTTCACGCTCTTGTTCACCGTATCTGCAAGTATCAATATTTTTCTTCGCAGAACCAAGCTAAGCCGAAAGACCACCTCTGGATGCACTCAGGCGAACGCCCATTCCAGTGTGAGTCGTGCGGTAAATCCTTCCCCACGAAGAAACACGTCATGACCCACAAAAAACAATTTCACAGCATGCAGCATACCACCTACGCCTGTGAGTTCTGCGGCAAGCACTTCAAGTTGTATAGCAACCGGCAGAAACATATGCTCGTAAGTATAACGCGAATTCCACACTGAACTGACGGTGCGTTTTGCGTTTAGGAGTCTTCGAAAGCATGAGGGTAACTGCGCTTAGAGGCGTTTCAGAGCCGGCTTTTACCTCATACAACACACACATTACATATTATCAGGCCTCTTACCCTTAAGGGGTAGACAGAGGTGTTGAACACCTACATTTCGCCAGTTAGGTCCCCATGTAACAGGTGGTGAGTCTTTTGCCATGCCGGTACAATCAACAATGTGAGGTAAGCGATATTCACATTGAACTGTACATGAGTTTTATTCAAACTCAGTGGTACAGGCGGTGGGATCGAACCGGCGTTCCCGCGGCCGAACGTTCTTTGGCTTTCGATATCGATAACAAAGCCATCGCCTTGGTCAGGCCGTGGATCAATGTCCAAAACATTGTGATTTCGAATTCCTCCGTTACGGAAGGCACGTTGGTCCCGGTCGCTATTGCAACCGATTCTACCCACCAACCCGCATAGGGCCGTGGTGGTGTTACGGCCCATACTCCTTTTGTGTTTCTACATGAGCATCATCATGAGTTGGATAAAAGTGAAAGAGTTCTAATGCAAGAAGAAACTAAGCCTTTTTCTTTCTGAAGCTAAATCTTCTTGAAATGTGACAAATTCAAATTCTTTAGTGCAATCCTTAAGTATTTACATAGTTGACATTAAATTATAGTATCTTTAAGGACCTTGGTAAGGCACATCAATTTTAGAAAGAATCTAATAAAAATCGAATCTCGAATCGAATTTGACGACCATCTCGAGAGGTTCTGGGTTCAATTCCCGGTGGAGGCAAGTGTTTGGGTGATGAATTTTCAACCATTTGTTCTCCAGTCTTGGATGTTCAATATATATGTATAATATTATTATATTCTGAATAGTAATGTGTATGTATCTATTAAATATATTAGGGGTTTTGTATGGAGATTTTGGGGAAGTCTGCATTTTCCATACTAAAATTTTTTCAGATTTCTCCATAACGACGTATCCAGAAATAATAATTGTTGGCATGTATCATTAGACAAGCTTTAGCAATATGTGTGATATCACTCTTCATAAACGTATCGTTTTTAAGTGAATGCAAATTAAAATGATGTATTCAGGAGGCACATAAAAAGATTTGTCTCCGTGTCCAATTTTAACACAATTAAACTTACAACAAATTATCAAAACAAATCAAAAAAGCTCAAAAATATGGTCTATTTTAAAAGGAAGTAATTATTTATTAATAAATACTCTAAAACTTAATAGTTAAACACAAAATACTAAGAGAGAAAAAAAACGGCAATTTCATACTTTAACCCCTATTATTTGTCCGTCATCTAGTATCCGTAACACAAGCAGCATTTGGTTGCTTAAAATCTTACTAGTTGTGAATAGGTGTGAATGTCTGAGGATATTTATCTTATAATTATAGGAAAGTCAATATAATTATGACACTTTATAATAGTACAAATACATCGGGCGTTGTGTGCCCTCTCCGGGTAAGTTTTAGGATAATGGTAGATAACTTATACTTCGGTGCCGTCGGTATATATTTACGTCGTCACCCCTCCCCTCGTTCTCAGATACACATGGCCGTAAAACCGTACAAGTGCGAGATGTGCGACAAGGCGTTCAAATTCCCGAGCGAGAAGCGAACGCATATAGCGCATACGCATCTGAAGAAGCCGTGGCCCAAACGGAACAGGGGGAAGCGGGTCCCGAAGGAAAAACAGGTGAGGCTACACACATTCATTTCGCGCAGGATTCATGTGACAGCTGCCAAATTCATATAAATAATACGAGTAATTACTACTGTATAAAATGTTAAGAAACGTTAGTAAACATTTGATAAGAAATACGATCACAATTTTAGAAAATGTTTTCATGTTAGATAATGTTATAAACATTTCTTAACTAAACAAATTGTTAAGAAACGTTAGTAAACATTTGATAAGAAATACGATCACAGTTTTAGAAAATGTTTTCATGTTAGATAATGTTATAAACATTTCTAAACTTAACAAATTGTAACATTATAAAACATTTGTTATCATTTGTTTGTAAACATATAATCCACAAGACCGGTCGTTGTGGAGGTCATTGGGAAAGGCCTATGTCCAGCAGTGGACTTCAACGGGCTTGTTTTTTAAAACGGAAGTTTATTTACCTTTAAAAAAGTCAGTTTGTTTTTATGTACTCTTGAATGTTCTAATATGTGAAGGTAGATGGTTATTAATTGTAATGTAAATACCCAACGAATTAGGGATGTTGTAAGTCACTAAAAGAATACTACCAATACCAACCCATCTCTTCCCTTGGGTGTCGTAAAACCGTAAAAGACGACTAAATGGTCTTCTAGAACTGCACAATCTAACAGCCTATAGCGGCAACGGGCTCACCGCCTGTCATGCTGAGTGCAGTCACTGCTTGGTGAAGCGCAGACTATGGCAGTGGACTGCTTCTGCGGTGCTTTTGCCTAGTCTCTGGCTAACCCTTAGGGGGTAATAGTCGTGATTATATGTATGTACTTAATCCCTAAATTAACCTAGACTCCTTTAAGCAGTGTGGCTCTTTCTTTTATTAGGTCGCAGTAATAACTGAGCAGTTGTCGGAGGCTGGGATGGAATAAATTTTGTGGACCTGGATCCGTAATTATGAACGTATTTGCCACGACCAAATTACGACTTATACCCACTCCACGAGGCTACGTGAGGGAACGAGAGTGTGACTCGCGATCGGGGATCTGAAGAGTCCTTCTAGCCTACTCTTGAACGCAATACCGATCGATCGACATTGAGATTGTGATGTTTCTTACTCTTCAGTGGGACATTAGGGCCATAAATGGGTTCAAATTTTGCGGATATTGACTGGCCTAAATGACATTGAGCTTAGCTGAAATTGGTACTCTCGTACCGTACTCTCTAGTCTCGGCATTTTGAGATATTGGATTGTGTTATCATTGAGTTTTAATTCGAGAGTAGGCTAGCAGATCAATATCATCAACAATACGCTTATGGAGAAACACCGTTTGAGACACATCTTGTATAATGGATTATTGACATGTTCAGATGACACCATCACACCAACCTTCGAGTTATGAGACAAATTTTCCTAAATTTTGAAAGCGTATTTGCGATACTGATAATAATTTTTCTATTGAAAAATTGCTTTTCAAACAATTGCGTATTTGTTTTTACTGTTGTAAGCGGGTAAAGTGTATAATAATAGATTGTAATTATAATGGAGCCGTGTGATAGCGGCTCATTAAAAGAATACTACCAACCCATCTCTTCCATTGGGCGTCGTAAAATACGAATGGATTTAGAACTGCACAACATCCAACAGCTTATAGCGGCGACGGGCTCACCACCTGTCATGCTGAGTGCAGTCACTGCTTGGTAAAGTGCGGACTATGGCAGTGGACTGCTTCTTGGGTGCTTTTGCCCAGTCTCTATCTATTCCTTCAGTGTCTAACTGTCTTATAAGCTGGCCCATACTGGCCCAAAAAGACAGTAACTGGCTCATAAGCTGGCCCAATACTGGCCCAAAAAGACAGTAACTGTCTCATAAGCAACTCTGCTTAAACAAAATGGTAAGTGATTTAAAAAATTATAAATATTGGCAAAATAAATGTATTACAATATTTAGGCAGTACTGAATAAAATAACTGTTGTGATTCTAAGGTTATCCATTACAAACATAGCAAGATGACTGTCAGGGACGAAAGTTGAAATAATAAAACGAGGAAAAATTCAAAAAAAAGTAAGCTAAGACGTATTTTTAAAATTTTCTAGATGTAGGAATTTTTTGTATTTTAATAAAAAAGTTTCTCAAATTTTCTTGTGCGTGCCATAGACAGTAACATCTATAGTTTATGGTCTGTGTTTTTAATTTGTTTTAAGTCAATGTAATACCAGCTTAGTGCGTAGGGCATAAAGTGTATATTGGCTCGTTTTATTTTAATTTGTTCGCTCACTATTCTTAAAAAGATAATAATAATATCCAATTATTGTTATTTTGTATATTTTAATTACTTATGACAATTTTATAATGGAGGAATTACGCGTAGTGTTTTGATATTAAAAACTGAGCACCCTTCGCCTTGGTAGACTTTGGACGGGTGACCATAGTGATCTCGAGGTCCTCCGATACTTTTGTAGGTCATAGTGCGCGAGCCAAAAGGAAACGCTGTAATTAATGGTTTTTTGTTTTATTTTATGACAGTCTTTGCTCTATGGAGGTTACTTGTCAGTGCGCGTGTCTATGGTATATATATATTTTTATATCAATCCTAGTCTCTTACTCTTAAGTATATCAACTTGTCACTTTATGCAACATTTTACGCCAATGTAAGCGTAGTAATAACTTAGATAAAGAATGGAATTCAATGGCGCCTATTACAGAATGTTTTGTTAGTGTCATTTTAATTGATCCTCACTAATATTATAAATGCGAAAGTAACTCTGTCTGACTGTCTGTCTTGCTTTCACGTCAAAACTTCAGAACCGATTCAATTGAAATTTGGTACACAGATAGTGTAGAGCCTAATAAAGGCCATAGGCTACTTTTTTTCCCGATATTCCCATGGGAACGGGTACCGCGCTGGTGTAACCGTGGTCATCAATATCTGCTCGACCGAGTACCTATTATGTGACATATTCCGTCAAAATGTAATTTCATTTCTAATTTTATTGTAAAAGAATGACACGACAACAGAGATTTATCACCATGACAACAATTAATGAGATGGCACTACAAGAAATGTTACTTTCACTCAGAGTAAACAGAACTGGAGTAGCCTTTGTCTAACATTCCCCTCTGCCAAATGCACAAGCATCGGATGCTTGCACGTTTAATAAAACTAGTTGAGCCGCCATTTTGACAGCCATAACATTGTAAACGTTGCGGCGAACAGAGCTCCCGCAAAAATGCCTGCCTGTGCTGTTTTTTGTTGTAAAAATAAATAGAAAACATCGAGTATGCTAAAAGATGGTGTCACCTTTTATTTGTAATTATAATTTTTAAGACTTCATGATTATTTACATCATTATTTCATGTTTTAGAATTCTACGATTTCAAATTTCGAACGCTAGTCTCGTGGGGAGTGCGGCTGTGACGTTGTCAAAACGCACACCCCACGTGACTATTTTGAGCGTGTGTGTGCGTGAAATTTAAATTTGTGTGTCGAATTATGCATGTGTGCATTTGTAAAAACGTTGTGCGTTGTGCTGGCTTTGAGTGTAGTGGTAACCTCACCCCCCGCAAGAAATGGCAGAAAAAAATGTTTGAGAAATTGACTAATGGCTACTCCAGTTCTATTTACTCTGAGTACTTTCATTACTTCAATAATTAGAGGTTTTAATTCAACTGTCAACAATCAACATTTTGATAATAAGAGGATGGAATTTAAGAGCCCTTTCACCGATCGTAAGCGCTCGACTTTAGGTTTTTAACGTTTTAAGTTTGTGTGCATATTTGACAGCGTAAGTGAGATATAGTCTGCGATATCATCTTGATTCTTTAAGTAGGATTTTTTTTTGTAATTTTAGTTAGTACATTTTTAATGTTTTACCTACCTACTGCCCGTGTTTCATGATGCGGCGCGTGGACGGGTGACACAGGTCTTACCTTGATGAGCGCTCGCGCAATACTGAATGAAGAGCGCATAGCTTCGATGCGGAATATATAGTATTTTTAATAATTCATTATAATTACGATTTACAAATTAAAAATAAATTTTAATATACCAAAATATTCCCTGTAAATTAAAGTTTCATAAAATATAAATTTATTTGGTTTAATTGTAGTTATTTGGCTGTTAATGGACGCTGATTCAAGATGTTTTTTGTCTGAAATAGGCTTTCCTCGCGATTTTTTTTACGTAGAATGAACGAATTTTAATAAATTCTGTTATTTTTTTTAAATTACTAGAATTGGTTGTATGATGTGAATTACGGAGTCAAACTTCCATCGACACCAAATTTGCTTGCGATGTAAGTTTGTAAAATATTTATTATAAATTATTTGAATATAAAAATAAAAAAATATGACCAGACATAACAAGAACAAGAAAGGGACTATCGTTTTTTATATCTTGAAAAATTCAATATTGCACAGTTTCTTTGAAAATGAGCATGAAAAAATTGAAATTTGCGCCATTCTGCGCAAATTATGTCAATAAGCTCTTAATGTTAAAACAATGCAGTGTTATCAAACACACAAAAACTTCTTGTAAACTTTAATCAATATCCACGCGTGCGACGTCGCGGGCACACTATAAAATCTATACTAGTTACAGTTAAAATAAAAAGACATTAACAAGACAATCTGTATAAGCACCAAATGGAATATTGAATTCTAACTTTATGTTGTAAGCGTTAGAGTTCATAATACCGTGTGTATTAAAACGCCTCAATACGATTTTGTATCGCAATGTCATTAATAAAAAATTTACTGTCATTATATTTAGATTCTATCATTCACAGACTTCAGACAAGGGGTTATGCAGTGTTCGGAAATTACCGATTTTTATCGGTTTTCAAAAGCATAGGGTATTTCACTTTCAGTTCGCGAATTCGGAATGTCTCGTCCCGTCTCGCTTTGATTCATCGCAATAAATAGGTTTAGGTATAGAGATTCCATATTTCGTTTGTTTCCGACATTTGAAAATAGTAGGGTCTTAAAGCCGATCGATTGAAAATTGTTTTTAGTCGTTTAAATTGGTTTATCATTGTAAATTGGTATAAAATTCGCGTTATAGTTTAAATTGTGTCAATTCGGACAATTCTGTGGTGTTTGTTATATTATAATATTTATTTACTAATAAATTTCAAATATTGAGTCCAAGTTTAGGGAATATATTTATTTATTTATGTCAAAATTTATACTAATTAATGTTTATTGTATTTATTGCCGGATACGATAGAATGTAACACAAGTTTAAAGTAAAACATGGCTGTATGGGACCTCTTTGCTTTTTCATTGCAGGGACAGAGAAAACATAATGAAATTGTCAATGCTTTCTTTTTGTTATTTACTTTTTAATTTCCCCTGTCTGTTCAAATATCTATCGGTGGATTCAGGGATCATTGTGTGATCATAAAGGCCTCTTCACATTACTCCGTGAATTTCTGTTATATTTTTTTACTCGAAGTCATGGATTCGCACCCAAAGTATATGACGGGAGAGGGCAGTTTGAGTTTCCCTTCTTGAGAAGGCAAAAAACCAGAGCATTAAACCATTGATAAATTTTAAAGCCGAGTGAATACATATCGTTAATATTTAACTTTGCCTACAGGACACAGATTTATATTGCAGTAAAAATTAAGCGGTACATAAAAATACATACCTTCTGTCATTATCTCGGCGTTATGTTTTCACATACCCGTCAGGTAGGTATAATTTTATGTTTGGTACATTCGAAGAGTTTGGATTCGCTGTATTTTTAGTTGTATTTTTAAGCTATGGAAAATATTTGTGGTCCGTAACGTTTACTTTGGTCTGACTAATAACATCCGGTTCTCTACACCCGGAAATATTTTCTCTTCGGATTTTGTTAGTACGAGACTACGAGTCTAAAACCTTACGCAACATTATTGTTTGTTGTTTTAAAATCTCGTTATAAAAAAAGTAACAATTGCGCCACTAAATATTTTTTATTAACACTATAAATTGTAAAAACTGTTTGAAATATATTTTATAAAATTTTAACTTCCAAAGGTTTCAAAATGGACATTGATTTTAATTTCCTTTTGTTTATTTTCTTTTAGGATTATATTTTTTTTTCTGTTATTGTTACATAAGTGCTTAAAATATAAGAATATGCATTTTATTTGAGTATGTTTTATTTGTCTGGCGGAAGGCGACCTGTTTCCCGTTTTCTATACATGTAATAAAACTGTAGAATCGAATGTCTGTACATAGAGGATGTAAAAACAGGGAAAATACCAAAAAATATATTTGAAAATGAGTACCTACACAAGATATAGATTTCAGGTACCTAATACGAAAAATAAAACTAGTTCAGCAATGATTTTAAGTCTGTGAAGAATAAATGAATGAAGGTTTTGTTTCAGTTCAGACCGAGTGCCGTTTTTATTTGGTAAATAAAGAGTTTTCAATATTAATATGAATGAGCAATATTATTAATGAGCATTCTAAAAGACGAATGGCTCTTGTGGATATTCAATTAAGGCTTCGATTCAGACTAGATGCTGTTTTTATAGAGTAGGTAGGAGCGCTCGCCCACGGCTACTTTTTGTAGCGATGCAGTAGTACTTAGTAGGGATACTGTCGCGCGTCTGCATCGATACAGTCGCGAAGCGGTCGCTAGCTGCGTGCCCTCGCCCACGAGGCGCTCAGATTCAGTCGCGATATCGCCATACGGTAGCACGTTAGTAGTGCGTTGCAAATGCGACTACAGTCTGAATAATTTAATAGGTGCATTTTGACAGGTGAGCTATATGGACCATTTACATTGGTATGGGAATCGATTAATCTCACTACAAACAACTCAAAATTCACTACAAATAATACTATAATATCCGTTAGTAACCGTGGGCGAATGCTTAAAACACAGTTTTTTTTTATTAATTTTTTTTTTTTTTGTAAAATTCTCCCGTAGGGAAGGCAAAGGGAACGAAGCCCATACAGCCATGTCTGCAGTATATATACATATATATATCTTCAGTAGTTTGCATTGAAATGCTAGTGTAATGCATTTCAATGCATCTTGGGAGAGTTTGGCGTCAAACGATCGATGGCAGACACTGTGGTGCTACTTGGATGAGGTGGATTACCACAATAAAAAACTCATCACTTTTCACACCACTTGACGTTTATTTCGATAATCCTCCACATTGCACATCATCACAGACACTTATTACACAAAACTACACTGATTTTACGTAACAATATCCACTCCGTACAATATTGCAATCATCGAAATAAAAATCACGTCCGCCATAGTTGAATGCCGCCAAAACCCCCTTTTTTTTTATTAATTTAATAGGTGCATTTTGACAGGTGAGCTATAAGGACCATTTACATTGGTATGGGAATCGATTAATCTCACTACAAACAACTCAGAATTCACTACAAATAATACTATAATATCCGTTAGTAACCGTGGGCGAATGCTTAAAACACAGTTTTTTTTATTAATTTTAGAGATAAAATGCTCTTGTGGAAATAAATATTAAAAAAATGATATGATTTTAAGTAGTAACGGTTACAATTTTTATATAAATCGATGCTCATCTCAGAGTAAATAGAACTGGAGTAGCCATTAGTCAATTTCTCAAACATTTTTTTCTGCCATTTCTTGCGGGGGGTGAGGTTACCACTACACTCAAAGCCAGCCAATCTTACAAATGCACACATGCATGATTCGACACACAAATTTAAATTTCACGCACACACACGCTTAAAATAGTCACGTGGGGTGTGCGTTTTGACAACGTCACAGCCGCACTCCCCACGAGACTAGCGTTCGAAATTTGAAATCGTAGAATTCTAAAACATGAAATAATGAAGTAAATAATCATGAAATCTTAAAAATTATAATTACAAATAAAAGGTGACACCATCTTTTAGCATACTCAATGTTTTCTATTTATTTTTACAACAAAAAACAGCACGGGCAGGCATTTTAGCGGGAGCTCTGTTCGCCGCAACGTTTACAATATTATGGCTGTCAAAATGGCGGCTCAACTAGTTTTATTAAACGTGCAAGCATCCGATGCTTGTGCATTTGGCAGAGGGGAATGTTAGACAAAGGCTACTCCAGTCCTGTTTACTCTGAGATGCTCATTGACTTAATAAGAGGTTAAATGCTCTAAATTGATGCTCTTGATTTAGGAATTTACCAGAATGGATATCATTCCATCCATCATCCCTTTGCGTCACAGATTAGAGAGAATACGTCTTGCTTACTATCATTTTTGTTTGTCTTAAGTAGTTATTGTATACGGAGTTTTTGGCGGCATTCAACTATGGCGGACGTGATTTTTATTTCAGTGATTGTAATATTGTTTCGGAGTAGATCTTATTGCGTAAAATCAGTGTAGTTTTGTGTAATAAGTGTCAATATTGAAGAGCAATATGAAGAAACATTGAAATAATCGTCAAGTGGTGTGAAAAACGATAGGATTTTTATCGTGGTAATCCACCTCATCGAAGTAACACCACAGTGTCTACCATCGCTCGTTTGACGCCAAACTCTCACAAGATGCATTGAAATGCATTACACTAGCATTTCAAACTACTGAAGAAAAGTATTCTACTGTTAACGTGTGGCTCAAAAGGTCGTGAGACCAGAGCCGTGAAACTAAATATAAAAAAAATATTGTATAGTCTTTGTTTGTTTGTGTTTACATAATCAAATAATTGTTTTTTTTAGTTTTTGTTTAAAAAGTATGAAATTAAAATGAAGTGTTTCGTGTGGGGCTGTAATAATACATATAGATCAAAAGGAATAACACTTTACACGTAATATTTTAAACATATAATAGCAACAATATTACTAATGTTATTTTTTTCTATTTGCAATTTTTTTTTTATCAGATGTGGATCAGATGTAGAGACAATAGTTTTTACAGTGTTATTTCGCGTAGAAGAATTTTTGTGTGTTTCTACGATTTATATTACATTAATACAATTT
Source organism: Parapoynx stratiotata (assembly GCA_910589355.1). Classification (NCBI taxonomy): domain Eukaryota; kingdom Metazoa; phylum Arthropoda; class Insecta; order Lepidoptera; family Crambidae; genus Parapoynx; species Parapoynx stratiotata. Next base: position 1,650,976 of record OU342476.1, on the reverse strand, counting down.
TTCCAAAAGATAACCTTCAAATAAAAAAACATTTTGAAAACTTAATAACGCCCATGTCACAAACTTCCTTCATTGTTTTAAAAATATGTGCCGGCAAAAAGATAATATGATGGATTTAGTACTATGTAATTTCATATTGATAGAATAGTGCTGCAAAACAAAAAACCATAATACTACAAATGCCAAAGTACTTATCTGTTTGTCTTTCTCTGTTTCCAATTACACATGGTAATGGGTACCAAATTAAGCTGAATTTGAATTTGTAACAAAATTTTCAAAAATGTACCTTGGTCTTATGTCTTAGACATTAGGGCCGATTCCAGAGGTGTGTAAATTGTGTATCTATCCGCAATCTATGGAGAGAGATCTATGGATGGATAGATATATTATTTAGTATAGTTAAATTTAATTTGTGCCTATGTAATCATCCTCATTAGGGCCAATTCCATTCCTTGACGAACAAAATTTTATTTTAATTTGTGTAAGTACTCTTGAATTTGTTTTTTTGTGTATAAATAAAAATATCTTTTCAGGGTCCCAAATGAACCAGCCATACGTAAAGTCTGGCTGCAGGCATTAGGTATAGTGTGGGAGTATCCAAAGTGGAATGGTGTTCTGAGGGTGTGTTCAGAACATTTCCTCTATAAAGATGTCGTCGACAGTAAGAATAAGTCTGGCAAATCGAAGGCTAATGCAGTTCCTGTGAAGCATGTATGTAAAGATATGTTTATGCCAAGTTACTAACTTATAATCCCAATTTATCCATTTAGTGTCACAATTTACTAGGTATTAAGCTTAGTACTAAGGTTGATTCTTTTTTTTCTTTCTTACATGTAGAATTACAGGCTGGCCCAACACAGATTGGATAGACTGGTGACAATATGCTTTTTAAATAAAATCTGTAAAATGAAACAGCTCAGTTGATTGAAGGTGCAAATGTTTTAAAATAAACTATGTATTTGTTTTGTTTTCAGCTTAAAAAGTGTAACTTAGATGAATTACCTGCTGTGGAGGTAAGTTCAAATCTTACAAATATATATTATTACTATTAGCTTCATCATCATCATATCAGCCCACCGCCCACTGCAGGGCATAAGCCTCCTCTCTGTCCGTCCCCAGGTCTTTCCTGCGACTCGCTCGATGTCGTCGACCCATCGCATTATAGGTCGACCTCGTCGTCTTTTCCCTTGCCTTGGCCACCATTCTGTTAAGGACCCGTGGTATTCATACCTCGCGAAGTGTCCTGCCCACTGCCACTTAAGTCTCAAGATACGCGTGCCAATGTCCTGGACCTTGGTCCGACGTCGGACCTCTATGTTAGGCACGCGATCTATTAACTTGATGCCTAGCATGGTACGCTTCATTTTTCTTTGAGCTTCCTCATAGTATCTTTGGTAAGAGTCCATGTTCCAGCTTACTGGTTGGTTATTACTATAAGCACACTTGAGTATCTTTTCAATTGAATTCTTTTAATCAAATGTTAATTTTGGTCCCAACTCTCAAACCTTATTTGCAAAGAAGTAATTCTCAGAAGAGATGGCAATATGGCATACAGTTAAACACCCTTTGCTTTCCCTGGACCAAAGAAGTTCTTGCTGTCTAATTCATTTTCAGTGAAAATTGAAAACTTCAAACTTATTCTCACAAGTGCTTACCTTGAGTTTGGCAGTAATGGATGTTGACTTGCACACAATGACCAATTGGCCTCACCATTCAAGAAGCGAAGTGATAACTTTTCACACCCTTTATCCATTCAGAGTGGTCAACTCATCATCAGCCTATAGGACGTACCTATGGTATCAGGCTGTGACTTTGGGAATTCTTAATTCAAAACCCGATGACAATGCAACTTGTAACTAGTTTCATCTTTCTGCAAGCACTTTCAGGTGGAATTTTCAACTACTTTTTGGTTTTATATTTGGCTTAACAGATTGTTGCATAACACATGGGTTTGTTCAGACTTCTCATGTACTTCTGCGAAGTGATAAAAACACAAACGAAAAAGATAAAAGGAATAAAATAATAATAGTAGATTAAAATCAAATGTCCTTAAAAAAGCAAAAAAAACCCGCGGGGCGGAGAGGGGTCACTCAAAACTCGTTGGCGCGTCTTTCCAGCTTACACTTACCGTCTATGCATTCCATTGATTTCATTAAAATCCGTTTAATAATATGCGTCCTTACGATTTGAGCAACCACCTCGTTCGGCCGCGGGGTTATTCTCATTAAAAAACGCGTTTCCAGCTGCATTCTTATTTGTAGGTGTGCAGAGTCTGTCTTGCCATGGACACCAAAATGTTTAATATTTTTGAATACGATCTAAAGAAATGCTTCAAACAAGTTACAGGAATAACGGTAAGTAGGGCAACTTATATATAACATCCCCGAAGGCGTAGACTGAGGTGCATTAAACTCCCACACTTTTCCAGTTATTTCGTTCGTCTTCAGCCTATATACGTCCCACTGCTGGGCACAGGCCTTCCTCATGAGGAAACACATGAGGAGTATGGGCCGTAACGCCACCACGCTGGCCTGATGCGGGTTGGTGGGTAGAAACGGTCGCAATAGCGACCGGGACCAACGGCTTTACGTGCCTTCCGAAGCACGGAGGAGCTCAAGATCTTAAATATTTGTATACTCATCCGCGGCCTGACCATGACGAAAGCAGCTTTGTTTTCAATCGAAAGCCAAAGCGTACTAACCACTACGCGACCGCCTCCATTTGTAATTTCGTTGGTCCCACGTGATTGGGGACAAGTCTTTCTCAATCACTCTACCAGTAATTCAAACCAAAATTCAAACAGGACAGATTTTGTGACATGCCAAATAGAATAGAACCAGTCCGAGCAGGACTGCGAACAGATGTATGCCTTATGAGTAAAGGGACTCCCTTAAATCAGAGGCAACATCCGGGCAGTGGTGGAGAGAGCCCTAAATCGCCTCCTGAATCGCCTCGTTTGTAGGCAAATCGTTACGATTTTCAATGTGTAGAGGCGGCCGATTTTAGGGTAAATTTAATCTCTCTCTCTTTCCAGCTATTCGAGAAGGAAAGGCTCCCGCACTGGCTATGTTTCGAGTGCGCGCGGTGCATGGTGAACTCCTTCGAGTTCCAGCAGAAGAGCGTCCGAGCCAATGTCCTCATGTTGAAACTCATTCAGACTGATGGCATGGTAAGGTTTTGAATAGGTTTGGCATTATTTATTTATTTGGACAGTCTAAACTTTTTTATATGACATCAATATATATTTTCAGCTATCACACCAAAATATTCGAACAATTAATCGTGAAAACCATCTTCTCACGTCAAAGTTAGGAATTAAACGTTTTGATGCTGACCATTATGATTTTCTCATCACTGAGGAAGAAGAAGAGATAGAACAGGATGAAGATCCTGAAGAGATTCATGTAGATTATACTGCTGAGTATCTGGAGGAGATCAAAGATGAAGATACAGCTGAGTATCTGGAGGAGATTAAAGATGAGGATACAGCTGAGTATCTAGAGGAGATCAAAGATGAAGATACAGCTGAATATTTAGAAGAGATGGGGAATGAAGCAGGAAATATATTTGTTAATGAACTCGATGCTGACAAAAGTCATTTTGAAGTTGACCATCATGATTACATAGCTGGTTATTCATCTGACGATGGTCTACCGTTAGAAGCAAATAAAACAAAAGAAGATGGAGATAAAATAAAGGAAGCTAATCACTCTATCATAAAGGATAAAGAATTTTGTGATTTATTTACTTTTCAAGATTTGACTATGGAAGAGCAGTTAGCAGATATAGAGAAGAGAAAAGAGAGCTTTAATTATAAGAATAGTTTTTATCAATGTCCGCATTGTTACAAAGGGTTTCTGGAGGAAAATACATATGATGCCCATATGTTACGACACTCTAAAGTAAGTAAATTTTCTTTTATAATTGTAAAGTTGATCTTTTGTAATGTGTGATTCTATAATGTCGCAGGCAATTTGTATGATTTTGCCGTTTACATACAACGTTGTCATTTAAAAAACGTGACTGGTTCAATAATTATCATTTCCACAACGGTCGCAGTTTTAAGATGACCACAATAAACACATTTTGCATAAATTATATTTTTTTTTGCAAATCAAATGTTACTGACGATTATGAATAAGATATTTGCACTTTAAACATAACGTAATGTTGTTCGTTCATATTGAGTCTGAAAAATATAACGAGCGCTCAGATAAGTTTTTGTTTTTTGTGGTGTTCCACTAGGTAGTGTATTGGGCCCTCTTGGGATTCCGAGGTGAAATTACCAACGAACAATATAAGTTTGTGTAATTATTATCGAATTTAATAGATATATATTATAATTTTAGGTAATTACATATATCAAACACGTATAAATCTCAGCTCCTCTGGGATTTTTTAGCTGCCATAATTAAAAATGTTTCACTCGTTAGATCTGTTATATAGAGTTACCTGCATATATGCAACTCATTTGGACCAGCACCCACAGTTCGTCATCAGCCTATATACGTCCCACTGCTGGGACAGGCCTTCCTCATGGAGAAACACATGAGAAGTATGGGCCGTAACACCACCACGCTGGCCCAATGCGGGTTGGTCGGTAGAAACGATAGCAGTAGCGACCGGGACCAACGGCTTTACGTACCTTCCGAAGCACGGAGGAGCTCGAGATCACAAAGTCTTGGTCACCCCATTCACGGCCTGACCATGGCGAACGTAGCTTTGTTTTCGATCGAAGCCAAAGTGCACTGACCACTACGCCACCGATGCGCCTGAGCCGAACGGGCAGCGAGCGAGCCATCCCCTCCCCTTCCTTGCTTGTTTTAACTTGACAATGTATATTTTTTTACCGCCTCTCTGGTCTAGTGGTTCACACCCCTGGGTGTTGATCGGGAGGTCAGGGTTTGATTTCCCACGGGGGCACAAGTTTTTCCGCTCGGTTTGGTTGATAGTAGGATTTCTAAGCCCGCCTGGCTAGCTACCACCGTCTTACCTAAAGTTGTTGCTATAATAACGATGTAATAAGCATTGTTGTGTTCCGGCAATCGGAGGTAAGATAGCCAGTTCCTCAGTTGTTGAGGATTACAGGTGAAGCTCGCTTCCACCTTCGGCCTTATCTTCACTTACCATCAGGTGAGATGAAGGCCAAGGTCTTCGTGTGGAATGGGAAGGTAAAAAAAAAGTTAAAACAAAAAAGTTTGTTACAGTGCAATATCCATTATGAATGCGAAAGTAACTCTGTCTGTCTTGCTTTCACGTCAAAACTACTGAACCGATTCAATTGAAATTCGGTACACAGATAGCCTAGAGCCTGAGAAAGGACATAGGCTACTTTTTTTCCCGATATTCCCATGGGAACGGGTATTGCACGGCTGTAACCGTGATTCTCAATATCTGCTCGACCGAGTATTATGTGACTTATTCCGTCAAAATGTAATTTCATTTCGAATTTTAAAATTTCTCGGCATTGTCAAATAATGACACGACAATAGAGATTTATCACTGTGACAAAGACAAAGAGCTGACCTGTCATATTTAAAAAAAGAAAATCTTATGTGAGATTGTATGCCACTGAACCTCTCCGATTTTGATGAAATTTCGTGTGTTCAACACACAAATAATTACCATAATCCTGTTCCTCGTCCGCATCCTCCCAAAAAAATATCCTCATCTCCAAAATTTGTGCTTGACAACTCCTCTTCCTCAACAACGCTAGTGTACAAACTGCATTAGGTCCTACAGTGGGTTTAAACAGGCTGAAAGATGGTGATTATGTTTATTACAGAAATGCGGAGATTACGAGTGCGGCATATGTAAAATACGCTTTAAAACAGAGCGGAAAGCTCGTATCCATATACTATCCCTCCATGCCAAGCGTTATAGTTGCAAGCAGTGCGAATACATCACCAAATGCCGGGTGACAGCAAGATCTCATATGCGGTGGCACAAGGGATCCACGTATACGTGTCCACATTGTGGAATTAATTTTTCGTGAGTATTGGACAATTAAAAGTATATTTTTTATGTGAGTAGAGTCGTGAGTCGTGTGGTTGCGGCTCATTAAAAGAATACTACCAACACATCCCTTCCCTTGGGTGTCGTAAAATGCGACTAGTGCACTTAGAACTGCACAAAAACCCATAGCTTATAGCGGCGACGGGCTCACCACCTGTCACGCTGATTGCAGTCACTTCTTGGTGAAGCGCGGACTATGCCAGTGGACTGCTTTTGTGGTGGCAACAGACTCGCGCTAAATATGAACGTTTTCACCATAACCAAATTACAGTCGAAAACGTTATGGACACGATGGAAACCGAGTAAGAGATAGAGTGTGGATGGACTGCATGGATGGATAATGTGACTGCATTTTAATGAGCCGCTTTAGCGCGATCGGCGCCCAGGTCAAATCTAACTCAAACAGGAGGGTATGAAGTAAGCTGAGAGTAGTGGAAACGAAAGACGTGTGCCTGGATTTGAAGCAAGTGGTGTGATAGAAATTTCTGCCCAACACATCGAAAATACACGTCATTTTATTATTATTATTATTAGTTGACAGGTTGGCAATTGACACAACTGATCGCCTGTATCCTGTTTTTCTGCTGGTAATTCATTCCATGCCTCGACAACTAGATTGCCGAAAATGTGTCTAAAAGTAACTTTATTTGCCAAAACGTGGGATAACTTTCATCTATGTCATCTTAAATTTGTATTAGATGAGTTTCTAAACACTTTTTCATCAAAACCTTCTATATCATAGTGACCATGCAATACCTTAAATGTTTCAATTAAATGCCCTCTTTCTCGCCTTTTCTTTGTGTTGTTTTGTTTTGTTGTGTTGTGTTTTGTTTTAAGAATGATTGTCTGTCCTCATAAGATTGATTGATTTTATGTATGTGATTGTATGCAGATCAACATTATTTGTCTGCCCTTTTCCCTGTGTCATTCGGGGTCGGCGCAACGGTTTTTCTCTTCCATTCTCCTCAATCCTACGCCATATTAACATCCACACCCATCCTAGCCATAACCTTATTCACACAATCTACCCATCATTTCTTTGGTCTTTCGCTCTCTGCATTGCCATCTTCTCATATCTCATTTACTCTTCTCAAAATGTAACTAAACCACGACATCCGCTTTTCTCGCTATCTCTCTGACACAGGTGCAACTTTTAGACATCTAATATACTCATTCCTCAGTCTATTAACCCTTGCCATCCCACAACTACTCATTTCGGCCACATGCAATCTTTTTTCAATTGCATTTTTCATAGCCCAACATTCAGACCCATACATAACGACAAGTCTTATGATGGTTTTTATTGTTGTATGTGAATGTATGCAGATATTGTGCTTTTACATTTTGTTCGACTATAGTGCGCGCGGAACTCGTAAAGGGGTAAAGGGGCGTAAAGGGGTTCACACTTCGCCAAGGCTGGCGCTCTAGGCCCTATAGGGCTCTTAGGCCCGTACAACAGAACCAAACTCGGGAGTAGACCTCGGCTTGAGCACCGTTATAGAGCGCGCAGAACACGTTGGCCGCGCCTTAGGCGGCGACTCATCTCGCTATTGCAATCTCATGTGCGTTTTGTTTAAAGTAGCCGGAACTTTCAATGCGTGTTGCCGTCGCGAAGTACGGTGCCGAACTGAGTAATGACAACAAGCGCCCCCGCCTCCCCGTCCCACCGCTCACATACCTAAGGCGCGGCCAACTAGTTCCGCGCGCACTATAACACAAACCGTCAATTTACTACTTGTTTGGATAATTTTTTCTGTAACTTCGATATAATAGAAAAGAGTATTTTTAATTGTGTAAACTCTGATCATTCCGGTCAAACAATTACATTTGAATACCGTAGTAGTGATCAACCTAAGAAAATAATTTGCAGACCTATCACGAATAAGCAACTGAAAGTTTTTGAAAATAATATAGTGAAAAAGCTTTGTTTATCCTACAATACCTTTGACGACCCTGATGTAATGTATAATATTTTTTTTCAACCAATAAAAAATGAATTTAACAATGTTTTCAAACATAAGCCTATAGTGTTAAATAATAAAATTAAATTTAGTTGTTGGGCAACACCAGGCATCTTTAAAAGTAGGAGAAAATTATTCGATTTGTATGCTGAAAAATCGACATCAACTGATCAGTCATTTATTGACTATGTCCGTAGATACTCAAGATTATTCAAGAAAGTTTGCAGGATAGCTAAAGCAAACTTTATTAGTAATAAAATTGAAACTTCCGACAATAAAGTCAAAACAACTTGGAGAATTATAAACCAAGAGTCTGGTAAAATAAAAAGTAATGATCGGTCATTTAGAATTAATATTGAAAATAAAATTATCGATTCAGACGATGGAGTGGCCAACGCTTTTGTCACTTACTTCTCTAACATACCAGATAAAATTACTAGCGAACTTAATTCAAGTACTCAATGCGCTCTAGCACTTCTGCAGTCAAGTGTTCATGAATGTGATGTTTTGTTCAATTTTCATACCGTTAATACTGTTACCGTTGTAAAGGCATTCAAATCCTTGAACATGAAAAAAACAGAGGATTTGTTTGGAATCTCCGTTACTATTTTAAACTCAATCATTAATGTGGTCGCCCCTCACTTAGCTATTATCTTTAATAAATGTATAGAGGACGGTGTTTTCCCCAACTTAATGAAATGTAGTAAAATCATACCTTTATTTAAAAGCGGAGATAAAAGCGACCCTACAAACTTTCGACCTATCTCAATATTACCGGCATTTAGTAAAGTATTTGAGAAAATGATGTTAAATCAGTTATCATCCCATTTTAATTTAAATAAATTATTACACGATAAACAATTTGGATTTAGGAAAAGCAGGAATACTACAGATGCAGGATTTACGCTTATCAAACACATATTTGACGCATGGGAAAAGCGGCAGGAGGCTTTGGGTATTTTCTGTGACCTATCCAAGGCGTTCGATTGTGTTCACCATAAAACATTATTGGGTAAATTGAAACATTATGGTGTGTCAGGTAGTGCGCTTAAGCTGATAGAATCATACCTTTGCAATAGAACGCAAAAAGTTGTTATAAATAGAACCGAGTCTTCTGGTGCACCTATGTCGACGGGTGTACCACAGGGATCAATTTTAGGACCGTTTCTTTTCCTTGTATACATAAATGATTTACCATTTTATACTCAAAATTTATGTGATACTGTATTATTTGCAGACGATACGTCATTCATTTTTGGTATCGATAGAAGTAAAAATGAAACCGACGTTGTAAATAGCACTGTTGCAAGAGTATTACATTGGTTTACAAATAACAACTTATTACTAAATTCAAAAAAGACTAAATGTGTAAAATTTTCACAACCAAATGTTAGAAATGTAAGCCTTGATATAAAAATCAATGGTGAACAAATCGAGTGTGTAGACTCAACTGTATTTCTAGGCATTAAATTGGATTCTCGATTACAATGGTTCCCTCACATCTCTACTTTGTCTGAGAGATTGAGCTCTGCTGCCTATGCGGTAAAGAAAATAAGAGACCTAACCGATGTAGAAACAGCACGAATTGTTTACTTTAGTTACTTCCATAGTGTAATGTCTTATGGATTGTTGTTATGGGGATCTGCAGCTGATATTAAAAATATATTTATACTGCAGAAAAGAGCTGTACGAGCTATTTATAAACTGAAACCCCGAGACTCGCTCAGAGAGCTTTTTAAGGAAATTAATATATTAACCATTGCATCCCAGTATATATATGATAACATCGTTTATGTTCACAAGAATAAAAGCGATTATGTAAAGCTTAGTGACCACCATAATATTAACACCAGAAATAAAAATAAACTTGCAATTCCTAGCTTCAGATTACAGAAAATAGGTCGATCATTCATAGCGAAAGGTGTGCGTTTGTATAATAAAATCCCACAAAACATAATAGAATTGCCTTTACATAAATTTAAACTATTTGTAAAACAAACCTTAATAAAAAAAGGCTATTATAATGTCCAAGATTATTTTGATGATAACCAGGTCTGGAAATGAATTATTATATTGTTAGATTATAATAATTTTTATGAATTAAAACTTTTATTTAATGTTGTGATGGAGGATGTCATAAGCTGCATGAATCTATTTTCTAATTATCTGAATTGATGAGTAATTTTGTCGTGAATCCTGATACCTTGTTGACATCCTCTTATTCCTTCCACTCAGACTTGCCTGTAATTTGTATATTGTAGCACGTAAGACAATTTTATTTTATGTAAAGGGAGGATGGACCCCTTGCAGAGTTTCTTGCCTGTATCTTCTCTTGACAAGGCCTCCCGGTAGTGAACAGGAAGAAAAAAATGTAGAGGTAAACAAGTAGAACTATTTTGTTTGTTAAGTTTAATTGTTTTTGACGCGTCATAAGTGTAACTACTTGTTGTTACCTAAATGATTAAATAAAGAATTTCATTTCATTTCATTTCATTTCATTATTATAATTTTATACAGATATTTCAAAAACATTAGTATAGTGTAATAAGAGAGAGATATGTCGTGATGTGATGACGAAAATCGAGAAACTGAAGATGGGTGGTTCGGGCACGTTGAGAGGATGAATGAAAGTTGGCCAACGACGCATTTTTTGGTCGACTACTAAATTGTTATTAAATGTGGTCCTTTTTCCAGTAAATGCACGACCTACTTGAGTCATTTACGTATAAAGCACCCTTCCGACTTCGTCTGTCAGCTGTGCGGGTTCTCTTACCTTGGCGAGAATGGACTAAGACAACATAAAGCTATTAAACATATGCTAGAGGATTTATCTGTAAGTACTAGATAATAACATACGCATACATAACCTGTCTGTAAATCCATACTAATATTATAAATGAGAAAGTAAATCTGTCTGTCTTGCTTTCACGACAAAACCACTGAACCAATTTAACCGAAATTTGGTACACAGTCTAGAGCCTGAGAAAGGACATAGGCCTTTTATCCCGATATTCCCATGGGAACGGCTGCCATGCGGGTGAATGTTAAAAAAATTAAATAACGTCTCCCAGAAAAACTAAGGACAAATTAACGCCACTATGAACTTTGCTTCTAATAATCTCCTACTCTAGGAGTAAATTTTCCACTGCTTGGTGAAGCGTGGACCATGGCAGTTGACTGCTTTTGCTAATCTCTCACTTACCCTTAGGGGATAAAAGTCGTGATTATATTTATACTGTTCCCCCGGAAAAAGTACAGAGTTCAATATTCGCTGGAGCTCATTCAGTGCAGGCTTCCCAGCCGCTTTCAGAAGTTCCAATGTAACTCCATGTTCACCCGAGACTTTTCCATTTTGAAGTCGCGCAAGTGCGATATATTTAATTGATTTAAAGTGGTTTTTGTTTTTTGGACCCCCTCCACTACTGATGTGCCGAATAGTTGTATCGCCGAGTAACCGAATACCGAATATTATTCGGTTTAACCATTACCGAACCGGATATTCGGCCGAATTATTCGGCTTACTTTGCTTAGCCACGGAAACAACTTAGACAACATGTACGTTCCGTGTCACTACAGGCTATGTTAAAATTAAAGTTGACTATACTGAACTACCACTAGCCTATGAAATCATTATGTTGACATGAGTACTCAACATAAATCTTACAGAAAAAGTTATGTCTTTTTGTTCTATATCTGGTCTCTAGCCAAGAAAATATAACCGAATATATTCGGCACAAAAACCGAATAATTCGGCCGAATACAAATAGTGGAAATGATGCCGAATACCGAATACAAAACGAATATTCGGCGCATCTCTACTCTCAACATATTTTGTTAAAATTAAGGCGAAAGGTATGGCAAATGACTTTGAGCGTTTGGCGTAATCGAAATTGAGCGACAGCGACATCTATTGAAAGCTTGAGGTGCGTCGCAAAGCACATTGCACCGTATTGCATAGATGACGGCTAGTGTTTATCACAGAGTAATTTTATCGACAGAGAAAACTTAAGGTTTGAAATAAATTGAAATGTATGATTAATAGTTCGTAAATGAAATAACCTGATAATAATGGGATCCAAAATCAAATCAAGTTTTCTCAATTGATTTCCAATTCTATGTTTTGTGTAAGAATTGAATTCATTATCTATACATAAATTATTTTGTGGTAATCTGATGTGCTCTTATCCGTACGAAAATTTGATTATACAGCCAGAACCAGAAGAACATGTACAATTCCACGCGATTCTTTTTTGTCTTTTAGATACTGTATCTTGCTGATCTGTCTCTGAAATGTGTTTTCTTTTTAAAGAATTTTAGTGTATCTTCTTTTTTTGTATCTTCATTACTGTAATTGTTTGTGCAAGTAGGATCAGAACTGAAAAAATTAACATTATATTATGTTTTGTCCGAAATTGTTTTTATTTTTTGTCAATAAAAACATAACATCGTGTGACGTTATCATATACGCGCAGCCCGGATGGGACATAGGAATAAATTTTTAAAATCGCGAGAACTATCGATCGGACAGTCAGAATCAAATAATTCAAAAGTTATATAAAGGTATCGAACCAGTCTTGAACATAAATAATAGTTATTGATTTTGATAAGGATTAATATCAATAAGCAAATAAAGAGCGTTTTGTACTCGTAACGGCGAAATTTTAATTAAATTTAATAACAGACACTGTGGTTAAGCTATATTATTCAATGTATTATTATTATTATTTTTAGGCATAACGATAGATTTACGCCTACAGTGGAATTCACACATACTGACCTTGTCAGAAAGACATAGATCCCCTGCCTTTGCAGTAATAAAATCAGACTCTTGTCTGACGTTGAAACGGCAAGACTTGTCTACATAAGTTATTTTCATAGTGTGAGGTCGTATGACTTGTTGCTGTGGGGGTCAGCAGCTGATATTGAGAATATTAAAAGCTGTACGAGCCATTTCCCACGAGACTCACTCAGAGAGTTACTCTAGGAAATTAATATTTTAACTTTTGCCTCCCAATACATCTATGAAAATATTATATACGTTTATAAACATAACCACACATTTAAGAAACACTAATGAATGCCTTAAAATCAATACTAGAAGCAAAAATAATCTTGCTGTGCCTGTGCATTTATGGGAATATGTATTCAATTTTATAATAAAATCCCACCAAATATAACAGTACTGCCTTTTCACAAATTTAAGCTTTATATTAAAAACTGTAATGAATAAAGGGCTACTATAAAATCCAAGATTACCTGGAGGATAAAATGGTGTGGAAATAGTTATTTGCTATCGTTTAAACCACGTTTTACTAATGGACTAAAAAGGGGAAAATAAATATTTTGATTAAAAGAAATTTCGAAAATTTAAACGTGGTGCGCATTTTCAGTAATTAGCCTATTTATATAATTATTTATCATATTAAGAAAATTTTCGAAAATTCTTTTAACCAAAATATTTATTTTCCTCTTTTTAGGCCATTGGTAAAAAGTGGTTTTTAAAGTATTTTTTATAATATTTATTCAACCGTTTTTTATTTTTTGTTATATATTTTATTAAATATTGTATTGTCACCTGAAGCAAGCCTGAATGTAAAATTTCAGCTCAATCGGATGTCGGGAAGTGGTCGAAATTCGATCGCCAGATTTGATCTCCACGGACAAGAAAGCAAGTTAAGAAATCGTGGTAAAAATGTGGTGGTCATTCTTCGTTTATTTTAAAAACTAAATTATGTGACATTTTCGCGTCTTAAAAAATCATTAGGAAAATCCATTTCTATTAATAAAACAATCATTCCTGCGTGGACTCTGTATCGACCACTACTCTGTGCATTTTAGTACTGAGAAGTAATTTTTGGTAGCTCGATTGTTGTTGCACACAGATCTGTAGGTACAATTATCTACATTATGACGAGGATAGGCAAGGTAATTAAAGAGGGTGATACTTACTCTAGAGCATTATCAATATTTTGCTCTCGCCAAACAAGATGTTGAAAGTTTAATAATTAACCGTTGCTTAGCAACGATGTCATTTCTTCGCAAAAGCGCCTACGAAATTTTGCCAGCAAATGTACAATCATGCAACTATAATATTTTAGTAGGCGCTACAGGAAAATACGTTGCAATTAATGAATTTGTGGTCTTTTCTAAAAAAACTCACCGTCGGAGACTAGGTATAAATGTAATGGATATGTAAACTGAGTTTGATAATAAACAAAAACGTCATTTAAGGAAAAAAGTGTGAAAGAAATTTCGATAGATTATGATAAATTGAAAAAAATTGAGTGCTGTCCATATGTTGCTATTAATAATTACTAGTATTTTGGACCGTCATTAACAAGTTTATGATATATGTCATAACATAAATTAATCTGATCATCCCTTGTGCTGTATTTTTGCCAGAATAATGTACCAAAAACACCTCATTATGAATATTTGCCTATCCCTTCGCCTTAACATAACATTGAACGTTTTTTATTTATTTATTTCCTTCTTTTCAGATACCAGAAGACGGTCCACTCTGCGACTTATGTGACATTCGTTTTGTCAACGTCGCAGCTTTAAATAAGCATTTGAGCGTCTCGCCGAAACACAAAGCCGAGGGCTCACTAGTGCGGAATGATCCTAAGCCCAGTGAAGTGAGGAAACTCCGGCCCAACGCTCATCGTAGCTTGACAAAAGAGCCTATACCTTGTGAACAGGTAGGTGATTTACTAATGATTTGATGAGGAAGAGAGTGGTGTGGCAGGCAATAATTTATATTTAAAGAAATATCAAATCGTAAACACAAGCAATGTTTATTTTCACACACTGACATTACAAGTCAAAAAATATTCAAATTTGATTGGTCTAAAGAATTTTCGTCTTGTAGCGACCACGGAGGTCCGGTACAAACAATGTTTATTTTCACACCCTGACATTACAAGTGAAAAAATATTCAAATTAGATAGGTATAAAGAATTTTCGTCTTGTAGCGACCACGGAGGTCCGCTACACAAGCAATGTTTATTTTCACACACTGGCATTACAAGTGAAAAAATATTCAAATTAGATAGGTATAAAGAATTTTCGTCTTGTAGGCCACCGCTACAGTGGTGTTGGCGAGTTAGGGCTCGTTTAAGGAGACACGTTTTCCCTAGCTTTTGCTTGAGTTGTAGCGTCACATGCGGCGAGCGAAGCGGCGGGTGATGCCGCGGCAAGCAAGGATTGATTGCTTTTGTGACAGTGACAGTGTGAGACAAGAGTGCACCTGAATCCCCTATATCCGCTGTACATTAACATACCGGCGTACTAATAGGTTAGAAAAGAACATATTTACATTTGACCGTTCAACTTGTACAAGGTTGTGTCATTTGGAAAAAAGAATTGTCAAAAGCATAGATTTAGGATATTTTCATCATATTCGTAGGTAAGTAGGTCCTTATTACCCCCAAATGGGGCTTGTAGGTGACCAATTAGCGCTCTAGGTTAATAATGTAGCTAGTAGAGCCCTAGGGCGGTAAGTAATTAAAAAAAAACTCTTCACTCTTTCAAAAAGTTCGCGTACATTCACACCTTTTTCGCTTCACGCGCCGCCTGTCTATAAACGGTAACGCACGCCGCGCCGCGGGAAGCGCCTCCAAGCGCCGACGCTCTGCGGCTCCTTAAGCGAGCCCTAATAGAGTAATGGAGATATGATTGAGAGCTGCAAAGAATAGGCTGTAGGGAATTTGGTATTTTTTTTAAATAAAACTGTGCCAAGTGTTAGTGGGCTCGCGCTCGAAGGGTTCCAATTGTCTATACAGGTTTATTTTTAATGAGTCAACAACTTCGCAAGACTAGATGGCTTACATCTTTACATATAAGAAAACTGGAGGTCGAATGTCTGTACATAGAAAAAAATGCTTAAAACCAAGTCAGGGGGGTGTAAAAAGAGGGGAAATACCGAAAAATTGTTTTTTTTTGTTTCTCTGTCTGTTTGTACGGGCTAATCTCTAAAATGGCTGGACCGATTACAATGAAATTTTGCATGATGATACCTTATATTCCTGGTCAACGTCTTAGATAAGTACTTTTTATTCCGGAAAATTAAAGGTTTCCCATCATAAATAACAAGATTTTTTCTACGAGTTTTA
Organism: Parapoynx stratiotata; assembly: GCA_910589355.1. Lineage (NCBI taxonomy): Eukaryota > Metazoa > Arthropoda > Insecta > Lepidoptera > Crambidae > Parapoynx > Parapoynx stratiotata. The sequence goes on along the minus strand of OU342476.1, from coordinate 1,634,886 downwards.
CCATAACATTATACATTAATTAAAAATGATTTTTCAAACTTATAATGTACTGTCGTGACATTAGTAAGTCTACTTTCCGTTCATGCGCGGCGCGACGCTCGACGCGCGCGTGCATGATGCGCACAGAACTAAGAAAATTCAGAAATTCATATTTATTTTGTTTAAAAGTAAAGTGTGTGAAATTATCAAAAGTATAACAAGTGCTGTTAGTTATGATGGTAGCTGCCTAGTATTGCAAGGTTGTTGATTCATTAAACATAATCCTGTTTAATAAGAAAAGGGTGTTATTTAAAGGGTCAGCAAGATATTCGAATTCTCGTCAGCTAAAAAATACAATTGGTCAGCTAAAATAACTAATTGGTCAGCAACATAACTAAAGAGTCCGAAGATCGTTTATTGGTAAATAATAAAGGAAAGACATATAAAATATAATTGTTGTACATTATTCCAAAAACTTCTGACACCGTTGTTGTTTCTTGTCGTTGCCACGGCTGCGTTCGTGACTTTTGGGTAACACTAATTGGTAATTATCTTGCTTATAATTATTTTACCCAAATAATTATTCTGCTGACAAAGTATTTGTTTGTTGACCGAATGATTTTTCGGCTGACCTTTTTGTTGCTGACCAACTAATTAAATGGCTGCCCATACTTCCATTAGAAAAACATAATTTCTGTTGTATGTGAGCCCCTCTTCATATATTTGAACTCTCACCACCCGTTAAAACAAGGTCCACTCCCTGGGCACATATGGGCACTTAGACATCATTATCATTAGTCTGCCCTTTTCCCAATTTCATTTGGGATCGGCGCAACGTGTCTTTCTCCTTCACTCTCCCCTATCATTCACTCCCATCCCTAACCATGTCCTCATTCACACAATCTATCCATCTCTTCGGTTTTCCTCTAACTACATTTCCATCCACTCATATTCATAACTCTTCTCGTTACATGCTTACTATCTCTTCTTAAGGCGAAATGTGGAGAATAAGTGATAAAGACCATTTTAGTACCCATAACACTAGCAGCACATTGTTGCTTTGGGCTATTGAATGGATGGATATGGGCAGAGTCCAAGGAGCACTGTGTTCTTTAAGACCACATTTACCCATTAAAAAATTGGGTTTGGTCAGAGGCAAAAATCGTGAAAAAGTAGTAACAAGTGGTTAGCTCATCGCCTACACAATCACAGAGCCAGTACCCAATACGCCCTTGGTCGCCTTTTACGACATGCTAGGCAAGAAAAGCAGTTGGTACATTGTTTTTGTGTTCCGGACCAACACGAAGATCAGGAGATATTTATTTATCTTTGTTTCTAGTGTGGAATACAACTAAGCAGCAACCACGCGTACTACGGTCACTTCAGAAGATTGCATCCGGAGAAGAATCGAACCAGGTTCCCTGGCAGGATAAAATACTGCATGTGCGAGCAGTGCGGGAAGATTTTACAGGTAAATCAATAATAAATCCGTTTTTCTCCAGTCTCTGTTATTTTTCTTTATATATAGTCAGCCAAAATGCATTTCTAACGATGTAAGATTACGCTTGTTTTAAATAAGTTTGTACATATGTATATTTACTAAAAAAGTCTAATAATTCACAGTTTGTTCTAATCATTTAAAAACATAAAACACAGCTAGGGTTAAATTTAATCAAGTTTAATTTGATACATTGTACTGTCACACAAAAATAATTATTTAATTTTACTTCAAAATGTTCTTAGCTCTGTGCACATCCATCCCAATGTCATGTGTCCTTACATCCAGTGTAAAATTATCCTCAATTAAGGTATTTTCAGATAGAGTCGACTTATGTTATAATTTATATTTGGTAGCTCATTAATTTTACTGGACCTAGGATGCTGCCTTGAGGCACTCCTGTGGTTTACTCCGATTAGTACGTTTTCAATTTAATATCATTACGAATGCGTGCGTACGAATCGCTGTAAAAACTAAAAATAATGCCTCGTGTGATTATTTGTGGAGGGGCATCGACGGCATCGGTATCTTTCAATCAGTCTGGATCGCCCGTCTCAAAATTACGGCTGTGACGTCACAAACGTTAAAAAGCTGACACGTTTGGTTTCAATACAAATCGTAATACTTGCGTTATCCAAGTCGTCCAAGTTCGTCTCAATCCAAGTTGCCAAAAAGGTAAACAAAAAAGCCGACTTACCGAATTTGTCATTTAATAATCACACTTTTTACATGGACATAAATTAAAAAAAAAAATATCTTCAGACATTCACACCTATCAACTAGCCCCATTTTAAGCAACTAATACTGCTTTTGTTACGGATTCCAGATGACGGATAAATATATTTAATAGATAACCACATTATAAATATTCTGAACATATATAAACATCCAAGACTGGAGAAAAAATGCCTGAAAATTCATCACCCAAACAATTGCTCCCACTAGAGATCGAACCCGGTACCTCTCGAGATGGGGACGCCTTGAGACCGGCGTACAGACCACTCGACCACAGAGGTCGTAAAAAATTGGCACGTAAATATAAAAAACGGTAACAATTGTTGTTCGTTTCAATTAATTTCAATTACCTTTGTTTTGTTTACCTTTTTGGCAACTTCGATTGAGACGTATATGTCTTGGTTTCACGCTCTTGTTCACCGTATCTGCAAGTATCAATATTTTTCTTCGCAGAACCAAGCTAAGCTGAAAGACCACCTCTGGATGCACTCAGGTGAACGCCCATTCCAGTGTGAGTCGTGCGGTAAATCCTTCCCCACGAAGAAACACGTCATGACCCACAAAAAACAATTTCACAGCAAGCAGCATACCACCTACGCCTGTGAGGTCTGCGGCAAGCACTTCAAGTGGTACAGCAACCGGCAGAAACATATGCTTGTAAGTATAACGCGAATTCCACACTGAACTGACGGTGCGTTTCGCGTTTAGGAGTCTTCGAAAACATGAGGGAACTGCGCTTAGAGGCGTTTCAGAGCCGGCTTTTACCTCATACAACACACACATTACATATTATCAGGCCTCTTATCCTTAAGGGGTAGACAGAGGTGTTGAACACCTTCATTTCGCCAGTTAGGTCCCCATGTGACAGGTGGTGAGCCTTTTGCCATGCCGGTACAATCATCAATGTGATGCAAGCGATATTCACAATGAACTGTACATAAGTTTTATTCAAACTCAGTGGTACAGGCGGTGGGATCGAACCGGCGTTCCCGCGGCCGAACGTTCTTTGGCTTTCGATATCGATAACAAAGCCATCGCCTTGGTCAGGCCGTGGATCAGTGTCCAAAACATTGTGATTTCAAATTCCTCCGTTACGGAAGGCACGTTGGTCCCGGTCGCTATTGCAACCGATTCTACCCACCAACCCGCATTGGGCCGTGGTGGTGTTACGGCCCATACTCCTCTTGTGTTTCTCCATAAGGAAGGCCTTTGACGTATATGCAAGAAGAAACTAAGCCTTTTTCTTTCTGAAGCTAAATCTTCTTGCAATGTGACAAATTCAAATTCTTTAGTGCAATCCTTAAGTATTTAAATAGTTGACATTAAATTATAGTATCTTTAAGGACCTTGGTAAGGCACATCTACTCAGAGTAAACAGAACTGGAGTAGCCATTAGTCAATTTCTCAAACATATTTTTCTGCCATTTCTTGCGGGGGGTGAGGTTACCACTACACTCAAAGCCAGCACACATAAACAAAAACTTTTACCGTATTTACAAATGCACACATGCATACTGCGCCACACAAATTTAAATTTCACGCACACACGCTTAAAATAGTCTGTTTACGTTCTATTCAAACACACGAAGGTGAGAGTGTGAAAAGTAACATGACATAGCCCAAAAATATGGATATCGATAAATCACTTTCGTTCAATGAATGGATGTATTACGTTGGCGTTAATATTCTTACATTAATAAAATAATAAAAGCATGCTTCGACAATATGTATGGGGTCGATATAAAATTGATAGATTTCGAAGATGATATTAATATTTTTTTTTAAATATGAATTTTTATATTAGGTACATGTAATAATTAACATATAAAACTGTTTTGTTTCTTTTTAAAAATAAAAGTGTGTTGTTCTCTTTATTCTTTATAATTATAATTTTTTCCACCATGTGTATATTGGATACATTAACTTTCTTAATAAAATTAAGCAGAACCAGTTTGATAAACCCAAAACTGTGTCCAAATCATGAAAAATGTTATATTAACTTTAATATATGCACGTCCACGTTGTGTAATATCTTTTATAACTTTGCAAAATATAACAATGCTGACAGCTTTTTATAACTTTGTTTTAATTACACACATTGTTCACACTGATAAAACATCTTTGTCAATACTGATTTGGTAAAACTTTTAAGGCACATGTCCCATTACACACACTGGCCTTACCAGGTTGTGTTTTCCAAACTTATTTAAGATGAGAACCGTATTCAGTACATCACAATTTACATATCATCATGCTTCTTTTAGCCGACGAATAGACAGCTGTTACCATCCGACCCACCACCACCACCCACTCAGTACTAGTCTTGAATTAATTTTATAGGTTGTTAAGGCCTTGAATGCCGCTTGGCCGTCGTTAATATAGATGGTCATTTCTGTTCTTTTCAGTGCAGACAATAATTGCATCTATCAGTTTCTATCTTGGATCTATTGTATACCATAATACTATTAATTTTCATGAAACAGGACTTTCAAGGGAGTTGTATTATTCATCTCATTCAAAAGTCATTTGATCATTTTGGTATCATCAAATACACCTATAACACTTCCAATATATATATTTTTAATTTATAATGCAATTGCATATTTTAATAGCAATTCAGTATCGACAGAAGAGAAGATACAGCCAAGAAACTTTGAAAAATATGTATTAGATAAGGTGGATAGAAACAGAGTGTTTTAATTTCTAGTATAGATTGGAATATTAACAAAGTATTTGGTCAAACCGGTTTTCCATTAAATATTTATATTTTTTTTAAAGACTTCCATGTATACAAGAAGAAACCATTTACTTCTATGGGATTGTAACCGGAAACTTAATTTGTTCTTATTTATTTGTTAAAATAACGCTTAAACATGTTCGCAATAGTTTTGAGTAATGTTTCAATTTTTGCAAAGATATGGTTACAAAATTTTAGTTAACCTACATTCTTTGTTTATTTTACACAGCAACACTGAGGTAATTGATATATCATCGTTATGTAATTTTTCGGCTGCAACTTTTGTGTATTAATCAGAGACGCTATTATTTAACAATATTAAAGTAATGTTAATTTATTTACTTTTTACTTACCTAACTTCTGAATTATATTTTATTATTCATTTAAATCTAAATATAATATTTTTAATTTGGCAATTATTTTATAACATTCATTCATTCATGCATATTCACTCGTAAAATCATAATATCGATCACGATCAAGTTCACATCACTATTAACAGAGTGCAAATCATCAATTAGGGTTGCCGATGTCAGAATTTTGTATTTTTTACATTAATATTAATTAAGGTTTCTCAAAGATGTTCGGTTGCGCTGGTTAAGCGATGGAAACCATTTATCCGCTTTTTTATATTTCCTAAAACAAAATTACACGGACAAAGCAAGTCTAACTATTTTAATACTGCTGTATTTATTCCCAAAAAACGCATACAATGAGATTGACAGTGAGAGACCGACGAAAGAGTTGTTTGGCGAACAGTAGGCTTCCAGCAGTCCAAGAGGTATAGGTTGGTATTTACATAAAATTTACCTAATAATAAACACGCAACGTATTTTGAGGTAAGTTGAGGCGAAATAATTATTGGTAATTCATTATTATAAAAATATAGTTCTATATCTAATCTATAATTGAAATATTATAATGTTCATCCCTAGGTCACGCACTCCTCACGAGACTATAGTCTCGTTGGGAGTGCGTTTTGACAACGTCACAGCCGCACTCCCCACGAGACTAGCGTTCAAAATTTGAAATTGTAGAATTCTAAAACATGAAATAATGAAGTAAATAATAATAAAATCTTAAAAATAATAATTACAAATGAAAGGTGACACCATCTTTTAGCATACTCGATGTTTTCAATTTTTTTTACAACAAAAAACAGCACAGGCAGGCATTTTTACGGGAGCTCTGTTCGCCGCAACGTTTACAATGTTATGGCTATCAAAATGGCGGCTCAACTAGTTTTATTAAACGTGCAAGCATCCGATGCTAGTGCATTTGGCAGAGGGGAATGTTAGACAAAGGCTACTCCAGTTCTGTTTACTCTCAGCACATCAATTTTAAAAAGAATTTAATAAAAACCGAATCTCGAATCGAATTTGACGACCATCTCGAGAGGTTCTGGGTTCAATCCCCGGTGGAGGCAAGTATTTGGGTGATGAATTTTCAACCATTTGTTCCCCAGTCTTGGATGTTCATTATATATGTATAATATTATTATATTCTGAATAATAATGTGTATGTATCTATTAAATATATTAGGGGTTTTGTATGGAGATTTTGGGGAAGTCTGCATTTTCCATACTAAAATTTTTTCAGATTTCTCCAAAACGACGAATCCAGAGATAATAATTGTTGCCATGTATCATTCGGAAAAGCTTTAGCAATATGTGTGATATCACTCTTCATAAATGTATCGTTTTTAAGTGAATGCAAATTACTCGTCAAATGATGTATTCAGGAGGCACTTAAAAAGATTTGTCTCCGTGTCCTATTTTAACACAATTAAACTTACAAAAAATTATCAAAACAAATCAAAAGAGCTCAAAAATGGTATATTTTAGACACTTTAAGAGGAAGTAATTATTTATTAAAAAATACTCTAAAACTTAATAGTTACAGACAAAATACTAAGAGAGAAAAAAACGGTAATTTCATACTTTAACCCTTATTATTTGTCAGTCATCTAGCATCCGTAACACAAGCATTTGGTTGCTTAAAATCGGACTAGTTGATAGGTGTGAGTGTCTGAGGATATTTATTTTATTTATCTAATAATTCAATATAATTATGTCACTTTATAATAGTACAAATACATCGAATTAATATGAGCGTTGTGTGCCCTCTCCGGGTAAATTTTAGGAGAATGGTAGATATACTTATACTTCGGTGCCGTCGGTATATATTAGGTCCTTACCTATGAAATTGGTGTTTTGTATGGAGATTTTGGGGAATTCTGCATTTTCCATACAAAATTTTTTCAGTTTTCTTCACAACGACAAATCCAAAGATAATAATATTTGACATCTATCATTAGACAAGCTTTAGTAATTATGTGTAATATCACACTTCATAAAAATTATTTATCGTTTTTAAGTGAATGCAAATAAAATGATGTATTCGGGAGGCTCTTAAAAAGAGTTGTCTCCGTGTCCAATTTTATCACAATTAAACTTACAACAAATTATCAAAACAAATCAATGAGCTCAAAAATATAGTATATTTTTAGACGAGGTAATATTTTTTTAGGAATACTCTGAATCATAATAGTTACAAACAAAATACTAAGAGAGAAAAAAAACACCAATTTCATATTGGGTAAGGACCCAATATCTACGTTGTCACCCCTCCCCTCGTTCTCAGATACACGTGGGCGTAAAACCTTACAAGTGCGAGATGTGCGACAAGACGTTCAAATTCCCGAGCGAGAAGCGAACGCATATAGCGCATACGCATCTGAAGAAGCCGTGGCCCAAACGGAACAGGGGGAAGCGGGTCCCTAAGGAAAAACAGGTGAGGCTACACACATTCATTTCACGCCGGATTCCTGTGACAGCTGCCAAATTCATATAAATAATACGTGTATTTACTACTGTATAAAATGTTAAGAAACGTTAGTAAACATTTGATAAGAAATACGATCACAATTTTAGAAAATGTTTTCATGTTAGATAATGTTATAAACATTTCTTAACTGAACTAATTGTAACATTATAAAACATTTGTTATCATTTGTTTGTAAACATATAATCCACAAGACCGGTCGTTGTGGAGGTCATTGGGGGAGGCCTATGTCCAGCCGTGGACTTCAACGGGCTTGTTTTTTTAAACGGAAGTTTATTATCATTTAAAAAAATCTGTTTGTTTTTATGTACTCTTGAATGTTCTTATATATGTGAAGGTAGATGGTTATTAATTGTAAATACCCAACGAATAAGGGATGTTACGGGTCACTAAAGGAATACTACCAACCCATCTCATCCCTTGGACGTCGTAAAACCGTAAAAGGTGACTAAATGGTCTTAGAACTTCACAATCCAACAGCTTATAGCGGCAACGGGCTAACCGCCTGTCGCGCTGAGTGCAGTCACTGCTTGGTGAAGCGCGGACTAAGGCACTGGACTGCTTCTGCGGTGCCTTTGCCTCGTCTCTGACTAACCCTTAGGGGGTAGTCGTGATTATATGTATGTACTTAATCCCTAAATTAACCTAGACTCCTTTAAGCAGTGTGGCTCTTTCTTTTATTAGGTCGCAGTAATAACTGAGCAGTTGTCGGAGGCTGGGATGGAATAAATTTTGTGGACCTGGATCCGTAATTATGAACGTATCTGCCACGAACAAATTACGACTTATTCCCACTCCACGAGGCGACGTGAGGGAACGAGAGTGTGACTCGCGATCGGGGATCTGAAGAGTCCTTCTAGCCTACTCTTGAACGCAATACCGATCGATCGTCATTGAGATTGTGATGTTTCTTACTCTTCAATAGGACATTAGGGCCATAAATGGGTTCAAATTTTGCGGATATTGAGAGGCCTAAATGACATTGAGCTTAGCTGAAATTGGCACTCTCGTACCGTACTCTCTAGTCTCGGCATTTTGAGATATTGGATTGTGTTGTTATTGAGTTTTAATTCGAGAGTAGGCTAGCAGATCATTATCATCAACAATACGCTCATGGAGAGACACCGTTTGAGTCACATCTTGTATAATGGATTATTGACATGTTTAGATGACACCAACCTTCGAGTTATGTATGTGTGTAAATAAATAATTTTGCTATGTAAACTTTGTTTTTATTTCAGTTTAAAGACCTCCCCTATACTCTTTAAGAATTCTTTTTAGATAGATAGATAAATCTTTATTTACTCAAAAATTCTCCATCACACACAAAAATACAAAATAAAGTAAAATAAAGAAAAACACACACCTTTTTGCTCTTGCTACAGAAGAGCAAAAAGGTCGTAGCTCAGTGACTGGTTTTGTTCACATCTGGATGTGAGCAAAGCACTGATATTCTAACACAGTTATTTTAGTGTTCTTTTATACCATTGAGCTCAAAACAATGGGCTCCAGTCAAGAGAACCTTGTTATATGATAATAATAAATACAAATAGTGATTTAGTACAGCACTACACACAAGTTCTCAAGAAAAGCACAAAGTGATTAGCACAAAAATAAGCGAGGGTATCTGGGTATAAGGCTTGTTGCCTTTAAGGAAGGAGTTAATGTCAGAGTTTCATTTTATGGGTATTAATATATTTACCTACATACAAAGGAAGTTTTTTTTTATATGACAGGTAAGCTCTTGGCCTTCATCTCACCTGATGGTCAGTGACGATAAGACCGAGGGTGGAAGCGAGCTTCACCTGTAATCCTCGACAACTGAAGATCTGGCTATCTTACCTCTGATTGCCGGAACACAACAATGTTTATAACATTGTTATTTTGGCGACAAATTTAGGTAAGACGGTGGTAGCTAGCCAGGCGGGCTTAGAAGCCCTACCACCAACCAAACCTAGCAGAAAGACCCCATAGAGAATAAAACTCGGACCTCCCGATCAACACCCGGTGATGTCAATCACTACACCAGGGAGGCGGTTAAGTTTAAAATTTTTGGATGAATTCGACAGGAGTTGTAAGGATTTTACATTAATTGGTCAGGAGATGCTTGTGGGTAAGATGTCGTATAGGGGGGAATTATCGTTAACAACATACAATTGAGCAGGTAACAAAATCATGCTCCATACAAAAAGCGGCCATTACATGTGCCGAACTGTCAAACGGTGGCGCCCTAGTGTAATGTTTCGGGTCCACAGGTATTTAAGGTCAATGTTTCACGCCGACCGGCGCGGATTGCACGATCAGGGCCGAGCAGCCCCGACTGCCGACGAGTACGTCACAAGAGCAGCCGATCGGCTCCTATTAATTTCTGCTCAGGCGCATCGTGCTGCGGCGCGTGTGCTTTGATAGGGATAGATACGCACATGCGCAATGAAATTCCTCTTAATTTTTTTTAGTTTTGAGGAAGTGATAGCGGAAGAAAAATTATAGTAATTATTTTAAAAAACAAGGAAACGAGAAGCGGGAAGGAAACGGAATATAATCATTGCGAGGTTGCTAGAGACTATATCGAGTGTGGTGGTTATCGAGGTGGCACTCATCATGGGAAGCGGGGGCTTCTCGTTTCCTTGTTTCTTAAAATGATTCCTATGGTTCATTAGAATGACATCTGTTGGTATGCTACAAATCCTGACGTAAGTGTAGCTGATTGATTTAGCAAGCGTCAGATTCTTGATTATCTAGTATATTATGGACTTTTAAAACTGTCTAGCTGTTAGTTGCTGTTAGGTAGAAAATGGGCCCCTCGATACTTTCTAATAATTTCTAATAAAATTAAATTTCGATTGACTCAAAATCAATAATCATTGAACTTCAAATATTAACGAGCACGACACTATTATTGTCCAATTGTCAGAAATGACATTGACATGACACTGACTGTATTGCCGATTTGTTTTTTCTTGTTGTATTTGTTAGCATTTTCTTGGATTTATTAGTTTTTAGTGTAAAAAAAGAACTATTATCATGATCTTGATCCTAAAGGCTTCACTAAAATAATTATGAGCAGAAGGATAGGTTATGCTATTTGTTCACCTAGACCTTCGAAGGTCATAATTTGCGAGAATAATATTTAAAATGAAATGTTCAGTGTCGGGCTGTAATAATACGTCTAAATCAAAAGGAATAAGTGTTCATCCGTGAGTTTTATTTTTCTTGTTTTATTAAAAAAATTTAGGAAATATCTTGATGCTTAAAATCAAGCCTATACAAGGGTTAGGCAGATGTGCATTGCATTTCACACCAACTTAAGGCTAGTCCGTTCCGGAGCAAGGCTATTACCGTTACTAGTTACTGTGCATAGCAAATTTATTTATTTACTAGCTGTTGCCTGCAAATTCGTCCTTTACTATGTTTCTTAAACTATCCCATGGAACCCTTTAATTTTCTGGAATAAAAAGTATCTAAGATGTCGACCAGGGATATAAGGTATCACCATGCAAAATTTCATTGAAATCAATCCAGCCATTTCAAAGATTAGCCCATACAAACAGAGTAACAAAAAATTTTTACACTAAATGTATTGAAATGTGTTCAGGTTTCCAAGTGAGCCAGCACTACGTAATGCCTGGCTGCAGGTCTTAGGTAGAGAAGGGATGGATGGAACGTGGAAGGGTACAGTGTGCTCTGAGCATTTCCGTTATGAAGATTTCATTCAGGGGATGAATGGATGCAAAGTGAAAGATTATGCAGTTCCTGCGGCACATGTAAGTAGACAAACATTGTTTATGTCATGTCACCAACCTAGTTCATTGCTGAGCGATGAAATATAAAAGGTGTGAATATTTTAAAATTTTTCATTTTTGTTTTTAGCTTACCAAAAAGTATGAGTTAGATAAGCTACCAGTTGTGGAGGTAAGATTGTCTGATAATGTATATTTTTATATAGTAATGGCTGGTTTTAAAATATTTACCGGTGTAAACTGATTTCGTAATGACAACAGCTTGACTAATAGTATTTTAACCTATACACAATGTTTTAATTGGCTGGCGGCACAATCCATTAAACCATTGGTTAAGCTAATGTCACATATTGTGGTGTTTCGATTAATACCATAGGTCTACATTTTAACCATGGGATTGACTACAGTCTAAAAAATAACCCTTTGAATAGATATACTAGTAATTACCATTTTTCCTGAGTTGAGTAAGACTCAACCTTTGTTTTCAAAATATGTTTCTTATTTGTAGGTGTGCAGAGTCTGTCTTGCCATGGACACCAAAATGTTTAATATGTTTAAGTATGATTTGCAACAGCGCTTCGAACAAGTTACAGGAATAAGGGTAAGTAGGGGAACTGATAAAGAAGATTCAAAAATACACACACACACACACGCACGCACGCACGCACACACGCACGTACGCACGCACACACACACACACACACAGAGACACACATACAATTATTTCAATGTGAGGGCTCCCTATCTATTTTCATAATTTTTTTAAGTATAATATGAATTGGCATAATGGAGTTTGAACTGAACATAAAATTATTCGCATAATTATTATTTATAATCATGTTTATTTTAAGATAAATAAGATGCTAACCAATTAGTTTTTTTGCTGACCAATCTAGAAATATTTGCTGCCCATAAGTTGCTGTCCAATTAGTTATTTGAGCTGATCAATTGTATTTTTTTCCTGCACAAAATTCTAATATTATGCTAACGGTTTAAATAATACCCATTACTATTTCATAAAATTTAAGCCATTATATAAGTCGATTCTGGCGCTTCGCCGGCCACTGCCGTGGCACGCTCGCTTTGCTCGCTCGGCTCACTTGTCAAGGGTAGGTACAGTTCTAACTAACAATCCTACTTTCTTCACTCGTCGTCATACCTAATCGACTATACATTATGTAGAAAACCATAATGCGAAATGATATTATGGATAACTAGTGGTAGGGATCATCCGCGCGGTACTCGTTCCCATGGGAATATCGGGATAAAAGTAGCCTATGTCCTTTCTCAGGCTCTAGAGTATCTGTGTACCAAATTTAGATTAAATCGGTTCAGTAATTCTGACGTGAAATCGAGACCGACAGATAAAGTTACTTTCGTATTTATAATATTAGAATGGACGGATTACATTACTCGAAATTATAATTATGGGATGAAAATTTAATGACTAAAGATTTATGTCCAACTTATATTATGCTATACAATATTTAAAATCAAAATCAAAAATATCTTTATTTTATAGGCTTGATATACAAACACTTAAAAACGTCAATTTATGAATAAGTGAATCTACCACTCGCTCGGAACGCAGACATCCCCGAGAAGAGCGAGCCAGAAACTCGAGGGTCGCTCTTTTTTTAACATTTTTTACAATTCTTGTTTTTTATAAATGTTAGGCTAGTACAATCAAGTGGGTGAACATCATAGATATTATGAACATAGATTTTTAGCATTATAATCAGGAAGAATATATGAGCACTTGAAACAATGAACGATGTTGAAATTCGCTACGCAACTGCGATAAAACTAATTAATTAAGAAGCGACTGCCAACATCCCACATTACGAGTCAGCACAATATGTAACATAAAGACGTGTCAATCTGTCCACGCATTTTTATCGTCCAAATATTCCTGAACTGTATAGTAACCCTTTTTTATAAAATTTTCTTATGAAGGCTAAAGTTTGGAACAGCGAGTTTATTTTTATTCCTAGTGTTGACATTATGAATATCACATTGTTTTTTAAAAATGTGTAAATATTTCTGAACATATAAAATATTATCAAAGATATATTGGGATGCAACAGTTAATATGTTTATTATGCCAAAGTATATTATGAGTAAATACATTATGCCAAAAAATGGATCCCCAAAGTGAGATACATACCATTAAATAGAATCTCAGCAGTCATGTGTAAATCCAATCTCTATTTCCAGCTATTCGAGAAGGAAAGGCTGCCGCACGGGCTATGTTTCGAGTGCGCGCGGTGCATGGTGAACTCCTTCGAGTTCCAGCAGAAGAGCGCCCGAGCGAATGTCCTCATGTTGAAACTTATTCAGACGGAAGGCGCGGTAAGGTTTTATAATTTCGATTTGATTGGGATTGTACAGCGAAACCAATCCCAATTAAATCGAAATTATAATTATGTTAAAGGTCGCGCTCAGTGAATCCGATTTCTTACGAATTTCGCTCGTACGTATGTAACGAGGCGCTATACCACTGTTAGCGACTCTTTGCTGTTACTGCGCACCTCTTTGGCCGTTTTCTCTTTGGTTTTGCCTTTTTATTCACTGTCTGTCTGTGTTGTAATTTTTTTTTCTTCTCCAGCTTGCAACCAAATGTTATATTATTGAAATTTAAGTATTTGAGCAGCTGAAGTAGCTGGGCAGCTTTATTATTACCATATATTTGTTGTAAAGGCACTAGTATTAGTTTTGCTATAAATCCCAATAAGTGACGACCCAACTGTACTTTCATTTATCCCTGGCTTCACCCCGTCACACGTCACGCGAACACGCACTTGGACGCGTTTTCGTACGAATTTCGTTCGTTCGTACATGTACGAACAATCTACTGTGATACTATATGCACGCCTCATTCGCATTCAGTCTGCGCGCGCCCATAGTACTTGGAATATCGGGTTGTTCGTACGCATTCGTATGTGTCCGCAGTCGCTCGAGTAAAATTCGAAACGCATACAAAGTGCGCGCGGCCTTATATCGGGACGCGTACGCATGAAATTCGCACGAAAACTCGTTCATGCTGAGCGCCGCCAAAGACTAATAGGAAAAAATCTTGACTCATGGCGTTAAACCAATAGTTAATTAACAATTGTGTTACCTCAGATTAAGATATGTGAAACATTTTTAATTATTTAGTTGGCATTATTTAAGATTTAGGCTGATGGTTAAAATTGATTTCACAGTTGATGTACATTGCTTCGCAAATATTATTATTTACATTGCAAATTAACCACTTTTGCTATTAATAAGTTGATGACATCAGTGTATTCATAACCAAAATTTTGTGATGTCACAAATTTTAGTACCTATTATAATTGACGCCATTGGGCAAGGTTTGACTATTTGGTAAACTTTTACTATGGATCAAAACCGAGATATGCGCACTTTGTTGGTTTTTTATCTCATTTTGAATTTTTTTATCTATGACATTAAAATATATTTTCAGCTTTCATATCAAAACGTTCAAAAAATTGACCGGAAAAATCATCTTCTCGCATCCAACTTAAGAATTAAACGCTTTGGTGCGGACTATTGTGATATTCAAATCGGTGAGGTAGAAGAAGGGGTGAAACTGGAAGAAGCTCCTGTAGAGATTAAATTTGATGTTACAACTGATTATTTGGAGGAGATCAAAGAAGAAGATACGGCTGCTTATAAGGAAGAGCTCGAGCATCAAGAAACAGCTGACTATTTTGAAGAGAATGAGAATGATACAGCAGCTTTAAGGGTAGATATCGCAAATGAAGAAAGAAATGAAACCAATGATTCTATAAATAACAGCGTTCATGAGCCTGATGATGACAATAGTCATGTTAACATTCACGATCAAGACAACATAGCAGGTTATTCAAATGACGACAGTCTACCGTTAGCTGCAACGAAAACAAAGAAAGATATAGTTAAATTAAAGAAAGATACTAAGAGAGTGGGAAAGAAAGCTAAAAAGGAATTGAGAAAACCGAAAAAAGAAAGTTATTTTAGTGATTTATTCACTCTTCATGATTTGACTGCGGAAGAGCAGTTGGCAGATATAGAGAAGAGGAAGGAAAGTTCGAATTATAAGAATAGTGTTCATAAATGTTCGCATTGCTACAAAGGGTTTGCTGATGTGAACGCATACAATTCCCATATGTTACGGCATACTAATGTGAGTAACTTTTCAGTCAAGTAATATTTCCAGAAACTTCTAATATAATGCAAAGATCTTACCACAGTCCTTAAATCTTTGAATCGCAGAGCACAGGCAGTCACGAAATTATATACAGACACACTTTTATATTTTAGTATATTACGCGGATATTATTAATATTTTTCGAAATCACAGTTTTTAACGAACCGACAGATATTATTTTTCCACACATGTCAAGCAAGACTTATTGTCACTGTTGTCTATATATGTTTACTTTTTTGCTAAAGAGTTTCTATAACTTTTAACTTCAACAACTTCTAAGAGTTCTAAGTCCTCCAATTGAAAAAATAATAATAATAGATCTCTTTATTGCGTACACCAGAAAGAAAATTACAAAGAAAACACTTAAAACTAGATGACACTATTGACGGTCTTATTGCTAGGTAGCAATGTCTTCCAGACAACCTATGTGTTGTTGTTCCAATATGTTATGTTATTACAGAAATGCGGAGAATACAAATGCGGAATATGTAAGAAATACTATAAAACAAAGCCCGCGATTCGCCATCATGTTACAACGAACCACAGCCAGCGGTATAGTTGTAACCAGTGCGAGTACGTCAGCACATGCACGACGTCAGCCAGACTGCATGCGCAGTGGCACAAGGGAACCAAATATACGTGTCCGCATTGCGAGGAGACCTTTCTGTGAGTATTGGGCTTTTCTTTTCGATGTTTGTGTAATGAATACAGGCATTTGTTCTCTAGTCTTGGATGTTTATATTGGTGTTTTTATTCTGTCTTAGTATTTTGTCTGTAACTATTAAAATTCAGAGTATTCCTAAAAGATAATTACCTCGTCTAAAATAGAGTATATTTTTGAGCTCTTTTGATTTGTTTTGATAATTTGTCGTAAGTTTAATTGTGTTGAAATTGGACACGGAGACAACTCTTTTTAAGTGCCTCCCGAATACATCATTTGATTTGCATTAACATAAAAACGATGAATAATTTTTATCAAGCGTGTTCACACACATATTGCTAAAGCTTGTCTAATGATACATGCCAAATATTATTATCTCTGGATTTGTCGTTGCAAACAAAACTGATAAAATGTTAGTATGTAAAATGCAGACATCCCCAAAATCTCCATACAAAACACCAATTTCATAGGTAAGGACCTAATATCTTCTTCTGCCCTTTTCCCACTCTAGGTGGGGTCGGCACAACATGTCTTCTTCCATTCTCCACTGTCACTCGTCAGCTCAGCATCCACATCTTTTATCCTCATATCATTCTTCACGCATTCAATCCGTCGCTTCTTTGGTCTTCCTCTAACTCTAACACATCCATGCTCAGCATCCTTCTTGTAATGTGACATTCATCCCTCCTCATCACATGTCCATACCACGCTAACCTATTGCTCCTAATCTTTTCTGTCACTGGCGCTACTTTCAATATTTTTTGGATGTTTATATATGTACTATATAAAAAACTGAATATTTATATGTATTGATCTATTAAACCGTTTCTATTATCCGTCATCTAATAATCGTAACACAAGCAGCATTAGTTGCTTAAAATGGGGCTAGTTGATAGGTGTGAATGTCTGAAGATATTTATTTAAGGTGTTATATTTAAGTTATATTTAAAATTGTATTGAATTGACAGGGCTTCACCTTGTCAATTCAATACAATTTTGATAATGTTGCAAAGTTATGTGTTAATCCTTCCCAATGTTAATAAACAAAGTTATATAACATGTTATATAACTTTTATAACATGTTTTATAAATGAGTATTTAGATAGTCTGACGCTACTTAAGGCTGATTACCGAATCGTTATAAATTATGGCGTTTTTTCAGTAAAAAAACGTCACGCTTCAGTCATATACGTATAAAGCACCCTTCCGACTTCGTCTGTCAGCTGTGCGGGTTCTCTTACATCGGAGAGAAGGGCCTGTGGCAGCACAAGAATCTGAAACATAATATACTACAGGATGTACCTGTAAGTATTACATACATACATATAATCACGACTATTATCCCCTAAAGGTTAGTCAGAGACTAGGCAAAAGCACCGCAGAAGCAGTCCACTGTCACAGTCCGCGCTTCACCAGCAGTGACTGCACTCAGCGTGACAGGTGGTGAGCCCATCGCCGCTATAAGCTATTGGATGTTGTGCAGGTCTAAGTCCATTCGCCTTTTACGATACCCAAGGGAAGTGATGGGTTGATAGTATTCTTTTAATGAGCCGCTACCACACGACACGGAAAATTGGCATAAATTTATATACCTTTATGGGTCAGGTTTTTGATGCGTGGTCAGGTTGACTAGTAGGTTAAAAAGTCAAATTTTCAAATGTACCTAACTAAAGTTAAATAATCATAGACAATTAAACCACAACGCCGTGCTGGGATAAGTTTTAGACGAACTAAAAACCCATGTATGGGAATAACGATCTATACTACTTAATTTATCTATGCTTCGGTCCGAAATAAGTCAAGAAAATTCCTTTTCAGATACCAGAAGATGGCCCACTCTGCGACTTATGTGACATTCGTTTTATCAACGTCGCAGCTTTAAATAAGCATTTGAGTATCTCGCCGAAACACACAGACAAGGGGTCAAGAGTGCGCAATGAACCAAAGTCGAAGATTACGAGAAATGACAGACAAATAGTAAAGAAAAAAATATCGCGTTGCTCGGAAGTGAAGAAAGGACCTATACCTTGTGAACAGGTAGGATATATGGTACCAAGAGCTATTTTTACTCGAAGGGTTCCGAATTCTCTTCTTCTTTCTGCCTCATCCGGTAACATTTCTTCCTCTTCCACTTTTTACTAAACACCTGAAAGCACACACACGCACACGCACGCACACACACACACACACACACACACACACACACACACACACACACACACACACACACACACGCACTAATATAAAGTATGTAAGAACTTAGAATAAATAAATAAATATCTTCAAACATTCACAACTATTCCCATTTTAAGCAACTAATGCTGCTTGTGTTACGGACACTAGATGACGGATAAATATATTTAATACATAAACACATATAAATATTCTGAATATATATAAATATATATAAACATCCAAGACTGGAGAACTAATGCCTGAAAATTCATCACCCAAACATTTGCCCCCACCGGGGATCGAACCCAGAACCTCTCGAGATGGCGACCCCTTGAGACCGGCATACAGACCACTCGACCACGGAGCTCGTCAACTTAGAAGGAAGAGCAGTATCTCCCTGACACAGGCCAATACATAGTCTAGTCTTCTTCAAGGTGCATCCACTTTCATACTAAAATTTTTTTTAAATCTGCCTTAAAAGATCATCACGCCTCTATTCCCACAGGAGAAGGCAGGGGTGTTTACAGCCTCATTTCGCTAACGATTCTATCACGGTTCCCGAGAGCCCAGTGACGTTCGGACAGACAGCGGAGTCCTTGTAATAGACCAGCTGTACTTAGACTTCGTCCGCGGTTTCTATGGTTTTTTAACTATTCCACGGGAACTCTTTAAGTTTCCAGAATAAAAAGTATCTAAGATGTTGACCAGGGATATAAGGTATCACCATGCAAAATTTCATTGAAATCAGTCCAGCCATTTCGGAGATCAGCCCGTACAAACAGACAGAGAAACAAAAAATAAAAATTAAAACA
This sequence comes from Parapoynx stratiotata, assembly GCA_910589355.1. Taxonomy (NCBI): domain Eukaryota; kingdom Metazoa; phylum Arthropoda; class Insecta; order Lepidoptera; family Crambidae; genus Parapoynx; species Parapoynx stratiotata. The sequence continues at coordinate 1,615,510 of OU342476.1, read as the reverse complement.
TTTTTTGGTTTTAACCATTTAATATCTATGTACAGTTCCAACCTATACAGTTTTATTATATGTAATATAGATTTTACTCTCCCGTCCCTCTTTGCCCTTTAGGTACGGAATCCTATAAACATTTCGTCGTCGTCCTCAGCCTGTATACGACCCACTGCTGGGCACAGGTCTTCCTCATAGAGAATCACACGAGGAGTAAGGGCCGTAACACCTCCAAATTCTATTAAATGCAGATTACTTATTGCTGCTCATTTAAATATTCAGTTATATTGCTGACCACAGTTCGAATATTGAGCTACCCGTTTAAATAACAACCATTATTTATCTTTATTTCCAGTGTGGAATACAATTTGACGGTAAGCGCAAGTACCACAACCACTTGAAACGAATGCACCCGGACAAGAATCGAACCAACGACCCCGCTATGAAACCCTTCATGTGCGAACACTGCGGCAAGATGTTCCCGGTAAATTTACAAAAATTTTGCCCTGACCAGGAAAATTTATAAACCTCATCATATTGCGAAAAATCTATTGAACAAATTTCTTTTGATAGCAACAGTAATTTTAACCGTCCATTTAATTTAGCAATGTCATCTGTAACGTATTCTGTCTTTTATTCTTCATTCATTGTTTCTTCTTCATTGTCTATTAATTTTGACATGAAAAAATAAGATTATGGATTTTATTAAAGTATTCTCTGTGTTGAAATTAATGTGTGTTTTATTTTCCTGGTCAGGCTATATTAATCTTTTTTCCTTCCGCTCTGTGATCTTATGTCATACAGGATGTAACGAAACTTAAATTTCAAACGACATTAGATTATAGCGCTACTGGTTCTAAATGACACAAAAAGTTCTAAAATACTCAAAAGATCTAATAATTCACTATTTAAACAATAGCATCCAGGTTTTCTAGAGTATTTTTTCAAAACAACAAACACATCACCTGCTTATATACGATCCACTACTGGGCACAGGCCTTCTTGTATTGAAAGTTATGAGAAGTACGGACAATAACACCACCACCAAAATTTTTCACGTTTTACTCTATATGTCCTATCACTGATAATACATACATAAATACCACTGATAATACAGCGTAGTACAAAAGCCAATTAAGTTAACTGCAAATAGAATCATTTTTAAGTCTATATTTGATAGCTAATGAAAGGAACAACTTTGAACCAAGAATGCTACCCTGAGGCACTCCCATGGTATTCATTTTAAACTAAAAGGTTTGTATCTTTGATTGAGAAAATTTAATAGATTACATTTTGACATGAGCCGCCTTACCTTTGACACCGCAGTTTTCAAATTTTAATAGTAATATTTTTTGTGGCATACTCAGTCAAAGGCTTATGATATGTCGAAAAAAGTCCAGCATATTTTTAAGGTAGAAAAAATACGCTTTATCTTGTTTAAAAGGAAAGTCGAGAATGAATTGTATATCATTCCCAGATGTCAGCTTTGGGAGATTTGCAAAAGCAGAAGAGGCATTGTTTGAACAAGCAGTATTTTTATTCCCAGAGCATAACCCACCTAAGACAGCACCGTTGGGTGCACACTGGCGAGCGCCTGTTCAAGTGTGAGTCGTGCGGTAAATCCTTCTCCACGAAGCATTGCCTCTTTGCGCACAGGCAGATCCACGGCGAGCAGAAGACCACCTACGCCTGCGAGGTCTGCGGCAAGCTCTTCAAATGGTATAACAATCGGCAGAGGCATATGCTTGTAAGTATAAGGGGCTTCACAGACAACAAATATAATATATATTAATGTAAATTACATCTCAAGATTACATGGAAAATATCCTGATTAAAATTTGTAACAAGAACAAGAAGATAGTAGTATGTGGACATTTTAATGTTAAATTTATTTCGGTCAACCTTTATAATTGCTTCTTTGAGCCCACAAGAATTACTCCCTCATCGGCTACTTGTTTGAATATTTTTTTCTGTAACTTTGACATAATTGAAAAGTGTTCATTAATGTGATGTTTTGTTCAATTTTTACTCTAAACTGTTACTCTTGTAAAGATTATCAAATCCTTGAATATGAATAAAACGGGGGATACAAATCAAAGGAGGGGGAGGATTAAATCGAGCATACTGTAGTGATTCGGCCTTCATGGTGGCGTATTAAAATAAAAAAGAATATTGTTAATCGAGTAGGCCATGCTTGTTTTTTGTTTCTTGAAGGGATGTAAATGGAATTTCTAGATATGCTGTGAAAATTTGACTTTTTCCATTTAAATATAAAAATCGCACGTGTATATTCTCCGTATTTTATTAATCGATGTCGACAATACTGACAGCTATAGAATGTTTCATAGAACTATTTTTTACTATATATCGTGGATTGAGTGTTTCATGGAATGGTGTGATTCCATGACACATACACACTGAACCCATGATTGTTTGTGTTAGTTCCCAAAGTGGTCCACGTGAACCACTAGTGGTCCACGGGAGACTCGACGGGGGCCTTGTTGTCTTCACATCTTTGCATTTTCGCCGAGTTTTGGGAATATGGTAGAAATGTAGCTGCAGGGGGGTCCAAAGACAAATTGGACAGTTGTCTGTCACTTGTTTAGTTAAACACCATTGATGTATATAACACTAGATCTGTAGTAACCGCGTTAAAGCGTAGCCACTCGGCATATGGCCACAGCCATATACGAGGCTTATGTCAGTTAGTGCCCTGTGAGACGTCAACCAAGTGAAGAGGGACGAAAAAAAAAATTATGGGTGGGTAAATTAAACGTGCGAATCCAGGTCCCAAAAACATTTTAAAACCATGGGTATTACTTTCCACACGTGAGTTTGTTTTTTTATGCTCACATTTACGTAAAAACTAATTAAATTGGGAAATGTTTTAAAATTGTTTCAGTGCTGCCATTAAAAACTCATTTTTGGTTTCCCATATTTATGGGAGAATGTTGTAATTTATGGAATCAGTGATTTTATGTAGGTTTTTAAATAGTAACAATGTTGCACATTGCCTAAAAATGCAGCAAGCCGGGATAGGTGGATTAAAAATATCAGATTGCTGCGGAAGGAGACAGACTGGCTTCTAACAAAATCGACAATCATTATGTTGGAAGCACTTTCCTGATGAAGTCAAAATATGCCGCAAAAGTGGTCGTGTTTATTTGTCTCATGAGGCAATTACAATCGTTATTGTAAGTGATGCTTTTATTTTGACTTAACAAAGGTAAAGTTTGCGATCTTACGAGTTTATGACGTTGCAGGGAATAATCTCTGGATCTACCGACTTGAATTTTAAAATTATTTTACAAATAGAAAGCTAGGGTATCTGTTCATATTATCAGCAGTTTTGAATTCTTATTTTTACATTTTACAGTACATCAAGTTATTAAAGTATATTACGACGTATTTACTCGTATGGTCGCCGGTGCATGGCAACAGACTCGCCACCTGTACTTTTGCATAATAAATAATAATACGAAAATCTTTTTTATTTTATTAGCAAACATTAGTAACATTGAATTTTGCTTAATGAATTATTTATAAAAATCGACAAGTCTTACACTCACGACACTTTCTTCTAATACTTTTTTACTTCATTCTGAAATAAGTATTTGCATTGCTCTCTAACCCATAATACCTTATTACCAAAACACGATATCTTTAAGCTTGATTAAATACATCCAATAAGAAATAAAAAATATTAATGTAATAATTAAAAAATAGTATATATTATAAAAAATAAAAATGGGGTAAAATTTCTCGAGCAGGGAACACTCACCATTGTACTTTGACATTGCGATATGTCTAATCCTGTCTAATCTGAGCGAGACAGTACAGTCACTGCGCTGTAGCTTTTGCGACTTGCGTAAGTGGGATAGATATATGTTTATCTTTTCAATGTTTAGTGATTTCAAAGCTACGTCGTTGAGTTTCGGAAACGGCTACGTTTTTTTTGACGCAATTTAATGCAGTTTGCAAATCTAGTGTTATATACATCAATGCTAAACACTATTCAAAGTTTAAGTACGCGTTCAACGCCTATTTAATTTTTGTTTAGACGATTTTTAAGCCGCGTATAGCTCTAGACAATCGTAAAACACGGTCTTGTGGTAACGTTTTTTTAAAACACTTGCTTAACAGATATTTAAGTTTTTTTGTGGTAAGACGGTTAATGTCTAGAAATGTGACGTAACCTTTCCCTTCGTTCTTAGATACACACTGGCGTAAAGCCCTGCAAGTGTGAGTTGTGCGGCAAGGCGTTCAATTTCCCGAGCGAGAAGCGAACGCATATAGCGCATACGCATCTGAAGAAGCCGTGGCCCAAACCTAATAGAGGGAAGCGGGTTCCGAAGAAAAAAAAGGTGAGATTACAGAAATTTTTCTCGCTCGAAGATTCTGTGAAATTTCCTTCATATAAGTTTCCTTCTTATCTTTTATAGGGAGTTTTGGCGGTAACCAACTATCGATCCTCAGCCTATATACACATCCCACTGCTGGGCACAGGCCTTCTTCATGGAGAAACACATGAGGAGTATGGGCCGTAACACCACCACGCTGGCTCAATGCGGGTTGATGGGTAGAAACGGTTGCAATAGCGGACCAACGGCTTAACGTGCCTTCCGAAGCGCGGAGGAGCTCGAGATCACAAAGTTTTGGTCACCCATCCACGGCCTGACCATGGCGAAGGTAGCTTTTGTAGGCTACTCTCCTACTCGCACTTTATTCTATTAATATGTATTTGTTATAAACTCCACACAATAACACTCCACATTGCTTCAAGTATCTATTAGTATTTATTTATATACAATCTCACACGTGTGTCAGAGAGTATCATCTGACATCGGCGCGCGCAGCAGTTCGGTGACGCGCGGCTGTCATGTGTCGAGAATTTTCTTCTTGTCTGCACTACATCGGCTCGAACTAATATCCGTTAGTTTAGAAATAATTTAAGTACAGATGTTAAGTCGCATGTATTTCTCTGTGTTCATGTTCTCTCTTCCGTTCTTCTCATAACTCTGCGCGTGTGTATACAGTTCTCCTTCATCCGGACTTTCTAATGTGTGTATAGTGTGGAAGCGTGTGTGACTTTTTATATCAATATATTTTTACGTGTTTACAAGATTTGGACTTCTTATTATTCACCTAGTTAGCACGCCCCTCTATACCAAAGTGGTGACCCCGACGTGATTTGAACACGCAACCTTCTTGTTTTCGATCGAAGCCAAAGCGCACTAACCACTACGCAACTGAGCTCCTCTGACTATGGAAGACGTGATTTTTATTTCAAATATTGTAATATATTTTTCGAGTTAATTATTTTTACGTAAAATCAGTGTAGGTATAAGTACTTCTCAATCCAAGTTGCCAAAAAGGTAAACAAAACAAAGGTAATGTTTCATCTCTAAAATGTTTTGTGATGACTGTAGGTAATTTAAATCAATTGAAACGGACAACAATTGTTACCGTTAATTATATTTACGTGGCAATGTCCATGTAAAAAGTGTGATTATTGAATAACAAACTCGGTAAGTCGGCTTTTTTTTACTTGGATTGAGACGTACTATACCTACACTGATTTTATGTAAAAATATTTACTCGGAAACAATATTGAAATATTTAAAATAAAAATCACGTCTTCCATAGTAAGTGTTATTGTTACTAACCATATTCAGACAAATAAACGATTCTTATTATTATTCTGGATTCTGCTTCCGCAATAAATAAATTTTTTTTTGTGTAATATCTATAATGATGAGCAATGTGGAGGATCATTGAATTATGCGGCAATTGGTGTGAGAACTGTTGAGTTTTATATCGTGGTTATGCTCCTCATCGAAGTAGCATCACAGTATCTACCATCGATCATATGGCTCCAAACTCTCCCAAGACGCATTGAAATGCATTACTATCCGATTCAAATATGAATGGTACTGTCAAATGGCCATTTTGGTTCGCATTGCGCTTCAACTTCATGGTGTAGGATGTACTAAAAAGAAACAAATATTATAAAAATATTTCGCTTTTAATCTTATTATACAAAAGCGCCCAATTTCCTTTGACAAATAAGCTTATGGAGTGTAGAGGATGGATGCTTTTGTCGATTAAATAAGGCGACTATTGGAGTTGGAGCTCTATGCTCGTTCCGGATTTTTTAAACTATAAAATTTTATAAAGGGTTTGACGATTTTTTTGCTGGCAGTACAAAATTTTCTTATGCCGTGAAATTGTCGATACTATTTGTTCAAGTCGAATATTTGCATAAATACTTTTTGGTATTTAAACTATTTGGATGTAAAAGCTATAAAAAATAAAACGTAAAAAAATGTGTTAAACAAAAGAAGAGCAAATAAAAAAGAACATGGTGGTTTTATTTTTCAAATTGGAGCCAAATATCATATTAGTTTTCGAGAACATTTAGTTTAGTACAAACTTATTCACTTTTCTTATTTGAATCTGATAGTACACTTGCACTTCAATGCAAATACCCCATGCAGGCCCCATGAAACGAAGGGGGTGACCTTACACCCCCTTCGGGGATAGATACATAGTTTTATCCAAACTCAGTGCTACAGGAAGCGCGGATCCATCCGGATATCACCGTTTTTAGTATCGTTATTGAACCTATCTCTTTCTTTACCAGGTCAAAATAGTATCGGAGCAATTACCCGACGCTGAGTTGGATGGACAGGATTAAATTAAAAATCAACAGACTCGGTTATCTAACAACATCTACAACATCGACATTTGTAAGTCGTATCGTAGGTATGTCTCTGTTTACATACGAATCTCATTTTTAATTGCGATGCGATGCGCAGAGTTATGAACATTCAGAAGTAAAATTAAATTAAGAAAAGAAGGAAATAAAATGGAAAAAATCGACAACAGCCATTTAGCCGTAAGATTTATAATGTAAATGATTGTGATTCTATGTCATTCAGAATAAAATAGTGAATGTTAAACAACGTTTCATTTATTTTCGTAACTTCCAATCTTATATTCCATTCCTTGACTACTGAATAGACAATCTGGTGAGCAGTGGATTGGGACTCATGGGCCTGTTTCTTGGCCAGCGCGTAGTCCGGACTTAACGCCGCTTGATTTCTTTCTGTGGGGCTATTTAAAAAATGAAATTTATAAAAAGACAGTGTCGAAGAATTAAAAAACTCGCTCTGTACAGTTTTGTACGGAATTCATCCAAATAAATTATTGGCCGCTACGCGGTCAGAACGAAAACGAATACATTTATGCATTAAAATGGAGAACAGTTTTAGCACCTTATATCATAAAGTTATTATTAAAAATAATTATTATTTTTCAAATAATTTTATTGTTTGATTGCATATCTATCTATCTATCAGCCAATTGTCGTCCTCTGCTGGACATAGGCCTCCCTCAATGATCGCCACACCTCGCGGTCCTGCGCCGCCTGCATCCAGCGACTCCCTGCGACCTTCGTCAGATCGTGGGCTCACCTTGTTGGGGGCCTCCCTTCGTGGCGCCTCCCAGTACGTGGTCGCCACTTGAGAACCTTTCCGCCCCAACGGCCGTCAGTTCTACGAACAATGTGCCCTGCCCACCGCCACTTAAGGTCCGCAATTCTGTGGGCTATGTCGGTGACCTTGGTTCTCCTACGAATCTCCTCATTTCTGATTCGATCACGCAGAGAAACTCCAAGCATAGCCCTCTCCATTGCCCTTTGAGTGACCTTGAGCCTTCTTATTAGGCCCATTGTAAGCGGCCACGTCTCAGTGCCGTACCGTACCGTCTCAGTGATTGCATATGCATCTTCTTAATCATTTATTGTAGCTACAACAAAAAGTTACCTCTTCTTATGGCCTGAAAAAAAAATCTAAGTACTTTAAAAATGTATGGAAAACGTTTTTTTTTTATTTGTGAGTTTTCTAGTACTGATACCTCAGTTAGTCTCATAGAACTTTTTGATCTGCATACGAAACAGGATCGATTAGCATCAAGAAATTTTTTTTTTTAAATGCTAATTTTCTTGCTAACCGTACATTTTTTTAATGTATACTCACGGAGAAAAATTTTACTATACCTATAACTATATAATTTATTTAATAATAAAGTAGTAGAAATAATAAAATGTTTTTCAGAAATCAGAAATTTTATTTGCATAATTTTAGGTACATTGTGATATTATATATTTTTCAGAGTTTCACTAAAATTTGCTTTATAACTACAAAGCGTGCAAATATTATAATAAAAAGTTATACAATTAATTAATTAGGATTAAAATTAAAATAAAAAAAATTATAAAAGTATGTCTACTGAAGTATTCATTCAGCGAGTAAAATGACTTTTCCACGAGCCATGAATGGAGTTTGGAATTAAATAGAGTGCCATCAAGAGATGTTTCTTTACCAATGTCAACCTAAATGCAGGTCGTTGCAGCATATTTGCAGGACGTTTCCTTAGGAATTTAGGTGCAACTACGTGTCTGAGAAATAACAAGGATTCTTTTTTACAAATACACATATCTGTTTAATATATTAGTAGTCCCATTTGTTTGAACAATGGTCTACATGAGTCCCTATAGTCTGCACGGCAGAGAGCCCTAATACATTTTTTTTGGGCTCTATACACAAATTCAATGTCGGTACAATTTCCCCATATTATTAGACCATAGTGTAGTACGGACACCACATAAGCGTGATAGGCTTGTACAGCCACCTCTACAGAAACTGTTTCTCTGAGCTTTTTTAGGACAAACACAAATCTACACATACAGTTTCTACATGAAATTTCCAACTAATGTTTTCGTCAATTATTATACCTAGGAATCTAGTCATATTTACTTGTTCTATTACCTGCCATTCATAATTTATGGTAACAAAACCGGTCTGAGATTGGTAGGTTTGAATGTGCATCATTTTTGTCTTTTGTATAATTAGTTTTAAATTATTATCATTTAGCCAGCTCATGGCTTTACCAACAGTTAGGCTTATTCCCCTTTCAAGTTGAGCTTTCAAGGTGTCGTCAGCAAATAATATAGATTTATGTGTACTGATACGAGGTAGATCATTTATATAGAGGATAAACAAGAGTGGGCCTAATATGCTTTCTTGTGGCACTCCAAAATCTTCCTGTACTCTGATCTATACCTGACGAGTCTGTGATGGCCTTTTCCATTTTAGTGATTTCGACACATTGCTTTCTGTTATTCAAATAACTAACAAACCATTCTTTAGCAGTACCTCTTATACCATACTTCTCCAGCTTCGAAACGAGTCTATCATGAATAACAAAGTCAAATGCTAGTTAGTCAAATGCTGTTAGTTTAAATATTGTAATTTTTGTAATAAGTAAATATAATTCAATAATAAATGTATTTGTAGTTAATTATTGGATTTAATTTATAAACTTCCATATTATAATCAAAAACTCATATAAATTGTTCACATTTTCTTTTCATCTACGATTTACACATTAATCGAAACTTTGTATTTTTGTTATCGTGATTTTTTTGTTGTATAACACGCGTGATAAAATCAAATACACGCGGACGAAGTCGCGGGCAAAAGCTAGTTATTTAAATAAAATAAAAATTAAAAATGTAATACTTTGTTTAATTAAGCATAGTTCAAGCGTTGTCTACAAAATTTACTGCTTCATCTTCCGCCTCTTCGTCCTCAAATTCCGTCGCGTCATCTATAGCAGCTTCCTGAAAACGAAGGAAATATTAGTGACTAGTTGCTTCCCGCGGTTTCACCCGCGTACCCGTTCTTGACAATATCGGTATAGTCTTTGTCCTTTTTCAGGCCTTGGACTATCTGTGTATCTTTCGAGTAAATCCGTTCAGTAGTTTTTTTATATAAAAAGCTCAACAAATGACTCCACACTACCTAATGAGAAGCAGTAGAGGAGTCACTTGGTACGGCCGCATCTATTTTCAAGGACTCAGTGTTGTGTTAAACGACAAAATTTTCGATAAATTATTGTTATATTATGATTTTATTTGAAATTGAAATAAATATTTAGCATCGCTTATTATTTATAAATAACATGCGGCCATATTAGACGTACGTCATTTTTGTGTGAATCGAGCTATACACCACAGAACTGTACCTACCAATAAAATACGATTTTAATTCATTAAATATTAATAATTTAATTTTTATTTTCTTGATATTTATAAATAATTAAATTTTTTTTTTCTTGACTTTACACTAAGTAATCATATTCTATTATTATTGGGACATTTCTCGTTTTAATTTTATTAAGTATAACTATTAAGTATTATTGAGACAATTCGATTAATTTTATTTAAACATATTTGACATTATATAAATTATTATCAAATTTATTATATCAATTATTAACAATAATAAATTGTACATTTGACAATCATTTTCTTTTTATTAAATGTGTTAATAAACAGCGAAAGTTGTGATGTCGATAACTTTATCGACTAAGTCAAGCCCTGGTTGAAAAAGAGCGTAATGCACATGCGTGCATGTTATCGCAGGAGGCAAGAGAGCTAATTTAATTGGTGCTTCCGTCGTGTGTGAGTGTTCATTTGTGTGCGTTTTTTACGTACATACAGGTCTGTATTTGTAGTGGATTTAAAAAGTGGGGGAAAAAGCGGCGACACTGGTTTAAATACAATTTCAACTATTTCCCTTCCAACCTTCTTTACTTGTTCCGTGGTCTTTACTCTATTCTATATATTTTACTTGACATATCGTCGTTGCGCCTGACAGATTCCATATGTGATATTCACAAGGTTTTGGAAAACAATAAAAAACGTGTTATTAAAATAAGATATTATCTGTTCCTTATTTTAATAACATGTTTTTTATTGTTTCCCAAAACCTTGTGAATATCACATATGGAATTTGTCAGGCGCAACGACGATATGTCGCTTGACGTGGGCTAGTTGATTGATATTCACATATCTAGTACATAGTTTCTAGTACATAATATATGTTAGGGGGATATTTTATTTTTATATTTTTGTGTCCAGGAGTGGATGATGTCTATGATGAGTCATTTCGAGCTATTTGCTGAGCATTTAAAAAGATATTCTCACCTGGTATTGCTGGTACTCTGATATCAGGTCCGCCATGTTGCTCGCCGCCTCGGTGAATTCCATCTCGTCCATGCCTTCGCCCGTGTACCAGTGAAGGAAAGCCTGGGAGATAACATTGTCTAAGTAATGTAACTGCAGCTTTGAATATTGCTATTAAAATTAAAAATTAACAACTTGCTATTTTACGAGATAAAGTCATAGATTTAGGATTATTTTTCTACGCCAAACCGCCCGAGAGAAAAAGAGAAAGCGAATGAATGACAGTCATGTTATGTTTTTAGCGAGTAGTAAGAGGCCATAGCGTCCCCGCTTGTTCTACAAGACGAACAAATTTGACATTTACCAACACAATGACTTAAATCTCCAAGCCGCTATTTTGCCGCATCCAAAATCTATGGATAAAGCTGTGCAAGACAAGATACAGTTTAAGAATTTCAATTTGGTAATAAAATAAAATTAGCACCACGGGTGTTGAGTGAAACACTTCAGTGATATTAACCGCGAATGCCTGTTGTCCCTCGCTACAGATAAAGGCGCGCTTTTCAGCTCTCATTCATTCGATCATTTGAATTCGGATACGTAACAAGGGAGTGCCTCAGGGTAGCATTCTTGGTACATTGTGGTTCTTTTCATTAATAAGCTACTAAATATTAATAGATGTACAATTCTAACCTATTTTATAAGGAGGGTAGGTTAAGATTATTTCCACTAATTTTGGTCGGATGCCATCGTTTTGTGATGGGTCGACCTCTCTGTTCAACGCGCGCGCCGCAGACGATCCTTTCGTTTCTCCATGCCTACTTAGACGTTTCTAAGTTTTTTCGAATAGCAGTGCTATTGGAATTTTGTGTCGTGCACTACATTTCCAGCTTCCTTCTGAATCAAGGAACTGTCTCCTAAAGTGCCTCAACGCCGTGTGTTTCGTCGGAGCTGGTGACATTCACTTGCGAAGATTGTTGGTCAATGTTAGTGGAATTACTTACCTATCCACTTGATTTTGGCAGGAATTGTGCATATTTTTCTCTTTCAAAATAATACATACATACAGTCCTCTCAATTTATAACTTCACCAGCGATTGTGTAACTCCCACACACTAGACATAAATCTATTCGCAACGCTCGGGCTGCAAATATTTCTATTTAGCGTATAACATATGTCCTGCTAGAAGTTTGAATTGCAGAGTTGTTTTGGATATTCCCATTCCAATAGTCTTGCCCACCATTATGCTACCAACAAAATTAATGGTAGTGTGGGTTCTTTATGCACCTCTACCTACTAGGCGTGATATGTCTTACTTAAATTTGTCGCCATAATAACAATGTTGTAAGCATTGTTGTGTTTCGGCAATCAGAGGTAAGATAGCCAGTGCCTAAGTTGTCGAGGATTACAGGTGCAGCTCGCATCCACCCGGCCTTATCGTCACTTACCATCACGTGAGATGAAGGCCAAGATCTTACCTGTCGCTCATATGTAAAAAAACAGTGTAACTACTTACCTTTCTTCTAAACATAGCGTTGAACTGCTCAGAGATCCTCTTGAAGATCTCCTGTATGGCGGTGGAGTTGCCGACGAAGGTGGCCGACATCTTGAGGCCGCGCGGCGCCACGTCGCACACCGCCACCTTCAGGTTGTTCGGGATCCATTCCACGAAGTAGCTGTGAAGATGACGATATTTTTCCTATTTTTCCATCCCCCTGACTTGATTTTAAGCATATTTTTTCCATATACAGACATTTGACCTCTACAGTTTTATTATTAGGTCCTTACCTATGAAATTGGTGTTTTGTATGGAGATTTTGGGTAATTCTGCATTTTCCATACTAAATTTTTTTCAGTTTCTTCACAACGACAAATTCAAAGATAATAATATTTGGCATCTATCATTAGACAAGCTTTAGTAATATGTGTAATATCACACTTCATAAAAATTATTTATCGTTTTTAAGTGAATGCAAATAAAATTATGTATTCGGGAGGCACTTAAAAAGAGTTGTCTCCGTGTCCAATTTTAACACAATTAAACTTACAACAAATTATCAAAACAAATCATAGTCTATTTTTAGACGAGGTAATTATTTTTAAGGAATAATCTGAATCTTAATAGTTACAGACAAAATACTAGGAGAGAAAAAAAACACCAATTTAATAGGTAAGGACCCAATATATGTATAGATTATGGTTGTTCAGAGCTGTTTCGCGTCACTGCGACCCATTGAGATCTATTCAATCACAACTATCAACTAGTCCCATTTTAAGCAACTAAGGGCCGGTATTTCAATGTTGACTTATCTTACTACTTATCATAAGTGCTAGATTTGACCTAAGTGTCACTTTTGAAGGTAGACTTTAAGTACCACTTTACTTTAAACCTGTTTTGAAATACACTTAAGTCAAACTTATTTTCAATCCTAGATTAATCCAAGATAAGTCAACATTGAAATACCGGCCCTAAATGCTGCTTGCGTAACGGATACTAGATGACGGACAAATATATTTAATAGATAAACACCCAGTTGCAGAAACGAACTTTAAAATTTAATGTCAGCATTATCTCTAATGCTCCATTAAATTTATTTATTGAAGTGTCAAAAGAACCCCTTAGCGTAGGTTTACGTTGCACAAAACGACATTAGCACCCTGTCAATGCTAAAGAGACATTAGCATGAACTGTTTTGTGTAACAACTTTAAATTTAAGGATTTTTAAAGTTTTAATGTCTCATTAACAAATGTCGTCCTTAAAAAATCTTTGTGCAACTGAGTGAAATGCATTTAAATATCCTGAATATATATAACCATCCAAAACTGGAAAATAAATGTCTGAAAATTCATCACCCAAACATTTGCCTCCACCGGGGTTCGAACCCAGGACCTCTCGAGATGGCGACGCCTTGAGACTGGCGTACAGACCACTCGACCACGGAGGTCGTCGAATAACCGAATGCCTGACACTATTCGGTTAAACTTTTACAGTGTATCTACTAAAATGTTCACACGCATTTTTCCTAACATTTATAATACCTGCAAGTTTACAGAAAATATTGTCTTAGTTCTATACCCGGTCATGCTAGTCAAGAAAATAGCAAACCGGCGCCAAAGCCGAATAATTCAGCCAAATACAACATACATACATAAAATCACGTCTGTAATCCCCGTAGGGGAAGACAGAGTCCAAGGGGCACTGTGTTCCTTAAGACCACATTTAGCCATACAAAAATTGGGTTTGGTCAGATGAAAAATCGTGAATGAGTAGTAACTAGTAGCTAGCTCATCGCCTACACAATCACAGACCCAGTACCCAATACGCCCCTAGTCGCCTTAGTCTCCAAATACACCGAATACAAAACGAATATTCGTCGCAACTCAAGTTATCATCAACCACCACATTTGTTCTACGTCTTTAACATTCATTCAAAAACAAAATATCAATTTAATTATAGCTATGACTCGCGCGCGTTCCTATGCGTATCGCCGGTTTGTGAAAGGTTGTATGTGAAAGGTATAGACTTAAAAATGTCTCGACAGTACAACCTGCAAAACCCACATTTCACCTGATTAGACGACGACCCCTAACAGGTGGCGACCTTGTTGCCATGCACCTGGCATAGGCGGCAAGTATCATTCAAACTTACCTCGAGTTCTTGTTCTGAATAGCCAGGACCTCTTCATCCACCTCGCGCATGGACATGTGGCCCCTGAAGATGGTGGCGACGGTCAGGTAGCGGCCGTGCCGAGGGTCGGCGGCGGTCATCATGTTGCCGGGGTTGAACATCTGAGGAGGCACAGGTATATACAGGTTCAAAGACCAAACCGTGTATATGGCTACTTCGTGTCTAAAGAAGGTTACAACATGCGTAAAGGCTACAACAATTGTGTAAAGAAGGCTACGCTTTGATAATGTAGGCTACACCATGTGTAAAGAAGAATACGCCATGGTTGTGCAGGCTACACTATGTGTAAAGAAGGCTACGACATGGTAATGTAGGCTACACTCCGTGTAAAGAAGGCTAAGTCATGGTAATGTAGGATACACTATGTGTAAAGAAGGCTACTTCATGATTAGTGTAGGCTACATCGTGTGTAAAGAAGGCTACGCCATGGTAACGTAGGCTACACTCCGTGTAAAGAAGGCTACGCCATGGTAATGTAGGCTACACTCCGTGTAAAGTAGGCTACGCCATGGTATTGTAGGCTACACTATGTGTAAAAAAGTCTACAAAATTGCAAAGCAGGTTAGTTCTTCCTGCACTTTTGCAGGTCTTTGTCTCTTTCTTTCGTTCTCCTCTGTCACTCGTCAGCTCTGCATCCACAACATTTATTCTAATAACATTCTTCACGCATTCAATCCATTGCTTCTTTAGTCTTCCTCTATTTTATATCCATCCACATTAATGCTCAGCATCCGTCTCCTTATGATAAAATAACCATTTATAAACTATTATAACCATTTATAGATATTGTATCCAGTCCGACCTAGTGACTCCACAAATCCATCTCAAAATCTGTGCTGATTGTAGGTTTCTGTCATTTCTTTTACCATCGCTTTCATTTCCCAACATTCAGGACGACGCTTTTGTAATCTTCACCTGAATATCTGCAATTGCGTCGAGACCTCGGCTCCTATCGCAATTTCACAGCGAGGGCTCAGAAGAGATATTTACATCCATAAATATAATCACGACTGTTATCCCCTAAGGGTTAGTCAGAGACTAGGCAAAAGCACCGCAAAAGCAGTCCACTGCCAAAGTCCGCGCTTCACCAAGCAGTGACTGCACTCAGCGTGACAGGTGGTGAGCCCGCTATAAGCTGTTGGATGTTGTGCAGTTCTAAGTCCATTAGTCGCCTTTTACGACACCCAAGGGAAGGGATGATTATGGGGAGATGATGGGGGAGAGATATTTGTTCGCAGAAAATACAAAAAAGTGCAGCACCTAAGACAAAATAGAAGATGTTAGTAGTACTAGTGAACTCTTACTTGCGACATTAATTCATGAACTGTCTGTGGTCTGTAGTCGAAGGAGTTTCTAGCAGTAAGGGGCGCGAAGCCTGTAAAAGAAAATAGTATATGTAAAATATCTAACGCAGCCAATACCAAACAATTATCTATAGGGAAGTAATTAATTGGGCATCCATTTAATTATTTGGCCAGCATAAAGGTCAAAAAAAGTAAAAATAGTCAAAATGTAGGAAAAGGATCATTGAAGAATCAAGGATCCTAGGAAATGTATTCTGATAGATATTAGGTTAAGGTTATTTTTTATGACCCTTAAAAACAACAATTTTGTTTACAGAGAAAACATTTTATTTGCTGCCTAATTAGTTATTTTGCTGACAAATACGAAATATCTGCTGCCCATAAAATCAATTAGTTTTTTTAGCTGACCTATTAGTATTATTTTGCTGGCCATAATTCGAATATTTTGCTGACCGTTTAAATAACACCCAAATAAAAATAGTTTATGTAAAATACCTAAAGCAGTCTAGACCAGTCAATTAACTAAAAAACCGGCCAAGAGCGTGTAGGGCCACGTGTAGTTTCCCGTCCGTTATGAGTTAAAGCCCTAAGTACAGCGCCATCTCTTGATATAAACTATAGTGCGCGGTATATGTGTTGGGTTTTCGGTGGTGGTGGTGGTGGTGGTAATTCAGGATTGCGTAAACCGTTTTAAAAATCTTCTTTTATTTGAAAGTATATACATTCCGTATAATAAAATATGAAAAGTAAGCTAAAATTGCGTGCATATACGGTTAAATTACAAACTTAGTTCTGAAATTGTTTTGTAATTTTTTTCAATAACTGTTCAACTCTTCGAGATGAAAATAATTTTCCTAAAAAAACTTAAAGTTCTACTTTTGAGATTTTTTCGCTTTTTTTAAACTTATGACTCAAAAGTTAGAGGGGAGGGGATACATTTTTTTACGGTTATCACCGAAAATACGTATATCACACGTTAGGGTTGAAATAAAAAAAATCACTCTCCACTTTACGTGTAGGGGAGGTACCCTAATAAATTCCCTACTTTTTCCCACTTTTTATTACTTTGTCGGCGTGATTGATATACATATCGATACCAGATATCGGCTTTGTAGTACTAACAGTCACTGAGATTATCCGCGGACGGACAGACAGACGGACTTGGCGAAACTATGAGAACTACGGAATACGGAATCCTAAAAATAACTGCCATATTTTGGATGTATAATGCACCACCGCCTACTCCTTCGAGGATAAGATATGATCATGATAGTATTTATAAAAGCTTTTGTCCAGGAAGATCCCATGCCAGGGGAATGCAACGTTCGAACTAAAAATACTTTTCACTGTGACTCTTAATTTCTGTGAAATATTTATTTCTTATCAATTAGGTACCTATCAAGCGATTAAGATTGTTATCATTTATGATTATAGATAAGGTTTGTGTGGCATTGACCGTTTACCGTTCACCGTGCCAATAACAAACCAGCGTCAGGACTCAAAAACCTGACATCATGCTGAATTGGCTACCGGTTTTGGCGCATCCGTGAGACAGTTTCAAATAGATAGATACTATGTATTCCTATATTTTTCTTTGTTCGTGTGTAATATAGCAAAGTATATATTCTTTATATCAGTATAATGTCTCGTGTCTGTGTCGGAATAAATGTTTTTCTTTTCTTTCTTTCTTTCCAATAATCGTATTGGTAAAAAGTAGGGTCAATTAACTTTGTTAGTCCCGTGTATTATGGGAATCACAAAAGGCGTATAAAGTGTGGGAATGAATAGATTTCTAGTAGAAGGTCAAACAATCAAATATCTCTGACGTCAAATTCTCAGGAAGTCAAACTTTAAGCAGTTTACAGACTGAGCCATAAATAGGCACATTTATGTATATTATAGCACGATACATCTCAATACATCTCGTTACATCACTCCATAGAAATCATCTGAAGGCCTCCCGGTAGTGAACAGGCGGAAAAAAATGTAGTGGTATTGTCAATTTTAGGATAATTTTAGGATGAATGTAATTTATTTTGGTTTTGACTTGTCAAAAGTGTATTTGATGATACCAATGTGATTAAATGACTTTGAGTTTGAGTTTTTGAGTTTGAGACCACACACGGCAGCTATCCATTCTAATATTATAAATGTGAAAGTAACTCTGTCTGTCTTGCTTTCACGACCAAAACTACTGAACCGATTCAATTGAAATTTGGTACAAAGATAGTCTATAGCCCGAGAAAGGAAATAGGCTACTTTTTATCCCGATATTCCCATGGGCACGGGTACCGCGCGGGTATCGTGGTTATCAATATCTGCTCGACCGAGTATTAGTGACATGTTCCGTCAAAATGTGATTTTATTTCGAATTTAAAAAATTCTCGGCATTGTAAAATAATGACATGAGATTTATCACTATGACAACAATTAATCAGATGACACTGACAAGAAATGTTATATTCATTATTTTATTAGGTCCTTACCTATGAAATTGGTGTTTTGTATGGAGATATTGGGGATGCCTGCATTTTACATACTAACATTTTATCAGTTTTCTTCACAACGATAAATCCAGAGATAATAATATTTGGCATGTATCATTAGACAAGCTTTAGCAATATGTGTGTGAACACGCTTGATAAAAATTATTCATCGTTTTTATGTTAATGCAAATCAAATGATGTATTCGGGAGGCAGTTAAAAATAGGAGGCAGTTAAAAATAATTGTCTTTGTGTCTTACTTTAACACAATTAAACTTACAAAAAATTATCAAATTAAATAATACGAGCTCAAATATATGGTCTGTTTTTAGAAGAGGCAATTATTTTATAAGAATGTTCTGAAACTTAATAGTTACGGACAAAATGCTAAGACAGAATAAAAACACCAATTTCATAGGTAAGAACCCAATATTAGTAGTTCAACTAACAATCAACATTTTGCTAATTTATAAGAAGTAGGAATGTAATGTTGAGCAGTTAGTAAAAAAACAATGTAATGTTAACAAGCACACAAAAACTTTTTATAAACTTTTATCGGCGTTAAACGTCGCGGGCACAGCTAATAATTGTATAATTTACAACTTTTTATCATCAATTCAATTAAATTTTTGTGATAGGATGGCTCCGTCTCTTTATTTGATGATTTTGCTAATGTCAAGTTTAAAAGATACAAGGTTTAATGTAGACCACTGTACGGTGTATGATCGTCATCAGCCTATATAAGTCCCACTGCTGGGACAGGCCTTCCTCATGGAGAAACACATGAGGAGTGATAACCGTAACACCACCACGAAACGGTCACAAATGCGACCGGGACCAACAGCTAAACGTGCCTTCCGAAGCGCGGAGGAGCTCGAGATCACAAAGTCTTGGTCATCCACGGCCTGACCATGGCGAAGGTAGCTTTGTTTTCGACCGAAGCCAAAGCGCACTGACCACCGAGCTCCTCAAGACATCAAAACAATTGGCAGTATTATTACTAACGCATGTGGTTTTTTCTTTACTAGCTCATTTTTATAATGTCTCAATTGACTACAAGTTAATTTTGTTAACATCAGTCATCTCTTTATCAAAACCACTGAACACCCACTCCTGGTGGTATGTTTAAATCCCCATGTGACGGGGGCGAGAATGGTGTCATCCACCGGGCTCTACTTTTAAATGAATTTGACGACATCCGTGGTCGAGTGGTCTTTACGCCGGTCTCAAGGCGTCGCCATCTCGAGAGGTCCTGGGTTCGATCCCCAGTGGAGGCAAGTGTTTGGGTGATGAATTCAGACATTTTATCTCCAGTCTTGGATGTTTGTATACATATATATATATTTAGGATACTTATATGTATTTATCTATTAAAATATATTTGTCCGTCATCTAGTATCCGTAACACAAACAGCGTTTAGTTGCTTAAAATGGGACTAGTTGATAGGTGTGAATGTCTGAGGATATTTATTTATTTATTCTAAAACTAGCTCACCTGGCATGAAGAAATGCAGCCTGGGGAAGGGTACCATATTGACGGCCAGCTTACGAAGGTCTGCGTTCAGCTGCCCGGGGAACCTTAAGCTGGTGGTCACTCCTGACATGGTCAGCTGTGGAGAATACCATTTTTAGTATTTTTGGGCTGTTCTACTGTGACAGGGTGAAGCTAGGGATAAATGAAAGACGCTGCATCGTCACTAAGGTATTGTAGGTATATTGTATATTAAAGAATATTTGTAATTTCTCGTTATGACCTAGATACTCTTCTTTTTGTACCAATTTTTTTTACCATGTATTTTAAGTGAATATTGTGTTTTCAAAGAGCACAAAGCACACTAAGCGTTACTTGATATAAGTATGTGAAAACATCTTAACTGTGTATTTTGTAATTCGAATTTGTTACATGCTTAGCTTAATTACAAACTGTTTGTTTTTCTTTGAAATAAAAAATTAAGGCACAAAATAGTGCCTAAAGAGACTTATTGACTTTCTACAAGTAAGGAAAATGACTAATAAGGAATGACGAATTAGGAATATGGCGAATCAGCAGTGCGGGCATAGAACTTCGACAGCCGCCATATTTGATCGACAAAAGCATTCATCCTTTTCGCTTATTGAGGGTTATCCAGAATTATCGGAATCGGCACGGCTCCGTAATTTAGGTGATAAATAGCATCATATTTTAACTTCCTGGCAACAAAGTAGAAATTTCCGTAATATATCATCAGCGGTCTTGAGGTTGCTTCGGGATACTTCGGCATCCTTCAGTACGCCGCCGCCGCGCCAAGGCTACACTCGGGGGTAGTTTGGACGGTACGGCATGCTTATGGACGCTTCGTCATCCCTAAGGACGTTGCAGCATGCTAAGGCTTAACGTCAAATAGGCTAGTTGACTCATATCAAAAATAATGTGCCATTCACATATTATTTAGTACAAGGGTCCGAAATATACCAAGTTCGATAAATATAAATAAGGGATTGCTGTGAAAATTCAATTTAAATATGTTTGGCTTTTACATTTTTTTAACCTGCCTAAAACGCTATCCACCATGTTCCAAATTTGTTGTGTAACGCTTCATGTAAATAATTATTACGCATGATCAAATCCATCAAACGCCAGTCGCAACCAATCAAGCATAACTGTCGGCTTTGTCACGCATGCGTACTGAATTGTTTACAATAATCGTGACGCTACGGCACAGATAATTCATAGACCATTAGGACCGAAGGCGTTTATGACATTTAAGAAAAATCGTAATTTGTAATTTAAAATTGATTGTGTTATAGGCTTCAGAAAAAAATTGTATTAATTTTCATGGTGATGGCCATCAGTAATTAATCATTTAGGGCCCAATAAAAAAAGGGTCAACTAACCTATTTGGCTTATCAAAGGTTCTATGTTCATAGGGCAAAAGCAAATAGTTAGTTCTCCTTACCGATATAAGATGGTTAAGATCTCCATAGCTGGGACTGGAGAGTCTGAGCGTCCTGAAGCAGATGTTGTATAGAGCTTCGTTGTCAATGCAGAAAGTCATGTCCGTGTTCTCTACCAGCTGGTGGACTGAAAGCGTGGCGTTGTATGGCTCCAGCACCACCTCGCTAACCTGGGAGTAAACGGTTTAGAGGATGTAATTATTTTCAGCAAAAAAAACAATAATCACGACTATTATTCCCTAAGGGTTAGTCAGAGACTAGGCAAAGCAGTGCAAAAGCAAAGCTTCACCAAGCAGTGACTGCACTCAGCGTGACAGGTGGTGAGCCCGTCGCCGCTATAAGCTGTTGGATGTTGTGCAGTTCTAAGTCCACTAGTCGGTACGAGTAGTATTCAAGAGAATTAAGAGATGGGTTGGTAGTATTCTTTTAATAAGCCGCTACCACACGACTCAGAAATATTTTTTATAGGGGGGCAAACGAGTGACGGGTCATCTAATATCAACATACATAAATATCAACGGACCAACAACCCATCTCTTCCCTCGGGTGCCGTAAAAGGCGACTAATGGACTTAGAACTGCACAACATCCAATAGCTTATAGCGGCGACGGACTCACCACCTGTCACGCTATGTGCGGTCATGCGCAGACTATGGCAGTGCTTTTGCGGTGCTTTTGTCTAGTCTCTGACTAACCCTTAGGGGATAATAGTCGTAATTATAATTTATATGTACGTAAGTAACGTTATAAATCGTACAGTTATGATACCTTCGGTGATGGCACCACGCTGAAAGTGCTCATGATCCTGTCAGGAAAGTCTTCTCTGATCTTGCTGAGGATAAGCGTCCCCAGACCAGATCCAGTACCACCCCCAAGGGAGTGGGCCAGTTGGAAACCTGTGGAACACAAAAAAATATTTATTTATTTCCTACAGTTTTCTCCTGCTGACGAAGTTCCTGGCGTCTTTCGGTGGGCTAAAAAACTATGAAAGATATATATCCATGTAAACAAAAGACGCAATAAGTAATGATAGTTGATCGCTGACTTGTTGAAACTCCTTTCTTGGTATGAGCATGTAAGTAATGAGGATTTAAGAGTCGATGGGCGTCTAGAGGAAGACCAAAGAAAAGATGGATGGATTGTGTGAATGATGATATGATGAGGATCGCAGTTAGTGTTGACTTGGCGAGTAGGAGAAAGTGGAAGAAGAAGATATGTAGAGCCGTTCCTAATTAGAATTGGAAACAAGGCAAAACAAAGAAGAACAGTTGATTGCTGACTGTTCACAGTCACACCGCCCGGCGAGAACTTGTTTCGTCCTCGTCCTTAACCTTATATACGTCCCACAGCTGGGCACAGGTCTACCTTATGGAGAAACGAGAAACACATGAGGAGTAGGTACGGGCCGTAACACCACCACTCTGGCCCAATCCGGGTTGGTGGGTAGAAATGGTTGCAATAGCGATCGGGACCAACGGCCTAACCTGCCTTCTGAAGCACGGAGGCGTTCGAGATCACAAAGTTTTGGTCACCCATCCGCGGCCTGACCATGGTGAAGGTAGCTTTGCTTTCGATCGAAAGCTAAAGCGTACTAACCACTACGCCATCGAGCTTTAATATTTCATGCTTGAACTTGATTCACTCTTGTAGCGGCAAACTTTGGAGTTAACCGTTACGCCATCCGCCTGATAGCTGCTAATAGCTCCAATGAGGAAGAGGGAATGCAACTGGAGAGCCAATCGGCGACCGCCGATTATAGGATGAGATGAGATGCTGAGGGCCGATTGGCTGACGGTCTACACCAAAGATATATGCCGTTACTTGTAATACTCGTTTAGCGATAACTTTAAGCGTTCATTAAAAATAACCTTGTACACGTATATTGATGGACACAGGCTTCGCTACAGTATGCTCCTCTCGTATCCCCCCCCCTCTCCCTGTTGGTCCGGGACTCAAAAAGAATGTACCAACTGCTTTTCTTGCCTAGCATGTCGTAAAAGGCAACTAAGGGCGTATTGGGTACTTACTGGGTCTGTGATTGTGTAGGCGATGAGCTAGCCACTTGTTTATGCTCTTTCACGATTTTTCATCTGACCAAACCCAATTTTTGTATGGCTAAATGTGGTCTTAAGGAACACGTGCTCCTAGGACTCTGCCTACCCCTTTGGGAATTATAGGCGTGATTGTGTGTATGTGTGAGCGTATTTACCTATGGGCCGTTACCACAACACGACTGGCACCAACAGCTTACCGTGCCTTCAAGAAGGAACTCCAGATCATTAAGTTTTGGTCACCCATCCAAGGACTGATCCAGATATTGAAAGATACAGCGTAAAAATGAGTCTCCAAACTCGTCTCTAGTATTACAAATACTGCATGGGTTTGTTCTTTGCTTACCTTGCAGACAGTCACAGGTCTCGGCTTCTTTCCTCACGACGTCTAACACTGACTCGACCAGCTCAGCGCCTTCTGTGTAATGCCCCTTTGCCCAGTTGTTGCCTTTAAAAAAAAAATTATTTACATAATCAGACTTAACATAAACCATACAGTCACTTCATCTTCTTAGGTTGCAGTGATGGGATAGGACCTTACCGACCTTGATAACCCCGCTTTCATAAATAAATATAGAATGTATAGTCAAAAATACTATCTGTATTTTGCTGTTATAATCCAGTATATGTAATCATCTTTGAATTCAGTTTAATTCAATTCATTTTCGTTGTTTTTGTGCATTGTAATGAGCCTAAGTAGCATGTGCACCGCAAAATGATATTTATTACATTTATATCACACCCAATTGTCAGATTCCATAGTACTTTGACAGTTGAACGCGATAAGATCCTGATATATATTATAATGCAGTGCTCATGCTAAGGATGTTAAAATTATAGCTATTATTTTACTCGAAAAATAGGACGTGGAAAATTTTATTTGCAATAACAAGACATTTTCTGGCGCATTCAAAGCAGGTTTTCTTATATGGCGACGGTACCGGGGCTTTCAAAAAAAATGGCCACGATAGTTGTAATTTCTACCATCACAACACACCCATTTTTTACCATTACAACACACAGTACAGTACACAGTTTAGCTTGACAAACTCGTGGTATTAATATTTTTGTAAATAGCGCCCAATTCGACCATGTAACGCTGTTTCTACGAAAAATTCCGTTTTGTAGAGTAACGTAGAGTACCTACATGGACGCAGTCACCAACGTAGAGACAATAGTCTAAGAGTAGTCTTGAAATGGTTAAGAAATAATTGAAATACTTCTTGATTAAACAGGGCTTTTATTTAAATATACTTTTAAAATTTGATGCAGACACAGCGCAGGCAAACATTACAGGATCAGGAAGATAGACCATAGACATAGTGACCTTTTTTTATTTACCAATAGACAATGTATTGTGAGTTTTATTTGCTCCACTCAACAGTATGCCCTATTATAGAACCAAACTAGTGTTTATTATGCCCACGGCTTCTAACAATTTCTAAATCTATGCTTCCAACTTCCGAGGCACATAGCGCCATCCCTTACTGTGCTCAAGGATAGACCTACGTACGCTTATGTGAGTTGAGTTTTGTTTTTGTAATAGAAGCACCATCCTTAGAATCTCAGTGATCGCAACTCTGGGGAATTATAAGCCCACCATCTCTTGAGCGAGTTAAAAATCGTATATTTATCTATGTAATTTATCTAATCTTCAAAGTCCATTTTGAAAAAATACAAATGATCGACATCGTTCTTAAAAGAAAATCTTATCTTTTTTTTTTGATTTCACCTACATTTACGTTCACGAAGTATGAGTGATTTTTTAAGTCATAATCATGCATGTCACATTATCAGTTAAATTAAAAGTAATTTTTAAAAATATACTTGATTGCTTTCCCACAAATTATCTTTAATACCTGTTATCTGTTCAACAATGCACTTTCAATTAAGATTATCAAAAAAAAATTAAAACCTTAATGGAGATAGGTTTTAATTTGTGTGTAACATTATCGCCAAGGAATAGACCGAGTTATTTTACCACGTTTTTATTAACACACTTGTTTTTCTTTTTGTCTCTTTGTCCGGTTGGATTTTGTAAATGCATTTTGAGGCACTTCCGGACTAGCTATCTGTCTGAAACTTTGGGAATAATTCAGAACAAGATGACAATGCAACTTGCAACTACTTTCAACTTTCTACGAGCACTTTCAGGTCGAAATATTACATTTTAGGTTTTGTATGGAGACTACGCACATTGATTGGTGTTAAATCACCAATCAGTAGAGGGCGCTGTACGAAGTTAAAAAGAATAATATAATCATATTAGATTAAAAACCTTGTTGGTTATTTTGCTCATTTTAAAAACGTAGGATTTTTAGATTTTTCATTTTATATCATTGTTATATTCTTTTTAACTAGTTACTTCAGAAAAAAGAGAGAAACGAAAAACAGCGATAGTTGAGCAGGAAAACTCCTGTCCCCATTGGGAATCGAACGCCATAGCTTCCGATCAACACGGTGTCAACTACTAGACCACAGAGGCAATTAAAATTTAGATTTCTCGTAGAAAAAATGGGAAATAGACGTGGGACGAGTTGGTGAATTAACCTTATTAGAAAGAGAGGGGTGATGTTGTTCGTCCCACATTTCTAACTTTGTAGAAAGAGATGATGCTATTTATCTCACATACCATCTGTTTCAAACTATGTAAATCGACCACCTCATAGGCCCGTATCAAATTCAAACGGAGATCTTTGCCATCTCTTACTAGCTTCTAGCTCAAACCATAGATAAATAGTAAGTTCTTTCCTCTCATTAACACCTCTACGCTGACGACCTACAGATTTATCGCCATTTTGAATTATCTGAGGTTTCTGACGCGGTTGCACTGCTTAATAGGGATTTAGCTTCTGTTAAGATTTGGGCTAATTCTTTTGGGTTGCTTCTTGACCTTGAATCATCGCTTGAGACTTAGAGTCTCAAGCGATGATTTTGGGTGGTACACGACTGAGGAGTAGGCTAGTGTGGAGCGCGATCGTCGTAATATGCAAATCCTTACTACGCTATTCAAAATCCTTAAAGACCCTAACTCCCCATCCTATCTTCGTTCTCGATTCCAGCTTCTCCTCCCGCTCGTCCCAAGCGTTCCTGCGTTACAAGAAGCCTGGTGATTCCGAGGAGTAACACGAATTTCTTTTTTTATTCGTTCTCGGTTCGCTCTGTGTTGTTGTGGAATGGACTGCCATCAGAGATACAAGATTGCCAAACCGTTTCTTCTTTTAAGACCAAACTCAAGAAGAATTTTCTAGCGCTTTCTTCCTAAAATGCTATCTACACATTTCCTCATTTATCTTCTTTTCAATACAGACATAGTGTATATAGTATGTATCATATACTTTATATACATATATATATTTTTTTTCCTTACCTCTACTACTAATGTTTATAAATAGACATATGGATTCTATAAATATATATTATATTTTATCTATTTATTTTTATTTTATTATATTATTCTTTGAATTTTAGTTTTTATTATCTTTATTTTTTTTATCTTTTGCACTGGTGTCTCTTCCCTCTCTTACTAAATCTCACACACCTGTGATAGGTTGGCTGGCAGAGATCTCTATTAGAGATAAGTCCTCCTTTGCATACTTTTTTATTTACTGTAATCTTTTTTATTGGTGCAATAAAGAGTTTAATAATAAATTAAGTAGTATAGATCGCATTCCCATACATGGGTTTTTAGTTCGTCTAAAACTTATTATTGTTTCTTGTTTGACTTATTACGTTAGGTGGCGCTATTATCATAAAACCCATGTATGGGAATAGCGATCTACATACATAAGTACTTACTACTTAATATAACTACGGTTCAAACAGAGATCTACGGTTGCGACGACGCGCTATACCAGTATTAGCGACTCTTTGCTGTTAATCTCCTGATGGCTTTTCCCTCTTTGTTTTTTTTAACGAACCATCTGTCTTTCTCATTCTCTTAATCTCCAGTAAGTATAATAATTAATTTATTATATTTATAAATGGAAATCTATATCTATTTCTATTAGATTGAAAGAAGTTATATATGGATACACTTTCGTATTAGGCATGCCTGTAATGATAGAAGTATTAAATGACGACCTGCGCCTTATAGCTCCGGGTTCACCACGTCACACGGTTAAATTGATCGATTTTTTTTAGGCTCACAAACTGGTTACTTACAGCCAATACAAACATTAAAATGTTAGACTGAGAGTGAAATCAACTATAGAACGTCTCAATCCAAGTTGCCAAAAAGGTAAACAAAAAAGCCGACTTACCGAATTTGAAATTCAATAATCACACTTTTTACATGGACATTGGCACGTAAATATAATTAACGGTAGCAATTGTTATCCATTTCAATTACCTATAGTCATCACAAAACATTTTAGAGATGAAACATTACCTGTCTTTTGTTTATCTTTTTGGAAACTTGGATTGTTTCCTATTATACTGTAAGCACAGCATGCACTATTTTAAAACAAACAAACAAACGGTTCGGAATGAACAAATTAAAATATAAAATGATTAACTATCACATATATTGGGTCCTTACCTATGAAATTGGTGTTTTTATTCTGTCTTAGCAATTTGTCCGTAACTATTAAGTTTCAGAACATTCTCATAAAATAATTGCCTCTTCTAAAAATAGACCATATATTTGAGCTCGTATTATTTAATTTGATAATTTTTTGAATGTTTAATTGTGTTAAAATAAGACACAAAGACAATTATTTTTAACTGCCTCCCGAATACATCATTTGATTTGCATTAACATAAAAACGATGAATAATTTTTATCAAGCGTGTTCACACACATATTGCTAAAGCTTGTCTCGTGAAACATGCCAAATATTATTATCTCTGGATTTGTCGTCGTGAAGAAAACTGATAAAATGTTAGTATGTAAAATGCAGTCATCCCCAAAATCTCCATACAAAACACCAATTTCATAGGAAGGACCTAATAAATACTAATGATATTTCAAATTTAAATATGTTAATTGATTGTTACAATATATATATTATGGCATACGGGTCTTAGAATGTGTTACCTGCTCCGCTTTGGCCAAACACGAAGTTGTCAGGTCTGAACAGCTCCCCGTACGGCCCGGAGCGGACTGAGTCCATCGTCCCAGGTTCGAGGTCCACCAGAACGGCTCTCGGCACGTATTTACCTAGAAATAGAGAAATTAATTTATTGAGCTTTGAAAAAACAATTTACTGGCCGTGTGGTGACGGCAGAGTAAAATACAATTGCACCTCCCCAAATCTCTCCCGTGGGTGTCGTACAAGGCGACTAAGGATAAATCAGTGATTAGGAATGGGCAGCAGCGTTCCTCTTATACCACATAGGCTAGCAATGTTCTGCGACTTTTGTGCCCGATAAATGGCAATAGGCTCGCCACCTATTACATGGGACTTGACATAATTGGCGAAACGTGGGTGCTATGTTCCCCTTCGGGGAAATAGGCGTGATTTATGTACGTATGTAATTTATTGAGTCTTTTTTGAGGAGCTCGGTGGCGTAGTGGTAAATACGCTTTGGCTTTCGATATCGTAGACAAAGCTACCTTCGCCACGTTTAGGCCATGGATGGGTGACCTTAACTTTGTGATCTCGAACTCCTTCGGAAGGCATGTCCCGGTCCCAGTCGCTATTGTGACCGTTTCTACCCACCAACCCGCATTGGGCCAGCGGGTTGGTGTTACGGCCCATACTCCTCATGTGTTTCTCCATGAGGAAGGCCTGTGCCCAGCAGTGGGACTTATATAGGCTGAGGACGAGACTTTTTTTTGGTATTTGGCCCTAACTAACTGGCTGCCGCTAATGGCATATTAGGTATATCTAACTTTATGCGGACTTTAAACCCCCCACAAAACTAGACACAATAAAAATTTTGTCCATGAACGCCGGCCTTCGTTTGGCCCTGGATAGCTTTGGTGGGTTGTCAGGCATGTAGTGGCGAGCAACCACTAGAGAATTTCTCTCTGGATAACCTCTCCTCCCCGGGATCCCGCTTCCAGCAGCAAGCAGGATCCAGGGCGCTCCAGTCGGATTCGCATAAACACAATCCCGATCAATAATTTGTAAACTACACAGGACTTCATCATGTTACAAAAATGAATGACTTTAGTAACAAATAATTTTGTTTCGAATGTGACAAAGTTCTATGTTATATACATAAATAATATTATTGCCGTGATTGTACGTTTGGATTTAAGGAAAGTTCCATTTGTTTCCCTATATTTGTGTTTTGAATAATAAATTGTATATATAGATTTTATCGTTTGTGTATAATTAAGGCTTCATTTATGAAAACAAAGCTACATTCGCCATGGTCAGTCAGTGGCCGGTTGACCAAAAATGATAGATTTCGAGTTCTTCCTTGCTTCGTTAGGCATGTTAAGCCGTTGGTTCCGGTCGCTATTACAACCGTTTCTACCCCCACAGGCGTGGTGATCGGCCCATACTCCTCATGTTTCTCCATGTAGCAAGGCCTGTGCCCAGCAGTGAGACGTAAAAAAACCTATAACGCACACGCGCTACAAGCATTCAACTTTCGACAAGCCAAATTTGACGTCTAAGAACGACAATTGCCGAAAAATTCGATAAATTTGACAGATAACTCTAACGAGTAAAAAGGACGGATGGTTTTGTCGATCAAATATGGCGACTGTCGAAGTTCTATGCTCGCACTGCTGTTTTGGTTACTCAGATCAACTTACCACTGGCTGCTTCATTGTAGTAAACATCAATTCGCTCTTTCTGTACTGCATGCTCTCCGTGGTAATAACCATGTTCGTCAATGCCGTGCTCGTCTGATATCACTTCCCAGAACTGAAAAAGAAAATCAGACAAAGATTTAGATTTACTTTTTTCATTTTGACACAATCACATATGATATGTAATTTTAAAATGCAATTAGAAAAAAATGAGCGACAAATGTTCAATTAATAATGATCTTTAAATATTGATAAGCAATTTAAACAATGTGTATAATTATTTAAATAATATCAAATACAGATGGTTCGTTAGATTTCATCTAATTGTCCTGTTAGAATTAAATTTTAAAAGGTCCCGAGAATAATAAAAATATGATTAACTACTTAATGTAAAGTCAAAAATATTATTAATTATATACGCCATGAAAATTAAAGTAAATAATAATAACAACATTGTCAATTCATTCATAAAAAAGGGAAGGTATTTGGCGCCATTCAACTATGGCGGTCGTGAATTTTTTTTTTTGTGATTGCAATATTCTTTCGGAGTGGATCTTGTAGCGTAAAATCAGTGTAGTTTTGTGTAATAAGTGTCTGTGTTGACGAGCAATGTGGAAGATCATTGATATAACTGTCGAAGTGGTGTAAAATACGATGATATTTTTATCGTGGTTATCCATCTCATCGAAGTAACACCACAGTGTCTGCCATCGAGAGTTTGACGCCAAACTCTCCCAAGATGTATTGAAATGCATTACACTAGCATTGCGATGTAATACTGGAGTAATAATATTACGCAAGACATGCCTGTATGGGCTTAGATCCCGTTGCCATCCCAATATGGAGAATTTTACAAAAAAAAAATTTTTAGGAGGCATTTCACTGCGGTGGACGGGATTGCGTAAAATCAGTGCATTTTTGTGTAATAAGTGTCTGACGAGCAATTAATATGGAGGATCATTGCAATAAAAATAATTAAATTACCGAAGACGAGACTGTTTGGGGTTCCCTTTGCCTTCCCAATAATAACTGAGATCCTGGGTTCAAATCCCGAGAGGTGTAGATTTTTTTGTGATGAAATACATACATTAACTAGTTTTCTAGTATTGGGTGTAATAATTTAATTAATAATTAACTGTGATACTTAAAAATTATAAAAACTATAAAAATGTTGTTATTGTTAACTTGTAACTTAAAAATATTACAAAATTTAAACATAACTTTTAACCATTATTAAATAAAGTATTACAAATGGAGCATTAGGCGTGGAATCTGGGCATAAAAAAAATATTTAAGACTCGCAAGTTCTAAAGAAATTAGCTATTTTGGATTGTTATTGATTAGTCAATTGATGAACCAGTTGCTATCTTTCGAATAATTACTTGCCAGCTTATTTTGACAAATAACTATAAATAAATTGAATAATTTATTAGGTAATCTTGATTTGTCATATTTGAAATTATCTCGTTCCGGATTTTTAGGTTAAACCACGTAGATACACGAATCAAAACTATTAAAAGTAGTTTTACTTACTTTAGAACCAATCTGGTTTCCGCATTGTCCCACTTGTACGTGCACAATACCACGCATTTTGAAAAAGAAACACCAAAGACAATTTTAAAAAGTAATATTATTTTTTTCACGGCCACTCTAATACTAACTATTGCAATACGTGGAAATATTGTTCAATCCTTATCATTTTTCGTTTTATCTCCTTCAGTTAAACTGTGATAATAGGTAATGCAGTATACTTTTTACTGATAATGATAAGCCAACCAAACCGTACAGATTAGGTTGACCATTTGAAAAAATCCTTAATATAAATACTTAAAAGAGGTGTGGTGTCAATTTCTTTAATTAAGGATTTTCGAAAAGTTACAATGAAATTACAATCTGACTTCATAATCTGTTGCATGGCATAAAATGAAATAACATTACAATGTCACAAACTTATCACCCGGTAGCGGGGGTCACTGTTGTCGAATTTAGTCGCAAAAAACAACTCTCAAACAAAACATAACATTAAATTGACAATTCAATCATAATGGCGACACATAGTTCCAATTTTGGTCACCGGGTTAGATCCAAGGTTAGATCAAGGTTATTTAATTTGTGGCACTGTAATAATCTGTGGTAATAATTTTCTCATCACAGATTCTCAGCCACAGTCCATAGAGCATGCGGCAAAAATCCATCCACAGATTAGAAATAATACGTCTAAGCCTCAGAGTAAACAGAACTGGAGTAGCCTTTGTCTAACATTCCTCTCTGCCAATTGCACAAGCATCCGATGCTTGCACGTTTAATAAAACTAGTTGAGCCGCCATTTTGACAGCCATAACATTGTAAACGTTGCGGCGAACAGAGCTCCCATAAAAATGCCTACCTGTGCTGTTTTTTGTTGTAAAAATAAATAGAAAACATTGAGTATGCTAAAAGATGGTGTCACCTTTTATTTGTAATTATAATTTTTAAGATTTCATGATTATTTACTTCATTATTTCATGTTTCAGAATTCTACGATTTCAAATTTCGAACGCTAGTCTCGTGGGGAGTGCGGCTGTGACGTTGTCAAAACGAACACCCCACGTGACTATTTTAAGCGTGTGTGTGCGTGAAATTTAAATTTGTGTGTCGAATTATGCATGTGTGCATTTGTAAAAACGGCTGGCTTTGAGTGTAGTGGTAACCTCACCCCCCGCAAGAAATGGCAGAAAAAAATGTTTGAGAAATTGACTAATGGCTACTCCAGTTCTGTTTACTCTGAGGTCTAAGCCCTCAATTTTGTGTGTAAAATCCATAGATATAGAATATACTGACGTCTACTCTCTTTTATATGTTTACTACTTATATTTATACTATTCTCTTGTAACTGCACAATCCCAATTAAGAGTACTTAGCAGAGTTGTTTACCAAACTAAATACGAACAGCACGAACCTACAAACCCTGACACTGGCTAATCAAATTGGAAGCCATATGGAAAATTAATTAATTAAAGTAAGGATTTTCAGGAGAGCTTAAAAACGTAAAGAAATTCGAAACCTGCTCTTGCTTTTATTATCTGATTTAAATAGCATCTAGAGCAAAGTATCTTAGAATTTTTTGGTCTTTCATACCATGTTGCAAAAATATGTTGCAAATTTATTCTAAGCCACACAGAAAAAGTTCGAATGCACGAGAATTGGGCCCCGATTTTGAATCCCGCTAGATGGCGCATGAACGACTGTACTTTTTTAGTTGCCTTTATCGTATGGAGTTTTTGAAAAATTTTGTAAAAATCTCATATTTCTGTTTATTGCAAAGAGTACCGAGTGATTTGCGTTAATAAGTGAA
This sequence comes from Parapoynx stratiotata, assembly GCA_910589355.1. Lineage (NCBI taxonomy): Eukaryota > Metazoa > Arthropoda > Insecta > Lepidoptera > Crambidae > Parapoynx > Parapoynx stratiotata. The sequence continues at coordinate 1,581,991 of OU342476.1, read as the reverse complement.
TATAGAGGAGTTTGAAAATACTTTGCAAATTAAAATACGAACTATTATTATAACTACGAACTCCGGCATCTCTTGCAGTTCTTGCGGACAAACTTCGTGACAAGATGCCCAGTATTGCCCAGATTCGTACAGAAGACCTTTCGACTTGGTGTATATAAAGTTAAGCCAGTTTTTTATTTGAATGTATTGTAAATGAATAATGTGATATTTTGCATGATGTTTGAAACGTTATGTGAATATTAAGAAAAGTTATATATGGAAGCAGCGAATCGGCATTGATGTTTTCGAATTCAACATAGGGCCAGCAAAGATACGAATGTTTCATATCAAAACTCAATCCAAAGTTCATGATTCAACCATATGCCTCTAACCTAAAAGAAAAAAACTATATTTTTAAACCGAAAATCACAAAAAAGCCGAAGAAAACAAAACATAACCTAATTTATAATAAAGTTATTTTTTCTACCAATATAGCTGTTTTTTTAGGCGCTGACGCATATCTCTTTTGATGTTATGTTTAAAGTTCACGTAAATATAAGGGAATACATTTCAAAATATTTCAAACGAATAATTTCTTAAAATATAATAAAATTTCAACTTCACACTTGACACTACAAGTAAACAAAGTACAGTTGTTTAGAGCGACATCAATTCCAAACATTTAGTATTGCTCCTCATTGTAACACTAGTTCCTTCCACGTTTTCATTTGTTCTTAGAAATATTTTTTTGTTTATCTTTAACTGTCTCCTTTCCAATTCCCTTTAGAGAATTACGTTTTTAAATATTAAAATGTATTTCTCAGCTTGTTTTTTTGTAAGGCGTATTAAGGTAAGGGACTAACTAACATAATAATTAAAAATACATTTAACGTTAGAGTCAAGTTTCTAATCATATTCTTAATTTTATTGTATGAGCCAATTTTATTAAATGAAGTGAATTACCAGATTTAACTCATAAGGAAAAAATTTAATGTCCCATAAATCACTTTTTTTCTTAAATTACATTCTACATTAGGAAAAAAGACTACTGTAAGGGATTTTTTTTAAAGATATCAAAATTCCAGTCGATTGAGCGCGAAATTCTGAGTTCAACTATGTATATAACTCATTTTGGCGAAAATGTCCCATACGTTAATTGATACTTCTGGTATCGGTATGTCTATGGTAAAATCCTCTGTTGAAAATCCATACTTCCATAATAATGTTATAAATTCGCAAGTAACTCTGTCTGTCTTTCTGTCTTTCGGTCTCGTTTTCACATCAAAACTACTGAACTGATTTACTAATCGAAATTTTGTACACTGATAGTCTAAAGCTTGACAAAGGACTTAAGCTAGTTTTTATCCCGATATTCCCATGGGAACGGGTAACGCGCGGATGAAACTGCGTGAAGCCACTAGTATTGTCATAAAGAGAAATAGTAACTCTTCATTATGTCCTTTACCTTTCATTAAACTTATTTTGCAGAAGTCTCAAATGCGTTGCATATTATTCACTGCATTGATGAAAAAGTTTGTGCCATGTAGTCATTGCCACTGCGCTTAGCGTCAGCTATTGATTCAACAATAAAGTTTTATTGACTTATAAATGCTAAAATTCTTCTGGATAAGATGGAGAAATATAGTCAATTGCTAAAAAATTTTCCTCAAAATAATTATAGTACCTATTTTACATATTTTATAAACTATTAGGTAAGTTTATGTATATTATTAGTTTTTATAGTACGATAAATAAAATTTGTAATATATATATAACTATTGTGTAATGCTATGCGAGAGCGGCCTCTCCTGGCACAAGCGTTTGAACACTTAAAATGAGAATCCAAACTCAGTTATTGTTAAAACGTTTATTATTTATTGCAATAAAATAATTTTCATTTGATTTTGTTCATTACAGAGGCAGATAAGCCATGTTGTATTTTGTTTAATCAACATGTTTAATAAATCACGATCAACAATGTACCGATGACTTGGCTGTATGGAAAAAAAACTTTGCCTGTCCTTATTTAGAAGAAAGATCTAAAAATGTCTATGATACTTTACTCAACTGTGATTGGTTGCCGCCTTGAAGAATAAAGGTCTGCTTTTAGGAAGATGTAAATTATCTGCTTTTTGTTTTTGATTACTATTCTGGCGGGAAAGCAAAACTTATTTGACAGATAAATTGATTTGTGACGTTAAAATTTTGATTTAATTTTGTGATTAGTTTCATAAAATTCGACATGAGCAAGTTAAATTTAAGGCAAAAGCCGCGTATTAGTTATTGTGAATACGAAGAACCGAATTTAGATGAATATGTGTGTAAGTAACAGTTTTTTGCTCCGTAAAGTACTGTACTTATCTGAATACCTAGCGTAATTTATTTTATGTGGTACCTATCTGTTGTGATTAAGAGCCCTTTTTTATTTCTTAATTTTGTTGTTATAAATTAGGTTACTTATTTACATAATGTTAGGTATCACGTTAATGAAATCGTGACAGGCGAAGCTAACACTATGTCTAGAAGTGAAATAATGCGTGATGATGATTTATTTAGCATAAAGTTTATGTTAAGTTTATGTTTATGTCGAACGTTTATGTTAGAATTAATGTTAGAACAAAAAAGGGAATTACTGTTTGTATTGTATTTGACAATTAGTAATTATTTAATAATATTTTACGTATTTCTTGTCAGAGGTAAGTAGTTATAAGTTTGTGTAGTGTAATACTTATTTCTTTTTTTTTATTGTTTATTTTGGTGTTGAGATCAACAGGCTGTCATTGGTAGGGTGAAGGAAGGCGTATTAGTGATCTTAAGATTTACTTAGTAAAGTAAATCTTAAGATCACTAATACGCCTAGTGAGGTACCACTGTTTTATAATACATTAAAACTTATGTGTACTTGTCATAGATTGTGATCAGTGCACCGACTTCGTCTACGAGTACTGCTCCATTCATGGCCCTCTCCTGGTCATACCCGATGATAAGGTAAGTAATCCTGTAAGAACTAGCATGACTATCAAACCATGATATGCTCTTAATAATATATTAATAAAATATGTTTAATCAAACGTTAAACAAAATATTCAATTTGGCTGCTGTCAGCCGATGATACAGTCGCACATTTTAGGTTAAAATAAAAAAACTGATTTATCACATACAATCGTCACGTCACACCTTTAATAATATTCCCGAAGGGGTAAATCCACTTTTTGTGTAATGCTAATTCCGCAACCGTTTCTACCCACTTACCCGTATGGGGCCAGCGTGGTGGTGTTACGGCCCGTACTCCTCATGTGTTTCTCCATGAGAAAGGCCTGTGCCCAGCAGTGGGACGTATATACGCTGAGGACGACTGATCAAAACAATAACATTTTTTTTAACGCTTGCCCCTTTAGGTTCATATAGTGTTTTACATCTCTGCCCACCCCTTCGGGGAAAGAGGCGTAATGAAATGTTGTTGTTTTTAAAATATTATTAAAGCGACCTCAGGTGACTGGGTGATCCGTCGCACGTCGTCTCCATTTCTAGAGGTTCCGGGTTCGAATCGCAGTAAAGTCCAAATGGTTGTGTCATGATTACTTACTGGCATTTGTTCGACAGTCTTCGATCTTAGGTATTGTATTGGGGATATCATCTATTAAACATTCATACCTACATTTAAGTACCGGCATATTATACCGTGCTGACCGTTACTTGGAGAGGTGATAGCTGCCAATAGCTGCGCATGGGGTGCTGACGTGGCTCCAATGAGGAAGACGGTACGCGACTGGAAAGCCAATCGGCGCCCCTGATTACGGATGAGATAAGATGCTGGGCGCCCATTGGCTAGCGGTCAGCGTTAATGTTATGTGCCGCTACTTGTACATAACGCCTTTCCCGGTGATCCGTAAAGATTACTTTGAACTTGCTACAAAAGAAACACGTTACAAATTGACACAATAAACATATTACGTATATTATAACACAAGACAAGAAGAACAAATGCCTGTATTCACGACACAAAAACATATCTTCGTTGGGAATCGAACCTTCAACCTCTCGAGAGCAAGGAGCTGGTATTACTATATTCGGCTCGCACAGGTGCCGGCCAAGACCGGTCTGCCAGCCTTCGTGCCGCGCGCAGCACTCACCATACCACGCATGTTCCTGCATCTAGCTCCTTCTATCATACCTGGTTTGTACACATCATTCACTATCCTGAATCGTTTGGTAGCGGCTAAAGAATTCTACCAACCCATCTCTTGGTTTGGGTGTCGTAAAAGGCCACTAATGGACTTAGAACTGCACAACATCCTAAAGCTTATAGTGGCGGCGGGCTCACCACCTGTCACGCTGAGCACATGTTCAGTCACTGCTTGGTGAAGCGCGGACTGTAGAAGTGGACTGCTTTTGCGGTGCTCTTGCCTAGTCTTTAACTAACACTACAGTCGTGATTATATGTATGTATGTATATATTGGGTCCTTACCTATGAAATTGGTGTTTTTACTCTGTCTTAGCAATTTGTCCGTAACTATTAAGTTTCAGAACATTCTTATAAAATAATTGCCTCTTCTAAAAATAGACCATATATTTGAGCTCGTATTATTTAATTTGATAATTTTTTGTAAGTTCAATTGTGTTAAAATTAGACACAAAGACAATTATTTTTAACTGCCTCCCGAATACATCATTTGATTTGCATTAACATAAAAACGATGAATATTTTTTATCATGCGTGTTCATACACATATTACTAAAGCTTGTTGAATGATACATGCCAAATATTATTATCTCTGGATTTGTCGTTGTGAAGAAACCTGATAAAATGTTAGTATGTAAAATGCAGATATTCCCAAAATCTCCATACAAAACACCAATTTCATAGGTAAGGACGTAATATTTCACCTAAACTTCGGAAATGACCATATAATTATGACAATCCGTAGTTCACTTTCGCAGCACAGGTTGCCACGTAATAAGTCTATTCCCGTTACCGCACTACAGAAAATCCATAACCACCCTGTAATTCTAACCAAAATTCTAACCAGTCAGGACAAGATTGTTACATACCACTAAATAGAATCTCTGCAGATAAATCTTCTTTATCTATTCCTATATTTACCATAATAATTACATTTAGGCGCGGGACTAGGAGTGTTCAGCACTTTGACAATACCGCGCAATGTTCGCTTCGGCCCATACTGCGGGAAAGTCACGAAGAAAATTGACTCTATGTATTGTTGGCAGGTAAGACCATTTTTTAACAATATTTAGACTTCAATATATACAAAGACACGACTACCTATATATACCAATTTGTTTTTCATATAGTGTCATTAAGACTACCAAGAAGGGACTTGTAACACCGAGTACACCGACAGTATACCGACAGTCCCACATTTCGCTTAACATAAATTCCGAGCACAGTGCGAGACAAACTACATATTAACTATATTCACAATAAAATTTAATAACTACATAATAGGTTGGGGAAAAAGTTTCTTCGCATTTTTTAAGAAAATTCAAAACATTTTTTAATATAGTTTATTTACATTTAACTAAAGTATGTAGGTACCATTTTGTTCGATAACTTTTTGCCATCTTGTAGGTAGGGACATGATCCCATTGCTATAGAAATTTTGGGACTTCTGGTCAAAATACCGCGACAAGTGGTTTTGGCAGTCCTCTCGTGATGTTAACCTGACACTGCCTAATGAATTCTGAAGAGACCGAAACAGGTGGAAATCTGAAGGTGCAAGGTCAGGACTATACGGCGGATGCATTAACACCTCCCAGCCAAACTCTCTTAATTTTTGCTGAGTGGCTAAAGATGTGTGAGGTCTAGCGTTATCATGATGAAAAACCACACCCCTTCTGTTGATTAATTCCGGCCGCTTTCTCTCAACTTCTTGCTTTAATCTCATCAGTTGTTCGCAGTAGAGTTCAGAATCGATGGTCCTGCCTGTGGTAACAGCTCATAATGAATAATGCCCTTCCAATCCCACCACACACACAGCATCACCTTGTTGCGAGTTAACCCGGGTTTCGCCATAGTCTGTGAAGCCTGACCGGCCTTTGACCACGACCTTTTTCGCACGTTCTTGTCGTACGTGATCCATTTTTCATCACCAGTTATCAGCTTCTTCAAAAATGGTTCGGTTTCATTACGTCGTAATAAAGAATCACAAATGAGTACACGGTTCATTAGGTTTCTTTCAGTGAGCTCGTGAGGTACCCAAATGTCGAGCTTTTTTGTGTACCCAGTTTTTTTCAAATGCGCCAAAACTGTTTTGTGGTCAATTCCCAGTTCTTCAGCTACGTCGTAACTACTGACATGCCGATCTTGCTCCACTTTTTAAAAATGGCATCCATTTTATCTGTAATAGGGCGACCAGAGCGACGTGCATCTTTGACATCAAAATTTCCGGATTGAAAACGCTTAAACCAAATTTGTGCTACTCTTACAGACACTGCACTAGGTCCATAAACATCGCAAATTTTTTTCGCGGCTTGCGTTGCATTTTTACCTTTTTTGTAGTAAAATTTTAAAATGTATCGAATTTCTTCATTAGATTCTCTCATCTTGGCGGTACGAAAAACAAATGAAAATCACACATTTTCCTAATTTGAATTTGGAATTATGTTCTTTAAAATTTAAACTTTCAATGATACCAAAACCAGCCAGATACAAATAGTATAGTCAAAGAGATTTTATTACAAGTTTATACATACTATAAGGCGAAAAGCCTTTTTCCCCAACCTAATATTTTTCTAACTTGACAGTGCAGTTTGCCCAACTTGCCTCGTTTTCATGAGCGGACGTTACATTGATTCTTTACATATGCAAGCAAGCTCTTAGCCCGCATCTCACCTGATGGTAAGTGACGATAAGGCGAGCCTCACATGTAGGCATTCCAGAACAAATGAGGAACTGACTATCTTACCTCTGATTGCCGGATCAAAACAATGCTTTATAACATTGTTATTTTGGCTTACCACCACCAACCAAACAAGCAGAAAAAGCATAAAAACCACTGCCCCCGTGGGGAATCGAACCCCGGATCAACACCCGGTGGTGCCAACTACTAGACCAGACTAAAAATAACATCAAGTACTTACGCAATTGCCCCTCCTGTTTCCATATCCAAGACTTGGAATAAAAAGTTTAAGTGCTATCGACCCCAGGCACAAGCCCGTGATTAAAACCCTCCAATAGTTACATGACGGCAACAACAAATGGACCAGCGCGGTGGACGCCGCAGACGCGCACTCCTCCAACTGGATGAGGTACGTGAACTGCGCGCGCCACTTCCAAGAACAGAACCTCGTCGCCTATCAGTACCGCGGACAGATATACTACAGGCAAGTTATTTGTCTTTATTTAATAAAAAATTTATGCCATGTACAAAATAAATATGTAGGTATTTTGTACAACACAATACACCTCGACACACTCAACACACCTTCAACCTTCAACCTCAACCCACCTTCACACCTATCATATCCTATCGATAGGTGTGAAGGTGTGTTGAGGTATTTTAAGCAACTAAATACTGCTTGTGTTACGGATATTAGATGACGGAATATAAGTATATTTAATAGATAAATACATTCAGAACATATACAATACATATAAAAATTAATATATAAACATTCAAGACTGGAGAACAAATGCTTGTATTCATTACACAAACATCTGCCCCCACCGGGGATCAAACCCAGAACCTCTCGAGATGGCGAAGCCTTGAAACAGGCGCGCGGCGTACAGCACTACAGACCATGAGACCACGGAGGTCTTCAATTTTTTCATGCTATGTATAAAATTTGTTGGTATTATACTTCGTGGCACGATCACGGAGGATCTTCTTCTTTATGCCCTTTTCCCACTCTAGATGTAGGTAATCGTCTTATAGTCACATACTGGTGCCTACACAGTGACAGTGGAAGATAAGGCAAGTCACTCTATGTCAAGGCAATCTATGTACTGAGTCCTTCATTAAAAATTAACATAAATGAAATTTAACTTTGATGCAGGACCATAAAAATAATACCTCGCTTCACGGAGTTGATGGTGTTCTATGGCAGTGAATTCGCGCAGCTCTTGGGCATAAGGCTGGGGATTTACAACGAACCTTCGGGGTTCGTCCAATTATTAGGTAAGGGTTGACTACGTTCGTCTTGATTTCAAGTCAATATACTATAATTTTTCATAGCATAGCAGAATGCACTAATTTGAAACAAGGTTGGTAAGTCCTACTGCAGGCATAAGCTTTTGTCCTGGAAAATGTCCCGTGTAGAGTACCGCCTAGGAGTAATTACGATTATGTGTTAGCTGTACCCGATTCACGAAAATTAAATTTTTTTCTGACTCGCACAACAAAACTGTGGAATGAATTGCCGTTGGAGGTTTTTCTGGACCGATACGATATATTTTTTTGAGGGAACCAAACAATTACAATAAAACTAAAAGGATAAAACACAATAACAAATACATTTAAATCAGTGAAGATTCGACAGATAATAATAAACAGACATAAATCTTAATCGAATAAAAGTAATAACAATAATATATAATAATACTAATTCCTCACCAAATAAATAATAATAAATATACTAAATAATAGAAAATTATAAACTAAACTTGAACTACGGCATTAATTAAATTCCTAATTTGTAATTTATACTGATGCAAATTATAATTAAAAATATCTAAATCAAAAAATGAATTACCTATTGTAACCTCTACAAGATCTTAAAACTAAGGAGTTCATTGCATAATATTTCGTTCTTACAAACGGGATAAAAAATAATGCAGGAGATCGTGATCCCGCACGGGGGCATCATATATTTTAACTCTCACTTAAAAGACCGGCAACGGCCGGTGCTGCAGGTGTCTATGGGCGGCGGTAATCATTTATCATCAGGTGATACGTCTGCTCGTTTGCCCTCAAATTCCATAAAGAAATATTGGTATTATACCTATTAATGGACAGAGCGAAAAGAAAGATTGGCAGTTGAAGACATATCACGATACAGTCTGAGTATATAAATGATAAAAATTTGCAATATTTGTTGCGGTTTTTTTTAAGGCAGACGTGTAATTTCCCACATCTCCCCTTATATGTTAGGTCCCCGTGTAACGGGATAAACATTTTGCCATGCACCGGGCACAGTTTGAGGTAAGAGATATTCACAACATACTGACTTATGTGCAGTATGTGTTCAGTTCAATAAACCAATACAACCCGTGGGACTTAGCTGTGTCTGTCGCTGTGCGTTACTCTGACGGTACTATTAGCAACAAAATTATTTTCGCTTTGTATTTTAAATTGTCATGAAATTATTTACATGTTTGGCCGAGTCGTGTGGTAGCGGCTCATTAAAAGAATACTACCAACCCATCTCTTCCGTGGGATGTAGTAAAAGGCGACTAATGGACTTATAACTACACAACATTCTGTAGCTTATACGAGTACGAGCTTATATGGGCCCCGATCCGATGGCACCCAGCAGTGGGACGTATAATATAGGCTGAGGACGATGTTTATCTAACATCATAAACTACAATCTCATGTACATAAACGTGAAATATTTATTTACAGACACTATGATTGGTGCAATAGAAAAAGTTTCTCCCGACACTCCGGAGTCCGGGAACAAACAGCAGAATGCCGTCGAAGACGATGACATCCAACTCACGGATGAAAACCCCAAAAAATCATCAAAAGCAAATGGTAATAAGAAACTCAAATATAAACCTGAAAACACAAAAAAAATAATAAAACCAAAAAAAGTAAAGAAGATCTTCAAAGCTCCTCTTAAAAATGTTAAAGAAAGTGAAACCATTAGCAGTATTCTTATAAAATCTAAAGATATACCGATAACAACCAACGTAGACGTAAATAATAATAGTAATCCAATACCATTACATCCTCATGAGCAAAAAAAAGATAAATTTGTATGTGATACATGTAAAAGTAATTTTATATGTAAGGAAATACTAGCATTACATTTAAAAAAACACGAAATAGGGAAAGCTGTACATAAGATAAATGTCAACAATGGTACCCCTTTAGATAATGATTGTAATGTAAAATCTGTTAAGAATCATAACAGTAAGAAAAGAAATCACCTATGTGGTATCTGCAACAAGACGTTCACACATAATTGTTATTTAAAAAGGCATTTATTGATACACGTTGGAGTGAAGCCTTACAAATGTGATATCTGTAATAAAACCTTCATATTTAATGATAATTTGAAAAAACACTTATTGATACATTCTGGAATCAAACCTTACAAATGTGATATCTGTAATAAAAGTTTTACAGAAAATGGTAGTTTGAAAAGGCATTTATTGATACACGTTGGAGTGAAGCCTTACAAATGTGATATCTGTAATAAAACCTTCATATATAATGGTAATTTGAAAACACACTTATTGATACATTCTGGAATCAAACCTTACAAATGTGATATTTGTGATAAAACTTTCTTATATAATGATAATTTGAAAACACACTTATTGATACATTCTGGAATCAAACCTTACAAATGTGATATCTGTAATAAAACTTTCTTATATAATGGTAATTTGAAAACACACTTATTGATACATTCTGGAATCAAACCTTACAAATGTGATATCTGTAATAAAACTTTTACTCTCAGTCGTTATTTGAAAAACCACATAAAAATACACAAAAAAGTGAAAAATATGTAATATCTGTACTGTACTTATTATAACATGCTAGACTCAAGCACCACAAGTGTGGTATTTGTAATAAAACTATACTCCAAATGGTGCTTAAAAAAACAATTAATATACCTACATCTAATAAATCTGTAGAGGTCGAATGTCTGTACATATAAAGAAAATGCTTAAAACCAAGTCAGGAAGAGGAGGATGAAAGATGGTAAATATTTGTTTCTCTGTCTGTTTGTACGGGCTCATCTCCGAAATGGCTGAATTTCAATGAATTTTTGCATGATGATACCTTATATCCCTGGTCAAAATTATAGATGGTTTAAAAATAAAAACCATACTAACCGCAATCGATAAAATTGCGCAATAGATTTTGATGCTGTTTTATACCTATTATTGATTCAAGAAAAAGGGAATTAATTTGTAGTGCGCTCTACACTCGCCCGCGATACCTGCCGTGAATTCACGCCATGATTCGCGCCGTGAACTTCGCGTTTATATGTCTCTCCACACTCGCGAAACTTCGTAGTCTCGTTTGCGGCTTCAAAGGAAATGGATGACGACGTGGTTGTCGCTGCTGCGGTAACACTTTGTGCTATATCGTATCACAATTACCTATCTATTAAAAATAAGAGACAAATAAAACTGGACATAAGTGAATCCTTTTTATTTCAATACATCCACAGCAATATTTAAAATGGCACTTATCCGTGTCCATGCATCGTGGATCTTATATTTATTTTATTCTTCACATTGATAACACTCAATAAATTTTAATTCAAGTTCGTTATCCCACGTAGAACTCATATTTAAAAAGAAGCTGCCAACTACGCAATAATGCACAACCCCTTGCGACGGTGTCGTCTCACAGCTAGCTAGTGCGAAAAATTTGGAGTGTGGATGCGTTCTTGGCGGTTCGCTTTCGCCGGCGTGAACGAAGCACGAACCCTTTATCGCGGGAAAAAAAACCGACAACGAACGGGTAACAACGCGAAACGTGAACATGAACACGCGAAACTACCGCGAAACCATCCACACACGCGTTTCGCGGCTTTCGTGGTCTTTCGCGCCACGAGTGTAGAGCGCGCATAACATATATGTTATATCATAAAAAAACCTTAAAACCCTTAAATACCTTTTCCTTGTGTGTGTGTGTGTGTGTGTGTGCGAATAGTATTATCGACACAGACATTCTGTAGGTAATTATTATTATTTGGTATCAGAATTGGACCTTTCTAAAGTTTAAAGTTTGCTATAAAAATCTTTGAAATAAAAGATCATAAGTTACCTGACGTTATCTTATTTACAAATACATATTTGTTAAATAAAGTTATAAAGGAAAAGTTTATTTCGTATAAAAGCTTGATTTTGAAACTAAACCTTTCGTTTTTACATACGTCTAAAACCTGGTTGTATATAGACAATGCTTATGAATACTTATTATATAAAGATAGACATTTATTATCATTTACAGTTTTAAAATATTTTTTTAGATTTTAAATGCAATAAGTTTATATAACTTTGATTGCAAATTGATGACGGTTTGATTTTTTTTAAATTGGTATTGTTTTAGTTCGTGTAGTAGGTAGTTAAATAAAAAAAGATATTAAGGTTTTCGATTTCGATTTTATATTATTTCGATGTTATATTATTGGGTTTGTAAGTTCAACGTAAGCACCTAAGCAGATATGCATTGAGTTCTAATTTGTGATAATGAGGCAATTTATGACTTTAAAGGTAGTGTAATATCTGTGTAAGCTCTTATAGTTCTTAAAATAATATGTTAGTATGAATGGACTTCTGAATGTGACTGTACCTTTCTCATGACTAGATTCTTTCATTTTATTTTTTTATGTTTATTTCTTATTTTGCATTGTTTCAATTTTGTTTATTTTGATGGTTAAGTTTTGTTTTCATATTATTATAGTAAATCCAGCGATGTTACTTAATATTTGTTTGTTCTTAATAAATACATATCTTATTATTTCTTATTGCGTTTGTTTCAAATATTGAAAAGACTACGATATTTTAGGCAGCGGTAGCCGAGTTGAGCAAGATGCACTACCTACTCGTTAAAGAGGTCGCGGGTTCGATCACACTGCCTGTACTGTACTGCACTGCGATTAAATAAAAAATACTAAGTACGGTTAATCACAGATTAGAGAGAATACGTCTAAAGACAGTTGATTGCGACTATCGCTTGTTGTGGCCAGTTCGCTTTTTTTATATATGACTGGTAAGCACATGGCCTTCAATAAATTCTATGCCTTCATCTCACCTGATGGTAAGTGACGATAAGGCCGAAGGTTGAAAGGAGCTTCACCTGTATTCCTCAACAACTGAGGAGCTGGCTATCTAAAAGTATGTAGTTTTGTGTAATAACGTTACATGGCGACTATGCGAGGCAAGCGATATTCAAAATTAATTTTATATAGATTTAATTCAAACTCAGTGGTACCTACAGGCGGTGGGATCGAACCCGCGAGTGCCGCGACCTTCGAACGAGTAGTGCCCCGTCCGTCCCAACTCGGCTACATTTCAATAATACACTTGAGAGGCGGACAAGCCACTCGACCTTTAGACGTATTCTCTCTAATCTGTGCACTCGACAACAGAGCCTGTCAAATATGGCTGGATCTTTGGTCTGAAATAAAGAATTATTATTATTAAATGTATATGGTCGTCAAATGAAGATTTTCTTTCTTTCTTAAATGTAAAATACGAATGCATCTCAAAAAAAGGTATGGCTCGTATGGTGGTATGGTCCGGTATGGTATGGTATGGATCTTTGTGTCCAAATGCTTGAAAAAATAAGCTGTGACAGGTGACAAGATTTTTGGCGCCATTAAACTATGGTGGGGTTTTTGGCGGCATTTGACTAATGTCGGACGTGATTTTTATTGCGATGATTGTAACATTGTTTTGGAGTGGATATTGTTACGTAATAAGTAAGTCAATAATGATGAGCAATGTAAAGGATCATTAAAATAATCGTCAAGTGGTGTGAAAAACTATAGGATTTTTATCGTGGTGATCCAGCTCATCGAAGTAACAGCACAGTGTCTGCCATCGATCGTTTGACGCCAAACTTTCCCAAGATGCATTACATTTGCATTTCAATGCAAAAACTGAAGACATAAAAATACCGACGACTTGGCTGTATGGGTTTAGTTTCCTTTGCCTTCCCCATAAGGCAATTTTAGGCTTTAGACATATTTCTCTAGCTGTGGGCAATTTTACAACAACCAACTAGAGTTTGGCGGCATTTGACTATTTTGACTAATGGCGGACGAGATTTTTATTTCAATAATTGTAATATTGTTTCAGAGTGGATATCGTTACGGAAAATCAGTGAAGTTTTGTGTAATAAGTGTCTGCGATGATGTGCAATCTGGAAGATTATCGAAATAAGCGTCAAGTGGTGTGAAAAGTGATGAGTTTTTATCGTGGTAATCCACCTCATCCAAGTAGCACCACAGTGTCTGCCATCGATCATTTGACGCCAAACTCTCCCAAGATGCATCGATATGCATTTGCACTAGCATTTCAATGCAAACTACTGAAGAAATGAAATACTGGAGACTTGGCTGTATGGGCTTCGTTCCCTTTGCTTTCCCTACATGGGAGAATCAAAAAAAAAATACGAGTTTTTGGCGGCATTCAACTATGGCGGACGTGATTCTTATTTCGATGATTGTAATATTGTACGGAGTGGATATTGTTACGTAAAATCAGTGTAGTTTTGTGTAATAAGTGTCTGTGATGATGTGCAATATGGAGAATTATCGAAATAAACGTCAAGTGGTGTGAAAAGTGATGGGTTTTTTATCGTGGTAATCCACCTCATCCAAGTAGCACCACAGTGTCTGCCATCGATCGTTTGACGCCAAACTCTCCCAAGATGCATTGAAATGCATTACACTAGCATTTCAATGCAAACTACTGAAGATATATATATTGCAGACATGGCTGTATGGGCTTCGTTCCCTTTGCCTTCCCTACGGGAGAATTTTACAAAAAAAAAAAAAAATACAACAACCAACACAACAACAACTTGTGTGTCAGTCAGCTTACTGTTGTGCTGGAGTTTTTGGCGGCATTCAACTATGGCGGACGTGATTTTTATTTCGATGATTGTTATATTGTACGAAGTGGATATTGTTACGTAAATTCAGTGTAGTTTTGTGTAATAAGTGTCTGTGATGATGTGCAATATGGAGGATTATCGAAATAAACGTCAAGTGGTGTGAAAAGTGATGAGTTTTTTATCGTGGTAATCCACCTCATCCAAGTAGCACCACAGTGTCTGCCATCGATCGTTTGACGCCAAACTCTCCCAAGATGCATTGAAATGCATTACACTAGCATTTCAATGCAAACTATTGAAGATATATATATTGCAGACATGGCTGTATGGGCTTCGTTCTCTTTGCCTTCCCAACATGGAAGAATTTACAAAAAAAAAAAATTACTGTTGTGCTTTAGTGATTTAGTTTAACCTCAAAAAACACGTGAATTAATTGTTTTACATTGTAAACAAATGTTTAACAACGCACAAAATGCCGAAATTGCACATAGATGAAGTTGTTCCAAAAGAATCTATTTACCCCATGATTGTAAATTTTCAAAATGGCTATGTAACTGAAGAGTTTCAGTCTAAACATTGTGTGTTATTAAAAAATGAGACAAATGATGACAAAGTTATCGCTGCTGAGATTGATGGATTATTATACTCCGGTAAGGAGCAAAAAGAAGACTTGGGAAAGACCCTTTTACTAGCAAGAAACAAAATTACTGGCAAAGTTCGGCTCATTGAGGTGTCTCATGCAGAATTGAAACCCATAATAAAAAATACCTCTGAGAAAACAAATGTAGAACTAGACACAAGTTATTTAGAATTAAGTAGAAAATTTGGTTCTAAAAAACAGAAACAAATAGTAGAACAAAGAGAAAGGTTAAAAGTGAATGTAAAAACAGTCACTGAGCAGATGCATAATGTTACAGTTAATGTCACTGAAGACCAACTAGATGTTTCTTCGTACATTAACACTGAATCCGATGACTTCTACCTCCCACCGATCAATAGAGACGCAGACAGACCTGAAAACGTGTATGAACTGTACAAAATTTTAACAAAAGAACAATATGAACAGATTTACGCAGAGCTCGAGGAACAAGACTATTTTCAAGAAATCCCACAGTGGCTCCAGAATATTGTTGGAAAGAGAAAATTATCCAAAGAACATGCTGTCCTCATTGTATATGCTAGTACATTACTAAAACTCTTCTCTATTTTAGTTCGGGAAATGGCTAAGAAAACATTTATCATTTGTTCTTTATCGCCAACACTAAATGACATTATTCTTAAGAATTTTACCACACTAGTTAATGGTAGACGTAACAGACCAATGCAGTATAAGGATAAAGCATTTTGTCATGCTCTAGTATTCTTGCTACTAATAAATAACTTAAAATGTGACGTAGAGGAAGTGAGTAAAAATACAAAGTATAGTGCAAAAACTCTATTGACAAAGTTCAAGCTCCTTGGTGCTACTATAATTAGTTCGGGCAATAAGAAAACAGCACAATTAAAGTTGCCTTTAAGTGTAGTAACCAGCGGAAGACGGAAAAGTGCCAGATTCTAAGCTTAATAAATATATTTTATTGTATAAACTTTTTTTCATCCATTCACATCATCATCAGACAACTGTCCATTGCTAGACAGGCCTCCCCTAATAAACCCCACCACTCTCGATTTTCAGCCGTTCTCATCCAGCCCACTCCAATCAACCTGCAAATATCATCGTCCCATGTCCTCACAGGGTATCCCGCACTATGTCACGACTACTTGAGAACTTTACAGCCCCAATGGCTGTCAGTTCTACATGTGACCACTACCAATCCAGCGGGCTATGTTGGTGACTAGTTGTCTGTCATCCCTCATACTTAAGGCAAAGCTTTGGCTTCCATCCATCATCAAATACAAAGCTACTTTTGCCATAGTCAGTACTGGGATGGGTGACCAAAACATTGCGGTCTTGAACTCCCCGGCACATTAAGCTGTTGGTCCCGGTTGTCAGCCTACCCCACAAGCCAGCATGTTGGTCTTACGGCCTCTCCTCCATGCTGGAAGAATGTGCCCTGCAGCAGGATGTTGTAAATTTTGGAATAAAAAGTTTGTACTTATTGCTTATGTGGTAAAATAAAGGGTGACTGTACAAATATTCACAGTAAAACACACAAATAAAAAACAAAAATTTATTCCTATAATACTGATTTGATACATCGTTGGATATAAATAATGATGCATTACATATTGATAAACTTATTAAATACCTACCTATCAATATTCTATAAATAAATAAATGTCATAAATTAAGACCTAGTTGGTAATAAATGATGTTTATCTAACGATTACGTATACATAATTTATTACCAACTAGGTATAAGATTAAAAAATAACAAAACTTGCATTTAATATGGAGAAAAAAAATGGTAAATCTACGTTGTGCTATTTTAAAATTATGTCAGTTAAATAGTTGGTCCGGGACACAAAAATAATTTACAACTGCTTTTCTTGCCTAGCATGTCGTAAAAGGCGACTAAGGGCGTATTGGATACTGGGTCTGTGATTGTGTAGGCGATGAGCTAGCCACATGTTACTACTCTCACGATTTTTCATGTGACCAAACCCAATTTTTGTATGGCTAAATGTGGTCTTTAGGAACACAGTGCTCCTTGGACTCTGCCTACCCTTTCGGGGATTACAGGCGTGATTGTATGTATGTAAATAGTTGTGCATAAAATAAAATGTACCGGGGCAGCGATTACCGAGTTGTGGCGGACGACGGCACTACTCAAACAAGAATGTTAGAAATTAAAAAATCTACTATACTAATGTTACGAAATATTGCCGAATTTAACCCCGCCGCCCGCCACCTCTGAGGTCGTATAAAAACATAATCCTCATTCATGCAATGCATGCCTCTATTTCCGGAGGGGTACCTATTATCCCCCACATTTCGCCGTACCGTTCACACAGACCGGCTCGGAGGAGAGCAGATTTTATAACGTTGAAAACAGAGTTTTGAGTGATTGTAGTAAAGTTTATTTTTGCATGTGCACTTTTTTTGTCGTTAAAAATGCTTGAACGCGCTTCGTGAGAAATAATAAGAGGAGCTGACCGGCTCCGATTACGTGTTCTTGCTCGCTCGCGCAGCCGATCGGTTAAATAGTTGGCGGCTCCGCTCCGGCCAATTCCGAGCGTATACGATCTTGTCTGTGTGAAAAGAAAAATGCGAGCCGATGCTCTCCGAGCCGGTCTGTGTGAATGGACCCTTATGTATGGAAATGTATGGAAATCTCGCCAGCGAAGAGTTGCTATGCCCCCCTAAGTCCAATATAACAGGTGCGAGCCACTTGCCAGGCACAGTGAAATGTTTTATCATATTGTATTTTGTAGGTCATATTCATAATTAATAATTTAATTGTAGACAATCATACAAGATAATAGGTATACCTACAATAAATAAAAACATCATCAACTTAATATCACGTAGATTCTTCTCCACTCATTTCAGCTGTACAGAACTCACTCAAAATCATTTTTCCTTTACCAGGATCATAGTTTGCAAGTTTGTATCTTTGAATAGAATACTCTAAACAATTATATGACGCTGCGCAAGTTTCGCATTTGAATATAATCGAATCGCGAGATTGTTTTAAATCTTGATAAACTGTATAATGGAAGTCATCATTAAATTTTTTTATACAGTCATCACATTCTACATTGAAAGAGCGCCTTTGTGATCCGAAACTAGCCAGTTCATCCGCGTCGAAATCCGAATGAAACGTTTTAATGTGTCGCTTCAGTGTTTTTAATGAACTAAAATCTTTGATACACAAGATACAGCGAGGCAATACCTTCTGTTTTACAGTTGGAACAAAATTTACATGACACATTTCTTTATGTTGGACAAAATTGTCCAGACCTCTAAAAAGTAAATTGCACTCCTCACACTTGTAAATCTCGTCTTCAGCCAAATGTTTCGTTTTCAAGTGAATAGTCAAAGCCTGCTTTGAGTTAAACGACACCGAGCAGAGGTCACACGGATATGTGTGCATGTTGAATGAGTGTAGTAATTTCAAATGAATTTTGCAAGACTTTGCGGATTCGAATCGTTTCTGGCAAATATGGCATTGGGGAAACGCTGACGAATGAGGATGTTTGACCCTGACATGTTTTCTTAAGCTCCTCTTCTCTTTAAATAGAGTTTCACATTCAATACACTTGTATCTTTGCACTCCTAAATGAATGTTTTCTATATGTCGCTGTATATTACGCTTAGACTTGAAGTGTTTATCACAATAATCGCATTTCGACCAAGAATCGTTACTATGAACAATTTTTATATGAGACTCCAAGTAGTACTTATTACTGCACACCTTCCCACAGTAATCGCATTCCTTCTCTTCATCCGTTGTATGTTTTAACTTCATATGATGTTTTAACGACCTATCGCTAAAGTAGACTCTGTCGCAATGAGAACATTTAAAACTGCTATTGGTCTTATCAGATATCAAATTCGATTCGGTCTGGGCTTGGGGGTGAAAAATTCTTATGTGGAAGTCTAAACTCGAAATATCTGTAAACAATCTATCGCAATGATGACAAGAATTCGCATTATCTGGTGGAAGACACACTTTCCTGTGTTCTGACATTGTTTCTTTAGTGTAGAATCTATTAAAACACACGTTGCAGGTAGATAAGCTGTATATTTTATCATGGTTTATTCTCATATGAGATTTTAACTCGTAAACACTACTAAATGCTGTGTGACAATACTCGCAGACATAACTCTTACAAGTGTCGTATTTTTGTAACTTTTTCATTAAAGAGTTTTTGCAGTATTTGTAAAATGTGTCAAAGGAATGTCCGGTTTTTATGTGGTTTCGCAGGGTTTTCTCCTCTTCGAATACCCGCGCACATGTATCACAAGGATACTTCTCGGCTTTCTCACTCGCATGATTGTGGTATGATGAAACATGTACTTCCAAATTGCCTCTACCCGCAATCGTTTTCCCACAATGAGTGCAATTGTATTCTTTAAAATCCTCCGAATAATGGCCAGTTTCCATGTGTTCTTTCAGCAACACATCAGTAGAAAAAATGTTCGCGCATATCTCGCATTTAAACTCTCCTTTGGCAAAGTGAAACTTTTGCATATGGCGTTTCCGATTCCTATTATTGGTGTAGACTTTATCGCAATACAAGCATTTTTTTAATCCCTTTTCTATATTATTATGCACAGTTTGGATATGAGTAATCAAAGACTTTTTGCCTTCGAATACTTGCTTACAAATATCACAAGTTAAGTGTCGAACTTTCGGGTTGTGGATTAAGTTGAGATGCCTCTTCAAATTCCTATCAGATGTGAAAGTTTTGGTGCAAAATTGACAACGTATTTCCGGACCGACTTTTAAATAGTGCACTGTAGACATATGGGAGACAATATTCTGTTTTCTTGTGAATACTCTCCCACAAAGATCACATTCTGGGTAAGGCTGGCCAAATCGATTATGCCCTCTTTCGACATGTAATTGAAGACCCGACGGACTGCCAAAGCTTTGGTCGCATATTTCGCAATAACATAAGGAGTTTAGATGGCAGTTCTCTATGTGCGTTTGCAAGTTGTACTTTCTGGTGAAGGTGCGACCGCAATAGTCGCAGATGAAGTCAAGGAGATTCATATACATGTTTTGAGATTATCGATCAGTTCCACGTAATGTCGATTTTACCTGAAAAAATAGAAATATCCTTCATGTATTTGCACTGATGGTGAAAACATGCGCGATTTCTTGCCTGCTCTTCACAGGACACGGCTTTTTAGTATTGATGCGAATGGCACGCCATTACAGTAATAGCTATAGATATTCGACTTTAAGCTCTATCTTTACGCATTAAGAGTGTTGGGTCCGTCAGAGAGCGCTTCCGAAGCCACGTTAACGCGCAGTCTACATTGCCAACGAGCAATGTGGCTTGCGCGTAAACGTGAAGCGAAGCGAAAATAATATAAACTCAGTGAAGCTCGATGAGGTGCTCAGTGGCATAGTGGTTTTAGCTTTCGGTCGAAAACAAAGCTACCTTCGCCATGGCCTGGCCGTGGATTGGTGACCAAAACTTATTCAATCTCATTACTAACATGATCCACCACCATAATCACCATTTACTAACATGGTCCTTATTTGATAACCAGCTAGCAAAATATTGTGAAAAATAAACATAAAAACACAAGATCTGTAATTATGACATAGGTAAGGTAGGTATCAATTATTAATATTATCAAAACCTTCACTCAAATCGTTTCAAATATAAACTTGCAGTCAATGCATGAAGTTAATACAGAGCCCATGCCAATGGAGACTCCAAAGGATCATTATGGGATAATTATTATGCCACTTCACAGGAAACTGAAGGGTTCCCCATCCAGAAAACTTTTCTATTTTTCCCGATGGAAGCATAGCATTTTCAAAAAAACAAATTGGATTTCAAGACTGTAAATATGCTTTTCTAAATAATGTTGATGTATACAATTTAGCTTTATATGAGTACCTCAATTCATATTTAATACTTATTATAGTTTTAATATTTTTACAACAGCAGCTCTCAAATGAGAATTCTAAATTTTAATGGTATTGTGTTCACCCTATCAGGATGGTGGGACTCACTGCTGCTGGGAACAGTTGCATACAGCAGCTCACTTCTACTTGGTGGTTATAATTATCATTAAATTCTGTAACTAACGCTAGAAATAAGCACCAATACAAAAAAAGATATATATATATTAACACCAATAGATGAATATTCAAAAAAATTATAATATGTTATTCATCTTCTTTTAAGTTTGTGGCTTCTCGTTTAAACGAATTCTGCCAGTGTCAAGTAGTTTGAGAACATATACGGTTATAAGAATTGACAAATATTTATGTGCATTATTTTATATTTTTGTTACATCTGCCTACCCCTTCAAGAAAAAGGTGTGATAATATGTATGTATAAAATATTTCGAACTTGGATTAACTTATTGGCAGATAAGTGATAAGTGGTTTCTCCTCAAAAACCTGGTTATTTGTCATTTTCCAAATCTATTTATGTCATCTTTGATGTAAAAACACAAAATATTCATTTACTGTATCGACGCCGCACATTCACTTTGTTTTTAAAGAGCTACATTCATCCTCAGATCAACAGAAGCAGAACAGTTAGATCAATAATGATATAAAAAACCTGGCACAAAATAAGCTATATAATACTATCATAGTTGGATGCTATTACTTATCAATGTTCTTGAATAGCATCTACAAATTATGGTAGTGTAATTACCACAAGTGAACTTACCTTTTAATGTACATCCAGATTTGATAGCAATTCACATTATTTAACAGGAGTTAAAGATCGAGATCCTATTAGATAAGATAGTAGCTCTTGAGACTTTAAAGTTTGTGGCTGAGAATATGTAGTGTGAGATCAAGTCGAGATCCGCCGCTGTTTAATTAAACTAAAGCTAACGAATAAATTGAAGTAAATTCATCTTACACTAAAATAGAACCACAGATTAGAGAGAATGCGTCAGGTCTAAAGAATATAAGAAAGAATAGAACGTCGAACTCGAATTGTCGATTGACAGGCATCTGTCAGCCACAGATTAGAGAGATATGTTTTTTTAAAGTTTTCCCATGTAGGGAAGGCAAAGGGAACTAAGCCATACAGCTAAGTCTTCAATATTTTATTTCTTCAGTAGTTTGCTTTGAAATGCTAGTGTATTGCATTTCAATGCATCTTGGGAGAGTTTGAGATACTTCGATGAGGTTTATTACCACGATAAAAGTCTCATCGTTTTTCACCACATCACTTGAGGGTTATTTCGATGATCTTTAACATTGCTCTTCACAAAACTACACTTTTACGCAAGAAGATCCACTCCAAACAATATTACAATAATTGAAATAAAAATCACGTCCGTGAATGGTTGAATAATACTGAAGACATACTTGACTGTATGGGCTTAGTTCCCTTAGTTCTCTTTAATCTGTGGACATGAAATTACATTACATACTCTTTGGACATATCTCTATATTCTATGATTGAGATTGTTTTGTTTGTTTATTTTTGAGCCGTCTTTCCCATTACAAAATTAATTAGAATTTTTGGAAGACCACAGATTTCTAATACTTATTAATTTTTCATTAAAAAAATATTGTTAAAAGGAATATATAACATTCTCATTCATAAAAATTTATTTCCACAAAGACAAAGACCACAAAAACATAGCCTGTTGTTAAACATTTATGAAAACCCTGAGTTATTTACATGCAGAAACATCAGACGTGCGAAATTCATAATCAAACTGCAAAAAGAAGATAGTTGGAGATTGGTAGTCCACAAAAAGGCCAAAACAAAAAGTGTTTATGTACATTACGATGTAATAAACATATACACTAAAAAAGTATTTTTTCTCTTAAAATGTCATATACATTGGCTTGTAGGATATGCTTATCGTGCGACGTTCGTATGTACTCGATTTCCGATACACCTCTTCAGGAAATTTATGAAAAACTAACAGATTCACCTGTAAGTATCCAATGCTTCTAGTCTGACTGTAATAGAACTAATTCTGGTTTGCCATTCTTTTCTAACAGTATTTTAATGATGTACCATTTTATTGGTAATAAGGCCGCCCTGGCATGGCACGGGTAGATAGGTAAAAATACTTTTTTTTTTAGTATAATATTGCTTATATAAGAATAGTTTAGTTTCCCAACAGTGAACGAATTATTCAAATTAGTTCTGTAGATCCAAAGACTTGAAAAAATTGCCAGTAACTCACTAACATTACCTCTAAAGTATTAGTATAAATAATATAAAGTGTCACACCTGAAAATGTGTAACTAGGTCAGAAAACAAGACTTATTGTTTCTCTATCAATTTTGTTTGCGAGCGCTGGTGTTCATGGTGATCACCAAGAGGTTAAGCAGACCTCAACTAATAATGATATATCTTAATAACTAAATAGCTTGTAAAAATTTCTCCATGAACTCATTCAACTATCTCAACTAAAACCTTCAAGAAAAGAGTCCACTTAA
The DNA here is from genome assembly GCA_910589355.1 of Parapoynx stratiotata. Lineage (NCBI taxonomy): Eukaryota > Metazoa > Arthropoda > Insecta > Lepidoptera > Crambidae > Parapoynx > Parapoynx stratiotata. The sequence goes on along the minus strand of OU342476.1, from coordinate 1,558,181 downwards.
AAGGCCGGCAACGCACTTGTGACCCCAGGGGTGTCCATGGGTGGCGGTAGTTGCTTAACATCAGGTGACCCGTCTGCTCACTTGCCCTCTATCTCATAAAATAAGTCTCAATTTTGCATATCTGTATGTAAGATGTTTAGAACAATTTCAACATTGACTAGATGAAACATACGCAAATTACTTAACAGAAACCAGAGGGTTTTATATACTTGTTCCCAGCCATCATATGCACCTATTCGAGCAAAATGGCCGTCACAGATAAAGGGTTATGATATGACTCTACACTTCACACTTCCAAGGACAGGTCTTAATCAACTTTAAGTAGGGTTACCACAATACAACTCTTCCATTTTCCAATATCTCTCTGATAAAAAGACACACAGAGATTTTGCTTCTCATATCAAAGATAACTGGGTTTTGATCCGGTTCACATTCACTACTGAAGTGGAGTTTTCTGAAAGTTGAGGATTAATATCTTATAGAATGTTTTTATTTCAATATTAATGCATGGGGGAAAAAGTTATGTGCTTCAATTCATTGGTATTTTTAAATAGAAACTTTGAATAAAGTTGTTTTGCAAGAAAAAAACAATCCCATGCCTTTGAAGAAGTATTAACGGTATTTATTTTTTTTTAGCTGCTAGTTTTGTTAGTGGATACCTTTCACCCATAAATCCATTGCCTCTTTGAATTTCTGCTCATTCTGAGTCCATCTGCAGAACAAAACACATAATAATTCTTAAATTAATTACAGCTTCACACAGAAAACGAGCACCCTCAAGTTGTTTGCTACATCTGTTACTATCAACTGAAGAAATGTCAAAAATTAATCAGCAAATCAGTCAAGTCAAATCAGATATTACTGCAGTTGTACAGTACTGGTTTAGAGGTACGTACACATAGTTTATATGCAAATGTTTTAAATTATTTCCTCATGAGTTGTCCGCCTCTCATTATAAAGTGATTTGTTACTATCAAACAAGCAGATTTGTGACCCACTTTGACACCTAAATTTAAATGCTATGGCAAAATGACATTATGGTGTGGGTCATATTTAAAAAAAATGTGCAGTAAAATAACCTTAATATTAATTAAAATATATCTACTAAAACTTGAAATAAACTACTACATAATTTCAAAAATAATTATTGATTAAGTTACTATAAGTAATCACATGTATTTATAGTGTCAACAAAAAGATTGACTATTTTAATAATTTGTCGGTTCAAGTGTGCGTCTATAATGTGTACAATAAATTGAGTAATAAATAAATAAAATTTCAGATTACCAAAAACTCCCTAGATATGATTCACAAACAATACCATGTATCATGGCCACTGACTGTCTCACCGATGGAAACCATAACATCTTTACAAGGAGACTCTGAAGATATACCGGTCAAACTGGAGGTTGTGAAACATGAAGAACATCCGACATTGGAGATTGAACACAAGGGTAATATAAATAATAACGAATTTTCTTTTTACAGTGAAATCTATTTGACTGGTTCACCTTATCTTCAACTGTCAGTTCATGGGTTAGTTTCAGAAAGTCTTGCCCTGTCTCACTCCGATACGTCGCCATAATCAACCATTTCGCAAGACTAGCTAACATCATAAACAACAGCATTTCTTCTAAGAGTTTTATCATGACTCAATACATAAATTAAAAATGCCCCGATTGCTGATAAACTGAGAGAAAAACGACATTCTTGGTATGGACATGTAATGAGGAGAGAGAATGATCATGTCACCAGGAAAGTTATGGATTCATTGGATGAGCGCGCGGGGAGAGGAAGACTCAAAAAAAAGATGGATTGTGTGAATGATGATATGATGAGGATGGGAGAAGTGTTGACTTGACGAGTGATAGAAGAGAGTGGAAGAAGAAGACATGTTGCGCCGACCCCAATAGAATGGGGAACAGGGCAGGTCAAAGAAGACGTCACAGAAGACGTTAAAAAGTTGATACCTTTTGTTCAATACGAATCGTTATACTTCCGTTATCTGTGTAAATGTATACACGTATATACGATGACGCTTTTGCCAGCGCGTACTAAATGGTTTAGGGAATCATCCAGAGTATGGTATTCTCTACCGGCACACGTGTTCCCTCCTTCCTACAGCATGGGTTTCTTCAAGAGGCGTGAAAAGGCATCTTATGATCCAGCGAGGAGGTCGCTAGGCCTGCATCCTTAGGTGCTGCCCTCGCATCCTTCGCAAACGGACTTAGCTACTGCTTACTACAGGTGGTGTTGAGTCATTTGCTGGGCTGATTATAAAAAAAACCTGCGGTGAGCAAGATGTGATCAATTGAAGTGTTTCAGGTCTATCTCCATTGGACGAGCCTGCCCACGATACGACCGACTCCGAAGACGATATACCGTTACGTGCAATAAGTTTTAAGCAAGACAGTAAGATGGTTAGAAAGAAACTGAAAACTGAAAAGAGAGAGACTAAGCCGTCAAAAATCGCACGTAAGTTAGTATCCTCTGCTTAACACAAACACAAAGGTCAAACAGATAATAATAAACAATATTAAATATCTTCAGACAACTTATCAACTAGCCCCATTTTAAGCAACAATTTTTTTTTTCAATTTATTTTAGGGGAACAAACAGTTGACAATACTTATTTTCTAAATTAAAAACTATTTCATGCACCAATAAAGCCTCCACTTTAAAATTTTAATAAATTAATGAGAACACTTGATAGAAAATGTACGATTAAATCAAAAAATAACACAAAACTCTAATTAGACAATACGACTAAATTCCAGAATCTAAAATTGATTAATGAGAAAGTGTGTTCAGTTTTTAATGAAATAAAAACTATTGAAAAGTGGCTAGGGTTTGGCAGCCACATCACGCAAAGCCCGTTTATACGCACCCATCGTTAGGTTGAACATATTATTGTCACTGTACAATTGATTATAGTTTTGACAGATGCGTAGTCAATGCTGCTTATGTTACGGATAATAGATGACGGATAAATATATTCAATAGATACAGTTATATCCAGAATTTATTCAATAAATAAATAAACATCCACGACGTGAGAACAAATGCCTGTATTCATCACACAAACATCCGACCCCACGAGAATCGAACCCAGAGACTCCAGCGACGCCTTGAGACCGTTTTTACCCTTTGGGTACGGAACCCTTAAAAATAGACCTGAAAATAATCTTATTATATTTATTTTAGGTGTAATCCCGGACGCAAAAGAGATTATCCTCACCAAAGAAGAACAGGTACAGCAAATGGTGGAGAGATCAAAGTCGCACAATTATTTGAATTCTCCATACAAATGCGAGCTGTGTTTCAAAGGTTTTGTGGATACTAAGGCGTTTGAGAATCACCAGGAGAAACATAGCGAGGTATTATTATATTGGGTCCTTACCTATGAAATTGGTGTTTTTATTCTGTCTTAGCAATTTGTCCGTAACTATTAAGTTTCAGAACATTCTTATAAAATAATTGCCTCTTCTAGAAATAGACCATATATTTGAGCTCGTATTATTTAATTTGATAATTTTTTGTAAGTTTAATTGTGTTAAAATTAGACACAAAGACAATTATTTTTAACTGCCTCCCGAATACATCATTTGATTTGCATTAACATAAAAACGATGAATAATTTTTATCAAGTGTGTTCACACACATATTGCTAAAGCTTGTCTAATGATACATGCCAAATATTATTATCTCTGGATTCGGCGTTGTGAAGAAAACTGATAAAATGTTAGTATGTAAAATGCAGACATCCCCAAAATCTCCATACAAAACACCAATTTCATAGGTAAGGACCTAATATTAACATTATTTTGTTGTAATTTAACATAGACGTAGTAATAGAATATAATTAAATATTCATTTGGTACGGTCGGCCAAGAAAGTGGTGTACCACCCTAAGGCTAAGCGTCGTTTGCAGTCTCAGAGTAAACAGAACTGGAGTAGCCTTTGTCTAACATTCCCCTCTGCCAAATGCACAAGCATCGGATGCTTGCACGTTTAATAAAACTAGTTGAGCCGCCATTTTGACAGCCATAACATTGTAAACGTTGCGGCGAACAGAGCTCCCGCAAAAATGCCTGCCTGTGCTGTTTTTTGTTGTAAAAATAAATAGAAAACATCGAGTACGCTAAAAGATGGTGTCACCTTTTATTTGTAATTATAATTTTTAAGATTTCATGATTATTTACTTCATTATTTCATGTTTTAGAATTCTACGATTTCAAATTTCGAGCGCTAGTCTCGTGGGGAGTGCGGCTGTGACGTTGTCAAAACGAACACCCCACGTGACTATTTTAAGCGTGTGTGTGCGTGAAATTTAAATTTGTGTGTCGAATTATGCATGTGTGCATTTGTAAAAACGGCTGGCTTTGAGTGTAGTGGTAACCTCACCCCCCGCAAGAAATGGCGGAAAAAAATGTTTGAGAAATTGACTAATGGCTACTCCAGTTCTGTTTACTCTGAGCTTGCAGTTTATAGTGCAATAAAGATTTGTTTTGCTTGCACCTTGATCTGACAACATTGCTATCTTATTTCATGTCCTATTTTTTTTAATTATAAAGGTTAAAATGTTGTGCACTTTTATGTGACCTATGACGTATGAATACTTATGAATTAGGTTTACGTCATTACTATGCATCTCTTTCCAATAATATTGGAAAACAATAACATAATTATTATGTTTATTATGAACCTTGTTGTAATTTTCGATGACTAGCAAACTAAATCAAAAGTGGTACACCTCATTCTTGGCCGACCGTACCAAGTTAAAACAATTGGATTCGCATCTAACATTATCGTCCTCAGCCTACATACATCCCACTGCTGGGCACTGGCCTTCCTCATGGAGAAACACATGAGGATTATGGGCCGTAACGTTCACTGATTGATTTTTGATTAATTGGTTTTATTTATCTGTTTTTAATAATGAATAAAAATCAATTTCAATCCATCCATCGCTTCTTTAGTCTTCCTTAGGTCCATCCACACTTATCATTCTTCTTCACATTCTTCTTTTATGTTTTCTCGACCCTGTTACATGGGGACCTAACATCTGGCGAAATGTGGGTGTTTAACACCTCTGCCTACCCCTTCGGGAAAAGAAACGTGATGATATATTGTTATTGAGTGCTTTGTTTCGCAGCGCAGCGGTCAGTTCTCGTGTAACATATGCCAAATGCGCTACCGATCAGCGCGTCTTGTGCGCACGCACGCCGCCGCCGCGCACGCCAGGAGATATCTGTGCAACAAGTGCGGACACCGCTCACACACTGCGTGAGTATACGACACGCACACACACACACACACACATGCGCGCGCGCGCGAGGATATATCTGTGTAATAAGTGGACACCGCTCCCATACTGTGTGAGTATACGACACGCGCACACACACACACGCACACACGCTCACACACACACACACACACACGAGGAGATATCTGATATCTGTGTAATAAGTGTGGACACCGCTCCCACACTGCGTGAGTATATGACACACACGCGCACACACAAACGGCCGAATTATTCGGTTTTTGTATCGAATGACAACCTCCATGGTCGAGTGGTCTGTTCGCCGGTCTCAAGGCGTCGCCATCTCGAGAGGTTCTGGGTTCCATCCCCGGTGGGGGCAAATGTTTGTGTGAACAGGCATTTGTTCTCCAGTCTTGGGTGTTTATATATGTATGTTATATTCTGAATATTTATATGTATTTATCTATTAAATTTATTTGTCCGTCATCTGGTATCCATAACAGAGGCATTAGATGTTTAAATTTATTAATTTATTTATTTAATATATTCGGTTATATTTTCTTAGCTAGATGACCAGATATAGAACAAGAAGACATTACTTTTTCTGTAAGATTTATGTAACTCATGTCAACATAATGATTTCACAGGCTAGTGGTAGTTCAGTATAGTCAACTTATATTTTAACATCGCCTGTAGTGACACGGAACGTACATGTTGTCTAAGTTGTTTCCGTGGCTGAGCAAAGTTATTGTAAACCGAATGATTCGGCCGAATATCCGGTTCGGTAAAGGTTAAACCGAATAATATTCGGTTATACGAAACCACTATTCTTGCATCTCTAAAAAAATTTATTTCTGAAGGTCTAGCACGGGCTGGAGAGAAAAAGTCCTCAGAGACATAAATCGTCATTGCCTCTCGCTTCTTCGTTCGCGCGGAAGCGAGAGGCAATGAGTAATTTTGTCTCCGGGGACTTTTTCTCTCCGGCCCGTGCTAGGCCTGCTGGTGTTGGTGAGAAAAGTGCAGAAAGAAGAAGACTATAAGTCCATTTAAAAATGTATTTTTTTAAATATTGGGTCCTTACGTATGAAATTGGTGTTTTTATTCTGTCTTAGTATTTTGTCTGTAACTATAAAGATTCAGAGTATTCCAAAAAAATAATTACCTCGTCTAAAAATAGACTATATTTTTGAGCTCTTTTGATTTGTTTTCATAATTTCTTGTAAGTTTAATTGTGTTAAAATTGGACACGGACACGACTCTTTTTAAGTGCCTCCCGAATACATCATTTTATTTGCATTCACTTAAAAACGATAAATAATTTTTATGAAGTGTGATATTACACATATTGCTAAAGCTTGTCTAATGATACATGCCAAATATTATTATCTCTGGATTTGTCGTTGTGAAGAAAACTGAAATAATTTTAGTATGGAAAATGCAGAATTCCCCAAAATCTCCATACAAAACATCAATTTCATAGGTAAGGACCTAATAACAACATTCAGTTTTATCTATTAGGAACCAAGCTCGGGATCACGAAAAATGGCACAGTGGGTATACTTACGAGTGTCAACTGTGTGGACAGAAATTTAGGTGAGTTAATTTTTTTTGAGTGAGTAAATTTTTGATGGTAATTGGTCACCGCCCCCATAGACATCTACAACACCGGAGGAGCTACAGGTGCGTTACCGACCCTTAAGGAGGGGGAATTACACTCTTCTTGAATATCACGAAATTATAGCACATATATCATACGTTTTCGCCATATTTTAACCTACTGGTCAACTTGACCGCGAATCAAAAACTGACCCTATACTTCATCCAAATCCGATGACGAATAAATGTTAACAAACCAAGTTTAGGGTCATCACAACTTAGTTTACGAAAAAATTGCTAAATCTTGTATTTCCGACCCGATTACTGCACATAATTTCACAATTGTTTCTATAATAATTAATTCTCTACCTTATATCACTAGAAACACTCACAAAACCTCAATACTTTTGAAATAAAATAAGAAATGAAGATAAAATCTAAATTATTTTTACCTCACAGCCCTATAAGAACACAACCTTGACAAAATTCAGATGTCGTAAACATTTTTGCACTTTTAAACTAATCTTCCAATTGCAATCGACTCTAACTTTCCCTCGTGTTCCTATGCCGTAAGAACTTTTAAAATCAGTTGCGTATTCATTATTTATTTTACCCGACCACGAATGAAAGTACTACGTTCCGTTTTATGCTATAACGCGACACAATTATTGTTTTAAAGCTTTTTCTTGTGATATCTTAGAAGCGATTATAATTAATGCTAATAAATTAAATTCTTAAACAGTTAATTAATTCAAATTAAATTGCTTTATTTATATTTTCTTATAATACAGTAAGATAGTAAATATTTTTTTAATGCGCCTGATAGAAAAAGGTTATTAACATATGCCTGTCAGTGGTTGCTAGGCAACGCTTTGTTATTAAACATTCGTCATCGGATTTGGATGAAGTATAGTGGAAGCAAGAACATTTAGCAAAAACTTTTGTCTGTTTGACATTTCCATAATAATATCCTCTCTTTCTATCCATTGTGGGTAAAAATATCAAAATATCGTAAATCGTTATTTTTGTATGTGTTTTAATATGTGTCGTTGTTAGAATACTATTTGTTTTACAATCAAAACACAGTGTTCCCTTTAAACTACAAATTCGAAGAAATTGATGTAAAACTGGTGAATTAAAAAGTTGACAACCCTATTCACGTTTGTTTACATCTTGTCGTTCTTAAGTTTGGACAGAGTATAGTCACGTATTTTGTTTCCTAATCCATTATATTCATTAGAGATCAGACATTCGGTGCTTATTTACCTAAAGCTAAGAGAGAATTAATGAATATTTTTTAATCTAAACATAAAATAAAACTGTTGAGGTTGAAAGTCTTAAAACCAATTCAGCGAGATGTTTAAAGAGGGAAAATGCCAAAAAATGTTTTTTTTGTTTCTCAGTCTGTTTGTATGGGCTAGTCTCCGAAATGGCTGGAACATCTTAAATACTTTTTATTCCGGAAAATTAAAGGGTTCCCGTGGGATAGTTAAAAAACCAGTAACGATGAAGTCGCGAGCAACAGCTAGTTTTTACTAAAAGTATTTTAAGCCGATTCCATAACATGTTAGCCAAAAATCTAGTTTATTTAAATATGCATTCGAATATCCGTTCTCTATAATAATCATAAAACTGCGGTGGTCATGATAAGGGGTTGGTCAAGATACTCTAATATTGCTTCACAGGAAACCGACATCGTATCTAACTCATATGCGTAAGCGCCACCCCACGGAGCATATATGTAATATATGCGGAGAGAGCTATGTCAGCAGACACGGGCTCACCATGCACAAGAGGAAGGCGCATAATAAGGAAATGGAGGTAGGACATACAATTATTAATGCTATCTTTTCGGTACTTAAAAAAATCTAATTATTTAATCAGTAGCTTTTGCCAGCGTAGAAAAGTTACCTTGAATTAGTGTGATGGTATGTAGCCTATAGCCTTCCTCAATAAATAGGCTATTCAACACTGAAAGATTTTTTCAAATAGGCTAGTTGACTCATATCAAAAGTAATGAAAATAATGTGTCATTCGCATAGTATTTAGTACAAGGATTCCTGTAGAAATTAAATTTAAATATGTTTTACTTTTACTTTTTTTTCATCTGCCGAAAACGCTATCCACCATGTTCGTGAAATTAGTTGAGTAACGCTTCATGTAAACAATTACTACGCATGGTCAAAATCCGTTAAACGCAAGTCGCAACCAATCAAGCATAAGTGTCGGCTACGTCACGCATGCGTATTGAATTGTTTACAATAATCGTGACGCTAGGGCACAGATTATTCATAGTGCATCAGGACCGAAGGCGTTTTTGACATTTAAGCAAAAACGTTATTTATAATTTAAAATTTATTGTGTTATAGGCTTCAAAAAAAATTGTATTATATTCTATGGTGATGGCTATCAGTAATTAATCATTTGGGGCCAATAAAAAAGGGGTCAACTGGCCTATTCAATGTAATTTATTTCCGGCAATCTTCTACAGAGTGGAAGATTCTCAAAAATTTTCCTTTGTTTGTTTTTCAGACTGACAGCAACAAAACTCCAAGTCAGTACTGTGCGGAATGTAATATACATTTTGTGTCTATAGAGGCGTGGACGAAACACGTCATGACGTCTTTGAAGCACACGCTGGCGACTGACGCAAGGTATGATTAATACTACTTATAATAATACTACTATTAATAATACTACATTGTTCTACAAGGGTTGAAAGTAACTTATTTAGTCCGGAGACGGAGTTTGGCTAATAAAGGTCGAGGGGCTAAATAAGTTTCGCCCGAGGTAAACACCGCTTTTCATTATGAATACGAGGAAAGTAAAAATAAAAAGATAATAAATAGACAAATAATATTCAGCGAGCAGCACAATAAACCATTTAACTATACATATAATTATTCTGTAGAGGTCGAATGTATGTACATAGAAAAAAAAATGCTTAAAACCAAGTCAGGGTAGTCTCTGCATGTTGCTCAGGCAGTATATCGGGGAGTTTTAGTGGGTAGTGCCGATATGGCAGGTGAGTCCCACACACTAGCCACGGTCCGTAAATGGATTTCTCCTCGTAAAAAAAAAGGTAGTCTCTGCCTTGTACGGGCTAATCTCCAAATGGCTGGACCGATTTCAATGAAATTTTGCATGGTGACACCTTATATCCCTGGTCAACATCTTTGATCCTTTTTACTGCGGAAAATTGAGGGGCTCCCGTGGGATAGTTCTTCCGCGTGGGATAGTTACTTTGAGATATAATGTGAAGGTATAGTAGCCTATTGCCTTCCTCTATTAGGTCCTTACCTATGAAATTGGTGTTTTTATTCTGTCTTAGTATTTTGTCTGCAACTATTAAGATTCAGAGTATTCCTAAAAAATAATTACCTCGTCTAAAAATAGACTATATTTTTGAGCTATTTTGATTTGTTTTGATAATTTGTTGTAAATTTAATTGTGTTAAAATTGGACACAGAGACAATTACTTTTAACTGCCTCCCGTATACATAAATTTATTTGCATTCACTTAAAAACGATGAATAATTTTTATGAAGTGTGATATTACATATATTACTAAAGCTTGTCTAATGGATGATACATGCCAAATATTATTCTGCCAAAAATATCTCTGGATTTGTCGTTGTGAAGAAAACTGATAAAATGTTAGTATGGAAAATGCAGAATTCCCCAAAATCTTCATACAAAACACCAATTTCATAGGTAAGGACCAACACAAAAAGACTAAATTAAAAAAAATTGACTATTCAACACTGAAAGATTTTTTCAAATTAGAACAGTAGCCTCAATTGGTGGGATTGAAACTCCTACTCTTTTATTAGAAGCAAAGTTCGTGGCGTTGTCCTTCCTTTATCTGGGAGGCGTTATTTAAAAATTTTAACATTTAACCGCATGGCACCAGCTCCCATGGCAATATCGGGATAAAAGGTAGCCTCTATGTCCTTTCTCAGGCTCTAAAATATCTGTCTACCAAATGTCGGTTAAATCGGTTCAGTAGTATTGACGTGAAAGTGAGACAGACAAGAGTTACTTTCGCATTTATAATATTAACTAGCTGTTGCCCACGACTTCGTCCGCGGTAACTATGGTTTTTTAACTATCCCACGGGAACCCTTTAATTTTCTCTCAAAGTCTCAGCCCGATCGGTTTAAAATTGACAAAGTTTCATACAAACTTTCATACCCTATTTTATCCCCTTGGGGGTGGAATTAATCAAAATCCTTTCATAGCAGATGCTTACGTCATAACATCTACCTGCATGCCAAATTTCAGTCCGATCCGTCCAGTGGTTTGGGCTGTGCGTTGATAGATCACTATGTCAGTCAGTCACCTTTGAGTTATATATATAGATATAGATGATTTTGACTTTCAGAAGTACCTGCCTCATTTGTGGCGAAGAGGTCCAGTCCGGTTCCTTGCAGACGCATTTAAAACAACACGACGACGTAATCCGGGCCACTAAGTCCCAGAAGCGGCCCAAATTGAACCTGGTCAAAGTTGCTTGCGATTTGGTAAGTAAAGTCTAGCATTAGGCAACATTTGTTGATAACTGTTAACGATTTTGATTAGAGATGCGCCGAATAGTGGTTTCGCCGAATAACCGAATACCGAATATTATTCGGTTTAACCTTTACCGAACCGGATATTCGGCCGAATTATTCGGTTTACAATTACTTGGCTTACACTCAGTTGCACAAAGATTTTTTAAGGACGACATTTGTTAATGAGACATTAAAACTTTAAAGTTCATTAAATTTAAGGTTGTCACACAAAACAGTTCTAGCTAATGTCTCTTTAGCATTGACAGGGTGCTAATGTCGTTTTGTGCAACGTAAAACTACGCTAAGGTGTTCTTTTGACACTTCAATAAATAAATTTAATGCAGCATGAGTGATAATGCTGACATTAAATTTTAAGTTCGTTTCTGCAACTGGGTGTCAGCCACGGAAAAAACTTAGACAACATGTACGTTTCGTGTCACTACAGGCGATGTTAAAATATAAGTTGACTATACTGAACTACCAATAGCCTATGTTGACATGAGTAACATAAATCTTACATAAGTTATGTCTTTTTGTTTTATACCCGGTCATCTAGCTAAGAAAATACAACCGAATATATTCGGCACAAAAAGGGTATCATTCGGCCGAATACAAATTGTGGAAATGATGCCGAATACGCCGAATACCGAATATTCGGCGCATCTCTAATAATAATGTTTATTTATTTCAGTGCGGCCTAGAGTTTGTCAACCGCTCGAAGCTACACGCTCACGTCAAGAGAATACATTTGGGGAAGAAATATGATAAGAATATAGTGTGCGAAGTTTGCGGGAAGAAGTGCACGGTGAGTTGACAATCACACGATTACCCGTGGGTGAAGCGAGCTGATCGCAATGAAAAATAGGGAGTTATTTCTCTTCTTCTTAGTCGGTATCTTCATTACTGAAGGTCGTGTCTAGCTTGAAGTGTTAGGGAGGGAGTTGTTGGGAGGGAGGGGGTTTGTTAGGGAGTTATTTAAACGGTTAGCAAAATATTCGAATTTTGGTCAGCAAAAAAAATACAATTGATCAGCTAAAATTCAATTCAATTCAATTTTATTCTATTCTATTCTAAAATAACTAATTGGTAAGCAACTTATGGGCAGCAAATATTTCTAATTTGTCAGTCTGCTGTTATACCGCAAAAAATACAGTCCACTAAAAATCAGCTATCGAAGGGAAAAAGAATCCAGCAATATGTATAGACTAGATGCCCGCGAATTTGTCCGCGGTTACTGGTTTTTTAACTATCCCACGGGAACCCTTTAATTTTCTAAGATGTTGACTAGGGATATAAGGAATCATCATGCAAAATTTCATTTAAATCGGTCCAGTCATTTCGGAGATTAGCCCGTACAAACAGACAGAGAAAGAAAAAATTAAAAATTTTTTTTTTTTGGTATTTTCCCGCTTTTTACATCCCCCTGACTTGGTTTTAAGCTTTTTTTCTCTATACAGACATTCGACCTCTACAGTTTTATTATATGTTTAGATTTTTAAATATTAAGATTTAAATGTTGCTTTAGCCAGTTTCTGTGTAGCTTATTATAATAAAGATCTTTTGAAATTGAATTGAAAATAACAAAAAAAAGTGAAAAGTAAAAATAAACCTTATTGCAATGATTCAAAACACTGTTTTAAACCCCTTATAATAGGCCTTTACCTATGAAATTGGTGTTTTATATGGAGATTTCGGGGAAGTCTGCATTTTCCATACTAAAATTTTTTTCAGATTAATTTCCTATACAACGACAAATCCAGAGATAAAAATGTTTGGCATGTATCATTAGACAAGCTTTAGCAATATGTGTGATATCACTTCATAAAAATTATTTATCGTTTTTAAGTGAATACAAATCGAATGATGTATTCGGGAGGCACTTAAAAAGAGTTGTCTTCGTTTCTAATTGTAACAGAATTAAACATACAACAAATTATCAAAAGAGCTCAAAATATGGTCTATTTAAGAGGAGGTGATTATTTTTTAAGAATATTCTGAAACTCAATAGTTACAGACAAAATACTAAGAGAGAAAAAAACAGCAATTCCGTAGGTACAGACCTGTTATTTAGGTGGTTCTTTAGTAATGTATGTTCTTTAGTCATATTCTCATTAAAATAATACTACCAACCCATGTCTTCCCTTGGGTGTCGTAAAAGGCGACTAATGGACTTATAACTGCACAGCATCCAATTGCTTATAGCGGCGACGGCTCACCGACTGTCACGCTGAGTGCAGTCACTGCTTGATGAAGTGCGGACTATGGCAGTGGACTGCTTCTGCGGTGCTTTAGCCTAGGCTCTGACTAACCCTTAGGGGATAATAGTCGTGGTAATATGTATGTATTTTGTATATATTCTCAGTCAAACGCCTCCCTCAAATACCACCAACGCACGCACACCGGCGAGCGTCCGTTCGCCTGCAGCCAATGCCCCAAGCGTTTCTCGGACCGCAACCAGCTCACCATACACGGCAGGACGCACAGCGGCGTGCGGCCGTACGCTTGCCGCGCGTGCGACAAGCGGTTCACGCAGCGGCCGGCGCTCAACCGCCACTGTAGAGTATGTAACCTTTCGTATTTTTTTTTGTAATATTCTCCCATGCTGGGAAGGCAAAGGGAACGGAGCCCATACAGCCAAGTCTTCAGTATACATTTCTTCAGTAGTTTGCATTGAAATGCTAGTGTAATTCATTTCAATGCATCTTGGGAGAGTTTGGCGTCAAACGATCGATGGCAGACACTGTGGTGCTACTTGGATGAGGTGGATTACCACGATAAAAAACTCATCATTTTTCACACCACTTGACGTTTATTTCGATAATCCTTCACATTGCACATCATCACAGACACTTATTACACAAAACTACACTGATTTTACGTAACAATATCCACTCCGTACAATATTACAATCATCGAAATAAAAAATCACGACCGCCATAGTTGAGCTCCGCCAAAAAACCCTTTTTTTTTTGGGTAAAAAAAAACAGTAACATAATAAAGCTTACATACAATGTGGTAGTATTAAACACAATAATAATGTTATTAATTGTTATGTGGACGTCCGTCCACTAGAGTGAGAGGAAGACCAAAGAAGCGATGGATTGAATGCGTCAAGAATGATATGAGAATAAAAGAAGTGGATGCTGAGCTGACGAGTGACAGAGGAGAATGGAAGAAGAAGACATATGCCGACCACACCTAGAGTGGGAAAAGGGCAAGAAGAAGAAGATTAATTGTTTGTTGTTGTGTTTGTAATTGTTGTAATTTGTTGTTTTTTTCGTAATTTAATTGTAATCGTTAGTTGTTATGTTGTTAATGGGCTATTGGCCTCATCTCACCTGATGGTAAGTGACGAAGGCCGAAGGCCGAAACTTCACGTGTATTCCTCAACAACTGAGGATCTGGCTATCTTACCTCTGATTGCCGGAACACAATATATCTTACCTCTGATTGCCGGAACTTATAACATTGTTATTATGGCGACAATAGGAAAGATGGTGGTAGCTAGCCAGGCGGACTTAGAAGCCACCAACCAAACCGAGCAGAAAAACCCCTGTGGGTAATCGAACCCCGGACCTCCTGATCTGCTCCCGGTAGTGTCAACCACTAGACCAGAGAGGCGGTTAAATTATTTTTTTAGATTTATGTTTATTTACTTAGAGGATGTCCCTTGAGGCATCTTAGAGTATGTGTGTATCCAAGGAAATTGACAAGTTATCAGTCCGATTCCGTTGCAACTAACTAAACAAATTGGGTATCTGTCCCTCTCTAACTTTATGGAGAAGAGAAGGTTGATACACAATTTAGTTGAGTTAAGAGTTTCACAAACCATAAGTAAAGTTCTGATTAAGCTTCTTAAAACATATCTGCTAAGTAATCACCCATCTTGCGTTTCACAATCTCTGAGTAAGGCTAATCACCACATTATCTGTGAAACTGTGTGATTATCTGTGTAATTAAGAAGTAAATTATCTGTCAAGTAACTAATTATGACTTTTCTTAACGATTGTGAAACAGGCCCTTCATAGTTTGACAACGGAATCGGCCCTATTATCGTTTTAGTTGAAGTGTTAAAAATAAGTATACTGTGGCAACTTTTTTCATATAGGTACCTACTGTTATAATAACTTATCTTTTTTATTTCAGTAACAATTTTTGTTTCACAATAAATCTAAGTAAAAAAAATATATATCTGTAGTTTTTGTAACGGAATATGTCGGTATTTGATATTTGCATATGTTTTTGAAAATGTATAATAATAAATGCGTGGTCGCCACATATCTTTGAATCTTAATATCGTTGGCAGTAAACCACCAAACCACCAAAAGTCGGAAATAAACCACCAGAAAATATTTTAGACCAAGACCAAGCATTTATTGCTCAGTAGTATTTTGTTAGAATTATAAATTTATATTTTTAAAATTTTTTTGTACATATGTTTTTTTTTGCCTTAAAGGTGCACACCGGAGCTAAGCCCTATGACTGCCAGTTTTGCTCGAAGAACTTCAGCCAGTCTAATTCACTGAAGATCCACGTCAACACAGTCCACCTGAAGCTACCGCCGCGGAAGAAAACTCAGACTACCGCCGACGACGACAAAATACAGCTGGCTCAAGCCGCGCTTAGTTAAGGTCACAGATTACAGAGATATGTCAGGTTTAACTCTTTTGTTTTTCTTAAATTCTCCCATGTAGGGAAGGCAAAGGGAACGAAGCCCAAACAGTCAAGTCTTCAGTATTTTATTTCTTCAGTATTTGCATTTAAATGAAGTGAAAGTTATTTTGTTTTTGCCATTCATAAGAGTATGTAAATACCAAAACTGAATAAATTATTTGACTTTGACTTTGAGTGTAATACATTTCAAAGCGTCTTGGGAGAGTTTGGCGTCAAACGATCGATGGCAGACACTGTGGTGTTACTTCGATGAGGTGGATTTCCACGAAAAAAAAACTCATCAAAAAACTCACCTCTTATAACTATCTTTATATGTACAGAAAACACACATTGGATGCGACCACGCGCAATGCTATGTCGTGCGTGGGATTTGAGAATCGCCTAATGCACTATCAAAGTTTTTATGTATTCCATGAAGTTGAACTGTCAAAAAGATTTTTTTTTTTAAATTAAATCTTTCTTTTTTTACTTTCTTTACTGTACTGTTGTGCTCGCAACAATAATAACTACATCTTTCGAGTAAAAAAAAACTAAAAAGGAGTTTTTGGCGGCATTTGACGATGGTGGACGTGATTTTTATTTCAATGATTGTAATATTGTTCGGAGTGGATGTTGTTACGTAAAATCAGTGTTGTTTTGTGTAATAAGTGTCTGTGATGATGTGCAATATGGAGGATTATCGAAATAAACGTCAAGTGGTGTGAAAAGTGATGAGTTTTTTATTGTGGTAATCCACCTCATCCAAGTAGCACCACAGTGTCTGCCATCGATCGTTTGACGCCAAACTCTCCCAAGATGCATTGTAATGCATTACACTAGCATTTCAATGCAAACTACTGAAGAAATATATACCGAAGACTTGGCTGTATGGGCTCCGTTCCCTTTGCCTTCCCTACATGGGAGAATTTTACAACAAAAACTAAAAACTAGACATTCTGTCAAGCAAGATATTACATATTTTACAGCTTGGCAGTAATGGATGTTAGCCCGCAGACCCATTATTTTTAATTGATTTATTTTTTTATTATACATATATTTGATATATTTATATATAGCCATTGCCACCACCTTACCAAGAATAGAATAGAATAATAAAGTAAAGGTATCAAAACTTTCAACGCAACTAACCGTATTTAATTTTGATTTTGAGATTGCGTTTACCTATTTCACAAGAACAAATTTAACAGGAAATAAAAAAATATAAACAACGTTTGACAAGTCATTCCATACCAAAGACAAGGAGTTGGAGTGGTTATATCGAAATCATATCAAAATCAAGTTTTTTAAAAATGCCATGAGATTTTTAGCAAATGTGTTGTGGAAATATTTTTTTTTACACCCAACAAATATAACCGTGTACTATGTGGCCAATAATAAATATGAGAGTCAAGAGTTTGTGATGTCTTGTATAATCTAAACTACATTTAATTTTATGTTTTTTTGTATAATTATAATTTTATATAATATTATTAGTGAATCTCAACAGTATTATTTAATTGGTAATGTACTGGATATTTGTAATATAGGCATTAATATTTTTAATAAAAAAGTAATGAATTAAATAATTTCATAAATTTAAAATGTTTTTTATTTATTTAATAATTTTATTGTATATAATATACACAGGATTATATAAAGAAGAAATCGAAAAAAAAAAATCGCAAAAAAATCATAACTTTTTTAAAAGCAAAAAAAAAATTTGTCGAGTAGTTTCGTAAAGGAGTTTATAACACATTTGCTCGTAAAGGGTCTCTTATTTCACCAATTTCAATATCATAATCTATCACATTACGTACTTGTGCGATAATGTAACGTAAAACGCACAGTTTATGATGTTCCGTCTAAAAACGAACGATACTTTTTTAAATCTTAGCAAAGAGTTTTTATGTCAGAAAGATAGTCAACATTTTCTTAATAAAATTAACCTTGGGAGATGAAATATAATAATTAACATTTAATTCTGTAATTTCATTTACAAATTGTTCAAATTTTTATAACTGCTTTAACAAGTGATTAAAGATTTATTAGTTTAAGAATGTCTGAGTTTTATTTATTTCCTCGTAAATGTGTTATAAAACGTCGTATGACATATGTGTGGTTTGATAATTACAGCCTCTGCCTTCTTATAGCCCTCACCTACGGCTCGGGCTACCAATATCGCCTCGGCTGTAATTTTCAACTTACCGCACTTATATAATGTTTACTGTACTAAAACAGTGTGAACGGTTTTTGGGCAGTGGCGAGTATTTTAGCCCACTCACTTGTTTACTGTACTAAAACAGTGTGAACGGTTTTTGGGCAGTGGCGAGAATTTTAGCCCACTCACTTGTTTACTGTACTAAAACAGTGTGAACGGTTTTTGGGCAGTGGCGAGTATTTTAGCCCACTCACTTGTTTACTGTACTAAAACAGTGTGAACGGTTTTTGGGCAGTGGCGAGAATTTTAGCAACTAAATTAAACAGGACACTAAACAGAAAACCGGCGACAATCAGTTGTTTCAACTGCCAGCCTGTCAATTAATAATAATAATAATAAATTTCGCGCCACTCGACTAAAAAACTAGCGTAGTCCGAACAAGGCTTTAAGAAGTTCAATTTCTATGGGAAACATGAAAAGCGCCCCTAGGGGCTTTAGAAAAGTACAAGAAGTCACGTTTCCCATAGAAATTGAGCGTCTGCAATGACTACTCTCAGTGCTGATTGGTGGTAGAAGCGGTTGCAATGGCGGTCATAACATAAGGCACGTTAAGCCGTTGTGCTTAACATGGCTTACGAAGTTACGAACACAGACTAAGAACAAATGTTACGAAGTCGAGAACACCGTTTTGGTCACGTTTATATGCCTATATCTGCCTGTAAATCAAATCAAATCAAAAATAATTTTATTACATAGGCCATGTTCGGCACTTAAAATAGTCAACATTATACATTATTATGCATTTTACAATTTATTAGTTTATTTTGAATTATTTTAAAATTACAGTATTAAATTAAACCATTGTATTAAACTTTATTACCGCGAATAAGTACATCCACAGGACAGTACAAGTATTTCGTTGACTGTGGTTGTAATCACAGATCACTGAGAGCCGCTTCATGGTTGTAATCGATACAAGCGGCCGGATTCCGAAAGTAAGGCTTTTTCATGAGAAGAACCCGGCAAAAATCTCATGAGCCACTTTTTTAAATAGCCAATCATAAAAATTTTTCTCACTTTTAAGTATGTTTTTACTTTATTTCTTAATTCCTATAAGTCCATCAAAATGACATACATAAGATAACAGTAGTACATAACTATTTCCACACCATTTTATCTTCAAGATAATCTTGAATTTTGTAATAGCCTTTTTTCATTAAAGTTTTTTTAATATAAGGTTTAAATTTATGAAAAGGCAGTTCTGTTATATTTGGTGGGATTTTATTATAAAACTGTATACATTTCCTCATAAATGACCGATTTGTTTTACGCAGTCTGAAAACAGGCACAGCGAGTTTATTTCTGTTTCTAGTATTTATATTATGATAGTCGTTATTTTTCATGAACGTGTGGTTATGTTTATAAACATATACAATATTTTCATAGATGTATTGGGAGGCAACAGTCAATATATCAATTTCCTTGAATAATTCTCTAAGTGAGTCCCGTGGCTTAAGTCTGTAGATGGCTCGTACATATCTTTTTTGTAAAATAAAGATAGTCTTAATATCAGCTGCTGACCCCCACAATAACAAGCCGTATGATATTACGCTTTGAAAATAGCTAAAATGGACAAGTCTTGCCGTTTCAACATCAGATAAGAGTCTGATTTTTTTTACTGCAAAGGCAGCAGACTGTACCATAGTAACTGACTGTACTATAGTAAGTTCTACATTGTAGTTCATAGATGGCGCTTAAAACCAAATAAAGATTTTCATTCTTTCTTAGAGATAGGACGAAAATTTTTTAAATGAACATTATTTTTGTTAACATACCTACCATTGAAAAAAAAATGTAGATTTGCGATAAATACAATAAGCGTCAAAACTTATTGTTTAATAAAAGAAATTTATTTTATTTCCTCTCATTTATTTTATTATCAGCTATAATATGTATTTAGTCAATTTTACATGATTTATTTCCTGAGATTTTAATTTTAATGAACCTATATAATTTTTATGAAAGCGCAAACAGAAAAAAATCGAAAAAAGTTTCATTACATTTATAAAAGTTTTTATTATACTCATGCGATTCGTTACACTTGTGAAGTAAACCACAGAACAATAAAAAAGGTAAACAGAGATAGACTTTAGACAAGATGGATGTGTGGAGTGACGAAGATTGATAGACTGAAGAATGAGTATATCAGGGGATGCCTGAAAGTTGCTCCAGTGATAGAGAAGTTGAGAGAAAAGCGGCTGTCGTGGTGTGGACATGTTTTGAGGAGAGAGAATGAGCATGTAACGAGAAGAGTTATGAATATGAGAGTGGATGGTAATGCAGGGAGAGGAAGACCAAAGAAGAGATGGATAGATTGTGTGAATGAGGACATGGATGGGAGTGAATGTTGATATGGCGTGTGATAGGGGAGAGTGGAGGAGAAAGACTCGTTGCGCCGAGCCCAAATGAAATTGGGAAAAGGGCAGGATAATGATGATGATATTATTATGTCTAAAGTAAACACCGCGGCCTAAGACCGCGGCATACCGCGGCTGAAATTGACATTTTAAAAATGCATTTGACAGATGAATAAAACGCTTGCCGTTGCTGGCCGTGTTCCTTTTCTGGCGTGTTTCTCTCACATTCATACTTTTCTTAAAGTGTTTACTGTCTATTAAACATTACGAACGTGATACATCGAAATTATCAAATTGATTGTGTTGTGATTTGACATAATGGAACTGAACCGAGAATCTGTCACACAGAAAAAAATTGTGTAAACGAAGCGATTATTGTTGTTTTGATTACATTAATTGCATCAATTAAGCGATAGAAACCAATAATGACTGCAAGATAAGTTGTGGCGGGTTCGTAGAAGTTCTATTTAAGTTTTTGAATATCCAAATATTGTTTTTGTGGTGTAAATACTGTGATGTCGTCCGATTTAGATTGAGTATTCTACAATAACAAAGCTGAGATGCTACCTATATTGTTGTATAATAACATGGAGGGGAGTTCAAATTCTGTAGGCAACCCGGGATCAAGTTTCGGGGGTGTTTACGATGAAAGTGTAATATTAAATTGTGTTAGGAGTAGGAAAAAGGTGACGGAACTGCCAAATTGTCCGGTATGTAGTTGTACAATCAGACAAGGAGAGCTAGATAGTCATTTAAGTCTGGAAGTGGAGAGACTGCATAAGCTGTCTAGTGGTGGTTCGAAGAGGAAACTTAGCGTAACGTCGTCGCCGTTGGCAGTGCCAGGTTCGAGTTCTGCCTATGATTATGAAGAAGTACCTGATGACCAAGAAGTCGACGTCTCTGGCTGCCCTGGGAGCGATGTGTACCAGGTTGGTATCATTCAAATATTCTGTAAAACATGTTACAAGCTTCCTAACTTGAATAACTTCTTAATTCTGATCAGGGCATAATTATTGCAAAGATATATTGAGATTCATTAACCTGGGATTATAAACAAACTGAGGAAATTTTGTTTTTTGATTTAAGTAACTCTTTACATCTATTCACACATGTACGCACACAATCACACACATACACAAATAGCGCATCCAAATTTATAGGTTTTATTTTTAAAATTTTCTTGTATCAGCCACCAAGTGAAGATAAACTATGTTTCTTGTATTATCAACTAAGTTATGATAGTTGTAAATGCTAAATTGTAAATATTTGTAATTTCCACTAGTCAGACGTAGACTTGTATGAACATCACAGTTTACTTGTGTAATTTTGGCTGATTTTAGTTGATAAAGATTAATTTTTTATTTTATTTATTAATAAGAACTTACTTCTGATCTTATTTGTTAACTAAATCACTCACCTTAAACAATAGTATACTGCTAATATTATGTATAAAATAGGACTTTTACATAGCTTCAAGGCTGGCCATAAAGTTTTATACAATTACTAGAGATCAGATATTTGGATTTTGGATTTGGATGCATATTTACCACAGGTATGTATATATTAGTATTTTACCTTAGATAACGTATCTTTATGCATTTTTACTGAAACCATGCATGCAAACTTTTAAACACTGACATGACAGCCGTAATTTAGTGATGGGAAATCATAATAAATTGATTCAAAGACAACAATGCCGTCGATTCCATTTCGATTTAAATGATCCAAAGAAACTGTTTTAAAAGTACCTAATAATTTTCATGGTTAAATTAAGAATCGTTGACATTTTTAATTAGATTTTATTACTTATTATCTTGGTTTGATTTGTAGTTTTATCTTAGTGAAATACACTTTTTATTTATGCATGACATTTAATTCCATTAAAATCCCTTTAATATAATCATAAATTATAGTGATTTATTATACGGAATACATGGCATGGATAAATCGTATGTGTAAGTTACAAAGATGCATCCCCACATTTATAGTGTCTACTCATTTAGCCCCATATATTTGTTAATTATTATTTTGCTCTTTTATTATTATTATTTTATTATTTATAACTATAGTACATTTCAATCCAAGATGCCATAAAGGTAAACAAAACGAAGGTAATGTTACATCTCTAAAATGTTTTGTAATGACTGTAGGTAATTGAAATCAATTGAAACGGACAATGATTGTTACTATTAATTGTATTTACGTGTCAATGTCCATGTAAAAAGTGTGATTAATAAATAAATAAAAATAAAAAAGCCTTTATTTCTGGTATTTTAGGTTATAACTTTTAAATACATAATTTTTAATTCTGTCACACCAGAACCCTCCCTGAGGTATAGGCCTCTTCCAGAGACTGCCACTTGTTTCTATATTGGGCTTTCCATACCCAGTTTTGTCCTGCCACACTAACTATGTCATCTGTCCAGCGTGCCAATGGCCGACCTCTTTTTCTTTTTCCTGGTGGTGAGTGATATAGAGTGATGAAAGAGTGATATACCTATCCACCTCAAGAAGAAGGTCATGGACACATGCCTACTCCCCTCATTAACCTACGGCTGCCAAACATGGAACTTTACACATAAAGCAAAACCAACAATAGTCACATGCCAGAGAGGGATGGAACGAAGTATGATAAAAAAAAAATACAGAAGATAAACCATTCCCTCATAAGGAAAAAAACGGGAGTCATAGATGCACTCAGCCAAGCACAGAAACTTAAATGGAAATGGGCTGGACATGTTGCCAGACTCCAAGACGAGAGGTGGACATCCATTGTAACAGGTTGGAAGGGCCCACCAAAAAGTGTGATTATTGAATAACAAATTCGGTAAGGCAGCTTTTTTGTTTACCTTTTTGGCAACTTGGATTGAAACGTACTATACGCACAATGCCATCTACTGATTGATGGTTTAACACTAACCAATAGACGTGTGTCGGCAAATCGTAACGATTTTATTGTGTAGAGAAGCAGCCGATTTAAGAGACGTGAGTGAGACCCTTTGCATCACAACACTTCAAAAGCTATCGACTGTTTATGATTTAGCACCGTACCGCTCCATATCTCGTTCACGTAGTTACAACTAGCTGTTGCCCGCGACTTGGTCCGTGGTTACTGGTTTTTTAACTATCCCACGGGAACCCTTTAATTGTCCGGAATAAAAAGTATATAAGGTATCACCATGCAAAATTTCATTGAAATCGATGCATCCATTTCAGAGATCAGCCCGTACAAACAGAGAGAGAAACAATAAATAAATGTTTTTGGTATTTTCCCTCTTTTTACATCCCCCTGACTTGATTTTAAGCATTCTTTTCTATGTACAGACATTCGACTTCTATAGTTTTCATAATATGTAGTATAGATAAAAGTTCGCATCCAAATCGCTCACATACTTTACAACATACATACATATAATCACGACTAATACCCCCTTAGTCAGAGATTAGGCATAAGCACCGCAAAAGCAGTCCATTGCCATAGTCCGCGCTTCACCAAGCAGTGACTGCACTCAGCGTGACAGGTGGATCCTTCGCCGCGATAAGCTATTGGATTTTGTGCAGTTCTTAGTCCATTAGTCGCATTAACCACACCCAAGCGAAGAGATGGGTTGGTCACAACAAAGTGTTTTGTTCCAGCGAGTCCACTCCAACCGCCTCCGCCGCCTCCGCGCCCGGCGGCGCTGCACCCCCCCTCCGGCCGAGGGCGAGTGCCCCGTCTGCAACGTGACGCTGCCCACCTCGCGGCTCCAGAGGCACGCGCTGCGATGCCTGAAGCGAACGGGCGCTGTGTTGGACGAGGATGTGCCTGACACCAGTTCCGAGGAGGGCAATATTGATGTTGAGGTAATATATACTGTAAAGAGACGCTCACTGCTGGACATGGGCGTTCAACCACAGATATACATTTAAATAGATAACGCAAGCTTATTCGCATAGAAACCAAGCGTGTCGACTTTTGAACGCCTACTGTGACGTCACAACCGTAATTTTGAGACGGGGGATCCAAAGTGATTGAAAGATAGCGATGCAGCCGATGCTCCGCCGCCAAATATCACACAACGAGGTATTTTTTTTTAGTTTTTGCTGCCATTCGGACGCGCGGAGACTAGTTAGCAGCGGCCACGACGTTTGGTCGGGGTTGTCGGACACGCGCAGTACATCCATTTGCGTCATCCATGTACATGTATATCTGTCAACAGACACTTTTTCAAGAAATAACAATGATAGAAATAATAATAATAATATCCTCAGACATGCACACCTATCAACTAGCCCCATTTTAAGCAGTTGCTTAAAATGCTGCTTGTGTTACGGACACTAGATGACCGAGTTCCGTTACACTTAGAACACTAGGTGGCGCTGGTATCGCGTTGATTCCGACATATATTACTTATGTGAGAGTGCATGCACCTATTTTGATGACATTTTGTGCGTTGAACACACACAAAAAATTATGATCATATCTCGTATCTTACCTAAAAAAATATCCTCATCCGCATCCCCAAAAATATTTAGATAGGATTAACACCTCCGGCTACCTTTTCGTGATACAGGCGTGATGATGTTATTAATGATATGTTGTGATTTTACATACATACGACCTAATCACGACTTTTATGCCCTAAAGGAAAGTCAGAGACTAGGCAAAAGGACCGCAAAAGCACTCCATTGCCATAGTCCGCGCTTCACCAAGCACTCAGCGTGACAGGTGGTGAGCCCGTCGACGCTATAAGCTATTGGATGTTGTGCAATTCTAAGTCCATTGGTCCCTTTTGTCGACACCCAAGGGAAGAGACGGGTCGGTAGTATCCTTTTAATGAGCCGCTACTACACGGCTCGACTGATCGGCACGGCTGATTTTAGCAGTGTAACAATATGTTGTTTCAGAACGACGAGCCGCCCCGCTTCGGCGCGGAGTACCAGTGGTGCGGCGAGTGGCGCGTGCGGGCCTCCGCCCTGGCCGCCGCCGACGCCCCGAGGACCTCCACCACGCGCAGGGCCTCGCACGACCAGGCCTTGGTGAGTGCTGACACTGCAGCTTGACAGGGGCAATGTACCACCACGCGCAGGGCCTCGCACGACCAGGCCTTGGTGAGTGCTGACACTGCAGCTTGACAGGGGCAATGTACCACCACGCGCAGGGCCTCGCACGACCAGGCCTTGGTGAGTGCTGACACTGCAGCTTGACAGGGGCAATGTACCACCACGCGCAGGGCCTCGCACGACCAGGCCTTGGTGAGTGCTGACACTGAAGCTTGACAGGGGGCAATGTACCACCTCGCTACGTTCGACCTGTGCTGGTGAAATTCTCTGGGATTAATATCTTGTTTATTCTATAAAACCATAAATTGTATTGAGCCAGTACTTCCGTTGTTGAGAAATGAAATAAAAGCTACTCTTGCCATGGCCAAGCCGTTGATGGGTGACCTAAACTTTGTGATTTCGAACTCGGGAGGTACCCGGTTGCTACTGCAACCGTTTCCAACGACAAACCCGCATTAGGATTTTTTGAATATTTAATTTTTTTCATTATGATTGTCCCAATATAAGGGAAGGCAAGGGGAACTACAACCCATACAGCCAAGTCTTCGGTATTTTTATGTCTTCAGTATTTGCATTGTAATGCAAGTGTAATACATTTCAATGCGTCTTGGGAGAGTTTGGCGTCAAACAATCGATGGCAGACACTGTGGTGCTACTTCGATGAGGTGGATCACCACGATAAAGATCTTATTTTTTTTCACACCACTCGACGCTTATTTCAATGATCCTCCACATTGCTCATCATTATTGACACTTATTACACAAAACTTCACTGATTTTACGCAACAAGATCCACTCTGAAACAATATTACAATCACTGAAATAAGAATCACGTCCGCCATAGTTGAATGGCGCCGAAAACCTTTAATATTTAAATGTTTTTAATGTTTATGTTTTAAATTTCAGGTGGTAGACGGGGACGAAGACGCAGAACTGTACGGTCCGCCGCAGTACTCTCCTTCCAGAATAGACGCAGAGGTTAGTCAAACATTCGAAGTTAAAATCAAATAGAACAGTACCTGTAACCGCCTGGTCTAGTGGCTGACACCGCCGGGTGTTGATCGGGATATCTGGGGTTTGATTCTCTACGAGGCCAGAAGTTTACTGCTCGGTTTGGTTGGTGGTAGGGCTCCTAAGCCCTTAAATGTCAAAAACGCCTTCGGTCCTGATGGTCTATGAATTATCTGTGCCGTTGCGTCACGATTATTGTAAACAATTCAGTACGCATGCGTGACATAGCAGACAGTTATGCTTGATTGGTTGCGACTGGCGTTTGACGGATTTTGACCATGCGTAGTAATTGTTTACATGAAGCGTTACTCAACTAATTTGACGAACATGGTGGATAGCGTTTTCGGCAGATGGAAAAAAAGTAAAAATAAAACATTTAAAATTGAATTTCTATAGCAATCCCTTATTTATATTAATCGAACTAGGTATGTTTCGGACCCTTGTACTAAATACTATGTGAATGACACATTATTCATTACTTTTGATATGAGCCAACTAGCCTATTCTCAGACTTTTGCTTAAATATCTCCTCTACTCTAATAGGCAATATGCCCGGAGAACGGATCAGAGGGTGAAGAGCCGGAGTCCAGCACTGATCAAGCAGAAACGTCGCAAGAACACCGCGAGCCTATGACACCCAACGGACTGGTGTTGGCTAGTGCTGAGGTAAATATTAGGTCCTTACCTATGAAATTGGTGTTTTGTATGGAGATATTGGGGATGTCTGCATTTTACAAACTAACATTTTATTAGTTTTCTTTTCAACGACAAATCCAGAGATAATAATATTTGGCATGTATCATTAGACAAGCTTTAGCAATATGTGTGGGAACACGCTCGATAAAAATTATTCATCGTTTTTATGTTAATGCAAATCAAATGATGTATTCGGGAGGCAGTCAAAAATAATTGTCTATGTGTTTAATTTTAACACAATTAAACTTACAAAAAATTATAAAATTAAATAATACGAGCTCAAATATATGGTCTATTTTTAGAAGAGGCAATTATTTTATAAGAATGTTCTGAAACTTAATAGTTACGGACAAATTGCTAAGACAGAATAAAAACACCAATTTCATAATTTCATAGGACCCAATATACAGAATGATTTTACATGAATCAATAATCTTGCAATGATACCTATAGTACGTCTCAATCCAAGTTGCCAAAATGGTAAACAAAACAAAGATAATGTTTCATCTCTAAAAATTTTTGTGATGACTGTAGGTAATTGAAATCAATTGAAAGTGAAAATCATTGTTACCGTTAATAATATTTACGTGCCAATGTCCATGTAAAAAGTGTGATTATTGAATAACAAATTCGGTAAGTCGGCTTTTTTGTTTACCTTTTTGGCAACTTGGATTGAGACGTACTATAACATCATTAATAACAAAAGCAAAGTTGCTCTTTGAATGTTTCTTCTATGATTTCTGATTTGCCCATACCAGTTCCTGTTTAAAACACACTGTATATACCTCAACATACTGTATAGCTAACATTTTAATACGCATTTCTTTTAAGTTCCTTTTCTAAGGGAAGTAATTCATTGGGCACACATTTAATTATTTGGTCAGCAACATAAAGGTCAGCCGAAAAATCATTTGTACAGCAAATAAGTATTTTGTCAGCAATATAATTATTTAGCTGGCAAAATAATTAGTAGAGCTGCATAAAAAACTATTTGGGGAGCAATATTTATGGTACTGGAAATGTTTAAAATCTAGGAAAAGGACCAGTTCCTGGGAAATGTATTCTGATAGATATTAGGTTAAGGTAATTTTTTTAATGACCTTTAAAAACGATATTTGTGAAAGCAGAAAACATTTAAGTTGCTGCCCAATGAGTTATTTTGCTGACCAATTTAGAAATATTTGCTGCCCATAAATTGCTGACCAATTTATTATTTTCCAAGTGTATTTTTCTGCTGACCAAAATTCGAATATTTTGCTGACCGTTTAAATAACACCCGTTTAAATAAACACACTGTACGTACATACACCCTTACTAATAAACGAGGTATAAGGTTGAAATAGTTATTCAGTGTTTTGTCTTCGACAGACATTCAGAAGACAGTAGTTGTCAGAAAGTGACAAAACACTGAATAACTATTCCTTCCTTATAACTCGTTTATTAGTAAGGGGGATAATGTATAGCTAATATTTTAATATACATTTTTTTAGTTCCTTTTTTATTATTATCTTATTAATCAGCTGCTTTTCTTGTCGTAAAAGCGACTAAGGGTGTATTGGGTGCTGACTCTGTGATTGTGTAGGCGATGAGCTAGCCACTTGTTACTACTCTTTCACGATTTTTCATCTGACCAAACCCAATTTTTGTATGGCTAAATGTGGTCTTAAGGAACACACTGCTCCTTGGACTTTGCCTACCCCTTCGGGGATTGCAGGCGTGATTGTATGTATGTTATTAATCACCCACGGTTTGCTTCCAGACCCGCATACAAGCGTTGAAAGAGAAGATTAAAGAGTTGGAGAGCAAACAGAATAATGTATCAGAGGTATGTAACGCTTAATAATTATATGATCGGATATGCGGATGCATATTTACCTAAAGTAAGGTGTTTACTATTGTGGAAAGCACTTTTTAACGAAAATTAATAAATATTTTGTAATTGTTGAATAAGGAGAACCGACTTAATAATTTTTATTTTTATTTTTCTAACAACATCTCTCTTTTTGTCAACCTTCATCTAATCGTAACCTACTATTCAAATAAGTATGTTTTACATATTACATACTTGAATTATTGGTTAAAATTAAACGTTAACTAAATATGAATCTGATTATAGTATGTCTCAATCCAAGTTGCCAAGAAGGCAAACAAAAAAGCCGACTTACCGAATTTGTTATTCAATAATCACACTTGTTACATGGACATTGGCACGTAAATATAATTAACGGTAACAATTGTTGTCCGTTTCAATTGATTTCAATTACCTACAGTCATCACAAAACATTTTAGAGATGAGACATTACCTTTGTTTTGTTTACCTCTTTGGCAACTTGGATTGCGACGTACTATAGACACTTGGAGGACCCTGAGAGTGTCTGGAGGATTCTGAAAGTGTCTAAAAGACCCTGAATGAGTCTAGAAGACTCTGAATGTGCCCATAGTACTCTCAGAGTGGCTTAAAATTTAAATCAAAATTAACTTCATTTCATAGGCCAAACTTGGCACTTAAAATCGTCAACATTTTACATTAATGTATAATGTATAGTTTTACAATATAAATAATAATCATTAGCGCCCTAACTAATAAACGAGGTATAAGGTTGTAATATTTATTCAGTGTTTTGTCTTCGTCAGACATTCAGAAAAATAATAGTTATTCAATCCCAAAATTCCAAGATTTTATTTTTAATAAAAAAAAATTAAGAATTCTATAATAATGTTAGCCAAAAATGTACTTTAGTTATGAATCCGATTATATCCGATCTCTACTCATGAGTTACTTGATGGGTTTTTTTCATGAAAAGTCTTACTCTCAAGTCCTCAGCCTATATACGTCCCACTGCTGGGCACAGGCCTTCCTCGTGAGGAAACACATGAGGAGTATGGGCCGTTACAACACCACCACCCAATGCGGGTTGGTGGGTAGACACAGTCGCAATAGCGACCGGGACCAACGGCTTAGCGTGCGTGCACGGAGGAGTTGGACGTCACGATGTTTTGGTCACCCATCCTCGGCCTGACCATGGCGAAGGTAGCTTGTTCTGCGAACTAACCACCACGCTCCTCCTCCTTAATTAATATATATAGTGTCAAATATGTTTATACAGTATGTTCTATTCCAGACTAAATGTCTCATCTGCCTCGGCCAGTACACCTCGCCCGCCGTCTCTATACAGTGCTGGCATGTTTACTGCGAGGTGAGCACATATACCGACATTCGAACTAGAGATGCGCCGAATATTCGGTATTCGGCGTATTCGGCATAATTTCCACTATTTGTATTCGGCCGAATTATTCGACTTTTGTGCCGAATATATTCGGTTGTATTTTCTTAGCTAGAGACCGGGTATAGAACAAAAAGACATAACTTCTTCTGTAACATATATGTTACTCATGTCAACATAATGACTTCACAGGCTATTGGTAGTTCAGTATAGTCAACTTATATTTTAACATCGCCTGTAGTGACACGAAACGTACATGTTGTCTAAGTTGTTTCCGTGGCTGAGCAAAGTTATTGTAAACCGAATAATTCGGCCGAATATCTGTTTCGGTAATGTTTAAACCGAATAATATAAGGGGTTCGGTTAAAGGGCGAAACCACTATTCGGCGCATCTCTAATACAAACATATGACATATATGTTGTCAGTTAAAAAGCATATACAACCCATCCCAAGTACTTTTTACGACCATGGCGAAAATTGCTTTAAAGCAGCTTCGGATTTAAATCCTAACACCTTTATAATAATAATAAATCTTCAGACATTCACATCTGTCAACTAGCCCCATTTCAAGCAACTAATACTGCTTGTATTACGGACACTAGCTGACGGATAAATACGTATACATATTCGGAATATATACAATATATATAAAACATCCTAGACAGGAGAACAAATGCCTGTATTAATTACACAAACAACTGCCCCTACCGGGGATCGAACCCAGAACCTCTAGAGATGGCGACGCCTGAGACCCGCGTACAGACCATGAGACATTTTTTTTTTGTAAAAATTCTCCTATATTGGGAAGGCAAAGGGAACTAATCCCATACAGCCAAGTCTTCGGTATTTTTGTCTTCAGTATTTACATTGAAATGCAAGTGTAATACATTTCAATGCGTCTTGGGAGAGTTTGGCGTCAAACAATCGATGGCAGACACTGTGGTGCTACTTCGATGAGGTGGATCACCACGATAAACATCGCATCGTTTTTCACACCACTCGACGCTTATTTCAATAATTATCCACATTGCTCATCATTATTGACACTTATTACACAAAACTACACTGATTTTACACAACAAGATCCAATTTAAAACAATATTACAATCACTGAAATAAAAATCACGTCCGCCATAGTTGAATGGCGCCAAAAACTCTTTATAGGTACATTTATTTCAATTTTCAGGTATGTTGGCTCCAATCGCTGAAGGCAAAGAAGATTTGTCCACAATGCAACGCTATCACGACATCGCAGCATCTCCGGCGTATTTATATGTAATTATTGAAACAGAACTGGTATCGTACATATATTTTATTTTATATAGAATTTCGTATATCATCTGTATATGCAATATATGCAAATATCTGTTTGTATGCAACAAACAGAAAATCACGCATTCTTCTCGTAGAGGTAGTCGGAGGTTTCTTTCAACTTGCCAAGATCTTAACATATTTCTTTACCTTATCTCAATAAAGGCCTCAAAAACGCGTGTAAATCTTATTAAAAAAAACATTGATTTCAATCTCTATTACAAAGCATGTTCAAATTAGAAAAAAGTTTAAACTTCTGGTTTTTTTACTAAATGTTACTTTACGTTTCTTCTGTCATGTTTTCTTCTTTCTTCAGTTATGTACCTTTAATTTGACATCTCCCTGATTTGTATTGTATTTAAGGTCGATTTTCGTGTTTCAGTGAAGCATTTTCCAGAATATACAATATTCTATAATTCTATGTTTTATGGATCTAAAAGGTTTTTTATGTATTAGTATAAGTTGATCAGTAATTCCGATACTTTGAAATCATTTAATATATGATTGACAATAGGTCGTTGCTAAAATAAAATATAGGTGACTCCACAATATTTTGAATCCTTATAATTTATTTCTATATGATTTTCATAAAAATATGCACATATACAGCCCATGTTAATTATTCGCATTTTTGTAAAATAACAAAACTTTGCCGTTTTTTATTCACCTGTATTGAGCCATTATTGAATTAAGTTAAAAATTTATTTTAAAATAGGGAATATGCATGTAAATTAATTATAATTAATAAATGCAATGTTATTAAAAATCTATACATACAGTGTAGTAATTTTTAGTAACTTTGGGAACCATTATTATAGAGATATTAATATTAAAAAAATACATATTCTGACATTCTGACATATTTCGTAGGCCGATATTTTATAGAGGAGCTCGGTTCGATCGAAAGCAAAGCTACCTTCGCCATGGTCAGGCCGCGGATGGGTGACCAAAACTTTGTGATCTCGAACTCCTCCGTGCTTCGGATGGCACGTTAAGCCGTTGGTCCCGATCGCTATTGCAACCTTTTCTACCAACCATCCAGCATTGGGCCAGCGTGGTGGTGTTACGTCCCATACTCCTCATGTGTTTCTCGATTTTATACAGCGTTATCGAGCCATAATATCGTAATGCTGTCGTATTTTTTAATTGCAAATTGCAACATATAAATTAATTTATTGTATTAAATTCTAAATTATGATAATTTAACGAACAATTGCATATTCCTATTTATATCGAAATTCTTTAAAAGTTGCTCAAATAATATTATTTGAAAAGGCCGAATTGTATAGTTTTTTTATTTAATAGTATTATGTATGTAGTACAAGATTTATATGAAAATATCCGTGAGTAGCTCATAAGATATTGCCTTCTGTGAAGATACAATAAGTGTACAATAAATAGGATAGGTATGTAATATTATTGCGTAGTTTTAATAGGTTGTATAAACAATAATAAAATACTATTTTTTTCTATGAACTTGTTGTTTTATTGGTAAATCTTTGGCGTAAATATCGGAGTGAGCCGTGTGACTTGGGTGTCGTAAAAGGCGACTTACCCCGAATACAGAAAAGTTACTCAAATTTTGAGCACATATAAAGTTAAGTGGACAATACCTGTCAGAATTTGTATGGAAAAACGTTGACAATATTTAAATGATAAGTAGGACTCAAACTTTGAGGAGCGTTTCTGTATTCTGGGGTAATGGACTTTTAGAACTGCGCAACATTCAACACCTTATAGCGGCGTCGAACATTTCTTCACAGTATCTATGTATTAATTACTAGCTGTTTCCCGCGATTACTAGTTTTTAACTATCCCACGGGAACCCTTTAATTGTCCGGAATAAAAAGTGTGTAAGTTGTTCACCAGGGAAATAAGGTCTCCATGCAAAATTTCATTGAAATCGGTCCAGCCATTTCGGAGATGAGCTCGTACAAACAGACAAAGAAACAGAAACAAAAAAAAAAAAATGTTTTTTTGGTATTTTCTCTCTTTTCATCGCCCAGACTTGAATTTAAGCATTTTTCTTCTATGTACAGAGATTTTCAATTATTAGGTGCATTTTACAGAGAGCAAATTTTTTGTTGAGGGGGAATCAAATCGAATCAAAAACAAGTCAAATTTATTTTGTAAAGAACACGTATATGATTAATCCTACTAACGGATCGTCCCTACCGCTGGTTAGGCGGTAGGTGCAAGACTCGCAGCTGCTCGCTGAGAATATTAAGAGACATTTCAGTGATATACACCATTTTGGTGGGTAAGTTGCTTTTTTATGTAATGTATTTCTTTTCTAAGACCTGTTGTTATGTATGGATCGGAATGTGGGGCCATGAAAAAGATGGATGAAAATGGATTGTCTGTAGCCGAAATGCATGTTAAGATGGATATGTGGGTGACGAGGATGAGTATATCAGAGAATGCCTAGAGAAGTTGAGAAGAGCTATTGTGGTATGGACATATTGGTCCTTACATATGAAAATGGTGTTTTTTTTCTCTCTTAGTATTTTGTCTGTAACTATTAAGATTCAGAGTATTCCTAAAAAATAATTACCTCGTCTAAAAATAGACTATATTTTTGAGCTCTTTTGATTTGTTTTGATAATTTGTTGTAAGTTTAATTGTGTTAAAATTGTCTCCCGAATACATCATTTTATTTGCATTCACTTAAAAACGATAAATAATTTTATGAAGTGTGATATTACACAAATTACTAAAGCTTGTCTGATGATAGATGCCAAATATTATTATCTTTGGATTTGTCGTTGTGAAGAAAAATGAAAAAAATTTAGTATGGAAAATGCAGAATTCCCCAAAATCTCCATACAAAACACAAACAACCTAATATTAGGTCCTTACCTAATATATCTAATACTTATTTGGCATGTATCATTAGACAAGCTTTAGCAATATGTGAGTGAACATGCTTGATAAAAATTATTCATCGTTTTTATGTTAATGCAAATCAAATGATGTATTCGGGAGGCAGTTAAAAATAATTGTCTTTGTGTCTAATTTTAACACAATTAAACTTACAAAAAATAATCAAATTAAATAATACGAGCTCAAATATATGGTCTATTTTTAGAAGAGGCAATTATTTTATAAGAAAGTTCTGAAACTTAATTGTTACGGACAAATTGCTAAGACAGAATAAAAACACCAATTTCATAGGTAAGGACCCAATATTTTGGGAAGAGAGAATGAGCATGTAACGAGAAGAGTTATGAATAAGAGAATTGATGGAAATGCAGGGAGAGGAAGACCAAAGAAGAGATGGATAGATTGTGTGAATAAGGAAATGGCTAGGATGGCAGTGAATGTTGATATGCCGTGTGATAGGGGAGAGTGGAGGAAAGAGTCGTTGCGCCGACCACAAATGAAATTGGGAAAAGGGCAGGATAATAAATATCCTCAGACATTCACACCTATCAACTAGTCCCATTTTAAGCAACTAAATGCTGCTTGCGTTACGGATACTAGATGACGGACAAATATATTTAATAGATAAATATACATAATTATTGAGAATATACATAATATAATACATATATAATGAACATCCAAGACTGGAGAACAAATGTCTGAAAATTTATCACACAAACACTTGCCTCCACTGGGGATCGAACCCAGGACCTCTCGAGATGGCGACGCCTTGAGACCGGCGTACAGACCGCTCGGCCACGGAGGTCGTCGATGATGATGATAGTGTATTTCTTCTCTAATCGTTGGTTTCAGCGCTGACTAGTGTTTCTACGCCATCACCGCCGTCCGGCTGGAACAAAATAAAAACGGTTATCTTGTGTGTCCTCTCACACACTGACTCGGAGTGCTCAGGGCCCCGCGATCGATAGGGGGGGCCCCACAGATCAAATATTAGGTCTTTACCTATGAAATTGGTGTTTTGTATGGAGATTTTGGAGAATTCTGCATTATACATACAATTTTTTTTTCAGTTTTCTTCACAACGACAAATCCAAAGATAATAATATTTGGCATCTATCATTAGACAAGCTTTAGTAATATGTGTAATATCACACTTTATTAAAATTGTTTATCGTTTTTATGTGAATGCAAACAAAATGATGTATTCGGGAGGCACTTAAAAAGAGTTGTCTCCGTGTCCAATTTTAACACAATTAAACTTACAACAAATTATCAAAACAAATCAAAAGAGCTCAAAAATATTTTTAGACGAGGTAATTATTTTTTAGGAATACTCTGAATCTTAATAGTTACAGACAAAATACTAAGAGAGAGAAAAAACACCAATTTCATAGGTAAGGACCAATACAAAGTCCCTAGTTCTTGTCGGATCAACTAACTTTAACCAATACCTATACATTACCAAAAAACTTATAATTCGAAGAAATGCTAAAAGAGTTACTTTCGTAGACTAACTATATTACATTAATCTATTCGTTTCATGTGATTGTTAATAAAAATTAACCTTGTTCATCTACTTTCTTTGTCTATTCTAACAAAATAGTGTTCTGTCGAAGTCATAGAGGCCCCATTACCCTAATCCTCCAATAGTAGATAATAATAAGTAGCTATCATAAATAACATCATTAGTTCTACGTCTTTCGATAATTTGACACATTTTACTTTCATACAAAAGTAAATACTATCAATTTCTGAATGTTCTTAGCTTTGCGTATCGCGCGGGCGTCGGCGTCGCGCGTGTCGCCATAGACTTACTAATGTCACGACAGAACATTTTAAGTTAGTAAAATCATTTTTAATTGAGTAATGATAAAACTCGTTAAATGTTATTATTTAAGATGTAAGCTAATTACTTTTATTTACAAGGTTGTTGATACATTATCATTGTTCAATAACAAAAGAAGTGAAACGTAAAAGTGAACCTTATTGCAAAGTCTTAAATCTCTATTTTAAACGCTGTTTGAGATCAAATAATGCTTAAAAATGTCCAATTGTAAAATAGTTCACAAACTCGCCAATAGATAGCGCTGCACGGTATTGCATCGCGCTAACGTTTACGCGATGAAATGCCTATGAGGGCATTCTAATAAATTGTTACGGATTTAAAACAGGTTCTTTGGTTATATTTTGAACCTTATGAATGAAACCCCATTAGTACAGAGTAACAACCGTACATTGGTCCATCCATGCAACATAATTAGGATTTTAATTAATGATGTAATGTAGTTACAATTTAGTTAACAATCTTGTATTATTTATACTCATTTTGATCTGAGACAAAATGTTAACAAAGAATATGTGAGATCAAATTATCTATGAAAAAATTTAAAAGGAGTAGGCGGACTTAATATACCAATATCGTCATTGAAAATAAACATTATTATATTTGTGTAATGAAGTAATGTTTTACAATTATTAGGTATGTTAAGTGTATTTAAAAACAAGCTATCATTGCTATCATCCAAATGATACTAAATATTAAATATATCAATTAAATTCAAAGTAGATTCAAGGTGTCATGAACATGTTATGATTGTTCATCTTCTTATGGAAGTATTCTATACTCATAATAAAAGTTTGAGAATACTATTCGTTTTAGGTATTTTTTAGTAGCAACGATTAATTTAGTAATCTAAAATTACGTTACAAATATAAAATTGAAGTAAAAATAAGTACCAAAAATTATTGAAAGTGACAAGTAATTACTTAATTTACATTATTTAAAAAGTTTGTAATATTAAAATATTAAATAATCGTATGTTTTTGATAAAACCTTTCGACAATGAGTAACGACACCATAAAGAACCCTTTTTATGGTTTGTTAACATTTTGTCTCAGATCAAAATGGATAGACTATAGTGTATTTATTATTATTTATTTAGTAATTCTCGTCCATATTATTATATGCGTGCCACTGCTGGGCACTGCATGGGCCGTATACCACCACGCTGACCCAATGCGGGTTGGTGGGTAGAAACAGTCGCAAAAGCGACCGGGTCCAACGGCTTGCCTTCCGAAGCACGGAGGAGCTCGTGATCACAAAGTTTTGGTCACCCATCCACGGCCTGACCATGGCGAAGGTAGCTTTGTTTTCAATCGAAAGCCAAAGCGTCTACGTCACTACGCCACCGAGCTCCTATTTGGTTATTATTATTATTATTTAGGCTTCCAGCCTAATTAGCTAAAACTAAACTAGCACTGCGACTGCGTAACTACCAATCGACGTCGATTAATCGATTCTACCATTGATCGATTGCTCTGTAACACCCTTAGACGTTAAATGTCCGGCTTTTGAAAAGAAATCATTTATTCTGCAATTAGATTTACATGAAATACTTTTGTACGTCAATTTGTTTTTCCTACTAGCACTTGAATGGCCTGTTGAGAAGAAGTGCCGCAAGCAACTCCAAAGTAAGCCTTTTTTAAACAGCCATAATAACAAAAGGAATTTAGAACATTTTAAATATTGTAAAATAAGTATGTGCAGAGGAGCAAATTATAGTAGCCACGAATTTTTATCTTTAAAATAATCTTCTATCTTATAATACCCCTTTTTCATCAAACAGCTTTTGACGTAAATTTATGCAGGGGCAAGTGAATAAAACTTTTTGGCAGCCTATTATACATTCTTATGCTAATTCTTGGCTTGGAACGGCGAGCTTCAGCTTGTAACGAGGCGCCATAGCTATATTAGCGCCTCGTTGCTGTCATTGCGCTCTTCTCTGGCCATTTTTCTCTTGGTTTCCGTTTTTAAATTTGCTGTCAGTCTCTTTTTATTTGTTTTGTTCTCGAAGTTCATTCTTACCAGAGTCAGCGCGTAGAGCGGTTGACTCCCTGCTCACAATAATTGTAATATATTTATAAAGTGATGATCAATTTTTATAAGCTTAAACTAAAAGTAACAACAACCCACAAGATCAGATCCTGATAAATAACAAAATCTATAAGTCTCTTTAAGGCACTATTGTAAGTAGCCCTACCCTTTTTATAATATATTTAGTGTTAAATGTGAAATTGTTTTGTGTTCAGTATAATTTACCTTTTTTTATATAATTGTTTCAGTTGTGCCTTAATTCTTCAATATAAAATATACAATACCTAAGTGACGACCCAACTGCATTTTCATTATCCCGGCTTCACCCCGTCACAAGCTTATTTCTGGTTTTGACGTTTATCCTAATGGCTGTCATCATACCTGCATGTCAGCAACAAGGAGAGGCTGCTCATCCTCCCTCAGCACCGTCTCCCCGTCCAGCTTCTTCAGGTTGGGCAGCCGTCGCGCCGCCTCCGACCGCCACGCCTCCAGTTCGCATCCGTCGTATAGCGGGTTACCGACGAAGAGAAGGTCTTCCAGGTGTGGCAGTTCCTGGGGATGCCAATGAAATTCTACTACATCTAAAGCGTTTTCTCGAGCTCCTCTGTGATTGGAGAGCCACGATAAATAAATAAATAAATATAAATAAATATCCTCAGACATTCAATCCTATAAACTAGTCCCATTTTAAGCAACTAAATGCTGCTTGTGTTACGGATACTAGATGACGGACAATTATATTTAATAGATAAATACACATAATTATAAAGAATATATATAATATTATACATATATAATGAACATCCAAGACTGGAGAACAAATGTCTGAAAATTCATCACCCAAACACTTGCCTCCATTGGGGATCGAACCCAGGACCTCTCGAGATGGCGACGCCTTGAGACCGGCGTACAGACCACTCGACCACGGAGGTCGTCAAACGATAATTAAATTACTAATAATTAATGAATGTGTTGTTGGGAATTATTTTTAATTGATATTTTTATAAATAGGTTAAGTTTAATTTGTCTATGTCCATTTAGTTTACTCGTTACAACAGCTCGCGCGATTTTTAGAAAGGTTGTCAATTGTTGACAACCTATAATGTATTTAGTTTTTCATGGTTTTTATTAGAATATATATCCGTGAAGAACTGTAAAAGTGTTTTATTAAATCTGTGAGGTATTAGGTTTCCACACAGTAAAGATTACTCACAAAATGCAATGTTACTCAAAATCTACACGTACCTACAATGTGCTTACTTTGGTAACCATTTTTGCGTGCGTTATTATAGAGATATTAATTTAAAAAAATCATGCATAATCTAAGAAAAAAATACATACAATATTCTGACTTTTTGTACATGTTGACATCATATTGTTGGCCGATATTTTATAGAGGAGCTCGATGGCGTAGCGGTTAGTTGGCACGCTTTGGCTTTCGATCGAAAATAAAGCTACCTTCGCCGTGGATGGTTGACCAAAACTTTTTAATTTCGTGCTCCTCCGTGCTTCGGATGAGCTCGAGATCACGTTGGTCCCGGTCGCTATTGCCGTTTCTACGCAGTGGGCCAGCGTGGTGGTGTTACGACCCATACCCTCATGTGTTACTCCATGAGGAAGGCCTGTGCCCAGATGTGGGACGTATATTATATAGGCTGAGGACGAGTCTATATTCACCTGAAGCTTATTAAACTCGCTCCACTCTTTAACCAGATTATTGCTCATGTAGAGGACCTTGAGGCTTCTCAGCACGTGAATACCTTTCAGCTTCTCTATCAGGTTGTAAGAGATCCACAACTCGGCCAGAGTATCGCCCAGGGATTCCTGTGAAAAGGATAATCTTCACCTACCAAGTAAGGACCTTCACCAATCAAGTAAGGAAAGGTGACGGTTCCTACGATTTGGCTTTCGATATTGAAGCTGTTTGGTCTTAATTATCAAAGGGAAGTAATTAATTGGGCACCCATTTAATTACTTGGTCAGCAACACAATAGTCAGCCGAAAAATAATTTTAGTCAGCAAAAAAATACAATTGTTCAGCAACTTATGGACAGCAGATATTTCTAAATTGGTCAGCAAAATAACTAATTGGCCTGCAAGTTATGGATAGCAGATATTTCTAAATTGGCCAGCAACTTAAATGTTTTCTCTGCTACCAAATTGTTTAAAATATGCTTCGATGACACAAATATTGTTTTAATGAGTCATAAAAAACTTGAATGAGCTATAGCAACTTCTCACCATGCCAGCAAATGATTTAATATAATTCCTGCCCAAGGAGAGGATGCGCAGTTTCTTGAAGCTGTTTAGCCCAGACACTTTCTCAATGGTGTTCGTTGATAGACTTAACTTTCTGAAACAAACGATAGAC
This sequence comes from Parapoynx stratiotata, assembly GCA_910589355.1. Classification (NCBI taxonomy): domain Eukaryota; kingdom Metazoa; phylum Arthropoda; class Insecta; order Lepidoptera; family Crambidae; genus Parapoynx; species Parapoynx stratiotata. The sequence goes on along the minus strand of OU342476.1, from coordinate 1,517,124 downwards.
TAAGGGCCTGTTTCACAATCGGTAAGTAAAGTTCTAATTAAGCTACATAGAATATAACTGCTAAGTAAACATCCATCTTGCGTTTCACAATCTCTGAGTAGGGCTAATGACCATAATATTGGGTCCTTACCTATGAAATTGGTGTTTTTCTTCTCTCTTAGTATTTTGTTCGTAACTATTAAGTTTCAGAGTATTCTTAAAAAATAATTACCTCCTCTAATAATAGACCATATTTTCGAACTCTTTTGATTTGTTTCGATAATTCGTTGTAAGTTTTATTGTGTTAAAATTGGACACGGAGACAACTCCTTTTCAGTGCCTTCCGAATACATAGTTTGATTTGCATTCACATAAAAAAGATAAATAATTTTTAAGAAGTGTGATATCACACATATAGCTTAAGCTTGTCTAGCTTCATAAAAATTATTTATCGTTTTACCAAATATTATATTATCTTTGGATTTGTCGTTGTGAAGAAAACTGAAAAAATGTTAGTATGGAAAATGCAGAGTTCCCCAAAATCTCCATACAAAACGCCAATTTCATATGTAAGGACCTAATATTTGTGAAACGTACAGCACGCAATTGGAGGGATTTAATTAAGAAGTAAATTAATTGTCAAGTAACTGATTATGACTTTACTTATCGATTGTGAAACAAGCCCTTAGTATAACATCATCTGATTGATTGCCAGAGCAGCACGATATGGTATTGATCACGTTTATTATCACGTCAAATTGTTAAATTTCATAGTACTTTGACAGTTGAACGTGATAAAAACCCGATAAATTTCAAAATGCGGTATTCATGAGGGCCCGATCGCGCTAAATCAGAACGAATTTACCAGAACCAAATCATAGTCTCTCAGAACACGAGGAGCTCCGTGGCGTATTGGTTAGTACGCTTTGGTTTTCGATATTGAAAACAAAGCCACCCTCGCCATGCTCTGGCCTTGGATGGGTGACCAAAACTTTGTGATCTCTAACTCCTCCGAAGGACACGTTAGGCTATTAGCAGCCGTTTTTACCCATCAACCCGCATTGGGCCAGTGTGGCGGTGTTACGTTACGGGCCATCTCCTCATGTGTTTCTCCATGAGGAAGGCAGACCCAGCAGTGGGACGCAGGTATACGTTATGGCGCATCCGCACCCCAATACTCCAGTACTCGTGTTTCCTCGTGTCGCCTCATAGACGCGGTCCTGCAATAATTCTAGACACATTAGGCTACAATAGGCTAGTTGACCCTTTTTTTATTGGGCCCAAATGATTCATTACTGATAGCCATCACCATAAAAATAATAAAAAAAAATCTGAAGCCTTTAACAAGCTTTAACACAATAAATTATAAATTACGGTCCTGATGGTCTATGAATTATCTGTGCCGCAGCGTCACGATTATTGTAAACAACGCATGCGTGACATACCCGACAGTTATGCTTAATTTGTTTCGACTGGCGATTGACGGATTTTGAGCATGCGTAGTAAATGTTTACATGAAGCGTCACTCAACTAATTTCACGAATATGGTAGATAGCGTTTTAGGCAGATGAAAAAAAAAGTAAAAAAAAAAATTAGTTTCTGCAGCAATCCCTTATTTATATTTATCGAACTTGGTATATTTCAGACCCTTGTACTCAATGCTACGTGAATGACACATTATTTTCATCATTTGATATGAGTCAACTAGCTTAATGTGTCTTGGCCGAAATCCGCACAGAAGAGAGGTATCTTGAACGTGATCCTTTCTTTAGGTATCACCGAGGAACGAGGATCTCCTTGGCGTAGCAGTTCGTTTGCTTTGGATTTTGATATTGAAAGCAAAGCTACCTTGGCCATGGTCAGTCTTTGGATGGGTGACCAAAACATAAAGCACGGCCGTTCTTCGTGCACGTTAAGCCGGTGGTCCCGGTCGTATCGCAACCATTTCTATTCACCAATCCGTATTGAGCCGGCGTCGTCACGTTATGTTGCACTGCTCCGGTATATTAGTGGATTCACAGATATATTAATAATAGGTCTTTACCTATGAAATTGCCGTTTGTATGGAGATTTTAGGGAACTCTGCATTTTCCATACTAACATTTTTTCAGTTTTCTTCACAACGACAAATCCAAAAATAATAATATTTGGCATGTATCATTAGACAAGCTTTAGCAATAAGTATGATATCTCACTTCATAAAAATTATTTATCGTTTTTAAGTGAATGCAAATGAAATGATGTATTCGGGAGGCACTTAAAAAGAGTTGTCTCCGTGTCCAAATTATCAAAACAAATCAAAAGAGCTCAAAAATATGATCTATTCTCAGAGGAGGTAATTATTTTTTATGAATACTCTGAAAATTAATAGTTACAGACAAAATACTAAGAGAGAAAAAAACGGAAATTTCATAGGTAAAGACATATTATTTACATAGATAACGCAGGTAGGTATAACGATTTGTATTGAAACCAGGCGTGTCAACTTTTTAACGTCAGTCGTAATTTCGAGACGGGAGAAATCCAAACTGATTGAAGGATACCAAAGGATACCGATACCGCCGATGCCCGTCCGCCAATTATCACACAACGAGGCTTTTTTTATAATTTTTGCAGCCATCGGGACGCGCGCGCAACCCCGTTTGTTCGGGGTTTTCGGACACGCACAGTACATGCATTTGCGTCATCTTTTAAACCCAACCGCCACTCTGCTAAGCAAGTGCAGAAAAACAGACAGAAATAGTCCCCTGTCTACGTCACAGCGAGAGACATAAATTATCTCCACTGGGGCCGTGCTAGCTATAGTGGAGAAACCCTTTTGTCTCCTGTCAAGTTGACATAAGCGGTGGAGAGAGATGTTTGTCCCCGTGCCGTGCTAGGCCTGCTGGTCTGGTGGTTGACACCACCGGGTGTTGATCGGGAGGTCCGGGCTCGATTCCCCACGGGAGCCGGGGTTTTTCTGCTCCGTTTGGTTGGTGGTAGGGCTTCTGAGCCCGACTGGCTAGCTACCACCGTCTTACCTAAATAACAATGACAGAAGAATTGTGTTCCGGCAATCAGAGGTAAGATAGCCCGTCCCTCAGTTGTCGCGGATTACAGGTCAAGCTCGCATCCACCCGTCCTTATTGTCACTTACCATCAGGCGAGATGAAGGCCACGAGCTTGCTTGTCATAGGTAAAAAAAAAACATGTATATCTGTGGTGGACCGAACTCACTCGCAGTTCGTCAGGCCAGCCAAACTGCTGTCCATCTTCTCGATAGGCGGCCACTGGAACACCAGGCTGACCTCCGTGGCGGTGGCGGAGGACTGGCCCGTCTTCTCTTCCCACCGCTTTATCGCTTCTTTTATCGTTGTCGCCTTTGGAGCCGCCATTTTGAAGATAAGCTGAAATTCAATTAGATTTCAATTTTTTTTTTCTTCTAAATTGACTTTCATCACTGATTAAGATGAATGACATATCATTTCGGCATTTCATCGATGATGAAACTGTTGAATCGAGAATGCAGCAAAATTGAACCGTCTAAAGTCAGTTTCAGGCCCGGTTCTATCATCTAGTACCCTTTGAAGTTTCGTAAATACCTATTACAAATTCTAGAGATAAATTTTGATTACCTTACCTTGTGATAAACACTAATACATGTGTTAGTAAGATTTTTTGGACACTGTTTTATGTCAAAAGCCTTGTAACTTAGGTATTATTGATCAAACAGTTAACTAGCCAGAGCCAGCAAAAATCTTTTGATATTGGTACCAAGTCATAGTTACTAGAATGTTGAGATAATATTTGGTTGATAACTCCTCTGTTTGTTGTCTATGTTATAAATTGTTATAGTTATAAATTTTTAAGAAGCCATGTACTGTTTGACAATTCAAATTTACTTCAAAAATTACATAAAATCTCATAAAATTTTCACCGAAAGTTCTCTTTTTTTATTCGCCAAAAATCGCTGTATTTACTACAAAGGGAATAGTGAACTCAATAGTAAAAAAATCGTTTAAAGTAATTATAGATTATAGACGTCCTTTAAAAAATCGCTAAATATTGTATTTTGTGAATGGGCAGATTATGTGTGATTCGATGGCTAGGGTTATCTTTAGAACCGTTATCGAACAATACACACAAAATAGCTGACTAGTAAAAAATGCTCGTGTTTAGTATGTTTATGTGAATCAAACTTCTGGTCTCATCGGGACTCGAACCCTTAACGTCTAGCTTAGTAAGTGTAACTATATTTTATTAGGCTTTGACAGTTCTTTCGTGTAAATTAAAAATAAAAGAATTCCACATTTTAAAAAAGATCAAAATAACCAAGAAAAAGCCATGCGGGCTGAACGAGGTGTCACTCAAAACGTGGGGTACACCTGCTTTACAACTCACGGGGTGGGGTACACCTGCTTAGCAACTCACGGGGTGGGGTACACCTGCTTAGCAACTCACGGGGTGGGGTACACCTGCTTTGCAACTCACGGGGTGGGGTACACCTGCTTTGCAACTCGCGGGGTGGGGTACACCTGCTTTGCAACTCGCGGGGTGGGGTACACCTGCTTTGCAACTCGTGGGGTGGGGTACACCTGCTTTGCAACTTACAGGGTGGGGTACACCTGCTTTGCAACTCACGGGGTGGGGTACACCTGCTTTGCAACTCGCGGGGTGGGGTACATCTGCATTGCAACTCTCGGGGTGGGGTACACCTGGTTTGCAACTCACGGGGTGGGGTACACCTGCTTTGCAACTCACGGGTGGGGTACACCTGCTTTGCAACTCACGGGGTGGGGTACACTTGCTTTGCATCTCACGATCTTCCGACGAAGGTATTCCATTAAAATCCCCCCACCTCCCCCATATTCCCAAAGTTTAAGCCTCATAGCTAGTCCGGAAGTGCCATTATTTGAGTTACAAAAATCCAACTGGACAAACCAAGAGCCAAACAGAAAGTGAGTTAATTAAACGTGGTAATGATAAAAAATGTGGTAAAGAATAATAATAATAAATAAGAATAAATAATAATAATAATCTATAACTGCACTCTTGTTATGATGTTCGAATTATGAACTCAGACACGAAATTAAAAAATGGAAACTGTAACTTAATGACCATTATGCAACAGGTTGGACTCATTATGCAACACATTTTTTTTATTAAATATGCACAAAACTATGGCAAATGTTTTCCAGACAACCAACAATAAAAGAAAAAAAAAATTTTTGTTCTATTTGAGTGTAGATAAAGTAGTGTATGTAACTGCACATAACTCGGTATTAAAACACTCGCGTGATCGCGTGTTCCACACACGAATTGTCATCAAAATCGGTCCAGCCTTTTAGGAGGAGTTCAGTGACATCACTATCACATAGGAAATATACATTGTCGAGTTAAAACGAGCAAGGAGAGGAGGGTATGGGTCGCTCGCTACCCGTTCGTCAGAAATTTTTCAAAAATTCCTTTAATATTTTGAGGATGCGATAGCGGAAGAGGATTTTTTTTATTTAGAAGGATACGGTAACGGTTGAGGAATTCAAAATATTGCGGAACTTCCTCATTTTGAGGAAGCGGAAGAGGAATCCTCAGCAACCCTATACGGTATACATCAATTCTTTAGACAGGTAACAGTGACTCAAACATAGATCGAACCCGTGACATATTCAAGCGGGGGTTGCTGCTTTCTCAAGTGCTGGATTCTAATACCATCGTGACCGGAAGACTTCCCTCTGACCACTCCTTTGATGTGTCGGCTACCTCTTTCGCGGAAAACCTGACATTTAAGTTCCCGGTGTGACACCCCGCATCGATCATCTGGGACATACCTATTATTAAAATAATGTAATAATAAGAAAAATACGTCCTCATGCCACTAGAAACTTCTTGACAAACAACAAAAACGCAATGTAGGTCTGTACCAAACCGACGAACAAACAACCCCAAATCCCGCCAAAACAACCAAGCAAGTTGTTGTTGTTAAATTCTCCCATATAGGGAAGGCAAAGGGAACGGAGTCCATACAGCCAAGTCTTCGGTATTATAATGTCTTCAGTATTTGCATCGAAATGCATGTATTCGGCGCATCTCTAATACAAACATGACATATAATATGTTGTCATTTAAAAAGCACATACCACCCATCCAAAGTAATTTAGGATATAAATCCAAACACCTTTATAATAATAATAAATCTTCAGACATCTATCCACTAGCCCCGTTTCAAACAACTAATACTGCTTGTGTTACGGACACTAGCTGACGGATAAATACGTATAAATATTCAGAATATATACAATATATATAAACATCCAAGACAGGAGAACAAATGCCTGTATTAATCACACAAACATCTGCCCCTACCGGAGATCGAACCCAGAGCCTCTAGAGATGGCGACGCCTTGAGACCCGCGTACAGACCATGAGACCTTTTTTTTTGTTGTAAAAATTCTCTCATATTGGGAAGGCAAAGGGAACTAAGCCCATACAGCCAAGTCTTCGGTATTTTTATGTCTTCAGTATTTACATTGAAATGCAAGTGTAATACATTTCAATGCATCTTGGGAGTGTTTGGCGTCAAACGATCGATGGCAGACACTGTGGTGTTACTTCGATGAGGTGGATTACCACGATAAAAATCTCATCGTTTTTCAGACCACTTGACGATTATTTCAATGATCCTCCATATTGCTCATCATTATTGACACTTATTACACAAAACTACACTGATTTTACGTAACAAGATCCACTCCGAACTCAGACTCCGAACAATCACTGAAATAAAAATCACGTTCGCTCTAGTTGAATGCCGCCAAAAACTCACAACCAAGCAAGATGTTACAAGATGTTGCACAAGCTTTTATATTTGTTTTATAATTCTCAAGTAAAGGTGGAAAGCAAAGGATATAGCACATACAGCCATATGATACATTGATGTTATAAACAAGAATTCCTTTGTTAATGAAACTATAAAAAATACTATTTATTAATTTGCAATAATAAGAAAAGATAAAGATTCTTAATCTGAGATTTAAACAATCAAGGTCAAAGATATAAATTATGTCATGGTGTAGTTTTAGTGATATATTATCACAGAACAATAAAAAAGGTTAGAATGATAACGCATCCACATTAGTACTAGGACCGCGCGAGCCAGTTCTCACACATACAAGAATTAATAGTTATTCAACACACAGAGAGCGCAATGTTTTCATTGGCTAAAAAAATTCAAGCAAAAATAGCGAATTGCACCTAAATAATAAGGGTTATTTTACTGCAATACACAGGTATGTGTTACCAGCTGTTGTACGGTACCATTTATGTTGGCACAATGCATTTTGTTACTTCGAAATTTTACAGTTCAAGCACGGACTGGTAAGATCATTTATATACAATCATTTGAAATACGTTTTTAAATATTATAATCTATAATACGTATAATGAGACACGTTAAATATCTTTTTCGAATTATTGTGGAAAAACATGTACACTATCATGACAGCACTGGACTAGTGTAGTGCACAATTTGATGTCGATAATCAAGTATTATTCAAGTATTAAGTAACAAAATTATGTATTTTATTTATATATCCAACTCCGTAATTAAGGAGAATATTAATATACAGGTTGGTTTTTTTAACTCCACAAAGGAAACACACTTTTATTTTCAAATAGAAACAAAACTGATTTCACACTTTTTCAAAAAGCTTACCAAAACAGGGAATCAAACCACCTCAAATAATTCTATTTCGTGGTGGTTTTAGTCGCTACACAAGCAGCATTTAGTTGCTTAAAATGGGACTAGTTGATAGGTGTGAATGTCTGAGGATATTTATTTTATTTCACTAATTGATTTAGTTATGGCTAAAAATACTATTTCTCTATGAAACATTAGGTCTTACGCATGTAAGACAATGAAACCGTACATTAATTTATTTTTTCCGGGCACATTTGGAAAATCTGTAGCAGCCGGTGGAATGCAGAAGTAGAGATGGATATCTTGTATGAAATACGAGTGTTTCACATTGTATTGGTTAATAGATTAAAAAAATAACTAAAAAATGTTTAGCTGGTTCTATTCCCGGTTTGGGTAAATTTTATTTGAGAAAAATGAGAATGCAGTTGCTTCTTTTTAAAATAAAAGTTCGTTTCCTTTGTGGAAATTAAAATATTTTATTTATTTAAGGTACCTCCCCTCTTGGGCTCCTAAAGAAATTCCAACCAATTTCAATACTATACAAATTTAATGAAGATAAATATTTTGTAGTCTGTGATTTAGTTTTCTACTGAATAAATACTAAAAAGACAAGAGGTAACAGTTTCAGGTGGATGTTTCTAAGAATAGGTCACTGACTATAACAAAAGATACACTATCGCTATAGTTGGCTTGGCAAAGAGAACAACAATAAAAAAAAACTGCCTTGCCAGTTTTCCACCAGTGAATAATAAATAAAATAATTGGTAATGTTATGAGCTGGGGTTGCTCTCAGTAAAGAAACAGCGGTTACCAACATACACTTTTTAATTAATTAACATTAATACTGGTTGATCACATTTTTCTCGTCACCCATCCCTCAATGTCTTAAGTCGAAAGTCTTCGACCAGTGCGTCCTCCCGGTCATGACCTACGGTGCTAAGACGTGGACACTCACTGCTCGACTAGTCCACCAGTTTAAAGTCGCCCAGCGAACTATGGAATGGGCTATGCTCGGAGGGCACTGTCTTTATTGCCTATTATAATTTTAAGTTTTCGCTTTCTTTGTGAACTGGCATTTGAACAGGAAGGCGAACTTGATTTTCCTGCAAACAAAAGTAAATGATTTCAACATTCTCGCTTATGAGATATTTGACATCATGAAATAAATTTCTTTTTAGATAAAAAAAAAATAGAAAATAATCAACAAATTAAAGTCCCTACTAATTTTATTCAATCGTCACTCAATCACATGCGCAATATTTCTACCCTGTATAATCGAAACGACTGATTTGGCGCAAGGGTAAGGATAACTGCCTTCTGTGGCAGACATCACGGGTTCGATTCCCGAACAAGACAAATGTATAATTTTATAATAATATTTTGTTTTCACTGTAGACAGATAAAATATTCATAACATTACCTGTACGCAAATATCTATGTGAGGTACTGCAGAAGATTTCAAATGCCTTTTTTTGAAACTTGTAGGAAGTCATCTTCCGTAAAATGCTACGAGCAAATGCTACTGCTTTTATTAGGAAACCATTGATCTTTCCTGCCAGTTGCGGATATCCATTTTTCTTTTATATCCGGATTTGTAGGAAAACTGAAATATGTAAATCTTTATAAACAGAATATTTATGTCTTATTTAAAAATTAAATAGATATTTAAAACTTAGATTTGATATAATGTCCATGTAAATTACCACATCATAATGTCTGAGCACAAGGAACAAAAAAACTCTATCGATAAAACTATCGATAACATGCAAGCCCTATGATTGCACAGAATTTGGTACGAATTATTTTCGTGATTGATTATGCTTCCATATTCAGTTATTTCCAAATATTATTACTTACCGATGAAATATAATTCCTCCTTTTTCCAGATTCACCTTTTCACTTCGCAAAAGGCACGAAATAATAGCACAACTCGGCATCTTTTTGGGTTTTGTACTGCACCGAATACACGTCTGACAGCTACGCCATTGTGCAATACACTGCGAGCAATTTGACGTTCATATGCCCGTTTGCTCATATGAGCGGCTCGTCAACCACGCCCACTTTATCATTCTAACCTTTTTATTGTTCTGTGTATATTATCATTGGTGTTGGTGCCAAGCCAATGGCTTTTAATTATTTATTTGATTGGATATTAAAATTATAAAAATGAATTATCATTAACATATCCTATGTCCCATAGAATTATCAATAACATATCCTATGTTATTGATTATTCATCATCAGACTACTTCAATTGCCACCAATACCAATGATAATACCTTAATCACCAAAACTTCACCATTCATTCTGTCGATTACACAAAAACACCATTAATTAAATCCATTTTTTTATTGTTAACTTTTAATACAACTTAGTGTTGAAATTTATGTGATTGAGAACAATGCATAACACGCGAACACGCTCGAACGCAACGAACGCGCGAGCAAGAGAAGAAAATATCCGATTATCCGATCCGATCGCGTTCCTCAAGCACGGGCGTGGCCGTCAGTGGCATTTTATACTTCTGTAAATCAACTGCGCTAGAATCATTTTAGGTATAAATTAAAATTGAAATATTAGTAAAATCTACTATACAAATTTATCATATGCTATATTTTTTATTGGATCTGTGCACGTCATTTAAATTTGACATTTTGGAAAACTCCCTAGCTTTTTAATTTTTTCTTTTTCTTTCTTTTTAATTTAAAAAAAACAAACGCCAATCTATTCTCAAGTTATTCTGTATTTGAGTGTATTTGCTGTTTTCTTTGATATTTGTAAGTATTTTAATAGATTTAGATAGTTAATAATGAATAAAGGCCATGAATAGTGCTTTACGTAATTCTGTAATGGCGTGGGAAAGCCCAAATCAATAGCGGCATTACATCTAGCTGTTCGGGTTGAATCCGTAGTCTGAGCTTATGTTTTTTTATAAATAAAAATGATTTTTGACAATTACTTTTCGCGCTGCATTCTTACTATTTTGAATTGTTTTTGAATATTTAGATGTAAATCAGTTATATGGGTCTCGGACGCTTGGAATAGGTTAGGTACGCCAAACAATATTACGTACATACATAAAGATCTATTGTCCCACAGGCGGCGTCATTATGAGATTGAGTGCCCACATAATTTTTTGTGTTTGCTTTATTTACACATCTGGAGAATATATTTATAAGATGGTAAATCATTAAAATTACCATTACAGAGAAACGCTACAATGTCAGGACGCAGAATGAGACTTGTGAAGATCGTTCCCCAGCCAAAAGTTGAAGTAAAGGTAAATTTTCTGCTTTGCTTACATTATAATTCAACAAATCCAATGTACTGTCTTTGAAGGTTATTTTTACCACAATCAAGTCTTAAACTACATTATCATTTCACAACTAGAAGCTTTTGTAGTCCCAAATGTCTCAGTTTTAATAAGTGTCTACACAATATGCAATTAACCTACTCAAAGAGACAAATACACCATAACCACTGAAATGTCCACAACCAGATTAATTATATCAAATGTAACATTCCTTAATTCGGTGTTTGGATAAATGAAGGGTTAAAATGATTCAGTTATAGCAAATCAGACAAAAAAAAAATATGCGAGGGGTACAACTGTACTTTATTGAATGAGTTACACTAAGTAATGGTGCACAGGAAAATGATTAGTTTTATTATTTTCAAACATAAAAAATTAGAATAATTGAATAATTTTTTTATATGTTACCGCATCAAATCTTCTGTTAGTAGAGTGTTAAAAATAGAAAATAAATAATGGAAAATATTAATATTATAGTGTTTATTTATATAATGTTTTAATGAAATAAAACATTAATAATAAATATAAAAACAAAAAAAAATATATAAATACAATATCAATATACTGGAAGACTTCCTTTTGTATCAATAAATGTAACATGGTGTTATTTGGGGCCATATTATTATATTGTTTCTATCAGACTTTGAGTTGTTTGTCGACTATGTCAGTCTCATAATACACATTTACAATTTGATTGTACTCCAATGTTGTATTGTGCCTTTTCGGTGATCTAAGGCATTATGTTTAGATTTATAAAGATTCCTTTGTTTTTGATCACTGAATAAATAATTTTTCATTTTTTTCATTATTTTTCAATACTCTATAGGAGTGCAGACAGATCATCCCACTCGCATCAGAAGCTGGCGTATAGAATACTCTGGAACAGACCTATCTCTATCCAGTAGTTACTTGTTCATAATAATTATGACCAATGATTATTTTTACTATCAGCTTAATATTCCTAATTATCATATACATATTCCTAATATACATCCAAGACTGGAGAACAAATACCTGTATTCATCACACAAACATTAGCCCCTAATGGGAATTAAACCCAAAATCTTTCGAAATGGTGATACCTTGAAAAATTAAGTTTACGTTGAAACCACTCGACCAAGAAGGACGTCAGAACTAAGACTAGTGATTTATTATAATGTGTAATTTCTTGTATTCCCAAAAAAACACATACATTTTTCCATTCTGCTTTTCTGGCCTAGCATGTCGTAAAAGGCGACTAAGGGCGTATTGGGTACTGGCTCTGTGATTGTGTAGGCGATGAGCTAGCTACTTGTTACTACTCTTTCACGATTTTTTATTTGACCAAACCCAATTTTTGTATGGCTAAATGTGGTCTTAAGGAACACAGTGCTCCTTGGACTCTGCCTACAGGCGTGATTGTATGTATTTTTCCCTCCAGGAAGAGGTGATGTCAGATAACTCGGACGAAGACCCCGAGGTCACCTGCCGGATATGCAGCAAGTCGTTCGCGAGCCCCCTGGCGCTCCGCAACCACGCCATGATGGAGCACTTCGACGCCTTCGCCACCGGGAATCCAGATAACTGGACCATGGCGTCCGCTGAAGAGGTGAGTCAACCACTGAAACCTTTTAATACGTGCCTAGCAGTGGGTAGGCACAGGCCTTCCTCGTGGAAACAAACAGGAGTATGGGCTGTAACACCACCATGCTGGCCCGTGCCCGTGCTGGAGATTACAAAGTTTTGGTCACCCATCCATGGCCTGACCATGGCGCAGGAAGCTTTGCTTTCTTAACCGAGATCCTCGTTAATCCTTCATCCTCTTCTTTCTTCCGCCGTTGTCAATTTTATTTGTAGTCGGCGCGCACGTCTTCCCCCCCTTATGACCCTTAAAAATATTGTTTTTAAGGTTAAAAAAAAAATAACCTTAATTAATAAGAATTATGAATATAGTCATTTATGCATAACGCGTGTGTAACGGCGGTCTATTCATTAATTTTCAGTCGAAACCATTTTTGAGCAATCTGTTCAGTCAGAAGTACTTTTTACTGGTTAAAGGATTTCGACTGCAACATATACATGTAAATACACACATCATTACATAAGTCACGCCTTTTTCCCACAGGGGTAGACAGGGATAACATCCTTCCACTTGCTACGATCCCTGCATATTTCTTTCGCTTCATCAACTCTCATTACAGTCCTCATGCATGCTCGGCGATTTCGGGTACTCTTGACCTGGCCCTTCTCTAGAACGGCCATGTAAATAGTCAGAAAATATCCAAGACTGGTCAATAAATGCCTGTATTCATCACACAAACATCTGCCACCGGGGATCGAAATCAGAACCTCTCGAGATACCGCCTTGAGACCGGTTTACATATTTCCAATCAATCTTTGTTTATGTACTTTATTCACAGGTCAAACCAAAGTTAATCTTCACACAAACCAAAAAAAAATTAAAAAAGCAAGAACAGAAGCAGAAAATTCTAGACAACACGGAGAAAGTACTGTCGTCTATGACCACGGGGAACCTCACGTCTCTGGCCTCAGAAGATGTGAGCTACATCATTATTAAACCAGCAGAGGGAATATTGCCAACACCCCCCTATAAGAAGAAGAGGAGAAATGAAGAAGCGGAGAAGGCTGCAAGGGAATCGCAAAGCAAGAAACAGAAGGAGGCAGAAGCTATCAAGTGAGTTTCTTTTATTGATTACTAGTACACCGGATCAACAACCGGTGTTGATCGGGAGGTCCGGGTTTCGATTCCCCATGGGGGCAGAAGTTTTTCTGCTCGGTTTGGTTGGTGGTAGGGCTTCTAAGCCCGCCTGGCTAGCTACCACCGTCTTACCTAAATCTGTCGCCATAATAAGAATGTTATAAGCATTGTTGTGTTCCGGCAATCAGACGTAAGATAGCCAGTTCCTCAGTTGTTGAGGATTACAGGTGAAGCTCGCTTCCACCTGCGGCCTTATCGTCACTTACCATCAGGTGAGATGAAGGCCAAGAGCTTACCTGTCATATGTAAAAAAAAAAAAACATACTAGTATATAATTTGTTATGTAAAGAACTAGATATATTCTTTCCAAGTCCCAATACATTTATAAAAGCGATAAGGGATCCAGATATTTTAAATGTCCTTAACAACATAACTTGTAATCTTTATTGTTTCTTAACGGTTTTGTTTATATTTATTCAACTAATGTGTACTTCTGTTTTTACTTTAATTTAACAACATGTCTTGCTTTCATATAAGCCACACATATTTTCCAAATATTTCATTTACATGTTGGGCATAGTTTTTATAGGGATATTGAAAGTATTTACATCTAAGAAGTATTTTGTAACAAATGTCATGATTTGTATCTTGTAACTGTGCCAAATAAATAAATACTCCCCATGGGAATATGGGGATTACAAGTGGCCTATATCCTTTCTCAGGCTCTAGACTATCTGTGTACCTTTCTATTAAATCGGTTCAGTAGTTTGGACGTGAAAGCCAGACAGACAGAGCTACTTACTGATTAATAATATTAGTACGGATACATATATACATGAATATAATCACGACTATTATCTCCAAAGGGTTAGTCGGAGAAAAGCACCGCAAGCATTCCATTGCCACAGTCCGCGCTTCACCAAGCAGTGACTGCACTCGCCGCTATAAGCTATTGGAATCGTTTTTATGGATAAATGAACAAAAAAACTTAAATATATTCAGACACACCTATCAAGTACATCCATATAAGTCCCACTGCTGGGCACACACTTTCCAACGAGTCTGGGCCGTAACACCACCACGCTGTCCATGTCGATTGGTGGGGAGAAACGGTGGCAATAGTTACAGGAGAGAACCGCTGAACGTGCCTTCTAAAACCGAGGAACTCGAGGTCATTAAGATAGCGAAAGTAGCTTTGTTTACAAATGAATATTCCTTTTCTTTGCAGGGGTCCGTTCGAATGTATCTACGAGGGATCATGTCACAGGATTTTCTTCTCTTGCTGTGAATATTCCATCCACTATCGCGACGAACATACGCGCAGACGGACGGTAAGATATATTTATTTAACTTTTTATTGTACACAAAAGAAAAATTGAGAATATACAACACATAAAATAAAAGACGAATACAAAGGTAGGGCTTATTTCTAATAGATATATCTTCCAGCCTGCTGTAGGAGAAATGCTGAGAAGTAGACTGAGTCGCGTGTACTAAAAATTATATAAAATAATTTTTAGTACACGCGGAATAGTAAATTATTGCAATGGCAGCGAAATAGGCAAATGCAGGTCGAGTATGAGTTGAGCCCTACCACCAACCAAACCGAGCAGAAAACCCCTGCCCCGAGGGGAATCGAACCCTGGACCTCCCGATCTACACCCGTTGGTGTCAACCACTAGACCAAGAACCGGTTAAAATGTTTAAGAAATGTATATGTTGCAGGGTCTCCGTTGCCAGGTGTGCGAAAAACCGCTGACATCAAGCGATAACTCTGAGTTCGCGTATCCCTGCGAGGTAAGTCATGCATTTATTACTTGCTTTTGCCCGCGACTTCGTCCTAGTAGAATAGTTACTTTGAGATAGTGTGTGACGGGGTGAAGCCGGGGATAAAGAAAATACGATTGGGTCGTCACTTAGGTATGGTATATTTTATATTGAAGAATTAAGGCACAGCTGAAACAATTATAGAAGAAGGTAAATTAACCCTGAACACAAAACAATTCACATTTAACGCTAAATATATTATAAAAAGGGTAGGGCTACTTACAATAGTGCCTTAAAGAGACTTATAGACTTTGTTATTTATCAGGAACTGATCTTGTGCGTTGTTGTAACTTTTAGTTTAAGCTTATAAAAATTGATCATCACTTTATAAATATATTACAATTATTGTTAGCAGCGAGTCAAACGCTCTACGCGCTGACTCTGGTAAGAATGAGCTTCGAGAACAAAACAAATAAAAAGAGACAAACAGCAAATTTAAAATCGGAAACCAAGAGAAAAATGGCCAGAGAAGAGCGCAACGACAGCAACGAGGCGCTAATATAGCTATGGCGCCTCGGTACAAGTGTGATGTATGTAGCCTTCCTCAATAAATAGGCTATTCAACTCTGAAAGATTTTTTCAAATTGGAACAGTAGCCACAATTGGTGGAATTGAAAATTTACTTCTACCCTTTATTAGAAGCAAAGTTAATAGTGGCGTAAATTTTTCCTTCATTTTTCTGGGAGGCGTTTAATTTTTGTAACATTCACCCGCATGGCACCCGTTCCCATGGGAATATCGGGAAAAAAGGGTAGCCTATGTCCTTTCTCGGGCTCTAGACTATCTGTGTACCAAATTGGTTTAGTAGTTTTGTATGGGCCGTAACACCACGCTGGCCCACTTCAATATAACTTTGTTCACAGGTGTGTGGTGTTGGTTTTAACACGAGCAAGGAGCTCTCCGAGCACATGAGTCTAGTTCACGTGAAGCTGAAGCCGTTTCAGTGCGAGGTGTGCCACAAGCGGTTCACCCAACAGGTATGTATACTAGATTATATGTACATAATAATAAAAATAATAATTTATTTGCATAAAAATGAGATATATATTTGTAGGAACGTCAGAAGGGCCTCATTGTGGTCTTATTCTTATTCACACCAATCAACTAGCCCCATTTTAAGCAACTAATGCTGCTTGTGTTACGTTCATTATATGTATATGTATTATATTGTGTATATTAAATATATTAATCCGTCATCTAGTATCCGTAACACAAGCAGCATTAGTTGTGTTGAGAACTCCTCGGTTTGTTGTCTATGTTTTTCTATTGTCTTTATAAAAATCCCTATACTGTTTGTCAATTCAAATTTACTTCAAAATTATTATTACACAAAATTTACACCGCAAGTTCTCTTTTTTATTCGCCAAAAATCCCTGTATTTACAACATTTTCCTTAAAATGGGACTAGTTGATAGGTGTGAATGTCCTCAGCCTATATACGTCCCACTGCTGGGACAGGCCTTCCTCATGGATAAACACACATGAGGAGTATGGGCCGTAACACCTCCACGCTGGCCCAATGCGGGTTGGTGGGTAGAAACGGTCACAAATGCGTCCGGGACCAACGGCTTAACGTGCCTTACGAAGCACGGAGGAGCTCGAGATCACAAAGTCTTGGTCACCCATCCACGGCCTGACCATGGCGAAGGTAGCTTTGTTTTCTATCGAAGCCAAAGCACACTGACCGCTACGCCACCGAGCTCCTCTCCCGAGCACCGAGGTGTGAATGTCTGAGGATATTTATTTATTCCAATTTTAATCTAGCTCATTTAACCACTATGTTTATTTATTATTTATTTAAAACTTTAGTACATTTGGTATACATGTTGATTAAAAATAACCCTGTATACGTTACTCTGTAATATAAATAATTTTTTTTTGGTATTTTCCCTCTTTTTACATTCCCCTGACTTGGTTTTAAGCATTTTATTCTGTGTACAGACATTCAACCTCTACAGTTTTATTATATGTATAGATGATTTTATTTGTGTGTGTGTGTGTGTGCCTCTCTCCTGTTCCTGCTGTGCATTGTAATAATAATTTATTTGCATAAAAATGAGGTAAATATTTACAATTATGATATTATTCCAATTTTAATGTTCAACTCATTTACCCACTATGAATGACATGCAACTATTCAGTAAATAAGAATACTAATATCAATACCACTAGACATTAATCATCAATCAATAGTTTATATTTATGAATTCAATATAACATTTCCGTTTTAGTAAAAAATTCTTTCATTGAGTTAAAATAATTGTTATATAACCATTTGAACAATTGGAACATAAATTAAATAAATAAATACCTTCAGACATTCACACCTAGCTAGTCCCATTTTAAGCAACTAATGCTGCTTGTGTTACGGATACTAAGGTCACGGATAAATATATTTAATAGATAAGATTCAGAATGTCAACAAATCACATAATATACATCCAAGACTGGTGAACAAATGCCTGTATTCACCCAATCATTTGCCCTCACTGGGGATCGAACACAGAACCTCTCGAGATGGCAACGCCTTGAGACAGACATACAGACCATTCTGCCACGGAGGCATAATACAACTGTAGAGGTCGAATGTCTGTACATAGAAAAAAAAATGCTTAAAACCAAGTCAGGGGAATATAAAGAGGGAAAATAGTAATAAATGTTTGTTTTTAAAATTTTTTGTTTCTCTGTCTGTGTCTGGGCTAATCTTCGAAATGGCTAAACGATCTCAATGACTATCCGATGATTTCGATGATCTCCGTGCTTCAAACAGGAAGGCACATCAAACAGTTGGTCCCGGTCGTCATTGCGATCGTTTCTACCTTCCTTGATTGGGCCAGCGTGGTGGTGTTACGGCCCATACTCCTCACGTGTTTCTTCACCTGTGCCCAGCAGTGGGACGTATATATGGTTAAGGACGAGGACGAAACAAGTTCTCCGTGTGAACAGCCAGTGCTCAACTGTTCTTCTTTGTCCTGCCTTGTTCCCAATTATATTTAGGGTCGGCTTAACACGTCTTCTTCCACTCTCTCCTATCACTCCCACTGCTGGGCACAGCCAACCGTGGGACTTGATAGACAGAGGAAGGGCTATATAAATGGATGGTTTGTGTGAATGATGATATGACGATGAGTGAGTGGTGTCGTGGCGAGTGCTGGGAGAGAGTGGAAGAAGCCATGTAGCGTCGAGCAGACGTGGACTGATCCCCGACTGTGTCAGGGCGGCGTGCAGCAACACATGCGCATGCACACGGGGGACCGGCCCTTCTCCTGCTCCTTCTGCGCCAAGACCTTCACGCAGAAGTCCGGCCTGGACCAGCACCTGCGCATCCACACCAAGGTACCATCACACACACGGGGGACCGGCCCTTCTCCTGCTCCTTCTGCGCCAAGACCTTCACGCAGAAGTCCGGCCTGGACCAGCACCCGCGCATCCACACCAAGGTACCATCACACACACGGGGGACCGGCCCTTCTCCTGCTCCTTCTGCGCCAAGACCTTCACGCAGAAGTCCGGCCTGGACCAGCACCTGCGCATCCACACCAAGGTACCATCACACACACGGGGGACCGGCTCTTCTCCTGCTCCTTCTGCGCCAAGACCTTCACGCAGAAGTCCGGCCTGGACCAGCACCTGCGCATCCACACCAAGGTACCATCACACACACGGGGGACCGGCCCTTCTCCTGCTCCTTCTGCGCCAAGACCTTCACGCAGAAGTCCGGCCTGGACCAGCACCTGCGCATCCACACCAAGGTACCATCACACACACGGGGGACCGGCCCTTCTCCTGCTCCTTCTGCGCCAAGACCTTCACGCAGAAGTCCGGCCTGGACCAGCACCTGCGCATCCACACCAAGGTACCATCACACACACGGGGGACCGGCCCTTCTCCTGCTCCTTCTGCGCCAAGACCTTCACGCAGAAGTCCGGCCTGGACCAGCACCTGCGCATCCACACCAAGGTACCATCACACACACGGGGGACCGGCCCTTCTCCTGCTCCTTCTGCGCCAAGACCTTCACGCAGAAGTCCGGCCTGGACCAGCACCTGCGCATCCACACCAAGGTACCATCACACACACGGGGGACCGGCCCTTCTCCTGCTCCTTCTGCGCCAAGACCTTCACGCAGAAGTCCGGCCTGGACCAGCACCTGCGCATCCACACCAAGGTACCATCACACACACGGGGGACCGGCTCTTCTCCTGCTCCTTCTGCGCCAAGACCTTCACGCAGAAGTCCGGCCTGGACCAGCACCTGCGCATCCACACCAAGGTACCATCACACACACGGGGGACCGGCCCTTCTCCTGCTCCTTCTGCGCCAAGACCTTCACGCAGAAGTCCGGCCTGGACCAGCACCTGCGCATCCACACCAAGGTACCATCACACACACGGGGGACCGGCCCTTCTCCTGCTCCTTCTGCGCCAAGACCTTCACGCAGAAGTCCGGCCTGGACCAGCACCTGCGCATCCACACCAAGGTACCATCACACACACGGGGGACCGGCCCTTCTCCTGCTCCTTCTGCGCCAAGACCTTCACGCAGAAGTCCGGCCTGGACCAGCACCTGCGCATCCACACCAAGGTACCATCACACACACGGGGGACCGGCCCTTCTCCTGCTCCTTCTGCGCCAAGACCTTCACGCAGAAGTCCGGCCTGGACCAGCACCTGCGCATCCACACCAAGGTACCATCACACACACGGGGGACCGGCCCTTCTCCTGCTCCTTCTGCGCCAAGACCTTCACGCAGAAGTCCGGCCTGGACCAGCACATGCGCATCCACACCAAGGTACCTATTCTACCCGCCGAGTTGGAGTCGAGTGGTAGCGGCTCATTAAAAGAATACTACCAACCCATCTTTTCCCTTGGGTGTCGTAAAAGACGAATGGACTTAGATCTGCACAACATCCAATAGCTTATAGCGGCGACGGGCTCACCGCCTGTCACGCTGAGTGCAGTCACTGCTTGGTGAAGCGCGGACTATGGCAGTGGACTGCTTTTGCGGTGCTTTTGCCTAGTCTCTGACTAACCCTTAGGGGATAATAGTCGTGATTTTAATTCAAATACACACATTCACACACGTCTATATACTATATTTTTAATGAGTCAAAGTGATTTGACACTTTGTAACGTCGTTTAGTGTCAATGATTTTGAGTTATATAAGTCTATTTAAGTTATTATTGTTAGAATCTAAAATCAAACCACGCCTGTAATCCCCGAAGGGGTAGGCAGAGTCCAAGGAGCACTGTGTTCCTTAAGACCACATTTAGCCATACGAAAATTGGGTTTGGTCAGATGAAAAATCGTGAAAGAGTAGTAACAAGTGGCTAGCTCATCGCCTACACAATCACAGACCCAGTGCGCAATACGCCCTTAGTCGCCTTTTACGACATGCTAGGCAAGCAAAGCAGTTGGTAGGTACATTCTTTTTGCGTTCCGGACCAACACCAATTCTTTTTTTATTTATATACAGTGAAATATTTAATTTTAAATATCTTATGCATTCATTGGCATTCTCCTAGGAACCTTCCTAAAGCATTTTTTCTCACAGGTGAAACCTTACCGCTGTGTGATCTGCTTCAAGTCGTTCTGCCAGTCCATCCATCTCAAGCAGCACATGCGCACGCACACGCACGTGTCCCCGTTCGAGTGCGGCGTGTGCCACAAGAGATTCAAGCAGAGCAGCCATCTCAAATACCACGTCAGGAACCACGATCCTAGCGTGCTGACGCCAGAACAGAAGGAACATTATGACAGGTTCCTAGGACTTATTAACAAGCAACGAGTCGAGATTGAGGTGAGTTCTGATCTGAATCTCTTCGATAGTTATAGCATCCTGGTACTTTTGGTTTGGATTCAGGTAGCACCAAAAATATTGGGGAAAAATATTCTAAACAGAAAATTTACTACACCATGCAAAATAAGACACCATACATTCATCATCACACACACGCGCACACACACACACACGCGCACACACACACACACACGCGCACACACACACACACACGCGCACACACACACAACAACGCACGCACGCGCACACACACACACACACACGCGCACACACACACACACACACACACACACACACACACACACACACACACACACACTGTTTGACATATTATAAAAACAAACCTTTATTGCGACTTTCTCAATAAACTCTTTGAAATCTCTGCAATAGTCATGACAGTCTGGTACTTAAATTAAATATATATTTTTTTATTAAAGTGATTTGACAGTTATATCCTTGGCTAAATGATCCTTGGCTACTCTCGATCGTGCAATTGGGCCTAATAATAGCATAATTATGTAACCATAATTAAAAAATTACGCTTCAACAAACACAATTCAAACTGTCAAATCACATTGACTTATTTAAAAAATTGGACTTTAACATGTTTATTTTTTTATACTGTTAAAGTTAAGGTTTTTTCTTAGTTACAATAAGATAAAGCGTTAATTTTATTTTTTTACCGATAAAACCATACTAATATTATAAATGCAAAGTAACTATGTCTGTCTCTCTCTTCCACCTCCAAACTACTGAAGCGATATACGAGATACACAGATAGTCTAGAGCCTGAGAAAGGACATAGGCTCCTTTTTATGTCGATATTCCCATGGGAACGGGTGCCAAAACCGCGGGAAGCCAAGGTTTATAACAACTAACCTACCAAAATAGTAATAATAACCACAACAGGACGACCAGGTGGAGGTCCCCGCAGTGGAATTCCCCGAGGAGATGGTGGAGCAGACCATGGTGGAAGAGACCATGGAGGAGGAGCAGGAACTGGACGAGCAGACAGTGGTGGAGCAGATAGAACAGGCGGTGGCTGAGCAGAGTATACAGGTACATACATTTCAATGCATCTTGGGAGAGTTTGGCGTTAAACGATCGATGGTAGACACTGTGGTGTTACTTCGATGAGGTGGATCACCACGATAATAATCCCATCGTTTCTCACACCACTTGACTCTTATTTCAATGATCCTCCACATTGCTCGTCAGCACAGACACTTCTTTCACAAAACTACACTGATTTCACGCAACAAGATCCACTTCGAAACAATATTACAATCACTGAAATAATAATCACGTCCGCCATAGTTGAATGGTGCCAAAAAAGTCATGCTGATCTTGCGCGTACCCAGCTGCTGCCACCCACTAGAGCTATTCACACTATAAACGACTTGTCTGACAAGTCGGATCTTTTCGGGTGCCGTTTGAGTGAATTCACAAGAATAGCATTATATACCTTATGTTATAAGAACGTCTAGTCTATCCATTTTGATCTGAGACAAAATGTAAACAAACCATAAAAAGGGTTCTTTTAAGATGTCGTTACTCATTGCCGAAAGGTTTCATCAAAAACATACCGTTATTTAATATTTTATTATTACAAACTTAAAATTATGTAAATTAAGTAATTACTTGTCACCTTCAATAGTTTTTGTTATTCTTACTTCAATGTTATATTTTTAACGTAATTTTAGATTACTAAATTAATCGTTGCTACTAATGGAGCGCGAAACGAATAGTATTCTTAAACTTTTATTATGAGTATAGAATACTTCCATAAGAAGATGAACAATCATAACATCAATTTATTGACACCTTGAATCTACTTTGAATTTAATTGTTATATTTCATATTTAGTATCATTTGGGTGATAGCAATGAAAGCTTGTTTTTAAATACACTTGACATACCTAATACTCGTAAAACATTACTTGATTTCACAAATAAATAATGTTTATATTTAATGACGATATTGGTAAGTATATTAAGTACGGCTACTCCTTTTCTATTTTATTTTAAAAAATTAGAGCCCATGTTATTTTGTCCCAGAATTGGATAGAAAGTTTGAGAACCACAAATTCTTTGTTTACCTTTTGTCTCAGATCAAAACGGATAGAGTATAGGTCATGGTCTAAGTGTGTTTATTGGAGACAATATCTTATACAGTCTTCTACCTAAATAGAGGTTCATTGTTGTGTTCTTGTGCTAAAGAATAGTGATCACTTTACTATTGTATTAGGCTTAGTTCATGTAATAGTAGTTAATAAATAATTTACAATAAACTATTTATTTGTAAAATACATAATATGTAAAATGTTAAATGTTGACGATTTTAAGTGCCGAACTTGGCCTATGAAATAAAATTATTTTTGATTTGATTTGATATGTAACTGTCACATAATAGCATCACGCGAGTGTTTTAATACCGAGTTATGTGCAGTCACATACACTACTTTATCTACACTCATTATTCAACGAAATAAAACAAAATTAATTTTATTTATTGTTGACTGTCTGGAAAACATTTGCCATAGTTTTGTGCGTTTTTAAGAAAAATAAGTGTTGCATAATGAGTCCAACCTGTTGCATAATGGTCATTATGTTACAGTTTTCATTTTTAAATTTTCGTTTTTATTATCTGTGTTAAAAATACATGTACCTATGTCATTGAGACTATTGAGAGTCTGAGTTCATAATGCGAACATTATAACATGAGTGTAGACAAAAATAGTTTTAATTTGGAAAAAAAAAAACGATTTTCTTCTTTAATGTTGCATTTTTGTTTACATCAGGTGGTGGAAGGAGGGGAGTATGTCCTGCAGGCCGGCGACGAGACCTGGAGCGTCCAGCTCGTGCAGAGCGAATAGCGGAGAACTCTGTGAGAATACAGATTAGGAATAAACATACATATACTCACGACTATTATCCCCTAAGGGTTAGTCAGAGACGAGGCAAAAGAACCGCAGAAGCAGTCCACTGCCACAGTCCGCGTTTCACCAAGCAGTGACTGCACTCAGCGTGACAGGTGGTGAGCCGGTCGCCGCTATAAGCTGTTGGGTGTTGTGCAATTCTAAGTCCATTCGCCTTTTACGACACCCAAGGGAAGATATGATTCACTCTTGCCTTGTAAGTCCCCAAATTGAACCAGACGGAAACAGGAAGGTTATTCTATTTTTATTACGTAATAATATGTACTAATAAAATGATGTGTACATTATTGATAGTTACAAAATGGGTCAGTCCTTAGATGGGTGAACAAACATTGTCATTTCGATTCCCAATAGAGGAAAATGTTTGTGTGTGTAATACTGGCATTTCATTCTTCAATATTGGTCGTTTATTATATGTGTACATTCCTAAACTACTGCATCAAAAGTAGCTCATCACTTTAGTACTGTGTCACAATTTCCAAGTGCGACATATTCCTAGACACATTTTGTCTATTGCTTGGAACATTTAATTTGACAAGGTACTTATATGGTTATCATCTTTTGATGCTGCCTGTACCTAAATGTATAACATTTATTCTTCATATTGTGATGGGGCTGCGATGAGGTGTCAGGGCACTTCGACCTATGGGATATTTAGTGCTTCAATTCTCTAATGTCCTGCTGGAAGTCTAATATAAAACATAGGTTAATGAAATAATAAAAATTACTGTTAAATGTTCGAGCACCTAACACATTACAGTGGGAGAGGTTTATCTTGATTGTTCCTTAGATGGGTGACCAAAACTGATCTCCAACTCCTCCAAGCCTCGTTATGTTTGCTACAGCGATTTCTCCCCACCAAGCCGCTGTCCGTGGTGTTACCTTATTTAGGCTTCTGTTATTGAAAGGCCTGGCGGGGCTTGTGGCGAATACGCGAGAAAAATAGCAAATTTCCCAAAAAATAACATGTGAAGAATTTTTTATAGGCTATGAAACTACTTTAGTATTATTGTGTAGGGTACGAGCCGATTTATAATAATTAGTTTTAAACTTGTATAGCTTTATGGTATTACGCCTTGTATATATGAAAGCAATATTAAATAAATGAAGTTTTTATGATTGTAATTGTTTTTTTTATATGTACACATCACAAACATACAGACATTTTTGGAAGACAACATTTTGAAATAATTGGACATGTTTTGATTAGAGATTGCTATTATTGGAATTATTATTTTCATTGCTGTTTAATGGACTATGTATATTATTGTTCCCATTTTATTGGCTACGAATCTGACAAATCTAATAACTATTATTTTATATAAAATTTTCGATTAATATAATTGACATTTGATATTTATTTTATAGTGACTACTTCATTAAAATTATATTTTTTTTGTTTTTATCTCAATATTTGTATACCTTGACAAAGGTGGAAATGTACTGATACTAACCAACCATGACACCAATCATTGTAAAACTAACCCGCATTTCACAAATAAATAAATGACAATGATAAAGATTCACTTGGAACGAAGCAATCCAATTAGAGGATTTCTTTCTAGCTCCTAGCTAAAAAAAGGCAGCGGTAGCCGAGTTGTGACGGACGGGGCACTACTCGTTCGAGCCCGCGGGAAGCGCGGGTTCGATCCCACCGCCTGTACCACTGAGTTCGAATAAAACTTATGTACAGTCATTGTGAATATCGCTTGCCTCACATTGTGCCGGCATGTCAGCAGGCCCGCCACCTGTTACATGGGGAAATGTGGGTGCTTAACACCTCTGCCTACCCCTTCGGGGATAGAGACGTGATGATATGTTTAGCTTTCCCAGAGCCCGGCTTGCGTCAAGTCACTTGAAACGTAGCAATTCAATTTAGTGATTTCTCCTCGTATCTAACTATCTCGCAAATATCTGGTGCCAAGATTTATGCAGCTCAGCAACGCATCACATCCAGTTGTCAAATTTCATAGTAACTTGTTATTTGAACGTGATAAAAACCCGATAGATACCAAAATGCGGTGCTCATGCTAAGAGGGCAGGTCCTCTTTTTTATACCAATAAGCAAACTGCCCACCCACGGCCGTAGCTAGTTGGGGGGCAATGCCATACCTTAAAAATACCAAAAAATTAAGATAAATTATTACTTATAATTAAATTGTTTGTTCATAGTTTAAGATATCAAAATTTTTCAAACATTACAGTTTGTGACGTTCATATAAAAAATTATTCCTTTTTCTGTGTAAAGATGGCATTGAAAGCGCTGGGTCTATTTAATTATAATATCTATGATACAGAGGGGATTCCCCGTAGATTGCAATATGCGCTATATTACAATCTATGGTACGGGAAATCCCCTTAAGCTAAAATAAACAACACTGACCTAGAGGTCAGTTATATGATGTTATTTTTTATTTCCGCCCTACCTATAACCAAGGCTGTCCTACTTCGAATTCGACTCTAGCTGCAGCCCAGTGCCCTCCTGATGGGAAGCTTGCAACACAAGGAGTATCACTCGCTGCTGACCCTTCAAAAACTTTTTTATACCCTTGAAGAACCCCATGCTGTAGTACATACACACATACATAAGTCACGCCTTTTTCCCACAGGAGTAGACAGAGATAACATCCTTCCACTTGCTACGATCCTTGCATATTTCTTTCGCTTCATCAACTCTCATTACAGTCCTCATGCATGCTCGGCGATTTCGGGTACTTTTGACCTGGCCCTTCTCTAGAACGTCTTTAACTTGGTCGAGGAACGTTCGCCTAGGTCTGCCTCGTCCCGCATCTCCACTCACACCCGATTCATATATCCCTTTAGTCAATCTATTTTCATCCATCCTTTCCAAATGTCCAAACCATCTCAGCATACCTTTCTCTATTCTTGTCACTATATCCTCTTTCAAACCACACGTCCTACTAGGGAAAGCCCTGGCAGGGAGCTCATTCCCTCTGGACAAATCTTCAAAATTATGATAATAATGATGATATAATAATGTTTAATAAATAATTTTCAAATTATAAGTATTTGTAACACATTGAATCATGAGGACGCATTTAGCGTCCTCTTACTATAGTAAATTGCGTGCCCGGCGGGGTCCATAATGATCTGGTATATAATCCTGACCATCTTATGTACATTTTGTTTCTACAATAATTTTATTGATTGATTGAAATAGCTTTAGTATTAACTAGGTCAATGGGGCATAGGCAAAATAGTTGACGCCATAATCTTATATAATCAATCTCACTTTTTGCTTTAGGCTGGTTGGAGGAAATTTTGAAAAAAATAAAACACAATATAACAGTCATAATATTGAATTACATTATATTAATTATACGGTAAGCTGACATAAATAGCTGTAGGTGACATGGGCATGGACACGGTCCAACTTCCTGGCAATAGAAGCGATGCTTAATCAAGATTAAATAACACAGGATTGCAATTTAAATAAGCTAAAGCCAATGTATGTTATTTGTCTCTTTCACACTAAAGAAAGAGACAAACGTATGTTTTATCCCTTTCATTCACAAAAATCTTCAAGTTGTATGTTCTCCTGTGTTATGTAAGCGTTATGTGTTTCATAGTCTAAGGCCCGTATTACGGAACTAAACTCAAGCGTAGATCTCTGCTTGAGCACTGTTAGAGAGGGATGGCGCTATTGATCTCACACAGCGCCATCCCTTTTTAACTGCGCTCAAGCAGAGATCTACGCTTGAGTTTGGTTCTGTAATACGGGCCTAAATATAATACATTGAGCCGGTTATATCGCCTTTAGATAAGACACTAAATTAATTGACAAGTAACTTCATACAATAATCCATTTTTGAATTTTGGATAGTGACTATCAAAAGGGAATGAAGCCGACTTAGACAAGAATTACCATAAAAGCTAAATTCATTAGTTATACCTGAGCAGGAATATAAAAAACCTGCTCTGAGGGCGCCAGAAATTAACTAAGGATACTTTTTAAAGTAAAAATGTCCACAATTGAATATTTCATGAAAATAATAGCAAATTTTAACTTAAATGCTCAGGCGGAGCATTTCGCACAAAAAAAAATTAAAATTAATGAAATTTATTGAAATAAATGGTGATTAAACTGGATTACTACAAAATACACACGTATTTTGTAGTAATCCGGATCGTATATCTAATTGAAATTGACGGATGGTTGCCATAATAAAAAAGTGAAAGTGAAGTGAAATTGACGGATAAAATTTCTGTTGCCATTTAAATAAATTAGTTGTATTAGTTGTTGTATTATCTGTATTTATCTATTAAATATATTTGTCCGTCATATAGTATCCGTAACACAAGCAGCATTTAGTTGCTTAAAATGGGACTAGTTGATAGGTGTGAATGTCTGAAATAAATTAGTTCCATTAATTTATTTGATGGTGAAGTTTTTTACATTCCGCGTCAGGCTTTAGTTATAAATTCTTTTTAAATCTATCAACACATAGAAAATCTTAATTTACATACCATGTTCCGGTCTACAATAATTACAATTTCGTAAAATCTATACTTATTGGGGAATCTTGAATTATATATACGTTCCATTTCAACTATGTAGGTAAATGATCGATCGTAACGACGTAACGACCAATCGTTTCTGTGCAGCACAATTTAAAGCGATCGATTGTTACGATTAACGTCTCATTCATAGTAACGATGGATCGTGTCGTTTGAGTTCCTAATTCAAATGCCTGTGCACTTATGACTTGAACACACCTTAATATTATTACGGAAGCAAGCCAAAGGAAGAATATTATTCCATTTCTTGGCAGTTCCCATTAAAAATGTTGATGGATCTTTTCATTTTATAATTGTTGTCACAATATTGATGTCGTTCGCTTATAACTCACCATTTTACAAAAGTTTATCCCATATAAATGTCAATATAGATTTTACGACTTACCTTAAAGTATTTTCCCTTAAATTTCGTAAATTTCCTTATTTATACAATAAACCTAATAAACGTCGAATAGTACCGAGCTAAGGCCAAAGTCATGAATGGACACAATTAAAAAGTACAATGTACAACACATCAGGTGTAACATAACTGATCGCAACAGGGTTGGATGGCAAAAGGGGCATTGTAACGTAACGATTAACGACAACGCACTGGTATGTAATTTGAGGCCGTGTTACGGATATTCCTAAGAGAAATCAATATTTTACTGGAAAATCTTACTAGATGGCGCTGATTGTAATGATGATAACTCAGAGACGAATTACAAAAACAGACTTTAGAGTAAAAAGAAAACTAAAGGTAGGTAAATATTAAAACTTTATACTTATTAAAATTACCAACGACATACCAAGAAGTTATATCTTTGAGTAACAATTGCATCTTTTTATTTAATATAAATGAAAATAGCGCCACCTCTCGATAACTTTAAGCACCTGCCGTCACTAGAAAGCACAACCAACTTTGGTCTTCTGTTATATATTAAGGCCTCTGTTATCACATCAAAGGAAAAGGGGTGAGCCACTCTTAAGGGGAGGGCCGGACAATTTACATTTACTATAAACCAAAGTTTGCTATACAGGATGGAGGAAAAATTGGTGTTAATGACATTGCATTTACAGTAATTTTTAAAAAGGCTGTAAACTCAAAAACTGCATATTTTTTTAAAAACCAGTATTAACTACTTGATCTACAGCTCATTCATTTCCACCCTGTATAACACAATAAGTATTAAATGTTTTGATATTACAAGAACAAGACAAGTTCAAATTATATGTCATCACCGTAGATAAAAACTAGGTACATTTGTCTTGACTACCATAATATTCAGAACGAGTGCCTAATAACCCTTCTAAAATATGAAGATATTAAGCGGGGTTATTTTCATTCAATAACAACATTCGTTCTAAGAGTTATACCACAACTCAATACAGTAATTAAAAATTATTTTACAAGCTTATAATGTACTGAGTACATTATATTTATGAGTACTGTCGTGACATTAGTAAGTCTATGTTCCGTTCATTACAAAAAGGCGACACGCGCGACGCTCGCGCGATGCGCACAGAGCTAAGAACATTCAGAAATTGATATTTATTTTTGTATGAAAGTTAAATGTGTCAATATATCAAAAGTCGTAGAACAAATGTTGTTATTTATGATGTTAGCTAGCTATTGTTGGGAGGTTGTTGATTCATTAAAAATCAGCCTGTATAGTTGCTGTAAGAGGTACTGGTAGCAAACGTATGGAGAAAATTGTTCGATCTACGGTGATCAGTATATCTGTTGCAGTCAAAATTCTTAACCAGTCAAAAGTACTATTAACTAGCAAAATCAATCAAAAGTACTTTTAACCGTATGCTTAAGTCAATAATACTTCTGACTTAAATAGGTAACAGTTAAAAATTTGGTTGGTTAGTTTAGGTTTGTACTTTTAAGCAAATTTGTAGTCAAAAGTACTTTTGACTGGATAAGAGGTTTTGAATGCAACATATCTAAAATATGAAACATCTATAAACAATCAGAATAAGCTACACAGACAGGAAAACGTTAAACCTACACCGCTTATCGATATCTACGAGCTAAAATGACACTTACTGCTTCGACATAACTCCTATATTAATGTGGTAACCTGGTTTTAATAATAAGTATGTGCTTTTAGTAGCAACCTGTAGAATAAAATACTTTGCTAGTTTTTTGTAGCATTCACAATAAATCATTATGCTAGTTCGCAGCATTCTATATTACATAGGTACACCATTTTGCTTCAATTTTGAAGCAGCATGTATAATACATTGTTTGCTTGGATTTTTGTAACATTCTGTTTTTATAACATATAAAATGACACATTTCACAATTTATCTAATACCTGTGTAGTTTGATATACCATTTAAACTCTTTAGAATCACAATATTTTGCTCGATTTTTTAAGCACTCTGTATAACAGTATGTAGTAAGTTGGTAGATTGTTGTAGCATCCTGTATCATAAACATGTTGCTTATAGCTTCGCTTGCAAAGATCACTTAGTCGAGTTACGTATATATTTATTGTATTTACTCTAAAATTTTATCAGCATTCTATATACAGGTGTACTATCGGCTTTAGTATACATTTTGCGATTAGACTATCGAAACGAATAACTCTATAACAACTATGCTGTAGGTATAAATATAAATTCAAATCACAGATATACATTTACATACAAACCCCAGGTATAACGATTCGTGTTTAAACTAAGCGTGTCAACTTTTTAACGTGTACTGTGACGTCACAGCCGTAATTGTGAGACGAGAGATCCAGACTGATTGAAAGATACCGATGCCGTCGATGCCGACCCGAGCAGACTAGTTATCAACGGCCAACCCATTTGCGACATCTATGTAAATGAATATCGGTGATTTAAATTGATGAGTCAAGTCAAAATATACATTGGATATTCAACATTACAGTACGGAGTATAGGTCGAAATTTGGACAGCTTGACCTGTTCATATGTGTATATGAATAGACATTGATCGTTAGGA
The DNA here is from genome assembly GCA_910589355.1 of Parapoynx stratiotata. Classification (NCBI taxonomy): domain Eukaryota; kingdom Metazoa; phylum Arthropoda; class Insecta; order Lepidoptera; family Crambidae; genus Parapoynx; species Parapoynx stratiotata. Next base: position 1,485,393 of record OU342476.1, on the reverse strand, counting down.
AAAAAATCTTAAAAAAGTTGTCAAGGAGATTTACTGTAGTTTGTACTCTACTATGAAAATGAAGACAGGGTATACAGAAGAAGACAGACACGAGATAATATTTAAGGGACTTTTGTTAATTCACTATACCTACCTATTCTTATACCCCACAGTGTTTTATAAAACGATATCAAAATTACATATAATAAATTGATAAAATCAATCAAGTCAGTATTCAAAAACATTTGCTTACATTGATAATTAAAAATAATAGCTAATATAAAATTCTAATATCTTAGGGCACATAAATAACATTGTATAAATGAGGACACTTATAAAATAGAAGAATTTTATTGTTAATCTTGGAGACTGAATTGCGAGTGAATACTTTCTGTATAGCCCAATGGTTGGCTGGAAGAGAATGATGAGAATGATGCTAGACATAAAGTTCGCCATATGAATTGTGTATACATAAAAACGTTGATAAATTTATAATTTATTTAGATACATTTTTATAGTCATGAATTAAAGAATTTTTATATCTAATATTCTCCATGTTTATTTAAGGAAATAGACTAGTTGATCCCGTTTTTATTGGGCCCCAAATTATTAATATTTTTTATGGTGATGGAAACAGTAATGAATCATTTGGAGCCCAATAAAAAAAGGGTGAACTAGCCTATTTCTAATTGGAAATATTTCAACCAAACATTTGTTTTGGTGACAAAAATACATTTTTTGTAGCGTATATGCAAGCATCAGATTAGACTGAAAACATTATCAGTACAATTTTGAACTCTATTGTATATTCACAGAGTCCAAACTCCTCTACTCATAAGTGTCCCTTTTTACCAGTATATCAATTATATCATGCCTAGCAGGACCTAATTCACGATATGATAAATCTACGAACTGACAGAATTATGTACGCTAAAAAAACAAGATGGCGGCTGTATTTATGGTAAATTTGACAGTTCGTATTAAAAAACAAATTTATCGTCTTATAATATCGTTTCGTTGATCATGCTAGGAGGTGTAAAAAGCACCATTGATTAAAAATAATAATATTTGACAATATTTTCATAATTATAGCACATAGTTACTCATGGCACTAAATTGTATATGCGGTGTGAAATTAATAAGTAAAATATAATAATTAAAATATAAATGTCACGTTAGAAATAATAAATCTGACTGAAAACCGTTAAGAACTAACTAATGACTAATTCAAATGAAATTTATTGCAGGTCACCTGAAAATAAAAATATAAAAAACAATTTTATTCAAGACAAAAAAAGTGATCTTCTATTAAATCAAAAAAATTGACATACATATATTTATATTTCTGTAATTTTTAGAGTATAATCTATGAATATACAGGGTGAAATCGAAAATAATTGACAAATTTTAATGGGGGGTTCTAGTGCTATTAAACATTATATTAGGTCCTTACCTATGAAATTGGTGTTTTGTATGGAGATTTTGGGGAAGTCTGCATTTTCCATACTAACATTTTTTCAGATTTCTTCACAATGACAAATCCAGAGATAATAATTTTTGGCACGTATCATTAGACAAACTTTAGCAATATGTCACTTTTCATAAAAATTGTTTATCGTTTTTAAGTAAATGCAAATTAAATGATGTATTCGGGAGGAACTTAAAAACAGTTGTCTTCGTTTCTAATTTTAACACAATTAAACTTACAACAAATTATCAAAACAAATCAAATCAAAAAGCTCAAAAGTGTGGTCTAATTTTAGAGGAGGGTATTATTTTTTAAGAATATTCAGAAACATAATAGTTACAGACAAAATACTAAGAGAGAAAACAATCGCCAATTTCATAGGTAAGGACCCAATATTTGTGAGGGAGAAAAAAATTTGAGTTGTAAAAGAAAATCCAAATTTTCAGTTGATTTTACTCAAACCTCGATACTCATATTAAAAACATAAACCATATAAAATTACATGTAAAATTCATATAAGAAAAATATTACATTAAATTCGATACACACTTGTTTACAAATGCACAGGTGTTTCATTCAATACCACAGCGCGACAGCTGCAACTAATAATTGCGTTAATGTATTTTCCTACAAAATGTTTCATTACTATTTTAATTGTTACTATACCGATTATTATAACGTTTAAAATGTCCTGTAAAATTTTGTCGAATGATTTCAATTTCATCCTGTAGTTAAGTGTTGTGTTCCGACTTCTAAGTCGCTATTGTATGCTGTCATTGTAAAAAAAATCACCCCACACTGAGCCGCACGACGCGTGCGTTGATGCGTGTTCTAAAGTTTTATGAAAATATCTTCTTTCGTATTGCAATAACGTACAGTACAACACAATGGAAAGTGTGGAAACGCCCATACACGAGTAGATGCGTTTCACGCGCCTACATGCGGAATAACCGCACATATTCCGTCGTGCGGGTCAGTGTGGGAATCGCCCTAAGAATGTTAACTTTGTATCTCTTGTTCTTTCGTGCTTCAGGAAACTAGGTATAGCAATCGTTTCTACCAACCATTCTGCTGGATAATCGTAATAGTATTACGTTTCGTATTCCTAAAGTCTTTCTTAGTTCCTACAGGGGAATATAGGCTTATAAACAAGAGCGGTTGTTGATTTAATACCAAGGTAAAATCCAGGTGCTATTGCTACCAATCTGCATCAAACCAACAAAAAGAATGTACCAACTGCTTTTTTTGTCTAGCATGTCGAAAAAGGCGATTAAGGGCGTATTGGGTACTGGGTCTGTGATTGTGTAGGCGATGAGCTAGCCACTTATTACTACTTTTTCACGATTTTTTCATCTGACCTACCCCATTTTGGTATGGCTAAATGTTGTCTTGAGGAACACATCTTGGACTCTGCCTAACACCCAGGGGAATACAGGCGTGATTGTTTGTATGTGTGCATCAAACCAGTGTGTTCATAAAATTACGACCTTTACTACCAATTCTACAAAGAAAGATAAAGGTTATGTGGAATTGTAAGACCTTTTTATGTGGAAATGTAAGACCAGAAATGTAGTGTATAGAAATGCTTCTAAAGCTGAATACATACTCACATCATTTCATGGTCATGCTCTCGTAGAAATTGAACTCGTCAAACCCCTCGGGGTCCAAAGCCCGCATCTGCTCGAACAGGTCGCTGTCCATGTAGGTCGCTTCGGTCGGCGCGGGCGTCGCGGCGCTGAAGCAGCTGTGGTCGCCATTTTATGTTGCGTCAATGGCCGCCATTTTATGTGTGTTTTAAGTCCGTTGAATTTGTGTGAGTATGAGGATTCGGGTATTTGTGAATGAGTATTTATTGTGATTTTGCAAAGGAAATTAATTGTAATAAATTTTGAGTGTGGAAATTAATGTTTTTAATAATTATTTATATGGAATATAATGTTTTTTTATGAATTTACATGTAGAAATTAATTTACATTTTTTAAACATTAAGGTTAGTATTGTGCAATATTGATATTTTTTTTATTATAGATTATGAAATTTTATAAAACATTATCAAAAATTAAATTTCAATTTGATAATAGGTAATGTAAATAATAAAATGTGATTACGATTTAGAATTTTGTCAAGTCGTTGAAGGAACGATTGTTCAATGATTAGAATGATTATTGATTGTGTATTCCCACATTAGGTTGTGTGTGTTTGTGTTGACGACGGCGGCAGCGAAGAATCCAAGGATCGGAAAAGAAAGAAAATGCAACACTTTAAAACGGTCGTTAAGACTACTGGCAACAATAACTCAACCACGCTTAAATGTCAGCACAGACAAATAGAAAAAAATATAATATAGAAACTGATATTACAAAAAAAATATATAAAATATGTTTACACATGTTAAGTTATAACGACCGTCTGTGTTGCATTTTCGCGTAGGGACACAAAAGCCTTTGATTGATTGGATTGATTCTAGATCAATACTGTATTAATTCTTGATTGATCAATCACGAAATTAATCGACAACAATTCAAAGACTTTTTTTTCAATTAAAAGGCAAATAGAAATTTCACATATATAATATTGTATACAAATACATTGAAAACATACATGCATCCAACATCTTAATATAAACATTGTCGTGATAGGGGGCGACGATGACGTATCAGCCATTGGTATTAACACACAATACCTACATCGAAATGATATGTTTTTAAAAGGAATACCAACAGGTATCGGAAAGAGCGCCAATTCTATATACATATAGAGTTATTTATAAATTATTTTCGACTCGCATCAACTTATCACCAGTAAACCTAGCACGACACACTACATAAGACAATATATCGCTATGAACTGTTAAAAATCGAAAAAAAAATACAAGAGACAGAACATATTGAACAAAATGCTTTTTTTTAACATTTTAATCATAACGTGTTTCATCGGTCGTGCTAGCGGGACATTAATTGTTCTAACATATAACCTGTATATGTTACGTGTGACGTCATATACTGTACACTTTAGGCTGGTTACAAACTAGTGTGTATACGTTAATATTAAATCGATAGATTTTTCTTTTTAAACAGGTAAATTGACGTATTTATAGGTGTAAAATCTAGTTCTGTACAAAAATTCATCGTCACCCATCCGTGAGCGTTTTAGGTTCATAAACATACGAGGTGCATACAGAAATACACCAAGAAATACTTGTTCTAACGATTTATATAATACTAGCTGTTGCCCGCGACTTGATCCTCAGTTACTATGGGTTTTGAACTATCCCACAGGAACCCTTTAATTTTGCAGAATAAAAAGTATCTCAGATGGGATATAAGGTATCACCATGCAAAATTCATTGAAATGGGTCCAGCCATTTCGGAGATTAGCCCGTACAAACTGACAGAGAAACAAAAAATAATAATTTCTCTTTTTACATCCGCCTAACTTGTTTTTTAGCATTTTTTTCTATGACATCGACCTCTTTAGTTAATAATAATATTATATGTATAGATTTGTTCGATGAACACAACACTACATTTTAATCATGTTAGGATTTAGATCTCTATGTATCAGCGAGCCTGTTGCCTTGCCAGGGCACAGTGAGACAAGCAATTAACTGTATGGTTTTACCAACTTCAGGCTGGTATTGAACTAGCAACATCTATATATATACATATGTTATATCTTTGATATTTCTGTATACACCTACACTTAGCCTATGTTACACTTACTTGATAGTCACATCCATTACGAATAAATTCTTACGCCAATGTACCGTTAATTACCAATCATTAAACTATATCAATAAAATTATAACCATGGTCAAATGCCAAAATACTATATAAACGTTTATTTCTTACGTCGACAGATGGCGCGCGTGGCTTTGTAAAGTAAGTAAACACACACCAGAATATAAAAAAATTGACAATCCCTATATGACTTAATTTCAATAAACTGAGAAGATTGCCGTTGAGATATTAACTGGATTTTCATTTTAGTGTGCAATATTTCAAAAAATTAGAAAGTGCCTATTTATAAACAGCAATAACTATATCATTTACATAATAATGTCAATATATATTTTATGTCACATTCGAAACCGCACGCCACCCAAAACTGAAATCTATTATACAGGCTGATCTTTATGTTACCAGCTAAATTTTAAAATTATAATTTTACTCACGTCACCATATCATCAAAAGCGAAGTTTATAAGTAAAACACAATTTTAAAGATTGGTCAATAAAAAAAGACACCTGTATATGTATAACATATCAAACTTAAAAAGAAATTGTCATGTATGAAAGCTGTACTTAATTAACTTAACCAACGAAAAACTAGCACCGAATTTTACATAAACAAATCACTAGGACAATCTCTTAAACAACAATGAAAAATATTACATGCAATAATACTAGACTCTATTCCCTAAGCGCTTAGGTTGAAAATAGCGACAAAATAGATCTTACATATATCAAAATGCGTATATTGGTCAATCAAAAAGGTTATACTTAGATTAAAAAATATCAGAGTAAATGCATTACAATGGACCCAAGGTATGGAGCGCTTATTTGATATTAAACATTATACCTACATAAATATAGTTGATAATTGCTTGAAGCAATAAATGGATGGTAATCATAACGATGTTTCTCAAATTAGCACTTTACGTCATATATGACAGAGTTGAAAATTCGATGAGACATTCATTTAAAGACGAACATACGAGAATAAATCCTATTAGGTTTTCTGAAGAAAGTCTCTGTTAGACACCAAATTAACAAATTCATAACATCCTGTTTACCCATGGCTGGCTTTCGTTCAGTTTTCTGTCTTTGAAAATATCGTTTCTCAAATAAATTCATAAGTAGTGTCGAATTACGTCAGTATATTCAAAATCTATGTACAGAATTGCTATTGTTTTCTACAATTGTATTATTTCATCATGTCATACGCCTGCCAACACAACTCTTGTAACTTGTCAATGTCTCTGAAACACAATTTTGTGAAAAATATTGTTTTTTCTATCGTTTCCATAGTTACACTCTTGCAATAGTAACTTGTAATCTTTGAGAAACAGAGCCCTGATGCAACCTGTACATCGAATACTAATTTCGATAGACAATTCCGATTTAATAAGTGTCATTCAAAAACAGCCACAGAACTAATGTAAAATATTGAATATCACTGACAAATCCCTTGACACTAACAATTCATCGTTTTTTATACACAAATATTATTTGTGAAAATGCAGGGATATGTTAACCTTTAAGCAATTCACAGTATACATTAATGTTTAATGCACGATACATCTCAATACATCTCGTTACATCTCTCCATAGAAATCATCAGGAGACCACAGGCGGCAGCTATAATGTATTTTTACATTTTCATATCGTATGGATGCTAAGATGAAAGTATATAAGGCATTCAATTGTATGTGTTACTCGAGACAATTGAAAGCTATACATCTCGAGATGTAATTTACACTACTGTTTAGCTGTCTTCTACTGTGGGCGTTGCAACAATTGCGTTTGACAACAATAAGGCCCGGCACACATTATCGGCATCGGCAAGGAAAGGAATCCTTCGCAGCGGCGGCGGCGTACTGAAGGATGCCGAAGTACCCCGAAGCAACCTCAAGGCCGCCGATGCAGCAACCTCAAGAATACCGAAGCGGTATTTTTGTTACTACGGCCGTGAAGTTAATATATGATGTTATTTATCACCTAAAATCCTGAGCCATGCCGATGCCGATAAAGTGAGCCGGGCCTTATGCTCTTGGACTACAAATCTATCCGGATTAGACGTACAAAAACATAATAAAGGACGGCATGAGTAAAGTGAACATTTTTCTTTATATCGGATTGGTTTGACCACCACTGAGCCATAGCTGAGATATGGTCTACGATGGCGCGAGCTATAGACATTCTTTGAATGACTAAATGTAATATCATATATACAGGTTTATTTTTAATGAATCAACAACATCACAAGATTCGGTAGCCTACATCTTAAATAACAACATTTGTCTTACGAATTTCACCATAACTCAATACATTAATTAAAAATAAATTAAGCAAATGTACAGTCGCGAAATTAGTAAGCCTATATTCCATTCATACGAGAAGGCGAAACGCGCGACGCTCGCGCTTATTTGCACGCAGAGGTTAGAACATTCATAAATTGATATTTATTTTGTTTTAAAGTATCAAATTATCAGTTGGCATAGAACAAATGTTATAATTTATATTAGCTACCAATATTGCGGGCTTGTTGATTCATTAAAAGTTACCTTGTATATGAATAAGATTTCGCCATGATTCTAATACTTCATAACATCAACCAATACTAAATAGTAATATTTAACCCTTAATTCACATATAAACATCAATTTCCCTAACTACATAACATAGTAATATGCAAGATAGTATATAAAATTTACATTATACAATAGAATTGACTTTATAAAGATAAAAAAGGGTATATTCCAAAAATATATACAGATCGTTATAAAAGTCCGAATGAAATATTTACGTGTATTCTTTTTCCAAAATGTAAAGATATGCCTTTTTACTAGCAAAATACCTTTGATTATTAAATCGGTTGGTTTGTTTTTTATTAAACATATCATCATGACGTTTCCCCTCTCGCCAATATTATAAAGATAAAAAAGGGTATATTCCAAAAATATATACAGATCGTTATAAAAGTCCGAATGAAATATTTACGTGTATTCTTTTTCCAAAATGTAAAGATATGCCTTTTTACTAGCAAAATACCTTTGATTATTAAATCGGTTGGTTTGTTTTTTATTAAACATATCATCATGACGTTTCCCCTCTCGCCAATATTATATGATCTCCTGTAGTGAGGTATTTCATTGTAAAAAACTAAACTTATTTGCGTTCTGAATGTCAATATCTATAAGAAACGTGATTTTAGCTACTTTCTCTGTGTATGTTAAAGATTGTCGTGGGCGTGCGCAGCGACGGGCAACTAGTGTCAATTTTATTCGTGTGAGTGTTTCTTCCCTCTCATCTATAATTGGCAGAATTTTTGTCATAGAAATAATAGCGTATGACGTGTACACCATGTACACCGTATCAGTTTCATTTCGGAATTCTATAACACCCTGTATATTTAAAATACAATATAATTATAAATTTTGGATATAAAGCTAACAAAGAACCTTTTTAAATATAATAATATATATATGTCTAATAGCAATAAATATATCAAAAGTACTTTTTATTCGTTGAAGTTTTTACTTCGATACTGTCTTACTTTGAATGAACATCCAATTATGAACTTCACAAAACATCACGTCCCCCCGAAGGAGAAAGCAGAGGTGTCGACACCCACTTTTCACCTCATTATGTTAAGTCCCCGTGTAACAGGGAGCGAGCCTGTTGACATGCGCCGGGCACAATGTAATGATAGATCGAATGAAAACAGTTTTTTAAATAAAACATGACTGAAATTGCATGAAACTACAATAATATTACTTACCTCGGTAATACCTGCGTTTACCTTAGTTATTACACAGGCCAAATAAAATAAATTGGCTAGTTTACTGCGTTCAATAATGTATCTACAATGGCCATTGTAAAGTTCATATTAGAATGTCCATTCTTTGTGTAAATGACTAAGGACAGCGGCTCAAGATGCAGAAATTCCACAATATGCCGCTAGCGATACAAATCTCAATTTTAAGCTTAGCCGTATAAGATTCAATTTCGAATACGGAGAGGCAAATGTGAAACATTTAATTTGTTGAAATATCAGTCAAAATTTTTATATTCGTATTTATTTTAAATTCGTGAAAACCCTGATTCCTAGAACATTATATACCGTGTGAGTCATTTAAAACATTTTAAATAGTTTTTTTATCAATTATATCTGAAAATAAAAAATTATCATGATTGACGTATTGTCTTGTTATAATTAATTTTATAAATATGTTTATATTTTTTCATTTATACAGCGCCAAACAATTTGTATAAAAATAATACTGCTCCATCATATAATATAGAAATTTTAAGAGCGCACTGTGAGCGGGCTTGGCATCGCATCTTCGGTACTATTTTTTTAAATTATTTTGTTGATTTTAAATTAAAGTATAATTTTGCTCCTCTCTATACACTTAGTCATAATACTTTTATTTAAAGAAAAGCTCAAGAAACACGACGTTTACATAAATTTTACAATGTATCAAAAATGGATGACCATTTAAGTACCTCGTCGAATTAAATGTTCGAAGCAAATGACACGACCTGTCCAGGAAAATGTCGTACATGGAAAATATTGCAAGGTGCTTAAGTGATGAGCTACTTTTAATGCTGACGTACCCTAATAACATAGAATAATCTTTGACATAATCCAACATCCAACACAAATCACACTAGTAGTGACCTGCCGACCATAATACTAAAATTTATTTGGTTCAATTTTGATTAAAAATATATGTAGGAGACCAAAATACGTCTGATCCAATACAATTACAAAATGAGCCACCAAAAAGTGACTTCCTATTAAAATACGGGCCTACCACTCTGGCCCAATGCGTTGGAGCTTTGACGTGCCTTCCGAAGCACAAACTGGAGATCAGTTTTGGTCACCCATCCAAGGGCTGACCATGGCGGAAGTAGCTTCGTTTTCAATATCGAAGGCCTCAACAAAATCCATCAAAAGCATGGTGATACATAGATTACCCACTAATGTATTTTAGAGGCTCGACAGATATTTTTAATGTTAGAGATGTTGCTCTGTAAATTAAGCCCAAAAAATAATATGAACAATTCCAACTTTAAAACTATATCAAATAAAAATTGTGCGTACAAATATTTGGTTTAATTATGAGCTTCTGAGCATTGATTTTCAGACGTAATATTGTTTGAAATCGCAACGTCAGATTACAAAAAGATATTTCAATTCATATTAAAGAGAGTGCCTCTCTTTTGCTTATAAGAAACAAGACAAGGATCGACTACTAAATATTGTTCTAATGGGGTACTTAGTAAGTTGTAAGTAACATTATAAGTAGGTTGAAAAAATTTATATAATTTATTTTATTATCGCTAATGTACCGATAATATTACTATATCGCTTAACAAGCATTCAAGTATATATTACACATAATTTTTTTAAAGTCATCTGCTAAATTACTCTTATAACATATTTTGCATCTGACTATACAAAAACATATACTCAAATACAACAGCACATTTAATATTTAATGTCGAGAAAAGTTTTTATGTTGAATACTGTTAATAACCGTTTGAATATAGACGACTTTATTGCTCAGCTGTTGAATACTGTCAATATCTTACACAAATAGTTGAATACCGTTGACTATAAATCATCGACGTTTGTTTTAAATACAGATTATGCGTCGACAAAATCAAACTATTGAATGTATAGACGCATCGACTGTTTCGTCACTGTTGAATACAATTTACAATAGCCAAGTTGAATACAGTTCACTATATACAGTGTACCGTATACAAGATTACACTCTCAAAACATTTCTCAGTCATTTTCCATCTTTACCTTAACTAATTTTTTACCTAACTACGATATTGCACTTAAACCTATACTTTTGAGACCAAAAATTGACATCAACATCAATTATTTTTTTTATATTCTTCTTAGAGTTGCAGAATTGTAGTTCCACAGCTAAAAAGAGAATCAATTTTAAACATATACATAATAAAATTTCAAAATTGAGTATTATTTCAATCTATAGAAAGGGTCATTTTGCAACACCACAGTTCATATTTACCGTGTTCTAGTTATAGATCAAAATAATCCTCATGATCAAATAGGAAGCACATATGATTAAGGCACTTATAATTTCGTCATCAATATACCTAGGATGTGACTATTGAATGAAAAAGAAACTTAGAAACTAAAAATAAAACTAAAAAAAAAATTAAATTAATTGTTATTAATCTTGTAACAGCGCGGGAACTAAAAATCTATCATGTACCTAGAGAAAAAAAAACTTAATGAAACAAAAAAATATTGACAAAAACAAATAAAAAAATGTGTGCAAAAAAAACACAAATAGGCTAGTTGACTCTTAACAAAAGCTCATAGTATTAAGTACAAGGGTCCGAAATATACCAAGTTCGATAAATATAAATAAGGGATTGCTGTAGAAATTCAATTTAAATATGTTGTATTTTTTCATCTGCCAAAAACGCTATCCACCATGTTCGTGAAATTTGCTGAGTAACGCTTCATGTAAACAATTACAACGCATGGTAAAAATCCGTCAAACGTCAGTCGCAACCAATCATGCATAATTGTCTGGTATGTCACGCATGCGTATTGAATTGTTTACAAATTATTCGTGACGCTACGGCACAGACAATTCACAGACCATCAGGACCGAAGGCGTTTTTGACATTTGAGCAAAAACGTAATTTATAATTTATTGAGTGTAACACAATAAATTCAGAAAAAAACTGTATTATTTTTTATGGTGATGGATATCATTAATTATTCATTTGGGGCCCAATAAAAAAAGGGTCAACTAGCCTATTAGAGCGTCGGGACGTGACTTTCCAAATCGAATCAATGAACCGACAGTTTAAAATAAGGGGATAGAACTGCTGTTTTCGGAACGTTGTATGTGACGTCGCACAAAGTCATAACTGTGGACAAGGGGCAAAAAAATCATAAAATCCGTGTTACGCAATGTATGGATGGCGTTTTAGTATCCATCATCCATACATACATGTCGTCACGCCTCTATCAGACCCATAGATTTAGGAAAAGATACACGTGGCAGCGAGAAATCCTAATCAAGTACACATTTGACAGGGTGACAGTCTTTATTCAAATCAAATCAAAATTAGCTTTATTTCATAGGCCAAACTTGGCACTTAAAATCGTCAACATTTTTCAATATAATTAATAATGATTTGGAGTATAATATTAATGTTCATTACCGCGAGCGCTTGTAGCAAGTACAACCACAGCGCTTTGAATGTGATTGTAATCGATACAAGCGGCCGGATTCCGAGAGTAAGGCTTTTCATGAGAAGAACCCGGCAAGAAATAAATGAGCCACTTTTTATTTAAATAGCCAATCATATAACTATATCCACTTCTAATAAGAGTCACTAACTGTCAAAAATGTATACATATTTTAGCACGTGATTGTACAAGCCGCCCGAGAGAAAATGAGAAAGTGAAATAATGCCACTGGTGCCACTGTCGGTGTCTGGTCAAACTCATGCTTGTCTGATTTGTAGAAATAGCGTTATCAATGAAATTTTCTTTGAGACTGTATGCTACGGCAAGTGGTGAAGATACCTATTGAATGTATGACCTAGGTTTGTATATACTACTTTTTCAATTTTCTTCAATTAATCAACGGAACCCTAATTTTCTTTTCTTTATGTAATATTTTATGACCTTGTGTACCTGTCTTTTAAAATTCGTCCTCCTAAACGCCGGCCTGTATTTCGTCAACTTCGCAGCTTCAAATCAATTGACCTAAAATCTCTACAGTATGATGCTTTTCTGCTGGACTGGTCCGAAATTACTTCTAGTGGTTCAACTGATGACAAAGTGTTGACCTTTAATAGTATACTGCTTGATTTGTTTGATAAACATGCCCCTATTAAGCGAATAAAAATCAAACATAATCCTGCTCCCTGGCTTTCACCCAAGATAAAAGAGGCAATGGTTGTCAGAGACAGGGCCAAACGCCGCTTGAAGCGTTTTCCTAGCGACGCTAATGAAAGCCGTTATAAGCTTTTAAGGAACCGTTGTAATCGTATGTGCAGAGATGCGAAGCGAAAATACTTTCGTGATTCGTTAACTGGAAAGTCTCCTTCTGAAGTTTGGAAGTTCCTAAAATCTGTTGGTATCGGAAAGTCTTGTTCGCAGATGTCTCATAGCGTTGATGTTAGCCTTCTGAATAAACATTTTGCTTCTCCTCCTACATCGGTTAACATTGATGTTAAAGCTCAGACTTTGCAACTTCTACTTGACACTCCTTCGCTCTGCTGCACTTCGTTTGCTTTTGTCCCCGTTTCTTGCGAAGATGTGCGAAAGTCTATCTTGAAGATCTCATCGGCTGCCTCTGGAAATGATAACATTTCCTCTAAAATGATTTTACCCCTTCTCAATGAAGTGACCCCCGTCTTGACTCATATTTTTAACTCTTCTTTTTCAAGTTGTTGTTTTCCTTCGGCATGGAAACAAGCCCACATCATACCGTTACCTAAAGTTCCTAATCCTAATTCCTTTTCCGACTTCCGACCCATCTCGATTCTCCCTTTCCTTTCCAAGGTCCTCGAGCAGTTAGCATACAAGCAGCTGTCTCATTTCCTATTCTCCAACAACATAATGAATCCTTTCCAGTCTGGTTTTCGTCCCGGACACAGTACAGTAACTGCACTTATCCAAGTCTCCGACGATATCAGGCTGGCAATGGAAAACAAACAACTGACTCTCCTTTTACTTCTTGACTTCAGCAATGCTTTTAATGCTGTGAACTTCGACATCCTTCTTGCCATTCTTGGTTCTTTAAATGTTTCTAGTACTGCCTTGTCCTGGTTCAAATCATACCTTTACGGCCGGTCCCAATACATTCGTGATGATAGTAACCTATCTGATTGGTGCGATCTTTCAGCAGGTGTGCCTCAGGGAGGGATACTGTCGCCTCTTCTGTTTTCTTGCTTCATAAACTCTGTGACTGGGATAATTGCTTCAAAGTACCATTTATATGCTGACGACTTACAAATTTATCGCCATTCAGAGGTAGCTAATATTAGTGATGCTGTCGCTGCACTAAACGCGGATCTGGAGCGGGTCAATAGCTGGGCTAACTCCTATGGTCTTCTAGTCAATCCCTCCAAAACCAAGGCGTTAATAATTGGAAGCCGTTATATGCTGAATCAGGTTAAAACAACTTCCCTACCACCTATTGTCTTGAATGGTTCTATAATACCGTTAACCTGCTCGGCAAAAAATTTAGGAGTAATTTTCGATGGCAGCCTGAGCTGGAAAGATCATGTGAATGATGTGAGTCGTAGGGTATTCTCTTCTTTTCACTCCCTCAAGTCTCTTCAGTACTTCTTGCCTATACCTACGAGGATTTCCCTTGCTCAGTCGCTGTTGTTACCAATTATTGACTACGCGGATGCCTGTTATTTAGACTTAACAGAAGACCAGTTAAATAAACTAGAGCGTTTACAAAATTTATGCATTCGCTTCATATTCGGCCTGCGTAAATACGACCATATTTCCCAATTTCGTTCTCAACTTAAGTGGCTTCCCATTCGGCTTCGAAGAAATTCTCATATTCTGTCTCTTCTATTTAATATCTTGCATAACCTCTTCTATTTAACATCTTATCCCTCATATCTTCGCGAGCGCTTCCAGTATGCTCGACCAAAAGATGCTCCTTGCAGATCGCATCTCCGCTCCCTGCTTAGGTTGCCATCTCAATCATTTCGCACCGACTTCTTTCTGAACTCGTTCACAGTTCGCGCGGTTAATCTCTGGAACTCACTGCCTCCTTCAGTGCGCGATTGTCAAACACTCATGCTTTTTAAAAAACGACTAAAAGAACACTATCTGTCTTCAATGTAGCTTCTATTTTATTTAATGATTTTTCTCTCTTTAATCTTTTCTGTTTCCGATTTATCATCATCCCACATCCGGTTCATTTATTGTATGTTTATGTAGTCTATGTAGTTTATGTATATATGTGTGTATTTACATAATAGTATGTATTATTATTATGTATTTTATTTATATGTAGGTATATATTTATTTTGTACACGCGACTTAGCTTTTTTTTTGTCAGCATTTCTCCTATAGCAGGTGGGTTGTTAGACATTTCTATTAGAAATAAGCCCTACCTTTTGTACTTTTGTCTTTAAATGTTCTCCTGTTCTGTATTTTGTGTACAATAAATTGTTAAATAAATATTTTAGACTTCTTAAAATTGTAATGGAAAATGTGGTAAACTGCAGAATACATGGCACAGATGTTTTTTTTTCTTCTAAAAATTCAACGACGTTGTAGTTTGACATTAAAAAAAAAACAATGTAAAGGGAGATAGAAACTTGCCGAGTGTCTTGCTCGTTCTCAGAACAAGGCCTCCTGGTAGTTTTGTGAACGGATGGCGTAGTTTATCGCTTTCACGAAAATTTCTAAAATGCTTTTGACGTTCATAAGCATGTGCAGAGACGCATCTAAATTGAATAAACGACATTGAATTTTTGAATTGCATGACAGATATGTTCTCTCGAGAAGTAAGAGGCCATAGCGTCCCCGTTTGACTTAAACTGTTTCATGTTTGTAAGCCGCTTATGTGCATCTTGTACATCCTAAATCAATGATCTGGCGTACAGTGTTGTGACGGGGTGAAGCCAATAAAGCAGGATAAATTAAAGGCGCTGGGTCGTCACTTAGGTATTGTATATTAAGGAATCAAGGCACAAAATAGTGCCTTAAAGAGACTTATAGACTTCTTTATTTATCAGGAACTGATCTTGTGGGTTGTTGTAACTTTTAGTTTAAGCTTATTAAAATCGATCATCGCTTTCTAATTATATTACAATTATTGTTAGCAGGGAGTCAACCGCTCTACGCGCTGACTCTGGTAAGAATGAACTTCGAGAACGAAACAAATAAAAGGAGACTGACAGCAAATTTAAAAACGGAAACCAAGAGAAAATTGGCCAGAGAAGAGCGCAACGACAGCAACGAGGCGCTAATATAGCTATGGCGCCTCGTTACAGTGCGGTGTGTGTACCTGCTGTGTACGTTACAGTGCGGTGTGTGTACCTTCTGTGTACGTTACAGTGCGATGTGTGTACCTGCTGTGTACGTTACAGTGCGGTGTGTGTACCTGCTGTGTACGTTACAGTGCGGTGTGTGTACCTGCTGTGTACGTTACAGTGCGGTGTGTGTACCTGCTGTGTACGTTACAGTGCGGTGTGTACCTGCTGTGTACGTTACAGTGCGGTGTGTGTACCTGCTGTGTACGTTACAGTGCGGTGTGTACCTGCTGTGTACGGAGGGCGTGGAGCGGTGCGAGTCCGGGGACGCGTACGCCGGCGCCGCCATGTACGGGGGCAGCGTCGTCACTAGCACCGGCTTCACGTAGCCGTTCTTTAGCATCTCGTTCTCTGTCGAATGTACAATATTGTACAACAGATAGATCAATCAATAGATAGATCAACTCTTTATTGTGTAGTGTAAACTACGTCTCAATCCAAGTTGCTAAAAAGGTAAACAAAAAAGCCGACTTACCGAATTTATTATTCAATAATCACACTTTTTACATGGACATTGGCACGTAAATATAATTAACGGTAACAATTGTTGTCCGTTTCAATTGATTCCAATTACCTACAGTCATCACAAAACATTTTAGGGATGAAACATTACCTTGGTTTGTTTACCTTTTTTAGAAATTTGGATTGAGACGTACTATACGAGTATGTGTGTTTGTGTATAAATAAAACATTTACACACATTCACACATATCAACTAGCGCCATTTTAAGCAACTTATGCTGCTTACGGACACAAGATGACGGATAAATATATTAAAAAAAGATAAATTCATATAATTATCCTGAATATATAAAATATATATATAAACATCCAAGACTCGAGAACAAATGCCTGAATTCATCACACAAACATTAGCTCCCACCGGGGATCGAACCCGGAACCTCTCGAGATGGCGACGCATTGAGACCGGCATACAGACCACTCGACCACGAAGGTCGTCAACTGTCAAATCACTTGGACAAATAAAAAATGGAGTATAAATCTAATTAAAGTACCAGGCTCTCATGACTATTGTAGAAAAGTTTCAAATTTATTGAGAAAGTCGTCGTCGGTGTATGTCTTCCCACTCACCTGGCTTGGTGTAGTACTTGCTGAACACCGTATCCTTGGCGGTATTGGGGTAGAGTATCTGCAGCTGCGGTAGGTCTAGCACTCGGTCGGCGAGGGAGCGAAGCATGAGGTCGCGAGACGTGAATGGCTGCAGGCTGAATACTTCGTGGCCCTCTGCACAACAAATACATACATATACGACTATTATCCCTTAAGGGTTAGTGAAGACTAGGCCAAAGCACCGCAGAAGCAGTCCACTGCCACAGTCCGCGCTTCACCAATCAGTGACTGCACTCAGCGCGACAGGTGGTGAGCCGTCGCCGTTATAAGCTATTGGATGTTGTGCAGGTCTAATGAAATCAAATCAGAAATAATTATATTTCATAAGCCAAGCTTGGCGCTCAAAATCGTCAATATTTTACATTGTTTCTTACAAAATAAATCAATAATGATTATAACAGTACAGTATTGAAGTTCATTACCGCGAGCGCTTGTAGCAAGTACATCGCTTTGGCTGTGGTTGGCATCGACACAAAATATTATTGATACGAAGTCCATTAGTCGCTTTTTACGACACCCAAGGGAAGAGATGGGTTGGTGGTATTATTTTACTGAGCCGCTACCACACGGCTCATTATGACAGATCTAAATTAGGGTTGTTGAGGAAGCGATTATGAGGAAGAATTGTCAAACACAAATTTTAGGGAATCGGATGAGAATGATGATAATTTTTTATGTGTGTTCAACACACAAAATGTCATCAAAACCGGTCCAGCGTTTTATGAGGAGTTCAGTGACATCACTCTCACATAACAAATATACATTGTCAAGTTAAAACAAGCAAGTTAGAATATTGTTGGAGATTGGCCGGTTGCCGATATTATTGATTTATTAATGATTAAGTCTGACATGTATTATTTGATTAAGTTTTAAGGATATGATATTGTAGGAAATTGGCCGGTTGCCGCAAATCTAACCGTCTTACCACAAAAAACTTAAACATCTGTTAAGCAAGTGTTTTAAAAAAACGTTACCACAAGACCGTGTTTTACGATTGTCTAGAGCTAGACGCGGCTTGAACATAGTCCAAACAAAATTTAAACAGGCGTTGAACGCGTACTTAAACTTTAAATAGTGTTTAGTTAAACAAGTGATAGACAACTCTTCAATTCGTCTTTTGTGGTAAGACGGTAAGTGTTTCTATTATCATTCCACGCCCCACAATAACAGGTATTATAATATGATTTGTCAGAATAGAATGTGACCAATAATTTGATTTAATTTGATTATTAGATATGTAGTAAGTTTTTGCATGTCAACATTTTGACTGAACACGTTTGATCTATATTTTATAACATGTGACAATGTAAGCCGTGTTTAAAGGCAAATAAATATTATCTCATTTCATTTAGAGGACTGGATGGCTCGCTACCACCCGTCATGGATACGCACATGCGCGGTAAAATTCCTCTTAATTTTTTTATCTTTATTTATCAGGATGCGGTAACGGTAGAGGAACTCAACATATTGGGGAACTGACGCATTATGACGAAGCGGAAGAGGAATCCTCAGCAACCCTAATCTAAGACAAATGTAAATAAAACCCAACTGACCTCCAACCCAAGCGATGGTGATGCCTCCGAGCTCAGAATCTGAGAACCGAAGCAAGAAGGTGCCAGGGGGGCACTTGGACAGCATGTCTTCGGCTTGCTTCTTTTGGATGAAACCCATTATTAGCCTGGGAAAATAAATTTATTATCATTATATTACATGTTATTGTTTTACATATGGTCACTGTATGTTGGTGACAAGAAAAACTGCAACATACTATATTATCTATACTAATCAGTAGCGAGGGGTGAAAAATCATAAAACAAAAGCCAGGTCAAAAAAAATACTAATACTCGTGCCACTAAGATGAAGTCAGGATTATTTGTGATTATTAAATTCATTTATTGGCATTTAAGTGGGCAGTGTGAGTGTTTACACCTCTTTCCTTACACCTTAGGACCCCTGTTAGTTGGGTAAAAATTTTAATACACGTTCGCTCGGTAAGGCTACTGAGAATCGGCTTGTATGGAGGCTTCGCCGCTGATACTAATAGTCTAATTAAGGTCTAATTCACCTGAAATACAGGGTTATCCTAGTTCAGGTATGAGTATATTTAGCTTTTAGTAATAGATACATAGATATAACTCATTATTTGTGAACTTTTATGCTTTATAGTAAACTTATTATTATTATTAATATAAAGTTGTGATGGACGAGGCACTACTCGTTCGCTCGGCCGCGGGACTCGCGGGTTCGATCCAACCGCCGCCACCACTGAGTTTGAATAAAACTTATGTACAGTTCATTGTGAATATCGCTTGCCTCACATTGTGCCCGGTGCATGGCAACAGGCTCGCCACCTGTTACATGGGGACTTAACATATCTGGCGAAATGTTTAACACCTCTGCCTACACCTTCGGGGAAAGATACGTGATGAAATATTATGTTATACAAAGCTGAAGAGTTTGTTTGTTTGGTTGAACACGCTAATTTCAGGAACTACTGGTTGGATTTGAAAAATTCTTTTAGTGTTATTGCCTATTTATTGAGGAAGGCTATAGGCTAGACATCACGCTTAGACCAAAAACATTAAAGGGTCGTTATACGTATATTTCGAAATATGTGATGACAAAAAAGCGAAAACATAATAAAGCAGAGAGAAATGACCCTCAACAATTCTCAAAAGGTTCTGGGTTCGATCCCCGGTGGGGGCAAATGTGATGAATACAGGCATTGGTTCTCCAGTCTTAGGTGTTTATATATGTATTGTATATTTACTGAATATTTATATGTATTTATATGGGGAAAATTTATAAATCTATAATAAGACCTGTCATCATGTATGGATCGGAATGTTGGCCTGTAAAGCGGATGGATGAACAAAGATTGCATGTAGCTGAAATGCGAATGTTGAGGTGGAGGTGTGGTGTGACGAGAATGGATAGAGTGAGGAATGAATATATTAGGGGAAGTCTGAAAGTTGCCCCGATTGCTGATAAACTGAGAGAAAAACGACTTTCTTGGTATGGACATGTAATGAGGAGGGAGAATGATCATGTCACCAGGAAAGTTATGGACTTGAAAGTGGATGGGTGTGTGGGGAGAGGAAGATCAATGAAAAGATGGATGGATTGTGTGAATGATGATGTGATGAGGATGGGAGTGAGCGTTGACTTGACGAGTGATAGAGGAGAGTGGAAGAGGAAGACATGTTGAGCCGACCACAAATAGAATTGGGAACAGGGGAGGAAAAAGAAGTATTATATGTATTTATCTATTAAATATATTTATCTACACTCATGTTATAATGTTCGAATTATGAACTCAGACTCGAACTCATAAAAATCAAAATCAAAAGCATTTATTCAGTTTAGATGCGTCTTAGCGCATGCTTATGAATTTAAAAATTGGAAACTGTAACATAATGACCATTATGCAACAGGTTGGACTCATTATGCAACACTTATTTTTCTTAAAAACGCACAGAACTATGGCAAATGTTTTCCAGACAGCCAACAATAAATAAAATTAATAATGTTTTTTGTTATATTTCTTTAAATAATGAGTGTAGATAAAGTAGTGTATGTAACTGCACATAACTCGGTATTAAAACACTCGCGCGATACCATGAAAAACCTCACCAAGGTTCGTTTTTCAAAACGACGCTCGTGTTTTTATAACCTATATTATGTGACAGTTACATAAACTACTATTATCCGTCATCTAGTATCCGTAACACATGCAGCATTAGTTGCTTAAAATAAGTCTAGTTGATAGGTGTGAATGTCTGAAGATATTTTATTAATTTTTTCTCTAAAAAAGTGACGTCATATAGACGTTTTATCCTAAGGTATTGGTATATCGACTCACCCATCACACCAGAGCGTCCTCAAGTAGTCCCTGGTGACCTTGACGACCATGTAGAACCACTCCCAGAAGGTGAAGCTTCTGTCCGGGAGCGCGTCCTTGCAGAACTGCGTCCAGGAGACCAGCGACGACGACAGCTCGTGCGGCGGCAGCGGGCCGCTCGCCCTAGACACGCTACACCATGTATATACGGCCTTTTTTTTTGTTGTAAAATTCTCCCATGTAGGGAAGGCAAAGGGAACGAAGCGTATACAGCCAAGTTTTCACATTTCTGCAGTATTTGCATTGTAATGCAAGTGTAATTTCAATGCATCATGGGAGAGTTTGGCGTCAAAGGTCCTATGGCAGACACTGTGGTGCTCCTTGGATGAGGTGGATTACCACGATAAAAACTCATCACTTTTCACACCACTTGACGCTTATTTCGATAATCCTCCACATTGCACATCAACACAGACACTTATTACACAAAACTGCATTGATTTTACGTAACAATATCCACTCCGAAACAATATTACAATCATTGAAATAAAAATCACGTCCGCCATCAGTCAAATGCCGCCAAAAACTCCTTTTTTTATCGAGGACAAAATTCATTTACGGACCTACCAACCGCTGGCTAGGCGGGAGGCGTGTGGGGGACTCGCTCGGCGTTGGCCGAGAATACCCACTGAAAGTCCCCGGTATACCACCTTGCCCTTCCGTGGGAGCGACCCGGGCTCTGGCAATGTATACCGGGTGCAAAGGCCATGCCACATGGAGGGAATAGTTATTTATTATACAAGAGTGGAAAGTTCCTTTTTAACCGCGTGCTCGATTTGGATGACCGAGCAAGCGAAGGATTCTTAAGTTGAATCACGAGCGCAGCGAGTGATTCTAAATTAGAATCCTGAGCGTCAGCGAGGGAAACAAACGAGCACAAGGTGAAAAATCTTTCCACTCGAGTGCAATACGTAACTTTTCATCCCACCTCAGCGAGGAAATGACAAAATGAAAAAGAAAACAATTTATAATGACAAAATATTTTTCACAATTTAAAAAGTTCTAATCATAAATTTGGCACCATAGAGGTTACATTAAATAGGTTTAATGACGTTTTGAATTTACAATTATATTGAGTACTCATTATATGTGATGTTCTAAATTCAAATCTACTTTGCCGCTCAAGCGAATAAAATAGAATTTTCCAGCCAGATTTCGAAGCGCAAAATTACACTTTCCGAGGTGGTGGGATGAAATAGTTATTTATTATACAAGAGTGGAAAGTTCCTTTTTAACCGCGTGCTCGATTTGGATGACCGAGCAAGCGAAGGATTCTTAAGTTGAATCACGAGCGCAGCGAGTGATTCTAAATTAGAATCCTGAGCGTCAGCGAGGGAAACAAACGAGCACAAGGTGAAAAATCTTTCCACTCGAGTGCAATACGTAACTTTTCATCCCACCTCAGCGAGGAAATGACAAAATGAAAAAGAAAACAATTTATAATGACAAAATATTTTTCACAATTTAAAAAGTTCTAATCATAAATTTGGCACCATAGAGGTTACATTAAATAGGTTTAATGACGTTTTGAATTTACAATTATATTGAGTACTCATTATATGTGATGTTCTAAATTCAAATCTACTTTGCCGCTCAAGCGAATAAAATAGAATTTTCCAGCCAGATTTCGAAGCGCAAAATTACACTTTCCGAGGTGGTGGGATGAAAAAAAAATTGTTCAAAATATTTATAAACTTATAAATATATGCGATTATATTTCGTAAAATTTTCGACGTTTTCGGACATATTTTCCGCATATTTGTTTCATATTAAAACGCAATTAATCATTATGTAATTTTAACAGAAACATAGAAAAATACTTTCTTAATCCGAATAACAGCGATGATTTGTCCAGATATTCTCAAATTGAAAATGATTTTGGTATTACGTTTGTGTGTATGAAATATTCACTGTTCGCCGGACCCTTAAATATCGAAGGTACGATGTTTTAAACTCCATGTATTTTATGATAGCCGTCGAAAGGCTTAATCATAAGGGTTATTTTTTCCTAAGGAACATAGCATCTTCAAAGAGTCTTCACGGCGAAGTCAGACAAAATTTTCCTGACGAAAATTTGAATAAAATTTTAAATTTTATGATCTTCCTTACATTGAAGGAAAAAATAATCCTTATGATTAACTCTTTCGCCGGTTGTCATAAAATACATGGTGTTTTTATTTATCACATTTCGCGAGATCGATTCCCGGTAGAGGCAGGCAATTTTTGATAAATCTATGAATGCAGTCACACTTATTATAAAAAATAAAATGATGTCTTCTTTCAGTATAACATCGTACCTTCAATATTTAATATACTTTCCCTCCATGTGGCATGGCCTGTATACGGCGTTCACTATCTACGCAGGCGGGCTACATCATGTATGTGATGACTAGAGATCGGATATTCGGATGCATTTTTTTATCGAAAATTAATAAATACTTTGTAATGGCTAAATATGGAGACCTAGGTTTAATAAAAAAGAAGAATTTATAACACCATCTTTTCTCTTACATCTTTCATCAAATTGTACCAAGTATGTATATTTTACATAATTGAATGGTATTTAAAAATTTAACGCTAAATATGAACCTGATTAGGTATGCAATCCCGGAATCCCAGGAATTTATTTTTAATAAAAAAATATATTTTAAGAAGCCGCTTCCATAATATGTTGCCAAAAGTGTACTTTAGGTAAATATGCATCCGAACATCCAATCTCTAGTGATGATATAGATAAATTAAGTAGTATAGGTCGCAATTCCCATACATGGGTTTTTAGTTTGTCTAAAACTTATTATTGTTGCTTGTACGATGACGACCTTTGTGGTCGAGTGGTCTGTATGCCGGTCTCAAGGCGTCGGCGTCGCCATATCGAGAGGTTCTGGGTTCGATCCCCGGTGGGGGCAAATGTTTGGGGTATGAATTTTCAGGCTTTTGTTCTCCAGTCTTGGATGTTTATATATATTCAGGATATTTGTGTGTATTTATCTATTAAATATATTTATCCGTCATCTAGTGTCCGTAACACAAGCAGCATTAGTTGCTTAAAATGGGGCTAGTTGATAGGTGCGAATGTTTGAAGATATTATTATTATTGTACCCCTTCGTCCGACTTATTACGTTAGGTGGCGCTACTATACTAGCGGAATTACTTAGTTTATCTATGATTCCGCTCGTATATTAGCGCCACCTAACGTAATAAGTCGAACGAAGGGGTACAAGCAACAATAATAAGTTTTATATACATACATATAATCACGACCATTATCCCTAAGGGTTAGTCAGAGACAAGACTGCCATAGTCCGCGCTTCACCAAGCAGTGACTGCACTCAGCGTGACAGGTGGTGAGCCCGGCGCCGCTATAAGCTATTGGATGTTGTCAGTTCCAAGTCCATTAGTCGCCTTACGACGCCCAAGGGAAGAGATGGGTTGGTCGTATTCTTTTTGTAAGTTTTAGACGGACTAAAAACCCATTTATGGGAATAACAATCTATACTCCTAAATTTATCTATGGTGATGTATAAAGGTGTATTATATCATCTAGGTATACAGAATGTATCGGAAATGCAACTAATTCAGAGGTCAGTCATGCTCACAGATATACATTTACATCCCGTATGCGGCCAACCCCGACCAAACGTCGGGGTTGGCCGCTGATAACTAGTCCGCGCGCGCGAATGGCTGCAAAAACTAAAAATATGGCACGTTGTGTGATGATTGTAAAAGGAGCATCGTCGGCATGGGTATTTCTCAATCATTTCTGATCTCCCGTCTCAAAATTTGCGTAAATATATACCTGTGGTCATGATTCTATACACGATTTTACTAAAAATCGACAAATTTATTTTCTTACATACTTCGTATTTTATGGTAAAAACAGAACAATCTTAAAAAACTAAAATATTTGCATGATTATTTTAAAAAAGAGTCTAAAACTATCCGATTCACTGGTAAGTAACAAAATATGAGGAACTTTCAAGCTTGCTTCTTTCTAAATCATGTAAATTCTTACCTAAAAATCTTCTCAGCTAAAAACCGCAGGTTATCTTCAGAGAGGTCGCCTCCAGAAGTCGCCGAATAGAATTTGATTCTAAGCGTCTCGGCCAGTTGCCCCCATGTTACCTGAGACGTAAAATATATCTTAGGAGTCTTATTGAAAATCTTGTAATAAAATAGTAGGTTTTAGAAGCTAAATCTGTTTTGGATTGAATAATTTCAACACAGATGGACAACGAAAGCGATGGATGAAAGAAAACTGCACTCAGCAGAGATGCGAATGTTGCGATGGATGTGTGGAGTCACGAGAATGGACAAGATCAGGAATGAGTATATTAGAGGCAGTTTGAAAGTAGCACCAGTGACAGAAAATATAAGGAGCAATAGGTTAGCGTGGTGTGGACATGTGATGAGGAGGGATGAATGTCACATTACAAGAAGGATGCTGAGCATGGATGTGGACGGACCTAGAGCGAGAGGAAGAGCAAAGAAGCAACGGATTGAATGCGTGAAGAATGATATGAGGATAAAAGAAGTGGATGCTGAGCTGACGAGTGACAGAGGAGAATGGAAGAAGAAGACATGTTGTGCCGACCACACCCAAAGTGGGGAAAGGGCAAGAAGAAGAGGAAGATGTCCACTGGTAAACCCGTCCGTAGAATAATTTTTATCTAAAATATTGATCATACATACATACATACAATCACGCCTGTAATCCCCGAAGGAGTAAGCAGAGTCCAAGGAGCACTGTGTTCCGTAAGACCACATTTAGCCATACAAAAATTGGGTTTGGTCAGATGAAAAATCGTGAAAGAGTAGAAACAAGTGGCTAGCTCATCGCCTACACGATCACAGACCCAGTACCCAATTCGCCGTCGCCTACGACATGCTAGGCAAGAAAAGCAGTTGGTACATTCTTTTTGTGTCCCGGGCCAACACGGGACTGTCCAACTACTGGACTATCGATCAATTTGGGGTTTTAAAAAAGTTGTGGGAGTTTGGGCTTTGGCCGTCCACGCTGGACTAGCGCGGGCTGGTGGGGAGTTTAATTCAAAAAAATATAACGGAGAACAACTCGTCCTTCGCTAATATGAGGCACAGCGAAGGGCACTCTACCAGGTGGGCTGCATGCGTTGTCCCACGTGACCGTCGCCCAGCCGTGGGGTTTCTGGCACGATACATGTGTGTATGTAGACGACCTCCGTGGTCGAGTGGTCTGTATGCCGATCTCAAGGCCATCTCGAGAGGTTCTGGGTTCGATCCCCGGTGGGGTGAAAGGTTTGGGTAATGAATACAGGCATTTGTTCTCCAGTCTTGGATATTTATATCTTCTTTTTCCTGCCCTGTTCTCAATTCTATTTGGGGTCGGCGCAACATGTCTTCCTCTTCCACTCTCCTCTATCACTCGTCAAGTCAACACTCACGCCCATCCTCATCACATCATCATTCACACAATCCATCCATCTTTTCTTTGGTCTTCCTCTCCCCACACGCCCATCCACTTTCAAGATGGATATTTATATATATTTATATGTATTTATCTATTAAATATATATATCCGTCATCTAGTGTCCGTAACACAAGCAGCATTAGTTGCTTAAAATGGGGCCAGTTGATAAGTGTGTATGTGTGAAGGTATCTACCTTATCTGGCACCGCGAAGGGCACCCTGCCTGGAGGGCTGAAGGCGTTGTCCCAGGTGACGGTGGCCCAGCCGTGCGGCTCCTGGTTGCCGTGCACGATCACCACCACGGGCAGCGACAGCGTCCACACCTGGCGGCACACATTGTGGGGATTGGCAAACGTTATACAAACACATAATACTGTCGGGATCGATTCATGAAATACGGTGAAATACGTCACAATATTATATTTAAAAGGAAACTAGTACATTTTTAACAACATCACATTTGACATCCCCCGAAACGAAAGCAAGCATGGCTTCTCGATTTACAATAATCCTTTTTATTTTAATATGGCCACCATGAAGGCCGAATCACCACAATACACACTGTCTTCTGCGCGAAAAATCTTAATTTTTCAGCAACAAAGCAATGATAGCATCGCTGTGTGCTTTGAAGGATAATTGGGGATTTACACGGGTTGATTTAGCGTAGCCATTCAGCGAAAATCCACCTAAAATCGCATGCCTCGTTGGGCTCAACTAATAAGCACCCACTCTGCTCAACATTTTGAAAATGAACGAAAATGAACAAGTCGCATGCGATTTTTATCCACTCGTGTAAATAGGGTGGCGTGGATTTTCACAAGGGATGTGACTTGGCTTACGATTAAACCCCAAACAACACAGGCAGCGAAGCTACATCATATGATGATAATGAAGCAGTTTGCTAGTTCGTCAATATGTTGAATAAAAAATAGTAGTTTATATAACTGTCACATAATATAAGTTATTAAAACACGAGCGAGGATTTAAAAAACGAGCCTTGGCGAGTTTTTTAATAGTATCACGCGAGTTTTTTAATACCGAGTTATCATATATATATATATATATATATATATGCACAGGCATAGTATTTATATATTTATATTTGTATATATATATGAATTTTTGTACACAGTATATTTATCATATTTAGTACTTACATTTTATATTTTTAGGAATAAGCATATATTTCATTATTTTTTATTATTTTTTATTTATTCTAGTAAAAAATTGTATTTTATGCACTGGTGTCGCTTCTGACACTATGATATCTCACACTTGTATTTTTCACTGTATTGTTTATTTTTGTTGGTGCAATAAAGAGTTTAATATATATGTAAATCTGCGAATAAAATATTAGGCTTCATTATAAGAACTTCATCTGAGTTTAACAGTTTTTCTATGTCTTGTGTGTTATATAATGCCTATATACGTGGCAAACTTGAATATGGGGCATCATATAAGACCCACACGAAGATGATTACCATAACGAAAGGGTCAAGCGCAAGTTTGCTCGCTGGATGTACAAGAAAATTAACGGATACTATCTTAACATGTATCCTTCATTATTCGTATCGGGCATGGTAGGTATGGAAACACTCACATTTAGAAGCAAGATGGTGCTCGCAATGATTGACTGTCCACGTATAAATAGGTCAAGTAATTTAGTTGGTACCTCGAACGGAGGAAGGCCTAGTGTGCCGCGTAGTCCATCGCTTGCTGCAGTGGCGACTCGGCCCACACATGCAGGCTCCTACGATACCCGCACTATCATTGATCGGCGACTTGCGTGCTCTGTACCCTGATCTACACTTATTTGCTGACGGTCTGACACAGCTCGTTGATAAAACGCGCTATTGTTTAAACGCCGATTTGTAATGAATCATTATTGTTTCTATTATAATTGGCATTACTGGTTTCCAAGTGTATTACTATTGATTGACTACTTAGATTTTGGACATGTATTAAATAATTTGTATTTATATTTCATTTACATGTAACTCTTACAGAGTAGATCCAATACACTTACATGCTAACATAATTAAAATAACCATTAATAATTTATAAATAAATGATACCTGCGAATACATGGCATAATAAACAATTACAATGTCAAATATACAAATTGCATCGGGGTATATATATACCCCGATGCATACCCCTTTTACCTGGAAGACGAGCTCGCCTCCCCCCACGTTAAACTGGGACTGAAAGAGCAGCGTCAGCTTCTCGTCCATCACACTCTCTGTCCCTTTCTTCTCTGCTCTCTTTATCTTCCGGAGCTGCATGTTCCTGTGGGAGATAAGAAATATTATCATTTGATATACACTTAATAGGCTAGTTGACTCATATCGAAAGAAAAGAAAATAATGTTTAATTCACATAGTATTTAGTACAAGGGTCCGAAATATATAAATATCAAAATACACGGTGAGTTGTTTGTTCCGGTCAGTGTGGGGAAATTCTAAACTGTAAGAGATAGACAAAAACTCTCTTAGGAACCGTGATCTTAATTTAAGATAAAATAATAATGGTATTAAAAAAAAAATGTTAATAGATTTGGAGATATCGGATTTTTTGAAAAAAAAAAAAATATATTGTCATTTCGATTGTATATCACTATACAGACCAAAAATTGAATAGAGACCATGGGTCTAAAGTTGCTAAATGATAATTTATAGCCGTCACCATGAAAAATAAAATATATTTTTTGAGGCTTATAACACAATAAATTTTAAATTACTTTTTTGCTCAACTATCAAAAACGCCTTCGGTCATGATGGCCTATGAATTATCTATGTCGTAAAGTCACGATTGGCGTGGTGGTGTTACGGCCCATACTCAAACTCAAAGTTATTTAATCAAATACACTTTTGACAAGTCAAAACAAAATAAATTAAAAGTAAGTATCCTAAAATTGACAATACCACTACTTTTTTTTTCGGCCTGTTCACTACCGGGAGGCCTTGTCTAGAGAAGATACAGGCAAGAAACTCTGCAAGGGTTCCATCCTCGCTTTACATCAATATGTTCTACAACCTAATAAAATTAACGTGTATTATATTGGGTCCTTACCTATGAAATTGGTGTTTTTATTCTGTCTTAGTATTTTGTCTGTAACTATGAAGATTCAGAGCATTCCTAAAAAATAATTACCTCGTCTAAAAATAGACTATATTTTTGAGCTCTTTTGATTTGTTTTGATAATTTGTTGTAAGTTTAATGGTGTTAAAATTGGACACGGAGACAACTCTTTTTAAGTGCCTCCCGAATTCATCATTTTATTTGCATTCACTTAAAAACGATAAATAATTTTTATGAAATGTGATATTACACATATTGCTAAAGCTTGTCTAATGATACATGCCAAATATTAATATCTCTGGATTTGTCGTTGTGAAGAAAACTGATAAAATGTTAGTATGTAAAATGCAGAATTCCCCAAAATCTCCATACAAAACACTAATTTCATAGGTAAGGACCTAATATAATACACTTAGTCACAAATGTCAAAATTGAATACTCTTCATATCTCTCCATGAAGAAGGCCTGTGCCCAGCTGTGGGACGTGTCTAGGCTGAGGACGCAAGTATATGTATATGTTTTTGACAACCTCCGTGGTGTCATGGTCTGACCGCCGGTGTCAAGACGATGCCATCACGAGAGGTTCTGGGTTCGATCCCCGCTGGGGGCAGATGTTTGTGTGATTAATACAGACGTTTGTTCTCCAGTCTTGGATGTTTATATATGTACTATATAAATCAAAATATGTATATTGTGTAATGTGTGTGTGTGTGTGTATGTATCTGTGTGTATGTCACTGACCGGAAGCTGACGCTGAGCTGGCGGCTGGTGGCCTGGTATTCCATGACGCCGCTGTTGTTGAGGATGTCCCCGCACTCGACGGGCGGCTTGCCCTTGCCCGCCTGCTGGCCCTCGCTCTTCAGCAGCAGCTGGGCTTGCTGCTCTGATATTATCACCACCTGCGAATACATGTCATAATAAAGAATAGTAGTTTGTTATAATGTAAGAATGAATGAAGATGTTGAAGAATGTTATAATGTTTGAATTATGAACTCAGACTCGAACTCATAATCACATACTTTTTAACACTGATGATAAAAACGAAATTTAAAAATGGAAACATAATGACTATTATGCAACAAGTTGGACTCATTATGTAACACTTATTTTTCTTAAAAACGCACAAAACTATGGCAAATGTTTTCCAGACAGGAAACAATAAATAAAATAATTATTTTTTTGTTTAATTTTTTTGAATAATGAGTGTAGATAAAGTAGTGTATGTAACTGCACATAACTCGGTATTAAAACACTCGCGTGATACTATTAAAAAACTCGCCAAGGCGTTTTTCAAAAACACGCTCGTTATTAAAAATAACCAATATTATGTGACAGTTACATAAACTACTATTAATAATTGTATTGAGTGATGGTAAGACTGAACACTATTCGCTAGGGTACAGTACGAGTTTCGGTCTTCCTATATTTATAACAAAATAAACAAAGAACTTAATATACATAAAAAACTTTTCTCCGAGTGTAAATATGTAATAAGCAATTGGTGGAAAAAACTAGACTATGCTGAAACTGAGGCTTTGATTCAATTCGACGAGTAACATACACATGAACCTAGCATACATATACATATATATATATATATATATATATATATATATATATATATATATATATATATATATATATATATATATATATATATATATATATATATATATATATATATATATATATATATATATATATATAGTAAATAGACATTACATACACACACGCACATTCACACACATACACACACATTTAGTACATACATTTAGTTACAAAATTAAGTGATAATTTTAAAATAGAAATAAGGCTTTTATTGTTATATACTTAATTAGCTATACAGAGCGTTGTCTCCCGGCACAGGCATATTATTATGCCTAATAGGAGGCTTCGTGAACGTAAAAGTATAACATGATTTTGTTAACAATAAATAATTTTTTACTTTGATTTTGATTTTTTTTGAAGACTGGTAAAACAAATGTTATTTACGATGTTAGCTGCCCAGTGTGGCGAGGTTGTTGATTCATTAAATATAACCCAATATACTCACGCTAACTCTCGGCGGTGTCATATACACGTTTAGTTGTCCTCCTACCAGTAAGCGGACAGTGGCTGTGAAGCTGCAGACAAAAACCAATTCAAAGTAATACTAAAAATCAAGTTTTTCATGATTAAATAATCTAAAAGCAGATAATATAAATTTTTTTTTTATTATTAGTGTTAGTCGGGGCTGTTCCGCATTACTGCGACCTAATAAGATCAATTGTGACCCTACAGTAGCTCCATCAACTGGGCACTGACTAAGAAAGATAAGATGTTCCCAGGTTGGATTGTTTTTATTTCATCTGGGTCAAGGGTGTGATTCCCCATCTGTACATATAGTAAAACTGGGTCGAATGTCTGTACATAGAAAAAAATGCTTAAAACCAAGTTAGGGGGATGTAAAAAGAGGGTTTTTTTTTGTTTCTTTATCTGTTTGTACGGGCTAATCTCCAAAATAGCTGGACCGAGTTCAATGAAATTTTGCATGGTGATACCTTATATCCCTGGTCAACATCTTAGATACTTTTCATTCCGGAAAATTAAAGGGTTCCCGTGGGATGGTTAAAAAACCATAGTAACCGCTGACGAAGTCGCGGGCAACAGCTAAAGTCAATAAGATCAGTGTTTTGCTAATTATGAGATATCTCTTTTTATTTTTCAATACAGTTGCATGAAACATGAGTTTCTAAATTATTACGTGGTGAAGATAACAAAATTTATAGTGTAGCACTGAACCATGACAAACATGTATATATAGAAATTAAAAAAAATATATATATAATTATTCTCACCGGGTGTTGGTCTTCATAACCTGAGGGGGTTGTTTCTCTATGACGAATGTTGACGTCACTAGTGTTGACAGTAGGCCTGTCACCTGCAACAACACATTACATAAATATTTAACATTTTGCTGGCGTCTGTGATGACGGTGCTCTTGAACCTGGTGCAGCAGATGTTCCACACACATACAATCACACCTGTGATCCCTGAAGGAGTAGGCAGAGTCCAAGAAGCACTGCGCTCCTTAAGACCACATTTAGCCATACAAAAATTGCGTTTGGTCAGATGAAAAATCGAGAAAGAGTAGTAACAAGTGGCTAGCTCATCGCCTACACGATCACAGAGCCAGTACCCAATACGCCCTTAGTCGCCTTTACGACATGCTAGGCAAGAAAAGCAGTTGGTTCATTCTTTTTAAGCTATTGCATAGCTTCTATCGCGGGCCTTGAGCGCGGGGACCGAATCCAGAAATTCCGTAACGAAAAAACCTCACGCTCCCCACTCCGATGCGCAAGGAGGTGTGGCTTGAAGGCCGTGCATCGTCTAACGTCGTTTCAGTTCGGCAGTCTTCGACACGGCGTTGTGTGCGTGCGATTAGACGTATTGTACGACTCTACGAAACTCGCACGAATCGAGACGAGCTGCTCCGAAATCGGACGAATACATAAGCAGCTGTTTATGAGAAAAAAAAAAATATTTTAAACAATATTAATTTTTTTTATTTATTTAATAATAGAAAAATTTGTTTTCTTATCGGTCACCACGCTCAAAAAGTGTAACTTGAATTAATATCAAAGAAAAAGAAATACTGCATGAGTAAAATAAATAAATAAAATTATAATTGCATAAGTTGATACAAAATGCTATGCAATAGCTTTACCGCGGCAGTCCCCGAGTGCCACACGTATTTTTTTTTAACAGACGTTCCACGTCGGTACCAATTACTGGCTCGCCAACTGGTCCAACGTCAAGGGCATGGTAATCTTTGAGTTGCATCGTCTTAACTTCATTGCAGAGTTGGCGTCTTTCAAATTAGTCGACTCATTTACTAATTACCCAATATCATTATC
The DNA here is from genome assembly GCA_910589355.1 of Parapoynx stratiotata. NCBI lineage: Eukaryota > Metazoa > Arthropoda > Insecta > Lepidoptera > Crambidae > Parapoynx > Parapoynx stratiotata. Next base: position 1,451,691 of record OU342476.1, on the reverse strand, counting down.
ATCATATACTAATTCCTCACTCTATCCATCCAACCCACACATCAATCCTAACATACGCATTTCGGCGACATGCAAATCAAATCAAATTGTTTATGCTCCATAATGTGCATATAGATAGTAAAATGTTAGGTTTAAAGTAACAATTATGGGCCTTGTGAGGCATTGCAAACATTTTATAAACGTAGGATGACGCTGTTTTTGTATTTCTTAACTCTAATTATATAATATGTTTTCTTCCATATAGGTTTTATAGTTAAACATATTAACATTTTAATTATATATAAATAATCACATTTGTTATTTTGAATTATGCAACATTAATTCTTAATATATTCTAAACTGATCAATTTTTTTTTAACTTAATTTACAATTTGACATTCAAGAATTCACTTATACTGTCATAACATTTATCTGTTAAAAACTGTTTTAATAATCTACAAAATGTGACATTAATATTTTCTCGTTTCAATACATCGGGAAGTTTATTGTAGATTTTAATAGACATTACTAATGTACTGGATGAGTGGAGTTTCATGTGTGAGGTCGGCAGCTGAAGTCTATGTTTATGACGTAACTGGTAAGTAAGTGCAAGATCTTCGCTTTTTTTTTTATAAAAATCTGGATGTTTTTCAACAAATTTGCAGATCAATTTTGCAATATATTTACATTCCGATCCACACATAACTAGTAGTAAAAAATCCAATGTAGTATGTTTTGAAATTTGTATTTCTTGGCTTTATTTTTTCTATTACTGCTCTGTGAAGTCTTGTTTGCATTTTGTACCGGGGCAGTGTGTATGCTCAAATTTTAATTTGTTTGTATAGCTGTGGAAACTTTATTGGCTTTTGTGATTAAGCCATATTTCTATAAACATAAGGATTATATTATGCTGTATGTTTTCTTTAAATCAATAAAATAAATAAATAACAAAAGGACTTTCAACCGGCTCTCTGGTCTAGTGGTTGACACCACCGGGTGTAGATCGGGAGGTGCGCGGTTCGATTCCCCACGGGGGCACGGGTTTTTCTGCTCGGTTCGGTTGGTGGTAGGGCTTTTAAGCCCGCCTCGCTGGCTACCACCGTCTTACCTAAATTTGTCGCCATAATAACAATTATAAGCATTGTTGTGTTCCGGCAATCAGGTAAGATAGCCAGTCCCTCAGTTGTTGAGGATTACAGGTGCAGCTCGCTTCCACCTTCGGCCTTATCGTCACTTACCATCAGGTGAGAAGAAGGCCACGAGCTTACCTGTCATATCTAAAATAAAACTTATGATCTCTATTTATCATAATCTCTGTGTCTGTATTAAATAATAATAATTTACCTGCTTGCTCATATCATCCAGCATCTCGCTCAGATGCGGCTGTCTCAACTCGGCTAGCGTCTTATTATTGATCCTTGCAACGTTGGTCACCTGAATAAGATAAAAAAACCTTTATTGCACTAAATGAAGTTACGTACAGCATAACGTAGCATATCATCACGCCTCTTTCCCCGAAGGGGTAGGCAGAGGTGTTAAACACCCACATTTCGCCAGATATGTCCCCATTAACAGGTGGCGAGCCAGTTGCCATGCACCGGGCACAATGTGAGGCAAGCGATATTCACAATGAACTGTACATAAGTTTTATTCAGACCGAGCGAACGAGTAGTTCCCCGTCATACGTATAGTCGGCGTAAAAAGGTTCGTCACCTCAAAGTTTACATTTTTTGTACGCGATAATATCCGTCATGATGCCAACATATCGCATTAACGTTTGTAATAGGCTAGATAAATGGAATTATTCCGAACCAAGGGGACAAAGCAGGGTGCTTTGTCCGCCTGGGGTGACAGAACGCACGAAAATGTTCGGTTTGGGTTGGGGACAGACCGAACTCTTCTTCTTTCTTATCGCTAAAAGGGGGAGAGTTCAAACGTTGTTGTCCGATCTGTCACCCAAAGGGGACAAAGCAGGGTGACAGTTCGGAATAATTCGTGAAATGTCAGGTAAACTTCTTAATTACCTAATACCAATAATGTTATAAGCCAAAATATATAAAAATAATTGTCTAGGTTAAAGTTATTTTGACCCTTGACGTCGTAGCAATTCAGCATATTAGGATTCTGCGACTGATACATGATAGAATTTGAAAACTGACCAAGGTTTTTAACTCTGACTGTACAATGAGTTAACGGCATTGGACTTACAGTTACCTAGTTTGTGCCGAAAGGTAAACGCGCCGGTAAGTGATTTCGGTTTTTCAGTCTACGAAAATATGATACTTACATACATACAATCACGCCTGCAATCCCCGAAGGGATAGGCACAGTCCAAGGAGCACTGTGTTTTAGGAACACATTTAGCCAAACAAAAATTTGGTTTGGTCGTGAAAGAGTAGTAACAAGTGGCTAGCTCATCGCCTACACAAGCACAGACCCAGTACCCTTACGCCCTTAGTCGCCTTTACGATATGCTAGCCAAGAAAAGCTGTTGGTACATTCTTTTTGTGTCCACGCAACTTCGCGTGTTCTTTATTCAAAAGTAATGACAATATTTCCGCGCATGTTTAAGAAAATGTTATTATGATTATTACCTGTTGGCGACTGGTCCATATCAGATCGGCGAGTAGCTCGCACCACTCCTGGATGGTATTGAGGTTGGACTGCATCGGGACCCCGTTGCCGCTCAGTTGCTGCTCGCGTTTCCACCTGGTCACGTAAAGACATACATACATACATACATATAATCACGACTATAATCTCCTAAGGGTTTGTCAGAGACTAGGCAAAAGCACTGCCATAGTCCGCGCTTCACCAAGCAGTGACTGCACTCAGCGTGACAGGTGGTGAGCCCGGCGACGCTATAAGCTATTGGATGTTGTGCAGTTCTAAGTCCATTAGTCGCCTTTACAAAGCCCAAGCGAAGAGATGGGTTGGTAGTATTTTTTTAATGATAAATTATTTGTGCAGAAAAATACATGTTACCGAAAATGTATAAAATCTAGGAAAATTATATACCCTACTATACTAGCGGAATAATAGATAAATTAAGTAATTCCGCTAGTATAGTAGCGCCACCTAGCGTAATAACGAAGGGGTACTAGCAACAATAATAAGTTTTAGACGAACTAAAAACCTATTTATGGGAATAGCGCTCTATACTACTTAATTTATTTATGGTATAAGCGACTCTTTGCTGTTATTGCGCTCTTCTCTGGCCATTTCCTCATTGTTTCTGTTTTTAAACTAACCATTTCTCTCTTTTTCATTGTTTTTGGTCACCAATTCATTCGTATCAGCGTCAGCGTCTGGAGCGGTCAACGCCTAAATCCATACTAATATTATAAATGCAAAAGTCTGTCTGTCTTGCTTTCACGTGTATGGGAATAGCGATCTATGCGAATTAATTTATCTATGCTAATACTGATATAGCGCCTCGTTACAAGGATATGTACTCACTTGATGAGCTCCTCGTCCAGCACCTGGCACTGCAGCTGTCGCAGCGTGTCGATGTTCTCCTTCATGTGATCAGCTAACTCCAGCTGCGATTGGTTGATTTGGGTCACCTGGAAACATGACAAAACAATATTAGTTTACCATAGAGAAATTCACGACAAGTGGTGAAAATACCTATTGGATGTATGACCTGGTTTTGTATACTACTTTGTCAATTTTCTTTAATTAATCAACGGGACCTTAATTTTATTTTTTTATGCAATATTTTAGACTACCTTTTTTACATATGAAGTAAGTGACGATAAGGCCGAAGGTGGAAGCGAGCTTCACCTGTAATCCTCAACAACTGAGGAACTGGCTATCTTACCTCTGATTGCCGGAACACAACAATGCTAACATTGTTATTATGGCGATAGATTTAGGTAAGATGGTGGTAGCTAGCCAGGCGGGCTTAGAAGCCCTACCACCAACCAAACCACTTATACTTGTAATGGAAAATGTGGTAAACTGCAATATATATATATAGCACAGATTTTATATCTGTAAAGACAAAAGTCCTAAAAAAAAATAAAGAGAAAAAAAAAAAAAATTTAATTCTAACACTTCACTGACGTTGTAGTTTATGACATTTAAAAAAAAAACAATCTTGATATAAAGGGAGGATAGAAACTTGCTGTGTTTCTTGCCCGTTCTTTTCAGAACAAGGCCTCCTGGTAGTTTTGTGAACGCGTAGTTTATCGCTTTCACGAATATTTGTAAAATGTTTTTGACGTTCATAAGCATGTGCTACGACGCATCAAAATTGAATAAACGATATGAATATTGATTTTGACACTTGGTACAGTTTTTTTCTCCTAGCTGAATTTCGACTTGAAAAATTATGTATTTCATAGAAATATTGCCAAACTAAATTTTTTATTATTTATAAAATAATCAAAAATTAAGTGAAATAGAAAGAAGTTTGATAAAAATAGTGCCAAACAAAAATTATTCATAATTCCTTTTGACATTAGATGGATAAAATGGTGGATGTAGCAGACACCGACCAGCACGTTCAGTTTCCTCTCCATCTCCTCGATCTGCGCGCGCAGGCACACTTCGAGGTCGCGGCGCTCCGCCGTCACCACCGTCTGCTGCAGGTAGCTGATGTGCCCTGCCACACACATTACCACTCACTACTTACATTCATATACTTTATTATTGTTAACTAACAATAACGTTTTGTTCAATGTTATCATCAGTCTAGTAAGATGTTGTAACATGTTATTCATAACATGTTACAACATCTTACTAGACTGATGATAACATATTAGTGTTGGATTATAGCATTCGCATTCATAAATAATTACTAATAATAGCTGCAAAAAAAATATTGCTAAATTTTATTTATTGAGCGAATTCGAATAAGGCGGCGCCGATCAACACTTGTCTTCTCGATAGTTAAACATTTAAAAATAATTATCTGATATCATTAGCAATTAGCATAGCACGTAGCATGCTAAATGCTAATAAACTAAATGAAAATTAGCCATAATTGCCATTACTATAACATATGTAGTGGTAGATTCAATTATTTATAAATTGATTCAAGTTTTTAAGTGGTTGTTTATCAAACCTATAAAATAAAGATATTTTTGATTTGATTTGATATCGTCACGCTTGTATCTCTTAGAGTGGGTGTGTTGATAATACAAATATCAGATATCATCACACCTTTTCCCCGAAGGGGTAGGCAGAGTTGTTAATACCCACATTTCGCATAAATATTGGGTCCTTACCTATGAAATTGGTGTTTTTTCTCTCTCTTAGTATTTTGTCTGTAACTATTAAGATTCAGAGTATTCCTAAAAAATAATTACCTCGTCTAAAAATAGACTATATTTTTGAGCTCTTTTGATTTGTTTTGATAATTTGTTGAAAGTTTAATTGTGTTAAAATTGGACACGGAGACAACTCTTTTTAAGTGCCTCCCGAATACATCATTTTATTTGCATTCACTTAAAAACGATAAATAATTTTTATGAAGTGTAATATTACACATATTACTAAAGCTTGTCTGATGATAGATGCCAAATATTATTATCTTTGGATTTGTCGTTGTGAAGAAAACTGAAAAAAATTTAGTATGGAAAATGCAGAATTCCCCAAAATCTCCATACAAAACACCAATTTCATAGGTAACCGAACCTGTTGCCATGCACCGGGCACAATGTGAGGCATGCGATATTCACAATGAACTGTACATAAGTTTTATACAAAATCAGTGGCGATCGAACCCACGATTCCCGCGGTCTCTCATACTTGGCCTCCTCTACCTGCTTCTTCTAGAATGTAGGCGTGATAATAATGCATGTATCTTTCGCCTACCTTTGTTCTTGATGCACTCATGGTACTGCAGCGAGAATGATTCAACGTTGGCTTGAAGGCTCCTGATCTCTTCGCTCACCACGGTAACCTTCTGACGAACGGTTTGGAGACCGGTGATCAACTGAAAATAGAGTTTTAAAAAATTGTTATTAATTAAATCAAGTAATTACACTTATGATGCGTCTAAACAATATAACGCATACATACAATCACGCCTGTAATCCCCGAAGGGGTAGGCTGAGTCCAAGGAGCGCTGTGTTCCTTAAGACCACATTTAGCCATTCAAAAATTTGGTTTGGTCTGATGAAAAATCGTGAAAGAGTAGTAACAAGTGGCTAGCCCATCGCCTACACAATCACAGACCCAGTACCCAATACGTCCAATAAAACTATATAAAATTAACAAAAATAGTCAATTATACAATTCTATTTGTTAACCTCAAATTTTTTTCTTCCTGTTCACTGCCATTTTTTGCGATTATCTCGGTTTCTACAATTCACATGATTCACAAAGATTTTTGAGATAGAGGTGCAGAGAGCCCACTGAACTCAGACATTCTCACTGCTATGCAAGGTCACTGAAATCCTTGCTATTTGTATCTGAGACCTTTCAGAGTAGGCATGGAACATTTGATGAATAGCATGCGAAAAATCATATGATTTTTACTTCCTACCTCACACTTGCTAAGTCGCTACGCTTTAGGCAGCTATATTTAATTCTCAATGTGAAATCGCAGATTGTTCGCATCGCATTTCATTCGTTGCTAAATTAATGCGATGTGCCCGCGAGAGCGAGCTGTTATATATTGTTACTGTATAAGATATTGCTGTTAGTTCGCCCCATCATCAGTTTTTGATCTTTGCTTTCTTATTGTTAATATAATGATACATTCGAGTTAGTTCGATTCCATCCGTTCTCGCGGACACTTGCCCTTTAACATTTAATTAATAAATTTGTAATTTCTTTTTAGAATTAAATAATTTCTTTTTTTAAAAAGTGGTTTGAAATAAACCCCATAACAAATTTGGTGGCAGCGGTAAAGGGATACGAAGAAGAGTATCCTCGGTTCAAACTTCGTCTCCATTTCATGAACATTATTTTAATTCTATTTTCGTAAAGGTGTCAAGTGTCCCATTTTCTAAATCCGAACTCATTTCTATTTCTCATCGTCGTCCTGTAAAAGAAGAAAATCGTCTCTGTTTCCTGAAAAAAGAAGAAAAGCTCTGGTTCCTGAAATAAAAAGAAGAAATTTTTAGAAGAAAGAAGAAATCTCTGTTTCCTGTAACAAAATAAGAAGACTAAGAAGAAAATCTCTGTATCCTGAAAGAATAAGAAGAAAATTTTAAGAAGAAAGAAAATACCTCTGTATCCTGTAATAAAAAGAAGAAATCTTAAGAAGAAAGAAGAAAACTCTGGTTCCTGAAAAGAAAAGAAGAAATCTTAAGAATTAAGAAGAAAATCTCTGGTTCCTGTAACAAAAGAAGATATCCCTGTTTCCTGAGAAGAAAAGAAAATTTCGCTGTTTCCCGCTGGTTTTCTCGCTGTTTCCCGACTCGTTCCTGTAAGAAATCATCGAAGAAAAGAAAAGTTCCTGAAATGCTTCTATTTTGCCTCAGTCTGTGAGTCCACTGAAATCCATTTATTTTAGCATTTTTCAATTATCATTTTCATTATTTTAATTTCTAAACAATAGTAAATTTTTATTCAATCTTATAAACTAATACTTAATTGTAACTGCATTAATATTCATTCTAAGAATCATAAGTAACTAACACTTGTTCGTGAATCGTTATCAGTACATTCCAAGAGAGAGGTATCGAATTTCATTTAGCCGTCTATCACACCGTAGTGGTTTTGATTATTTTATACGAGTAATATATTTTATTGAACATAATGTCTAAAGACTCTGTTAAAACTGAAAGGGAATACATCCAAACTGCAACTTTATTCAAATTTATCAAACCCTTCGATGGGAATCGCGATAAGTTAAATTCATTTTTGACTAATTGCGAAAATTCTCTGGATCTAGCATCAGACATTCAAAAGCCTATATTATTTAAATATATTTTATCTCAATTAGAAGGCAAGGCTGAAATCGCCTGTTCAATAAAAGATTTTGACAACTGGGACCAACTCAGCGAATTTTTAAAAGGTCAATTTGGCGAAAGAAAGCATTATGCCCATTTATTGTCAGATTTGCAGGAGTGCCATCAACTTCAACTAGAATCGGTAAGTCAATTCGCCTTACGCGTCGAAACTTGCTTATCAAAATTATTAACAGAAGTCGCGCTTTCTATTAAAAGAAAAGCGGAGTTAGTGGGTCGTATAGCCGCTATGGAAGAACTGGCCCTTCATACATTTTTACTAGGCCTTAAACCTAACATATCTAATTTAGTGCGTTGCAAATCTCCGGCAACACTAAATGAAGCAATTAACTTAGCTACATCGGAAGAGAAAATATCCAAATTATTATATAGGCGCAATACTCCTAATGTCCAGCACACTCCTCAACGTCAAATTCAAAAACCTAGCTTCAATTTCAGACCAGTTGTTCATAACGTAAATCAAAATTCTATTCTATTTTGCCGATATTGTAAAAATCAGGGCCATACCATTGAAAATTGTAGAAAAAGACAATTTAATAATAAGCCAGTATTTCAACAATCTAATAATGTTCAGTCTTCTCAGTCTCAAAGACACAATTTAAATTCTCAGAGATATAACAAACCAAATCCAAATTCTTCTAATAATAATCGTGTGCATTTCGTAGATAATTATAATAATTGGGAAGAGGAACTTCAATGTTCAAATTTTATTAACGAAGTAAATAACTGCAGTGACGACAATAATTTAAACGAGTAAGGGTCTCCCGTCGGTGTCGCGAAGAGCCCCGCAATAATTTTACAACAAATTCTATATTAGCAAACGGCACCACTTCTATATCCTCTGTTTCCCAGGACCACACGGGTAACCAGTCCCAAGCAAGCGTCCATAGTATTAAGTATTCTAACTCGAGGGACCACATGGGTAACCAGCCCCGAATAAGAGCCCGCAATTCTAATTTCTCTGTATCGGATCACACGGGTAACCAGTCCCAAGCAAGTGTCCATAGTCATAAGTATTCTAATTCCAAGGACCACACGGGTATCAAGTCCCAAACGAGTGTCCATAATTCTATATCCTCTGTCTCGAAAGATCAAATGAATATTCAAAGTAATAATAATATAATTAATAATAATTCTTCTATTTCCTCAAATGATAAGGGTAACCAGTCCCAAAAAGATATTCTATATTCTAATTCACAAGTTGATGATATTTATGAAATCACCTGTGATCCTACTAAAGTATCTTTACCTCATGTTCTTATACAAACCTCTGCATCAGAAGAACCACTCAGCTTACTAGTTGATACCGGATCTTCTATTTGCCTTATAAAAAAATCTTGTATCCAATCTCCGAATCTGAAATTAAATAAAAATAAAATATTAAAATTAAAAGGTATAGATAATAACAGTAAAGAAACTGTTCCTACTCTTGGTAACTTTGATTTGAGTCTCATATTTAATAAAGAATCTATTTCACATACTTTCCATGTCGTAGATAAAATTAATTTAAATTATGATGGTATAATAGGAAACGACTTATTTACCCATTTTCAATGTAATATTAATTATAATAGTAATGTTATTAATATTAATAATAATAAAATTATACTTAACTTCTCTGCTCCAATTTATCAAGTTCCAGCTCGTTCTGAAATCACAGTCGAATGCTCTGTTCAAAATCCTCAAATAAAAGAAGGACTTATTCTCGATCAACATATCACCGAATCACTGTTGATTGCAAATTGTTTAGTAAAAGTTAAAGATAATAATAGAATCAACCTGACAGTAGTTAATATTTCTGAAAATCCTGTAAACTTAAATTCTAATTTACAACTTACCTTAAGTCCTATTGAATATGACTCGTACTTACCTGAAAAACAAATTCAAAATAAATCTAGTCTATTTCGAACTCGCGAAGTCCTAAATCTCCTTCGAACTTCTCACTTAAATTCAGAAGAAAACGAAGCCTTAGTTAATATATGTTCTCAATTCTCTGATATCTTTCACTTACCTGGAGACCAATTATCCTCAACAAATGCTATTCAACATCAAATAAGAACTACCTCACATCAACCAATAAATGTCAAATCTTATCGTTTCCCCGAAGTTCATAAAGAAGAAGTGCGTTCTCAAGTTCAAAAGATGCTTGATCAAAATATTATTCGTCCCTCTATTTCTCCTTGGTCTTCTCCTATCTGGGTCGTCCCCAAGAAGATCGACGCATCAGGTCAAAGAAAATGGCGCATCGTAATAGATTATAGAAAGCTAAATGATATTACAATCGGTGAAACATATCCCATACCTAATATAACGGAAATCCTTGATCAATTAGGTAAATCTAAATACTTTTCTACTCTAGATTTAGCTTCCGGATTCCATCAAATAAATATGGCATCCGAAGATTCTTGTAAAACCGCATTTAGTGTACCTCAAGGGCATTTCGAATTTTGTAGAATGCCATTTGGCTTAAAAAATGCTCCTTCTACATTTCAACGTTTAATGAATTCTGTTCTTACTGGGTTACAAGGCGAAAGATGTTTCGTCTATCTCGACGATATTGTCATATATTCACATAATCTTAACAAACATATTCAAAACTTATCAGCTGTTTTTAGTAAACTTCGATTTTTCAATTTGAAGCTTCAGCCAGACAAGTGTGAATTTTTAAGAAAGGAAGTTGGCTATTTGGGTCATGTCATAACTGAACATGGTGTTAAACCAGATCCAAATAAAATAAAAAGTGTTGAAAATTTCCCAATTCCAAAATCTCCTAAAGATATAAAATCATTTTTAGGTCTCATTTCTTATTATCGTAGATTTATACCAGATTTTTCAAAGCTATCGAAGCCCCTTACTTCTCTCCTAAAGAAAGATAAAGCATTCCTTTGGTCTAACGAACAACAACTGTCATTCGAAATCTTGAAACAAAAGTTAATCACTGCTCCTGTTCTTATCTATCCTGATTTTACAAAGTCTTTTACACTTACTTGCGATGCTTCTAATTACGCTATATCTGCCATCCTGTCTCAAGGTCAAGTTGGCAAAGATCACCCCATTGCATATGCTTCTAGAACCCTCAATAAAAATGAAATTAACTATAGCACAACTGAGAAAGAACTTCTCGCAATTCTATTTGGTTGTAAAACGTTCCGACCATATCTCTTCGGTAGGAAATTCCTAATTGTTTCTGATCATCGTCCATTAAAATGGCTTTTTAATCATACGGATCCAAGTAGTAAATTACAACGTTGGCGTCTTCAATTAGAAGAATTTGATTACGAAATTGTGTATCAAAAAGGAAAACTTAACTCTGCTGCTGATGCTCTTTCACGATATCCTGTGAATCCTATAGTTCCTGAAGATCAAAATCAACAAATTTCTCAAGAAGTTATTCCCGAAAATAACGATTCTCTGTCTCCTCTCTTTAGTCCATTGACATTAGAAGACTTAAATATACAATTACCGACTACTCCTGACTTTCAATTAACTGACTCTAACGACTTACCTGGCATAGATCGTATTGGAAATAATGACATTCACTTACCTTTAGACATTAGGCTTGAAGACACATCTCTAAATGTTCAACCTCCTACTTACCGAGAATCTCCATCGTCACGAATTCCTAGTTCTGAAACACAAATTCAAGAACAAACTTCTACTCACCCCCAAGGTTCTGCTCCCGAAACTCTCGCTGAACCTCAACCTTCTACTAGTCGTCAAGACCCTGAAACAATTCCATTAATATCTAACTTACCTGATTCTGATGATAATTATTCGAGATTCTATAAAAATAACGCAAATTCCTCCTACAATACTGCTATTATAGAACACAATGATAACCTATTAAAAGGTCCACAAAAGATTATTGTTATACCTACTTCATTAGATTACGACGAATCTATACCTTATGTTCAAGAAGTCTTGTCTAACTATCCTGATCGCGAATCTTTTATACAATCAGAGAGAACTTTACACTCTTTTAAACCGCTTTCATTTAATAATAAGACTTACTATTTTATTTTTACTAAAGTACACCACTTTGATGACTGTACTTATAGTGATATATTTAATACACTCAAAAATCTTAGAAATCATTTAAAATCTAATCTAGAAGAAGATGGAAAACAAATTAGTATTTCCGATTTTAGGAATCCTTTTGATAAACATATCTATACGAAAATTTATAATATCTTAGCCTATCTTTTTGATAGAACCAACATAGAAATTCATATTTATCGTAACAAAATTTATTATCCTACTCCAAGTGAAATTCCAAAATTACTTAAAGAAAATCACGACATTCCTGTTGCTGGACATTTAGGTTCTAATAGAATGTTTAACAAAATTCGAGAACAATATTTTTGGAAAAATATGCGTAGTGACATTGAAAATTATGTTAAACAATGTTCTTCTTGTCAAACTAATAAAGCTTTAAGGAAAATAAATAGAGCTCCTATGCAAATAACAAGTACTTCTACCGTCCCTTTTGAAAGATTATCTCTGGACATCGTTGGTCCACTTCCAGAATCCGGTCCTGCAAAACTAAAATATGTACTTACCTTACAAGATGATTTGACCAAATATTCAATCGCGTATCCTATCAGAAGTACCACCGCTGAAGAAACCAGTGAGTGTCTCATTCATTTCATTTCTCAATTCGGTATTCCTAAAACAATACTTACGGATCAAGGTACTAATTTTACCGCCGAAATGTTCAAAGAAACATGTTCGTTTTTAAAAATTAAGCAATTATGGTCTTCACCATACCACCCTCAAACACAAGGCGCGTTAGAGCGTAGCCATTCTACTTTAAAAGAATATTTGAAATCATATGTAAACGAATCTCAAGACAATTGGCCAAGATATGTATACACTGCGATGTTAGCTTATAATACTAGTATACACTCTACAACTAATTACTCACCTTATGAACTAATATTTGGTCACAAACCCTATCTTCCGAATTCTATTTATGATTCTTCTAGTGATGTTACTTACCCAGACTATGTTCAAATGCTAAGACATAGGCTTCAGTATACAAGGCAAAAGGCGCTAGAAAATATACAAAAGTCAAAGCAATCTTCCAAAGTGTATTACGACTCACACTCCAGACCAATTAATTATAAAGTTGGCGATTTTGTATTCCTAAAAAACCACCTTAGACTCCGAAAGGCCTTATCGCCAATATGGAAAGGCCCTTATAAAATCGTTAAAATAAATGGCAGAAATTCCCTGACGTTATTGATAAACAGACGTCATGTAACTCATCACTTTGATGAAATTAAACTCGCTCGTCGTGGCAGCGATTTATAGAGATAATTCTATCTATCTATTCTATATTTTAGTAATAAATTCTAATTTTGATTTATAATTTTAAGTATAATAATAATAAAAAATATATATATTAATTCCATTCCAGTTTCGTGAATCTTGTGGGCGGAAACTTCATACAGCCCATAACCACTAATCCTGGCATTTATTTTGACCCTATCGGTTCAATAAAATTAATTGATGGTCACCTTAGCATTATAATACCTATAGACATATCTTTTATTAAGCCACATATAGACAACCTCAACGGTGTAATAGGCACCTCTCGCTATCTGTGTAAACAAAGTGAAGCTTTTGACGATTCAGAATGTCATAATGTTTTGCAACCATTATCTATTCGTTATTATGATATTATTAGGGACTTTGAATCCATTTCTCACCTCATCGAATCAAGGTCAAAAAGATCTGCTTGGTTTGGAGGAATTGGTACTGTTTTTAAGCATTTATTCGGCACTATGACCGAAGATGACGCAATTAAATATAGTAACGCAATTGAATCTGTCGAAAATGACCAAAATCAGTTGTCAAAATTAATGAAAGAAAATATTTTGGTAACAACTTCTACTCTTAACAATTTTAAAAATATAATAAATGATATTAATATTAACGAAAACAGATTAAATTTGGCAATTGAAAATTTAAATGATTCTTTTAAAAATTTAACGTTGTTTACTAATAGCCTCTTAATGAGATCAAAATTAAACGAAGTGTTTAATATCTTAGAAAGCACTTTACTTACCTTATCATTTAAGTTAGAAGATATTGTAAATGGAATAATGTTCAGTAAGTCGAATATTCTACATCCGTGTATAATCACGCCAAAACAATTATTTAATGATTTAGTAGATAACTATCGATTTTTACCTAATTTTAGACAATTCCCAACCGATTTATATTTAGACAATATTTATATTTTATTAAAAGTATCAGAGTTGGCGAGTTATTATAATAATAAAAAGATTGTTTTTATATTAAAAGTTCCGTTGGTCACTCCAAACGAGTACAGCCTATATCACAGTATTGCACTTCCCGTAGCTTATAAATCTAATAATTATACTTACTCTACCATTATTCCATCAACTAAATATATAGGTATAACTAGAGATAAGTCTTCATATTGTAAACTAAATGATATGAGTAGTTGTAAGATGTTGTATAACACGTATTATATTTGTAATATACTTGACGTGTATTCCAGTTCAAGTACTGCTATTTGTGAATCGGAAATATTATCGAAAGCTCTAAGTTCAGTACCGCATTATTGTGAAACCAAACTTTTTCAAGGTCATGTGGAAATTTGGCAACCCTTAACTAATAATAAATGGATATTTATAATTTCAGAAAATTCCAAATTATCAATTGAATGTAACAAATCTATAAGTACAGAAACAACTATTATCGGCACTGGCATATTAAAGCTTCCAATGGATTGCATAGCTTACTGTAAAGACTCGATGTTTATCCCAACTTATAGTAAAACAATTGATCTTCAAATTGTTAATTCTAATTTTGATTTGATAAATGATACTTGTTGTGATATAAATAAATTTAAAAATAATATTCCTATTTTAAACTTGAAAAATATTAACCTTGATTCAATTTCTTTGGAACATAGTAAAGCCAGCAGTCAAATTGTAAAGAACTTGGACAAAATTATAGACAAACCTCACATTGTTTTATATGGTCAATATTACTCATATACTACTATAGTAATGTTAATATTAATAATAATTATAACTTCTTTTCTAATTTTTAAGTGTTTCAAAAGCAAGTGCCAACAAGTCTTTTGCAATAAATTTAATGTTCAAAAATCTAATTGTCAACCTTCGGAGATAGAAATCGAAATGCCCAGCATTCCGGCAGCACGTACTAAGTTTAATACAACATAAACTTCACCCTTAAGGTGTAAGTTTATTCTCAACCCTGGGGGCTGTTATATATTGTTACTGTATAAGATATTGCTGTTAGTTCGCCCCATCATCAGTTTTTGATCTTTGCTTTCTTATTGTTAATATAATGATACATTCGAGTTAGTTCGATTCCATCCGTTCTCGCGGACACTTGCCCTTTTTAACATTTAATTAATAAATTTGTAATTTCTTTTTAGAATTAAATAATTTCTTTTTTTAAAAAGTGGTTTGAAATAAACCCCATAACAGAGCGTGTAGGGTAGGATTTTTTGGGCATTAGAGAACAGTGCAAGTTATAAAAAAAACTAACATATTCGTAATAAATCAAATAATTACCATGTTACGTTTACTCTCAGTATCAAATAAATAATCACTCGCCAACGCCATAATTCATTCATCAATTTAATTACGAAGTCATAATTCATATTCCATTACGAAACAGTTACAACTAGCAAGTGTGACATTAGGCCACTGCGAAACAAAATTATTACTTGTGAAGTATCACATGTGAAATTATATGACAAAAATTCATCATTCCATTTAACCGCCTCTCTGGTCTAGTGGTTGACACCACCGGGTGTAGATCGAGAGGTCCGGGGTTCGATTCCCCACGGGGGCAGGGGTTATGCTCGATTTGGTTGGCGGTAGGGCTTCTAAGCCCGCCTGGCTAGCTACCACCGTCTTACCTAAATCTGTCGCCATAATAACAATGTTATAAGCATTGTTGTGTTCCGGCATTCGAGGGTAAGGTAGCCGGTTCCTCAGTTGTTGAGGATTACAGGTGCAGCTCGCTTCTACCTTCGGCCTTACCGTTTCTTACCATCAGGTGAGATGAAGGCAAAGAGCTTACCTGTCATATATATAAAAAAAAGAATGATAATGAATGAAAAGTAGCAATAATTCCCATGCCTACTTGAGAGGCGTATATCCAGCCTTGGGAGTCCCTGGCTGCCCTGGAATGTAACCCGGTACCCACTGACCTCGCTGTACTTCCGCTCGGTCTGCGGCTGCGCGTACTGCGGGCCCATGGCCGCCTGGATCACCTCCATCTCCAGCGCCAGGCAGCGCCGCATGTACGCGTACAGCTCTTGCGGCGCGTGGCTGATAAATACATAAAAAAATATCTTCACGCCTCTTTCCCCGAAGGGGTAGGCAGAGGTGTTACCTTCCTCATTTCGCCAGATATGTCAGATCCCCATGTAACAGGTGGCGAGCCTATTGCATGCACCGGGCACAATGTGAGGCATGCGATATTCACAATGAACTGTACATAAGTTTTAGTCGAACTCAGTGGTGGCGGCGGTGGGATCGAACCCGTGAGTCCCGTGGCGATTGTACGAGTAGTGCCCCGTCCGTCACAACTCGGCTACCGCTGCCTTTTTTTAAATAATTCTGTTATTGGTTCCATTTATGTCTATTGCTGGCTGTGTCAATATTTCATTCACGGTTAGTTTTCTTTAGTTGCACAAAAAATATCATATTAATTCTTCGGTCAATATACTAGATGTCTTAAAATGTCTTCAATTATCGCTATAGGTTGTCA